>OY829475.1:14362071-16951071 GCA_963691745.1 Ditula angustiorana
TGGTGTTGCGAGTGTCTATGGGCGGTGGTAATCACTTACCATCAGGTGAATACTTGTTTGCCTTTTTCATCATCATCGTCATCATCTCAGCCACAAGAAGTCTACTGTTGAACATAGGCCTCCTCTATGGATTTCCAAAGTGACCGGTTGGAAGCAGCATGCAACCAGAGCCTTCCTGCCACCTGTATGAGGTCATCGGACCATCTTGCGGCTGGTCGTCCTACGCTGCGCTTGCCAATACGCGGCCGCCATTCGAGAACTTTTCGACCCCATCGGCCATCACTTCTCCGTGCTATGTGCCCTGCCCACTGCCACTTCAACTTGCTAATCCGCTGGGCTATGTCGGTTACTTTCGTTCGTCTGCGGATCTCCTCATTTCTGATTCGATCACGCAGAGAAACTCCAAGCATAGCCCTCTCCATAGCTCGTTGCGTGACTTTGAGCTTTCTTATAAGGCCCATAGTAAGCGGCCACGTTTCAGTGCCATAAGACATTACTGGTAACACACATTGATCATACACTCTCGATTTCAGACACTGAGGTATATTGGAAAAGAAGACATTTCGCAGTTTCCCGAACGCTGCCCAGCCGAGTTGGATTCGACGATTGACCTCTTTCTCAAAGTTGGACCTGCCTAGTTGGACTGTTTGTCCTAGGTAGACGTATTCGTCAACAACTTTTTATTGGGGCGGCAATTCAAAGAAAGGTTGCTATTGGACCTTTTAAACTTAATCCATCTTATCAAGTACTAACTTGTATATACTTCTATGCAGGTGCAATTTAAATGACTTCTTATCTTAATAGTAGAGTCACGTAGTAGGTATTCATATTTTATTATTGCGGAAATAATTATTTCTATTTGGCTGTTGGAAACCTCTTCAAAAACAAGCGAGTAACTTTCAAATTCTGGTTGATTTTTAAGTTCAACTATCATCAATGGAATTATCGGCAAGGTAAAATCACTAATAGTGAAAGTGCTTCAAACGGATGCGCCGTCACTGGCGATCTTTACTAATCTTCTTTTTTTTGTCTAAAACTGATTTTGATAATTCTTGGCCAGATTTTCATTGTGTAAGTTATGTGTCTTTGGGGATTAATCAATACCGACATTTGCTTATTAGCATTAAAATTGACAAGGAATTTAAAAAAAGGGGAAAATTATCAACCTCAAGGCCCTTGGTCAACTTTAGTGTAAGTTGTATGGCGCGTTTTTTTGCCGACGAAATTATGATAGCATGATACAAAAGTAAGCGTATCTGAGAAGAGAGCATGTATCGGTAGGTATGGTCAACCAAGTAATTGCTGAGTCACTTTTGAACCTTATCCATTAGAGGGAAAATTAGTTAAGCAACTTCTTGGTCGACAATACACTTTTAAATTATAGTTTCCATATTTTTTGTACCAGAAGAGTGCTATACAAATTACATCATGGATCTAGTTAGAGTTTGAAAATTGACCCAAAGTATCGTTGTAGTTAAATTTTTCAATTAATTTTGCCTATTGGTGTACGATACGTAGCGTAGCGTCGTAAGGCGATTAACTCCTGACCCGAGCCCACGCCACGTCACGCTATGTCCAGTGGGTTTTGTGATTAACATGCTAATGTTCTGGCCACCCCTTGTACGTGAGGCGCATGCTTGAAGATACAGTGCTTAATGGATCATTTAAGAAAACTTACTACATCTTATTTCATTGTGTTACGATTCTAGAACAAAAATTGGTTAAAAATATTAAATTATGCTTTATGTTGATTTTAAATAGACTTTCGACCCTGTACGTCACAATATCTTAAGCGAAATTTACGAAACTGCGTGAACTCATACTACTTATTATTAGTTAAATCCATTCCTAGTACACTTTACCTAAATTGTACACGATGAGGACTAAAGCAGCAACATAAAAGCCTAATTAAAAGTGTCATGCCTCAAGGTTTAATTTTAGGACCATCTTTGTTTTTATTCTCAGACAGAATAACGTGCTGGCGTATCTGCATGGGTGTCTGTATTTTGAAGCTGGAAATTCGGGATTTCTATTTTAGACTTCAAGTTTCAAGAGAATAATATCATGTTACTTGCAATTATACAATTGTATTGTAATTTTTTGCCATATTTGTATTGTAACGTCTTAGGTGTTCTACCTATTATTATACAGTATAAACCTATCCAATTTTTTATATTGATTTATTAGGCAGTGAGTGACTATGTAAATGACCTGCTCTATGTGCAATTTGCGTGCGCGGACGCAGCAAAAACTTCGTTATTTACGTCTCTGACTGCCGACTCGTCTTTCTTTAGTGAACCGTGCAATTGCTGTTATTCCCGCAAAGCCGCTTAGAAACTGCATAATTTTAATTTATTTTAATTTTCCATTAATACAAACTTTTTAAATGTTGCTTTGTAAAAACAGGGTGGCAGAATAGATTGTTATGGTTATTGTAGCTTGAGCTAATAAGCTTAGAACTTATATACTACTAAATAGAAAAGATTTATGAATCTATCATCATAATACGCTATCGATACATAGTAGTAGAAAAAACAATTATGAAAGGAAAGGCAGAAAATTAGAAAGGAAAAATATGTCTACCATGAAGATGTCGCTGTGGCCCGGCTTAACATAACATCGTTGGGTTCATCGATGCACCGGCGATGAAGACTGAATCCGTATATATGTCTATACATATACGGCTCGCTCGTGCTCAAGTCTCTACAGATTTGAGCACAAGCGAGCGCGACAGAGGGCGTTCTTCGTTGCGTTGAGCACTGATAACAATTTTCGTGTTCATACAGATTCATCTCGCACACGAGATTCCCATGTCGAAAAGAATTTTGGGTTGCCAGACGGGAACACTAAAATAGTAGGGGAAATTTTCAAAAGTTGGTAATTTGAAATTATTAATACAAATAAATATTACAAATCTAAATGTCACTTTTTATCACTAACTGAAGTGAATTTTAAACAGCATGGTGATTAAAATTTCTGTTTTTATAAAAAGTAAAAAATGTTCAAGAAGCTGTTTCTCAGGACATTTTGTGTTTTTGGACAATCTCGACTGCGATTTAATTTCTACGGAGGCAAGGATTGTTCGCAGTTACAACAATAGGACGCCACGCAGCCCGCAATGCATCCACCTGCGCCCTTACTAGAATCTTCTCAACACGCGCTAGCTCGCTACGTAACTCAGTGTGCCTCGTTCTAACTAGCCGAGTAGGAGTGAGACGCACTGAGTTATGTAGCGTTAACGCGTACCGAGAAGGTTCGTAGTTGGTGCACTGATAGACAAGTTATCGCCAGCGCGGCCGCTCGCCGCATTAGCCGCCCCGCTGCAATCTGCGGCGGTCTAATAAACTAGATTGCGGCCATAAACATGCGCCGCTCACCTCGTCATCTGATAGCGCGGACGTTTGCTGGGTGCGTTCCCGTTGTTCAAAGACATAACCACTTTAATTTGTAAGGACAGGACATTATATTTTAGGGTTCCTTGTAAGGGAAAAGGAACCCTTGAAGGATGAGTTTTTCGTGCGTCTGTCTGTCTGTCAAGACCCTTTTTCTTAGTAATGCGTGAAGGTATCAAGTTAAAATTTATATTAAATGCTCTAGTATGCAGTCTCTTGGAGCTGAGAAAAAATCAAACTTCTAACTCATCGCAATCAAAACATACGGCCGTTTATGCCGCATATTTTGACACTCGTAAGAGAATCAAAAACTTATTTGGTACTTTTATTCCCGTTGACTTAGAACCACGAAATTTGGCAACAAGGAAGGTCGAATAAAATAATAAATTTATTAATAAAACATTTGGTAAACTGATCGCCACCAAAGTCAATTTATAAGGATAACAGTTCTCCAGTGGCAAAGTTAAGTTTTTCCTCAATTCGGTTTATCTTTTTGCTAGAGCAATCATTATGTTTGGTGCTTATTAAGTTTGTACGGAACACTTGGTGCGCGAGTCCGACTTGCACTCAGCCGGATTTTAAAAATTAAAATCTAAATGCTAACTGCAATCATGATTAAGATTGTTTAGTCATTTTTTGCGCTTGCAATTTGGTTGAAAACTGAATATGAAAGATTTTTTTATTTTTGAATACCAATTATAAATTTATTTAAGTAAATACAGGATTTATGACTAAGTGAAAAAAAAAATCGTATGACAATGGAACCGAAGCCAAACCCATCGCAGCATCGACGGGAGCTTCTTAGTAGCTCCGCGGCGCAGTGGAAGGACATTGTGCTCGGGGCTACAGTGTAGCCGACGAGGCTTCGGGTTTCTTCGGCAGTGTTCGGGGATCTACGGATGGTTTCCGCAAGTTTGCGTTACTTGTACACGAGACAATGGCAGTGCCATGAGTAGAGCAGCGTTTTGTCAGGCGTGTCTTATGCTGATTTCACACGTAGATCAGTGAGGTAATAGAGTGGACGGGACAGCACAGTCTGAATAAATATGTTTTGACTTTGACCTTGAATTTACTGGTACAATTATTAATAGTCTTAAAAAGTTCAATGGCACATAGCATCGACTACATCATGTCATCATCAAATGATTAGGGACCAGCCGCGGACGGCACGGATGATCTGCTAACGGGACGAATTGCAAACTGGACCATATGCGACAAAATGATTATCATTAACCATCTTCTTAGCGCTTTTTTCCATTTGTAAATTACGATCAAAGGGTGCTCCGTTCTAGATGACTTTTGGTGGTAGTTGGAACTGCCGACCGAAGGCGTCGCCCGGGCCGATGGACCATTCGATCTTTATTTTAACCCTTATGATGTATTTATTCATTTTAGTTGCTAAGTAATCGTAGTCGCCCGTACCTCTCGCGAGGATCACGATTTGAAACATTCAGGTCACAAAAAAAAAACTTTGACCTTGATTTGATTCACGACGTCACTTTGCCATAATCCCAGGCTGGTTGACAATATCACACTAGCAGTGACTTTCTACTCCTTCCTCATACATGTTTTTTTTTTATACAACGTAGGAAGGCAAACAAGCAGGTGGGTCACCTGATGGTAAGTGATCACCACCGTCTATAGACACCTGCAACAACAAAGAGAGTGCAGATGCGTTGCCAACCCAGAGGGCTAAGATGGAATACCTCTTGTGCCAGTAATTACACCGGCTGTCTTGCTCTCCACGCCGGAACACAACAGTGCAAGCACTGCTGCTTAGCGGCAGGATTAGCGAGCAAGATGGTGGTAGCGATCCGGACGGACCTTGCACAAGGTAAGTAAGTATACCTACTAAAGATTTTCTCGGCTCTCCGACTGCAATGATGCCTATAACAGCGTGTTCTCCAATTAAACTGCAATAATTATTGCGCGCGCGCAGGGCGTAAATAATAGTGGTTGTCTGGCTGATCGATCTGCGCGGGAGTGCAAAACGTTTGACTGATTCCACAGGCGGTAATTGCAATGGAACAACGTAAATATTTCATCGTGGTTTAATAAAAATCCTCATCTATAGGTAAGTTCATGTAAAGAACTCTTCATGGCCATCACACAAAAACAATACTGAAATCCTATTTTTTTTAATTTTCAAAATGGAAAGAATTGGCTTGTTGAATTAAAATCAAGTTTTTTATATTAATAAAAACGTTTATATTGTTACTCCCTTAACAAAATCTTTTAATCGCTATAGCCCATAATACATGTAATTTTAAATTATTTTTTACCCATATTATTTTAAAATGACGATCCACAACAGTTTTACACTATCACATCATTTGGTTTAAGGTATGAAGTACCCAATTCGTTACAAGAAGAAAAACTTTGTATTTTTTTTTCTTTGATCTATTTTTTAACTGCATGAAAACAGTGTGCCAGCCGAAATGGTTTTGAATTTTAATTGGCGGAAATTCTCCATCGCGCTCCATAGAATGCAGTACAGTACCAGAGTACCTACAGCTGCACCACTAAAGTCGGGTTTAATGGAGGTTGCCCATGCCGTAAACAAATATGGCTAACATTTGACACATAACCTTCAATTTCAACGCAAGTGTTTAATGAATTAACAAATAATTGATATATATTTTGACTTAAAAGTAATAAATATAATCGGTAATGGGACTATACTCGTTGTTTAAAAGTGCATGATTACAGTGTATCATGGTAAATTAGTTTGTTTACAACATTGGCAATTTCTATTAAAACCGACTTTAGTGACGATACCATCATAATAATTTATGGAGGCAACACAATCACTTTTTTTTAAATACTGACAAATTTTGAGTAGTTTCATAGTAAAATTTAGATTGCAATCATGTTTTAAAATTCTCTCCCTTTCCCATAGAAAATTGCCCAGTATTTCTATTTTTCGAGTAAATTACATTGTAATATCGATAAACAGCCATGTTTTAAAGTGATAGTTGATTTAAAAGTTAACATCAAACATTGCCGCTAATGCCTATGACCTTTTACATGTGTGTATGTCCGTATACACGCACCTGTCCAGACCACACAACGTTTCAAATAAGTATTTAATGAGATAAGTATTTACGTGAGGAAAATAATAATTAATATCGACGTAAAGTCAACAAATGAGTGGGGTATAAATAAGTTTTAACCGATTTCATAAAAAGGAGGAGGCCCTATGTACATATATTCATCTGAGTGTATTTTTTATGTTAATCGATGTTTTTGTTAATAGTGGACCGTTAAAAAAAAGTTAGAAAGAATGTAGGTACTCCAGGAGTGTAATTTTTGCATTTCACCGGGTGACTAAAGCTCACCAAGGTGGCCGTTTTTCATAGAGATTCGGCCATTTTGGTGAGCTTTAGTCACCTGGTGGTTAACACCAAAGAGATTGCAGTTGCGTTGCCAACCCAGAGGGCTAAGACACAGTATAGATATAACCAGTAAGGAATCTACGTACAAACGCTCGGAACCGACGCACGCACACAGACGCACGCTCAACACGGCCGCTAAGGCTGCTAAGGCGGCCGTCAGTCGCGTTACTAAGACTGAGGCTAAGATGGAATACCTCTTGTGCCTCCACGCCGGAACACAATAGTGCTTAGCGCCAGGATTAGAGTGGTAGCGATCCGGACGGACCTTGCAAAAGGTCCTACCATCCGAAAAACCAAGTGTAAACCTAACACAATGAAAAAATTTTATATTGGGAGATAAATAAAACTTAATTAACTAAAAAGTTAAACTACATGAAAACCAAATATAAACCGGAATTATCACTAAAAGATATCGAAAAAAGAAGGCCCCCTTGGCATGTACCGAAGATACTGGCAGCATTACCTCTCTGTAGCTAAGCTTATAGCTGTTAATGTCATTATACGAGTTTGGGTTACATTGTATTGTAATAAATATCAAACACAGATCAAGACAGAAATCATGCACTGCTCGGTGAAGCAACAGTTTTTGCGTGCAAGTGTTATCGCGCACGCGCAGTTTATTTATGAGTCAGGGCTGTCACTTTCAGTTAGTTTTTACGGAGTTGGAAGGCATTGGCATGTGGGTCACCCGAGACCAATTTAATAAACGTGACAGGCGACAGGTGATAGTGACAATTAGTTGTAAATTACTGAGTCAGCAACTAACGCTACAGACTTACAGACTTATCGTCATAGTGGCCAAGCAATGTATACCGAATTGTCACTGTAACTTGTCGCTTGTCGCGTTTTTAAAGTTATCCTTGCGTCTACGGTAACTAGCTATCCTAAAAATTGAATTTTTTTTCGGCTTTTAGCCCTCTGAAGGTCAATTTATAGGTCGCACTGTCCCATTGTTGGGACATAACTTCTCTCTTTTTCTTTTCAAATGTCATGTTATAATAACTGAACACAAAATTCTCGTGAATAAATAAAAATTCTTAAAAACCGTTTTATTTGAAAAAATAAAGCTAGGTATTAATTGCCATCCCTGCTGATGATTGACGTACGAGCGCTTGTCACTCACACGACAAAAAATGCGCAGGCGCACCTAATGCGTTCCGCCGAGAGCACAGCACAATACATTAATAGTAGTTAGGTGGCTTTAATCAAATTAGGATTGATCACATTCTTTTGTTTTTACCTCCGATGTACAGAAGTTTTACTTCAAAAAAAGCAGTTTAGTTTTAAGAAGCGTTCTGTATGCCTTATAACTATCTATCGTATAACTCGTATTCATTCGCAGGCGCGGTAATTCAACTGCGCCGGCCCCAGTGCAGTGGTGCGCGGTTATTCTTGTAGCTCTATGAAGTAAACCATGTCTGCTACTATGAAGCTTATTTTGTTTGTATTTTTATGAAAAAAAATCAAATGGAAACGGGTATTATGATCGCAAATAAACATGAAACATGAAACTAACGTGGAGCGAAGGTACAGTCAAGGAAATTGAAACACGTACCACCGTAGAACATAGTCGAAGAGACATATGCATGACACTTGTATGACATAGCCTGGCGTTTAACGCGTCGCGTCATTGCGATAGGGTTCTAAGGTGGTACGTGAATATATTTCGCCTACTGTACGGTCAAAGGTTAAACAGGTAAAAAAAATTGGGTGTTTTAATAGTAGGTACTAACTTTGGAATCGTTTTCTAAACAATTTTCTGTACGCAATGAATCGATGAACCGAGTAAAGAAAATTAAAAAATATTATTTTTGTATTATTTTTGAGTTCGTTTTATTTTCCGATAGAGGCTAACTTTACACTCTTTGCCGAGAGTGAGCCTCATAATTATGTTCATGTATTATGAAAAAAATGGAGCGCACGCGCACCGACTTCAGTCACTTTGGAAGATTTCAGATTGATGGTACCAGTGTGCAAGTCGCGTAATAAAAAAAAAACGGATGATGTTTTTCTAAATCTACTTTTTTTTGTATGATTCTATACTGACTTACTGATAGATAGCTTGATTACCAACACACGTACTGTTCAATTCATTAGTATTAATTAAAGTGGCGTTTGTAGATCGGATCTATCGCAGTTTATCATGTTGCGGGTGCGCATCATTTTTGCATAATTTGTGCGTCATGATTTACATGATTTTATTAATGAATGTGTCAGAATGATTATAGAGCACATGCAAACTGTTTGTCTGCGTCAATAGCAGGTATTGGTATGAATATTGTAGGAGTAAGCCAATAGCGAGATCTCTCACCAGACGGGTGTTATGCCTGGAGACCGAAGTCCGAAGGATGAATGTTGGAAGTTGTGTATATGCGTCCGTGTTACGAAATTTCGTTAGCGTGATGTAGCGCATGTCAGTTGGTTTCCTCGATTCTAAACTAGATGGGGCTAGAGTCGATACATATGAATTAAATATTCCGTCCAGACACTAATCATGTATTTGGTAATAGGTACTCTATTAAGACTCTACTAGTGCCCCACCCCAGCTTCACACGGGTGTAATTGACTAACGAAAAGGTGAATGGGCATTTTTGTATGGGCGCTGTCCCAACCCTTGTATACAATAGTGAGTAGTATGGACGTGTAGTACTCGGTGTAAGGATCATCATAGGCTATGTTTCGAAGACCAGGTGTCTGCAGCATTAATCATTGTTTTGTATGAAAAAAAAAAACACCAAATTAGACCTATGCTCCCATTACGTTTTTTACTTCTAGTGGCCTCAGTAATGCGTGGTTAAAATCTTTCGGCTATATCTCGAAAATGATTTTACAGATACTTTTCATACAACTGCTAGTACAAAGTGAGGTATAAAATGGGCTGTAGCTTTTTCCCTGCAAACATCTCGGTTTTGCTGTCATATCAAAAAAATAAGCTCTTATTGAGAGCTTTCTAATAAGATATAGCACAACTGTATACAGCACTTGGGACAATTTGCCCATTCTCCTTTAAAACACGTTGTGTGGTTTAGATATAAACTGCCGAAGATACTATGAGAATAGACAGGAACGGCTAGCGTCTTTATTTTATACTACGTTAAGAAAGAAGATTTGTCAAAATCGGAAGTAATTTAAACCAAACACGACTAAGAACCCATTTATAAAACAGCAATGAAACTACTTCATAAGAAGGGTTTAAAGTTAAAGCAAATAGTATTTTATGCAACTGCTATATAATGAGAGGCCTTAAAACACGAGTGTGGTTTTATGAAACGAGCGTCAGCGAGTTTCATAATAGGATCACACGAGTGTTTTAAGGCCTAATTATATACAGTTGCATACATTACTTTATCTACACACATATCATAACTGCAAAAAACCGTAACAGCAAAAAACCAACAAACAAGTATGGCGGCAATTCGATCTATCCGTCAAGACGAACGTTTTTTTTAAATCATAGACAAAAGAATGAAGTCTCTATTGTCATGTCACTCGAGATCAAATGTCGTGCGTTTAAATTAAAAAAATCATACTGAATTGACGTTTCGTATCGATAACTGTTTTAATATCTGTGGATACTAGAATAGAGACCAACTTGAATTTTGACAGCTGTTCCAAATTTAAATTCATAACGTCACGAGATATCGGTAATGTAATCACCAATAAACACAGACTACTAAGAGATACTACCCAATAAAGAACAGATTTACCTACTACCACAGACAAGAAAATTCTTATAATAACATTGGTTGTAATAATGCTGGTCATTTTCTATGGTTTTTGAACGCGTTATTGAGAAATTATGATATGTGTGTAGATAAACTTATTTATGTCTTAGTTTTTATTGAATTTTCGCTTACCTAGTTAGTCACGTCACGTTTCAAAGTGCATTGAAAGTTTAAAAAATTGATCAACCATGCCAATTCCACTACAAGTGTAGCCATTCCATTATTATTGCAGGTTTTTATAACCCCCCCCCCCTTCACACAGGTACAGGTACAGGTTACCCCGGATGCGCGGGATAGTGACGGACGCAGCCACTCATGCGCAGCCGTGAGAGCCGCCAGGGTTACCACTAACGATTGGAATGGCGGAAAATTCTGTGTAACATAGATTTCAGCGATTTTTTGACCTCTTCAGACATAAGTATGCTACTAACAAGTTATAGTTTATTAGACAAATAAATTTTAATTACATTGTCAGCTTTTAATGCTTTAACTGTGATATATTTCCTACCAAACGGAAATATCCATTGCTCTTTCATTTTCTTTTATGCAAAAAATATACTTCACTAAAATGAGAGTACATAAGACAAAACTATAAAAAATCTTAGTCTAAATTATCCCAGATTTGCTGTCAATAGTAATATTTCAATTACTCAACAAATCCGTTTACAGATAATTTTTTCTTTGGCAACCCTAACTACTATTGAACTATTTCACTGTCAATCATAGCAGCTGTTTCTTGCTTTTAAGACAACATTGTATTGTGCTAAGATAAATGCTGTGAAGGCGTTCGAAGTGTCGAGATTTGCTGAGAATCATTGATTTTCATCTTAGTTTTTCTTCGCTACTAAATGATGATACATATCATCTTCGTTATCATCATCATCATTGTTTTGTTTCCAACTTAATTATGTCAGTTAATCGACGTAGGTGAGCTACTAAAGAAAAAAAAACTCTCATCTTTTAATTATTTTACTTGGAACCGTACAATACAGAATTATTTGGTTTTCATACTTTTTAGAAATTAATGAAAAACTTACGTAATTTCTCTAATAAACTGAAAAATTACAGCAGTAATGATGCGGGGAGAGGCACCCATTATGCTCAAAGACCTTGGCGGCGGGAGAGACTTCAAGTTTATAAACCACGTATTATTATTGAGCAAAATCATTACTACAGTAAAAAATAACCCGCCAGTCAAGTGGGTAACCGGTGCCTTAGGATGCCCCTCAACCATTTCGTCACTTGAATCCACAGTGACCCACATTCAAGTTGTTCCATTAGAGTATCGGAAAACAATACGGCTCGCTGTATCCGTTAGTTAGCGAGGGATTTATGGTACCTACCGACCATAAAGTGATACTACTGGTGCATTTCGTGATTGTGCAGTTTATATGGATTCGTCTTTTAAACATATGAGCAGCGTTCGTCTGCAATCATTTTTGGGTGATCGTCACTTGTTTAAACCCGGGCGTAAACAGGGGGGTGTTAAAAGTTCATACTTTTTGTTTTTCAATCAATCAATCAATTTATTTAATTGTGTTTACGGGTATGGGTTGAAAATTACTTCTTATAATTAAACTTGTATCACTATAAACTGCCCGCAGGCGTACAAACATTTGTGAAAGGTTCTTTTAGTCGGTTTTTTTCTTTATTTACTACAAGGAAAATTTAATCCTTGCAGGTAACCAGTGGCCTGGGTGGAAAAAATGCTTCACAGATCACTGGTTACCTAATCCCGGTTGCCTACACGGAACAAGAGCTTTTTTGTGCATATTTTAGTGTGTGGATACATTTCCTTGACTCTGCGTAGAATTATGGTCTCTTAAGTTTATTTCGAGTGCACAAATTGGTATCGTCACACTAGTCATCATCTGCAATGGAGAATAAATTACACTATTTATGTTTATGGTATCAAAACATTCTTTTAGCGTCTGCCAGGCAAACTACGGCACTATCAGGCAATCTCCCAAACCTGCACGCCAAATAAGCATCAAAATATCCGCATGCCGACCAATATTTCGCTCAACTTATACCCCAGCCGGTGTTTTGGCGCGCACGTGATAAGTACTATTGTTAAGGCTAAGTTACTAACTTAAAACTATGTTTTTTTTACTGTTGAAGTCGGCTTAAGCGCGTTAAAGGAAGGTTCTATGTTTTCGTGAGTTCTTGTTCCTGACTTCGTTTAGGCACACGAGACCTGAATGGGTGCACCCATTACTAGATGAGCGTTCTAAACCTTCATAATGTTTCACACAACTGCAGTGTCTGCACCGCACCTTGCAGTGATCAATGGGGCGCACTTCACTTGTTAAACTGTTTAAAACACCTCATTAATAAACCCGAGTGTGATTTAACAGGCGTGTACTTTTACACTTTCATTGTAAGTAATAACAAAAAATAACGCTCAATTAATGATTACAATGTATACTTTAATACGTAAAATTAGAACGATCGCGGGCAAGTCCTAACGCCATAGTTTCGCACATTTATTCGGATTGGTGCATTCGAAGCGACGAAAGACTAGCTTATCTCGCTTTAACTTGCAGAAGGCGCTATGCATGCCGTTGCATGCGCGGTGGAAGCGCGAGGACCACGATCTTCGTAGGGATTTGCTATACTAATGACACCTATATTTCAATTCTGACTAGGAAATGCAAATCTGGTTAAAACCGATTATTTCTTAGAGAAAATAACCTAGTTTGCATTCCCTAATTCTGACAGCCCATTCTGTCAGGGTTTCCACCATGTTTTATCCCCAGAAACAAGATCTTTTCGCCCGATTTTCCCATTACTTCCACGAGCTTCAACATGATAAACCTACGATACGTTGCCCGGCGTTATTCATTACTACCGCACTTTAACTTACATAACTTGGATCTGCATACAGCAGTAAAGTGGAAGACAAATTTTGAGCCTGCCCCGTATACCAAATTCCACGTAGGTTGGGTGGATGCAAACCAATAAATATATCGGGGGGCAGTGAACACTGCAGTGGCGGCCGCGAGTGGGTACGCCATTTGTTGCTTTTATTTGCTTATTACGTATTTTGCGCTGTTGTTTTAGATATAAATGTACTATCAGAATATGACACTGACTGTCTAAACTTTAGTAAAAGTCAATACATTGTTTATGTTTAAGTTAGCGACGCGCCCTAGAATGTTAAGGTAGATAAAATCCTTTGGTGAAAAAATTGTTTAAATGACGGTGAGAACCGTATCAAAACCCCTTGCGTAGTTTAGAAGGAGTAAGTGGCCAGACAGGACAGACAGAGGCTGATGCGTTGTTGTTTGAGACGGAAATTTTGATATCATTACCTACCAGAATATGACACTAAATGTCATAAACCTCAGTGATAGGCTAGTCAAAACCAATACATGTTTATATTTAAAAGTGTATTTGAACAAGAAATAAAATGGTTTTTTGGCAGGATTCATACCTGCAACTGCGGCATTCGTCGCTTGCTCTTGCTCTTACCTGCTCAGTGACTCCGTGAGATATCTCATCTTCAAAACGAGTCATAAATATGGCCGGACAATCAGCTTTTCCGACTGGTCGGTACTCTACTAAAATTCTATTATTTCTATCCGTTACTCCCATACCAAGGGCCTGACGTGCACGCGTCCGCAAGACAGGCCTCACTCAATATCGGATATTGTTCTTGCAAATGAGTATTTATGTCATCGTTTGTATAAAATGTGCCCGCGCCCGCGTTTTTGCTGCGAACCTTTATTGCGGGGTATTCGTTCGGGTGTTGGTTGATTTAGAACTGTTTTTGTTTTGCTACTCGACTACAGACAAAAGGGAGTGGTTTTGGGATGTTAAATATTTAACATTTACCAATGCAAGCACAAATAGGTTACTCTATTATGACATGGGTGTTCGTTAAGGCACGGTTGGTGTTGAGCACTAATTAATTAATTGTGACATTTTAAAGTTATTATTAATTAATAAGTCATGAAGATTGCAATTACAGTTGTCTATTTTAACTGCGATAGGCGCAATTAACTGTAAATTAATTGTTAATTCATAGTTGGCCAACAATTAAAATTTGTCCAATACTGCTTTTGATTAAGGACTTGTACTTACAACGCAAATCTGTCTGATCCAGTTATGTTATTTCAATGAAAACATTGACTTAAATTTTGATATGTGATATGTAATCGCATGTAGGACCGATGACAACGCAGTAATAAAGTACAATCAACAACAAAACTTGTAATAGAAATGAAAATTTGATCGAAAAATTATTTCCATCCGACTTTCAGAACGGAATGCTGAATCCATAGATGTGATAGTCACAGGTAACGGCAATGACCTCTTTAGCACTTTCCGTCAGGTTTATACAGCAGGAGGGTAGTTACAGGTCAGTGAACCTAATTAAGGCAGACGGATTCGGCGCCTGGGGAGCTGCGGTGGGGAGAATGTCCTAGGGAAGCAAAAGTGTAGTTGAATCTTTCAGACCATTTTCGTCGGAGCTTGATACGAGTTCTAATTCCATTTTCACCTCAGCACCTCAAACTGCTTTTGCTGCATAGAACAGTTAGCAAAGTACGATTTTACTTCGAGAGTGCGCCAAAGCGATTTGATTTTGGAATGGTACTATTGTCATTTTCATTTCTCAGTACTGATCCTAATTAAAAAGTTCTAAAAATTTGTACTTTATTTCATTCTGTCACTTTGAATCACTTTGTTACGACAACAAGTGATAGAAACAGATCGACACGAAGTTTTCAAATTTAATAGTAGGCTTTTAAACAGAAAAAACAATTAATTTTCCAAGTGGTAGACCTCGTGTAAGGTAGACGGACCTTGCACGAGGTCTACCATCTACGGTCTACGGTCTCCACGCCGGAACACAACAGTGCAAGCACTGCTGCTTAGCGGCAGGATTAGCGAGCAAGATGGTGGTAGCGATCCGGACGGACCTTGCACAAGGTCCTACCACCCGCCCGTATACATTTCATATCAGAACAGACGGACAGAAATACTTTCGCATTTATAATAAGCGTTGGATTCGAGTAGACAGTGTAGAGTGTCGCAGATAATTCAAAATATGCAAATAAATGCATCAGCCTTAGAGACAAAACTTTATTATACTGAGTGTCATAAAATGTGTCATTGCGGTGAGATTTGAAGCGACGCAAACCATAAGCGATAGCGGGTTAGCTCAGTACAGTGCACCTAGCGCGAATCTTCTAGATACGCGTTAAGAGGAGTGTGAACCCAGCCCCAAATAGCGCACCTCATACAAACGGCGATAATGTTTTCCACCCTCTAACCCTAAACCTATGGCAATGATATTTTGGTATGTTATCATTATGCCTTAAAACTAGGTTTGTATGTTTTGTTTTTTTTTAATATTCTTCATAGATTTGGCAATATTTGCATTTTAGGATTTTCATACAAAACGAAAAAGCTTCATATTTTTGAAACTATGACAAATATTAAAAAAATCAAAACATACCAACCTAGTTCTAGGGCATACAGTCAACATACAAAAAGAAACATGGCTATAGGTTATGTTTAAGAGGGTGAAAAACGTTATCGCCGTTTGTATGGAGAGCGCTGTGTAGCGCTGTGTAGCTGCTGTAACTCAGTGCTTCTCACTCCCATTGCGCTAGTTAGAACGAGATACACTGACATCTAAATACATACGGATCACTCACGTATTTTTGTTTTTCGGCGATGCAGTTGTGCGCTGTACATTTACGTATTCCATGTAAATTTATATTTTTATGTATATATTTATATTTATATGTATGTTATACCTTTTTATTTATTTATTATTATCTATGTAAACTCCTATGTATGCTTATTGTGAGTGTGTTTGATTCTTTTTTTATTTGCACTGCCCGTTGTACTCTGACTATTTCTCACCGTATCTCTTCGCTAAGCAGCGATCTCTTCCAGACAAACTTTGGAAAGAGTTTGTCTGGAAGAGATCGCTGCTTAGCGATAAGACCGCCTGTTGAATCCCATGTAAAATTTCCCTGTGTGTGTTCTTTTATTTTGTTTACTTGTGTAAATCAATAAAGAGTATTTGTTGTTGTTGTTGTTGTTGTATTTTAAAGTTTAAATCTAAACGGGCTTTGCACAAGGTCCCACTACCAGCAAACGATGGTAGAATTTTTTTGATTTAAAATTAAATGGAATTTTGAGTTGTAGTTTCGCGGGTGGCAGGTCCGTCCGGATCGCTGCTATCATCTTGCTCGCTAATCCTGCCGCTAAGCAGCAGTGCTTGCACTGTTGTGTTCCAGCGTGGAGAGCAAGACGGCCGGTGCAATTACTGGAACAAAAGGTATTCCATCTTAGCCCTCCGGGTTGGCAACGCATCTGCTATTTCCTTGGTGTTGCGGGTGTCAATTGGCGGTGATGATCACTTACTATCAGGTGACTCATTTGCTTGTTTTCTTACCTTTTTCACAATTGATTGTAAATTATAGATGCAAAGATGTCACAAAGAAAAATCTTTGTCATTAAAGGAAAACAAAATAATCCAAAGAAATCACTACTTCACACCGTCTGTGAGAGTGTAAGTAAGTAGCTACATTGTGGCTTTAACACTATAAAACTAAACTTCAATTTTTTTATGAAATAGGAAGGAAAACAAGCAAGTGGGTCACCTGATGGTAAGTGATCACCACCGCCTATAGACACCCGCAACACCAAGAAGATTGCAGATGCGTTGCCAACACAGAGGGCTAAGGTGGAATACCTCTTGAATTTGAATAATCATCGTAATAGTATGCTCACACATCATGGCGGTCAGTCCAATAATTGATTCGCTTATAACTTAGACCACAACATACCAACTCCTGCGATCAAAGATGGCGGATTAACATAAAAATTGTTTTAATCGTAACTCGAGCTATCGGTCCGGTCGGGGCGAATTATCGTAAATAAATCCGGCCCGTCGGTTTATCTGTTTAATGCGAAGTCGGAACTTAAGGGTGTTTTATAATAAGAAAAAAAGTTGGAATCAAGTAAAAAACCGGCCAAGTGCAAATCGGACTAACGCATCGAGGGTTCCGTACAAACTTAATAAGCACCGAACATAGCTGTAACGAAAAGACAAACTGGATTGAGGGACAAACTTAACTTTGCCGTTGAAAACTGTTGTCCCCATACATCGTCATACGGCGCGGTCAGTTTACCAACTGCAAATAAGTCAATAATCGAAAAAAAAATTGCGATGTTACTACAAATTTACGGTTTTTGAACTTTTTCCTTTACTTTTGCTATGAGACAATGCTTTTTGCCAAATTTCATGATTCTAGGTCAAGGTAAAGTACTCTGTTGGTTTTGATTTCCTTCAGAATTGACAGGCAGACAGACTGACAACAAAATGAATAAGGATCCATTTGAGGTATGGAACCCTGAAAAAGCATCGGATGCTCAACTTTAAAACAACTCTGGACCCTTTGCTACACTTTTAAGTCAGTAGGTACTGAAGGAATGTATGTGAATTCTTTATTGTACAAAAAAACATAAATGACAAAAAGAGATACAGTGATGTACAAAGGCGAACTTTACCCTTTAAGGGATCTCTTTCAGTAATAGTAGTAAGAAATAATTACTATACTGATATAGCATTTTTAAAGCTTAGTTTATCAGGTTTTTATAATCAGGTAATCTCATCATCATCATCATCACCTCAGCCACAAGAAGTCCACTGTTGGACATAGGCCTCCTCCATGGATTTCCAAAGTGGCCGGTTGGAAGCAGAATGCAACCAGCGCCTTCCTGCCACCTGTACGAGGTCATCGGACCATCTTGTGGCTGGTCGTCCTACGCTGCGCTTGCCAATACGCGGCCGCCATTCGAGAACTTTCCGACCCCATCGGCCATCAGTTCTCCGTGCTATGTGCCCTGCCCACTGCCACTTCAACTTGCTAATCCGCTGGGCTATGTCGGTTACTTTCGTTCGTCTGCGGATCTCCTCATTTCTGATTCGATCACGCAGAGAAACTTCAAGCATAGCCCTCTCCATAGCTCGTTGCGTGACTTTGAGCTTTCTTATAAGGCCCATAGTAAGCGGCCACGTTTCAGTGCCATAAGTCATCACTGGTAACACACATTGATCATACACTCTCGATTTCAGACACTGAGGTATATTGGACAAGAAGACATTTCGCAGTTTCCCGAACGCTGCCCAGCCGAGTTGGATTCGACGATTGACCTCTTTCTCAAAGTTGGACCTGCCTAGTTGGACTGTTTGTCCTAGGTAGACGTATTCGTCAACAACTTTGAGAGTTGAGTTTCCTACTGCTATTGGGGTGGGCACTACATGGACATTCGACATGACTTTCGTTTTGTCCATGTTCATCTTAAGGCCCACCCGTTGGGAAACCCGATTGAGGTCTTCGAGCATCGTGCTAAGGTCTTCCATCGATTCTGCCATGACTACTATATCGTCGGCAAATCGAAGGTGAGTGATGTACTCGCCGTTGATATTGATGCCGAATCCTTTCCACTCCAGAAGCTTAAAGGCATCTTCCATTGTGTTGGTGAACAGTTTCGGAGAGATAACATCTCCCTGTCTCACACCTCTTTGCAATGGAATTTCCTCCGTCCTCTGGTCTTGTATTCGGACCGACATGGTGGCGTTATTGTACAAACACTTCAACACTTCGATATACCGATAGTCAATACGGCATCGCTGGAGAGACTCAAGCACCGCCCACGTCTCGATCGAATCAAAGGCCTTCTCATAGTCCACAAACGCTAAGCATAATGGCATGTTATACTCCTCGGTCTTCTGTATAACTTGCCGCAGCGTGTGGATGTGGTCTATGGTACTAAAGCCTTTTCGGAAGCCGGCTTGTTCGGGAGGCTGGAAGTCATCAAACCTGCGTTCGAGACGATTCGTGATGACCCTGGAAAACAGCTTATAAACATGGCTCAGAAGCGAGATGGGTCTATAATTCTTCAGAAAAGTGTTGTCCCCTTTCTTGAAGAACAGCGCCACCACCCCTCTGTTCCATGCTTCTGGCGTTGCACCTCCGAGCACCACGGAATTAAAGAGCTTCTGAAGGACTTTAAGTACTGGTGTTCCACCCGCTTTCAGAAGCTCTGATGTGATTCCGTCTTCGCCCGGCGCCTTGTTGTTTTTAAGCTGTTTCAGGGCCATCCTAATCTCGTACAGGCTGATGTCCGGGATATCTTCGGTATAGTGTCGGGTCAGCTTGGCTCTTGGATCTTTGGCCAGGCTGCTAACAGGTTTTGAGACCGAGGTGTATAACTGTCCATAGAACCTCTCAACCTCCCTCAGCACCTCTGCTTTGGTCGACGCTATACTACCGTCCTCCCTCTTCAGCTTCGTCAGCTGGCTCTGCCCAATAGACAAGTCTTTTGCGAACACTTTGGAGCCTTTATTCCGCTCAATCGTCTCTTTAATACGATTTGTATTAAAGGTTCGGATGTCGTGCCTCAGGTAATCTATTTTCACTGTTTTATTTATTTTTGCACCACCTACCATCTTGTTTTCTTAGTTTTAATTTCTATCTCTATCCAAAGGTTGTCTGAAAGAGATCGCTCTCAAGCGCTAAGACCGCCTTTTGGATACCTATATTAAGATTTATCTGTAATTCTGTCAAATTGTAATGTGGTATCCAATAAAGCATATTGTATTGTATTGTATTGTTTTATTTTTATTTTGGCCGTTCAACCTGCATGTGGCTGGCTGTTGTTATTTAAACGACACATAAATAGTATCTCAAACTTTAGCTCCAATTTTATCTATAGGTACAACAACAACAACAACAACAAATACTCTTTATTGATTCACACAAGTAAACAAAATAAAAGAACACACACAGGGAAATTTTACAAGGGTTTCAACAGGCGGTCTTATCGCTAAGCAGCGATCTCTTCCAGACAACCTTTGGAAAGAGATACGGTGAGATATGGTCAATAGGTACATAATATAATAAAAAATAAGTATACCATAAAAATAAATAAATAATTGTTATTTGCAGGCAATGTAAACCATATACATTTGTCATACATCACTAACACCACACACGAAAAACATAAATCTGAGAGTGTATGTGTGACATATTTTTTTGTTACTTTTTCGCGCTAAAACGGCTGAACGGATTTCGATGAAATTTGAAATGGACATAAGCTTTTATCCTGGATTAACACAGGATACTTTTTATTCCGTAAAAATCATTTCCCGCGTGATAGCGACGGCGTGATGTTTTAAAGGTAGATATATTCAATTATACTGTACTCATAATTTGTATATATGTAAAAATATGTAAAGATGATTGGATGTTTGTTGCTCGTCAGCAGATAAACAATGTCTTATACTAAAATTTAAGACGCTTTGATCCTGAGATAGTGAAATACATTTATAGTAAACAGAGTCGATGCCTCAGCTTATGGCAGTTAAAATAAAAATAACATAAGCGCCATGCGTCATCAAAGCCTTAATTGCACAGCCTTGGCGGGGCATTGACCCCGCTCATTCATAAATTGCCTGAATGGACTCGCCCACGTGGCCAAGAGACAATTTTAACGTGTTTACTTGGTCACGAATTGTAAGTCCACGTATGGTCTTAGCTGAGATTCGTTGAAATACTTGTAGGCATGTTACTATTTTTTTTGGAAAAAAAACCATAAACGACAAAAAGAGTTCAGTGCAGTTATGTACAAATGCGAACTTATACCTTAAAGGGATAAGATATAAACCGATTTATTATCTGTTTGGTTTGATCATTGCTAGAATAAAAAGGCTAGACTTGGTATTCTATTAAAGTTTTATAAATAAGTATAGTTTACAGACACTTAAGTATTTGTAGTTAAGTTACATCACTTACAACAATTTGATATCCTCATTTTAGAACCTATTATGTTTACATAGTATAAACAAAGTCGCTATGCATTCCTGTTTATCCTCATATCTTCGTCAGCTTACTCCTTCAACACCACGCAACGGATTTTGACATGTTTTCACTGTTACTGTCGCTTAGCTATTTTTACGGAAGGTTTCTATGGACATTACATTCTAATTTGGCCCATGCAAAGTCAGGGTGCGACGCTAGCTTAATATAATGTATTGAAATAGGTCACTGTTTAGCTTAAAAAATCAAAAATTACGAATTTGTTACTAAATAATCTTGATTCTTTTTCCCTTTGGTATACATAGGTCAAAACAAAGTTGCTATCGGTTCCTGTCTGTCCTTATGGGGCGCTTACACATTCTAAACCACCCAACGGATTCTGATATAGTAGTTTTTTAAAGGAAGTTTTTATCTAGGTACAGTAGGGGAAATATATTCACGTACCACCTTAGAACCCTATCGCCATGACGCGACGCGTCAAACGCCAGGCTATGTCATACAAATGTCATGCGTATGTCTCTTCGACTAGGTTTTACGGTGGTATGTGTTTCAATTTCCTTGACTGTACATTATATTCTAACTGTACCCGCTCGAAGACGGGTCGCTAGGACTAATTAACATGGTATAACTGGGATTTTATTTTTGCTTTTGGTAGGGCCTTGTGCAAGGTCCGTCCTGATAACTACCACCATCTTGCTCGTTAATCCTGCCTCTAAGCAGCAGTGCTTGCACTGTTGTGTTCCGGAGTGGAGAGCAAGACAGCCAGTGCAATTATTGGCGCAAGAGGTATTCCATCTTAGCCCTATAGGTTGGCAACGCATCAGCAATCTCCTTGGAGTTGCGGGTGTCTATAGGCGGTGGTGATCACTTACCATCATGTGACCCACTTGCTTGTTTGCTTTCCTATTTTATGAAAGAAATCCAATGAGTAGATATTTTTGTATTTAATGCAAACAATGAAAGTTATGAAAAATAAAGTAAGCATTGTTAGAATAAACACATTTTTAGACTAAGAACCTTTTTTAATTTATTTACAAGTGACTAACAACAATAATTTGGCGTTACGTATGCACTTTATTAGTTAATTAAATCCACAAGTGGCAGCGTGTGGTAACTTTGCAAAGGATATGGATGTATTGTAAATCAAATAGTGTAATTGACAAAAGCCACTGAAGTAATATTTGGACTTTACGTCGAATACGTTAGAGTTTACAATTCTAATGAAGCGTTATGTCCCTTACGACAATTGAGATTTCAACCGTCCTATGGTGCGTGGGAGTCGATCGTGTTACTTAAGAAGTTTATTTTATTTACTATTTCTTCGTAAATTTGTCAGAGATTAAGTTTTATTGAGTTGTTAAGTCAACGTGAGGTCACACAAGTAAAAAGAATGCAATAAAAAACTGGCTAAGTGCGAGTCGGAGTCGTACACTAAGAATTCCGTATACACAATATAGTTGTGCTAGTACTTTATAAATTATGTATTTGCCAAAATAGCGCGTGGTAGAAAAAATATTAATTACCTAGTGCTTGGTCACAGCTTACAAGCTGCATTAGGAATTGGCGTTTTAAGTTTTTTTTTTTGTTTTAATACACTATCCGTCACAAAACCAAAGCAAAAGCTGTCAATTTTGACATTACTTACTTATTTTTAAAGATTTAAGAAACTAGCCTGTGCTCTAGTAATCGAGCTCTGGTGAATCTTACTCCACCTACAAGCTAATAAAATTCGAAAAATGGCCTAAAAATCGAATAATAATATTTGTGCGGAATATTCAAACAGGTCTGTAATTCATTTCGTTAACGGACTAAAGATCTGATTCACACGGACGAACGAACGGATGGACATGAGTTTCAGCAATAGGGTTCTGTTTTGTTCTTTGTGTACGGAACCCCAAAAACTTAATTACATAGCTACCGTTGTCTCTCTTGTACCCGAATGTTACTTACGATGAATTGGCGTTTAGAGTAAAGTATAACTACTCGAATGTCGCTTACAATTTTAAGACCCTTCTATACTTTAGCCCTATGTCTGTGTGTGCCAGGTCAATACCGCTCGCGTTGTTCCTTTTTCAAATATGAAAAAAAATAAACATTCATGATTTATTCAGCCTGTATGTCTATTATTTCCCATCACATTTTATCACCAACTCCACAATAAAAAAAACATTCATACCAACTGTCAAACTAACTTCAACTGCAAACCAACTTCATGTAGTTCAGCTGGAACTGTTGAACATGTCTCACGTTAATCCGTAATTATGACTAACTCCTATAAAAATCACGACTAACTATGAACCTTACAGGGTAGCTTTAAAGTTCGTAATCCAATGCGTTTATTTATCCGCTTATAACTTTTTATGCTTAAGGTGCGATGTCACGAAGTTCCGTGAAGGAAGCACTGCGGAAGGGCGCAGGCGGCATGCAACCTGCTTTTAATTACCCCCCTTACCCCGTACCCCTTACTTACCCTTTGCTCATAGATAATAAATATGCTCTTAGCACGCACTCATAGTTTGAGTTGCAACTGAGCGCAGGTGCTAAAGGTGCTCAAACTTTTACAGACTATTGAGCGTTTAAATAAATTGAGCACTAATTTAGGCGCTAGTGTGCCTTATTGATGGACAAAGTGCAAGATATCAAACCATAGTGTAATACATATAACATAGATAAATGAAAAATAAATATCTTGGGACGGTTAACACCAATTGACCTAGTCCCAAAGTATGAAACTAAAGCTGCTTGTGTTATGGGTACTAGACAACGGATATAAATACTTATATAGATAATTACGTACTTAAATACATATAAAAAACATCCGTGACTCAGGTACAAACATTCGTATTCATCATACAAACATTTGCCCTTCCCGGGAATCGAACCCAGAACCTCAAGCTTAATAGTCAGGGCCGCTAACCACCAGGCTATCCCGGTTGGTTAGCCCGGTATATAACAACCACGACTCGGGTATAAAAAAAATAGCGCTTTATAGGCATCGAACCTACAATCTTCAAAAAAAAAAAAAAACCTTTTTATCCTCAAAAAAGAAGATATACAATTCTCACAGGATAGCGATAAGCGAATTCTACGCGGACGTAGTTGGGGGCAACAGCTAGTTAATAATAATTCCCTCAAAGTTTGAGATCCGTTGCTCCTTAGTAAAATCGAGGTGCCAATGATGGACGATGGAACCCGCGCTAAGGCACTAGTGCATACCATAATGACAGCTCAGGATACAATATCAGCTGCCCACTGATGTAATTTGGATTTATTTTACATGACCATCAGGGATACTAGCTTTCTATTACTGAAAGATTTTTTGGAATCGGTTCAGTAGTTCTAGATCAGCCATACTCAAAGTGTGCTCCGCAGAGCCCTAGGGTTCCACAATGCATCTATGGGGGCTCCGTGAGAAAAAAAAACTGAAATAACCTCGTAAGGCCCACGTCAAATTTCGTTCTCTGAATTTTGAACCATATCGCTTGAGACAGTGAGTTCAACGTCAGTTTGACATTTGTCCTATATTTAGGACTTGGGGCCTTACGAGGATAAACCCTCTTCTGTCTGGACGATAGTTCAACAATGTTCCTTATTAATGGGTTCCGTGAAATATTGCGCTTTCTAAAAGGGTTCCATCGGAAAAAAGTTTGAGAACCGCTGTTCCAGATATTACCCCCTCCATACAAACAAACAAACAAAGTCGCCTCTTTATTATTTTAGTGTAGATTAGTGTAGATTACACCTCGTTGAGTTTCTTGCCGGTATCTTCTCATCAGAGGTTTTTTCGGAACCGGTGGTAAATTTTTTAACATTCATAAGTGCTTCCTGTAAGCCTTATCTTCATAAAGATAATTTTGACTTTGACTTTGACTTTTAAGAAATGAAGCTCTCTATATCAATCAGTAAAGAGGATAGTCCTCAAATTCGGCCCTACGTTCACGTGAACGGATAGCCCAAGCGGTTAGTGACTCCTACGAAACTAAAGGTCATGGGTTTGATTTCCATAAAGGTAAATATGAATATTTTTACCTGAGACGTGGTTTTTTCATAAAAAACGCAGGAAAACGAGCAAGTGGGTAACCTGATAGTAAATGATTACCATAGAGACTACGAGCGAACGAAATTTCAAACAGTTACCATCTACGTTGTTTATTTTACTGAAATCATTTTATTGTATTTTATTTGTCATATGGCTGCTTGCCTGAAATAAAACTATTTCATTATTATGTCAGGTGTTCTCACAATAATATTTAAACAAATGGATTAACTGATCTCTCATGTCCTTAAAAATGATTTGCGAACAAACACAAGGTCAACTTCTAGCCATCAATCAACTATCAATCATCTGTCTCACTCAACCAAACGTTACCTCAACAAACCCAAGCCTTACGACTCAAGACTTTAAGTCTAAATTCGTTAAAAATATATTTGTTCTATTAACCGCTATGTTTGCAATTATTTGAGTGAAGTATACTTAATTTTGAACTTTAGTATTTCAGACTAAGGTAAGAAATGGATTTTTAGGGTTCCATACCTCAAAGAAAAAAGGAACTATTATAGATTTTTGTAACCGAAATTTCTGTCGATTTTTATTTTAAATGTTTTTAACATTCAAATTATTAAATTAAAATTGTAATGACAACACAAAGAAAAATTAGGGCAATGGCAGGACTTGAACCTGCAACATCAGCATTCCGTGGCTTGCGTTTTCCAGTTTCGCCACACTGCCGCTGCCCTACCCTGCGAATTTTTCAATGTGCTTCGTCTTACGGTCATTACATTATTGATTTTAAGGGTACAACTACCCTCGGTGTCATCAATATGAAACTTTTTAACAAGTTATCTATTATAACTATTATAGAATCACTTCGTCCGTCAGTCTGCCTGTCTGTCTGTCAACTCATCAGGGAATCAAAACCTATAGGGTATTTCGCGTCGATCTAGAATCATAATCAGCACGAAGCAATTTCTTTTAGCACAAGTAAAGGAAAAACCGAAAACCGTAAATACCTATCTAAAGTTTTACATCATAGTTTTTTAAATTTTTAACTTATTTTCAGTTGGTAAACTGACTGCGACCTATGTAAATGTATGGAGACAACATTTTTCCAGTGGCAAAGTTAAGTGTGTTCCTCATTCCATTTTATCTTTTCGTTAGAGCATGTCCGGTGCTTATTAAGCTTGTACGGGACTCTCAGTGCGCGAGTCTAGCTCGCTCTTTACCGGTTTTATTAAATTTGTATGTGTAATTTTGAATCGTAAAGCTGGCAATCTTGGGAACACTGTCTGTCATCACGCGTCAGTTTATGGTCGCAAATTATATGCGCGCGCGCTGGATTCGAATTTGAGTGATTGGGGTGGGATAGTGGTAATAAGAGCGGATTGTCAAAGTCAAAGTCAAAGTCAGAATGAGAATTCTTTTATTCAATTGACAAATTTGATTTGTTGAGAGCTTCGAGGTGATGTGAAACTAGGAGATGTCCAATCACATAAATGAATGTGAATGGCATATAATTATTATATATTATTATAAGCTCATGCATGGTCCCCGTTGGGGTAGACAGAGACCACAGAACGCCATTTGGTCCGCCGCTAAGCAGCAGTGCTTGCACTGCCGTGTTCCGGCGTGGAGAGCAAGACAGCCGGTGCAATAACTGGCAGACGAGGTATTCCATCTTAGTTAGCCCTCTGGGTTGTCAACGCTTCTGCAGTCTTCGTGGTGTTGCAGGTGGGGATCACTTACCTTCAGGTGACCCACTGACTTGCTTGGCCTCCCATGTCATAAAAAAAACCTTTTGCAATAATCAGGAATTTTAAGGACTCGCGAGTGGGTTTCCGTTTCGAGGTCTTGTGGGGTGTTTTTATACTTTCTAGAGCTCTGAACTCGCCAGTCGCGGGCCAATCAATGCCAGCAAAAATACACGCTCGCGTATTTGACTGGCCCGCGACTGGCTAATATCGAGCGTTTTAAAGTCAAAAACCAACCCGCGGCGAGTGGTGGTCCATACCCAATAGAAGAGAGACAGACACACTGAGTCACGTATATAGCGACTTAAGAGGAGTGTTACCCATCGCTCTCCATACACACGGCGATAACGATTCCCACCCTCTAAACCTTAACCTATTGCCATGATTTTTTTGTATGCTATCATTATGCCCCAGTACTAGGTTTGTATGTTATGATTTTTTAATATTCTTGAATAATTTCAAAAATATTGACGCTTTTTTGATTTGTATGAAACTCCTAAAATGCAAATATTGTCAAATCTATAAAGAATATAAAAAAAATCAAAACATACAAACCTAACCTAAGGCATAATGGCAACACACCAAAAAATCATTGCCATAGCTTAAAGTTTAGAGGGTGGAAAACGTTATCGCCGTTTGTATGGGGAGCGCTTATTTGGATTGGGTTCACACTCCTCTTAAAGCGCATCGAGAAGGTTCTTACTAGACGCCCAGCTCACCAGCTGATAGCTTGTAAAAAGTTTCATGAACATGTAACCGTACTAACCATTACAAGCTCCTTGTTTGCGCATGCACGCATACAGTGCATGTTTTCACCGTCGTCATGTTAAATTACCTAAAGAATTTGATTATTTCTACCGGTGCTCGGGCGCAGTAGGCTATTCATTATGTTAATACGACAGCGTACACTGGCGTTGATTAAGATACTGGTATACTATACTAGGTTAGTATACAGCTGTCGGTGTGAACAGTGGACACTACCAGATTATATTTATCTACTGTTTTGTAGATGTATACACGGATTTATGAGACAGTTTTGTTAACTATACATATCTACGGTTTAGACAGCATGCTTAAAAACCGTGTGCGAGTTGGATTCTCGCACCGAGGGTTTCGTACAAACTTATAAGCGCCGAACCATACCTACTCTAAACGAAAAGATAAACTGTTTTTTTTATGAAATAGGAAGGCAAACAAGCAAGTGGATCATCTGATGGTAAGAGTACACCACCGCCTATAGACACCCGCAACATCGAAGAGATTGCAGATGCGTTGCCAACCCAGAGGGCTAAGATGGAATACCTCTTGTGCCAGTAATTACACTGGCTGTTTTGCTCTCCACGCAAGAACAACAGTGCAAGCACTGCTGCTTAGCGGCAGGATTAGCGAGCAAGATGGTGGTAGCGATCCGGACGGACCTTGCACAAGGTCCTACCACAGGTTTGCTGAATAAATCTCATTTTCTTTCTTCCTTCTATCAAATAAAAGTAAGTACAGTCAGCATTAGAAGTTGCTAAACACTTAAAAACCTTGTCGTAGTAACGTTTGAAATGAAAATTGCTCGAATTCCTCACAATACTGACAGCGACAAGGTACTAAAATGTTCAGCCACTTCTGAGGCTGATCGTACCTACAAGTACAGAACGTTTACTTCGAACAATAACGGCGTTTAGGTATGAGAAGCGTCCTACTGTACGCCTCCCTGTTTATCGAATAACTCGTATTCATTCGCACGCATGGCAACTTAATTGCGGCGGCCCCAGTGCAGTGGTGCGCCGATTTTGTAGCTTCGCGAAGTAATGGTTCACTGGCAGAGAATGCCTTAAGGCATTAAGTCCGTCATTTTTGTTTTTGTGCAATAAAGTTTAAGCAAGTAAATGAGTGAGTCTCTCAAAAGGTAGAGTCTTTAAATGTCGGACGGACAGGCGAACTTATTATTATTTATGAAATAGGAAGGCAAACGAGCAAGTGGGTTACCTGATGGTAAGTGATCACCACCGCTTATAGACACCCGCAACACCGAAGAGATTGCAGATGCGTTGCCAACATAGAGGGCTAAGACGAACTAACGGCGTAATAATAGAATGCCTTAAGGTATTGTCAACCCACATCTGTAAACACAAATAAATAAATTAATTGATTGATTACGGAACCCCAAAAGTTAAAGAAACACTATAAGCAGGTTAAATATATGAGTCATTTGTTATGAACAGCAGCACCCAATGCTGAATATATAAACTAAATTAAGTAAGTTTATGTTAAAAAAAGCATTTTTTTTAATTAAGATAAGTAGGTTGACGATTTGTTGCATAATCTGTAACTACTTATTTTATCGTTCATTATTTTGTACAATTAAGTTAATTGCGTTTTTATTAAATAGTAATGCATAGTGTTTGTATTTATTGTTGAAGATTTCCAAACCAACATAGTTGTTAAGAAAGTATTCATTAATATGCATATGAATCTAGAACCCGAAAAAAACACTTTTTTATATCTCAAAATGTAGTTCATTGCGACTCTACTCTCTCTCTTTCGATCTTGATGATGCCTCGTATAGAGGCGAAACGCGCGTCGATCGTGTAGTTTTAGTGTTTAGTGGTGGTGGTGTGTAGTTGAGTCTGTGTGATATATGTTGTTTCGTGTGGAAGCGGAGGAGGGTGGGTTTTTGCATGAACATATATGTGTCGCACAGACGCGGCTATTTTGCACGAGCCCGGCACTGGTTTCGCGGAGTAGCAAGGTAATTTGTTCCAGTTTGTTTTACTCTACATTTTGAAATTAAAATCCCATTAAAAAAAATACTCAAAATGTTATTTCCCTGGACCTTTGATATAGTTTGGACTAACATTTTGACAGGGTATTTTTTTGAATTATTTTAAGATTTTGCAGGTCATATGGTGGCAGACCGTGTATTAGAGTCTGTCCATCTATAACTGGTTTTTTAATGTAAACAAAATTCTAACCATACACGTTTTTATCACCTAAATAAAATAAATCAAGGCTGTACCTAAACAGGAAATGAAATTCATAAAAATTACTTAAAAATAAAATAAAATAAAAGGTAAATAAATAAATAATAAATAATATAAAAAAATCGTTATTATGTTTTCAAAGTCAAAGGCTTTTTTTATTCAGTTTAGGCTTACAGGAAGCACTTATGAATGTCATAAATTTTACTACCGGTTCAGAAGAAACCTCTGATGAGAAGATACCGGCAAGAAAATCAACGAGGTGTAATTTTTTTTGATAAATCAAAATTACAATGATAATTTTACATCTTAAATATTAAAATTTTTGTAACTGAATTTTTTTTCGATTTTATTTTTAAATGTTTTAACATTCAAATTATTAAATTAAAATTAATAATGTAACACGGTAAATAAATAGGTGTACAATATTTAGAGACAGGGATCGCCAATACAAGTCGGAATCATTTCCAAAAATCCCTGTCCAAGTTTTGTTGCTTAAGAATGTTTCATTTAAACAATGAATTATCATGTAGAGCCAATGCTAATGAAATGAAATAAAATAAAATTTATTTATTTTGCAAGAAAACAAACTGCAACATATTACCTTGCTGTTCCGCGAAACTTACTTGCTTACTCACTTGTGGTTTCGCGGAGAAGCAAGGTACTTTGTTCCAGTTTGTTGATATGGACCTCCGCAAAGTAACGCCTGAATCTATTAATAATTTTGCAAGAACATAAACAAGTGTCATTATTATTTGATGAGGAGGGTAAACTCGCCAAATTGCGAAGTTTGCGGAATTCCCGAAGATGTCTATCATTTGGTCATGGAGTGTGTCCGGACGAAGCCTATTAGGGACGGGTTGTTTGTGCAATTGGGGTTTGATTCCTTCAATGTGGGATCATTGCAAATGATTTTAGCTGAACCAACTAGCGATGCAGCTAGGTGTTTGTACAAATGTTTGATAAAATAGTTTTTTTGTGTTGTGGATTTTTGATGTGTTTTTGTATATAATTGTATTGTTTTCTAATGGGGCTGACATGTTCAATTCTGATCAAAGCCCCTAAATAAATAAAGAATAAAAAAAGGTGTCATTATATGTCAGTGGTTAATTTAAACCACATTCATACTTACTTGTCTTAAGAAGTATAGAATATTTAACCTAAAATAGTTTTTACCATTGTACCATTGTCAATTGTTTTAGGTTAGAATATTGTTTACTTCTTAAGACAAGTAAGTATGAATGTGGTTTAAATTGACCACTGACATTTATAATAACTCCTGTTCATGTTCTTGCAAAATAATTTTATTTTATTTTATTTTATTAGCATTGGCTCTACATAATAAATGTTCAATCGATACATCTATTAGAATTAACTCAAAATACACTGACACACAAGCAAACAAAACAACACGGCAATTTAAATGGAAGCTTAGAATAATTTATCAATAAACACAACAGATGTTTTATAAACAATTATTTTAAGAAATTGGTTAAAAAGTTGATACCTATTATTTTAGAAATTGGAACCTATTATTTTATTCGTTCCATTGGCTTACTAAAACCTGGAAAACTGGTTTTATGCAAGATTAATTTTTATTAATAATCGAATTTTGTTCAAATTACCTAAAATTACTTATCCATCCACCAAATAAGCCGAAAGGAAAATAGTCGTAAGTCACAAATTTGCATTTTCAATTTTCTTAATAAAAACAATGTAAAAAAATTGCATGGAAGATACCAAAATTTGGAGTTAATTTTTTTATTGTATTTTCAGTTTCTTGCTTATTTGGGTTAAGGTTTTCAAGATACAATTTTAATAGTGTTTTATGTGGCGCATTGTCAATATTGATTAGAAAATTCAATACATACTAGTTCTGTCTCTAAATTTTTTTAATAAGTGAATAGTTTATATGTGGTTTTAGAAATTTTACTGCCTATTTAATTATTAAAGGCAATAATGACTCTACAATGTTTCTAGAAAGATTACGGAATTAACTCTGTCATAAGCAATTTTTTTCTATTTAAAAATTAAAGCAGATTAAAAAAGTAAACTTAAAAAAACTGAACTCAAATAATCAAAAGATTAAAAACAATACAATACTACAAACGAAAGTGAGTTACGCGCGAAAAAAGGTAAAAAGCGGGAGGCGCGGGTGGGCGGGGGGCGGGGCCGTAGCCCCGCCTGCTAGAGCGAGACGGTACAAGATGCACGCTGCAAGGTCACCGGAGACCGGTCGAGACGGTTTTGCACTGTTTTGACGTCACAAAACGATTTTCGGCTAAAAAAAATTGGGACCTATTTTTTTACGTTTTTATTTTTTTTCTTTGTAACTTTTTAGTAAAAAAAAATTTTTTTTAATACTTTTTAAGTTTATTTTTTCGGTGTATACGTTTAAAAACTCAATTTTAGCTTTAAAAAAAATATATTTTTAAAATCGAGGTTGTTTAGTCAGCTTTGCATCGGAGCTAGTTGCATGTTATCACGTCTTGTTTGATTGAGTGCGTTAGTTCCGCGCGCGGCCGCGGCGCTGGCGTCGCCGGCCGCCGCGGCACTCGGGCCGCGACGCGCGTCCACGGCGCTCGCCCCACGCACCGCGCGACAAACCCCGCTAAACACGTGAAGTGCTAAGTGCAAACTCAGTGCCAGTTAAGTGAAGTGAACTTTTCCCTACAAAATCCGACGGTCGCATCGAAAGATTGGTTCAACGACCGTGTTTGGTGTGCTAAGAATTCGTTTCACGTATGTAGAAAACAAACAGAAGTTCGGAAAACAAAGGATACCTGAGCTCTGCTTGCTTAGGTGCTCGTGACAGGTGAAACCGTGTTGTCATAGTCTGTCTGTAGTTCATCGGATAATACGGTAAGAATAATCACACAAAAAAAATTTTTTTTTGCTTTTTTTAGTCACTGATGCATGTTTTTGTTAAGGTTTTCTTAGTTATTTGTGGTTTTTGGGGGGTTTTTTGATAGTTTTGCAAGTTCGTGTAAAGTTTAGAAGTCAGGAAATGCTTTGTAGGCTCGGTAAAGTTCGGGGCAAACTGATTTCAGTGGGTTTGCGGCGGCGAGCGGCGACGGTTGCGCGCTGTAACCCACCGGGCGGTGACGTAACGGTCTCATGTTCTACTTTTAAAAACAACACTTTAATTTTATAAAAGAAAACAAAAAATAGCCGGTAAATGACTTTAAGAATTAAAAAAATATATTTCATTGCTTTTTTTTCAGTGGTTTGTCTCTTTTTTACTTGTTGAATGGAGTTGTTTTTCGTTAATTTTTTTTATTTATCTAAGTGCTATGAAAATGAAAAAAGAACTTTTTTGCGTATCAAAAACGTCATTGGATTTTTATAGAAACTTTTATAATAAATCTAGACCAGATAACCAATAATCTGTTAACTTACATTGCTTGTAGTCATTCCACAAATAAAATCCATAAAAATAAAATATTTCAAAATAAAAATCTTTTCAACAAACACATGTAGTTAGTACATAGGTAGTTACTACATTTCAGTACCTACAATTAAAGAAATGTACAAATACATGAAAATGAACATAAACTAGACAATACATTTTTTCATTAATTAGGTACATGAGTGTTGTTTTAAATTTATAAAAAAAAGCAGATGTCATTATTATTCACTAAGCAGGATTTTTTTCATTTATGAATATTTTAAAGTTATATGTATATGCTAGTAAATAAGAGAAGAAGCTAGTTGAGTCATTTCAATATCTAAAAGGCAGCCGTTTTTCTTTGCATCTCTCACCGTTTAAATTCAATAAAAACATGTGCAGCTGTCATTGTGGCCAATGAATTTCATTGACATTAAAAAACAATATTAAAAATATTATTTATCTGCTTCCATTACTTTTCATACAAAAGAAATGGATATATATATAGCAAATATATATACACAGTCTTTATATAAGCTTTCATGTATTTTTTATGATTTGGAATGTGACACACTCAAAATGTATGCTGTATTAGCATGCTGATTACATACATAATATTATCAAAATACGTATGTACAACCAGCAACACAAATATGTACACAATTAAAAGTCAAAAAGGCTCTATTGTTAGGACAGCGAGAGCTTGTCTTAATTTTTTTGCCTCTTCAGCTTTCAGCAGTCAACTAGGTACATTTGTTGCTAACTTTATGAATACATATGTGAAATTTGTCATTGTTTGAAATACGTAAGGTGAGAAAAATATGTAAAAAAGAACAAAACTCTTCATGAAAAAAATAAGATAGCGTTAATGCATTAATTAAATTAACTCTTGATTTTTGTATATTTTACTAGATGTCAAACGGTAATTCTAGATGCGTGTCTCACCTAATCAAACAAAGATAAATAATCTATTTGCGTTTTAAATAAAAAGAAAAACCTTACATAAAGCCAATACGAGTGGATTCTAAAAAATATCGGCTTTTACATGACTAAACGACTGACTAAATCAGTTTCAATTAAAATATTATTATAATTTTTTTGATAAAACATATGTTATGAATTTTAGTAGCCGAAATTTGTTTAAATTTTTTAAGTTATTTTTTTTAATAAGAACAGTCAAAATAATATAAGATGTTATAAAATTTTATTATATAACATTTATTAGCAAGTTCAAAAAGGAAAAAAACATCCACTGTAACATAGTTCAAAAAAACGTTGCTTGAACAAAAATGTCCGCACTGATTAAAAAAAAACGGAATGCATGCCTCCCTTCATTTCGCACTATCCGCCATGTTTATTTTTGTAAAGCAGCGCAGAGTTGTCATTACAGTCAAGTGTCTAGTCCATCGGTGGGCGGGGCGGTGCGAGCGAGACGGCGAATGAATGTCACATGGGGTTGACTGGTGGAGAGTGCAGCAAGTGTGCGTTTGATGCAGTAAGGGTTTTTTGTATTTTAATGGGGATGGGGGATGGTTAAAATTTGAATTAATTAGGTTTGAAATTTTTGAAATTTGTACTTAGGTCATTTTACACAGTTTAACACAGTTTTCAATGATGTGTAAAGAAATTTTATGCATCTGTGGATTTCCTTTTTGTTTCTGTTCTCAAATTAATTTTACAGGTTGCTTTAATTAAAACTCAATCAGCGTGTAACAGTTATAAATAAACACCTAAGCACAGTGCAAAAACGTGTTTATAACTTTTCTTTTTAAATTATTTTGACAACAAGTTACTACAAGAAACAACAGGCCAACAAGTCTGGCAGCGCAATTTTTTCATTTGGTTAAATTTTATGTATTAATTATAAATACATAAGTATTTATAAAAATAAAATAGAATAAAATAGTAATATCCACTTTTAAACCAATTACTTTAGCAGTTTACGCAGTTGAGTAAGGGGCTTTAAAACTGTTGAAAGATTCTTGCAGGGTCGGCCACGCGCACGTGATTCCTCTGGAGTTGCAAGCGTCCATAAGCTGCTGTTGCTTACCATCGGGCGAGCTGCATGCATATCATCGACGTGAAACAAAAAAAAACATATATCTTTTTAACATCCCTTGTAATATTATAATAATCGTTAATTAAATTTAATCAAAATATATACGAGTATGTAATCCAGTGGCTTTTAAGTCACTCAGTACCTAGAAAAAGGTTCGTTCGTCTTTTTTCCCAAAAAAAACCGTTAGCAAACATTTTTTGATTTTTCTTCCTTTTTCCGCTCTTCTCAACCCGATTGTTTTTCAGCATCGTCGTCATTGAACACGAGATCATCATAGCAGGTGATAAACCTCCAAATTAGTCAAGTCAGCATTATCCATAACTCTAGTCGACATAACTTTATGTCGCAGGTAGCAGCTGTCGCGTCACATGTTGTCGATAAATTTGCCTCTCGTCTGACAGTTCTGCCGTTAAAAATGTCCGTATAATAATAGTTGAATGCTGTTAACATCATATTAAATAAAAACTTATTTTGTCGACGCTGGGAATTGCGTAAAAAATACTTAAGACACTTCTCTTTGCAATCCGGAATAAACAGCCTTATTCAGAAATGTTTAATAAACCTACTTTAGTTTGTAGCTAACGTCACACTGATTGGGATGACTATTGCGACGTTTATTTTGCTTTCAAAAGGAACAAATAATTACTGAAAACACAGGCTTCTAGTTTAACCCACAACGAAGTTATAGGGGGTCGAAAATGGCCTGAACTGCTTCGAGAAAAGGATGGTACGGCCGTGCCGCTTTTTTTTGCTCGACTTGGCATGGCGGGGGCACTGCCTGTAATCGATTTATAGGTTACACTAAAATAGCACTTTAGAACAAAGATTGTGGTTCTCGCGCGTCCACCAACACGAGCAACGGGGCGCACGTTATGGCGCTTTCCACAAGTAAAAACGAGACAGAGCTAGTGAGGCGCCGGAACCGCAGTTGTGTGGAACTTAGTGGTGATTTAGAACGCTCTATCTATGTAGTATGTACTTACATAGACATCTGATTTTAGTCATCAGTATATCAGTACATGAACGATACTTCCAGTCTGGCTTTGTTAAGGCCCTAGCATGTTACAAAGCAAAACCTTTCTAACCTGTGTAAATTAATTTTAAATTGTTTTTGCATAATTGTTTGATCAAACAAAATTACAGATTCAAATATATGTTTGAGGATAAAACACTATATAAAAAAAATATAGGTACATAATTTGCAAGTCAAAGATAATTTTACATTCTTTTTAAATGAAATTTTATGAAAGAATAGTCTTGCAGCGCTTTCAGAGTTTTCAACCTAGGAAAAAATAAGTAGGTAGCTAGGTAATAAACATGTTGATAAGAAATGCGACTGTAGGTAACTGAATATATAATAGTATATTGTGTAGTTAAATGAAATGACGATGATAACCAATGTGATTCTTAATAAGGACCCCATGTAATAATAATTTATTTTAAGTAACATTTCCAAAATCATTTCACCTAGAATTATGATGAGTATGAATGACCTCAATCACGTATTCGTCCGACATAAGCACGCAATAAAACTTAACTACCGACCCAACTAGCGTCCTCAATATACATAAATCGTGACAATAAATAAAAATAACATTCCAAAATAGTCACCACGGGTTTTTCGAGGTTCCAGGAAAAAAACGTATCCGTCCATATATCGTCGATGCGTGACTGATCTAACGACATAAACCGTAGATTTATTGCTAAATCCAAGATGGCCGCTGCGCCCGCGCACCAATGTCAATAACGCCGTAAATCATCCGCCATATTTATTTCGACAATTAATTATATTTATTTGCTGTAAGTGCTTTGAACTGGTTGAGCCAATAGCTCTATCTTGGATTTACTTGATTTGCTGTACCAACAAACAGATAACGTTGAATGGTTTTTAATGAATAAGTGTTAGTTTTTATCCGGTTTGGGGAAAATTGGGTTGTGCACTTTTGTCAGCCAGTCAAGACCTTGAGGAAAAATTGTTCTTAAATGATTTAATCTACACTAATAAGTATATTAAAGAGGTAAACTTTGTTTTTTTTTTGTTTGTATGTAGGTGGTAGATAAACTCCGGTACTTCTCAACCGATTCCAATTTATTTCACTAATAGAAAGCTACACTATCCCTGACGGGCATAGGCTACTAATTCCAAGCGAACGAAGTCGCGTGCATCCGCTAATAACAGCTATTACTATACATTTTTCATTTTACAATGAGTAAAGGTGGTAGTTATAGACCGAACTTATGATTCGGTTGCATAGCTACTGGATTAGTCATCATCATCATCATCTCAGCCACAAGAAGTCAACTGTTGAACATAGGCCTCCTCCATGGATTTCCAAAGTGACCGGTTGGAAGCGGCATGCAACCAGCGCCGATCTGACCGACCCGACCGTGCCGCCTGGATTTTGTATCCAATTTTAATTATCAGCATACGTTTAGCTTAGTTTCGTTTGCGTGTGGTAGTATCAGGTCCATCCAGATATCAACCACCATTTTGCTAGCTAATCCAGCCGCTAAGCATCAGTGCTTGCTCTGTTGTATTCCGGCGTGGCGAGCAAGACAACCGGTAAAGTTACTGAAGAAGTATTCTAGGTTGGCAACACAGCATTCTCCTTTGTGTTGAGGATGTCTAGGGCGATGGTGGACACTTCCCATCAGGTGATCCACTTGCTGGTTTGCCTAACTATTACGTATAAAACGTAACCCTCCCCTCTGGCGGCAGTCGGGTAAAAAAAGCTTACTTGGCGTTTAACATGAAGCTTTTCTGGATGTATTTCCAACTTCGGCCTGGGGGTCTTTTACCAAGCCCCTATTTCACTAAACTAACATAATGTCCGGTGACAAATGAAACAGAACTCTACGGACCAAGGGTCCGAATGGTACAAAGTTATATTCGGAACCGAGACCCCTGTATTTGTTGTTTTAAATAGAACGTTCAGCGTTATGCTTCTAATAAAGAAATACCTGAAGCAGGTTTCCCTCAAACGGATAAATCTCCTGCGCACTCATCGGGCCTCTTTGGCTCCAAACTATCAGATTATTATGTCAGGTGACAACGACAATTTAGAGAATATTACGTATACCAAATTGTCGTTGCCACATCACCTGTCAAATTAGTAATAGCGGCCGTTGTCGCCTAATGGTGTCTAAATTTATTCTCTAATTTCTTTCCTCAAAATGTATAATTTCCATTAAATCACATTAGCTTCTTTGAATTTATAAATAGCGTACCTTTATCTTTTCTACTAACAAATTAATCGCTACCGCGTGATCCATACCAACACTAGATCACAAAAACCCGTTCTTTTCCGAAAATACCGATTTCTTACCAACCTTGCTTCGGTCAAACGTCTCTTTTTGTTGAAGCCCGAATCGTCACCAAATTTACATAAATACTACATTAGATGTGAGTTAATTGACACATTCGAGAATTTATACGTTACATTACAAAGAATCACTTGAGTTTTTTAGTCGCCGTAGACTAAGCTTTTTTTCTCATAATTTACTCTGCGCTGTCAATGGAACAGATAAGGATTCTCTAAAGCTTAGACCTATGCTTTTTAATTGTTTGACGGTAGCCTTTGGCCAGGAGTTAAAACTAAACTGTTGTTAAAAATGCCGCCTAAAAATTAAGAAAAAAAACTACCTTTTGGGTTCGTGGGTGCCAGTCTCACGTTGATAGAAATAAGGTTGTGAGAACTTGAGAAGTACAGTCCGCATCATTTACTGGAGCGGGCAAGGTTGTCAAAAATAGTTGTGGCTGTAACATAATTCTGACTTATGTGTATGTATTTTTTATGTAGTTTATGTATATCTATATTTAGTTGTATTGGTATATTATTATTATTATGTATATTTTTAGTCACGGAAATCAGAAAACAAGGGAAGTGTTTTAAAGCATTATTTGTACCGGTACCGGTGTCGCCACACGCACACACTTGTGGATTTCGTCTTATACTACACTACTAAAATAACACAATCTTGATTGGTTAAAATTGTCAAACGATATAAGACAAATGGTACACAAGTTTTTGCAAGAAAATATATCTTATGATAGTGACACTAAGGTTTACTTTTTATTAACGTCAAACTGATTATAAGACATTTTAATCTGTAAACGTCAAAAGAAAAATTTGGCTTCGTAGTTCCGCTACTCAACACTAGATGCCACAACTGTAGCGTAGAACCTTCCAGAGCGAAATAGTCATTGCAGTCAATCAATAATGAACTTTATTGTAATCATGTACGGTTGAATTTTGACTAAATGTTCTGTTAAATTATTAGTACAATCAAAATAACTAAGATTTTTATGGAATATCATTAAAATCGTACTTAAAGGTGGTACGAAACAACCCCATTTTGAAGATTTATACTCCTACTATGGTTCTTGCACTCTAAAACTGAACAATACGGTATGGCTAGGGAAAAATAAGGTATTTCGCGAGACTAACACCTCCACGGGATGACAGAACACGACTGGAAGCGATTTAGCGGAGGTTACGTACAACAGTACGTAATGTTGGCACGCGCATCACGCGTACCTTGCACTTCCCCTGTTTTCTGATTTCCGTGATTTTTAGTTAAGATATGATATGATGTTAAGTAGGTTTTGCTTAGTTTACTTTTCTTACTTTTTCTGTGTGTCTACTCTAGATCTTGGGTCCTGTGAAACGCTCAAGGGTTAACTGGAAGAGATCCTTAAAGGTATAAGTTCGCCTTTGTACATCTGTTTTGTCCTGTAATCTGTTATTGTATGTTTTATGTACAATAAAGAGCCATACATATACATACATACATAACTGGCCAAATTCAGTCTATCTGAGCATATCTCAATAAACATCTCTTTCCTATGACACTGGTTTAATAGAGACGCAACGAGAGATAAATTAAACCTCGACCGGTCATGTTACGGCTAACTTGCACGAGCACGGCACTGGTTTCGCGGAGTAGCAGAGTAATTTGTTCCAGTTTGTTAAAATGGACCTCCGCAAGGTCCGCCTGAATCTATTAATTATTAACGGCATAGTAAACAAAATTGAAAGCGATATTTTAATATTTGTTTTCATTACTTTAAATGGCAATACAATGTGCCAAAATGAGAATACTATATACTCTAAACCTCGTCTTCAATTGACACCCTGTACACAAATGAACTGTCAAAATGTTACCTTTGCTTTGGTGTACATTAAGTTAGTATAGTCGACCAAGAAAGTGCTTGACCACTTTTCGACCTTATTACAAAGAGATAAAGTTCAAAAGTGGGCAAGCAATTACTTGGTCGACAATACAATCAAAGTGTTTCTTATTAATTTGGAGGTTACTACCTTGACTTAGACCAAAGGTAACCATTTTGATGGTTTTGGGTGTTCTTATACAGCTGAATCTTCGGCATGCTGACAGACTATAGAAGGTGGACAGACATCCATCATTTTCATAGTCTTCATCATCTCTTGGCCGGTATTCAGTACGATTATTAAAGTTTACCTTAAGTCGATAAAGAGAGTTTGGTTTACATTGCTTCTTTGGACGATTACATCAAACTTGACCTTCTATTAAAAGGCAGCAATGGACTTTGCTTAGTTACATTTACTTTGGGATTTCCGATAACAGCCGAAGTCAATTCTTCAAATAATTGTGCTCTAACACACTCACACACTGAAAAAACACTTTTGTTAAATGTAACCAAAGTTTTGTACATCTATTACACAAAAAAAAGTGACTACCAAACTATTTGTTACACCTAACCTAACTCTTGATTTGTAAATAAATCATCAAATGTTTATCAGTAGTAAATAGTTTTGCTAATTTAAACGGACTTTGGTTACCATTAACCCAAATCACGAGTAACCAAATTAGCTCGGTTGTCCTTTTTTTCAGTGCAATGTGGCCTGCCAAAGTTGGAAGAAGTTGCCAAGGATAGGGACTTGGGAAGCAGCGGTATACACCAAGTTGTAGGTTTTTTTTTAGTTTTTTTTATACAACATAGGAAGGCAAACAAGCAAGTGGGTCACCTGATGGTAAGTGATCACCACCGCCTGTAGACACCTGCAACAACAAAGAGAGTGCAGATGCGTTGCCAACCCAGAGGGCTAAGATGGAATACCTCTTGTGCCAGTAATTACACCGGCTGTCTTGCTCTCCACGCCGGAACACAACAGTGCAAGCACTGCTGCTTAGTGGCAGGATTAGCGAGCAAGATGGTGGTAGCGATCCGGGCGGACCTTGCACAAGGTCCAACCACCCGGTACTTAGTCAAGTTTGTCAAGTCAACATTGAATTGTGACCAACATATGGGTCACCTTTGCCCTGTTCTTAAGCGCTTGGTTGAGATATCCATTCTTGTTCTTCGTAATCGGAGCTCACATAAGCTTAATAGAATTTGAAATTAAATGCAATTACAACACAAATATTGAGCATCTGGCAGTGCTTGAACCTGCGACCTAGGCAAATTCCTACGTTATTTTTTTTCGGGAAGGTTTCTATGTACATTTAGTCTTAATAGTACCGGTAATTCTCTAGCGTTGCTAGCTCATTACCGTTCCTTCATTATTGTTGAAATACAGGTCTACAAACATGGACTTCAGGCAAGAACAGAAGCTGTACTCGGAGTTGATACTAGTTTTAGCAGAAATTGGTGCTAAATGTTAGGTATTCCGTCAGTTAATGAAGAAATGGTAAGGAGCATTGGCGAAAACTTTAGAGAATTACAGAGTCCAATCGAAGACACATCTAAGTCACTATTAAAAAAGGAACTGCGAGAAAATGTCATTTTTCGAAAGGGAGGCATTTAATATGCACTATGAGGTTGATATATTCTAACCTTTTCGAGCATAGACAATTTTTCTCAGTTCTGTCTTTAATGTTTGGCTAAGTTCGTTGATGTTTGTACCCCTGCGAAGCCCAGGCGAAATGTTAGTGTAAAACAAAAGGAAAAACAAAACACGCTTGAACAGCTGACGGAAACACGTAATACAATAAAATAAATAGCCGTATGATAAAAGATTCGAATTAAATACGAGATCTGAGGCTTCATCACAATCATCAGAACAATTCATAATCGAGGCCACGGCAAAAAGCATTGATTCTATGATCCGAGTCTTTGATCAGTCATCGCCATTTGCAATAAAAACTAACCGAAAGGAATGTAATGAAATGTGCGTATGAAAATATTTTTTTGCTGATGCAACACCGGGTGTTGGGGGAAAACATGGCTGCCAATGGTGCCATTCATGTTTAACTGTACTTTTGGTAAGTACAGTTAAACACGAATGGCACCATTGGCAGCGTATACTCGTAATATGTCATAATTGGATCAAAGTCAAAATGTAGGTTGCCTGCCAGTCAGTAGATACTTAACGGAACTCTTTTTTTTATGAATTAGGAAGGCAAACAAGCAAGTGGGTTACCTGATGGTAAGTGAAAACTCTCTTCATCATGGAATCCTGTAATCAGTAAGTGTAGGCGTCGAGATATATCTTCGGATAAATCGTCGGACATTGTGAGTATTGTGTGTCGGTGTAGTGATTTGCCGGTGGGAAATAAACAAGACAAAGTGCGGGTAGTTCGTAAAACTCGCGCGGCTAAACAGAAGTAATACCCTCCACTTCAGTCTACTCGTGACCACGGCCATTGAAACATGGCCGAAACGTCGAGGTAAATCAACAATATACTTTTATCGCGTTAAAGTCCCGATAACGTTATAAATATGTGATGGTAAGTGATCACCACCGCCCATCTTTGACAATTTAGCCACGGGACCTCGCAAGGCACGCATTCCCCTCTGCCAATGCATATGACCTAAAACCGTGAGTTAAATCATAACGGTTCATAAAAACCAGTTCGCCGCGATATCGTGTGTCATTTTGCTTTGGTCAGTATCGCGAAAGCGATCTCTGCAAAAATGACTAATCGTGCTGTATTTACCTTCAAACGGCTATCAAAAACTTCAAATTTCACTAAAGACGGATTTTTTTATCACACGCAAATAATTCTCTTCACAATTAATTTATTATTTACAACACCAAAAAACATTTTAAATGAATAAGCTTTTTGACAGACATAACGTACCTAAACATTTCAAAATTTGACATCATGGCATTCGTGGCAGTGTTGCCGACAGCATGTTGTGATTTTCGGATATCTCATCTGGAGACTTCCGATACTGTTTACAGTTTTCGGATTTTTCCTTTTGAGGTAAGGAAGTCTGAAAATATAGTAACACTCGAAGTCCGGGACTATAAAGTGTAATTCCTGGACACGGGACAAGACACGTAATTCCAGGACAATCCCGAATTTCCCAGACATCTGGCAACACTAGACCCGTCTCCCCCCGCTAAAATTGGCAGAAAAAATTGTTAGGTGATAATACGGCTTGGCATCTCAATTGGTTAAATTCTCAAAGCCGCCCATAGACCCGCTACATCAAAGAGATTGCAGATGCGTTGCCAAACCAGAGGGCTAAGATGGAATACCTCTTGTGCCAGTAATTACACAGGCTGTCATGCTCTCCACTCCGGAACACAACAGGGCAAGCACTGCTGCTTAGCGGCAGGATTAGCGAGCAAGATGGTGGTAGCGATCCGGACGGACCTGGCACAAGGTCCTACCACCCGCAAAACTGCCTGCTCCATAGTACGCCGCTTCCTCAACCCAACCTCGCTTCCGGAACACGCAACCAAACCGAGAGTAACACAACCGTCCAGGATTGGAACCCATTAATCCATTGAATACCATGGTAGCAAGATACTTGGTACCCCGTATCTTGTCCCAAGAAAAAAAATACCGATTTTAAGTCAAGTTAAATGTTTTCTTCATATAAATAACAATAACTTTTAATTATACGTAAGTCCAAGGGCATAGTATGCTTACCCTGCCAAGTCGAGCTATAGTGTTTTCTGGGACGCTACTAATTCGAAGAAATTTGATGTAATTTTGAACGTTTTTTACTTAAAGTTACTGCATTTTGCTGTTTAATTTCATTTTGCAAGTTTTTTAAAATCTTGTTTTTTGTATCCCATTGCTAGACAAAGGTTTCTTTTGCAACTCTCGCTTGAAAAAAAAATTTTTTTTAATTATTATTAATATGTTACTAAAGGTATTCTTTTTTATTACTTGATTAAAATCAACTATAACTCAAAAATTTCAAATAAAATCATCCAACTAAAGCTCAAATCTCAAAGCACCACGCGATCGCACAATCTAATTCCGCTGCGCACGCGGCGCGGACAGCGTTATGACCGCGCAGGCGCGAGCGAGACCTGTCAAAACACTGGCCACAATCAAACATCCAGCCAGTGATAGAAAACAAACAGCGATCTCAAAACGTTTATTGAAGTAATTTACGGTAACGAACTACGTGTTAAAACAATTTTGGTGTACTTAGGGCATTTTATAAGTGAGGAAATAAAGAAATAAGATTTATTTATAAAATATACTTACGAAAAAATCGACTGCAAATCTTTGTCCATTATGTACAAACTGACACTAAAAAGTAAAAAAAAAATAAGTTCCTCTTTAACGAATTCCGCTCAATTTTCTTTGATCTCATGAACAAGATCTTAACTAGGGGTAACTTGGCCTACCTGTGTACAGCTGTAGGTACTTACCTACCAAGAAATAGCTTGACCACTTTTCGCCCGTATTACAAAGGGATAAGGTTAAAAAGTGATCAAGCAATTTCTTGGTCGACTATACACCAAAGGCAACTATTTTGACGTTTTATGTGTGTACGGGGTGTCATTTGCAGAGAAGGTTTTGAGTATGTAGTCGACTCTTTTTGACGCATTGTATTGCCAATGAAAGTAAAGAGATCAGCTATTAAAACATCGCTTTCAAATTTTAAAACTCTTTCTATGCCATATTATTTCTATGTTTTTTCCGAATCGGTGGTAAATTTTTTAACATTCATAAGTGCTTTAGCCTAATCTGTGTCGGTATCAAGGGCCAAACAATTGAAAGAACAATGTCTTAACATTCTCAACTCCGCTTGCCTATCAAACCCTCACCAAAAAGGCTAAAATACATGGCAGCAAAGAATTTGTCAAATCTGCCAAAGTAAAAGGCAATTTTAATTCAGAATTCGGGTTCGGAGCGCAGGAGACTAAATCAATATGATATGACAGTTACGGTCAATTTATGGGCTTGAGTTAATTACAACCGGGGGAGGGGGGCTCGTCTAATGACTTGTAAAGATGGTGGGCTATATTATGAGCGCTATGTGGGATGATATATCGTTTCGGTTGTGATTGTATCGATACTGAAATTGAGTTGGGGAATTGTGCGTTCTTATTACATGGAGACTTTTGGAAGGTACACAGCGATGCTGGAAATTTCATAAACTTAGGACCGTTACAGGGCGTCACAAAAGAAAAAAGTCTGTCACTTTGACAGATCAAAAATGCGTTTGGTTTGTCAATCAAATCTGTGAGCTATATTCTAGTATACAGGGTGTCCCAAGTCATAGTCAGATGGGATATGTGTGATAGGCCAAGGAATACCAGATAAAAGATAAGCAAGAAAAAGTAATAACTTTTTAATTATAGGCATTATAACAAACGAAAAAATGTACACCCTGTAGTGATCTGTCAGATACCAACTATGAACACAAATCGTTATTTTTCTTTATTATTTTTATTGAAACGTAACCCTGAATACCTTTTCTGTAAAATTAATACGCAATATTGCCTACGTTTTAAAGAAAAAAATCATATGTGCTTAAAATCGTTATCCCGACTAACTTTACTGACTGTACTGAAAAAAATAATTAAAAAGTTTATGGCATTTAAAACTATAAATGATTGAAAAATTTCTCGTATAACTAGTATCATTTAGCCTAAACATCACGCACTTCCAGTTTAACTTTAACTTTTGGGACACCTGTATGACACACAGATTCGATTGACAAGTTAGCATATGCATTTTTGATTTGTCAAAGTGTGTTGCAAGGTTCCATCCAAGTAAAGCGAAATTTCATACTAACGCGGTACTTGGGCTGAAATGTCATTCAAAATAGGTAAAGTCAATATATTTTTTTTTTACTTGTGCTATTGCCTTGCACAACTTCCTTACTTGCAGTTGTAGTATAATTTGATAGATCAAAAATTGTGCAACTTCACGAGGCAATATGCGTTTTAATCGTTTATATATGCTAGTTTATACAAATGGTTAATTTAAACTTGTAAATTATAATTCTAATTACAACCTTCATACACCGTCCAATCATCATCATCATCATCATCTCAGCCACAAGAAGTCCACTGTTGAACATAGGCCTCCTCCATGGATTTCTAAAGTGGCCGGTTGGAAGCAGCATGCAACCAGCGCCTTCCTGCCACCTGTATGAGGTCACCGGACCATCTTGTGGCTGGTCGTCCTACGCTGCGCTTGCCAATACGCGGCCGCCATTCGAGAACTTTTCGACCCCATCGGCCATCAGTTCTCCGTGCTATGTGCCCTGCCCACTGCCACTTCAACTTGATAATCCGCTGGGCTATGTCGGTTACTTTCGTTCGTCTGCGGATCTCCTCATTTCTGATTTGATCACGCAGAGAAACTCCAAGCATAGCCCTCTCCATAGCTCGTTGCGTGACTTTGAGCTTTCTTATAAGGCCCATAGTAAGCGGCCACGTTTCAGTGCCACCGTCCAATATTTCGAATTAATTCGCAGGCAATTTCGATGCGTGCAATTGACAGCTGTCAATCAGTTGTCATGTGGGAACTGGCAACATTTATTTTTTTAAATAAGTTTATTATTACAGGGGGATCAGGTACAAAAGTGGAAAGGTAATTACTTGGTCTACTGTATCGCCAAGGTCATAAATAGAAAGAAGTAGTATAGGTACTTTATGTATTGAAAAGTATACAATACAATACAATATGCTTTATTGAATAGCACATTACAATTTCACAAAAAATATTTAGGTAATTAAAATATGAAATTATTTCCGTTTCGATTATTTTCTTGCGTTCTTTCATCATAACTCTACTACTTTTCAGTAATTATTATTCTATTATAAAATCCACACATTGGCCACTATTTGTTAATTTGGCAACTAATTGCCGCAACGTCCGCGCCGGGGCTGATTGCGTGCGATTGACAGCTGTCAGACAGTTGACATGTTGAGTTGATGACGTTCGTCCGCCGCCATTTTGTTTTGCGTAGCGTCAAAATTTTAATAACGTAGAATATGTGAGATTGTTAGTTGCGATGTGTGTGGACTTTTACACCAAGGCCCTGTTTCGTGTAAAGTAAAACTTTGATAATATTTTATATGGAATAGGGGCCAGATCACAGAATAAATAATAGCACAAGTCAGAAATCAGTAAAAAAAAAAAACATCTACACGACTTCTTATTATCTTGATAGTAAATTTGTGTACTTTTTGACTGCTTTGTAACGTTAAAAACTAACCCGAATTTTATATTACGGCAACATTATTCTTCCAAACCCAAACAATGACAAATCAAACATCTAATGAAAACAAAAAAAACAACACTCGTACTATTTATAAAATATGCAAGTAATTATATCCAATCAGTTGGTCTGTCTGTCCGTCCTTCAATCACGTCGAGACGTCAGGCACTGACTCAATCTGGATCATTGATCTATAGATCATTATCAGATGTTGATGACAAAAAATAGGTCAATAGATGACTTTGACAGTTGAATATGAACGAATTAGTGGCTATTATTTTCTTATTCTTATATTCGTTTCATATTCTTATTATGTGTTATTTTTGTGTGTTTAACGTCTCTATAGAAATAGGTATTTAATTAAGTGATCAAAAGCAATCCATTTTAAAATGATTGAGTCATTAATCTCTTTCCCGTTTCATTATTCGGGTTACGTTTTTGTTCATGATTCCAGATTTGATAGATCCGGTTAGAAATTATGAAATAATTTTTTAAATAAATAAATAATGCATGTTTGAACACCAAAATTTTATGCACAAAGATGTCAGAAACAGTCCGTTAAGACGTGAAATCTAAAAGAAATTAAAAGGCAGGGTAAAGGTCGCCCAATTAAGCTATAAATTTCTCCACCATCAACACATTTTTCAACCAATTTCTATGTCAGCGAATAATATTGACATTCAATTTGTTGTTAAAAAATTCTTTATACGACCGGTTTACATCCAACTGTCACTGTAGTCATCCGTCTTTAGCATTAAACACTGTAATAGACATATTGCTGGATGTCAATTTATGGCACTGACAGGCATAGCATAGCAAGTGTTTATAAGGACGTGGTCGTTTATAAGCGAAGCGTTAAGCAACGTATCATTTTGTTAGGCGCCGTGCGTTAGTCGAGATGCCTGCAGTGCATCGAGTGGGTCAAGGTGGTTATTTGCCATACTCTATACCTAAGGGCATCAACTCCGCCTATTCTTTTTTTTTGGGCATTTCCTTGCCGTACGACCCCACTGGAATTGGATATTCCCTGATCAAACTTAGGGCATACCGCTTTCACTCCTTTTATCGCGCAGGCGCCCTATCAACTAAACGGTCATTTTGTAGAGGGTTCCTGTTAAGACTAAGAATGGAAAATTTTAAAATTAGTTTCATTTCCAGATGAGTTTGTTTTTTTCTTTGCAATTATATTTGTTAAGATCGCTTAACTTTGGCGTAGTCCGAGTTATGGCTAAAAATATTTACTTAAAAATTTATGAATTTACAATAAATTCTAATATGAACGCTCGCTGTGTTTTTAACCGTGATATCTTAATGATTTAACGAATTTATGTTCATTATGGTCAAATCTGGGAATGATCCCATGACCATGAGGTCAAAGTTTACCCCGAATGATTAAATGGGAATAAGCTCTATAGCGCTACATAAAATAGCCATAAGGCTACCCACAAATCGCCTTCTCTTTCGCCACAGCCTTACCAACTAGCATGTATGTAAAAGAGTTGTTAGTTGTAATTACCGAACCCCTCCTTGTATGGGGGGTATTCGTTAGAATTGCATAGCTATGTCCATGGCGAGGTCGGTCACAATCTACACACACGTACACGTGAATATTTATTTTTATTTAAATAATAATTACCAGAGAGACCATAGTTTTTGAGAATTTCAAATTCTTGTCTTCTTTCAGAGTGAAAGGACAACTTTTAAATTCATCCTTATTATCACTATCAGCTAAGTAGAGACTTGTATTAAAAATAACCCCATAAATATTTATATTATATTATAGGTCGATCCATTAGAGATGCCACCGAAAATGTAGGAAACTGTCACTCATTTCATAAACATGGCGGCAGTTTTTATGAAACGACCTATACAAAAAAAAACATATTATTATGCTGAGAAATCATCAAATGGTTGTGGTTACGGAACACCTTAGAAAACAGTCAGAGAGTGCGAACAACACTACAAATTCTTTGCCGTAATTTGTATCATCAATTGAGCTAAGCATTCAATCAGTTATTTCCCACGACTTAAACCTAAGTTGTTCATAAACCTGCGCGCGCGTCGCCCTGTATACGGTCTAACCACGCGATCGATTACACAGACATTAATAGGTGTAACCTTTGTAATATGGTAATAAAGACCTTTATCAAATGCATATTACCTATGTTCTTACACCTTATCATCGAAATGAGAAAACTATAGAACTGTGTACAACGCAGTGGCAGAGTAGCCGACCATAGTCTATTTGGTAGACTATGTTGGAAGCCTGAACAAAATTGTATGTGCCAATTGTCAAGTAAACAGCTCTGCGTTTTGTACGTTTTACTTTGGCGTCATATTTTTAGTCCTGCTATCCGACGCCTGTGTCGCTGCAAGTTAGAAAACTTAGAAACACTTTATTCACTTACGATAAGATTCAAAGTTGAACCAATGGCTAAATATTGGAAGCCCCCCTTCACCTGCTTCACCCCGTCGCAAAGTGGTGACGCTAGGCTTGTAACAATCCGAACAAGTAAGCAGATCTATTGTCTTCTTTTATCGATGGCAACACTGAACGTATTCGTTACAACCATTTTGTGTGAGAATTCTCCAGAATAAACTGGAACGGATTACCTGGCTACGCCGCGAAACCAGTGCCGTGCTCGTGCAAGTCAGCTGCGTTTGTGCGACATATATATGTTCATGCAAAATCTCATCCTGCTCCGCTTCCACACGAAACAACATATACCACACGACTCAACTACACACCACCACTAAACACTAAACAACACGATCGACGTGCGTTTCGCCTCTGTACGAGGCATTATCGGGATCTAACAGTACGACCGTTCGCTACTTGTTTCATTTGTTCCAGTTTGTTGAAATGGACCTCCACAAAGTAACGCCTGAATCTATTAATTATTCTCCAGAATGGCTAGCAGTAGCAAGAGTTTGTTTTATACAACATAGGAAGGCAAACGAGCAAATTGGTCACCTGATGGAAAGTGATCATCGCCGCTCATAAACACCCGCAACACCAAGAAGATTGCAGATGCGTTGCCAACCCAGCGGGCTAAGACCTCTTGTGCCAGTAATTGCAACGGCTGTCTTGCTCTCCATACTGGAAAACAACAGTGCAAGCACTGCTGCTTAGCGACAGGATTAGCGAGCAAGATGGTGGTAGCGACTCGAACGAACCTTGCCCAAGGTCCTACCATGTGAGGCTAATATAGTTTAGGTGTTTTTCGGCCAAGTCATTGATACCTTATTATTATCTAGGTAAAAGAAAACGCGTGGTAACCCGTTCGTGTTTCATGAAATAATATGTCCTGTCAATCTGGCTGAATGACGGCTAGACCAGTTTACTAGAATGAGACGGTATCAGCTTCCACTAATAGTCAATTAGCCTACAGTTCAATACCTTACCTGTGAATAAGTATTTTGCTTGTTATATCATCTTCGCTGCCGCATTCGAAGTCAAAGTCGAAATATCTTTATCCTAGAATAGGCTAGAATAGGCTTGCAATACAGAATTTCAGAACTTTTACATACACGAAAAAAGTTTTACATACAGACATATGTCTCTAAATAACAGTCTAGACCATATCAATATGCGTTGCTGTTAGAGGTTGTAACGTGGCGAACCTTCATGGTGCGTAACTGGCCGCAAAGAATAAAAACTAAATTCTAAATTTTAAATCGATCGTTTGGCTTTTGTTTTTTTTCACTCCGCTGTACGGTGATGATCACTTTCCATCAGGGCCCAATTTCATAAACGCGACGTTCGACTGGTGTCAGTGACAATTCGACGAACATTACTGTGTCGACAAGTAACGCTATTACGGACTTACAAACTTAATATCATAGTGGACAAGCAATGTATACTGAATTGTCACTGTCACCTGTCGCGTTTATGAAATGGGCCCAGGTGAGCCATTTGCTTGTTTACCTTCCTATTTCAAAAAAAAATACTGGTTTTAACTCTCATATTATACTGAATTGAAGATCTTATAAAGGTTCCAAAGAGACCCAGAATAGAGATTGGTTGATAAAAATAATTATACAACGTTTCACTCGTACGGCAATGATGTCTTTGTCATTGCTTGACATTGGTCATCGAGGCTAATGATATTCGCATTATTACCTATAAGTGATTCTTAATGATTGACATTTTGACGTAAAGCACTATTCACACTCTACCCTCAATTTGGCAAGAACATTATGAATATGATTAACATACAGAAGCGATACGCCATCAGAAGTTTCTTGATGAGATTATTAAATATTTATTCTTATAATATGTATTTATCTTAATTATCTATCTGTGGTAATGTTGATGTGGGTGGCGCAAACGTTTTAAAAAGATACAAGATTTGAATGTAAATGGCATATTTGTATTTTGAAATTAGACGTATTTTGTTATGCAAGGATTTTAATTGTCATTTAGTTTCACTTGACATTTTATTGTAAGTGTCATAATGTCATATGAATTGCCAGAAGCATAATTAATTAAAATGATAGAAAAACAAACAAACAAATGTCAATAAAATTACCTTGCTACTCCAGGAGTGCACTTCTGTGTTCCGCGGAGTGGCAAGGCAATTTGTTGTAATTTGTTGATGTGGACCTCCGCTGAATTTACAATTGCATTTTATAACCTCAAAATGAAATCGCAACATCAACGCGTACGCAGCTTCCCAAGAAAAACAAACGAAACATCAAAAATGCCGTATAAAATAGAACAATGGGCGAAAAAACCTTTCTTACCCCAAAACCGAGTGACTCCAGACAAATTGAAGTATAATAAACATAAAGGCGACACGAAGGAAAAGCAATGAATCGGCGCGAGACATGTGTCGCGGTGGCAGCCCTAATGACTCTGCAAATCGTCCGCGGCTATTTATCAACTTGTACGGTAGGGCTGCCACAAATACCGGTGCGAGTTTTGTTTTTGGATGATACCTTACTACGCTAGTGAGGGGATTTTTAATCGTAGGATAAGATTTATCTGTCAAACTCAAGCAGAATGCGCATGATGCCTTAAATTTGTCTTATAATTTCTTATGTTGTCGCGACTTGTAGACGTCAAAAACGTCTTGTTCGCCCGTGAAGGGGAATTGATTCCTCCCTCACCACTATGGCGATATAAACCGTTCTACTTGTTTTATTCTTTTTTTTATGAAATAGGAAGGCAAACAAGCAAGTTGGTCACTTGATGGTAAGTAGTCACCACCGCGTATAGACATCCGCAACACCAAGAATATTGCAGATGCGTTGCCAACCCGAAGGGCTAAGATAGAAAACCTTTTGTGCCAGTAATTACACTGGCTGTCTTGCTCTCCCTCCGGAATACAAGTGCAAGCACTGCTGCTTAGCGGCAGGATTAGCGAGCATGATGGTGGTAGCGATCCGGACGGACCTTGCACAAGGTCCTACCACCCGCAAAATTTCTAATACTTGTCTGTTCTTAAAATTGAAAGAACTCTTTAAAAGAAGAAAGTATTTTTAGTTTTTGCCTTCGATCACAATAGAAAACTATGGACCGCAAGCCGCGAGAAAATGCTCTACATGAGACGGCTAAATAGGTATGACGTCACGCCTATGTAATTTTAAGTAATAAATTAATAAATTTCTTGGGACAATTTACACCAATTGACCTAGTCCCAAACTAAGCAAAGCTTGTACTATGAGTACTAGACAACGGATATACATACTTAAATAGATAAATACATACTTAAATACAAATAACATCCATGATTCAGGTACAAACATTTGTATTCGTCACACAAATATTTGCTCATACCAGGATTTGAACCCGGGACCTCTTGCACGGTAAGCAGACACGTGCCACTGTGCCATACAGGTCGTCATGCAGTCGGTCGCAATGTCACAATGCATGGAGCGCGAAACTAAATCGCATTTATTATCATAATGAGAGCGTTTATATAGCTACTCCTATAATAAAAATTGTATTATATTTTATCAGAGTTCTAATGAGTTATTGTAATCGAAATTATTTATTTCTAAATTTTTTAGATTTTTCTTTTTGTATTTTTTTTTACATTCGAATTAAATTTAAAATGCTATATAATGAATGACTACACAAAGAAAAATTAGGGTAATGGCAGGATTCGAACCTGCAACATCAGCATTCCGTGCCTTGCGGAAACTGGAATACGCAAGGCACGGAATGCTGATGTTGCAGGTTCGAATCCTGCCATCACCCTAATTTTTCTTTGTGTTCTAATGGTTATTTTTTAAATATTTTTTTTATTAGTTTCGTAATTTTAAATCGCTATAGCCCCCATACTTTATGTGTTTTTCATTATTTTTTGTGGATATTCTTTTAAAATGACGATCTACTTTTAAAATGATATTCTTTTAAAATGACGATTTAGGTCATGACCCAATTTGCTGTATAGATATTTTATTTTATTTATTAGGTAGTTATTTATTAGGTTATATATCTGTTTATACTCGTTTGAATCTTTGTTCCTCAATCACGCATTAACGACTGACCTGATTTAGATGAAATTTGGCAGACAGATACACCATGACTCGTATTTATAACATAGTATTTTATGTATGAAATAGGATGGCAAACAAGCAAGTGGGTCACCTGATGGTAAGTGCATACCGCCGCCTATAGACACCCACAACATCGAAGAGCCATCGTTGCCAACCCAGAGGGCTAAGATGGAATACGTCTTGTGCCAGTAATAAAACCGGCTGTTTTGCTCTCCACGCAAGAACAACAGTGCAAGCACTGCTGCTTAGCGGCAGGATTAGCGAGCAAGATGGTGGTAGCAATCCGGACGGACCTTGCACAAGGTCCAACCACCCACAAGTATACTTTTTGTTTCGTAAAATGCATAGAAAAATAAATTGCCCGGGCTAAGCTCTTTATTTATAAAAATAGTACATTATTGACCCATAGGTCAATAATGTACTATTATTATGTGTATGGCGACTTAACCATTTTAAAGGTCCTGTTAGAAAGTTAATTTAAATATCGCCTTGGCTTTTATTTTACGATGATAACGCCTCTGCTTATTCCTATTTGAGATACGTCTGTAAACATACACGTAAGCCTGTTTCTTAAAACAGATCTAGCTCATAAACTGTTCCGTTTAAATTAATAATCGGAACTAAATCAAATATTTACGCGATCAGAATCGATTATTTAATATTTTCGATTATGATAGGTATCTGTTATTCATAGGATAATTATGTAAATGTTTTCGATTTATTGCTTCGCCTCGGTTTACGACCTGCGTCCTGTTTCCACAACAAATTAATATATTTATGTTATTTATATGTTTGAAAACAATTTTTTGAATTGAAATTTTAACTTATATAACTCATTTAGACGACGCAGACTGTCCTATTGGTACCTACGCAAAGGCGTCCTATATCGCTAGTGTCCGAATGAAACTAAGTTTTACAATGAAAGCCGAAAACGGAACCGGATTATGGTTTCTGTTTTAGTTTTGGCCGAAAACGAAAATTACTTCGAGGGCGATTCTAGTATATATTTTATTTTTCGGGTTCCGTACAAAAAAACGGAACCCTTATAGGATCACTCGTGCCTCTGTCTGTCTGTCCGTCCGTCTGTCCCAGCCAATTTGTTTCGAATCTACTGGCCCAAATCAAATCAAATTCGGTAGGGCGGTGTAACCTTATGACCTAAACACAGAAATGCAAAGTAAATAAATATTATTTAAAGTAAGGGTAATTTTTAAAATTATCCAAATATTAATAGTTCCATATTTATAATATATTAAACTTTATACTTATTACGTTTATCGGGACTTAAACGCGATAAAAAACTGTTTATTTATTAACTTTGTTTCGCCCGGATTGCAGCGGCCGTGGTCACGAGCAGACTGAAGTGGAGGGTGTCACCGCTGTTTAGCCGCGCGAGTTTTACGAACTACCCGCACTTGGTCTTGTTTATTTTTAATCGTCATATCACCACACCGACACACACCACACCGAAACGTCGAGGTAAATAAATAAACAGTTTATTATCGCGTTTAAGTCCGAATAAACGTAATAAGTATGTGTGAAAATCGCGAAAGTTTAAAACAATCATATTAAACTTTATTAAATTATAATATTGTAACATATTTGATTAGATTAGGCAACAATTGTTAGAGTCTACAATTTTTATTACCAACAAGTTATAGACTTTAGATAGGTACGTAATAAACAAATAAATAAAATTATCTCACCTACTCCACCAGACCACTCACTCACCACAGTGGCCCGTTTCACGAAGCTACAAGTTACAAGTCTAAACCAGCAACATTGGTCAATAATGACCAATGGCAATGGGCATAATGACCAATGTTGCCGGTTTAGACTCGTTAAATTGTAACTTGTAGCTTCGTGAAACGGGCCACAGGTGAGCTTAGGCACCAAACTAAATAAATAAAATAAATAAATAAATATCTTGGGACAATTTACACCAATTGACCTAGTCCCAAACTAAGCAAAGCTTGTACTATGGCTACTAGACAACGGATATACATACTTATATAGATAAATACATACTTAAATACAAATAACATCCATGACTCAGGTACAAACATTCGTGTTCATCACACAAATATTTGCCCATACCAGGATTTGAACCCGGGACCTCTTGCACAGTAAGCAGACACATGTGCCACTGTGCCATACAGGTCGTCAAAACTACCTTACTGTTTGCGTTACGTTATGTGTACTGTGTATTTTAATTGAACGTAAAACCAGAAATTAATCGGATACAGCTCGCAGTTTCCTAAAAACGATCAAATAAATATTTGTTTTCCAATGTTACAAATACTTTATAACAGGATATTGAGGATTTAAATTAAATTTAATGTAATCAAGAGTTAAACGTTTGAAAATTGGTCGCGGTTTGTCATAAAATATCAAATTAATAAAACTGTTTTACAACTTAACTATTACAGTAACAGTTGTTTACAAAAACAATATAATTGAATAGACCGGTTGATTCTTACAGAGGAACATTTTTATCGACTGTAGGTGTCAACCAGTCTTGTCAGGTATGTTGTTTTTGAAAACAAATAAATAAAATTATCTCAAATATTTGTAACCTCAGGTGAGCTTAGGCCACAGAATAAATAACGTACAGAAACATCTTTTTACGACCGCAATTAAACGAAGTCCAACTTTATTCACACGCTTAAAAAGTTCGTATTACTTCATACACCATGCGCCAGGCGGCCGCGAGTTAAAGGGAACGCGCCGCCCGCGCCCGCCTTCCGGCGGGTTACGTAGCATTCGTTTTCAATTACACTGACACGGCGGGGGCGAGCGAGCGAGCGCGCTACAAGCCGACAGCCTACTGCGATTTGCCTATGCCATAGGCAAGCCGGTCGAGCGTACCTACAGTGCGGAGTGGAACCCCTGCTTAGGCTCTGAGATATCTTACTGTTTGCGTTACATTTATGTGTATGGGCAACTATCTGTGGACATTTTAGAGCATCTCATTGTTCATCGCTCTCTCATTGTTGTAGCAATCGATATGCTTCTCTATTTCCTGTCTTCTCTTTGATCTCCTGAAGGCAGGGAATAGAGAAACATGGGGATCTTAGGAATGAAAATTTATTTACTTCAAAATTTTTTTTATTTACACCGCGTTTAGTTATACCCTAAAAAAAAATCGATAATGTAATGACCGTAAAAACGAAACATTGAAAAATTCGCAGGGTATGGTAGTTGGTAATGTGGCAAAACTGGCAAACGCAAGGCACGGAATGCTGATGTTGCAGGTTCGAGTCCTGCCATTAGGTACCATAATTTCTCTATGTGTTGTCATTATCATTTTAATTTAATTAAACATGGGGATAGCTTTAAGATTTAGGGACATCCACAGGTACGGTTGTTCAAAGGTAGCAGTTGGAACTACCTACTGTTGAGGTAAATTGAATGTCAAATCAGGAATTAATCGTTTGAAAATTGGTTGCGGTTTCCTAAAAGCGATTAAATAAATAAAATTATTTAACGACTTAACTGTTACCTGTGGAAATTTTAACTGTATGAAACCGTGGTCGCCTGTAGAGTGCACCTGGCGAGGGTTGAACCCTAAACGTGAGTCAGCACACACTTGAACATAACCAAGGGCTGAAGGGCTTTTGATTAGCAAGATCCTATACGTATAATATAACGATCTCACGTATTTAGTTAAGGGTATTTTTAATTCCTGACGTACGAGGGCGGGTTTTTGCATTAAAAAAAATTGCACAAACGCTGATTTGCTCGATAACTGCACTGGTTTCAAGGTAATTTGTTGCAGTTTGTTGATATGAATCTCCGCAAAGTAACGCTTGAATCTATTATTCATGTAAAAATGGGGGATATAACCTAAAGACCTCGGCCTGTTAGTTTCTTTGTTGACATTCTGTATTTTTTATGTAATAACGTTTAAATAAATAATAATAAATAAATAAACGTTGTAATATACATGTTTAACAATTGTATCTTTGTTTTGCTTAAAAATGTGTGCGTACTTGATCTGAAAAAATACTAAATCATGCATTATTGATGTAAAAAAAAAGTTTAGTTCAAGTCAAAAGTTTTCGTCAAACTTTTCTAAACTACTCATGGTACTATTATTCATTTGTAGTACAGGATCTGCATGCAAAAACACCTCTCTCGTCGAGTCACCGCGATCAAAGCCCGCCATCCATCTCTCCCATTTTCCGGCCGAACAACATCATTTGTTATCCCCATAGAGAGTATTTTTTCAACTTGATGAAAGCGCGCTGTTAATAAAATCGCACTTCATCCGTTTTTGTCGATCATCGTCACTTAGCCGGGTGATTGTGAGGTGACAACGTTTTGGGTGTAGTCGAGGACAGTCTTGGCAATAAACTACTTACCATTTACTTAAAAGTTTTTTTCTCAAAAGAAAAGAAGAAAAAATTGGACAAGTATTTGCTCGTTGATTTTAGTTTAGTATATATATTGTCATCGAATCTTCACACTTTTGTATTTACCTTTTGTCATCCCATTAATTTTCCATACATACTCACGTAGGTATGGAAAATTTTTAGGGCAATAGGATAATATGAAGTGAGTTAAAATTGGTTTCATATACTTGTTAACATACTTAGTATATAGAAGTGAAGCCTTAAAAAAAATGTTAAAAATTCACTTGTTAAATCACTGATAAAAGTTTAATAATTTCATTTAAAGTTTTTTTTTTGCTTAAAACGATTTGGTTTGGTTAAGGATATTGGTTCGCAATATTTCGTATTTAGTTTGACATATTACTTTTTGTTGAATAATAAATTACCTGGATATTAACTGATAAACTCAACAACATTAACATTTTGGTAATTAATCACACATATTAATAACAATTAAACATCACGTTAATGAAGAAGCACTTACAGAAAATCCCAGCCTAACGGGTGAAGACGGCTCAAAAACCTTATAATGCTGTGTGCCTGTAGCGGTGGAGACCTTGGGCAGTTGGGGCGCAGAGGCAAAGAGTTTTGTGGGAGACATTGGGCGTAGGCTCAGAGAGGCAACCGGTGACTTCCGCTCCGGTTTGTTCTTAGTGCAAAGGCTGACCATTGCCATTCAGCGCGGTAATGCTGCGAGTGTCATGGGCACCTTTGGACCGGGAACGGTCAGGGGCGGGTTATTTTAGTTTAGTTGACTTTTATCTATGTAATGATTGTTGAGTGTTTTTATGATTAAAAAAATACCTTATAATTAACATTTATAATATTTTTTTAACCCCATCTGGGTTTAGAAAATCTAAAGCAAAATTGCTTACTATTTAAAACTAAGTATATCTAATGCGAGCTCTAAAAGCAGTAAGTAAACTAAGAGACTTGTTTAAATTTAACGTTAAAGTGAGACTTGTCCTGCGAAATCCCGCTGTGTGCGTCCCTTAGCGATCAACAGGGCTACGCTCGAGTCACGGTGGGTCGACAAAACTCCGCTGACGAATTTGACACATTGCTGTGACAACCCTGGAGACTTCGCCGCTTTTGTGCGAGTGAAAGGCTCGGGAGTGTGAAAGGAAAAAAAATAGTGTTAGTCGACGGATTTTTGTTTGTAGTACAGTTTGAGTGTTGGAGTGAAAACGGACTTATAGGTTGTGTTTTGAATGTATCTCACTCTGCTACGCATATGTTCGTTCGCAGTACTTGGAGAAATTTCAAGCAGTGAATGCGTTCAAGCTTGTTATATTTATTTGTATTATAGTATTTTATTCAATACTGGCTTTCACACGCGTGCGTCATCGTATACTAGGAATTTGGAAGTAGGCATGTAACTAGGCTTTTCGGCGGCAAATCAAGATGAAATATTATGCAGTAGATTTTTAGTTACACCTCTATCTATACGACTTCTCCACTGATTTTCCACTGTTTTTTATAAACTCTTGGTCTTTGTCTGTCCCTGCTATGATACTCCTTTCATCCACTCAAAGGTTAACTGGAAGAGATCCCTTAAAGGGATTAGTTCGCCTTTGTACATCACTGTATCTCTTTTTGACATTTTTTTTGTACAATAAAGAATTTATATACATACATACATACTTCTTAAGATCTGCACTCGCTGCTTTGCCAAAAACAATGACTTTGATTTATACATCCGAAAAAAGTCGTAAGCAAGAATGTATCTACGCAAGTCGGGCATAATATGTATAAATTCAATAACCTTCCGAACTATGGACAATGCGACCTATACAATATCAAAACTCAAACATGGCACACGCCTCTAATGTCATAAAGTCCTCCATGGCGTTTTGGCGGAGTTTTAGATGTGCCGCGAATATCATGTATATGCATCCATTGGTATAGTTGATCGAAGTATAAACTGTACATATAATGATGTTAGTTATTTTATCTACACATATATCATAAATGCTCTATAATGCGTTCAGAAACCGTAGGCAATGACCAGCATTATAACGACCAATATTATTATGAGAATTTTTCTAATTTGTTTCTATATTTGTTCAAATTAATTTTTTATTACATTATTTTTATGTGTACAGTCTATAGATATTTAATAGGTACCTAGCACTAGTAGCTAGTAGCAATGCAGGTTATTGCCTTATGGCTTCTGAATCCATCATAGAGTACTTATGATATGTGTGTAGATAAAGTAATGTATGCAACTGTACATAATTAGGTCTTAAAACACTCGTGTGATCCTATTACCACACTCGTGTTTTAAGACCCCTCATTATGCAACAGTTGCATAAAATACTATTACCATTCGGTGATTCAATGCCACAATCATTAAAAAAATTAACACCAATCGGAGCTGTCATCGAAGATTGACAGTTGTCAATTCGATCCACGGCTGGGACGTGCCTGGGTCTATTAATTACAGTCCCGATTGTCAGATAGTACTGTCATGGCGGGTGGGCCGACAGAAAGTTATTGTTTGAAATCGAATTGATTGGTAGATAAATTTGTTTTTGGCGAAAGAAAGACCGCGCAAGTGGAGTGTTTGGTGTTTATTCTGAAAATAGTGATTGCTTAAAATGGAACGGTATTGTAAAGTGTTTATAAATAACCTACCTAGTAAACCTGTGCAGTTAATAACCTTTTTCATTAATTAATTTAACATGGCTAAGAATTTTTACTAAGCCGTTTTTACTGGCGTCCAAACCGCTCCGATTTCAGTTGACAAATATATGTAGATAATTTTATTGTCGATTTTTTATAGCAAAACGGTGGCTAATGTTGTCCATCAAATCGGGGATTGAACGCTCCGAGTCATGCTCTTAAAAAGAATTGAAATAAAATAAAATAAATTATTTTACTGTAAATATATTGATTAATTTTGTAACGGTTTTGTAATCGTTACGAAACTGACAATAATCATTTATTACTAACAGTATGATTTTGATTTTGACCCTTAATTGTCATCGATTTGTACGAATGTCTACATCATTCCAACGATATACTTTGCCAACTAAATCATACACTATCTACACTAAATCTTCACTTCTACGCTAATATAATATAGACTTTGTTCGTTTGTTGGTTTTTATGTAGGGGATAAACTGGGTAATCTCTGAAACTACTAAACCGATTCCAACATTTTTTCCACTTCTTAACAGAAAGCTACACTGTCCCAGATGAACATAGGCTAATAATTCCACGCGAACAAAGTCGCGGGCCTCCGCTAGTTATATCTATCACCAACAAACGTGATACCAAACATAATTAAAGTAATACCGAAACCATAGCAATACCTTAATAGCAGATCATGGCATCGAAAACTGCGCAGTCACCGCGTCGATCATCTATCGCTTGACAGACAAACACAAAGAGCGCGCTCCACTTGGGTCTGTTAGATAAATACGAGGGTACTGGAAATTCAAAATTTCGTTTATTGGTATTTACCTTTGTTGTTAAATGAGATTTACCATGAAAAACTTTTGGAAATTGGTTAAAAATTTTCGTGACTTTTCGGTCATTTTCCAACGGGTAGAAGTTTTCGTATTTTTTTGCTGAGTTTATCTTGTAAAGAGGTGGCTGTATGTTAGATGTTGCTAAAATTACAGGCATACTCAAATTTTTCGAGATTTTTACAATATTTAAATTTTCATATTTGTATCTACAGCTATCTATTTAAAAATGAGGTATACTCTTAAGGCCCAACGTTCATTAGAGCGCGACAGAAGCAATACGGCATGAAGTAGACAATTCAATGTTTGTGTGGAGGTGTATTACTGCTCTGTATATAATAACCGAAGCCATTTGCATCGCGCTGAACCTCTATATGGTGACGAGAGAGGTCGAAGATTATGGGTCTTCTCTCTTACCATAGAAAAGTAATTGAGAATATATAGAAAAAAATCCTAAAATAGCAAAAACGACCCAATTCACATCAAGGTGATGTGAATTGAGTACTTGGGGTCCCCATTTTATACTTTTCACGCAGTATTGACATTGTATATCAATCAATAATAACGGAATTAAACTGTTACCTACGCATGAAGTAGGTTCAAAAACACTGAAACAATTTCTACAGCAAGTATAGCGACATTGTTTCCAATAAACAGAAAATAAAGTTTTTTAAGACTTTTATATTTCTGTATAATTAAACGGTGTGAAGTTTTGTTTAAAGGCCAAACCCGGCCTATTTATTTCGATCGCCACGTCTTTAATAAATTTTTTTTTCTCATACTCTTTATCGCCCACAATTCCGACATAACCGTCACGCACCCAATCAACAGCATTAAACCATAGCACAATTAAACAACATAATCGGAGCCCAAATGGAACAGTCCACTCTGTGACAGACGCCGACAAAGCGGCGCGCGCGCATGCCAGCCACATCACTCCTAATTGTGTGATTTGAGAAATTCATTGTTGTCCGATAAATCTCAATCGCTACAACAAATTCATCCTTTGTGGCCAATCACGAGGCTCTAATTAAATGGAACGGTTTTTTCGATAATTTCCGACGTTTTTGATAACGTCTCGAAAGCCCTGTATTGTTTCCTGACGGACAGATATCTGGAGTTGTCATCGCATTGTTGGTCGAAGTCATTGCCAAATCGCTTCGAAAGTTTGTGTCATTGTTATACTCTGTCAGTTGACCTATCAGTATTAAACATCTGGAGACCGCGTCAGCTAAACTTAGACCATTCGGGTATAAAGATATTCTGGGAAGCATGATTGTTTATTTAGTAACGAGTCGTTTCTAATGAGTTGTCTTAAAATGGTCTAGACTTAACCAACCAGGCAAGAAACAAAATTATCAACATAGCCTTAAAATTTGGTAGATTTAAGAGGCAATGTACGACGAATGTTTATCGGAAGACGCAGCGTGGGCAGACCCGCAATAAGGTGGTCACGCGACCTGGTGATCGTTGAGGGAGCCCGCTGGATGCAAGCAGCGCAGGATCAGTCGTTGTGGTGATGTTAGGGAGAGGCCTAAGTCATATGAGTGGTGCTGAAAGAACCGTTCTAATATCCGAAGTTGTTTAGGATTGGTGCTAATTCGGTTTCTAGAATCGCGAATATGTATACAGAATGATCCGGTGGACGCGATTAGGGCCAATACCAAGCAACTCAGTAAACTATTACGAATTCTTTAACACAATTGTGGATTTCTTAACAAATACTTACACGTGCAAAATTGACACTTTGTTTTTTTCTCATATCATTTAACGCAGTCCCAACAAAGTAGTAATCGCGTGATAGAAACACGTGTCGTATAATACAATAATTAAAATCACGAAGCGTGTAATTTTTGTGCAGTTGGAATCAAGTGAGAGTTTATGATGGTGCCTGAGGCGTGATGGCTATAATAGTACATTTTCTACCAGAATTCCGTTGTGAGAGGGAAGTAATAAAGTCTGATTTACATTGATACTGTAACTAGATCCAACATCACTGAATTTCAGCGCTGTACTGCCACTGGATTAATGTAAACTCGTTTCAATCCTAGTCCAGTATCCAAAGCTGGATCGGAAATAGAGTAAGTTTCTATAGTCATTGACAAATAGCAATCAAGTGAACCACATAGGCTTCTTTTTGAATTTGAGTCTACCAACGCTTTAGAAAATGGAAGGTTTTGCTAAAAAGACTGTTAGTAACTTAGCAGCTTTGTCCTTCTCATCGGAAGCTGGATCCAGCTACTGGGTGAATGAAAATTAGTCGTCAATAAATAAATAAATAAAATAAATAAATATCTTGGGACAGTTAACACCAATTGACCTAGTCCCAAAGTAAGCAACTAAAGCTGCTTGTGTTATGGGTACTAGACAACGGATATAAATACTTATTTAGATAAATATAAACTTAAATACATATAACATACACGACTCGGGTACAAACATTCGTATTCATCATACAAACATTTGCCCCTCCCGGGAATCGAACCCGGAACCTCAAGCTTTGTAGTCAGGGCCACTAACCACTAGGCTATCCGGCCGTCGGTGTCAATAGATCTTGTTTTTTATTTATTGTTTATTTATTAAATCTTTTTGTACAAATACATCAGAATGTACAAAAGAAGGACGTAATGCATTTTCTACTAGTCAAGCAAAACAGAATTCGTTCTATTCTGGGGAATGGTGTTACTACTCTCATATTCAACCGACGTCGATTTGCCATCGATTCATATAAGGCTGAAAACAGACGTTTGGGGTTGATTGCTTTTTCTTCTTTTTCTAACTCATTCAATAGGAGTGAGACGTACTGACTTCCATAGCGAGTTAACGCGCATTGAGAAGATTCGTGCTAGGCTAATGAAATGGAATTTCGATTCCTTTTCAGGCTTCCGAATAAGTTCTTCGCTTTTAAAAACCTCTGACATGTTGAGGTGATGTTTCATGAACCGAGATTTTGTTTATCTGTTAACTCTACCAACTATGGCTTTACGATACCCAAGGGCGTAAAAATTAATTAAATCCACATCGCAATCAACTTAGCTTAATGAGTGACTTGTTCTGCGTCTGCGCATGAAATATGGCATATTGGGAATGTATCCCCAGCTTGTAATTCACGGAACTTCGGTGTTCTTTGATGAAGTTAATACCCCAGTTATTTACTGGTATATTGTATTAATATTGATGTTCTGTCTGTCTGTCATGGGATTAATTGAATTCTGATCGTCGAGTTTAATTGATTTTGTTTAAGAATAGTTGTAAGGGCGCGATGGTGACCACTGCCTTAGGGTCAGACTCGTTATAGGAAGGTACTGAGTTCGATTCCAAGCAAGAAATAATTAAGTTTTTCGAATTTATGTGTACCTATTACCAAAGTACTCTATACAACGTTTTGGGTGTGAAGTAAAACATTGTGAAGAAACTCATAAAATCCAGCAATCGATTGTAAACAGTCCTGTATATAATATACAAGTTTTAATAATTTCTATTCAACTCGGTATACTTATAAGAGATTTTTTTGTTATTAAAAACCATAAATAAAACATGGCCCCTCACTAAAATATAGTACTTAAACAAAAATTTTGCTTATAAAATACTGAATCCGATACTTTCGACACAGCTTACATTTTTAACGAAAGTCTGTTCTAACCAGTTACATTTTGGAAACAAATAATTTATTTAAATGTGGCGGTTAAACGATTGACGAGAATACTTATATAAAAACAGTTGTCCTAAGCTCTCACAGGGAAATTATTTGTCTTGCTGTATAATTTATGGCCAGCTTTACAGCCAAATGATTTTATGCTGCGCCAGTGAATGGCAGTTTTACCTGTGTCGTGACGAAGCGTTGCAGTCATTTAATTTATGATTATTAGTCACTTTGATTGTGATTTAAGCTATTCTAAATCACAATTAACTTGTGATCGACTTCTATTTATTGCTTCGTAAATTGGATTAGCGTTTGCTCACGATATCATTTGAAAAGATTCAATTACATGTTACCTTATTAAGCGGGTTTCATTTTAACATTTGATAAATAAAACAGTTTCACAGTGCTCATGCTCTGAAATAAATAAAGTAGAAAATATTAAGTATCTTGGTGTAATGATAGACCAAAGACTATCATGGCACTCCCATACTGAACTAATCATGGGCAGGATAAGGAAACTAATGTGGGTTTTCAGAACCCTTAGGCACGTGACTACAACAACAACATCAACAACAAATACTCTTTATTGATTCACACAAATAAACAAAATAAAAGAACACACACAGGGAAATTTTACATGGGATTCAACAGGCGGTCTTATCGCTAAGCAGCGATCTCTTTCAGACAACCTTTGGAAAAAGATACGGTGAGAAATAGTCAGAGTACAACGGGCAGTGCAAATTAAAAAAAAAGAATCAAACACACTCACAAAAAGCGTACATAAGAGTTTACATAGATAATAATAAATAAATAAAAAGGTATAAACATACATATAAATACAAATATATACATAAAAATATAAATACTACACCTAAACTCTTAAATCAAAATATATATCACTGGCTCAGTCAGTCCGAACCTACTGTATACCAGTGTGGGGTGGGCTAAATAAAACGAAATACCTGGAACTAGAGCGGGCCCAGAGGTCATTGTTGAAGGTCATGTATTGTAAACCCTATAGGTTCCCGACTCTGGAGCTTTACTCCTTATGTGTCCTTCTATCGGTGAGAAAGTTATATATTCTGCATTGTGTTTTAAAAATGCACAAGACGTTGAAACACGAATATAAGCCTGATACAATGACGCGCAGGAGAAAGCCAAATGTAGTTCCAGCTACTCAAACTAAATCAGTATTTGCCAGACGACAGTATCTCGCACAAGCCACTAGTCTGTACAACCTAATTCATAAACAAATTTTTTGACGACCGGATAGCCTAGTGGTTAGCGGCCCTGACTACAAAGCTTGAGGTTCCGGGTTCGATTCCCGGGAGGGGCAAATGTTTGTATGATGAATACGAATGTTTGTACCCGAGTCGTGGATGTAATATGTATTTAAGTATATATTTATCTATAGAAGTATTTATATCCGTTGTCTAGTATCCATAACACAAGCAGCTTTAGTTGCTTACTTTGGGACTAGGTCAATTGGTGTTAACTGTCCCAAGATATTATTATTATTATTATTATTTATATATATTGATATTCATGTTTTGACGCATTTTGAGTGCAAAGCTGAAGTATCAAACTGGATTAAAAATAAAAGTTATCACGACACTGAAAACTTACTGAAATACGTTATACCTGACTAAAACTATTAGATGAGTGGTACTTGGTATTATAGAAAACACACACACACACACACACACAGGCTTCGCATAATGTAATATTGTTACAAATTTAATATTGATATTGTAATGTAACGTAAAATTATATACATTAATTAAATCAAAATTGTTAATTCAATCTGGCTAAATTAAAATAATAAATTAAATCTAGATCTAAATTACTTAATTATACGAATCGGTAACTATAAGTAAGTACTTACCTTTAAGGAAGACCAGAGCCTCTTATCACAGGTATATTTCTTACCTAAAAAGAGGCTCCAACCACTAACTTTTTGTAAAACTAATGGTTTACTGAATAAAGCAATTTTTAATAAAGCGGATCACTCACGTATTTGCCGCGGGGGCTCATGATTAAGGACCACGGACTGGTCCGAAACATGTCGGGCATTTCCCGACGCAAAAATACGTGAGTGATCCGCTTTATTAATATGTCTGAGTCTCACGGTAGTTTCATGTTAAAAAAAGCATTTTTTTTAAAAATAACGTCTTGAAACCGCCAATTGACCTAGTCCCAAACTAAGCAAAGCTTGTATAGTCGACCAAGTAATTGCTTGACCACTTTTGAACCGAATCCCTTTGTAATGCGGTCGAAAAGTGGTCAAGCAATTTATTGGTCGACTATACAATGGGTACCAGACAACGGATATTTATACCAATACGATTTTGCGGGTGGTAGGACCTTGTGCAAGGTCCGTCCGGATCGCTACCACCATCTTGCTCGCTAATCCTGCCGCTAAGCAGCAGTGCTTGCACTGTTGTGTTCCGGCGTGGAGAGTAAGACAGCCGGTGTAATTACAGTTGGCAATGCATCTGCACTCTCTTTGTTGTTGCAGATGTCTATAGGCGGTGGTGATCACTTACCATCAGGTGACCCACTTGCTTGTTTGCCTTCCTATGTTGTATAAAAAAAAATATCAGTCATCTCAGGATTTGAACCCCTAGCAGTCAAGGTCACTAAGCTATCCGTATTTTATTGTTGTAAAATAATAAATAATAAGCTTTTGTTTGTGAACGTTATGAGATAATTTATTGAAGTAAATTTGTCAGTCAATCAGCTGTTCGTTCTAAAAACAAATACAAATTTAAAATTGACATTGATATAAAAAACTACAACATTTATTAATGTTTTTTAAGAAATATGATGGCAAACAAGCAAGTGGGTCACCTGATGGTAAGTGCACCGCATATAGACACCCGCAATAACGAAGAGATTGCAGATGCGTTGCCAACCCAGAGGGCCAAGATGGAATACCTCTTATGCCAGTAATTACACCGGCTGTCTTGTTCTCCAAGCCGGAACACAACATTGCAAGCACTGCTGCTTAGCGGCAGGATTAGCGAGCAAGATGGTGGTAGCGATCCGGACGGACCTTGCACAAGGTTCTGCCACCCGCAAAAATTTTGTTTTTGATGTGGCGCTGAAAAGGTTGAGCTCTCTATATATTTTAGTTATGAACTTTTCATCTTTAAACAAAAAACTGTATTTATTTTTCCTTTGTTTTAGATTTGGATGCTGTGACAACGATGGAATAGGAACTGTTAAAGCAATGTAAGTTAAAATTAATATTACTAATTAACAAAGAACATTAAAATAGCGTGAAAGGTACGGAGAGAATTTATACAACTAATATATATGCGTTCTGTCATTTTTACAAACAAACCTTTATGACAACTAACCTTATTGCTTGAAAGGTATTAAATATTGGACATTTGGCCCAACATTTGTCGCCAACTTCATTACAAATTCGGTGCTTGGCAAACATTGCTTTCGCACACTACACACAGTAGTATCAGTAAGTCAACGGCGAGGCTATACGTGAGTCTTGAATAATTAAATTCAATGGGTCTGTCTACTGCAATATATTTATACTGTGGTTATAGCTTAAGAATACCAAGATAGTCCAAAATATAATGCTTACAATTCGTCTCTAATAAAAAATAAGCGAGTGTACTTTTAATGAGGTCAACCTGGTAAAAACAAAAAGTACAAATCTTAAGACATCATTACAGGGTGGAGTTGTTAAAAATGACACCTCAATATAGAAAAAACGAAGTGTGATGCAAATATGACAATGCTTACGATTTTTTTGTAAGAGATTAGAAGCCTATCCGATTATATACGATACGTTTTCGATACATATTGTGTTCAAAATAATATAATACGCGATAACGTTTTGTTAACTTGATAATACTATCATCATAAAAGTTCTTCAAGCATTTTTTGTAACTTGAACCAGATGTTCACAAGCATGTGAACAAAGTGAAATATTTGCTTAGTCATCTAGTATCATTGCGCTAATCGTTTTAGGAGCTAGCAATGATCAAGTGGTCCCGCTGATTTTACAACAGCTGTGTTGTGGACTAAGGAATTTTAAAAGTATAGTGCCATTTTAGATCATAAATTATTGCGACTGGCATATAATAAATGATAAGCAAAATCATTTTAACTACTTATTGTATACAATATTGTGGTTCATTTAACGTTGATAATGTTATTCTATCAAAAGTATAATGTTTAGCGGGTGCTATATAGGACCTTGTGCAAGGTCCATTCGAATCGGGACCACCAGCTTGCTAATCTAGCCGCTAAGCAGCAGTGCTCGCACTGGCCTGGTGAGCAAGGATGCAGGTGAAATTAATTACTAGTACAAGAGGTATTCTATCTTAACTCTGTGTTGGCAACGCATCTCCTTGGTGATGTGGGTGTCTATGGGCGGTGGTGACCCCTTGCCATCAGGTGAACCACTTGCTCGTTGTCTTCCTATTAAAAAAATACTTACAAATTTGCCTATTTGTGTGGGTAACTTTGCTAGTTGACACACAAACACGTGTACAATCTATGAATCCCTAGTTGGTAATGTGGCCAAACTGCCAAACGCAAGGCACGGATGCTGATATTGCAGGTTCGAGTCCTGCCATTACCCTAATTTTTCTTTGTGTTGTCATTATCATTTAAATTTATTTAAATGCCTAAAAAATGGGACACAAAAAAGAATCCCTGTTTGCCTTGGTCACGCCCTGACTTGAGAACGATTTTACCGATTTCAAACATATTTTTTATAAGTTTTCTAACACTCTGTAGAAGGTTCTCACGGAAATAAAAATTAAGAAAATTGTGCAGATAATAATTGGAATAGCGATAAACGAATACTGCGCGGAAAAAATCACCGCCAACAGCTAGTAATACAATACAATACAATTAATACCTATTTGTTACATTTAACTTCAAAAACAAAAGATCAAGGAGAATGCAGATAAGAGAAATTGCGCAGCAATTTCCCCCTACACCAATGTAGGAGGAACATGTATGTATGTATGTAAAACTATTGCACATAATAATTAAAATAACTGTGGTATGTTTGTTAATGAATATAGTTAATATAGTGTTAATACTGTTATTGAGAGAGAATCACATAATACATAACAGTATCATGATGCGACAGAATAACGTAAAATTATTTATCTACACACATATCATAAAGGCTAAATAACGCATTCAAAAACCCTAGGAAATGACCAGCATTATTACAACCAATGTTATTATAAGAATTTTCTTGTCTGTGGTAGTAGGTAAATCTGCTCGTGACGTTATGAATTTAAATTTGGAACAGCTGTCAAAATTCAAGTTGGTCTCTATTCTAGTATCCACAGATATTAAAACAGTTATCGATACGAAACGTCAACTCAGTATGATTTTTTAATTTAAACGCACGACATTTGATCTCGAGTGACATGAAAATAGCAACTTCATTCGTTCGTCTATGGTTTAAAAAAAATGTTCGTCCTGACGGATAGATCGAATCACAGAGTACCTTTTTAATATACATGGCCGCCATTAGTTGTCATTCTTTTTAGGTTTTTTGCTGTTACGATTTTTTGCAGTTATGATATGTGTGTAGATAAAGTAATGTATGCAACTGTATATAATTAGGCCTTAAAACACTCGTGTGATCCTATTATGAAACTCGCTGACGCTCGTTTCATAAAACCACACTCGTGTTTTAAGGCCTCTCATTATATAGCAGTTGCATAAAATACTATTATAGTTTCATATTTTTCAGTCTCCTGCAATATCCTATTATATATGACGTTATTAGTTATTACTATTACAAGCCAACAATAGTGAAGAATAGCCTGAGCAGGCGCATCTGACATTCTATAGCAACCAATAAGTTTATTCCTAGAGCCGTGCAGGCGACTGATTCTCTTAGTGCCCCAGCGACGAACTCGACGCTGGCGCAGCGATGTTTTGCTCTAGCGCGCTAGCTCGAGTGAGCGAGGCAGGGCGATGCCTCAACGTCGAGTCCTTGGATGAAGAACTAAAGTGTCAAAATGGTTACCTTTGGTGTGCGTGAAGGTAGTAAAACCTGCAAATTAATAAGAAAAACGTAGATTATACTACCTTAATGTCAAAGGTAAACATTTTGTCTATTCATGTGTGTACAGGGTGTCAATTGAAGAGGAGGTTTAGAGTATGTTGTTGTCTCTTTTCGGCACACTGCCGAAAACTGGTGGTAGGACCTTGTGAAAGGTCCGTCTGGACCGCTACCACCATCTTGCTCGCTAATCCAGCCGCTAAGCAGCAGTGCTTGCACTGTTGTGTTCTGGCGTGGAGAGCAAGGCAGCCGGTGTAATTACTCCATCTTATCCCTCTGGGTTGGCAACGCATCTGCAATCGTCTTGGTGTTGCGGGTGTCTATAGGCGGTGGTGATCACTTACCATCAGGTTACCCACTTTCTTGTTTGCCTTCCTATTTTATATTTAAAAAAAACACTGTATTGCCATTTAAATAAAGAGAGCAGCTAATAAAATATCGCTTTCAATTTTAAAATTATTTCTACGCTGTACTATTTCTGTAGTCGAGTCCGACGCTGGGCGCTTAGAGAATAACAGTGCTGTTCCTATTTGTACCATTATGTACCCTTTGATTTACCGCCGTACCGTTTACAGTTCCGATAAAAGTCATCAGACAATTACACGCCGTTGTACCGTATTAGACATTAATTCCGGCCCGAGTCCGGCCGCGACGTTCTGTTTGATTCATGCGTCTTCAATCTGCGAATCATCGTAAGTACGGCTTCGTCAACAATGGAAATGGGACTTATATTCTTGGGTATGGATTTCAATTGCGATTGCTAGGGTTGGCGTTAGTCCCGCGTGAGCGGTACCAATTGTCTTTAGAGTGGAGATTTAAATTGATTTACGGGACAGCGTCCCGTCCGTCACCGGTTCGCGGTACCGTCGTAAAGTCGTCTCCGTGTCGGTGTCGTTACGCCAGTTTTAAGCTCTTTGATGTTACGCTAAATCTTTTCTGATTTATCGCCGGAATTTGCACCCTTGGATGGATTTATTGGTTTTTGGAAGCTGTTAAGAGTCGGATAAAAGTGTGGATTAGTGCCAAACTGGAACTGCTAACTACTCCGCGAAACCAGTGCTGAGCACATGCAAAACAGCTGCATGAGTGCGGCATACTTATTTTCATGCAAAAAACCCTCATCCTTTTTCGCATCAAACAAAGCACATCACACAGATTCAGCTATTATTTGTGGATTAGTAGTATTCTGAATTCTAATGATAGATAAATACTAATTGAGAATCTTATTGATATTCTAAGAGTCAGTTTTCTATTTCACAGCTAAACATTTATTAACAGATAACAGCAAATATTTCCATCCAACGGTTGATAATTTGACTCAATTCAATTAAAGTATGTATGATTTTTTTCAATTTCACAGAATATGAAATATACACGATTAAATGTTGCCACGGATCTATTTATGATGATGTAGTTTGAAGTTTCATCAGTTGAATACAAGGGAGAAGATAGCATTTTTTATACAAACATACCTAACCTAACCTAACCTAACCTTTATTCCCTTTTTAAGCCTTCTGTAATAAATAAATTAAATCTTACGTATCACATCACATTACTCCAAAAACCGCAGATTTATGCAAAAAAAAATGGGAAAAACCAAAAACTGAAAATCCGTCTGTTACAATGCGCATACTCCTTATAGCTATGAACATAGGTTTATTCCGGTAAGGACTGCTATCTTCGACATTGTCGCATCGCCGCTGCAAACAGGATTGAGGGACACGACAACTCAATTATTCAGCTAACACGTCGCGAGCTATTCCAGTGCAGTGGAATTAGATCTGTGTTCTGTTTCTGTCACATTTGCGATCTCGACAAGGAATTGACCTTTACCTGACATGTTGATGGTATCTGCATCGAAATAGCAGCACAGAAGGAGTTTTAAAATTGAAAGTGAAATTATAGTAGCTGCTCTCTTTACTTTAAATAGCAACACAATTCGACAAATGTGCCGAAAAGAGACGACTACATACTATAAACCTCCTCTTCTTTGGACACAGACACACACACACGAATTATACACATGAATTGTAATCGCTTAAAGGGATAAATTCTCCTTTGTACATCACTGTATCTCTTTTTGTAATTTATGTTTTTTGTACAATAAAGAGTTTACATACATACATACATACTTGTCAAAATGGACTCCTAGGTAAGCGTTTTGACAGTTTAGGGTGTGTACGCTTGACATGTTCTAATTCGAGGCTACATCCATGCTTTTGTTATTCATCCAAGAGTATCTGAGTGCACTTCAGAACATTCGCAACTAACAACAATTTATATATTTAACGCTCCACACTAAGGGTAGTTAAAGATAAGCAGCCTTAAATTGGAACAAATTACCTTGCTACTCTGCGAAACCAGTGCTGTGTGAAACAACATACTTTTTTATTAACTACCACCACTAATTACTTAAATAACATGATCTATGCGCGTTTCGCCTCTATACGAGTCATCATCACGATGGTACGATCGTTCGCTACCCTTGTTTGAAGCCTTGTCTCTCGGTCTGTCTATACCCACGTAATACCGAATACGCAGAACCAATTTCCAGGTTGTAAAAAGACAATGTGTATGTATATGTATGTATATGTATTTATATGTATTTATATTATTTATATATTTAGTGTATCGATTAATACTAGTTAGTATGTACTTGATAGGTAGATTATTGTTTATCAGCTTTTTACTTTTCTTTTTGTGCACCCATGTTTGTTACTTTCTTATTTATAGTGTGGTTGACTGGTAGAGAATGCCTACTGGCATTAAGTCCGCCAATTGTATTTGTTTTGTAAACTGTGCAATAAAGCTTAAATAAATAAAATAAATAAATAAATGTACATCAAAAACGATCGTTGTTTAAGTTCCACGCCGTTTTTTGTGTTGCTTAGTTGAATCAGGCAACTATTTTAAGCAGTATAACAAGTCTATACACAATTCCGAGACGACGCGCTCACATAGACATACGTTGTAACAAAACCTCTAAGCGAGTTACGCAATGCGGTTTCAGGGACGTTTGCGGAACCGCAGGGCGACGGAGGGAGGGGAGCGATTAACTGTGCGTAATGCCTAGTTAAGACACTATCCTATACGTTTTTTTCACCTAGTTCAGTTTAAATATTTTTACTCAACCAAGTGGTCCGCTGAAGCCTGTAAAGTGGGACGACAGGAATAACCAATCAGTCTGTCTGGCTATTCGTTTTAATTAAACAGTTATTTTAAACTGCTTGGCAATATTGATTTATTTAAGGGCCGGAGTGGTTCAATGCATTTTGATTGACTAACATGTAAATAATGGAATGGCCAATAAACTCATAATCATAAATGATGCAAATTCGGGTGATGATTTTAGTTTTGATAAAGCCGAAGTCATAGCTATAATGGCTTGACCTACCGCCTCGCAAAACAAGGGTTGCGGGTTCTAACTCGTTAAAAATGAAACTATCAGTTTTGCGGAATATGTTGTGATGAGCTATTCGGCGAAGAAAAAGCAACGTTAGGAAACCTGCACACCACCTGTAAAGCAATTCAATTGTAAATATGTAGCCATTGGTAATGGCTATATGTTTGAGCCGTTTGGGGTCGAAACGCTGGGGCCTTGGGGGTCTGGCGCTTTTATTATTTACAAGGCTGTAGCGGCGAAATTAATAGAAGCGTCGGGTGACCGGAGGGCTGGAACATTCCTTGCCCAAAGAATCAGCATTGCCATACAACGTGGCAATGCTGCCAGTCTTCATGGCACCCTACCACTAGGCAGCGATTTGGAACAACTGTTTTATTTGTAAGTTTTAGTTTTATTTTAGTTTCCAGTTGTTTAGTTAGTGTGTACATACTGTGTTTTTATTCAATAAATTATTTTATATTGTAAGTGTTTGAAGTTCTCAATTCGCACTGGAACTAGGTATAGTTCACAGTATAAAATACCTACTCTTATTTTGGAAGGTGCACAGTGCAGTCGGCTATTTTTTTGTGTTTTTTTTTATTGGAGTACGGCAACGTCATAAAGAAAGGTTATGATTTTAGCAGTCTATATGTTGTTTGTATTTTCGTATGTTAACGCTCTAGCACTTGAATTTCTGAGCTGATTTTGGTAAATGAGTGTATTTTTTTTTGTTTTTACGGCTCGGGTGATGAAGGCAATTTTCCACGAAGAAAATAAAAATGATGCCAGTTACATTGAAGAAGTAAGGGTGATTTTTTTGCTATCATTATCTGTCCATTTTTGTTAAAGATAAAACCAACCAATTTTCTTTTCAATCTCAACGAAGACTAATCAACACCACATCAAAATCAGTCAATCTGTTTTCAGATCCATACAAATCGTCAACTCCCATTGTGCCAGACAAAAGATTTAATCGTCTGTGCCCAGTTCGATTCCCGCTTTTGTCCATTGTCCAATCGCTAGAACTCATTACAGTGAGATCCACTCCGAATTTGCGATTAATCCGTCGCACGCACGCTGCTGATTGGCTGCTGCGTTTTTTATCTAACGGAATTCAAATGACTTTCCCTAGAACTGGATTTATACTAATCCATTTGCTGGCACCAATCTCGCTGGCAGGGTACTGGCACCAGTCTCGCTGGCAGGGTACTGGCACCAGTCTCGCTGGTAGGGTACTAGCACCTTGTAAACATTTTCCCGTGCCAGTTCTGCACTAAGCAATACGGTAAAGAGCCTGCGCTACTTTTCGTACAGTGGCACGCGGCGGCTGGCGACGTCTATTGGGCGCCAACAGCTGGTCACGTCCTAATCCTTCTTAATCAAAGGAAAATATATAATAACTGTTTAATTTTCACTTTGATAAGACTTCAAACTAAGAGGAAGTCCTTAATTCTACTAAATATTTACTAACGTGTTACAATGAAGTCGACGGTTGAAGATTTAAAGGGCAACTGCGTTTTCAAGGAATAAAAAACGCGGCGGTTTCTCACTCAGTGCGTGCTGGTGTCGTTCAAAGGCCGTTTCTCCACGACCGCCCCGATAATGAGCTTTACTCGATTCTCTATCGTCCAATTCATTTTTACTGGAAATTTGATTGAAATCTGTCAATAACGATTGTTTCATTACGCGAAGATAGACAGAAGGGAAGAAAAACTTTTGCCTTCTAAATTTTATCCATATAACGCCAATAGCCGAAGAGTCAAGACACTGTGCCATACAGACAGACGAATTAGATTAAATTATAAGTGTAGCTTAAACATCAATTGACATTACCGTTTCGGGGTGGTATGACAGAACATAGTCCGCTTTTGCTTACAAAGGCGATGAAAAACATTTATTACATTCATTTACTGACAGAAACCAGAACCAAGTGTGGTTCTTTCTTACCTTGTTGAGTTTCTTGCCAGTATGTTCTCAGAGTTTTTTTTCGAATCGGTGGTAAATTTTCTGACATACATAAAGTTCGGCTACTTACAATTGTATACACTATACACTTAATATAATAAAGAGGTAAACTTTGTTTGTTTGTTTGAATGTAGGGGGTAATCTCTGGAACTATTGAACCGATTTCAAAAATTCTTTCACAGGTGGAAAGCTACTCTATCCCTGACGGACATAGGCTACTAATTACACGCGAACGAAGTCGCGGGCGTCCGCTAGTATAATATATTTTTGGAATAAACATGAAATGCATGCAACGTCGCAGAAGGAAGTGCAACGCTGACGCGCATCTAATATAGGTGACGCGATGCGACGCGACGCAATATCGCGCCGTCACGTCGCGTGGCGTGGCGTCTGTCACCTTGACAGACGTCCTAGCGCTAGGGTTGGCAACTAACTCTAGGTAATTCTGGTTTAAAACCTGTCAACTGGAAGAGTTCCTAGCTCTAAGAGAGCTGTTGTGTGTGTGTTGTGAGCTGTAACTGAGCTTCTGCAAAGACATCAGCGCTTCGTTCAACGGCGAAGCAATGCGCTGCCTCTCACTCGATTTAGCGTGCGCGAGTAGGATAGAGTGCTGTCTCAACGGCAATCGCAGCGCTGGCACGCTTTAATATTATTATTTTTATTTAATTTGCATGTTACATATATATGTTTTTATCATTGTCCCGCTAAACTAATGTGTGGCTTAGATAGTCATCCTTTATACTAGTAAGCTTGCTCGTGTTTCCATATACCACTGTAGTTACGCTATAATTTATAAATTTTATAAATTCGATGGAGTTATGTATTTTTATGTCTGTTATGTGTTTTTGTTTTTAGAAAATAGTTAAGTCTTGAATTAGATATATATTTTGTGAGTCGATTCATAGCTCTATCTATATTAGGATCTATGGCTGAGAAAAAAATAAATAGAGTGAAAAGTTTTGGAGAGAAAATGAAACTAGTTAAAATTAATTGAAATCATAAGTAGTTTACCAAAGGTCAGAGGTCGCTCCAGTTAAGAAAATGCAAATATTTGTTGGATAAACATGTTACATACAATCAAAACCTGAGATTCTTGATCAGTTGTACATTCCCTGTGTTACAGGTTAAAAATCTTGAATCCCGAGTAAAACGTATAAAATGACTACCTTTTATAACGTATTATACAAAATTCGTGCCTTTGTTTTCCACTAAACTGATCATCTTTTATTTAATAATAACATATGTACGTATATCGTAGTACTATAATTTAATTATACTAGTTATATAATTTTTAAATACAAACCCAAAGTGACAACCCTAAAAGACATTATAAATTGCAGTTTTCCTTACTCCATCTTGCATTCGCTCATTTTTAACTTACCTATTCTAAATAGAGCTTTATTCTCAACGACAGCAAGTTTAATTTTGTTTAAAATTAAAGATATATACAAACCTTTCATATTGATATTTTTTGCATTTGATAATGCAATTTATGCTGAAATAGTATTGTTTCAACATGTTAATATTTATCGAGTACTAAATAAAGTTAGGCAGGTCAGGTAAAGTGTTCAATATTACTGAAATGTTTTAAGAATATCTAGCACGTTTAAAGAGTATTCTTTATCTCCACTTTTTTAGCCTCACTTGTATGTAATTTTATTAATAAAGTACGTACATAAGTGTAGTAGTTGATTTTGACCTTTTTTGCTATCCGATTGACATGAAATTTGACATAATGTATTGAATACTATTTTTTATTATACTTCTACTATTTACTACTATTTTTTATAAAATAGAGCAAGTGGGTCACCTGATGGTAAGTGATCACCACTGTCCATAGACACCCGCACCACAAAGGAGATTGCAGATGCATTTCCAACCCAGAGGGCTAAGATAGAAAACCTCTTGTGTCAGTAACTTCACTGGCTCTCTTGCTGTCCACGCCGGAACACAACAGTGCAAACACTGCTGCTTAGCGGCAGGATTAGCGAGCAAGATGGTAGAAGCGATCCGGACGGACCTTACACAAGGACGGACCTTGCAATCCTAGATTGGCAAATTAATACTTGAGTTAATAAAAGTAAAAAATAGCTTGTCCTGTAAATGTTTGGATTTCATAGTGTTGGTGTCTATAGGGGGTTCCTTCGTGATCACAAGATGCTGAGGTCAATTTCCAGCGATCGCCATGCAGTTCCTATCTTTGGATTTGAACCTGCAACCTCCGGCTTTGTAGTCAATGCAGTGTAATGTATTTTAGTTTATTTATTTATTTTTGCAACAAATAGTAATTAAATACTTAGCATCCAACACTGCAACAACAAGCCCCAACAAATTCCATTTATTACTACAATAAAAAAACTGGAATGGTAATTGGTTCTAATTTATTTTTTTAAATCTATTAGCATGGAACATGACCTTTCCGACGCGGCGCGCGTTCCAATGCGCGGGCGCCGGTGGTCTGCGATGAATTTGCATTTCTTTACACGCGATCTACGTGCTCGATAGAATTTATCGAGCGATAATTATTTCGTTTATCGATAAATTAAAGTAGTACGACGAAAGTTTTGCGGTTCGGAAGTGTTTGTGTTTCCGAGTTACTGACCGATCTCCGGCTATAGCACTTGCGTCGTAAGTCTATCAGGATAGATGAAGGGCCTCCGCTAAGTCGCGCGGGCGCACGGAGCGAGTGCACGCCTATAGAAAAACAGTATGAGAGCGTCCGCTAACTCGCGCGGGTGTTGGTGCGGGCTCATACTATTTGTTCGATAGGCGTGCACCCGCTCCGTGCACCCGTGCGATGTGACGGACGCTCATAGACCGAACTCAAGTTCTAGTTTGATACTACCGTAGTCTAAAACTGGAACTTAAGCACGGTGTATAACTACCTCGTTGAGTTTCTTGGCGGCATCTTCCCGTCTGAGGGTTTTTCCGAATCGGTGGTTTTTATGACATTCATAGTGCTAAGTTTTTTTAAGTCATCACTTTATCATCAGCATCAAAGACACTGTAGGTACCTACCGTAACCAAATAATTAATATCAGTTTCGTAACGGTTTTGTAACTAATTATTACCAGTTTAGAAACGATTTCATTCCTAATCCTAATATTTCCGGTGCAATTACTGGCACAAGAGGTATTCCATCTTAGCCCTCTGGGTTGGCAACGCATCTGCAATCTCTTTGGTGTTGCGGGTGTCTATAGGCGGTGGTGATCACTTACCATCAAGTGACCCACTTGCTTGTTTTCCTTCCTATTTCATAAAAATAAATAAATAAATAAATAATATTAGTTATTTTAGTACTGTTACAATGTTTTTCATATTTAACCTTTTGATTTTATAGGATGATCTAGGATGATGCAGCTTTTGCTAGGTAAGTTTTACTGAGTGATAATGAATGATAATGAACCAAGTGTCGTAAAGTTGAAGATCGGAATAAGATTGATAGCTTCTGTAAAGATTGATGTTCATTATGAAGTATTATACTCGTCATAATGAAGTATTAGTTGGTCTACTTCCTACTAGTAGCTTTGAGTCTGAATTTTAGCTCTAACTATAACCACATGAATCTAGTAAACAATAGTTAATGGACACTTGTACGTAATAAAGAACGAACTACTATTTCTTTTTTATTTTATTATTTTGACTATTAGTTATGAATGTTATGATCTTTAATATCCTAAAATACAATATGACATCAATTTCTTCTTTAAATGTGTTTATTTTTATTTCTATGTGGTTAAAATATTATAAATTCTTTATTATGTATTTTATAGTTTTTCGTTAGTATGCATTTATAGTTTGAGACACATTAACTTACAATGACATGAATATAAAAATATTTATAATTTTTCTGTTGCAATCGCAACTTAAAATTTAATCCACAAAATAATCTAATCTTTAAAATAAAAACATTGCACCCGCAATCGTACCCTCACTATTTAAAGCATTAAATTGCGAATCAGCTTGCGCCCGCGCATTTGCATAGCTTCATTAGGGACCTCCGATATCGACCACCGTTTTTTTGTTTTTTTTTCCTTAATCACCCCGCGTGAGGTCCAACGCCTTAATTATAATTGCGCTTCGATAGTGCCTTAGTTAATGTGAATAATGGAGTGGACTTAATCAGTAGTGGACAAGCTAAATGCACTCCTATTGCACCCTTTTGCCTACACAGCAACTTACAAGTCCCTTCGCAAAGGCGACTTGGGAACGTAGTTAAGCCGCATGAACTTATTGCACATTTTTGCCTACATAGTTGGAAACGTGGTTTGTCTGAAATAATTTCTATTGCACATCTTAGTAAAGTAAGTTAAGAGTATTTTTGCACTGGTAACATTTGGGAACGTAGTTAAGCTGAATGCACCTTTATTGCACATTTTTGCCTACGTAGTAAGTTACAAGTGCAATCCAATTGGCGCCGTATGGGAGCGTAGTTTTGCTGGATTCATTCCTATTGCAAGTCTTGGCCTAGATAGTAACCTTTGAGTCTTTTTGCACTGGTAACATTTGGGAACGTAATTTTACAAGACACACGTCCCTTCGCGAAGTCCACTTGGGAAAGGTAGTTAAGCTGATTGCACCCTTATTGCACATTTTTGCCAACACAGCAAGTTAGAAGTTATTTTGCACTATGTAGCTACATTTGCGATCGAAGTTAATCTGATTATACCCTTTTTTCCGCACCCATTTGGCTTGCCTAGAGAGTAAGTTACTGGCCCCTTTATTCTCGCGATATTCTGAAATGTATTTTATGAGCTAACTGCAGTAATTAGAAGCAGAAAAATTAACTTCAGCATAAAGTACACCTAGTTTGTTGGCCTCGTAGAAAAAGGATGCGTTCATTATGATATACCTAGAGGTGATGTAATTTCTCTATGATACGGATGGGAAGAAACGAGAATGTCATAAGGGTTTAATAATCCATTTGATCATGTCCAGACGCGATTTAAGGGCTATTTACATGGTAACTGGCATGCGAGAACTCGTTCTCGCATGCCAGTTGCATTACATTGCGGGCTACTGAGGTATGATACGATTGATCCATTCGCCGAGCCGTGCAATGTAATGCATCTCGCATTCGAGTATCCACTCCGTGTATGATCCCTTACTTTCGGAGCTATGTAAATATCCTGGCACCACTGTACTGGGGCAAGCGCAATTGAGTTTCCGCGCGTGCGAATGCATATGAGTTATACGATAGACGAAGAGGCTTACAGTATGACGTTTCTCATACCTAAATACCATCCTTGTTCGAAGTAAAACTTATATACTCAAACTATTATTTATTCGGTGCCCTGTCTCACATGCCTAGAACAGCTGAATTATACATGCCAAGTTGATTTTCTGCTAGCTATGATAAGCGGTCGGTCGGTCTGTCGTCTGTCATATCTGCAGGTGCGATACAATCGAATGGCAATACAGATTTGAGATGCAATTTCTTGTATCAAGATCGACGGTGCTGATACGGTTAACCTAAGTCTGGATGTGTTCCGGAGATGGAACTTGCATTTGTGTTTTGTGAGTGATTTGTTTGTGTTTAAATGTAACTTATTCTAATTTTGTAGAGGTTACCACCTTTCAATAACGGGCAGACCCCAGAGATTACGGAAAGTTCTGGTAACCTGTTAATTTTTTTTGAAATCGTTACCCATGAATCATGCCAATCCTTGGTCTCTTGGCTTATCTGGCAACGGAATAGCGGCTTTATTAGGGTTGTTGGCTCCCATGGACAGTGGTGAATTGGTGATCACTTACCATTAAGGTGGCTTGTATGCTTATTTCCCTGTTCCGACTTGCACTAGGCTGGTTTATTTCAAACAACTCTCAGTCTCAACACGTTCCTACTTTAAAGATAATCTCAGACGTGCAAACAAACAACAATACTTCAAAAAGCGCATTCATCACAGCAAAATCAATACGGGGCGAACAAAAAAGCGAAAGAACAGCATACAACACGGCGGCGACGGAGTTTCGTTTTTCCCAACGCTATCTTCATATCCGGACGTGGAGGCTGTGTGAGGAGCCTTAGCCGGGTATAGGGAAGCGCACGATCCGCCATTTTTTTGCCATAAACAAATATCATGGTAGGTACATTTTTAAACAAGGATTTAATACCACAGATTTCTGCAGAAAACATGGCTGTATGGATTATGATTTCTTTGCCTTTACCAAAGGCATAGTATTAAATAAAAAGTGATACTATCAGAAATGAAAGGAAATGACAGATGATGTCAGCCTCGTCCTTAGAGGTCTATATGACATCAATCAGTGCATACAAGCCGTGATCTGGAGGCGCGTGCGGGTTTCCTCCTTATGGACTTCTCCGGAAAGAAGTGCTCAGATTGGCGTTCCCAGGGCGTGTCAATGATTTCTAAGCGTATGCTGGGATATAATTAGCCCATGGTGCTCGACGGTGCGGTGCAGTGGATTTTCCGACCCAAATCGTATACTGACATTGGCCTGACACTGACATCGTACATTGACAAGCCCCGTGACCACCATTAAGAACAAGCCTAACCTGAATACTAACTTCTGATATAATATAAAAATTCAAAAAAAAATATCGATTGCAGTACTTCATCTACACCCGTACATCCCTAGTTGGCATTCCATTTTTCGAACGCATCGTGTGTTTGTCTCTATCGAAGATGTCTTGACAGCTCGCGTTCATTGGGAATGTTGTCGAGAAGTGAACGGAAGGGTGCAATGGGACCGTCGCCGGTTCGTCGAATATTTCGCACACCGAGATCCAAAGTGTTGTAGCTCTAAATATTACTTTATTTGACCAATTAACTTACTCTATCAAGTTGTGGTTGGTTGGAAAAAGATTCTCATTCGATGCACAAAGCAAATTTAATAAAAGAGTACATCTCTCATTTTGACAATATTTGCGTTTAAGGAGTTTCATACTAAATAATAAATCGTGAATATTTTTGAAACTATGAAGAATATTAAGAAAATCATAACATACAAACCTCTGGGATCTAGGGCATAATGACAACCATACAAAAAATTATGCCTAATAGGTGAAGGTTTAGAGCCTGGAAATCGTTATCGCCGTTTGTAGGGAGAGCCCTACACAACTACAACTTTTCATTGATTATGTATGTCGACCAAGTAATTGTTAAGCCACTTTTAAACCGTATGCCTTTGTAATAAGATCAAGATTAGTTAAGCAATTTCTTAATCGACTATACAATAAAGAGTTTACATACTTACGTATGTTATGAATGCTAATTCAAGTTACAGTAGTAGTTTTTTTACATTTATTATCATTTATCTACACATATATCATAAATGCTCTATAATGCGTTCAGAAACCGTAGGCAATGACCAGCATTATAACAACTAATATTATTATGAGAATGTTTCTAATTTGTTTCTATATTTGTTCAAATTCATTTTTTATTACATTATTTCAATGTGTACAGTCTATAGATATTTAATAGGCACCTAGCACTAGTAGCTAATAGCAATGCAGGTCATTGCCCTATGGCTTCTGAACCCGTCATAGAGTACTTATGATATGTGTGTAGATAAAGTAATGTATGCAACTGTACATAATTAGGTCTTAAAACACTCGTGTGATCTTATTATGAAACTCGCTGACGCTCGTTTCATAAAACCACACTCGTGTTTTAAGACCCCTCATTATGCAACAGTTGCATAAAATACTATTAGCTTAAGAATTCTCGCCTTTTAATCCAAACGACGATTTCTTATCGAAGTAAATGACATGGTTTTTAATATCGTCCCAAATGACTGGATGTAAAAATTAAATTTCACACATAGCGGCCATTTTGCAGTTTAAATATCGGGTTGATACCATTACGACCTTATGGCGTTTAGTGAAGACCATTTTCGAGACTATTAGGAGAACAAACGGAAACTTACTTATTATTTGAGAGTCGAACGTAAAAAGTTGCCATGAAAAGAAACTATCGAATAACTATAAAAATATCGAAGGTAATTACTATTTTTCTTGGGTTTCAGTGAACTGACTGTCCTGTTAAATTAATAAAAAACGAAAAAAATATATAGTAAAAACGAGAGATTATAGAAAAAGAGGAGGCACCGGCAGACAGTGAGTTTTTGTATTAGAATACTTATATTTGTTGTTTAAATGCAGCTGATTTTGTAGAGGAGAAAGGTAACTCTTTAAATTGCGGTCCGTATGAAATGGCGTAGCAAGCTACTACTTCACGCCGGTGTTCTGTGAAAGTGCGGCGTGGTTCTACCTTGGTTAAACCGGCCCACTCGTACTGCAACCAATTAAAACGAGTCTTAAACGGTTCGCTCACGGGTTCCTTAGCTTCTGAACCCTAAAATGGCGGCGGTTTTTACGACAGTTTAACAACTGTTAAATGACAATGCTCGAACTCTGCTGTTATTTTAATCTTTTTTTAACTATTCTTTTAATAATTTTTTTTATTATTGTATTTATCTTTAAAATTTTAATTCTAAATGGAAAAAGTAAACTTAGTGACCTTTTTAGCATTTAATTCGTTTTTGAACGCTTGACGCTTTTTTCAATGGTGATTGTTTTCAAAGTATTTGGAACTTAAAAAGTGTTAACATTATATTTTTTTATGCTCTTTTTTTTAAACGGTATCAGCTCCATTTATTTACTGTTACAAAACCCATTTAAAAACGGTAATCAACTTAATAGCTGAACAAAAAAACAATAATACTAAAACAACAGCTACCGTTCACTTCAAATTCTCTGGGTGAAAAAACGTTTGCCTGTTTCTTTTTTCAAATATAACCAGTTTTGCATGAGATATTTTTAAGATTTCATTCCAAAAGATAAAAAAGGATCCTTATGGTGTGACTCCGTCCGTCTGTCCGTCTATATGCCCGTCATTTTGATTAGTTGTTAATAACATTTAGTCTACCTTATTACAAAAATATTATTGAAGTATTTTTTGGTTTTGCTTATGGTGTTACGGAACCCTCGCATTTCCGACTCGCACTTGGTCGGTTTTTTAGAAAGTTATTTTTATAAGTTATATACAAATGAGAACTATTGCATTAAGTTTAAAAAATATACAATCTCGGTAACTCGAAATTACATGCTTACATTTCGTAAAAAATACATCTTGACCAGGCGCGACGCACTCAGCGCAGCTAAAAGTCGCTCGCCTCTGTACTGGGGCCGCCATAATTGAGTTCCCGCGCGTGCGAATGAATAAGAGTTATATGTTAAACAGAGAGGTATGAAGTAGGACGCTTCTTATACCAAAACGCCGTTACTCTTCGAAGAGACTTCTGTACGTACTTGTATTATTATTTATTCTGTGTCGTTACTAAAAATTCCTACCTACTAATTACTCCTACAACTACTACAAGTAGGTAGCGTGATATATACTTTAAATGCTGCATTTTAATTTAGCACCTTGAGCATTACATTCATTATCTGATCCGATCAAAGTTAATGAACAATTTCTAAGAGTCCAGTCGGGAACGACCCGGCCAATAAAGTTTTTATTATCACATAATTTAGTATGTTTGTATGTCTGTCGCAATCAGGTGGATGTCGGTACCAACATTAGCTGCTAAGTTATGATTGAGTCTGCGTTTGGCGTATATTAAAATGCGATAAAATCACCTAAGGTTTTATAGCAACGTGTTTTTTATCGCGGTTGAGTTCTAAGGTTTCTGGTCTGTTAGTGCTTAGGCTTCGATCTATCTTTTTAATGCCGTTTACGTTGACGACCTGGTAGCCTAAAGGTTAGTGACCCTGACTGCGAAATTGAAAGTTCTGTGTTTGATTCCAGTGTGAGGCAAATTAGGGTCCACGGAAAGAAAATTTTAGTAATTTTTTCCTGAAAATTATTTTTTAGTCTCAAAATAGTTCATTGCGACAGTGACTAGACTTTTTCCGTGGACTCGTCAAATGTTTGTATGATGAACATGAATGTATTGAGCCTGAATCTTGGATATGTCTATTTAGATATGTTTTTCGTTGTCTAGTACCCACAGTATAAGCTTTGCTTAGTTATTCAATTGATGTAAATAGTCTGAAGATAGTTATTTTAATTATTTAATAAACTTAAGTTAAGTCAGCTTTACAAATAACTAAGCGTTTTTGTACCTTATCGCTTTAAAAATACTTTTATAACCTTAATACAATCATAGCCACTTTTTGTGCAAACTATACTTTCATACTTGGCGACCGGATAGCCTAGTGGTTAGTGACCCTGACTATGAAGCTTGAGGTACCGGGTTCGATTCCCTGGAGGGGCAAATGTTTGTATGGTGAATACGAATGTTTGTGCCCGAGTCGTGGATGTTATATGTATTTAAGTATATATTTATCTATATAAGTATGTATATCCGTTGTCTAGTACCTATAACACAAGCAGTTTCAGTTGCTTACTTTGGGAGTAGGTCAATTGGTGTTAATTGGCCCAAGATATTTATTTATTTTTTTATTTATTTATACTATTGTAGGCACTATCCACAAAAAAATTCGAATTTATTCGAGCCACTGTAAGTGTAGTTTAATCAATGTGTAATTATATTATTTATTAGTATTATTTGGACTGACTATACTATGTTTTTTTTAGCTGAATAAGTATGGCCCGAAATAGTGACCAGCATGTTATGACGTCACTGTTGTCAACACCATTAAAACAGACAACTGTCAACTGTCATGTTAAATGCTATGCAGAATTGAATAATATTTTGATCTATTAAAATACAAAAAAACGAGCTAAAGTCCCGTTCATCTATACAGTTCGTAAATCCAAAAGTAGATGTATACAGGTTGTTCAAAAATAAATAATGCGTCAAAATGTTTGTTTTAACAAAAATATCTACCGCTCATATTCAGCGTTATGAAAATAATACACCGTTTAGAGTCCCTTGAACTCAGAGCTATGACAAACAGACACAAACCATCTTATTATTAGCCATCACATGAATCAACGGCCTCTGACTGCTGTCAACTGTCAAGCATGAATCTCAATTGTAACGCATTGGCGCGGTGACAGTATACGGACGGACACACATACAGGCTGGTCTAAAATTACACTATCACTGCCATAATGCACTGCGAAGGTAATTTGTTTTACAGATTTAATGACGTTCTTATTAGATGAAAAGAGATAAAATAATATCTATAAAATAAACTGACGTTTGCTCACGTTTTGTCCTTTATGAGATTGGAAGGGTGTTGATTGCCAAGGATTTCATTAGACCTAATTTTTTTTTGTAGATTTGGCTGCAGCCTTTTGCTTCAAACATTTAATAAACGATCACACATATACATACATATTAAAACGGTTCTCAAAATTTACAGTTTAGAAAATAATTCATTAATATATTTCACAGTACTGTAAAGACAGAATGCCGGTGTGAAGTAGCAGCTTGTTACGGCGTTTCGTACGGTGGGTGACAATCTGGAAGCCCAGGGAAAGGACCTAATGGCTGGCAACGTATCAGTAACTTTCTCTGGAGTTGCTATGGACGACGGTGACTCATTTTTTTTAAATAGAGAAAAAGATTTATTGAGTCTTAAATTTTCTATCTTCCTTTACTACCAGGGTGCGACGGTATTTTTTATCTTATCGATTTTAATTCACTACCTTTTTTCTGTTTTTTTTGTGTTGTGCATAATAAAGGATATTTGTTGTTGTTGTTAAAATACTAACGGATGAGATTTTATAACCTTCGGTTTTGGTTTAAGGGTATATCGTTTACTCACTACCATTTTAAACTTTATTACAATAAAAAAAGTCAGAATACAAGAAATCCACAATTCGTCAATCTAAAAGGTCAACCTACCTAATAAAATAAAAATCTAGAATAACATCTAAGGAACGTCTTACAACTTCAGGATTAAAAATAAAAATGTCACTACTAAAATATGAAATCCATCTGCGACATGTCCAATATCTTTGCAAAGTCGGATGTCATCTTACGAACAAACTCACCAGTCATCAAACAAATAGCACTAGACAAATTACATTACTCTACACAGACCGACAGAGCCAGGTGCGCAGGAGTCGAACCTGTAATCCGACACCCACCGCATTTAACCGCTACACTTGCGCTTGCGCACGCGTCTCTCGAGATTGATTCAAAACCCACACAGCAAAGTGCATCGTATTTCTAAGAAATTAAGATTCGAATCGTGTCCATATGTAGGTTATAAAATCCAGTCTTATTAAGCACGAAACGCATCAGCATCCATCATAATTTTGCATCATTCTGCAACGCTATGATTCAGTGTTCGACAACGGAATATTGAGTTTATTATAGTGTGTTAGAGTTTAAAGTCCTTTGAAGTTTGCATAAGATGGTGTGGTAGTGCTCTGACCTGAGCCTAGCACGAATCCTCTCGATACGCGTTAACTCACTACGTTACTCAGTGTGTCTCTCTCTCTCCTTCAGTACCCTTAGCATGAGTACGATGCATCCAGCCGTAACCATACTCGCTAGCGACGGCGTAAACTATTTGTATGGGGAATAGTACAGCGCCTCTAACGCTCACTTAGAGAACTAAAAATCGCTAGTATGAGTCCAACGGTAAATTACCTATCGTAATCTAAGCGCTAGTGACTAAAGTTTTGTAGCTGTTGCCGTAGAATATAAGTACCATGAGTCACAAATTTGACACATGTCATCGAAAAATACCGTATCGACTAAGGTTAACTCTTTCACTGACAAATGGGAGCGTATTTAACCGCTATCGATTGTAGTAACGTAAAATGAATTTTCGATAGAAACTCATGGTAATGGCTGGCTAGTTAGAAAGAGACGCACTGAGTTACTAAGCCAGTTAACACGCGTCGAGAGGATTCGTGCTAGGTGCACTGATCAAACCAGTTGCAATGCGAAAGTAGCTTAGATGCAACTGTTTTATTTCTCAAGATATTTTATAGCGAATTATACCGCATCTGACCTCTGATGGTACCGAATAAATATGAGAGATAAGTGGTGATGTACTGACGTTTTCGCAATTATTTTACATTGAAGGAAATGTTACTTATATGCACAGTATAACCACAGTTTGCGGGTGGTAGGACCTTGTGCAAGGTCCGGATAGCTACCACCATCTTGCTCGCTAATCCTGCCGCTAAGCAGCAGTGCTTGCACTGTTGTGTTCCGGCGTGGAGAGCAAGTCAGCCGGTGCAATTACTGGCACAAGAGGTATTCCATCTTGGCTCTCTGGGTTGGCAACGCATCTGCAATCTCTTTGGTGTTGCGGGTTACCTTTGGTGTATATTAAGGTAGTATAATCTACGTTTTTCTTATTAATCTGCAAGTTTTACTACCATGACGCACACCAATAGTAACCATTTTGACAGTTTCGCATGTGTACACTTGACATGTAGGTACTGAGGCCATATCCAACGTAGGTACAATAATTAAATCAAGCATTATTTGACTCCGCAAATGCAATCAACATTTCGTGCTATCGGGAACCTAAAATAGTTTAAAACGCCCATGTCAAGTGGCCATTGACGGATGACAGCGCAGGTGAATGGTGACACTTGTGGTGACAGCCGTCCGGTGGAAATAAACCGGATGTTCCGCCGGACTCGACGGCAACATGGCGGTACACGTAATGAGCTGTTTTACTATATTACTGTAAACTAAACATTATTTTCCTATTGATAACTTTCGCAATGAGTACCTACTACGACACTACTTTCAAACGTGAATTTTTTAATTTAAAATAGGAAGGCAAACAAGCCAGTGGGTCACCTGATGGTAAGTGATCACCGCCGCCTTTAGACATCCGCTATACCAAGGAGATTCCAGATGCGTTGCTAACCTAGAGGGCTAAGACGAAATACCACTCGTGCCAATAATTGCACCGGCTGTCTTGCTCTCCACGCCAGAACACAACAGTGTATGCACTGCTGCTTAGCGGTAGGATAATCGAGCAAGATGGCGGTAATTATAAAATTTTACTAATTATTAATAATTAAGTAATTGATCCGCCACGCCAATTTCGATTGGTCAACAGAAAAAACCGCGCCAATTTTCGGAATACCATTAATTTATTATCTCTCATTGACGGATGCGTCAGATTGGCTGGCATATTTTTAATGGCACTGCCAACGGTGGCTGCATTACTGGGCAATCATTCAATATTAATAAGAGATGTCATGAGATATCTTAATTAAAATTTCGAATTTCACGTTGAATCGGATTTTTGTTTCATACGTGGAATATCATTTTCATGGCTACTGAAAGTATGGTTACATAAACAAATAAAATCCAGGGAAAACGTAGCTTACTGTCAGCGCAGTCACAATTTAACTAACTAGACAGCGGAAATATATCCACTGATAGGTAAACAAACTGGAACAAATAGGTAAATAAACAAATACATATTTAACTAAATCCATGACTACTCTACAAACATTCATATTCATCATGCATATGTTTGCCCTTAGCGGGATTCGAAATTGCGACACTTAGTCTCCTACTTCTTTATAATCCTAATTCAGGAACCTTAGCATGCTAGCTTGTGTCGCAAAAATTAAGCATACATCCCTTTCAAACCAGTCGGCTTGTGCGAAAGGGACAGAAGTTTTATGTCGTACGTAAACGCTAGTGTGCTTTCAAAGTCCAGGTTTGACTACAAACAATATGTGGAACCTTTTTTTTAAATAATACTTTCTACATTTCCTACACTATAAACCTTTTTAATCCATTATTGTTTTGATATCAATCGTTAATTACGTCCTCCTGCTACCCAAAGTCGACATATCGCTATCAGGCAGGTAATGAAGCGATAATTGAACGTCCTCACTCAGCGTGTGTCAAATTAACAAATCCAAAATGGCGGGCGTCACGATCCGTATTGAAGGATTTACTTTATTCGTGAGTGACGAAATGATGCGGCGTTGAAACGGGACAATTTTGGATGTGTGTTTTTAATTAAATGAAGTTATGGTTTATACTTATTTGTATGCCACAGATAAACAAAAAAACTAGGAAATTACTTCGAAAATCAGACATGTTAATCTTCGTCTTTACATAGTTTAAAGTTAAGTCGCTATCCATTCCTGTCTGTTCGCAAATCTTCGGTTTTAACTGTCATTTAGAGATTTTTTTTAAGGAAGGTTTCACATCGTAATTGTATCCGAGCGAAGCCGAAGCGGGCCGCTAGTATTGACTCAAGAATTTAAAGTTTAGTTATATTTAGGACCAGTCCGTGATCTTAAGCAGATCTTAACTCATGGACTCCGAAGACCATAAAGACCATAAATTGGCCCCCTTTTCAACACATTAACATATGTCAGAAGACAACGACAATTTAGACTACATTATGTATACACTATTTGAGCCCGGCAATACAAATACACTTATTATCGTAATCACATGTCACCTGTCAGCTTGAGCTAGAGGCCTAGTCGAAAAATGTCGAGCAAACACTCCACTTCAAATACGTAAGTGATCTGTTTATTGAAATATAAAAAACTAGCTTTCTACTCAAATTAATATTAAAACACACCTTTTTTAAATTTACACACATAACAATCCAGACTCTACAAGACATTCTCAAACTTTCACCACCGACAAATCAACCGTCAACATTGCCCAAAACCCGCGGCGAATTCTTTGCCCATTCATTACGACCGGCAAATTGCACTTCTCGGTAGGAACGTCCCGTCTATTGCTTCGTTTTTGCGTCACAACACAAATCACTCAATATCGCTCATAATTTTACTTGCCGTGTCAACTTTGACAGATTTATGACGTTTCTTTTGCGAGTTAGTAAGGCGACACTATCTAACGCACAGGGCTGGCACTTTAGAAATATTGTGATTTATTTGTTGGAGTCCGTTGTTTTCGAATGCGGCGCGCGTGAAATGTGAGATGGATGTGGAAGCTGGGGAGATATCAAATACAAACGTGGGATCGTGTGAAGGAAAAACTTCAATAAAAATATTAAAAAAGTTTAATTAAAATAAAATTACGGAACAGAACAAAAACACAAGCAGCTACCAATCGATCGTCAAACGCACTCCCAGTCTCTCTGGCATACCCGTTCATTCACAAAGATCTCTTCCAGTCATTCGCTCACTTATATCAGTTGTTAGCTCAGTGTTACTAGCATTCCCACATATACGTATAAAATATATGAAATACGTTTGAAGTTTTTTTTATAAAAAGCGAGGAAAACGAGCATACGGTTTACATGATGGGAAGTGATTGCCATTGCTAATGGAAAGCAGCGATCCCAAAAGAATCGATTACACATTCATGTAAAATTAATGTGTAACCATGATCATCAGTCTGGTTTTCAAGTGACAGGGGTAATGTGGCTCAAATGGCAGTCGCTGCAATATAATAATTAAAATAAAACATTTATTTCAGGCTGCATAGGCCCATAGAAAAAATATGTTAAAGACTAACATACATATTAAAATTTATAAAACAAAACATTAAGCCATTAAAATTAGCAGGTTACTTCGGCGATGTGCGATCTACTTTCGGGGTGTCCAACGACAATCAGCGAAAACGAAGGAAAGCGACTCTCTTCGGCCAGAATTCCTGCTCCATGAAGGTCGGCAGATGATGGTCGGTACCCGTACCACAACGAACGTAAAGTTGACGTAGTGGCGGGACTCCAACCGCTCGACCCTTAGGCTAAAACTGATCTTCACTCTGATATAATCTACCTAATAATAACCCAACCTCTCAAATCTGGGATCATGGTCAAAGCTGAACTAGGAACTGAGAGAACTGAGAAAAAAACGCCAGGAGAATAATAAATCACCGGTCACCTAAGTGATAATTGTCGACTATGGACACCAGCGACCTCTCTAGAGTCGCTGAACCCTTGCCTGATTTGGCAGGAACTAAATCGTTTCTTGAGGGCGCCGATGTTAAGAAAACGTTTTTGGCAGCCCTACGTTAGACGGTTGATGTTTAGGCAAAGTTGAGTTATCTGTTGTGTAGTAGTCAAGGTCACAGAAAGTTAGGCTAAGTTAGCCTGACTTTTACCCAGTAGATAGGCAGACGTTAGTGCTATCTCTAGGAGACTAGTTTCTTTAGGAAAACTTTGGTACCTTAGTAACTATTAGGTGTTTCTAGTTAGTGAATTAGGACAGGCAGTAAGAATAGATTGTAAAGAAATTACTCTAGTATCAAACATGATTGATGTAAAATAAAAAAATGCTTTAGAAAAAACGTTTATATCTATGGAATCCGGTACTCAGTCGTTTATATCCAATTTTAATAATCTTTATGTTCTTTAAGTTATTACAAGAAAGGTATGTACTTTTAATTGATGTTACCATGACTTAATTTTTTTAATGGATTGCATAATTTATGCAAAGATACTCAGTTTACTCTTTTCTATGCCTTTGATGAACGTGAACTTGCACTAAGAAAAAAACGTAGCCTTCTGAAGTCATTATACCATAAACAAAATATACGAAGAAAGTGCACTCCCCCCGAAAACCGTCGTACGTCTAACGTCGAGAAAAAACTCGCGCGCAGTGGGCAGGTGGCGTTCGGAAAGCCATCTCCGCTGTCAAAAACTTGTAAAATATCGCCGTCTCAGCCTGAGGCGTCCACAGATATCTAAGATTTATTCAGCCGTCCACAAAGGGGAACGTTTTAATTCTTTTCATATGCGACAGATTTATGGATGGACAGATGCGGGAGGGAGATAGCGCTACCCTTTTAGTTATTACAGTTACAGCTGGTCTCGTATTTATTGTGAAAAAGTGTAGATAGCAAAAAAGTAAAAATAGTAAATAGATCGCTGTACACGAAAATTATTAACCTGTATTATAAACACTTATGAGCATGATACAATATGAAAAAGATAGGTAGATACTACATGGTAACGCAATGGTAACAGACATAGCTCAGAATATATAAGTTACAGTGCACCTAGCACGAATCTTTTCGATACGCGTTAACTCGCTACGTAACTCAGTGGCTCTCTCTCTTACTGGTCTAGTTAGAAAGAGACGCACTGTGTTACGTAGCAGTTAACGCGTATCAAGAAGATTCGTGCTGAAGCACAAGTTTAAGTGACTGACGTTTCAGTTAATTCCATTTACATTCAAGTATCTTAATTTATTATACAGCGAGTATTTTTAACTGCAAGTCGGTGCCACTTTACCGTCACCATATTACGCCGTGTACACGCGGTCCCCTAAACCAATTTAAACGCCATAAAAAAACGCTGACATATTTTTTTAATCTCGTAAAGTATTAACGCGTCTTGTCTTAACGATTATTGGGACTCACCGAGCTACATCAAAAACCTCGAACGCTTTCCGCCAAAGCCTTCTTAAGCACCAATAAATCAGTCAAGTTATGTCGGCGACAGACGGACGGAGCTTCGACTGGCCGTTTTTATATCGGGAATTCAGTCTAAGTTGGTAGCGATCATAATTAATATGTTAAATTAGTGTTAATGGCTAATTAGTGGGTTTTTAATGTGTGCAGATAACGGTGGTTAAAAGCTTGTGTGACGTCGGTAATAAGTCGCCATTTTGTGGAATTTAATGGATTTCATGTCAACGGCCTTGGATGTCACCGATAATTAAATTGCGTGTTATTTATAACTTTCCAGTACTTGCTATAAATTATTCTTTCACTCAGTTGTATAAATAGTCACCTAAATTAAAAATGGAGTATTTTTCTGTAATAGTCAATCATCTACAATGTATCTCAATGAGGTTGGTGAGGTACAAGCATACGTCTTAGAACATACGTCAAAATATTGATATAAAGTAACAAAAAGCAGATCACACAGAAGATAACCTTAAAACAAACCTGAATTATAAAAAAAACAGTTTTCGCTACAACTGAAACCTATCTATTTTTCTTTATTAGTAGTCCAATCTATAATATCTATATCAAAAACATTTTGGCTCTATTAATGATTTTGAGAAATACTTCTTCAAATCTCATAGGTCATAGGTATTTACCATATATAACATCTATCTGAGTTGGTTGATCGAAGGTTTAAGTTGAAAGTCTACAAACCTTTTTTTTTTATTAGTAATAGTAATGGGTTTGCGGTTGGCCTCCTCACCTGATGGTAAATGAAGATGAGGCTGAAGATGTAGCACGCTCACCCAGAAGATGCCTATTCACTCTTACCTTAAAAAGGCCAAGGACCTTCTTTAATTCCAATAATAGCTTCGTAACCGTCGCGCGCGCGCCCGCACTACCCTCCCGTGTGTTTCCACATTATAGTGCCAATAAAGAATCGTCGCCGATAACGCGACCAAGGGCATCACCATAAACCCCGCGCTATACTGTTATTGGTTACTCGATTTATTCTTTTTTTTTCTCCATACAACCTTCAGACAATTTATTAAGTGGTCCTAACTGAATTTTTATTCTTCATTCTGATATGCCGCCTGACTTCTGGGCTCAAGTTGCCATATTTGACGAGGTTTTTCAACTCTGGTGTGGCGCTTACAACACCTTTATACAGGGTGATTTGTAATTGATACGTAGAAGCCATTTTTTCTTAGTATTCGTTGCCAAATTACATTTAAATCTGGGAGCACGGCAGTGTCCCCGCCAAGTCGATCAAAAAAAGCGACACGGCCGTACCATTTTTTCTCGAAGCAGTTCGGGCCATTTTCGACCCCCTATAACTTCAACGTTTATTTTATATACCTAGAGTGACATTTCCTCAAGAGTCTATTAAAATATTAGTCTTATCACCAAGTCCAAAACTGACCAAACTGATATAGATACAGACTTTGGTAACCACATTCATTAAACAAAAATTCGTCAGACGCGGGAAGCTAACCCGGAATCTCTGGCTTCATAATCAGCACTAACTTCTAGACTATCCGGTCCCCAGTGCCTAGAACTTACTCTATGAATAAAAACGCAATAAAAGTAGTAGAATAATTTCCTTTTTTTTTACTGGGCGGCGACTTTTATACAAGTTAACCCTTCACTCAATTTATATATAGTGTACGGGTTTAATTAAAATAATTTATTGTTAAAACCTTTTACTACGAGCATAAAAACGGAATGTTCTTTAAATGACGCAGGTAGGCTATTACCGAGCTGATTAACAGCTGGATTAATTATGTCAGTGCGCATGTTTATTGACAATTATTGTTAATATTAATCGTGTTGCTTTTAGCTACTCGGTGATTGGTGGGCTATGTTTTGGAAGCGAATGTTTGAAACAAAGTTTTTTTGGGATTTTCAATATAAAATTATTATTTATAAATCCCAAAGACACGAGAAATCAATTGAGCAACAGTGTTTGTTTTAATTATTATTAATTTAATTCACAATTACATGTAAAAAACTCTACCAAGATCAGTAGACAATAAACCTTGTCAAAATTCATAGTTTAAAAATGTATAGTATCTCACGACGTCCGTTTTTCTATGGTTGTGTGCAGGCGCGTAAATGCACATTTAGATATTTTATTGTGCGTAAGACCGCCCCTACTCTAGGTTTCTTTTTAAAAAGGCAAATCTCTTCACTGACAGATCCCGGCATGCACGCATCCAAAACAAACCGGACTTTGTGATCTAGAAGAACTTTACCAAGTGATAATTCTTGTAAACGATTCTTCAATACAACATCAACACTCCATTAACAAAACCACTATACAAAAGAATTGTATGAGCTTAAATTAAATATCGGTGAAAAAGTTGTAAAAAATGTGGCAACACTTAATTGTTGACGTAACTACCACGCGATTGTTTTAAATTCATTCGGTGAAGGTAAAGGTGATTACCGGAGGTTGCCGTTCAACTTATAAAAAGCCACGAAAGAGTATAAACAAGCCTATTCTCAACGCGCTCGACTAATCGTTGTTTAACAACAATAGAACACGAAAAACAAAACAAAATCGTGAGAGAGCTCGTAATAAATCGGGGCCGTATCACGGCATCGCACGTCACTATATCGCATTACGACAATGTCCGTTTGATATCGAATTTATTACGAGGGCTTATTCGGAATCACTCGAAACGCGTCACTCGCTTCTCATAAATTGTGTGACATATCGTTCGACTCGACTTATAAAACCAAGGATCAATGCTACAAGGCTTCGCGATAAGTAATTTTAATCCAACGGATTAAAGGCGGACTTTTCCTTTCCGAATAGAGTTTTAACTTGGTTCTCCATATCTTATGTCTTGTCTCATATTAATGATGGTTTGGTTTTTTTTCATCAGGTATTTTTAAGGTTTGAAAACGAATTCTTGGCGTTTTACTCATCGGTTTCCAGAAACGGTTTTATCAAGATTTGTTATTTTTTTATGCTGTTGAAGTTTAAATGCAGCTAGCTGATTAAAATATACTTAAGAGATAATTAGAACCAATTATTAAAGTAAAAAATGTATACGTAGACGATCTAAGGTGGATACGAACAACTTTCGATGTTTCATCAAATTCTTACTTACCCAATAAAACTTTAAGACCTACGGGGAAGTAGACGGTGTGAGGTAGGAAGGTATAGAATTCCGCCATTTGAGTCCTTATGAAAAGGACGCACTTATTCACTAGAGTGAGAAGCAGACAGTTTTTTATACAATATACGACAGCAAACGAGCAAGTGGGTCACCTGAGCTAGTGGCACAGAATAAATAATAGTACTAACGGACAGAAACTTCTCTTTTTCGACTGCGATTAAACGAATTCCAACTTTAGTAACACGTATAAAAAGCTTCTATTACTTCATACACATTCGCCAGGTGGCTCGCGTCAAAAGGAACGCGTAACCCGCGCCCGCCTTCCCCCCCGCAACTTCTGTCACGTTAGGGTTGCGGCGCATTTGTTTTCAACGACATTGACACAGCGAGGCCAAGCAAGCGGGCGCGCGGCAAGTAGACACCCTACTGCGATTTGCCTACGCTGTAGGCAAAGCGGCCGAGCGTACCCAGTGCGGAATGGAACTACTAGAGTGTGGTGGGGACTGATGATTTGTTGTTTCAGATGCGGGGCAGTGAGTTGGGGTGCTGGCGGTAGAGATGCGCTCCAAGCAGCAGCCGCGACCTTCCTACCGCTGGCTAAACACCAACGAAAACGGTCAGTAACTACCTTATTAAATGACCTAAATTAAAAACAAAACCGCGTATTGCCAAACTGCGATTAGAATAGGATTGGAGAGTACCTAAAGTCAGCTCACTGTCATTTCACAGACCGGAGTTGACGACCGGATAGCCTAGTGGTTAGTGACCCTGACTATGAAGCTAGAGGTTCCGGGTTCGATTCCCAGGAGGGGCAAATGTTTTTATGATGAATATGAATGTTTTTACCTGAGTCTTGGATGTTATTTGTATTTAAGTATGTATTTATCTATATCTTCGATCATGTACGACCGCGTTCGAAATTTATTCTTACAGAAACAAAACGTCAAATGCGATCTTGAGTACGCTGTTGTATTTAAAAACGATCTATACTTAAATACAGTACGTTTGATCGTCAATCAGATATTAAGCTTGAATTTCTAATAGTATTTTATGCAACTGTTGCATAATGAGGGGTCTTCAAACACGAGTGTGGTTTTATGAAACGAGCGTCAGCGAGTTTCATAATAGTATCACACGAGTGTTTTAAGACCTAATTATGTCCAGTTGCATACATTACTTTATCTACACACATATCATAAGTACTCTATGATGGGTGCAGAAGCCATAGGGCAATGACCTGCATTGCTACTAGCTACTAGTGCTAGGTATCTATTAAATATCTATTGACTGTACACATTAAAATAATGTAATAAAAAATTAATTTGAACAAATATAGAAACAAATTAGAAAAATCTCATAATAATATTGTTTGTTATAATGCTGGTCATTGCCTACGGTTTCTGAACGCATTATAGAGCATTTATGATATATGTGTAGATAAAGGAAGTTACACACGTTGTAACTTCATACAATGGAATGTTTTACAATTCTCACCGTTCTATCTCAATTAAAGTTATAATAAGAACATTTACGCCTATTTAATCATCAGCCATTTTAAAAACAGTACACACCAAAATTTTAATCACTAAGTCATTGAAAAATCACTCTTAGTTCAACGGGGCTACAATTCTTAATTGTAAACCGTACTTTGGACAAGTGCACTAGTTTTTTTTTAATTGTACCCGACACCGTGACGTTGCCCTGAATATTCAACTAACTTGCAATAAATACAAAGCAACTTCTATAGAAAAATGGTCGATACAAAACGCAAATGTAATATGGGGTAATAACTCATAGGAGTTTTTTGTATGAAACTAAGCCACCGTGAAGTAATAAATAATATTTATTTTTGCTATTATACGCGTTTTTGTCAGTTGTAATGGGTGTAAAAGCGCAGGGCGGGATTTCGCTGGTTGGGCTACGAAAGTAGCGGAAGGCGTTAAACGCTTAACTAGTTGCTATAGACAAAATAAATTCGGAAATGGAAGCAAAGATTAAAAATAAGGTACTACAGATGACATGATCTGGTGAATTTTATGGTCAGATCAGGAGCAATATCGTGGGGAGGCTTGTCGCTTATAAATCTCTCGGACAAGACAGACGAAGCCCCGACTACATCAGGCATCAGATATTGTCATTTTGTAAAGCCAACTTTTCATCTCACTTTTCAATTCTGAGTTAAGAGTTTAATGTCAAACTTGTAAATTGTTGTACGTTATTTCGGACCAGTCCGTGTGTTCTTATTCATAAGCTCTCATATTAACAAAAACAAAAACACTGTACGGAACACTGAACGTGTGCGTATATGTATATCTGAGTCGCGTTAGGCCAGTTTTTCACTTTCCAAAATATACTGTTTGACGGCTTATAATTAGAAATGAGAAAGATAGATACATTTTGTTTACCAATTGCTAGAAAGAAGTCCCTACTTAATTATAATGTATAATCTTCACCAGCCTTGTTGATGATTTATATACGATTAAATGGCTTGGGTATTTAAAAGTATTCACAGTTGACCAAAAACTAGTTTAAAAAAGGGTGTGCTTGTATAAAACGCTGCAGCGTAAGCACCAGCCGGTTTCGTGGCCCCACAGTACTAAGTCGTTTCGTAAAACCTCTCTCTATGGCGTCTATACTAAATCATGAACGAATTTAATGTCTATCCCCACCCTTAGAATATCTTCATTAATGGCAAAAATGGCGCAGTAATTGTTTTTATAAGGGTAGTTTTTCTTTGTTTTTCATGATTGATTATGTCCCATATAAACTTACTTAATAGACGCACTAGCGCATAGACGTAGAATGAGCTGATAGGGTCATGGTTACGCATTCATTTACTTTGAATGTGCGAGTTTCCTCCCGAGATTGATCCCCACCGTAAGAGTTTTGGTTACTATCAATACTTTGGTGATGTATTAGTCGACCAAGTAATTGTTAGACCACTTTTGAACCTTACTCCATTGTAATACGGTCGAAAAGTGGTCAAGTAATTTCTTGGTCGACTATACCTGCCTAAATAAGTTAGAAACTGTTCTAATTCTAAATAATTATATGTAATTTTATGGTGTATGTGTTGTATGTTATTATTTATAATAATTTCAATTATTGCAAGCAATATCGAAATAGCGGACTGAATGTGCTAATTTTCTACCCGTCAAACCTTACGTAATTACATTTTGATATCACTTTTTTTAAATAATATTGTAATAGAAATATTAGTTACTTAGAAACAATCACACGCATTAACAGCTGCGTCAAAATCGGGGTACTACTCAACGAAGAACAGTTAAAAATTCGACACTAGAAATCTGAAATGTAGTAAGGGACATGTCGCTTAATGTCCCTTACGACCTTTGAGATTTCCACTGTCGAAATAATAAAAAAACGCATAGTTTATTATAATTTATGGGCCATTGCGGGCTTGATTTACAATCTCGCTTTCTCTTTCTAACCTTTGTTGCCTATCTTCGTGTGAACGCATTCAAAACACTTGATTTTTTTAACGATCCGTAACAGGACGGTTTTAGTCCAAAGGGATGGTTACGCTCTTGGGCCTGAATTTTCGAAAATCATCACAACTTTAGTCGCAAAAAGTAATTTGAGAAGTTTTTTTTAATTATGTTGTAGCGAATCTCTAGGCTTTTTACTATAAGAATGTTATTTTTAATTTTAGTAATTTATTGTTGGCATTGAAAAGTATTGATACATAATAATATCATTACTATCTGCCATGTTGTTTGTAAATTAAAACTATACTACGCTGATATAGAAACACAAGAAACGCGAAGTTGAACAACAAGTACAAATATATTTTTTAAACTTAAATTACTGTTTAATTAAGCGACGTGACGAAATAAAAGAAACAACCTCCAAATAAAACTATTATATCACAAACATAACCTTACACCATTGACAACAGTAATAAATAGTGCTTTGTTGCCTTAATAACAATCATTACTGCGTTCAAAATGTTTGTACATAATTAGTACTTATTTACATAAATAATACTCGTACAGTCGTGTTGAAAAAAAAATGTTTAGACCCCCCTCTTTTTTGGATATAAAATTCGTCATTTTCATTTTGTTCACAAAAAAGCCTATGTCACCCAGACTACAATTACGAACCAATTGATATCTCATTCATCAAAATCGGCTCAGTTGTTAATTCACTACAATGGAACATACGTAAATACAAACATACATACATACACTGCTAAAAACATAACCCTTCCTTTTGGCTTTGCCGTAGTCTGGTAAAAAACAAAAGTTATGTACGAAACTGGTAACAATTCAAACACTAGTAGATTCTAATCTATCTAACGTAGTAGAAATATAACAAAACATTACGCACAGCTCATTATAACGTTAACAATAACGTTCTCATAGCGTTATTTTATTTACAACTAGAAAATCATGCTTTGTGTTCTCTTTGGCTACATGAATTAAAATAAGATGGGTGTAATTTAAATGTAGTAAAATAATAACGTTGTATTGTGTCCGTGAAATCGTTAAGCAGTGAGTTGACCCTTACGACAAAGTTTTTTTTCAAAGTCGATGGCAAAGCAATTACGCCTGTCAGTAAGCAATTGCTGCAGCCTATAGATGCTGGTAACACTGAAAGTATCACTCATATATTGACGACCGTAAGGAAAAGTTAATCATACTATCAAGTCATACTAATATTAAGTTTGGGTGTGATGTTGTTGTTACTTTTTCAAGCTATAACGGCTGGACGGATTTGTATGAAATTAGGAATGGAAATAGCTTATACCCTGGATTAACACATAGGCTACTTATTATCCCGAACCCGGTCATACGCGAACCTGCGGTTGAAATATGGTACCTTTGTAATGTTATCAAGGTTTTCTAGCATTAGTCAGGAAGAGTTATCCACAGTTTGACAGTTGCTTTGTCGACTCTTTCGTTAATGTCAGTTTTATTTATTTTAGTATGGCATTAAATACACATATGTAGTGCTAAACACATAACCCTTCCTTTTGGCTTTGTCGTAGTCGGGTAAAAAGTGAACGAGGACAACTAAGTGATAGATAAGTACATTTATGATTAATCTGAGAATTATGTTACATTTAAACAACATTATGGCGTGCTTACACAGTTATAACTGTTACGAAATAACGAACAAACATCATAATTAGCAACGGATCCCGCAACCAACCTGTCATTCTCACAACATCAACAATACAAACACCCAATTCTCAGTCCCACCAACAATCAGACCATTTTATAACCTTTTTATGTATGTGAGAAAACAATTGTTACCGCAAGTCGTTTGGGCGGCTTACACCTTTGTTACTTTACGACTACTACCGTCTTTAGGGTTTTATTGAACACCCTTTAACTTACAGACAGTTAAGTAGGCAGTAATTATTACCCCTAAATCTTAAAGTGACCGTGCGGTCTGGTTTTGAAGTATTTATTGGCTTTAACACCCCTTTTGCTGTCCTGGAACAAAGGGTTAAGTTACCGTTTTTACTTGTGAACTGAACAATTCTGTTCAGTTGAGTCACTGTGTTGCGTTGCAAATTACTTAAAGCTACCAATCAATATATAAAAGGTACATTCAAAAGGAGTTTAGTCTTATATTTTGCCGCATAAATATCTATGTTGGTCGAAGACCGACATTACTTTAAATGAACTTTTTCAACTGCATTGCATTAATTGATAGGTATGTGAAAATTTTAAAACATTCGGGATTCTCACAAATATTGGCTACCACCATCTTGCTCGCTAATCTAGCCGCTATGCAGCAGTGCTTGAACTGTGTGTTCCGGCGTGGACAGCAAGACAGCTGGTAATATTACTGGCATCAGAGGTATTCCATCTTACCCAGAGAGGTTGGCGCCGCATCTGCCACTCCTTGGTTTTACCTGTCTGTGGGCGGGGGTGATTACTCACCATTAGGTGACCTACTTGCTTGTTTTCCTAGAGGGCTAAGATGGAACACCTCTTGTGCCAGTAATTGCACCGGCTGTCTTGCTCTCCACGCAGGCACACAACAGTGCAACCACTGCTGCTGAGCGGCAGGATTAGCCAGCAAGTCTGCCTGCTAAACTGCTTTTTCGAAACGTGTTCCTAATGAACGAATGTGTAAGTAGCACAGTGCGTAAAATCTCACATTACACCACAATGAGCTAACAAAAATACTTTGTTACCCTAATGAATAGCGCGTAAAAGTTTAACGATTTATAAAATCAGTTATAAAACTGTATGAAGCAGTAAATTCCTCGGCGGATCTTTTAAAGACGGGAGCTATTCCGGACTCCATAAATCAGGCATCGGGCCTACTCGGGCCTATTGGCGATCGTAAAGATTAGACGTGCCTTATGTTTGTAAACAGATGATTTTATTTCCGTGACAATTTCGACCGATTTAGTGGAGGTGAAAAAATGTGGCGACGCGGAACTTTTTCTTCGCTCAGCTAATGAAATCGAAGTGAGATTTTCCTTCGCAACTAAATCAACAAAGTGCTTGTTATGAAGACAAACGAAATTGCGGGCCTGATGGGAAGTAATACCTTCCCTCATTTGAAATTTCTGGCTTGGAACCCCCTCCCCCGAACCGTTCAAGCTACTACTTGACACTAGAATACATTCTAGATTCAGGCTTTTGATTCTGTGTATTGAACTAATTGATTAATTTAAATTTTTACTGCCGTTTTAAACATAAAACATATCGTAATCAATTTTTCGATCGTTAATAGAACTAGTTAATATTTTAAATCAATCATAATTTTATTACTAAAATATTGATAGACTTTTTTATTTTATTTCTCTATCAAACGTCCATTGTGTGGCCATAAAACGAGCGAACAGCCCACCGGGGCGGTAGCTGCGATGGGAATCATTAATAAAATAGATTTAGGACAGCGGTCAGCCCATAAAGCACTTTTAGTTGTCAATAAACGCAAGTAAACAGTTGTCGAGTTCCGAACGCTCGTAAAACGGCCAACCGCTGCCTGTGTGGCCCTACACGACCATTATATGACGTGAAACCTCTTGTCATTCAATATGAGATTAAATTTAACATAATTATGACAACCTACCCGTTATTTGGTCGTAAAATCGTCAGAAATGGTATCATAAAAAATACATTAAAAATGTATTTAATTGGGTTTTAGCTAATGTATATAAGGTGATCCATAAATCAAATTCTTTTGAAATGGTTACGGTGTTTGACAGCTTATGCAACTGTTAAGCGGAAAAAATAAATATACGACTTTTTTACGGCTTCTTTAACTCTCAATGTTCTAATTTTGAGCGTTAAACTCATATGAAAAGCTTTTAGTAAGCCATTATTCCAGATATTTTTAGGTCACTTGTTTAAAATGTATTTTTACGGCCGATATGTTTTTCTATGATTTTTTGGTTTTATTACGTGAAAATTGCTGTCATGGTGTGCTTAAGATGTCAATGTAAATTAAGGTATTAATTGGGTTCAGAGTTCAAATCTCGCTTAAATTGTCAAATGCTTACTAATTAATTTTCGTAACCGAAATTTTTTTCAATTTGTATTTCCAATTGAAAGATCAAGGGTAGTAGCAGGACTCGAACCTGCAACCTCAGCATTCCGTGCCGCGCGTTTGCCAGTTACCTAATCGCGTTTGTTGGTAATGTTGCGGAACTGGCAAACGCACTGCACGGAATGCAGGATCGAGTCCTGCCATTACCCTAGATTTTTCTTTACGTCGTCATTACATATCATTTGAATATTTACTAGTCACTTCGCGTAGAACTAATTTTTTAGGGTTCCGTACCCTATTACCTAGACTCCGCTGTCTGTCCGTCCGTCTGTTGATGCTAATGATGTCTGTTGCCGCTATAACACCAAATACTAAAAAGCAGAATAAAATAAATATTTAACCTCGTAAGGCCCCAAGTCCTAAATATAGGACAAATGTCAAACTGACTTTGAACTCACTGTCTCAAACGATATGGTTCAAAATTCATAGATGAAATTTGATGTGGGCCTTACGAGGTTAAGGGGACTCCTACACAGCACACGTGATTTTTTGCTCGTTTTTATAGATAATGGTACGGAGTCCTTCGTGCGCGAGTCCGAATTGCACTTGGCCGGTTTTTATCTCATAAAACGCACAGAAAACATTACCCTCCTTTGCGTCGCGCAGTCGGGTAAAAATAATATCACGCGCACAAAGCCGCGGGTAAACCTTGTTAATAACAATACCCATCCACGTAAAAAAACATCATTCATCCACTAATATCGTAAAAGACTAAGTAGGCGTAAGAACCTCGACATCTGAACCCACATCCCGTCAAATCCTGCTACCCGACCTATAGCTGTATTGCAATTGATTTCCAACTTTATTTACAGCGACCCAAAGATTAAATGCATTGTTAAGCTAAAGCAGCTTATACGGCTGTTATAAGACTTAAAATGCATCCACTTATGAATGAAACTTAAGCCCTGTACCGTTAAGGGTAGGGTACAACGGTAGTAAATATGTATGTTTGTTTGGAAAAATTGTTCAAACATACAAAATTAATAAATAAATAGATCAAACTACGTACGACCTGTTAGGAGCCTATGTTCAGCAATGGACTATTGTAGGCCTTAGTCTACAATACAATATACTTAAATGACAATGATGAAAAAATTAAAGGTAGTTAGTTTGCTTACGCAGCAGTGTCTAATTAACAATGCAGTTTTATTCCAAATTTTAAATTAAAATAGGGCAAATTCAAATACGGTTTCATTTATTTACAACCTTAACATAAAAACTAAAAATAAAAACGAAATTACCACTTGCGATGATATCGGAACGAATAACAAATTACTTACTTATACATACAAATAATAATTGTTTCATACTCCATATACCTACATGTATAGGTTTTATTTCTGTTTGTATAAGTGTCTTGACTAGGAAGGTGAAGGTGCTGACTTACAGCAACAGCAAGGCTTATGGCTAAAAAGAAATCTACGCCTAGATGAGGCTAGATCTGGCTTAAGCGATACTTTCTGTGCCTTCCTTTACTTTATTCTAAAAAACAAAACATTATTTGTATTCTAATGTCTTTCAAGTTTATTGCATGTGAACACCTGTCCTTACACAAATGTAACCTGAGCATAAGATTGAGACTGCAGTATTGTTACGTCGAATTAGGTTGTCTGTCTTGCGACTAGACGTAAGCTTCGTCTAGTGCTATAGAGCGCACTAAAGGAACATCTATATAACTTAAGAGAAAAATATATAAAGGCCTTTCTGTTAAGAAAAGAAAACTGCATGGAGTTATCGATAACACTACAACATTAAGAGGCCTTAATTATTCCAAATTTGACGTCAAAAAGACAATTTATTAAATTTAAATTGTAATGACACACAAAGAAAAATTAGGGCAATGGCAGGACTTGAACCTGCAACATCAGCATTCCGTGCCTTGCGTTTTCCAGTTTCGCCACACTGCCGCTGCCCTACCCTGCGAATTTCTCAATGTGTTTCGTCTTACGGTCATTACATTATTGATTTTAAGGGTACAACTACCCTTGGTGTCATCTATATGAAACTTTTTAACAAGTTATCATATTCAACAATTTATTAAGCTTTGAATTCTCGGATTCGGATCGGAAGCATTGCGGAAACGTCCTTTATAATAAATTTGTTTATGTATTTACTTCGCTTTCACTTGTAATACCTAGGTACTCTTCATAAATCATTCTGCAAAATTGGATCCCATTTTAACTGGTATGCTATTAACCGACCATTTTATATCATTAACACTCTCTTTCATACAACTTTCATTGGATTATTATGTTTATTTACTTCGTCTTCTTCTACTACTTTGGCTCAACTTCTAATTAATTAATTAATTCGGACATCGCAATCACGTGCTAATCAAACTAAATTATGCGCCTCGGAGTCGAAATGGTCAGAGCCATTAAATCTTAAAGATAAATAATATTAATAAAAAGCATAAATTATCAACTGACATTAATATTTTAAAAACAAACTTGATCGACAACATTTTGACGTTAAACAAGGTAGGCAATTAAACCAAAATGTTAAACAATAAATCTTGATGGGCATAGAGATTGAATTAATTACTATTGAAAAGTTTGTGTATTTCAAATACGGTAGTTAAAGTTACTGAATATTAGTATATAATCAGCTTTTGTACCGCTTCAGTTTGACACAAATGAAGCTGGCAGTGAATCGACATGTCACCTAGCTGTCAATTAAAAAGCTGCATTACGGCTTAAGGTCACATAATTTACTTTATTAAGACTTATGTATCGTTCGATATAACTACGTTTAAACTTAGATGGTGGCAATGACATTGTAATGCATGGATGTACAGTGTCATACTAAATGACAGCAGAAAAACGGCCCGACATGAGAATACAGGTTGACGCCAATGTCACAAATGCAAATTATTAGTTTACCATTTATAGTCATTGGATTTACAACTTTACGTCTAACTGCATAAAATAATAATTTAGTAAGTTTCGTTGCAAATAGGTTTTTTTTTTACAAAATAGTAGTATTGACAACAGCGCTGTCGATCCGACAGACTGGCGAGCGATTGTCGATTTGTTGTACTTTTGTTCAACTTTTGATGCGGCCATATTTTAAACGCTGACTAGAAGTCCATTACTTATAGGTCAGTGGTAAGGGTCTCTGATCACTGACAACTTATACCTAATAGCGTATAGATGCTGTATTATTTATGCAAACGAATTTGGTATTTCGCGGACGCATGAGTTTAAACAGGCCTTAAATTTTAATGTTGCTTGTACTCCGCTGACGCATTGAATAAAATAACTCTTAAAGTATATTGACAAGGCGCCAGGTTTCTAAATTTTCACCTAATTATCAATTCGTTGACGCAAATACTCGCATAACGGTCGCATAGCAACGGAATAAAGTATAAATCACGCACACATACAAGTCCATTACATATAAATCACTATATTTGCATGTGAAGAATTCCAAATTGAATGCTTAAGTAAATAAGCGCGTGTCGATAAATTACTAATTAGATCTAATAGCTTTCCAATCAGGTTTTATGAATTTCTTAATACGTTTATGGCTTCTGAAGGTGCTGTTAAAAGGTTGCGTGTAAGTTGGTTAAAAGTGCTAAATTTGTGATACATATTTTATGCTACAGCTTACATTAAAAGCCTCTCTTTTTAATTTATTATCCTTAAGGAATGGCAATTCTGTTGACAAATGAAGCGAAGCCAACAAACATCATGCGATGAAGAATTCTTGCGTTTTCCACTAGACTTATTAAGTCGCTATCCGCAAATCAATGTTAACGTTCAAAAATAACTGATGAGAATCTAACTAGTAAGGCAGACTGATTAACGATCTTACAAGACGATTATCATCCGAATTAAACGATTTATAAACCGTCGCGAGGTCGACACTCTCTCGACGCGACATGTTTATTAGCAACACCGAATCGTCGCTGTAAATTATTTAAATAATCGTTAGAAGCACCTATTAATATTTACTTACAAACTTACTCTTGCACCTGCCAGCCTACGCAGCTCTAAAAATACTATTAAACCCATTATGTTAGAGCGCGTAATCCGATTTTGTTTGTGGAGTAGCGGTAAACTTATCTCGGCCAATCGTTTCGCTTTAGTCGAATATTCGTTTCGTCGAAACGCTATCGGTATTCTATTCAATAACCATTCCGTATCGATATATTGTTATGGCTGACCTGAGTTACTGATTCGTAGATGGCAATAGAAACAATCGAATAAATAACAGATAGACATTATCTTTATTCCTTATCTATTCGCCGGATAGACTGACGCGTTGATAGAAAGGATTGTCTTTCTCGCTTACGTTTTGTTTTCCGCAATCTATGTGGACGATATGTTTGTTGCTTATGCCGATGGATATAAAAGACAAGTGACTGAGCTTGTCGGCTACGAGTCTTCCCCATTTGATAGTTTGATTCGTTTGAATTTATTTTCTTTGACGCTGCGTTTCTTTACTATCTTTATTTGGGATTTGTCAATCACTCTCACTGGCGATATTTATTTTATTTATACATTAGGTGAACTTTTATCTACTTTAAATGTATCTTTTTATAGCTGCGGGACTTCTAAGTGTTAAATTAAGAACAAGTCACTCGAACTCATTGATTCATTCTAGATGTTTATCCAAAATTTGTATTTAATATGAAAACTTTGTTAGTTAAGTTTCTGTCCCAGTAAAATGGGAAAGTCGATATGTAGGTACAAAAGTGTTTGCCAGATAAACTGAAATACGTTTTTTACTGTACTAACTCTTGAACCTCCATGCAATGACATTATCTTTGCAATTTCTTAGCAATTTCTTATTATTAATCTTCCCTTTCTTTCTGCTATCTATCTAGCGGATTATCTATGAATTACAGAAATAGATAGATAGACTAAAATGTATTATCCTGCTTTTCATACGATGCGGTAAAATCATAACTGAAGATTCACTCCTAAGTTGGAGGACTACACGTTTACAATCGTCTGACTAAAAATACGAAATATTTCGAAAACCCGAAGGTGGATCCGAATAGTGGATACACTGAGACCAATCGATTGGGGCACAAGATGGATGTTAATGTCGCAGTCTACTCCGGGCCATTTTAAGTGTCCCGGATTGATGGGCCGGCTAAAATGCCGCTGAAGACTATTGCCGCGTGAATATTGTATGGTGTGTGTTGTCTAGCCGCTTTTACGACCACTGTGCGGCAGCTATATAACTTGGAAGTGTTTCGGTGGCTTTTGTGAAGCGTGGGTTATTGTTGTCTTTGGTATATATGCTTAATTTATATTGTTTGAAGTCTAACAAGCTTAAATAAACTTTGCAATTTTTTGTACTGAATGTAAGCAATTTATTGTAACTATTATTACGTGTACTGAAATTTTATTTAAAAACTGTCAAATAGACTTTTGTAGTAATTAACTAATTCAGTCAGATTAAGCAGAATGCTAGCATTTGGTAACTTATTTTGAAATCCGGAAATAAATAAAGGCGATAATTAATTGCTTTATTAAAGGTTCAATAATGATATGCACATCATACGAACGTCAAAGTCTATTTCCACTTGTTGGTCAATTTAATAATCTGCATTGGTAAAGATTCCATTAACTTAACATTATTTCGGAAACAACGTAAATATACACATAGGTAGCTTTTACTCGCCGCATCTCCCACATGGTATTTTTTCTATGCATTTAACAGGATAAAAGTATTCTATGTTTTAATTCAAGACATAACCTACTTGTCTGCCAAATTTCATTTAAATCCGTTCAATTGTTACTGCGTAATTGAATAACAGACATCCAGACATCATTAGTTTCACATTTATAATATTAGTCGAATTCTTGGTCTATCAATACAACTTTACGAATTTAATTAGATTGGAACGTCCCATTACTTTTAATTAAGTATAGGTACTAAATATTTTCAACAACATTGTGCTATCGTAGTATACTAATTAGATACGCTTACAGAATATCTTATCCGTTTATTTAAAAACAAAAAACACTATTTTTTTTATGAAATAGGAAACAAGCAAGTGGGTCACCTGATGGTAAGTAATCACCACTGCCTATAGACACCTGCAACACCAAAGAGATTGCATCACAACCATAATGATTAAAAACGCTGCGTCATTTTAAGCACCCAGGATGCATTCTAAAAGTAATCGTTAGATTTAAAAGGGGCCTAAATTAGAGAGAAACACGTGGGAGTGACGACATGTTTATATGTCTGTTAGACTTTTAATTAAACGCCTAAATATTGGAACCTATTATAAATAAGCTCTACCTACTATCCTTTTAAAAGATTTTCGGTTACGTTATATGTGAAATGGCGGAATTAATTTATTAAGTAAAGTTATTTTGTCCTCAAAAGTCGACTGTCAAAGCCAAATTCATTTATCAAAGCGAGGTTTTTTTTAATACACGAAGTTATGTATCACTAGTTTCATCGTACTATCCTACTTATATTTTAAATGTGAAAGTTTGTATGTTTGGATGTTTGTTACTCAATCACGCTAAAACAACTGAATGGATTTGGATGAAATTTGGCACACAAATAGTTTATAACCTGGATTAACACATAGGATACTTTTTATCCCGTAAAAATGCATAGTTCCCACGGGACAGCGATAAGTGAGTTATACGCCGCTGTGGCGTCATGAGCAGCAGAGCAACTAATTCTCATTAATTTGTCCAGGAAATATTGCAGATTGCGTGTTGGGTGCACGTTTGCTTCATTCAATTAAACAAGTCTACGCGAACGAAGTCGCGGGCAAAAGCTAGTATAAAAAATGTTTAGTATGTAAAGAATAGAAGATTTATTTGCATAGAATAAGTTGCATCAAATTTATTAGGTGGTAAGGAGACAATGTATACTATACGAGCACGTAACAGTTTAAACATCTGCATTAATATGCATTTAAATTTACGTACAGGTATTTTCTTTAATTGTCAAATAACAAACCAACCAACGTTCGTATACCACCAAATTCCCACACAGCAGATGAAGATAACAACCCATCAAAACAACAACATTAAAGCTGTTAAAACACCTCAAGTCATTTAACGGCACGCAATCACAGCTTATACAACACTTATGCCACAATTCGTCAATCATCCTGTCAAAGTTCACCATAGACAAAGACGTCTAAACGTCTTATTACACGTCCCGAAGTGTACGCTATTGAAGGCACCCGACATCTCTTGCTTCTGTTATTGATAGAATTTATCAGCGATCGGCTTATGTGGTGGTCCAAGTTGAAGGCTGAGGCGGGTATTCTCCATTAAATACTGAATAAAAGCGACATAAGTGTTTTCTAAACTATATCGTTACACCCTAACTCCATTGAAAGTAGCTTTGAGCTCTGACACATATTTTAGGTAGGTATTGAACAACAGCCCTGCTGGCGGCAGACGGGTAAAATACACAAGTTTCAAATCTATTGTTATGGTTATGAAAATATTATTTTCTCGCGACTTTTTATCTTTTCTTGTCATAGTATAAAACAAAGTCGAAATCCGTTCCTACCAGTCCTCGTATGTTCGGCAGTATCTTCGGCCACTTTTCGACCGTATTATAAAAGGATAAGGTTCAAAAGTGGTCAAGCAATTATTTGGTCGACTATACATTACATCCTAATTGGTACCCGTTCGACGCCGAGACGGATCGCTAGTTTAACATATGAGTTAAGCCTTGTATGAATACTATTATTTTGACTTTTACTTAACGTGAACCTGTGATTAAGAAAATATATAGACAGGCTTTTTACTTAGCTAAAAAAATAATATAGTTAATTCGGTATATTTTTAAGAATCCTAGAGCTAAACAGAGTTAAGGAGGATGTAGAAGCGCCAAATTCTACAAACAAATAGATTTATGTAGATATCGTTGTTATCTTGCAAATAAAATAGCCAACAAAACTGGCCGAGGGTTTCATCCCTATCCTCGCTACTGGTCCGATGACCTCATACAGGTGGCAGGAAGGCGCTGGTTGCATGCTGCTTCCAACCGGCCACTTTGGAAATCCATGGAGGAGGCCTATGTCCAACAGTGGACTTCTTGTGGCTGAGATGATGATCCTCGCTACAGTTAGCGACAGTTTGTAACTATGTAAACTGCTGTTAAATACGACAGTAAGCCGGAAAGGGACATGTGCTACGATTTCAATGATCTCAAACTCAACAAACTGGATCAGATTACCTTGCTACTCCGCTCCTTGTTTCTGGTTTCGCGGAGTAGCAATCTGTTCCAGTTTGTTGATATGGACCTCCGCAAAGTAACGCCTGAATCCATTAATGATCTCAACGTCGCCAGTAATGCCATTTTAATTCTCTAAACCCGCTACCCGCCAACCTCTCATCTCAAACACCACACACGACGGCGTCGCGCTGGGTTACAGTCATAGCAAGTAAACTTCGATACCTGGTCGGCGACTTGTGGGGACTGTTGTCTCCAGACTCTTCAACTCATAACACCGTTAACACTTGAAGATTAAGGGGAGGCGGTAGACATTTTGTGAAATCTAGAGAAAAGGAGTTTAAGTTAGGATCTACCTGCTGAATTAAAAAAAACTTAAATTGTGACGAAACATTTGGTCGCCGACTGAAGAGCTATGTAAGTGAAAGAGTATTTAGATATTTTTATTTAGTTTTAATTAGTATAATTTGACGTTTTTTTTTTTGTTGACGCTCTGTTGGAGACAAATTTCATGTCGACATTCCAATTTTAAGTAAGCCTAGTTTGAATAAAGATATTTCGACTTTGACTTTGATATTTTGCCTTTGAGTTTGACTGTGAATTTCATAATACGCCCAAGAAATTAAAATCTTCTGTAGTACAATACGGAAGAAGCTTCAGAATGATAAACATTTTCTTCAGACTCGTAAAATCTACTATTACCCACTTACCTCATAAAGCTTTATTTTATTTTCCCATTTATCCGAACAAAACACGAAACAATTCGCTGTCTCAGTCGGGACTTGAACCCTGCTAGTCACGATTTCCCTGTTACCCGGCGCTAAACCGGTGTTAACTGGTCCCGGGTAGTTTGTCTGTCCGTGTGTCGGTGTGCTAACATACTGTGACATTGCCTTTTTAGAAGTTTAAAATGGCGCTTTTAAAGTCTATAAAAAAAAGAACACTGTGGTTTTTTTAATCTTCTATTAAGATTCTATCTATGTATCTTAAAAAAAAGCCATTTTTTTTGATATTCCATTATATTCAGTTAAATAGTTGTTTAGATATTTTAATTTATTTTTTATATAATTTGAGATAATTAATGTTGACTTCTTTAATTTAATGTTTTTTTTTCATTTAACTATTTATTATTGTCTGTGTTTTTCATGATCCATATTGGAGAGACTAATAAAACGTACCTTGACATTCTATTCTAATTTTGTATCAGTTATGATACGTGTTATAATATTTGCAATTGGTTTTTAATTTTTACAATTAATAATTTAAATAATGTAACTTTAGATTGACTTAATAAAAACTAAACTAAACTATAGAGTCACTTTGTTGTCTGTTTGTTTGTCTCTCTGTCTATCTGTCGAGACCCTTTTTCTCAGGAAAGTGTAGTATCGAGTTGAAATTGATATCCAATGCTTAGGTGCAGCCCCTTGTTTTTTTGCGAATGATCTATAACTACAGGCCTTAGAAAGGCCCGTATGTGACGCATCATTCTCACACGTTTCTTCTCAAACTTCTCTATGCAAAGACTAAAGTTCAAAGAATAAAGTTCTGAGAATCCGAACTTCAATTACCAATCCCGTATCGATTGGTATTGAGCAGATCTGAACTATCACGAAGGGCGTAACTCATACACTGCGGCGCATGACATTTGAGAACTAAGAATTTACGGGCCGATTGATCAATGGTGAAAACGATATGAGGCTTGGCCCTTTTAATTGGTTGACACAATTATCATGCAGAAAATATATCTAGACCAATTTTTCAACCTTTTTGAACACGCGATCCCTTTATAAGCAGAAATATATGGCGACCCCTTTGGACCGTAACAATGCGGCGAGCAAGCTGGCGGACTCTGCTCTGGCGATATTTTTTTTGCTATCGCGACCTCTCTATCAAGACTAAAGACGCCTGGGGGTTGCGACCCGTAGAAAAAAAATTGCAGGTGGTAGGACCTTGTGCAAGGTCCGTCCGGATCGCTACCACCATCTTGCTCGCTAATCCTGCCGAAGCAAAATTACTGGCACAAAGAGATATTCTTGTTGTGTTCACTTATAATATTGTCAGGTGACCCACTTGCTTGTTTGCCTTCCTATTAAAAAAAACCACTGATCTAAACAGTCGAGGCGGTCAAAAAACTGTTTATGACATATGCCAAAAAAGAGTACCTACAAGTTTGTGTAGACCTTCGTAATTTTAGCTTACCTCGTAAGGCCCACGTCAAATTTCGTCCAATGAATTTTGAACCATATCCTTTGAGACAGTGAGTTCAACGGCAGTTTGTCAATTTGTCCTATATGTAGGGCTTGGGCCTTACGAGGTTAAACGTTTTAATTTTGCAAATTTCTGTATACCACGCCTATTACATAAGGTGATAGAGTGGTATAGCGAATACAAATCAATCGTTACAACTCTACAAAGGAGGGCTTAATACTGCCAGCGGACAAAAGAATGCGCGAACATCCATACGAATAACTCGATAAGTAACTTTAAGGCAATGCAATAAGGGCTTCGACGATCGCATTTTACGCAAATCTTCTACGCCTCTAAGGAAACCATTGATGTTATGATAAATACCTACTTAACGAAGCGAGAGCCTCCGAGGGAGACGGCAGCTTTATGCGGGCACGCCCACTGCGTCCGCGCACTTTTTCTGCCATAAACTACATACAAGGAATCGTTCACAGTGACGTATTTCATGACAGTTAAGGCTTTCGTTGTTTACACGTCATTATTGTTTAAAGAATTCTCATTAGCACTCAGCAACGACTCATTTAAAGAAAGAAATAAATATAGAAAGAAAGAAAGAAAATACTTTATTCGACGTCCAGAAAAATACATAGGACGAGCTTCAAACAATAAAAAACCATAAATGCACCAACTCAGCATAGAGCCGAGGCACGATTAATTAACCTTTTTGAAGGCCCAACGTTTTGACTGTTAAGTCTTCCTGTAACAGTCGCGACTGCTACAGAACGGTCGGGACGTCAGCTGTAAAAAAGCGCTAAGTTCTGCCATCAAAGCCAATCATTCTAAGACCCTGGTAAAAAGGCGTTCAGTTTAGAATAGCTAAGGAGCTATATTAGACTTAGCCCCCTTTTCATTAGGATTGAAAATAGTTATTATATGCAAGTTATAATAAGTGAGTGTGTCATTATTTTGACTTAACCTCTTTTTCACTTTGGCCTCAAAATTTATGTAAGTATTTCACGGACTCAAGTGACGTCATTTTCGATGGTTAGTGAAACTACTACCTATGTTGCGGTGGTAGGACCTTGTGCAAGGTCCGCCCGGATCGCTACCACCATCTTGCTCGCTAATCCTGCCGCTAAGCAGCAGTGCTTGCACTGTTGTGTTCCGGCGTGGAGAGCAAGACAGCCGGTGTAATTACTGGCACAAAAGGTATTCCATCTTAGCCCTCTGGGTTGGCAACGCATCTGCACTCTCTTTGTTTTTGCAGGTGTCTTTAGGCGGTGGTGATCACTTACCATCAGGTGACCGACTTGCTTGTTTGCCTTCCTATTTCATAAAAAAATCCAATCCGTCTTATCGCTTGAGAACGATCTCTTCCAGACAACCTTTGGAAAGAGATACAAATTAAACTAAGATGTCTCGTCGCTCGTTTTGCCTCTCTAATATAAAAAAAAATACTCATGTTTATATTTATCTGTATTGTATGTTGGGATATAAGATTAACAGTTCATGTGAAATACGTCTAAAGCCACCGCGCTTTATTAAAAAGCCGTAACTAAAATTCATATTCACTTACGCTATTCTACGGCGCACAATTGAGGGTAGTATATTCCAATTTACGCTGTCGCTAAAAGGTGATTGTGTGAAATGACAGTTGACAGCTGTAAAGAACGCTGGTTTGCGCTTAAGTGGGCGCTCCGCATAAAACTGTCAAGTTTATGACACAAAGGTTTGACGTAAATGGATGTGTTGTACAACCATACGGCATTATTAACGAGGAGTGGTAGTTGTTTACCATATTTGTTGGTTTTCAATTCTTGCTAAGAATTATAAATGTCTGTCGTGCACTTTTTTTAAGGTATTACTATGATACTATACTATACTATATTTAATTTGAATGTATAAAAAAAAATCGATTAATATTTTTAACAACAAATGGCGTCATCTCTCGTCAGCTAACGGGCATTCATAAATGACCAAGTTGAATGAGATAACTTGATTAAGTTTCTCATAGATGACACCGAGGGTAGTTTTCCCAAAGAAAAAATATTAATAATGTTATGACCGTAAAGACGAAACACATTGAAAATTCGCAGGGTATGGCAGTGGTGGTGTGGCGAGACTGGAAAACGCAAGGCACGGAATGCTGATGTGGCAGGTTCGAATCCTGCCATCACCCTAATTTTTTCTTTGTGTTGTAATTCATCATATAGCATTTTAAATTTAATTTGAATGTATAACTATAGTTACGCAATAGCAAGCTACTACTTCTCGCCGGTATTTTGTGAGAGTGTGATACTACCTTGGTAGAGCCAGCTCATTCGTACTAAAACCATGTCTAGCTACCTCTGTTGCTAATAGACTTTGTGAATAGACAGTCGATGGTTTTTTCTATGGAATAGAGAGGTAAATGAGAATGCGGGTTTCATAATGGGGAGTGATCATCACCGCCCATGGGAATCAACGATCTCAAGAAAATCGCTTTGCTTTAAGTCTTGTAAGATTTTTGTGTGAACGCAATTTTGAAATCCAATCAAAACCAAACCTCACACGGCTGTGTTCTTTTTCGCCAAATTAATTTTACAACCAAAAATGGCTTAATAATGTAAAATTACGGAGGAGTCGGGAATCGAACCCGCAATCAGGGCCCATCTGCACGGTTTACTGCTGCTAATGAGCAGGCGGCGCGCGCGCAGCTTGTAAGGGATAGTGTGTTTGTGTCATTATGTTTTGGGGCTGATTGAGATTGATTCCGATGTAGAACTACTTGGTCATTTATGGCAACATCATAATATTGTTAAACTAGTGACCCGTACTGGTTTCGCGCGGGTGCAATATTACAAAGTACACGTAATTAGACTGTATTGTACTTAGAAGCACTTAATTGTAAAGAACCGGCCAAGTGCAAGTCGGATTCGCGCACCGAGGGTTCCGCTAGGAGTACCTTCAATACAACACAATTAATATATTTTTTAAAAGATGTGACTATAAATGTATGGCTTTCGGATGTATTCCTTTATTTGTGCTGTGAGACCTTGCTCTTTGCCAAATTTCATAGTTCTAGGTCAACGGAAAGTGCCCCGTAGGTTTTCGAAAACTTTGCAATCGCAAACGACCCTATCTTTTGATTGCGTTAACTAAGAAGGTTGATTTTTTCACAGCTCTAAGGGACTTCAGACCCGAGTATTTGATATTTATTTCAACTCGATACCTCCACGCATTCTTAAGAAAAATGGTCTTGACAGACAGACAGATAGACTGACAGACAGACGGACAACAAAGTGATCCTATAGGGGTTCCATTTTTCCTTTTGAGGTACGGAACCCTAAAAATGGTTACAACGTTACGACATTTTAGAGCGGAGAGGCCTTAAAAAAATCGATTCCCACAAATATTTTGTTGTAACTCGTCGACTAGTGTCCGTCAACAAGACAGCGAGACAGTGCCGATTCGATACCGGTATCGCGCCATCGGTATCGGCACCGTGAGCGATCCGACTCTGAGACCGATCGAGCCACGAGATTGCGATGCTAGACCGGGAGTAGAAGCGGAATTGAGCTGTTAAAGCGAATGAGGTAAACTCCTTTGCTGTTGCGTGGGGTGCTTTAAGCGTAGAGTCATTTTGTGATACGGCTTATTAGTAGGTATCCTATTACAATGTAGTTATGATTATAAGATAGTATGTGTAGCTTATCGTCCAGTTTTAAAAATTATAACTTCTAAAAAAGTCACGGTCAAGTTTTTTTTGTATACATATCGTAGCGATTTAGCAGTTCAGGCCCCCAATTCTGGTATTCATCGAGATTCATCTCAAATTTGACATCTCAATGTCAAAAAAATAAAGAATTTGAAGGAATATGGCAGCTCTTTTTTCCATATCTCGAATGTGTCTCTCATCTCTACTGACGCAGAAATATAAACTATGGCATTTAGACACTAAAAATGTCTAAATGCCATTAATCTATCAATATACCAGGGCGGCTACACGTTTGCCATTTTCTCGCTTATCTCTATCTTTATCTTATTACTTTAGTCAGAAAAGGACAAGTAATCCCACCACCTCGTGTCACTCGTCCAGGACCCCAATTCTCGGTTCATACGAGATGCACTCAGGTGAGGTGAGCACGTGCGAGATACGTCAAAAATGACAGCTTTCCAAAGGATTTCACGGTTGTTTTCGTGCGAGATGAACCTCGCATAAACCGAGAATCGCCCCGCAGGTAACTGAATAAAGCGTCTCGATGTTTAATCACCCAAACTTCCGTGTTGGCTCCCAGTTTAAGACAAAGGCCTTTATGCGAGGATTCGGGCTTTGTTTGCTATTGAAAGCCGATCACCGATTACTTTTATAATCACGATTAAACCAACGTTTACATTTCTATTGTTTGGGATTGAGAAAAATATTGGGGAAGTATAATGAAAAATTGTGGCAATTCGTAGAAATATCCGGTTCAATCAATTTTGCTGTATGAGGCGTCTACGAAACGGAAATACAATTTTTTAAGCTAATTTTGTAGGTTTTTTTTAAATTATGAATTAGGAAGGCCAACAAGCAAGTGGGTCACCTGATGGTAAGTGATCACCACCGCCTATAGACACCTGCAACATCAAAGATATTGTGGATGCATTGCCAACCCAGAGGGCTAAGATGGAATACCTTTTGTGCCAGTAATTACACCGGCTGTCTTGCTCTCTACGTCGGAACAACAGTTCAAGCACTGCTGCTTAGCGGCAGGATTAGCGAGCAAGATGGTGGTAGCAATCGGTGGTAGGTATCGCAAGCGGGACTAATCGTGTTACTGAAGAATTACCGTTTTCTGCTTGTTAGTTCTTCTTTTTACTTATTTATAGCGTAATGTAGAAAAAAATGTGAGTTCAAGATAAAATTCTAAATCATTTTTCTTTATTGGTGTAAGGTAACGGTCCCAGTCATTGACAGTAACCCAATAATGGACGTGAAGATACGGAAACAAACGCGTAAAAACGAGAGAGAATGATGTCAATTTAAAAAAAATGTCCTGCGCGTGTCAAAGACTGGAGCGGTTACCTTACCAATAAAAAATAAAAAGATCATCTATTACATATCTATTATGTAAAAGAGTATTTAGACATTTTGATTTAGTTATTATAAGTGTAATTTATCTTTTTTTTCTGACGATATTGGATGACAAAATTCATGTTGACATTCCAATTTTAATTTTGGCTTAGTTTTAGTGTTTAATAGTTTTTATTTTTATTATGCTGACATTCCAATCTTAATTTAGTTTCAGTTTTAGTTTTTAATACTTTCTATGTAATTTTGACTATCTCAATATACAATCGTGTAATTTGACATTCTACGCAATCCACAATATAATATAATTAATTATATTGACTGGATAAATAAACTAAACTAAGATAAACTCATTTTTACTTCGATAAAATAATAATAGCCTATTATTTTTCTTTTTTTTTTAACACTCACACAACAATAAACACTCAGTAACACACAAGTTCAAACAGACATAATTATAAATTCGTCACATCAATAACCATTATCTATTTCTAAATTAAACCTCCTACCATAACTTTTATCTAACCAACCATGAACATACATTGACCTATCAATGAACTTAAAAAGGCCTATTAAAATCGCTAATTGAAAATAGCAAAATCTAACCCGTTACCGGTAAATCACCGGTAATCGGTAACCGGTAACGTGAACCGGTAATTAAAGATAAGACGCACCCTTACCGTGTCGGCATAATGGACAAGGCGATGTAATTGTAATAAGACTCTTACAAGGTGTTGTGGGTGCACTGGGTGCAATCGTTTAACCGATTATGGGAAAGTTTATGAGAAGTTTGACATAAAAATTATAGGAAGATTTCTGGGATTTGTTGACGTGAATGAGAGGATGAACGCAACGAAAGTTAAATGAATGATTATATTAATTAAATGTTTTTGGTTTCAGGTAAGACAGTGCTCACGCGAAGGACTTTTGTTACTGGTAATAAGACCCTACTAGAGATATTATAATCGGAACAACTGTAAGGAAGATTGGACTCTATGTACTGTCAACCAAACATTTTTTTAAAACGAAATAGGAAGGCAAACAAGCAAGTGGGTCACTTGATGGTAAGTGATCACCACCGCCTATAGACACCCGCAACACCAAAGAGATTGCAGATGCGTTGCCAACCCAGAGGGCTAAGATGGAATACCTCTAGTGGCAGTAATTACACCGACTGTCTTGCTCTCCACTAGGTCACTGTAAATATATTGTAATGATTTTTAATAGTAAATGTCTTAATTTTACAGTGTTCACTCATTATGACAAGGTTCTACAGTGGCCTAGAATGTAGTCGGTTGATTGTGCCCGCTTTTTGAAATCCACTTTTGAAGAAAATTTAAAGGATTCTCATAAATTTTAATTATTTATTCAATAAAAGCTAAATAATTGAACAAGAAGCTTTATTTGTGGAACATAGGTGTACAGAATTAGGACTAAATAAACTAGGAGATCGCAAAATACAACGCTCTCCCAGTGCGCCCCAATCCCACTCCCGCGCATAATGGCGACTTTTATCGATACGCACTCGCTAGCTAGATCCCCCATAAACAACAGCGAAATTGTCGATAATCATCTACCTGTGCTCCATTATGCGCCCGCGCACCACTTACAAGGGTTCTCATATTTTCTTGTTACGCACAACATGGCTTTTTAAATTAATAATTGTCGATTAATAATTGCGTAGGGTGCTTTTTTGAGGCTTATGAAAAATAACTGTTGCTTTTTAAAAAAAAGGTTTGGTTGTGAATTTACTAGATTGTCTACTGTTATGTGTAATTATTTGGTTGGAGAAGAATGAAAATGTTCGCGTTTCTTCTTCGGGGTACGCTTTGGCCATCATCCCAAATTTTGCAGGTATCTTCGCGATATTTTCCCTCACCGTAAGAATAAAAAAGTATGTGTAATGATAGTGGTCGTTCTAATTTGCATATTATCTGTATGTCAAAAGAATTTCATCATTCGGATTGTAGTTATTTTAGTTTTTAATTTAAATTAAAACGTAAAAATGGCCATTACAAAAATATTCGTAAGAATACATCGCCTGCCAATCTGCTTAGTTTTCATCTGCACGAATCCCAAGGTTATCTAGAAGAGATCACTCTTAGCGATAAGGATTCTTCCGTGAAAAATGAACGGTTAAGACACTGGATAAAAACGGCTACAAACAACGAGACAACATTTTTTAATATACATCGCATCCTTAAAACTCAAGAAGCATTTCAAAAAACATCATGTTGGTTTTTAAAGTTCGTAAATCAGCACAATTTTTGTAATTAATTAATTACTGAACGTAATAATCCAAGATGTAAGGCTGGGTTTTATAAAGGCCCTATAATACTTAGCCTCGCCGTCTTCAGTCTAGATTTTCTAGCACAATTACAAAATGTCGCAAGTTCCAGCCAATCTTCGTCAGGCAATCTTTAAACTTATTAAATGTATCGAATGGCGAGAGGATGCAATTACCTTAACGAGATTACGAGCTTTATTGCTCGCGCGATAGATGGCGCTAGCTTCTTTGTGGCTTACGTCACTTGACGCCATATTGGTTTAATCTTTAAGGGTGTTGCAGTGGATTTATTTGAAGAAGTGACTTGGCTGTCATCGACTAAGTCACTTTTATACGTATGTCGAATGGTTTCGTATCATTCCGCTGAAAAACTATTCACAGAAACAGAATGTATCGTTCGCAGATTATCCGTTTCGTAAAAACTTTACTTTTTCGAAATATTTATAAAATAAACCCAACCTAACATAATTTAAAACATGTCTCAAATTTAAAGTTTCCAGAACATTGCATTTTACGAAACGAAATTTCCGCAAATCGATACAGTCTGCGAATAGTCTATCGGCGCTATAATATGTACCTTACCTACCCATATCAAACATGCCATTCTAATAACAAGAAGTGGGTCGAAAAAGTCTTAATCCACTTCCTCTTATTGACATAAAAGTGAAGCTTAATAAAAGCTCACCTGTCACTCTTATAGTACTTACATGGTATCATCACTGTTGCGGAACGCTGCTTTAATTGTCTGTGGTTCGTTCATACGCTATATCATGCTTGGACTTGCGAATAGGCTTGATGCCTGTCTTTTTTTTTTTTTTATGAAATAGGAAGGCAAACAAGCAAGTGGGTCACCTGATGGTAAGTGATCACCACCGCATAGACATCTGAAACAACAAAGAGAGTGCAGATGCGTTGCCAACCCAAAGAGCCAAGATGGAATACCTCTTGTGCCAGTAGTTACACCGGCTATCTTGCTCTCCACGCCGGAACACAACAGTGCAAGCACTGCTGCTTAGCGGCAAGATTAGCGAGCAAGATGGTAGTAGCGATCCGGACGGACCTTGCACAAGGTCCTACCACCCGCAAATCTCTTAAATAATTCAATAATATTGTGATTCATTGTTACACAAATAAGTAAAAAATTCAATTATAGTTTTATTTATTATCACTGAAACAATCAGTATTACAATAAGCGACACACAGACGACTGATATTAAGCTAAGTCCGCGCACACACAGTAAGGTTGAGAATGTGCATAATAAGTCAGTGTCGCGCTGCCATCGCTCGTGTGCGCCAGACCTGCGATCGTGTCGTAAGTCACGTCAAAATGTCACCGTTACGCCATACAATGTGTTTGACTCATTGAATTTCAATTTTAAAACTGTATCGTCATCTGCAGGTATTATTTGTAAGTTATTAAAGTTTTAAGCTTAAATTCAAAGAAAATCAGGGATCTTTAGTAGTTACTGCAACCGATAAAAACTATTTTCTCATACTTGTTTATGATTTGGCTACATTTCCGTTCCATGTTATTTAAGTTTTTTTTTCATGAAATAGGAAGGCAAACAAGCAAGTTGGTTACTTGATGGTAAGTGTACACCACCGCCTAAAGACACCCGCAACATCGAAGAGATTGCAGATGCGTTGCCAACCCAGAGGGCTAAGATGGAATACCTCTTGTGCCAGTAATTACACCGGCTGTCTTGCTCTCCACGCTGGAACACAACAGTGCAAACACTGCTGCTTAGCGGCAGGATTAGCGAGCAAGATGCTGGTAGCGATCTGGACGGACCTTGCACAAGGTCCTACTACTTGCAACTTGTGCTACTTTCGATGATTTTCTATATTCTCTCGACTCTATGGCTCAAGAATCAATGAAGCTATTGTATTAGTCGTGATAATTTTCCTTACGAATTTCTTCAGTTAATAGCAGATTAACAATTGGACTGAATTATACTTAAATTTGTACCTAGAAGGCGGTCTTATAGCTTTAAAGTGATGTCTTCCAGATAACCTTTGGACAGAGATAAACAAAACAAATGAAAACGGTGAAGAAATGGAACAGTGAAGTAGAGAGTACATAAAAATTTAAAATTATACATATAATGTTCTGTCAAATGCCTTTATGCGACTTAGACATAACGATTACAAAGTCGCGTATTTATTTGACATGACGTACATCTGCATAATCAACTCCTAAGCAAATCGCATAACGTGTGACATCTTTATTGTTCCGTTTCCTACGTCCCAAGCCGTTAGGTCACACGTCCACTGGTAGATAGTGCGGTCGATACGCGCCTTTTGTCACGGGCTACTTTATAAACCATCAAGACGCGTCAGACTGATCTGCGCAGTGAGCAAGCGATAAGTGCTAGCGATTTTGTTAAACTGACGAACGCGTTAGAGTTAACTTCTCAATTACTATGGCAAAGACAGCGCGTCTTGAGGCGCGTATTTGCAACACGTTTCCATACAATCTAGAAATTTACGCTAACGCGTCCGAGACGTTTTTTGACAGAAAACAAACAAAACTGTGATCTTTTTTTTTGTAAAACTAAATATTAAATAATAAGTTATCACTTCCCATCAAAAATCAGAGGAGTTTATGCGTTTTTAAAGATTATCTAACAAGCGTATATAAATTCTAACAAAATTATAACAGAACAGCTGCGTCTGTGTTTTTTTTATTGTTAATGCAAAAACCCTCCCTCTTTCAAATATGTTATGTCTGTTATCAAATCAAAAGACTCTACCTCTCATAACTTGCACCACAGCACGACGTGGGTGTAACATATTTGCATTCTGTACGATTTCAAAAGGATTTGATTTTATAACAATATCTTGGAGATTCTAATATTATGCGGCATTCAATGGACGACGTACTTTATGGCGTACATAACTCCCGTCCGCTAATTCGATTGTTTATATTAAAGGAATTTATAGCTCGGGGTGTGCGGAGGTGTTTATTTTGTTTGTAGACGTCATATCAAAGAGGATTTGTATGAGTAACAAGTACAGTCCGGTCGCGAATAATGTCGGTGCAAATGCCAGATATTCAATGGGTTTACACACATTTTGCGGGTGGTAGGACCTTGTGCAAGGTCCGTCCGGATCGCTACCACCATGTTGCTCGCTAATCCTGCCGCTATTGCTTGCACTGTTGTGTTCCGGCGTGGAGAGCAAGACAGCCGGTGTAATTACTGGCACAAGAGGTATTCTATCTTAGCCCTCTGGGTTGACAACGCATCTGCACTCTTTTTGTTGTTGCAGGTGTCTATAGGTGGTGGTGATCACTTACCATCAGGTGACCCACCTGCTTGTTTGCCTTCCAATGTTGAATAAAAAAAAAAAACATTGACCTATAAGTAATGTGCACTTCTAGTCAGTGTTTAAAAAATGGCGTATCAAAGTAGGATAAAAAGAAGACTAAATCGACAGTCGCTCGCGCTGTCAGTCTGTCGGACCGACGGCGCTGCTGTCAATACTGTTATTTTGTAAAAAAACCTATTTGCAACGAAACTCAATAAATTATTATTTTATGAAGTTAGACGTAAAGTTGTAAATCCAATGACTATAAATGATAAACTAATAATTTGCATTAGTAACATTGGCGTCAACCTGTATTCTTATGTCGGGCCGTTTGTCTGCTGTCATTTAGTATAAAACTGTACCTCCATGCATTATAATATCATTGGGTTTTCATTGCTTAACTACACCAAGTGTTAGGGTGCGTTTCCTCTGACACGGAGCGGGGTTGAGTGGAGAGAAGCGGACCGTGAATTAACCAATCGCAGTGCTCGAAATCTATACTGCGATGCAATTTTTGAATCTCACCATGTGACTAAAGTTCAGCAAAACGGCCGAATCTCTATGACGGCTATTTTGGTGACCTTTAGTGACCCGATGAGATTCAAAAATCGCACTCCGAATCCTGATTTGGAACACTGTGGTTGTTATTCACACTCCTCCTCACTCCGCCCTGCTTCGCGTCAGTGGAAACGCGCCCTTAATGCGGAATGTGAAATATGGTCACATTACTTCATTTTTAGAAGAGTGCCAACAGGACTCTGTGTATTATTATAGCCTCTAAAACAACAAATAATAAAAATTAGTTAGAAATCTAACTTTTTTGTTATTTGATTATAACGCCATCTGTTTTAGAGTAGGTGAAATAATTTGGGCTTATTCAGTAGTGGTCTATTTGTATGGTGGTACAGAACTATTCGTGGGCGAGTCGGACTCACACTAGGTCATTTTTTATCCTCGTAAGGCCCAAATCCTAAATATAGGACAAATGTCAAACTGACGTTGATTAAACTCACTGTCTCAAACGAAATGGTTCAAAACGCATAGAGTGAAATTGGACGTGGGCCTTACGAGGTTATAGCATTGAATTACCGTAAAACAAAGCCAAGTGCCACACATGTCAACACTATTTAGCCCTGATTTACACCGATCCATTTCCACAAACTCCAATTCAAATTCCTACTTTAAGCCAATCTCTTTAAGTAAAAATTCACGTAAAGCTGCGTGATTTACGCTCAGTTTGAAAAACAGTCGTTCTGTTTTCCTCATTTGAGAAGAAACAATGGCTACTAAACATAAGGTGGCAATAAATAGTGCTGCGAACTCGGTCTTATCAGGAGTTTACTGTAATGATAGGGTACAAACGTACAAGTAGAAAGCTTGTTCAAACCAATGCGACTGTGCCAATAGACTTGTTGCCAACAGCAGTGGTTTAAAATACTATGTAATGACGACACAAAGAAAAATTAGGGTAATAGCAGGACTTGAACCTGCAACATCAGCATTCCGTGCCTTGCGTTTGCCAGTTTCGCCACATCACCGCTACCATAGCCTGCAAATTTTTCAATATGCTTCGTCTTACGGTCATTTCATTATTAAAAATTCGCAGGGTATGGTAGCGGTAATGTGTTGAAACTGGCAAACGCGGCACTGAATGCTGATGTTGCAGGTTCAAGTCCTGCCATTACCCTAATTTTTCTTTGTTTTATCATTACATAGCATTTTAATGTAATAATTTAAATGTTAAAACATAAAAAAAAATCGAAAGAAATTTCGGTTACAAAATTTAACAGCAGAGGTTTAATTTATCCCTCCCTGCGCCTCTATCAAGCTAATGTCATAAGAAAAGGACGAAATAGAGACACATACATAAAGTCACGCCTGTTTCCCGGAGGGGTAGGCAGAGACCACGGATTTCCATTAGCTACGATCCTGACATACAACCTTTGCTTCACTTACTCTCATAACAATCTTCATGCATGCTCGTCGGTTCAGGGTGCTCCTGACCTGGCCTTTCTCCAGAATGTCTCCGATTTGGTTGGAGTACGTTCGCCAAGGTCTTCGCTTTCCCATTTTACGTAACGGCGTATTTCAATGCGATATGAATTTGTCATTTCTTAGCTGATTGATAATTCGTATTGTTGAATCAGTCTTCGCGCTGTAGTTGCTGTTTCAGTATGAACTTGCAGAATTGGCCTGCAGTTACGAAGGTAGAGCGATGATGTACCTAAGTGAATTACTATTTTTAACTCGCTGGTTGATTGGAGGAGGGTGGGTTTTTGCATGAATGTATATATGTCACACAGACGCAGCTATTTTGCACGAGCCCGGGACTGGTTTCGCGGAGTAGCAAGGAATTTTTTCCAGTTTGTTCACTGGTTCAAACTGACGTCAAATCAAGCTCTCGTTTTATGCTTATTTATGTTGAATCCCATACAAAAACCGTTTATTTTCTCTTCATTTCCTACTAGGTTCAATCTGTAAAAAGAGAAACGCGTGCCCGAGCACTTTCAATCGTGGCTGCGATGGACACATTAACAATTCAAGGAATTCAGCGCCGACTCCCGTCCACGCGTCTGCGCTAGCATCGATACAGTTTAGATAACATATTTTTATTTTTTATGATCTGATATGTAACACATGTTCGGCAATAAATCTTTTCATTTCATTTCATTTCATTACATTTCATTTCATTTCATTTCATGTAGACTGTATTTATGGCAATAAGTTTAAAATCAATAATGTAATGACCGTAAGACGAAGCACATTGAAAAATTCGCAGGGTATGGCAACGATAATGTGGCAAAACTGGCAAACGCAAGCAGTGTGACCATATGTAGCAGGATCCTGCCTTTTTGGCAGGTTTAGCCCTTCATTTTGACTTCTGGCAGGATCGGTTGAAGTTTTTAAAATCAGGCAGTATCTAGCAGGATTGTAATATAAGCTGGCACGTTTGGCAGTATAGCCTTAGACTGGGTTCGCAGTAAGCATTTGCGAGCGATAAAAACGCAAAAACGTGGCCATTGCCCAACCAGAGACAGACATTTTCCGTTTTTATCGCTCATAAACTCTGATTGTAAACCCAGTCTTAAAGGAGCTTAGCCATAAGAGTTTGGCTTTGGCAGGATTTGTCAGTTTTCTAGCCTAAGTAGGGCAGGATCTCTAATTTGAAGTTGGTCACACTGAACGCAAGGCTCGGAATGCTGATGTTGCAGGTTCGAGTCCAGCCATTATCCTTATTTTTCTTTGTGTTGTTACACAGCATCTTAATTTAATAATTTGAATGTTGTAAACATTTAAAAAATAAAAATCGAAAAAAAAATCGGTTACAAAAAATAAAAAAATAAGTTTTCGTTATAAACTTCATCTTCTTTATTTTTTCTTTATAAAACAAAGTAGCTATCTTTTCTTGTTTGTTCTGATATCTTCGGCAGCCTACTCCTTCAAAACACGCAACGGATTTGGATAGGGTTTTCGCTGTTTTTAGAGTTTTTTTATTGAAGGTTTCTATGTAGATGCCGGGGCGGGTCGATAGTTGTTTAATACAATTGTTTTTGACAACTAATTGCACTTTTACACATACCAATTTCCAGTTAATCTGGTTACTGGAATCGATTTAACGGCAAGATTTCAATTTAACCACTACAATTGTTACCGTAGAAAGGATTACAGATAAGCGATCTGATACGAAAAATGGAATTTTATAACCTTTCATTCATTCACTTTGTTTAAATATTTTTATGTTAAAACATCTGAATGCTTGAAAGCTATAACATCATTCTACAGGTAGTCAAGACAGTGTAATTACATTTCTAGATTTTTCAAAGTCGCAGTCGCTTAGTGCATTTGTTTTTTTACCGGACTGCGCGACGCAAAAGAGGGTAATGTGTTTATTGAATCACGTAAAAATGTTTTCGCCTCCCCTGGTCAAAGCTAAAAGAGTAAATAAATAGTTCTTAAAACCCGCTTGGCTAAACTGTACTTTCACCGTCTACTTCAGTCTGTTCGTGACCACGGCCGTTGCAACGGCCGAAACGTCGAGGTTAGTAAATAAACAGTATTTAACGCGATAAAATCCCTGCAAACGTTTAGTACCTATTAGAAAATAAATTGTTACAAATTAGATTTTTTTTCTACATACGTGCAAGTCTGAAGCACCATGCTAGTCCTCCCAGAGGACGTGCGAAGAGGAAGGATAATTAAATAGGAAGCCATCGCACTCGATTATTAAACAGTGCAGGCTAATCGACTCCCACGCCGAATCAATCGTTTATTATGCGCGGTAGTTACATTTGAGTATGTGTTTGATAGACTACAGTTACGTGTGGAGTCGATTTCATAAAAAAAAACCTAGTACTTGTTAGGGCAATAGTGGAAGAGTCTTGTTAAAATTTCCTTGGCGCAGGGACAATTTATTCCCTAACTTTTTTTAACTATTTATTAGTTTTTGAATCCAATAGATGCTTCTGGGTATGTTACGAAAATTGTTTAAGCGTATACACTATTCATACATATTTTTCCTCAGCTAAAACAAACTATTGGCATCGTGTCCCACTATTCGCTAAGTTTCAAATCCAGCAAAACATTTGTAAATAAAATCGTTACGTTAAAACAATTTTTAAGTGGAATTTTCGTGAACTATTTTTTGTGCGCTATGCGTACTGGTCACTAACATACTACATTCCATAAGAATTTCTACATCTATCCAATTAGGACCCTGTTGTACTATTGAAACTTCATTAAGAACCGCGCGTTAAACATCAGCATCAAAAATCAAACAATAAATGTAAATCAAAGAGTCTCCATTCCACCCCTGTGCCTACCTTTTTTCCCTCGTCACTCTGAAATGAAGTAGCTACATCCACACGTTAAGCGGAAGAGGACAGAAGTGAAATGGCCGCCGAGTCCCCTCCCCCCCTCTCTTTAATTAAACCTCCGGATAAGGTTTTAACACGTCTCCCTTCAAAGGTGCTAGTCGCGATTGAATCGGGCTTTTCTTTTTAGGGAGGCAAGTAGAGGGAACCCTTTGGGCTTCGCGTTGGAAAAACCTTTAATCCTTTGTAGGTTTCGAGTGCCGTTGATGGAGCGCTGTTGATGTTTTGGGCAGATCATCACACTTAAGTTTACGTAGTATGGTTTCATGCGAAAGGGATTCGTGGATACACACAAATAAAACAGAAACTATTAGTACTTATTATCAAACCGTGACTTGAATACCATTGGAGGGTAACGTCAGCGCACTGTCATTTCATATACTTGCGTCAAGCTTTATTCCTATATCTATGGAATGACAAAGGGCTGAGGTTACCCTCCAATTGTATTTTAATTGCGGTTTGATAATACTTAGACTATGCGCATAAATATACATGTAATTCTGAAAAAGTTCTATTATCACCCTGATCGCGTTATGCTATCTCCAACTTTTGCGCCTTTACGTGCTTTGATGGCAGCGACACCTTTTGGCGCGCGACGCAAACTACATTTCTGCGCCGGCGTCTAACGGGCAGGTATGCCAACGTTTCCATTAGATCGAGGAAATGGAATTATATCGCCTTTCACTCCTGCATTCCTGGTTGCTTCTGAATGTAGCGAAGTTAATAATAAGGTGGAATAGAGGTGACTAAACCAAGCTATAATATTTTGGTTTTCTTTTGTGTCGTATCCATATTTTTTTTTATAGACTAGACGTCTGCGTGCACAATAGAGGAAGTAATGTATTATTGTAACTGCACAAGGACGAGGGACAAAACAAAACCCAAGCAAACCCGCTTTTCACATACTTGTTGCGACATGACCTGAAAAACAGATGGAAAATAGTCAATTTTCCATCTGCTTTTCAAAAAGAGTACGTCTTGTCTTACTTACTTCTTAATTACTTGAAACCTTGTACCACTCCGCACGTTGACAAATCGAAAACGGTGTAAATTCAATGAGCTATTCGTTCGATTAAAGTCTACAGGTAAGTCGCTAGTAAGTACAAATACATAGAAAACAAAACAAAAATTTGTAAATGCGAACGAAACTCCGGTTACAGTTAATCAAAATGATTCATAGGCCACTGTGGAACTTTCGTACAGTAAATATCATAATGACTTTTGAATAAATATCTTAATATCTCAGCGATGACACGTATTGCGATAGTGTTCTACAGTGGCCTTTGAACGCAATTGGTCGACTTGTAGTGACTCTAGCGCCATCTAATTTAGAATGGAGGAAACTAACTGAAATGCGCTACATCACGCTAACGAAGTTTCGTAACACGGACGTCGGACCCCAGGCATTACACCCGACTGGTGAGAGATCTCTTTATTGACATACCTCCACAGACTGTACACACATGGCATGCAGAGGTTAGCGTGACCTGAACCTCTCCTTGCATTACCTATTACCAGGTTCTTCTAACCGATCCCCATCTTACACAAAACAAAACAAAAACCTTAACTGTATAAGAAACCTCCTACCCAACCCTAAAGCCCTACAACTTAAACAATATTCAAACGGATTCTCATAAATTTTTACAGCCCTCAATCGAGCGAATGGCATCGTCAGCGTCCCTGCATGCCAGCGATAACGCTGACCGAGTGACGTCATAATAGCCCATGCTATTGGCAGGTCACTGATAACAGTTGATTGCTCTGACAGCCCGTACGAAACGGCTATGTGATTGTGATCCAATATATAGTGAAAAGTGTCAAGCTATACATAATGATCGACTCGGTTGTGATTGGATTACCTAAACTATTCCGGATTTATCACACACATTTTTTTTCAAAGACCATTTCTTTCCTGGCCATCAGATGTTTTCATAACACTGACCTATAAGTAACGGACTTCTAGTCAGCGTTTAAAATATGGCCGCATCAAAAGTCGAACAAAAGTACAATAAACCGATAATCGCTAGCGCTGTCAGTCTGCCGGACCGACAGCGCTGCGGTCTATACTATTATTTTGTAAAAAAACCTATTTGCAACGAAACTTACTTAATTATTAAATTAAAATTGTAATGACAACACGGAGAAAAACTAGGGCAATGGCAGGACTTGAACCTGCAACATCAGCATTCCGTGCCTTGCGTTTTGCAGTTTCGCGACACTGCCGCTGCTGTTATTTTTCTTTGCGTTGTCATTACAATTTTAATTTAATGATTAGAATGTTAAAAACATTTAAAATAAAAATCGAAAGAAATTTCGGTTACAAAATTTACTTAATTATTATTTTAGGCACTTAAACGTAAAGTTGTAAATCCAATGACTATAATGGTAAACTAATAATTTGCATTTGTAACATTGGCGTCAACCTGTATTCTTATGTCGGTCCGTTTTTCTGCTGTCACTTAGTATGACATGTACATCCATGTAATATAATATCATTATTTCGTAACGAACACTGCTGTGTAGAAAACGAGAGTTCCTACTTTTAAATAGATCTTTACATAGTATCAAATCGCAATTTTTCCTGTCTTTCACCACTGACTTCCACCCTGTTTCTTCAAAATAATTTCTTTGTATAGTCGACCAAATGCTTGACCACTTTTCGACCGTTTAACAAAGCGATAAGGTTCAAAACTGGTCAAGCAATTACTTGGTCTACTATACCCCCCCTATGAAACACAATATGTTCCAAATTTCATCTTACTATGTATCTACAGCGGTAATAGATGCCTGGTTGTCTGTCATTCAGTAATGGAACTCTTTTATATGAATATTTAGGTATAGATAGAGATGTTAGGAAACCACGAAGAAGATCCGATTAAAATAAATATAATAGAGAAATAAGAAACCCGATCCAACACGGAAAACTTTTGTAACAGCTAACTTCACACACAATATCTAAAGAAACCTGAAACCCATAATTTGAACACCAAAAAATACGGTCTTAATTTTCCATAGAAAAACCATAAGTTTGTCATCAATAAAATATCAAAGTTGGAACTTTACGGTTGACAATAAAGATAATGCATATGCGTCTTAAGACGATAGAATTAAGGTTGAAATTGTGTTCATTAGAAGTCACAGGTCACATAATATCGACAGTAGAGTAATATTGTGAAAATTATTTGATTTTGTCTTTTACGTAAAGGTTGGGGCGCAGTTACAGCGAGTGGATTGAAAAAACTCGAACTTAACGTTAAAATAACTTCAAAATTATCCCATAAACGTTTAGAGTGAATGAGTATGTATTGTGTTCTAAAAGATTTCAGTAGTATCGTTATTAATACTAAATCATTATTAGTTGTATATACTTCTTATATTTCATTTAATCTTAATTATTTAGATAATGTTATCCAAACTTTAAAGCGAAGATGCATCCCGTATATTATATGCTACCGTCCATTTGTTTCTCTGCTCTATGAGCAATATTCCTTTTCAACGCTTGCTTTTTGCGGGAGGTAAGACCTTGTGCAAGGTCCGTCCGGATCGCTACCATCATCTTACTCAGTAATTCTGCCGCAAGGCAGTGCTTGCACTGTTGTAATCCGGCGTGGAGAGCATGAAAGCGGTTGCAATTACTGGCACAAGATTTATTCCATCTAAGCCCTATAGGTTGGCAACGCAACTGTAATCTCCTTGGTGTTGCGATTGTTTATGGGCGGTGGTGATCATTTACCATCAGGTGACCCGCTTGCTAGTTTGACTTACTATTTTATTTAAAAAATATCCGCTGACACTATGACCTAATACAAACGAGGCGTATAATGTCACAGTGTATAAAACGGTGGTAAAATCGCTTCCGCGCTGCGTGGGCGCACGCCATCGACGTTATTTAAATCGGAAACGTCGTCTGTCCAAATATATAAACATTTAATAGTTATTGTCATACTAGCAGCATAGCAGCGTAGCAGATAGATCGTAAAAACGTTTTGTTCTTTATGCGCAACTTGTTTTTATTGATATTTTATTTGTTCAAACGGTGCTTTTGTCGCATCCTTTTCTAAGACATCTTAGCAGTCCTTAGTCACAACAAGGTCGGTTGACGGTCGGGCTCGGAAATAATACAATTAAAGCTTGTGAACTAATAAGAATATATATTAAAAGGAACGGTAAAGGACGATATCAAAAGAAGACGTACGACTGACAAAACAAAAACCCAAATTTTAAAAGAACTGTGCCAACTCAGGCTGTTCAAAGGAGGTCGTATGGGCCTGCCGCTAACAGTAATGCCTAGATTATATTAGATTAATTTTTCTCTTAGTAAAGCATGATAATACTGTTTTAATGTTGAGATCGTCATATTAAATAAAAAAAAACCGATTTACAAAGAAGAAAAGATAATAATAACAATATTAAGGCAACTATCAAATTAAGGTAAGTGATCACCACCGCACATAGACACCCGCAACACTAAAGGTATTGCGAATGCGTTGCCAACCCAGAGGGCTAAGATGGAATACCTCTTGTGCCAGTAATTGCACCGGCTGTCTTGGTCTCCACGCCGGTACACAACAGTGCAAGCACTGCTGATTAGTGTCACGATTAGCGAGCAAGATGTTGGTAGCGATCCGGACGAACCTTTCACAAGGTCCTGCCGCCCGCAATAACTTAACGTTTTTAACAACCCAATGAAGGTAAAGCTAGTGAGATTAATGTTAATGCTCATTATTAAGTTATAAAGGTACATATTTAATGTACAGTATTCCATATTAACGTTGCCTTTAGGGGTTTGGGTACCAAGGAGCGTTTACACAACCGCTGCCCGTGACAGAGAGCGAGGCGCGACCTAAGCCATAAGTGGTAGCGGCGAGCGGTATTGTAAAATTGAAAGAATCCGTTAAAAGAAGAAAATATGTATCTGAAGTTATTCCCATGTGCACTAATTTTTGAAAATAGTAGTTAAATGGCAGCCGGCAAGGGACGCGGAAAAGCTCTATCGCACTGCGTACAACTTCAGTGACGTCAGTAGCACGATAGTGTAAATTTAGTGTTGGCTCCATGCTATGGAATAAATATTATAATAATAGCATAAATTTACACGGTCAGCTTTTACGTTATTAGTTTCGTACTAAAATGTCCTTAATTTTTTTTACTAGATTTGAATGACCATACCTATGTAAAAAGAAAAAACCGAACTATTTATATTGTCATATTTAATTTTGTAACTTTTATCACTATTACTTCTAAAATTTAGGCTTATAATGTTTTAGCATTATAAACCTATATTAGCGAGCTTAAAAACAAACGTGTTTTGTCTTTCGTTGCATCCTAATTTTAGGAAAAAGTGCAACTTCTTTGTTTATTCATATTTCGAAAGGTGTAAAAACGTTTTACAATATTCATGCGTCAGTTTATCGACCAATTTTATACTGAGACTTCCTCCAAGATGATGTCAAAATATACGATTACACGCTCATATTTACTGACGGTCAGCTCCCCACAACTCCGCCTAGCTCCGCGTCAGTTGGAACGCACCCCGAGTCGTGTCCGCTTCCGCTCTCGCTCGCCGCCCGTGACTTGAGCAGCGTCTTAAGACGGAGACAATTGGCACGTCACCGGCAGTCCGCGACTGACCACAAATCACCCATGTCGCCGGTCAGACGCCGCGCCGACATATGCTTTGCAGGGTTATAATCATCCATGACACTATAGGCCAAGGAATAAAGGACCCTAGGTGCGATTTCTCGCGTCCATTGTCGTCTATCTAAAACATTTTGGGATTTAGTTTTTTTTATAAAATAGGAAGGCAAACAAACAAGTGGTTCACGTGATGGTAAGTAATCACCACCGCCTATAGACACCCGCAATACCAAGGATATTGTAGATGCGTTGCCAACCCAGAGGGCTAAGATGGAATACCGCTTGTGCCAGTAATTACACCGGCTGTGTTGCTCTCCACGCCGGAACACAACAGTGCAAGCACTGCTGCTGAGAACCAGGATTAGCGAGCAAGATGGTGATAACGATCCGGGCGGACCTTGCACAAGGATCTACCTGCTAGATTTAGGTCAAAGGAGCAAATGCTCGCATGCGAGTGTACATTGCGAGCTACCGAAGTATAATGATCGATCGATTAATTGAGCTAATGTAATGCGAGTAACGAATGACGATGGATTGAGATTATCTGATATAGTACAGTCAGCATTGAATAATATAATATTTTAGGGTAAGAATGACTTGTAATTAAATTGTGTAATAGTATTGACATCGATAATTAGATTTTAATGTAGATGTTTGACATTATAACTCTTAGTTTTTTAATATTTGCACGCTTAATGTAAGCAGATTTTGCCTGGGATCCTTTAATGTTATGACCATCTTATATACTCGTATGTACTCAAATTTTAGCAAATAAATATATTCATTTATTTATTTATCAAAAATATCTGCACTCGACTCTATTGTAATGTTTAGTAGGAACTCGTGCAAGGTCCATCCGGATCGCTACCTCCATCTTGGTCGCTAATCCTGTCACTAAGCAGCAGTGCTTGTGTACGTGCATAGTTGTGTTCCGGCGTAGAGACCAAGACAGCCAGTGCAATTACTGGCACAAGAGGTGTTCCATCTTAGCCCCAGTTCGGCAGCGCATTTGCAATCCCTTCGGTGTTGCGGGTCTCTTTGGGCGGTGGTGATCACTTACCATCAGGTGACCACTTGATCGTTTGCCTTCCTATGTTGTACAAAATCATTTATAAAAATACTTTCGGCCGTGTTCAGATATTTTTGACCACCATAACTGAACTAAATGATACAAAATTTAAATCTATTGTCAAGAAGACATTAATTTCTCGGGCGTATTATAAAATCAATGACTATATCTTTGACAAGGATGTTTGGAAATGATCCCGATTTGTATTGGCGATCCCTGGCTCCAAAGATTGTACACCTGTTGTGTTAAATTGTAATTTTTTTTTTAAATATTTGAGATATGTAAAGTAACATTGTAATTTTGATTTATTTAAAAAATTACACCTCGTTGAGTTTCTTGCCGCTATCTTCTCATCAGAGGTTTTGCCGAAACGGTGGTAAATTTTTTGACATTCATAAGTGCTACCTGTAAGCCTAATCTGAATAAAACATTTTGACTTTGACTTTGAGTTTGACCGCTTCGATATATCTAGTGCTGCCACAAGATAAAAAACCTTTCGAACAAAAAAAACCGGCCAAGTGCGAGTCTGACTCGCGCACGAAGGGTTCCGTACCATTATCTGTATAAACAGCAAAAAATATCACGTATGTTGTATGGGAGAAGTCCCCTTAAATATTTATTTTATACTGTTTTTTGTATTTGTTGTTATAGCGACAACAGAAATATATCATCTGTGAAAATTTCAACTGTCTGTCTATCTCGGTTCCTGAGATACAGCCTGGTAACAGTCGGACGGACGGACGGACGGACAGCGGAGTCTTATTAATAGGGTCCAGTTTTACCCTTTGGGTATGGAACCCTAAAAACATTTTAAAAAATGCGATTTTTTTCGAATTAGTTAAAACCTAACCTAGGTACAATAATTCAGTTTTATACTTTAAAAACGCTTCAGAAATCGAACGCCGTCTCGGCATTACCGACTCCGCCCGCCAAATTGATCGCGGCGCGGATCATATTTCCGACTAAGTGGCTTATTACTCAGCCCCGATTGACGCGACTTAATCTGCGACTGAAAAAAACCAATCGCAATGATCGCTGGTCGATATGTGAGGTCGGGGCGTCTCATCTATTAAAGGTTTTGTTGTGCAACTGAGTGAGCAAAGAGGTGATATAAGCTGGTTAACAACTATAAAATTACCCTCATTCATAACAGTTAACCAATCTTTTTTAACTAACAAAGGTTTGTTCCTTTCATTCGAGGCCAAACGTAACGTATGACAGATAAAGATATGAAAAAAAAAAGTTTAATGACACATTTTTTTAATGATAGGTAGGCAAACAAGCAACTGGGTCACCTGGGTAAGTGATCACCACCGCCTATAGACACCTGCAACAACAAAGAGAGTGTAGATGCGTTGCCAAGCCAGAGGGCTAAGATGGAATACCTCTTGTGCCAGTAATCACACCGGCTGCTTTGCTCTCCAATCCGGAACACAACAGTGCAAGCACTGCTGCTTAGTGGCGGGATTAGCCAGTAAGATGGTGGTAGCGTTCCGGACGGACCTTGCAGAAGGTCCTACCACCCACCCTAGAAGTAATATCTGAATGAAGTTTTTTTAGATTTTATTCTATTCTAATTATTTAATCGGAGTACTCTGCAGATCAGTAAAGTAAATAAACAGTAATTCTTGTCACTTGAAATTGCTAATGGCTGCCGGTATCAGATATTTTCTGTCACTTATAAATAAATAAATAAATAAATATCTCGGGACAATTTACACCAATTGAGCTAGTCCCAAACTAAGCAAAGCTTGTACTATGGATACTAGACAACGGATAAACATACATATATAGATAAATACATACTTAAATACAAATAACATCCATGACTCAGGTACAAACATTCATATTCGTCACACAAATATTTGCCCATACCAGGATTTGAACCCGGGACCTCTTGCACAGTAGGCAGACACATGTGCCACTGTGCCATACAGGTCGTCAAAACCAGCTGAATGTCTTTAACTATATCGTTAGTACTATTATTTACTCAGTGACTATATATTACTTTAACGTGTTCAAGCAAACGTTGGGCAGTTAATCACAAAGATTTATGCTGTATGACAGTTCAGTAAAGAGTTCCTCATAAATTCATGACCTGCGATACCTAACCTACATTACGCAACTTAAAGGTTATATGATATTTACATTAGAATGGCCAGGTGATCGGGGACTGCCCTGGCAAATATGAGCAAACGTTCATATTGTCCCTCTGACACTAAAAGCTGCTTTTAGCGAGCGAGCTATGACAGTTTTAGGCCGATGCATGGACGACTTCGGTTTCGCTACAAATCATGGCGAAAGGCCATTCTATTTTTCCTTTTGTCATTTAGTACCTTCGATTTGAGTTCTTAAAAGTTAGGTATCTTGAAATTACTCAACCGATCACGATCATAAAATGTACCATCCTACAAATAAAATTAACTCATCCTTACTAATATTATAAATGTGAAAGTAACTCTGTCTGTCTGTCGCGCTTTCACGCCAAAATTACTAAACCGATTTAAATGAAATTTAGTACCCAGATAGTCTAGAGCCTGAGAAAGGACATATGACTACTTTTCAATGCGAAAAAAGGGTTGTAAGGGGTTGAACGTGGAGATGAAAAGTTGTATGAAAGTATCGCCATTTTTAGAGCTAGAAGCTTGAAACTTGTTTTTAAGAGGAAACACCAAGGCCTAGAGAATTGAAAAATAAGTATTTGTAAAATCTATTGCTGTCGCGCAATGCCCGAACAACCCCGCAGAGCGCAATAGAGACAGCCGCAGTTTGGACTGAAAATACCTATTAAAAGTACACAAAATCAACGATTCGTAGACCCCTGATTCCTTCTCCAAAACTTAACCGATTTAACTACTTTTTTCTTTAAAAATTAAAGAAAGGCTTTAGCAGTGTTCCTATGTTTTTCTTTTTTTATATAATCTAGTAAAATTTGTTTTCTGAATGTATGAACGCAGCCGAAAATCTGGCCAATTTTTTAGGTTTTTGAATGTTCATATCTCTTTTAATAATTAATTTATGAAAAAAAGGAAAACATAGGGACATGTATAATGATGGCCATCGATTTTTTGGAAAAAATAATTGCTCTACTGGCATTATCCAGAGAGGAAACAGGGGACGACGTTTGTATGGAAAAACGGCCCTTGTGTTTCCTCTTAAGGCTGTTGATTCAATATGAGTAAATATGACATTCAAAGTTATACGTTTGTGTTTTGTAAAATAATTAGCCGAAGTTATTAAAAATGCTACCCAAAGACACTATCGCATGCGGACGAAGTCGCGGGCACAGCTAGTATTAAAATATATATGGATATATTTACGTTCGAACGTTCGAACCGACAATGCACACACCCGTACAGAAAATGGGTCTTAACGCCTTTTTGGGGTAGGTCGAAACAAACCCAGCCAAACAGTATCGACGCGCCCCAACAAAAAACCTTTTGAGCACACAAAGGCAGCGCAAAAATAATTAAAAAACCCCTACCCCTTCCGGGGAAAATAACCCCTGAGATAAGACCGAACTAAATACAAAACTGAAACTTAACCCCCCCACGGCCTTATAAACCACAAGCATTACGTCCCAGGGCGGTGATCTCACAGAATCACTGCAAGACGTGCATAGCGCCGAGTCGGAAAGAGATGATAGTCCAAACTGCTTAAGTTAGACAGGGACAGGATAAACTCTTGCAGTCGTCATAATTTTGCTCGGCAGACTAATAATAAAGATAAAGCCGGGTAGTCTTTGTGTTTTTATGTGGAGCTCGCGGAACAGAGGCGTCTGTATGTGGTTTGGATGGCTGTGTACGTAGACAATGTGATTGGCGCGTGTTCTTGTAATTAGCGGATGCTATTAGTGTTTTTTAAGTAATATATTGTGTTGTTAATATATTGTATTTTTAGCGGGTTAGAAACATTGTTTTTTTTTGTAGTTGTAGAACCACACTGAAGCCAGTTACTGGCTGGAGCGGCTCGACTTGAATAGTACCAGAATTTCGCAGCATTCTGGAGTGAAGTAGCTTGCAACTTCTTTTTTGAATAAGATATCCACGGGGCGGGGTGGGGGAGGGCTGAAGACGGGCAACGGATCAGAGCTTTCCATGGGCGATGTTGACTTTCCTTCAGGTGACCCGCATCCTGTTGCCACCCTAATCCATACAAAAAAATTAAGAGTACTTTTTTTTATTCTACAAAAGTCAAAGGCACTTTTCTTTTCACACGTTAAAACAATGTCTAGCCAAGGATGTGAGGATCATATTTTTCATACAGCTTAAAGAGGTAGTTAGCATGTACTGGGGTGTAAATCATTCTGGCTTTGTAAAATACCGAGCCTTCTGGGTAGTATAAGGAAAATAAACACATGGAGCATCGGAGCTACGTTGTATCGTTTTAGATTACGATGGTCAGTTTCTGACATCAGTGACGCAATCTTGTACCATTGCAATAATATTTTTTTGAGTTTTTACATAACAGGAAACATGTAAGTCTTGTAACTTGAACTAAATAAATAAATAAAAAAGTACTTTGTTTGAGACATTTTTTTATAACGTCTACGGGATTTTAACTCGATAAAATCATTGTTAATCAGTTTACTTTTGTAATTCTTACATATACTTGAATTCATTTACTAAAACGGGGCTCAAGTTCCGAAACGATAAATTGTTTTAACTTACTACATTTCACAGTGCAATTAATAAAAGCTAGATTTGTAAAAAATAATTTAGTAAAATTTCCTTTATAAACATTTCCTTCAAAGATTCAATTGAATTTGACGCCACAATTTCCGATACGATTGCTGTCTACTGATTATTTTAACCCACTAGACAGCAGCAGATAGTTTGACTTTTTATAAATTACATACAGTATTAGTTACTCGTTTGAATATCTTGATCAAATTTTTTTTTATTAAAAGCCTTTATTCATCATTTTTCGTTTCTTTCATTTACAAAAAAAGATATAAAAACTATTTGTGTAGTATTTGTATTTAGCTGCTTCTGCAAATTCTGCGTAGCCTGTAGCATGACAGCCTCTTACAAATGATTAGTGTTTCATGCCGATGTAAAGTACTTGATAGGCTAGCAACGACGCCCGCTACTCCACGTCACACCAAACTGCCGACGAGACCTAGTGTGGGTAACGCAACGAGTTATACCAGTTAACCGATTACAAGCACCACTATACAGCGGTATACAAAACAACACTTTTTGAAATTCGAACGAAACTCGACACACACGACATGCAGCAGTGTGCGTGACCTTAACTTTGGTTGCGTTACCGACTAGGTCGACGGTACGTTTCAAATATTTTTCTTTTTATATAGAGGACGTTTGATGCAACGTTTGTCAAACGGCAAAAGTGGATAAGTAAATCCATTTGCGATATAATTGTATTTGTCGAATTAATTTCCTTTTTTCTTTTTAGTTTTTCTTTTGTTATTACCCTTAATTTCACGTACATTAGCCGACTTTTTCTTTTATGTGATCTATTAGTTCGAAATAAGTTTGTGTGTATAATAAGTCGTGTTTCTAGTTGCGTTACCCATAACCCCAACACATTGGCACCTTACCCCTCGCAATACGGTTGAAAAGTGGCCTAGCCATTTCTTGGTGGCCTAGCCTTAATATGCACACGGGCCACAGAAATAAAATTCAAAGCAGCCACTTTTACTGGAGTTCGCTAGACTTCGCAGTTTCAGTGGGAGCGCAGAGACGGAGTCCGCAAATGAAACGACACTGAGGCGACTTGCTGAATTAATAAGCTGTACATCGCGTTTACGATAGTTGTTCTTTTTATTTTGTATGGGATGGAAGATGCTCAAACTTTGTCGAAGACCTGCTTATATGAATACACTCTTAAGGCTTCTCCACTTTAAAATGCTATGCAACCGCGTATCTTTTTAATCATTTTTAGGGTTCAGTACCGCAAAAGAAAAATGGACCCTTAAAATACCAAGGTGAGTGATTACCATCCGCAACACCAAGGAGATTGTATATGCGTTGCCAACCCAGAGGGCTAAGATGGAATACCTCTTGTACTAGTAATTACTCCGGCTGTCTTACACTCCACGCCGGAACTCAACAGTGCAAGCACTGCTATTTACCGGCTGGATAAGCAAGCAAGATGGAGGTAGCGATCCGGACTGAACCTGCACAACGTCCTACCACCCGCAAATGGAAATCAATCAAACTAATTACAACTGTCGTAAACGCTACGTCACGTCACGTCGCGACGTGTCACGTTCGTCACGTGACGTTGCGACGAACGTTACTTATTCATGTCGTAATTACACGGATATTACTTAAAGTACGTGACATTTATTGGGGTATTTACGGGAAGTAAAATAGCGTTAGATTTTATCCTGCTTAGTTTTTTTACTCGTCTTAGTGAAGTACGTATTTGATTCATCATTTTACTCATAATTTCAGCCGGAAGATACCCACTGTTGGGCAAACCAATGACGAACGTTGTTATTCGTGGCGAACCTTAGAATTTTGATTGTTTCAATAAGATTCCACTTAGCCTACAGTCAATCAATTTGGTTCATAGACCGCTGCAGAAAGTTGTCGCAATGTATTATCGCTGGGATATTTTTGAGCCGGCCGTTTTTGAGAAATTTCGTTTTAAAGATTCCGTACCCAAAGAGTTAAAAGGGACCCTATTACTAAGACTCCACTGTCCGTCCGTCCGTCTGTCTGTCACCAGGCTGTATCTCAAGAACTGTGATAGTTAGGAAGTTGAAATTTTCGCAGATGATATTATATTTCTGATGCCACAACAAATACTAAATACCAGAATAAAATTAATATGTATTATAGATAATGGAATAAATTTTTCGAAAACGTTGACAATTTTGATAAGGAAATTTTTTATATGTGGTAGGTTACCTGCCCCCCGGACACCCTGTATATATCTGAACATATATTATTATTTCGCTATCCCAGCGCTCAGGTGCAAGGTGCATTGCACCTAAGTGGCGCGATGGCGGTGCAATCTCCCTCGCCGTTCATCATGCCAGGTCTCCCTCATCAATCTTACCGGCATCAATGTTACCTGGAAACTCTCATACCTAGTACAGTCAGCTTTAAAAATATACATACAGTATACAACCATAGCGTCAAAATTATGTATACATCGACCTTATGTTTAGTGGCATAAAGGTGTATAGATATTTTAGACGTCTTGGTAACGTATATATATATATTTATGATGCTGACCGTACTATCTTTATCTATGTAAACCTTAGTATATATATAAATCATACTTATTACGTTTATTGGGACTTAAACGCGATAATAAACTGTTTATTTATTTACCTCGACGTTTCGGCCGCGTTGCAGCGGCCGTGGTCACGAGCAGACTGAAGTGGAGGGTGTCACCGCTGTTTAGCCGCGCGAGTTTTACGAACTACCCGCACTTGGTCTTGTTTATTTTTAATCGTCATATCACCACACCGACACACAATGCTCACAACATCCGAAGATTTATCCGAAGATACATTCCGACGCTTGCACTTGCTGATTACCGGATTTCATGAAGAAGAAAGCTTGTATCCGTCTTCCCGGTTGATATAAATCTTCGGATATTGTGAGCATTGTCTGTCGGTGTGGTTATATGACGATTAAAAATAAACAAGACCAAGTGCGGGTAGTTCGTAAAACTCGCGCGGCTAAACAGCGGTGACACCCTCCACTTCAGTCTGCTCGTGACCACGGCCGCTGCAACGCGGCCGAAACGTCGATGTAAGTAAATAAACAGTTTATTATCGCGTTTAAGTCCCGATAAACGTAATAATTATGTGTGAAAATCACGAAAGTTTAAAACAACCAATGTGTATAAATCCTTTGTTATATTACTAGCGTCCCGCCCCGGCTTCGTACAGGTACAATTAGGATATAAAGTACATAAAATCATTTTTTTTTATACAACATAGGAAGGCAAACAAGCAAGAGGATCACCTGATGGTAACCACCGCCTATAGACACCTGCAACAACAAAGAGAGTGCAGATGCGTTGCCAACCCAGAGGGCTAAGATGGAATACCTCTTGTGCCAGTAATTACACCGGCTGAAATTATCACATTTAGTGAAAAATCTCTTAAAACTGAAAACTGTATCAAAAAATCCGTTGACTAGTTTAAAAGAAGTAAGCGGCTGAAGGTATGAGGGCAGACTAGAAGTGATAGCGATTTTATAGCGACTACGGAATCCAAAAAAAGGGGCCACGACTTTAAGGATTTTTCATTTCATTCATTTGTTGCAAATCACGTTAATCAATGCAACGTTACCACGAGTCTTCTAATTAATTCAGAATAACCAAAAATGGTATACTACCACCGCAGTCACTTTAATGAAACCACTTTCACCGCCTCACTAAACCATGTAATTAACTCTAATGAGCGCCATCTCTGGACGGCTCGTGCAATTAAACAGCGTGTGCGCACGGTGAAGTGTTTAGTTGGCGGTTACTGGCTTTGTGCAGTCGCTTGCGACAGTTTTTTTTTTTAAAGAATTGTTAAGAAATTTTTCGTCTTTTATGTTAAAGAGTCGGACGACCATGTTTTGAAAGAATGAAATAGTTTTGCTCGGCAGTAGGAAACAAAAGAGATTTTTTTTACTAAAATTGTCTGAATTGTGTATATTGTCAAGTTGTGAAATTCACTACCAGTGTCAGTATTTCCTGGCTTGAATCCACCCGAAGATTCTTATTATAACACTTCTTACTTACAATTTTCAATATAAAATCATCAAAATTCCCTAATTACATTCTAAAATAGTAAACCCCTCATCAGATACAATCTGAAAAAAAATCTGAATCGATTGATTCGGAAGCTTAATAAATGCGATGACAGGTGCATCGTGTCATATACGAGCTCTAAAATTACATCGCATGCCAGCGCCCCATAATCGAGCTATATCATCGATAGTGATAGCAAACGATTTCCGCCAGCACTAATTCAGTGCTAATGCGACTAGTCGATGATTAGAATTGTTCGCTGGTCGTTAGTTACGCGTGTTGTGTGCGACCGGTTTGTATATGGTTGGGTTGATAGATAATTTGATGTAAGCGCCAAACTTATCCATTTGGCGTTTAGTTTTTTTAATTCTCAATTTACGGATTCGATTCCCGTGAAGGGCAAATGTTTTTATGATAAATGTTAATGTTTGTACCAGAGTCTTGGGTGTTGTATGTGTATGTATAATATTTATTTATCCTCGTAAGGCCCACATCAAATTTCAGTCTATGAATTTTGAACCATATCGTTTGAGACAGTGAGTTCAAAGTCAGTTTGACATTTGTCCTATATTTAGGACTTGGGGCCTTACGAGGTTATATTATAATGATTGGCAGCTTGAGTTGCTTAATTTGGGACTAAACCTAATTGGTGTTAGTTTTCTCAAAATATTTATAGGTACAAAAGGTATTTATAATGGTTATTGGTTAGATATTTTTCTCTACGCACTAATTGAAAAAAAAAATCTAAGCAATTTAATGTAGTCGCTTAGTAATAACGTTTACACAAAATTTCCATTTACTATGTCCTGTTTTTTGACATAGAAAAATAAATATGAACAATCATCATCATCATCATCATCATCTCAGCCACAAGAAGTCCACTGTTGGACATAGGCCTCCTCCATGGATTTCCAAAGTGGCCGGTTGGAAGCAGCATGCAACCAGCGCCTTCCTGCCACCTGTATGAGGTCATCGGACCATCTTGTGGCTGGTCGTCCTACGCTGCGCTTGCCAATACGCGGTCGCCATTCGAGAACTTTCCGACCCCATCGGCCATCAGTTCTCCGTGTTATGTGCCCTGCCCACTGCCACTTCAACTTGCTAATCCGCTGGGCTATGTCGGTTACTTTCGTTCGTCTGCGGATCTCCTCATTTCTATAATTATATGAACAATGTAATATGTAATTATTTTTTAATTAAAGATGCATTAACCAGCGTCGTGGTACGTAGCCGTGCCTCGACATATGCTGAGTGGGTACCCTTTCGGTGTTCTAGTTCTAAGTTCATCCAGTGTAGTACAGTCACCAGCACCAATATCTGACACAGCGAAGCGTGCAAAAATATCTGACACGTCCTACCAGCCCTAGAAATAGAGTCGTATCAGATATTTATGCACGCTTTGTTGTGTCAGATATTGGTGCTGGTGACTGTACATCTTAGCACCGAATATACTGTTTTCTTTCTTTTCTTTATTAATATTTTTCCTTTTTATTTCAGGTAAGTCACTGAGACCCAAACTGAGCTGATTTATTATTACGTAAGTTTTAAATTTAATTACAGTCAAACGTCTACTAATTGGAATTTGACAATTGATTTCGGGGATAAATGGGTCATTTACGAACGGGAAGCTTTTCTGTTTTTTTTTCTCTTTAATCGTTAAATGTCTTTGGTATACTTTCATTACAGTAAGTAAGTACCCTAACAGTGGCTCTAACATGACTGGCCAAGTTTAGTTTATCTCTATCTGCGTCCCTTTCTTATGACACTAGTTAGACCTCTGTCTGTGTCTCTACACAGGGAGGGGTTAAATTAAACCTGGGCTGTCATGTTAGGGCCGCTGCATGCAAAGAAATACCGGAACGGCACTGTTTAAAAATACTCTACGTGATTTTTTAAAAGTTATTTATTGCCTGGTTACAAGTAAGCCTATCACTCCTCAAGACCAGCTTATAATTTTACTACCTGTTTATCTCCAAGAAAGCAAGAAATACCAAACTATTTTATACCGCCATCTTAAACCAACTAAAACGAATTTATCTAACAACTACGACAGCTCAATTTCTCGCCATACAAACCGACACACAAATCTCCTGTCACTATATTAAACGATTTCCCATACAAAACCATAACGGCGGTCAAGATGGAGAAGGTACATTAATTACGCACTAACAAGCTGGTACGAGTATATACTCGTATAATACTAAGTATTTTATACCGGGTATAAATACTTGGTGTACCTACGATTTATACTTGCGATTTGAGTTATAGATTCGCGCCGGTAGATGTCGCTGCCCGCCGTATCAGATGCACGACCGCATGTTTGTGTGCTATAGTTTTGCAAGGGAGTTTTGAAATGTGTCAATTAGGCGTGCTCTTTTACCTGATTGGGCTAGTTAAAGAGCGTAATGGTTACGTATGTATGTAAATTACTGTTTTAATTCCTCCCGGAAAAGCAGGAGAGTCAGAAGTAGGTAGGTATTCAAGTCTTTGTGTGTATATGTTGATGACATCCTTGGGTCCAGGTTACGCTGATTTCAATGCGGTTTTTTTTGGTCTTTTGAAAGATTAAGACAGTATACAGGATATTTGATAATGAATGGATAATCCTTAAACTGATAAAATAGGCTTTGGCCACGTTAAAAAAACTGTTCGGTAAAAGTGTCATCGTTTTTTAGATTTTTCCACTTATAGTCCAGTTAACTCGGGCAAAAATAAAATAAAAACCGACTTGACTGTGGATTACCTTAAAAACTTAGCAATTTTGCGTAATCTATTTTTATATTTTCTTAACTAGCATATTGTCCCCTATCATCTATTTACGGATTATCCAGTAATTACCAAACTGCCTGACTACACTAATATAATAAAGAGAAAAACTTTGTTTGTTTGTTTTTTTGTTAGTTTGTTTGTATGTAGGGGGTAATCTCTGGAACTACTGAACCGATTTCAAAAATTCTTTCACAGATAGAAAGCTACACTATTCCTGACGGACATAGGCTACTAATTTTACGTGAACGAAGTCGCGCGCGTCCGCTAGTATAGTATAAAGAGAAGGTACTGTTATGTTTTTTTTGTAAGCTTTCAATGATATTAGTTTGTTTAGGTTAAATCTTGCAAGTCAGTTTTCACCTACGTTTCGTAGCTGATTGTTACTAAATTTGGTGTGGCTATGTCTGACTGATCACATCACATTAAATAAAGTACCAACAACATTGTTTTAATAAAAATGAAATTTTAGACAAAAAACTTAAGCATTTCGTTTAAAACATTTTGAGTGACCTTCTCAGAATTACTCCATATATCTTGAAAATATACACGTTTCTACCGTATTTTAAATTCTGTTTATCTCACAAACACTATCAACGCTCAGAACCTTATTTATTAAATCTGTTAGTCTTGACAAGGCAAGTTATACAGGTATTGTAGAACCTCCATAACAGTTCAGCTATCTGCGGATATGTCTAAAAACGGATCTCATTGTTGGTATAGTTAGCGTAAATTTTAGATTTCCGATAGCATACATTTCCAAAGTAACTTACACTGTATTTAAATAAGTAACCTGAACTTGAAGTTTCCTTACATAACTAGACTGACTAGACTGATGCTTCTCAAAAAATGGCATATCAAGCGCATGTGTGACTATATATTTACCATCACATGACTTGTGCACTCGTTTGCCTCCTTTGCTTTAAAAAATTAGATTTAATTTGTATGTACACCATTCGTGCAAGTAGCGAACGGTCGTACTATTTGATCCGGATGATGCCTCGTATAGAGACGAAACGCGCGTCAATGGTGTTGCTTTAGTGTTTAGTGGTGGTGGTGTATAGTTGTCTGAGGCGTGGCTGGAGTCGTGCGGGTGGTAGGACCTTGTGCAAGGTCCGTCCGGATCGCTACCACCATCTTGCTCGCTAATCCTGCCGCTAAGCAGCAGTGCTTGCACTGTTGTGTTCCGGCGTGGAGAGCAAGACAGCCGGTGTAATTACTGGCACAAGAGGTATTCCATCTTAGCCCTCTGGGTTGGCAACGCATCTGCACTCTCTTTGTTGTTGCAGGTGTCTATAGGCGGTGGAGATCACTTACCATCAGGTGACCCACTTGCTTGTTTGCCTTCCTATGTTGTATAAAAAAAAAAAGTGTGACTATTTACCATTGCCCCCTTTGCTTTAAAAAATTAGATTTAATTTGTATGTACACCATTCGTGCAAGTAGCGAACGGTCGTACTATTTGATCCGGATGATGCCTCGTATAGAGACGAAACGCGCGGCGATCGTGTTGCTTTAGTGTTTAGTGGTGGTGGTGTATAGTTGCCTGAGGCGTGGCTGGAGTCTCTATCTGTGTCAGTGTGTATAGGATGTAAGTGTATGTGCCTGTGTAATTGTTTTCTTGAGTTTATACCCAAGTAGCACTCAAGCGTTATATCAGCTGTATAGTAGCTGTATAGAGGTGATCGCCTCTATACGGCTACTATGCAGCTACTCGTGACCACGGCCACTGAAACATGGCCGAAACGTCGAGGTAAATCAACAATATTTTTCTATCGCGCTTAAGTCCCGATAATGTTATAAATATGTGTGAAACTCGCGAAAGTTTAAAACAATTTACTATACAGCTGATATAACGCTTGCATGCTACTTTGGTAGTACGTGTTAGTGTTTACTGAATCCAATCAACCTTAAACTAAGAATTGTGTATAGTTTTGATACGAAACGCTGTGCTTTAGCACAATAACATTTTGTAACTACGTAAATTTCTAAGTATTCTGCCAATATCTTTTCTAGTTGACACCTTAAACCGAATTATGACAAAGTTCTCTAGCGTGTTTCAAAATTCAGTTTGGTTGACGTTACCTAAGGCAACACTTAACCTAAACGCACGTAAGTTGCAAAATATCTAAACACACATTTACGTTACTAAATGTCATTTACCATACCAAAACCTGTTCCATCACACACCACTGAACATACAGCTTGCCTACGCATTTCAAATACTTAGACGTTTCGACCAGGGTGACCTTACCATATTGTTCTGTTTTTGTCTCCGGCCAGTCACATAAATCGCCAGCCCTATTAGATATTCGTTCGTATATCAATCGATGGTTGGGCAAGATTCCGTTCCAGGAACAACGCGGTTGGACGCTACCTGTCGTCGGTGCGTGCTGCAGCGTAGGGTTGTGCGAACACAAGTTATTTTTGAATATTTTATTGAAATAAATTTTGTGTAATTGATATTAAAAGGAACAAGGTTATAATTTAGAGTTAAATTATTCTAAACTAAACGAAACACACAATTCAGAATTTTTAATTTATTAGATATTGATTAGGTATGCTGATAGAATAAGACTTTGAAATAAATTTCAAATAAATTACTTAACATGATATTTAAGGACAGATAACATTACAATTGGTAATATCCAGAAAACGGACTTAGTTTTATAGCCTCCATAACTAACACTTGACTTCTGGTGACTCGAGTACAAACAGACGTATTCATCATATGATTATTTGCCCCCTTCAAGATTCCAACCCGTAACCTATATTTTCATAACCAGGGGCACTAATAATGAAGCTATAGGGTCATCAATCATGACAAAGTATGTATCACATTAAATATAAATACACCAGGTGCAAGACATGTAAAGAATACATTTTGATTTTCATTTGTTTTCTCTTAAACAGCTTATGTACCTAGTAGTTACAGCTTGTCAAACAGATCTTTAATGCAGGTCGATATTAGCTGCATAAACAATCAATATTATTTCATCGACTTGCGACATCCCTACCCATCGGCTATCTCGCTCGCGGTATCGCACGGCCGCGGCCGCCGAAAGCCACGCGATCCGCTTTTGTTCGAGTAGCGAAGATATATGCGCGGGCGCACCAGATTTATGTCCGAGTTATATAGGGAAGCTCATTAAAACATGTTTTTTTGTATGGATTGAGTTTTGATCAAAGTTTAGTACGTATGATTTATGCAATAAAATCGTGGATGAAACGAAACGAAACGATGGAACGAAAGTTAATTTGAGAATTTAAACGAGATTTTATTTTGAAACAATAAGTATTAGAAATATTTCATTTTTGTAACCGAAATTTCTTTCGATTTTTATTTTAAATGTTCTTTTTTAACATTCAAATTATTAAATTAAAATTGTAATGACAACACAAAGAAAAATTAGGGCAATAGCAGGACCTGCCATTGCCCTAATTTTTCTTGTTTTTTTTTTTTCTTGTGTTGTCATTACAATTTTAATTAGAAATATTTGTTGAATATGCTATTTATTTAGAATTGAATTTAAAAAACATACTTTCGATGTTATTACATTATAAAAAAATAGATCATATAGATATAGAATTTTACAGACATTAAAAAAGAAATTTGTTTCATAATTCATGTAGTTTTTTAAAAATACTATTGCTGTGACGTGTGTCTTGGGCGGTGGTGATCACTTACCATCAGTTGACTCACTTGCTCCTTTGCCTTCTTATTTTATAAAGAAAAGAAAAGATTATCGAGAATTGATGGTAGGTATACTAAGTGAGTACTTAGTACCGTTGTGTGTGTGTTTTCGTATTTGCACCTACCACAGTTAAATACATGAATAAACATGTCTGTCACCTTAATTCTGTAAAGGGAACGACAGCTGAAACCTTCAGTTTCTCGAAGCTTCTGATGCTTAACTAATCCTTTATTAGCATAACTTGAAATTTGGGAGGTTTTCGTTAGCTTGATGCTATCACATTCAAATGGTTCCAATGGATATATGTATGTAGTTTTTTTTAGGAAAAAAATGTTCATGATTTGTATGAAAAAGTGAAATGAAAAGCTTGTTTGATCCTTCATCCAGGTCAAAACTGAAAAATTAATCGATGCGAATTTTACCACAGAGGTAGTTAAAAAGCCAAAGAGTGACATATAGGCTACTTTTCGACTTATAAACTTAAAAAATTGATGCGAGCACAGCCATGGGCGGATCCAGGATTTTTTTCTGGGAGGGGCGGACGGGAAGAAAAATCAACAACTGTTAGAAATAAATTTGAAGTGCGGGTGGTATACCCTATTGCAAGATCCGTTCGGATATGTAGCTACCACCATCTTGCTCGTTTATCCTGCCGCTAAGCAGCAGTACTTGCACTGTTGTGTACCGACGTGTGGAGAGCAAGACAGCCGGTGCAATTACTGGCACAAGAGGTATTCCTCGCCCTCTAGGTTAGCAACGCATCTGCAATCTCCTTGGTGTTGCGTGTGTGTTTAAGCGGTGGTGATCACTTACTATCAGGTGTCCCAATTGCTTATTTGCCTTCCTATTATTATTTTATGTACACTTTAAGTCAAAGGAATCTATAGCATGACATTCATAAGTGCTACCTGTAAGCCTAATCTGAATAAAATATTTTGACTTTGACTTTGACTTTGATAGCCATACGGTCTTGGTAGGCGTGGCGTCACCGCATAGGTTTAAGGCTTATTAGTTTTAGTTTAGTTTTTTAAGTTCAGGACCCCGCTGAAAATCAGCGCTGCTGCTTGCAGCAGCTTATGCTGAGTGGGGGGTCCCTTTCAGCATAAATTACCTAATTAATAACATAATTTATTATTATTATTATATTTTTACCTATAGTCTATTTCTGTTTTTTTTGTTGCTGAATAAATATTTTCTTTCTTTATTTCTGTCTTTCTTTCGGTTACGGTTGTATACGGTTGACCCGTGAGAAACCCGACAACACGTGAAAGGATACCGTCATTAATACATATTAAACGAAACCTCCAAATAAATTAAACAGTCCTATCCATAAACGATAAATTCTTCTAAGCCCAAAATTATCCGGACACATGACATACTCTCCATAAATTGACTGCACTAGGATCGGTCCGAGTCCAGGTAGATGGTAGATTGACTTCCATAAAATCAAATTAGGTACCTTTGTGAGCGGTGCTATTTATCTATTTTACGGACCAACACGACACTCTGCTGATACGTTTTTTAAACATAGTTTTATGTGTATGTGCCACATAAGTTGTGGGGTTTATGGGGCGCGTGGTTTTTATGAAGGCTTTATCGATTCCGATGTTAAATAACGCTTTGTGTATCGGATTAGAAACTGATTCTGCAGTCGGTTGGGTCGGATGGGTTGAAGGTACAGTAGGGGAAATTGATTCACGTACCAGCTTAGAACCCTATCGCAATGACGCGACGCGTTAAACGCCAGGCTATGTCATACAAATGTCATGCGTATGTCTCTTCGACTAGGTTCTACGGTGGTACGTGTTTCAATTTCCTTGACTGTATGTTGTTGGGTTGGTATTGGAGAGAAAGATGGATTCTGCAATCGGGTGAATGCAAATAAGTATTATTTGGTACTAGTTCTAAGTTTCTATTGTTCAATACTTGCTAAGAACTCGTGTTACTCTTTGTTTTATAAATTGTTACACTTAAAAGGTGTAATTTTTTAAGTCTCTTGGTATTATTATTAAGATCTGTAGCATTATGTTTGCACTGAAAAAAAAGGAACTAACGAACTAGTTTGGTGTCTTAATTGGTTATTTTTTTTTGGTTAGTCGTGATTTAGGTTAATGACATAACAAAACATCGAGTATTTCCTACTGATACACATTTGATGATTTATTTGAATCTGAATCCGAATCAGAAAGATTTATTTGTGAAACATAGGTTTACAAATAAGGTTGATAATTTGTGAAAGTATCACTATGTTTTGCCTTTTAACAAAGCATACAAATAGCTACAAATAACATGCAGCATGCATAAAGTCCTTATATACTAGAAATACATTTTTCTTCATTACATTATGTTGTATTGTCGAGATATTTTTGTATGGAATAGAAAGCCTTTTTTGCCAAGAAGTTATACAGCTCTTTTTTTAATTGAGATTGGTCTTGCAGTTTGGTGGTTCTATTCTAATAAATGGTTCTATTTACAAATCAAGCGTTAGGTAAGATGTAACAAATAGTTCGGTAGTCACTTTTTTTTGTGTAATTGGTAAACAAAACTTTGGTTACGTATAACAAAACTGTTTTTTCAGTGTGGTTTTAAATTATTATTTATTTGTTGTTTGCTAATTGAAAAATGTTGTTTGAATACAATTTTGATTCAACTTGTGCTCTTCTGCTCGGTATGTCTTGTTGTTAAGGCTAGTGTTAAATGGAAATCCTGTTAATAAAAAAAACAAATATACAGATTGACTTGAGAATGTTGATGAGTGATGACTGATGTCAAAAAGTGAAATTTTAGGTTAAAATATTGTTTACTACTTAAAACAAGTGTGGATGAATAGACTTTACAAATAAACCTTGGTCACCTAGTTCTAAATTCTATAAAATTACCTAATCGTTAAAAAAAACGTCATCACTGAATGAAACGCTCCGACAAATAGTCCAGAATCCAACCGCATACCTCAATTAGTCACCGCGCGTTGTCACATCGCTCGTAATTACTTAGTCAAAATGGTCGCGAATGCTGCACTTGGCGCTAGCAGCGTTCTTTGGCACCTTTGTGTACAGTGAGCATTATATTACTCTACGGTATATAAGCTTTAAATTTATCTGAGTACATAAACTACTTACTGGAAACTACTATTGTTGATACAACTCTGTTAATATTTAACCTTCTCTACACTACTGCATGTTGAGGTATTCGTATTGAATTTGTAACTTATCTAAATTTTCTCTGAGGTGCAGTATTTCGCATGACAATCATTGTCATAATATGAATTCACATAACATTCCTAATTAATTATGCATAATATTAAACTGGCATAATGATAAAAAAGTATAAGACTTATTTACTATAATTATACTTCATTGCTGCATCCTAGGAGATTTAATAAACCATGTAGTCCGTTTTCCGTGGTACTGCATCTTCACACGATTTTTAGAAAACCTTTTAACAAATCTAAAAAGAAAAAAGGCTGAATGCATATCAATTCCTTTACCCCTTTCCCAAGTGTCGCGTAATAGAAAGTGCGGCTGTCATTCGTCTTTTCGTGTGGTGCATCTTGCACATAATTCGCGTGATAAATTGTGTTTTTTTGTGAAAAGCTCAATATGTTTTCAATTTTTTAGCAAGCATTGCGTAAACAAAGTCGTGAAATGACAAATAAAGAAACAAGCCGAAAAATCGAGCGATCAGAAAAGGAATTAAAAACAAGAAACCGGCAAAATGATACGTACGTAACTGGATTCTTCTTACAATGTTACAGGTTGACAATAGAATATAAAACGGGGCACTCTTCTACAAAAGTATATTTTTTTATTGCGTATACGCACTATCTCTTCAATTAAGACGCAAGTTGTCAACACAACATAACCTACATTTTCATGCCGTGATGGTACCAGATACCATCCGAAAATGTGCAACTTTGGGCCTGTAACCCTCTAATTAAAGTCCTGGGACTTTATTTTTTCTTATTTCCTAAGTGGTAACACACGATGTTATCCGGAAATAAAATTTTAACTTTCTTCAAGTGGTGGCACGAGATGTCATCTTGAAAGTTAGCTATGGCTTACTCAGCCTTTTTTGCCCAAACAGAAATCGAAGACGACTCTGTTTTTTTGACGACTATTCCTACGACGTCCTATGACGTATGATGAATTGTGAGCCTCTATAGGCCATGTAATTCGAAACTTCCGCCGGCGACCACAGCACAGGGGTATCCCCGACTAACTCGCCTGGTCATTCGCCGAAGATAATGGTGATCACGATCACGAAGAAGGCGACGTCGAATCACTGCGTCAACCGGATCCTAAAGTCCCACTTAATAAGAAAAAAATTCTCTCTGAAATATTAACAATACTCAACTTAAATTTTTTTCTCTGGTTTAACAACAACCAACCAGCCGCAATCAATAGCGACCATTACTCCAATGACTTATGAAATTAACAATACTCGTCAATGCAAACATTGCAGATAAAGGCACTGCTACCCAAAATATTGTTCGTTGAGAATTTTTAAAGCATCAAAGGCCCTAAAGGTAAATGCTATCAGCAACATAAATAAGAAGTTGGAAAAGGCAGAACCAGCTAGGTGTTGGTATATTAAACTGGTCAACCTGATATGGTAACTGATAATCAGAAAGATTTTAATAAATTTGGAATTACTAAAAACATTCCAAAAACAAATTAGACTTTATACGACCTACACTAAAAGAAGACCTACACTATAAGAAGACCATGACCTGCAGAAGATTTAATTTCAATGCTGGACAAAAGCTTCATTAACATTATCCAAGCTGTAATGCGGGATAAATTTATTTTTTGAAATAATTTAGGCGATAACATCAAAACTACCAAGTCAATTTCGAAGACAGTCTTCAAATTATGAAACCAGCTCCAAGACTCAGCCTGGAAGAGCGCGAGCGCGTCCTGCGTCCTCATGCTGCTACCCGCCCTACCCCGCCACCGCGGCAGCCGCCCGCACGCCGGCACCCAACAGCGCAGGCGAACCGCCCTCAGGACCTTCGAGGCTGCCGCTAGAAGTACATACCAGTTGTATACAGTACTACAGGTACATGCTAATTGTATACAGTTTTATCTATATAATTGGTTACATATAACCGTAAATTCTGGAGATAGTTTGAAGGAGGTGAATTACATTTTGCACAAAAATGTAGATGTCTATTAAAAAACTGAAGTGTTTAAGTTGGATCAAGTCATGTAAGGACTGTAGAGGTCAATTTATTTATATTTTTCTAACAGGAAATTTCCGATTTATTCTTAATTTAAAAGCACTCAACAAATTTATTTTGCATACTTATCTTGAAATGGAAGACTGACACTGCTGCTAATTTACTATCCAAAGTTTTTTATACATGACAACACTCAATATTAAGGATGCTTATTTTTCTAAAGCCAATGCATAAATCTTGCAGAAATATCTGTTTCAGATTGGATAATAATTCAATGGAATTCACTTGCATAATAATTATGGTTTGTCTGTGCTCCACACCATTAAAAATTTACAAAATTGGTAAAACCTGCACTTGCTTTCTTACGTGCCAAAGGGCACAAACTATGGGGCTGTTAAGATGGCACAATGAAATTAACTAGTGACACTAGAAAACATGGAATTTTAAAATCAATTAGGAAAAAAGTATTTTCATACCTAATAGCACTTATATGTTTTTAGGTTTTTATCCTAATTCACAAAACATGGCCTTAGAATTACCAACAAAGGAAAGAAACAAGATTTATGAAAGTATATATATATATAGGTCTAGACATATCCATAGGTATAAAAATCCTTAGGAACAATATGTAAATTTAGATAGTTTATAGGAACACTCACTGCTGTTTGTCCAGCTACATTATATAACCATATAATGTAGCTGGAAAAAGTTATGTGAATGGCTAACCAGCCATACATAACTATATATACAATATATACATAACTTTTTGAAAGCAACAAGAACATTGCATTATTAAAAAATCAAAAATGTGACTCGGAGATAAAAGTCAGCCCAGTGATTGCAATTTAATATAGTGGAAAAGAAAAGTTACTCAACAACCCTGTTCGGAAGGATCATTTCTAATTAGAAATCTACTACTCTGACCAGTCTCTTTCGAGACGGGGAAGTTTCTATATCACAATAAATTGTTAGTAAAAATTGAAAATAATAATACTAATAATTTTAAGAAGATAATAATAATAACAATAAAAAAAAAAATAACCTTAACCTATTTGGAGTTGTTAGTACCTTCTATAGCATTAAAGTATTCCCGTCAAAATGTGAACAGCTCAGAAATTTTATTAAGGATTGACGACACCATACTGGTATTAGTTATTCATATAAATAGGATGGGCGGGAGACAATTCCTAAATTAATACCATAAATATAGAACAGAATAAATTAGAATCTGGGGGGCACGGTAGTGCCCCCGCCAAGTCGAGCAATTATTTATTTCGACCATCAATATAAAATAATAATAATATATGAAAAAAAAATATATATATATATATATATATATATATATATTATATAGTAATCTGCGAAGTCATTCATACGATCACAGAAAAAACTAGGAAGCAGCAAGGTTGGCAGTAAGCTCCAGAAGTATTTTTCTTTTAAAAATTGATACATTTAATCCTCAATTTTTTTGACAGGAACAACAGTTTCTTTCTCTTATGTTTTTTTTCCATCCCCTATCTTTGTGTATTAAGAAATCATTATGATGAAACAACTGGAGTATAAATAGTTCTTTATTGGCCAGGCCAGCCATGGCTTCTTCATGTCCTTTAAAGTATTTCAAAGGTATTATTATTATTTTTACTTTTAACACCAAATGAAAATAATAGTTCCCCCACACTTTTAGAACATCACATCCATTCTTTCCCAGCATGACACCTTTTAAAGCAACTAGGCCAGAAATGTAAAATTTCTAATACTGAAGTTTGTTAAAAATGGGGCCAAATGTGTCACATTGAAATCATTTATATTAGATCAGCATCATCGCTCAAATTAGGTACCTGTTAAAGAAATCCGTACCCATAATAGTGTTAACAGATTTGTTTTTTCTAATTAGGCCTAATGTACCAAGATATCAAAGTGGTTGGGATTTTGGCATTGTATTATCTGACCTTTCTAATCATTCAGCGAATGAGTCATTGTCTTTAGAACTAATGACCAAAAAATTTTTGTTAATTGTTTTTTTTTTCTGGGCTTATCAACTGAAGGTACAAAGCCTTTGAATACAGACACTGTGGTTTGTTAAAATCAAAAGTTTTGTAACGAACAAGATAAACATTAATCTCACAATAGACGATGTAATCAAAACATCAACTGCTAATAGAGCTAATCCAAAGAAGACTCCTTTACTTTCTAGGAAATCCTAGCATTCGCCCAGTAAAACTCTCTCTGCCTACTTAGACTGAACACGTCTTTTTTAACAGTCGCTGACCGATTCATTGTCAACCCCTTGTCGAGGTTTTTTGTTCCTCTAACAGCATGCGGCAATGTTGGCGGCTCGCTGCACTAGCATTGCGACAACATATCTAGCGATGGTATTGGATTTTAATAACTATCGATGGTACCGATGCTATCGATGGGCCTATCGGTATTGTGATACTTTTTTATTTATTTGCAATATATTTTTTTGTTTCGAGTTCAACTATAAATAGTCAAACTGTCGATGGTTCAGCAACGCTGCGCTGCGCTGCACCGGAGTCTCCATAGACGCCATCAAACACGCAGCTGGCTGGACCAGGTCTTCTGTCTGCTTCACTATATTATATGATTTACCGTTAGTAGACACTACGCGAGGGTGAGTTTTTTTTGCTGAGGTTTTAATTAATGGTGTAACGTAGCTATGTTCAGTAAGGGTTACTTTACCTCTTACAACCTGACTGAGTTAAGTACACATGTCTTTCTTTAAAACTGCCTTTAATTCTGCATTGGAGCGCTAAACATCTACATGGTTTATTAAATCTCCTAGGATGCAGCAATGAAGTATAATTTATGGTTAATTGAACTTACCTAAAGTGAACTTCAACCAAAATTATACGAGTTGCTGCATCCGTAGAGATTTAAGGTCCCTACCCTCCCTTAGGTTTGCTAAGTTGCCCCAAAAATAGCAGAATTAAGAAGATATTACTCTAAAACGAATGACAGCCGCACTTTCTATTACGCGACACTTGGGAAAGGGGTAAAGGAATTGATATGCATTCAGCCTTTTTTCTTTTTAGATTTGTTAAAAGGTTTTCTAAAAATCGTGTGAAGATGCAGTACCACGGAAAACGGACTACATGGTTTATTAAATCTCTACGGATGCAGCAACTCGTATAATTTTGGTTGAAGTTCACTTTAGGTAAGTTCAATTAACCATAAATAATAAATCCGTATAATTGAAATATGCATAACATTATTAAGTATACCTTTAATTGCCATAAAAAAAATCGCATATACATCATAGGTCAAAGATGATGTGTATAGGTTTAGGTTAGGTTAGCATTCTTCAGACCCGAAGGGCCGAAAGCACTCAAAAAAAGAATCTAAGTAAAAATATCGCGCGCATGTTGGTCGTAATAATCAACTCCCAATACCACCTCGCGTTTTGTTACGCAAATAGTTACATTCGTGAAACAATAATTTATCAATTTGCCTTTTATATTTATACTTTTTAATACTTATGAGAAATAACGTTATGCCAACTTGAAGTTATGCGAATTAATGTATCTTCGGACTAAAAAATCTCACCGAATGTAGAATATAAAAATCAAGAGTAAGTGCTGTGTAAGAGTGTGTTTGATTTCAAATAATTTTATTTAGGAATAAAAATTACAAACAATTTATTTTTGAAAACTCAAGATCCTTTAAGAACGAAATTATCCGGATACATAGATACATACAAAATATAAAATAGTGTATAAGGTCATTGTTACTAACCCATGGATCCAAGTCCGAAATAAATCTTTTTTTTAATAGATCAAGCAGCTCTGGTAATATTTTCAAAACAATATAATTATAATAATTAAAATGAAGAATACCTACTGCCAACTCCTAACACTATGATTTGTCAAAGCGTTTAAACTGACAAGTGACAAACTAACAAGTGATTACTAAAGTTTAAAACAATATTTATTTAAACATTATAAACCAGCCTGCAGGTGTTGCAGCACCATTTCACTCAACTATTAATATCTGGAACAGGCAAGCGATTATCTAAGGGTGGCAGCGACGAGCTCGACGCTGGCGCAGCGCCCTGTCTCACTCTAGCGCTAGCTCGAGTGAGCGAAACAGGGTGATGTTTCGACGTCGAGTCCCACGCTGATGCGCTTAAAGAATAACAATGCAGAACATTTTGTCATCGAGTCGTTTATTTAACCCGTCTAATGTATGTGTAACAGTCAGTGTCAAAGATAAGATAGATTCATATTTTGGCACAATTTGACACCAATTACGAAACGTCCGATTACGAGGGACGTTATTAGGATCCACCCCCCATTCTATATCCTTTAAAAGCCGACAACGGACCAGCGAGTTCGCAGGGTTGCCAGTGACCTTGGGCAATGGTGGTCACTTCTGATCAGGTGACCAGTCTGCAATTCACTAAATATCCTCATTATGAGTAATAAGACAAAGGAGTAAAATACATACCACTTCGACATAATAATTTATAGCATAGCATACTCTTTCTTTGCTTAATGAACTACAAGATATCTCTTTAAGGTTTACGTCCGCCTGGGTGTCTGTAGAAAATGTGCGAGACATTATGAGGAAGCCTGCAAATTCATGTTAGTGAAAAGATTCCCGGTAACCCCGGTTGGAGCATATCATTGGAGCGACTAGGCGACTGCGCACCAATATCATAACATGAACTATCATATCGTATTTGGGGAAAAAGTCTATAAAATTTTAACTTTAGCTTTATAACATAGGGCTCAGGTTTCGAGTAATTTAACGCTAAGAACGTCGCACATAGTCTTGACTATAAAACAACATTTAATTAAGCCTAATTTAATTTTAGCTCGCATTATAGCAATCAACACCTATTTCTGCTTACCGCTGCATAAATCAGCCGCGCTCATACCGCGCCGGTCTGCGCCCGCGCATGCATCACGCGCAAACTGCCGCTGTCGGCGATATATCGTGCGATTAGCCGCCATTTTGATTATGACGTGACATTTCGTTGTACACTGTTGATGTGCTGGGTAGTTATTTCGGGAAGAGATAAATTGTTAGACTTTGGTGTGGCCAGAAGAACAGATAATCATGGCGCCTCGGTGAAAGGTCATTCTAACTTATTCATGTGTTCTATGATGGTGCCTGCTGGTATAAAAGTCACAATTTAAAAAATGTTGTTACCTACCGTTACTAAATTAGTTAATATCAGTTTCATAAGGGTTTTGTAACGATTTCTATTAGAAAACTGGAAAAAATTACCTTGCTTCTCCGCGAAACTAGTGCTGTGCACTTGTAGAACAGCTTTTGCGATATATATATGTATTTCATGTAAAACCCACCATCCTCTGCTCCCATATGAAACAACATATCACACCGACACAACTACATTTAAAGTACATGATCTACGCCCGTTTCGCCCTTATACAAGGCATCGACGGACTATTATATAGTGCAGAGAACTGGTGTCGCGAGCAAGGTAATTTGTTCCAGTTTTGTAGATATGGACCTTTACAAAGTAACACCTGAACCTATTACCATTTAAAATCAGTTTTATTTTCTATATCAGGGTTATTTTCAAAGTTTCCTATGATTACAATAAGGGTGGTAGGGTCACCGACCTCCCCCTCCTTTGGCGCGGGCTAGCCCCAGCACGTAGGCTGGGGCTCCGGTCAGGCGTCGTAGTAGAGCATGTTCCAGGCTTCACGACGCCTGCTAGTAAGCCGGTTTGAGGGTGACGCCGTTGTGGGTTTTAGTTAGGGTATGCCCCGCACTCTGGGGGGAGAGTCCCACATATCCCCTGAAAACAAAGCTTTCCCACCACAAAAAAGGAAAGTTCTCAAAAAGATACACTGTTCTCGGAAAAAAATATTGGGACAGTTAACACCTATTTTCGTACGTTAACACCAATTGACCTAGTCCCAAATTCAGCACTAAAGCTGCTTGTGTTATGGGTACCTACTAGACAACGGATATACATACTTATATAAGCATATCCGTATATACGTATAAACCCAAGACTGGTACAAACTTTCCTATTCATCATACAAACATTTGCCCATCCTGGGAATCGAACCCGGTAGCTCAAGCTTTGTAGTCAGTGTTACTAACCACTAGGTTTACTGGTCATCAAATATCTTTCAAAAATATTTTAAGGTTTCGCATTTTTGGAAAGTTTGTCCCAGTTATGTTATTAAAAATTATCTTACAGTAATAATGGCGGTATTAAACCCTGACTATACAGCCATCATGCGCCTGCGCTGACAACTAGTCGGCACGTTATCAGTTCGCGCCTTGTACTGCTTATTAGCTCTGAATAACGACATGGTGAAAGCTTTGTATATCTTTGTGTGCGAAACGTAATTATTAATTTCAGTCACACTTATTATGAATTCATTTGTTATGGTTATGAATTTATGATTTGACGACGAAGTGTTCACGTCTGACTGTAAATGAGTGTTTCTCAGAATATGGGCGGTTGTTAGTTTTTATATCTGTGTGTTTGTGGCTTTTTAGAAGCTAAACTAATCGGACTTTTGGATTCATGAACATCTGAAGTTTTTTTTATGGCTGTTAACAATATTTTAACCGCATAACTATCAACAGTTATATTTTGATTCGTTTCTTATGGGAAACCTGTCATTATAAATGTAAAATGTAGGTCAATCTAACTGCGATTTGGGCACTGGGAACCATTATTAATGTATCTATAAACATATATAAGAAATAACAAACAAACAATAATGTATCAAAGTAAATATACTTTTTTGAGAAGCCTTCATTGAGTCAACCTTAAATTTAGTTTTTCCAAATTGTCTTCAAATCTGGCTTGGACTTTGTTTTTCAAAAACCTGTCTTTTACCTTAAACTGTTTATTGCTTTACAGGAGGTACCTAACCGGTACTTGTATTAGTGGACAAATTGTTGTCTGAAATATATAAATAAGTTAAATAAATTACACTTCAATTTGACCATGCGAGGTGCAATTCTCGTCATCAGATACATAAGCTATAAAATTAATTTAACACAACACAAAACCTTATAGCGTCAAGAAAGAGATTATTTTTAATCAGCCTGTCCGTTTCGATTCGATATAAATAGCATTTCCTATCTTATTCTAATAATATTCTATTTATTATAAACGCAAAAGATTCGTATTCTTTCACACAAAAAGCATTAAACGGATTTCTATGACACTTTACACTAATGTAGCTTGAACAGTCCAAGAAATTACATGACCACTTTTCGAACTTATTGCAAGGGAGTAAGGTTGAAACGTGGCTAAGCAGTTACTTGGTTGATATCAGAAACATAATGGCTATTATGTGCATGGAGTTTTTGTACTTCACGCGAATGAATTTGCGAAGCGTCCGCTGGTTTGAAATATCACTCACGCATTCCCCATATTTTACGTATAATCGTTTCATTATTATAATCATTATGCAAGTGCATACCCCGTATATCACTTGGCACGCGTTCTTACTCAATAATAAACCGATCAGAGCACTTGCAGGATTCACCCACCCATCATCTGTTCTAAAATCAACGTAGGGGTAACATCTACTTAACAAAACTGTCATTATCTATGATACGGACACAGTGGACTGGCGATGACAATATAAAAACAGGACGTAAGGAACGAAAACGAACCTTATACTTCAGTCTTTAGAGGCGCTTGAAAAGTAACGATACTTTGGCATGATGGCAATGATAAAATACTCTAGTTCGGAAGAAAATGATTCGTAAATGTTTGGGATTAGAGATCAGCGGATGGTAGACGTTGGTTTGTGTTGATGTTGAGGCGTAAAGCATCTGTCATTGAGTAACATATGTGGACGGGAATTGATGTGAGCACGGACAGTGAAATACGTGGATTCGTCCGGTGCTATATATAAATGCAGCTGTCGTGTCGTGTTGTGTCAAATACAACTTCTCACGCTTAGAATAGTCTTGCGATTGGGTGGAAAAAGGGTTGGCGGTGCCGTCTAGTTAATTGGCTGTTTTTTTTGGGACATTAATGCGTCTTAAATTGAAAGGTGGCCCAATTGTTTGTGACAATGATTGCCAACAATCTTGGTAATCTTTACATAGTACAAAACAGAGTCGCTATCCGCTTGCTCCTTCTAAACTGCGCAACGGATTTTAATACAATTGTCATTGTGTTTCAGAGATTTTTTTACGACAATTCTTTCGCGTAAAGCCGAGGTTGGTAGTTAGTATGAAACTAAAGTAAAGATTGAAACAATCGTAAAGGAATTTTATTATTATATCGGACATAAAGTTTAACTTGTAAATTGCAACGAGATGCTAAGTGGAAAAGGCGAACATCACTAGTCGCCATTGCTATTAATTTTTTTTTATTGAATCCGTAGCCAAATAAAAAACGAAAAAAAAACATTCCTTTAATATCAACCTACCCCAGGGAGTACAAAGAGTTTCTTACAAAGTGTGGAAGCGCAAGCGCAACCGAACGCGTTCGCTAGTCTGGCACATAGATCTTAACTAATTAATTAGCCATCCTATTGGCACAACTCCGCGCATGCGCGGGGCCTGTCATGAGCTCGTCGCTAAACGGGTGGGCGGTGATCCTCCGTTAGCCTATTGACATTTCCACTGTGTAACAAATTATAATTTAGAAGACAATGAAGCATGAATAGTACTGTACAGTAATCACCAAATATCCTAGCGGGTACAAAAATTTCAAACGTATTATATGGCTCAACCACTTTCTTTACTAGCACTTGTAGCTATTACATAATTAATCTTAACTTCTTTATTTACTAGCTCTTCAATCTATTATGTGTTTTCAAATTGTTTTAATCTTTCGCGATTTTCACACATACTTATTACGTTTTAGGGGACTTTAATACGATAATATTCTGTTTATTTATTTATCTCGACGCTTGCAACGGCCGTGGTCAAGTGGTGGATTATGTTTCTTAACCTCTTTCTTTCTTTCTTTACTGGCACAACTAGCTATTATGTGGCTTAAGGATCTTTCTCTAGGTACTAGCACATGTAGCTCTTATGTGGCTTAACCTATTTATTTACTAGCACAACTAGCTATTATGTGGCTTAAAGATCTTTCTGTAGGTACTAACACATCTAGCTCTTATGTGGCTCAACCTCTTTCTTTACTAGTACAACTAGCTATTATGTGGCTTAACCTCTTTCTTTACTAGCACTTCTTGCTATTATTTGCATTAATTTGATTCTTTACTAGCACATCTAGCGTTAGTATGTCCATGATAGATTCGCTAAACCGGTGGGCAATAGATCAACTGAATCAGTAGTGATGACTAATATTTACGCGAACGAACGGCGCTAATAGCAAGGAATTCCTTCAAGATTCTTCAAGTAATTTAAGAACTAGTGAAGAAAGTAATTTTCTCACGATAAGTACAATATACGAGAATGTAGCCAACATTTGTAATTAAAAGTAATGGTTTTTGGGTATTTCTTTGTACTGATTGGTATGCAGTAAACTTATAAATGAAAATCGAAAAAAAGTACCACTTACAAAAATAGTTAATATTGGTTTCGTAATGTTTTTCGTTTTTGAACCAAAAACATTTTTTGTAACAGAAATTTCCTTCGATTTTTAATTTCATTTTTTAATTCAAATTTCATTTTTAACATTCAAATTATTAAATTTAAACGCTATGTAACGAAAACACAAAAATAATGCGAGTCAGACTACCGTTATCTATAAAAATAGCAAAAAAATAATGTCTGCTGTATGGGAGCCCCTTTAAATATTTATTATATTCTGTTTTTCAGTATTTGTTGTTACAGCGGCAACAGAAATACATCATTTGAGACAATTTCAACAGTCTAACTATCACGGTTAATGAGATACAGCCTGATGAGAGACGAACAGACAGACAGACAGACAGACGGACGGTCGGCGGAGTCTTAGTAATACCCTAAGTACCCTATAAATGCTAAAGCCAAAGACAACGGAAATAATAAAGCGAAGAAAATATAACTTTGTCCGCGTGTTACAAATCATACCTTATTACGTACATAAATAATATTAATATGAACAATTCGAAATTAAAGCCAGCCAAGCGCTGCGTACAATATACAATAATTCAACCTACTTTATTATCTTTTAGCTTGATAATATATTTTTTTCTATCTTTATGTGACTAAATTTATACCTTAAGATGTAAAATTAGCACTTACGCATCATCATCATCATCTTGCTTGCTAATATTGCCGCTAAGCAGCAGTGCTTGCACTGTTGTATTCCGGCGTGGAGAGTAAGACTCCCGGTGTAATTACTGGCACAAAAAGTATTCCATCTTAGCCCTTTGCTTTGGCAATGCTTCTGCAATCTCCTTGGTGTTTCGGGTGTTTATAGGCGGTGGTGATCACTTACCATCAGGTGACCTACTTGCTTGCTTAGATTGAATATCTCTAGTGCTTTTTATTATTAGAACCTAATTGTGCACCACAGATGCTTAGTTATCAACCTTCATTCTATTGGGTTAAAAAACTCAAAACTCGATGCTCTTCCTTCACTGCAGTTTAAAGGTAATGACGGTTTATACTAAAAACTTCTATCAATACGATATAGTATAAAATAAATTAATGCCGCACTTGCTACGCCATAACACAAAAAGCCGAGCCCCTTACACATAACTAACGTCCATAAACCTAAATCATACACATCAAAAAAAGAAGCAGCCTGGAAACTGGGAAGAAATGGCTCGGAATCTATAAATCCGCCGGCATCCAGTCACAATCACAAATATGTCAAAAACAGCTATAAAACGTCTCAAAATATCTCCCCCGGGATACTTTATTAGAGAGAGCACAATGAGGATACTGTGGAAATATGTTATTGTTCCGTCGATTGATGGGATAGTTCTTCTACGAGATGTTTGTGACCGATGCCGGTAGTGACTTGTGACAACGAAAGTGACTGCAACGTTATTCAACGAATAAATTATGATCATTCAACGGAATTTTGTGTTAACTTCAAGATTGGTTGTGATTTGTGCGGTCCTATCTCCAGCTCATATTATCTACCTGAGAGGCTCCTGATCCCAATATGCCTGTGCATCCTTGGGTTAGAGCGTACCTACTTAAATATCTTTAGATTTGAGCACCTCAACCTATTCTTTACATTTGATGTATAGTCGACCAAGAAATTGCTTGACTACTTTTCGACCGTATCACAAAGGGATAAGGTGCAAAAGTGGTCAAGCAATTACTTGGTCGACTATACAAGATGCGTGTGAGACTGTACAAGATAAAAAAGCGTTTGAGCACTATCAAAGATTAATAAGGAAACCATTTGTCAGTAAAGGCCTTGCTATGAACAAATAAGTTAAAAAATGTCCTGTCCATTGCCGTTCAGTTTAATTAAATTGATTTGAAGCGATAATTTACATTGATGACTTATCGTTGTCGTTGACGGTAAATAAACGTTTAGTAATTTCTGGGGCTGGACTTTCATAAGGTTGCTTTATTTCCACTTTGGGATAATGCAAGGTTAATGTATAAAATATGTATTGTGCAAGAATTAAGTATGTCGCTGCGGTGGTTAACTGTCTATAGCTCAAAACAACTCCAATGAAACCTGCATTCCTATCTGTTCACCTATTTAGAGATACGATATCATACACAGTGATAGTCTTCAAACTCATAACACCCCACTTATTTCATAATGCATTGTAAACACAAATTAGATTTATTACTTTCATGCTGGTAACTCATTTAAAATGAGCTAGCACCCGCCCTGGCATCACCACGGATACAATTTACTAACGAACACTTAATTAGAATACATTGTTGATACCTACAAAAAAATCATTTTATGAAACAATCTCTAAACGACAGTTCATACCGTATTGAAATCCGTTGCGTGGTTAAGAAGGACTAAACGACTTAAGATATGAGAAGAGACAAGAACGGATAGCTACTTTAATTTATACTATGTAGTAATAGTGATAGTGACGTACAGAATAAAATAAGGTTTATGATGCTTCCAACCAGTGCCACTGTCACAATTTTCCTCTCATTAACACCCACATGTCCGTTTAGGGCTCATATCAAAAGTACGAAAAACAAAACCGGCTGCGAACGCGTTGAAATTCGAACTCAAACCACGTCTTATTCTTCGCAAAAGTGCAGTCCCGCTGCAAAGTGATTAGTCGAGTGGCTCGCCGTGATAAATACAAATAGGCACAATTACGAGTGATTTATTCTCGGGCCGACGGATTAAAGTCGCCGATTAATACCGACATCTGCAGCTATCGATCGTCTGCCCTTTAACTTTGCTCCGTGACTGTACCGGCGCTTTGGGACCTTATTGATTGTGCTTTTGTAAGAAAGCGTTTAGTTCAGTTAGGATTGAAATTCTTACTAAAAAGTCAAGAGGCGACTAATTTTAGGTGACTAGCTTATTGAAACAAAAGACAATCAATGTATAGACGCTCAATTTAAATAAAATTTAGCACTAACTTTAGTGACCTCTGGGATTTTTGTGACACAGGATTTTTGTGACTAATGCATTAATCTTTCTTCTAGCCGTAATTACCTATTTGTGGAAAGTGACACCTTTAAGCGTAAAGAGAAATACAGCAGGTAGAGCTGTACTGTAGCCATTTATTGGTTGCAGTACGAATGGGCCGGCTCGAACGGGGGAGTACCACACTCTCACTAAATACCGGCGTGAAGTAGTAGCTTGCTTTTCGTACGGTGTGTACGAGATCCAAGTCACAGGAGGGAGGAGACTACAGGGTGGCATCGGATCAGCTATTATCTTGGGGTCGCATTTTTTTAAGTGCCGCGGTGATCACTTTCCATCAGGTGACTCACGTGCTCGTTTGCCTTCTTCTTCAATTAAAAAAAAAAGATTTTTCTAACAAATTTTATAATAGAAGGTATCCCTACGAGTATTTATGCTGTAGCTCAACTAAGGTACTCCTAGAACAGAGTAAATTCCCTATCACTCGCAGACACATCCTGGCGTAACATAGCTCGCTGTGTCTGACAGATATCTCCGACGAGTCTCGGTACAAAGGAGGCAATGTGTCGCGTCCATCGCTCTGTTCCCGTCAGTGTCATAGCGTAGACTTATTGTATGGCGGAAAACAGAATATTAGTCAACTATATCTAATGTTGACTAAATATTTTTAACCTTAAATGGGCATGTTTATTTTTCATTGAACTTTAACAGATGCAGAAGGATCCAATACAAAAGGCTCTGCTCAGAAATGTTGGTAAAAAAAAGAGTTAGTCTTAAATTTTTTGCGGCACTTCTCAGCAAATATCATTTTTCGAAGCGCTGGTAGAATTAGTAGTATTGCCAAAGACAATGTATTAAAGAGACTGACAGTCACTTCAAAAAAGTTCTGCTCGGACTTGTTAAAGAAGAAAAAAACGATACTTTTATTTATTTATTTATTCTCATGCAGCACTTATAATTAGTTTAACAACACAATAGCAGGATATTTAAGTATTAGGAAAACGTCTATAAATAAGTATTTTGTATTACGTCTTATGTGTCACCCTGTATATGATTAGCCCAGTTAAAATAGATGGCGCTATTAAGTTGCCCGAGGGTACGTATTTTTAAACAAAAAGAAACCTGTTACAAAAGAAATAGGAAGTTGGCGTATCTGTAAAAGATTTCATTGAGTCTACGAGTACTTGCTAAAACGCTTTTCTGAAGGAACCGTCGTGGCCTTAGTGCAGCAAAAATGCCACGAAATGGCGTTGCGCTTATGGAATTACGCTTCGTTGTATGGAGTTTGTTGCGTTGACTTCTAGAAAAGTTTTCTTTTTTCTTTTTATTAAATTAGGTAGTTTGCATGTTATACCAAGACGGCATTGCCGCTTCAGTCTCCGCATAAACACTTGTGCACCTAGCACGGAACCTTTAGATACACCGTAACTCAGTGCGTCTCTTTCTAATTAGTAGTGTAGCAGAGAGATGCACTGAGTTACGTTATTTTTATTTTAGTCTGATATAAAATTTATTTCTCTGGTATTCACGCTATATAAGATTCCACACTCCACACTAGCCAAGTTCGACCAAGCTTAAGTGCTGTTCAGTATCAATTAGACCAAAATCGGCCGGCCGTCGCCGAAGTATTTTTGCAGACATCAATAGCTAATGCTACTCAAAGTCTGCCTAATGTATTGACCGAATCTAGCCTTTGTAATGCTGGTAACATCCCCTACCAGAAGTGCAATTTTTTAATCTCATGAGCTGATTAAAACTCACCAAAATGGCCGCACAATTTCAGCATGAATAGTGTGTGCAGGTTTTAAATAATTGAACTCATTTAAATACTTAGTCTTATTACAAAAATTCCGGAATCATCTTGAAATGGAAATCTCAAATCATAGTGACATCATCAACGTATAATTGAGATTGAGATGGAGATGTTTATTGGTAATAACAGAGTAAAATTGCATGTCACCCTTAACCTTAATATTATTTGTTGCGTCCATAATACCAAAATAACATCCACTTACTTTCTCAACCTCGTATCAAATCGCTTACTCGTGAATGAGAGGGCAATGCATCGACATCGCGCTCGTCGCTGTGCGCTAGAAAATCAGCTCGCATTACGGTTTTTCGTAATGTCACTTGTTTGTCATTTTCTGGAGTGTGATTTTTGAATCTCAGCGGGTGACTAAAGCTCACTAAAATGGCCGTTTTTCATAAAGATTCGGCCGTTTTGGCAGGGGGTTCCACACCGCACTGTAGGTACGCTTGACCGCCTTGCCTGTGGCATAGGCAAATCTCAGTAGGATGTCGGCTTGCCGCGCGCTCGCTCGCTCGCCCCCGTCGTGTCAGTGTAATTGAATGCGAATGCCCTGCAACCCTAGCGTGTCGCCGGGAGTAGAGGGGAGAAGGCGGCGCGCTCCTTTTGACTCGCGCTTTAGTCACCTGGTGAGATTCAAAAATTGCAACTCTAGAATCTATAGTAGCGGCTGTCGTATTTACTGCATACTGGGAAGATGGAGCAACACATACTGGAAATAAACGGATGCTCTAATTGGTCAGGCGACGTTTGCTTTTTCCATTTAGTCATCTTCTGTAAAAGTGGAAAAGTTAATTCAATGTAATTATATATTTTCACACGGATATAAGTAGGATGTAATGGAACAAAAACCTTTAGAAAAAAATTAAAATTACAATGAAAACTGTATCAAAATCCGTTACGTGACGAAGACATACAGAAACATAGTGACTTTGTTTTAAACTATTTTTTACCATCAATTTTCTGAGTAAAATTTCTATCTAAAGATACTATTTCTATCTAATTTCTATCTAAGATATATTTTACTAAGAAAATTGATGGTAAAAAATAATTCGGTGAAAAGGTTTTGTTTTCACCAAGTTACTGATACTATAACTTTTTAATTTGCTTTTGAATGTGTCTGTTTGTTTCTTTGTTTTATATTGATATAAAAATATAACTTTCTTCCAAGCCTCATTCAGCATTCTCAACAAGAATGGATTTAAAAGCACTGGATTTTTAACCGTCTACTTTTCCGCGAAAAAGCCTAGTTTAGTTAGGACCTTGTGTAAGGGGTCATCCTGATCGCTACCACCATCTTGCACGCTAATCCATCCGCTAAGCAGCAGTGCTTGCACTGTTGTGTTTCGGCGTGGAGAGCAAGACAGCCGGTGCAATTACTGGCGCAAAAGGTATTCCATCTTAGTCCTCTGGTTTGGCAATGCATCTGCAATCTCTTTGTTGTTGCGGGTGTCTATAAGCGGTGGTGATCACTTATCATCAGGTGATCCACTTGCTTGTTTGCCTTGCTATTTCATTAAAAATATTAATATGTTATGCCTACAAATATGTGAGAGAAATGGGAAAGTTTTTAACACTGAATTCCTGGTAGTAAAAACAGTCTAAGGCCTATAGTTATAGGTTAGGTTAAGGTCGCGTTAGATACTTTGTTTCTGTAGGACTTAAACGACAATAAGTACGCAGTCGTACTTCAGAGCAATCTATAACTACAAGCCTAAGACACAAAAGGAATTTAATGACAAAGAATGTAGTGTGACGGGTTACCGAATTTCGCTATTTATTCTAATATGTGACGTTAAAACTTAGTGAACCGATTAATATGCATTGAGGCGCCTTTAAAATATTTAATTATGCTATATTCAAACTAAACAGTTAAATTGGGGGCGTTTAACGCCTCGTAAACCGTTTTATAGACCATTTTAGATATTTTTGTTATTTTTATCACCGAATTTGAGGCTTGAATTTTTTTTTCTGGTTTCGAGTGGGTTTATCTCCAGCATGTTTACAGGAAAAAATAAATAAGTTAAAAAAAGTTTGTGTTTGTTATAAATTTTATTGTCACGTTTCTAGATTGAAGGTAGAGTGAGTTGGTTCGTGGAGTTACGACCTTTTGGTTTTTAATATGCATATTTGTATTGTATTTCTTATCAAGCTATAAAATAAGATATTTGGGATTGTTTTATATAAAATTTATTACTCAACAGACATGTTTAAGAGTCAGGTTGAGGACGTTATTGAATGCGGCACTTTTGATTATCTCCGAATGTGCATAGTTTTGTTAATTCAAATTTAAATTGTTTCTCTAAGGTAGGTATATCAAAATTAATTTGGTCTCGAAGCATGTATCATGTTACGACAAGCTTTTGATCTTATCGAAAATAAAACATGAGATCCGAAAAGTGATATTGCAACGTTGCGAGTTGTAAATTTTGAGAGAAAATGCATTTTTGGGGTAAACCTCGTTATCATATATTGACACGTGAGCTAGTGAACTAAACGCTGGAATTAAAAACTGGCAAGGATTTTCAGGGTTCCGCAATTTTCTTGGGGCGGTTGGTTGGTGGTTGGTAAATAAATACTCAATTACTTACTGAATTGCTCTTCACGGGCGTTGGTGATCACTTCCCTTCAGGTGACCCGTGTGCTAGTTTGCCCCCCTTTTCTAAAATAACCTCACCTGCACGGCTAGCACGTCGTCATTTTCTCTCTTGTCACTCAGTGCACCTCTCTCCTACTCTGCTAATTCAAAATGGTTATTAAGGCCGTCCGCTATATCACGTGGGCGTACGGAGCGGGTACACGAAGCGGGTGCACGCCAATAGAAAAATGGTATGAGAGCGTCCGCTAACACGTGCGGGTGTTGGTCCATACTATTTGTTCGATAGGCGTGCACCCGCTCTGTGCGCCCGCGCGACTTAGCGGAGGCCCTAATCGCAGTGTGTCGTGCTAGCTGTCCTTAAAAAAATACAACGCCTAGTGTTGCATAATAATACAATTATGAAATCTTCCTATTCGGGCTCTTCTCCATTTAGCGACTCCGTGTTGCACCAACACGTCACTCCGTTTAATGCAGTCCCGGTCTGGTTTCCTTATGTCAAGTGCAATTTGTCGGTTTCTTCCCGCCCGGGCGGCGTAATGAGATTTTTGGTCTGTTTCGGCAATGGCTTCTGACGTTTCGTTTCGTTTTGTAATTGTTACAGGGTGTATTTATTTTACAAAATGATTAAATTCTTAAATTAAAATTGTAATGACAACACAAAGAAAAATTAGGGCAATGGCATGTCCTGCCATTGCCCTAATTTTTCTTTGTGTTGTCATTACAATTTTAATTTAATAACTTGAATGTTAAAAACATTTAAAATAAAAATCGAAAGAAATTTCGGTTACAGAGATTTAATTCTTGTTTGGATGCCGTATCCAAAGGGTTTTTTTTTTATTTTATTTTTTATACAACATAGGAAGGCAAACAAGCAAGTGGGTCACCTGATTGTAAGTGATCACCACCGCCTATAGACACCTGCAACAACAAAGAGAGTGTAAATGCGTTGCCAACCCAGAGGGCTAAGATGGAATACCTCTTGTGCCAGTAATTACACCGGCTGTCTTGCTCTCCACGCCGGAACACAACAGTGCAAGCACTGCTGCTTAGCGGAAGGATTAGCGAGCAAGATGGTGCCAACGGGACCCTATTACTAAGCTACGTTGTCCGTCTGTTACAGGACTGTACCATTTAACCGTAATAGTATTGCACTCGATATTTTGACTAAGTTTGTAAATGACCGAACTAATCGGAAATAAGAAATATAGAAGTGCACAGGTTCGTGGTTGAGGAAAAAAGCCATTTTATCACATCAATCAATGTCATACAAAAACAGAAAAAAGCTATAAAAAACTACAATAAAGAATAAAAAGTTTGTGCATCTTGCACATTGTATTTATATGTAATTTTATTTATTTACTGTAATGTTTGTTCAATGGGTTTAAAATTAAAGCCATAATAGTTTAAAGTACCGGTATTAATTTCGGCGTATTCAGTATTGGTCTATTAAGTACATGGTGGTAGGGACCAACATCGTGGATGAATCCGACTCGCACTTGGCCGTTTTATTATTTTAATGCCAAATGGTGCATCTATTGTGCTTTTGGTAACACTAAAGCTGACTATGGTTTTTTTTAATCTTTATTTATTGAAGGGCTTTCATCAAAGCTGAATGTCAGCCCCATTAGAAAACAATACAAATATATACAAAAACACATTAAAAATCTACTACACAACAAAAAAATCTACTATATCAAACAAAAATACTTCAGCTTTGTTTATGACTTAATATTTTTTGTGGTATTAGCAATGTTTTAACAATTCTTATTTATTTTGTTTCAGGTAAGTGATGCAGAAAAGAAAAAGAAAACCGTAAAGTGCCTAAAATAACTTACTTATCACCGGGTTAAGTTTTAATTTTTTAAGGTTATAGTGACTTAGAGCTCAAACGGAAGTACTTATTTCAATGCAGCCTTTACAAAATTCCTAGCCTATGTCTGTGGTTTTTTTCAAAAAAAATATGTGTTTTAATTCAGGACATGATGTATCTGTCTACCAAATTTCATCTAAATCCGTCCAGCCGTTAGTGCCTGATTGAGGAACAAACTTACAAACATCATTACTGTACAGTAATCACATTTATAATATTATACAAAGTTGCCACCCTTAATTTCATTCGATAAAAATACTTAATCTATAAAAAATACGCCCTTATTTCAAATGCGTCCTATATCAACAACTGGTAATACTCTTCATAAAATGTGCGGGTAGTACGCTGCACTGATGCGCGGGCGCTTGACAGCTAAGCTGACCAATGAGGAGGAGGCTAGACGTAGCCGCCATGTTGTTTTTCGTTATTAATAGATAGGTTACCATTTAATTATGGAATGGTGGGGAAGGGTGATGATGTTAATTACCTTGTTCATAAACGTTGTTTGATTTTACATTTTGTAACCGAAATTTCTTTCGATTTTTATTTTTAAAATGTTTTTAACATTCAAATTATTAAATTAAAATAAATTGTTGCTTGATTTGTTTTTAAAAAGTTGGTAGTTTTGTATTTGAATAAATATTTTGTCATTTGCTAGATTTTATAAATCTATGAATGTGCTTTAACAGCTGTGATTTAATATTAAATATTTAAAAAAAGTATTTAAAGTATTTAAAAATTATTTGTTTGCTACTGTTAGTGTAGTAGTAGATACTTATTTATTAAAATCGTTCCAAGTAATGCATTATTATATTATACATTATTAATTATAACGAGAAGTCATAAGTATCTTTATCTACACATATATCATAAATGCTCTATAATGCGTTCAGAAACCGTTGGCAATGACCAGCATTATAACAAACAATATTATTATGAGATTTTTTCTAATTTGTTTCTATATTTGTTCAAATTCATTTTTTATTACATTATTTTAATGTGTACAGTCTATAGATATTTAATAGGTACCTAGCACTAGTAGCTAGTAGCAATGCAGGTCATTGCCCTATGGTTTCTGAACCCATCATAGAGTACTTATGATATGTGTGTAGATAAAGTAATGTATGCAACTGTACATAATTAGGTCTTAAAACACTCGTGTGATGCTATTATGAAACTCGCTGAAGCTCGTTTCATAAAACCACACTCGTGTTTTAAGACCCCTCATTATGCAACAGTTGCATAAAATACTATGACAATAAATTTATCTGTAAGTACACCGTGACGTATATATAATTTAATTGAAAGAAGAACTATACATGACAAGCTTTATCTAACCATCAATACAACTAACTGCACGTAAGTAAACTAATGTAAATCACACACACACACAAACTCAAATGTATAACCACCACCTCCTCGGACATACATATCGACAACAATGGATGCGCACGAGTTGAAGGGTCGAATCCATCACGCCGTCACATTAAAAAACGAACGCCGCGTCAACCAATCAGAGCGCGGCATTCGAATAATTGTTCGTTTAGCGGCAACCAATGGGGATCGCCCGGGGCTCTTATTCTCAAACTTGCATTAATCACTACGATATATTTACGATCGGTTCTGATGGGAGATTGAATGATTTGTGCGAACGTCAATATCGAACAGATTTACGGTTGCGTGCTGACTCGATGATTATTGACGCGTCATGCATGATTAACTGACACGACTATGTAAAATAGGTGTTTATAGTACTGTTGTTAACTGACTTTGTTATACGCGAGCTAAGGTATAGTAACGTTTTAGTCAGCATGTGACATAAAGATAAATTAGACAGTATAAATACAGCTTTGATTTCAATTTCTTTTGTTTGCAAGATAATCATTAGGAACAATGATTGGTTAACATTGTAATAGACATGTAAGTCTCGAATATCGATCAGTCTTTCAGTTATAACTATACTTAACTAACAACTTGAGGTAAAGTTCGTGGTGTTTAAGAAATACCTGCAAATTATAAACTCACTGGTTAAGTTATCACAACAAGGAAGCAATAAGATATATACAGACGTTGTGAGCAGAAGTTTCGCAGCCAAAACTAAAGCAAAACAGTACCTATCTATCGATGCTGCTACAAAACTAATCAGAATTGGTATTGAATTAATTACCACATAAATCTGTACCAAGTAGCTATTAGGCCATTACCTATTTCTGAACGCATTAAAATGCCTAGCATGTCTATTCGCTTTCTCATTTGTGTTAATGCATCGAGAACGTCATAAACAGCTGACACTACCGATGACATTTGTGTGAATCGTAGCTCGATAATGTTTCGCACGCTATTAGAATAGGGTCAATGAAAGTGTCACCTTATTTTATTGTTCACTATTTGCTCACAGACCTCTTAGGCGGCCATTGGTATTGAAGTGTATGAGTTTGTGTGTGAATTTGTATTGAGAATGAATGTACAGATTGGCAGCACGGTTAAATATATTTTCTGAACGTTAAGAGCTGTCACTGTAAGAGTACGTGGAGATTTCATCAGACAGATAGGTTAGGTCAGTAATCCACAGACTATATCAGCTAAAGAAGTCAGACTCATGAGATAGTTGACCAATGATCAGTTCTCTATCACCATTATGTGAGCCAACGTAGCATACTTGTGATACGGTGTGAGCGTTTCCACCAGAGATGTGCGAGGAAGCTGAATGATGCAAAAAAGTATAGCGAAGCTGTGAAACTGCATGTATGAGCGATGCAAGGATGCGTTGTGTACTCATTTACACTACGCACTTTTCCTAGAATTATTTCACCGAGATATAGCTACACTACTGGAGTGTTACTGAAAGAGATCCCTTAAAGGGATAAGTTCCCCTTTGTACATCTGTTTTGTACTGTTATCTGCTATTTTATGTATTTAGTACAATAAAGAGTCATACATACATACATACATACTATCCCTGATGGACATAGGCTACTAATTGTCTGCGAGGAAGTCGTGAGCGTACGCTAGTTTTAAATATTTTAGGTACACTACACATCGCACCCTTAGAATTAAAGCGACTCAACTCTGAATATGATATTACCCAAAATTAAACCTTATGTCTTTTAATTAAGGTGATATTTTGGGATGTGTATTATTCAGAAATGGGTCACTTTAATTCTAAGCGTGCGACATGTTCCTCTTACATCGTCTATTGACTGGTGATGCAAGACACGGCATCACTTACATTTCTCGCTCGCATCCTTTGACACATCCTTTGCTTACATTCCTTGTTCTCGTCTCTCGCACGCATGTCTCACTCGTTTTGTATTTAAAAAAACCTTGCTCCGATAGCCACCAGAGCTGTGTTGAGCGAGGATAGCAAAATGAAGTAATCCTGTTGGTAGATTTATTTCCTCGTACACCACTTAGCTACTTCCCACAGCTGTTGTAGATATGTAGCCTAACACTTCACAGTCATGCACATCCAAATAGGACTATCGAGTGGAATAACGATCATATTGGATAGCAAGAAGTGCGTAAATTATAAACCTATCACGTCCTATCTCAAACGATTCCTCTCAGAATTTCTAGGACTCGGATAAATCTCACCTTATCTCTTGTTTATGGGGGACGACTTGCCACGTTGTGCCACATAGGTGCCGCATGCGTCTATGTCGCAACGCTTGATATAGTCTACACTTCTACACTAATATAATAAAGAGGTAAACTTTGTTAGTTTGAATGCCAGTTTGTTTGTACTGTAGAGGGTAATCTCTGAATCTACTGAACTGATTTCAAAAATTCTTTCACCAATAGAAAGCTACACTGTCCCTGATGGACATAGGCTGCTAATTTCACGCGAACGAAGTCGCGCACGTCCGCTAGTCTACACTAATATAATAAAGAGGTAAAGCTTGATTGGCTAGGGGGTAATCTCTGGAACTACTGAACCGATTTCAAAAATTCTCTCACAAATAGAAAGCTACATTATCCCTGACCGGTATAGCCCCTCCGCTAGTTATTCATAAGTAAAAAACACCCAGTCGATGTTTCCTAATAAACAGAACTTAGGGTTCATAAGAAAACGAAACTACGTGTATTCTATTCTTAATGACCGGCAACGCGCTTGCGATTCTTCTGATAATGCAGGTGTCCATGAACGGCTGTGATTGATTACCATCACGTGCGTTTGTTAGCTTAGTTATTAGTTTAAAAAAAAGTTATAATTGGCCGTTTGGTTAATTAAGATGGGATTTCGTTGAATCGCTATTTCGTCAAATTAAAGTTCCGAATATATAGTTTGTAATAATCATTAATTGCTATAATGGACTTTTTGTTGACTTGAACTTTTATGGATTAATTAAAAGATCGTTGTATATATTAACACATATGGTTAGGTAAGTTTTGTTTGATGGCATTCCTGAAATGTAAAACATTTCCGAATGTTAAGATGAAATGAAATTATTATTTATTTGCTGAATATAGAGGCACAAGACGTAAATAATTAGGTATTTTTATAAAAAAACATTATTGCAAATGATACGTTGGTTTTACAAAACAAATAGCTTTTATACTTAATAGATGACAAGTCAGATTTTTAAGGCGTTTGCATATTTGGTTCGGGGAAGCGAAAAGTTGGAATCAAATCTCTGTTTTTGTTTGTTTTTAATACCTAATTTATAATTATTAACAATATTTCTTCAATAATGTGGTGTAATGTAGTGATCGAAACCAGTAAGTGAGCGGTTAATGTACATAGAATCTAGAAAGTACAGTTATTTTAGTAATATCAGGCTGTCCGGTATAGTAATAAAGTATACTTTTCATTGAAAGGCGATAGTGGTGACAGTTTTGTATGAAATTCACAGATACAACTTAGTAGCTTGTCGGCTCAATTTATTAGAAGGTAGATTAAATGTTTTAACAGGTTAGGCATATTCAAAGTGAACTTGTCAGACTTGTCAGATTATGTAAAAATCTTAGCACATATTTGTCATAGAAATTATGTATTTAGAATTATGAGTACAGAAGCATGTGTTGCAAAAAAATAGTTTGCCCCAAGGTATTATTTGTTCGAATGATTCATTCGCATAATTTTTGTCCAGGCGAAACAGAACATATACGAAAGTATGTTATATGAAAAGAGCAGCATGTGAAACATTAGATATGAATAGCTTTTAGTTAATAGAGACCATTTACGTGTCTGTGTTTGTTGACTTGCGGCGGTGTAGAAGGGTCCTACCAAGTCCACATGCTCTTTCGCCCCCCTCCCCCTTCGGCTGCGCGTGACCACCGCCGTCCCACATAAATCTGTCAGCTGCTGCGCCCGCGCGGTAACGCACACATCTTGATCTGGCGCAGGGGAACGCAACCTGCGGCTCGCTTTGTAAAAGGTTGACGATTACTGATGAGTTAGTTCTATTTCTAAAAGTTGTTTGGTAAAGTAGACTTTGTTGCACAATATTTTATTGGAACACCTACTTAATATTGAAACTTTCCAGAATTCTTTCGTACTGTAATCCAGCACCCCTAGGGAAGTAGGTATGTTCCAAATTTCATGTTTATATCTTAACCGATTAAAGCTGTACGTCTGTCAGTCAGTTAGTTAATCAATCAGACAGTAACGGAGTTATTTTCTATGTATAGCAAGCTTATGGATTATTTATTTTGTATAGTTAATATTAGGTTAGTTTTGAGACCAGACTAGGTCCGTAAAAAGCTTCGCATCCTCTCTTATATATTCATAATAATATATTAATTGCTCTTATTATAAACGGCACTTTTAATTTATTTAAACATTTGTTTTTTTTTAATAATTTAAAGATTACCAGATTTCTGTTTATATTCGTTAATTTGCGTTTAATCTAAAACAAACCAACTGTTGACGACTTCTTAAATTGGTATGCGTGTTCAGAACGGAAAAGCTTGGTGATTTGTGACCCGAACTCTTGAATACGTGTTGATATTGGTGGAACTTTTTATATTTAAACCTATTATTATACTTTTATTTGGACGTTTCGACGTTAATTATGTCAATTATTTTGTCTACAGTTTCGAAATAGGGGTCTTTGTCTTCATTAGTTACTAGTTGGTTGTTTTGTGTGCGCAGTTATTTATTATTTCTCATCATTTTAAGTTAATGCTACACACTTCATTCAAAACATCTACACTATTCAAAATTAAACGTCGAACCGAAAATACAGCCTTGTGACATACCGTGTAACATTCAGATGAAATGACACATAGGGAGTGTGTTATAATTTTATTTAACGTAGAAAGATTGTCTTAAGTTTTATTTTGCAACGATAAATTGCAGCCTTAGCAGACTAGTGTGATCAACAATATCTGGTCTAAGATAATTTTTCATTTTTGAGAATATTAATGAGAATTTTATTTTGCCTGACCGCGTCTTCTTGGTGATTCTGCTAAGAAGAACGAAAGAAACTCGACAGTTTTTATTTTAGAAGTTCGAGTTAGGTACTAGTTTTAAGTAATGGAACACTTTATGCATTTCAACAATTATTTAAAATCAGCAGCTTGAACTTCCAAAAACAAAACACAGTGCTTAGAGAAATAGTATTTTCCTACCGAAAAACTCTTTGATTTAAAAGAAAGTCAGAATAAATAAAAAACTGCGAAATTTTCGAAATACTCGTCTTATACGGAGCGATCCACCTCAAGTCCTTCCGTGTTTCTTTTCCTAAATCACTCAAACCTTCCCTATAATCAAAGGCTTGACTATCTTAAATCTATTGTGCCTGTTGCGGTATCCCAGCCATCAGATAGTACCAGTTCCTGAGTTACGCTAGATCGACCGGCGCTCGCCTCAGGCTTGCCGAAGATTTACGATACGCGGGTAGATTTAGAAAATGTGATTGTGGGTGTACTGTGGATTAGGATGTGTGTGTTGGTGAAGCCTCTAGGCTGTATTTTAGGTGCATAAACGAGACGCACTGCAGTTTAATACAGTGAGACAAGTGACTGGAGCGGTATTATAAAATCAATGAAGCCGCCTTTCCAATAAAGCGGAGATGTAAGGCGTTTTTGCACATTCGAAACACCACTCGATATCGTTTAGAGTTTGAAATGTATGGAAACGCAGTACATCTCCACTTGGCTCTTGCTTATGTACAAAAACTGCCGAAAAAGCGTAGACATACACGAGCGTGATTTTCTGAGCACAACAGCGACGAGCTCGACGCTGAGGGAGAGCTTTGTCTTGCTCTAGCACGCTGCTCGAGTGAGCGAGACAGGGCTATGCCACGACGTTGACTTCGACGCTAATGCGCTTAGAGAGTAACAGTGTTGGGGTTTAATTTTTTTAACGTGACGTTGCGGTTGATGCAGTGTCGGCGTTGTTTCGCTCGCTATCGCTCATATCCCTGTGTTCGAACTCAGCCTTTATGGCTTGCGTATCGTTGAACGCAACAATGTTACCTTAGACAATACGTAAAGTAAGTAAAACCACCTTTAAAATATAGTCACATAACTACAAGCAATTAAAACAAGTGTTCTTTATTCATCTGAATGATCACCGGCTAAAAGCTCTAAGGGTCACTGCTGTACTTGTGAATGATCAATAACTACAGGTCAAAAATTTTCGTGCCTTTATCAACCTCGTTATTGGCGAGATCATAGATAGTACCGATGGCGCTATAGTACAGATATTGAATTGAAATGTTAGTTTAAAGAGATTAGTAAACTTTTACTAATCAATTTAGTAAATTTTTGGACAGTAGATAAAATTCCATTGTTGCAGTTATGATAAAATTCCATTGCAACATGTCATGAACGAAGCAAAAGATTTCGTGGGAAAGCAAATGAAAAAAAAACTAAATTGATACCCGTCTTAGTAAATAAAGGTAAATTAGACGTCCAATTTTAAGAAGTACATTTTAGACACAACACTGGTGCTACTTGTGTAGTTCTCAGTATTTGATTCAACCTGGGCGATACATAAACTGTAGATAGGTATAACGAAGGCACATAAATTATTATAGTATAGTTTAGAAGCTGTCTAGCCGTGACGATGAATGCAAGTTCACAGCCAGGTGGGGTCAGCTTTGCCCCATAAATCTAGAAGCAAACCCCATACATTACATAAATAATATTTTGTAATTTAAAACACGACTGTTCATTCGATATTCGGTTGTAAATCAACTACATAATGGGATAGTGGGTGGAGATGGATTTTTCTATTAGCTATTGATGGTTCGGTTTTTAATGAGATTTCTTTACTGATTTCGTGTTTTGTGCTAGTTGATTTATCGTTCGGTTTGATTGGTAATTGATCAATATCTGTATTATTTAAATTAGGTTTGTAATGGGGAGCAAACTTAAGGCGTTGTTGCGCAACGGAAATGACTGAGTTTGATATAATATTTTCTATTTTCATACGTTAAAATTGCGAGATATTCATTGGATAATACCGAAGGAACATGAACTTTTTTAAATTATTTTAAGAACAAAATAAGGTTAACTTTATATTATTTACTGCTAAATGCAAAATTGCGTTAGTAGTTAAAGTCAAAGGATTTAGGATTCGTCACTTTGCACCCTATGGTATATATAAACTAAGTATAAAGCGAATTGACAAACGAAGAGGAGACAACAACAGCATATTGACACATCATGGCAACAGCATTAGCGCCATTTGTATGGAGAGCGCTCGGTACACAATATAGACGCTCTTTTGTTCTGTATGAAACTCAGAAATTGCAAATATTAGCAAATCAATGAAGAGTAGCAGTTCTAAGTTACAATGACAACATACCAAAAAAACATGGTTATAGGTTAAGGATAAGAAGGTGGAAAACGTTAACCCGTTTATATAGAGAGCCCTTTTATGAGGCTGGGAACACAGTCTTCTTAAGCTAGTTACAAAAAACTTCCTTAGTCAACAAAGTATTGTAATTTCCCCCGTTTTGAGTCCTCCATCGACATGTGAAAAATTACATTTTACTCCCTTAAGACGCAAGATATCAGTATGTACAGTAATTTCGTTAAGCTAATCGTGTACGCAAACCTGTCGCTCGATATTAATGCTCAGGAATGCGCGCGCGCAGGTCAACTGTCGTAAAGCGGTTACGCCTTTACCTTTAAGCTTTCAACGTTCTCACGATTGCTATGCTATACTCCTACATAATGTGACTGATTCTTTATGAATTGAATGTGAAATTGCACTTAACTTTTTCCTATTTATAATCTTTATTTAATTTGTAATGTTCGTATGTAACTAGTGGTAGTTAAAGACCGCGCTCAAATTCCAGTTTCATACTAATTCAGGATTCTGGAAATTGAGTTCGGCTTATAACTACGGTCCCTTAGTTGCCAGTTTCAAAAATTTGCTGACAAATTTTGATTCACTTTTTCTAGGATTGTTTCCAAATTACACCTACCAAGGTGTATACAGGGTGTAATCATTAAGTGTAGCCAGGCGATTATTCTGTAAATGTAACAGATATCAGAAAACTTTAAATTGATATCGAAAGTACGTTGGCTAATGAGTAAAATTACATTAATAACTTTTTTTTATAAAACCAGAAATATCCCAAATAATAACCCTTAACCCTTGCATACATTTAGTACATCTGGCAGGACTCGAACCTGGAACTTCAGCATCACGTCACTCTTTCAGAACCAGCCTCAGATTCCCTGCTAGACATTGCGAATTCTTCAATGCATTTTGTTGTTACAATCAATGATTCTTGATTTTAAGGCTTATTACTGTACTGATAGCCATTTCGTTTACAATTTAATGGTTATTTTACTAAATTAAAAAGTCATTTAAAAAATGCATTGTTAATTTCCGCGTTAGTACGAAGCCCATTTGATTTCAAACATCCCTGGCCATTCACGAAATAATGTAGCGTCAACAACAAACCTCAAAGGGCATTAGCAATAATAAAACCGGAAAGTCCTAACAATTATCGTTTCGTGCTAACCCTACTGCGTAGTTACTCGAGAACGCTGTCGTAAACTTGTTTACGAAGCAATTTGTGCTCTATGGCGTTTTAAATAGAGTCAATTGTTACATGTGTAATGATTATTGAGTAATCCGGCGAAAGGTACAGGCGAGAGCGGTTGGTAACTGTTGGGTTATGATTATGAAATATGGATATTTAAATGTTATGTAATGATCACACAAAGTAAAGTTTAGTCTAATGGCAGGACTTGAACCTGCAAACTCAGCTTCCGTGCCGTGCGTTTGTACAATACCCGGTGAAACTAAAAATTGAAAAAAAAATCGGTTACAAAAATTAAATAAGTTTCTTTTTGTTAGCCAGTAATCGTGTCCCACTGCTGAGCAAAAGCCTCTCCTCTGGACTTCCAGTTCCTTCTATGTTCAGCAATATCTGGCCAGTTATTTCAGAATACGTCTACAATCTAGATCAAAGTCAAAGTCAAAATATCTTTATTTAGATTTGGCTTACAGCCAGCACTTACGAATATCATAAAAATTACCACCGTTTCGGAAAAAAACTCTAATAAAAAGATATCGTTAAGAAACTCATCAAGGTGTAAATTGTTTATTAAATCAAAAATAACAATATTATTTCTAAATTTTAAATATTTAACACATTAGGTGTACCGACCCATTTGGAGCATTTGTCGCTATTGGGATCATTTCCAAACATATTCTACAAAACCGTCCCAGCAAATCGTACTTTGAAAACAGCGCCATCTCTGCTTCATTCTCCTCAAACTCAAACTATTTTTTTTTTGTTCCGTAAGGTGGAAGCTTTAGCTCGCTCGCTACATCTCCCACCTCAGGCCACAGTGCTGCCATCTCGGACATTACCATGCTAATTTAACGACTACCCGCGTTTCGCGACATAAACCTCCGTATTGATTGATATCTTAATAGCTCCCTGTTAATGGCTGTAGATGCACGATACAACTTGTATTGGATTTGTATGGAAGGCAAACATGCGATTTGTATGGAACTGATTGCGCCATTAGCTGCGAGCTAAATAGAAAGGGTTTTCTTTAATTGGATTGGACTATGGTCTAGTCCTCATTACGATAAGAAGTTGGGTCCAGTAGCCCTAGCATGACTAGGTTAATTTATCTCTATGTACATTCCTTTCTTATGACACTAGTAAGATAGAGACGCATTGAGGGATAAATTAAACTTAGGCCATCATAAGGAAACACCCTTAGTCTGGCTGAATCAAGTTGGATTTTCTCGTCTCTAAATAAACAACTACCTATTTATTAATTCTTTGTATTTAATCCGCCCGGCGACAACAAAGCGTTTTGAAATGAAACGGTTTATTGCATCTTATTACATCTTCTTATTCAAAATTCAAAATTCTAACCTAAAATTTCAGTTTTTCTAAGTATCAACATATTGTTTACTGTACAAATAAAACATTTGCACGGTTGTGTTCCGGCGTGGAGAGCAAGACAGCCGGTGTAATTACTGGCACTAGAGGTATTCCATCTTAGCCCTCTGGGTTGGCAACGCATCTGCTATCTCTTCGATGTTGCGGGTGTCTATAGGCGGTGGTGTACACTTACCATCAGGTGACCCACTTGCTTGTTTGCCTTCCTATTTTATAAAAAAAGTGACTCACGGGCTTTGTTAACGTTTCCTTGCTTGTACTAAGTAGTGTATCAAACGGAGTATAATTTATAAATTTAAACAAGTATTTTATTATAGACACTGAAATACTAAACCTTTAAATTTAAACTAATTAGCGAAAAGCTGCGCCTACGCACCAGCAAATATGGCGGAGACAATAGACCATACGTAACAACCAAAGTAACGGCGCAGACAGAACACATTATTTCATTATAGTACGATATTTGAAATTCTACTTCTACTAAAATTATAAATGCGAAAGTAATGATATTTGAATGTTTGTTCGATCACGCATTAACTTTTTAACGGATTTTGATGAAATTTGGCAGACAGACAGATCATGTCTTGTATTAAATCATAGGATACTTTTAATTTCATAAAATGCATAGAAATTAACATCACGCGGGTAAAGCCGCGGGTACAAGCTCGTTGTCTACACTAATCAACATCTACACTTATCTACACTAATATAATAAATAGGTAAACTTTGTTTGTTTGTATGTAGGGGGGTAATTTTTGGAACTACTGCTACTTCGCGGCAGCGGCCGGCGAAGCGCCAGGACCGAACATATTTTTAAACTAATACTTATATATGTAGTAGACAAAGAACCATTCATCTATTACTAAGTCCCCTGCGCCTTTGTAATTAACTAACAATTAGACTAGACCTCTCTATAACACTGTCTATAATTAATACGTTTACGAACATACCTTCAATAGAAATAATTATCGATATAAGTCAAAGTCAAAATATTTTATTCAGATTAGGCTTACAGGTAGCACTTATGAATGTCAAAAAATTTACCACCGGTTCGGAAAAACCTCTGATGAGAAGATACCGGCAAGAAACTCAACGAGGTGTAATTAAATAAGTAAATCTTATTTTGTATAAGTAGTTACCGTTATGAAGAACAATATTATGAGTTCAAATATTTTCTTATTAATGCCATTATTAATAACAAAATTATGATATTTGTCTGTTATGAAGAAAAAAATTCTGTAAAACAACATTATGAGTTGAAGTATATTCTTAGTAATGACATTATGACTAAAAAAAATATATGATAACAGTCTGTTATAAGTTCCGATGGTAGGAATAAAAAAGTATGAACAAAAAATTATGAGGAAAAAAAAATGAAGAGTGATTATTATGAATACAAATCGGAAGTAAAACAAAAAATAGGAATAAGAATTTTATGTGAGCCAATACAGACCCTGTCAATATGCCTTAGAACTAGGTTTGTATGTGTTTGGTTTTTTAAATTTTTGTATAATTGACATCATTTGCATTGTAGTAGTTCCATACAAAACAAAAAATCGACAATATTTTTGAAACTACTAAGAACATTTTAAAAATCACAAAACATACAAACCTAGTTCTAGGGCACAATGACAACATACAAGAAACCATAGCTATAGTTTAAGGTTTAGAGGGTGGAAAACGTTATCGCCGTTTGTGTGGAGAGCGGTGGGTTCACACTCCTCTTAAGGAAGAATGTGGATACACCCGAATTGTACAGTCAAGGAATTAAATTTCCAACTAAGGTTCAATAGCATATAGCAAACTGTCACCATAAGAGCTATAAAGCAAGACGTTAATTTGACATATCGACCTTAATGCATTGCGAGTGTCAGACGACATTTCAACGAAATGGGTAGGGAATTAAATTCCTTGACTGTACCAGTGGGAAGCCACTAGTTTTATGTATTCGAGAGAGAGCAAGTTTCTTTTCAATTTCTTCAACCCTTGAGTACAAAGGGGCCATTTTAAAAACAGTAGTAGTAAATCGGCCTGGCTACCCTATTCTGATGTCCTACCTTGATATAAGTCGACCGTTACTAGTTACCGCTTCCTTTATTGCGAGTCTCACTTAGACCGATTGGTCGCGATATCGCGTAGTAAATTATCGCGATTACGTAATACGGATTGAGTTTAATAGGTGTAGTTTAAAGTACAGATTAACTAGGAAAAGGTGATGACAGCTCATTTTTTTACCCGACTACGGCAAAGCCAAGAGGAAGGGTTTTGTTTTTAGCAGTCTATGTATTCGCCGATTTTGATGAATGAGGTATTTATTTCGAAAGGTATGTTTAGAGTTTAGCTAAGGGACATTTGGATGGCATTCGGCAGACAAATAGATTATGTCCTGAATTAAAACCTGGAATATTAATAATAGAAAAATAATATTACGCCAGTGAAGCCGCGGGTCCAAGCCTGTCTACATCTACACTAATCTACGCTCCTACACTACTTTAATAGATAGGTCAACTTTGTTTGTTTGTATGTAGGGGGTAATCTCTGGAACAACTGAACCGATTTCAAAAATTCTTTCACTGATAGAAAGCTTAACTATCCCGACGGACATAGGCTACTAATTTCACGCGAACGGAGTCGCGGGCGTGCGTTAGTACGTAATAAATTATAAAACTGATATTCCAGTAAATAAAAAAATCACCTTTCGGTCGGTCAAATGTGATGATTAAGTTAAGAGGAGTGTGAACCCAGCCCCAAAACGCGCTCCCCATACAAACAGCGATAAGGTTTTCCACTATCTAAACCTTAACCTATGGCAATGATTTTTTGGTATGTTGTCGTTATGCTTTAGAACTAGGTTTGTATGTTTTGATTTTTTTTTATATTCTTCATAGATTTGACAATATTTGCATTTTGGGAGTTTCATACAAAACACAAAAGCGTCAATATTTTTGAAACTATTAAGAATATTGAACAAATCAAAACACACAAACCTAGTTCTAGGGCATACAGACAACATACAAAAAAATCATGGCTTTAGGTTAAGGTTTAGAGGGTGGAAAACGTCATCGCCATTTTTATGGACAGCGCTGGGTTGACACACTTCTCTTAAATGTTTATGAGTTCAAATTCACTATCGTTGCCTGTGGGTCTAATTATAAATATAAAGCTTTATTAAGAAAAAAAAACTCTATGATAATGTTTTACATTTTTTATTCGTAGAAAAATAAAGACTCGCGAATTCCAAAACAATTCAGGTAGACTATAATCGTAAGTCGAAAAGCATTCTTATCTCTGAGCTGCACTACTCTATGACTCAGGCAGGGCCATTCGCCGGCGTTATGGCAGTTTTCACTCAACCCGATTGGGCGTCCGCATCCACTCAGCTGCAGAATGGCCCAACTATTGTAGTGCATTGCCGTGTAACAGAGAGTATTGACTATAATTAGGAATAGTGTCTATGCATTGTGGCTGAAGTTTATTTGTAGGAAATAGGAAATATTATCACTAAAGCATCTGAATTGACTTTCATACAAGTAAATGTGAGGCAAATGGGAGTGATTGAACTCGGACGTGTTTTGCTTGGGTTGTTTACCAGTGCAGTAGCGGTTTGAAAATATTTACTACAGGTATAGGCGCTCTGAAGCGATGAAGTTATGTAACGACTTTTGTTTAATGACCAAGGGATGAAAATGAAAATGCAGGACAACTCCAAGCTAGTCGATAACTGCTACATATATACAGATTTATACTCAATACAATACATAAATATATAAAAATACTAGCTGGGCTTGTCAAAAAAATACGCAAAAATCAATTAAAATTAGAAAATATACTTTATACAGTACTTAGCAACTGTACCAGTGGTTGACAGGCATAGGGCATTGTTTTTACCAGTGGTTGACATCCATATCTCTCGTTATACTTAGTGTTTTCGTATTTTTCTCGGGACAATGTCAATGTCAATAACTGGGACATTTAGTACCGTTACCTTATGTCAAATGTTAGCCTAGATGTAAACAAGGGAAGACCTTTTTCACGAAACTGATCCCAGGGGCCAACTAACATAATATATGTTAAACTAGGCAATCCCAAAAGAAACCACTCTGTACATTCTGTCATACTCATTAGCTTCAGATCGACATTACGCTAGCCAACTACACTTCCTCCCGACTCTCCCACTTGGTACATAAAGTCTAAAACCCCTTGAATCAACGGCAATGGGTTCCGTGGGGGCATTGTGCATACTTAAAGTTTACAGTTAAGTGAACTTTTGCTGGGTCGTGTTAAGGTTGGTTTTCGTTTATTTCAAGTGTAGATGGGCTTCGCTTTGTTGTGCCAAGGATATCTGTAATGCGACAGTTTGTAAGCATGAGCTGCCTGTAGGAGGGGGTGGACCGTAAAGAAGTACAAGTATTATTTACCTGAAAGGGCGTTGAACTTAGGTAGGTTCTGTAGTTTTCTCTATAGGAAAATCTATTATTCTATACCGCTGAAGGCCAGTGAAGGAACAGTACTGAGACATATACAGGTAGACTTTTTCATACTGAGTCAAATGGAGCGGTACGAGGAAGCCCGAAATTTGAAGAGACATGCTTTTTTTATGGAAGCTGTCAATTTTAAAGTTAATAAACTCGTCTTCAATTCAAGTTCATCGTGCAGTTTCCAGAGATTATAAACTTCTTTGGTATATCTTTCATTGTTTTTTTTATATGTGTTGGACTAAGGGTAGTCAGTATTTACACCATCCTAGCTGTCATAAAATGTTTTTATTTTTTATGATTAAATGAGGCAACAACTAAATCTGATATTACTTGGACTTACTTAGGAAGTTAAATACTTTGTAATGATAAAATATCCAAGTACTTTGCTGGAATTCATTCATAGCGAATTCTCTTTATAATTTACAGATGGTGTTTTTTAGGTAAATTAAATATTCCTTACATCATACATCAATACAGCTTTAAATTGTTATAGCTGGGTTCGACTCCCAGTGAATATTAAAGTTTTTTTGAACAATGAAGAATGTAGCTTTTGTTAGCTTTAAATTCGATTAAGTAAGTACATGGTTTCATAGAAAAAATCCTGTCTCTTATAGTATCCGACATCCTCTAACTGGCCCTTTTAAATTATTCATCCTGTATATGAAGTTGTTCAGTATAGACAGGCTGACGTCAGAAGCTTGTAAACATTACTGGACTCAAGCCATTTTAGCGCTTCAGGTAGTTAGAGTTATATTTTTTGTCCCTAGCAGGATTCGAACCAGAAACCTTTAGTTTCGTAGTCAAGGGTAGTAACCACTAGTGACTTAGGACATTAGAAAATACGCAAAATTTAATTAACAAAATTTTACGGCGAAAAACGGGCGGTACTTTTATAAATTACTCAATTCCACGTATAATTTAATAATTAATGTAATTTAAATTACGCAAGTCTATTTTTACTCTCTTCCAGTGGTCTGATTATTCCCAAAGGGTATAACCGTTTAAGTATGGTGAATTAGCCCCAGACGTCAAATCGATTGCCGTTTCGCTGATTTATTGACCTAGATATAAGATGCTGATACACCAAATATTAACCCTAAAATGCCAAAGGTTTTCGAGAAAATTAAAAAAAAAATTGTTTTAATTTTATTCTATCTAAAGTACTGAACCGTTTTTTTTGAAACTTAGATAAATTCTATAAGTTACTTCGATTTATTACTAAAAAACAATGTCATGTCTTGTCTTGTCTTTATAAATGGTAATATCTAATTTCTATTTTTTTTAATAGTTCCGAGATAGCACCCACCAATTTTAGTTATTAGTTACTAATATTGCATGACAAATATTTTTTTCAAAAATATGCACTTGGATCTACCCTTTAGTTCAAAATCTACGAAAGAAAACTGGGAAACGACACATTAAATTTTCTCGTAACACGTCGTATAAAATACAGTCAGCTTCATATTTCCTGCGCCATTTATAGCATTAATAAGAACTAAATTGATTTTGTCTGTCCATACGTACGGGAAATATCCTGATTAGCCGGACAAGAGCGAGCGATTTATCGACGCGGCACATCTTGGTGCAGATACCTCACTGGGAACAGAGTTGGGGTAGGTAATGGTGCGTACCTATGCTAAAGTTATGGTGAGGTTTTGTTGATAAAATTATTTTATTTGCAAGAAAAAATATATGTATAGATATATAGGTATATATATTACATTGAAGCGACTGCCACCTGACCTCCGTAACTCCTGTCAAAGGGTCACCTGACCGAGAAGATAATGGCTACATATTTATTTTTACATGAATTTGCAGATTTCCTCACGATGTCACCATACTTAAGAGCGTTGGTTACTACTACTGTGCTTAGGTAATGGTACGGTAATGTACGTAAGTCCGAAAAACCCATTGGTACGGCGACAGCTGGAGATCGAACTCGGTACTTCACGATCCTCAGTCCACTCTCCAAGCCACTAGGCCACCATCGCTCCTCTCTCCTCCTCTTTAGAGCTACTATACAGTTTATATAGCGCTTGGGAGGAATATCGTAGCACTGCGGCATCTGCCCTACTGCTACGCTGTCAAAGTACATTCGCCAACAAAAATCGCTCGATTTTTAATTAGAACCCCGAGCCCGGTACGTGATCCGAATGGAATCGCGCATAACTCGCGACGCGACGTCAGAAACGAAGTTAGGACTTGTCGATACGACTGTACAATTAGCTCGGACTAATGAACCGAAGTTTTGCGCGCGACGATACTTTTGGAGTTTTGTTTTGGTTGCGTAATTAGGGAGTAATGAGGGCTTCATACGATGTTCTTTTTTTTCAAGATCGGTATCTTATTTTAATTTCTGAAAATTTTATTCATATTCATATTCATATCATTTATTGCAACAATAGTTGTACAGGTCTTAATAATAGGTAAAAATAAGAAAATTACGATACTTTGAGGTTTTTGCAATTTGTGTTCAAAAGGGGTTTTTGGTAATTTAATTGGTTTTTGCTATTAATAAAGTATTTGTTTTGAGTATGTACCTATGAGTACTTATGCCATTCGTTTAAGTAGCGAACGGTCGTATCCTCTAAGATCAGTCCTAAAGATGCCTCGATGCTCTCGGATCGAAAAGTCAAAACTTTGAGCTGCACCGACACATTTGCGTGGCATCCGATTTTGATACGGTTTGAAGTGTCATTAAAGGATTGTTACGGAAGGTTTTTATGCTCATTACATCTCTATTGTATACGTGCAAGGCCGGGGCAGATCGCTAGTAATGAATAATTAAAAATGAGCATTTGCTCATAATAGTAATGGCGCTCTACTCTCAACCTCGTCGGCATTCTACCTTATGTTTTGTTTGGCACCGAGTCGCTTAAGGAATTTCCCCTAATTCTGTAAATAGTAAATATTAAACAGCAAGGCACGTATCGGACTGTTCTTTATACCTTCAGTCTCAAAGGCTGGCCGTCAGTCAAATAAAGAAAAAAAGGTTCGCTTGTGCACCGTTTCTTTGCGCTGGGTTGCTTTGAGCGATTTTAATTCGCTTATTTCGCTCGGGAAATTGGTAGTGTTGCTGAATTAGAGCGGCGGACACAGTGATAGGCGGTAGCGTTTTAGGATTGGCCACCGCTGTTAAGGTGAATCGCTTTGCGTGGGGAAAATGACAAAAATAGTGCTGCGCTAAATAGTGTGTTTTAAAACAATTTGAATAGTATTTCGATAGAATACTTTTGCTTACGCTACTGTGTTTTCTTTTTCTCTCCAAAAGCTAAACCCGACGCTGCACGAAAGGGATGACTCAACCAGAAAAGTTTCAACTACATTTGACACACTCTTACAAAATACCGTTATGAAATACCTTGCTACTTTAGTAACATGTGTGATAAGATCTGAAGGTTGATAATGTATCAGCGACTTACTTGGGGTTATTACTTCCCAATGCCCGTGGTCGCTTCCCATTGTGTTATCCTCTGGTTTACCTCCGTTGTTGCAAGCTTTCATTTAAATCCGCATATGTACGTATGTATGTATGTTTGGCTCAAATTTTGCAAGCCAATTTTGACTCTCTTCCAGTAATCAGATTATATTAAAATTTCGTACGTGTAATACAATAAAAGTACCGTCAACAAAAAAAGAGGTTCTTTCAAAACCGCTTGCGCTTATGAAATCGCTATTCTGTCACACTCAGCCGCCCCCGACGCCTGCTCTCGTCAGCTCAATTGTAAAAGCGCGATGCCGCCGCACAAACTCTAAATACGCTGTGTTTAACATATTAGCAGCCCAGTCACTTGTAAATGAGGATATGTTCATAAAATTAAGGCAATTTAAGAAGTAATGCACTTACTGTTTTACTAGTTTATTGGTTTTGAGAGCCATGACGGTCCGATAGCTAGAGGTGTTCCTACTAAGCTTGAAGCACAGCGTGGCCACTCCATACAAAAAGTAGTTATATAGCTTCCGTCAACCTAGGGGGCGGGGCCTGAGAAGCCATTATTTATTAAACAATATTATACCGTGTGTACATATTTATATTATGTGTAGGTTGAAAGCTAAATGTAAGAAGTTCAATGAATAATTTTGAAACAATTTACACCAATTGCATGACCTTGTTCCAAATTAAGAAACTAACACACTTTAAAACTTATTGACTAACAACTATTAAATTGAAAAGTATTGATTTAATTTACAATGTGACTAATATGACGTATTATCGCCTCAAAGCGATTTCTTTCCGAAAATGCAATGGTAGCAGACATATGGCTTATGCAGTCTTAATTTTTCATGGCAGATACATTATCAGCTCAAAAAGTAATTTATAAGTTGAATTAATTTAATAAATTAGTTTTTGTAAGTAAACCTTCATATTGAATTAAAATAACAATAAAGGACGTTGAAAAATCGGCGCGAATAAAACATTTTGCGAGGCTCAAGGATGCGTTCAGGGCTGTCACTTGCGGATTTCTGTTCGAAGTCAAAGTCAAAATCGAAATTACTGTGGTTAAAGTTATGCGCTAGGGGATGAGTGAAATTATGCAACCATGCAAGCATAATATTCACGTGTGAACTCATGGTATTTAGTTTGGAATCCACGGTATTGATATTTTACAGTTTGCTTCAAGTTTCTTCTAAGGACTACTTAAGACTGATAGATTTTTAATTAAATCACACGTTTATATAAGACTTTCGAATGACGGCCGCATATTGGCAAGCGCAGCGCAAGACGACCAGCCATAAGATGGTCCCATGACCTCATACAGGTGGCAGGAAGGCGCTGGTTGCATGCCGCTTCCAACCGGTCACTTTAGAAATACATGGAGGAGGCCTATGTTCAACAGTGGACTTCTTGTAGCTGAGATGATGATGATACGATTTGGCAAACTATTGGTATTGTCGACCAAAAAAATGCTTAACAACTTTTCAACAAGGTGATAAGATTCAAAGGTGCCTCAGCAATTACTTAGTTGACTATACTAAGTATACATTTATTTTCTTCTGCCAAGTAATATCTCAAAGTATCCACTAATACAAACAAACCTCTACCGAATCACCAGAAGTCGTCAGAAATGCGTCTCAACGAGATCCCGTCACAATTTTCGTCAACGTAACTCCGAGTGACAGCCCTAACGCGGCGTGACATCGGATGAACAAGGAAGTGACACGGCCGTCACAGTGACGAATAAGCGTCACCCCGGAAATAAGACGGCTGCGACGTAGCGGTACCACCGAACGTAATCTGATTAATGAATCGTTGTTTGTGGAAATGATTACCAGCGAATGTTTGTGCAACAGAAAGCAGGAAGATGTAAAAAATAACATTGTGACATTGTTTTTAAATGTAACATAAATTTCTTAGCGCTCGCTTAACGATTTTGCCCGTTTCTTAATTCCAGATACGCCTTGAATTAACACCATGATCTAAATATTTATAATGCAGAACATTTATTTATTTAAACCTTATTGCACAAAAAATACAGAATGTACAAAAGACAGGCTTAATACCTTAAGGCATTCTCTGCCAGTCAACCTCAAATTATAAAATCAAGAATGCATTGACCGAATCTGTGGCTTAATTCCAAAGAGCGTGGCATGGACTGCCGAAGTTGCAGATTGAGTCCCTGATTTTTTTAATGATACAATTAGCCTCATAGAAGGAGCTTAACACCTACGAACCTTGTCGTAGTAACGAATGAAATGAGAGCTGCTCAAATTTATCACATCATTGGCAGCGACAAAGTACTAAAATGTTCAGCTACTTCTGAGGTAGCTACCTCGTTGAGTAACTCAAAATCTTAGTCCAAGTCAAAACATCTTTATTACGATTAGGGTTCCAAGAAGCTCTTATAATGTCAGAAATTTTACCATCGGTAGTGAAAAACCTCTTATGTGTAGATATTGGCAAAAATCTGAACTAGGTCTCTTAACAAAACTTCACTAGCATCCAATCTATGTGCTTCTGTTAATTCCTCTTTGTTTCCTCTACGATAAACATCTGTCAGTCAAACGACGATTGTATCCATCAGAGCACATTATTTGCAGTGATTGTAGGAACCAAGGGATGTTACCGGCAAAGCGGAAACGATAGTGTTTTTGGTAAAAAATCTAACTAATCATTAAGTTGTAGCCACTGAAAATTTGATTTCAGGTGAACAAAGGTCAAGTTATCGATCCAGTTAATGGATTATCATAAGTATCGTTTAGTCAAAAGATGTTAAAAAACGGATAGCCTAGCTGTTTCGTGACTCTGACGACTAAGTTCGAGGTTTTGGGTTCTAAGTTATGGTTGCGTACCTTTACATGCAAATATCTATGATTTTAAATACACAGAAAACGTTCGTGGCTTCGGTACAAAAGCTTGAGCTTATCTCATTAAGATTTGCATAGTAGCAGGCACATGTACTTCTGTGTCAAACAGATCGTCAAAATACATGGTAACAGACATTAGGTTACGATCATCAGTATTGCTATAAGCTTTAGAAGAAAAGAAAAGGAAGGCGTCCTTTGCATATTATGAACATTAGAAGTATGCCAAGGAACAAATAAGATCTAAAACTATTCAATAACACTTGCGCCAATAATGTTGAGTTAAGAAGTTAGCTCAACAAAAGTCCGCAGCGTCGAGGCTTCATTACAAGCCAAAATAATAACAAACCGTGATGCATACTGCTCGTCGCGTAAAATATTGCCAAGCTCCGAATAAGTTCAAGTTAGACTTTTTAGAAAAACCCCGGTTTCTCACAATCTCAGCCACATTTTCACTAATCACATGTAACGGCCGCCAATCTATCACCGTCCTTCGTACATCACTCACGAGATTCTGACGTGCAACATTACTTAAGGAATCAACGCCTCTTTAGCACAACGCGATAGAGTTCACATTTAATTAGCCCAGTTGAACAAATAACTTTGTCATAACGGCTCGCCCAGTGTAAAATGAACTGGCTTTACGTCCAACAAATGTTTGAGGTGGTGTACATTCGGTGCTGTTTTAAGAGGGGTCTTGCTAGTTTGGACACGTCGAACGTATGTCACGGTACATTATCTGAGCCTCTTAATTGAAGATAATAAGGGAGGACATGTGTCTTTGTCGTGTTTTTATGGAGTGTAAGAGAGGGATACGGGTTTTTTTAAGTCTCGTTACGACAGTTTATTAATAGATGTCATTCATCTTTCATTACATCTATACGTGATTCGATATTCCTTCATTAACATTTCGCTTTGGATCTCTTTGCGATTTTTTGTGGCCGTTCCTTTACTTTATTATGACGAGTGAATTATAACGTGAAAATGTCTAGGAAAAGTGCTTCTGCGTTAACCAGTATGCTATAAAAGTTTCTATATTGCATTTGTTTCTATATTTGCATTGATTGCATCAAATATTCATTGTATTAAAACAGTTTAAACGGTTTGTATCGCGCATTTTGCAGGGAAACTTATTCCTGTCGTTTCGAGCCCTTTTTAACCCTAGATGAAAAATAAATGGTGTTATAAATTTAATTAAGTGTTACGTTCACAGGCAGACTATGATCACAATAAGCATTGACAAAACAGTTAATAAAATATAAACTTTCAAGGACTAAAGAGATAAAATTAAAATAAAAAATAAAGAAATGAAATCATTATTTCATGAATACTGTCTCTACCAGAACTTTGCATGACGGCGTAAACAAAAGAAGTTCACATCAAAGATTATTTTTATACTCCACGATCTACTGAATAAAGGATTAGGAGAGATTAAAGATTCTAGAAGGAATAGTGTAAGTAAAGTAATGTAATTAGCTGACCTGCCAAATCAAGGACCATGTTAAAGCGTACTCCGAAAAGATGAAACAGAAAACTAAGAGAATGATGATTCTAAAAGCAGAGCGCAAAAAAATTAAAATCTAACAGTAGACTAAGTAAAGAAAAACAAAAGCATATAAGCGATCTAAACTGCAGCATAAGACAGCTTACGAATGGACATTGTTCGAAGATCGGCTTGAGTTCACCTGCATTCCTGTAATATCAATCCATCTGGCAGCCCCCCTAGCTCGGGTGGGTTCAGGGAGGGGTCCGGTAAAGTTGACGTCTCGTCTTTGAGGGGTATTTAATTTTGTGCAAATGACACGACGTCGCGCGGACAGGGTGTCGCGGTGACATTTTGAAATGTTGATTTTCTTTGCCCTTTGTGTTTTGCTAGGAATTTATGTGATCATGTCGGTTTTTTTTACATACTAGGTAGATCCTTAGCCGGGAATTAACATATTTACTTACTATTTGTTGTGGTATGTACCTACTCACTGTCGCAGATAAAAATTTTCTTTAAATCGGTAACCTTTGACTTATTGCAATTAAAATTTTGGAATTTTTATGTAGTGTTACAATAAGGCTACAAATAATAAAGCATACAAAAACTTACATTTCTGATTTTTTTCTTATGTCTTTAGCAATTGCTGGTATAATAAATTTGTAGATAGTATAAAGTCAGTAAAATTTAGTTTTTTTCCGGTTTTGTCTCACCATAAAACCCATCAATTGTTTTTATTTTCGTATTTCATTGCTGTTAACATAAGTTTGTGTGTCATACTACCAAATGAACACATATTAGCTAGATTGATTTTCTTTCGCATTCCCATTGACGCCGTAACTGGTTTCCGACGCATCTGAAAATCATCTCATACTTAAAGAAAGCTTAGAAACTTCATGGTTCGTTTTGCACCTGTCGAAGATTTGTAACTTTGTTATAATCAAGTTTATCTAAACTTCATTTACCTCTAGTTGACATAATGCACGCTTTCAAAAACGCAACACATTTCCACGAAAGAAGACTTCCATCCCGCGTTGCCCCCTTATTATCCGCCTCACCGGGGTCAGTGCGCCCCCTGTGGGGTAGGGTGGGGTGGGGTCGTCACGTCACTGTCTCTGGATCGCCATCACGCCCGTCTCGTTTGCGTCCAACGACGTAGTTTTCAACTTGAAGGGTTGCAGAACGGAATATAATATTAAATGAATAATATATACTTGCTCGTTGGACGCAAAGTTAGGTCGTTTGGCAAAAAGTTAGCTGTATCCCTATTGTTGAGTGTAGAGTTTTTAAAGAATAGTAACGCTGCTGATTAGCGTACAGGTGTTTCTTATTCTGCTGACTTTAAATTAGTTTTACAATGTTCCAGTTGTTTCATTTTGACATGGGGCGGTCAATATTTCAAAGGGACCCTAAGGGTATGTACACCCATATAGATAAATGGAAATAAAGCATCACTATACGCTGCTTATGATATTTAAGAAATAGCAAATTTCCCTGATTTAGCTACTTAACGTCTTTGAACTTTATTAACGTGCTATACCTGGTTTATACAAATGAAATCACTGATACAACAAACACAAAGAGAATGCGCAGTTTCAACAAAGAAAAATAAACGTAACATATTTTTTTAAATTCTCGTATGCAACCGTCTTACGTCTGCTACTGCACCGTAATATCAATCCATCTGGGGGAGGCGGGAGGAGGGGGAGTTAGGGTGTCACGTCACTGTCTTAAATGACTGTCACGGGTGCAGTCGAGCGCCGCTCTGAAGAACGGTGGACGGACGGCTTTACAATGCCAGTCTTGATATTACGATGTTATTTGTTTGTTGCTGTTATTATATTCGTAAGGTTTTCAGCTTGACCGTTGCTTTGAGGGTTTTGAAATGCTTGGGTAATGTTTTGTTATTGTAGACTAACCAATTCCGTTAATCAAATAGTAGATTTAAATCGTAATTTATAATTTAAACCATTGAACCACAAGCTACTGCGCTTGTGCTTGCCTTTCTTCGCGGCAATGATGACCATTAGCGAAGGAAAGACGTATGAAGAGATGACATGTGCTTCAGTGCGTAAGTTTTTTTTATGACTTAAAGTCACCATAGTAGTGAACTATGGTAAAGGCGTTGTTGTGTGTGTCAAGATGGAACTAGTGGTTAAGAATTCAAGAACAGAACAGAGACAGGCCTTCGGCGCTTTGAAGCGACGACGACGCCGTCAGTATGTAACCTTAAACAGTTACAATCAGAAATCAGTAATATTTATTTGCATTTGATTTCTGATTTCCGAAAAAATAATTATACAGTAAGTAGATGAATTAAAGGCAATGTCCATAACTGTGGCCACAAATGATGCGACGTGTCCTTCATGATGCTTGATTATCTCAAATTTATAACAGTAACTTTCTCTTCACCTTACTCACGGTTTGGCTTCGTACTTGTCATACGTACATCACAACTATCTTTTAGGCTCAAATGCCAAAGAAAATCCTTTACATATATTTGTATGACTTTGTTTGTTCTTTGTTTAAAGCAAATAATTTTAAGAGAATAACACAGAGTTCAGGAAATAGATGTTATTTAAAAATCTTTAAAAACTTCTGTAAATATAATATTGCTATGATCTTTACCAGCTGTTTTATTTCTATATGTGTAATGGCACTAATGGCACCTATGTTAGCTTAATGCATAATTAACCTATAAATCGTATCTATTGGTTTAGGAGTATTTGGGAACGATTCTTTCACTAAAATCAGTATCATAAAGAACCTCTGTCATAACATTATCTTTGAGTTTATTTGCAATATCGAAATTACTGCAGTCAGTTTTGCTATGCTGGTGTCGGCACGCTCAGCGGATTACCAACTTGTTCAAGTTTTCAATTACAATCGGGACATAATCAACCTCTTTAATAACAACATTATCTTCAACTTTATTTGCAATAGCAAAATTACCGCAGTCAGCGCTGCCATTGCTGGCGTCAGGCGCGCTCAGTGCATTATCAACTTGCATCGAGATGACGCGCGTCGCTGTCGCCTCCACGTCCCCAAGTTTACTCGGCGCCTGGAAATTTCACTCCAGTCTTGCTTTGACGTGGTTTAGGTTAGAGATGCCAGCGGTTTTAACTTTGACTTCTATAACTGTCATTCGCCTGAAGCGTTTTCTACAGCCGTATATTTAAATTGCCCTAGGATCAATTAAGTTTATTCGTAAACAGTGGCAGCTTTACTACTTTATATAATACTAGATTGTATTCTATTTAAGGATTATAGCCCATTTGTGCCTTTATAAACATTGTCGGGGAAATCGTAAGACTTCTTGAAATTATGTAGTGACTGTAAACTTTCCGTGATCCTGAAAGCTTAGTTAAATGCTGTATGTTATTGAAGACAGATATTTACTTATGTCGTTACATCATAACCTTATTCTAAAACCTATAATCGCATGACCACACATAATAATGTTAATTCTAGTGATTGTATTATTTAAATTAGTTATGCCTTTAGAAATGCTCTGGCTCGATCATCTTTTACCGTCATATTTACAGATCTAATAAGGAGTGTGGACATTATTGACAAGCTTGATCGAATTTAAAGTCTATTATCCACATAAATTAAGAATGGCGACGCTTCTTCACTCATTGCAATATACATAACCAACCTCAGTCCCAGTTTCATTCAGTAATGTTTTATGTTCTTTGTAGCAGACTTTCTCTGGCTCGCTGGCTTCTGTGGGTTGCGCCTCTCTCTCCAGTCACCCGTCAGGGCTGTCTCAGCGATGACAGCGCGACTGAATTGTTCCGCGCGGATCTGACAGCGGTGTCTTAGTTTATTTTGTTAGTGCGCTTATTGATTGGGTGGTTTGTTTGACTGTCTTCAAAAACATTGCCGTTCTTCTCTGCTTTAGATCCGCTGGTTTCACGATGACCTATTTTATTTAAAACTTAGTTGGTGAACTCATTTGCTTTATTTTACCCAGTCTTATTGTTGGTTTTAGAGCAATTAGATGCTAGTAAATAGGTCATATTGTTCATCACCTTGTCATTTTATATTTTGACTGACGTTTCTCGCTTACTAATTTTTGCTCGTATGTCAAAACTAGCTCCATAGTAAAACCGTTAACTATTAACTATAACGTTGTACTGACTAAAATTATACATAACAACAGTTTATTAATTTTGATACTAACTCATAGTAAAATTTACTATAATAGGTAGACTGTCTCATTATTTGCAAGTAAAGAATATACCGTCACAATGTCATTAAATCTAAGGCAGATTAGTTATTTAGTTGACTTAAATTTCCACTCAATCCATAACGTAATCCTTCTCTTCGCCGCTGGTAAAGCGTCTTTAAACGCTCTGTCCACCCCAACGGCAATCTAAATTCGTCCCACCAACTCATCTGTCAGTATTCCTCAAGTATTCTCATATCGTGTATGTATGGTCGCGTTTATATGTCATCGTACACTCAATATATCGTCCAAAATGTTCGCTTTCAAGTTTTTTGACGTTTCCTTTCATGTCATTTCCGAGGCATCAATCTGTAGAGCCAATTTGCTGCGGGAATCATTGTAGGTGATTTGATTTGTGTGTCCGTCGCGTGTGTTGATGATTTTATTGGGGTATGAGAGAAGAGAGAACAGTTTTTGACAGTTCAACGTGGGTGGCGAATCTGTTTGTTCATTCATCAGCGCAATAATAACAAAAATGAAAGGAAAAACATAAACCATTGATGATACAATGAACTTTGTTGACTTTGTCTTATTGATTGAAAATCATGTAGTGGTTACAGATGGCATACCTACTTACCGGAATGAAATTAACACAGAAGCTTAAGAAATTTTGACTTCATATAAAGTGGCAGTTAGTTTAAAATTAGCAAAAGGCAAAACTACCCAAATGAAAAAGACAGCTATTATAGTAGCGTTTATGTGTCTACTGGCGGTACCTAATAAAAAAACTGAAGTAAAGTCCTTTTTGCATGTAGTAGTAACATATACGTATAGACAAGTTGACGCTCCATATTCGAAAAATGACGTAAGTGCCATATCAGTTTCGTGCACTACTACATGTAAGAGGGTAAGTACATAAGTAGCTGAACACTTTAGTACCTTGTCGCTGTCAATAATGTGCCAAATTCGAGTCATATCACCTCGACTAGGTTCTAAAGTGTTTAGCTAGTTTTGAGGCTGACTGTACTAGTTGAGATCTGGTTCTAAATAGTGTTTAGGTACAATCGGAGCCTTAAGATTTTTTCAGAGGTACAGTTGAAAAAAAGTGTTTTGATAAGGACATAAAAATTATGAGTTTTCATATTTGTCTCTTGTCACTGGGAAATTTTGTCCCAACAGTCGGTATTCCGTGTTCTCGGAATTGTTTATATCCACTTTGTGGAGCTGCAGTGATGTGAAGGCTTGTCAGCGGCATGCGCACGCTACTACCAATGTACTTTTTAAAGCACACACAGAAATTCTGAATCAAGACTAGAGTTAGCCTTCGGAGGGTGCCTTTACTACAAATATACCTTTAAAATCACACATGGAAATTTTGGGTCAAGACAACTTTAAGCCTTTGGAGGGTACATTTTTTTACTACAAATGTACTCTATAAAGCACATACAGAATTTGCCTTTGGGCAACATTTGTTTTTATTGTTATATGGTGATGGTGATTAGAAAAAAAAATCTACAAAAGCTTATCCTAAAAGGGGCTTCAAAACAATTAGGAAAGAATAAGAAACAGAAAAATAAAGATAGAAAATTACACTCCTGATGCTGAAAGGGACGCAATCAACCAAACATACCTTTTTTAAAGAAGACAGTAGGTATATGAACAAACAGACAAAGGCATCAAAGTTATATGCCCTTTTTTCTTGGTTATCCTAAAATTGATAATTTTAAATTGAGTCCTCACCTATTTAACACCTTGTTTAAAACTTTCGTGATTCTCACACATCCTCGTATTTCCACTAAAACAAGGCTTTATCGCTCAAAAAAACATATTTTATTTATTTGATGTTGCTTCATCCCCATCCAACCCATATAAATAAGTCAAATAACAAACACAATTGTTTAAAAAATGCGCTTCGATATGCTACTAATATCTTCAAAGTTTAAATATGCTTCTGACCGTTGCACCGATCTACTTCATCACGATAAAAAAAGTACTAAAAAAAGAACATTACTTAATTACTAACCCTTAACACAGTACAACACTTAATTACAAACGAAACGTACTTACAACCAACCCACACATACAAAAACTACTAAAAACCAACACAAAGACACATCAAAGACACGTATGCACTTGATCGGGCGGTGCACTAACGTGACGTCCATCGATTGCGGAGTGGGGGTTTAACCCCCCTCGTGCCGTGGTGGGGGAAGAAAGGTTTAAAAACAGAGCCAACGTCTCCGCGACGGGCCAATACGTCCCCGGCCGGCCGTCGATTACTCCCGCATATGCTGGAGGGTTGGCAAAACTGTGATAAAAGGGGGGTTGAGAATGTGACGTAGTTTTGATTTGATGCTGCAATGAGTGTTGAAGAGTAGATATTAAATTAGAAGGATACGCGATGAATACGAAAGCTTGCCAAATGCGCTATAATAGCTGAATAAAAGCTATTGCTTCTATAGACATATAGAAGCAATTTCCGAACTGAAAAAGAGGTTTTTTAAATCTTTAAATGCAGTTTTCTTATCAGAAAAATCGATGACATGGTTTCTATGAGCAGTTGAATGTATTACAGCTTTAGACTAGCCCGTTCTGACCCATCTAAATGGCACACCCTGTATAGCCACTATACAGCTTAAAAATAGCCTTATTATACTACTTGGGACTGTACTAATGGGGTATGCTAGACTAAGTACATAATACATTTTTTTTTAAATTAAAAAATGACAATATCTTTTGCGAGCCATTTCCTTTCTTAAAGGCCGGCAATGCGCTTGCGATTCTCTTCTGAATCTCAGTACTTTTTTTCTTCAATTTAGGAAGGCAAACAAGCAATTGGGTCACCTGATGGTAAGTGATCACCACTGCCCATAGACACCCGCAACACCAAGAACCCAGAAGGCTAAGATGGAATACCTCTTGTGCCAGTAATTGCACCGGCTGTCTTGCTCTCCATGCCGGAACAAAACCATGCAAGCCCGCTGCTTAGCGGCAGGATTAGCGAACAAAATGGCAGTAGCGATCTGGAAGCACCTTGACAAGGTCCTACCAGCCGCAAAAACTTTCCTGTTTAAACTGTGGTTGACGCCGGACGAGCACAAATAAACCTTAAAGGTGCTCAAAAAAGTTAAACAAAAAGCGATTAAAAATAGACTTCCCTACTTTTGTTGCAGACCGTACTCCCCGGAAACACACGAGCACCTGTAATACATTCGTTATTTTTCGCCACCTCCTTATTGATTAGTGCTCATTGGCAGAGCTCAGGTGTTTTGTCACATTTATGCATCTCTTTTTACTGTTTACTTCGTGATTTATTTGTTTGCTTTGCGTTGTCTATGTACCTTCAAAGATTGTGTATTATTTTGAGGGGGATTGTAAGAGTGAATGCACGTACACATTTTAGTGTTAAATTCCACTGCAAATGTATTGAAATTTTGGTGCTGGGATGAAGTTTATTTAAGGAATGTACGATATGTAATATTTCAACAGGTTAAGGCGTTTAAGTAACAAATTAGCTTAATAGATGTTAAGTTTTTTTCACGTGAAGCCAATTGGTAAAATCAAGGCAATTGGTAAGTTCAAGTCCTACCAGATGACCAAGATTTTTCCTTGCATTTTTATTGCGTCTATGATTTAATGAAGAGCCTGGGACTGGTTTCGCGGAGAAGGAACGTAATTGGTTCCAGTTTGTTGATATGGACCGCCGCAAAGTAACGCCTGAATCTATTAATTGCTTAGAAAGTAATTTTTGTCCCGCGTTGTTACGCTAAAATGTAATTGAATTCTTTATGTCGGCTGTCAAAAAGGTATTGTGCAAAAATTACGTCAATCCCTTACTGTGTATTGACGTATCGGCCAAAGGCGAGTCCGACTCGCGCACCGAGGTTCCCGGCCCGTATGACTTTATTATTAGTGGGCTGCCAAATGCCAACTTTTCTATATAAACTTAAAAAAACCGATTCATAAAGGTTTAGAAATGAAAATACCCTTCTATTCCTAATTGAGGTTCAAAATGGAAGCTAGCAACTGTCTTACGGTTTTAGATACTAGCTTTTACCCGCGGCTTTGCCCACTACCCCGCGGAAACAATCCATTTTTACGAAATAAAAAGTGTCCTATGTGTTAATTTTAGGTATAAACTAACTCCGCTTCAAATTTCATCTAAATCCGTCCAGCCGTTTTACCGTGAAGAAATAACAAAATTTCTCCCTTGTAATTTAATATTAGTTTGATTTACCAACAATTTTCAAGCAAAACGGGCGAACTAAATTAACCCGTCGCGACAACTGAAGTTTGCTGCAAAAAAACACAGTCGGAGCTGGACTTACTCAATTTCCATGTCATTTCAATATCAGGGTTTTTACTGTTTACCTGGAAGGGTAATTTGGAGTTATGATGTTTCACTGAGTTTACAGACACTTGTTTTGAAAGTGCATTTTGGTTGCCACAACCACACTGTACAATTCCCGGCAAACAATTTGAGCACTGACCTTCACTGCGCAGTAGCCGTTTCTGGTACAAATGTGTATGCGCAAACATACTCCCTCCACTCGATTTATGCTCATGTTGTTTGCCTGCAACTATAAGCGTAGAAATTTCAGGCCGATAATAGTATATTTTTCAACATTATCGTCATCTCAGCCGAAAAACGTCCACTGCTGGACATAGGCCTCAGTCAAAGATCACCACAACGCCTGGTCTCGCACTGCTTGCATCCAGCGGGTTCTCGCAACCATCGCCAGGTCGTCGCTCCACCTTGTGGCGGGTCTGCCCACACTGCGCCTTCCGATACAGGGTCACCACTTGAGATTTCTTTGATCCTATTGGCCATGCATTCTGTGAGCAATGTGCCTAGCCTATCATTTTTTTCTTCTTGCGCTTTTTCCCCGTCTCTTAGTTCGAGGTACTATGGATGATGATCCCAGATTGGGCAGGCGCTATTACATAGGAGCGAGTACCGTCTGATCTCCGTCAACTATGTGGTGTCTGAGGAAAACCAGAATGATAGAATCATGCTTACACATTCATTCACATCAATGTGCAGGTTTCTTTAAGACGTTTTCCCTCGCCGTAGAGCTTTTGTTACTACCAATACTTAGGTATGTAATGTACATACTACATCAGTTAGAAAAACTCATTAGTACATGGCGACAGTACGGGATCGAACTCGGTACTTCATGATTACGAGTCCATGCCCTTAACCACTAGGCTAACGACGCTCGAAGCAACCCTCTTAGATTTTCAGTATGTTTTCAAATTTATATTTCTGTTGGCAGTCTCGTATTGATATGAAAGGTCTCTAAAGTCTACGCTACTTGCAGTTATGGTTAACGACAAGTTAAAGTATTTTTAGTTAATGTAGCAAATACTTTCATACTTTGCTTGCTTCAGTTCGACAGGTCGCGGTGTAGGCGTCGCGATCGAGTTGGGTGGCAGTGTCAGCGTGCAATTTTAAACTATTTATTAAAAATAATAAAACTAAGAATTTATATACTTTTAATATCAGTGCTATCTTTCTTTAGTTACTTTTTACTAATGGAGGGTGGCTATTAACTAAATGACTTTGTGCACCCCACGTGCAGGTTAGGTTGACAATAAGGTCGAAAATGATGATGTTTCTCGACACTCTTTAACTGGATACGTAACCGCACTGAGTTACGTTCGTTTCGTTTGTTCTAACTAGCCCTGTAAAAGAGAGACTCATTGACGATAGAGAGTTAACGCGTGTAAGTGCACTGTTTTTTTCCTACTTCACTTAGTATGGATTACAGCACCTCTAATTAACGTATTTATTTTCATTCTTGTCTTTAACATCAGAGGCGTTTTATTACCGAGGACGTTGGCTGTTTAATCCCTTGTTGTTGCAATCTATATGCAATTCGCAAAGCTTACTTCAATGTGCATATGGAGTGACCTTTCGCCGTGTAGTTTGTGGCCGATCCATTTGATAATTGAAGCATACGTTTGTACGGTCACACTGTCACTGTTAGACGTATTTGTCATGGACGACAGCGGTTTAGGTACATTACGGCTGAAGATCACTCTACTGTGATTTATTTTACCTACATACCCGCTGTCACTATCACCACGCCTCGCTTTTGCTTTAAAATTTCCAACTTTTAGCTGTTTTAATTAAGTTGCCATCACAGTTACATGCTGATTTGTTGCGCTGGCGCTGGCGTTGCGCTCAATAACTGCGCCATAGAGAAACAATTGACAGCAAATTTTACCTAAATTAAAAAAAAGCTTCCTTACTTGACGACTGAATAATTTAGTAGTTAGATTCGATTCCCGCAAGAAATATTTGCTGATAGATAGTTTATGTTTGTCTGGGTCGTGGCGTTATATGTATTTATGTATGTAAAATATGTATGTATCCATTATCTAATATGATATAAGCTTTGCACAAGTTGGAAATAGGGCAGTTGGTGTGAAATGTTAATAGGCACCTACTTACTAACTTACTTAATGAGTACAGTAGTAGTATGTCATACAAATGTCATGCGTATGTCTCTTCGACTAGGTTCTACGGTGGTACGTGTTTCAATTTCCTTGACTGTACCTTACCCCCTTATTCATGAACGCTTCGTAAATGTTTGTTAGTTAACATTTTTTATGTCTGAGTCTGTCAATGTGACGTTTGCCCTCCAATGAAAGGGACGAAACATTTGTTAGCTTAAAAAGATTGTTAAGTTTTTATGAATAAGGTAGTCCCTTATTCAACCTCTTACAATGAAAAAATATAGTTATTAAATTCGGGTCACACTTATTCTTTCTTTCCCTACTTATCGCACGCTTAGTATTAAAGTGACCTATTTCTGAATAATACACGTCCCAAAATATCACCTTAATTAAAAGACATAGGGTTTAATTTTGGGAAATATCATATTCAGAATTGAGTCGCTTTAATTCTAAGGGTGCGTTATGTATTGTAGGACTCTACTAAGAAACTAACCCGAAAATACAATTCAAGGAAACTTATTAAAAAAGCTCTAACAGCACTGCAGTGTGTTCGTTTCTTACTTGCATTAAGCACGTGATTTCTAAGAAAGCTCGACGTTACAAAGAACATAATTACAGAAGGCCCGCAAACTTTGACGGCTAATTTGGAGTTCCGTGACGCAACGCGCTGGCAGCGAGTCAAACAAAATAAGACAAAACCGTAGTTTTTGTTTATGAAAAGTGACGTTATGAAACTTTTCACTTGAGAAATTTATTTAATAAATAAATAAATAAATATCTTGGGACAGTTAACACCAATTGACCTAGTCCCAAAGTAAGCAACTAAAGCTGCTTGTGTTAAGGGTACTGGACAACGGATATAAATACTTATATAGATAAATATATACTTAAATACATATAACATCCACGACTCGGGTACAAACATTCGTATTCATCATACAAACATTTGCCCCTCCCGGGAATCGAACCCGGAACCTCAAGCTTTGTAGTCAGGGCCACTAACCACTAGGCTATCCGGTATTCAATAGGAATGTTACTTGCGGTACATTTTAAATGTTGAATTAATTCGATTGTTTTTTAATGAGTATGCAGCCAATGAACATTGTACTAATGAACCTGTTAGTCGTACTCTCTTAATGAGAGAGATTTAATTATTTTTAAATAATAATGAAAATTGGCTACAGATAGATGATTTTTCAGAATGCACCTTTAAATGTTTGCAACTGCAAAGAGCCCTTTGCTCAATAATGTAACCATATAGATAGCCTATTGCTGTGCTATTTATTGATGTCTTTTTTTTATATATGTGTGTATGTCATGTCCTATTGTGATAATTATGTATATTGCATAGTAATCTGTTTTGAAAAGAGAAGAAAAAAACTGCTGAGTTTCTTGCGGCGTTTCTTCTCAGCAGAATCTTCCATTTTCCGAAGCGCTAGTAGATTCAGATATGTAAAAGAGCCTATAATATATGGCCTACTTGCAAAATAAATTTTTCATTTTCATTTTCATTAAAACAACTAAATAATTTTACTAAGAAAAATGCATTCGCACTAATATTACCTTTTTCAAGACAGTTCTGCAGTTATACCAATATCAAAATCAGCAACAAAATCCTAAGTCGTGAAGTAGAGTTTTTAATAAAGAATTTTCCAAAATGTCTGACACTTTCAATTGTTCATGAAAGTCTGTAAAATCCTAGCATCACTACATTGACAGGACGAAATTCAAACACTTTCAAAATTAGCCTTAAAAATACCACTAATCGAGTGACAAGACTTGTCTACACATACCTTCCTACTGGAATCCGGTGTACCATACAAATTAACTTTTTATCCACTAAAATAGACTATAGATACCACTTAACTCAAATCATGTTTTGTGTATTCTTAAAAGATAGATTTTTAATGTTAAACGCAGGTTGCTTAGCCCTTCATGCCATTGTGTTCCGTCTTGGACCAGACCAAACTTAATTTTTTTTTCTTACTGTACATTTCTCTAATGATCTAGTATTACTTATGAGTCCGCTTAAGTAAACTAATCAGGAAAATAACATAAAAATATGATAGAATAGAATATTTATTTGGCCACAATTAGATATAGGCACATTACAAGTAACGAGAAAAAAGAAAATAATATAAAGATCAAATAACTTGTATAAATTACCTTGCTACTCCGCGAAGTGATTTTAATTTGTTCCAGTTTGTTGATATGGATCTCCGCAAAGTAACGCCTGAATCTGTAAATTATTTAGACATGAAATGCTTAAACATTTAAATACTTTTAACGTAGTGCTGAAATGCGCCAAAAAAGTTTTTCCAGTATTTGGTCGAAGCAAGCTGCGATGCTGTTTTTCAATGAAGCCCTTATAAATTACGAACTATCGAATAACTATGATACGTACGCATGGTCTATAGCAGGGGTGGCCAACAGGTCGATCGCGATCGACCGGTCGATCGCGACTGTTGGACCAGTCGATCGTGGCAAGGCAAAAAATATAAATACGTAAACCAGACTGTCCCACGTAATCACCTACTGCTGGACGCATCATAATTGGTAGATCGCGCAGAGTCTCGTTATTAAACAAGAGATCTTGGGTCCAATCAAGTTGGCCACCCCTGGTCTATAGAATTTGACATACGTTTGCATTGACGGATATAGAGACAAGTCTGAAAAGGGCATCATTTGAGTTAGTTTAGTGTAATAATGAGTGCAGTAGACATTTGACAATAACAAATTATCAAAGTATCCCTTTAATAGAGACAATAAGAAACGTATTCATGAACAAACTCTCAGCCTATACTTCTATTAGTAGTTTAGGTCAAATTTAAAATACTTATTACTCGTAGTCTTAAGACAAGATTGCATGTCTAAGATAAGATAAGATACTTATAAGATATATAGGTAAAGATAACGTTTGTGTGGCAGCCGGGGACAACTCGGCGCCAACCCTTCAACGCAAAGTCGTTAGATTTCAGATGTCCAATTTCGCCGAATCTTTTTTCCGCGAACTTGCCCGAACCCTTTTTAGGCGTGACGGACACCAACTACTTAAAGTCGCGTGGTCGGTTTTAGTTCGATTGTTCGTGTGAGAGCCCCCTAAGTGATTCATAAGTTTTGATGTCCCGTGGAGTTTTGCGTAATGGTTTGGTATTTAGAAAGGATTTAGAGGACTTTTTACAGGACTCTTTTTAACCTGTAACGTTTACTTAAAGTTTGTCTTTCGGCATTACATCGTCTTTGATATACATTGCTTCTTTAGATAATAACATAATACTTGACATTCTTTTTTAAACGCAGCAATGTGCTTGGCTTAATTTTATTTTCCGAAATAGCATAAGCCAAAAATAAATTTTAAGAATCTGTTTCTTTTTACTGAAACTCGGTCACCTTTGCTGAAGATTTCAAATGTTTTGCATTTAGAACTTAAATACGTTTCGAACGCACTTTTGATCATTAACAGCAGCTAACTTGCACGAGCACGGCATTGGTTTCGCGGAGTAGCAAGGTAATTTGTTCCAGCTTGTCATTACAACAACTAGGTATCAACTTAGTGTCTTTGAATCATTTAATGCTCACACAAGTCAGCCTTAATATTTAACTACAATTCTTACACAAAACACGACACTGTTCAAAGCTTACAAAAGCCATTCAAAATCCAGATATGGCTCCCCAACCAATCCTTTCTCTGCCCAAAAACCCTGAATGTTATCCAATCCGTTCAACCAACCTCAAAGCCATCGAGATTCCTATATTATTAATTAATTCATATGAACATCGGCCTCTGAAACCCAAAGACATAACCTGAAATTGGATTACCGGCCTACCTTCATAAATATTTAAAAAAAAACACTGATAACCGTCCCCCTTATACGGCCTTTATACAGCAGGTACCGTGAAGTCAGCAAGGCCAAATTAGATACACAATAACATGGGCATTTACATAAGCATCCGAGGTATTTGGTCGGCTGATACTGGATTGTGGGTATTGCTGTCTTGCCGGTTGACGCGATCCTCTTTTGTTTTTTCAATAATGGATTTTGAGGTTTGGGGTCGCGACGCATTGAATGAATAAAGTCTGATAGTGGGTTGGGTTTGGTTTTGTCAGTTGTTTGTTATGGTTTTGATGTTATTGGAGAATCTAAACCGAATTCATCCTTACTTGTTTTAAGTAGTAAACAATATTCTAACCTAAAATTTACTTTATGCCATCAATACGTTGTTCATTAATTATTAAATTAAAATTACTTAAAATAATTAATAGATTCAGGCGTCACTTTGCGGAGGTCCGTTTCAACAAAGTGAAACAAATTACCTTGCTACTCCGCGAAACCAGAGCCGTGCTCGTGCAAGTTAGCTGCATCTGTGCGACATACATATATTCATGCAAAATCCCACCCTCCTCCGCAACAAAGAGTCTGTTGAATCTGTATTATATATGTTGTTTCGTGTGGAAGCTAAAGATTTTGTACTGAAAATGGTAATCATTTACTAAGGCAATTCAGTGCACCTAGCACGAATCTTTTTGATACGCGTTTACACGCCACGGAACCCAGTCTCTTTCTAACTAGTTCAGTAGGAGAGAGACGCAATGAGTTACGTAGCGATTAAGAGCGTGCAAACAGAGATTTGGCAACGTCGCCTATGGCTGCCAAATATTTAGATGTTTTCTTTGATTTATTAAAATTAATGAATCAAAATACGGAATATAGCAACGGTATGTACTAAAATATTGATAATGCATTGCAATAGTGAATACATTTATACTAAATAGTTATTATTAAGTGTAAAACAAGCATTTGGAAACTTTCCATTTGTAAATGTGTACATTTCAGTATACTCGTAGGTATATAAGGTTTACTACTTACCAACAAATGTAAGAACACAAGTTCTAGTACATTCCGTTGCTAAATTCCATATTTTAACTCATTAATTTTGATAAATCAATGAAAACAGCTAAATATTTGGCAGCTATAGGCGACGTTGCCAAATCTCTGTTTGTACGCTCTTAACGCGTGTCAAAAAGAATTGTGCTAGGTGAACATATTTAAAAAACGCAAAGCAAACTATATCGTGACGATATTCTTACAATGTATCTAGTACTTTCAAACTTCGGACCTCTCATAAGTTAAACCATCAGAAACATAACCGTAAAAGATGTAAAAGGGAATCCATGCAAAACTGGACGTTAAATAAAACATAGCTACAAACCGATAGAGCTAACTGGGCCCAATAAAAGGGGACAATAAAATAAAATTCGATAGCTGGGCCCGCGTTGTAAAATTCTGAAGGGTTAAGGTGGCGGAGTTTACTCGGGAGTTGCAGACTTGCGACTATTTCACGCAGATATTCTATTCCGATTATTATTTTATTCCATCTTGACATAAACAAGCATGGCAAGCGGCTGGTAGCAGAAAACCTGGCCGACCTCGCATGACCAGGAGACGATCGGTCGAGAAGGAAATCTCTTCAATTGGTCGCAACTGGCAAGACTTTGAAGCTACTGCGCAAGACCGCAACGCATCGAAATCCTTACTACGAGTCCTATGTCCCTGTTGAGGGATAACAGGATTTCATCATCATCATCATCTTGACATGCTGGTTTGGCAAAGCATCTGCAATCTGTTGCGGGTACCTATGGACGGTGGTAATCACTTACCATCAAGTGACCCGACCCGGTTTCCTTTACAATTTTAATGGTTTATATTGCGTGAATTGTATCTAATCTGAATCCTGATTTTTAAGACCTTTTTAAGTCTCACGTTACGTATTGTTGACGTCGATAATTAGATTCGTTACAATATACGCGAAAAAAAACCGTTAAAATTGTTTTAATTCATTAAACATATCACCATATCATGTTAAAACAATTGTACACAGTTCTGACAGTATATAGTATCTATCTTATCTTATCTTATTTAACACTCTTTGTTAGTCAGGGCAGACACAACTCAATCTACAACGCGAAGCTACAACTCTTTCTACGCGCCTCTGCACTGGGGCCGCCGCAGAGTTGCCACGCGTGCGGATGAGTACGACTTATACGAAAAACAGAGAAGCATATAGTAGAGCGCGTCTTCTAACTTCACGCCGTTTTTGTTCGAATTCAGACTTCTATACTAGTATTTTTATTTATTCTGTGGGCTTTTTTTTTATACAACATAAGGAGGCAAACAAGCAAGTGGCAAGTGACAAGAGGCAAGTGGGTTTATGGTTGGGGATTAAAAATCGCAAGTCGCAAGTCTCAAGTCGCAAATCGCAAGTCGCAGTCGCAAATCTACCCAACAGGGTCGGACACTATCTCTCAATGCGCATTCCGGCTGATATTAAATCCATTGAGTGTATAAAGAATTCCGATGGACTCGCCCGAGACAAAGGGTGGCAGTGGTTTAACGGGGAGGGTTGTCGTGGCTACAGCCTTCGCATACGGTTTTACGCGTTTTTTTTAAAATTCACGTTGTGTGACAATTTTTGTTAAAGGGATGGGAGTTGTGATAGACTTGTGGTTATAAAGTATCGAGTGTAATGACCAACAGTTTTTTTTAAAAGTAAGGTTCTTTTGTACTATCCTGCATATAAAACGAAAATGGCCGATTCCCAAAAAAATTGGTACCCTATTTCAAAATAGCAAATTTTACTCCAAAGAGAAGTCAAGGAATGCTTTTTTTATCTGTGAACGATGTTATTAATTCTTATTTTTAAAATAATGGATTGTTTTCTTTCGTTCATAAAACATTAACTGCCACGGAGTGCTACGTGCTACGCTCGTAGCTCGTAGCGAGGGTTTTCCGGTATGTAGCGAGAATCCTCTACGAACAGAGACTTCACCTAGCAAGTCTGTGACACTGAATGTGATTATATTCCATCCTGTATATAAAACAAATATTACCGAATTTCACGAAATTATTGAAGTACTGTACTCTACTTCACTCTACTCGTTCAGTTAGGGGAAACATCGTGAGGATTTTTTTTAATGGGGAGGGAAATCGTTTATACTGGTTGGTAATCAACCCATCAGGTGACCAGCATGGTACTCCATGGTTTCCTGAAAAAAAAAAAAATTTTAGTTTTAAGTTTAAACTTAAAATATGGACCTTTTGTTTCTTTTTTCCTATTATCGGTATTTTTTTAATTCGCTATTTTATTTACAAATTAAGAAAAAAAATCTAATTCTAAACTTAAAAGTAAAAAAATGTTGAAAGGATATTTATGTATTAAACTTTATAAGTATTAATGATGTATTTCTGTTTTTCAGGTAAGCAATTGAATAACGCCAACATACGACAAAAATGTAAAAATAAATGGTGAGTTAAATCTACCAACTTTTTTAAATCTTTTTTTAACGAAAAGTGCAATGTTTTATAAAGATGCATAGGAAATAAATCTGTTTACTTACGTGTATTCATGTACCTGAGTCACCTAAAAATAATTTAAACTGCGAAAAAAAAAATACGCAAAAATGTAAGCTTTTGAAAACTGTTTCCATTATCGCACTCCATTGTAATCTATTATTACCACCATTAAAACAGGTAATTACATTTCTAAAGTATTTTATACCCAAGTGTTCCATGAAACAAGAAAGTGCATTAAATCTCTTAAATATTCAAATTTAATAAGGATTTTTGACATTCTAAAAAATAATTGGGCAAGTCGACATTCAATCATATTTGTATCTTACACCCTGTCTCCTAATCTAGGGTGCGATATTAAAATCCACGAAAATTTTAAATAGAAACAGGATTCTTTCACATATAATTACAGAATTCCCTATTCTATTGATAACGCAAAGAAAGTATATTTTTTAAATGTTAGTCAACTACTTATTATATTATTTATCCCTTGTGTCACAACTTTATCAAAACCAGTCAACTTCTATCGAAACTAGTTGAGAGGATTTTTGAAAATTCTTCGCTAAGAGGGGTTGAAAGGAGGGGGTGTGTTAGTGAATCGTTTATTGTTTACAATGATTTTTGTATCTGAAATTTCTTAGGATTTTTTTTTATATGAATAATTCAAATTATTATTAATACATTTTTTTGTGTTGTAATTACATAGCATTTTAATAATGACAAGGTAAAATCTACATTTACACTAATATAATAAAGAGGTAAACTTTGTTTGTTTGTTAGTTTGTTTGTATGTGGGGGGTAATCTCTCGAACTACTGAACCAATTTCAAAAATTCTTTCACAGATAGAAAGCTACACTATTCCTGACGGGCATAGGCTACTAATTTTACGTGAACGAAGTAGCACGCGTCCGCTAGTTAAAGCGACTCAATTCTGATTTCCCAAAATTAAACCCTATGACTTTTAAATAAGGTGATATTTTGGGACGTGTATTATTCAGAAATGAGTCGCATTAATTCTAAGCGTGCGATGTGTAAGTTAGTATGTAATCAAAAACCTACGCAAATAAAGTCGCTGATGGAAGCTAGCCTTCGATAGTCGCTGCAAATCGCACCGTGTTCTGCCGCACAGCCTCTACATCTACCCGACCTACCCCATCCTATTAAAATGGCGCTTATCCCGGATTGCCAATCATCCCGGACCCCGGTATCTGATCCCGGGATGTAATAAGTGCGGAATATTCACACGTTCGACTCAATACCGCGTTAATAAGAATTTTACCGGTTCACTTACATTCCTTATTGGGAGGTTCTTGTGTCGAAGGTGTAAGGGTCTAAAGGGTACCGAAGGGGTGCCATCGGGACCCTTTTACTAAGGCGCTGTGGTCCGTCCGTCTGTCGCCAGGCTGTATCTTTTCTGTATCACTTATAATTTTTATAGGGCGTGTATTACCACGGAATAGATAATAGAACATTCGTATTAATTACTAAGGTTGCAATAACGAGAGAAAAAAAGGTAAAATTTTAAGGAAGTCCCATACAAGCAATATGTTTTATCGGTGTTTTTTTGTATAAAACCCTTCGTGTTTTATTGAAAAACTTCAGTTTTTGTATCGTGTTTAAAAACATCAACATACAGTGAGGAAAATATGACATGGTATTCAACAGGAAGTTTTATCGCTAAAATCTCTAAAAGTCCCTTCGGAAAGAGATAGTAAAATAGCCAATGTGAATATGAAGCCAGATTTTTCTCTATTTCGACGACGTCAATACTTAGTCCGAGATTCTTTGTTAGGGCACGTGACTGACTCCTCTACCCGACGGGGTCTTCTGCGCGTGACAGCTGACGAGCGCTTTATGAGAAGGCTTGATTGGCAAGTCACTGCCTCTGAGGGGCCAAGGTGAAAAGGTTGGGGTAAAAGTACCTGTACTGATACATACATTATTATTATTATTCACATACCTATATTTATTTTATGTCTCAGAATAGATATTTACAAGGTAATACGAAAATATAAATATAAAACACTAGCGGACGCGCGCGACTCCGTTCGCGTCAAATTAGTAGCCTATGTCCGTCAGGAATAGTGTAGCTTTCTATCTATGAAAGAATTTTTGAAATCGGTTCAGTAGTTCCAGAGATTACCCCCTACATACAAACAAACTAACAAACAAACAAACAAAGTTTACCTCTTTATTATATAAAGTGTAGAAGTGTAGATGTAGATTATAAAAATTTAACCTAGAGTGCCGTCTGTACGCTTTGTTTAAGTTTTATATTTGGTTTTGCGAGCAAGATGGAGGTAGCAATCCGGACGGATCTTGCACAAGGTCCTACCTCAATGTCTTGATTGACCTTATCTCGGCCAATCAGAGCGCAGCGATTGTCATAGTGACTTTTCGGATGATTTCTAAGATAACAAGACATTTTTTATCTCTATAGGGTATGTGCTCCATTACCTTTTTTTAAAATGGCAAAATAATAAAACTCGTTTATCTACACATATATCATAAATGCTCTATAATGCGTTCAGAAACCGTAGGCAATGACCAGCATTATAACAACCAATATTATTATGACAATTTTTCTAATTTGTTTCTATATTTGTTCAAATTCATTTTTATTACATTATTTCAATATGTACAGTCTATAGATATTTAATAGGTACCTAGCACTAGCAGCTAGTAGCGATGCAGGTCATTGCCCTATGGCTTCTGAACCCATCATGGAGTACTTATGATATGTGTGTAGATAAAGTAATGTATGCAACTGTACATAATTAGGTCTTAAAACACTCGTGTGATCCTATTATGAAACTCCCTGACGCTCGTTTCATAAAACCACACTCGTGTTTTAAGACCCCTCATTATGCAACAGTTGCATAAAATACTATTATGCTACATACAGCCAAAATGGCAGTGACAGCGCCCTAACCAACCGTGATACAAGTTACGTTCATAAGCTAAACAATTTTCAGATAAAGTCAACCCTTTATTAGAATACCGAACAAAAATTCCCTGGGGGTCAAAAAGGGCCAAGTATCGCGATCTAGAAAATTTTATCATCTCCGAGAAATATCTACTAACAATTCGCTACGTCAAGATGTCCCGTGACGTCACAGATAAGGACAAAAGGGTTGGAGTGAATAAAAAAACACCTTATCTGCTGCGCAGAATTTTACTGTCAAAAGTTGCCGATGCTTTTTTTTTTAAATTCGCAGGTATTTTTTTGTGGAAACTTTGCGGGTTATTGTTTGGTTCTACAGGGAAATCAGGGGCCGGTTGCGAAGACAGTTGACCAGTTTTAAACGATTGCCGATATTGGATGGAAGGGTTTTGTGAAACGGGGTTTTGTTCAAGGATTGTCTTGTTTGTTTTACATGACGCAATTTTTCTTGTAAGTAAATAAAATTTACTTTTATACTTACCGTCTTTTTTGATGACCGTTTGTAGGTACTTAGAATAAGTGTATGTGTAATGACAAATCATTTCTTACATAGGAATGAACTTTGACGCAACTCTATGAAATGACTGCGTGCTGACGTTACTCTCCAATTATATTCTAATCGCAGTTTGTTTATTTTATCTTTATTGCACAAAAATTACCAGTAGATTGTACTAAAGGCGGATTTAATGCCTTTAGGCATTCTCCACCAGGGCTGACGTTAGTCTCCAATTAAATTCTAATCGCGGTTCGATAATACATATAAATTCTCCGTAAAAAAAATTATTAATTAAAATTATTATTTAAAATTATTTAGGGTTCCATCGTTATTGTATCCATGCGAAGCCGGGGCCAATCGCTTGTATTCTACATCTACATCTACACACTACTATAGAGATAGGTACACTTTGTTTTTTTGTTTGTATGTAGGGGGTAATCTCTGGAACTACTGAACCTATTCCAAAAATTCTTTCACTTATAGACCTACACTATCCCTGACTATAGGCTACTAATTCACGCGAACAAAGTCGCGCGCGTCCGCTAGTTTAAAATAAACTTTAAACACATCACAAAACACGACACATGCTGTATATATAAGTCAAGACAAAGGCGCGCGCACTAGCGCTTTCCCGTTCCCTCGAATTAAAAGTGCAGGTGGCCGCATTGATCTGGTCCTGACAGCCGGACGGGACGGCCCCCCCTCGTGAGGAGAGGGGGTGCTTAGCGGTTGATAAAGTTGACTCCGCATGGAAAAAAGTGATGCCTGACCGTAAGCAGAGCGGTCAGCAGTCTGGTATAGGATGTCGATTAAATTAAAATAATTATTGCGTAGAATACTACGCAACTGAATACAGTATTTGTTTAACGCAACACTCGTGCCAACTTCGCAAGGGTATAAGGATGTTGTTTACTTAAAAACCGTCCGGAAAAATCTCTAACAGTCAAAACCTTATCAAATTTCGTTGCGTGGTTTAGAAGGATTAGCGGCTGACGGTATGAGGACAAACAGAAGCAGATATTGACTCTATACTAATTAATAGATTCAGGCGTTACTTTGCGGAGGTCCATATCAACAAACTGGAACAAATTACCTTGCTACTCCGCGAAACCAGTGCTGGGCTCGTGCAAAATAGCTGCGTCTGTGCGACACATATATGTTCATGCAAAAACCCACCCTCCTCCGCTTCCACACGAAACAACATATATCACACAGACTCAACTACACACCACCACCACTAAACACTACGATTCGAACAGTACGATTCGTTCAAGTAGCGAACGGTCGTACTGTTCGATCTTGATGATGCCTCGTATAAAGGCGAAACGCGCGTCGATCGTTTAGTTTTGGTGTTTAGTGGTGGTGGTGTGTAGTTGAGTCTGTGTGATATATGTTGTTTCGTGTGGAAGCGGAGGAGGGTGGGTTTTTGCATGAACATATATGTGTCGCACAGCGTCTGTGCGACACATATATGTGCTATTTTGCACGAGCCCGGCACTGGTTTCGCGGAGTAGCAAGGTAATTTGTTCCAGTTTGTTGACTTTATACTATGTTGTGATAGTAATGATAGTGAAGAAAAATATATCATAACAGATGATACTCTGAGGGCGTAACAATTTTAAACTTAAAAACCAAAAATAAAAGTTCATGTCTAAATAAAATAAACAATTGAATTAAATTACAATTGAATTAGTACAAAGTATTAATTAATTTGTAACTATTAGTAGTAATTTTGGGACTGTAGTTTTTCGTAATGCTGTTTAAATAAATGTGCATGAAAATAATAGCAAAATGCTTATAAATGTGATTATTTTTTTGTCCATTTGTTTAGATATAAAAAAAATTTAAAGAAAATTTTGCGTTGCACTTTTTGGTTTTAGTCAAATTAACAAAAGGTGTTTATTAAAACTTATTTATCCGCCATAATATATTATTCTCTGTCAATCTGTAACCGTGCAATAATTTGTTTAACGAGCAATTATGGCAAAAAATAGTTAAAAATTCATGTTTTCAGTTCACAATTTTGACATAAACTTATTGCAAATACGGCAGAAGTTTAACAATAAGACACAACGAGGCGCCCCCTACCGGAGGTAACTCGCAAATTAGTCGCTAGCCAGGCTGGCCAGACGCCACTTCCGTCCAGCCTAGGGCGACCATCAAATTAAAAAAAACATCATACGGGACATAATCAAAAAGTGTTGTCAGCGAATAATATAAAATTTATGCGCTATGTGACTGTTTTTAACAATATCGTCACTTGTCTCTTTCAGTTTGACGTTCATTATTTAAACCTCAGTAAAGTGACGGTATAATATGTTGATTTTAAGCCATACAATTCAGTAAAAACAGAAAGAGATCGAAGTACATAATAGAGTTTTCCTAAGAGTCCTTGTTACAATTCTCTTAGGAATATTAATTACCTCTCTCGCAATTCCGCATTCTAATTTCTTGAGCCTTGGTAGGTTGCAAAAGTGATAAGCTAAACTTGCTAAAAAAAATCTAAAAATTATTAGCTGTTAGCTGCAAGAAAGTAATGAAACACTTTTATCCTTTAAACAAAACTTCCAATCGAATACTGATCACCTTTTTACAATCCAACAATGTATCCACCCTAAAAATGACCGTATTTCCGTACAAAACCGTCCCCAGAAGTTGCAAGGACAGTCTCCAGAAGTCCGAACGTCTGGCCACCCGCCCGTCTTGCAGCGTTTGACTGAGCAAAATCACTCAAAACTTTTAATGCTACTTCCGTAGGGACGCGCGCCCGTGTGGGTGCGCCTTTATGTTCACACTTAGACTGGATCTATGTGGACGTTGCCTTATTTTTGTATGTTGCTTTTGAGGATTTCTTCGATGCGTTGCGTTCGATTTTCTTTTGCACTCGCCTCTGTTTGTGTGCTTTTTTTTATAACGGATCAATCTCTATACAATTTCGCCTTTATTTACAAACGCTCAGTAAATTGTTTTAAACTTTCGCGATTTTCAAACATGTTTATAACGTTGTCGGGACACACAACAGAAATAATACCCTCCATTCAGTCTTTAATAGTGACCAAGGCCGTTGAAACATGGCCGAAACGTCGAGGTAAATTAACAATATATTTATATCGCGTTAAGTCCCGATAACGTTATAAATAACGCTCAGTAAACCTACGTTAGTCGCGTTAAGTCCCGATAACGTTATAAATAACGCTCAGTAAACCTACGTTAGCTAGCACATAGGTAATATGCGTTTATATTATGTCGATTTTCTTTGAATGAAAGGTAAAAAATATATTTTTGAAAATAGCATATTCATCAATATTAAACACATACGGGTCAAATTAATAACCTCCTTTGTTAAGTCGCTCAAAACTTAAATGACTGTATGTGTGTCTTGTGCCTAGGCTGGTACCGAATCCAGAAATAACCGTTTAATTAGATTTGGTAAAACTTTAATTGTAAATAATTTTTATGCTGTTTATAATGTTATTTTCATAATAAAAGCGTGATGAAAAACCTTGTTTTAGAAAAACAAGTTGTTCGAGTTTGTTTTTATAGGCATTTAAATTATCTGTTTTTTTATTTTATTATTTTCACTTGTTAGTTTGATAGTTCACAGCAAAAATATTGCATGTCGATTTGACATAAAGTGTTATTGACATGTAATCTAACAGTCCATGCAATTTGTAGTGTAATTTTATATTGACTGAATGAACTAAACTAAACTACACTTTTGTAGTGTGTACGCAGATCCAATGACAGTGAAATAAAAAAGGACCATCCACAAAAATGATTGTGTTGAAAATTTATTTATTTAACAATAACTCATTTCCTCACCGTAGTCACTTTTACAACAGAATCCCTAAACTCCATTCCTCACTAAACACTATTTCCTCAAAGGTTCCGTCACCATAGACAAACGGAACAACTGAACGTACGTAAAGTAAATAATACCTCCCCCTCCCCTAACCCCCCGTTACCCCCCCATAGTACCCCCTCTTGTTACCACGTCCAGGACATAATTTAAGTCAAAGGGATAGTTAAAAATATGCGTGTACCTAGTTCAGAAACTATGCCGAAGTTTGCGAATAAATTTGAATAGAAGATAGCTTTTGCCCGCGACTTTGTCTGTGTAGATTTTGGATTACATACAAACTTCCACACCTCTTTTTAACCCTCTAAATGGTGGATGGTTTGGACGAGTGGTGGTTTTACTCTAATTGTAAGTGACGTAAGTGCACTTGAACTTCCCTTATAAAACACAATGTTACAAATTTAGTTTCTCTTTTCAGCAGTTAACGCTGAAAGTTGTCTGTCAGCCAGCTAGTCTGTATGTCAGTCAGTCAGGCAGTAACAAAAGTATTTTATACGTATAAAATTTAATAATTCCTTCAAAACCAACTCTCAATGTGACATGTTATTTACATTCCCCCCGCGCACGTAATACGTAACTCACTGCATCAATATTTTACTGACTCCATAATTCACAAAACGCCACATAACTCATCCGATCGTGAATGGGAATCCTTAAGGTTAAGATGAACGGTTCAAAACTGATTCGAGACATGTTTGAGGTTAAATAAAACAGGTTTACAACTTGATACTTTTTTGGGTTAGACTTTTCTGGCTGAAGAACTTGAAGTTTCCTCAGGGAAGGTCGAAGAGCAATCAATTCAAAAACGCATAATAGCTGTAGATATGGGTTTTTGCATGAAATAATATATCGCGCAGACGCAGCTATCTTGCACATGCACGGCAGTGGTTTCGCGGAGTAGCAAGGTAATTTGTTCCAGTTTGTGAACGTAGCGTAATTTAAACGACACTTCATAAGAGGAGAAACGTCAAACTCGCCACCATAGCGCGCCGATAGTTTCAATACAAAGTTGCACACAGACGATATTAAAATAAAATAAAATCTAACCCGTTTCCAATTTGAAACTCCCATTATACTAACAGTTAAATTCGATTTATGGGTACAATTATAATAAATGCTGTATGTAGGTCGCCACCCCGCCCGTCAATCGATGTCAAGTAGTGCAAGGGCTGAGGTGCATTCTCTGTATTTGTCTTGGGTTGGTAATGTCAGTGCACCTAGCTCGAATCTTCTCGAAACGCGGTAACTCGCTACGTAACTCAATGCGTTTCTTCCTAACCAGCCCCGTAGGAGTGAGACGCACTGAGTTACGTAGCGCGTTAACGCGTATCGAGAAGATTCGTGCTAGATGCACTGTGTGAGATTTCAACCAGCGTTGTCAGGTTTTTTTCGGCAAAATGTTTCGGGCGTAGATTGTGAAACCTTTTGGGTAAAATATATAAATATTTTTGGGTGGTAGGACCTTGTGAAAGGTCTGTCCGGATCGCTAACACCATCTTACCGGCTAATTCAGCCGCTAAGCAGCAGTGCTAGCCCTGTTGTGTTACGGTGTGGAAAGCAAAACAGCCGGTGAAATTACTGGCGCAAGACGTACTCCGTCTTAGGCCTCTGGTTTGGCACGCATCATTTGCAATCTCTTTAGTGTTGCGAGTGTTTATGGGCGTTGGTGGTCAGTTACCATCAGGTGACCCACTAGTTCGTTTCCTTCCCATTTGATACAAAAAAGGTTTTCTTACGTCGAAAGTGACCTAACGCAAAAAACATAAAACTTAAATCTAGCGAGTCGACTTTCACTCACTTCTAGTTAGCAGGTAGTTGGATTTAATGTTAAGATTTCTCACCTTTGCACTTTCTAATAACAGACAGCGACTGCACAGTCAACCAATTGGCCACTGTAGAACCATTTCACGTTAAATGTTACAATGACTTCTTAATAAATGCCATAACAACCTAGTGATGGCACATGGCGACAACGCTCTACAATTGCCTATGAATCAAAATGGTTGAGTACCCAAGTTGCGTCTGAGCACCTATTAAAAAAACTTAAAAATTCTCGAACAATAATAGAAACTATAAATTGGCGTGATCCCGAAAATATTCACAACAAGCGCGACGATCGTCGACGAAGCCGCCGCTGTATCGAGATCCATCATCGGGCGGTAACGACGCGCGCAGCTGTCGCGGATTGATAGAGCCGTAAACTGTATTTATAGCGGAAACTTTGGGAATAGTTCTCAAACTTTTGTTGGATGCGGCTCTGGCACCACAAAGGTGACATCCCGCTTTCTTGCTCTCGACGCTAGAACACAACAGTGCAAGCACTGCTGCTTAGCGGTAGAATTAACGAGCAAGATGGTGGTAGCTATCCGGACGGACCTTGCATAAGGTTCTACCACCAGAAAAGTTGCGTTAAAATATCTGAACACGACTCTACTATTGCCAAATGCGTTCAGTGGTGTTGACATATTTTTGAACACCTTACCCGCTCCGACATATTTTTTATATTTTATGAAATAGGGATGCAAACAAGCAAATGGGTCACCTGATGGTAAGTGATCACCACCACCACCACCGCCGCCGTCACCCGCAACACCAAAGAGATTGCAGATGCGTTGCCAACCCAGAGGGCTAAGATGGAATACCTCTTGTGCCAGTAATTTCATCGGCTGTCTTGCTCTCCACGCCGGAACACAACAGTGCAAGCACTGCCGCTTAGCGGCAAGATTAGGAATGGCGACTAAACAATATGTTCAGTGGCGTAGCTTCGTGACCATAGGCTTCCGAAAAAAATTGGGGCCTATAGTTAAATTATGTAAATAAGTATGTAATTCTGGTGGTCGGAGAATATTTGTGAGTTACAGTATTACCAAAAATTTACTATGCCAGGATGTATAGTCGACCAAGTAATTCCTTAGCCACTTTTAAACCTTATCCCCTTGTGATACGATCGAAAAGTGGTCAAGCAATGATAAAGTAGAATTTTACGCGCGCTAAACTCTTGCGCTTTTATTGGTCTATCGATTTCGCAGCCACATGGCGACAGCCCGTGCGTAACAGTGTACGAATTGTGTAAGCGGGACAAAGCTAAGAATGCATAGCAAGCAATACTCTGCTAGTTGCGCTTGCAAATAAAGTACAATATAGATTATTCACACGTTCGGCTACTGTCGGAAACGGGTCTGCGCTTCTCTGCGCAAACGAATACTGCCGATGTACAATATATTTTTGGTAAAACTGTACAGCTAAAATTAGAGGGATGCTGGCCAGGGCCCCATGAGCTTGAGGGTCCTGGGACACAGCACTGCCTAGCCTCGGGGTAGCTACGACACTAAATATGTGACATCAATTGCCACCATATTTAATAACGTTTATTGAAGTACGTGGAACAAAAAAAGTAAATCACAAAATGATACTGCGTGAATCTACTTTTTTTTTACGTTTTTTTCGTAAACGTTTAGTAACACATGCACATTCTTAACTTTTATTGTGACGTTGGCCCTCGAATGAAAGGAACAAACCATGTTTTAGTTAAAAGAGGTCTGTAAACCTTTTTAAAATAAGGTGTTAGACGGTAATTTATTTTGCCGCCTCCAAGCAATAGTGGCTCTAGTTCGGAAGATAACGCACGAAACAGACCTGCGCGTGCGCCCACGCCGCCGTTGTAAAACATGCGGTATTGTCATCAAATTAATATCATTCTATTTCCGTTCTATATTGTTTGTTTTACCTTTAAATTCCGATCGTTTCTTTTTAAAAGCCGACGATTGGTGACAGCTATACATTTGAGGTGTTTGGGGTCGAAAGTCTGGGGCCCTGGGGGCCAAGTGCGCGCCGTTTATACAAAGACTTATTGGCGCGCCTTATAGAGGCCTCTCGTGACCAGAAGGCTGGGCAATACTTTGCCCAAAGAATCAGCATTGCCATCCACGTGGCAATGCTGCCAGCCTTCTGGGCACCCTCCCTATTGGCGGCGATTTGGGATAAATTTTATACCTTTAAGTTTAGAATAAGATTTTATTGTTGTTTTTTCTTCTTCTTAATTTAGAATATGAATTAATAAATTTAATGTCTGAAAAAAAAGCCGAACAGACCAATAAATGATCTCGCGGTCTCTACCAGACTCTCAGTTGTCTCATTCATACAAATTCATTTCACATACCAGATTATGTTAAAAATTGCACATTTTTACAAAGATTGTAGCTTGGTACACCAAGTACGGTCTCCATACAAAACACGGTAACATCTTCCACTCTCTGTACTTTTAACCTATAAAAACATTTTGTTAGTATGCTGTTGTAACAATGAAGCCAGATTCGTAAATTTTATATATTAGTCTTATCTAATTGCATATGTATAAGAAAAAAATGTGTAAATATTTTCAGATTTCACCTTTAAAAAATCAAAACATACAAATCTAATTCTTAGTCATTCTAGTTGATACTTTAGTTACTGTACTTAAGGTCTTCAATTACTGTAATTAAGGTCTGAGTTACTGTAGTTGAAATTGAGATTTTTATTGGTAATAACACTAATAAGAGAATAAAATTACATGTCACACTTAACCTAAATAGTATTTGACGGATCCATCCTTAATTAACAAAGTATGTCCTTTATTATCATGTCAACATCATTAAGGTCTAAGTTGTTGTATTTGCGTCCTTATAGTAACTGTAGTTAATACCTTTGTTACTGTACTTGAGTTTGTAGTTACTGTAATTAAAGTATTTAATTATCGTAGTTAAGGCCATAGTTAACTGTACTTGAGATCGTAATTACTGTAATTAAGGCATTTAATTATTTCAGTTAAGGTCTTAGTTAACTGTACTTAAGGTTTTAAGTAACTGTAATTAAGGTCTTATTAATTTAGTTAAGGTCTTGTTAGATACACTCATACTCATAGACTCAAAATAAAACAAACATTATTTGACTCTTTATAAAAGAAGGCCAGTAATTTCTGGTAAGCATCGAATAAATAGAGGAAAGGTCATTGACATGTCACAGTGAAACTTTAAAACAGCGTAACCGAGGAAGACGTAAAACGCCAGCTTATGATGTATAGCGAACAAGAGTCGCAGACGAAAAAAGAACGCTGCCAGCCCTGACGCGCGTGATTTATACAACAAACACATAAATCCGACTTCTGTCTGTCAGACGCTAGGGTTGGCGCGGACGAGTTTTGTATTCTTCGGCGTTTTTTTTAATGGATGCGCTGGATTTATTACGAAATAAATACCGGCGTGTAGTAGTAAACCATTGACTAGTGATTCTTGCTGGTTTCGTGCGGTGGAGAGCAAGACAGCCGGTGTTATTACTGGCACAAAAGGTATTCCATCTTAGCTATCTGGTTTGACACGCATCTGCATTTTCCTTAGTGTTGCGGTTGTCTATGGGCCGTGGTTATCACCTGCTTTTCCAAAAAAATAATAAGAAATAATTTCCTGCCACGAGAAGGATCTGTGGAGACTTGACATAAATGTCGTATGTCTAAATAAATGTCTATTTCACAGTTCGCAAAGGGGCACTCCTTAGTTAATTAGCTGCGTCTGTGCGACACACACACACACACACACATATATATATATATATTCATGCAAAAACCCACCCTCCTCCGCTTCCACACTAAACAACATATATCACACAGACTCAACTACACACCACCACCACTAAACACTAAACAACACGATCGACGCGCGTTTCGCCTCTCTACGAAGCATCATTAGGATCTAACAGTACCACCATTCGCTACTAGAACGAATGGCTTACATATAATAATATATGAACATTTATATGTCGCACAGACGCAGCTAACTTGCACGAGAACGGCACTGGTTTCACCGACTAGCAAGGTAATTTGTTCCAGTTTGTAGAAATCGACCTCCGCAAAGTAACGCCTGAATCTACTAATTATTTTTAGTAATTTTAATTTAATAATTAATGAACAACGTTTTGATGGCAAAAAGTAAATTTTAGGTTAGAATATTGTTTACTACTTAAAACAAGTAAGGATGAACACGGTTTAGATTCTCCAATAACATCAAAACCCTAACAAACAACTGACAAAACCAAACCCAACCCACTATCAGACTTTATTCATTCACTCCTTAATTCCTTACCTAGAGTAATTTATTTATTCGATAACCCATAAAGAAAAGGAGTGCATAGAAAACTCCACCCGCTCGGTTCAAAACCAAAACTACCCCACTCGCAATTCTAACATAATACAATTGCCAACTTAAATTCGGAATCGATACGAAACCACCATTACCATATTTTCGAGCACAGTGGTTCGAGAGTCGTAAACATCAGACAAAATGAGCACTAATTCCCCCCCTCTCGCCGCACAGTGGGGCCCTCTTTACATAAATTTGTCATATTTGCACGCACCCTCGCGTTCGTGCCAAGTTTTGGGTCCAGGTCTTGACGTTGGTTTCGTTTTAACGGGTCAGGTTGTTTCTGTTCAAACAGTATGTGATTGTTTCTAACACTAAAAAAAACAGTTTTGTTATACGTAACCAAAGTTTTGTTTACCTTTTACATAAAAAAATTACTATCGAACTATTTGTTATACCTTACTTAACTCTTGATTTGGAAATGCAGCAGTGCTTGCACTGTTGTGTTCCGGCGTGGAGAGCAAGACAGCCGGTGACATTACTGGCACAGGTATTCCATCTTAGCCCTCTGGGTTGGCAACGCAACTGCAATCTCTTCGATGTTGCGGGTGTCTATAGGCGGTGGTGTACACTTACCATCAGGTGACCCCCTTGCTTGTTTGCCTTTCTATTTCATAAAAAAAAAACATCAAACATTTTTCAGTAGGAAATAGTTTCGCTAAATAAACGAACTTTGAATACCATTACTTTAACATTTACTTAACATTTAAGGTACTTAAATGCGGTTTGATGTGGGAGACTTCATCGTGTTATCTATTTATTTATATTTATATATATAACTAAATATAGATATAAATTGAGTTCTTATTGTTATATTACTGATTTTGTTGGATTTTCAACAGTATTTTATTTTTATTTGACATGAATATTTTTGTTCTTATATTCTTTTGATTTTCGGAGACTATACATCTCCAAGTAATATTTTACAATTTGACCGTGGAGGCGTTTTACACCTCTGCTAAGCATAGATTAAGGTAATTAATTTGTTTTTGACCCTTAGAGACTATACATCTCTAAGTTATTTAGACTAAGTATTTGATCAGGGACCATATACATCCCGATTCTAATTTGTTTTGACCTGGGGACCCTATTCATCTCCTGGTCAATCTGTACTAGTGCCAGTTCATTCAATATTGCTCTGTAATCTTGTTTTGAAAAGAGAAGAAAAAAAAAGATAAACTGCTGAGTTTCTTGCGGTGTTTCTTCTCAGCAGATTCTTCCATTTTCCGAAGCGCTAGTAGATTCAGACATGTCAAAGAGCCTATATAGCCTACTTGCAAATAAATTTTTCATTTTCATTTTCATTTTCATTAACCAAGACTAACCTCCCTCCGTAACCGTCCCTTTTTTTCAGTGAAGATTCGCAACTTCACTCGTATTTATGACATCAATGGGGACTTTAACGCGACTATCATTGTTGTATGTAAATTCTTCATCGTTACCTTCAACTTCAATTGGCGTAAAGCACATGTAATCACTTGTGATTTACGCGAATTGTAGTTAATTGTAGTTTATCGTATGGTATGAACATCATAAATGAAAAACAGATACAGTGATATACAAATGCAAACTTATCCCTTATGGATCTCTTCCAGTTAACCTTTAATGTAAGCAATTAAACATTTTTGCTATTGTTAATTTTCCTCGACCTTTCAACCGTAGGTAGGTATTGCTATGAAGGTAAATTAACAGTATAATTTGATTTTTGTAACCGAAATTTCTTTCGATTTTATTTTTAAATGTGTGTTTTTCTTTGAGTTGTCATTACGATTTTAATTTTAGAATAATTTGAAATAGTGTCAAAAATGTATTAAGAGTTATTGTTTGTTAAATTACTTGGCGGCGGTGATTATAGGTACTCAGGCGATCCACCTGCTCGTTTTTCTTCCTATTTTATATAAATAAAAATATTTGCACGTATCAGGATTTGAACTCATGACCCCTTGAATTTTAAGCAGGCACATGTACCACTGTGACAAGCAGGTTGTCAATAAACAAAAAAATATAGTAAATAATAACTTGTTAATAATTAGCGCAAAAGGCTGAAATGTTTTGATAGTTCTTTGAATTTCTTTTTACAAAACAGGAAGGAAAACAAGCAAGTGACCTGATGATAAGTGATCACCACCGCCTATAGACACCCGCAACACCAAAGAGATAGTACATGCGTTGCCAACCCGGGTCTAAGATGGAATACCTCTTGTGCCAGTAATTGCACCGGCTGTCTTGTTTTCCACGCCGGAACACAACAGGGCAAGCACTGCTGCTTAGCGGCAGGATTAGCGAGGAAGATGGTGGTAGCGATCCGGATGGACGCCTTGACGGACGGAATTCTTGTTAAATAGTTTTTTCTTTACATCTAATAACAGTAACTGAAATTGTGTTTTTTTTTTCAGGTAAGACTTTTGTACGAACTAAAGAGATAGAAAACCGCTAAGGTAAGTTTTATTAACAATTAATTTATAAATGCCAAAAGCATGCTCATAAGAAATAAGAATGTAATTTCGGGTAGGAAATGCTTGTACAGTCAGCTGTAAGAATATAATGTACAGTCATAGCATCGAAATATGTATCCATCGACCTTATGTTTGGTGGCATAAAGGTGTGTAGATATTTTTGACGTCTTGGTAACGTATATATACTTATGATGCTGACTGTACTAGTCCTGTTTATGATCATTTCTACACTATAGTGTTCTAGCGGACGCGCACGACTTCGTTCGCGGGGAATTAGTAGCCTATATCCGTCAGGGATAGTGTAGTTTTCTATTAGTGAAAGATTCTTTTGAATCGGTTCTGTAGTTTCAGAGATTACATACAAACAAACAAACAAAATTTGCCTCTTTATTATATGAATGTAGATATTGTAGATTAGTGGTGATAGAGAGGTAAACTTTGTTTGTTTGTTTACATTGTAGCAAGTAATCTCTGAAACTACTCTGAGACGATTTCAAACATTCTTTAACTAACAGGGAGCTACATTATCCTTGACGGAGATACTACTAATTCAACGTTCATGACATCGCGAGCTTCCGCTAGTAAATAAATAAAGACAAAAGCTTCTCAGCATAAAAAAAAAACTCATTAGAAATCGAATATCTTTGTTCACCCATAAATGCCAACGGACACCAAAGGCAGGAATCAACTACGCGTTATATTCCTCAACAGCACACAATTCTAATTTCAAATTGACACCTATATCATCCAACATCTAACTCCCTTATGCAACTGCTATACTGCAACCCATTACGCCACACATATACAGCACCAACACAGCCGCAAGCCACCAAGATCACGTCAATGCCACCCTCCCACCCAGAAAAAGCGAATAATTTCTTTATAAATTATTACAGCCAGCGAGAATTGAACTGATATCCTTCAAAGGCGAGGGAGGGGGTGACGCGGGGTGGGGGCGGCACCCCGGGACGTACGCCGTGATTTATTAGGCTATAAAGTATTATAATTAAAAGCTTGGAACGTGGGGTGAAACTACACGGAACTACGGTATGTTTGAGAGTCCGCAACCTTCGTAATGTTGGTAGCTCTGATCGGTCAGGCCGGTACCGTGACCAGGGCATGCCCTCCCTTTCGCGCTAATAGCTTTGGATAGAGACTGTTGTTGATGCAGTGCTTTGATTTCGGCTGAGTTTGCCTGAAGTTGTGAAGTACGGCTTAAGTTGAGTTTATGCTTGAAGCAACTCGCTTAGCGGGATTATTCACATTCACGGAATATTTTATTCGTTTGCCGTTTTTATAATAAACTTTTCTTGTTATTACATACAATTTCCTTCTAATTTTGCATGTTATGATCATCATTTTTAGTCACTTAACAAAACATTCTTCTTTATCGTCTTTACATAGGATAAAACAAAGTCGGTATTCGTTTATCCTGTCTGTCCACATCTTCGGTCACTTACTCCTTTTCAACCACGCAATGGATTTTGATACGGTTTTCACTGTCAGTTAGAAAATTTTTGTGCAAGGATTTTATGTATCACGTCCTAATTGTACCTGTTCGAAGGCGAGACGAGTCGCTAGTGGTAGTAATAGTATTTTATGCAACTGTTGCATAATGAGGGGTCTTAAAACACGAGTGTGATTTTATGAAACGAACGTCAGCGAGTGTTTTAAGACCTAATTATGTACAGTTGCATACATTACTTTATCTACACACATATCATAAGTACTCTATGATGGGTTCAGAAGCCATAAGGCAATGACCTGCATTGCTACTAGCTACTAGTGCTAGGTACCTATTAAATATCTATAGACTGTACACATTCAAATAATGTAATAAAAAATGAATTTGAACAAATATAGAAACAAATTACAAAAATTCTCATTATAATATTGGTTGTTATAATGCTGGTCATTGCCTACGGTTTCTAAACGCATTATAGAGCATTTATGATATATGTGTAGATAAAATATGTTTTCGATACCTCTAGATATTGAATAAAACACTTATAAACCTCTGTTATACAACTGAAAGACTTGAGCACTTTTATCGCCAACATTTAGAACTCTGTAAACATGATTCAAATGTAGACCCCCTAAATTGTCGCCTAGGCACCAAGTGCCGTAAGACTGGCGTCGCCCCGTCTGCCGTCAACTGTTTATAAACTCAAAACATAATGCAGGAGCCGCGTAAATCTTGGGGAGAGTCCAGTAATTTACAGAAATGGCCGGCGCCCGCATCTGCATGTGCTACCCTTGGAGCACAGGGAGCTTTGGCAATCGGCGACTGTGTTTTGTTACGCGTAATTGGGCCCCGTCATTGTGACAGTCTTTTGTTCTTTTGTGGGACACGCGCGATGATAGTGTTTTGTTTTTTATTTAAGCAGTTGGATCCATATTTGAAATTGGTAGGTGAGCAAAAGAAGCGACTGTCGTTTGAATCGCTGTTCTTTTTATAAGTTTTTATTAATTAATGTCAGAGTAATTTTTACGTCTTTGTCATGTCACGCTCGGTTTAACATCTACGCTTGCTGTTCATATTTCTTTCATACAGCATTCTAACTGTAATTTGGTTTAAAAAAATTACTGATACTCAGTGTTTTTGGTAAGATAAAAAAGGGGGAACATGTAAGTATTCATGGAAGGCGAGTAAACGCAAAAAATTTCTTTGACATTGAAGTAACTAGTTCTAAAATAGCAGATACCGAACAAATTAAAGAAATAGAAACTAATTCAGCAACCTTTATCTGATATAAAATACTTGTAGCGAATGCGTCATCAAAACAGTCTCCCGGAGCCTTAAATATCGACGTGCCCTCATTAAAATAATTCAAAGATTAGCAACACTGGAAACCTCAGTTAGCAGAACGAAATTAAATTCTGTCAGAAAAGGCACAACAAATCATATTTATTTAAACCTAAAAATACCTCGGGTGGCCATTATAGCTTACAAAACGCGGACTGCGCGGGTCGCTCAGGAGATTAGGCAAGGAGCGACATTAAAGAGAAATTATTTATTTAGGACCACCAGCTAGATTACATTACTCCATACACATAAATAATGAAAACAATAAGAGCTATTCTAATAAATTATCTTTTTATTGCCGGATTGTGAAAATTTCAGACACTTATCTCGGGCCGGGGTGGGGTTTTGTCCCAATTATTTATGGCGGGTGAGACGCGAGGGATTTTGAATTCGTCGTCGCGTCCTTTCTTATGGAAAGTTCTTTTTTTAATTAAAACATTCGTCGAGGTTAATTAATGGCCGTGAATAATAATGTGGACGTCTCTTTTATATTTATTTCAACGTCTCCTGCCTTTCCGGTGTGATATGTTGATGTTCCCATTAACATTTAAGATGGAGATAGCTTCGGACACTGAGGTTGCTGACTCCGACCAGAAATACGGTCTTCCATTCTAGCATATTACCTGCGGCTTTTAAACGTACTTTTTTTTTGCAAGATTTTAATTATCTTCGCTTGCACATAATTAACTCACTTACTCCGGCATTCAGAACACTTTACCCATTCTTTCTAAGTAAAATTCGGAAGTAAACATCACCATGTCATATGAAGATTCTGCCGGTGGTAGGACCTTGTGCACGGTTCGTCCGGATCGCTACCACCACCTTGCTTGCTAATCCTGCCGCTAAGCAGCAGTGCTTGCACTATTGTGTTCCGGCGAGAAGAGCAAGACAGCCGGGGTAATTACTGGCACTAGAGGTATTCCATCTTAGCACTCTGGGTTAGCAACGCATCTGCAATCTCTTTGGTGCTGCGGGTATATATAGGCGGTGATGATCACTTCCCATCAGGCGGCCCACTTGCTTGTTTGCCTTCCGATTTCGTAAAAAAAAAAAAAACACTTTACCCATTCTTTCTAAGTAAAATTCGGAAGTAAACATCATCATGTCAGTTGAAGACGATCCTTGTGTTAACTAATGTAGGTTTACTGAGCGTTTATAAATAAGGGGGTTAGTGTATTAACAAATCTAGGAAATCGATATGGTCCCACTCTTTGTCATCTAATTGGCGTAAATTTTGGCGTTCGAATGAAGATTGGATGACAATGCAATACTAAAGTACTTACATACATAACATACAATACAATCAACATAAAGGTTAAGCCGTTTGGTTTGCTTTTTATTCTGAATATACCAAAATGATACTTGATTTAAAACGTCTCTACTTCGTTGTTTAACTCGTCGCCATATTATTCAAAACAAACAAATGAAGAAGAATACGAATACCAGCATTATTTATTTATTGAGTGTTAAAGCTAAACAACTGTAGAATTTAAATTACTATAAATTCTATGAATTGTTTTACACTTTCGCGATTTTCACGCATGTTTCTAATGTCAGCCGGGACTTTAACCTTTAAACGCCGAATCTAATCGAGATCGCAGGCATTGTAATACGGTCTAAACGACAAGGAAAATAACAATGATTTCATCGCGTTACAGTCCCAATTGACGTCATAAATTGTAAGTCTATTCACTTTGTGTTATGTGCTTACTTGAGTGCAATATTAGTTTTGAGCGCATTAAGTAGAAAAAAAGCATTTTTTAAGCATTAGCTATTCATCGTTGAGAGCTGGAATCGTGTCCCATTGTTACTCGAATCCAGTCCACAAATCAATCAGCAAAAAAGTTGAAAAACACGAGCACTAAACGTCCTTCAGCCCAATACGGCACAGAAACCCTCACCATGAATAATCTAATAAATAATCTTTTGAAGCGTAATTTATTAGGTAAGGCATTACCAAACGGAAGCCGTTAAGACGAGACAGCGATAGAGGTACCTCGTTAGGTAGAAAGGGACGGGTGCAATGTCGTCCGTCATAAATAACACTGGGCAAAAACAATGGACAATGGATGGTGGTGGCGAGATACGTCTTCTTTAGGTCCCTGAATCCCCCCCTGAGGGAGGGGGGATTAAACAGGACTGTCCCGACTGCGCGCGGACGCGTGCGCACCCTAAAAAAAGTCGCGGAATTTGAAGGATTTATAGTTGAGGTTTTAAATGATGTGATGTTAGGTCGTGGAATTGTATTTGGGATACGTTAGGGTTGTTTTTGATTCGGAATGGTTTCCGCGGGTGTATTGTATTATTGCTGAAATATTTAGATTTTAATTTTAATAGTACATTATCTCACTCTGGTGATGGAAAAATGCTACGTTACAAATGAAACCGTACTCTACTAAATATGACACTTTAGGCCGGCAAATGATCAGTAATTCTTCGTGCCGCGTTTACTATAGGCAGTGGTGATCACTTTCTATCAAGTATACAGCATGCTCGTGTGCTTTATTTTTTTATAAAAAGTAATTTTTTTGTAAAAAAAATAGTTTGCATACATATGTAATTATATATGTATGTGTTTTACGCGATTACAAAACAAGTACTAATTCACTATACCTACACATGAAAAAAAGAATGTCTTGGGATTATTAGTGCCAATTGACCCAGTTTCAAAGTAACCAATTTAAACCTGCATACGTTACGGGTTAGACAACAAGACACATACTGATAAAAATGAAAAAAAAAAAGAATATTTATTGGCTAAGACTATTTATTTGCTCGTTTGCTTGCTAAAGCAAACTCGTTGCTTGTTAAAACAATAAGACAGTTTTAAGACCTCCTAGTAACTGTAACAATACATAAATACATCCAAGACTCGAGTATATCTCATATTCACCAAACCAATGTCTGCCCCTAGCGGGGCTCGAACCCACGACCTCTGGCTCTGGAGTCAGGGTCACTAGTCACTAGGCTATGTCAATATGAGTGGACATCGCGAAAGTTTAAATGGTATATTAATATTAATGGTTTTTATAAACATGCTGACGGTATGTAATGTATGTGTGTCTGTCCAAATTAATTAATAGCTATAAAACGTCTGAACGCTTATTAACAGCACAGGTGCGCAATAAATTATAGGTTTTTAATATTTCCAATGTCGTAAATAAATGTATTTAGTAATTGTACACTTCCAAAGTATAAATTAGGTATTTTAAACAAACTAGCTTTTGGCCATGACTTCGTCCGCTTAGATTAAGAATTGGTAACATACTGACTTCCGCCCCTTTTTAAGAGGAGTGTGAACCCAATCCAAAAAAGCGCTCCCCATACAAACGGCGATAACGTTTTCCACCCTCTAAACCTTAACCTATGGCAATGATTTTTTGGTATGTGGTCATTATGCATTATGTGGTCAGCCACAAGATGGTCCGATGACCCCATACAGGTGGCAGGAAGGCGCTGGTTGCATGCTGCTTCCAACCGGCCACTTTGGAAATCCATGGAGGAGGCCTATGTCCAACAATGGACTTCTTGTGGCTGAGATGATGATGATGATGGTCATTATGCCTTAGAACGAGGTTGGTATGTTTTGATTTTTTAAATATTCTTAATAGTTTCAAACATATTGACGCTTTTTGGTTTTGTATGAAACTCCTAAAATGCAAATATGGTCAAATCTATGAAGAATATTAAAAAAATCAAAACATACAAACCTAGTTCTAGGGCATACTGACAACATACAAAAAAGTTATGACTATAGGTTAAGGTTTAGATGGTGGAAAACGTTTTCGCCGTTTGTATGGACAGCGCTGGGTTCACACTCCTCTTAACCCCCTTAATTTCCAAAAATCCCTACTTAATACACCTCTACACCAGAGTATTGCCAGTTTTTCTTAACCTTTTAAGTAAAAATAAGATATTTTGATCACTTTCCTCGCTACGATATACTTGAAGATTATAACTTTGTACTCGTGAGATTTAAACTCTTTATTGCACCTGTGAGAGTGTATCTGTATGTAGCGTCATATATAACAAACACTAACAAACCACAGCAAGCTGCAGACTTCAAACTTAAGAGGAGTGTGAACTCAGCCCCAAAAAGCGCTCCCCATACAAACGGCGATAACGTTTTCCACCCTCTAAACCTTATCGTATGCCAATGATTATTGGTTATGTTGTTATTATGCCATAAGGTTTTAATGTTTTGATTTTTTTAATATTCTTCTAAGATTTGTCAATATTTGCATTTTAGGAGTTTCATACAAAACACGAAAGTGTCAATATTTTTTTAACTATTAAGAATATTTAAAAAATCAAAACATATAAACCTAGATCTAAGGCATAATCACAATATACAAAAAAATCATGGCTATAGGTTAAGGTTTAGAGGATGGAAAACGTTATTGCCGTTTGTATAGAGAGCGCGTCCACACTCCTCTTAAGACATCTTTCTCTTTAGAAATGCTTAAAAATTTAATCATAAAAATGTTTACAATACATTTTGCGCCGCCTTTAACTGACCAAAAAACTGTATCACAGAATACGCCCATAAGTATTAAACACTAAAGTTATATAATCATTCATTAACAGCCAATCAAAAACCCAGTAGTTTACGACAGCCATTTATAAAAGACAAAAAACGTTAATTAACTAATTTACCTACACCCCCTCCCCCGCCTGGTATTACTCCCACCTGCGCGGGCGCAATTACAATAGGGCGCCGGCCACACGCGCGCTAATTGAGTTTCCGTGTCACTTATAATGCCTGCGCGTGAGTGGAGTTAATGATCTAGCGATTTAGTGGTCCGCAGAGAGATGAAAAAACCAAAATCAAATTACTTACTAGCTGAATAAGGCCTCCTTAATAATTACAACATCTCTAAATACTGTTTTAGATTAGGGTAATATATGTAGATTTCTCCTTTTTTTAAATTACAAGCTACTAATAAAAACTAAGCTATTTGCTGATTCATATGAAGACATATATGTCGCATAGAAGCTGCTATCTTGCACGAGCACGGCATTGGTTTCGCGGAGTAGGAAGGAAATTTGTTCCAGTTTGTTGATACATATGAATTTAATTTTCACTTAGTTGTGGTCGTAAAATATGGTGTTTCAATATTGTCTACTTAAAGAAATTTTGCATTCACTAGCGGCCCGCCCCGGCTTCGCACGAATAAAATCGGAATGTAATGTACATAACAACCTTCCGTAATAAACCCTAAATGGCAGTGAAAACGGCATCAAAATCCGTTGCGTGGTTTAGAAGGAGAAGGCGGCCAAACGAACACTAATGATTTAGGACAGACAGGAACGGTTGCGACTTTTCTTTACTTATACAAAAAAAGATAAAGACGATTAGTTGTAATAGTCACAAGTTTTCATTGATCTTTTTTAACATAAAACTACCGTGAGACTCAGACATATTAATAAAACGGATCACTCACGTATTTTTGCGTTGGGAAATGCCCGACATGTTTCGGACCAGTCCGTGGTCCTTAAGACCACAGTTGAAGGACCACGGACTGGTCCGAAACATGTCGGGCATTTCCCGACGCAAAAATACGTGAGTGATCCGTCTTATTAATATTTTTCATTGATCCTTAAATTTAAACGTAGCCTTATAAAACGGTACATTATCGTTAATGACTTATTTAAATTGGAGACTTAATCTCAGCACAAAAAATTAACCAAATCGTCATTTTTGTCTGAACGTGGTTGAGACTATCAAGACCTGGTATACGACAACAGCTTAGTGGTAGATAAAGATCTGCTTGAAAGAATAAAATATACGGAACCATACATTTTATAGCCGATCGCGCATGACCTCTTTTAATTGGCTTAAGTGACTTCTGCGTAGTCTGTCAAGCGGTAGATAACAGTGAGCTTCCGTACGCGTAAAGCCCATGAGCTTACACGTCCGTTGGTAAAGCATGTCAAAGCTCCGATATCTTTTCTTTTCTTTTTTCTTTTTGGCCGGTTATGCTAATATTGAGGGAATAAGGAGACTATAGTCCAGCACTGTTGATCTCTAAGCGCATCGGCGTCGGACTAGACGTCGGTGCATCGCCGTGACTCGCTCACTCAAGCTGGCGCGCTAGAGTAAAGGCACAGAATAAATAATAGTACTAACGTACAGAAACTTCTCTTTTTCGACCACCATTAAACGAATTCCAACTTTATGAACAGGCATAAAAAGTTCGTATTACTTCATAAACATTCGCCAGGCGGCATGCGTCAAAAGGAAGGCGCCGCCCGCGCCCGCCTTCCACCCGCAGTACCCTGGCGCACCGCTAGGGTTGGGCTGCTTACTATAATACTATCACGTGAGCGGGCGCCGGCGCGGCAAGCCGGCAACCTACTGCGATTAACCTATGCCATAGGTCATGCGGCGAGCGAACCTACATTGCGGAGTGGAACCCCCCTGGTAAAGGGCCATTTACACGGTATGAGTTCTCGCATGCGAGTTACATTACATTGGGGGGCTTGATCGATCGGGCGACCACGTCAGACCTCGGTAGCCCTCAATGTAATGCGCGTATGCGAGAAGTCTCACCATGTAAATAGCCCTTAAGACAGGTTGCTGTGCCAACGTCGACCTCGTCGCTGTTGTTCTTAGATAATCACTCTCTAGAAGAAAAAAGTGGTATGTGAGGACATTCGCTCCCTTTACTCATAAGTACAAACGCCAACACAGTTAACTAGCCGTGCACCTTATTCTTATAAGGATAAAGTTTACGAATGGTCAGTTAAGTGTGTTGGCGACTGTACTGTCGTAATTGACTATAATGGGAGCGTACAGAAATGTAGTATTATTGATCACCTGCTAAATTAGCTTTTCTGAAGGAACTGAAGCCATAATGCAGAGAAAATACCACGCGATGGCGTAGCGCCGAAGAGGATTGCGTAGCCAGCGACAAAAAACATTTTCCATACAAACGGAGTAACGTTTTCTACCCTCTAAACCTTAATTATAGCCTTACTATGCCTTAGAACTAGGTTTGTATGTTTAAGTTTATTAACATTCTTCATAGTAGAAAAAAGTTGTAAGATTGTTCTAGTATCATGTAATTCAGAATTCATACTTATTATCAATTATTAATAACATACAGGTAAACTTTGTTTGTTTGCGGGCGTCCGCTAGTAAAAAAAAATTGTAATCCAAATGACACGAAGTCGCGGAGAAAAGCTATAGTCAATATACTCGTATAGGGCGTATAGGAAATCAAGTAGATTCCTGTTTAGCCCCTCCAATCCAATGCTTTTAACGTTGGAATTTCAGTACAGACGACAACGTACATCCATCCGTCAGTATGGGCCGTAAATAGTTCGGAACTTTGGGTACTGGACCAGAAACCCATGAGACTATTCGTCTTGTTAGGGCTCATTGTGATCTATAGTGCTTTTAAAACGTGTTTATGGTTTAAACAGGTTTTAAAATAGCTTAATTACTCTTGGAGTTATTGAGGAACGTGTATATTACGAGATTTACGAGCTTTTAGAGTAGGTACAGTCAGCGTCAAATATACCAGAGCGGGCAAGGTGGTCAAAATATCTGAACACGCCCAAGCGTATTTGACAATAGAGTCGAATTCAGATATTTTTGACACCTTGCCCGCTCTGGTATATTTGACGCTGACTGTACAAACAAACGTTTCACCAAATTTGTCAATAACGTTTAGTTTTGTTGTAACGTTTTTCACATTATTTAACGTCTACGGGACTTTACTGTGATAAAATTTTTGTTAATTTACTTCGACGTTTCACATATACCATATGTGAAATGCCGATGCCGGTTAAAAATAAACAGGACCAAGTGTGGGTAGTTCGTAAAACTCGCGCGGCTAAACAGTAGTGAAACTAGCGTTGCTGAACTATCGATAGTTTGACTATGGTTAGTTGACCTCGAAAAATAGTCACAATATCGATAGTACCGGTAGTCATTAAAATCCAATACTATTGATGCTGTCGATAGTATTGGTTAAAAACTATCAATACTATCGATAGTATTGATTCTATCAAAAAAGCAATACTATCGATAATAGCAATAGTATTGATGCCTATCGATATTATTGGATTTTAATGACTATCGATAGACCTCTCGATATTGTGCCTATTTTTCGAGGCCACGATACTATCAACAATACTATCGACAGTTCGATATAATGCCGCAACGCTAAGTGAAAGTAAACGTCTTCTCGTTACCATGGCCGTTGTAATACGGTTGAAACGTCCAGGTAAATTAACACTAATTTTATCGCGTAAAAGTCCCGCAGAAGTGTGAAAATCACGAAATTTTAAAAACATTTGTTATTACATTATTATTAAGCCTCAATTTTTCTTGAACATTCAACCAAATTGGTTTCTTGGCCACCGTCAAAACCTTTTACAAAAACTTTCCATGCAGTTGGCATAACCACATGGAAACTGCAATGGAACTGTGCAGCCCGCTTGCAGTCAGCGTGCAGTCACGCACGGTGTGCAGCCACTAAATTTACCAGTGCACTGCAGTTCATTGGTAGTTCCGATGCAGTTATGCCAACCGCACAAAAACTGCATTCAAACAGCGATATTGCAGTCGGCTGGCAGTTCAAATGCAGTCAGCAATGACCCTTAGCGCACAGTTTCTCGAGTCTTTATTTCAAGGGCATTTTTAGGGGTGCCCAGATATGAAACTTCCTCGGCTATATTGATGCGGAGTGTACATGACAGACGCCTTTTACAAGGCAAACAGATGCTGAGTGAGTGCTTACTTGATGTGCGAAGATAAAGTCTAGATGTGTTTAAACAGCCATTTAGTCGTAGATCCTCCCAGCATTTTGTAAGCAAACTTAGGTTAACCACTCAGACAGACTTAGTTTAAATTTTTATTTCTATCCAAAGGTTGTCTGGAAGAGTACGCCTTCAAGCGATAAGACCGTCTTTTGGATAGATATATATGTGGGAATGCTAGCAACACCGAATGAACGATTGATGTAAGCGAGCGAATGACTGGAAGAGATCTTTGTGAATGAACGGGTATGCCTTAGAGCCTTAGAGGGTGCGAGTGCGTTGGGCGTTTTGTTTGTAGCTGCTTGTGTATTTTGTTATTTTCTATTTTTATGTTTTTAATTAAACTTTTTTTATATTTTTTCTAAAAAGTTTGTTTTGCTTCACACGATCCTACATATAATACCTGTAATTCTGTGAAATAGTTAATGTGAAAGCATGTGTGTATTAAAGATGTAGATTTAGAGAGGAAAACAGGCAAGCGGTCAACTGATGGGAAGTGATCACTGCCGCTTATAATAATGCATGGAAGTACAGTGTCCTACTAAATGACAGCAGAAAAACGGCCCGACATGAGAATACAGGTTGACGCCAATGTCACCAATGCAAATTATTAGTTTACCATTTATAGTCATTGGATTTTTAATTTTACGTAAAATTACAATTTACTAAGATTCGTTGCAAATAGGTATTTTTACAAAACAATATTATTGACAGCAGCGAAGTTGGTCCGACAGACTGACAGCGCAAGCGATTGTCGATTTATTGTACATTTTGTTCGACTTTTGAGGTCATTTTTTAAACGCTAATTAGAAGTCCATTATTTATAGGCCAGTGCTCAATATATGCAACAGCTCTTTTAACTGAAATCTTCTGTCTCTCTCACTTTGCTACAAAAAGAAACGAACAGATGCCCACCCACTGCAGGGCATCACATGCCCATCCACTTAAATCTGTCATAGCGGTATTCGCGGTAATGTCAAAGGTGATTGGCGCTGTGCCAACGTCTCCGCCGCCTTGGAACTCCGATGGTAGAGTTATGAGTCAAAATCGTCGGCCGTAACTAGAGTGTGCCGTGTGTTATTGATGTTATGCATTCGCAAATAACTGATGGACTGTTAATGGGTAAGTCTAGAGGATCAGTGATGAAATAACCGCTTTATGCAGAACGGTATACAGCTTAAATTCGATACGCGGTTAGGTTTCGTCTTTGAATTAGAAGAAAGAGTTGAACTTCTGGGTATAAGCCTCGTCTTAAATTTAAATAAACTGAATAAAAAGGTTTTTTTTAATATCATTTTTAAATTATATGTAACTAGCGGACGCGCGCGTCTTCGTTCACGTAAAATTAGTAGCCTATGTCCGTCAGGAATAATGCAGCTTTCTATCTGTGAAAGAATTTTTGTAATCGGTTCAGTAGTTCCAGAGTTTACCCCCTACATACAAAAAAACTAACAAAAAAACAAATAAAGTTTACCTCTTTATTATATTAGTGTAGATTAGTGTAGATTAGTGTAGATGACGGGTAGAGATGTAGGCCCTATTTCACCTATACCTAATCAGTTTGTCAAGGCGTTTAACGGGTTATATCTGCAACCAACATATCATTTCAAATCTATAATAAATAAAAAAATTCTACATTAAAAGTTAAAAAGGGAGAGAAATTTCAGATGCAATATTTAAAATAATTCTTAGTTTTGTAATCAAAATTATTATTTTTAAATTTTTTCGATTTTTCTTTTTGTATTTTTTTGCGGTAATGTGGCGACACTGGCAAACGCAAGGCACAGCTGATGTTGCAGGTTCGAGTCATGCCATTACCCTAATTTTTCTTTGTGTTGTCATTCATTATATAGCATTTTAAAATTCTTAGTGTTTTACTAATTACTAGTGATTCGCCCCAGCTTCGCATGGGTACAGTAAGGATGTAATGTCCATAAAAACCATCTGTTAAAAGTTTTCTAAATCTCAGTGTAAACTGTATCAAAGTCCGTTGAGTGGTTTAGAAGGAGTAAACTTCCGAAGGTACGCTGATGAAAGCAGAATGGAAGACATACATTGTTTTATACCAATTAAGAAGTAAGATGGAAGATAAGATAATGATGTAGGTACAGAAGAAGTTTTTAATAAATTATTCTTTGTTTATACTAAGGATACTAAGGAACAAAGGTCAACGGTGACTGTTAGCTACAGGCTTATAGGACCTCCTGAGAATAGCCAGAACGTCACAATTAAAAAAATTTGGTTCTCTTTGACATTGTTCTTTCTTTTGATATTGTCCTTTACCACTCTCATACAAGTTTCTTTTAATAAATATTCTTGTTAGTTCATACGAATATTATTTGTATTATTTCCAAGCCCGACCGTCAACAGTGGCCATTTCGAAAGATTCTCAACATAGACATTGAACCCGTAAGCACTCAATTCGTATTTAACAATAATCGATGGTTAGTACACAATCGCGAACTCACGCGCAAGACAAAGCCCAATCAATCTGTACGCACCCCCAATAGTTTACAGATACGAAGCAGAGGCGCGCGCTGACAGGGCGCGCGTGCGCATGGAAATGTGCAGCGCGCATAACGTAAATATGCGAAACAGTCAATCATTGGGTGCAAACGCGATGCAAGGTGCAATAGTGAGTCAGGGTGTACGAGAGGCATCCGAAAAAATCTAATTACTGAATTATTTTCTTTTTTTGATTATTTGTTTCATACGCAGTCTGATTTTTGTTTTTTATCATTTATGCTTATAAAAAAATGCCGACACAAAAACTGAACCATTACGATGCTGCGACGACCTTTGAAGTCCTAAAACATGCTTTCCCGCGATCAAATCCCATTCAAAATTGAGTGAAACAGCTAGTGATTAATACTGGGCGACTAAATCACCAGTCCACAGCACATTGTGTCTATTTCGACCCAGACGACAAAATTAAACAGATTTATATATGAGTTTTCGACACCGCGACCGAATATATCACGCGCCCACCGGTCATGACTAATAAAACTGAAGAAACTCGTTATTTTTCCTGTTTTATGACAGCATCACATTTATGAGCATAAATAATTATTATGTAGGCATACCGCCTACGGGTTTTGACACTGACGACGACTGACCGCTCGGTTTTAAGGCGATTAAGCGCAGCGTTTTGTTATGGCGCCACTGTCTTTGTGAATTAAAAATGTAGTAATAAATTGGCATGTAAATTTGTAATTGCCTTCGCCGCTGTTGTGCGCTATTTTGTGTTTGACGTATTTTTGTGTTCGTCTAATAATAATTTGTCATGTAAAATGTTGGGTTGAGTCGCTAAGCGTCATTTTACATTTAATATATTTATTTATCTATTGCGCGTATTGGCAAGCGCAGCGTAGGACGACCAGCCACTAGATGGTCCGATGACCTAATACAGGTGGCAGGAAGGCGCTCTGGTTGCATGCTGCTTCCAACCGGTCACTTTGGAAATCCACGGAGGAGGCCTATGTCCAACAGTGGACTTCTTGTGGCTGAAATGATGATGATGATGATGATGATTTATTTATTTTATTTTTACACAATGATCGCCATGATAAAAAATTCTATTGTTTGTGTCTAATGAGTTCTATAAAATACTCTATCTTGAATACTAAAATTGCAGTTTTTCTTACGCGTGATAGCTACGAATAAACCAATTTTTTGACCAAATGTTTAGAAAAAACAATTTCACAAATTAAACAAGTTAGCTATAGCAATAAGCAGTCTTATCGTTCTATCACGATCTAAAAAAATATGTATGAATATTGAATTTTCGATAATATATCCCAGTTTTTCTTTTAAAATTAATATGACAAATTTTGTGTCAATATTTTCTTTTCTCATATCGTTACTGTCTACACCATTTTAATTTTTAAACGTTAGCTTGTTTTCGTTATGTGCTCCTGGTTAAGAATAATTTTGCTATTTTATTTATTTTGATCCTATGGCGCCAATGTCTTAGTCAATTTATTTTGAAATGTGTAGACGTTTATTCCTCCTATCGTTTTCTAAAAATCGTTTTTAATTTTATTTTTGTCCGCTTATAAGTTTTTACAACTCAATTTGTTTTAATATGTCTCTTTTGTTGCTATGGCGCCACTGTCCATGTCATTTTATATTTTGACGGATACAGATGTTGACTAAATTTTACTATGCATTTTAAATGTAATTTCACAAGAAAATCATGTGGTTTTGTTTTTGAACCAGGGCGCCACTTTCTTTGACAATTTAAATTTGGATTCAGTATTTTGTAATTTTCTAAATATTTTCTGCTTTAGAGTTTGATTCTGAATACATTTTACAGTATATACCACATTATTTCAAGAAATGGCATTAGTAATAATGATGATGTACCAATTTATATTTTTTATGATCTGATATGTTACACATGTTCGGCAATAAATCTTTTCATTTCATTTCAATAATAAAAAAACCACGATTATTTCTGAATTTTTATAAAAACAAGATTTGAAGAAGTAATGGAAATTAAAATCGATCTTTATTAAAAATGCCGTCGTCATGTTTTTAAATAATAATTAATACTCATCGTTCTAAAACTTTAAAAGTACCTAATACAATTCATAAATGAATTACTATATAGCCCTTGCATCCGGCTACGGTCGTGTGCATATTATTGTTTTTATTATCATGGTTGATAATTAATTTTTACGATCCTTACACCCGTATTATGAATATTTTTATAGTTAAGCTTTTGTTAGTACTGACACACCAACGAACGTGCTGTTTAACATAACCTTGTTATTGTCGTATACGACACAAACGCCGTTTGAAAAATAAAATTGGAAACTAAATAGCAAAATTGAGTCACAAATAAATGCTTATATTAATATATTTGTAGTAATTTACGCATAAAAATCAATTCCAAAAAATATTTAATCCTCTATATTTATTATACGTTATTTAATTTAATCTAACATCGTAGAATAAAGAACAAACAATGAAATAAAACACAAGAACATCCTCAAAATTGCGAACTTGGATTCCAAATCATTAATTCGTCACACGACTGACGGATTTACAACCTTTGCATAACGGGAATACATTTATTGCCACTTAAATTTGCCATTTGCCACTTTTATATAACCAATTTAATATTGCCAACTTTATAGTTCAACATCCAGGTTTATTGCCAGAATTATTTCGTCTAATCGCCGCGTTTTTTGACGCCAGTGTGTTGAGTCATTCAGTGGGCTTTTTTATATGCGTTTTATTTGTTATCTCGGATATAAATGGATTTGCTAATATTGACAAGTGTAATACTTATTTTTATGTCGGCCATTAAATGTTTTTAAGAGTCTGTGAATAGCTTTCTGGCCTAGTTCGGTATTTTGACACTTCTAACTGATACACTATAATGTTATTAGGGTTAATTTATTTACTTACAAGCTTACAAGTTTTACCGATAGATCATATTTAAAATATCCTTTGAGATTACTGTCAGCGTTATAAATATCTGAACAATTTAGTAGGTACAGTCAAGGAATTTAATTTCCAACCCAGCTAAGGTTCAATATCGTATAGCAAACTGTCGCCATAAGAGCTAACTAGAGTAAGACGTTAGTTTGACATATCGACCTTAATGCATTGCGAATGTCAGACGACATTTCAACGAAATGGGTAGGGAATTAAGTTCTTTGACTGTACCTGGTCTTTAGAACTCTTTTTATGATTTCGTATAGTGAATGATTGATAATGATTGATGCTAAAGCGACAGTGTAGTAAATGATTTAGTTATTTATGATGCTGATTGTACATACATTTCTGTCTAAGGATTTTGATTCACTTCCAGTGGTCTATGTGACTTGTCAAACTTAGTGAGCACCGAATATTGCTCTAACAAAAAGATGACCAGACCACAAGATGGTCCGATGTCATACAGGTAGCAGAAACGCGCTGAATGCATGCCGCTTTCAACCGGTCACTTTGAAAATCCACGGAGGAGGCCTATGTTTAGCAGTGGACTTCTTGTGGCTGAGATGATGATGATGATGGAAAAGATGAACTGGTTGATCGAATCCAACCCTGGGTATCAATCAAACGCTATACTGATTGAAAACTCATCTAAGTCTCTTCCGAACGTCGCCCGTCGATTCCCGCCATTATAAATGAACGGGCAATAATTCCGGTACGGGACGCGACACTTTGCGGCCCGGGACGGAATAAACTTACACAGAATTGTTTTATTTTGGACTTAAAATACGGGATTTTATGGTTGAAATTGGAATAGCTACGGATGTACTTGCGCGATTTAGCGGACGCAGCGGCGTTTTTTTAGGATTCCGTACTTAAAGGTCAAAACTGAGCCCTGTTACTGTCACTTTACTGTCCGTCTGTTTATTTGTCACTAATTTTTAGCTTGCTAACGCAAGTCACAGACCTGGAATTTAATTATTTTGACTAATGACTCAGAACGGATTTTTTATTAAAAAAATTAATAAAATTATTTTTCAGGGGGGTTCCACGGAAAACACAATATTCTTAAATATCTAACAGTACCATTATTTCAAGTTTGCCACTCGGCATTAGTCGACTCCGATCGATTTTGATTTACATTGCTTCATTGGACCGTAACATGATACTTGACTTTCTATATAAAGGCAGCAATGTACTTCGCTTAACTTTATTTACTATGGCATTTCCGATGCCGCCCAAAGTCAATTCTAGAAATTGTACTGCAGATATTTTGTATGAAGGCATAAGTATCAAAAATAAATGTCTTAAAATGACTCAACAATTTGGAATAAAAGTTCAAAAGTATCAACTTTGGCATTAAATTCTATCGAGAAAAGTTTAAGCTATGGAATTTCTTTTTCGAACGCCCGTTTGCCACATAGGCTAGTTTCTATGTGATAATTTTTAGATTAAACGAAATAAGAAAAAAAAATACGAAAATAGGCAACTGGCATAATAGATCCATTATGGTTTTGGTTGTTGAAGTTTCGAAAAAAAAAACTCATCTGACATACGTCATTCCGTGTCATAAATGAACGTTACGGAGATGATTGCGAAACGGATGAATCATTTATTAACTTTCAACTTTATGACATATGTAAAATAATCATTGTGAAGGAATCTGTGTCAATCGCTTCTATATAATCGAAGTCATTTCTGTCAAGATTGAGTCATTCCCCGTATTTTTCCACACCGGTAGTTGACAGATCCTAATGTCAGTTATTTATGTCTAATATATGATAACTATAAATTTTAGAGAAATATGTGTTAAACGAAAAGCGTTATTTTAAACCGTTTTATTAGCAAAATCGCCACTGTCATTTGTAAATTGCTGTCAAATGGAAAAATTACAAATGTTTAATTTTATTTTTATGTTATTAACATTGGTTTTAAAATGTAACAGTGTGTTAATTTATTACAAAAAAATCAGAACTATTTCTTTGTATGACAAGGAATGACTTTAAATGTAGTTTTTCCTGTGAATAGTTCATTGTTTTTGTAATTTAAATGGTTTAAGTTTCTTTTGTAAGACCTAGTATTACCAATTTTTTTATTATTAGAAAAATGTTAGACTAATTACTCTGAATATTCCCATCCAATTGTATCCAAATTAATCAATAATTATTTACTTAAATCTAGCTATTTAGTGTTATTTTAACCAGGTCGAAACAAGTCTATAGCTGAAGTATGTATGTATATACAAACACCGTCATCCAGATTAGTCTAAACAAAAAGTTTTTATTTGATATCGTATGATATACAAATAGATGTCATTACCATCACAGCATATGCCAAACACCTATCAATAAAATTCGATTCTAAGATCAAATCCATGTCCTTTACCGACCCGTCTCATTACCAACCAACTGTAATAAAGTCATGAGTTTGCAGCCGCCCTTATTTAAAAAAAAACTATGGCACTGCTCCTGTCACATTCTGCCGACTTCTAGGCTCCGATGCTGGCCGAAACGACCTCCTCGACGAAACCAAAAAGATCCAAACTCCAATCAGCTCCAGAGAAATTCGAGCCTTGTGGGAACGGGGTGGAGTTCGTTTTCGGTTGAGTTGTAAGAGACACTTGAAATGCTAAATTACGTGCACCGTCCGCCATCGCGACATTAAATTGTAATCGAACACTTTACACTGACGCTCCCAGCGAAATATCGCGTACAGATAGTATAAATATGCAGTTATCTTTCTTTTTAGTTAGGTAACGTACGTTTGCATTATACAGCCAGCCACGTGCGAATAAAATTTTACTATCGGCCCGTTCTAGGTTTTGGCGAGAGTTAGGTTTAGCAATAACGGGGCATTACCAGTACTTGCCGGTCGCGATTGGATTTTTCCGGTTCGAACCGGATTGTTTTGGTTTGAAGCGGTTGAACGGGGTGTTGGGGCGGTTAAAGGGGTTTCAGTGACTTATTGAGATGTTTTTCTTTTCATTGAAGGTGTTTTTAAATGTTCTCTTGGTTTGTTTAAAACTGTGAAATAGGTAGGCTAATGAAACGATGTCGATGAACTGGTAGGAATAGAGCATTGCAGTTTTGAAAGGCGTGTAGTGTAGAGCGAAATTTCAAAAAGACAGGAAAATTATTATGTTTAATGCATGTTAATAATTAATAACTATATAGTACAGTAGAGGTTCTGCTACTTGTCTAATGGCTCATACCTAAATGTTAATTATTAAAAAAATACTGACCATTACTTTCTTCTTTACAGGTAAGTCAAGCCATCCAGAGTGAGCACGTAACGTCGACGATGGGATAGCCTATTGGTTAGTAAACTTGATTACGAAGCTAAAAGTTGCGGGTTCGAAACTCGCTCGAGACTAATATTTGTACGATGATTATTATTTGTACTCGAATGGTTGAGTCACAAGCCAGCAGAGGCTTGCAGTGCAAACGCGCCGGCTTGACCAAAGCCGAAGAATACCAGAGTGAAGTAGTGGCTTGCTATATACTGCGTTTCGGATTAAATTGGAGGGACCTAAAGGGTGGCAACGGATCAGCTAATTTTGTTGTTGCTAGTTCCTATGAGAGGCGGCGATAATTTTATTTAAGTAACACACATACTTTGTTTGTGCATAAAAAATCATTGATGTTTTTTGGTTTGGTACGGGTTTTTTTTACTCTACGATGATTATTTTTAATGATTATCAAAACAATGTATACATTTATGCCATTTGGCTTTTTTATATTTTAGAACATTTAACACCAAATGACCTAGTCGCAAATTAAGCAAAACTTTTAGTATGGACGAATTATTCCAAGAGAACAATCCAAAAAAAAGGTTTTACTAAAACTTTAAATCATTCGTCAATCTGATTGATCAAATTAAAAACTGACCAGACAGACAGACATCAGACCAGACATTCTTGATTGACAGGTTTTAGAATTAATTGACATACGGATTAATTTTAGTTGTGTGTTACTGGACTACTTTAAAATCAGCAATACACTTTCAAACATTTTAAATCGAATATTAGACGCAAGAGGTTTTCAATTCGACCGTCTATTGTTTTAAACACTGACAGCCACATAATCGAGCTTTTTTAATTTTTGAAAGTTTTTTTTATGAAATAGGAAGGTAAACAAGGAATTGGGTCACCTGATGGTAAGTGATCACCAGCGCCTATAGACACCCGTAACACCAAGAACATTGCAGATGCGATGCCAACCCAGAGGGGTAAGATGGAATACCTCTTGTACCAGTAATTACACCGGCTGTCTTGCTCTCCACGCCGGAACACAGCAGTGCAAGCACTGCAAGTATCTAATAAACTATAAAAATCTATGTTTAAAACAAGCATGTTTACATAATTATGTACTCACTAAATGCCATATCCATCCGACCACTGGAATTGGTTCAGATTTCACGAAAATAAACAAACTCACGTGGCAAGTTGCAAAACTTAAAGTTCATGTGGTGTGTCTGTGACGTCTTGGGGTCCGAAGTGCCGCATTTATTAAATTTATTTTCCTTTTTCCATTCAAACGATTCACCACCAAACTTAGTATTAAAAACTGACTTTAAAACGTAGCTTTGCCTGCTCCGTTGTTTAAAAAAAATGGTTTAACTACAAAGGTTACTTGTATTCAAAAAACAAAGTCTTCATGTGACCAAAGCAGCAAAAAAAAGTTTAATATAATTTAGAAGTCATAATTAGTGCAAAAACTCCTAATTATTATTCATAATAAGGATTATAATGAGTGATAGGAACAGATTAGTCGAGTAATACGATACCCAGTACAGTCAGCAGTGACGCAGACTTCCTCTTGTCCTCCTACGTGCAGATTTGAAATGAGGCTGACGCTACCTTGATTTAGTTGTATTTATTCATCTGATTTTAGCTTAGACAAAAAAATAGTTTAATACTTTTTTATTAAAAAAAAAGAAAAAAAATCGTTAGATCCACTTTGTGATGGTACAGCTAGAATTTGTTACTTGAAGCAACCTTAAAAAAATATTTGCAAAAAAACTTAATCAAACTGGCAAATGCAAGGCACGGAATGCTGATGTTGCAGGTTCGAGTCCTGCTAACCTTAATTTTTCTTTGTGTTGTTATTACGTAGCATTTTAATTTAATGATTTGAATGTTTAACCTTTAAAAATAAAAATCGAAAGAACGGTTACAAAAATTTAACTTTAATGTTATTTTAAAACCAAGCTTTTTTCAACATAATAATAATGCTAAAACACCTCCCAAAACATCAACATAAAAAGATTAGTAGTTGCTAAAATGTGCAGCTGTGACAGACAGACGGCCTGACTGATGGACAGCGCACGTATTCCTTATAAAAACTACAAAATATTCTTAACCAACCCCCCAACTCATCTAATCCGCAAACAAACAAGGTAAAAAAACCTGCCCGCCACCCATCCGTCAAACGTCAGCCTTGTAAAGTAAACACGCGACAGGTCAAGGGGGGGTGGGGGGGCTCGGACTTGATTGATTTCACATTGACGTCTACACGTATTTGGAGATCAGATGGCTTGAACAGTCTTGATATTTGCTAGTGCCTTAATAATTTGATAATGCCTTAAGGCACTAAGTCCGCCTTTTGTACATTTTGTATTTTTTGTGCAATAAAGTTTAAATAAATAAATAAAATATTTGAATAACTATTGTAAATCGGAAATAGTTTTGGCAGAAAAAAAGTTGAATTACTTACAAAAAGGCAAGAGTGGCGTGGTTATTTTTTTGTCTTTTACTGTACCTACTTGCGTTTAGTTTTAAGTTCTGCAACAGAGCCAGATTCATTTAATCTTTTGGCGAAGAAAATTTATTAAAAAGTGCACATAAGACTATTGTAATACAAACTTAGATATTATGTGAGTTCTGAGGATCCCTAGGATTATTAAATTATTGAGTTTATTTCTGTGATTTGTTGTAAAAGTTAGCCTGTAAGCGTAAGAACCTTTACACACTGTTTAATATGTAATACAATGCAAAGTATATTTTTCTTAAAAAATAATCCTATACAGACACCACTATATGCCATTACAGTGTCTTTTACCTGCTCTATGTAATATTTTTGTCTAATATTTTAATGCTAGGAACTAAAACAAAATATAGATAATTTATTAATATGAAATTTAAGTAAGTTAATAGTGTTTTTATTTGTAATTTTATTTTTAATTTATATTGGCACTAACATTATCTATAAGCTATTATTGTTACTAAAACATATATGGATGCAAATCTGAAATAAATAATAAATAATAATAATACGGTTTTTAGGCATCACTAATGTGATTTTCCACCCGAGAACGTCCAGTGCTGAACAGTGCTACAGCGAAGAAAGGTTGTACGCGTTGTGTCCTCTGATGTCCAGCGACCGCCACCAATTGTCGCCCAAGGGTTATAAAAGAAAAAATTATATTTATACAAGTAATTACATAAGATTTTTTACATACTTATACTTATTACATCACTCTGGGACTTTAACGCGATAAAATTACTGCTAATTTACCTCGACATTGCAAAAATAGCAAAAGCTTAAAGCAATTTTAAAATTTCGATCTTCTTAATATCTTCTTTACAATCACAAAATCAACGTCAAACGCGATACAAAATCAAGACCACATAAGCGGCGTATATCGCCTTGAAATATTATTCCCATCATATCCCGGGTGATTGACGGCTGTCTACGGAGGATATATCCGTCACGGGCGCGGTAAACACCCCTCACCCCCCTCCCGCCGCCCTGTCTGCCCCCCGAGTGAAATATCTCAATCTTTAGCAGGGTTTATTGATTGATGGATTGATTCTGCTTGGTACTCCTCGATTTGTGAATGGCCGCGTAGTTTTTAATACTGTTATCTCAAAGGATTTTTTAATGAACCATTTATAATACTACTGAATCTGACTCTGTCTGAGTTCTGACTGAAGCGTAAATACCTTGACCTATTTTAAAAGCAAACTGAGGGCATTTTTTATTGTGTTTATAAGCAATGGGCTTGAGTCAAAGGTGGCAGATTTTGAGAAGTAAATGAACTGTCTGTGACTGCGATAAAGACCAAAGTTGTATTGAAAAAATAAATAAACAATTACTATTTGATGTCCACAGATGCCAAAGATCTAGGTAGGTACTTGACTCGCGGAATCATCGAATCACTGGATTCGTTTCGTTTACCTTTTGTAGTGCAGTTGAGGTCATATTTATACTTACAGTTTTTCAAAAGTGCAAAGTGAAAACAAACAAAAACCCAATATTTTTTCGTTGTATAAACAACTAGGTATAGGTAAGGTATATTAAGGTATAGTCTAGATTTGTGTCCTAAATTTAACCCACAAGGTATATTGGGTACATGGTTATTTAAACTAAACTGCATCCCATACATCACTAAAACTTAACCCGTCTAATTCTGACCCCCAAATCTCTTCCAAGAAGCGTCAACGAGGCGTGAACGTGGAAGAAAGACCCACCACCGTGGCGACATCTGTTCGCTATTTGTCAAACATCGTTTACTATTTTGGTACGGAACTCACTTTGTCAGTGCAACGGGGTAGACTGTGGAGCGAGTTGAAGGGCGTTAGCGGATTGAGTTAAAAAACACAAAGGCTATTAACTTATATGACAAATGTGGAAATTGGTATATGTGTGTTATGTTTTCATGACATGGCTTGTAAACTGATGGTGATAGTATATGACAACGAGATAATTGCGTAACGATGATGCACGCTGGCAATTTTTTTCTCTTATGATTTTATGATACATCCGCTGTAGCGATAAACAAATTCCACGCAAACTAAGTTAGTGATAGCTAATAATAAACATTTTGATTAGAAGAAATGTAAAATTGTCTCCACTTGACTGTATGATAAAGCTTTTCTCAAGAGTATTCACAATTAATCGCCACCTTATTCACGGCCTTACAAAATTTTTCTTCGCTTTCCAACAACGCGCCTTCATCGAGGCAAGGCCGCCTTCTCTTTGGCAGCCAGCAGTGACATGTGACGTTTAAACTTGACAGCTCCACATTGTCCCCGCCACACTATTCCCGACGGCATTAAGTTCGTTATTGCTTGTCACAGTTGCAAATGCAGTTTGTCAGTCGAGCGAATTATCTGTGAAAATTTCTAATGTGAATTTCTTGGTCTTAAAGCTGCAGCGATAGGGTTAAAAATGGGGATAACGGGGTGGTATGGGTAAGTTTGCAGACTTCAAGATTGTTTTTGATGGAGTGGCTCGTCAATTAAATAGGAGAGGGTTCAGTACGTCCCGTGTGTGATTGAGTGCAGTGATGCAGATTTACTTTGAAGATATGGCTCGAGTTCGTTTCTCGGTTGATGAATTGTTCTTTTATTTGAATGTCTAGTTTCTGAGAAACTCTATATCTGAAACGGTTCGGGAAATGCACCTAAGTTATGTTATTGCTTTATTTCGTCGCCAGAACTATAGCGAATCACAAAACGTGTAGAAATTAGTGAGGTTTAAAATTTGAATCAATTTTAATAATACTTATTTACATAGTTGTCGCTGAGTGCTGACAAGGTAACATTTTTGGTAGGTAAATTAAATACATCAATTAGTGAGTCCCACACTACTGGTAGGTACACAATTCAAAGTTTTTTTTAAGTATAACCCGCGTGGGCAAAACGCATGCTCTACCAATTTTCGAATTTTTGTAGCTGAACCTAAATAAAGATGGCGTCTATTTAGCACGATCTACATAAACTCGGAGCTGTCAAACTGCTATACTAAACAACGGTCATTCAGTTTGCGTTGGGGGAAAAATCGATGACCACGACCCACATCGACTTTGGGCTGTCACGATTGATTGAATCAACCAGATGCAGAGCTACGAGGTATTAGACATTAAAATCTTTTTTAAATCTTCGTCCCATCGCAAAAAGTGGTCTAAATTTACAGCCTATGTCAGTCTGTACGTTTGTCTATGACTTCTGAATTTTGTTAACATGGTATTTAGTGCCAGCGGCGGACGGTAACACATTGACCTGATGAGGATTGCGTGTGAAGCGAAACACGCGTAGAGTAGTGTAAATTAGTGCTGGTTAGTAGTTGAGTATGTGTGATATATGTTGGTTCATATTAAAAACTCAAAATTAAAATATCTTCATCATCAGACAGCTTGGGTCCACGTATGTTGTTAGGGTTAGTTATGTATGCGTGTGTTGCGCTGACGCACTTATTTTGCATGGTAGCATTGGATTTAACACTATTTTTACAAAGTAACGACTGAATTAATAATTATTAATTGCATCAAAACTTTTGAGCCGCTTTCATTTCCCATCAAGAACACTTCAAAACCACAAAAAGCCGCAAACAAAACCGGATAACCGAGAAAGAATTGAAAACAGCGTCACTTCTAGCCGTCGCAGCGCACAGGGCAAATAAAGCGACGGCCGACAAAGACGTACGTCTGGTCGCGACATCTGAGCGACGCATGTCCCCCCTTCTCCCTCCCGCCGGCCGATAATGATGTTAACTCACCGTTTGAGACCGGACGGCTTTGTCGCGTTTTTGAGACTTTGTTGGTTACTACGTTTTTCTGTGAGGGTAGTAATTAGTTTTCTTTAGCTTTTAATGGTGGTAGGGCCTTGTGCAAGGTCCGTCCGGATCGCTACCACCATCTTGCTCGCTAATCCTGCCGCTAAGCAGCAGTGCTTGCACTGTTGTGTTCCGGCGTGGAGAGCAAGACAGCCGGTGTAATTACTGGCACAAGAGGTATTCCATCTTAGCCCTCTGGGTTGGCAACGCATCTGCACTCTCTTTGTTGTTGCAGGTGTCTATAGGCGGTGGTGATCACTTACCATCAGGTGACCCACTTGCTTGTTTTCCTTCCTGTTGTATAAAAAAAAAATGGTTATTAGTACATGCGAAATGTAAATTTATACATTGTGTAATTAATTTTGAAGGACAAACTATTGGCGGTATCTTCTAAAAATAGAGCTTTATATCGGCTTCGTTTTACTGTAATTGTATGTACATTACTATATTCTAAAAACAATTAAAAATATTTAAAGTATAAATAAATAAATAACATTTCGAAACACGCCAAATATTTCAGAAAACTTTATAGAACAGTTTGAAAGTAAGTACGGTATTTTTTTGGAACTAAAGATTATTCTAAAAGAAAATAAGTCAGTGGGTTACGTCATGGTGTTATGATGGCGTTTGATTAGCTTCTAATTTTTATAATTGTATAATTTTGACAATCTATGCATAATGTGACTTTATAAATAAACTAACTAACCTAACCCCATGCTCCTAAACGCATATCTCCATCAGAAAATGCGAAAACATAACTCCTTATAAGTCATTGCCCCTAACATGCCATAAGACACGTAGCATACTGCAAGTTCCATCAAATAAATTTCATCGAGATTCCCAGTCGAGTCGACTTGTTCAGTAAATTGTCTTCAAGAGCTGACCATTCCCCAGGCCCCCTGGCCCTCTCGGCCCCCTATGGGGGCGTGGGGGCCGAGGAGGCCAGTCCCCCCGTTCGTCTTGCTTATGACTGACGTTTGGACAGTCTGAGTGATTGAGAGTGACTAGTGACTTAATGCGCGACTGCGAGATATGAGATACATGCCGTACGAAACGTTATAAACGTCTCACTGTTGCTGAGTGAACCCTGTTTTAAAGTAATGGTGGAAAGTCGCAATTTGATTCGTTTTAAAGTTCAATGGACTGTGTGTTGTTATGGATTAAAATGCGTTTTCGCGATGCGGTTATAATTAGTGTACAGTTTCCTTTGATGGTTGATGGATTTGAGCCGTGCAAGGTAATTTTAGAGGTATAAATTATATGTTGCTACATTGCTTAGGTTTTTGGTCAAGTTTGCACTGTCCACTGTTGATTATGTAATGAAAGTAGGTTTTTTCTTATGGAAAAGGGAGGAACACGAGATTGCACGTCACCTGATGGGGAGTGAACACCGTCGCCCTTGAAACGCGGAGGTTTAGCTCACGAGAACAGCTGATTTGGTAATAAAGCTAAAAATACTTAAGTGGCTTAAAAAGCCTTATAATGATTTTTGGGAATAAATTATTTTCTTTTAAAGTTATGGTCAACAGCTTAAACAAATAAAAACAGCATGTCATAGAGATCTCAATAGACAAAACAATTTTTTCAAATTACTATTCAATCGTACACTATAGTGTGGAATCATACCAATGTATAATCATTTACTAAACAATGTTTACGTGTTTCATTTAAATATGTAAATAGTTAGAGATTAAATATTAAAGATTTAATCTGAAACATTGTTGATTTATTCATTCTTCAAATAATACTTACATCGTTGAATTTATCGCCGTTTCGTCTCAACAGTTATCATGACCTTCATATTTACTATTTCTATTCATATTCATAAACCTTAGTCTTATGATTTAAACAAGATAATATTTTGGCATTGACTTTACACACTCGTATGTTTCATTAAAAACTTCGTCAGTTGTGAAACAACCTTATCAGGGTTTCACACAAACATTTTATATTCCAGTATCTTGATATTACGTAGAATAACAACAGCAGATCTCGTGTCAGCGGACGGACGGACAGACGGACAGGCAATCAGACCGCTCGTCATATGAAAGCGGTAATTTTTGCTCGTAATTCCTTATTCGGACAGATAAGGTTGATGAATTTTGGCCGGCTGTGTACGTTGACGACCTTTTCGGAGTGTGAGGATTGCGTATGTTTATAATTTTGGATAGAATTCGTTTTTTAATATCAGTTTGTTGTACACGTTCAGAAAGAAAGAATATTAAAAAGTACTCTTATTGCATTTTAATTTTCCATTGCTTTTGCTCAGTTTTCATCTTCGTTTGTCCCTAATATGTTCCTTTCACCCACTCCAATGTAAGCTGGAAGAGATCCCTTAAAGGGCTAAGTTTACCTGTATCTCTCTCCGTCATTTGTGTTTTTTGTACGATAAGGAATTAACATACAAATACGGTCATTTGATTTCTAAGAGTACCTGTATTCCTCGTCATCATCCAGCTTTAATTTCTCCCACTGTTGGGCAGCAACCTCCTCTCATAGGCTTTAATAGCATTATTAAACTTGAAATGTTCGCTTTCAATACCTATGTTACTACGTTTACTACGACCCTAAGACTCAAATCCATATTTGAGTCTTAGGGTCGCAATTTTAAACCGAGCTCAGGTTACACTTTGAAACTAGAACTTGAGTTTGGTTTAAAACTAGGACCCTTATTCTCAGATTCTGAATTATGATATTACTGTGAATGAGTTTTTAAAGGAAACTTTTATAAACCATCACATATTTGGCAATGCTACATAATGTCGCGTTCTGACGTTCGGTATGAGATACTAACACGTTGACTCATGGTCCCAATTATCCTCAAGTCACAAACAGATCTCAAATCTCTTTGACTCGAGACCAAAGACAATCCCGTTCAGATCCAGGTCTGGTTTGACCGATTGCGTATATGCAGTAAATACCAACAAAGTTACCTGTCAACAAGACATCCCCCTTTAGAGGGGGTTACGTTAACTGGGGTGACTTTGGATTGCAGGGGCCACTTTATAAAGTAGTTTGAACTGTACTTTCGTAGCGTATCTTCCTGTTTTTTGGTCCCAGTTAATGTTTTCTAGGATTTCAAAGCATCAGTACATACAATGGCGAAAGCAAGGCAACCGTATTTTATTTCAAAAGATTTCTTCACGCACCTTTTATTACCATCAACTTTTTTAAAACCTTAATTTATTTAGAGGCTTTGATCAAAACTGAACATGTTAACATTTTTGTCGACTTTTAAATTAGCTAATAGTTAAAAAAAAATTCATACACAGCAATTTAAAGGGTCCCCAGACTGCACTAGTTCAGTGTGGGGACAAGGGCCTAGTCCCTCTCTGTAGAAAGATAGGCTGGATAAATATGACTCGTAAAATATCCTCATATTATTAATACGCGGCCATCTCAGCACAGGTACCGTTGGGTGCGCCGGCGCACGCGTCGACGCCCTTAATCAGACTCTCGCGCAATACACCGCGCGTATAAAGCCGCCAGACAGTAAGGTTTGGACCTTAGTGAGTAAAGCTGTGCTAATTTTATAACAGTCACCATCAGTAAAATGTAATTGATGTAATTGTAACCAATGAGACAAAGGGATCTTTTGAAGCCTTCAGCATCCCTAATTTTCCACCCTTGGAAGTAGAATATAAGTATCCAAATTAAAATGGAATCAACCTCGAGTACAAAAAATTCAAATAATAAAAAAGAATCATTGAAATCTGTTCACAATTACTGGAGATATCGCGTAAATATACACAAAAAAAACTGACAAGGTTCTTATGAATACAAGAGTCGATACAGGATGTTTATTCTCCGTGGACACTTTTGGTTGTGAAATATGAACCTCCCTGCTGTTTTACCAGCAATGATGCAGTATGAGGGCCTGCAAAAGAGGCATTGAAAGGTGATCCCCATGGATTTCTAAGGCTGCGGCACAGAATAAATAATAGTACAGAAACTTCTCCTTTACGACCGCGATTAAACGAATTCCAACTTTATTAACACGCTCAAAAAGTTCGTATTACTTCATACACCATGGCTAGAGTCAAAAGGAACGCGCCGCCCGCGCCCGCCTTCCCCCCGCTATTCCCGGCGACACGTTAGGGTTGCGCGGCATTCGTTGTCAATTACACTGACACGGCGGGGGCAAGCGAGCGGGCGCACGGCAAGCCGACAGCCTACTGCGATTTGCCTAGGCCATAGGCAAGGCGGTCGAGCGTACCTACAGTGCGGAGTGGAACCCCCCTGCCTGCGGTAATTGCTTACCTTCAGGCAAGCTACATGTTACCAAAGTGGTATAAAAGTACGCTAATCGCTCTCGCTTCCTCTCAACACTATACCATGTGTCTGTCTCACCTGCCTAGGATTTCAGGAAGTGTTTCTCCTGTCACAACACTATAAGACTGACAGGATTACGGCAGATGTACTTGGATTATTAGTTTATTTGTATGTATAGCTATATATACCGCGCAGTTGGATTTAACACAGGGGTTTCGAAATTTAAGTCTCCATTCGAGTCACTATGTTGTATGACTCTTCGGTTACCTACGAGACGGGATGTGCCTAGTGTAGAAACCAGTGTAATCTTTACAGGAAATCGATGGTCTTGTGAACTACATGTAAGTCTTTACGTCTATCTTCTGTGTTATGTGCTGTATGTGTAATTTATTAGAGAAATAAATTTGATTGATTGATTGATTGATTGATGACGCCTGTGACATGTTTTTAAACTGGGTAAAAGTTTTAAATAAGAATAGAAAATAAGAAATATCGCAAAACAATTATAATATATGTTTGTATGTAAATTCTTTATTGGACAAAAAAAATAAATTACAAAAAGAGATACAGTGATGTACAAAGGCGAACTTACCCCTTTAAGGGATCTCTTCCAGTTAACCTTTGAGAGTCGTCGAGCCGTTTGTATACGAACTTACCTGTCAGTCCATCACCCCTTTTATATCCCCCTTATTCGTTTTTTGGTTCTATTCTATTCTATTCTATAACGCAATCAGAACACATTTAAACTTACTTTTTGCGTAACGATGTCAATATATTTATCAGTATATATTTGTCAGTTACCGATAATTAGGAGACCTACATTACCTACTTAAAAATGATACATAAAATAAAAATTTTAGTTTTCTATATTTTATTGAATCCTACTCACAGAAGTACAAGGACAAGATTGTCGACATTTCTCAAAGGTGGAAACAAAATAAAATAAGACATAATTTATTTAAATTTACATCAACGTCTCATTGAAAATGCCAAGCATTAAAAGGTCGCAAATTATTCCCCACTTCCATTTTAAGTCGCCGCTGTTATTCCAAGCTCGTAAGGTTGACATTCTCTCGGTTTTCAGTTTGATGTCCCGCGTAGGCGCAACACGATGATCGCTCCACAATTTGATTCGGAATATATCGTTCTGGTCAGTTGTAAACAAGTGTAGGTGGGTGCAGGTTCGATCCCCGCGAAAATCCTATTTGACTGTGTGTGGCCACGATAAAATATACTTTGGTCCTTCGAGCCGTACTTCAGTATTGGGTTTTATTGACTTAAATTGCGTGTAGCTTATGTTATTAATATCGCGATAAAATCGTGGTTCTCTATAAGGGATGACAATCCGACTTTGTCACTGCCTACTTAAGAATATAACGGTTTCAACTGAATTTAAACATCAATTTTGTTTGTTAATCCTGGTCACGGCACCAAAAACTGTAATGGTTGCATTTCTAAAATGCTTAGTTTAATAAATTGGTGCTGTATTTATTGATTGTGATAGCGAGAAATGATGAATTACGAAAGCAAGGCATTCGTTTTTAAAACTGAAACTCTGTGTCTCTATTTAATACGTTTTCACGACACCGCCAAAAGTATACAAAAAAAATACAAGGAGTTAGTTTGCATTTCGGGGATGGACGTAGGCTACCTTTTTCCAGAAAAGTCTTTGCCCAACTGTAGCTAAATAGTTACTGGTTGCAGTATGGGCCGGCTTGACCGAGTTAGTACCACACTCTCACAAAATGCCGTCGTGAAGCAGTAGCTTGCTTCTGCGTTTCGTACGTTGTGTAGAAGGAGGCTCAGAGGAGCGACGTTATAGCTGGCAACGGATCAACGACTCTCTTGGGGTTGCCGGTTCCTATGGGCAGCGGTGATTACTTTCCTACAGGTTTTGTTTTAGCTTGTTTCCCTCCTTATTTAAACTTATGTAAACAACGTTTATTAATATTTTCCGTAGCAACAAAACGGTGTGACATTGACGCCGCGTCAATTACTTGACGACGTGTCACAGAATGACGCGGTGTTAGGGGTCATTGTCATTGGATAAGGCCGGCGCACACTGGGTCGCCTCTAATTGGTGTATATTGATCAAATCAGATGATTTATGTATGTATCCAATTGAGTTATTTGAACAAATGCACAGTAGAGCGTGTAGATTCAGTGTTTAGTTGTGGTTAATGTTGAGTCTGTGTAATGCATGTTGTTTCGTGTGGGAGCGGAGGAAGGTAGGTTTTTGCATGAAAATATATGTCTCACAGATGCAGCTGTTAATTTTCTAACTCTTATAACTGCTTCTTGTAAGTCTAATCTGAATAAAGATAGTGAAGACTCTGAACGCCGATGTCACTTCTTGAACTACCTGACTTACGCTATAGGTAGGTACCTTTGTCGAAGCGATTTAGCGTAATTTCAACCTTCGCAACTTTAGCTCGGATAATATTTTTTTATTTACCAGTACGAAATCGTCACCCGAATCTGTCCGTGACTTCTATCTAGACCAGAGGTCCCCAAACTTTTCTCTCGTAGACCACTTGCCATTTTGTTTAGTTTTCCGTATACCCCTTTGACATGCTATAATGATTTTCTACTAATCAATTTTTTTATGGAACATTGTACAGTTCTTCGGGCGTCGTATTGTATCCAAATGTATTCTCCCACCCTTCCTCAACATAAAATAAAATAAACAACACAAACGCGATCGTAACCAGAACCATCACCACCAAAAATACCACTCGACACATGTTTTATCTATCTACGAGGCATCATCATGAGCTGGTGAATTATCGAAGCTAAGTCGACTGAGCGTAGGAGAATGATGCTCTGAGCACACCAGCGACGAGTTCGACCTTAAAAAATATTGAGATTTCCCACTTTTAACATTTTTTTTGCGGGTGGTAGAACCTTGTGCAAGGTCCGTCCGGATCGCTACCACCATCTTACTCGCTAACCCTGCCGCTAAGCAGCAGTGCTTGTACTGTTGTGTTCCGGCGTGGAGAACAAGACAGCCGGTGTAATTAGCACTAGAGGTATTCCATCTTAGCCCTCTGAGTTGGCAACGCATCTGCAATCTCTTTGGTGTTGCGGGTGTCTATAGGCGGTGGTGATCACTTACCATCAGGTCACACACTTGCTTGTTTGCCTTCCTATTTCATAAAAAAAAAAACGTTTAGTAAAAGTAAAAAATTATAAAACCGCTTTCAAGAAGGTAGTTAGACTTGAGGGTATCACGTCACACGAGTCATTGACATATAAAATAGTATATATGTTTCATTGGAAAAAGTATATAAACCCTTAGCCTTACATCTCGTTGGCTCCCAATTTTTTTTTACTATCGGACCTCTTCGAAGTTGAAATCGACCCCTGCTATAGTAGCAGGCTAGCGTTTATCGCACACATAAACGGTTTGGTCCCTCTCGCACACGCATACTGGTTAGAACGGGATAATTGCTGTATGTCGTCGATAAAAGCTAGCGTACTAGACCCCCTGGAGCCCCCTGGAACCTCGTATAGACCACAAGACAGGACAAAACAAGACCAATACTCTTTGGGATCATTTGGGAACCACTGCTCTTGACGCTAAACAAAACGGCATTGAGCCGTCATCTTGATTGAACGCCTTGATCGACGGTTGATGGACGGTTTGTTTGTTCGTGACGCTGACAACGTTGACGGGTTGGCTCCATTCCTCTTAATATAATATTTATACAGTTATTGGATTCGTGTATACTGGGTTGATTGGAATGGCGTTGTTTAGAGTGAATGAGTGAATGAACGCTCTGTTTTGTTTTCTTAAGAGGAGTGTGAACCCAGCCGCAAAAAGCGCTCCACATACAAACGGCGATAACGTTTTCCATCCTCTAAACCCTAACCTATGGCAATGATTTATTAGTATGTTGTCATTATGCCTTGGAACTAGGTTTGTATGTTTTGATTTTTTTAATATTCTTCATAGACTTGACAATATTTGCATTTTTGGAGTTTCATACAAAATAAAAAAGCGTTAATATTTTTGAAACTGTTTAAAACATTTAAAAAATCAAAACATACAAACCTAGTTCTAGGGCATACTGACAACATATGAAAAAATCATGGCTATCATGATTAAGGTTTAGAGGGTGGAAAACGTTTTTGCCGTTTGTATGGAGAGCGCTGTTTTCACACTCCTCTAAATAACAGTTTACGATGATTTTGTGTTTGTATCTCTTTCGTAATTGTGCCACTGTCATGATATTTTGTCACTCTCGCACACTCAAGACGACTAGATTTTATAACCCATACGTATAAGTATATGACATTGAGTAATGTCTACTGGTCAGATATTCCTTTGTCAGTCTTTGTTTCAAGTTTATTATAAACTGCATTCAAACGTCAGGCAGCTATAGCGTGAAACGTGTGAACTACTACTACAGGTTCAAAAGTCACATGTTAGTCACCTCACTAACTCACCACTGGACTGCGAGTTTAATGTGTCATTATTACTTTCAAATAATTTTGACTGTAATCTGAAAATTCCAATAAAGTCTTTTAAGGGTTCCTCGATTAATTAATACGTAACCTTAATAGGATTACTTCGTTATCCGTCTGTCTGTCCATGTGTCTGTTGACTTAAAATCATGATATTTGCCAAAAAGCAAGTTCTAACAGCACATATAAAGTAAGAAATCAGAAAATCGTTAATTTGTAGTTATATCATCACAGAACAATAGTGTGATCACAAACTTACAATTGCAGTTATTGTTTATTGCATTAAAGTATATTTGTAACTTGCAGCTAAAGTGCATTCGCATTACAAATGCTTACTTAGTCTAGATTATTAAAAATAATAATAAACTTATTCTATCACGGTTATTTGGAGAATTAACCGTGACTTTTGTGTATGTATGGCCGAAAAAATGGGATTGGCGTTTGATGATAAGTGATCAACGCAGCATATGAGAAACAGCAATCGCAAAAGAGTTGCTGGTACGTTGGCATCCTTTAGATCACCCCCTGCTGCATTTATATCGGCCCACGCATTAGAAAGCTATGAACTACGAACAGACCTTAAAGCATAAAATGGTCTGACACAGTTGACTTTAAAGTTATAGCTCCCCTCTTTTTCAGCGAGGGTTAAAAAATCATCGTCACCTTAGTAGTGGCGAGATCTGCATCTCTCGCGCCCATCAATCATGCGCCCGCGCCGCCCGAGGCCCCGCGTCCGATGCTTTGCAGATCTGAAATACCTTGATCCGATTAACCGTGTCTTTTTGTTCAGTACGCGTTTATAGATGTATTATACAGGTCTAGCTCGTGTGTGTGACGTCACAGGTGAGGCTATACCCTACGTGTGATGACGTCACCGTTGTGGATATGTCTACCCAGTGTTTTTACAAATTAATGGGTTTCCGCTTACGAAATTTCATTCTTTATTTCAACCTCTTAAAGTTTTATTTTTGCTATGCAAGCTTGTATACTTTTTTATATAGTTTGTCAGAAGTAAATGAGCAAGTAGGTCACCATGGTTAGTTGATCACTAACTTTCATAAACACCAGCAACAAAAAAGATAAAGCATATGCGTTGCTGACCAAGAGAGCTAAGATGGAATATCTGCTGTCTTGCTCTCCACACCAGGATGCAATAGTGCAAGCATTGCTACTTAACAGCTGAATTAGCGAGTAAGATGGTGGTAGCAATCCGAACGGACATTGCATTAAGTCTTACCACCCGTGCTTCTCTAATGTCCGGTATATCTCAATACCAAAATTCATTAAAATTGGTTCAGTAGTTTAGGCTTGAAAACGTAGCAAACATCCGGAGTTACTTTCAGATTAAAATATAACTTTTGATACACCAGTGGCAGGACTACTGGTCGACTGCTCGATCGACCGACTGTCCGATCAGTCGGGCGACTGGTCGGCCGGGCCGTCCGCCTCCCGTCGCCTTCCCGTCATGTCTTGCACTTTTTGCAAGGAGACAGACAAATCAATACGTCTATCACTGTCGTTTGTTTTGCGAGCTTTGTAAGATGTCTTGTGGATGTGATGTTTTAACATACGATGCAGGGCATAGAAGGATTTTATACATTTGAAGGTTCTGTCTGTCTGTGGGTTTACAACTTTGAATTTGTTAAATCGATTTTAGCGGATTTTTGTTTCGTATGAAACTTATACTTATGATGTAAAATAGAATAGTCTGGTGATTTGTTTCAGTTCAGTATAAATCCAAAGCATATATATTATTATAGATAATATACCAGTGACCCGCCCCAACTCCGTAGATATACAAGTGGGATGAAATGCACTTAAAAACCTTCCCTATAAAAATGACTAAATTACAGTGAAAAACGCATCAAATTCCATTGCATGGTTTAGAACGAAAGAGCGGCGAAAAGTAATATCTTCGTACAGAAATCGGCTAGTAATAAAATTATAATATGTATGTGGGATCGTATGAAGGAAAAACTTCAAATGGATTTTTAAAAAAAAAGTTTAATCAAATAAAAACTAGAAAAGAAAACACAAGCAGCTATAACCAAACCAAACCAAACCAAACCAAACCAACCCAAATCGCCTAACGCACTCCCAGTCTTTCTGGCATACCCGTTCATTCACAAAGATCTCTTCCAGTCATTCGCTCGCTTACACCAGTCGTTCATTCATGTTGCTAGCATTCCCACATGTATAATGTTAGTTGCAGCTTTGAAAATTGAGCTTAAAAATATAAATAAAACCGAGAGCACACCTGCGTTATTGAGTGCGTTTCCTCACCGGTTGGGTGTTGAGTGCGCCCGGCCCCGACTCAAGTGCACATGCAAATGAATGCACTTCTTAAAAGGGTTAAGCGTTGCATTACGGTTTAAAATTGCAAGTTTCAATACAATTAAATGTAAGTACCTTATGTTTTTAAAAGATAGCGAGTTAACTCGTTGCGGGTGATAGGACCTAGTGCAAGGTCCTTCCGGATCGCTACCACCATCTTGTTCGCTAATTCTGCCGCTAAGCAGCAGTGCTTGCACTGTTGTGTTCCGGCGTAGAGAGCAAGACAGCCGGTGTAATTACTGGCACAAGAGGTATTCCATCTTAGCCCTCTGGGTTGGCAACGCATCTGCACTCTCTTTGTTGTTGCAGGTGTCTATAGGCGGTGGTGATCACTTACCATCAGGTGACCCACTTGCTTGCTTGCCTTCCTTTGTTGTTTAAAAAAAAAACTCGAAAATATCTGAATTTGACGGTACGGTCAGATAGATACGTTTGATATTTATTGGTTTGATTCGGTATATTTGAAACTGACCGTATACGTATGACTAAAATAATACGTAGGTACAATAACTACACTAAAATAGGTTCAGCCATTTCAAATCGAAATCTATTTAACTTTTAATACATAGATGGTAAGCCGATCCATTTTCCTATATTTTTTGATCCTTTATTTCCACAAACATAGTAGATAGTATTTTTAAAATTAGTTTTATTAAAAAAAACTGACTAGCTTGAGATATAATTAAAGCGTACCCCGAATTATGAAGCGGGAAAAAGCAACAGAAAGTGGATGGTGATGATTATTTATAATTACTTAAAAGTAAACAATAGACGGTTTTATATCTTAGAGTGAAACAGCGATTAAACTATCTCATTGTTTATAGTTTAAGCTGTTTTCTTTGTAAATATCTTGTCTACAACCTCGTCGTCATCAAAAATAATTAGTCCATAACCATTCACTCAATTCTTAAACCCGTTCACAGCGAATTAAAATATAAACCGAATGAAAAATCGTTTTTAAATTTCCTGACGTGTCAAGAACGACTCGAGAATGATTGACCGAGGAGCGAGCTGTCAGAATTAATAACAGCTTTAGACGTAGCAAGCTACTGACGGTTCATTCCGTTTAAACCCATGTTAAAGTTGAAATAGTTTACTTGTTTCTAGATTTTGCAGGGCAGAAACCTTATCATCATCACCTCAGTCCACGGCAGCCTACTGCTAGACATAGTCCTCTCCCAAGACGTGCTACAAAGCCCTGTCCTCTGCTTCACGCATTTGCGGGTGGTAGGACCTTGTGCAAGGTCCATCCGGACCGTTACCATCATCTTGCTCGCTAATCCATCCTCTAAGCAGCTGTGCTTGCACTGTTGTGTTCCGGCGTGGAGAGCAAGACAGCCGGTGTAATTACTGGCACTAGAGGTATTCCATCTTAGCCCTCTAGGTTGGCAACGCATCTGCAATCTCTTCGTTGCGAGTGTCTATAGGCGTTGGTGTACACTTACCATCAGGTGACCAACTTGCTTGTTTGCCTTCCTATTTCATAAAAAAAAACAGTCGCCTCTTGCCGCCTATATAGGTCGTCTCGCCATCTGACTTGGCCTTGATCAATCGGTGTTGTCCGACTTTCCTCTGCTTCACGCATCCAGTCGCCTCTCGCCAGCCTGTATTGCCATCTAGCTTGGACTGGATCAACTGGTGTAAAATGTTCTAATATTTTTGTCTATTTACTTTCGATTTCAACTTTCAGTGTTTAGTGCAGACACAGTTTAGTCATGTTTCAAATGGACCCTCTGTGTTGCGTTGCCTGTGGTTCCAAAATGATGAATAATATTATAATTACGTTAGGCACGTCTTAATATCAATAAAGGCACCAATAACTATCAGGTAGATGCTGAGAAAACATCAATCAATCAACCTAATGCGGACAAAAAGTGACCTTCATGCTATCTGCTTATGGACTGTATGGACATGCCTCTACTGTCAAAAAGTAAAACGAGGTAGCTACCTTTTTGGTGCAGCCACAGAATAAGTAAAATTGCAAGAACTGATGTCTCACTTCCAAGAAAAAAAGCGTTTAGGTTCTTTGTGTTTATTGGTAAGCGAGACAACTTAATGAAATGAAATGAAATGAAATCATTTATTTTCAGGCAACAAGGGCTCATAGATAAATACCTTACAAACTAACATACACATAAAATATATAGACTAAAGGTACAAAACAATTTTTATGTCGACGGCCCAAGTGCAGAGGTAGCGTTGCTGCCTGCCGATTGGTTAAAGAGAGGAGAGGTTTAACGTCAAAGTTAAGCACTTATGAATGTCAGGAAATTTGCGACCGTATCAGAAAAAAACATTAGTTGAAAAGACAGTTGCAGGTTCAATGCGGTATAATTTTTTCAAATAAAACAAAATTATGGTGTTTTCTTTTTAAATCTTAAGTACCTAATAAACGCTATTTGGAACCAGGGATCGCCAATAAAAGTCGGAATCTTTTTTTTTTATGAAATAGGAAGGCAAACAAGCAAGTGGGTCACCTGATGGTAAGTGATCACCACCGCTAATAGACACCCACAACACCAAAGAGATTGCAGATGCGTTGCCAACCCAGAGGGCTAAGATGGAATACCTCTTTTGCCAGTAATTACACCGGCTGTCTTGCTCTCCACGCCGGAACACAACAATGCAAGCACTGCTTCTTAGCGGCAGGATTAGCGAGCAAGATGGTGGTAGCGATCCGGACGTAACTTGCACAAGGTCCTACCACCCGCAAAAAAATCCTAACATCTCTGTCCAAGATATAATTATTAACGTGTTCATTAATGAGTGCGACTTTGCGTATGTGTGTAGTGCGTTGATGTGTGCGTGGGTTACCAAAAGCTCTTTCTTTAAATAATTAATAGATTCAGGCGTTACTTTGCGTTTCGCCTCTATACGAACGCGCGTCGATCGTGTAGTTTTAGTGTTTAGTGGTGGTGGTGTGTAGTTGAGTCTGTGTGATATATGTTGTTTTGTGTGGAAGCGGAGGAGGGTGGGTTTTTGCATGAACATATATGTGTCGCACAGACGCAGTTATTTTGCACGAGCCCGGCACTGGTTTCGCGGAGTAGCAAGGTAATTTGTTTCAGTTTGTTGCTCTTTCTTTAGATACTCTACTTTAGAACCTGCCTCACTAAATGTTGACTCTCCTTTTTCCAGGCAAGGACACTAACAAGGTTGAGTAACCAAACTTCAGAACCATTCCAAATATCGATAGCATAGCATTAATAGTTTCCGAGTCATTCCGTTGTGACAGCTAGACGGACGTACAGAATCGTACCTCAAGAGATCCTTGTTTACCATTTTGGTACGGAACTCTAGAAATAATGTATTGCGTTATTACTCAAATTTTACATGTCAAAATGTAGACTAAACATTGAAAAGTAAAACTAGACTGACACACAGTTGTCTTGATTGACATCAAAAGACTGACATTCACCTTTTACATTTACGTAGAGTTTCATTTTAATTCAAAAGACTAGTTTGAATTTGAAAATAATAACTTTAATACTTTGGGCTCTGGGATACATTCAAGTCTAACCCAATCTTAAAGGTTTTAGATATAATATTGCTAAGCGCGCATTGCTTTTAATTTGTTGAGTAAACTCATCATCATCATCATCTCACCCACAAGAAGTCCACTGTTGAACATAGGCCTCTTCCATGGATTTCCAAAGTGATCGGTTGGAAGCGGCATGCAACCAGCGCCTTCCTGCCACCTGTATGAGGTCATCTGACCATCTTGTGACTGGTCGTCCTACGCTGCGCTTGCTAATACGCATGATTAAACTATAGATGATTATATCGCACGCTTAGTATTAAAGTGACCCATTTCTGAATAATACACGTCCCAAAATATCACCTTAATTAAAAGATATAGGGTTTAATTTTGGGAAATATCATATTCAGAATTGAGTCGCTTTAATTCTAAGGGTGCGATATGTATTTAAAAAACTTGCGTTTATGTCTGTCAAATGCCAAAGTGTCGGGCTTTTGCAGAAATCCTGATTGGCTGATGGAAGTTAACTTAAAGTTAACAAAAAGATCTAAACTGCCGACTTAATAGATTTTATTTACTTTAACTAATATAAATTTACAGAGGTCGTATCCTTACTAAGCTGTCATCGGGGAGCAAAAAACTGTTCTGGCTGACAATGATCCGTTGAAAGGCAAGGCTGCGCGCGCGCACCACTGTTTGTCTGTTTGCGTTAGCTGCGCTATCTCCCGAACTGGTCAGGTGTTTGTATACGACTTTGGAGGTCTGTTAAAAAAATTAGATAAATATTGGTGATTGGGTTTGTGGAGGAAAGTAAAGTGAGCATGGCATAGTTTGGTTTTAAAAATCATTGTTTTTTTGTATATTTAACGGAAAAACAGGCCAGCGAGTCGCATGGTGCTAAGTTATCATCATACCCACAATGTCTGAGGAATCACAGGCGCGGGAAAGCATTAGGAGGATGATGATGATGACTGAAAAGAGCACATGATACTTGTATTATTTTCATTCATAATACTAGATACCATTGCTAGAAGTATTGTTCGTTAGTTTTCAAAAAATAACGCCTAAACTAGCGGCACGCAATGGCGGCCGGTTTGACGTTTAAATTACATTAATCAGCTACTACTTACAATACTTGTAAATAAAAAAACTTATAGATGCGACTCGCACTTGATGATATTTTAATCGATAGTGGATTGACATATTTCACGTCACTATTTGAATCTGTCAACACGACCATCATAGCGTGCCTTGGATGAAGAACCACAGAGTACCTTTTTAATATACTGAGATAGAGACGTCACTTCCACGGTTAGATTATTTAAAGCATAGCGACATCTAGTGGTCTGAACCAGTCAACGGCAACGTTAGTGTACCTACTGGTTCGCTTATTGACAATATTGACTGAATATTGGAAATGAGCACTGTTATCCTTATCGGATGAACATCAGTGCTCATTTCAAATGCCAAGAACTGAAAAAGAAAATGAGACACAATAAAACAAAGCACTTCAGTGATTTTTTATATTATATATATATAGTAACACATCTTTTGCATTTAATCATTTTCATAAAAATCACTCCTTATTCCTTTAATTATTTTATTAGAGTCTTTACACCAAGTAAATAAGAATAAATTTAAAGAGATATCATCAAATGTATTAATTGAACCATTTTTATGTTTGTCGCACTTTATAAAATCATAATTCATGACAACTGCTAACACTGTTTTAGTTTTATGTATGATTTTAAGTTTTCTTTTGCACAATCTTTCCTTCTGATCAGAGTCCATAAGCGAGCCGGGTCGTCGAAAAAAATCACAAGGAAAATTGAAATCGCTACCATAACAGAACAAACGCAACAATCGAATGTTTTGACATTTTGAAGTGCTGTAGTTTCTTCTAAAACGTTCCGTTGCATAATATGGTGTGTTGCGTTTTAGAGCTAGGGTGGTGCTAAATATCTTCTTAAAACATGAAATTAAAAATAGTCAATCTCTTTCTAAATGTCATGTCTAACTTGTTCCAATTTGTTGCATAATTATACTATTTTTCAGCCATTAGAGTAATGATTTGTCGTCGCCAATTATTTATAGCGTATAATGAAACGATCCAATTGATAAGTTGGGTATTGTGGCCAGCTTTGAAAATGCACTGGTTGCCAGTATAGAATATAATGAATAATATATTATTTAAGTGTTCCTTTCACCATAACGTTAATTGCTGATAAGGCCTCAAATTTAATAACCCTATTTCATTCAAAATTATTTTCATTTATTATTATTATTGAAAACAGTGTCATCTAGCGGTGTGAACCGTAATGTTTTTGTGTTATAATACGGCAAATTTTAATATGATGAAGTATAACATAAAACGAACATTTAGATAACCATCTTAAATTGTGGTTGTTATAGTTGGCTTTTTTGTTCTAAGTTTTAACACCATGTGAAGAACTAAAGCATACGCCTCAGTTGATATAGGCTCAGTACATGTCAAGCGTACACACTCAAAACTGTCAAAATTACCTTTGGTGTACGTCAAGGTAGTAAACCCTACAAATTAATAAGCAAAACGTAGATTATACTACCTTAATGTACACTACTGGTAACCGTTTTGTCTATTCAAGTGTGTACAGGGTGTCAATTGAAGAGGAGATTTAGAGTATGTAGTCGTCTCTTTTTGGCACATTGTATTGCCATTTTAAGTAAAGAGAGCAGCTAATAAAATATCGCTTTAAATTTTTAAACTGTTTCTATGTTCTCTTTCTATAGTGCCGTGCGTGTAACAAACAACTTTAAACTTGAAGTTGAAACAAAACATGTCCATAGACTACGGGAAGGACTTGATCCTTCAAATAAAAAAAAAAGAAAATTTGTCTCCTCTATTTTTAGAAAAAAACCGGTAAGTGGGCCGTCAATAAAGATTAAGAGAGTTGTTAGGAAGGACAGGTGACTGACGGGGCAGTCGCCCGTCTGTCAGTCTTAGTCTGCTCCACTGGAATTACTCTAAATAGAAGATTAACGCTTAAAGGTAGAAAAATACTCGTTGGTTTATAGTGAGAGCTAGAATTGTAGGTCTGTTTTTAAATATGCCTCCGTTGTTCGTTTGTTCGTCAGTCTGTTTGTTACAGGCTGTTTCTTTTGAACCGTAACAGATAGACAGCTGAAATTTTTACAGAGTATGTTATTATTATTGTTTCTATTATTATAAGCTCACGCCTGTTTCCCTTTGGGGTAGGCAGAGACCACAGAACGCCATTCTTCCGGTCCTGGCATACTTCCCTCGCTTCCTACACACACATTTCTCTCTTCATACATACTCGACAGAGTATGTATGGCCGTCATAACAAAAAAAAGTTTAACTTAAAATCTGCATACATTTTATTATAGAAACTACAAATTGACAATTACATAATATAAAAGAAATTTATAATGGATACAATATTTTTTTTAATTCATAGACTTTCAATATAGTTTTTTTAAATCTTGATGTTAAAAAAAAGTTAAAATTAAAGGTTGGATAAAATAAGCAATGGTTTTTTTGGCGTTTGGTATGGAGCCCTCGTGTGCGAGTCCGACTCGCGCTGAGCCGGTTTTTTATGCAACGATGCAACGGAACGAGCTGTTTTAATAAGTTTGTAGCTTGTGTCTGTCCGTCTATCTGTGACTTTTTAACTCTGAGTTTAAGCCTCCTTAACTGCTGCAATTTTTATCGGAATAATATAAAAAATATCATCTTAACAGTGCAATATAAAATAATCTGGTATTCTTAATTTTTGGGAATTTATTGAAAAATTATGTTTTTTTTTAAACCTGCAAAGTTCAACAGCCCTAATCTAAGATAAAAAGTTTTACCTCACCCATTGTATAAGTCATTACTCGCTACGTGACACGATAACTCTCCCACTCTATAACGCGTTAATTAATTTAAAAAAGTTAACTAGCGCAACATAACGTAACGTAAACCGTTGCCAAATTCACAGCGTGTCCATCACTAGGGGTGACGTCACTGGCCAAGATTAACGTAAATCTGTTTACATAGTTGCGGACCACCAGGGAGCGCGTCACTCAACGCGCAGCACTCGGCACTCAACGGTCACTCAGTTGAGTGCGCTCGCTCCCTGCGACAAATGCTGGACGTGCGGTGTGAATGAAAATTGAATTAGTGTTGGTCTATTTTGGATTGAGTGCTTTTTGTAACGATAGCGTCGGATTGTCTGGATCGTGTCAGGAATACCTACCATGTTGCTTGAATCCTTTTCATTTGGTTGGGTGCTTAACTAGTGATGGGACTTTAGTTTATCAGCAATAATTATCGAGCGTAATTTTTTGATGCTGATTTTGACGTATTCAGAAATGGGATTAACGCATTCATCACCGAAATTGGTTTTTTGAACTTGTATGATTATGTAATAACAATATTTAAAAAAATAGCCTCGGCACGGAAGCCGCGGTTGCAGGTTGAAGTCCTGCCAGACACTCAAGATTTTTCTTTACATTGTCATTAAATTACATATTATAATTTAAATTTAATAATTTAAATGTTCAAAATTAATAATTATAAATCGAAAGAAACGACTAAGAAAACAATTTATTAAATTAAACCAAAATCAAATCAAATCAAAATCGTTTATTTGTTCAACATAGTAACGACGCTCCTTCACAATTGTTTTGTTATTGGACCTTCATACACAAACCAAATTTCTACTCCATGGGACTACAGAAAATAGGTTAAAGTTAAAATCAGCTTGCAAGATTAAATTAAAACAAACACTCTGTCCAGGTTTAACTAAAGCTTTTAATTAAAGTCGAACAATTAATGACATTCTTGTACGATGACGTCATAACATCAATCTACGTCTCGATTAAGTCCCGTATCATCTCAATATGGCACGTGTGTGGTCCGGCTGTTAGAGAAAAAAGAACTTCCGAAGTCGTCCGGAAATCGCCGAGCGCGGCCGAGGACGTTTGAAAATTGAATTGAGTGTGACGTGCTTTTGAAAATCGAATGAGGGAAGCTCGTAATTTGAATCGTGTAGTGACGAGACGTCATTATTTTTGCTATCGATTGTTGGGCCGTTTTGTAGAATTTTCACATGTAGCAATGTTTAATTTTGTGACGTTAGGTTGAAACTTGAAACGTTAAGAATTTTTGAAAATATCTATGTTGTTCCATTAGATTAAACATAACTTTGTCTTTTAAAAATCATATCGCTGCTTTTAATGTAGATTACTATAATTCAATAGAAGTAATGTATTGATCTTAATGTGGTTATCATTGGGAGTAGTCCTGTAATGGTATGGTTGTATGTAAGCCAGACCTTTGGTAGCCAAACTAACGTTTTTTTGTAGCTTACGTACAATTACCTAAAGAACCTGCATATTCAGTTATCAGATTATAGGTAAATTGTATGACATAAGTGCTTCCTATAAGTCTCATCTGAGGAATGATATTTTTACTTTGACTTTGATTCTTGACCTGTCAAATCAGGATCATGGTCAAAAGCGTACCCCAATGGGAAAACCAGTGATGTAAACAAGCCTTTTGTTTTACATTGAAACGTAAATTAAACAGATACGCTAAAGTTTCTTCCGTTAAAATAACACTGCTTTTCCATAATGCACAGTTACTTTTAGAAATGACGAAACTCACAGATATTGGTTATTGGGCCAGCGACGGTTTCTCGTAAAACGGCGCGATCCCGCGATTAGCTTACAATTAGAGTTATACCGTGCCGCCAAAAAAAACACAATCGCGCCGAACGACATCTAATAAAAGACGCTTCGATAATAAGCCGAACAATGAGATACGGATCAAATTAACGGTCAAACGAACACAAAAGCCGGGCAATCAGTGGAACGATTCTTTCCTAGCGTTTCACGTATTTACGTCACATTTCTTCGATTTCGCGGCACGTCCAAGACGTAATAAGCGTCCGACGGACGGAGGACGTCCGTCGCGTCCGTCACAGGGTGGGGGGTGAGGGGGGGTCGTTGGAGTTAATGAAGTTTTCTCGTGCGATTCCCGCAGGTCGGCACATGCGGGCAGAGTTTGTGCCACATATTGCGCACGTCGCCGGCCATCGCCAGATATTGCTCGAAATGTTTTAATAAGCGCATCCCTGGACGGTCGGCCATTTTCACTCCGTCTTATTAATGTCTATTGTTTGAGAGTTGTTGTGGTGACGGGATCGACTGAGTCGCAATGGCCGGTCGTAATTGGCCGGGCATGTGTCGCCCGGCTATAGCTGTGCTGGTCCTATGTATTTATTTATGGAAAGACAGCTTGCAGGCCACCTGATGAACCAGCGATCCCCGAGAGAATCACTGATCTATTGAATCACTAATGCAGGGTGCAGCAACCGACTGACAGTTTTTGCCGAAAATTTATAGATATAATTGTACGCCCTATAAGTACCAAAAGTCAAAGCTTCGTTTTTAATTGGAAATAAAACTCAATCTCAAAATTGCAATAATTATAAGTCTCACAGTGAAATAACCCCTTAGATTTTCGATTCTTTTAGTATTATTCTTAGTCGGATAAGTTCATTATTAACGCATTGTAGCAGTACCTCTCATTTAGAGACAATGGCTACGCCCCGTAGTAGAGACATACATCATCATCATCATCATCTCAGCCACAAGAAGTCCACTGTTGAACATAGGCCTCCTCCATGGATTTCCAAAGTGGCCGGTTGGAAGCAGCATGCAACCAGCGCCTTCCTGCCACCTGTATGAGGTCATCGGACCATCTTGTGGCTGACATACAAGCACAACAATAACTTAAACTTCCCCAATCACAGTTATACCTAATATATGTTTTTTTCTACAATACCAATACTACTGTACCATTTGTCACTTCAAGTACACGTACTGTCAAGGAAATTCATCCATGTATCATGTAGACCCAGGTACCAATGGCAGGTCACGACGTTTAATTCACATAACGATAGGGCAAATGAATGCATTCTATTTCTATACGTGGCGCGATCAATCCGATTTCTTTTGAATTACTAAATAGCTTAACTCATTATTTGAAATTGTAGTACTCTTACTATAATTTACTGTGGTCCCTAATATATCCCGAATGCTTTGGTCAAAGTGAAAGTCGTTTCAAAGTCAAAGTGGACGTCCAATGGCAACGTTGCCGTCACTCTGATTGATTTACACTTAAAGATAAGCGAGCAAGTTTCCTAGCTCCTTCAAGTTTTAGCTCTAGACCGGTTTATATTTATGTTTTACTTGAAAACCTTTTCAGTTTATGTGAAGAAAAGTTAGTAAGATCGCTTAGAACATGGCTAATTTTGCATTTCCAAGAAAATCATAGAATAAACAAGTACCAGAGAACCTATACCTACGTCGACATAGTAACAAAATTTCATGTACTAAGCTGTTTTTGTCGTGCACGTGCTATAATATTTTTTGCAAAAAATAAGCATCTACAAGCCTGTAATTTTTTAATGTACCTACTGATAGAATAAAATATGCACAACCATTTTAATTAACATACGAAATAATTAGGTTTATTAAACTGTTAACCTATAAAAAGGGTTATTATTAACTGAATATTGCATTTTACAGCTCTACCGGTCTTTTAAAAGCACGCGTCATCCTTAAATAGGTTTATAATGACAAGATCTTTATTTATTATGAACAAGCTTTACGAGCGATTTTACGATCAGCTAATAGTCGATGAAGGTTTACGACCAACCTGAACACATACAGAAATATGGCAATGAAAGATAATTAGATGTAAATAAATTATTACACGTTTTCATCGATAATAAAATCGAACTGTCGTGTCACATCACTAGTATTCGTTTTTTTATTAATGAACTTTTTAGTTCCAAATTCAAATATTTGGCTTCGCTATTTGTTCCATTTTACGTTATCGCAGAGGTCTTCTACTCATTCCTTATCTGCAGTACCATCTGACCGTTAATCAACTTGGTTTGTAAAAATCTGTAAATTCAAAACATTCGAAATTCAAAAATTGAGTGAACGAAACCCATTCGAAAAACTCGACTGCCGCCGCGCTATTTATTCTAAACTGCATGCAATCCAAACTTATGCATGCAGCCGGTCCAATCCCACGGCCAAATTAACGAACTTGGTGTTCCTGGTTACATTTTTATTCGGGACATTTGGTTACTTTTAATGCAGTGTCTTTGTAGTTTGTGGTTATACTAGGGTTACTACAATACTTAGAAAACAATTGAAAGGTCAACAATTCCCTTATTCTATTATGGTCCTCCGTTCCTTAGACTTATATTGACATGGCAGTGACGTGAGACGTATGCAACGCAAATTCGTCTGTCTGATTAGTTAATATTGACAGTTGGCGAAACCGATCAGATTCGTGCCACAAAACAGTTCATGAATGCGGATGTTAGGACATTGTGCAGGATCCATCCGGATTGCTACCACCATCCTGCTCGCTAATCCAGTCGCTAAGCAGCAGTGCTTGCACTGTTCTGTTCCGGCGTCGACAACAAGACAGCTGGTGAAATTACTGACACAAGAGGTAGACCATCTTAGTCTTAGGTTGGTACTGCATCTGCAGTTTCCTTGTTGTTGTGAGAGTCTATGAACGGTGGTGATTACTTACCATCAGGTGATCGACATGCTCGTTTTCCTTTCTATTTTATAAAAAAAACTTACACAGAATACTGGCGTGAAGTAGTAGACGCTACTGCCTTTCGTACGGTGAGAGAGAGATCCGGAAGGGGGGGTTTGTAAAGGTGGGAAACGGATCATGACTCTGTTTGAGTAATTGATTTGTTTTGTATAAGGGGCTGGTATTACTTTTCATCATGTGACCCGCAAGCTTGTTTGCCTCTCTTTTCCATCAAAAATACAGATATCGATAAAAAGTGTATTTATTACAGAAAGTTATATTTTGTTACTTTGTAGCTTTGTTAGAGGTCATTTCACAAAAGGTGCGACCAATTTTCTCTTAAAGTAATGACAGCTCTTGTAAAACGGCCCATTCTTAAGTCAATCGGATATACACTTGCACAAATGTTGCACGTCAATAAAAAAAAACTAGAGGTGACCTTAATTTGTTGCATCTAAGACGTTGAATGTAGTCACCCATATTTTTACACTTGACTGTACTATTTCTTGAAAATGAATACTATTCCGCGAAAACCGTTGAGTTAAATCGCCATACATAGCTATAACATTAGTATCAACAACTCAAGTATAGTGACCTCGCCGTCAATAAACCCGTCGATTCACCCCAGGAGTGCATTAATGACATTTTTCACATGTTTCTTACTCAGATCACAGGTCAACCCCACAGGGGGTGTCTGGGGGTGTTGGAAGAAGGGGGTGGGGTGGGGGGTGGGGTGTTGGGTGCAAGGCGCGGACGTCTCGCGTCAATCAGTTCGGCCCGACGTGACCGGGTTGCAAAGCGAACCGTCGAGAAGTTAGGTTTTTTTATGATCGTCTTTGGCGATTATTCGACGTAATCTCGCCTGTTTTTGTGTGTTACGATCTGTTGAATCGCTTTTATTCCGTTTCGAGTTTGGAACGCGATAGATAACTGGCCGGTTGGAAGGTTTCGTTGGTGTTTAGTTTTCGAGGTATTATGTGCCAGTGTTTTTTTGCCCGTAGTGGGGTAATGGAACTGTCGTAATTGAGTGCATATAACCCGTTCGAAAATATGTCATTAGTGATCAAGGAATTATTAATGGTAGGGGTGTTTTCTTTTACGGTAATCAAAGACGGTGACAATAGTAAAGTTTCTCCTTTCGTCTTCTACGACGACCATGTTGAATTGTGTTTTTTTAAACTGTGTTTTGTGTATTCAAAAGGTATTGGTCGATAAGAGTATCAGTTATTGATAATTAATAGATTAAGGTGTTGCTTTGCTTTGAACAAATTACCTTGCTACTTCGCGAAACCAGTGCTGTGTACGTGCAAAAAAAGCTATATCTGTGCGACATATAAATTTTCCATGCTAAAACCGAACTCCTCCGCTACAGTCCCAACTTTAAACAACCACTATACGTTTAAACCATAAGATCTACGCGCGTTTCGCCTCTATATGAGGCATCGACGGGATCCTAAATAGTACGACCGTTCGCGGACAAAGTTTTTATGGCTTAACTATATATTTAAAAATCTAACATGTCCCATCTGCGTCAGTTATTCTTCGGCAAACAAAAATAGGGCGCCAGAGTAATGTTGACGGCTGTCAACTGCAGACGTGACACGCGACTGACAGCGGGCCGATGACAGCCCCACCTGTCACTGTGACAGCTAGCGGCTCGTCAGCGGCGTTAATGATGTTTTTTAAAGTTAACATAATGCTCGTGTACTCTAAAGTAAAAAAAATGTCACAAGCCTTATCTTAAGGCTAAGATGGTTTACCTCTTGTGCCATTGCACCGGCTCTCTTGCTCTCCACGCCGGAACACAACAGTGCAAGCACTACTGCTCATCGGCTGGATTAGCGAGCAAGATGGTGGTAGCGATCCGGACGGACCTTGCATAAGGTCCTAACACCCGCAAGATTAGCGTAGGTACTGTTTCAAGTTCTAGTCAAATCTATCTTTTAAAAATAGTAATAAGGCAGTTTGATAGTGATGTTATGTCAATGTTTATAAAAAAATCCGCTCAAGCCTAGAAATCGCGCGCCGAGATTTCCGTAGCAACGGCAACAAGATTGCCCGGTTTTGAAAATAGATAATAATGTTTGTGTTATGTAATGTCTATGTAAATTCGTTATTGTACAAAAACATAGATGACAAAAAAATACAATGATGTACAAAAACGGATGTCCCTTTAAGGGATCTCTTCCTGTTAACCTTTGAGCGTGTCGTTATATTTTAAATTTAGCACACAACAATATATCGTTTTTTAAGTTAAGTTTTTACGATAGTGCAAAAACCGGTAAAATCCTTTACTTTTCCCAGACTTAAGTGAAAAAAAAAACGAAAATGCTGTGAGTAGTGCGAATTTAAAACCGTTGACGCAATAAAAAACTTCCGAAATTAATCTGTTCCTTTTTCAAACTGCGCGTTCGAAAAAGAAAATCCGCCGACGAAAGGTGATCAGATCACTCGAAACCGACGCTGAATGAATGAATGAATGACTGAGCGAATGAGTGAGCGGGCCGGGCGGTCGCGGGACACCAGTTGATCAGTGACGCGCCCGTGTCTGTCAAAGTCATTCGGTCAGATAAGAGCGGAGGCGGTTTATCTTATCTGTGGTTTTTGGACGTTGAATTAATTACTGGCTGGTTTTAGTTTTTGTTCCGAAATTGAATTGCAGTGGAGTGGGAGTTCCATTTTTAAATGAATGCTTTTTTGTTTTTCTGCAGTAAGTAGGTATCTAATGTGTTAAAAGTGGCCAGTGTTGTAAATTAATGGTATTAAAAAAAAAATATTAATTTAGCAGTAAAGTTGCCGTATACGTAGTAAATTTTGTTTATGATTCAATTAGAAATATGACGTTGTTAGTAATAAAATTATGAATACATAATTTAATTATAACGGTAGAGACAAAGCCATTGTGTCATATTTATGTTAACGATTACCGAATAAACGCCATATTGTTACAGAGGGCATGTTCATTTAAATTTATGTTCAGTCCCATATTACTATAATTTATGGCACAGAATGTCAGGACAGGAAATGAAGTAGTTCAGACACATGCCTAGCGTTATTAAAGTATGGATTAAACAGTAATTAAAGTTAAGAATAGCGCAAATGTCATCGTAAACGCGCTTGATATTACTAGACTCGTTTTAAGCTTCACATGCGAACGTAGTTAGTACAGTGCGTAAAAATGGCAGTGTATTAGTCACTTATGAATCGAAAACCGCGTTTCATTCAGTGATTTTTGCATTTATTTACGCTATCGCCCGCATTAAAGCGCAATAGTAGTCGTGTAAATCAAAAAGCCATAAAACGCCGCAATGGGAAGCCTACTCCACGCTAGCGGGCGGTTGATTTATTCGCTCACCGTTGTCGGCGCGAAAACGTACCTTGTGACGTCACGGCTTTTGTTTTTTTTCTGGCTTTTTGGCTTTTTTATTGATGGCGCTTGGATAAAAAGTGGCCGGCCGGCTAAGCGGAGTGGCGTCAGAATTTGTGAATGATTTTCGTTTCGGACTCGTCCCGCGTTTTATGCCCATTTGTCAGCCGGTTGAAAAAGATGCATGTACAGTGTTTTGGCCGGTTTTTTTGCGCTTTTCGGCCGGTTTTTTGGGCTTTTACGTGGATCCATTGACACGTGGTAGTGTGTTAGCGGCGGTGCAGTTTGTAAATCCGTCCGGTTTTTCTCGTGTCACGGTTTTAGTGGGTGTTTTAATTTCGATTTACACCGTTTTACTTTATCGCTAGTTTTGCTTTTCCGTTTTTGTTTTGTATTTCCATTAAGGAGCGTTTGTCGATTGTTCATTATTACTAAAATTGGGTGTTGTGAAATACCTTGAGAGGTTGTACGTGAAGCGCTTCAGAGTTTTCAGATACTTATTCTAAGAAAGTTTTATTTGGCGCTTTGGTTTTTTAAATGAAATACTAAATTACATTAAAGGTTAACTAAAAGAGATGCCTCAAAGGGCTAATATTGCAATTGTATGTAACCGTATCTATATCCCGTATTTCTATTTGCCCGACTGTGGTAAAATAAAAAAGGAGGGTTATTTAGTGGCATCGGTATTTAATGTTTTTGTTAAAGAAAAAAATTACCTACGACCTATCACTTAGACAGATAAAGTTAAAAGTAAATACAAATAAAGTTAATATTTGAGTATGCCATTAACTTTAATGTTTGTACCACCACAACCCTAACCTACCTAGGTCCTACGTATTATTAAATTACCACCAATTTTGCAATTTCAATACAAGTACTTAATACAATAAATAAATCCTATTATATATTCTGTAGTACAGCGAATAACAAGTAAAACAAAATGGCCGCTGGTAATATTGATTGACAGGACGCACTCCGACAGCCGGACAGACCGACAAAAGAATTATACTTTATATACTCGTACCAGCGTAATGAGTTGTATGATATGCACTCAAGCAGATATCCTACATTCGTTTTATTTATAAGTAATGTTTTATTCTTGTCAAGGAAAAATAATTGCCAAGTGTCAGTCGGACTCGCACACAATGGGTTCCGTACCACTGTACAATATTAAACACTGCCAAGCACTCATAAAAACACAGATTTCTTGAATGACCTCCTTTAATTGTCAATTTATTGTACAGTCAAGGAATTTAATTTCCAACCCACCTAAGGTTCAATATCATATAGCAAACTGTCACCATAAGAGCTAACTAGAGCAAGACGTCGTTTGACATATCGACCTTAATGCATTGCGAATGTCTGACGACATTTCAACGAAATGGGTAGGGAATTAAATTCTTTGACTGTACCATGTTTTTCATAGCGTCCATAGTAATTTTTGATTTTTTCAACATAACGTTTTGTTTTTTGTACTCTGCCAGCGTTGTGTGTATTTGTATGTATTAGATATGTTAAAAATGTTTTAAATAAATATTTTTTCTTTTCTTTCTTTCTTTTCTAATACATGTTTAGTGAACATTTCAAGTATGTACCGGTACAGAGTTTGATCTTAACTAAAGCTCTTGCGGCGAGGGAAAACATCGTAATGAATCCTGCACGTTCATGTAACTGAATGTGTAAACATGGTCCTATCGGTCTGGTTTTTTTGTCACAAGGTTATGGTAAGTCAGATGACACTTGTTCTTATGTAGTAACCTGACCTAACACCATAAGCATAAGTAATTTAGTACTTCTCTTTGAGATGTAAAAAAATAATAAAGTGACATTTTATTTCCACCTGTCTTAAAAAGATAGGTAGATACTTAAATAAGACATTTTTACTAGAAGAAATGATTTCAAAAACTTGTGTTTAATAATGAAACTAGTAGACCAAGTACAATTTAGAATAATAGTACTTTATTACAATAAAAAAAGGAAAGTACCAAAAAACCATCAATTTCACATTTTTGCAATATAGAACAATAAGTTACATTAAAACATAAGGAACTGTTCCTGGAACAAATGACCATCCTAGTTCATATCGTGCAATCTCCAGACATTTAAACTTCTAGGGCAAATGTCATAGTTTTTTTTAATATGTGTTGGACTAAGGGTAGTCAGTATTTACACCATCCCAGCTTTCAGAAATTGTTTTTATTTTTTATAATTAAATGAGGCAACCAAAAAATCTGATATTATTTGGGTTAACCGAGGAAGCTTATTGCTCTGTAATGAAAAAATATCCAAGCACTTTGCTGGAGTTCATCCATAGCCAATTGTTTGTTTTGATTTCAAATTATTTTGAATTTATTTATTTAAGTGACTGAATTTATTTAACAAAGGCAAAAAAAAAAACAATTCTTGATTCTCGTAGGTAAACACAAAATGAATACCAAACCCAACCAACGCCATCTATACCCGGCCAACTCCCAACATGAAGTCATAAAACGCGTGATTGAAGCGGCCCGCAAAAATGCCAACACTGGCCGCCAAACCGCGGTCCGATTTATATTTCACTATAGCGGGCCGATTTACGATTTCATTATGCAGCCCTGCCCAGCGTTGCTTGTAAATTTTTAAAAATGGAATTGTATTTTTGAACTGAAAACGGCGCGGAAAATTTTCGTTTTTTGTTAAGTGCCAGTACTAGTTACGTGTGAATGTGTTTTATGTCAATTAATCATGAAGTGACTTTTAAAAACGCAGGTTTTCAATTCGTCGGGATCTTTTTTAAATATTTTACTAGCAACTCGCCTCGGCTTTGCAGAGGTACAAATAAGGTTGTATGTACAGTAGGGGAAATATATTCACGTACCACCTTAGAACCCTGTCGCAATGTATGTATGTCATACAAATGTCATGCGTATGTCTCTTCGACTAGGTTCTACGGTGGTACGTGTTTCAATTTCCTTAACTGTACATAAAAACATGTAAAAAAATATCTAAATGTTAATTGTACACCGTATTAATAACCTTTGCATGGTTTAGAAGAAGGCGGCCAAAGATATAAGGGAAGACGGGAACAGATAGCGGATTAAGTCGCTCCTTATTTAAATTAATTTGAATTCTAAACTATCTTTAAAAAATACCAAAGTCTATTGCAACATTTAGTCTAACGTAGAGTACATACATATAAGCGAGTAGAGGGGTTGAAAAAAACAATAATATAAACCTTAAAAATATTATAAGTTTTAACTCTTATTTTGCATAATTAATAGATTCAGGCGTTACTTTGCAGAGGTCCATATCAACAAACTGGAACAAATTACCTTGCTACTCCGCGAAACCAGTGCCGGGCTCGTGCTCGTGGTGGTTTCGCGTAGTTTTAGTGTTTAGTGGTGGTGTGTAGTTGAGTCTGTGTGATATATGTTGTTTCGTGTGGAAGCGGAGGAGGGTGGGTTTTTGCATGAACATATGTGTCGCACAGACGCAGCTATTTTGCACGAGCCCGGCGCTGGTTTCGCGGAGTAGCAAGGTAATTTGTTCCAGTTTGTTCTTATGCCCATGACTATGTATTATTACGCAGATACCATGCAAAAAAAGCCTTGTTTTTTTTTCGAAACTGGAAATTCTAAAGTTGATTAAACGTCACAAAAGTTAACTTTGACGCTATAAATAAAGTAAAGTAAGTTTGTACGCTGAGTAGTATATTTTTTTTCGTTGCCATTGGTATAAAACTCTTTAGATGAGGCCTTTTTTGTTTTATTCAGTGTTGCCACAGTCCACAGTCCCAATTTTTCGGACTCTAGTGACACGATTCATCAAATAGCATAGCAAAAAAAACGGGAATAAACTGAAAATCAGCGCTGATCAAGTTTCAAAACTGGAGCCAGCAATATGCTGAGTTTATTCCTCTTGCCGAAATTTAAAAAATGTATAATTTATCTAGGTTTTAAGAAGTTGTACAAGGCAATAAATATTTTTTATTTCTTTCTTTCTTTTAAATATCCTGATTTTCCACTTATCTCCTTAGTCTGTACTTTGATTGATAGGTTTGACAGGAACACACATACATATTACGTAAGTAGGTATACCCCCCCCCCACCTGATTCACAAAAACCCATGTCTTTTTCTATCTATCAAAGCTATTGTAAATTTTTTTTCGAAAATTTCCCTACTATTTTTACCTTCCGTTCCGAAATTTGACAAACTGAATTTAGTAAAACAAGTTTTACACGAAGCAATATTCGCCACATTTTTGTTTTACCCATATTTTTTAAAAGTAAAAAAAAAAATATTTTTTAAAAAGACAAGCACTTTCATCAGTGGAATTTTGAGAGTTGCCATCCTTATGCGTGGATCTTTTGCGTCAGTATACCATACTATAACGCGTTTGCTGCAGTTTATAATTGTGTCACTAATATGATTAACCGAATAACGTTATTTTTTTTTGAATGCAAATCATAAAGGCTAAGAAGTGAAACCGTCAGTTATCTCTGACCTTAAGCATTACTGCTCTCATTGAGGGAGATATCTCGAAAATTCTCGAAACTTCCAGATAACTCCAACAAACAGAGATGGAAACAATAAAAAATAATCTCTCTCCCTCGTCGGACCATAAATAATGATTACGGGCGGCTCGAACACAATTACATACTTGGGATGGCCCGTTAAGAACCATAATGGGGAGTTTACACTCCCGCCGAGTTTCAGCGAAAGTGTAAACGCGCTTTTATACAAAAAACTGCATATGGGTGGTACGGGTACGGGTGGCAGGACCTTGTGCAAGGTCCGTCCGGATCACTACCATCATCTTGCTCGCTAATCCTGCCGCCATGCAGCAGTGCGTGCACTGTTGTGTTCCAGCGTGGAGAGCAAGACGGCCGGTGCAATTACTGGCACAAGAGGTATTCCATCTTAGCCCTCTGGGTTGGCAACGCATATGCAATCTCTTTGATGTTGAGGTTGTCTATAGGCAGTGGTGATCACTTACCATCAGGTGACCCACTTGCTCGTTTGCCTTCCTATTTCATAAAAAAATCAATCAGCGAAGAAAATTACAGAGCATAAATATACAGTTGTAGGACGGCCGCTCCTCAAAATCTCTAGTTGTTCGCGTTTGATATTTCTTTGGTTCAGGGACCTTGGGACAACGTTGAACCATTGACGGGCTACGGTGAAATTTATTTATACCTCGATGCTACCTTAAGAAAGTTCTTATAGTCTACTGTCTCTGCTTGCGTAGCTCTGGATCCGAAGAACCGATTTCAGCGCCGATTTTTTAGAACCTGAATTAAGCTAAATAGCTGCTAAAGTTGTTAATATCAGTTTCGTTATGGTTTTGTAACGAGAAATGTCTAGTTTAGTTACAAAACTATTTTAAGTACTAAACGGTATAAAGTTTTTGATTTTACATAAGTTCTACAAGCACTTGCATATATATTACTACTAGCGGACGCGCGCGACTTCGTTCACGTAAAATTAGTACCCTATGTCCGTCAGGAATAGTGTAGCTTTCTATCTGTGAAAGATTTTTTGAAATCGGTTCATTAGTTCCAGAGATTACCCCCTACATACAAACAAACAAACAAAGTTTACCTCTTTATTATATTAGTGTAGATACGGAGGCATTGTTTACTTCAAAAGTCAAAGTGTTTTATTCAGGTTAGGCTTACATGTAGCACTTATGAATGTCAAAAAATTTACCACCGGTTCGGAAAAACCTCTGATGAGAAGATACCGGCAAGAAACTCAACAAGGTGTATTTTTTTAAAATAAATCAAAATTACAATGTTATTTTACATCTCAAATATTTAAAAATTTTACAATTTAACACAGCAGGTGTACAATCTTTGGAGCCAGGGATCTCCAATACAGATCGGGATCATTTCCAAACATCCTTGTCCAAGATATAGTCATTGATTTTATAATACGCCCGAGAAATTAATGTCTTACAATAGAGAGACAACTTAAACATAACGCCTACCTACCCCAACCAGGGTGCCAGTCGTTATTATAACCATAGTGTATTTCATAATACGTGCGCCGAGGGTACCTAAACGACCCCCGCTCCTTATCTCCCGTATTAAACCATAAAACATTATAATTTACAGCGATGTCGCTATGACGCGCTGTTTGCGATTCTCAATGTTTGCGTCAATTTTTTTATAAATTGCTTCATTTAACCACAGAATAAATAATAGTACTAACGTACAGAAACTTCTCTTTTTCGACCACCATTAAACGAATTCCAATTTTATGATCAGGTCCAAAAAGTTCGTATTACTTCATAAACATTCGCCAGGCGCCCGCCTTCCACCCGCAATTCCCTGGCGCACCGCTAGGGTTGGGCTGCTTACTATAATACTATCTCATGCGACACAGAGTGAGCGGGCGCGTGCGCGGTGGGCCGGCAACCTATTGCGATTAACCTATACCATAGGTAATGCGGTGAGCGCACCTACAGTGCGGAGTGGAACCCCACTGATAACTCCCGACCAGGGTTGCTAGCACGATACACCGCGAGTCTGTCTCTTTCTACCAAGCCAAGTAGAAGAGAGACGCACTGAGCGACAAGCGAGAAAATGAACACGGCTAGCCGAACAGGAACATAATAAAACTGTGTGTGTATGTGTTAAAATATTTTTATTCTTTGTGTTGTTATTGCTTAGCATTTTAAAATCGAATAAGCCAACATTTATAAAAGAATAAAAGTTTAAGTAGGAACCTAATTTAAGTTATATTCGTCGTAGAATTTAATACGTTTACAATTTAAGACACGTAATAAGTCACCATTAGAGACGGAACTGCGAGAAAGTGTCATTTTCCGAAAGGGAGGCATGTAGTATACACTATGAAGTTGATATGAATCTATCCCTTTCGAGCATAGAAAATTTCTCTCAGTTCACTCTTTAATGATCGGCTAAGTTTGTTGCTGTTGGTACCCTAGACTTGATTTTTTTTTATAGCACATGGGGCAAACGAGCAGACGGGTCACGTGGTGGAAAGCAATCACATACAAAAAAAAATACAAAAGAACATTCTATACCCAAGTCAGACCACGACACTTATCCATTTAGTCTCTTGTTTTAATCATAAACAAACATAATTAAAACCGTCCATCCAAAAAATAAACTATAAACGTAAACTATTAACAAAAACCCCTAACCCAGCGCTCGTCCGCAAACTTTGGCAACCTTTGCCAGATGCTTAAAAATAATGGCGCCCTAGCAAATACCCTTCGAAGCATTGTTTTAACGCCGATTCTGCATTCCCTGTTTATTTAAACATTACCCCCTTTTCCCGGCTAAGGGTCTGTTTGCATTAAACCGATATTTTGTTAATTCGGTCACATCACTAAATTTTAAGTTTTTATACAGGGTGGAATTAATTTTGTCAGGGTTTAGTAATTTTATGGCTTTTGCCGGTTTATGTAAATGGAGTTTAATAGTGTTTGCGGGTGGTAGGACCTTGTGCAAGGTCCGTCCAGATCGCTACCACCATCTTGCTCGCTAATCCTGCCGCTAAGCAGCATTGCTTGCACTGTTGTGTTCCGGCGCTTGGAGCAAGACAGCCGGTGTAATTATTGGCACAGGAGGTATTCCATCTTAGCCCTCTGGGTTGGCAACGCATCTGCAATCTCTTTGGTATTGCGGATGTCTATGGCGGTAGTGATCACTTACCATCAGGTGATCCACTTGCTTGTTTGCCTTCCTATTTAGTAAAATAAATAAATAAAATAACTGCTAACAAAGATATTACAAAATTATCTGAAACGGCCATTTGTATAATTTATTTTAACCCTCTTGCAAGAAGACTCTCCCAGATTATGTACATTGAAATTCTCATTTAACAAAAACGAGTTATCGCGGCAGCCTTAGTTACTAGTAATATGCTTTTTAAGTTTCACCTTTATTTGGCCGAACACAGTAAACATCGTACAGTTGTGTAACCCGCAGGTAAACATGCTTGGGTGAAACCCGTTTGATAATCCCAAATAAACTTGTTAATCAGTGTTTATACGCACTAATACTTAGTACTCACTGTACGCTAGTCTCGTTTACTAAGATAAACACAAATCTGATTACTGTACTGCAAACATTTCAGTAGTAATCTCTTAATGTGTACCTAGAACCTCATGTATGTTTTTCAGTTAGTAAATATGGACACTGGTGATACATAATGGATAACTACTTACTTTGATTTCATCTAATTCAATTAATTTTAATCGTGATATATCTGACAACTTTTCTAGCCCATCGGCCATCAGTTCTCCGTGCTATGTGCCCTGCTCACTGCAAGCGCAGCGTAGGACGACCAGCCACAAGATGGTCCGATGACCTTATGCAGGTGGCGGGAAGGCGCTGGTTGCATGCCGCTTCCAACCGGTCACTTTGAAAATCCATGGAGGAGGCCTATGTTCAACAGTGGACTTCTTGTGGCTGAGATGATGATGAGATGATATCTTACCTAACCTTAAAGTATAGAATACTAGCAACTCGTCTCGGTTTTGTGTGTGTACAAATAAGACGTAATGTACATGAAATCTTCAAAAAAAAAACTCAAAATTACAGTACAAACCGTATCAAAGTCCGTTGCGTGGTGAAGAAGTCGGAAGCTGGGAAGATATGATGACACGGGAAAGTATAGGAATTGTTTTGTGTAAAGTTTTGTATAATATTTAATAGTATTTTATGCAACTGCTATATAATGAGAGGCCTTAAAACACGAGTGTGGTTTTATGAAACGAGCGTCAGCGAGTTTCATAATAGGATCACACGAGTGTTTTAAGGCCTAATTATATACAGTTGCATACATTACTTTATCTACACACATATCATAACTGCAAAAAACCGTAACAGCAAATAACCAACAAACGTATGACAACTAATGGCGGCCATGTATATTAAAAAGGTTCTCTGTGATTCGATCTATCCGTCAAGACGAACGTTTTTTTTAAACCATAGACGAACGAATGAACTCCTATTGTCATATCACTCGAGATCAAATGTCGTGCGGTTAAATTAAAAAAACATACTGAGTTGACGTTTCGTATCGATAACTGTTTTAATATCTGTGGATACTAGAATAGAGACCAACTTGAATTTTGACAGCTGTTCCAAATTTAAATTCATAACGTCACGAGCAGTCACGAGATATCGGTAATGTGATGACTAATAAAGAACAGATTTACCTACTACCACAGACAAGAAAATTCTTATAATAACATTGGTTGTAATAATGCTGGTCATTACCTAGGGTTTTTGAACGCGTTATTTAGTCTTTATGGTATGTGTGTAGATAAAAAATAATACAATAAATGTAGCTAATAAAATTGACATTAAAGTAAGCACGTTACTTCAGCAGTGATTTAGTTTTAGGGTGTCAAACATCAGTTCGCGAAAGTGACGGAATGCAATTCCCTTCGGCCAAAATTCCCGTTTTTATGAAGCCTGTTAGATGTTCGATCAGCACTCACACTGCAAAGGAATAAAGTTGACGTTGTGTTCTGTAAAAGTATGTTTAAAAGAACCGAATAGTTATAAAGGTTTAAAATGATACATGAATAACAAATAAAAAACAAACAAGTCCAAAGCATAACTATTAATTTTGCGTCTGCTCATTAGAATAAAGCTACCTAAGCCTGTTTCAGTGAAAACTTATTTCGCTTATGTCCGTCATTATGTCGTTTTCCATCCAAGGAAAGGAACAAAACATATTTTAGTTAAAAGAGGTTTAAGTAAACTGTTATACCTAAATGAAGGGGTTAGCTTTTTGCGCTATAAAAACTGAAAGTCAATAATTGACCAACTCTTTAAGAGAACTTAATGAAATTTTTCTGGTATATCCTAACGTCGTAAACATTTAATTTCTTACGATCGTTTAAGTCTCAATTTTGATTAAACATGACTGAGGTCCAGTCAATTCAATTAAAGAACGGCAAAGCGCGCGTCGGATGCGCAGAGAAGGTTCCGTATAAAAAATCGCGTTACCTACTAGACATGGTACATATAATAAACTTGAACTTCTTTAAGCGCTTTTATGGAAAACCGAGTGATTCTTATAGTTTATCAAGACAAGATTTGAGATTTGAAAAACATGTGACTTAATATGGCCGTTTCTTTAGATTGCGTTGAGTTTTTCACCTCTCTAAGAAACTGGCCCAAATGATTGCTTTTAATTTCATTGTGATACCTTCAATACTGTCTGACAAGTAGAGTCTTGACAGACGGAGTGACAGACGGATAGCGAAGTTTACTACTAATCATAAGGGTATTTTTTGCCTTAAGGGACAATTCTCGCCTCAGTTGAGATAAACTCACATTCGTGATGTCAAAAAGATGGTGATGTTAGTCCTTCAAAATCTGTAATTTTTGACAGCTTGAAAATTGTAAAAATTGAAAAAAAAAAGTATTTTTTTTGGTAAAAAAGTATCATCTGTAGTTTATTTTGTTTTAATGATTTGACTTTGACTTTGAAATTTCGGATGAATCTTAATAAACACGAGAATTGTTTTTTTTGTTTTGAGCGGCGGGACCCTAAAACGTCGTCGGCCCGACAATGCCATACGCAGACAAAGACTCGCAACGCCCATTTTCGGCGGTTAAAAAGAGGCAAACGCCACAACTACGGACACTTAATCACGAGGCATTAACGACCACTGGCAACCCTAGAAACGCAAATGTGTGCATGAAAATGGAATCAGGGGGGGAAATGCAAAGGAATCAGCCGGTGGGGTAAAGCGTCGCAGACCGGACACTTTGAACGAATTATGACGGTCATTATTAGAACGTGGACAGAATTAAATTGCTTCTCCCCCCCGCGTGGGAGGGGGGTTAAGTGCCGTTACCTGGGCGATACTTGTGACTTATCTCAGATGTTTTGTTGTGCGATTTCGAGTTGTGTTTTTAGAGGTTATTTTCAAAAGTAGAGTGTTGGAAGTTGTGCTGATTACTTGAATGCAGTTGCTAAGGAAATTCAGTACATTAACAAAAGCTGTTTGGGATAGAGTGACAATTAATTTAATATAACGGTCAGTTCTATGATTTTGACTATGGGTTAGCTTTTTTTGAAGATGACTGTGTTGTTAGAGATCTTAATGGTGATTTTGCTTTTATATAATAAATAACGCAATGGCTAAAAAGTAACATTAAATTAATTTGTGACACCACCCTGTAGATATTTTATAAATTTATTTGACATAGGTTAACGGTAGAAAGTAGTATGAAGTGACCTTTATGATTTTTGTATACAATTTAAAAGAAATGTTTTTATTTTATTTCTTGGTAGAAAATATATTTAATTGTAAGAAAATATTAAATGCATTATTTTTTAGTTCATTATTCCGAATCCGGAAAACATTAAATGCTTGACGTTTTAGAACTTTAATTATTCCGAATCCGAATGTTATTTCGCACCTTATTTTTTATGACAAATAAGAAAAACCAACCTAGAGGGTAAATGTCCATCGACATCTAAGTACATCAAAGTTTTACTTTATCAAAAAATTACTTTCGGAAAAATCATCCGAAATTTTTGGGTAAACCCATTTCAAATTTAAAAAAATATATGTGTAAAACAACCAATGCTATATTACAAGTCATAATTATAAAATAAAAATAATATAAAAAATAAAAACATTTGACTGTTATTGCCAATAAATACAAACAAAAACTATTATTGCTCGCTACGCAATCATACATTAATTTCATTTATTATCATATAAAATTTGAGTAGCAAGCATTCTCACGGAATAGACAGGAGTCGGCCATCTTGTTTTACTATTAAGTGTGCGTGTGCGCGCGTGTGTGTGGCTCTTATCAACACATGTAGCTCATATTAATGTTGATTTATAACTCTTTATTTCGTAAACGGATTAGGGGTGTCCCTCCGGTATGCTTGTGAGAGTAAATGCTACTAATGCAGGGCTGCCACGCGTCAAGATTTGTAATTGTGTTTTGTGATAATAACGAGTATTGAGTGGGGTTTTAGTAAACCGATTAAGTGAGAAAGAGCAAGAAGAGAAGGGGAGGGGATGAAAGCGGCAGGTACATGGTCTATTCAGTAAAAAAATTTTTTTTTTGTTAAAAATACTCATTTAGTTAACATGGGAATGCCTACGTGTTCTTGAAATTAGATATGTTTAATATAAAATAACGGAGGTTTTAGAATTTTCGTTTTTTTAAGTTACTTTTTTGTGAGTTTACTAACGATAAATATCAAGATTATCAAAAGTTAATTTTAATTAAGTATTGTAATAATTGTCACACTAGTTGTTTGCTAGAAAAGCTATAGTTATTTCACCGACTAGTAAATAGTAACCAAATACAAATCCAGTGGTCACGAACTCGATCCTCACCAATACAAATACTTGTATACTTTAGTCTTTATTAATTGTTTATACATAACATACTAACGAATTAAATATAAAATGTACTAAAACAATCAAACTACATAAAAACTAAATATAAACTAAACATTAATGCTACAACTATAACTAAAATATATCAAAAATAGAAGGCCCCCTTAGCATGGTACCGAATACTATATACTTAATTCTAAAGGTCTAAGTATCCTTGTTTTGTCAAGGAACCCATAATGCAAGAATATTTATCATAAGCTTTCATTTAACCGATATGTTGTGTGTGCAAGCCAAATTTAAACCATTTCCAGTGATCGCATTGACTTTAATGTTGACTTGTGTGTGAAGATACGTTAAGTGATAGTTACTGGTTTTAGAACGAATGGGCAGGCTCGGCCGGTGTAGTAACACACCCTCACAAAATAACGATGTGAAGTAGTAGCCTGCTACTGTGTTTCATACAGTGAGTGGGAGACTCATAGGGTCAGCAATTAGCAATTTTCTTGGGGTCGCTTATTCCTATAAGCGGCGGTAATCACTTTCCACCAGATGACCCGCGTGTTCATTTTCCAAAAGACAAAATGTGATACTAAGGTATAGTCGATCAAATAATTGTTTGGCCACTTTTGAACCTTATCTGTTTGTATTACGGTCATAAAGTGGTCAAACAATTTCTTGGTCGACTATACCGTCAGCAAAAAATCTGCATTCAACATTATATTTTTAACAAAAACCTTAAATTTAATTTAAAAGACACCCTGTAAAAAACGCAGGGGTAATGAACCCAAACTCAAAACAATAATGCCCACCCCTGGATAGCATGTCGTTTATAGGAATTCATAATTGCCAAACGCTGGGTTGGTTGTAAATCTCCCGTTTGTAATTACTCGGGTCTGATACGTGTCTTTTTGTTTGCAGGTAAGGGAAAGGTTCACGACTCCTGGACTCCACTTATCTTATGGGTTTGTATGTATGGGACTTCATTCGTTCGCTATAACAGGGTGAAACGGTAAACGCGATCAACACTAGTTGCCTAATTCGGCGAATCCCTAACAATCGTATTTACCTATTAAAATGCTATGAAATGACAACATAAAGAAAAATAAAACCGTATGCGTATAAACATTTGTGTTAAACATTGAAACTTTTTTTTAATTAGTAGTAGTTTTTTTTTATTTAATGTATCCTAACATTCATAATTATGTAGAGCAACTATACTCTTACAGGGTGTTCATTATAAAAAATAAAAATATTTTAAGTAGGTCCTAAGAAATGTGTAGCTAACGTTTAGTAAAATGCTATACCTAAGTTTAAAAAAAAAGAATTTATCAAAATGAACACCAATAGGGTTGGGCTCACGATTTAAGAGTCGATGCTACTCGAGATATTTACGGTTTTTAATTAGTGCAACACTATAGTTAGTCGATGTTTGGCTGCTCTAGCCTCCGTTGCACTGAGTTGGAATTGCACCGCAAAAAGGGGGTATTGAAAAGTGGGGGGTATGTTTTTCAGACTTATTTTTTGTCCTTAATTATTATAAGCAAGATATATCTTTGAAATTGTATTTCTTGTAAGGACAGTATAGTATAATAAATTTAAAAAAATAATCTGACTTTCCTGTCTTTAGACAGAGCATGTAAAATAAATACAAAATTGTGACCACAGCGTAATTTGTTATTTGAAAATTTATGTTTTACAAATAATTCTGCAGTTTTTGTAATCGAATATGTATATATATATTTTTTTTTAGTTTTTGATGACCAAGTTGAATGAGATAACTTGATTTAGTTTCTCATAGTTGACACCGAGTGTAGTTTTCCTAAACAAAAATGAATAATGTAATGACCGTAAAGACGAATCACAGTGAAAAATTCGCAGGGTATGGTAGCGGTAATGTGGCGAAACTGGCAAACGCAAGGCACGGAATGCTGATGTTGCTGGTTCGAGTCCTGTTTACCCTAATTTTTCTTTGTGTTGTCATTCATTATATAGCATTTTGAACCTTTAACGCATAAAAAAGACCTTATTTTCACCCTAAACACAAAAAAAGAAAACGCCAACAACAATTAGCTTTAATTATTTCACGATTACGAATCAAGAGGCAAAAACAACCTTAACCAAGCACTGCGATTAATCCTTAACACGTTGGAATAGGAGCTAAAATGGCAAGTGCTAGCTGTAAAGAGATTAACTCATAAGGCCTGGTCCACACTGTACTGTCCGATATTGCTGTACATTAATTATGCAAACGAGTGTCTCCCGAGCTTAAGTGTCGATTTTTTCCATGACCCCTCTTAATGCGACGAGGTTCTACGTGTTATTGGGTTGAACTTACTTAGAACCTTTGCGTAGTTACTAATTAAAAACGCTATTGATTTGCTTAGACTCCATACTTTTAAAAACCAGTAGGTATTGTACATAGTCATGGTTAGTTGATAAAAGCCTAAATCTACATTTTAAAAATAATGATATCGGTATTGAAGTGTCATTCACTTTGTCAAGTCTTGTTTCATTGTTATAAAAAAACCTTTAAAGTCAAAACTTGAAATTTCTGTACATGTAAAGAATTTTGAAATGATTTGTTCTGATTTGAAATTTTTCCTTTGTTTTAAAGTTTCGTAGTCAAACTAGGGACCTACCTTATAGTTTCGGTATGTCTATCTGTCTGTCTGTCAGTGTATGTTACAATCAATAATTCTCGTAAACTGTGAAAATTTAAAAATGAAATTAGTAACACAATGTATTTAAAATCAAGGTTAAAATTTCATCATATTATGAAGGAATAACATGAGAGAGATTCGTTAAACATTTTTTTTCTTACTAAAACTCATTAAAAGTTGCTCAGAATGACTTTTAGTATGACATAGTTCATTTATAATTAAGTACTAAATCACCAAGTTCCAATCACATCTGCCTCCTAGTCTATAACACAGCTTCCTTAGTAAGTACATAACGGACTTCACGTCTACTATAGATCTCAAAGCGACACCGCACTAATTAATCTCACATTTCCAGCCCCAGTACGTAAATAGGGTTTTTTAACCCCCCTCCCCCCTGATTAAAACCCCCTCCGTACAATCACTACAAGACGAAATCAAGTTCATCAAAAGAAATCCAAACAGACAGACTGTCACTGAATACAGAGAGGGCGAGAGAAGGTTAGGAAATACGTTTGTACCTCAGTGCGAGAGAGAGAAAAGCATTTGCTTCTACTAACGAAACAATCGCGGACGTAATTGATTTCAACTTGAGTCTGACTGCAAATGAAGTCAGTTTTTTTTTAAGTTTCTTGTCTGCGTCTCTATTTATTTAGCGGTTAGTGGGGTGGCTTTTTGCTGTGTGCTAGTTGGAATACAAGTTACTTAATTTGGTAGTTGAATTAGTACTTGGGCCAAAATTCTTTTTGATGCCTATAAAAACGTCCCTTGTACATTTTAACTCATAATAATTAATAGATTCAGGCGTTACTTTGCGGAGGTCCATATTATCAAACTGGAACAAATTACCTTGCTACTCCGCGAAACCAGTGCCGGGCTCGTGCAAAGCTCTTGATGATGCCTCGTATAGAGGCAAACCCGCGTCGATCGTGTAGTTTTAGTGTTTAGTGGTGGTGGTGTGTAGTTGAGTCTGTGTGATATATGTTGTTTCGTGTGGAAGCGGAGGAGGGTGGGTTTTTGCTTGAATATATATGTGTCGCACAGACGCTGCTATTTTGCACGAGCCCGGCACTGGTTTCGCGGAGTAGCAAGGTAATTTGTTCCAGTTTGTTTATTTTAACGCATATTTTTTACTTATTCTGATATTCTTAAAAGAACATTTTATCTTTAAATTCAGAATGACATACGCGTACCTGAATGATGACTGTTATAGAAATATTTGGGGTCAGAATAAGAAAATAACTATTGTTTGGTAACGCAGTGGACACTATTTTTGAGGAGTCATGGGGACAGGTAACGTAGTGGTAATTTGGGTACCAAATGAGAATTTTCTGCAATAAAAAACCCAGGATGGTGGGAAAATTCATAATAAAAATTGGGGCCCGGTTGAGAACTAACGTAATATTACTAGGAAAATATTTCGAGACATCTACAATTTTGTAAAAGTGTTTAAACATTTTCATCTTTATTTTAGCATCACGCTGTATCTCAAAAATCGTGTGAATGAAAATATGAGTTGAAATAAAATTCGAATCGTAACTGTAGAAAATAATTAGCGCCATCTACTTTCAGAGTCCGGTTTATGTAATGCACACATTATGTTTTTAACATAAAACATATCGGGCATATCTCGATTTAAAAGTACGTGACGTGTTTGCGGGTGGTAGGACTTTGTGCAAGGCCTAAGGCAAACAAGCAAGTGGGTCACCTGATGGTAAGTGATTACCACCGCCTATAGACATCCGCAATACCAAAGAGATTGCAGATGCGTTGCCAACCCAGTGGGCTAAGATGGTATACCTCTTGTGCTAGTAATTACACCGGCTGTCTTGGTTTCCACGCCGGAACACAACAGTGCAAGCAGTGCTGCTTAGCGGCAGGATTAGGGAGGAAGATAGTGGTAGCGTTAAGGAAGGACATTGCATAAGGTCCTACAAACCGTAAATCATGTTTTCTCATCTCCTCCCCTGCCAGCTAAATTGCTGTTATTGGAAATGTAAAGAAAAACATAATAGTAGTGTACGCATAACGAAGTTAAAAGAAACACTATCACAGCTATTTGAATATACAAACGTGGCTTGATTTGACTGTCTGTCTGTGAACGGTCTCCTGTCAACTCCCAAACTACCTCAGCTTCATTAAAAAAGCAGTCTTGACATCTCCCAAAGTCTAATTGATAATTAGTATTCCGGGCCAGCAGTGTCCGGCCTACGTGCCCCCCCAGCCTTGCAAGGGGGCTGCATCAGCCAGTCCAAGATGCCTGCTATTGACACAATGATTGTCCTGAGGGACTCGAGGACGTGATTTGAAATGACTTATTCGGTCTCGCTGCGAGTCGGTTTGAGGTTAGTTTTTACAAGCTATTGTGTAACTTCACATGTACACATCGATACTAGAAATGTCAAATGTCAAAAGGGACATGTTCCTTAATGTCTCTTTTGACATTTGAGATTTCTAGTATCGACATTACTGGCCCACGAAACTTATATGGCCTTCCACAGAGCAAGGCGTGAATTTATTAATTACTAGCGGACTTCGCTCGCATGGAATTAGTAGCCTAGTAGTAGCCTACTAGTAGCTTTCTATTGGTGAAAGAATTTTTGGAATCGGTTCATTACTTCCAGAGATTTCTTCCAACAAACAAACAAAGTTTACCTCTTTATTATATTAGTGTAGATGAGCTTTACCCGTGGAATCGCCCGCACGGGGTTATTAATTCATTTTACGGGATATTGCGGGATTTTCACGGGATAAAAAGTCTCCTATGTTTTAATCTAGGACATGATCTATCTGTCTACCGAATTTTATCTAAATCTGTCCAGCCATTAATGCGTGATTGATATAGCTTCGCGAAGTGTGCTGCGCCTGCTTTTTTTATAAAGCGAATATGTGCTGGCTTACTCTAACTTAAACCACCAACTGGGTAGAGTGCAACTCTACCAATATAAACCAAGCTGTCCAAAGCAAATTAAAAAACCCTGTCTTTTCCCTGAGTTTCCCTCACCAACCATGTCCATATTTAACCAAGTTATCCTTATTGTTATGAAAAAGTTTCATTTATTGTTAGTATTTTTACGTGAGATTTTTCGTAAACCAAATAATAAGTACCTACAGTACGCGAGAAGATAAACAACTTACTTTTTTATGGAAAATAACTAAACTCGCTAAGCAGCAGTGCTTGCAGTGTTGTGTTACGGCGTGGAGAGCAAGACAGCCGGTGTAATTACTGGCACAAGAGGTATTCCATCTTAGCCTTCTGAGTATGCAACGCATCTGCAATCTCTTTGGTGTTGCGGATGTCTATAGGCGGTGGTGCTCACTTACCTTCAGGTGACCCACTTGCTTGTTTGCCTTCCTATTTCATAAAAAAAAACTTTAATGAGCGAAGATTGGATCAGTGTGTGGGCTAACAGTAAGTTTCAGTTTTTCCTGACTTTCCAGGTGATTCCCTTGATTCCACTGACTTTCCATGACTCTTTCTAACTCTCCAGAATATGGACACCCTGATAAACAAAGCACAGTACCAACTCTTCCGCGTCTACTAAAAACCGAGCGACAAAAGATTAAATTTAAATAGAAAATTCGAACAATTGATACTGCATCTAAATAAGGGCTGAGCACGACTAAATATTCTACGGACGGACAATTCATGGCGATGCATGAAAGAGATAGCCAATTTGTTATTCACTGATGCCGGCGATATGGTAATAGGGACCCTGAACTGATTGGGGTAGGTCAAGCATTTTTATATCGCCCGCCCGCTTTCCTGAGGGTTTTTTCTAATATATTCGGCATCATTTCACGCCTAAAACAATGTCTTTCCTTACTTAGCCTAACTATGTTACTAAGTCGTAATAGAAGTTTATTTGTTTCAGTAATAAAACGGATAAATGATGCAATTACTGGCACAAGAGCTATTCCATCTTAGCCCTCTGGGTTGGCAACGCATCTGCAATCACTTTGGTGTTGCGGGTGTCTATAGGCGGTGGTGATAACTTACCATCAGGTGACCCACTTGCTTGTTTTCCTTCCTATTTTATAAAAAAAAAACACTTTATCTTTATTTCTTTTTCTTTTTCTTTTTCTTTATTCTTCTGCATAAAACAAAGTTACTATCTGTTCTATCTGTCCTTATGTCTTCGGCCGCCTTCTCTGTCTAAACCACTTAAAGGATTTGGATGCAGTTTTCACTGGCATTTTTTTTTATACAACATAGGAAGGCAAACGAGCAAGTGAATCACCTGATGGTAAGTGATCATCACCGCCCATAGACACCCGCAACACCAAAGGGATTGCAGATGCATTGACAACCACGAAGGCTATGATGACCTTTTGTGCCAGTAATTGCACCGACTGACTTGCTATCCACGCCGGAACACAACAGTGCAAGCACTGCTGCTTAGCGGCAGGATTAGCAAGTAAGATGGTGTTAGCGATACGGACGGACTTGTACAAGGTCCTACCACCCGCCAGTAGTAGGTATATACGTTACATTATAATTTTACCCGTGTGAAGCCGGGGCAAGTCGCTAGTATTTTGAAATCCGCCGGCCCCAGTGCAGTGGTCCGTCAATATTCTTGAAGCTCCGCGAAGTGAGCCACGCCTGACATAGCTTACCCACTCGAACAGTTTTTGTATTGCCGGGCTTCAGCGCAGTACTTCAATACTGGATACATCGTGTACTATGAATTGTCTTTGTCACCTGACATTTGTTAGTTTAACGAAACAAGAGCATGTGCTTTTTTATGACAATATGTCAAGCCAGAAAAATTACCTAAAAACACGATTGATTAACTTAGGCATAACCCCAATGGATCGGTCTCCCACATTCATCATTTATTTATTTAATCTTTATTGCACAAAATTAACAATAAAATGTGCAAAAGGCGGACTTAATGCCCTAAGGCATCATTCTCACATTCGCTCTCACATTACGAATGTTTGTACCTGAGTCATGGATATTATTTGTTTTTAAGTATGTATTTATCTATATATAAGTATGTTTATCCGTTGTCTAGTATCCAAAACACAAGATTTGCTTAGTTTGGGACTAGGTCATCATCATCATCATCAGCCTATGTTCGTCCACTGCTGGACATAGGCCTCTCCCATGGCACGCCACTGAGCACGATCCTCGGCCACTTTCATCCAGCTCTTGCCAGCCGCCTTGCGAAGATCATCGCTCCACCGAGTCTGAGGACGTCCCACGCTACGTTTGCCGATCCGTGGTCTCCACTCAAGAACTCGTCTACCCCAACGGTTATCGGTTCTTCGGGTTATGGAACTAGGGACTAGGTCAATTGGTGTAAATTGTCCCAAGATAGTTATTTATTTAAATTCTACCATTTGTACTATTTCTACCATCTCATTACCCACCCGCTTAAACGCCTGCGCGGGCGCCTAATGAATCGCGGATTAAAGCGACACGGCGCGCGAGTCCATATTTAAATTAAATCACACTACATGCCGTCGATTATACAGCTGACCCGACTGCCCTTGTGGGAATGGCCTAGGGAACTCGCAATTACAGCTTTTGAGTTATTAGAAACCGGTATTTGCCTCTGACCAGTTGACTTGTAGGGTAACTGTCTTAAAGCTGTCTTAAAACTAACCTAGAATAAACTAATATCGACTAACCTAGGAAGTTTAAAACAAACAGTATTGTAATATAGAATGAGAAGAGTGGCAACTCTGGGTTTTAACTTGCATGTATGGAAAGTGCTGCTGTTAGTGTCATGGGCCGGAACTAATGCAGTGTACTCGTATAGTTGCTATAGACAGGCATATATACATGTACGTGTGTATGCGCACTTGCACGTGTTCAATCAAACCTTGATAAGTAAACAAAAATAGATAACCAAGAGCGCATCAACGTCCAAGCAAACGAAAGCCAGAGTTGACAATGGCCGCCTCCGACACGAGTGACTAGCAGTGACAGATAGTTTTTTTTTAAATTTTGTAGTTCCGTCACCAACCGCGAGGAGACGCTGCTGACTATCAAAATTTATGAAGTTTTAAGTTTGCCCCGTCTGTGGCCCGTTTCACAAAGCTACAAGATACAATTTTACAAGTCTAAACCGGCAACATTGGTGATTATGCCCGTTGCCATTGGTCATTATTGACCAATGTTGCCGGTTTAGACTTGTAAAATTGCAACTTGTAGCTAAAACGGGCCACTGGTTTAAAAAAAGTTTCAATCTTGTTAATGTGAATCGGGTGTAAGTTACTTATATTATACTTTTAGTTAGAAATAAAACTTTGTAACTCAATACTGTTGAATATATTAAAAGAGTCACGTTGTCAGATTTATAATGCCTGTCATACAGGGTGTTGTAAATCAATCAGGCGACCCAGAAACGTGTGAACATCTCAGTTTTATATCGACACTACAAAACAACTTTATATATCCGTCGCAAACAACATAATCGAAATAGACCAACAATATATTCATATGTTGTAAAGAACATTGTAAACTGTTGACGGACGAACGGCCACGGGCCGGAAACAAATGGTCGTTAGACAAAGTATATGTGGAGCTAATAAATATGTCACAAAGCTTTTTAGTTCACATTTGACGTTAATTGAAGGCCTATATCATTTCACAACAGCCGACGTTCCTGTGACGTTGGATATTCTGGAATGATTGCTCAAGGTCATGTTAAAAGAAACGTTTTAAAGAACGAAATAGAAAGTAAATAGGTGATTAGGCGCCCAGAAGAACATAGAATCAACTTCAAGGTAAGGCACCGAAAAGCCACCCACTCAGCATAATATGCTGACGCTTGCGTAAATACCTCAGCGCAGGTCTTACATGGGCGCCTTTACCCTTTATTTCAACTAGGGCAAGAAAATATCGAACGTATTTCAAATGTCAATTATTTAGCTTAGAATAAAGAGATCTGAAAATCAAGAGAGTGAGGTTAGCAATGGAACACTCAGAAGAGGGAAAACTATCCTTCCATTGGCTCCCAAAGTACCAGGGCACCTAATTTTTGCAGAATTGCCATCACTATTGAAATAAGATTGGAAATGTGAATAGAAGAATAATTTATTCATCAAATCTTTGTCAGTTACAATTACTAAACTAGTAACATAATGTAAAGTCGACCAAGTAATTGCTTGATCACTTTTGAACCTTATCCTTTTGTAATACGATAAAAAAGTGGTCAAGCAATTTCTTAGTCGACTATATAATAGATCGAATTGAAAACCTCCTTCGTTTCATATGTTAAAAATTTGGCAGCCGCGCGTTTAAATGCTGCTCAAATCTATAATCGTTTATGTAAATTTTGGATTGCATGCCTACTAACTTGACAACGTCCTCCCCCTTTTTAACCTTCTATCATAGGCACTTCCAAATTCTTTATCCACCTCTATACTTCCTAAGAAACACATGTTCGAAAATGTATTTCTATCTTCAGCTGTGTGGGCTGAGCATAGTCTTGTGAGACAACGAAACTATTTATGTATCTAGATTTAATATTGCGCTAAAAACATTAGATTATCATAATTATTATGATTCATAATATATTGTGCCAATGCCACATATGAGGCCCGCCAGTTGGATACCATTAAAGCCACCTATAAAACAGTCTAATCCGTCAAAAATAGACTTCTCAATGATTATTTTTCACCACATTTCTCAGCTTTTAACTATCCCTATATCAGCATCTCAAACGTCTCGCGATACCCAAATCTTAGTTCCACAACGTTGATTGATATACAGACACCAGACACCTTTTGATCCCTTTTCAACGCTATCAAAAAAACTACTTCGACCACAAATTTATCATTCACATGAAAGAGTTTTTTGTTTTGGCGCCAAGCTACGACGGTGATGGAGGGTCCGCCATTTTGGATCGCTTCCGTTTTTAAAATCAAGATGGCGGTTAGTTTGTTATTAATTATGACACCCTTTTGTATATTTGAGCAGTTTCCGCGTGTTAAGTCATGTATCTTGGTTGCTTGGTTATAAATAAGGATTAGGATTGTCTCTGAAGAAAGTCAAACGTGTTTTGAAACACATTATTTCTTCTTCCGTGTGATGATTTCGTGTTCTAATATTTGGTTAAACATAATACTCGTAGATAAAGCTGATGACACAGTTTAAAATACCAAAAGCCCTTTTCTGCGTTCCTCTTTAATCACTAAAGTAATAATGATAACTTAATTAATCTAAACTAACCAAATAAAACTTTGATTGCTCGACTTGGCGGGGGCACTGCCATGCCCCTAGATGGAACTCCAACATATTTAAAAAGTGAAATATTTCTAGAATCGCTGATCCGTTTTTAACTTAAATTATCTAAAAACCAACGAAATAAAGAATTCTTTATAACAAACCAAATCCAATTCCAATCGGTCCACATATTTAAGAGCTAGCATGACACAAACAGACAAACATAGGCATAAAAATTGTCTTGGGTAAACACTTGGTAAGATCAAGTTATCGCATAATCCTAACGAATACCATCAAACTTCAATTTCTCTTCTTTTTTTATTTATACAACATAGGAAGGCAAACTAGCAAGTAGGTCATCTGATGGCAAGTGATCACCACCGCCGGTAGACACTCGCAACACAAAAGCGATTGCAGATGCGTTGCCAACCCAGAGGGCTAAGATGGAATACCTCTTGTGCCAGTAATTACACCGGCTGTCTTGCTCTCCACGCTTGAATACAACAATGCAAGCACTGATGCTTAGCGGCTGGATTAGCGAGCAAGATGGTGGTAGCGATCTGCACGGACCTTGCACAAAGTCGTCGTTGGAAGAAAATTGTTTTTAAACGAATTTTAATGCATAGCGTTCTTTCAATGTAAGATGGGCGGATTCTTTAAGAGTTCAAGCCCTTTATCACATTTATGTCACTGTCATAAAAATGACAAATTCGATGTCAACACACTGCCATGAATTAAGTTCAGTTTCCGCAACCGAATCAATCGTTAAAACAACATTAAAAGTCCAACAAAGCTTTTATTGCTATTTTACGATCAGAAATCGGATATAGTTCAACCAAATGATTTTTGGGGTACCACAATTAGTTCTTCAAGAAATAATCTTATTGCGGACGCCATTTTGTATTGGTTGTATCATAAGAAACTTGCTAAGAAACTAATTAAGGTGACTCTACCAGTACCACCGTAGAACCTAGTCGAAGAGACATACGCATGACATTTGAATGACATAGCCTGGCGTTTAACGCGTCGCGTCATTGCGATAGGGTTTAAAGTGATCACTACCGCCCATAGACACACACAACTCTAAGGATATTGCAGATACGTTGCCAACCCAGAGGGCTAAGATGAAATACCTTGTGCCAGTAATTTCACCGGCTGTCTTTTTCTCCACGCCGGAACACAACAGTGCAAGCATTGCTGCTTAGCGGCTGAATTAGAGAACAAGATGGTTAGCGATCTGGACGGACCTTGCACAAGGTCCTACCACCCGCAAACCATCAACTATGCATTGATGGTTTTTAGGAGAGGAAATAAATCCGTGGAACCCTTCAGTTTTAATGCTTGTATGTGCTTGACTTCCTACTTGTACTTGATTATTTTATTATCTTCGAAACGGTGAATTAATTTTTATTCTCAGTAAACGCCCTCGTTAATAAATAATGTGTTACAAGCTGATCCGATTTTGGATTTTTATTATTGTAGATCTGTCATAATCTTAATGGACTATAATTTTATTTTTTTATATTATTCTTTTTATATTACTCCATCGAAAAAGATTTATAGCTTTGTAGTGTTTGTTTCAATGACGATGGTTTTAAATTACTTATCATAATTTCCACAAACAAAATTAAATAATAACAAATCATAGTCGTGTAACTATTTTTGATCAAAGAATTGAATAATGAGGAAAACAAGCATGAGGGACACCTGATTGAAAGTGATCAACGCTGCCAATGGGAACTAACAAGCCCCAAAGACTCGCTGAAACGTTGCCGACGTTTCTATTTGAAACAAATTACGTACCTATTCCGCGAAAACAGTGGTTGATCCATCACGGTCGTGCAAAACGGCTATAAAACAGATACACAAATATTATCATGCATAAACCCATCTTCCTCCGCTTTCTAATGAAACAACAAACATCTCACAAACTCAACTTTTAACCACCACTTACGCGACGCGTGTTCCGCTTCTACACGAAGCATCATCAGGAGCGGCTAACCTCAAAACTTAACACGCTGTATAACCGTAACCCCAACCGCCCGAGTCTGTAACCCCGCGTTACGAAACTTCCCGGTAAATGTTAGCAGTCCGAGTGTAACGTATAAAGCAAACTCACGTAAACAGTACTACGGTCGGCAACGTATTTACGAGTTTGTCCGACGTTTAACAGATCGTATTTTGACGTTCTTTATGGCGCGGGCGCACCGATGCGGCGTTGTGGCGCAGTGCAAGCGATGCTATGAGGTTTGAAAGATATCTTTTTTTTAAATGCTATGGAATAACAACACGAAGAAAAATTAGGGTAATGGCAGGACTTAAACCTGCAACATCAGCATTCCGTGCCTTGCGTTTGCCAGTTACCGCTATACTGAATACCGCTACCAAACCCTGCGAATTTTTCAATGTGCTTCGTCTTATGGTCATTACATTAGATATCCTTTGTTGAGGTGTCATTTTTTTTTAGCTTAGCTGTCATGCTAAGCTAAAAAAACTGATAGTGGCTTTTACGAGGATTTTGTACTAGTTATTTCTCCAATTGTAAAGTTACATAGTTCTTTGTAGTAAGTAGATCACTTACCATCAGGTGACCCTACTTGCTTGTTTGCCTCCCTATGTGGTATTAAAAAAACGTCAAAATACAAAAGTCTTCACTCAAACGTCAACCCTTATTATTGTAACGAAGTTGAACTTTATGAATTTATGCGAATGCACGTAAATTTAGATTTATACTTTAGTAGCGGACGCGCGCGACTTCGTTCACGTAAAATTAGTAGCCTATGTCTGTCAGAGATACTGTAGCTTTCTATCTGTGAAAGAATTTTTGAAATCGGTTCATTTCTTCCAGACATTACCCCCTACATACAAACAAACAAACAAAGTTTACCTCTTTATTACATTAGTGTAGATTTCTTTAGGTACTTAAAATAAGGTAAACAAAATAGTCACGTGACTCGGCAAATCAACCAATCAAGTCAATCTTTTTGATCTGTGGAGCCCCAAAAGATTGATTTGATTGGTTGATTTGCCGAGTCACGTGACTTGAAAATGAAAATGAAAAAATATTTTTGCAAGTAGGCCATATAGGCTCTTTTAAATGTCTGAATCTGCTAGCGCTTCGGAGAATAGAAGATACTGCTTGCTGAGAAGAAACTCAGCAGTTTAATTATTTTTTCTCCTCTTTTCAAAACAGATTACAGTGCAATATACATACTTATCACAATAGTACATAACATACACACATACACAAAAAGAAAGATAACAATACACTTATGTAACCTTATTTTAATACCTAAAGAAATAAAGTATAGATTGGGATTGAACCTATAGTTTTTTTTTTTGTTCATCGAGTCATCATGCGATCAGTCAAATGACTATGAGCAGATGGGTTGAGTTGAACCTATGGGTTGAACCTATAGTGATACTGATATATGTATTTATCCGTCTTTGGCTTTGAAAGATTTCGCTCGCTGGTTATAGCTCTCTCAGTACGCCACAAGCCTCGCCCCGGATGTTATACGGCCGTGTCGCAGTAAGGAGGCGGTATAAAAACTTTTATCGCCCCGAGATTGGGCTTTTTTTGTAAGAAGATGTTTCCAGTGTGTTTTTTAGTTGATTGACTTTGATTTATCGATCGTTAAATTGTGAGAATTTTTGGTTATTTTCGGTGCTTTCAAATTAGTTTGTTTAAATATAGAAACGTGTTATCTTAATGCCTTAAACTTGTAAAGGTATGATGAATCATAAATAGCACTAAAACATGTTTTTCATTTTGGCTGAAAGATAATTAGTCACGAACAAATTGTATCAAAATAAATAAAAACCCAATAATTGGTCACGCAAACGTTGCATTATTTTTTTTTTTACTCTAATAAAGTTGTTGATTTTGAGCTTTGCAAGCAAACACACATTTTCGAGGTTACCTCTTTTTTTATTAGGCTAGTCCCAAGCTTTCATTTTGTTTTAGCTTTAGTATGAATAACTTAATCTATACACGTATTGAGCAATAGCAAAACACATCTAAATAGTTCTTTTAAAATAAACAATAAACCTGAATGACTATTAACATCATTAATCCTTCAAAACGTCAAATCTAACCTTCAAAATGTCATTTAGAAGTAGAAAAATAGATCATTCCGCCACCTCCACACATCCAGCCACAATGCGTCAACGCCAGAACGCCACCGCTATCTAAATAGCGTTTGAAATGTTTCCATCAATAAGCGTGGAGTGGGTATCCTTGTTCGTCCGAATGCCTTGTCCATTCGTTACCTTTATTTATGCGTCCGTGGCTTATCGTATGATTTGATAGATTATTTTTATTGTTTGTTTTATTTATATGTGGATACTTACGATGTATGGTTTTGTATTATGAAACAAATGCCGCATACAGCCAGATGTTTGACTGGACGTGGGTCAAAACCACAGTTAGGTTCGCATAGGTACCTATGTCTTTCCTGTGGACAAAAGTAAGGATCTAAAGTCCCATATTTTTTGGTCAAGTCTAACATTGTGTATGTACAAATCAGAAAGTATTTGTATCCAAGTCATTTTGTGACCACAAGAAATAAAACTTTTGTTTTAATAAAAAATGGTTCGCTCGGTTTCGCTGAGTAGCGAGGTAATTTGTTTTTAGTATACAGCTGTGAAGTCAAATTAAATAAAAAACCGGCCAAGTGCGAGTTGGACTCCCGCACGAAGGGTTCCGTACCATTGTCTATGTATGGGAGCCCCATTAAATAATTTTATTCTGTTTTTTAGTATTTTTTGTTATCAAACAAACTGGAACAAATTACCTTGCTACTCCGCGGAACCAGTGCCGGGCTCGTTTCGCGGAGTAGCAAGGTAATTTGTTCCAGTTTGTTGATATGGAAGTAACGCCTGAATCTATTAATTATTTTTTGTTACAGCGGTAACAGAAATACATCATCTGTAAAAATAACTGTCTAACTAACACGGTTCATGATATACAGCCTGGTGCCAGACGGACAGGCGGACGGACAGCGGAGTCTTAGTAATACCCTTTGGGTACTTTTACTCTTTGGGTACGGAACCATAAAGTTAACTTTAAAAAAAATGAAAGCAATACTTTGACATTCGCATACAAATCGCTCGGTTCTGTCACCTCCGAGTAGGGTGACAAAGCGTCGCATGTCCCGCCGGTCCCGATCAGATTGCCGACGGAACCCATTAGCCGGGGGTCGCGTCGCCTAATTATAGCGCTCGATTGTCGATAAGTGTTCTTTTTTTGCGTTTGTAGACACACATTTATCTTGTAATAGCCAAGACGGCAATGACATGCAAGGCTAGCACGAGAGGTTACTTTATCGATGTATGCTCTTTATTTTTAACCTATAGAAAAGAAGCGGACGGAATGACAGGCCACAAAATCGCGAAGCTTCTTGATTTTGTCTCATATAAAGCAAATATAGGTACTATTCTAACCAGTCAGCTAATACAAACACCTCTTAATATTTCTAAGATCTTCTTATCGAAACCATACTCAAATATAAAAAAAAATACTGTTATCGTACATAAATTATATCAAAGTGGAAACATAAACGCTTCCAGCATTTTATGCATCAACATAAACACATCAATGAATAAATTTCTAACAAAACATAAAAGTATTCGAACCAAATCACGATATTAATATATCGACGTAATACCCTTGATCCGAAACGAAATCTGCCTTAGTGACATTTTATACAAATTTATGTGCGCGTACGCAAGTAAGGTTGTCGTAAAATTGAGGACGTTATGACCGTTGATAAGTGCAATATCGGATCGGACTGTCCGCGATGCGACAGGTTTATCGTGGACACCCTACCGACGGGCAGACTGTCAGTGCAAGAATGTTATGGTTCCAATGACACTAAGTCTTCAAGCCTGGGCGCCTATTTTGTATTGGAAATTGGCTCCGATCGGAGCCAGGGGATTTCACACTTTTCAGTATTAGAGTTAAATGGTCGAAAATGATTCCATATTGATAACATCCACTTGGAGACAGGGATGTGTTGTTAAATTGGATCAATCGCAATTTGCTTTCGAGTATTTTATCGATTGTAATTTGTTTTTATTTGGAAAAAAATGGCCGAATGCATTTACGTTTAGCAACTTTGCTGTAATTGTGTAAGTCAGATTCCTATCAGAGAGACTTTTTTTAAATATAGGTAATTTAAAAGCAATAGCATTTGACATTGTATGTTAATGCCGATGCACTTTATTTTTTACACAACTGCCGCCAGAAGGTAGGGTTATTAGAGTTAAGTTTTTAACTCATTGACTAAATTTTTAATCTATTCATTGTTGACTAGTTTAACTACTACGGTTTTTATTGACTTTTGTTCGAAAATGACGCTTGGTAACCTAAACTTTAAAGAAAAAACAATAACACTAACCCATACTTAAGTTCCATAGCATCACTCGCCCACATACAAAATCGATTCGTCGAGTATATCTGTATTTATTTTATCTGTTGACATTGCTCAGGGTAGAGCTGGGCAACAATCAATTGCTCATTTAATCGATTAATCAATTTATTAATAATAAATCATCTTTAAAAGCATTTATTTTCACTTTGACAGGTATTGTCATTTGCTTATTCCCTGCGTCGTAAAGCCTTCCCTCAAACAAGATAGAGTCTATGATGTTAGTAATAAAAATAAAATAAATATCTTGGGACAATTAACACCAATTGACTTAGTCCCAAAGTAAGCAACTAAAGCTGCTTGTGTTATGGGTATACATACTTATATAGATAAATATATACTTAAATACATATAACATCCACGACTCGGGCACAAACATTCGTATTCATCATACAAACATTTGCCCCTCCCGGGAATCGAGCCCGGTACCTCAAGCTTCATAGTCAGGGTCACTAACCACTAGGCTATCCGGCCGTCGTAATAAGGAGCTGTTAAAGAGAAAAAAAAACATTATAAAGATTATTCTTGATGTTAATCAGTATAACATTTTGGCGAACAATTTGTGATTTTTGAATTAGTTTTACTTGTATAACTTTATCTATTATATAATGGCGTAAACATCTTAATTACAGCACTTACTTATAAACTAAAAACACTATGATTTGTCTTAATTTTAATTAAAATATGTCTGTTGCATGGCTAGATATTATGATTTTTATGTGGAATAATTAATAGAAAATTGTCTGCTATCCGGAGATTAAAAAGTTTACCCTTAACGTAGTAATTTCCATAGATAAAAGTATAGTATAAAATAATTATTAAAAAAAAAAAAATTATTTCATTTCAAACAGCCAGGTGCATACACAGTTGAGATCTCCTAGTAGGTATTGAGATACCTGTGTCAGGAGATCTCGCTCTTCCAAATTTAGTACATAGTATCCAGGTGCTTAGAATTACCGTTATATAATATCAATTTCCAAATCTAAATTTAACATTCCAATATAAGAATTTAAATTTTAAAATTTTATAATTTAAATTAAGTTTATTAGTTGTGTGGAGGCGTGTGTGTGCGTGAATGTGTGTAAGTGTGTGTGTGTGTGTGTGTGTGTGTGTGTGTGTGTGTGTGTGTGTGTGTGTGTGTGTGTGTGTGTGTTTATTTGCTTAATAAGTCAATTTGTGTAAAAAATTAAAATTATACATATGCATATTATTTTTCTTGGTAATATTATCTTGAATGTTTAAAAGAAAAATACTACTCCCAAAAATAAAACATACCCATACTCAAGTTTAGATTAAAAAGTCTTTATTTTAAGTCATAATTAAATGTTTTTTTTCCTTATTAGGTACACGAGTATTTTTCTTTTAAAAGTGCCATGAAAATTAAGAACTATAAATATAATTAATCGCGACATATTACAACTAAACGTGTCCCAACACTAGCCCGACATATTGACTTACCATCAATCACCAGTCGCTGTCACTACGTACAAATCCATCATTCAGTTAATTAACGTAAGCAATTGTCATAACTGAAACAATCCACTAACAACTCTACTTGCAATGACATAAGATTAACTTCAATTCATTTGATGCATAATGCAGCGACGTCATTGATATGTCATTAAATAATTTAGTTTTTTTCCTTTTCCTTTTCGAGGTTTTAGAAAAAGAGGTGCGCGATCGATCATGCGAATGTGCAGGCGCCGCTTTGGAAGGAAGTTGTCATTAAATGTCATTTTTTGTTATCTATAGGGAAGGTGTTTTCGATTTTTGGATTCTCAATTCTTTTGTTTGCTAAAAGGTTATTGAAAGATGAACGAGTTTGAATCTTCTTGGTGTCATTTTATAACAATGACTTTTTTGGGCGTGTAGTTTTGATGGCATCATTATGACCTACCGAATATTACCTTGTAAAAGTCGTGTTATAGTTAAAAAATACATAAATATTATTTCATGATAATAATATTATGTGCTATGAGCTCACAAAAATACTAATTTGTTTGATATTAAGGGTCTAACTTGTCCATATTTTTTACAGTTTCCCGTTTTACTTAATAACGAAAAGAAAAACAACAACTATGCTTTGTCATATTGCGCCGAAACAAACTGCGTAGGTACTTATGACGCATAACTCTGATAAATTTAATTCCTATAAAAACATTCTAACTGCGAAATTCCCAAGCTATTGTCATTGAAAATGAAAATGAAAAATTGATTTTTGCAAGTAAAATCAAAGCAATTGCAAGCGCTTTGGAAAATGGAAGATACTACTGAGAAGAAACGCCGCAAGAAACTCAGCAGTTTTTTTTTTCTCTTTTCAAAACAGATTACAGTGCAATATACATAATTTTCACAATTGTCACATTGTTTTAAATCATCATTAAAACGAGATTGCCCTTGGAAGAGTGCCTCTTAAAGGGTAGATATCGATCAAGTGACGAGCGGTCGGCGACGCTCCGGCGACGCATGATTGATGCGGTTGAGGATTGATCAATCACATTGGCGCCAAGTAGTACTGTGTCACAACACTAGCGTTGTTTAAAATGAATATCAGTATAGTCGTCTAAGAATATCCCTTGAATTATATTCCAGGATAGTAGTTTTATCAGTTGGTTTGATTTTATGTCCGTTTGTTTATGTAGGTAACGCAAGGCATGGAATGCTGATGTTGCAGGTTCGAGTCCTGCCATTAGCCTAATTTGTCTTTGTGTTGTCATTCATTTTAAAGCATTTTAAATTTAATTTGAATTTATAAAAAAAATCTAAAATTAAGAATTTCGATTACATAAATATCAAAAAGTGTTGGTGGCTTAATACCTCACTAGAAGGGTGGACTCAGGATCACGAGGTACCGAGTTTGATTCCCAGCGGTGACCAAGTACCAATTACTTTTAGTAACTTATGTGTATTGGATACCTAAGTATTGGTAGTAACCAACGCTCTTACGGTAAGGGAAAGCACCATAAAGAAACCTGCACCTTCATGTAAATGAATGTGTTACCATGACCCTATCGGGCTGGTTTCCCTGTACCAGGAGTTACGGAGGTCAGAAAGTAATAACCTGATCTGCCAAATCTGGGATCACGCTTAAAGCGTACCCCGAGCAAAGAAACAGGACTAAGCGATAGAAGGATGATGAATTCTACAAACTTATTTCCATGTTAGGAGATGAATGACGTGCGGATGGTAGATCTTCGTGCTGGGTCCACGCTACCACCATCTGGCTCGCTAATCCAGCTGCTAAGCAGCAGTGGTTGCACTGTCACATTCCGGTGTGGAGAGCAAGATTACCGATGTTAAAACTGGTACAAGAGGTGGCGCATTTACTTCTTGGTGTTGCGAGTATCTGTGGACGGTGGTAATCACGTACCATCAGGTAGTTCTAGCAGGGGGGATCCACTCCGCACTGTAGGTGCGCTCGCCGCATGACCTATGGCATAGGTCAATCGCAGTAGGTTGCCGGATTGCCGCGCGCGCGCCCGCTCACTCTGTTTCGCGCGTTGTGATAGAATTACAGTAAGCAGCCCAACCCTAGCGGTGCGCCAGGGCATTGCGGGTGGAAGGCGGGCGCGGGCGGCGCCTTCATTTTGACGCATGCCGCCTGGCGAATGTTTATGAAGTAATACGAACTTCTAGTGCCTGATCATAAAGTTGGAATTCGTTTAATGGTGGTCAAAAAAGAGAAGTTTCTGTACGTTAGTACTATTATTTATTCTGTGGTTCTAGTTCTCCTTCCTATCTTAAAAAGTTCTTCCCCGGCCTGTAGTAAAGCTAGCACAGCCTATATATCCTCTACATGCAAACTGCATATTCCGCAACAGCCTCATTACTCCCACGCACCCCAATTACCCGCGTACTATTTGTCAGTATCGCCATATCGCGTCGTCGGCCATCTTGCGCTTGTAACCGTCAACGCGCGCTCGACCAATTACAAGGCGGCGCGGGCGCTTGACACACAACAACGATACCATAAACCTCCACGCCATTTATAGAAGCCGATCGGAGGCGTCCCAATTAATGGTGTGCGGACATCTGATAGCGCGAGTCTTATAAATCCCGGGAACTAGTTGGAGCATGCAAGGATTAGGGATCGGGATAGGTTGCTTTTTTTTAAATCGGGTCGATGGACTGCGGCTGAATATTTGTAGTGCTAACTTACAAGCAAAGCTGGTTTTAGAAGTTGCGCTTTATACACATCCTGTAGTTTTACAATTATAACGTCTATCGGGACTTTAGCGGGATGGTAATGTTTTTTCGAGTCTATTCGTGACCACGGCCGTTGGAACACGGTCGAAACGTCAAACCTACCTAAGTAAAAACAATCGCGTTAAAGCTCCGAAGTGTCTGTTAAGAAGGCTCTATTAGAATCATCTTCCACCAATCATCATCATCGGTCATGGTTTGGTAAGTTCCTTTAATCATTATAATATGACTAAATGAACTTACCTGAAGTGACGTTCTATCATATTTAGACGTATTTAGCTCCTTGTCCGAGACGACATTTGTGACTCGGTGCTAATGAATATCATGTACACTACACCTAGCACGAATCTTCTCGATACGCGTTAACTCAGTGCGTCTCTTTCTAACTAGCCCATTAGGAGGAAGACGCACTGAGGTACGTAGCGAGTTACGCGTATCGAGAAGATTCTCGGTGCATGGTTTTGTAAAGATGTATATCAGTTTAGTAAGGAGTTCATTATTAAACTGATATGCTTGTAAATAGTTACGAAACTCTCATCTACACTAATATAATAAAGAGGTAAACTTTATTTGTTTCTATGTAGGGGGTAATCTCTAGACCGATTTCAAAAATTCTTTCACTAATAGAAAGCTACACTATCCCTAATGGACATAGTTCTATGCGAAAGAAGTCGCGTACGTCCGCAAGTATTATTAATTTTAGTAACGGTACAATGAAATCAATCGGTTCAAGTCCTGCCATTGCCCTAATTTTTCTTTGTGTTGTCATTACAATTTTAATTTAATAATTTGAATGTTGAAAACATTTAAAATAAAAAATCGAAAGAAATTTCGGTTACAAAATTTAACGGTACAATGTTTTTGATCTTGACCCTATACCGTTTCTGACAAGGACAACCACCTCGTTGAGTTTCTTGGCGGTATCTTCTCATCAGAGGTTTTTCCGAACCGGTGGTAAATTTTCTGTCATTATAAGTGCTTCCTGCAACCCTCATCTGAATAAGGATATTATTGCTTTGACTTTGAAGGATGAATGTATAATGCACCTAATTGACAGATAATTGGTGTTATGTTATATTATTCTTCACTTTTGATCTATCTTAGAACACCAAATGAAATATGGTAACCATTGAATTCTAATTTCATTTGCAATTTATTTGATTTGTTTATCTTAAGATATTAAGGGGCGTCTGATGGGCAGTGATCCTTTGCCCATGAAAACCTACGGCTTTATGACAGTTGCGGATATGTTGCCTGCCTTTTGCGTCGTGTGATGTTATATAAAAGTTTAAATAACAAAGAACAGTGACTTCGGATCTTGAGCTGGGATTTCCTGCGTCATAAGTCGGCCTGGAAGCAATCTTTTATTAACTTTGTCGGTTTGACTTTTTCATTTCAGATTGTTTGGTCGGTAAATCTTGGCATAAACTCATGAAGCAAACAGACTTAACAATAGATAAACATGTACGATAGAAGCGGTCAGAGTGTTTAAACTCCTGCGCGTTAAAACCATTGCAAATTGTATGTTTAACGCAAAACAATGTCGTTCTGATAAGGAATATGATTCTAATCCAGCAGATAGCGGTTTAGTTGTTGATAATAAGGGCAAACAACATGTGCCAATTGTTGACTTTAAGTTTAAATGTGTGAAAGAAATATTAGCGGTAGCTTTACGTAGATTAGTTCGTATAGAATGTATGTTTTTAAACTTGCTTGCCGCGAGACCACCAAAAGATTACGTACATTAATGCATTCAACGTTGCTAGTTTTAAGATTTTAGAAAAATGATTGTTATTCAAGTGATATCATTATTAAAGCCAGCACCTGGTGTTTTACTTTAAAATGTCTTGACTGATATTGTGTTTGGTAATGAACCAAACTTGTGTGATATGCTTTTGGATCCTAAAACTAACGAGAATTGCGAATGAGGCGTTTCTCTCTTACAGTCACATCCAGAACCACTTATGTTTAGGAATTTCAACTTCTAACTATTAATAGTTAGTAAATTAAAATTGTAATGACAACACAAAGAAAAATTAGGGCAATGGCAGGACTTGAACCTGCAACATCAGCATTCCGTGCTTTGCGTTTGCCAGTTTCGCCACGCTGCCTCTGCCATACCCTGCGAATTTTTCAATGTGCTTCGTCTTACGGTCATTACATTATTGATTTTAAGGGTACAACTACCCTCGGTGTCATCTATATGAAACTTTTTAACAAGTTTTCATATTCAACTGGGTACCTTTGCAGCTACCGACAGCTGATGAGAGATGGCGCCGTTTTTGTTATTAAATATTTGTAACCGAAATTTCTTTCGGTTTTATTTTTAAATGTTTTAACATTCAAATTATTAAATTAAAATTGTAATGACAACACAAAGAAAAATTAGGGCAATGGCAGAACTTGGACCTGCAACATCAGCATTCCGTGCCTTGCGTTTGCCAGAAACACACACACACGTCGTTTTTAAACATTTAAAAATAAAATCGAAAGAAATTTCGGTTACAAATATTTAGTTAGTAAATTAGCAAATGTTGTTTGCATAGATCTTATAGTGACACCAATAATGTTTTTATCTTTTTAAACCTCAAATAAATCAACTTCTGTGTTCCCTTCATGCATACGCTCTTCAAACCGAGATGATAATTCTCATACACCCTATGGTGGTAGTTACCTCCTTTTACAAACTAAACTGAAATTCCAGTTTAATACTTGATTAGCGCCACACTGGGACGTGAATTCGATCTATAACTACGACCCATACATATACAAAAACATTGGCAATCACAAATGTGCGGAGAACAGAGTTTCCGTGTCTGCATCGTTAACACCCGAGGACATGCATTCAATGTTACCCACCACAATATGTTCAAACGCCCTAGGCCAACTATAAGAAGGACATTCACGATCCGACGTCACTATACATGCCATGTAGAGGCCTAAGTTAATATGTGCATCACGAACTTGTGTACTCTTATATGGTCTGCTGCAACGCCCAGGTCCTTCGGCCAATCGCGTCGTATTTAAATTCGCATTGTATGTATATTACGGGGACGGGGTATAAAGCTCGACGTTGACGCGACAGAAGCTTTTTGGTTTTGTTTGTTTAAATTGAAGTGGTGTACTTGACGTCTGCCATAGTGGGGAGTGTGATCGAAGACTTGGGACAAAGACTTTTGATGGAATGTCACAACTTCGTAAAGCCTGGTTGACGCTCAGTTTGCTTGAAAATTTCGAAGAATTTGAAACGTCGGGACTTTTTATGCTAAGTAAAATTGCAGTTATGAGCATGTATTTAGGTATAATTGTGTTGATTTTGCAGACATTTCTGTAGGGTGGAGATGCCAATTGCAAACATTTTAGGGTTTAACATTTTGAATGATTAAAGTGAGTAGTTTTGGGCTGTTATTTTATGTCTAGGTTCCTGCCATGTTTTGAAGAGTATTGGCAGTATGAAGTAGTGGTGACTGTAATTTGAGAACCACCTGAGCGTGCCTAAGTATAATTTGCTAATTCAACCTAGGAAATAGTTACTCTCATGTGGATTGGTATCTAAGGAGCTACCAGTTCAGTTTATATATAAATTGAGAAACGTATCGACCTTTTATCAATCGTCGGCCACGACGGCATTCCCGTAGCTACGATCGTTGATAAGACGTCAGCGAAGCACGCGACGGCCGGTACATCACGGACAGACATAGCCCAAGATAATCCTCTCCGAACGTGGCGGATTTAAAAGTGCTTATCCCGACACTCTTTCCGAAGAATCCCCTCCTAAACCTACAAATCAATCGTCCGCCCGCACTCCATAAATTAAGTGGCGAAACAATGACCCTAAATTATTGGGGCCGTCTCTTTTATCGGGCGCCTCCGTATTGTTCGTTTTTTTCCGTTCGTCTTACACAAATGAGACGGCCGGACTTATTAGGTTTCGGAATTTAGCTCGCGGCAGATCGACAGGAGCGATACCGCTGAGAATGCGAGGACGACGCGTCGCTTCGTTATTGCACTTCCCCATCGCACAATAGCGTTAGTCCCTAATTGAACTCATTGTCTGCATTCGATCGATGTTAATGGCTGATGCGGTTAATGATTGCACTGTATCTGGTATTCCATCAAGCCGTATTTTTCGCTAGCCGCTTATGCGGTGCATTAACATAAAACAAGGAGGTATGCGCAGGAGCGTCCATATTTCTGGGCCCGTCGTGACGCGGCGCGGTATTGTGCGCGCGATACAGATCAGAGGCGCTGCCACTGGATATTTAGAAGCTGTCCCTTCGTCGACTTAACGAGTCCTGCGTGCGCGGACATGCCCCGATTGCCTTTTGTCTGCCTTTATTTAGAAATCCGATATACGAGATCGCTGAGAAGACGTTATGCGAACGCAATGCACCATCTCTGATCACCATATAGTTAGCTAATTTAACAATAATTCTGCTGGACTCTGACCTGTCCGTATTAGTTGAAACAGGAGCTTGTTTCGAATGTGCACTAGGTTCCCGGAAAACACTTAACGCTTTAAGTTAGAGAGACAAACATATCTTCAGGTGTAGAGGACACCTACGTATTATAATAAACAGTAACTTGAAACTTGTGCACTCATTAGAGGAAAGTATGAAGATAATCAACGAAATCGATTCTAGTGAAAACTTTAGAATCACTTCTGACTTAGTTGGGCTTTTAGATAATTACGCCAAAATATAAGGAGCACTTCTTAAAGACAAGGTGAACCTTTGACCTGATCCACCATTCGTCGTACCCACCAACAAATTCCAAGCTTAATATCGACTCTTACGCTCGCAAAGTGCATTACATTCTAATAAAATTCATCCAATATCGCCGTAATACGTGGAGACTGCTCAGCGGTTGCCATTAGATGGGACTTTCATAAATATTTTATTGGTGCGGCCACCGCTCTCATTACGGGGTCGTCATTAACCGTTGAGTGCCGCCGGCTCCACGGGGAGACGTGTTTGTTAGCGGATAGAAGGTGCGGGCGGTTGAGCGCGGGCAGCGATGGTCTTTTGTTTTAGCGTGGTAAAGGGGTTTTAATTGGAAAGGAAGTTTGGTTTCCCGTACAAGTAAAGTCTACGCGAGGTCACAGTCCTGGTTTTTGCAGAAACTATAGAATTTTGGATTTGTCTGTTTAATCGCTTGCGATTGGCGTATCTGTACTCTAACACAGTGATTTTTAATTACTTTTATTTTGGGAAATTAAGCGCCTAATAATGTCATTATGAAACCTGCAGACGGTTCTAGCACTCGCAAATAATAATTGTTGTTATTATCAGATTATTACTTATTAATAACGTCTATGTTTTCAGCATTTACATAAGTATTCTTAAACATTTTACCCCTATTTACTGAAGACTTCATGAATTTTAAACCCTGAAACTAAAAAACAATCTCTTATTAAAATCACAGCGTCAGGGAATCTGGAGACAAAATCTGACTCAGTCAGCGTATGGTAATGAATTCTATCTATTCTCCTTAATCGCTAGCGCATATCGCATATGCTGCTTGCTAGCATATAGTAGCATATGCTAGCTTATATATGCGGGGTCTGTAGTCGAGTATACTCGACAGGCGATATGGTAATGTAACTCGATCGGTGCATTCTCGGAGTTAAAGATGACTCTTAATGTGCATCTAAATAGTATAAAGTCTGGTCTGTGACACACGGACGCACAGTTCGGTCAGTGTTAATTAAGATTTTTGAAGTGAAATTATTTTTCTTGGTGATTTATGCAATGTGAGTTAACGATTGGGGTTCATTCGGGACTTCAGACTTGTTATTTATATTTTTTTTCAAATCAGAAATATTGCAATTAAAAGTAATGATAGAGACCGTGAGGTAAATGGGGATTCAAGTGAAGCCATTAGAAAGGGGAACTCTTGTAAATATTTAACAAATCTCCATACCTATATACCGTTTCTGTTACTGTGTTTATTGCAAACAAATATTATTATAATAAATTTGAATTAAAACAATAGTAATACAATACTAGTTTTACGAGTCGTTAGTATCTACAGATGTATATTTTGCGTTTAGTCAACATTACAAGTCTACGTTGCGTGCGGATTATATTAATTTATACTATAACTTTTAACTACAAGAGATCTTTTCAAAACTTAATTTGCCTTAAGACATCACTTTGGCTCTATTTTACAGCATATGTATGTACCCAGCACTAAATGTCGCAATTCGTTTACTTTCAAATCCCTGTCCAGTACCAATATTGAGAACGCGATAAGAAAAAACAGTAGCATGGTAGCTCTCGGTGGCTTAGCCGCTCAGTGGTTTTGTAAAAAGTAAAAAATGTTTGATATCGTTGGCGGCCGTGTGTCCACTTTATGGTAATACGAACGAATACGAAATTGGACGGTGACCGCTGCCCGCGCGCATTCGACGTGTGCTGAGAATTTGAGTGGCCTGGCTTATGCATTACTGATATTCTCACATGATATGCACTTGACTACTGGCTTGGGATGTAATGACAGCAGACGCTATATAAATACAACCTGATATCGGAAGATGAATTATTTATAACTTAATGCGATATATTATGGGACTGTTAGCTAATCACCTCTCATAAAGAGGACGCCTGTATTAAAGAAAAGTATCATCTTTTGCAACTAAATCAATAACAAAAATCATTGAAATCGGTTCTAAATTGTAAAATATCGCGTTACATACGGAAATACAGTTGACTTGAGAAACTCCTCTTTTTAACTTTTCTAATTCTAAATGCCACGCGTTGTGAATTGTGATTGTGTTATAATTGTATGTATAAAAAATATATAATCTTGTAACGAAACGAAGCATCGAGACAAACCTGGTCCAGGTTTAACGATGCTATTAAATGTGTCTTAATATGTTATTGTTAGAAAAAGTTAGTTAAAAAGAAGTAATCAGGACCCAATTTCATAAAGGCGACAGGCAACAAGTGACCGTGACAATTTGCCGTACATTACTTTGTCGACAAGTAAACGCTACAGACTTAAAGACTTAACATCATATTAGGCAAACAACGTATTCTGAATTGTTACTGTCACCTGTCGCATGTCGCGTTTATGAAATTGGACCCTGTACTAAAGATTCAAAACTGCATAGCCATTATAATCATTTCATTGAAGAATTTCATTCATAGCAAAATTAACAAAAGTAACTAAATATGTTTCTAAATAGATAGATAAAAAAAACGACCGCCAGCCACTTAAGTAAATAAAAGACGGTCATCGCATTCAGAAACCTGTTAAATATCAATACGTTACTAAAGCGAACGATACGGTGTGGTACAAGTTATAAACTTAGGCGGGAGCGATGAAATTCTGCATCCGCGTATGAAAGCCATTGCTTCGTACTTACAATATACAACAAATACAAAACACAACGCGAAGTAATGCGTAAATTTCAGCGCGAATGAAACAGATAAACAACGGATTGAAACAACTAATTGTATGAATATAAAATACAAAGTGTTAAGACTAAGTCTTTTTAACGGTTGTCTGGAAGAGATCGCTTGTAGCGATAAAACCATCTATTGTGTTTTTTTTTGTGGTGATCAGTAAAGAGGTATTGTTTTGTCATTATTTTGGTGATTAAGAAGTTATAAGCCCCCTGTATTCTGGCAAAAAAGATATTGGGTTTCATGAACAAAATGGACTTTCTCTTTGTCACAGATTGCTGTATTTACTTTGCCTATTTTAAATTTTGGCTTTTCATAGGAATAAGGACGCAAACAACCGAGCGGCTCACTTGATAGAAAGTGATCAATGGCGTTCATGAGTCGATGATTCGTTACGGGTCTAAAAAATCCTATCTGTGATCCAGATCCCACTCACAGTACGCAACGCAGTATTAAGCTATTACTTCATGACGCACTACCCTGGTTAAGTTGGTCCGGTAGTACTGCGAGCAGCAACTGATTTTACTGTTGCTCCTAGATACTGTTGCTGTTGTTGTTAAAATCTTTCTTAAGCGATAAGACCGCCTATTGTCTACCTTACTCATTTGTATCTTTGTTTTTTTAAATGCGGTGTCCAATAAAGAATATTTGTTGTTCTTGTTGTTGCTCCAGTGATCCCAATGGCTCTGTAGCCATTGTCAAATTGTCGACTTATCTTCTCCTATCTTCTTTTTTCAATGCGCGGGCGCCATTTGTCACACAAGTTAATAATGCATCACAAAGGCTAGTTCAATAAGTATATTTTACTGTTGTGAAATCTTTTTAATTGCTAACAGTGTTCTTGACTGCGTTCGCGTGGACTTAAGCTATACTTATCTGAATAAAATGTAATAAAAAGTATTTAATATGTAAATCCAGGACATCGTCTGTTTTTATGCCGAATACCATTCAAATTCTCAGCCATTTGGGCATGCGTGAAATGAAAACGAACGTTCAACTTTCACTTTATGTATTTATTAGTGGCATGCTCCTATTTTGTTGCCAAATTGGGCACTAATTTGGGTTTTTAATCAAAAACCGCTGTCAAATATAACAACAGGGCTTCTGTCATGAAATCCGCTAGCCTCTCCACTCTTGCGCACCCCTACCTCAAAAATCATTACTCATAATCGCGACCACCGATCAATCTTATGTCGTCGCCGGAAGCCACCTTGCCTATCCCGTGTTTTGTTTCAGGGTTCCGTAGATATGGAACCCTGGCATTCATTCAATGTCCGACTTGAGTGTTGTTCCGGCTGTGCTTGGTCTAATCATGCGATGTACATTGATGATTTAATTACTAGCAAGGGCAATGTTTGTGTTTTTTTAAAGCGCGCAATACGATACACGCTTTAAAAATACAATTGTTCGCGTCTTAAAAGAGATGTAACAAATTTTATCTACACTCACTCCGAAAGAAGAATCTCAAAAAATTACAGACTTTTTTTTCGGTAAATTGAAAACAAAGGTAAACAGGTGCATGTAGAAAAACCAATATCCCAATGTTTTCCCAAAGATACCAGTTATTACAGTGTAACAAAACGGACATACAAATTTCTGTAACAAAACGGACATTTTCGTTTGCTGATTTTAGAATACATTAAAATATTCATTTTATTCACATAGTTAATGTACACATGCAAGTGTATTTTCTTTTTCAGAAAAAATAAATGGTTACTTTTTTTTTAATTTCCTAAAATAATACGGAACCCTCGCCAGGCCACCCGGGGCCAGTTTTACCGTTTATTTACATTTGACTGATAGCCCTCGCCGACCCACTTGCTTATCACACGCGAGCTTGCAAAGACTTTTGACACCCCGATAACGATCTGAAGGATTTTCAGTTTTTTTGATCCCGCGTGTGATTATTAATATTCCTGACGCACTGCTGGTCAAATTGAAATTGTTTGTAGCTGTTGGTTTTTAACAAGAAAAAGAAGTAGAAATGTACAATTTGAACGGTTCATATCGCTTATTTTGTATCGAATCTAATTCCCGACGCTACGAGCCTTTTTCATAAATAAATTAGTTTTAATAAATGTTTAAAGCCTTTACATTTTATATTTTTATAAATAAGAAAAGATAGTTTAAGTGAAAATTTAACCCGTAATCTTTCCAACTTTAATTTTTTTCGAAGAAACAAAAAACCAAGAAAACTGTTAAATAAAAATAAAAGACAGCTAAAAATTTTCTTAAAAGTGTCTGCATAGAAATCAAACTTACCGGCCAAATAATTCAGTTGTATTATCTTACATACATTACATACATTGCGGGTGGTAGGACCTTGTGCAAGGTCCGCCCGGATCACCACCACCATCTTGCTCGCTAATCCTGCCGCTAAGCAGCAGTGCTTGCACTGTTGTGTTCCGGCGTGGAGAGCAAGACAGCCGGTGTAATTACTGGCACAAGAGGTATTCCATCTTAGCCCTCTGGGTTTGCCAACCCAGTGCAGATGCGTTGCCACGCATCTGCACTCTCTTTGTTGTTGCAGGTGTCCACTTGGTTGCACTTACCATCAGGTGACCCACTTGCTTGTTTGCCTTCCTATGTTGTATAAAAAAAAAACATTTAATTTCCTACCCATAGCAACAGAATTATTAATTAAATATTCCTTATTTATTTTTTGTAATCTATAAAGCTTTAATAACCTACAATACAGCCACATAAAGATCTCAAATAAAAAGAAGTCCACGCCGATGTGTCGAAACGTCGCCGTAAACGGCTGCGCTTGCCTCTATGCTAATAATGCGCCCGCGTCTATTTTTAACCAAAAATGGTAAAGGTGAGAATTCTAGGTATAGAAAAAGGGTAATTCAATTATTTTACGCGTTAAAACACGTTTCTAAATAATGTTTATTTATAGGATAAATTAAATACTTGAGTAATATTTGGTGGGAAGCTTTTTAAAAGTAACTAAGGGAATTATATAAACTATAAAATTAATATCAGAATTCAAATAAAAGTAGTAGTAAAAAAAGTATTTTTTTAAACCAGTTTATAACTTAATAACTTAGAATCATACAATTAGTTTTTCATATTGTTTTAATTCGGTAGCGTTTGCCTAATTCGCTGAAATATTCGTGTCAGCGAAACGGGCTCTCAATCCTCGCAATCGTAGAGATTTATCTCAGATTCAAGATAGGTAAAAAAAAACAGATTTCTAAGGGATCTGACAAGACAAGTCAACACAAAAAAAGTGAAATCAACATTGTACCAATTATGGTACAATGTTTTTAATCCCGAATGTGACTTCGTCTCTACTGACACAAGAAATGCTGCGCAAACGCACAACCTTTTTAAACATCGAAACACGAATACGAATAGCGAAGTGTAGTATTTTATGGCGGCATTACCACACTGTACCCAGTTACTGATGGTACGAATGGACTGACTTGACCACGGTAGTACCACCATGTCACTTAATACCGGCGTGAAGTAGCAAGGAGTAACTTAAACGGATCAGCGATTTTTTTGGGTGACTGACTCGATAGCTGCGGTAATCACTTTCCAACAGGTGTCCTGCATTCTCGTTTTCATCCCTGTTACTTTAAAAAAAGTTACAGCGGAGACAAATTCACTTCAAGCTAGTTGCTTCGCCTTGACGTATGACTCCAACTCGTTACTTAACCCTATTTTTTACGAGAAACGGTTTAATAATAACAGTAATACTAATAAGGCACGATTTAATGTTAATTATAAGTGCCTAACTACAGCAGTAACTTTTTAATTGGCCCACAAAAACAAAACGTGTTACCTGAATGAAAACCCTAATAAATCCATCTGAAGAAAAAAAGATTAATCTCCCACAACATAAATATCTCACTCGCGCTACAGCCTTCGGATTCCATACTAAGAAAATATCGCACCTGAATTCCGCAAGAAGCGCAAAGGGAAAAAAGCGCGAAAATGCATTCCGTCGTCGACAGAAGCCCCGCCCACTGCGCGAGCGCAGGCAGGTGAATGCTGCGCTGATTTGCTGCTCTCTTTTTACTGAATACATTTAAATTTTAAATATTGATACAATGGGAGTGACAGTGTGATTTTGCTTTTTTCTCGGTGACAGTGTGTTTTATGTTGAAATCCACAGGGATTTGACTAGTTTTTGGTCTTTGGTTTGTTATTTGTGGTGTACATCCAGACAAAATTGCGATTTGCGAATCGTAAAATACATTATTTGGGATTAAATTAAATCTGACATGTGTGTGGTATATTTTGTGACAATAATAAATTCTTGTAAATCTAATCCGAATAAAAACATCTTTGATTTTGTGTATTGATGTCTATAGTATTCAAAGTCGAAGTCAAAGTCAAACGTCAAAAATATTTTTATTCAGATTAGGCTTACGGAAGCACTTATTAATTTTCCAAGTGCATAGTATTTTATCGTTATGCTGTGAGAAATGTACTTTTCATTTGAGTAGAAATTGCATAATTCTGCTTTTTATGTGCATTTTTCTTCATAAAGTGAACAGCAATTCCTACAAAGCAATCCAAACCCTAGCCGTAAATCTCGAAGTTCCATAAAACACTAATTATTACTATTATCATCTCAAAAAAACAACTTAGAATACGCAGCAAATATGGGCATGTAAGTATAGCAAGTAAGAGAAAGACATACAACAATGAACAATGGGGGCATAAATCAGTATAATTAGTTTTGCCTGAGCGCAGGAGTCATTGGTCAAAACGCATCGAGTCCCCGCCTACTGAAGGCATGTGGTGAATTGGATCAAATGTAACGTCAGCAATGGGAATGCGTTTAGTGCAGTTGCCACACGTAGGTTTTATTTAGACGACGTCATTGTTTTATGATCAACTGGAAGTCCATACCATTAGGTTTGGAGATAAAAAAAACACATGAGTAGACACAGTTCGAGAATATGAAGAGTGGTCAGCCACATGTCTCTCAAGAACGTATGAGAGTATCCACCAGTATGTTGACGACGTCAGATTTTAATAGTATCATCCTATTGACACTAAAGATGCCAAGTCATGTAACCAAAAGATTTCGATGCCTAAATACGTAAAGTGACGTCATAATGGTACTATGTATGACATTATTAATCACAAATTAAATGAACTCACTATTCATTGTGTTTTCACTCCGTTCGCATGCTCCAGTCGGTCGCATAAAACACGTGTGACATCTATTCTAAGATTGACACAAGAATCGATATGAATGTCACATGCTGACATGAAAGCATGAAAGGCTTGTGTTAAGAATGTGTTGTGTTCAGAGTCCTCCACAAATGAGTCATACTTAGAGTCGCCCAATGAAAATGTAAGCATAGTTAGAACGTTGTCATTTTAAACGTCAATGAGTGAAGGCCTGTCAGTCCGTGTTACATCTTTATTTGTTTTTTACGACAAAATTACTAAACATTTTTGTGAATCCTGTTGCATATGGTGTTATGAGTAAGGATTGGCTATTGAGAGAACGAAAAAAGTTTGGCATGAGTAAGTAAAGTGAAATTTGGCTAGGAGTTTATTGTGCATACCTAGGTATTAAGAATGGTTATTTTTATGTAAAATGGAGGAGTGGAGAGGATGCCCATAAGAACCAAAGAATTTAAGAAAATTGCTGATCCGTTCCCGGCCTTATATAATATGGAAAACATAATCCTCCTTTCTGACGGTAGTCGAGTAAAAGGCATAATTACCCTTTTTAATGTAATAGAAAGACAAACTAACAAATGGGACGAAAAGATAGCTGATGCGATGATTGCGTTTCCAACCCAAAGAGCAAAGATGAAATACTTCTTCTCTTTCTTGAGTAGGAAATTTTTATTCCGGAAAAACAAATCCGATTGGTCAGACAGCCAGCGGTCGTAGAAAAGGTCGCCGTCACTCTGCTACCTCTAGGACAAAGTTCCCCAGGGATGACGGGTTAGTTAAAAGTAATCGGCGAGATCAAAAACTTGAAGCCCGACCTCGGATTAGGGGGTGATGTGTGTGCCTCCCCCCGCGGACAGCGGCCATCAGTCTTGTTAGGATCGGACATGCGGCTATTTGTACTGATAAACTGACCAATTTTCAACGTTAGAACACCTTAAGAAAAAGACTAAACTCTTTTTTTTAATACAAGATAGGAAGGCAAAAGAGCAAGTGGATCACCTGGTGGTAAGTGACCACCGCCCATAGATACCCGCAACCGAAGACATTGCAGATGCGTTGCCAACTCAAAAGAGCTAAGATGGAATACCTCTTGTGCCAGTAATTTCACCGGCTGTTGCTCTCCACGCCGGAACACAATTGTCCAAACCGACAGGCAATGTAGTAAAAATTGTTTAGTGTGAGAATGAGTTGTTTTGGGCGCGAATCTGATGCGTGTTATTTTTTTAGACACATTGTTTTGTAAATAAGAGTTAATCTTAGATATAATTTTAGAATCCACAGTTTATATACTTTACTTTATTTATTCTATTAAATTGAAAGCTTACAGTGTCTTGGACATTCAAATCGCTTACGTGCTATGTATTTAAATAAATAATATCCATTTATTCATACACTATTATATTAATTGCTAAACTATTGCTTACATATAGTAAATATAATATATGTAAGTTAGAATTTCAATTTTCTATGTCCGTCTGTCGGTTTGACCATTCTTCCGGAACCCTAAAACCCACTCGTATTTAAAACAAAATAATACTTACAAAATCCTCAATAAATTATTCAATTATTAAACACTTGCCAACACTCAATTTGTATTCACGCTGTAATCGGCAGTCCAAAATGGACTTTATTGCTTTAGCTTACGTGTGTTGAAAACGTAACTCCCATTAATAAGGGCAAAGCTTATCGGAAATTTAAATAATATAAACATTTACATAAGAATAGTCACTTTCTAAGATCCATAATTTAAGAAATTATGAAAAAAATGCGTTTTGAATTTGAACTTTATTTGGCTTAAATAAAGTCGAATACGCGTCGCTTGGATCGGTATGTCATTTTTATGTGAATAGTTCGGTTTTGGATCTACTGAACCGATTTTGATGAGGTTATTGACTAATAATATTTTAATAATGTCGTGAGTAACACTGTTTCATTTTAAAAAGCCTTGTATCAATGAAGTTTTAAATATTTTATATTAAATCGACATTTGTAGGTCCAAACTTAACAAATCGCGGTTCTGTACAGTAGAGTAAATAGATTTTTTTTTAATCATGGTTTAACGCGTGAACAATTATCAAGCTAAAACTAAACAGATTTGAATTAAATTCGGAATGATGATAATGCGCTTTAAATATAATAAAAAAAAACAATAATAGTTAACTGTAATAAAAATGATTTATGAAATATAAGATTTTTATAGTACCGATATATATTTTATCTTAATAAAATGATTAGTTTACTTTCATGAATAAATAAGAGTTCATACAAAATAGTACATAAAAAAAGGATATTGTAAAAATACAAAAATAAATAAATAAATCAATGAACCATGATCACTGATGAACGGATAAACATCATTAAACTATAAGGGTTTTTTATTTATAAGTACTTAAGCAAAACTAATGTATTGTTTTCATAGCAAGCGAAAAAAATACCACACGCACTTCTAAATTAAGATTTCAGATTCATATCAATAAAACAGATGTAATAAAAAAAAACTAGAATCGTGACTGGATTTTTTTACCCAAAACTTGACATATTAATTAAACAAGGTAGAAATCAAGGACTCTGAGCTTGTACCAATAAATCTTCATACAAAAAGTTCAAATTATGGATGACAACACTCATTTTGTATTTTTTTATTGCCGTATCAGTCATACTCGTAAAAATGGATAAATGTTTTTTGTATATATCACGTAACTTGTTCATTTTAATGGTGAAATATCATGGCGTATTATCACTGTGAAAAACAATTAATTTTATTGGCATAGGTCAAGATTATCACGTAATACGGTATTCCACATATAATCCAATTGGTTTGAAAGAGTAAATAAATTGATCTAGGTTCTGTATCAACAAAATATAATGTATTTATAATAATAAAGTTTATGTCAGACTAATTTTCCATACATGGTTAGTTAAACAGTATTTATGTCAACGTTAAGGAAAAACGGTATTTTAGAAGTTATACAATTTTACAAAAATGAAGATAACAGTTTTTTTTGTTTTTAAATTCGTTCTTCAACAAACTGGAACAAATTTCCATGCTTCTCCATGAAATCAGCGCTGTGCACGTACAAAACAGCAATTTTTTAGAAAAATATAATTAAATGCAAAAACCCACCCTCCTCCGCTTCCACATGACACAACATACATCACAGAGACACTTAAACTACACGATCTACGCGCGTTTCGCCTCTACACGAGACATCGACGGGATCTTAAATAGTTCAACCATTCGCTACTTGAACGAATGGCATAATACTTTAATCTAACCTGACAAAGCTCAAATTAACCGCCATAACCAAAAACAAAACCGTCAATAAACCCAAAAAGGTATATTCCCCGCTCGGCCCGCGGCTTGTCCCCATGATGGATGCCCCCGCGACACATCAATCAACCTCCTGATCGACAAGACGCCGATTCATAAAGGTATTAATTCAAGCGTCGACGTTGATTGATTTTTACGATATTAACGCGATATATAATTACGTGACGGTTATCTGTGACGCTCCACTTGCGCTCTAGGCGATTATTTTTGTGTTTTTTTTACACTTAATACTAGAAACTAGTATTTTGAAACGAAATCTGTTTGTTTGTTCGATTGGTCGTCACGACTATTTTATTGAACTTAAATCTCATAGAGTTATCAGACAGATAATTTTAATAACGTACTCCATTTGATTCCACTCAATAAATTGATTTAAGTAATGTTTGACAAAACTGAGCCTAATGTCATAATAGGTTGTAAAAAAATGCTACAGATAACTTTCCTGAAATGATTTTATGTCACAAAGTTTAAAAAAAAACTTACAGATTCTTATAAAAAAATGTTGAGTAATATAATAGAAGACTGGGCAACTGCTCTTACCTGTTCACATCTGTATGAAAATGAAAATGAAAAATTTATTTTGCAAGTAGGCCATATAGGCTCTTTTACATGTCTGAATCTACTAGCGCTTCGAAAAATGGAAAAATCTGCTGAGAAGAAGCCAAGCAAGAAACTCAGCAGTCTATCTTTTTTTTTCTTCTTCTCTTTTTAAAACAAGTTTACAGAGCAAATAGTACCTGTGGACACTGTCTTAAATCCTAGAGCTTTATTCTCTCATCGTTCTAACAATCCTCATGTTTCTCTATTCCCTGCCTTTTAAGCATATCGATTGTTCCAACGATGAGGGAGTATAGCTTTAAAATTTAGACAGTCCATTGGTATAGCAGTTGCCTATATTTTTAAATTCCATATCATAATATTCGTCTCACACTGGCCAGCTGTAAATTAATAGTATTTTATGCAACTGCTATATAATGAGAGGCCTTAAAACACGAGTGTGGTTTTATGAAACGAGCGTCAGCGAGTTTCATAATAGGATCACACGAGTGTTTTAAGGCCTAATTATATACAGTTGCATACATTACTTTATCTACACACATATCATAACTGCAAAAAACCGTAACAGTAAAAAACCAACAAACAAGTATGGCGGCAATTCGATCTATCCGTCAAGACGAACGTTTTTTTTAAATCATAGACAAAAGAATGAAGTCCCTATTGTCATGTCACTCGAGATCAAATGTCGTGCGTTTAAATTAAAAAATCATACTGAATTGACGTTTCGTATCGATAACTGTTTTAATATCTGTGGATACTAGAATAGAGACCAACTTGAATTTTGACAGCTGTTCCAAATTTAAATTCATAACGTCACGAGATATCGGTAATGTAATCACCAATAAACACGGACTACTAAGAGATACTACCCAATAAAGAACAGATTTACCTACTACCACAGACAAGAAAATTCTTATAATAACATTGGTTGTAATAATGCTGGTCATTTTCTATGGTTTTTGAACGCGTTATTGAGAAATTATGATATGTGTGTAGATAAATAATATTACATTATTATCATCATAGGTTGCAATAGGAGTAAATCTAGAGACGTGTCCATTATCGATTGATTTATTAGTATAAATTGGGCTGTCACCGAGTTTTTTGTACAACTCACACATTAGATCGTGACAACATACAAAAATATCCTTTTTTTTCATTACAGGAAGACATAAATACTTAAAAATTAGCCTTGAGACGTGTTTATCTGTGGTTTAATTTTATTTTATGGCTTAAAGCATAATTGGCTAAGGTGTTTAAAAAGGTGAACTTAGACTAACGTTCAAGAAACTGAAATTTGTTCGAAACATTGACAGTTGATTGACAGTTTTTGTATAAACCTGATTTATGATGTTTTGCATGGCCTTAATCCTATTTGTAGCTTATTTTATCACTATCGATGTTAAGAGCTCGATTTCGCGTTTTCTGTTCATACCTATATATTTTTTAATTTAACTAATATATTTTCTGTTCTAACTGCGTGACTGGTACAGAATTACTTAAAAGTAAATATCTGCCTTTTGTACACCTTTTAATTGTAAAAGACAACTAATCCTGGTAACCGTCGCTTTTACCATTTTTTTTAATTATCACGACGTCAAAAAGGCCTCGCGTTTGATGCAAACAGCCATCAAATCTGCTGACCTAATAGATAGGTCGACTGTACGCCCGCCAGAGTCGTCCCGTACACTCAGCCCCGGCGTGACAGCTACAAATGATCACTTGTTGCTCCGTGCTAAACAATGGGGGATTTAACAATATCATCGAGTGCTGGCTTTTGCCCGGGGGCTCTAAGTCCGCCTTTTGAACGTTTTATGCTATATCAAGAAATAGCGTTATTGTATGATCGGTGTTTTGTGCTTAAAGTCGTGATAGGAAGGAAGTGCCAAACTTAGTGGCTATTAGTAAGTGTGTGTGTTTTTCAGCACTACTTGGAAAAAGGTCACACTATTTTTAGTATTAAAATACTTAATATTTCATTACTGTCAAATTATAATTAAATTGCGTTGGTAGTGAACGTAGTAGTGGCTGGGGGGGGGGGGGGGGGGGTTTGGACTCGTGATCCTGAGGTACCGACTTCGACCCCCCAGTGGTCGCCGCACCGATGAAGTTTTCTAACTTTTATACTTACATAACTTATGGTAGACGCCAAATAATTGTCTTTGTGTCATCAATCAATCAATATATTTTATTTGCATAAAACATACATAAATGTGTGTAAATACATGTTTAAAAGAAAAAAAGTTACATAGAAGCAAGCATAATAAAATAAAGAAAGATACATAATTTAGTCAATTGATCCAGGTGAAATGTCCAATTTAATAATTATACAATGTAATAAATAAAAAATAAAAAAAGTCCAAATGTCACTGATAAATTGGGTCACAAGGCATAGCATTTACATGTGTGGGAAAACATCTTGAGAAAACCCATGCACATTCGTATAAATTTATGTGCAACCATGATTCTCTCGTTCAGTGCACCTAGCACGAATCTTCTCGATACGCGTTTACTCGCTACGTAACTCAGTGCGTCTCGTTCTAACTAGCTCAGTAGGAGAGAGACGCATTGAGTTACGTAGCGAGTAAACGCTCATCGAAACGATTCGTGCTAGGTGCACTGGTTTCACTGTAACAGGGGTTGAAGTCAGATGGCAAGCGCTCCAATATGATACAAACTGAGCTGCTAAATCTGGGATCAAATTACTTAAAAATTGGGAAAAAGAGCTAGGTGGACGATGTTACGCTAAATTAAAAAGGTTTTTGTAGCGGAGCACACGACCAAAGTTCCTTAGGGAATGAGTTTAATTATTAGCCCGGAATTTTTGACTAGCATGGCAGGCTTAAGTAACCGCGACTCGCTTTTGTCACGAACGGCACAAAGACTCTCTCAATGACATATCATGAGTCTTGATAATAAAAAGCAAGTTGTTTCTTGACCTGTCAACTCATATCTTCATGCATAATACGCGTATCACAGAATATCGCCGAACAAATCACCAATTAATCGCCGAAACGTTATCGCCGAAAATCGAAACGTAATTAAATAATTAAATTGGAACAACTCACGGATCGATCTCAATCAGTCGATTGGCCGAGAATGTATCGGGGCGGAGCACGCAAGGCCGAAGGACGACATAAATCGCCGAAGACTAATTGGCGACGGGCTGTCGAATTTGTACTTAAGGATTTTTTAATGTTGACGGGTAAAAGTGGAAAGTGGAATGGACCAGTTGAATTGTAGTTAGGGTAGTATAGGTAAAAATGGTTTCTGTCGTCGGTTCTTTAATTAAAAGCAAATACTACTAATAATCAATAATGTTTAATGGAAAATGGTGCATACAGCTCACCTGATGGGAAATGATCACCGCCGACCATGAGATCCAGCAACCACGAGAGAACCGCTGATCCGTTGCCGTCCTTTAAATCCCCCCTCTCTCCGTTGGCCTACTACTTCACGCCAGTATTCTGTGAGAGTGTGGTACAGTCAGCCTCGGCAGTAACTGAACACTTAAGAACCGTCGTAGTAAAGTATGAAATGAGATTTGCTCGTATTTGACGAGGTACTAAAATGTTCAGCCACTTCTGAGGCTGACCTTACTACCCCGGTACAGTCGGCCCATTCTCATGTCATATATGTTATGTCGGAAGCCATAGTAACTGCAATAAATAACTAACTGACCTCTCAAACTCAAATAGAAAATTTTGCGGGTGGTAGGACCTTGTGCAAGGTCCGTCCGGATCGCTACCACCATCTTGCTCGCTAATCCTGCCACTAAGCACCAGTGCTTACTCTGTTGTGTTCCAGCATGGAGAGCAAGACAGCCGGTGTAATTACTGGCACAAGAGGTATTCCATCTTAGCCCTATGGGTTGGCAACGCATCTGCAAACTTCTTGGCGTTGCGAGTGTTTATAGGCGGTGGTGATCACTTACCATCAGGTGACCCACTTGCTTGTTTGCCTTCCTGTTTCATAAAAAGTATGACCCGAGCAAAAAGATATCCAATTCTCAATCAAAACTTCCCAAGTAAACACAAGCTTTCAGAAACTTGGAAATACACCGGTTTAACCGAGCCCGCTGACACAATGTCATGACAGCTTGACAGTAACAGAGTATAAGTATAGCGCGGACGCAGACGCGACGCATTGTGCTGTCCGGCGCGCGCGCAGGCCCGACAACGCGCGCGCCGGGTTATCTCAATCTCAACGTTTGGCCTGAGCGCTGATTATTAAAAAAATAGATACAATTAAGAAAAAAATGAATTTGTTTTAGTTTCTTTTATATTTACCGGCACTTGCTATCATAGCATTATTGATTACAATCATCAACAGTTTTTTTTCGACAGCGAGGAGGGAATCAGAATGGTTGTGTTTTTCGGGTATATACATTGCAATTTAGTAGGGTACTAATTAATTATGAAAGTGGATTCAAGACTCACTAATAAACATTATTATTTAGCGATTTTTAGGATTCCGTACCTCAAAAGGAAAAACGGAACCCTTATAGGATTACTTTGTTGTCCGTATGTCTGTCTGTCTGTCAGGACCATTTTTCTCAAGAACGCGTGGAGGTATTGAGTTGAAATTAATATCAAATACTTATATCTGCAGTCCCGTAGAGCCGTGAAAAAATCAAACTTCTAAGTCAACAGAATCAAAAGATACGGCCGTTTATGCCGCATGTTTCATACATTCGCAAGACACTCAAAAACCTATGGGGTACTTCCCGTTGACCTAGAACTATGAAATTTGGCAAAAAGCAAGGTCTCACAGCACAAATAAAATAAGAAATCCGAAAACCGTAAATTTATAGTTAATACACAAAAAAAATGTTTTGGTTTTACAAATAAAAAACGCGATACTAGATGTTGTTGATGACGGAACCCTCGGTGCTCGAGTCCGACTCGCACTCCGTTGGTTTTTTTTTTGTAAAAACGATGTGTCATTTTGTTATAAGTTTTATAAGTTATAAATAATAATTGTTAGGTCAAAGGTTGACCCTGTTGAAATGGTAGAGGACTGGTCATTGGAATAGGGCCTATTCAATAGACCATAAAAATGGATATGTACTACTCTCCTGTTTGTTTTTGTAAATTGTGGTGGTATTTTATGAGACTAAATTCGCCCGTGGGAAGCCTTATGAGGTAAGGCAAACATCGACAGCGACGGCTGCAATAAAGCTTCCACTTTGATAGATCCCATAGTCACCTAACAATAGAGATGGGCCTATGATTTTAGTGAACTATTAGCCGACTAATCAGCCGAAATCGGCCAAGCCGACCACTGCTTTCGGTGGAGTTCGGGTGGCATCGGCAATGTTCGCAGCTGATTCGCTAGCACCTACCGTGCGGCTTATCGTAGCAGGTTTTTAGTTTACATTGGATTTTTTACCCGATTGTCGCCAGAATTTATACAAATTATAGTCAAAATACGCACTTTACCCTATTTTTAATATTAATAATGTAAAAACGAGTCAGGGTTTTTTGCCGATTTGTCGCCGACTAATCACCAACTACATAATGGCTAGATAGTCGGCTTCACCGAGTAGTCGGCGACTAGCCGGTACATCTCTACTAACATGCATTGCACATTCACTAGTTATCACCTGCAATATCGACTGCCTATCCGAGCCTATCCAGGGCTATCCTATCGCCCACTTCAGCAGGGTATCGCGCACACAGGCGCCGCGGACAACGCGGTATCTGACATTTTACGAGCGAGTGGACGCGGTCAATTACGCCGATACCCGGTTATTGATGTGGCTAAGTGGTGATTTTCGGTGTTTTTGCTTCTAAGTTGCGAGAGTTAATACGTATTATTTGGGTTTTACTTGCGAAGCGTTTATTTGTTTTTATACTTATGTGCTGAGGTAACGCGCTAACTGAAACAATTTAAACAAAGCAAGACAATGCAAACGAAAGTGAAAGACACGATAGGTTATTAAATTTACGGGTGGTAGGACCTTGTGCAAGGTCCGTCCGTATCGCTGCCACAATCTTGCTCGCTAATCCAGCCGCTAAGCAGCAGTGCTTGCACTGTTGTGTTCCGACGTGGAGACTAAGGCAGCCGGTGTAATTACTGGCACAAGAGGTATTCTATCTTAGCCCTCTGGGTTGGCAACGCATCTGCAATCTCATTGGTGTTGCGGGTGTCTATAGGCGGTGGTGATCACATACCATCAGGTGACCCACTTGCTTCTTTGCCTTCCTATTTCATAAAAAAAGATAATTACAAAAAATACACACAACGTAATTATTCCTTAATGTTATCGCAACTTGGAGATATTTAAACTGCTTTACTTGTGAACAGTCTCCAAATCTTAGAGCTATCCTCTCTCATCGTTCGAGTAATCCCTATGTTTCTCTATTCCCTGCCTTCTGCAGGTCAAAGAGAAGGCAGGGGATAGAGAAGCATTTCAATTGCTCCAACGATGAGAGAGTATATTGCTTCAGGATTTAGAGTGTCCGCATGTACAGCTGTTCACATGTAGAGCAGAGCACCTAGCACGAATCTTCTCGACACGCGTTAAGCGTCAGTGCGTCTCCTTTTAACCAGCTCAGTAGGAGAGAAACGCACTGAGTTACGAAGCGAGTTAAAGCTTATCGAGAAGATTCGTGCTAGATGCTCAGTTGCCCCAAGGTATTCATCAAAGTTTTTTCTTATTTGTGGCGCAGGAATCAAACCAAATACAATCAAAAATGCCATTCGTTGACTCCAATGATGAACGACCACCTAACCCGTTGATAGCCGTTGTCATGGCTATCAACTGCTATCAACTATCGAGTCATCAATCAACGGCAGATGGGCGATAACACGAAGCTCTGATAAGCTCGGAGCTTTTGCGAAGCTTTTGTATGCACGGTTCTAAAATATTGTTCAGTTAAAATATGGGGTCTTAACTCATGTTAAATATAATTAGTGTTAAATACCTATTAATAGATGGCATCGTAAGAAGCTTCTAAAGATGAAGAAGCATAAAAAAGCGAACTTAGAGAAAATTTGACGGTAAAAATTATGATTGCATGTTTTATTTCCAAAAATCTATTCACAATACTTCTACTGTTTACATTTCAGTTGAACTAAGACTTGGTACTGTCAGCATCATATATATATATCGGAATAGGCACAGTGATCAAAAATATCAGTACACCTAGCACGAATCTTCTCGATACGAGAACTTCGCGGTATTTCGAAAATAAAGTAGAGTTCAGATATTTTGGCCACCTTGCCTGCTCCGATATACAACGTGTCACTGGCCTATGGACAAAGAATGAACACCCGTCAGGCGGGTTCCACTTCGCGCTGTATGTAGGTACGCTCAGCCGCCTTGCCTACAGAGTAGGCAAATCGCAATAGGTTGTCAGCTGGCCGCGCGCCCGCTCGCTCGTCCTCACTGTGTCAATGTAATTGAAATCGAATGCAGCGCAACCCTAACGTGTCGCCGGGAGTTGCGGGGGGATGGCGGACGCGACTGGCGCGTTCCTTTTGGCGCGAGCCGCCTGGCGAATGTGTATGAAGTAATACGAACTTTTGTACGTGTCAATAAAGTTGGGATTTGTTTAATTGCGGTGGAAAAAAAGAAGTTTCTGTACGTTGTTAGTACGAGTACTATACCTATATAAGTCTTGAAATTACTAGTACATCAATTTTCATGCTTATTAACCTAAGCACTTCCTTAACTCGATGCGTTTGGATGACTTCATCCGGTGAAGAAAAAACTCTTTTTTTAGTCTAAGTGTCGATTTCACGCCGTTGCCGACTTTCGTCATTGTTCTGTCATTGTGCCGAGTCATTTTAGACCAATGATTGTAACGAATCAGTTGTTCGTACTTTCTTTTAAACGAGATTGTGGTCAATGTTTTTAGGTTATAATTAGCTTGGGCTATGAAATTTAATACCTAACGTCAAATGTAGGTTAAACGCTTTTTTTGAATGCAAAACTAAATTTAAGCCCTTCGTTCATTTGCGGGAAATAATATACTATTACGCTGATTTCATCTACATATTATTCTTAGATACCTAACTCAAAAATAATAAATGTGTTTGTTTGCTATTGATGAACGCGTTTGGTTATAACGGAATACTAATTTATGCAACAAGAGTGCAAAGTTAGATTTTGCTGCGAGATAAACACATGTATAAATTCAATTATCAAATTCTATAAGTAGGAATAAAAATGATCACTAGCTGTTTTTGTTTATACCTATCAGATTAAAACAAACTGGAACAAATTACCTTGCTACCGAAACCAATGCTTTCATATGCAAAACAGCTATCAGTGCGACATATATTTTTCATGCAAAAACCCACCCTCCCCGTTTCCACATGAAACAACATACATCCCATAGACAATTAAAAAAAAACACTTTCATTACACGTAACTGAAGTTTCGTATACCGTTTACTTAAAAGAGGTAACTAATTCGTGTAACATCTTACCAAACTCTTGATTTGTAAACAAATCATCGAATGTTTTTTAATTCAACTTTGATCACCAGCACACAAAACCACGAACAACCGAACTAGTTTCATAATCCCCTTTTTCATTGGACTTAATTATGAATTATTTTTTGCAATCGAATTTTGCTTTTTTTTGCGTAACTGGCAAACGCAAGTCACGGAAAACTGAGGTTGCAGGTTCGACACCTGCTACTACCCTAAATTTTATTTGTGTTGTCGTTATTTAAATTAAATTATTTTTGATTAGATAATACTAAAATAACCTGAACACTCAATAAAGGAATCCTCAATCAAACGTGCAAAGCGTACGGTCGCAACTGTCGCTTAACCCGACCAATCGCCAACAAATCCGCAAAAAAACCCGAAACCGGACACCCAAAAACCTTTGGCCGGTGTGGTCCGTTTGCTTTACTGCCCAGTGGGCCGCGAAGCTCCACTAATTGATTAAAACGCAGCCCGTCAATCGGGACTTGAACCGCCGCGGGCGCTGCACCAGGCCTGATCAAAGGTATCTGCTCCTGACTGGAGATATGACCCCATGTTATTGAGGGTGCATGCAATTGCACTGGCGGGTAAAGAATTTAGATATGTTTGTTTTAGTTCAATTGTAAAGTATTTATTTAATTAAGAAGAAATATACAGGTTGGAAATCGAATACATGAATGGCAAGCAAGTATTTATTATTCTCTAAAATAAAAGTAAGCCTCCATTGCGTACAATTTGCTATTTCCAGTAAATAAAGTAGTTGCAATGCATTTCACGTGATGAAAGAAAACAAAATTAATAGTTTTCATGGCGTTCCGTTATTTTAATTGTGTTTGTTATTTAGAGAAAAATTAACCTTATCAGTAACCCTTTCGATGGGCATCATAAAATACGGCATGTTATTTTTTTGTCCCATTTTACCGGTTCGAGTCCGGGCTAAGACAAGTGATTTTTCATAAATCCATAAATGCAGAATTTAATGTTTTTAAAAATAAAGGAAAGTCTCCTTTGCGCAGAATGTGCTATTTCCAATATTTAAGGTAGTTGCCATACATGTGGCATTCGATCTTTCCACCGTGTATATGGGTGTGATGATACATTTTGTACGTACGACTAAAGTAATAAATTAAAACATAGAATTAAACCTGTTGTTCCAAATCCACGAAAAGTATTCCATCTCAGCACTCTGGGTTGGCAGCGCATCTGAAATCTCTTTGGTCTGTAGGCGGTGGTGATCACTTACCATCAGGTGACCCACTTGCTTGTTTGCCTTCCTTTTTCATTAAAAAATCGCTGGCGGATGAAAGGGTGCTCAGGTGCCACTTTGTATTGCAATGCTGATTCTTTGGCCAAAATTGTATTGATTTCATACAACTAAACTAATACAAATATAGTTAAATCCTTTTCCCTTTAGAGCAAACTTTACTTTGTTGACTATGCAACCAATGTCATAATAGTAGTTTATGCAACTGCTATGTAATGAGAGGAGTTAAAACACCAAAGATTTTCGATTCCCTTGCTGTGTCAAAATATGCGGCATAAACGGTCGTATCTTTGGATTGCGTTAACTTTAGAAGTTGATGATCACTTACCATCAGTTGACCCACTTGCTTGTTTGCCTTCCTATTTCATAAAAAAATTGCATTTTTGCCCCAAAATGCCGTTCGTTTACAATCCCCCTAATATCATTTATTGCCCTTATCTACAATGAGCCCCAGTACCGCTGGCAATGTCTAATTCCAAAAGAGACAACGCTATCAATCGATTTATCAGACGGAATTATGTCAGTGATAAGAACGGCTGAATAATTGATCCGATGACTAACACAATCAATCAATCATTAATCACATATTTGCGCAACACTTTGTCGCAGTGATGGCCCTTTTTTGTTGTAATATTGCCTTACAAGGTTCCGTATATTGCATATTGGACTAACAAGCCAAGAACTCGCGCTGGTGATAGGACCTTCTGCAAGGTCCATCCGGATCGCTACCACTATCTTGCTCGCTAATTTTAGAGCAAGACAGCTGGTGCAATTACTGGCACAATTAGTGCTCCATCTTAGACCTCTGGGTGGCTACGAATCTGCAATCTCTTTGGTGTTTTGTGGTGTCTATAGGTGGTTTATCACTTACCATCATGTGACCCACCTGCTTGTTTGCCTTCCTATTTCATAAAAAAAAGTCGTATCATGAAGTCAGGTCCTTGGCAATAGATAGAGAGAAATAGCGGTTACACTGTCGACAAGAGCTAATCTCTTAAATTATATGATGATGATGATGATATTGCATTGGATGGACTAACAACTCGTCGAGCCAAGAACTGTCTAACGGCCAGAGCAATAGACCTGTTAAATACACATGACATGCTAGCTGCTCTAGCTTTGGGTAGTAGCTTCATGAGCGACATACAGGCACGCAAACAGTTGAACACACGTGGTCTTTTCTATAGAGGGTCGCAACGAAAGTGTGCCCTCAAAGGATTTAGGTGGCGCGTGCTATTAAATGCGGATCCCTAATTAATCGATGTTTATCACGACATATCGCGCCACACTTTTATTATTATACTGTCGGGTCGCAATAAAGTGGTAGTTGTATCTGTTTTCCATTTAATTTTAACCTAAATATGATTTGTGTCGTATTTATCATGATTTATTAGTCGGCGCGATCGATCTTTACGTGCATGCGCTGATTAGTTTTTTTCCAATAAACATCATTTAATTTTGTTATTTTAATATGAGAAGAGGTAAACAAGCAAGCGGGTTACAAGTTGGGAAGCAATCCACCTCCTATATATTAGCACCGTTGGGCGAAGTGCAAGCGCGTCGATTTGCTTTAACGAAAGTATGGGCTAGAAGACAGTTAACTGTATTCTCTTACGTCGCCTACTATAATGAATGAACTCTGACCATCTCTTTCTCTTGTCCCCAGAAGAAGCGACATCCCCGGACGGCGGTGTGAAGGAGCAGAGGGGGGAGCGGGAGGACGCGTCCCGGTCCGCGTCCCCCGCGTCCCGCGCCTCCCCCGCCCCGGATGCTGACATCGAGCACAGCATACCCGCCACGCTGATTCAGGACCCTCATGCTGAAAGGTACTGTTTCACTTGTAGTGCCTACGTACATTTAAGAATATCGTGCAATAGCACTAACAGATGATTTTTTGAGAATGAGTGTGTGCATGAGTGGGTGGTGTTATCCATGATCTTTTCGGTCCGGTTTCACTGTAACAGGGGTTACGGATGTCAAATGGCAGCCGCTCCAATGTAATAACCTGACATGTCTTCGGGATCTCCCATCTCTAAAATTTGGCAACCAGGTCAAGACGCGTGAAAACCCCGGATTCTAGAGTCCAGAGCCCGGTTGATCGCGGCGTGCGGGCACAGTGCGTGAGTCGCAGGCGGCCCAAGACTTAAATTTTTTAAACCCGGACTACAAATAAAGTCCCGCCCGGACGCTCCACGGATGCCCTCTAAACTAGGACAAATCCGTGGAAAACCGGACGGATGGCAACCCTAATTCGGGATCATAGTCAAAACGTACCCTGAATTAAGAGAAGGGGAAAAGTGCTAGGTAGTGTGACTAGGAGTATAATTAAGTAATTTAATTATCTCTTTAAGCGTAGATATCAACTAGCCTCAATTGACGCATCCATTCCAAAAAAGTCTCTAGTTGAAGAAATATCGGCTAATATTAAGTCTCTGTTTAAGCTTAGCCCGTGTTGTCATAAAAAACAAACAAAAAATTGTCTTAACATGGCATTGGTCATCAATCGAAACCATTATCATTCCCTAATTTATCATTAAGATTGATTGATGATAAAAATATATCAATGGAAAAGTACACGTCAACAATGTCATCTACATACACAGCGTAACCTACACCTCGCCTTAGCACGATTATTTCATTGTTTGCATTGTGGTGGTCTTGAGATCACTCAGTAATGTCCATCGTAACGACCCTATTGTTTTCCATGATCTGTTGTCAACTGTACCACTAACATCCACTTGCCTGCTCTCCCAAGATTTCTGCGGCTTCCTGATAGTCTTTATATCAAGCGCTTTAAGATGTAGTTTTCTTCACACGAAGCCTGTCTCTAAATTGGTCATGCCTTTCAAATGAATGGACTGAAGATAGTGACAGTTATTGTATGTATCGCCACTAAAAATGATCCGAATTCACAATATGACACTTCATCAATTCTTGTTCTTAAAATGTGACTGAACGTTAAATCTTTTACTGTTGCTATAGAATCCTGTTTTTTGGCCTTGGCTATTTAATTAAGATTGATCGATTGATGCTTTAATGTAGATAAATAGATTATTAATTCGTCAAAAAACACGCCATTTGTATATCAGTCTTTTTAGGAAACTTAATCTTCTGATGATTAGAAGGACGTTTAGACAAGTCATTTTGGTAGTGGTGTTTGGTGTGTTATCTTTAAAATATCGTTAGCCGCGTTAGTTGCAGTTTTATCTCTTTTTATATCATTTGTATAAACCGTGTTGGTTCAACTTTATTGTCATCTTTAAGACGTGCATTCTTAATGTATGCTTTCACAACGTCGTAGCATTCTTGGCTCCAAGCAGGCCTAGATTATTTTTCCTCGAAACATTTATTTTGTTTAATCAAATAGTTTTGAAGTGCCGTATCAAATCGTACGTCAGGTACCATTGTCTTTTTACTGTCTTATTGATACAGATGTTGAAAGCTACCCAATTTATTTTAGCACTTTCCTCACATTTTATTCTATTGAGCGTAAGGATCATTATTGATTGTCGCAAGGTGATATTGACTGTGGTTAATATTTGGTCCGATCAAGAAGAAAAACAAACAATATGACAAAAATACATACTAATGATGTATTTTGTGTTACTTGTCTGTATTTAATTATGCTTTCTTGACATATTTCTTCTTTGTTTGCATTCGTGTCGTTAAATTAAGCATCAATAAGATGGAAAATTATTAATTTGTTTGTGACAAGCTCAGGTGTGTCTGTGTTTTTAATACTTAAAGGATCGATTCAAGTTATTAGTCATGTATCGTGATAACAAACTGGAATTGATTAGGCAGTTTAATTGTCTTCTGACAAACAGTTAAAATTAAAGTGTGAAACGTAAGCCGTTAAAAACATTGACTTCCTCTCTCTGAATAAGATAAGTTGAAGTGTTTAAAAAAAACTTATTCATTCGTCCTCTCACCATTTTTTTCCTTTTCTCATTTGAGGTATGCTTTGACCATGATCTTAAATTGGCAGGCCAGCTTTTTACATTCGCGCTACTGCCATCTGGCCTCTGTAACCCTTGTAACAGAAAAACCGGACCGACAGGATCATGGTTACACATTCATTGACATAAACGTATGGGTTTCCTCACAACATATTCCTTTATCTTAATACGTTAGTCACTACAGTAACCTAAGTCACAAACTCATTGATATAAGGCGACCGCTGGGAATCGAACTCGGTACCCCACGATCATGAGTCCACCCCTCTAGCCACTCATTAGGCCACTAATTCTCAAATCAATTCAATGTATTATCATCCTTACTGAGTTTTGCCTTAATGTAGGATCATCGAACAACAAACCTTTTATTTTTGTCACACGACAAACGTCAACATTTTAATTAAGCAAAACATTAAAAAAAACGTTATCTGTATCCGGTGAAACAGCAGGTACGATTGTCATCACAAACCTATTTGCTTTCCCACAAAAGTTGAATTCTGTAAAGAACACTTTACTCCTTGGGGATAAGAGCCAGGTGTTGTGGTTTTAAAGTTTCCGAAGTGTAGATTTAAGTTTGGCTAGGTTACTACGTCCGCTTTTCCATCACTGTCAATTAGGTGCAGTGAGGAGACTTCATCAATCATACATTCTAGAGTTGTAGTGCTACCCTGAGGGTCCATTGTTTAGAAAATGGTTATTTGCTTTAAAATTTCAGTTCAAATCTAAACTTCGAACGTTTAAATTGTAGGAATATAAGTTCTAAATACGCGTAGGGTAGTCTCTCGTTTTTACACGTATGGTTCCGTCAACTATTGGGGTGTCAAAGACTGGGACCGTTTCCTTATTGTGCCTTAACTTGCCTAAACTTCGGAGATTAGTACTAGTTCTTGAAATCTTTTGGGGTCAGCTGTCATAACTGTACGTCATTTTATCAGTCGACATAAAAGGACACTATGAAACAAATATCACCTACTTGAATGAGTCTTTATACAATTGAGTATTCTTTTTATGTTAATAAATATAATAAGCGCTTTTGTTTACCAAAATTCAGTTAGTTCCGTATTTAAAGATATATAATGGACTATTAACTTTGTATTTAGTGTAGCTGAATTGTGATAATTATGCGAAGTAGATTGACGATCTATTCGTCCACTTTTATGTATATTTTTGTTCAAAAAGATTAAATAAATACATAACATTACTGATGGTCCGAGTTTTTAATGTGTTCTATACTAGCTTCAGTAGTTATGGCTAGACATTGATAGCAAATCAGTCAAGATATGTTCTTTTAAATATAGATAATGCAATATCGCGAAATGGTCAAAGAAAGTCAGCGATGACATTAAATTCAGGGTTATGAAAACGAAAATACGAAAGTTTTTAAGAATGATTAAATGACAAATCAAACAGTAGGTACCCACAAGTCTTGAAGACAATACAAATGTAATGAAGTTAATTTATGTCACACAGAAGAATTTCGTGGCACACTTGAACAAATAGGAGCTATGGCTTGTAAGGGATCACGTGTGATACTTTACTTCGATGATCAGTATTCAATGAGAAACCGTTGGGAATAATAATTATTAATCAATTTATCATTTCACAATAATAATAATATGATCAAAAGAGCTCAAGAAGTTTAAACAAGTTCTATTTTAACAATCTTGATATGGCATTTCCGATAAGGATGTATTAGTTGAACAACAAAACGTCGAACCTTTAAAATCGTAAATTACTGATTTAAAGACGACATTTATTTTGTGATTCATAATATTATAAGTTGCCGATTCATAACAACAGCAATAACAAATACACTTCTTTAATTCACTCATGCAAATGAAAGATAAAAAAATGGACAGGAAAATTGTACCTCATTTTTTTGATAGCTTCAAAAATATGTTTTTTTTAGGAATAAACAAGTGATTTCATAGACAAAATCAATAAAATTTTGCCAATAACTGACTATTTATGGTAGCTCCCAATAACCAGTATTTTAGTCTACCAGCATTAAATATCAGTAACAAATACATAAACACAATCAAAGCTAGACAGACAACCAAGAGATCGTTAGAAGTTTGAAGTGATGGAACTTAGATTTAATTTGTAAATTTTTAGTAAAACTACCTTAGATGTATTAATCAATTGGTTAACCATTATCGCCAATACAAAAAAACCGCTTGTTATCAAATTTGTGATGAATAGGAAATACCTTGCAAATGGATAATATCTTCCACGAGTTTTTTTTTAGTAACTGATGTAATTAAATTATTTTTTCGTCAACATTTGGTCATGTATTCGTCTGATTGTCCTTTTATCAAAATACTGTATCGAAACGAAGTCCAGATATCTAGTACATCAAATTCGAATCGCTTTCAATGTTTAGTCTCTTGAAAATTTGACAACAATCAATTATTATCTCATGAAAGTCAGAGATTACATCTTAATTTTTATCTGCAAAGTTACTTCAAAACTAAATTAGATTTGGATCAATGATTTTATCTAAATGAAGGTTTAATGAGCTGTTCTAACTCTTGTAAAGTTTCTAATAATCAACAAAATACTTGATTTCTCTTATTTGTAAGTTTACTTCTCGAAACAGTCCAAAGATGTTTGCGCTTTAAAATGTATGTGACAATAAAACATAAATATGCTTTATTGCAAATCACATTAACAATCTCACAGAACTACAGGTAATTCATAAATATAGGTATCCAAAAGGCGGTCTTATCGCTTGAGAGCAATTTCTTCCAGATAACATTTATATAGAAATAGGACAGTGAATTAAAAAGTACATAAATAATAATATATGTATGTATAAAATAGATAAATAAAAATGCATACAGTCAGATGATAAAAGGCAAAGAAAGTAAAAAGGAAAAAAGTATAAATAAACAAGTAGTATTGCTTCAAAAATGTTTGAAGCTTAAACAACTTAATTCTTTTCTTGGTTGTCTATAATTATATTCCAAGAATCCTAATTCAAAAGCATGACATTGCAGTGTGGAAATTAATGACACAGAATAGTTTTATCATTATAACTGTTTAAAATAGGACTCTACGACGATAATCCTTCTATCCTGCCCTATGTGTGATCCGTTAAGTCCTTTTATTTCTTGTTATCACTTCTTAGCAACTACACCAAGTTCCTCTTCATCTGTCGCATTTCTGTCCCCGATTTTATCACCCAGCTGTCATGCAGGCAAAACAATGTTAAATAGATTAGCATTCTCCGCTTTTATTGCTTAGAAGACATCTGTGCCGTTTTAAAATTCAGTATGTTACTGCAAAATTATTCATACTGTGTCAGGTGCCCCTATAGGACGCCCGCACGATGCAAAACTAACCTCACCTCCGGTCCAATTTCGACATGCATCGGTATTGAATGCAAGATTACGTTTTTGAGACCTGCGACATGTTGTGTAGTGTTTAAGCAGGAAACGTTGATATTAAATGAAGCTGATTTAATAGAATGATATCATTTCGGTTACGATTCCAGCATTTCAAGCCTTATACAGGTCACGGGGAGAATAGGACTGAGGAACTGGGGAAATCAGCTATTGATCATAAACTTCAAAATATCTGGTCCATTACCATTTCTTTCAATGTCAGCTGAATTTGAATTGATATTATACATATACCTACAGGAAAATAATTTGTTGCTAATACTCTTACATTGATTTTGTATAAGTAATTAAGGTACATACCAACGTTACGTTTCGTCTTAGTAAATGTCATTCTCAAAGCAAAGAAAATGGACAGAGCGCAAAAATTATTCTTCATACATTACAATACAAATTAAATAAAGACCAAGAAATTACGAGTAGCCCTTTGCTTGTTCGCAATGGTAGAATTAAAGGACAATGAATGTTGTACTTCTAAAAAGTAATTCTATGCTGATTATTTTCAAGACGTACGTAAAGCAATCTTAAAAAACTGCCTTTCATTTTCTATTTAATGTTGATAGAGTTCATTTAATGCCCTTGAGTCACCATTTCCCAGAGAAGCGTTAACGCTCGACATAAATCGTCAACAGTGTCTACATTGACGATTTATTTGCATGTAATCCCCTACTCAACTTTTGGGCCAGTCATGGAAACTATCATTGCCAAAACAGCTCCTTGGCGTTTCGTCTCTTTTTTCCTACTGGTGTAAAAGGGACGCCGATACCTGTCACATAAAGACTGGTGATTGATTGACCCGCACCCGACTAACGATTATAGGAAGCTATAAACAGCTGGCGATTTCGTTTCAAATGTTCGTGAGTCAATTTTAATTCGTATTCGTGATGTAGTTTAGTTCCTGCGAAGTTGGTAATGATTTAGAGTTGAAATTTGGCTTTTAATGGATCAGCTTTGTTATAGTTTTGTTTTGATTTGTCTAAGTCGTTTCGCGTGTCTATTGTTTAGTCGACGTCTGTGCGCTGTTTACGTAGACGATGTAATACCTGTAATCGGAATCTTGGTAACAGCCCAACGTTTACACCCATCACATTTTCTTCCGCTCTAAATAAAACCCGACATTATTTTCCTTTGTCAGAGCAGGAAATCTGTTCATGATACACGTAAATCCGTCGTCCCCTGTCTGTCCCGGTGCTGTTAAAAGGACTCGTCTCGTTTTGTTAACGCGCCATTTCCTTGTCAACGCCGTCAACCCGGCCGGTAATCCACTAAGCCCCCGAGACTTTATCAAAACGGACACCGTATTCGTTAGAGTGATGTGTGGTAAACAGGGTGATTAGAATCCTGTTGATTGGTCGTCAAGGATCCTCTACTACACTAGCACTATGGTGAGTCAGCAGAGTGGCTTCGCTGTCAGATATGTCATCGGTCCGATCGCCCGTCACTGCATGGCCACCTCGCGCATCGCACGCACGCTTGCATTACGCAGCGCCACCCCTCGACAGGAGCACAGCTAGCTGTCTTGCTCCTTCTCCTTGGTTTTCCGGTTTGTGTGGGCGTGGGTCTCGCTCTGGCGAGGGGCGTGCGGGGCGGGGAGTTGCAGGCGGGTCGTAAATCACGAGGCGCCTCATTCCACGCGGGTCCGCCGCCGCCGCCGCAGGCACCGCACTTCCCTTCCGACCGCCGGCGTCGCGCCGCGTCTTTCGCGACGTGTTTACTTTTATTTTTGGGAAGTGTGAATTCTACAGTTGTCTTGTCGCAAGTGTCATATGTTTGCTAAGTGAATTGATGGATCAAAGAGTTTCTCGACGTGCGGCGTTGAGGGAAGATTGAAAGATTACGTCCAGAATGATCGTCGAGCCGGACCACGTGAGGTATGTATTTGTGGTCTTGTTCGTTGCATTTCTATTAAGAATTACATTATACGTACAATGCAATGTGTTTTCTCTTGTATTTGGTAAATTTTGATTATAGATTTACTAACTGTTACTGTTTGTTTGCCAGCGCATTATTTAACAAAGACTTAGAACTTTCACAGAGCTTTTAATGTGGATACGGCAATTTAGTTTTCCTTCCTTTTTATTTCGATGAATAGTCTCCTATTTGTTAGGGAAGAATTAATATTTTTTCCCAAATAATGGTGACTATTAGACTATTTAATTAATCGGACTTGAACGTTTTTAAAAGTTCAACTTAATAACTCTTTGGATTACTTAAGATCTGAAAATAAACAAAATTTTCCACTACATTATTCTTACAAGAATTTAATAAAATCTTTTATAATTCTGTTATTCCGCAGATTATAACTTTCCCGTTATTTTAGTTCTAGACAAATAAAAAGTTCCCCGACTTCTGTTTTGTTACCGAACCTTGTTTGTTCGAGATGCTTTCATGTTGAAGTATTAAGCTTTATTTATAATCCTCTTCCTTTTTAGCTTTTTAATAGCAGATATCTGAATAATAAAATTTATATTCTCATAAATATCGATAAGGGTCTCGCCTGATTTTTTATCTGATGCGACGTTGTTTTTAGTACCAGGTATGACAAATTGATACCGGATTGCCATAATTTATTGACAGTTTTGATCGATTAAACTTTGTAAAATCATAGTTTACCGTAATTTGATTTTAATTTAGTTTGTTGTTTTGTTTTAAAATCAAGTTTAATTACAGTTTCATAAGCGAGTGCAAAACAGTTTTTGAAAGGACATCAAAAGAAATTGTAAACAGTTTTTGCTTCATCACTTCATCGGTATTCAGATCTATAAATTAATTATAATATTTCTCATTCAATATTCAAAATCTGACAGCGCCATTAAAATACTAAAAACATCATAAAAACGGAACGCCGCGGTTTTGTTTACTGTTCAAATTCAAATCCGAACCAGTTCGATGTCACCTCTGTCCGAGAATAGATCTGCGTCGCGTCAATCATTTAACGTTGTCATTTGTTTGTCCCCAGGGAGAGCCCGAGATGCCTGTCACGAGAGTCGTCGGGCGCGCCGCGGTGCCCCTCCAATGACTCCGTGTACTCCGGCCGCAGCGGGCCGGGCCTCCCCCTCCAGGCCGCGCTGACCGCCGCCCTGCCCGCGGCCCTCCTGCCCCCCCACTCGGCAGCAGTGGCGGCGTACCTCGGCGCAGCGGCCGCCGCCGCCGCCCAGCAGCGCCTACTCATGTCCGCCTGCCAAGACGACATGACCGACTCCGAACGAGCTGACGCTGTCCTAGACTTCAGCACGAAACGTAGCGACTCACCGCACGACGATGATGACGCGGACGACGTTGTCAATCTCAGTAAGATGCCCGAAAACGGGCCTCTAGATCTATCTGTTGGCACCCGCAAACGAGGACCAGAGGATTCACCGTCTCCGGTGCCGACCAGGAAAAGTTCTAGAACTTCGGAATTGAAGCCTAGTCCGTCTCCATGGAGTACGCCAGTAGCGCCGCACCTGCCATATTTTGCGGCAGCTGTGGCGGCTGCCAGCCTGTCTCCAAAGGGCGGTATTCCGGCCGAGTGGAACGGCAGGCTAAAACATGGCGGTCCAACACCCAGCGATGCGACTAAAGCCCTAGAGAAAATGAGCGAGCTCAGTAGACTTGGAGGCGAGGAGCTGTTCCGATCAGTACAGAGCGCGGCCTTGGGAGCAGGCTTGGCATCCAACTCGGCTGCTAGACACTCCGCCTGGCAATCTCACTGGCTAAACAAAGGCGCTGATCAAACTAGAGATGTCCTCAAATGCGTTTGGTGCAAGAAAAGCTTCAATTCTCTCGCCGATTTAACGGTTCACATGAAGGAAGCTAAACATTGCGGCGTCAACGTCCCGGTGCCGCCTACGAGTGGAACTCATATGCCACCGTCTCTGCACCCGCCTACTAGTTCACCATCAACACCATCACATAATTCGTCGTCTTCGAGCGGATCATCAAAGCCGAGTCAGAGTGACTTAAATTTACTAATCAAAGAGAACATGCCGATACCAAGGAAGCTGGTCCGTGGGCAAGACGTCTGGTTAGGCAAAGGCGCCGAGCAGACTAGACAAATTTTGAAATGCATGTGGTGTGCAGAGAGCTTCCGCTCACTAGCGGAGATGACCAGTCACATGCAGCGGACTCAGCATTACACGAATATAATATCGCAAGAGCAGATCATCTCATGGAAGTCCTCTGATGAAGCTAAAGGTTCAAACTCAAGCAACTCGGGATCCAATAATCCAGCACCGCCTACGACGGGCACCAGCAGCCACGTCAGCGCAGTTTTAACTTGTAAGGTTTGCGACCAAGCATTTAGTTCCTTGAAAGAGTTAAGTAATCATATGGTTAAAAATTCTCATTACAAAGAGCACATAATGCGATCTATTACGGAAAGCGGGGGTAGGCGGCGTCAGACTCGCGAAAAAAGGAAGAAATCTTTACCGGTTAGGAAACTTCTTGAGTTAGAGCGCGCGCAACACGAGTTCAAAAACGGGGAAGGCAATGGGGTCCCAATGGGGAAACCAATTAGGGATTTTAGTGCGGGGAGCCGAATTTCATGCGAAAAATGCGGCGATAAAATTGAGACTGCTGTGTTCGTCGAACATATACGGCAATGCATAGGCGCGCCAATGTCTAATAGCCAAAGGAATTTTTTGAAGAGCGCTCTCCTTACTAACAGCATCATCCCCCCCGATGTGCCCGGGCATGTCACCCCCACTGGTCGCGACGGTCGCAAGAGCATCAACGATGAGCTACCATCTCCCGGCTCCGCGCATCACCGCTCGCCTTCTTCCGTGAACGATTCCTCACCGAGTTCCAAAGACCCAAACGCGAGCAATGAAAAAAGCTCGTCACCTTCGGTTCTCAACGCCATAGAACAATTGATAGAAAAGAGTTTCGATACTAGATCGCGGCACTCGGTCCCGGGCATTCCCGGAGGGGCTTCACACGCTCCGATCGGTTCTAGCATTCTTAAGAGATTAGGTATAGATGAGAGCGTAGACTATACGAAGCCGCTGGTAGACGCGCAAACTATGAGCATGCTGAGAAGTTATCACCACCAGCAGGGGTACGGGCGTCGCGAGCGCAGCGGCAGCGAGTCCAGCTCGATGTCCGAGCGAGGCGGCAGCAGAGTCGAGTCTCTCACACCCGATAGGAAACTAGACGCGTATCACATGACCCCGCGTACAACTCCCGACACCCGTGGCTCCCAAACTCCCGCTTCCGAAGACCGCCCTGAAGTTAGAATAAAAAAAGAAGTCACCGAGGACGATGATCGCGAAAACGGAGTAGATTTGAGCAGTCAGCCGGTGCGGGTCAAAACCGAGATCGACGAAGACGAGGATCCTCCGAGACCGAGTAGTTCTCATGAGGACGGGAAGGCTGTCCCGAAGCGCGAGAGCGAGGGCTCCAGCCCCGCGGCCAGTCCCCGCAGCCCCGCTAGTGATCGTTCAGGGCACACTCCAGGTGTGGATAGGAAGCCGGCTTCCAGTCTAGGCGCGCTCTCTTCCATGTTTGATAACCTAGCGAGCGGAGGGTCTTCTAACGAGCCAAGCTCTTCACGCCGCAGCGGCAGCCACCCTTTAGCTGCCCTGCAAAAGCTCTGTGATAAGACGGAGACTAGTACGTCCCGCGCGCCGGCCCCGGCGCCCTCTCCCGCCGGCCCGCCAAGCATTCTCACGTTCAGCTGGGCGTGCAACGACGCGGTTGTAACCGACTCGATCATGAAGTGCGCTCTCTGTGACACGCCGTTCGTATCCAAGGGGGCGTATCGGCATCACTTGTCAAAGATGCATTTCGTGAAGGACAGCGCTATGCCGGAACCGGTCCCGATGAAGGCGACGCCGCCGACGGCCTCGCCCGGCACGCACAAGAGCGGAGGCTCCACCGCCGCCTCCCCGCAGGACCCGCGCAGCCCCTCCCAGTCCTTCGACGAGAGCCCACACTCCAAGTTCCTCAAGTACACGGAGCTTGCGAAGCAACTCTCCAGCAAATACGTATAGACTGCCCGGTCGCGCCGCAGTTGTGATCATACCATATCCTGCTAAACCCTGCTAAGTTAGGTTCGCCGCGGCGACGCTAAGTATTTCGAAACTCTTTGCCAATTTAATTATTTAGGTAATTGTTAGTCACCGCATAGTTCGGTTAGTGTAATTAACGATTAGCGACTTAAGTATACGCCAAACGTCTTACGTTCATTTAGTGTAAGGAGATATTTTCAAATAATGCCTTTAGGTGAAGTCGATCGGTTGTCGGGCCGGAGCGGCCGCTTCTCTTCCTTACTACGTTGTAATTCCATTTCGATAATTGTAAATATAAGTCACGTTAAGTCATAAAAGTTCGATTCGATCTCTTGTAAATGTATTTTTGCTATAATCGGAGGGATGTGATCGCGCTGCGCCCGCGCACAGCGGGCGCGCGATGTCCAGTATTTTTTGAAATTCGTTGCAATATCATTTGTGTTACTTAATTTTTTACTTGTATCAGAGTTAGGGTTAACTTGGATTTTAGTTTATTCTATGTATATTTTGAAGTTTTAGTTATTCTGTAGATCCGCTGTAATCTCGGAGATCCAATCTCTTTCGTTCGTGTTGTACATACAGTTGGCATGGCACGCAATACGACACCATCTCCTTAGTGTAAATTTCGGTCTAGGTACGCTCTCCCCGCGAGAAAGCTATTTATTATTTAGTGTTAAGTACGTTAGATATCCCACGTCTGTGAACACTTGTATACCATTATACCAGCGCATTAATCGGTTGTCCAAACCAATAAGATATTTAAAAGGAGTAAAAAGTGATAGTACGAGTTATACAGTTTTTTCTTTATAAAGGAATGACTACAATCGTATACGTTAGACCTTCAGTAAAGATATACTATCTTCCATTGTAACTGCGGATATACGACTTGTATATACGGTACTAGCGAGTGAAAACTCTGTTATATTTAAATAAAAATATTGTAAACTGTCTTAATTGTAAGTTTCAGACGATATCAAAATTGAAGCAATGTGTTGACTCTTCGCATAATATTAGATCAATATTTATCAGTAACTCAGTATACGATGTTTTACTTGTGCGTCACTTTTTAGAAAAAAACTTTTGATCTTTTTTTTTGTTTTCTTTCTCTAAAATTATGCGACGGGTAAAAGTTTTTCTTGAAATCGAAATTTTGAAATCTATAAATTTATCATTTTAACGATAATATTAAACATACGAGAAACGTTATGTATACGCTAGCTCTGATGGAAAAAATTTTTGCTCATTCTTAAAAAAATGGTGTTGAAATATTGATTTTACCAAATTTAATAATCTTATTTAATATTTTTATGTTGTATTTCAAAATGCAATTAAAAGCTCAAAGAAATATATATGTTACATACTTAAAAATGATTATTTTATTTTGTGACCCTTTGTAGTTCTATTGCACCTTTATAGAAAATATTTTTATAGATTTTAACTACTTATCTAAGTAAAAAAAACCTGAAAATATTTCCAAATAAAGTATACTAACCAACTCGCTACGTAACTCAACGCGTCTCTCTTACTGAGCCCGTTAGAAAGAGATACACAAAGTTACGTATGGCATATCGAAAAGGTTCGTGCAAGGTACAGTCAAGGAAATTGAAACACGTACCACCGTAGAACCTAGTCGAAGAGACATACGCATGACATTTGTGTGACATAGCCTGGCGTTCAACGCGTCGCGTCATTGCGATAGGGTTCTAAGGTGGTACGTGAATATATTTCCCCTACTGTACAATCAAACAATTGATCCATACGCCACTGTAGAACCTTTTCACAATCAATGTCTTAGTGACTTTTGAATATATATATATAAATTAATTATTTTATAAAATAGGAAGGCGACCGAGCAAGTGGGTTACCTGATGGTAAGTGATCACCACCGCCTAAAGACATCCGCAACACCAAAGAGATTGCAGATGCGTTGCCAACCCAGAGGGCTAAGATGGAATACCTCTTGTGTCAGTGATTACACCGGCTGTCTTGCTCTCCACGCCGGAACACAACAGTGCAAGCACAGCTTAGCGGCAGGATTAGCGAGCAAGATGGTGGTAGCGATCCGGACGGACCTTGCACAAGGTCCTACCACCTGCAAAAATAAATGTCACAATATCTCACCGATGTCACATTGCGACAGCGTTCTACAGTGGCCCATGAATCAAAGTGGTTGACTGTACTTACATAGGAAGTATTAAATAAGTCAAAAAGACTAGAATATAGGACTCCTGGATGATGCTTTGTTGGGAATTTTACCTGCAATATATTTAAATACTGCACTCTTAATAATCTCTATCAAGCGAATGAATTATGTACAACAAACTGGAAAAAAATACCTTGCTACTCCGCGAAACCAGTGCCGTGCTCGTGCAAGTTAGCTGCGTCTTTGCGACATATCAAACGACGACCTGTATGGCACAGTGGCACATGTGTCTGCTTACTGTGCAAGAGGTCCCGGGTTCAAATCCTGGTATGGGCAAATATTTGTGTGTGTTAATAGGAATGTTTGTACCTGAGTCATGGATGTTATTTGTATTTAAGTTTGTATTCTACACTAATCTACATTAATATAATAAAGAGGTAAACTTTGTTTGTTTGTATGTAGGGGGTAATCTCTGGAACTAGTGAACCGATTTCAAAAATTTTTTCACAAATAGAAAGCTATTACTATTCCTGACGGACATAGGCTACTAATTTTACGTGAACGAAGTCGCGCGCGTCTGCTAGTTATCTATATAAGTAGGTTTATCCGTTGTGTAGTACCCATAACACAAGCTTAGCTTAGTTTGGGACTAGGGCAATTGGTGTAAATTGTCCCAAGATATTTATTTATTTATATATGTTCATGCAAAAACCCAGCCTCCTCCGCTACCACACCAAACAACATATATGACACAATATGAACATATGTATGTCACACAGACGCAGCTAACTTGCACGAGCACGGCACTGGTACTAATCAGGGCCCAATTTCATAAACGCGACAGGCGATAGGTGACAGTGACAATTCGCCATACATTACTGTGTCGACAAATAACGCTACAAACTTACAGACGTTACATCATAGTGGGCAAGCAATATATATCGAATTATCACTGTCGCCTGTCGCGTTTACGATATTGGGCCCAGATAGTGGAATTTTTAGATTGATATCACATTTTTAAACGTTAAATAAAAGAAGGATCGAAGCAAGACTTTGCCATCGCACATACACAATATCAAGTTTGGAAACAATTCACTAGAAGTTGGTCAAAATGTATAGAAAAGCAGGCGAAAGACATCTGCAATTGTATCGTGAAATAATAGCATTTTTTAAATAACACCAAATGAGCTAGGTGAACTGAAAGACAGCCTAATGTGGCGACAGTTCTACAAAAACACGCTAGAAAAAAAAACATAAACAACTTTTAATCAGTGTCAATGACCTGCCATGTCAAACCTGAATGAAGTCGTCCTTCAAACGCTGCGAAGTCATTTTATCGTAATTTGCTAAAGTTAATCTATGTTTACTTACACTGTATCATTGAAATAGTAGAATTATCAGTCAGACACAGACAGCATCTTTTATAGTGACCCTAACATGACCAGACAAGTCTACTTTATCTGAGCTTAATGTGCTCTTTTTATGACACTATTTTGACAGAGACGCAGCGAGATAAATTAACCTGAGCCGCTCACGTTAGTACCACTAGAGGCGTCTAAAAAAACCGAAAATAATAATTCCGCACAAAAATACAGGCTGGTTTTTTGTAGAATTATTATTTTGTTTGAGAATAACAAAAATAAACACCCTGTATTTTTCTAATTTCCTCGACACCACTACAGACCTCCCCTAATTCCACCAATAAAACCTCTGTCACACGACCTTAAATCTCGTTCGGAATCACTCAACGCGACGTCTCAACTCCACAGCCTCGCCTTAATCACGATAATGACATCATTCATCGCCGCTTACTCACTTTCCTCACCAATTTGACACAACACATCCATAACTTACACCAGAACGCTTTACACTGCTGGTTTTGAGGGAGTAAATACAGTTATTGTGGAACTAAAGCAGCAGTGGTTGCGTGGCGCAGCGATGCGTTGGGGTCGCGAGAGTGACACGAGCCGTCAGTCAAACCCTCGAACGCGGCGCTTCTAGCTACAGGTAGAAGAAAACGTACGGGTCCTTGTTGCGTATACAAACATCCTGTAGAGACCCAGGGCGTTTGTATACTTACACAAAAATAGACGCCGCCTGTCATCACAAATTATCAACGGCTCCAGCTTTATATGTTGACGACCGGATTGCCTAGCTGGTGGTTAGCGACCTTAAGAAGATAGTGAATACTACTGTTTAAGGCCTCTTCTAAACCCAATGACCTTGGGGATATGGATGTCTGTCCCTTCAGTACCCACTGCTGCTGTACATTGTTAAATGTTTTGAGAAATTTGATAAACGAATATTTAAAATGTATGCCTCAAAAAACAATCAAAGAAATCATTTTATATAATACAGCAAGGAATATTATAAAATTTCGTAGTATTCCAAATTGTAGCAGTAATGTGCTAAAAACTGAACAAATAGGAGTTTGGTTTTTTTCAGTTCTATTAACTAAAATAGATTTAAAAGTACCTGTTCATGTCTTTCAGAGTTTTCTTTATGATGTGAAAAACGCCCTAGTTAATGAAAAAACAATTACCTATTGCCATCCCTTGTTTGAATTTTGGGAACGAACATAATAATACTTCACTCTGCGCTGCGACTGCGCTGCTCAACGCTCTGCTTGCCGCCACACCACACTCATCGGTTATGTTTGCGTAATACGTAAGTTTATAAGTAAATACTTCTCAATAGTTTGACGAAATCGTTATAACGCTTCTTAACTGCAATGGTAGGTATAGTTTATTGATTCATAGAATAAATAAAAATGCTAAAATCTTTAAAAAAGTGCATAAGAATCACCAAAAATTCCGTTAACTTACTGATGAACTAAAATAAATCGGATACGCTGTCAGTCAATTAGGGGAAAAAACGAGGCTTTCGTTTTTGCACTGTTTTAAACATATCAAATCAATTATTGAACGTTCCCGCCCAGCCCCTTGTCCCGTGTGTCCCCACAGGCTGAACAAGACGAACGCGCCTCGCGCCGACGCTGTCTGTCACTGCCCCAATAATGCCCCCAATTACCGCAGCATTAAACGACGAAGGGGTAAACAAAGTCAAACTTTGGGACAACAGAGGCCTTCTTGGTATCAAATAGTTGCAATCACCCATTTTAGAACCTTTTTGTAATAAAGGTCACAGTGTTTCTAGTGGCTGGTACAGTCGGCCTCAGCACTAGCTGACCACTTAAGAGGAGTGTGAGCCCAGCGCTCTCCGAACAAAAGGCGATAACGTTTTCCACCCTCTAAACCATAACCTATAGCCACGTTTTTTTTGTATGATGTCATTATGCCCTAGAATTACATAGGTTTGTATGTTTTGATTTTTTAAATATTCTTGACAGTTTCGAAAATATCCACAATTTATTGTTTTATATGAAACTCCTAAAATGCAAATATTGTCAAATCTCATCATCATCGTCATCATCTCGGCCATAAGAAGTCCACTGCTGAACATAGGCCTCCTTCATGGATTTCCAAAGTGACCGGTTGGAAGCAGCATGCAACCAGCGCCTTCCTGCCACCTGTATGAGGTCATCGGACCATCTTGTGGCTGGTCGTCCTACGCTGTCAAAGCTATGAAGAATAATTAAAAAATCAAAACATACAAACCTAGTCCTAGTTCTAATCTAGTTCTAAGGCATAACGACAACATACCAAAACATCATTGCCATAGGTTAAGGTTTAGATAGTGGAAAACCTTATCGGTGTTTGTATGGGGAGCGCTTTTTGGGGCTGGGTTCACACTCCTCTTAAGAACCCTGTTGTAGTAACATATGAAATGACAGTTGCTGGAATGCGTCACATTACTGACGGTGACAAGGTACTAAAATTTTCAGCTACTTCTGACGCTCACCGTACAGTCAACCAATCTCAACTCTGGGCTATTTTCTTATTGATAGGGAAATGAGCATGCGGGTCATCTAGCGACCAGCGACCGTAAGTGGATCGCTGATCCGTTGCCGACCTATAGGTTGGGCCTCCGAATCTACCATACGACACACAGTAGCAAGGTATTCATGCCAGTGCCGCGGTGTTCTGTATAAGTGTAGCACTACCCAGGTCGACCCGGTCTTGCTGAAAAATTAGCTTTGGCAATCAGCTGCCATATTATGCTGAGTGGGGCCCATTTTGCACTGTTCGGCACAGTTTTTTTTCTTTTCTTTTTTTCTCTGTTAAATATAAGTATTTTGTAACTAGGCTTTTAAATATTTAGTTCTATTTAATGCTATGTAACAACAACAAAATCACAAATTTTTTGTTTTATTTCTTCGTTTATGTTGTGTCGAAAGTGTAAAGAAATGTTTTTTCTTTTTCTTTTCTTATGGTTAGGTTACTGTTTATCCGGCTCCGTAGGAATTCCCGTGCTAGCTTGTGGGTGGTAGGACCTTGAGCAAGGTCCGTCCGGATCGCTACCACCACCAGAGCAAGACAGCCGGTGCATCGTGTCAAAAGAGGTATACCATCTTAGCCATCTGGGTTGGCAACGCATCTGCTTGTTTACCTTCATATTTCATAAAAAAGGCTCTTTTTACATCATCCTTCGTTACAGAGTCGCATAAAATGGAAGCAATGATTCATTGTCGATTTATCTTCTTTATGGCGGTGAATGAAATAATTCTCTTGCTCTTGTTTTAATTATAGTTTGTTATGGAGTCGTAAATTTGATGATGCATAGTATTTTATCAGATCTCCGGTGAAGAAAGTTTACCATTGTTTTGGTCTGAATTCGGGTTACATTGGCCAATAGCAACAATTTAAGATTGTAGAGTGTAGGTAGCTAGTTGCTCCTTGCTTTACCTACGAATAGGCCGTCTCGACCGGGGTGGTATGGCACTTTCACTGAACAGGGCGTGTATTAGGTACAAAGTAGCGGGCTTCTAAGTTTCGTATGGTGATTGAAGTAATCCAGAGGTCCAGGCCATATAACATCTAAACATGTATAGTCGACCAAGAAATTGCTTGACCACTTTTCGACCGTATTACAAAGGGATAAGGTTCAAAAGTGGTAAAGCAATTACTTGGTCGACTATACCTATTCAAAAGGCTTTAATTTTTCTATCTACATTGTCCAAACTTTTTTTGGGTTGGGTTTGTTTTTAGTTTATAATCTTCTTTTTTCTCGCTGCCATCGTTAGGTTTTGGGTATTTACTATCACATCAATGCATATTTACTTCATTTCGCACACCATCACAAGTGTAAATTGTAGTCATGAAAGCCCAGCAGCTCTGGGAGTTATAGTACCTATTTGTACTTGACAACGATTAAAGGGTATATTTTCAAACTCCAGACCTTTGATGTGATTTGTATGGCACTCTTTTGGTAAAAAAAAACATGGAAACGGTGACAATTTAATAGTGTTCCTGCCAGTACACGCTTAAAGAACACACATTTTCGCAGATGCGCTTACCCTCTATCATCGCTACCAACATTTAGTAAACAAAAGATGCGCCATACAAATTACACCAATGTTGACCAAAGACATTTTGAAAATATACCCTAAAACTACAGGCCATTTTAGGCTACTCTAGACTACCTTTGCCAAAGTATGCCGATTATACAAGTCAATGGCCTCTAAGCCCTTAATAAGCCTCCCAAAGGGTGACCGATGTCCCTCGTACATAGTTGCCGAAATAAATGATTTAGCCAGAACCCGTAATAGACGGATTGATGGTGACCTATACCCTGCCATTTGTCAGGTTGCTGACTTTCTTTCGGCTATTCTAAGACGGGAGGATTTCGTTAGTGAAAAGTATATAAACGCTAAATATTTGTTTTAAATTTATAGTGATAGCCATTGGCGTATACAGGGGTAGGGGGTCATGACCCTCCCCCCCCCCCCATTCGATGCTGTATACGACTCTAGATAGAGCTATACCGTTGCTGGTTGCAAAAATAGACCCGTTCTACCGAGGTTTATAGTACTTTCTTTACAAAACACTTTTTTTTTCATTAAAGAAATAGGAATGCAAACGAGCAAGTAGGTCACCTGATAGTAAGTGATTACCACTGTCCATCGACACCCGCGATACCAAGGAGATTTCAGATGCGTTGCCAACCCAGAAGGCTAAGATAAAATACTTCTTGCGCCAGTAATTGCACCGGCTGTCTTGCTCTCCACGCCGGAACACAAATAGTGCAAGCCCTGCTGCTTAGCGGCTGGATGTTAGTAGCAATCCGGACGAACCTTGCACAAGGTCCTACCTTCAGCTTAGTTCTACTCCCAAGCTTGAAGTAGTAGCTTGCTCCTTCGTTTCGTACAGTAAGATATCCGGAGGCTTAAATACTGTGTACAACGGGTGGCGGTGTCTTCTTATTAAGGTGACCGTATTCTCGTAGTCTTCCCCTTTTCTTACAAAAAACTTCGATTTGCATTGTCGATTGTATTCGCATTGACTCAAGACATAACATAATTGAGTACGAATTAAGAAACCTTACCGCAGTGGGTGTACGTGGGTTGATTTGATTGATTTTATCAAGTATTTTTGAAATATGATAACGACGTTGTCTTAAGATGTATTCTCAAATGAAGCATGTGTTTGGGATATAAGTCGCCATAATCAAGTTCCAGCCATAAATAATAAGAAAAACACGTAACAGATTAGATAAAGCTGACACTGTTTGTTTTGGACGCGGTTCAGTGTTTCGGGTGGGTGTTTAGTTATGAAGCTTTGACAATAACTAATTCGAGCTTGTCATAAACTGCAGTTGTCAAATGAGCAAAGTGATTTGTGACGCGAAATATTATGGGTATATACTGCAATGTATAAACTTATTATTTATTTTTTAACATATAATAGGCGAACAAACATAAATTAATAAAAAAAGAATTGAGAACCTCCTCCTTATTTTGAAATCGGTTAAAAATAGAAAGTCAGAGTTGAGTGGTATTTTTGACTGCCTCCGATAATGTTTTTTTTTATTCTTTATTTATTTAAGGGCTTTGATCAAAATTGAACATGTCAGCCCCATTAGAAAACAATACAAAAACACATCAAAGATCCACAACACAACAAGAAAAAAACTATTTTATCAAACATCTGTACAAATTCCTAGCTGCATCGCTAGTTGCCGATAATGTTTGATGGTAGCTGTAAGTGATCATGCACCACTGCCAATACCCAAAACACGAAGGAGACTGCAGATGCGTTGGCAACCCAGAAGACTAAAATGGAACCCCAGTGCCAGTAATTTTATGTGTGATTTTATTTTCTACTTTTTTGACAGGGTTAAAACGTAGCCTATATCCTTGTTCGACCTTTCAACTATTAAGACATTCTGACTCTTCGTTACGGTGTACGGAAGGAGAAACAAACGAACTCACTTTTGCATTTATAATTTTAATATGGTTTATGGAATGTGATACAGTCTTTATTATTTTAAATAGTCATTAACGCTTATAAATCTTATAATCTATTAAGATTTAAAAAGACAAGTTAAAGCATAAATAAAAGCGTGACTTCAAAATCTAAAGTCACAAATTCTTTAACCCTAGCGATACGTAAGCGACTCCACTGCTTTTATTTGTCCCCCAATTCGAACTCTAAGACTAAACTTCCGTAACTGTCCAAGCGGCATCTGTCACCCTGATGGATAGCCCAACATGTGTCCATTATGGGTGCGTCACAAGTGTGGACAAAAAGGTTAAAAAAACCATGGGGCAGACGCTTTTGGAACAAGGGAAGTGAATTTCATGAATATGTTAGAAAGTTGCATTGTTAAGATAGGTCTGTACCTGTAGCTGGTTTCAGGTGAATTGAATAAGCATCGCAACTAGCATTATTACTGGCTATAAAATGATCGCTTTTGTCTGTACAAAAAAATACCCTTGGTTGACTTTCTTACCGGTATCTTCTCATTAGAGGTTTTCCGAACGGATGGTAAATTGTATGACATTCATAAGTGCTTCCTGTAAGCCTAATCATATCAGATTGGTGGTGCAAGAAACGTAAAGGGGGATCTATACACTCGAGGAAACATACGTCGATGATTCGCGTACCCCTTATACCTAACTTCTAGAAAACATTATGAAAAATCTTTACATACAACGCGGAAACTCTCACTGTTTTCAGAAATGGCCAAAGTAGAACTGGTCCATTAGTAAATATTTTTTTATAGATTTACAAAAAATATACTTATTAGAAGAAGGTTGAAGGGACGTCTACGCAACGCAAAAAGAAGCAAGTGGTCTACGATAAAAGATAGTTTGGGGACCTCTGTTATATCTAACGCTGTTTTTGCTAAAAGAAAGACTTCTGTACTTGTAAGAAATATTATTTACTATGCGCTTAGGCGTAATGATCTGATCTTTCACCTCTAAAACATAAGCGAACTCGCACCTCTGAAATTTTCTACGAAACTGAATATGGAATATGTGGACACCCGTGGCCCGTTTCACGAAGCTACAAGTTACAATTTTACAAGTCTAAACCGGCAACATTGGTCAAGTTTAGCTATCCAGCGCGGGGACGCCGCTTGTATTATGGGCAGCATACCGCGGGGGCCTCATCTTTATAATTTGTAATTAGTTTATATTTTATTTTAGTTCTTAGGTTTTAAGTTTATGTAGTGTTTTTTGTTAATTTTTACATTCCATGAATAAATTAATAAATGGCAATGGGCATAATGAACAATGTTGCCGGTTTAGACTTGTAAAATTGTAACTTGTAGCTACGTGAAACGGGCCACCGGTCGCTCCTGTGCCTTTCAATTTTGAGTTGTGTGTTAATTCTTTTTAAAGTATCCGATCCGTAGTGAGCGTCTAGTGTAGGTTTTTGTTACAATAAACGCTACGAACGCGTTAGCGTTAACTTCTCAATTACTATGGAAGCAAAAACAGCGCCTCTTGCGGCGCGTATCCGCAACAAAATGTTTCCATACAATTTAAAAGTTAACGCTGACGCGTTCCTGACTTTTTTTGACAGAAAACTTACACTAAGGGCTCTGGCTCTTAGAAACAACAGCACAAAGCCCTTTCGACGTGAAAGGATATTTATGCCATATATTTTGTGATAGTAAATATCTTTGGGACAATTAACACCAACTGACCTAGTCCTAAACTACGCCAGCTTGTTTCTAGTACAAGTACCTACTATAGAGAGAAGCTAAACGTAAATATGTAGATAAATTGTTTACTTAAACACATACAAGACCCACAACTCTCAGATACAAACATTCGTAATTATCATACAAAAGTTTTTCTCTTTGTGACAATCGAACCTACAACAACTAGTTTTCAATCATCCGTGTGACCCGGCCATTACGGTCGCTAACTACGAGCTCGGCAATCGGGTCGTCAACATATAGTGCAGAAGATGTTGATAATATTATGATGATAGGCAGCTTTGATTGCCAGGGCGAAGCCAACGGCTTCCAACTTCTGACAGCTACAAAGATTCGACCATGAGGGTAGCTACATCTGTCGGCTTGATGGATAGCCCGACATGTGTCCATTACTGCTCGCTGCACGAGTCACAAAAGGCCTGGCAAAAAACGTCATTAATCAAATTATACGCGATTTCGTGCAGGCGTCAACTTTGTTGCACTTTTGTGTAGGTGTGTGACTGTGCACGGATCGATGGAGTTGCTAATAAATTGTTAACACAAGAAAGTGAGTAATAATCGGAATAGTGTTTACTCAAGGTAAATTACACAGTAAGCGAAAGTAGCTACTGAACCAAAGGTGTTCAATATCTTGAAAAAGATTGAGCTGGTGAGGTTTATTTTCATATATGACGCCCGGATAGCCTAGTGGTTAGTGACCCTGACTATGAAGCTAGAGGTACCGGGTTCGATTCCCGGGAGGGGCAAATGCTTGTGTGATGAATACGAATGTTTGTGCCCAAGTCAATTGGTGTTACCTGTCCCAAGATATTTATTTATTATTTTATTATTATATTTTTGGAACCCTGGTGTTCCGTTGACAGGTCTTAAAGCTCCCATACGTGCAGGACTATATCAAAATCTGACGAAGCGTTCCACGCGGCTGGGCAATCAGAGTCGAGTTCTGTAAAACATTGGGTTCCGTTTGGTAATAGAATAGAATAGAACCATTTATTTCAGGCTGCATAGGCCCATAGAAAAAATACCTTAAAGACATACATATTTATAAAATAAAACATTAAAATTAGCACGTTACTTCGGCGACGTGTGACATAGTTTCGGGGTGTCTAGCAACCGTCCGCGAAAACGACGGAAAGCGACTCCCTGCGGCCAGAATTCCTGCTTCATAAAGGTCGACAGATGATCAGTCGGCATCCGCGCCACAAAGGACGTGAAATTGACGTTGTGATGGGACTCCAACAGCTCGACCCTCAGGGTAAAACTGGTCTTTACTCGTATATACTCTACGATCTCCTCAACCTTCGTAAAGTAATGCAGCCGGGACACGAACAGCTGCGTCGTAATATGTAGTAGCTAAGAGTTCCCAGTAGGTGTAAGTTTAGGCACCGCTACAGAGCCTTAACGCCCCTTAAAGCTGAATTATTATTACTTTAAAGCCACGACCCTTTTGTCCACGGCGTGCGGGTGACGCATGACGAATGACGGACACACTTCCGCGGCCCGTGATGTGTGCGTCCATCAATCCACGCGACATTGACGGCTGCTAGTGACGCGAGTTGCTAAGGTCGAAAGTTCGATATCGATAATTATTACAAACTTGCGTTAGTGCAAACCGATTCGAAATCCGTTGCGTGGTTTAGAATAGAATAGAATAAGTTTATTGCAGGCTGCATAGGCCCATAGATGAATACCTCAAAGACTAGCATACATATTATCCTACTAATATTATAAATGTGAAAGTTTGGATGTTTGTTACTCAATCACGCAAAAACAACTGAATGGATTTGGATGAAATTTGGCACACATATAGTTTATAACCTGGATTAACATATAGGATACTTTTTATCTCGTAAAAATGCATAGTTCCCACGGGATAGCGATAAGTGAGTTATACGCCGCCGTGACGTCATGAGCAGCAAAGCAACTAATTCTCAATATTTTGTCTAGGAAATATTGAAGATTGCATGTTGGGTGTACGTTTGTTTAAATTTATTTAATAAGTCTACTTGGACGAAGTCACGGGCAAAAGCTAGTTTTACATAAAAACTTAATTACTAGCACATGAAGGAGTAAGCTGCTAAGATATAAAGACAGACAGGAAGGAACGGATAGCTACTTTGTTTTATACTTTGTAACTTTGCACGGATGCAATTTTCATAATGAAAATTAAAAACTAATTAGAAAGTATTGTAAAACCTTTACCTTTGCAAACATTTCTCTAAATGACAGTGACAACCGTATCAAAATTCATTGCGTGAAGATGGACTGACAGGAACGGATCGAGACTATACTCGTATTTAATACTAAATAAAGATAAGATTAGAGATGTCTCCAAATGTTAGAAAGAAACATTGCAAATAGATGACGTGGACGAAAGTTGGTATTGAATATCGATTGTTTTAAACTTTCGCAATTTTCACTCATAATTATTTGGTCTTGAATATGTTTTGACGGTCGATGCTCGGCACATCACTAGTCAGTGCTAGGGTATTTTGGTTGTATGTAAGTTATTGCGCACTTGGACGAAACATCAGTCAGGCAGTTGGGTGCAGTTTTTCTTTAAATGGATTAGTGGCAAAGGTTTAAGTGGGGAAATTTAGTATGTTTAATTCGTCAAACAGCTTAGGTAAATATCTGATAATGTTGTACGTACAATATTAGTGTAAATGTATTTTATGCAACTGCTATATAATGAGAGGCCTTAAAACACAAGTGTGACTTTATGAAACGAGCGTCAGCGAGTTTCATAATAGGATCACACGAGTGTTTTAAGGCCTAATTATATACAGTTGCATAAATTACTTTATCTACACACATATCATAACTGCAAAAAACCCTAACAGCAAAAAACCAACAAACGAATGACAACTAGTCATGGCGGCCATTCGATCTATCCGCCAAGACGAACGTTTTTTTAAACCATAGACAAACGAATGAAGTCCCTATTGTCATAATGTGTCACTCGAGATCAAATTCATAACGTCACGAGATATCGGTAATGTGATCACCAATAAACACAGACTACTAAGAGATACTACCCAATAAAGAACAGATTTACCTACTATCACAGACAAGAAAATTCTTATAATAACATTGGTTGTAATAATGCTGGTCATTTTCTATGGTTTTTGAACGCGTTATTGAGCACTTATGATATGTGTGTAGATAAAATAACATTGTAATTTAATCAAATTCTAAATTAAGTAGAAAAAAACAACAATAAAATCTTATTCTAAACTTGCCACGTTGGATGGCAATGCTGATTCTTTGGGCAAAGTATTGCCCTGCCTTCTGGTTACGGGAGGTCTCTATAAGGCGCGCCGATAGGTCTTTGTATAGACGGCGCGCACTTGGCTCCCAGGGCCCCAGAGTTGCTTGATTAGTCATAGGCATGAAAATTAGTCCATAAAATTGCTTCAGTTTTGGCAACAATTACAAAACAAGAAATACCACTCACGCGCAGCCAACTGCGCAAGAGCTTTTTATGCCTGAATCTGTAGATAAGTTTGGGCAAGAACTGATAATGGAATTCGCTGTGTGTGAAAAAAATACTAATTTTAATTTTTTTTAGAAATTTTTATCCTTAAATTTAAAATGCTATATAATGAATGACAACACAAAGAAAAATTAGGGTTATGGCAGGGTTCGAACCTGCAACATCAGCATTCCGTGCCCTGCGTATTCCAGTTTCCGCCACATTACCGCTGCCATACCTTGCGAATTTTTCAATGTGTTTCGTCTTTACGGTCATTACATTATTGATATTTTTTCTTTGGGAAAACTACCCTCGGTGTCATCTATGAGAAACTTAATCAAGTTATCTTATTCAACTTGGTCATTAAAAGAAAAATCGAAAAAAATTAAAAATAAATAATTTCGATTACAATAATTTTATCCTTGACCAAATTTTGTTTTCTGAAACATTCACTACCAATATAATATGAATAAAAATATACCTTAGGTCAATTTACACCAACAGTTCTGCACAAAAGCTGCTTCTGTTTTAGGAATTGTACATACATACTTATATAGATAAATAAATCCCTGACTATTATATTCACCATACAAATGTTTGCCCCTATCGGGATTTGAACCCGAAACCTCTTGCGTCGTAGTCGGGGCCACTACCCACTACTTGAAGCCTATCCGGTCATATACTTTTAAATTTTTGAACACTGTTCTAAATAATCGCATTTAAAAGAAACACTTCTCTTTCGGGTACACGGTAGTGTACTGCCAAGTTCTAAATTTTATTAAACATTAAAATTACAATAAATAAAATAAGAATTACTTGTTAAACCCCCTAATTGACAACGTTAAGCTCGTTAACGAAAATCCTCTCACTTTGACGTATATACACGTGATTGAATCGTGATTTAATAAAAAATATAAAAAGGGACGTTGTCAGCTACTCAATCAGCTGTCAGAAGTACTATTGGATGTCGAAAGGTGAAATTCGAGTGAGAATTGAGCGAACAACAGGTGAAAAAGTGAAATGTGATGTGATTAAAAAGGGGATAGAGTCAGGTTGTTGAATAAAATAAAAATGAAAGAGCTAAATGTAAAACAACAGGAAGAGTCGGTTTTAACGAAAATGGGCGTAATTGTTATAAAAATAAGCCAAGAGTTATATTTCGCATTAGAAGGAAAAACGATGAGTAACACCTCAAAGCAATATTCGACGAATCGCTAGCGCGTTGTCAACTTAAGAAAACATAGACTCGTTTCTTAAAGATTCTTAAGTTTTACTTATGACGTTAATCGGGACTAAAACGCAATAATAAACTGTTTATTTATTTAACTCGACGTTTCGGCCGCATTGCAGCGGCCGTGGTCACGAGCAGACTGAAGTCGAGGGTGTGTAACGTTGAGGTAAATAAATAAACAGTTTATTATCGCGTCTAAGTCCCGATAAACTTAATAAGTATGTGTGAAAATCGCGAAAGTTTAAAACAATTGTTCTTAAGTCTTATCTATCATTATAGTATTATCATTCAAAAGTAGCCAGATATTTAGAATAAAAAGGTTTTTGAGCAACTATTAACTTGTTAATTTTCACAAAATTATTCATTCAATTAATAAGCATCTTCTAAGCATTTTATGCTCCACTTATATTTATCTAACCAGGTGTTCATTGTCCCTTGGCTGTAATGACCTTTTTAAATTCCACATCTGAAAAAAAAATAGAAATGGCGTCTACACAGAATGTAATCTGCGTAACATAACCCAGGACCCGTGGTACTGATTTGAACATCATGTCTAACTGATTGATAAAACTCACTCGCCCCGCGCGACAGCCGATTGACAGCTGACGGTATCTGCCCGAATGCTCTCCATTTTAATTTCGAGTTTTTGTCGTAGCGCCGTCAATTTTTATGATGGCGCTCGTGTTATTCTTTTACCATTTAAAAAGTATACAGAGAACACATTTAATAAAAACTAACTACATTTATTCAAAAGGAGTAACATTAACAAAAATAACTATTAAAAATTAAATTTAAAATGCAATACAATGAATAACAACACTAAGAAAAATTATGGTAATGGCAGGACTCGAACCTGCAACATCAGCATTCCGTGCCTTGCGTTTGCCAGTTTCGCCACATTACCGCTAAACAAACAAAAAACAACAACAAACAACAAAAATAACTATTTAAAATTGCCGCGTGTATGCCTACCAGTGTGATATTTGAGGAGTTCCCTCAAAATTTCATGGATCCCGTGATTAGAACTAGATATTGGTAAAACTGGACCAAAAATATTTATCCAAATTGGTTTTTAAACAACGGAATTTCGAGGTACTTAATGAAAAAGATACAACCGAATTGAGAACCTCCTCCTTCATTGTAGTCTGTTAAAAATATTAACAAGTTGGTGTATGCTCAATTTCACAATCTTGTTTTTTATTTTCTTAACTAAAAGTTAACTAAAATTAATTAAATGTAGATTTAATTTAACAAGCTAAATTACCGGAGCCTCTTATCACAGTATATTTTTTTCCCTAAAAAGAGACTGTAACCACCAAATTTTTGTAAACATTATGGTTTACTGAATAAAGCATTTTTTTAAAGTGACCACAGATCCTCTTCGTTGCAGCGCCAAACGCTGATAGCTGACTGGCAGCAAAAAAAATACGCTATGATCACCGCTCTGTCGATCAACTGAGTTTACGAACTCTTAAGTATGTACTTAGCTATACTTTGATACAGCCTCGAGTTCTAGTAGAATGTCCCCAATTTACATAAAAAACCCTCCTACATGTGGGTCCACCATCTAGGGTCTAACACTTAAGAGGAGTGTGAACCCAGCGCTCTCCATACAAACGGCGAGAACGTTTTCCACCCTCTAGCCTTAACCCATAGCCATGATTTTTTTATAATATATTGTCATTACGCCCTAGAACTAGGTTATTTCTTTAATATTCTTAATAGTTCCAAAAATATTGACGCTTTTTTGTTTTGTATGAAACTCCTAAAATGGAAATATTGTCAAATCTATGAAGAATATTAACAAAATCAAAACATACAAACCTAATTCCAAGGCATAATGACAACATACCAAAAAATCATTGGCATAGGTTAAGGTTTAGAGGGAGGAAAACGTTATCGCCGTTTGTATGGGGAGCGCTTTTTCGAGCTGGGTTCACACTCCTCTTAACTAACATGTTCTTGTAACATGATCAACTCTATTTAATAGCTTCAAGCTACATACGCTTAACATAAAATACATATTTTCTATTTTTATGAAATAGGAAGGCAAACAAGCAAGTGGGTCACCTGATGGTAAGTGATCACCACCGCCTATAGACACCCGCAACATCGAAGAGATTGCAGATGCGTTGTCAACCCAGAGGGCTAAGATGGAATACCTCTACATTGCATCTATAACAGACTATACGAAAATGATTCAACGTATTTACCATCTTAATAGTACTATAGTAGGGAGTTAACGATCGACAAAGTTTCCCATTAATTTCTGTTAAAAAATAGTGAACTTTATTTAATACAAATAACCGTCATTACTTAAAAAATCACCAAAATTTAAAACAAAACCAGTCCGGCTCATTACGAACACACTTAATCGATTGAAAACCTACCCCCCCACTTCCTGGGCTGGGCCATTGCTATTTGATTCTGAACCCTATCAGTGTGGGGATAGGGGTGTGTTGATTGTAACCTGAGCCCTGAAATATGAGTGGCACAGTCACGGAGAACAGTGATTGATGGGCATTGACTGACGTGTGCACGAAAGCGGGTGTGCTTTTACTTTGGTACAAATCACAAGCGAAAACGATATTTTTATGATATAGGACGGCAAACAAGCAGGTGGGTCACCTGATGGTAAGTGATCACCACCGCCTGTAGACACCCGCAACACCAAAGAGTTTGCAGATGCGTTGCTAACCCAGAGGGTTTAAGATGGATTTCCTCTTGTGCCAGTAATTGTACCGGCTGTCTTGCTCTCCACGCTAGAACACAACAGTGCAACACTGCTTAGGATTAGCGAGCAAGATGGTGGTAGCGATCCGAAAGGTCACAAGGTGCAGGTGGTAGGGCCTTGTGCGCATATCAGGGTGTAATCAGGGTGTTTCGATACAGAGACATGCTAATTAGGCAAGTATGAAAGAGAAACACTGAGTTACATAGCAAGTTTACGTGTATCGAAAATGTTTGTGGTATAGGTGAACTGTTAGCATCAAACACGACTATGAATTTGGCAAGAGGGGGCAAAAGCGAACGCTAAAAACGTTCAAAAGTTACGTACTTAGTTGCGATTAACAATTGGCTTCATAAAAGTTCAACGGCGATACACCTTACACCCGTTTCCGGTCTCAGTCCTTATTCCTTGGAGCTCTTGCGGATTATATGCGGATGTTAATGCGAAAATTGAACTGTTTTTCGTCATAAAATAGAAAGGCACCGGTGAACCGTTGTTCACCGATTAAATGGTTCACCAGATGATAGACCCGTAGTAGAGTAGTCACCAACGCCAAGGAAATTGAAGATGAGTTGCCAACCCAAGGCTAAGATGGAATACCTCTTGTGCCAGTAATTTCATCGGCTGTCTTGCTCTCCACGCCGGAACACAACAGTGCAAGCAATGCTTCGTAGCTGGATTAACGAGCGAAATTGTGGTAGTTATCTCAACGGACCTTTCACAAGGGCCTACCACCCGTAAACTGCAATTAACGTTGACATAAAAGCTGTGCTTGTGATTCTCTCGTCGCTGATGACTTGCACCGTTTAGTGGGGTTCAAACCCGTAACAACACAAACACGTTGACATCGGGAAGGCCAGCCGGGTTTTAATTACGTCCACGATGGACTATTATAACATTAATTTTATAATTTACGACTCATTTATGAACGCGATTAATACGTATTACTTATAAGGGTTTGGTGGAAAACTGTAGGGGTATTAGGTACCTTCTTCTAATCGAAACAACGTTTCTAGCTAGTAGCATGCTGATTAAATTTGTTCGTAAAATCGAGTTTGACAGATGTTGTTGATGTTAAGTTTTTACCCGACTACGGCAAAGCCAAAAGGAAAGGTTATATGTTTTAGACTTAATATGGAATCAACGCGTCAACGATCAATGGAGATCTGGCTGAATTTGAATCCAAATATTGCTCTAATCCGTATTTAAAAAACAAACTCTATGAATAAATATTGATGCGGTAAGGAAAAAGCTAGTAAAATACAGTTGATTCTCATTTACGATGTGAAATTTATAGTAATGGCGCTTAACTAATACGACTACAGCTGCAAAAATGGTAAAAAATCACGAGAAGACTTAGATAACAATAATCTTAGATAATGGCCATAAAAACTCTTAAAACATGCTATCAAATTTTAGTAAAAGGACACATCTTTTTCAAAACCACTTTCCGACTTTATATCTTTTTCGTACCAACCGCAGATAACATAATCACATCCACATGTCAAACATCTCTGTCCACCACATGACTTCACTTCAAACATTAATTGCGTTTAACCTAATCGATTGGCTCCCACGATTTGACATACAGTGAAACACAAAGGTTTACCCATGTTTGAACAATACGCTGCTCCATTTTAAACTCTAATTGGTTGTATATACGGTTGATGTAAGATTTGATGGTGAGTGAAGTTGTACAGTGTTTTAAAGAGACTTTTTTGCTGCCGGCTCCACTTGGGCTTATTAAGCGAGCAGTGACGACGCCCTTTGCGAGAAACGATAGAGTGGATACGACGTTAGAGAAAATATAATCATAGTAGCCACAGTAGCGGTTGTATAGTCGACCAAGTAATTGCTTGATCACTTTTGAACCTTATCCCTTTGTAATACGGTCGAAAAATGGTCAAGCAATTTCTTGGTCGACTATGCATGTTGCGTCAGCTTATAGTGTCTCAGTCGCAGATGTAGTGAATCATGACCGGGAAAAGACTGGTACGCTAAGGATTTTCCAGCTGCAGTCACAGTACTATATGCAATTCAGCTGGCTTGGGGTGCGTATGCCGCTGCTAAGCCGCCTTCCTGCCGAAGGATGTTGTGTTCCAGAGGAGTTCGCGGATAGCAAACATGACATCAGAAGTAACGACGCAACGGGCCCACGCCGTGTCGTCGTTAAAATCATTCGTTGTATACATATTTATATTTCACGAAGGTTAGTTTATTAAGGAATTGCGAAGCTCACCTTTACACTGAGGTCATCGTAATTGACTTGACGCGTATGCGATTGAATACGAGGTATACTAGAAAATAGAGAAACTTGTAATAGGACACTTCTAATACCTCAATGCCGTTATGTTATAAAGAGACTTCTGTACTTTTACTGTTATTTATTCTGTGGTATGAGCCACGTTGCCTGAAAGAAAGGTTGATATTGATAAAAATAATGATAGATACTGTGAGCAAGCTTAAAAAATGTTATGAGATTAAGTGAAGCAAAAGTTGTAGGTTAGGATCGTAGCAAATTTAAATCCGTGGTCTCTGCCTACCCCTTCGGGAAACAGTCGTGACTTTATGTATAATTGTACGAGTATGTAGATAATAGTCCAACTTGACGCCAAGCTTGCGGGGACTGAGTTATGTCAATACGGTGCGGGGGGGAGCGTGGCCGTTCTGTATTATTATTATATCATGTGACCTGACTAAGGGCCTTATCACTGGCGATTTGCGAGCGAGTTCAACGCGAGGCGCAAGCAAATTGGGCTCGCCGTGAGTTCGCAGCAGCCGCGCATCGGGCACGCCACGTCAGCGCGACGTCATCGTCGTCTGAGCGCAACCTGACCAACCAAAGTTCACGAATGACACGGATGAAATTCTATACATTTCGCTCGTCTTATTCGCTTGGTCGGGTAGTAGATTGAGCGGTGCAAACTTGCTTTCGCCTCGCGTTGAACCCGCTCGCAAATCGCCAGTATGATAAGGCCCTAAGAACTAAATCCTAAGCGACAGTAGCTCACAAAAGGAAACGTACATTGGGCAAAAGGGAAACACTATCGACTTCTCGAGGGCATCCATTGCTGCAAGTCCACTAATACAAAGGGAGCAGTGAATAACTTTTATAAGATATCATATATAATTGTCAGTGAATTCAAACGTGTATCGCGATATTCACGATATATGCACAATTATTTCATCTTATCCTGCAAAACGATCCTTTCAGATAAACTTCCAACCTATAGGATTTTTGATGTAGCATCATACATATACGATGTTTGATTTTTTAAAAATCTATAAAACTATTTCAAATTTTAAATCGGTAGCATTAATATTTGCTGATAAAACGACTCTGTGGCAGACAGGATGGACGGGCAGACGGAGTTACACCATAAAGGTTCTTTAATTGCATTTTTGGCATGGACCCCTAAAAATTAAAGTCGCTTTTAAGCCAAGACCTGTCACCAAAATTAATCTGTTCCATAGTCTTTGAAGAGAACGGATCGCAATAAATGTAAAACACATTTTTCATAAAAATCTTATCTCAATCCCAATGATATTTCAAATGTACACTTTATAAACACACGAATAACGTTAAAATTAAAGTGTTATCACTGTTGACTTATACTACTTTAAAAGTTATCGTCTTATATATTTGTCACTGGTTTCAAACATAAAAACCCAGTGATTTCTAGTTTAATGAAATGTTGTTGATAGAGAAACACACAAACAGTGCACCACGAACCTTCTCGATACGTTTACTCGCTATGTTAATCAGTGCGTCTCGTTTTAACTAGCTCAGTAGGAGATGCACTGAGTTATGTAGCGAGTATCCTGTCAGGTGCACAGGTCATGGTATTAGAAAATTTTGACTAAACTATTATAGACTGGTTTATATGTATTTCTGTAGCGAATACGGAACTAGGTACAGAACTTGGCTCTAATTTTAATATCAAATCATTTAACGGTTTATTATCTGTGATGATATTTTCTTATGTGTGATAACTTTGTTTCTTTTTCGAAATAAAGCCCATTTAACGGTTAATTTTTTTTTGCCAAACTTGGCTCGTATTTTCACAAATATGAACTAACGGGTTTGCAATTGAACCTACATGTCAAAGTCTGCTGTCAACATTATTTGAATTTTGATGTTTAAAATAAATGATTTATTTATATTATCATTTATTTAAAGTACAGTCAGGAAGAACGTTCGTCTAAATTCTTTTTTTTTGTTCAGAAATATCCAAAGCAGCGTATCCACCCGGCGCTCCCCGCTATTAGTTGCGCGAGATTACCACGGCGGTTGACAATTGATTTATGCCCGTCAACGTCGGCGCGCGCGCACGACGCGTCTATGAACAAACATGGCAAAGATTAGGCGGCGCAGACGCGTTGGTAACTCATAAATAAGGCTATGTATCACATGTGGCTTGGGTAGCATTTGAGTTGTGAATGAATTCTCATGCAAATCACATCGCAGCGTCAAGCGATGTGACGTCACATCATGGTTTTCAGTTTTTGAAACTATAGCGACTCTAGCGCCATCTAGTTACAATGGAGGAATCCAACCGACATGCGCTACATTACATAACTCCTTCTAACTTTCATCCTTCGGACTTCGGTCCTCAGGCATATCACCCGCGCCTGGTCAGAGTTGTCTCTATTGACCTACCCTCCACAAAACGATTACGATTTGCAAAACCTTTACATTTTTCGACTGCGCATTATGATAGAAGTAAAAAATACACTGTTTAAATTGGAACTAAGTTTAGCATAGATGATAGCGTCGCTAACATATTGGTGTTTCATCTTTTGGCGTACCGTACCTCTTTATAAAGGTGAAGATTATTAGATTTATTAGCTATCAGCCCTTCGTTTTTGGTCAAGAAAGTCCCGATACCTATTCATATAAAAATGTTTCATTACTGACTGATTCACTGACACTTAACGCACATCTTAAACCACTGAAGTTTTTTTTTCATTTTTTTTATAATGAAATAGGAAGGAAAACAAGCAAGTGGGTCACCTGTTGGTAAGTTATCACCACCGCCTATAGACACCCGTAACACCAAAGAGATTGCAGATGCGTTGCTAACTCAGAGGGCTAAGAAACAAATTTGAAACGTTTCTTATAGGGAATTTGAAATGATATTTGGAAGTTCCACCAACAGGGGGTTAAAGGGAGATCACTATGAAATAGTTTGTTATGGGGGATAGTACGTAATTGAACATTTAAGCGGAAGAAGTCGCGGGCAAAAGCTTGCTTTACAATAAGAGTGGAAACTTTCTGATTTGTATTCGTCCTTTTAGGTGTCTGCCACAAATTAGTCTTTACCCCAACTGTCCAGAGGAAAGTCAGCTATTTATCATTTAACTAAAATAGTTGCGCTCTGTCTGCGGGAGCGGATTTAGCAAAAAAAGAGCAGATTTATTAGACATCACTTTTTGTCGCTTAATTGTCATCAGATGGTGAAGACGAACTGGCAACATCTGCAAGCTTCAACATGTTGGCATTGTGTATTGGCTTGACGCTTTATGATATTCTTGACGCAAAGTACACGAATTTACGAGTAAAATTAATGAAAACGGGCGTTTGGATGAAAGACATCACACACACCGAACACGGAAATCTGCACAGCAGTTGCAGATTTCCGTCCGATGTTGTTGATAGAGAAACACACATACAGCGCACCACGAACCTTCTCGATACGTTAACTCGCTATGTTAATCAGTGCGTCTCGTTTTAACTAGCTCATTAGGAGAGAGATGCACTGAGTACGTCGTTGCCTAGTACAGTTCCCGGCAAACATCTTGAGCACTGACCTTGACTGCACAGTAGCCGTTTATTGTACAAATATATATGCGCAAACCCCCCCCCCCCCCCCTTTACTCGATTTATGCTCAAGTTGTTTGCCTGCAACTATATCAGTGATGTCAAGTCTTCGTAATGTACATTACATTACGTCCTGGCGAACTATTGACAGTCATCTCACAGGAGGGAAAGATGTATATCTATCCAGTAGTGGACTTATCAAAATTTATTCAGCAGTGAACTTACTATAATGAACGCCCTCTGCCTCAAAAAATTAAATCGTATGAAGTGCTCAGTCACCTCCACCAGTTAAATGATTAATTCTAAAAGCTTATTGGATATCGCAAGAGTATTAAAAAAACATATAAGTATATTGTTTAGTTCCTGGTGGGTTGTAATGCGCAACCAATCGTTGATGTTTAATTCTTCATCATCATCATCATATCAGCCGAAAGATCCATGTCTTTTTATAAGTACAAAGAGGTAAAATGTATTAATTTAGGTTAAGTGATATTGTAGTGCCCTTACAGGGTGTCAAAAGGCCTCAACTTAATGATAACACCATCTGTCTGTATAATATATTATCTTGTACCATAGAAATAGAAGAATAGAAGAAATAGAAATCATTTATTTTGTAATAACAACAACATTATAGGTTTACAAATACAAATAAGTTTTAAATCTAGAAAAAAATGTTGAGGGTTATCCCAAAAAAGGACAAAGGTTGCACAAAGTGCAACGACGCTGATTTTCAGTGGATCTGAAAATATGAAAAATATATTTAAAAATAGAACAGGTAACCATAAACCATCAGACAACAATAAATAAATGAATATGAATATGAAAAAAGATATCCACTGCTGGACAATGGACATAGGCCTCCTCCTAACAACTAGTTCTATGCTGCTCGCTTCCATCGAGTTCCTGCAACCAATATCTGAACAGCTAGCATCCGTGCTCATTTAGTAATTCATATAAACTTGAAGGAATTCTTTATCTACCTAATCTTAATGCAGATTACAGAACAGTCATCGGTTGTTTTGTTAATAATAAAGCGATTTTAACGAGTTGTTGAAGCGTCATAGAATCACCAACTTCATTACCAAACAAAGAAAGGAAACACTTTCGATCAAATGGAACACCCTAAAATCCTCAACTCATCGACATAACGCCCTAAAAAACGAACAAAAACTGACATTTGTCAATCACACTATGTCTGTCAATGACAATTAATGGCGTCCCATACAAAGTTTTATGGGTTTCATTGTGTGAATGATTAATGTGAATCACTAATGCAAATCCTCACATCCGAGGCACGACTATATTGTAATAGTTTTGTATAAAATTGATTTATTGGGTTCGCACTTTTTTTCGTAGGCGGCGATTTTGGTAGAATATGGGGTTTCGTGGGATTAATGTTCTGTAGATAATTTTTAATGTGCTTCCTTATTGACGCATTGACCAGAGTAATGGTTTTGGTGATCGTAGCGGTAATTGTGATTCGTTTTTATGCGCACAAAGAAGATAGGTCATTAATAAAATGTACATCTTAAACTTGTACCTCAGTAATAGAATCTTTAACGGACACTCCTAACTTTAACTGGATAATGCTTGTTTAAGTAAAACTATATATTTTCTGTTTGCTTCATGATAATCATGATATTAAAGTTGTATTTGGTCTGCCAACAGGCCAGGCCACTGAGAAAGTTTAGCGACAAATAGATTTTGTTTTAAAACTCTGGCTTGTTTTCACACTGTTATTTAAAAACAACACCAAGTTCGTTATTTTTTTTACGAGCCATATTAAAATAAAATAGGGGCAACTGGTCTACCAGGGAATAGAAAAACATAGGGTATGCTTGAACGATAAGACAGCATATCTCTAAGATTTAAAGAATCTCCATAGGTGCAGTTCTCCACAAGTAGAGAAGTTTACTCTACTCATAGAATAAATAACGTACAGGAACTTCTCTTTACGACCGCGATTAAACGAATTCCAACTTTATACACACGCTCAAAAAGTTCGTATTGCTTCATACACCATGCACCAGGAGGCGCGAGTCAAGAGGAACATGGCGCCCGCGCCCGCCTTCCCCCGCTACTCCTGGCGACACGCTAGGGTTGCGCTGCTTTAGTTTTCAATTACACTGACACGGCGGGGGCGAGCGAGCGAGCGCGCGGCCAGCCGACAACCTACTGCGATTTGCCTATGCCATAGGCAAGGCGGTCGAGCGTACCTACACGGCGGAGTGGAACCCCCTCGCCCTGCTTCAACTCATCTTGGCGCGCGGCATTAGCTTGTAAATATCTACCTTTGATTTGTGTGTTGCTCAGACGACGGCTGCGACGTCACTGCCACACAAATCGAAGCTGCATATTTACAAGGTCACGCACACAGAGCCGAGCGCCAGGATGAGTTGAAGTATCAATGTGGGATCGTGTGGTGGAAAACACTTTCATAAAAATATGAAAGAGTTTAATTGAAATAAAATACGGAAATTACTAAAAACACAAACAGCAGCTATCAAATCGCCCAACGCACTCCCAGTCTCTCCGTCATACACATTCGTTCACAACATCTCCTCCAGTCATTCGCTCGTTTACATCAGTCGTTAATTCGGTATTGCTAGCATTCCCACATCTATATCTATACACTGTCCCAGAAATCAGTTTATTTGGTACAGTAATGTAACCTACGTCTGGCTGACATAGAAATATGAGGTAGCTCTTTAAAGACTCCAACAAAAAAAAACACCAGCAGTGAAAAAAATAACACAGTATTGGAGAATTATATAAGAGGAGATTCGGGAAAATTTGCCATTTGAATCGGACAGTGTTTACGATATTGCAAGGATATTTAAAAGGCAGACAGTTTCACACTAGGTTGGAATAACCTCACTGAAGCTTACAAACGAGGTAGTCTCGAATAGTATCACGATTTGATGGTAAAATTCGGAACTTGGCGCCTTTAAGACACTGTCAAAGGTGATTAATCTTTGGGAGTATGGCATAGTACATCTTGGGTGTTTAAATAAAGTTAGCTACGCATACCAAAGTCTACATTTAATTGTTTATTTTAAATTCTAGTCGCCCTTTTTAATATTGTTTGGTTATCTGTGGCCCGTTTCACGAAGCTACAAGTTACAATTTTACAAGTCTAAACCGGCAACATTGGTCATTATGCCCATTGCCATTGGTCATTATTGACCAATGTTGCCGGTTTAGACTTCTAAAATTGTAACTTGCAGCTTAGTGAAACGGGCCACTGGTATCTTCTGGTTATCTTTACTAAATCAAATGCTGAATAGTAGGTATAAAATGTGTTGTAATGTAGGTTATATATGCACCACGGTATTCTAGTGAAAGCATATTAGATATCTAAATATATATTTTATTCAACGTAAGTCATAGTAAATAGTCTAAGTTTTCGGTTTATTTAAAAAAGTTATATGATTTATTATCAGACCATGACGTAGCAATTTAATTTACCAAGTTTAATATGAAAAGTAAACAAGAATTAATATCGATTTGGAGCTTACAAAGGCCTTGTTGCTACAGTTAAGCTCTGTTTAAGTTATAAACTTTTAGCGGAATAAAAAAAACCAAGATTGATAAAAATTATTTATTAAGCTTTTTGGTAACAGTTTTTTAATTTATTAGTCTACTTGTAAGTAACTCTTAAACTTACCTACTAAAAAACAAACTAACAGGTGAAGTTAAAAAAATGCCCTCTAAGTTGCCCACTCGCCTCCCTATTTTATAAAAAAATACAGAGGGGCAACTGTTCTACCTATAGCAACTGTACAATCAACCAATTGGATTCATAGGCTACTGTAGAACCTTTGAACAATAAATGTCATAATGACTTCAGAATAAGTGTCATAACATTTCAGTGATGACACATTACGACAACGTTCTACAGTAGCCTATTAATCAAATCGGTTAACTGTATTTTGGACATTCTCTTTTATTTTATGAAATAGGAAGGCAAACAAGCAAGTGGGTCACCTGATGGTAAGTGATCACCACCGCCCATAGACACTCGCAACACCAAAAATTGCAGATGCGTTGCCAACCCAGAGGGCTAAGATGGAATACCTATTGTGCCAGTAATTACACCGGCTGTCTTGCTCTCCACGCCGGAATACAACAGTGCAAGCACTACTGCTTAGCGGCAGGATTAGCAAGCACGATAGTGGTAGAGATCCGGACAGACCGTGCACAACGTCCTACCCGCAAAAATCTCTAAATCTTCTCTAAATCTTGGAGCTATACTCTTATCGCCCGAGTGATCCTCACGTTTCTCTATGCCCTGCCTTCGGGAGTTCCAAGAGAAGGCAGGGAATAGAGAAGCATGACGATTGCTTGAGCTGTGAGAGAGTAAAGCTTTAGGATTTAAAGTGTTCACGGGTACGGTCAGCGTCAAATATACCAGAGCGGGCAAGGTGGTCAAAAATATCTGAACACACCCGAGCGTATTTGACAATAGAGTCGAGTTCAGATATTTTTGACACCTTGCCCGCTCTGGTATATTTGACGCTCACTGTACAGCTTTCCACTGGTAGAAATTGACGACCGAATAGCCTAGTGGTTAGTGGCCCTGATTACAAAGCTTGAGGTTCCGAGTTAGATTCCCGGGAGGGGCAAATGTTTGTATGATGATTACGAATGTTTGTACCGGAGTCGTGGATGTTATATGTATTTAAGTATTTATATCCGTTGTCTAGTACCCATAACACAAGCAGCTTTAGTTGCTTACCTTGGGACTAGGTCAATTGGTGTCAACTGTCCCAAGATATTTATTTATTTAGAGCATCTGCTCTACACTGTCCTACCTGTTGCTATAGATAATGTTGTGATTAATATTAAATATTTAAATTAAACTTAGTTCCCCCCGCTACCGCTTCTAACTAAACCACCTGTCACAATTTCATTACAGCCATCGCCATCGCGCGTCACGTCAACGTCAATGTCACGTCGCATCACGTCACGTCACGTCTTGTCACGTTACGCGCGTCAGCCGTCACTTACCTGCCACTCAGACGTTAATTAGACTGTTTGCTGTTGATGATTTCGTTCTAGAAACGTTTATTTATAATTCTGGATTTGGATTTTGTTTTATAAAACATAGAGGTTGTGAAAATGAGATACTAGTTAAATATTTTAGTGTTATTGTGGTGATAAATTTTAGTAGGCGAGTAGGTCTTATCGTAAGGTTTAGATACAGAAGACTGGCGTGAAATACTTTTAGTAAAGTCGCTATCCATTCCTGTCTCTCCTTGTATCTTTCGGCCGCTTACTGCTTGTAAAACACGCAATGGATTTTGATACCGGTACACTGTCATTTCGACTTATTTTACGAAAGGTTTCAGTGCAAAGCCGGGGGCTGGTCGCTAGTTTATAATACTAGTAGGATTAGTAGGAAGGCATTTTGGATGACAAGTTTTTTTTTTATTATTGTGCTGGAGTTGTAATTAATTAATTAAGATGTAGTTTATGACCTCTGCCCCATGTACCCCAAAAAATACAAGGGGCTACAGTTTGACATAATTGTAGATTTTTTCATAAAAACATTTAACAAATAATGTTAAATTATAGCACTTGTAAGATTTGTGGTACAGGGTGGCCAAAAGCTATTTGCTATTTTGAGCAGCGGGTGAGTATAGCTGTCTAAGGCTGCCTTTCCACCAGTTATGTGCTATGCAGCTATGCTGCGAAGATGTGAAAGCTACGCTATGTAGCTGTGCGAGGAAGATGCGCAGCTCGAGTCGAGTTATGATGGATGCGACAGGGGTGCGCGAAGCGGTAACGCGGTGAAGGGGGACTCGTGACCATCTATGGATGGAGTCCCCCTTCACTGCGCTACCGCATCCATAGCACGCATCCAGGGCACGCAGCTTTCAATATAAAAGTTATAGCTTAGTTGAACCAGTTTCCACCAGTGCTATGCTATGTGCAATGGACCAATGAACATGATTGGTGGATATCAGACGCATCCATAGCTGTGCAGCAACGTAGCGTAGCACATCTCTGGTGGAAAGGCAGTCTTACGATGCAATGCTGCCAGCCTACCCTCGCAAGGCCCACGCCTTGCGTTCTATGAATTTTGAACCATATCGTTTGAGACAGTGAGTTCAACGTTAGTTTGACATTTGTCCTATATGTAGGACTCGGGCCTTACGAGGCTATTGGGCATCATGAACAGCGGCAGCGATTTAGCTATGTTTTTTTATTTATAGTTAATTTTAATTAGTGTTTTGTTTAGTTTTATAACTAAATAAAACAAAACTCTTGTTTTAAAAAGAGAAAAAAAATAAACTGCTGAGTTTCTTGCGGCGTTTCTTCTCAGTAGTATCTTTCATTTTCCGAAGCGCTAGTAGATTCAGACATGTAAAAGAGCCTATGTGGCCTACTTGCAAAATAAATTTCTCATTTTCATTCATTTTCATTTGCAACTACCATATGCTTAAGCAATTGTTTGTAGTTTTACTTAATAGTTAATTTACGGTTTGTAACATAGTATTAAATAAACTGTATACATATTTTTAACATACAAGTAGATGTAGTTTACGTCTACATCTAATAATTATTTCAACATATTCTAAAGTAGACCGTTGTTCTCAAGAGATTTTGAACTAACTAAGCAATCTTATCTAGTTAACCAAATGGTTTAGTTTAACTTTGGGTTCACAAGCGCCGGTGTTTGAATGTAAAGCCGCTGGTACATACAAATAAATGTACATTGTAAAAGACTTAAGTATAAAAAAAAATTGACATGGGGAATTTAATCCTCGTCCAAGTTTGTGCCGCGAGGCATGGACCCCAGAACGCTGGCTCTACTACCCCGCTGTATGGCGAGACTAAGCCTCTGAGCAAAGTAGGCGCCAGCTCTACGGTCTCCAGAAGCGTGGACCAATTCTATGCCAATGTCTTTAATCAACTTCTTGGCCTCTTAAGCCCATAGTCCAAGGGTCTCTACCGCCAATGGAACAAATATATTATTCGCGGTGAGTGAGGATGAAATGTGTAGGTCAAAATTAGAATAATCTTATCCTACACACGATCAGTTTTGACTGTCAGTTAAAAGTGATCGTGTGTAGCCACCATTACAACGGCGTTCGCTACCTTATACTAAACTTTAGCGACCCGTCCCGGCTTCTCCTCCTTCTTCCACAGGCTGTATCCACCCAATGCTTCCAGTTCGCGCCATTCCTTCCCATGTTGAGCTTTCCTCATCCAGCCCTTACCAGCTACCACAACAAGACAAGTTCTCTAGTGGCAGGCTGCCTCTGAACCGCCGGAGCACGACTTCCTTCGGCCAGAAGTCGGCACTTGAAATACAGTTCCCGGCAAACTTCCTGTGCACTGACCTTGACTGCGCAGTAGCCGTTTCTAATACAAATATGTATGCGCAAACATCCCTCACGATGTTTGCCTGCAACTACTCTCCATCAAAGGCCGCGCGGACGGACGGTTTTTCTAAGGCAGCCGCCGTTTGGAATACCGTTACAAAAACTCCCAAGCTATTGACACCTCAGTTTTATAGTCCAAAAACACATAAACCACTGGACCCATTAAATCGAGCGATTTAGGGGTCGCCCTCCAATCGGATGACACATTTTTTTATGGCCCCCGTCAAAGAATATCCAATCGTTGTGTGCTTTGGAGTCGTAAATATTTTAATGGGCAAGATTTCTCCTGATTGTGATGTACATAAGTGGTTTAAAGCTTCGCCGTTGATCTACTATAAATACTATAATATCAAATGACTACTCTAAAACTAGAATTTGATAAAAAAAACCTGACGTTTCCGTCAGGTTGTTTCCAACAGGAGAATTAAATAATTAAATAAATATCTCGGTACATTTTACACTAATTGACCTAGTCCAAAACTAAACAAAGCTTGTACTATGGATAAACACAAATATTAATACATATAACATATACGACTCAGGTACAAAAATTCATACTCTTCATACAAACGTTAGTCCCTTATGGCCTTGTGGAAATCGAACCCACAACCTCTAGTTTCGTAGTCAGGGTCACCACTTTTGCCATCCGGTCGTCAATTAAGAGCCTCCTCCTTTTTTTGAAGTCGGTTAAAAATTTTATTCAGGGGCCAGTAGATAACAGTAGAAGGATCCCCAGCTGCACCACTCACTACACTACCTACTAAGTCAAGTATCGATGCCCCCCAAAACTGACAGCCAGGGCAGATGCCCAGGTTTTTAGATCCCCTCCCCCCTTCCCTGGTTGCAAATCACTCATCAGTATTCCACTAGAGCTGCCATGTACGGGTACATTAGACATCTAATTTTATGTACCAAGTTAAAACACTAATAACACCATCATCGTTGGTCACTTTTATTTAGTACGCGTAGACGTCATATCGCTCATAACCGTTGAACTCATAGTGCAACACAGCAGAGCGTCTTGTGGAAGTTTTTGTTACAAAAAACGCAACGAACGCGTTAGAGTTAACTTCTCAATTACTGTGGAAGCAAAGACAGCGCCTCTTGCGGCGCGTATCTGCAACAAAGTGTTTCCATACAATTTAGAAGTTAAAGCTAACGCGTTCGCGATTTTATGACAGAAAACTTACGCTAAGGGCTCTGATACAAAAGAACCGTGAAACTAAAATGACTATTGGAGTGAACGAGGACTAAAAACTCTATACAATTTGACTTAAAATTTTAGTTCTATAGTAGTTAGGTACTCCTGTAGGTATCTATTTGTTTAAAATGGCGATAGTCAAGTATGGACAAATAATATTTGACAACAGCCAATCCATGTAGAGGTCAGTGCTGCGAATCATTTAAGTACTCATCGTCCTTCAAACTCCAGTATTGTTTTGCTCTAGTATGTTCGAGTAGTGTTTTTTCGAGTTGGCACATCTCTAGGCTCGATCTGTCAGCCTACTTAAGCAGTATCCGATTGCTGATGAAAAAATGCGGTATAGAAAAAGGCGGTGCCATTCAAGTTTTTAATTAACGCCAAACAATGATTACCGACTTATCTAACTTAACAAAGCCGTGACAACATATTACTTTTATTAAAATACGACGTCATAAAGTAGCCAAAATTACACAGTACCGATATCAAAAACAATGCCTCCGATCGTGCGCCGCCATCAAACAAATTTGCACTCTGTACTTAAAACAATACAGTGTTATTTCACACATTTTTCACGTGCATGCAACTATACGAGTGTATAACTTTTTTCATCTGATAACGTCTTATGTTACCAAGTAGAGTTCGCTCCAAAATCGACTTAAACAATTCTGCATAGAGTTAGAATGAGCTTGCCGGTCCGTGTATATAGGGTGTTCAGGCGCGGCGAACGTTATCCACGAAAATGTTAATATAATAGTTGCTTTAGTGCTACGGGTTTTGTTGGCGTGAAGGCATAAATCAATTTTATAGCCCCATCTAAATCAAACGCGTTTTAATGGGCGGCCCCCGTCATATCATACCGTAGTATGATAATTTACGGCATCTATGTGACGAATGTTGGAAGTAAGGTCCCCCAAGGCCCTCTATGGATTAGTTTTACACGGCGTCGTAAATATGTCACCCTGTATCTAGAAGGAGTGTCATCGGAGATAATTTTCGGCTTGAAGCCACACGCAGTTTTTGATGTTAAGGCGACACTGCGGCGCACGCGACGCGCGGCGTATACAAATTTGAGCACCTAGCACGAATCTTCTCGACGCGCGTTATCTCAGTGCGTCTCTTTCTAACTTGCCCAGTAGGAGAGAAACGCACTGAGTTACGCAGTTAACGCGTGCACTGGTAGTCTAGACTAGGTGATATTCTGTTAGCGTAAACGCTAGTAGAAACATGTTTTTATTTGACGCAAGGAAGCGAAAGCAAACGTCAAGTGTCGATCTTAAGAAGCATGCTGAGTAGAGAGTGGCGGTTCGAAAAATAAGACGACATATCCGACATTTTTTTAAATTAAATAGGAAGGAAAACAAGCAAGTGGGTCACCTGATGGTAAGTGATCACCACCGCCTATAGACACCCGCAACACCATAGAGATTGCAGACGCGTTGTCAACCCAGAGGGCTAAGATGGAATACCTTTAGTTTCAGTAATTACACCGGCTGTCTTGCTCTCCACGCCGGAGCACAACAGTGCAAGCACTGCTGCTTAGCGGCAGGATTAGCGAGCAAGATGGTGGTAGCGATCCGGACGGACCTTGCACAAGGTCCTGCTACCCGCAAAACATGTAGTGCATTGTCGATCCTGCTCGCTCTAACACAATTATCGTAAAGACCTAACCAAGACAGCAATATCATTATAACGGTGGTGCGTTTAGGGGCCAAAATTCTTTTTGATGCCTAATAAAATGTCCCTTGTACATTTTAACGCATATTTTTTATTTATCCTGATATTCTTAAAATAATATTTTATCTTTAAATTCGGAATGACATACGCATACCCGAATGATGACTGTTATAAAAATATTTGGGGTCAGAATAAGAAAAAAACTATTGTTTGGTAACGCAGTGGACACTATTCTTGAGGAGTCATGGGGACTGGTAACGCAGTGGTAATTTGGGTACCAAATGAGAATTTTCTGTAATGAAAAACCCAGGATGGTGGGAAAGTTCATAATAAAAATTGGGGCCCGGTTGAGAACTAACGTAATATTACTAGGAAAATATTTCGAGACTTCTACAATTTTGTAAAAGTGCTTATACATTTTCAATTTTTTTTTAGGCACTAAAAAGAATTTTGGCCCTTAGAACAAAATCCGTAAGTATCTTAAAAGAAATAGTTGCTTATGTACGAGTACTTAAAATAAACTTCAAATTCCGTATGTGATTATTAATCACTATTATGTAATCACATTTAACCAAATGTGTAAAAATTATTCAATGACATAGTTTTCGCGGGTTTAAAGGACATTGTCTGCTTCTTACGCTTGCGCACAAGAGACTTAATGAGCTATGCTACATGTAGCGTAACTTAGTGTGACAAATGGTTTTGTTCCATACAACGTACAGCATGTCTAGTCTAGTGTAAAATAGAAGTCTTTGACCACAGGTGTATCCTACCTTTGCTTTGTCAGCACGATCATCAGTCCAATGATGTGGCTTCAGTGACGGTCCTCGAAGACAATCAATTACATTGATAATAAAAAAACAATGGTCCCTTTCAACTTTCCTGGACCTATCACACAACACGAATATTTACGAGGCCACATAAATTTCATTAATTACCGTCATTGTGATGATTTATGGGTAGTAGGTTCAAATTTGTGTAAAACAATTATATTCGGTCAGACGGACGGCAGTTTCGTTGAGTCGTATTTCATTTTAAAAGTAAAAAATTGTACATACTGCCAGTCTCTTGCCAGCCAGTTCTATTAAACTCACACACGCACTCTCTCTCTCACACATAGAAACTTAAATGATATTTATAATAACAAAACAAATTATAGTGTCTTGCAGACCTCGAACCTGCAACTTCGGCACCTGTGCAGGAAATTGACCATGAAATTGGACAGCTTGAGTTGGTAACCTCATACAGTCATGCTCGCACAACCATGCTCATGTAGGCACGAAAATGGACACCGCGAGTTAGTAGACACAAGTTCGCACTACCCACTGTTAATGGCACAGCCACTGCCTTGCGATTTTGCGACAGCTTTTTTTACTGAAGTCAAAGGACCAACGGCGGCAGCGCGATTGCGTGTTTTATTTGCAGCCTTCTGAATGACGCAGAATATTGCAGCCATGAAACTATAGTTCAAATCAGACTAGGACATTAGATCATTCATCGTGGTCCTCGCACATCCAAATCCATCAACTTCCCCGCTAATTCTGCCGCTAAGCAGCAGTGCTTGCAGTGTTGCGTTCCAGCGTGGAGATAAAGACAGCGTTTGCACACATGAGTTGCGGCCCATGTAGCGCACCTCGGTGTGACAATGCTACTGTTACGTACAGCGTGTCTAGTATATACATAGAAGTCGATGTCAAAAAGTGGTTAAGCGATATCTTGATGGAATATACGCTAAATTGTCGTTGTCACCTGTCATGTTTTAGTTTAGTGTTACGGACCGGGTGACCCGAATACTCGTTTGCCTTTTTTTTAAATAAAGCCGTTTTTTTATAAATACTTTTTATTAAACGGAACATTTACGCTTACATTAATATACTTGTGTCACCTCATAGATCAGGCTGCAGCGGCGTCATTCCGACCGAAATAAATAATGCCCGGCTGTCAATTTACGAATGGTCAGGTTTATGCAAGAGTGCAAAGAATTTTAAATTACCTATTTTATTCCTTAACTAGCGCCCGCCCCAGATTTGCACGGATACAATTAGGATATGTTGTGTATAAAAATCTTTCCTATAAAATCTCTAAATAACAATGAAAACCGTATAACAATCCGTTGCGTGGCTTAGGACTAAACGGCCGAAGACGTGAGGATGGACAGGAATGGATAGCTACTTTGTCTTATACTATCTAAAGAAGAAAATATTAAGAACTTACCAACTACAAATAGTGTAAATATTAACACATTCATGCTCACGACTAAAGGCATCCTCCAAACGAGCTAGTTAGAGACTTGTTGGTTCTTAACTGCCCTAGTGAACAGAGCCAACGATTTGTCCATATTTCGTTACATAAAAGTGGCCGGGGGTTATTTGTCATATAACCAAGGTAATTTTATCTCTAAGCATTGTATACCTAACCAGTACCCACTGTATTTCTTGCCTAATAACCGATTTTCAATTAAAAAATTAATTTTACCCTAATTCAGGCGTTACATTGCGGATGTATATTATCATTAGGTAAATTGGAACAAATTACCTTTATACTACGCGAAAGTCAGTTCTTTCTTGTTTTAATCTTATTTTAATGTTAAATTATGATAAAATATAATTTATTAAATTAATAGCAAATTCAATAATGTCACTAATAAAAAATACAACATAGGAATGTTGCATAACGCTGTCCACAGGTATTAAATAAATCATTGGATTGTTCATTTCATTCAGTGATTTTACATCCAGCCAACTTTAAATCAAAGTCTTACATGACAATGAAAAAGTGATCACATTTTTAAGAATGATTGTGATTAAAAATTTCTCGTTCCGGATCCTGATAGCGGAGCGATACGTGTATGGGAATTGCGCTACTGTTTTCAACTGCATTTTAGGGCACGCGCACACTGGAGACTATAGCAAATACTTTTTATTCAAGTACAGTCAGCCTCAAAAATATCAAATCAGATGACGTGGTCAATAATATTTGAACTCTCCCGAATGTATTTGACAATAGAGTCGAGTTCAAATATTTTTTAACCTTACCTACTCTGAACTGGGCCACTTGACTACCCATCTAGTGCTTTTCCCGTATTTAAATCTGGGTACGCTTTAACCATGTTCCTAGACTTGGCAGGTCATGTTATTAAATTGCGGCGACTGCCATCTGTTACCGTGTTACAGGAAAACCGGACCGGTAGGATCATGACTACATATTTTCACATTAATGTGCAGGTTTTCTCACGATGTTTTCCACACTTGCATAACAACAAGCTGATAAACTATATCTGCAACATTTAAAAAGAAGGGAAAAAAAGTTAATATTAACCGGTGCCCAGAAAAACACAGGGTGATTTAAAATGCCGAAAAGGTCAGATTAACTATTATGTGATAATTATGAGTTTTATTTATTTTTAATTATTTTTAAAATTGTATGTAATGTGTAAAAAAAGTAAATTAATTATGTATAAAGTTGAATAACTAAAAAATATTAGTACAACAAACTATGATTAAACAAAAATTGTTGACTCTATGACATTTAATACCGTTATATACTAATGTTTAATGCAAAAAAAAGACTGATTGTTTGATTAAACGCTGAGCCACGGCTAAGTAGCATGACGCTTTTTTAATTCATTTAATAAATATTTCACGCTATTTTGTAGTGATCCATAAATAGTTATTGTATTTTATTGTTTACTAGCAAAGTTTCTTCAATCATTAAAGACACACGTTGATCATAAAACATGTGATTTAATTAAATTTTCCCGCGACAAAATGCAAGTATTGTGTGTGACCGACACGGGGTATAATTAACATCGGGCCCGTAGCGACAGCAACGCAAGCGCAAATAAACTAAGTTTAAACCTATTTTTAGATAATGATAAAAAATAGTTTAGTACCTAGAATTCAGATGAACCTTTCGTCTTTTGTCGATTCACTTTAATAAAATCCGAATCCGATCGAGGACCGATGCGACGAGGAGGGCTTCATAACGGTGCGAAGGAAGAAGAAGCCCACCAGTCAGAACTTGTGCGGTACGGCATCGACGGGACCGAGACATCTGCTGCGTCCTGCTGTCCCAACGACGCAGCTGTACGTGTCCCGGCTGCATTACTCTACGAAGGTTGAGGAGATCGTAGAGTATATACGGGTGAAGACCAGTTTTACCCTGAGGGCCGAGCGGTTGGAGTCCCGCCACAACGTCAATTTTACGTCCTTTGTGGTGCGGGTGCCGACCGATCATCTGTCGACCTTCATGAAGCAGGAATTCTGGCCGAAGGGAGTCGCTTTCCGTCGTTTTCGCGGACGGTTGCTGGACACCCCGAAAATAGGTCACACGTCGCCGAAGTAACGTGCTAATTTTAATTGTATTTTAGTCTAAATATTCTTATGTATGTTAGTTTGTAAGGTATTTATCTATGGGCCCTTGTTGCCTGATAATAAATGATTTTGATTTTGATTTTGATTTGAATAAAATGTATACTCGGTACTACCAGCAAAAGTAACCGTGGAAATGTCAAAGTGACGTTATACTTACAAATCTTAAGAATTAATATACTATTTTACGTATTATATCAATTGACACGGTTCTATAGAAAATCAGGATTTCGTTTTGCTGATAGTACCTATGTAAAATTCTAAATTGCATTTAAGAATTAAAATGACGTTGACAAGAAAAATAAAATAATATGTACAAAGGCGAATTTATCACTTCAAGGGAAATGTCTGAATTTTCTAAGATCAAAATTATTCAAAAACTCTACATCATTATTGATTTTTACGTAGTAACAAAATAACATTGATAATGACATAAAATATAAAAAAGCAAGCTGCCATGCTCCTGCCATGGCATGTTGGTGTCAAATTAGCTCCAAAAATTTAAAAAAATTGTGCCGATGATAGTACTTAAAACCCTCACTTACACCTGTATAAGATTATGATAAAGTTAATTGTGCCGATTATAGAATTTAAAACACTCAGAAACACCTGTAAACCAGTGGAAACGTGTATTTTCCTACGTCAAACATCAAACATCTTTCCAAAACCGAAACTTTCCTGCGCACCCTACGCCACCCTAATGTACAATATTTGGCCTATTACACCGCCCTGGGCCCATTGATTTATTGGTTATGAATCAACCTACCCCCTCCCCCCTCCCATTACGCCTTGATGTATGGCGCTGATAATGAATCTGGTTGTATTTTTGCTGGCGCTTGATGGAAATATGAAGGTGGGTGGTGAATTATGGGTGAAGACGGGGTTTTGGCGCACACTGTATGTTGCGGATGATTTTCAAGAAATATGGTTATTAATTTTTTGTTACCCACCCCGATGTTAATAATCTCTTGCATCTTGGAGACGGCTGAACCGATTTTGAGCAAAGTGACGAAAAAATTACTCGTATTGTGTTTCGTTCTTCATATTTATTTACTCTTTTAATTTTAGGTAATTACCGTTTGTTTTTAGGGGTTCGTAGTTAAACTAGGAAACCTTGTAATTTCGCTTTATCTGTCTGTCTGCTTGTATGTTACAGTCACTTTTCGACTCAACTTTAAAGATGGAACTGAAAGAAAGTGTAATTTTTCAAAAGGAATACATGTCATATACACTATGATTAACGTGACCATACGTCCCGGTTTCAGGCAGTCTGTACCGATACCGGTGTCCCCAGTGAAGCCAACATAGTCCCGGTTTTGCAGACTCAAAGATAGTTGAAAATTAATTTTTCCCTTCGAAATGCGTGGCCCGACACGCCACTACTGGGGGTTTAGTTAGTAAGTCATGCCATGCTAACTTAAATATTTTGTGTTTAGAGCGTTGATTATTTCGTTATTCCATCTTCTATAATAAAATACTTGTAAAACACTAAAAACTTTTTTTTTATTATATATATCCGCAGATGTGTCCCGGTCTGACAAAATAAATAAATGGTCATGTTAACTATGATGTCCATGATCTATCACTTTCAAGCATATTAAATATCTCTCAGTTCCCTTTATAACAGTTACTTGAGTTTGTTGCTGTTTGTATACTGGAGTAAGTAATCGCCACTTAGAACCAAACCCCGTTGTAATACAGTCGAAAAGTGGTCAAGCAATTTCTTGGACTAATATACATGTTAAGCAGGGGAAACTTTTTTTAGGTACCCTACAACAAGGGTGACAGACCCTGAATGCTCATTTTACAGAACATAATGTAAAATTACAGGATTCATGGATCAATACGGGACCAAGTTGTTTTTGGTATGGTATGGTCCTGTTTTTTTTTTAAATTAAAACACAGGACACGGCCAAAATTATAGCTGAAAAACGGGACATCCTGTAAAATACAGGACAGTTGGCTAACCTACCTACAACATTGAGTGAGGTATTAGATAACTCTTTGAAAATCATTATCAGTATTAATATTAATATCTTTTAAAACTTGGGGTATCGTTTTAACGGAGCAATGATTAGTTTTCCTCTTTAAAACACAATGATATTATAATGCATGGATGTACAGTGTCATACTAAATGACAGCAGAAAAACGGCCCGACAAAGAAGGTTGACGCCAATGTTACAAATGCAAATTATTAGTTTACCATTTATGGTCATTGGATTTACAACTTTACGTCTAACTGCATAATAATAATAATTTATTAAGTTTCGATGCAAATAAGTTTTTTTTTACAAAATAATAGTATTGACAGCAGCGCCGTCGGTCCGACAGACTGACAGCGCGAGCGATTGTCGATTTGTTGTACTTTGGTCTGACTTTTGGTGCGGCCATATTTTAAACGCTGACTAGAAGTCCATTACTTATAGGTCAGTGTTTAAACAGCTTAGCACCTAGTGAACATTCCATATTCGAATATCAGATAGTTTATAATCGAAGACCTTTTTAAAAACATCAAATATGTCTATAAATAGGGACTGTCAGTCTAATTCAATAGACAGTGACTGACACTTGTCAGCGATAAGCGTCTGACACTGACAGCTGATGAAGGAATCGATCGTAGATACGAGTCGCCAACTTAATAATGCCGGTGGTCGAATTCGGAACTAAGATTTTTCCTTGGGGTTTTCAAGGTGGCGTTTGACAGTGGCGCCTTGTGGCAATGCTTGTGTAAGTTGGTGTGTTGGTTTGAATGAAAGATGTTTGATATTTTTGAATCGATTGACAGTTATTGAGGTAAGGACTTGAGATGTCAAGTGAAGTTGTTAGTGGATCAGCGGTTTAAAATTTCGTGTAGAGTTTTTAAAGAAAACGCAGGTGAATTTCTTGGTTGTGTTAACCTTTCCAGTCATTCTTATCACAGAATAAATAAAGTACAAGTACAGACGACTCACTTCAAACAAAAATAGCGTTTAGGTATAGTACGTTCTATTATCAAAATCAAAAGCTTTTATTTTATGACAACAAAGGTCCAAATGTGTTAATAACAACAAGGTACTTGAAAATCTATGTTAATTACAGCTACTCAATAACTAATTAATTTATAAAATAAATTTCTTCAGCGTGCGGATTTATTAATGCAGACACCCAGTACCTCTGCAAAGGACTGTCAAGTCTGTCAGCAAGCACCCTGAGTATACTGTTAGGACTGCCCTGTCTTCTGCATCGAATATAGGCCATTTTTTTCGCATTAAAGCATGAAAGCCGTCTACATGGGCATTAGTCCTATTGTCTCTCTGTTTATCGTATAACTCGTATTCACTCGCACGCGCGTTTTAATTGCGGCGACCCCAGTGCAGTGGTGCGCCAATGTTCTTGTAGGTATAATATAGAGCAGTTAATAAATTGACAATCTATAGCAACTTATAGAGCGCGATAATATGTATAAGATTTTAAATCGAAAATTTCACAAAAATACGTACAACATGAAGTTTTTCTATGTAATTGGTTTAATGTGATATATTATTTCATTATGTTTAGTTTTATAGCATGTTCGTTTGTTTCCCATTTTATATAAAAAATGTAGGTAGATATTTTATTTATACTTGCTTAGTATATATTTTTAAAAGATTTTAATAATTTGTTTTAAGGTCATGTAATGGAATCTTAATGAAATTAATTTAAATGAAAATAATTTTGCTTTAAATTTTGGTTTTTTAGGCAAAATGTATTAATTTATTAATTTATTTAAACTTTATTGCACAAAAAATTCAGAATGTACAAAGGCGGACTTAATGCCTTAAGGTATTCTCTGACAGTCAACCTTTGGGCATAAACAGAAAAGTTGTTGGCGGTGTACTTGTAATGTTTTAAATTTCAATGTAATATATATTTAAAAAAAGTTAACGTAAAGTATTAATAAAGACCTGAATATGACTATTATACTATAATGTAGTCGACCAAGTAATTGCTTGACCACTTTTGAACCTTATCCCTATGTAATACGGTTGATAAGTGGTCAAGAAATTTCTTGGTCGACTATAGGAATGGAGCAAAAAGTGTTAAAAATAAAGGCTTTGATTAAAAATGGTGGTTCTTAATCAGTGATAAGGAATATTCATCCATCATTCCAAAATTAACAATATCACTCAATCGCAACGACGCCATTTGCAGTTAGTCATAAATTTATCTTCAAATATAAACCAAATGTTATCCTAAGTCAATATTTTCGTATTATTTAATCAATCCTAAGTTATCTTTATTATAGACAATAGAATTATTTAATTTGAGTACTGTACTTAGTTGTATTTTTATTTATAACTGGCGGACGCGCGCGACTTCGTTCACGTAAAATTAGCCTATGTCCGTCAGGAATAGTGTAGCTTTCTATCTGTGAAAGAATTTTTAAAATCGGTTCAGTAGTTCCAGAGATTACCCCCTACATACAAACAAACCAACAAAGTTTACCTCTTTATTTTATTAGTGCAGAAGAAATGTATCCTAAGTTATCTTTAGTATTGGTAATAGAATTATTTTATTTTAGTACTATATTTCATTGTAGTTTTGTTAATAATTAATTTAGTATGTCAGGATCGTAGCAAATGGAAATCCGTGGTCACTGCCTACCCCTCCGGGAATCAAGCGTGACGTTATGTAAGGATGTAGTTTAGTTATTTATTCATTATGTATGCCTTTCAAATAAAACCTTTACATTTTGACTATAGAACGTAAAAAAAATATTTACATTTTTCCCTTTTTTTTTAATGTTGCAAATAATATTGTTTATCAGCTTGTTGTTATGTAAGTGTGGAAAACGTCGAGCGAAAACCTGCACGTTAATGTAAGAATATGTAGTCATGATCCTACCGGTCCGGTTTTCCTGTAACAGGGTTACAGATGGCAGTCGTTGCAATTTAATTTTGCGGGTGGTAGGACCTTGTGCAAGGTCCGTCCTGATCGCTACCACCATCTTGGTCGCTAATCCTGCCGCTAAGCAGCAGTGCTTACATTGCTGTGTTTGTCGTGGAGAGCAAGACAGCCGGTGCAATTACTGGCGCAAGAATTATTTCATCTTTGCCCTCTGGGTTGGCAACGCATTTGCAATCTCCCTTGGTTTTGCCATCAGGTATCCACTTGTTCGTTTGCCTTTCTATTTTGTATTAAAAAAAACATTATTAGCCTTGGTAACTAGGCTTTCAATGCGTTTGTATCTCCTATTCTAATATAGAACTAACTTAGTTTCTTATGACGAAATACTAACCGCTTACCAACCAACCGATATTTAAAATACAATACAAACATTTTAAATTTAGGCCATCATTAACCAATCAAATATGCGACAAGCAAATAAATCAAATTAATTAGACGAACTGAAATAAAATCCGTCACGGCTGACTTGAAACCTGCAGAGCATCAAGAACTTCCTCATTAAACAATTCAAACCCGTCACTCAAGGCGTTAGAGTTGCTTTAAGGACGGCGATCTCGCAAAGCAAAACATAAAATTCGAAAATAAAGTGTCGCATACACGCATAGGGTTGCAAGAGTGTGCGTGTCACGGATACTGACAAATTGATTTATGTAGTTGAGGGGCTGGCAACTTCGGGTTTAGAGGAAACTTCGCGCGCGTTGCGAGCTTTTTTTTAAATTTGGAACGTTAGAGAAATTCTGAGTTTGATTAGGTCGTCGTCTGAAGGTAGTAACCGACAAAATTTAACCGTGATGCACCTGAACCTCATTTTTTTACATTCATTCTACTACGAGTACTTTGATCAAAATTCGTCCCTACGAAGTCAAACATGAAATTAGACACTAACAGTTGCAGACTTTTTGATTTGTCTGATGTCTTTATTAATAAACATAATAAAAATAATCTAAAATTTCAGTTTCTGCCCTCAAAATATTGTGTTTTGTTTACATAATACATCGTATTAAACAAAGTCTCTGCTCTCTATCCACGTAATTTTCGGTCGCTCACTCCTTGTAAACCACGCAATGGATTCTTTTAACAGTTTTCACAATCTTTTGGAGATTTTTACTTCATTACGCAAAATGAAACTATGCATGTATTTTGTTCATACCCAAGTTTATTTAAGTTAGCACGATACTGCACGGAAATTTGCTATAGATGCTAACAAGTGGGGGTGTGAAACAGCTCATTTCTGTACTATTGAATGACACCAAGCCAACAAAGTTCTTGATCAATCAAAATAAATAGGTAATGCTTTATACAATACTAAATCACTCCCCTTTGGCTCGGCCAATAGGAAAACGTTATAACTGGTAGCCTACGGCGTCATGGAACGGAGTATAGTCAAAACCGATAAATTTTCTAAAATAATGGAACAATAAAAAAAAAATACCAAACATCAATCATGAACAAAACAAGTTCAATAATCAAAATTCTGAAGCAGCATAAAGGCACACATGCTACAATAAATCAATACATACCTAGACAAATAAAACAGAAAAAAAAACTACCAAATTCGCAAAAAGAATTACAAGCAATAACATGCACTAGTGTTAACAGTGCCAAATTAATCAAGGAGTTTGATAAGGTAATTTGTGTTTTACGCAGTCGGTGTAAGGGTGTTTGTGAGGGTAAGAGGAAGGTTGCGAGTGATTTAGTCCCTATCGGCCGTCAAGCTGATTAATGTCGCTAGTAAATCAGCGGATTACGACAATGCGAGAAATGACGAGTCGCGCCGGGATCGCGGCGTGCGCTGGCGCAAGCGGCCGCGCGGCAGCGATTTAAGTTGATGTCACACGGAGGCAGCCCCACTGTTCTACATTAAGAGGAGTGTGAACTCAGCGCTCTCCATACAAAAGGCGATAACGTTTTCCAACCTCTAAACCTTAGCGATGACTTTTTTGTGACAAGCGCCGTATACGAATCGCGCTGGTATAAGCGTGTCTGTAAATCACACTTTACCGACGAGTTGTAGTGAGTAAGGAAAGACATGATATTAAACTCTTAACTAACTTTATTTATCTACACATATATCATAAATGCTCAATAATGCGTTCAGAATCCGTAGGCAATGACCAGCATTATGACAACCAATATTATTATGAGAATTTTTCTAATTTGTTTCTATATTTGTTCAAATTCATTTTTTATTACATTATTTTAATGTGTACAGTCTATAGATATTCAATAGGTACCTAGCACTAGTAGCTAGTAGCAATGCAAGTCATTGCCCTGTGGCTTCTGAACCCATCATAGAGTACTTATGATATGTGTGTAGATAAAGTAATGTATGCAACTGTACATAATTAGGTCCTAAAACACTTGTGTGATCGTATTATGATACTCGCTGACGCTCGTTTCATAAAACCACACTCCTGTTTTAAGACCCCTCATTATACAACAGTTCCATAAAATCCTTTTTTTTTATACAATATATGAAGGAAAACAAGCAAGTGGGTCACCTGATGGTAAGTGATCACCACCGCCTATAGACACCTGCAACAACAAAGAGAGTGCAGACGCGTTGCCAACCCAGAGGGTTAAGATGGAATACCTCTTGTGACAGTAATTACACCGGCTGTCTTGCTCTCCACGCCGGAACACGACAGTGGAAGCACTGCTGCTTAGCGGCAGGATTAGCGAGCAAGATGGTTGTGCTGGTGTGTGGTGATGGTGGTGGTGATGGTGATACTATAACAGTTTTCCAACTATATATACCAGTTGAGTTGCATCTCATATTATGACAAAACGTGTAGATAGGAAATCTACCTATCTACACGACAAACAATTATGCTTATCAGACAATCTGCTGAACACTACTAACGGCACGCTCTGTTCATGTGGCCTTTTGCCACAACCATCCTAACTGCGTCGAGGAAACCACAGTACGTAGGTATCTATTTCATTCGAGCCTTCTCACATTGTTTCTCTCTAATTTCCTGCAAAGTATAATTTAATGACACAATTTATACAAGCCAGGCAAAGCCGTCCCATGTTACGTACTATCGAAGGTGGTATAGAAAGACACGCTGTCGCTTCTGCCTTGTACCAAGACGTATCGAATTATTGGGTAAATACGCAGTATAATCACGCTCGTTTCGAATAAACGCGAATGCAAGAATATCACAGAATACTGCGAACGATGGATTGCACGCGATAATGGCTAGAAAAAAATCTATTCATGTGATTAATTTGTGACAAATTTCGCAATCAATCGCGATTAAAATAGCTTTAAACAAAATTTTGTCTCAGTGACTATGAGTATGGAACCAGCCGATTTACCATAAAATATTGTCCTGTTTCTCCTTGATTTTGAGAATAGCGCATTGGTTTTTGGATATGTTTAAAATCCATCCATCAAACATAATCTAATAAACATGATTTTTACTAGGTATGCTTTTATTTTGACTAGGTTTGTAAGTTTGACTTTTGTTTATTTTTAAAGAATAGAAAAAAATACACTTTTTTTTTGTATAAAACCACAAAAGTGCAAGTATGAACTCAATAATATACAGAGAGTGCTAACTCATAACAGCGCTTTTCCCCATTTCAACAGGGTGTCCTAATTTAACCAGTTTTTTGTTTAGTAACCAGTTGTATCATTGCCATAGATTAAGGTTTAGTGGAAACGTTATCAAATAAATTTAAATGATAATGAAAACACGACGAAAAATTAGGGTAATGACAGGACTGGGACCTGCAACATCAGCATTCAGTGCCTTGCGTTTGCCAGTTTCGCCACATTAACAACTACCATACCCTGCGAATTTTTTAATGTGTTTCGTTTTTACGGTCATTACATTATTGATTTTTTTTACGGTATAACTACCCGCGGTGTCATCTATGAGAAACTTAATCAAGTTATCTCATTCAACTTGGTCATTTATAAATGCCCGCTCGTCAGCACGAGAGATGACGCCATTTGTTCAAACGTTGTTGCCGTTTGAATGGAAAGCGCTTTTTGGGGCTCTTAAGGCAGTCGTGTAAAAATCCTCTCTAGTAGCATCAGCGTCACGAGCGACCGTGAGCTTAATAAATCCTCAACTTCGGAACTCCGTATAAATCACCCTGATGTATTAGTACAGAGTTCGCGAATTAAAAATATAATAAACTTGCTGAATTTATGATGTAGGACCCCACCTGGTTAGGATTAGGGACCGGCTATGTTGTAGCTTTTTGTTAAAAGCACTAAATTTGATATGAAAAATTTTGAGTAAAATTTCTTCTTTTTTTCTCGGCAAGTTTTAAAGCAATAGTAGTTTTATAGAGGTTTTAAGACACTTTTGGATGTATGATAACAACGTGAAAAATTTTAGAATTAGTCGATTTTATTTGAAACAATATTATTATAAATAATTGACGCTAATATAGGTAAATCGATTTACCCATGACGCAAGAAAAATCGTATTTAATTCTGATGAAGTGTCAAAGAATCGACCATTCTTTGCCTTTTCATTAAAACCTCAAATTTTTGCCGATTTAATAGACTTCCTTTGTCAAAATACGGTGAAATATGTATTATCAAGGAGAATGGGCAAATTGTCCCAAGTGCTGTATACAGTTGTGCTATATCTTATTAGAAAGCTCTCAATAAGAGCTTAATTTTTTTATATGACAGCAAAACCGAGATGTTTGCAGGGAAAAAGCTACAGCCCATTTTATACCTCACTTTGTACTAGCAGTTGTATGAAAAGTATCTGTAAAATCATTTTCGAGATATAGCTGAAAGATTTTAACCACGCATTACTGAGGCCACTAGAAGTAAAAAACGTAATGTGAGCATAGGTCTAATTTGGTGGTTTTTTTTTTTCATACAAAACAATGATTAATGCTGCAGACACCTGGTCTTCGAAACATAGCCTATGATGATCCTTACACCGAGTACTACACGTCCATACTACTCACTATTGTATACAAGGGTTAGGACAGCGCCCATACAAAAATGCCCATTCACCTTTATAATCCTTTTAATTTCTGAGTAACTTTGTTTTCTATTTCCCTAGTAAAGTGACAGCATGTATGGATTTGACGTAAGCTGGCGAATTCACACGTCAAAATTGTCGATTGTAAACGTCAAACCATATTCTGTCGTTTTACTAAAGAAGACACAAAGAAAGTAACTTTGTCTGGACACCCCGTTTGTTTAACTTGTCTATTGAGCATCAGCATTTCGAGCTTCGCCTGAAAAAGTTACACAGCATCGTCTAATAAAACAGTAAACACCTCCCCACCTGTAAATGAAGCTACTAAACGTAAGTTGCAGTTCATAAAAAAACGGCGAAACCCCAATAATTATTCATTGAGTTTTTAACAGCAGAGGCCGAAAATTGTAAGAGCGCCCGGCGCCTGAGCGACGTCGTAAAACTGTTCCGAGGGAGGATGGAGACGCCTTTCTGCATAAATAATTTTGTTTATAAATAAAATTATATAAATATCAACACATTAGAACAACTTAGCTTGGTACTTTGCGAAATCAGCGTCGTGTATTCACGTGCACAGCGGGTCCGCCTGAATCAATTAATTAAAATAAATATGCTTTATTTAATACAAAAAACGCTTTTAAATGAAAAAGAGATTTACACCAGCATGCGGGTTACTTTGCATTTGTTACAGTTGGACAAGGGCTTCTTTTTGGAGCCTGGGAAATATTCACGCACTCAGTGCCGATTGAAAACTTCACACACATCTTTGAATAATTTTCATAAGATTAAACTTATTAATACTAAAATAATTTGAAATGAAAAAAAAATGAAAAATATTTATTTAAACAGTTTTAACAAGTTGGTGGTTGACAGATAGTTAATACTTACAGTTAACACTGTGCCATGGTTCAAAGAACGTTATTTGCCTGTATCATCTACACTAGGCTAGGCCTGTCTCGTAGAATGACACTCGACTTGATTACCTATCTAAAATTTACCAATCAGGCGTTAAAATTATTAATGTGTTTTATATTTCACTTATGTATTTGAAAACGGCTTCATCTTGGCATCAGCGACTACAGCGACTTGGCAGTAGCGTTAATGAAGGTAATTGACAAAATAAATAGAAAAAAAAGATTAAAAAGGCTTCTAAAGGAAATAAGGACTGCAGTGTACTGAAATATGTTATTATAAAAAAGCTTATAGTGCTCTTAGTCCATGTTATCAATCAATTCATGAAAATAGGAGATGGCAGCTTATTAACTAAATATGGCAAAAACACTCAGACTTTCTGCATACAGGTAGATCTATCTAAAAAAATCTTAACCCTCACGCGTCATGCGTTCACAATAATTATCTTCAAACAGCATCTCCACAGTTTTTCTGTCCGCGCCCGAGCACACCATTCTCCTGACTTGTTAATGCTCCCAGCCTACTATCTTAGCATATTGCAACACTCTAAATAACCCCATTATTTCCAAGATTCCCTCCAAATATAGAAACGGCATCGCGAAAATATTTGATGGCTTCAGATCCAATTTATTATTCACGTCTAATCAGAGGGTTTCGAAATTCGTTTGTGAAGAGGCAATTGACGAATATGTTAGTGGGGTAGGGTTCGGGGAAGGACGGAGTGTGTTAAGGTTAAAAAACTTTAGAGACTCTATGACTACAAAGATGTGATAGTATAGACGACTCTATGGATTTAGGATTGGTGAAAGTTGGCATGCTGAAGGTTTGTTGACGATGTTATACTTAGGCTTACATTACAATATATGCAATACGAAGCACTGACATTGTTTTGATTTTAATGTCTACAAGCCGCGATAAAATGAGAAATTATTATTTTCATGATTTATTTATAAGAACTCTACATATAAATATATACTTACTCCTTATATCTTAGTACCTTACAACACTGATTATTGCTTAACATTATAAGTAGGTATTAAATAAGAAAGAAGAATTCAAATGACTATAAATTGTGTGTGTGTGTGCCTAAACGTTAAGTGTTGAGATAACTATAAATGCTACTGAATAATAATTAAAAAAAGGAATTGCTCTTGTCTACTGTCTTTTAATAATTGATTTTAAACCAAGATCAGCGATGTTTATGTATTTACTAGATTCTGTTTTCTAAATCATCACTAAGCTCCATACAACTGCAGTTCCTTAGAACTACATTTGTATGTTTGGATTTTTTGAATATCCTTCACAGATTTGACAATATTTGCATTTTAGGAATTTCATACAAAACAAAAATGAGTCAATATTTTCAACACTTATGAAAATATAAAAAATAGCAAAACATGCAAACCTAGCTCTAAGGCATAATGACAACATATCGACAGTGGAAAGGTCAAATGTCGTAAGGGACATTAAAAGACATGTCTCTTATGACATTAGAGATTTCCACTGTCAATATTTAAAAACCATGACTATAGGTTAAGGTTTAGAGGATGCAAAACGTTATGGTCGTTTGTATAGAAGCCGTTGGGTGCAAAATAGTGTTAGAATAGCTCACACTTAATAAAAAATGAATAAATTTCACCCGATTTCATTCCTTCCGATACTTCGTAAGGGTGCCTACAAAAGCTATCACTAGAATCTTAAAACAAGTAAATAAGTGAAAGACAAATTAGCTATAAATAACGGCGCGGATCTACCTAAACATAAACATGCGGATTTATGGCCTATTCCTTAAGCAACTCGGGAACTCAAACAATGAAACAAAAAATACTGGATCACTTGAATAGGGGAGACGGGGGTATTCTGGGGAGTCGATTTTTCAGAACTTCCACGATATAGCTTCTAACGCTGTTTATTCAGTCTAAGTAAAATGGTGATTTGTATAGAAAACAATGAAACAGTTAAACTCTTATGAATGTAAGTAAGTATTAGCAACTTTTTTTGTGAATTTAATTACTTTTGTGATTTTAAAAGTAGTAAACAAAATTATTTTTAACGTTAATACTCTGATGACGTCATATTCGTTTTGACGATTTTGTTATTCAACTAGACCTAGTTTTGTTTATGACGTCATTTTTTAAAATTAACTCTCACACGATTAACTACTTTATAAATAAAATTTTGTGAATTAATCCATAAAAAAACATTTATCCTCATTTATAAAAAATATGCCTTTATTTACGGATATGTACACTATTGTAAACGTACCTACAGCTCTCTAGATTAAATTAAGGCCCGCTTTTAATACTTCATTAAAGTCCGCAAAATCAAATGTCAGACCAAATGACAATAATTTAGTTAAACTTAACCGAAGTTTGATCTCTCTTTGTTGTTGCAGGTGTCTATCTATAGGCGGTGGTGATCACTTACCATCAGGTGACCCACTTGCTTGTTTGCCTTCCTATGTTGTATAAAAAAAATAAAAAAAATAACAGACTTTTCTAAAACTCCAAGAAGACGAATTTTTTAAAAAGTTTTTTTTACAAATTTTTTCACTGACGATGATTGATCCAAAATAAAGAATTCAACTGCTAATTTACTCTCAATCACTTAGAACAAAGCTACAAACGTCTATAATCACGCCGCGGTCCAATTCACCCCGAATACCCACTCCACTGAATGAAATACTTTCCTGCTTCCGAAAGAAAATAAAAATAAATTTATTTGGCTCGGTACAGGGATAAGTTTGGAACTGTTTAATTCTTATACGGAACCCCCGGGGGCCGTAACTCTGTGACGGGAAGAAGACGGACGGAACCCGCGTTGGGCGCCAACACCTGATTAGTGTTTCTTAGTGCTTGCGGTTAATATAAAACTAAATTAAAAAGTAAAACCGTCTTGTGAGAACTTGTAATACTTTAGTTATAGGCGAACGGGTAGCCTATAGGTTACTACGAAGCTAGAGGTTCCCGGTTCGATTCCCGTGAGTTTCAAATTTTTATGTGATGAATATGAGTTTTAGTATCTTAGTCGTGGATGTTATATGTATTAGTATGTAATTATATGTAAACATGTATGTTTATCCGTTGTCTTGTACAAGTTTTGCTAAGTTGGGGACTTGGTCAAATGATGTAAAGTATTCTAAGGTCAATTTATTTATATGTACCTAATACCTTATACAGGCTGACACATCTAGGTGATGTGCCGAACTATAAGATATAGTTTTTTTTTAAATACCATGTTAATAATTTTAAAGATAAGAAAAGCTGTATTCATAGATTATATTTGATTTTCATAGGGCAGGAGGTTTTTATTTCAATGTATGAAATTTATTTTAATACAATATTAGGTATTAAATCGGTTAAAAAATAATTTATTGAAGATTCCACCCAAAGCTATCGATTATTTACTTCTATTAAATACAACATATTCAATACAGTTGCTACACAATTTTTTTAGGCGCTTGTATGAAACTCTAATCTTAAAATTTAACAGCATGGGACTTAAAATTATTATTTTTGGGATTTATTCCCTAGGTTGTGTTAAAAAGTCTGCCTTCATATCAAATTGCAAGACTGTAGGTTAACAGGAAGTACCCTATAGGTTTTGATGACTTAGTAACTCTATGCAATCAAGCCAAAAGATGCGGCCGTTTACGTCCCTTTTGCTTGGATAAATTTATTTGTGGTTGTAAAGTTTGCTTATGAGAGAACAAACAGTGTTAGTCAATGAGCTTACCGAACTTTTTTTCAGTACATTATGATACACTAGCATAGTCAGTTTTTGAGTTGATTACAGTTAAAGTTAGTTACAGTAACTTAATCAACGGTAAGGCAATTTTTGGCGGTGGTAGGACCTTGTGCAAGGTCCGCCCGGATCGCTACCACCATCTTGCTCGCTAATCCTGCCGCTAAGCAGCAGTGCTTGCACTGTTGTGTTCCGGCGTGGAGAGCAAGACAGCCGGTGTGATTACTGGCACAAGAGGTATTCCATCTTAGCCCTCTGGGTTGGCAACGCATCTGCACTCTCTTCGTTGTTGCAAAGAGACGGTGGTGATCACTTACCATCAGGTGACCCACTTGCTTGTTTGCCTTCCTATGTTGTATAAAAAAAAGGCAATACGATAAACACTACCTTTAAACCCTTTAATTGGTGGAATTTCCAAAAATTCTTAGTATACCTTTACATCCCGTAAGAAACAAGAATTTTTACATTTCATGTGTTTTATCTTCAGATGTTTAAGCTGTGGGTTATCGGTAATTTAATAGGTCAGTAACAAAAGTCTTTATAATTATAGATTTTACAAAAACTGTAAGGTACTTTACAGCATTTTATATCGCAAGTTCATACCTTTCACATTCACTGTTATCCAGCGCTTTTAAAGTTACTTCAAAGGAAAGCACACCAGCGATTGAGCAAGCTTTACACTAACGTCGTAAGCTAAGTACATAACGCCGTGCGCGGGCGCTGACAGAAGTGCCGTCGCAACAGCTTAGCGAAACAGAGGGCTCACAAACACGATCTAAACAATGCAATACTGTAGCAGTTTGTGACGACATTAATTAAAGACTGACTTTTTATAATTACTTTAAATGCAAGCATGGTCAGATGGTCAGAACACACGCGTAAGACGAAATGAAAGATAGTTTTGTTGTATCTAATCAATACAGATGACATAGACTGCAAAATGTCATGTCATGTCAAATACCAATGTGAATGTCCATAACAAATACAAATAATGAAATTCTCTAAAATGGAGAACTTCATTGAAAGTTTGTTTGGAAGAGAACCAATCACTCAAGAGGCAAGACTGCCTTTTGGATACCTATAAATAGACATTATTGAAGAGCAATCAGCAAAAGTAGACGCAATATAATGTAATATAGGTATCATTTAAAAGGTACCTGGCCTACAGTGTTGAATCAAGAGACCTAGCTGTTCTAAGCTGTGTTAAATGCGCACGCGCCGGCAACTTGAAAAGCATTGTCTCGAGTGCTCAGTTTGTTTTAAATCTGTGTCACTTACTTACAGAGTTGATGTGTCTGTGATTGTGTCACAAAATTTGTCTCAAGCCTAAATAAATATTCCACCAAATAACATTATGAGTAACACTATGAAAATCCTGACTGAAAATTTTTCAGTTTGAAACTAAGTTGAAGAAACAAAACGCAGGACATATCAGGCAGTTACTTAATCAATGTCTGTTTTTTCATAATACTTCACTAAACGCCTTTTTTAAAATGATGCCAAATAACATCAAAATCGAGGACGTTGTAAATTTGTCGAATCCTGCGCATCTCCCTCCAGCGCCATCTCTCGTCGGCTTGAAATGCGTCGCAAATCAAGTTGACGTATGCTTTCCGGTTGAACAGCACTAATGGCGCCGTCCAATTTATTCACCTAATATTTTTACAAGAAAAAAAGATTGGTCAAGTGCGAGTCTGACTCGCGTACAGAGGTTGCGTATAACCACAGAACAAAATCTTTTATTTTCAGGCAACAAGGCCCATAGATAAATACCTTACAAACTAACATACATAAAAATATATAGACTAAAATTTTCATGTTGGCGACAAAACGGCGTGGCCCTGTTGCGTCGTCGCTTCCGATGTCGCGTTCGCCACCGGTAAGGTGCCCCGAAACCGTCGAAACACGACATCCTTCGGCCAGAAGGCTGCAGACGCGACGGACTCCAGCAGCGGCCGCGGGACGCGCACCACAAACGAACTGAAGTGCACGTAGTGCCGTGACCGCAGCTGGAACACCCTCAGCGAGCACCCAGTCTTCCGGCGGACATGTTCCACCACATCTGCGACTGCGACGGTGTGGTGCAGGCGCGACACGTACAGCCATTGCTTATAAGGGCCAGGTCACTTCGGTTGCGCAACGCAGCTCTACGAAGGTAGTTGGAGCAGTATAGCATACGTGACGTGTACGCGACTAGTCTGGTTCGGCCTTAAGTTGACAGTCTTCAGTATAAAAAAAGGCCCGTGACATTCCAACTGGCCGAACGTAACGGAACACGGGTACTGCTGCTTTACGTTACCTTCTTAGTGTAGAAGACATGCAAATGAAGGCTGAATGCTAGTAATACTTTTAAGTCACTAGGGGGTGATTCTTTAAGCGCATCATCGACGAACTCGTCGTTGTAACGCTTAGAATATAACAGGGCTGAGCTAAGAGAGAATCTGTAAATACTTATGCTATTGACTTAATCCAGTATAATATATTTGTTTATAAATAACACATAATATAAGTAAACGGTGAATATATGCGATGAGATTCGTGCTCGGCGAACGAAAGATTGTTCTGTGCACGCGTACTGTCGAATACACAATGCTTAGAAAATTATTAATTTATAGGTTTTTGTTAAGGAATCTAAAGTCAAGGCAAAATTATATGATTTTACTAAGTGTTAATTTTTCTGACACAAAGTTTCATTTCACAAAAAATTATACAAAGTTAGTTTTTATTAAAGCAGACAAACACGTCAACAATAACATGGCAAGGAAAACAAAGGTTTGCAAAAAGTCAAAGTCAAAAATATCTGTATTTCAAATAAAGTTCAAAAAAACCACTTATGAATGTCTAATTTACCACTGGTTCAGAAAATATAATTAATTCATTAGGTACGCAATAAAATAAAGAAATCATTGGATTTTTTTATACAACATAGGAAGGCAAACGAGCAAGTGGTTCACCTGGTGGTAAGTGATCACCACCGCCCATAGAGACCCGCAACACCAAAGGCATTGCAGATGCCTTGCCAACCCAGAGGGCTAAGATGGAATACCTCTTGTGCCAGTAATTGCACCTGCTGTCTTGCTCTCCACGGCGGAACATAACAGTGCAAGCACTGCTACGTAGCGGCAGGATTAGCTAGCCAGATGGTGGCAACAATCCGGACGGACCTTGCACAAGGTCCTACCTAGGTAAAATTTTCGAAATTCACTACCTAAAAATCTAAATGCTTTCGCGGAGCAAGGTAATTTATTCCAATTAGTTGATATGGACCTCCGCAAAATAGTGCCTCAATCTATCAATTAGGTAACTTAAAACTATCACAGTAAAATTGTCCTTTTATTTTGTCAAAGATGTATTATTTTAAACACTTTACATTCCAACAGTACATCGACATGATATCAAAAATTGGCTCTTACGGACACTTTGCGAGCTGATTGCTTGCTTCATTATGCTTCCGCCGCCTGCCACGCCAGCATTTGCTGACGTGCTTTCTGACTAAGTTTCATAAAACTTAGAATATGCTAGAAGTCCTGAGTGTGCAAGTGAGAAAGTCATCGGCATATAAAGACAGTTACACGATTAAGATAGAGAAAACGGACACATCCATTATTGTTTTAAAAGACAGGGGCCAATTTTATAAACGCGACAGGCGACAGGTAACAGTGACAATTCGCCGTACATTACTGTGTCGACAAGCAATATATTATACCGAATTGTCTCTGTCACCTGTCGTATGTCGCGTTTATGAAATTGGGCGCAGGTCACTCCATGAAAGTTCGGTATGTGAAGCTTTTTTTTAATCTTATAGCACTTTTTGACAAACTATTTTTTTTTGGGTAGGTCACGCCAAACGAGCTCTTTGTTTGTCTATGCGCTAATATATATTGCGTTTATGGAATACCAATTTAAAATCAATAAAAAATATATTTTGAACTATATTTACTACGTGTGTATTGAGACAAATGTATAGCAAGTTATGTCTGGTTATCTAACTCAGGTGGTATCTCGTATAAGGAACAGGGTGACCACTCTACCACCTTTCAAGAATACATTTTATATTATTTTGTCATACCAAAAACTATATTTCTTTCCGTTGCTATAGAACAACGCAAAATAGCATTTATCTTTTTCTTGTAAAAAAAAAAAATACAAAAAGAAAAATCGAAAATTTAGAAATAAATAATTTCAATTACAAAAAATTATCTTTTTTATTTTCAAGGATTAAAATGGTCAGACACATAGACAGATAGACAGTTCCTACTCCTATTTTCTTAATAGATATCGGAAATTGACGTTTTTTTTAAATTCAAGTATCAAATGTGAGAGGGAGTAATATACATAAATGATTACTATACGAAAACGAACTAGTAGTACTGTAATTGTACAAGTGATATTCAATTATTTTATCTACACACATATCATTACTGTTCAATAATGAGTTCTAAAACCGCAGGAAATGACCAGCATTATTACAACCAATTTCATTATGAGAACTTTCTTGTCCGTGGTAGTAGGTAAATCTGTACTTTAATGGTCATTACAGTATCGATTTCTGTAACGTTATGAGTTTAAATTTGGAACAGCTGTCAAAATTCAAGTGGGTCTCCATTCTAGTATCCATAGATATTAAAACAGTTATCGATACGAAACGTCAATCCAGTATGTTTTTTTTCATTTGGTCTCGAATGACATGAGAATAGGGATTTAAATCGTTTGTCTATGATTAAAAAAAAGTTCGTCTTGACAGCTGACGAATAGCCGCCATTACTGTTTTCATTCGTTTGTTGTTTTCTGTTACGGTTTTTTGCTGTAATGATATATGTGTAGATAAAATAATGTACCTATGCAATTGTATATAATTAGGCCTTAAAACACTCGTGTGATCCTATTATGCAAACCACACTCGTGTTTTAAGGCCTCTCATTATATAGCAGTTGCATTAACGAATATTACTTAGCGCCTGTGAATGTTACAGACACGTCATTTTACTAACTTAAACATTTCTTTTAAATTTTATTTCTAACCTTTTTTTTCAGTTTCTATTCACAAGTAGCACCTTAATACTACGTGAGGTTGTAATTCCTACCTGTCAACCATATTTTCTACCAAACGAAACTTTCTCCCAACTGGTCACCCCAGCCAAGGGGTGACCACACGGTATCGCCGTCGGGGGATGTATTTGTCACACGGACGCCATCTAATTATTAGTTATAGGATAAGTTCGTAATGCAGATTGATGCTATCTCCGTCCAATGTTTATTATTTTAATGTGAAAAACATATTTTTTGGTTTAAAAAGCACCTGAATGGGTTTTGAATTCGGGTTGGAGTATGTTTTACGGACAGTCTTCAATGGGGTTGGATTAAATTTTTGTAACCGAAATTTCTTTCGATTTTATTTTTAAATGTTTTAACATTCAAATTATTAAATTAAAATTGTAATGACAACACAAAGAAAAATTAGGGCAATGGCAGGACATGAACCTGCAACATCAGCATTCCGTGCCTTGCGTTTGCCAGTTTCGCCACACTGCCTCTGCCATACCCTGCGAATTTTTCAATGTGCTTCGTCTTACGGTCATTACATTATTGATTTTAAGGGTACAACTACCCTCGGTGTCATCTATATGAAATGGGTTGGGTTATTAAATTTTAATTAGGCTTTATAGAAGACTGTTTAAAGACTAACGGAAGAATTTCGACTAGGTATTTACTTTGTTCATGTGTATGTAGGTTGGTATAGTATTTATTTTGCTAGACTTTTGTTTAACCGCGCTAATTCAAAAAGCGCTAAAACTCTTAACTAACTGCTTTAGAAATAAAATCTGTCTGAATAACATAATATGCCATCAAATTTGTAATAATGAATTATTTATGAAAACAGATAAACTTGGTATAAAGCATGACTGTCAAAGACGACGTTTGCTGTTGAATATGTTTGATTTTGCTTCGGCTCAGGTGCTTTTTGCTTATTCTGCCAAATCTACCAACTCTGCCAACTATATAAGTGTATTAAAAAACTGGCCGAAAACAAAAAAAAACAATCGAATATGGAATCTATTTAAAATTAGCATTACGTATCTCAAGTACATGGCCGAAAACAAAAACCCATTCAAATTAGGAACATATTTAAAATTGGAATTGTCATTCGCGCCGCAAACCGCAGCGTCATCGATTGACGCCATTGTTTCAGCTCACAATGGGGGCGATCACGAAATTCGCTCAGATTTAATCATTCCATTAAACGTGAATGAAAGAAAAGAGGTTTAGTCGAAAGTCGTTATAAATCAAAGTGATAATTACCCAGGGATTGGTTGTCGCTCGATAACGGTAAGGCGATTTTTGAAATAACGATTGCTAGAGAATCGGAAGTTTTGGTGTAGGTGTGTCTGTCTATAACCGCTATGAGTCATAAAAGTAACTGCAAAAAAAAAACCAAGCGCTTTAAAGGCTGTATATAGGTAGGCGATTTACTCTATACAGCAACTAAACAGCTTATTTAACGCTTTGTGTGCTGTTTGGGTTGTATCGGGGAAATATTCTATAGCATAAAGGTTGATAGAGATATATCTACCTGTCAAAGCGGTAACAAAATGTATTTTTCAAATGGGAAGGCAAAAACTGCATTCATGCGAAGCCGGGGCGGGTCACTAGTTACTTCTTATGAAATCCTACTAATCCTACTAATATTATAAATGTGAAAGTTTGTATGTTTGGATGTTTGTTACTCAATCGCGCAAAAACAACTGAATGGATTTGGATGAAATTTGACACACATATAGTTTATAACCTGGATTAACACATAGGATAGTTTTTATCCCGTAAAAATGCATATTCCCACGGGATAGCGATAAGTGAGATATACGCCGCCGTGACGTCATGAGCAGCAGAGCAACTAATTCTCAATAATTTGTCCAGGAAATATTGCAGATTGCATGCTGGGTGCACGTTTGCTTCATTCAATTAAACAAGTCTACGCGGACGAAGTCGCGGGCAAAAGCTAGTCATGTATAAAGAATAACGTTATGTGTGGAGAATAGAGCCGTCAATATTTTTTTCTGTTCTTGGCATATTGTGATCTATAACAAATTGTAGTTAGGGTTGTTTTCTGAATTGCACTCGTCGATATACGAAGACAATTTAGATTTGCATACTTGTTCGAATTGTTACAAGCCTAGCGTCACCACTTTGCGACGGGGTGAAGCAGGTGAAGAGGGGCTTTCAATATTTAGCCATTGGTTCAACTTTGAATCTTATCGTAAGTGAATAAAGTGCTTCTAAGTTTTCTAACTAGCAGCGACACAGGCGTCGGATAGCAGAACTGAAAATAGGCCAATTTAAAACGTACAAAACGCAGAGCTGTTTACTTGACAATTGGCACAGACAGTTTTATTCAGGCTATCCAACATGGTCTACCAAATAGACTATGGTCGGCTACTCTGCCACTACGTTGTACCTACACAATTCTATAGTTTTCTCTTTTCGATGCTTGCATTATAAAAAATGCATTCGTACTTACACCTATGGGAAAAACTTAAAGAAACTATACCCAGTACTAACATTGTCTATTTCTAAATGATTGAATTACCTAAGTTTTAATATATATAAATTTATTTCTTCGTTTCTAACATTGCAAGCATAAAAATTGTTATTTTCACCCCAAAGCTATCAATCAAAGCTATTTATAGCGCATAACGAATTCATAATTATTAACCGTGTAAATTGAGTTATGGCGTGGGTATTTAAATGACTGGTTTACGACATACTCTTCTTAAATAGGTCGTCTAGCCCCTGTTGGGTAAAGTTCGTCCATGTCGTACCGAACCAAGGTACAGTCAAGGAATTTAATTCCCTACCCATTTCGTTGAAATGTCGTCTGACATTCGCAATGCATTAAGGTCGATATGTCAAACTAGCGTATTGCTCTATAGCTCTTATGGTGACAGTGTGCTATATACTATTGAACCTTAGGTGGGTTGGAAATTAAATTCCTTGACTGTACAGTCAACCTCAGAAGTGGACACGCGTAAGAACCTTGTCGTAGTAGCGTATGAAGTGAGAGTTGCTTGAATTTGTCACAATATTGGTAGTGACATGGTACTAAAATGTTCAACTACTTCTAAAGCTGCCCGTACAGTGTTGCTAATGCTACGGCAATTGCCGTGTTCTACGGCTTTCAGGCCAAAAGATCACAAATCCACGGCCTACGGCTGCTACCCTGTGGCCGTAGTAGATTCTACGGCTTTTCGCGAATTCGACGGTAAATAATAAATTAATTTATAACAAATTCATTATTAGAGTATTCGTCTGTTATTTTAAATATCTGGTTCGACTGTGTACTGTATCCGATTCCGAATTGTAATGGCAACTTTGCAAAAATGTCTAGGGTTTGTGGGCTGGGCTTAATGCTTAATGTCAAAAACCTTAAAACTTCGCCATTTCGCTAATGTTGTTTTTTAAGTAGTGACACGGCCCACTGTTTGGTCTTTTTCTATAAAACACGGCTTTTTTACCTAACATACATGGCAGTAATTTGCATTAGCAACACTGTGACCGTACAACAACGAAAAACCGGAATACAGATATAAAAAAAGTTCATTTGGAAATTGTATTGTTTTAAGTTTTAATAAAATGAAATCTTTGTTTTTTTTCATCAGACACAATATCGTGTTTTTGAAAAATTTATTAAAAAAATGGGGTATTAAGTTAAACGAGCATTAATTACTGAAATAAACTAACGGCTGTTAACAAATCCTAATTCTTCTAAAAGTATTATGTGTTTCAAAAATTATTAGTTTTAAAGGCTTTGTAACTTTGCCTTGTTACTTTGCCTATAATTAACTAAAACATAGTTTCACATTTTTACTAACCTAATAAGTTCAACATCACTTTCACATCGTCCTCCACATCGATCCACAACCCTACCAAACGCAATAGTTACTGTGAAATTTATTGTTTTTCATCTCAGAAATCTTAACAGAGTCAAGTTGCATAAATCATGGGTTAATGCCCAGCATTATACAAATTCAAATTTATATCCCGATAAAATTACGGAATGGTCCGTGGGGTGTCCCCACCCAAGGGGGGTGGGTAAACGCGGGTTTCGATTCATTAAGGATCTCGAATCCGGCGTCGATTTTGCGATAGTTAGGTACGTTTGCGTTTATCTTGTGTCGCTAAAAATATGCATTTAATTAGGCACTGTAAATTGTGGCAACTTTTTTTTTATACAACATAGGAAGGCAAACAAGCAAGTGGGTCACCTTTTGGTAAGTGATCACCACCGCCTATAGACACCTGTAACAACAAAGATAGTGTAGATGCGTTGCCAACCCAGAGCGCTAAGATGGAATACCTCTTGTGCCAGTAATTACACCGGCTGTCTTGCTCTCCACGCCGGAACATAACAGTGCAAGCACTGCTGCTTAGCCGCAGGATTAGCGAGCAAGATGGTGGTGACCTTGCACAAGGTCCTACCACCCGCAAACTTTGCCTGTCGTGTCAACTTTGCCTACGCTCACTTCGGCCCACAGGGATATCGGACACAATTTATTATACCTCTAGCGACCAAGAGTACGGGTATGTAAGGTAGGCACATCTACACTAATATAATAAAGACGTAAACTTTGTTTGTTTGTTTGTTACTTTGTTTGTATGTAGGGGGTAATCTCTGGAACAACTGAACCGATTTCAAAAATTCTTTCACAGGTAGAAAGCTACACTTTTCCTGACGGACATAGGCTACTAATTTTACGTGAACGAAGTCGCGCGCGTCCGCTAGTACTTAAATAATTTCATTAAAAATGTCTAAATGATAGTGTGAAGGAGAAAGCGACCGAAGATATTAAAACAGACAGGAATGGATATCGCCTTTTTTATTATGTAAAGATATAGACAAACTATTTATTAAATAATTTATTTATTAATTAAAGTACTTAAGTTTGTACATGAAATTGTACATTTGCGGGTGGTAGGACCCTGTCTAAGGTCTATCCGGATCGCTACCACCATCTTGCTCGCGAATCCTGCCACTAAGCAGCAGTGCTTGCACTGTTGTGTTCCGGCGTGGAGAGCAAGACAGCCGGTTAAATTACTGGCACAAGAGGTATTCCATCTTAGCCCTTTCATTTTTAATAATTCCATAACTATTCCATAATTTTACAGGCCAAACCTAGTGTTCAACAGGATCCAGAGAAGGCTGCACCTAATTTCATGAAACACGACTAAATAAATCAGCAGAGTTAATGAAAATCGATCCGAATCGCCGACTGGATAATTGGTTCCATCCCGTATTTATAATGGACATAAATAATAACTATAATCTCATTAACCTGGAGTTTAACTGGTGGTTATCGGTAGCGCGGTTAAAGTTTAATTTGTCTATGGCAACATTTTTAAGAAATTAAATTAAAAATGCTATATAATGAATGACAACACAAAGAAAAATTAAGGTAATAGCAGGACTCAAACAGAATTCCGTGCATTGCGTTTGCCAGTTTCGGCACGTTACCGCTGCCATACTCTGCGAATTTTTCAATGTGTTTCGTCTTTACGGTCATTATATTATTGATTTTTTTGTTTGGGAAACCTACCCTCGGTGTTATCTATGAGAAACTTAATCAAGTTATCTCATTCAACTTGATCATTTATGAATTCCCGCTAGCTGACGAGAGATGACGCCATTTGTTGTTAAATTTTTGTGTGTAATTATTCAAATAAATTTTTAATAAATTTTTGTATTTTTTTTACATTCAAATTAATTTTTAATTTGAAACTATAAAAAAAAACAAAAAGAAAAACAAAAAAAAAAATTCGATTAAATTTTTTTTACATTTTCAACTTTTTTCATGGCGCGACAACGCGACAACTTAGTAGACAAAAATATTTCGCGACTCCTACCTTACGCTGCTTCTAACTCTATGTAAAGATAGACATCGTATACCTACAAGATTTAACCATGATTTCATAAAAAACGTTCACACATTCACAAACTCATCATTTGGCAAATTGCTTTTATTTCCGAAACTGTAAATATTTCAGGAATTTTATTCAACAAACCTATTCTAACAAACTGGAACAAATTACCTTGCTACTCCGCGAAACCAGTGCCAGGCACGTGCAGAATAGCTGCGTCTGTGCGACATATATATTCATGCAAAAACCCACCCTCCTCCGCTTCCACACGAAACAACATACATCACACAGACTCAACTACACACCACCACCTTAAAACACTAAAAGTACACGATCAGACGCGCGTTTCGCCTCTGTAGGAGGTATCATCCGGATCTAATACGACCGTTCGCTACTTTTACGAATGGAAACCTATTCTTAACCTGTATGGTTCTATACGATGGTTCTTAAATATATCCTGACAAGTTTCATTCCTGTTAATAATTATTCTTGATAGTTTCAAAAATATTCATGCTTTATTGTTTTGTATGAAACTCCTAAAATGTTGTTACAAACCTAGTTACAGGGCATACCTAATGACAACATACAAAAAATCACGGCTAGAGCTTAAGGTTTAGAGGGTGAACAACGTTATCGTTTGTAAGGGGGGCGCTTTTTGAGGCTGGGTTCATCCTCTTAAGCACTATTGCAACTAACCACCACAGTATAAACTAACGTACCTACCTACCATTTTTTAAAAGAAGGTCACAAAAACACCTCTAATTCCAACTTTACGGGCCACACAATAAGGCTTACTGGTCACACAGTGTTGCCCACCGTACGACTAAATCGAACTATATCCTTATTGTGACTGGATCAAACGCAACAACATGTTATTTTGATATATTTATTGGTATTTTTTTAACGCATACGACGTTTAGTACACAATAAACATGGCTATTTAGTAGCTTTTATAAGGTATTATCACGTGCCAAGATAATGTGGAGACGGACTTTCTCGCAGACTTTCCAGACTATGAAATAAAAGTTTTTTTTTTACAATCGAAATTAACTTCCGATTTTTTTAACATTAAAATAAATTTAAATTATAATGACAATAAAAAGAAAATTAGGGTAATGGCAGGACTCATAAATAACCAAGTTGAATGAGGTAACTTGATTATGTTCCTCATAGATAAAACCTCGGGTAGTTATGACTGTAAAGACGACACACGTTGAAAAATTCGCAGGGTATGGTAGTTGGTAATGTGGCGAAAGTGGCAAACGCAAGGCATAGAATGCTGATGTTGCAGGTTCGAGTCCTGCCATTACCCTAATTTTTCTTTGTATTGTCATTAAAATTTAATAAAAAAGTAATATTAATAGTATTTTATGCAACTGCTATTTAATGAGAGGCCTTAAAATACGAGTGTGGTTTTATGAAACGAGCATCAGCGAGTTTCATAATAGGATCACACAAGTGTTTTAAGGCCTAATTATATACAGTTGCATACATTACTTTATCTACACACATATCATAACTGAAAAAAACTGTAACAGCAAAAAACCTACAAACGGGTGATAACAAGTATGGCGGCCATTCGATCTATCCGCCAAGACAAACATAGAATATAGACAAACGAATAAAGTCCCTATTGTCATGTCACTCGAGATCAAATGTCGTGCGTTTAAATTAAAAATCATACTGAGTTGACGTTTCGTATCGATAACTGTTTTAATATCTGTGGATACTAGAATAGAGACCAACTTGAATTTTGACAGCTGTTCCAAATGTAAATTCATAACGTCACGAGATATCGGTAATGTGATCACCAATAAACACAGACTACTAAGAGATACTACCCAATAAAGAACAGATTTACCTACTACCACAGACAAGACAATTCTTATAATAATATTGGTTGTAATAATGCCGGTCATTTTCTATGGTTTTTGAACGCCTTATTGAGCATTTATGATATGTGTGTAGATAAAAAGTTTTTATTAATTGACTAGCGACTCACCCCAGCATCGCACAAGTACAATAAAATTAGGATGTAATGTACCTACATAAAAAACTACCTTAAAAAATCTCTAAATGACAGTGAAAACCATATGAAAATTCGTTGGGTGATATAGAAGGAGTAGGCGGCCGAAGATATGCGGACCGACAGCAACGGATAGCGACTTTACAATATACTATGTAAAAAAAAATTGGTTGCCTGTAAAGTCGGTATACGGGCGAAAGTTTTACGTGACAACGACTTTGAGTGGTAAAATAATTTTAATGTGAATATTCATTCGTATAGTAGGAAGAAGGATGAAATAATAGTAACAATTTAAAACATTTATTTATACAAAGAATTATATTTAAAACATTAATTTATACAAAGAATCTCGCACTGAATTTCATATTAACAAAATTTTATTTTTACCTTTACACATACATACGTATTTATATACAAAGACATGAACCGGTGTGTATGCCTATCTCTCTCACTCTCTCTCTCTCGCTCTGTCTCTCTCGCTCTTAGGCGGGCTAACTGTGCTCGAGTGGAAGGGACGCGTGCCTTTCACTTTTTATGTCTGTCTCTCTCGCTCTTAGGCGGGCTAACCATGCCCGAGTGGAAGGGACGCGTGCCTCTCACTCGCTCTCATTGTGAGCGCATAACGTGAGCGGAGCGTAACGCAGTTTCTTGAAGTGTCACCCGGCAAACCAATTTATAAGACGTTGTCACGTCAAAATAAAATTAACAATTTTGTATATTTTATCTTCTATGTTTCAATATGTTCGGTATGATATAGAATGGAAAATTGAAGTGCAACGAGATATAATTATATTTTAAGTGAATGCGGAGCTTAAGCTGCGGAGTTTATGCTGTAGGGTTAGAACACATAGTCGTGTAGTTAACCTCCATTGTAATTAATTTTAATTTTAAATTTAATTTAATTTAATTTTAATTATATTGTAATACTTATACTTAACTTAATGCTAAAGGTTTCTATGGGTTAATACCTAAATAAAGAATTATTTATTATTATTATTATTAAGGTGCCTTTTCCAGCTCAACACTTAAATATTTGATCTGACATTTTGGCCTTATGGTCTAAATCAGACTTTTAAAAGGCACGCAGCCTACTAGCAAAAATATGGTGTTGTTTATTTCAACGTGTTTAACACGTTCACGTGCGCAGTCGATTTTATAGAATAGGTACGGTTGTTACGCACAGTATTTCCCCATACAAAATACAACGACGTCTATAGACTTTGTGGACATTATAAGACGTTGTCACGTCAAAATAAAATTAACAATTTTGTATATTTTATCTTCTATGTTTCAATATGTTCGGTATGATATAGAATGGAAAATTGAAGTGCAACGAGATATAATTATATTTTAAGTGAATGCGGAGCTTAAGCTGCGGAGTTTATGCTGTAGGGTTAGAACACATAGTCGTGTAGTTAACCTCCATTGTAATTAATTTTAATTTTAAATTTAATTTAATTTAATTTTAATTATATTGTAATACTTATACTTAACTTAATGCTAAAGGTTTCTATGGGTTAATACCTAAATAAAGAATTATTTATTATTATTATTATTAAGGTGCCTTTTCCAGCTCAACACTTAAATATTTGATCTGACATTTTGGCCTTATGGTCTAAATCAGACTTTTAAAAGGCACGCAGCCTACTAGCAAAAATATGGTGTTGTTTATTTCAACGTGTTTAACACGTTCACGTGCGCAGTCGATTTTATAGAATAGGTACGGTTGTTACGCACAGTATTTCCCCATACAAAATACAACGACGTCTATAGACTTTGTGATACGACGTAGGTAAAAATAACGCGAAATCTGACAGGAACGTTTCTTAACGTCAACTGGCGGAACTAGCAGCGACGTCATAGGACGTTGTACAGTTCCTTGCATGTATGTGCACTCTAGTCATCTTTAGTGAGGGTAAAGTTGGATATAGCGTGGCACTAGTGGTTCCAATTATTGACATAATGTAGCACGATGACGTAGCTGATAGAATTTAGGACGGGCGCTCGGCGTTCAGTCACGTTGTATGAGATTTTATTTTTTTTATTTTGACGGCTATTTACGTTCTGTTACGCCGTATATACCATTTTTTTACGTCTTATCACGTAGCGCACATGAACGTGTTTAATAGTCTGTCTCCGTAGCAACACACCTCGGCCCTTCGCGGTCCACTGATTACCCACACAGTTCCTGTATAACTTGATTATATTACACTACATTATATGTATTATATTATACTGGACATCAGATATTTCATGAATTTACGTGATAGACATAATTTTGAAGTTTTATTACCGACTTTACGAGACGTTTTATATGCAAAATGTTCGAAGTAAAAAACAGATGGATAATAATTGGTTATGTGTATGTTGTGGGTTAATGGTTACATGGGGTTTGGAACAGTCAAAATTAAAATTAAAAAATGCAAGAAGGCCACCGCTTTTTACATGTCTGAGTCTACTAGCGCTTCGGAAAATGCAAGATTCTGCTAAGACAAGCGCCGCAAGAAATTCTGCAACTTATACTTTTAATTTTCAAAAAAAAATTACCATAATATTTGTATGAAACAAAGTCGATTACAGGGTGCGTAAAAATAATCCGTAATTATGAATATTCATCGAACGGCTGGTCTTAAATTAATGTTAGGATTTGTTTCATTTCAAGATTTTAAGATGATTTTTATGCTAAAAGTTATTTAGTTCTTATATATATTTGAAATCTAAAGTTAACAAGTATGAGTTAAATTTTTATCCGATTTATTTATCAGAATATAATAAGTTGGTACAAATCCGTTAGAACATCTTTTAGTTAGTAGAAATAAGTTTTTATACAGACTTTTTTTAATGTCATTAGAATTTCCAAAATAAAGAAAATGTCCACCTACTCTAATGTTTTTTCTTACGTTGAAGAAAAATAAACGGCAAATCAACTACAACTAGTATCAACCCTGGGAGTAAAATATCTATTTTCTTAGTCTACCTTCAGTGGTGCAATTCTCGAGTCAATGAGATGATGTCACGTTCATAAACAGCTGTCAAATCCCTTCAAAATCTGCCATTTATTGACATATCTCGAACGCGAGATGAATCTTGCTTAACGCCAGAATTGGGGGCCAGTAGTTACACAGAACGCGAGCTGAAAGAAAACCTATTATTTTTAGCTATACAGATAATTTATTGACCTTTACAGAAAGGGAGTAAGTTGGAGGGAAATAAAAAAGGGCCGGCAGACGTCAGTGGACACAACAAATCACCGGGAGTGCCCTCCGACAAATGTGTGAAATATGAACAGTGGGCCTTTATCAAGCCCGCCCAAAACACAGATATGTGTGTGGTGCAAATAACAAGACACGTAGGTAAATTAGAACTACATTAGACATCACTCATGTTATGCGGGTGGTAGGACCTTGTGCAAGGTCCGTCCGGATCGCTACCACCATCTTGCTCGCTAATTCTGCCGCTAAACAGCAATGTTTGCACTGTTGTGTTACGGCGTGGAGAGCAAGACAGCCGGTGTAATTACTGGCACAAGAGGTATTCCATCTCAGCCCTCTGGGTTGGCAACGTATCTACAATCTCTTTGGTGCTGTGGGTGTCTATAGGCGACCTATTTGCTTGTTTGCCTTCCTATTTCATAAAAAAAGTGACTAAGATAAAGAAAGGAATGTTGCTAGAAGCGTAGCTACCGCCGTATCAGCCGTATCGACCCCCGAGTTACAGGGGCCTCGACTTGTAGAACCAAAAAATCATTACCCTCCATCTGGCTCGCCGCAGTCGGGTAGATGGACCCCTCGACATATGATACAGGGCCCATCCAAGCTACGCCACTGAATGCTGCGTTGGTTTGGGCATGTTAAACGCATGGATCATGGGAGATTGTGTGAGCTTTATAAAGGTGATGTGACTGGACGAGTAGGTCGAGGGGGGCTTGGCGAACATTCATCGACCAAATTGGTGATGTTCAAAAGACAGGACAAATTCGAAGTACCGGAAACCGCCGAGCGTGTATGAAGAAGCGAGGGAAGTCTGCTGGGACCGGAGCAAATGGCGTCCTGTGGCCTCTGCCTACGCCAAAGGTAAACAGATGTAGAATTATAATAATAATAAACAATTACTCTACGAAGGTTAAAGAGATTGTAGATTAAAAAGTGAAGACCAGTTTTACTCTAAGGGTCGAGCGGTTGGAGTCTCGCCACACGTCAACTTTATGTGTGTTACAACATACATAAAGTTAAAGACCAATCATCAGGTCGGCCTTCATGAAGCAAGAATTTTGGCCGAAGGGAGTCGCTCTTCGTTGTTTTCTCGGATGGTAGATGTGACCTTGTGAAAATTAGCACATTAGGTAAGTAACACTACAAATTCTTAGGTATTCATTTCAACTACTCTACAGCATGTTTACCTTAACTATCTAGGCTTACCAGTATGCTTGAAACGCCTGGCCTCAAAAAATAATTTCCTTGAAATCTAGGTTCACCATGTTCAAACAAGAACATTTAAAATGTGGAATTTTCATATTTTAATTTCCCCAATTTACCTTTTCCGAGTTATTTCGTCGTTTTGAATAGTGTTCGTTTTCAATAAAGTAAAGTGCTTTAGTTCTTAACTAATGGTGTTGTGTGTGCCCCGGTTTGTTCCACTTGTCACCGTCCACCGCTTACACTCGCCAGTCACACCAAACGCCTCAGTTCACGTAAGACGTTATTTATGGGCGAAAGGCGGCGTGTCCAAAAAGCTTAGTTGTGTCAAAAGTTGAGCGTTAAATCATCGGGCACTATCTGGATATTGCAGGCCGGACGGTGGGCACTAGTGTCAGGCACGTGTCCACTATTGGACACGACACGAAACGGAATATATACGAAAATATCGGTATCGCTAGAAAGATTTAACAGACCAAGGATTTACGTTTCAATGTTTATTTAAGCGAAAGTTTACTTTTTCTGTAATTCATGCAATTTTTATATGATATTATAACTCTTACCTGTGACTTACTCGTATGCATGAATTTAGACAACATATCTCCTCCTTCTCCAGTTTTAACCCCCCAAATGAGGACATTCCTAGAAATACTCCTTAGTTTTCAGTTTTTAAGTTCAGAGCCCCATTAAACATCAGCGCTGCTTGCAACAGCATATGCTGACTGGGGTCCTTTTCAGCATCAACCGTGTTATTTTTTATCTGTATTCTTTGTTTCTTATTCTTTGCTGAATTAAACATTTTCTTTCTTTCTTTTCTTTCTAGTGCATCTCTACACTTACAGAACTGATGTTTTAAATTTCATTGGCCATCTATTATCTATCAGTCAGTAACGTACCTGTCTTATTAAATATTCTTATATGTATATTTATATCCTATTTCTATCCTGTATTGTACAGAATCTTGCGTTGTTGTCATGAATTATTTATTCACTACAGCAACTTACAGACTAGTATACATTTAAAATATTATGTCGTTATCGTTATCGTTATCGTGGCATCATCTGACCAGTCGACCGACTGCAAGGACCCAGAGGCGATATCCATCAGAGGCACAGGGGCACCAGAGATCAGTAGGTTGACTCGGGAGCACACGCTTGTACTATACCGACCGCTGGCCTGTGACGTATAGTGGAGTCTTAACAGCCGCCGGCCTCTAGCTGCCGGTAGCGCACCGTTGTGGTCACCCGGGCGAACCCAAAACCCAAGGTCGCCGTCTGCTTCGCTGGTGAAGACATCTGTCCCTCCTGCCCGAGGCACCAGAGAGCCAAAGTTATAGGGTAGGACTGTGGGGCGTGCGCAGTCGGGAGGTGGAGTGGACGGAAAGAGTCGACCCGAATATGAACATCGTAAAGCCAACATATGGGAAATAGATACTATATGTTATGTGTAATATATATGAGAAGGGGAGGATAGACTGCTATTTGCTGGGCGGCGTCCTTTTACTCTGCTTGTGTACTCTGCTCTGCCTGTTATTCGGCGCATTTCCAGCGAAAACCTCATCTGCCTCTGACTCCGTGTCTGTTTCTGGTTTCTTGTAGATTGCTTCTGCTTCTTTTTTGATTGCTTTTCTATCTGCGGCCATGGTTTTCCAGGAATCTAAGTTTTTGTCGGTGTAGTTCTCAACATCATGGATTAGGGAGTCCTCCCATGTGTATATAGGGCGGCCAATTTTTTTCCTCGGTTCTTCGTACCTGAATGCAGCTAGAAGGAGGTGTGGTGATTGCCGTCTCAATATATGGCCGTAGTACGAGATTCTTCGGACTTTAATTATTTTTGTAATAGTTTTCCCGTCGAGAATCTTATGGATTTTCCGATTAGGGGGATCCTTGGCCACTTGGAGCATTTCTTTTAGGATGTAACGTTCGTACTTTCTTAGTCCTATTCGCCTTCGTAAGCGCTGAGACATTAAGACCGTAAGTCATAGTTGGTGATATGACCATTTTGTACATCAGTCGGGATATTTTCCAGTTTATTCTGTGTTCCTGGATAAACTTTGTGAGGATTTTAGAATTACGGATGGCCTTTCCACAGCGGCTTTTAATTGAGGATTTCCTATTGTGTGCGGCCGTTATCACTGTACCCAGGTATTTAAGTTCGGAGATGGGTTGGATTTGGATGCCTCCGAGGCTCACGAGGGGCTGTTCTTCCGCTTCGGGGCCAAAGGGGTCCCTAACAAGCAGCTTTGTTTTCGTTCCGTTGATTTCTAACCCTACGGTGCGAAGGAGGGTTTTCAGTTGAGTCACTATGCGGTCGAGGTTGGAGATGCACTCACTGACTATGATAAGGTCGTCGGCGAATGATAATATCATTGGTAGGTTTAATTCCGTATCCTGGTCAAGCATCACATCTTCATCCTCTTCTTCCAGTGTCCTGAGGACATCATCCATAAGAATGGTGAAGAGTCTAGGTGACAACGGGCAGCCTTGCTTGACCCCCTTACCCTTGTTAATGATTTCCGAATTCTGGCCGAACCATGATATAAACGTTCTTTCTCTCATGCAGGCTGCGATTATTCTGTTGGCTAGATTGACGTTAGATCGGGTAACTAGGATGTCTTTGAGCGCGTTAAGGTCGACGTTGTCGAATGCCTTTTCGATGTCTAGAGCAGCCACATAGAGCCTCCTTCCTGCCCGCCAATTCGTGTCTAGTACTCTGCGTAGCGTAAAAATGTGATCATCCGTGGACCTGTTATTTAAGAACGCTGCTTGATAGCTACCTAGCCTTTCGATTTTTTCATCCAGCTTTCTGAGGAGATAGTTGGCGTAAATCCTGTAACCGACGTTGCATATAGATATTCTCCTGTACTCGTTGGTAGACGTTGGTCCTGCCTTTTTGGGTATTGGTACTTGTTTGGTTAGCAGCCATTCCTCTGGTACTTCATTGCTAATCCAAACCTCGCGCATAATCTTCGTGACTTGAGTAATAAATTCCTTAGGTGCTGCCTTATAGAGCTCTGGGGTTATCTGATCTGTGCCCGGGACCGTTCCGTTTTTCATTTTTTTAATGATGTGCGTTATATCATCCTCTTGGGGGCCCTCATCTTCCAAGGCCCTGACTTCCTTGTCGTTAATGGTGTCTATAAGTGGGCCTTCGCTTCTTTTTAACTCAGCAATCCAGCTAGACATAGGTATAAAACGTCCTCTGCTCTGTCGGTTTGCCGGTTTTCTTTTGTAATCGCGTAGAAACCTGTACGTGATTTTCATTCTCTGGGATCTGTGCGCTGTACTGAGGCCCCCAAAAAAGTACGAGCAAAGCCGGTTGAAGTCTTGGTCCTTGACCTCTTGGAGCTTTTTTCGAGCCTCTTTAACTTGGGCGCCGATATGCGGGTCTCCTGGAAACTTGTTTTTGTGGAAGAGGGCTGATTTCAAACTTGCTAGCGCCGGCTTTCCTTAGTGCTAGTGTCGGGGTTTGACGGAATTTCTTTTAGAGCGGCAGCGATAAGCGTTTCATTTAGATCTTGCCATGTGAGATTCTTATTAGGCCGGTCTTTGTCTTGTACGATATATTCCCTCTTGGATTCGAGAATGTTATTCACTTCTAGTTGGAATTTTTTCTTCACCTCTGTACTCTGAAGTGATTCATAGTTTAGGTGTTTGTAGTTAAATGGGGCGTGCTCCATCTTAGCCTTTGCGCGAGGGTGATGTTTGCGCCTGATTTTGTTAAAGCTCGCGTTCGTAACAGTCCCCCACACCATTTTATGATCCGAATTCACTAGCTCGGACCATTCGCCTCTGATAGCGTGGAAAGATAAGGGCCGGGTACGACTTGTCAGGATATGGTCGATCTGCGATTTTTTGCTACCCGATGTCCACGTTATTTTGCATGAAGGACGCCCCCAAGTATTGTTGACTTTAAGGTTGTGTTGCAGCACGAAGCTGGTTAGGAGACTGCCATTAATGTTCGACTCATGATGGTAGAGATTCTTATTGGAAATGTGTGGGGACAAGCTCATGACATCCCTTTTGCCAAGGTGCGCATTGAAATCCCCCAGTACAATAGGAAACGCTTTCTTCGGGGACTGCCGCAGCAATGTACCGATTCTGGCTAGGCAAGTGGTGGCTCCCGCTGGCACATGAGTATTAATAACAAAAAGTTCGATCGGCGCTTCGTACTTGTCTAATTGGAGTTTGAGGTGCGCGGCAATAATATTCATGTATGTATTTGGTGTACGTTTTAACAATTTCACACTTAATGTTTTTGTCAATAAGGATTGCTACTCCTCTTCTCTCGCGCGCTTTTTGACCTCCGCATAAGAGCCAATAATAGTTGTTAGATGTGTAATCTCCACTCGTTAAGTGTGTCTCTTGGATGCCTGCTATAGAAATTTGCCGGATTGACAGTTCCTGATCAATGCGGTTTTTATCATCCGCTGACGCACATCCTCTAACGTTCCATGTTGCCATCGTAATAGCGTTGCAAGGCCTTACCCTGCGGATCGATGTGGTATTGGGCCTTAGTAAGCGCAGGCCGGTTGCATCGACCTCTTGATGGTTATCAACTGAGCTGTGCAGTGATTGTATTGATCGCGCTTGCGGTGTAGCCGTCTGGATACTCGATATTTGCGAATTTAATTCACTAATTGATACTTGGTCGTTCGTGAGCTCAATGTCAGGATGTGTATTAAGGCTGGTCCTTACGTTTACTGCCGTGCAATTGACATTTTCCTGGGAACCAGAATTGTTGCTGTCGTCAAATAGCGTTCGTGAAATGTCTAGGGCGTCGTAGTGCTGATTTTTAAATAGCAGATTGATTTCAATAACTGCATCCTCCTTCCTACGGGGAGTGAATGTGTGAACAGTAGTGACTGCGCTGACGTGATATACTGTTCATATAGTAGAATTCCGCTGCAGCAAGAAGAATATCTGCGCCGCCCCAGGTTCCGTCATTATACTGTGCTTGAATGTATCTCTGAATTCTATCATTGCCCAGGTCATTTCGCTCTAGGTTGCTAATAATGGCCGCACGCATATTAGTTTGGTTTTGGTGCTCCTCTACGTATCTTGCTAGATCTCGACGAATAGCTTTGTGATCGAAGGTGTTCCCGAATAACTCGCTGTAACGATTGGCAATGGCCCGAAATAGGCAATTGCCATCTTTTGGTATTGCGATTATGTTCGCTTTTCCATCTTTTGTGTCAAAAGTTCGCAGCATTGTGGTTTGTATTCCGTATCAAAGAGCTGTAAGAAAAGCTTATGGTACTAAAGGTAATTAAAAAGGTGCGCGGTGCACTACCTAACAGCAGATGAAATTGCGCAATTTTATTGGTTGTTAACTACACACTTCTCCTATTCCTACCATGTGCTAGGTGTACACCGTTATCTCGCGTAATGCTAGGGTCTGGGGCGCACGTTTTTTTTTTTCCAGCAAACGACCGATCTTTTGTTTAATTAAGACAAAGCGGGTTGCTAGTCAGTATTATGGTTGCTTTGTGCTTTTCTTCCCTGACTGTTGTGCTTCGCTATTTTGTGCAACACGTGCACACCACTTGTCTAAGAAGGCAAGTTTAACAAGTGGCTTTTATAATCGATCCACTACCTGAGGCCTGCTGCGTTGCTATATCCGAAATATCTTAATAATTAGAGAAGCCTACGATGGGTGCTAAATCTCTGGGGTTATGGTTTTACTTTATAGCGTGGTTATGTTACATCTGCTTTACTCGTACGCGGGCTGAATCGCGCGTGCGCGTGGTGTTAGTCTCGGTGTATATCACGTTACGCGTAACGTTAGACTATTTAAATGGACCTAGACCGCCTAAGACTATAGCAACTACTGTTTAAGATTATGCTCGATAGATTGCGCGTGAGATTGAGCTCTATTGCGGGTTGGAACGTTAGTATTTGATAAACGTATCTATCTCTTAATGGGACATGGAACGAACTGACCAGATTTTGCTCAAGCCGAGTAGATTTTCCCAGGGCTTGGGTTCGATGGTGACGCTGGATGTGTCCCGGCTGCTGTAAGCGCTCCTTGTGCCTGGGGCCGGTGCGCTTGCTTAGCCATCCGCTGGGCGCGGAAGGGGCACTGGTGCTTCGTCGCGTCGTATAGGCTCCCGCGTACACTAACCACACTCCGCGCGATGATTACGATGATATCACTATTACTAAGTGCACTAACTAGGACGCGACTTGCGTTACTATTTGGAGTACTACAAGGAAAAATTGAGACCCAAAGAACCAAAGAGCTGTTCAAGCGCGGCCGAGGAGGCGTTCGCACAGCGGGGTCTTTTGTTTAGCTTTTTCTAAAGATTGTTAAGTTCGGGAGAGCGCAACGTGCGATGCGACCGCTCTCGCTCGCGTCTATAGATGCAAGCGGGAATCTTTCCGAATGTTTCCCAGGGAATACTTCCCGTAACATTCGGAAGCATTCCGAAACATTCGGAAGTTTTCGATGGCCGAAAAATACGAAAATTTCGTTAAAAACCGACCAAGTGCGTGTCTGGCTCACGCGCCGAGGGTTCCGTACAAACCTAATAAGCACCAAGCATTGCTTTAATGAAAAAAGAAACCGAATTGAGGGACAAACTTAACTTTGCTATTGTAAAACTCTTGGTCCCATACGTACTAAGTGCAAATATAAGATTGTAATAAATACAAAATGTGATGTAAGGTGTTGCGGGTGTCTATGGGCGGTAGTAATCACTTTCCATCAGGTGACCCACTTGCTCGTTTGCCTTCCTATGTTGTATAAAAAAAATTGGTAAGAGTAACGCGATAGAAAGAGATGGAAATTCGACAGGGCTGTGCGAGCTGAATATTTCTTTCATCTTAGAAATAATTCTACATTTCAGCTTGATTTCGAGGTACCTACCTAAGTACCTTGCTTAAATTACTTAACTGTAATTCAACACGAAGAATAGGCGAATAAACTGAACGGCGCGTGCGGCGTTTTACAAGCTCTCACACACAACGCAAGTAAACGAAATCAAAGACGCCGTGCGCCGCCGCCGCCGCCCCGGCCCGCCAGCTCTGCGCGCCGAAAACTTCCTTGATTGATTCCATCTTCGGTAACATTCGGAAACATTCCCAGGGACGTATGAGGTGGGGAACTATTCCGGGAGGGGAGGAAGTATTCATTCCGTTTGGCCTCGAGCTTCGGGCTGTCATTTTTGAATGTTGAAAGGCAAAGGTATCTTGGCACATACAACCATGTTTTATATAACACACGCCGCAAACTATCGGTATTTTACGCGCCTTTTTGTTAAAATTACTTACGTAATTTTGCAACCGTATGTACATTACACGCAGTACGTCCGTAGTTAGTAGGGGAAAAACCTAAAAGTAGATATCCACTGGATGGTTCCGGCAGGCGATTACCGATAAAGACTTTCTTTGTAGAAATCCAAAACAAAATAATAAAAACCACGACGAAATTGTTTTTAAACACTTAATAAAAACATCGTTTTAATCATTACAATCCTTACATAGGTACATACCTACATACTCGTGCACAAAAATAACCCTACTACTGTTATGGTATTCTTTTATTGCAAAATTAACAAATTAACAATGAACAAGTTACCTGGGCCCAATTTCATAAACGCGACAGGTGACAGTGACAATTCGCTATACATTACTATGTCTACAAGTAACGCTACAGACTTGTACAGACTTAACATCATAGTGGGCAGGCAATGTATATCAAATTGTCACTGTCACCTGTCGCCTGTCGCGTTTATGAGATTGGGCTCTGGGACTAATTTCATAAACGTGACAGGCGATAGTCGACAGTGACAATTCGCCGTACATTACTGTGTCGACATGTAACGCTACAGACTTACAGACTTAACATCATAGTGGGAAAGCAATGTATACCAAATTGTCACTGTCACCTGTCACATTTATGAGATTGGACACTGGTACTAATTTCATCGACGCGACAGGCGACAGGTGACAGTGACAGTTTTCCGTACATTATTGTGTCAACAAGTAACGCTACAGACTTAACATCATAGTGGACAAGCAATGTACACCGAATTGTCACTGTCACCTGTCGCCTGTCACGTTTATGAAATTGGGCCCTGGACTACAAGCGTTGACTACATTCAAGACGAGGATGTACGTAACAAGTATCTGTATATCTACGCTTTTCTACATAAATTCATGGGACAGAAGAAAAACACACGGCGGCTAGGTTTTTAAGTTGCGTATTCGATCGAATATAACAACATAAGAAAATCATGATTAAATTACAAAAATTGGTACATAACTTGCCCTGACATAGGTAATACGATAAATATTTATGTTTTATTTACGCTTTTTTAACATCAACACGGGTGGAAACTTAATTTACCTACTGGGAAGTATTCCCAGGCAAAGACGAAAACTTCCTTGATTCCTTCGGAAACATTCGGAAACATTCCCAGGGACGTATGAGGTGGGGAACTATTCCGGGAGGGGAGGAAGTATTCATTCCGCTCGGCCTCGGGCTGTCATTTTTAGTGTTGAAAGGCAAAGGTATCTTGGCACATACAACCATGTTTTGTAATAATACAAAAAGCCTGATCCTTTTTTTAAATCTATGTTTTCAGTGATCATAGATTAATTTGATGATGATTAATAAAGATGAAATGCTGGTGTTACGCATTTTAAAGTCTCTGGGAGGTTGTTTAACCAAAGTCACATCGCCGACGAAAGACTTGACTAGCGGTCGTAAATAGTCGTAATATAAGCCTGATTGGATATTATATGTATGTATAATTTCATACGGACATTTTAAAATAAAAATATATCACTTTAATTCCAAAATGGCCGAACCATGAACTGATGGACTGCGCGCTGTGAACAGCACAAACGGTCTAAGCGAAAGACTCGAATTAAACGCCTCTGTCTCTTTCTAGTGTTGACATCATTAGAATCGAATTTCCTGTCACTTTTTTTAATTACTCGTTCTGAAGTAGAATGACTAAATGTATGCACCCTTATGATTAAGGAATGTTTTCTGTTAAATATAATAAAAGAGTCCAACTCGCACGTGACCGGTTTTATTACTGGGAAAGTTTCCGAGTAATCGAAATATTCCCGGAAGTTTTCCGGAATAATTCCGAATATTTCAGAAGTTTTGCAACTATACTCGCGTCTACTCTCGAACTCAGTATACATTTAAAATATTATGCAGCTTTTATTTATGCTTGATACTCATACATTTACCGCATTAATAGTTCAAAAGGTTAGATGTAGGTTTCTAAGAAAATCACGAACACGGCTTTATAGTTAATTTAATACATTCGGCTCAACATTTTCTTAACCTCTCAAGCACCCCTTTAAGTAAATATTTTGGAAATGGTTCCACTTTTATAATTAACCCGTAGCGGTTTTAGTTACGATATAAAAACCTTCCGTAAAGAAATCTCTAAATGACAGTGACAATCATATCAAAATCCATTGCGTGGTTTGGAAGGAGTAAGCGACCGAAGATATGAGAAAAGACAGGAATGGATAGCGCTTTTATTTTTTAATACCTATGTAAAGAAACAAGACCGAGAACAAGATTATTGTAATCGAAATTATTTATTTTTAATTTTTTTTTGATTTTTCTTTTTGTATTTTTTTTACATTCAAATGAAATTTAAAATGCTATATAATGAATGACAACACATAGAAAAATTAGGGTAGGGTAGGGCAGGGTGGTAGGGTATCCCAATTTTAAATTTAATTTGAATGTAAAAAAAATACAAAGAGAAAAATCGAAAAAAAATTAAATATATGTATATTCGATTACAATAATTTAACAGCAAATGGCGTCATCTCTCGTCAGCTAACGGGCATTCATAAATGATCAAGTTGAATGAGATAACTTGATTAAGTTTCTCATAGATGACACCGAGGGTAGTTTTCCCAAAAGAAAGAAATATCAATAATGTAATGACCGTAAAGACGAAACACATTAAAAAATTCGCAGGGTATGGCAGCGGTAATGTGGCGGAAACTGACTTATCACGGCTGCAGATGATGATGATGATGATGATGTAAAAATAAAGAAGATACAGGTCGCTTCATACTATGTCAAGAAGAACAGCGGACTCCTCGATATGTCGTATGAAACAATGGAAACGAACTCGAGCTAAGTGATCCAGCATACAATGAAATATGAAGACATTTTTACGCATTACAATACCTATTTTCCTGTAAATGGTGAAATACATAACTGAAACTAGACCATAACATTTTATACTAGCTTTTCCACGCGACTTCGTCTACATAGTTTACATACTAACTTCCGTCCCGTTTTTAACCTTCTTAAATTATGTTTAATTATTATTACTGCGTTTAACTTAGTAATCTAAGGGTAGGTTTTTACAATATTTTTACTAAAAGTAATAAAACAATATCAATAAAAAATATAGAAACATTATAAAAACCTAACCTAGAGTGCCGCCGGCAGCGGGGCAGGGTTCAAGCTACCGGTGGATAGGGCTGCAGAGTGAGGAATCTCCTGACTATTCGTGACGTGTCCAGGAGTACCACCTTCTGAATCTGGCCCTTGATCCAACCTTATAACGAGAGTCTCTTGAGGTGTAGGTTGAGACTCTTCGCAATAAGACCGTTCGCTGAGACGACTATCGGGATCAATATCAATCAATCGATCAATCAATAGCGGTAATTATTATTATTATTATTAGTTGTAGATTTTTTCATGAAAAGATGAGCAAGAAAGTCTCCAAATGGAAAGTAAACACCACCGCCTATAGGAACAAGCAACCTAAGAGAGTCGCTAATGCGTTGCCATTTTTAAGATTCCCTCGCCTTTGGACCTCCGGATCGTATTTATACTCATCATACGAAATACAGTAGCAAGCTACTGCTTCACGCCGGTATTTTGTGAGAGAGTGGTACCACCCAAGCCGAGCCGGTCTATTTGTACTGTAACCAGACATTGGCTACAGTGTGGCTCTATGACTACAAAAAATCAAATACAATACAGCTATTATTTGTAAGTGATCGTATTTTGTTTTACATAAAATAAGCACTCAAATGAACAAGTGGGTCACCTAATGATAAGTCATCACCGCCCCCCAAAGTCACCCGCAATACCAAGGAGATTGCAGATTCGTTAGCAACCCAGAGGGCTAAGATGGAATATCTCTTGTGCCAGAACTTCTCCGGCTGTCTTGCTCTTCACGCCGGAACGCAACAGTGTTAACCTACTGCTGTTTAGCGGCTTGATAACCGAGTAATCGATTTCGCCTATTTTTCCACAAAAACTACTATAATTAAGTAATTCAAATTGTAAAATGTGTTATAATTAAATTCACTAGTCCAATATTTGACAAATAAATAATTATAATAAAAATAATGATAGCAATGAATTAGCTTGCGTACTTTAACGACAGATTCAACATGCAAAAACAACAAATAGGTAACAATAATGTTTGGCTTTCTTAAGTTGACCTTACTGAAGTCAAACCTAGAACTTCGACTTCGTAAACTATCTCCCACTGAACCAATTAATTTTCCAAAAAAATACAAGCACACAAATAAAAAAGTATTTTCGCTTATTGTCATCTTATCAGATTGGTAAGACTATTTACTCATACACGTTTATGGTTTTAATAAAGATCTTAGTCAACTAAACTTGGCCAATAAAAGCTTTTAAACGATGTACTATTCTTGTGAAAGAAACAATGTCCTTTTTATTACGTATTCCAAACTTGACGATCTCTACAAGGAGTGAACAACACCATTTGACATCATATTTCGTAGATTACTGCCATCTCGTGAAGATATGACGGAAAATAATACAAAAGAAACAGCTAAACAGTCTTGAATTGCAAATGAAAAGCGGGGACGTATTCTGGAAACAAACGTGAACTAGATCAGACTTGTTCAGATTGTTCTGGGCTCAATTTCATAAACAGACAAACAGATGACAGTGACAATTTGGTATACATTGCTCGCCCACTTTGATGTTAAATCTGTAAGTCTGTAGCGATACGTGTCGTCACAGTAATGTACGGCGAATTGTTACTGTCACCTGTCGCCTGTCGCGTTTGTGAAATTGGGGCCTGAGCTCAATTTCATAAACGCGACAGGCAACAGGTGACAGTGACAATTCGGAATACATTCCTTGCCCACTTTGATGTTAAATCTATAAGTCTCAGCGATACTTGTCGACACAGTAATGTACGGCGAATTGTTACTGTCACCTGTCGCCTGTCGCGTTTGTGAAATAGGGGCCTGGATTTTCTGGACGCCATTGTAATAATCAACTAGCCATACAATAAGGATGTCATTAAAAACGATCCGTGAAAATTCTCCAAATGACAGTCAAAATAGTATCAAAATCCGTCGCGAGGTTTAGGAGTAAGTGGCCAAAGATCTACGGACAGACAGGAATGAATAGCGACTTTGTTCTATAATATGTACATACATACATACATAAAATCAAGCCTGTTTCCCAGAGGGGTAGGCAGAGACCACGGATTTCCATTTGCTACGATCCTGACATACAACTTTCGCTTCACTTACTTTCATGACATTCTTCATGCATGCTCGTCGGTTTAGGGTACTCCTGACCTGGCCTTTCTCCAGAATGTCTTCGATTTGGTCGGAGTACGTTCGCCGAGGTCTTCCCCTTCCCATTTTTCCATCCACTCTCCCTTCATACAGCCTTTTTGTTAATCTTCTTTCATCCATCCTCTCTACATGCCCAAACCATCTTAACATACCTTTCTAAATTTTTCTATACTATGTAAAAATAAAAATGAAGAAGATAAAGGAAAATGTAACGATGCAGAATTGTTGGCTTAAAAAATATGGAGTCATGGTAAGCTGCCTTGCACTCAGATTGGGAGCATTACCTTGCTTGATGGTGATGGTGATACTATTTAAACTTAAAAAAACAGAAAAAAAATAAAAAAATTGAGATGTTAACCTCGAAATGAAGAGTTATTTCTCGCAAAATAACAGCTTTAGGCTAGGTTTGACTAAGCCTGATAGGACGGCTGGAATTATGATCATTTATCTCTACGCACGAATGAACTATTTTACATGTAAATTAATAGCCTGGGGGTAAGGGTAGGAGGCCTGAGTAGGCTATGGCCTGCAAAAGCCACCTCGACTTTTTTTTATGAAACAGGAAGGAAAACAAGCAAGTGGGTCACCTGATGGTAAGTGATCACCACCGCCTATAGACATCCGCAACACCAAAGAGATTGCAGATGCGTTGCCAACCCAGAGGGCTAAGATGGAATACCTCTTGTGCCAGTAATTGCACCGGCTGTCTTGCTCTCCACGCCGGAACACAACAGTGGAAGCACTGCTGCTTAGCGGCAGGATAAGCGAGCAAGATGGTGGTATCGATCCGGATGGACCTTACACAAGGTCTTACCACCCGAAAACTATATGATCAGTCGGGCACTGTCTGTGAATACAATTTTTGCAATGGTTTTGATGAAGTCAGATCTGATGTCGATAGTAGTTAATGTCCCTTATTTTTTTTTTATTAGGGCGTCTGGAATGCCATAGAATTGCTATGTACTTGTATGTTTGTGTTCCAAGATTGTATCAGTAACTTCTGAATCAGAATCATTCAGCCAATCGCAGCGATCGCAGCTAGTGAGGCGTTATGGCGCGCGGAGCATAAACGTATAACGATGGCTTTGATGTCCGTCCGTTCGCGTCCATCTCTGTAAAACAATGGCTCCCTATTGCAACTCGGATGATTTGGATGTGGTAGGTTTTTATTTATTTGAATTTCTGTTCTCTTGCTTTTAATCCACAAACCTGGCCCAAATTCCTCCCGGTTTAAACATCTTAGGGACTGAAATAAAACAATTTAAACGGTTTATATCGCGTGTATTGTAAGCAATGTAATTCCCGACGTTTCGAGCCCTTTACAGGTTTCATGTTCACGGGCATACTGACAAAAAACTTAAAATACAAACTACCCAATTTTGAAAAATAATTGAAAAAATTAAAAAACTAAATATGAAATCAATTATTTTTCAAAATTGGGTAGTTTGTATTTTAAGTTTTTTGTCAGTCTGCCCGTGAACATAAAACCCGTAATTAATGGCACGAGAGGTATTCCATCATAGCCCTCTGGGTTGGCAACGCATCTTCAATGTCTTTGGTGTTGCAGGTGTCTATAGGCGGTGGTCACTTACCATCAGGTTACCTACTTGCTTGTTTGCCTTCCTGTTTCATAAAAAAAAAATGTAACAGCCTAATAGAATAGGGCACTAGAAGAAGTGATTACTGAGCCCTATCTATGGTATATTGGTTTATTTTAGTCTACAAGGCGCGATAATTTTAGAGATTATTAAAATTAGATTAGCAGTTGTAACCGTAGCCTTTAGATAATATTAAGATACCTCATCCATCGCCCTTCATACCTCAGCTATCGCAGACTTTCCTCTCTGGCCACCCCTCACGCGCCGACGATCACTTTAAGCACAATAAAAACACATTATTATAATAAAATACATATTATTTCGGACATTGCGCGTCTGACTTTTTATAACCTTTTTAAGAGAATCGAGCTTATAAAGTTTTACGAGCCAGATATTCGGAGATTGTATTATAATTAAATATGCTTTTGACGAAAGGTCACTGCTGTTTGGATATGAGAAAAGATCTGCGTAAAGGCAAAAACATCGAAATGAGAAAACTATAGAACTGTGTACAACGCAGTGGCAGATTAGCCGACCATGGTCTATTTGGTAGACTATGTTGGATAGCCTGAATTATGTGCCAATTGTCAAGTAAACAGCTCTGCGTTTTTATATTGGCGTCATATTTTTAGTTCTGCTATCCGACGCCTGTGTCGCTGCTAGTTAGAGAACTTAGAAGCACTTTATTCGCTAAAGATAAGATTCAAAATTAAACCAATGGCTAAATATTGAAAGCCTCTCTTCACCTGCTTACCCCGTCGCAAAGTGGTGACGCTAGGCTCGTAAAAATTCGAACAAGTAAGCAGATCTATTGTCTTCTTATATCGATGGGCAAAAATAACTAGGTATGTCTTTGCGAGTTCGATGACCCGACGATTTACACACTATTTTGAGAGTTTTTTCAATGCCATAGATAAAAAATTAATGCAATCTTGATGGGAAGTCATCTGAATTAGCGGCATCAATAGAACCGCTGATCCGTTACCGACCTTAAGGGCTCGCACCGTAGGACTTCGGGGGTCCAGGATTTTCTGTCATATAAAGATAAACGCACATTTCAATTGGACTTTCATGAGCCTGCCACACGTTAATCAATGCCCACTATACAGGTTGTCCCGTTTTTAATGAAAAGTGTTCACAATGAAAACCCCCTGTAGATATGATTATGTGCCATTGTATAGATTTTCAACGTCTTCGATTCCGCTTTAGAGTTTCTTACGATTCTTCTATTTTTTTTTTAAATAGAAAAATCTTAACAAACTCTATAACAAAATCGAAGACACCGAAAATTTATAAAACAACAGAGCAAATACATCGAAAACCGTGATAATTTACTAAACCTAATTTAGATCATTACAACATGTTAAAGCAGCACATAATCATATCTACAGGGGACTTTTATTTTGACCACAATAACAGGACATTTTGTATACTCGACCAAGTAATTGCTTGACCACTTTTGAAACGTATTGTAACACGGTCGAAAAGTGGTCAAGCAATTTCTTGGTCGACTATACAGTGCGCATTGGGGAAGTCAACAAAACAGTAGGTAACCAAGGACCCAAATTAACTGACCAGTAACATTAAACGTGACCTGTTAAAGTTTTATTTGATTTTGAACGGCGTCCGATCGTCTTATTTATTTAACAGCGTCTCTATAGCCACCCCGTAAACCTTGGGCTGGATTTAATTGAAGTCATACTTGATAATTGACAGTATTAAAAGTGGATCTAGATCCGTGAATGTATTGCGATGTCTTTCGTATTTTTCCGTAATTTTTTCCTCATCTTCTACCTGTTTAGGCACAGAATCAAATGTTCAAATTCAGTGTTTAGGCCCACAGCCAAAAATATCAAGGTGATTTTTTTTATGAAATAGGAAGGTGAACAAGCAAGTGGGTCACCTGATGGCAAATGATCACCACCGCCTAAAGACCACCAAGAAGATTGCAGATGCGTTGCCGACCCAAAGGGCTAAGATGGAATACCTCTTGTGCCAGTAATTGCGCCGGCTGTCTTGCTCTCCACACCGGAACACAACAGTGCAAGCACTGCTGCTTAGCGGCAGAATTAGCGAGACAGATAGTGGTAGCGATTCGGACGGACATTGCACAAGGTCCTACCCGCAAAAGCAATTTTAAGACCATTGGATACTTCAGCGCTCTTCATTCAAACGGCGATAACAATTTCCACCCTCTAAACCTTAACCTATAACCATGCTGATTTTTGGAATGTTATCATTAAGCCTTAGAACTAAATTTTGTGTGATTCCTTTTTACATATTCCTTTTAGTTTTTTAGATACTGTCGCCGTTTTATTTTGTGAAGATCTATGAAGAATATTTGTAAAATCAAAATTTATAAACCTAGTTTTAAGGCGAACCACATTTAACAAAAAGCCATGGCTATAAGTTAAGGTTTAGAGGATGAAAAACGTTATCGCCGTGTGTATGGAGAGCGCTTTTTGAGGCGCTCACAGTCTTTTTAAGAAGTGCACAATATTCGTTTTTTGGTAAGTGATAAATTCGGTGTAATTACTTTCACTATCTTAGCCCTCTAGGTTGGCAACGCATCTGCAATCTCTTTGGTGTTGCGGGTGTCTAAAGGCGGTGGTGATTACTTACCATCAGGTGACCCACTTGCTTGTTTGCCTTCCTATTTCATTTTTTTTTTAAATGAGCTCTAACTCAGTACTAAAGTTTGAAAGCCGACATTCTACCGAACCCTCTGCTAATGCGTGTGCATACACACTTCGCCGGTTTTTAATAATCATCTTAAGTATATTACAGACAGTTTTAAAAGTGCAAGATTATCTTCGTCTCAGGTTACCAATGGCGATCATCCTAAGTTACATTTCGGCTTGATCGGTGGTCGTAAAAAACTGTCAATTCAGACCATACTTTATGTGAAACGATATTCATAAACACATCAAACGATTCCTCGTTAAGTTAATTTGATTTTTTGCGGCCCTACTTTTTTATTCACTCTGAAAAAGTATACAGACCTATAATAATTGTAATTGTAATATATTTTTTGTATTGTTTAAGTCCCGTCAACAATAAATGTGTGAAAACCGCGATAGTTTAAAACAATTTGGAGAACATGTATATTGACATGCTGCGACTTTAGCGAATAAACGTAACAAACAAATATGTACAAACAGGCATCACCACACTTAAGGACAAGCAAAATGTGATACAAACATACTAATTTAATGCAAAAATTCACCGTGAAAACGAACCAAATGTCCAACACCGTTTAATATCGCGAACGTGCATTACAAAACCTTTGATATCGATGTGTTATCGTAATGGGTGAACCGAATAACTATAATGTAGATGAATTTAAGTAGTCAGTTAAGAAAATAACGGATTCGCCGGGACCCCTCACTTAGCTGATCATAGCACACAGAATACCAACAGTACGCTTCGAGAATCAACACTACTATTATCAAACCGCGTTTAGATAATTGGAGAGTAACGTCAGCCCACTGTCATTTCTTACATAAAGATATAAAGCTTGACGACGCAAGTCAATGAAAGTGTACTGACGTTACTCTGCAATTATATTTCAATCGTGGTTTGATTAATAACGGAAAGTCCTTCAAGCTACGAGCCAAAGCGTGGCAACGACATTGCAAAATTTCTCATATAGTAGGTGTTCACAGGCGGCGGTGGCTGCTTACCATCGTGCGAAACGTTTGCTTGCTTCCCTTTTCTTTGATATTATTCTGTTCTGTTCTGTTCTCATACATTCTATTCATATATCTCGTCTGTTTTAAATGTGTATAGCACAAAAATTACCAGCACGAGTTTTTAAGCTTAATTTTGGTATTTATAACGTCTACGAGATTTTAACGCGATAAATCATTATTTGTTGTTTGTTGTGTCGTCTCGTCACCATGGCCGTTGTAACACGGTCGGAACGTCGAGATAAATTAACAACAATTCTATCGCGTTAAAGTCCTTTAGACGTTATAACTAGGATTTTGTGTGTTTAAGGACAGACAGGAACGAATAGCTTCTTCGTATTGTACTTTTTAAAAAAGAAGAAGTGTCAATGTTTTTATTCGCCAATAATTTAAATTTGGTAAGTGTCTTACTGTTAAAACCTTATACACTGCGCTCGAGTTGAGGTAGCCACTAAAAATTACAAAATTTGATGCCTTTCACACGGCGCGCCGATTACCGCGCGTCGTCGCCTGTTTTGATGCGCCGGAGTGGATGCTGTGAACTGTGAGGTCTGTTCACACTACACTAAGTTACCAATTTTTTTTTCAGAGAATTACTTTTTATTAGTCTGAGCCTTAAACCTGGTCTCTATTTAATTTATAAACGTGCCAAGATGTCGCATTTTAGTATGAAAATAACCGCTTTCTCAAGATGGTATTTGACGTTTTATTTCTTTAGAAACGAAATGTCAATTACGATCTTAAGTAGGTATGCTGCGGTACCTGAGTACGACAGTTTAAGTACCTATGCAAACAAATCTAGGAAATCGAATTTGACCCACTGTTCGTTATCCGATTGGCTTGACATTTGGCATACAGCTGAAATCCTGTGAGGTTAATAGGTACAAAACTAAAGAACAATCAATGAAAAGCTTGCTTAAAAAAAACTGAAATCGCACGCTTAGTATTAAAGTGACCCATTTCTGAATAATACACGTCAATTAAAAGACATAGGGTTTAATTTTGGGAAATATCAAATTCAGAATTGAGTCACTTTAATACTAAGCGTGCGAAATATGAATTAGTGGAATTCAAAAAGTACATGTAGGTATTTCATTATTCATCGATTTCCTTCTAAATAAGCTGGAACAAAATTCCTTGTAACTCCGCGAAACCAGCGCTGTGCACCTGCAAAATAGCTGAGTTTGTGCAACATATACATATAGTTTGCATGTGAAAAATCCTTCTTTCTTCTAGTATATTAAATATGTTAAGCGATCGTAGCCGCCCGTACCCTTCGCGAGGACTACGACCAGCAAAAATAAATTAAAAAAAAAGTATATTAAATATGTATATTAATAAAGTAGTGTTGCTGTGTTAGAGCCGTGTGGCCTTGCACGCAGCGATGGCAAGAGACCCGACGGCATGACCCTTGTGCCTTGGCAATTAGGACGGCCCTTAGTTCGGGACGCAACATGCGTCGATACTCTGGCGCCGTCCTACCTTGGCTCAACGGCATTAAGGGCAGGTAGAGCGGCTGCTACGGCGGAGGCAGCAAAACATCGCAAATATGCGTGTCTTGGCGACAATTTTATTTCTGCTGCCTTCGCCGTGGAGACCCTGGGCCCATGGGGACCCGACGCCCACACGTTGTTCAAAAAAATAAAGAATAAAATTGTCGACACCTCCGGTGACCCAAGAGCTGGCGCGTTCCTCGCCCAACGTATTGGCATTGCCATTCAGAGAGGTAACACCGCCAGCCTTTTGGGCACTCTGCCCAGAAACAGCGGCTTGGGTGACATTTTTCACTTTAATTTTAATTAGATTTTTAACTTTTCTATTTTCTTTTCTGTGATCGCTTTGTTTCTTTTGTTGTAAATAAAAATACATTTCGGTAATCCATTTGAGATTAAATTTTTAACTTTTCTATTTCATTTTCTTTGTAGTGTTGATTATATTTGTCGTGCGACAATGGATATCAACTTTATCAGGTCATACGCGAAGTGTCAAAAGTTCGAAAGGAACAATTCGACGCTCAAGTGTCAATTTAAAAGACGTTAAAATAAATTCGGATGGTAAAATAAATTTTATTATGTATTATTTTATCAAGTAATGTACCGAAAATTTGTAAATATCCAATAAATGGCGACTATCTGGATCAGATATTACAAAGTTATATCGGTAGTCGAAGATGACGCTGGTTAGTTATATTAGTATGGAAGGAAGATTTGAACTAACGGTAAAAACAAATTTGTAATGTTGAAAGCATTAAATACTGAAGCACTCACAGATTTTAGGTTAATTCTTGTGTAGATAATAAGATATAATTGGTTCGCGCTTTATGTAAGTAGTGGAAAAGTACTAAAAAATTATGAGAGAAATGTAGTGTTTTCATGAAAGGGGTGGTAATTGATATTTTTGACTACTCAATAATACATGGAATTTCCCTTTTGTTTCAGGAACTAAACGCTGAAATTTTCAACAACGACAATAAAATAATATTCTTTATTGTTACACTACACAAGAAATCAAAAAATAAAAATACAAATACGAGAAACATTAACAAAGGTTTAAAACAGATTACTTTAGGTTTCTAATTGTTTTTTGTGTAATGGTATTTTTAATTGGTTTTGTACCGGACATAACTTGTCTTATGGACTATAAGGTTAAACGACGAACCAAGGCAGTTGTCCCAGTGTTTGACACGTCGTATAGGAAATTGTCTTTACTAATAGTTACTAATAGTCCATGAATTTAATTTTGCTTTTGGATAGAAACATGCATAAATTAGAAAGAGAAAAGTCAAAAACTGTATTTAAATTGTAATTTTTATGTAGGGTGTACTCTGGAACTACTGAACCGATTATAAAAATTATTTCACTAATATAAAAGTAAGGATCCCTAACATACTTCATAACAATGAAGTCACAGGGGTTCGCTAGTTATAAAAGAAAAATAAAATTAAAATTAAAATTGTAATGACAACACAAAGAAAAATTAGGGCAATGGCAGGACTTGAACCTGCAACATCAGCATTTCGTGCCTTGCGTTTTTTCATATAGATGACACCGAGGGTAGTTGCACCCTTAAAATCAATAATGTAATGACCGTAAGATGAAGCACATTGAAAAATTCGCATGGTAGGGCAGCGGTAGTGTGGCGAAACTGGAAAACGCAAGGCACGGAATGCTGATGTTGCAGGTTCAAGTCCTGCCATTTCCCTAATTTTTCTTTGTGTTGTCATTACAATTTTCATTTAATAATTTGAATGTTAAAAACATTTAAAATAAAACTCGAAAGAAATTTCGGTTACTAAAATTTAAAAATAAAATACCTCGTTTGAAACTTCCGTGATTTTCACACTTATTTAGAAGAGTCTTCTCGTGACCGCGGCAGTTGTAACATAGCCGAAACGTTGAAGTAAATTAACGATGTTTTTATAGGGAGAGATATATAGCCCCCTAGACGTTATAAATATGAATAAAATACTTATTCTTGCCTGTAACTTCACCGGCTGTCTTGCTCACCACGCCGGAACACAGAAGGTCAGGATGGTGGCAGCAATCTGGACGGACTTAGCACGAGGTCCTACCACATATATTAGTTTGGATTTAAACGGCGTATAACTATGCCTTCATCAGTGCTGGATTTGTCAATAGGCCCTATAGGCAGCGGCCTAGGGGGGCGGCATATTAGGGCACTAGCTCGCTTGACGTTCAGGTATAAGGAAGAATAGGGGCGGCCCAAACTGGGTGGCCTATACTTAAGGAAAGTATAAAACTCAAAGTCAAAATATATTTATTCAGATTCGGCTTACAAGCACTTACGAATGTCATAAAATTTACCACCGGTTCAGAAAAACCCCTGATAATAAGATGTTGGCAAGAAACTCAACGAGGTGTAGTTTTTTTAATAAATCAAAATTACAATGTTATTGTACATCATACTTAAATATTTAAAAATGTAACAATTTAACACAGTAGGTGGACAATATTTGGAGCCAGGGATCGCCAATACAAGTCAGAATCATTTCCAGACATCCCTGTCCAATATATTAGTCATTGATTTTATAATAAGCCCGAAAAGTTAATGTCTTCTTGACAATAGATTTGAATTTTGTATTCGGTGATGATTTTTTGAAATTTTGTTGTAAAATCTTACGCAATTTCCCATGAACGACGGTTTTAGCCAGTCTGTAAGTTGGAACTTTAAGCTTTCCTGTATTTCTAGTAGCCTTTGGCTTATGGACGTTGGTAGGGAAATATAATAAATATAAACCCAGCACTGGCCTTCATAGACCAATTTTGACTTCCGACGTCGCCTTGCTTTTTCAAAATTTCCCTCCGATACCTCTCTTATGAAATTTATGACCCGTCCTAAGCCCAGAACGGGTCCGCCCTGGAGTTATTTATTGTTCCTCTTAATTACTAACTTTCGACGCGTATGTGCGTCTGTCCGTGGAGAACTTGATGTGTGGGATGTGAATTAAGCATTAAAAGATTTATGGGGTATTAGTTGTAGGAACTTTGTTGGAGTTGGACTACTTAGATTTTTTCATGCGCGGGAACTTGAAAATCTTGGATGAAAAACTTAACTATACTTTGTTTATTTATTTGCATAAAGATGTAACGAAATTTATCAGGGGTCCCCACACTAGGCAATGTATCGCGAGGAACCAGTTACAATTGTACGCATATTGGTTATTTAAAGTGGTTGCGTAACATAGGTACACTTATCAGGTAAACAGAGTTATACATTTGCAGTTGAATAAGCATAAATTCTATAAGATTATACAAGATTAAGTATTAACACTTATTCCAGTTTTTCAAGACTAGCTTCAGCCTCAGCATAATTTAAGGGTTGGAGCCAATTAAAATAACTAGACATACCATATCAGTTATCAATAAGGTATTTCACTTACAAACGAAATGGTAGAAAAGTTTACAAAATGTTATAAAAAAATAGATGAGATATAGAAAAAAGGTTATTTTTGTTTAAAAAGACACACTGAAAAAATTACAAAGTTTACTCCGCAGCGACAGATAAACTTTTTTGCGGTTCTCGCTAGCTACTTGTGTATTAAAATTAAAAAAAGTCATCAATCAATAAATTAAAAAAAAACATAATAATATATAGCTATTGAAAAACGGACAGTAGCAAAGTATTAACATAAATTCGTTTTTTATACATCATAGAAAGGCGAACGAGCAAGTGGCTCACCCGATGGTAAGTGATCATTGCCGCCTATAGACACCCGCAAAACCAAAGGGATTGCAACCCAGAGGGCTAAGATGTAATACCTCTTGTGCCAGTAATTGCGCCGGCTGTCTTGCTCTCCATGACGGAACACAACAGTGCAAGCACTGCTGCTTAGCGGCAGGATTAACGAGCAAGATGGTGGTAGCGATCCAGATGGATGGCTACCTGGCAAGCAGATGTGAAGCCAAGCACAGAAATAAGTAGGCAAGCTTACCTAGGCATATTCTTTGTGTTAAAAACCATCAATTAAAATGAAATTCATTTGGTTATGAAAAGAGTGAAGGTGATGAAAGAAAATGGATTAAAATTATTTTAAATTAAAAATAGCTATGAACACTGTTCGATAGGCAAGTTATCATAGGCATGTTTGTTAATAAATTATTTTTGATAACAAATATGTCTTATCTAATTATCTGATGGGTGAAGGTCGATCTTCACCAGCTCTTAGACTGTAAATTTCGTCATGTTGGCAAGCTGAAAACGGAAATCTTTGAAGCATAAACTCCTAATAACGTTGATGACAATAGCTGACAGACCTCATTGTCCACTGATTTTATTATCATGATATCTTCTCGTCAGTTATTGGATCACTGTTAAGGACTGAGACCAATTATATAAAATGCGAATCCAAATACAAATATCAATTAAAATTAACAATACACGTAGATTCATCTGCAAACCGTAACTTCTTCCTCAACTCATTAAACAAGCCAGGCAATACCTACCTACTGTTAAAAAACTGATCTACAACCTATTAAAATAAGCCTTACAATGTTTCTTCTAACTCAACACCAGTTTAAACAAAACGAACCTTAACTAACCACCCATAAAGCCTTAATTCTAGCTACAAGAATCTTTACACCAGAAGGCGCATACGCCGTAAACAACAGAAATGTGGCTTTATTTACAATTAGCTTTAGTTGAAAATTGAATGTAAAACCTTTAAGAACTAGTCTGGTGTAGTTGTCAGATAAAAACAGATGCTTCACCGTTGGATGTAGGGGCCATTTTGAAATGCAGTATAAGTAAAATTGTAGTAGAGGCTGTATATAATATCAATCACAAATCAATAGTGACGCGGCACTGCCCAGCACGGATGGAAGTTAATTGTTGGCTGGCTACATTATCATTAGTCCAGGGATCGTGCGCCGGAGTCGTTTTGTACACCCCTTAGAGATTTTATCGAACGATTATAAATTTTAGATGGCCAGCGTGTGATAGGGGGCTTATTCTAAGGATATGAGTTATTGCTAATGCTGATGGTATGAATTGCGAAGTTAGATCTGATTTTAGTTGAGCTCTTGGAAGCGTTTGTGGGAATGAAATGGATTGATCTTAATAAGGTGGTAGAGTTGCATTATGATTTTGAAATTGGACTTTTTTAGTGGAGATCGTGTCTTTTTTGCATTTACTTTAAGTAACGTATGACAGTACAATCCTGACTTATCTCTATTATAGCTACGCATTTGCTTATCGAGATAAGTGATTATTGAAGTCATCATTTTATAAATTATTCGGGGAATTACCTCTTTAAATTATCGACTTAATAGGTAGGTATTGACATACTTACTTTCCTAGAAATAAATACTTAAAATGTAATCTTATCTAAACGCTGTTTTTAATAAATAAGAATAACAATCAAATACTTTTAAACTCTTTTGTTTTATACGTATCTAAGACTGCGTTTAAAATAAAATGTACTTAAATTTAACAAATACATGATAGCGTAAATCCTGAAATATTATACATATAACAATACATATTTCGTAGGAACATCCACATTCTGTCATTACTTTTCAACGTCCTTTTCAATCCTTCCGCTCCTCTATATCTGTCTGATCGTTTTAGCTACCTGGCTGCCGGCAGCCAGCATCGCTTGCGGTCGAGTGCTAATCTCCTCTTAGCATGTCCTTCTAACTCTTCCAAATCTTACTCTCAATCCTTCTCGGTGTACTCTGCCAGGTTGTGGAATCGGTTACCAACTTCCCTCAGACAGTCGCCGTCCTTAAATTCATTTCCTTCTACTCCTTTGACTTTTCAGTATTTATTTATAATTGATATATATGTATTGTATTTATTATATTGATATTTTATCTATTAGGTATATGTATTATATTTATTAGTTTATTATATGTTAATTTTAAATGTTTTTTTAGCTCTTGCTCTTTGTCGGTCCCTGCTATGATACTCCTTTCACACACTCAAAGGTTAACTGGAAGAGATCCCTTAAAGGGATAAGTTCGCCTTTGGACATCACTGTATCTCTTTTTTTTAATTTATGTTTTTTGTACATTAAAGAATTTACATACATACATACATATTATTATAATAATAGTTGCATGAGCTCGTTAGCCGAATTTAAAAATCATATCAGAACTTTATTAACGTAAAATATTTGGTGTTAAATTTAGTTGTAAATAGGTGTATTATGTATTTTTCTTTTGATTGTTGAATAGGGATGTCTCCTGGGTTAAAACAACAAGATTCTAATTAGTCCGTCAGTTAGATTATAGAAAAATACTCGATACGTATTTTTTTATTTGTCCATACGAATAATATTGACAAAGATACAGCACATTCAAATTCAGGAGTAGGGGTTCGTGACGTCACTCGTTCATAAAAACATACACTAATATAATCTTATAGGAAACTATAGGTCTATTTATTTATACACAATGATCACTAACTTTAGCTAACGCATCATATTATTAAGTACTAGCGAATGCGCGCGACTTCGTTCACGTAAAATTAGTAGCCTATGTCCGTCAGGAATAGTGTAGCTTTCTATACATATGTGAAAGAATTTTTGGTATCGATTCAGTAGTTTCAGATATTACCCCCTACATACAAACAAACTAACAAACAAATATAGTTTACCTCTTTTTTATATTAGTGTAGATTAGTGTAGATTATTATATTAGTGTAGATGACTGTTGGTTTCTAAATAAAGTAAAAAAAAGTTTGCAAATGGCCAATACTTTTTCTCATTAATGTTGTGGTTAACTGGTAGTGAATGCCTACTGGCAGCTCATTGTATTTGTTTTATAAACTATGTGATGTAAGCTGAAATAAATAAATAATAAATTATTATTGTGATTCAACCTTTTTATTGAATCACCCCGTTCTATTTAGATACCACACAGCTTATATAAATAAAAGAAGGTTCTTAAACAAAACCCGCGCGACAGCTGCCAGTGACGCCGGCCTATTTGAATTTTGATGAGTGTATCCCCCGCATTGACGTTTCAGATGTGAACCCTCTGTGATTTATCTAATTCCTATTCTGTATTAATCTTGAAGGAAAAAACAGAAGGTTAGTTGCAAGTAAAGTAATAAAACGAGAGATATGTTCGGTACGAGTATGATGTTGTTAGTCTTAACCACCCACTGGGAAAGGGGGGATAAGTTTAAAACACATGTCTGTTTTTTTTTGTTATATCGCACGCTTAGTATTAAAGTGACCCATTTCTGAATAATACACGTCCCAAAATATCACCTTAATTAAAAGACATAGGGTTTAATTTTGGGAAATATCAAATACAGAATTGAGTCACTTTAATACTAAGCGTGCGATATTTAAAGCAGGAAGGCAAACAAGCAAGTGGGTCATCTGATGGAAGTGATCACAACCGTCTATAGACATCCGCAACACCAAGGAGATTGCAGATGTGTTGCCAACCTAGAGGGCTAAAATGGAATACCTCTTGTACCAGTAATTGCACCGATTGTCTTGCAAGCACTGGTAGGGTTAATGAGCAAGATGATGGTAGCTCTCCGAACGGACCTTGCACTAGGTCCTCCCACCTGCAAATGGTGCGTGTATGTCAGTTTGTATTTCGATAGCGTCATAAGGCCCGTTATTTATTTTACCTATGTTAAAGTCATTTTTCAATAATGCCTAGGGCGGCAACCTAAAGCCCGGCAACGTATCAGTGATGCCCTTGAGCTCGCTAATTCCCATAGCAATGATTATTATTACATCCAATCAGGTGAACCGCGTGTTCATTTAGCTCCCTTTTAAAAAAAGTTAACAAAGTGAGGATTTTTATTATACTAAAGTTTACTAAACAGTCACGAAAGGTCACGTTCCAGGCTTAGCACTGTCACCTATCGCCTGTCGCATATATGAAATTGGCCCCAGGCCCCAATTTCATAAACGCAACAAGTGACAGGTGACAGTGCCGATTTGCCGTACATTACTGTGTCGACAAGTAACGCTACAGATCTACAGACTTAACATAGTGGACAAACAATGTATACCGAATTGTCACTACCTGTCGCCTGTCGCGAATGAAATTCGTCCCAGGTCATAGACTAACTCAATAATTGGCAAGATGATACGGACACTTATTAGCTAAAGCGAGAGACAATGGTGCCAACCACTAGTAAAAACAAATACCTTACGCATGTCAAGCATTGGTACGGTTATAACTACGTCTAATCAATTCACTTATCTTAAGGGTCACAACAAACAAACTTTCCTACCAACAACAATATAACTATAAAAACGATATGTGACTACGCTTTGCATATACATACGTATATAAACATTGTATATATACATGAGCCATGCAATTACAAGGGAGGAGGAACGTCCGTCCGTCCATCAGTGCCCTGAGCTGCGCGCGCGCCGCATTGATGCGCTTTATTGGAGGAGGATCTAAAGGCGATACCCAACTGATATAGGACTAGCTCTCGGTATACATCGGCTGACTAGTATTGATACTTATCTACTATTTTGCATTTATAATTAAAGTTGTGCAGTATAAAAATGCTGCCTTAAAATCTATCATCAATCAAATCAACAACTCTTGCATAAACCACGGTACAATAAAATATAGTGTTCCATGTCATAGAGTCAACTAATCATAGGCTATAATGTAGTGTCGAATTGTCGGTTAAATACCTTCCTTTCGTTTGTCACTCGGGACAAATGGTTGTGGACGAGAGTTGAAGTCATGCACACTGCTGCAAGTCATGTCACCGGAGAGTTTCGTCTTAATTTTATATTTTTATATTTTGTTTTGTACCTTTAGCGCTGTGTAGTCGTGTGTGTAATCCTTCAACTCTACTCTATAAGCGCTCTCTCTTGCCCATTTTATTAAAATTGCATTGTAATCATCCTGCCATGTATTTTTTTGGTGTTTCTGTCGCGAATGGCTCTTTCGGAACCCAATTTGAAACGACTTGGGCCCACCATTCAACATGCATAAGGCAGCATATTTAAATATGTTTAAGTTGATTCCTATTGGCATTAAGTCCGCCAAATGTAGCTGTTTTTGTAACCTGTGCATTGAAGGGAAAATAAAATAAAATATACAGACCAGTCGTACCTCAGCCTTAGCAATTTTTTGTTATTTATACAACGATTACTAAGTTGCAAACAACAAACACGAGTTTTTTTTTTATATATATAATATAATAGTGAAACATAATCAGTAAACATGTTCGCACAGCATCTTTTTCATAAAGTGTAAGGTTTGACATCTTAGAAGAGATTTTAACGATGATGTGACAGTTTGAATATAAATGCTGTTTTTTAAGATATGAATGAAAAGTGCTACCCTAAAAATTATTTTAAATAAAATTTGAACGAAAATATCAAGACTTCTTAGTCCCCGCAGACAGCACTCTCGCATTACAACAAATCATTCAACCCGAGCTCTGAAGTTCCATTCTTTTATTGATTTATTCCACATTATTATTAATTTCAAAAAACGTTATTTATTAAAACGTTAACTCCCCGCCCAATCTGATAACTTATATTTATTACTTTTTTTCAACGTCTGTCTTTAGCTGCCCTTTTTTAGTTTGAACGTCAGAATTTGAATAAATCAGATCAAGTTATTGCTTTACTTAATAATACAATATGATCACGCCTTTAATGCCAACTGGGGTATTTATTATAACGTCGCATTTTTTTTATAAAAAAAGTAGTAGAAGAGTACGCGGGTCACATGACGGGAAGTGACTTTAAGAAAATCACTGATCTGTGGCAGATCTTTATAGCCACCCTCCCAGTGGGCTTGTCAACCTCTCACTCAACGTACGAAATGCAGTAGCAGGTATGCTATCAGAGTATGGTGCTCCCCCGGTCGAAGCCACCCATTTGTACAGCAACCAGCAAAGTGTTTACAATGTGACTCTACCACTACGAAGGTCAGCCTCAGTAGCTGAACATTTTAGTATCTTGTCGGCGTCAGTGATGTGACAAATTCGACGAACTCTCATTTCATTCGTTACTACGACAAGGTTCAAGTGTTAAGCTACTTCTGAGGCGACTGTACCTACGTTGCTCATGAGTTGTGGTGTTTTAGATTGATTTTGTAAAATGTTCATATTTCATTTTTTATTTCAGTAGTAGTACCTGAGTATAGTATGTTATAAAGCTACTCCCTACATGAAAACGTCACGCCAATTTTCTTGTTACCCAAACACTTTGTCACCCCACCTTGTCAACATCGGAACATCAGCGTTGCCACATTCCAAGAGAAATGTTTTCGATCTGCTCACGACAATTCTATAAAGTAGGTATTCTAAACAGATATCACCTACAGAATAAAATGTGTCGCCACAATATGTTGTTGTCACCAGTTGATAGGACCTGTCTCTCAAACTATCGAGTATTTTTTTCCATTTAAAACAGGCCCAAACACAAACTAAATTGTTCCCTAACCGTACGACGTACAACTCAGATTCAAACCTGAAATGTTAAAAAGATACAACCTTCCGTAGCTAAGGTGTGCTGCGAAAGCATTACAGGATTTAAATAAGCGTTCAAAACAAATGCAACTCCGTTCATTGCGGGTTTTATTGACATTTGCCTGAATAGTTTCCTTCGCAGCTTTCAATGGACATCGCGAGATGATATTTGCAAAAATATTCGCAAGGATTCGTTGCAGTGCCAAATCCTACGGGAAACAGGGATCCGCAGTCAGATAAGCAATGATACGTCAAAAACATGTTATGCTTATGGGATTCATGTCGGGTTTTGGTTAGCAATCGGGACGTTGATAGATTCTAGTTGAGGTGTTGAATTGAGGGTTCCCTCACGGGGCCAGCTGCAGCCGGATTGCGTTTTGCATTTTGCCGAAGCGCTGATATTTGGAATGTTATTCACTTATGACACTTCTAGATTCGAGTGAATTTGAAATGATACTTAAATTCATAGTTCAGTGACGCAGGTACAAAATGAAGCTTTAAATTGGTATTAAAGGCAACTGTCTTTTGACCAACAGTCATAATAATATTAAGTCGATTTCAAAAGACGAAGTTCTCAGTTCGTCGGGATCTTTTTTCATGTTACAAAAACGGGTGGCAAAATTTATGTTTTATCCTTCATCTTAATTTAACTACTAGGTTCACAAATAATTAATTTGTTCCGCATAGATAAAAATGATTTCCTATAGAATTGTTTGTAGTTGTGGTTGTGTTTTGTTTCAATAACATTTTTTAAATAGCATCATTTGTTAATTTTTTTGTTACTAATTTGTTTCTTGAATTTTGTTAATGTTAAGTGCTGGTATTAAAGGAGTATTAATAGTCTAGTGGTTAGGGAATGGACTCATGGTGGTAAGGTGCCGAGTTACAATAACCATGTTCGATGAGTTTTTGAAGCCCAAACTTAAAATATTCCAAATTCATTAGATTTACTACTGTTATATTTTCAAACATCATCATTTAATGTAAGAGCTAAGTTGTTGTCGGTAGAGTAACTGCCATTTCGTCTTTCCTTTGCCGAGGACCTGACTTCATTATATTTTTATAGGTATGCAAAAGTTAAATGTTTGTTGTTTATCAAATAATGCTACCAATTACACAAAAAACAAATTATGCTTACACATTTCATTTCCTTATCTAAGAAATGATAGAATTCTGTAAGGCACCTACTTAGTTACACTCGTGATAATTCGAAAAACAGTGATCATAGAAAAACAAAAAAAAAGAACAATGTGAGTACACACGGAAGTACCCCATTTTGTTAATATGTAGCTCCGCAAAGGACAATTAGTCATACAGTTGCGTTATCTAACAAGTACTGAGGATACTTAATCCTGATAGCAACGATAACACAATTCAGTTCAATTGCGACAATGGTGTGTCTAACAACAATTTACGGTGGGGATCCAATTCTGTCTGAAATTAGGCATTCGCCGTTAACAGCTGCCTTGCCTTTCAAGGAAGATAAGAAAAATGTGCAAAGTGAAAGATTTGATGACAATGACGAAGTTGAAGAATATGATAACAGGGAGAGAGAAGATACTCAAGTTGAAGATTATAGACCTTTGAGGGTCAGTACCAGAGCGCGACTTGCTTATAATCTGGAAAGGTATGAAAAATTTTCAAATTAAAGTTGCTGAGGACCGTAGGTTTTAAATATCTAGCTTGGCTAGAAGAATAGAAGAAAATAGCATAATTCATTTAGTAAATCATTGTCAGTAACAATAACTAAACTAGTAACATAATGCATGCGCAACAGATTGATAAATCAAAAGTTACAATTACAATTTTAGGATTCTATTGATATTTGACTTAATTTTAATTATTCATAATTATTCCATATCCTTAATCATAAATTCATTCAAACTACACAAAGTATTGTCTAACTGCAAACGTTTCAGTTGCGACTGGAACCCGGAGTTGCTAGTTATATTTTTCATACGCTTTGGCAACTTTTCGTAGAGGATTGGCCCCAACACCCGGGGTCCTTGGTCAACAGAGCAGATGAAGAAGGGTTAAGGTTTAATGTAGAAGCTTGTAGTCCTATTTCAAAGTTATAGTGATCTTATTGTTAACCTATAGTGTATGATGATGATATAACGTTGATTTATGGCTCTGGTTGAAATGTGGCAACAAGAGACATAAGCTTCGAGAAAAAGGTTACCAGACTTTGTCGTTAAATGACCAAACCAATTCTTTGTATTTGCATAAGGGCTTATTTATTTTAGATGTTACTTTAGTGGGTATTCAGCAAGTAAATAATTTGAAGGAACAATCTAAGACAGCACTTTTTCTCAGATACAACAAAAATGCCATGTTGGTATTTAATGCAAATGATGAATATAGTGCGGATCTTAACGACCGCATTCCAGAACGGATGGCGGCTATCATAGAAACGTTTTCCAACTTTAGATTTGAAATTGAAACTCATACAGATTTGATAAATGAAGAAATAGAAGAAAAATGTGCAGAATGTAAGTTTGTTCAAAGAAATACTTTTATTTATTTACAACAAGAACTATCTAAGGGATCCTTTATAGTAGGATGAGATCAATCGATGCTTACCATATCGATCAGTTTGAGTTTGATCAATTCGTTATCTGTTTTGGACGGATCGGCAATCGATCAATTAATCGATGATAGATCAGCATACGTAGATCATAATAAGCTAGAACATCAATTGATAGTCGATTGTGACATCTGACACCCTAAATATCGTCGAATCGAAAACAAGAGTCTCTTGCAAAAAGTTTTAACTTCACAGTCCCTAATTGTTCTGAAACTTTAGCTGTCTACGTATTATTATCTATTATTCTTAAAGCTACTTAAGACCATACAAGGCCTAGGCCACTTGTCTACTCAAAGATAGAAAGTGGCTTGATTTGATAAGCAGTTGATAACGGCTGAAGTGTAATCATTATTTTCAATCATATTTACAGTAAATTATCCATGCCTCTTCAAATGTGATTTCCTTTAGTTTTTCAGCGTAACTTCTCCGATTACGGTTGTGTGGCCGTAATTGTCCTGTCAATTGAAGGCATACGGTGTGTAGACTCGGCCATTATAAGGCATTGGACAGCAGATGGAAACTCTACTTTAAGGCACAAGCCAAAACTTTATATTAATGAGGTGAGATTATTAACTAAGAAAGGAACGAAGGGTAAATTTAAACCTTTTTAAGGCTCGAATTTTCCTGTGTATAAACACAATACGGTATATCGGGCACAAATGATTTGGACTTTCGTACAATTTATAGAAACATAGTAATAACTTTAAGAATGATAAAACCTGATTATATCGAGAATTAGAATGTTCCTAAATTTATGCTGACATCGTTGCATTATTCTCGGTTTTTAAATACGAGATAATCATATGTGTAATTCAATATTATGTAATGAATTATACACATTTTAAATTATTCAAAATATAACTTCAGCTCCACAAAGTAATTATTTTATCGCACAGGGTTCAATACAAAAGAGATGCTATACACCAGATTTAGTCGCAGACATGAAGTAGGTATAAAATGACATATTTTTCTAACCAAACGTGTATGCGAAAAGGATGAATGCCATTTCCAAGATAAACGTTAGCAGGAGGGTTCCACTCCGCACTGTAGGTACGCTCCATCGCCTTGCCTATGGCATAGGCAAATCGCACTTGGCTGTCGGTTTGCCCCGCCCTCTCTCGCTCGCCCCCGCCATGTCAGTGTAATTGATAACGAATGCCGCGCAACCCTAACGTGTCGCTGGGGAAGCGGGGGAAAGGCGGGCGCGGGCGGCGCGTTCCTCTTGACTCGCGCCGCCTTGCGCACGGTGTATGAAGTAATACGAACTTTTTGAGCGTGTAAATAAAGTTGGAATTCTCTAATCGCGGTCGTAAAAGAGAAGTTTCTGCACGTTAGTACTATTATTTATTCTGTGACGTTAGTTATAGCGTGCTATCAACGCAGGTACAGATTTTTAATTGAAAAAAAAGATAATTTAATTCAATTTGAAAATCGAGAAAAGAGTATATTACCATCTCAACTATTGTGGAAGGTCTCTTATGATTATTATGTTGATTTTAATTTCCAGGCTTGCCAAAAATTGGGCTACAGAGAATTGAGGAGTCGCTATCGATCACCAATCACTGAAGATAACCCTGACGTCCTATGTCTTCATCTGCCGGCTATATTTTACATAGAGTAAGGAAATAATAATAATCATGTCCTTATGAGATAAGTACAAACAGAACCAAAATAATTCAAATCTCTCTTTATAGTTAATGTTAAATACAACTTCAGACAAGTAAAGATGAATATGATTACGGTTTCCATATATAATAGTAGTTTATGCAACTGCTGTACAATGAAAGGCCTTAAAAAACGAGTGTGGTTTTAGCGAGTTTCATAATAGGATCACACGAGTGTTTTAAGGCCCAATTATATACAGTTGCATACATTATTTTATCTACACTCACATCATAACAGCAAAAAACCGTAACAGAAACAAAACCAACAAACGAATGACAACAGTAATGGCGGCAATTCGATCCTCCGTCAAGACGAACGATTTTTTAAATCATAGACAACCGAATAAAGTCCCTATTCACATGTCATTCGAGATCAAATGTCGTGCGGTTATTAAAAAAACATACTGAATTGACGTTTCGTATCGATAACTGTTTTAATATCTATAGATACTAGAATAAAGGCCTACTTGAACTTTGACAGCTGTTCCAAATTTAAACTCATAACGTTACAGAAATCGGTACTGTAATGACCATTAAAGTCCAGATTTACCTACTACCACAGACAGGAAAGTTCTCATAATAAAATTAGTTGTAATAATGTTGGGTCATTTCCTACGGTATCTGAACGCATTATAGAGCACTAATGATATGTGTGTAGTTAAAAAAAACATAAAACCAGCTCGATTGCTCACCAATCGTTTTTATCTTACAGTGTCCCTCAGCCCTTCCAAATATTTTGCGACAAACTTACCGACATGGCAGATGTGGATGACATGATGACAATCATCAAAGTGGCTATTAAGGAAACAAAGGCTTTGTTCAGATACAAAATCTATGTTGCCAGTACATTGGAAAAGATGATGTTTTTGGCAAGAACCGAAGCAGAGAGCACTAGACTATAATACGGTTATTCTAATGACTTTTTTATTTACAAAATTGATAGAATTGGTTAAAAGAAGAAAACCTGTGTTTTAGTTTTCTTTTGCGATCATTATTTCTCGAAATATCACGAGTAATAAAATGACAACGGGCGTGCGTCGCGAAATGCTCTATCGCGCTGCATACAGGGCCAGTGACGTCACTATAGTGATTTGTATGGAGCCAACATTAAATCGTGTTTATGTTAATACTGTAAGCGTAAGCTTTTAACTAATTACTCACATACTAAAACTTTCTACATTTTTTATTTGGATTCGAATGACATATTTCGAAACAAAAAAAAAACTATTTCTCTTCGTCATCTTTGTAACTTTGTATCGCTGTAACTTCTAAAATATCAGGTTTTTTTTACCTACTTCTTTGGACATAAATATGTTTTTAGTGGTCGTCTACAACAATTTTGCACTCTTATGCCATTTGATTTTCGAGTGGAATACCGTATTGTCATCTACCGATGCTAAATACAAACGATAGTTGCTTTTTTTGACAAAAACTTGTATAGTTAGTTTTAGAAGTAACTAAACATTTTAGTACCTTGTCGCTGTCAGTAATGTGACCAATTTGAGGAACTCTCATTTCATACCTTACTACGATAAGGTTTCAATTGTTTAACAACTTCTGAAGCTGACTGAACGGGTTAATCGATAAACTAAGTCAGACTAAGGTGATAAGTATGTTATAATCAAAAATATAGCAACTATATTTTTGAATTAAAATTTTATATAATAAAGTATAATGTGAAAGGTTTTAACGAAAACTGTACAAAACTTATCAGTAAAGCAATAAATGAATGTCCAAAAACAGTTATCTTCTTTTCCATTACTTCCTTTAAAATCACATTGCTTAAGACACAACTTTGAGTTTCAACAAAGTGTGAACAGATACCTAACATATTTGATTAAGCAGACTGTCCAGCCAATAACAACCGCTGAATTACGACCAATCAAAACCCTGCTCATGGTAGCGCCATCTAGTGACGCAATTTCGAACGGCGCAGTTCAAAACAACATTAAATTAACTCTCATTGTCTCAAGTTGGATCCGATCGCAAAACATCGAGTACCTGAATAACCCAATAATTGTGTTCATAAATCATTTGAACGACTGCTGATAATTCTCCCTTCGAAGTGAATCAGTGGTGCCAGGTATAGGCTAAAGCGACAATAATTAAAGGATTTTTTTTGTAAGTTTGTAAGGAAATAGTTGGGTACGTTATTTAAATTAAGACCAATCTGTAAAAAGTTTATGTACAGACAGCGTCAAATATACCAGAGCGGGCAAGGTGTCAAAAATATCTGAACTCGACTCTATTGTCAAATACGCTCGGGCGTGTTCAGATATTTTTGACCACCTTGCCCGCTCTGGTATATTTGACGCTGACTGTACTTACCCCTATTTCAAATTGTAAATAGTAATGGGCTACAGAACTCATTTTATCAGCTGTCAAGTCCACATCAAAAACATACATTTGACGTTGACTCATGCCTTTAAACCAAGTGTAAAAAATTCGAGACCATAGCACGCCACCTTTAGTCACAGAAATAAATCATAATTTTAATTATCCTTTTCTAACCAATTGGTGAGCGCAAAGACACCCAATCTAAAAACGTTACTCGCGTGTGTTGGTTTATGTACAGCGTCCGTAGCGTACACGCAGTAGGGTTTTGCCCATGTACATCGCTAACGCTGTTCCGAACGCTTCTGCTCACGCTGCCGCTCATGCGTCCGCTTGCGCCCGCGCCTCGCGTAACTCTCCCTCGACGTAAGGGTTTGAACAGGCCTCCGATAACGCGGTACGTGCGAAATGCGACTTTTCAACCTTTTGTGGGCCCAACGCGATAATGTCTCTAATGTATGCGTTTTACGACCTTTTGCGATTGTCAACATTCGTTTTGGTTCTGTTAGGCAATAGAAATCATAGTTGAGTGTCCTCGTTTTGGGAGCAAATAGCGATTTTTATTAGAATCGTTGACATTTCACTGTGTTAAAATAAGCTCAGTAATAAGATAGGATAATAAAAAAGACGTACTGTAAAGTGTAACTAAGACAGGACACCCTGTGTTTCAGGCTAGAAGAACTGACAAAACTAAATTATTAAAAATCATTCAATTCATACGTTATGAAATGAGAGTTGTCCGAATTTATCACATTACTGACAGCGACAAGGTACTAAGATGTTTAGCTACTTCGAGGCCGACCGTACGACACACCGTGACGCCGAATAAGCTCCAACTTAACTTTAAATTGCAACGTTAAAATCGTCCAAAACGCATCCCCCACATCCCCTAAGTGCTCACAACAATTTCATAAAGAAAAAACTTAGGACCCATTCATTAAGGCACGTACGTACCGTCACGCGATGATTTAAGGGCCCGCGCGGTAATGGCGCGATAAATAACGCGGTCACACCGCCCGCTAAGTACGAAAATGGCGCCACTTAGCCGGCCAGCGACATCTAGCGGCGGATAGATAAATCATAGTGCTGTTTTTGATTACTCTGCGTAATTTCGCCGGTGGTGTTGTTTTAAAAGGAGAAGTGTATTTTCTTATTTACAACTCGACATTTAAGTGCTTGGTTGCCGACCAATTATTATGATCAACACATGAAGTCTATGGTTTTGTGCAGTAACTAATCGATTTAATTTCAACTAAATCGCATAGATGTCACTAGTCACTAACGCTAGACTATGGTCTTTGACCATAATTGATTACCATATAGAACTTCTTTGCGTAAATAATATGAAACACGCTGTGCTAAAGCTCAGTAAATATAATATAATTGTATAATATAATCCTACCAATCATTTACCATTGTGCGAGCCTATTGATTTGACTCTGTAGTTTAGCAATAATAACAAAGATGGCGTTGGTAATATGGTCAGTGGCCATGTCACTGCCTGCGCGCTCCTCTGTTGACATCATATTAAATGAAATGTTGCATAGATGGCGTTAAACACAAAATGATTAATTGCAAACTTTTGTAACGTGTACCAACTATTGCCATGACTAAAATAATACATTAGTTATGAAAAAGTAAAGTAAGCTGATGGGATTTAGTTGAAAAACTATCTTCTAACAAAACAAAGCGATTGTAAACATCCGCATTAGAAAAATCACTGCAATGGACCGATGATGTCATGCAAAATACGTAACAGTTGAGTTGAGGAGTGATCAGAAGTGCAATTTTTAAATCTCACCAGGTGACTTAAGCTCATGAAAAACCCCCGGAGTGCGATTTTTGAATCTCACCGGTGACTAAAGCTCGCCAAAATGGCCGTTTTTCATAGAAATGCGGCCATTTTTGTGAGATTTAGTCACCTAAATAGCAGTTTTTCATAGAGATTCGGTCATTTTGGTGAGCTCTAGTCACCTGGTGAGATTCAAAAATTGCACCCCAGAATCTTTATGAAAAACGACCATTTTGGTGAGCTTTAGTCCCAGTGTGATTTAAAAATAACATTCCAGAAGGTTCGCCTTAACTCGCTATTTGCTGCAAAATACGTGTTTTGCTTTAGCGCAGAAACCTTCCCCTTACTCTTCCAAGTAAGTAAATACATAACTATACAGGTAATTAATAATAAATAACAAAAAAAAAACCTTTAATAATGGTACTTTAACTAGATGGCTAACACGACACAGCGCGACTGGCTTTGTCGCTCAGTGCATCACTTTCTTAATATCTGAGTAGGAAAAAGACCCACTGAGTAACAAATGAGACAAGGAGCATGCTTGGATGGCTAGCACGACACACCGCGACTCGCTTTGTCGCTCAACACATCTCTTTCTAACTAGCCGAGTATTAGAGAGACGCACTGAGGGATAAGCGAGAAAATGTGCACGGGTGCGAGCCGTTTTGTTAGCCACTCTGGTTGGAAAATAGTGACATTAAAAATAAAGTGAATTAATAGTGCTTTTTATATTATTAGGAAATTAGGTTTTTTTATGCTCACCGGTTAACAGCGAATTTCCAACAATATTTTCTCTCTACGCGAAAATATTATAGTTGCTTGTTAGCAACTCATCACATCTTGTCAACGTCTCAGAGTTAAAATACTTAAGTCAACCTGTCTGTGACCTTACGTTTCCAAACGAAACTTCTAACATTGTATCCACCCTGTACATCTCCAAACTAGAACTACAATTAGGTACAAGACACAACTCTTACAAAACTTTTGGCGTACAGGGTGTTCAAGGTCATAGGGTGAACATATTCAGGTCAAGTTCAGGAACTACTTTGAAAACCTGGTTGTTGTTTCGGTAGGTATTGACATGTGAAGCATGTACATTAGATTTGTAGGTACATGTCTGTCTGAGAAATATAAAGTAATATATTAAAATTAGAAACAATGTGTATTTTTCTCTTTACATAATTTGAAAATTGTTTATTAGCAGGGTACGAAATTATCAAGATAATTATCACCATTATTAAAATATCATTTGTTAAATTGTTTCATAAGAAATATCGATGGTTTATTGTCTCAAAACAAACAAAAATAACATTCGAGTTCACTTGGCTTTACGTAACACCAACTGACATTTTTTGTGAATTGGGGGAATTCCCGTGTCGCGACTAGACGTGCGTTCGGATACACGCAACAAGTGCGGAAATACACGTTTGGATACTTAGAATATAGTTCTATTTCACGGGCGCAATTTTTTGTTATTATCAATTGATAATTATCAACCTGTTATTATCATGATAATTATCGTGATAATTATCGTGATAATTATCATTGATAATTATCCTTTCGAACCCTGTTTATTAGACAGTATTTTAAGTGGAGTCACACTGAAGCCAGTTGCTGATTGCAGTACGAACGGACCGTGGCGACCGTGGTAGTATCACATTTACATAATACCGGCGTGTGCATGTGTAAATGAGTGTGGTGCTACCCCAGCCAAGCTAGCCCATTCATACTACACTCAGCACCTGGCTACATTGTGACACTTATGAAGTCTACAGGGTGACCTTAAAGCCAATCAAGCTCAACTGACAATTCCTGACATAACAGACGACCTCATAACTAGAGATGCTCTTTAAGTCTCTGAATCTGCATGATTTACTGCTTCCGTCCGTACTAAGTATCAGCGAGTATCTGTACCTAGTATCTGTACCTAGTATCGGTAGGGCCGGTATCGCCGCATCGCACGATCACTCGTTAATTTTGCAGATGTCATTGAATGGGTCTGTGAGAGTACACTGGGAGCGTTTCTCATTTAAATAGTAAATTCGCAATAAGCATAGAAAATATGGTGACCTAGTCTTGTACAGCTGCTAGAAATTATAATACTTTTTCCAAAATTAATGGATTTGTGGAGAACATGCTGTCATAAAAAAATAGGATGCGAAACCGTCGAATAATGTTTATGTCTATTTATAACTATGTGAAGTTAATTTCAAAGTTTTTTTAAGCGGAAACTATTTTTAAATACATTATTTTTTATTTATGGGACTGACTGGGGAAAATGCGGTGACATAGTATTTTAATAATTGAAATAGCTTATTTTAACGTATGTGACTGACTCATACTGACAAACTAACAAAAAAAATTTTCATATTTCTAGGGGTGATAAAAATAAAAACCTAAAGCAGAAAATAGTTTTGTTTTAATCTAGACTTCTCAACGGAGGGGTTTCCTAAGCGATGGCAGAGTCTAACCCCCTTATTCATGATCGCTTAGTAAACGTTTGTTAGTTAACATGTTTTATGTCTTTATCTGTCATTGTGACGTTCACCCTTAAATGAAAGGGACAAAACATTTGTTAGCTTAAAAAAAATCTTATTTTTTTATGAATGAGGGGTAACCCCTAATTTATAAAGGCCCAGTAAACCTTCATCACTAACACAAGTGTCATCTTTGCGTGTCATTGTGACGTCTATCTTCGAATCATCATCATCATCAGCCTATGTTCGTCCACTGCTGGACATAGGCCTCTCCCATGGCACGCCACTGAGCACGATCTTCGGCCACTCTCATCCAGCTCTGTAGGGCTGGTCCACAAATTTAAAGTTGCTCAACGTGCTATGGAAAGGGCTATGCTCGAAGTTTCTCTAAAAGATCGAATTCGTAACGAAGTGATCCGACAGAGAACCAAAGTTATCTTAGAATAAAAAGAACAAATTATTTTAGTTAAAAGAGGTTGCTAACTTTTAGAAATTAATTGTTATGGCTTTATTAACAGCACGTTAAAGCCTTATTTGAATAAAGCTATTTTGACTATGACTAACAGATTTAACTCTGGAATTAATGCGCCTAGTACACCCCGGCCTTGAGAAGTTAATGCCCAAACTTGGTCCCCAGAAATTTTAATAATAATATATCTTTGTAATTTATTCGATCTCGGATCCGACAGTGTTTGTCCGTGTTTTACCGAATCGTGAGTTATGGCGACGTGCCTGGAAGTGTTTATGGGTACTGTATAACGTTAAATAGGGTATGAGGCATTAGGAGTAAATGTTTTGCGTTTTAACTTCGATTAGAATATCATTTTGTTTTATATAATATTTAGGGTAAAAAAAAATTAAGGCAAAAAGTAAAGTAAGTAAGTATGTCAAATATATTTATTTAGTTATTTTTATTTATCAACGAAGGTGTTATTTTGATTTTATTAAGTAAATAGCGCTTTTTTATTATCTTAATAAATACCTAGTTAAGTTATGGCGGCCGGATAGCCTAGTGGTTAGTGACCCTGACTATGAAGCTTGAGGTACCTACCGGGTTCGATTCCCGGGAGGTGCAAATATTTGTATGATGTATACGAATGTTTGTGCCCGAGTCGTGGATGTCATATGTATTTAAGTATATATTTATCCATATAAGTATGTATATCCGTTGTCTAGTACCCATAACACAAACAGCTTTAGTTGCTTACTTTGGGACTAAGTCAATTGGTGTTAACTGTCTTAAGATATTTATTTATTTATTTATTAATTATTTAAAGAATCTTGGGTACCTAAATGCTATTTGCAAATAAATAAGGGCTGCTAACAAAGATATAAAAAAAAATCATGTTATTGTAGTAAAAAATGTACTAGAAATAGTATTTTATGCAACTGTTGCATAATGAGGGGTCTTAAAACACGAGTCAGCGAGTTTCATAATAGGATCACACGAGTGTTTTAAGACATAATTATGTACTGTTGCATACATTACTTCATCTACACACGTATCATAAGTACTCTATGATGGGTTCAGAAGCCATAGGGCAATGACCTGCATTGCTACTAGCTACTAGTGCTAGGTACCTATTAAATATCTATAGACTGCACAGATTAAAATAATGTAATAAAAAATGAATTTGAACAAATATAGAAACAAATTAGAAAAATTCTCATAATAATATTGGTTGTTATAATGCTGGTCATTGCCTACGGTTTCTGAACGCATAATAGAGCATTTATCAGCAGTTTTACAGAAAAATACTTACCAAGTACGCTTACATCATTTCTCACCCGAAAAAAAACTGGGTGTTATAGGCTTCTGTGGTTTTGTCTTTCCTTGTTACATTTAGTGTTAAGTGCAAATCGCGCTCGCCGCGCCATCTATTGCCGATCGTTGAAAAACTGCCAAAACAACGTCGATCGACGCGACTGCGATTTGACGCCGTCGGTGGTTGCCGTATATTACCATTATCTGCAACCGCACTAGCGTTTATTATTTATTGCCAGTGCGACTCGCCTCGGGTGATATTTGGGCGTTTTTACCCGAATCCAGCCAAAGAGAGAGGAGGTTATGGTATTAAGTTTTATTCTAATCTATTCTTGCGACCTTGTGCGTGCTAGTTTTTAAGATTATATACTTTGTTGCTACTTGTGAGATCCTATAATTGGCTTTGTTAATGTTATTGAAGATGTTTATGTGTGTCTGTAAGCTGTTGGTTCTCCGAAAAAAATATAAATATAAATAAATATTTATTGGCTACGAGTTTTTATGAAGACTTCACACGACTACACAAAATCGCGTGCATTAGACGAAACGTCTATATGGACATAAAACAATAAAACTTGTGTTGTATGTACCTATGTATGAATGTGAAAACATAAATGACAAAAAGAAATACAGTGATGTATAGTCGACCAAGTAATTGCTTGACCACTTTTAAACCTTATCCCTTTGTAATACGGTCGAAAAGTGATCAAGCAATTTCTTGGTCGACTATACGAAGGCAAACTTATCCCTTTATGTGATCTTTTCCAGTTAACCTTTGAGTGGGTGAGAGGAGTATCATAGTATTTATCTAAGGAGTATCTATTGTGCCTGGTCAAACGCACGCGAATAAGTTAAATTATCATGTAACTCTGAACTAATTAATTTGTTTACATTCAGTGGTCTACGCGAACGAAGTCGCGGGCAAATCCTAGTTAAGGAACAAAAAGTATCCTAGATATGTTTGAATCCTGGACACGATCTATCCGTTGGCCCAAACTCATTTTAATCTGTTCAGCCGTTAATGCGTGATTGAAGAACCAACATCCAAACATTACTTTTGCATTTATAATATTAGTAGCTAAGGATAATAGGATGACTAGTCTAAATTTTGTGGGTGGTACGACCTTGTGCAAGGTCCGTCCGCATCGCCACCACCATTTTGCTCGCTTATTCTGCCGCTAAGTTTGCACTGTTGTGTTCCGGCGTGGAGAGCAAGACAGCCGGTGCAATTACCGGCACAAGAGGTATTCCATCTTAGCTCTCTAGGCTGGCAACGTATCTGCAATATCTTTGGTGTTTCGGGTGTCTATTAGCTGAGGTGATCACTTACCATTAGGTGACCCACGTGCTTGTTTGCCTTCCTATTTCTTAAAAAAAATTGCTCCTAACTAAACTAAGTTTAGTTAGGAGTTTAGTTTTGATCTGTATTAGTGTGCTACATGATATATAAATGATAATTAAATAAAATTCTTATCTTCTAAATCTAATCATAAATTATTTATTTATTTAAACTTTATTGCACAATAAAAACAATAATGTACAAATGGCGGACTTAATGCCATAAGGAATTCTCAACCAGTCAAACATCAGACTAAACAGAAAGTATAACGGTAATTATTCGTAAAAAATAATCTGTGTATATCTATCTGTACACAGATTCTAGGTAGGTAAGGCTATATACCTACTCAGATTTAATGATAAATAAACTACAAATATGTATTGTATTGTAGTGTATTTCTTATGTGTTATTCAGGCGTATGACGTACAGGCTCTACATAATTATGAGGTATGACCACATATCAGCTTCTAACGCCAGCCGCCCTTCGGTAGCAGTGACATGCGACAGAGGTTCCGTCTGACTATTACTTACACACTCGTTAGGGGTGTAAGTTCGCCCTAACCCTTTCAGCACAGATAGGAACGATCGTGCGTTCGACTTTAAAAAAATATTTTTGTATCATAAATTCCTTTTTCCTGCCTCAAACCGGCACCGATCGATCGTGCGTTTGATTATAATTTCAAAAAAATAGTGCAGAGAGGTTCGGGGCTCAGCCACCTGGGCAGATCGCGACAAGAATGGACGTGTTCGTGACAGACGGCAGAGAACAAAGTAAGTATTATTTTTATTATAGATGATTATTAATATTGTATGTTTTATTGATATTTTCTGTTAAAGCATTTCTTCTATTTTTATTCAGATTTTAAATTAGAGTGAAACTATTACATTTTTAGTTTTTAGTTTGCAGTGAAGTTATAAAACACGATCGTGTTGGTTAGGACGGATAGCGGTAAATCATAATTAAGTTTAAATAAAGGTTTTTTTTATTTTAGAGCTTTTAACGTCGGATTTAGTGGCACAAATGATTGGCGATGGCAACCAATCTGATTTTGAGGAATCAGACCTTGAAGATTAGCTTCTCCAGTATGATGAAGAAGGCGCAGTGTACACCTCTTCAGACGAAGATGTTCAAAAGCAGGTACAATTTGAACCCGAATATAATCCACTCGAGTCAGTTTCGTCCTCAAGCCATGACCGTTCTTCTCGATGTCTTCCGTGCTGCCGTGGTCAGAATAAATCGCCATCTATCATCGAAGCACAATCTTATCAACGTCAGTCTAGATTGACAAACCGTAGCCGCTCAGTTGAAACAATTGTGAATGAAAATCGAGCAGAAATCGAGCTTGAAGAATTTCCGCAACCAGTTCCATTATTCAGCCGCGAACAATCACGTGGTCGTGGCCGTGCCCCTAGTCGAGGTTCTCGTCGTAGCCGTGGTCGGTCGTCTTTCGTTCGCGAAATACAGCTAATCAGAATCGTTCTAGATCGACGTAGCTGGTCGGTAGAAACACTTGTGAATGAATTTCAAGAAGAACGCAAGACTAATACGATATCTCCGCAACCAATTCCGTCCTTTAGCCGCCGTCGATCACGTGGTCGTCCGCCTAGTCGTGGTTCTCGTCGTGGCCGTGGTCGATCGTCTTCCGAACGCGGAAGCACCGCCTCCTGGATCCTAGATCCTAGATCCTCCTAGATCTGATAGGCGTAGTAAGTCGGCTGATATCGATCAATCAAGAAGATTAAGACTCTGGAGGCAAATTTCATACGATGATTAAGACCACTCTTCGTACACATCATACCCTGAACTGCTTACCTGTCGACCACCACTCGAATGTTTTAAAGAGTATTTTGATGATGTTTTTTTTTAAAAATGTGCTGAGTGTACTAATAATTACTACATGTGTAAAACGGGTAGAATACTGAATACATCAACAGTCGAAATGAAGACATTTTTTGGAGTTTTGTTGGTAATGGAATGCATCACTTATCCTAGGATTCACATGTGTTGGCTACAGAATATGGCATTGCAATTAGTAATGTGCCAAAAAGTTAATAAAACCTTTTATTAATTGATTTCTTATTTTATTTGATGTATTTTATTATCTTTCTGTTCAAACTACCGTAAGGTTACGACCAATTAAAACATACGCTTTAGCATGATCAAAACGCCATGTTACGATCGTGCGGGTGGGTTTTGGGGGGGTTAAATAAGGGTGAGATTTTTTTGTGTATTTTTGTCGTATTTAATACAACCCGAAGGCTAAGGAAACAGTATAAATGATTGCTATATTTTAAAAAATAACTCTCGTGCTGAAAGGGCTAACATAACCGGACAGGTTTAGCTTATCTATGTACGTCTCTTTCTAATGACACTAGTTTGATAGAGACGCAAAGATAAATTAATAATAATAATAATAATAAAATCATTTATTCTCAGGCTACAAAGGCCCATAGACAAATACCTTACAGACTAACATACATAAAATTATATAACTAATAAAAAATAAAACTATTTCGGCGACGATTCGGCGTGGCTCCGTTTTATCGTCGATTCTGGTGTCAAGTTCTCCAGTGGCAGGCTGCCCCTGAACCGCCGGAACACGACACCCTTCGGCCAGAAGTCCACACATGAGATGCTCTCCAGCAACGGCCGCGGCACGCGCACCACGAACGAAGCGAAGTGCACGTAGTGGCGCGGAAGAAGCTGGAACACCCTCAGGTTGTAGCCGGACTTCCGGCGGACGTACTCCACGACGTCGTCGACTGTCATGGAGTGGTGCAGGCGCGACACGTAGAGCGCCGTGTTCGGTACGGCAGCTCGCAGCCCGGAGTTCTGTTCCGGCTCGGCGGTGCCGCACTGGCTCTGGCGAGGCTTCCTGCGAGCCCTGCTTTTCTTCTGCACCAGCGTTTATCCCTCGTCATCCACATTGGTGCGGGTGGGCTCACTCGCTGGTGGCGGAGCCCTTGCTCTAGGCGCCTTAGGCGGCGCGGCGGGCCGGCGGGGTGCGCGGCCAGCTGCCTCCGCATAGAGCCGCGGCGGCGGGTTGGCGGGGGGCGGCGGCACGCGCGGGGAGCGCGTAAATTAAACCTAGGTCGTTCATGTTAAGGCCACAGAAATAAAATTTCACAACCAGTTTCAACCAGGTCGTCTGAGCTAAAGAAGCCTGACTCCACTGGGAGCCATATTTCCATAGAACCTCGTGCCGGGCAATCCAGCGGTTAAATAACATTACGTGCATTATTATCAAGGAACATCGCCACTTTTCATCCCGCCCGGCACGCCGAGTCGTTAATATTTCAATTAAAACAACGAGTTATGAAAATCTGGAGGTGCTATACAGCTTTAAATAGTTGCGAGAGGCGTTTATAGAGCTTTTTAAATAGCAGGTGCGTTTGGTATAAAATTTCTAAGTCAGTACACATTCAAATGATAGAAGCATGACAAAAAAAAACTTGGCCATGTAATTAATAGATTCAGGCGTTACTTTGCGGAGGTCCATTTCCTACAAATTACCCAAATATGGAACAAATTACCTTGCTACTCCGCGAAACGGCACTGGTTTCGCGGAGTAATTAATTAAATAATAATATAATTATGAAATTTACATCTGCTTAGAATAACATACAGCGGCGAAACTACAGGAGTTCCTAGTTTACACTAAGTTGTACAGTAATTAGATTCAGCGCGGCACTTGATCAAAAAAAAAATTACGATTGCTTCTTGACGTATACTCCAACGCAATGACTCATATTTCTGCATTTTCCAATATTTTCCTTTAGCAAGACTCCGCTTAGTAACAGTCTTAAACGAACAAACCGAGAGACGTTTCAAGAACGTCCAATCACATCTAATTTATCGGCGGTCCACACAAAGGCAGTAGCTCATCCGCTGACAGCTTTATGATCCTAACAGTTTTTGCTAACTGCCGCCTCCACCTTATTTATGGCTTCAGTTTTATTAATTAGTATTGTGCCTTGTAAAACGGTTGACTTATAAGTGTTTTCATAAGTTGCACAGGCTTTCATTTCTGTCTAAGCTGAGGGATAGGGCACCCCGTTAGCCCATTGTTCGTAAGCTGAAAGGGAGCTGAGAGGTGATCGCCTTTTAAAGCTACCATATGGCAGTTATATTCTTATGTCCTACTTAGGAGGTCATAGCCGTCTACATTTCACTCTGATGCATAGCTGCGTCTCCTTTGAATACAAAGTTTCGTTCGGATGTAGGTTTTATAAATATTGATTTGCTGCCCTCAAAAATCAAAAGTAGATCAACTTTCTTCATTTAACATAGTAATATGGTAAGTTCACAATGTTATTTATCAATTTTGTTGCTCAACTCTCGCATTCAACGAGATTTTTCTTACATTCGAGGTATGTTCAAAATTAACAGATTTTACAGGGATTTCACACTTTTATGACTTATCTCAAATGTTACTCCAAGATTACTACTGCCACCAACATATCCAAAAACGATTGGAGCAATCTGATTTTATTTCCAACATTTGTAATTTCATTGCAATTGCCGTAAAAAGAAACCATTGGAAATGAAATGAAAGATCAAAAATAAGAGTCTATAAGTACAGATGAAAAAAATGAAAAATGAAAAATGAAAAATTTATTTTGCAAGTAGGCCATATAGGCTCTTTTACATGTCTGAATCTACTAGCGCTTCGGAAAATGGAAGAATCTGCTGAGAAGAAACGCCGCAAGAAACTCAGCAGTTTATCTTTTTTTTTCTTCTCTTTTGAAAACAAGATTACAGAGCAATATACACAATCATAACAATAGTTCACATAAAGTGTGAAAAAAAAAAAGATAATAAATAGCACAGCAAGCTTTAAGCATATTGAACGAACTGGCACTAGTACAGATTGACCAAGAGATGTATAGGGTCCCCAGGTCAAAGAAATTAGAATCGGGATGTATGTGGTCCCTGATCAAATACTTAGTCTAAATAACTTAGAGATGTATAGTCTCTAAGGGTCAAAACAAATTAATTACCTTAATCTATGCTTAGCAGAGGTGTAAAACGCCTCCACGGTCAAATTGTACAATATTACTTGGAGATGTATAGTCTCCGAATGTCAAAAGAATATAAGAATAAAAATATTCATGTCAAAAAAAAAAAAAAATTGGTGAAAATCCAACAAAATCAGTAATATAACAATAACAACTCAATATATGTCTATATTTAGTTATATATATAAATATAAATAAATAGACAACACGATGAAGTCTCCCACATCAAACCGCATTTAAGTACCTACATTTTAGGCTTTTTGAGAATTACATTAGTCTTTGCAGCATGAATAGTCCGGACCCCACAAACAGCACCCGATCACGAGTATGACGCGTATCTCAGCCATCGTCTCCCTCAACCATATTGCAGGGAAGGTGGCGAAGGTGGCGTAGGGAAGATGACATGATCTAATGAATGTTATGGTTAGATCAGGAGCAATGTCATGTGGTGTGGACAGGACAAGGTCTGACCACATCAGGTATCAGAGATGTCATTTGAAAACCTCAAATTTGGATCTCATGAGTGCGATTTTTAAAACTCACCGGGTGACTAAAGCTCACCAAAATGGCTGTTTTTCATAGAAATTCAGCCATTTGGGTGAGCTTTAGTCACCAGGTGAGAGTCAAAAATTGCACCCCTGATCTCATTTCTGAGTATAATACTTTCCCTCAGACCGTTGTTTCGTGACTCATCCCACGGCGCACCAACACAAATCCCTTTTACTCGCAAGCAAGACTCCCGCCTAACCTGACGCACTCAGTTTATACATAAATTTTACCCAACTCTAAAAAGGCATAGTTGTTATTACAACACCTTGAAAGAGCATAAAAATATCGTCGGATCAATAAATCCATCGATACTAGAGCCATCTATCAACGGAGTCCGGCAACCGGTAACCGTAATGCGTGGCGACGACTGATAGATGGCGTTGGAGTGATTGAATGCGCCCGCGCATGGGATGTTTTGATTAGCTCTTTCGATACCAGGTGGGATCTATTAAAAGATGTTTGCTTTATAATGGATCGTTATGACCGTTGCGTAATTTATTATACACAGAAGGATTTAGTGTTGTCATAATGAAATGTTTGAGCGTTTATTTTGTTGTAGCAGAGTTTATGTTTAAATGTTTTTGTCGAGTGTAGTAGCTTGGATATAAAAACACAACAGGCATTTTTATTTAGCATTGCCAAACGTACTAAAAATCGATATCAACGAAAAGTAATCCGTATTGAATGTCTATCTTATATGCGATGCCAATATATAGCGTACATCGCAACTTACCGCATAGATAGAAGCCGAAAACCCTCTAAAAAAGGACTGTATCAAAATTCGTTTATCGGTGAATTAGTTAAGATGCCACCAACATATACAGACAGACAAATACACGCGATAAACTTATAACACCCTCTTTTTGCGTCGCGCTTCAGCTTCAACTTCCAACACAGCTTCAGACAACTTCAGAGTATTTAATAAGCTACCCAGAGATCTTTGTGATCTGCCTTTAAATAAATTCAAGACAGATCTTCATGCATGGCTGTTGCACCGATCCTTTTACTCTATTAATGAGTTCTTTAGTAATTAAGTTAAGTAAGCTTTTTTTATTTTTAGTAGCCCAGCGGATTAGCAAGTTGAAGTGGCAGTGGGCAGGGCACATAGCACGGAGAACTGATGCCCGATGGGGTCGGAAAGTTCTCGAATGGCGGCCGCGTATTGGCAAGCGCAGCGTAGGACGACCAGCCACAAGATGGTCCGATGAACTCATACAGGTGGCAGAAAGGCGCTGGTTGCATGCTGCTTCCAACCGGTCACTTTCAAATGAAATCCATGGAGGAGGCCTATGTCCAACAGTGGACTTCTTGTGGCTGAGATGATGATGAAGCTTTTATACAAAATATTCGCACGCCAGTAATGGTGTAATGTGCAGTTTTTAATTTTAATTTTGGAAGATCCCTGTAACCATATTACTGCGAATAAACAATTTTGATTTTGATTTTGATTTTGACAGTTTCCAACTTTAACATTCGCCACCGGTTACCTTCAATCACTATTAAACCTATTCAATTCAACTAGTATAAACCACTATTAAAATTAGTAGCTATATAAAAGACTAGCGGACGCGCGCGAATTCGTTCGCGTAAAATTAGTAGCCTATGTCCGTCAGGAATAGTGTAGCTTTCTATCTGTGATAGAATTTTTGAAATCGGTTCAGTGGTTTCAAAGATTAATCCCTACATAAAACAAACTAACAAAAAAACAAACAAAGTTTACCTCTTTAATTATACTTTTTGGTGTTGCAGGTGTCTATAGGCGGTGGTGATCACTTACCATCAGATGACCCTCTTGCTTGTTTTCCTTCCTATTTCATAAAAAAAATAGTCCAAGATATTTTTGGTTTTGACTTTTACATCACTTACTCAGACCGATTGCGATTGAGTTTTAAATAAGAACGCTTTTTCTGCAACAGAATTCTTAGGATACCTACTCATTGGTGTTGTCCGACATTAAGAAGTAACTATGTTGCATACTTATTTCAAAGTCAAAGTCAAAATATTTTTATTCCGATTAGGCTTACAGGTAGCACATATGAATGTCATAAAATTTACCACCGGTTCGGAAAAGCCTTTGATGAGAAGATACCGGCAAGAAACTCAACGAGGTGTAATTTTTTAAACTATTATATCAAAATTACAATGTTATTTTTACATCTTAAATATTCAAAAATTTAACAATTTAACACAGTAGGTGTACAATATTTGGAGCCAGGGATCGCTAGAAATCGGGATCATTTTCAAGCATCAATGTCCAAGATATACTAGTCATTGATTTTATTATACGCCCGAGAAATTAATGTGTTCCCGACGATAGATTTTAACTTTGTATCATTTTGTTCAGTAATGTTTTTTGGATTTTGAGTTACGGCTGCTAAAAATCCTTGAAATTCCCTCACTTTAAACCTTTTAAAGCTGTCAGTAGTGTCAGTAGGAGACGGAGGGTCTGACGGATTCCCTCAGTGCCCAAGGGCCGATCACTCAGCCTCCGACTGATGGGGGTCCGCAATGTTTTGATTTTACAATTCGACAGTGAGGGGAAATTCAAAAATTGGTCGTCGCAATTTTCTTTTTTAGGGTTTCGTACCCAAAAGGTCCGTACCCGTCCGTCCGTCCATCTGTCACCAGGCCGTATCTCATGAACCGTGATAGTTAGGAAGTTGAAATTTTCATAGATGATGTATTTCTGTTGCCGCTATAACAACAAATACTAAAAACCAGAATAAAATAAATATTTATTTCAGATAATGGTACGGAACCCTTCGTGCGCGAGTTCGATTCGCACTTGACTGCTTTTTATAGCTTTAAGTATTCAAAGAGAACATGTTATTGATGCATTAATTAGCAAATTTATTCAGCGTCCTTCTTCTGATGTAAAAAAATGTCTTTTTAATAACTTCACAGAAAACCAACACCGCGTAACTGGTAGTTACGGCACCTGAACTTTAAATAACCATGTAAGTGCACGATTTATAACCATAACACGCATGGCAATTAATTTAAAGCTGCGGAATTAATGACAGCCTTAAATAAGAAAAATGACGGTTACGAAATATGTACAAAAATGGGAAATCAACATATTTTGAGGACCGTTTTATTATGCGCGATTACCACAAATTTAACGAGACTTCCGTTTTTTTAGGGTTCCGTACCTCAAAAGGAAAAAACGAAACCTTTATAGGATCACTTCGTTTTCCGTCTGTCTGTCTGTCTGTCGAGACCATTTTTCTCAAGAACGCGTGGCGGTATTGAGTTGAAATTAATATCAAATACTCAATGTCTGCAGTTCCTTAGAGCCGTGAAAAAATCAAACTTCTAAGTCAAATGAGAAAAAAAATCACGTTTGTTGTATGGGAGCCCCCTTAAATACTTATTTTATTCTGTTTTTTAGTATTTGTTGTTACAGCTGCAACAGAAATACATCATCTACGAAAATTTCAACTGACTAACTATCACGGTTCATGAGATTACAGCCTGGTGACAGACGGACATAGGGACGGACAGCGGAGTCTTAGTAATAGAGTCCCGTTTTACCTTTTCGGTACGGAACCCTAAAAAGCAGGGTTAGCGAACCAAACATTGAACTTTTCCTGAATTGGGAATATAGTCAATTTAATTACTTTTTATTTTTTTAATATAATTGCCAAATTCAAAACTTAAATAAATAGCGATATTAACTCAACCGTCTGACCCTTTTATAGCAAAATAAAGGAAAAAACGTGAAATCCAGAAAAAAATTGCAGGTGATAGGACCTTGTGCAAGGTCCGTCCGGATCGCTACCACCATCTTGCTCGCTAATCCTGCCTCTAAGCAGTAGTGCTTGCACTGTTGTGTTTCGGCGTGGAGAGCAAGACAGCCGGTGCAATTACTGGCACAAGAGGTATTCCATGTTGCCCTCTGGGTTGGCAACGCATCTGCAATCTCTTTGGTGGTGCGGGTGTCTATATGCGAGGGTGATTACTTACCATCAGCCGACCCACTTGCTTGTTTGCCTTCGTATATCATAAAAAAAAAAATACAATTTACTCTCCTTTTGAAAGTACCCAACTCCCCAATTCACGCGTTCAAAGCTCTGTTTAACATATCTCTACTGTTACTTAATCTCTACTGACGCTAGAATTTCCCCGTTGATTACAACTGTCTGTGGGTGTATCTGTATGAAAATATTCGTCATATACAGAGAACGCTTATCGTTTTATACTTATGAAAATACTGAGGCGATCATAGATTTTTCCGTCCATAAAACTGGTTCAATATCGTGGTATTTATGATCAGTCAGCGAGTGAAAATAATGAGTAATACGTAACCCACATCCACCCTCTCGTGATGCTGGCAAATAAATTATCTGCGCGAGATTGGCTACTTGCATGCCAAGCTGACTGGAATGTTGCTCTACCGACTCTTTAATATTTTCAACGTCATTGGCGATAGAAGAATTATCACTCACACTACACTACATTGACTATATGTATGTGTATTTATCTATATATGTATGTTTATCCGTTGTCTAGTATCCATAGTACAAGCTTTGCTTAGTTTGGGACTAGGTCAATTGGTGTAAATTGTCCCGAGATATTAATTTTTTTATTTTTTTTATGTATTGTCAAACGCAAACTTAAACTTTTGACATCTCGTATGTCGCTGATACACCGTGTAAGTGGGCGACTATATGGGTTGGTCACAACAGCTCATGACGCTTTCAGTGTCCTAACATAATCAGACAGGTTCAGTTTATCCATACATCCATATCTCTTCCTTATGACACTTGTAACACAGATACGCAGGGAGAAATAAATTAAACTTGGTTAGTCATGTTAGGGCCTCTGCCGTCCTTGGCGTTAAAAAGCCATGAAACTGAGTAAATTTTTAAGCATTTTTACGTAACCATAGCACTTTATAATATAATACTATATACACTATATAAAATATAATATAAAATGCCGCATGCATTTAAATAGATGGGCATCGATTGCTACTCAATGTATGCCACAAGATGGTAGTCGGCGACGGGGCAGGCCGAGACGGAGATGGCGGAATGATCTGGACGCATTTTCAAATGACTAGGCAGATATTGCTAAAGATAGAGGGAACTGGAAATCCAGGGAGAGGCCTTTGCTCAGCAGTGGGACACGATTGCAGGCTAGCAAAAAATATAAAATAGGTACAACCGTATATGTATCACTATTACTATTAAATTTTTAATCATAACATTTGAATACAAATTATTTACACAAAAATAAACACAGCCAGTGCACATCTACAAAAACGGTAACAGGCCATTTGAATAAATTTTATAGAGTTAAATTTTTCTAGTTACAATTGTGTTTGCTCGGATATCATCAACCATAATAATTTTAAGCTTTATTACCTGTGACTATCTTAAATGAGTAATTTTGTAGATACGAATGAAGTATTGTTGCAGTTTATTTTAGACTACAATCAGCATATTTGAGGCGTCAGTTTGCTAATGACTGTGTTCTTTCTAATTCGCAAACTACCGTGTTACAAGTTACGGAAAGTGTTTGACGGCACAAAGCATTATTCTTTCTTCGCGATTTTCTTTATTTTTGCTGGCATTTACGTTTTTTTTGTGTATTCTCTATGCCCAACAAAGTAAAAAGTAAATGACTGAGCATAGCATAACCTTCGTAAAGCGATTTTAAAATGATATCGATATTATATAATTGTATAACAGTAATTGATGGAACTTTAACATAGTTACTTACACAAAAAAGGAAAATATATTTATGTAAGCATTTAAGAATTTTCATTCATTTTATGTATGAAAAATTTGTTGTTCTTTAGTACAAAAAAAGTTAATATAAATGACAAATGGAGATACGAATCGATGTACAAATACCAACATTTCCCTGTATATTTTGTAGTTTGTGTGAGTATTTATCAAAAGTATTCAAAAAAGCTAAGCAGAGCTACTGAAACGTTCGCAAATTGAAAACCATTAAGAGTGAAAAAAATTAAGAAAATTTCCACTTATTTAGGAACTTTTTATAGTTTTCATCCCTAAGCAGAGCATCTTCCGCGACTGTTCACATACAAACTAAACCTCGATAATTTTCAAGGGGAAGGCAAGTTAGCGCAGACTGAAATATTGGCTCGATCACTACGTCACGCTGCCAGATATTGATCATTTGGGAATATATTTTCTTCATTAATACCTATAGTTAGTCGATGAGTTAAATTTAAATAAAGAAATAACAGATTCAGGGGATATTTTTTGGTGGTTCATTATCAACAAATAATAATTACGTACTCAAGTACTAAACAGCGCGTTTCTGCGACTTATCTATTTTCATGCAAAACCCATCCTCTTCCGCTTCCTTAATCCGCATGAAACAACATACATTCACACAGAGTCAACTATTAACCACCACCAACCACCAACCACTAACCCCCTTTTTCATAAAAACTAACACTATTTTTAAACTAACAAAATTATGTCCCTTTCATTTGAGGGCAAACGTCACAATGACTAATAAAGACATAACAGACGTTAACTAAAATAGGTTTACGCAAAGTTTATGAATTTATGGGTTTATCAACGCGTCTTTCGACTATATAATCAAGGTATTATTCCCTTTAAGATCCTGCTAGTAAAATAAATATCTTAGGAGAATGTACACACATTGAAAATTCCCCAATGAAGCAACTGAAGCAGGAGACGTTTATTGGAAGTTCGAACAAAAATTGCTAGAACCAACTTAACCTAGGTTTTAAACCTCTTTTACCTCAGCTTGTATTCTGTATTTCTTTTTTTATGATATAGGAAGGCAAACAAGCAAGTGGGTCACCTGATGGTAAGTGATCACCACCGCCTATAGACACCCGCAACACTAAAGCGATTGCAGATGCGTTGACAACCCAGAGGGCTAAGATGGAATACCTCTTGTTCCAGTAATTGCACCGGCTGTCTTGCTCTCCAGCCGGAACACAACAGTGCAAGAACTGCTAGCGGCAGGATTAGCGAGCAAGATGATGGTAGCTATCCGGACGGACCTTGTACAATGTCCTACCACCCGCGAACGTTTCTTCTTGTCATTTTTGTTATTTTTGTACAATAAAGAATTTAATTACTTGTCATTCTAAGAGTTAGTACCTTATTTCATTACAGTTACTCCTAATTTAAATCTGTCTCCGTCCCAGGTACGAATATAAATAATGATGAGCTTCAAACCCCGGTCGCATAAAGTTTTCAGCGGGCTTATTTAGCGTCTAAGCGCAATGTGTGTCCGTCCGTCCGAACTCCGACCGATATATCTACATTAGAGCTGTCCTCCGTCCACAGTGAGACATGGACAGAGATAATAAGACCCTAGAAGTGACATACACAGACACAGTCAGAGCGTCCGCTTCGTCGCGCGGATGCACATATATCGATGAAATAGTATGAGGCCGCTCCCGCGCGATTTAGCGGACGCTCATACTACCTCTATTTTTCTATAGGCGTGCACCCGCTCCGTGCGCCGCGCGACTTAGCAGAGGTCCTAAGACATCCACTTGCCAGATTAAACCCCTGTTGCAATAAGAGGAAACGGGCAAATGTTTAAAAGGAAAAAAGAAAAAAATTAAAAAAACATTTGTAAAACTACTTCTTCAATACAATACACACATGTACACACAACTTACCATCACACACTTACCATCAGGTGATGGTTTATGAGAAAAGAAGGAGATATTTTATTTATTTATTTATTTATTTATTTATTTATATTTAAAGCAATGACAATATTCTTTTTATTTACCTCTGCGTTCAAAATAAACAAACCCATTTGTCGGTCTATCATTCCTTTAAGTAGCGTTCGGTCGTACCGTTTAAGGTCCTGAATGTGCCTCGTAAAGAGGCGAAACATTAGATACAACAGGCAAAAATCTTCAAAACTCGATTTTCCCGAATGACAAACTATCTCTCACACATTTATATAGACTGTGCGCGAGTAAGCTTCACAAACGTTTTTTTATGCAAAAAAAGGCAAACGAATTTAGAGCGCTCATCCTGAATCCCTAACTCTTCGTACCACACCCGTGGGACGTCAAAAATGAAGATTTAGTCCCTCGCCGCGTCATACATTAACTGGACTAATGAAAACACGCCGCTAGTGACGAAGCGGCCATCTTTGCTCGCTCATTCGATTAAATATTTACTACAAGCTGCCCGCGAGTTTGTCCCCGTCGATTTTCGACTATCTTCTTTTTTATAACGTGTGTGGACCTAATCAGGCCCGGTGCTCTTCGCAATGCTACAAGTCGTTCAGCGCGCCTCTGCACTGGGGCTGCGGTGCACGCACATGCCTAAACAAAGCATAGAGAAGCTTTATGTAGTATTGTAATCGAAATTATTTATTTTAAAATTTTTTCGATTTCCTTTTTGTATTTTTTTACAATCAAATTAAATTTAAAATGCTGTATAATGAATGGCAACACGAAGAAAAATTTGGGTAATGGCAGGGTTCGAACCTGCAACATCAACATTCCATGCCTTGCGTATTCCATTACCCTAATTTTTCTTTGTGTTGGACTTGTAGACATTGAAATAAAACAATTTATACGGTTTATATCGCGTGTATTGTAACGAATCAAATTCCCGACGTTTCGAGCCCTTTACAGGTCCCATGTTCACGGGCAGACTGACAAAAATTTTTAGAATACAAACTACCCAATTTTTAAAAAATAATAGAGAAAATAATAGAGAATAATAATAGAGAAGCTTTATGCATTGTCGCACCTTTTGTATTGGGCCGTAGCAATTGTGTTGCCGCGCGTGTGAATGAATACGAGTTATACGATGGACAAAGAGGCATACAGTAGAGCCGTTTTTAGGGTTCCGTACCCAAAGAGTAAAACGGGACCCTATTACTAAGACTCCGCTGTCCGTCCGTCCGTCCGTCCGTCTGTCACCAGGCTGTATCTCAAGAACCGTGATAGATAGAAAGTTGACATTTTCACAGATGATGTATTTCTGTCCGTTATACTAAATACTAAAAAACAGAATAAAATAAACATTTAAGGGTGCTTCCATACTACTAAAGTGATTTTTTTGCCGGTTTTATAATGGCCAAAATGGCCGCATATCTATGAAAAACGGGCATTTTGGCGAGTTTTAGTCACCCGGTGAGATTCAAAAACCGCACTCCAGGGCCCCTATTCTGGGTTCATGCGAGATTCATCTCGCACGAGAATAACTGTCGAATCCCAAGGAAATCTGTCATTTTTGACATATGTGGCATGCGAGATAGCGTCTCGCATGACCCGAGAATTGGGGTCCAGGTCTTCTGTTATAATGGCTTTAATGCCTACACAACTTAAACTGTATTAGGAACGTTACAAACAACATGAAAACCCCTCTCAATAAGTATGGAAGTTTCTATGCGATTTTTTAAAACTATTTTTTTTTTATGACGTAGGAAGGCAAACAAGCAAGTGGGTCATCTGATGGTAAGTGATCACCACCGCCTATAAACACCCGCAACACTAAGAAAATTGCAGATGCGTTGCCAACCCAGAGGGCTAAGATGGAATACCTCTTGTGCCAGTAATTACACCGGCTGTCTTGCTCTCTACACCGGAACACAACAGTGCAAGCACTGCTGCTTAGCGGCAGAATTAGCGAGCAAGTGGTAGCGATCGGGACAGACCTTGCACAAGGTCCTACCACCCTCAAATGTAATTAAAAAAAACATCCTAACAATAAAGTCTTCATCTACTACCAATCCAATTTGATAGTTCCACAAACGCCATAAAACCACGATAATTTATATAACTCTCCAAACCGATCCGCAACTAAATCCAACTCGACCATTAAACCCCGAACTACTGCATTTTTCCTGCCTTCATAAACACGGATCAAGCCTTACCCTTTCGCCATAAATCTGGTGACCCCCCCTCCTCACCTCCCCCCCTGGCCGCGAGGTGGTTTGAATGGAGATTGAGCCAATTAAAGTAATCGCCGTAACAGTCGGCATTGCCTTGGATTAGTTTTGTGGAATCGGGAGGCGTGGAGAGGGCGGCTTAAATATTTTTAGTAAGTAAAGTTTTTAGTAAGTAATATTTTTAGTAAGTAACTTTTGAATTTAGAAGAAGGTATCTAACCACTGACCTATAAATAATATCATTGTATCTAACTTACCATTAGGTGACCCATTCGCTCGTTTTTCTTCCTGTTTTATATAAAAAAGTAACACGGCTTCTAGGTGGCGTATCAAGATAAAAGATGCTCCAAATAAAAAAAATGTAATGAAATATTTTATTTCATTACAGTCCTTTACAACAACTCCTTAGTCCTAGTTACAAGTCCTTTTTTTGTATGTTTATAAACCACATAAAAAGTCATTTATTTAATCTAAGACCTCCAACATTACAAATATAAAAACCGCATTCCATTTTGGTAGTTTTTGTGTGATGCGCGTAGAACCAGACGGACAGACAGACACACAAAATTTTAAAGATATCCGTTTTGGCTATGGTCCAAGTAGGTTTAAAACCTGTTAATTAGGTACCTGTTAATTTAATATACTGTATGTAGGTATCTGACTAAATACATCTGACTAAGTACTGTACCATTAAGTATTTTTTACCGTGGTGTAAATGATAATTAACTCCAATTCAAAAGACATTCTAGCATGTCTTAAAATAATCAAATAAAATAAATATAAATTTAGCTTATAATATATAGTTTTCTAGGATCCACGTGACCATTCTATAACTTGTACTGAGTTACACAACCAATGGATTTAAAATTTTACATCTAAAATTAGTTCAACAGACTATTCCATTCCGGTTTTACCCAGCGGAACTATAGGTGTTTAAATCCTAATCGTAATTAACAAACCCTATAGATTTACAACGCCTGAATTAAAATGTTATTATTGCGCATATTAATTATTAATTCTTACAACAGTACAAAAAAATAAATATTTTTAGGACAGCTAACCTCTCCACGGCGCCCGGTCCGCAAGGATTAGCATCATACAATACAAGCAACGACGGAATCCTTTTATTTATTGCTATTTATTGTTATTGCATTTTCTCCTCTCATTTCTCTCTCCTAATATTGTCTTATATAAATTTCGCTTAACGTTTCGTTTGTTTTTAAATATTAAGCTAATTAAGAAGCGGATGCTTTTAGCAGATGAGTTTTTTGAGAATTATGATGTTTTGAAGATTGCAGTTTGTTTCGTGCTTTCATAGTTTCTTTTAGCCATCTTGGAATTCAGTTCCCTGTACTACATTATAACAATGTAGCAGAATGCATAGGTGCAGAATATTAGGTTTTTTTGGGTCTCTGGTTCTTAGTGGCGGTGGTGATCACTAGTGGTGACCACCAGGGATCCTATACCACATAACTTATGACAGGTACAATTTAATATATTTATGACATTTTTGTATGAAATCTCTGCAGATATATACAATTGTAGCACGTGTAACTTTTGTTGTACGGCCAACCTCAGAAGTAGCTGAACGTTTAAGTACCTTGTCACATTACTGACAAGTAATGTGACAAGGTACTAAACTAAACTCATCGGTACACGGTGACCGTTAGGCATCGAACTTGGTACCTCAAGAGTCCACCCCAAGCCACTAGCTCACCAACACTATTGTGACGTCAAACGGGACTTTAACGCAATAAGATCCCTGTAAATTTACCGTGTTACAACGGCCGTGGTCTACTCGTGATTTTATCGCGTTAAAGTCCCGTTCGACTTTATAAACATGTGTAAAAATCGTTTAAGCACCAACACTCTATAAAAAATAACAGAAGATAATATTAAAAGCCTCTATCTAAAACGACATCCACCCGACTCGTAAATCTACCTAATCATTTGAAATACTCCAGTAATAACGCTTCAAGATAGTTAAGGGGGTGAGCAGTGCTCAGTCTCGACTCGACTGATTTGTGGGGGGTGGAGGAACGGTTCTAGGGGGGGTGGGAACTGACTGAGGTGATGGTACTGTATTTTGAAATATCCAATACAGTAATGGATCAAATATGGATGTCCCACTTTGACGACTTGGGAACCTAGTTTGTGGCCGAAGCTAGAGGTTTCGAGTTCGAATCTCGATAGGGGCAAACATTTGTATGATGAATATGAATGTTTGTAATCGAGTCGTGGATTTTGTGTTTTTGTATTTAAGTATATTTATCGATATAAGTTTGTATATTCGTTGTCCAGTACCCATAACACAAGCAGTTATATGTAGGTGCTTAATTAGTGACTAGCACTATTTGTGCTTAATTGTTGTAAATTCAAAGATATTTATTATTTATTTATTTATATGTCTGGGGTTCAACCAAACGTTGAAATCCTAAAAATAGAGAACGACAGACAGACAAAAAATTTAATGATGATTTTTTGCCTTCTGTTGATCTTATAAAGGCTGCTCATACAACATTTTCTTAAATATTTTCTATCCTAAACAGCAGTGCTTGCACTGTTGTGTTCCGGCGTGGAGAGCAAGATGACGGTGCAATTACTGGCACAAGAGGTATTCCATCTTAGCCCTCTGCGTTGGCAACGCGTGTCCATCCTCCTTGGTGTTGCGGTCGTCTATGGAGGATAGTAATTAATACTTTCAGGGCATCCACTTGCTCGTTTTCCTTTCTATTTAAAAAAATGTACAGACATCGGCCAGTTGCAATTTAAGTATAGTTATGTATATTATATTTATAATGTTACTTTATATAGACTGAATACATAACCTAAACTAACATTGTAGTCAGATATACAAACAAAATCTTCAAATTTAAACTAATAAAAGGTAACGGCCCCAATCCTTGACAGTGACCCAAAAGTTGACGAGAAGACACGCAAACACACGAGTAAAAACGAGAAGCAATGATTTCAACTACTGGTACATACAATATCTTACGTGTCAAACACTGGTACTGTTACTATTTGTTTTGATAACTTAATAACACGCATGGTCTGTCAAAGGTTAACAGCAATAACGGCTGATATGCTAATTTATTTATACGTTACAAGTCAATTAGTTAACACAATTTGACAAGCACTGACTTACCGGCGGCATATAATTAATAAAAAAAAAACAATTAGTGACACGAATCTCGCTCTATCACAAAAGGTGACGTACCACTACCATGAGTTACTATCGAAAACTCATTACGTTACTACAATCGATGGTGAGTTCGCTCGACGCTCCTATTTGCCAGTGAAAGAGTGAACTACAGTCGATACTGTATTTTACGATGGCATATTCGCCTAATCTGTGACTTTACGGGAACAGTTATACAACTTTTATCGCAATATGGCTAAGATTTCAACAGGTAACTTGAATTTAAACTCAAACTATCTTTTTTCATCATGAAGGCAAACGAGTAAGTGGGTCTCCTGATGGTATGTAATCACCATCGCCCATACACACCCACTATACCAAAGAAACTGCAGATGAGTTGCATCCTAGAGGTCTAAGACGGAAAACATCTTGTGCCAGTAATTTCACAGACTGTCTTGCTCTCCACACCGAAACACAACAGTGCAGGCACTGCTTCTGAAAGATGGTAGTAGCGATCTAGACGGACCCTGCACAAGATCCTATCACTCACATATCTTTAGTTCTATAAGTGATCGCTAGAGGCGCTGTACAATCTCACAAGAATATTATTAATGCGAAAATAATAATGTTTGGATACTTTGGATATTTGGATGTTTGTTCCCCAATCACGCATCAACTGCTGGACGGATATAAATAAAATTCGGCAGACAGATAGATCATGTCCTGAATTAACACATAGGATACATCTTTTTCCGTAAAATCCCACGAAATGTGTAAATAAATGTGCGCGGACGAAGCCGCGGGTAAATAGCCCGTTCTCTAAATTATCACCGCATTTGAAATATAATTGTAGAGTAACGTCAGCACACTGTCTTTTCATAGACTTGCGTCAAGCTTCATTCAGTATAAAATGACAGTGGGCTGACGTTACCCTCCAATTATATTCTAATCGCGGTTTTATAATACAAATCAATCACGTTGTCGCTAACGAGAACGGTCACTATGAACTCATGGTAAGGGTATAGAGTAATTGGTGATGAGTCGTGTTGGCCCGCGGGTGAAGGGAACATCTGTTGGATGTTATATAACACAAATATGATGCGAACTTGAAAGTTAAGCTTTTACTTCAAGCTAGGATAGGTAATAAACCTCTCACGTGCACATAGTAACTAGAAGCTTTAGTTGATAAACTGGTTGGTTGGATATCTACTAGCGACCCGCCCAGGTTTCATACGGGTACAATTAAGACATGGTGTACATAAAAAGTTCTCCAAGTTACAGTGAAAATTGTATCAAAATCTGTTGCGTGGTTTAGAAGGAATAAACGGTTGAAGAAACGCAATGATATTATAATACATGGATGTACAGTGTCATACGAAATGACAGCAGAAAAAAAGGACCGACAGGTCGACGCCATGTCCATTATGCCTTTTCTTTCCTCTCTTTTCCAAACTTGAAAGCAGAGCAATTTAAAGTCCCGTCACAATTCCGATGGATGTTATAAATTTATGTGAAAATCGCTTAATTTTAAACATTAATATTATAATGCATGGATGTACAGTATCATACTAAATGACAGCAGAAAAACGGACCGACATAAGAATATAGGTCGACGCCATGCAAATGCAAATTATTAGTTTACCATTTACAGTCATTGGATTTACAACTTTACGTCTAACTGCATAAAATAATAATTTAGTAAGTTTCGTAGGAAATAGGTTTTTATATAAAATAATAGTACTGACAGCAGCGCCGTCGGTACGACAGACTGACAGCGCGAGCCATTGTCGATTTGTTGTACTTTTTTTCGACTTTTATGCGGCCATATTTTAAACGCTGACTAGAAGTCCATTACTTATAGGTCAGTGAAGAAACGTCAAGGACATATAGGATTAATAGTGACTTTTTTTTATACTGCGGTCATCCATGGGTATTTAATTTAACGTTTGCTTGTTTGTTCGCTCAAAGAAATCTCACCACAGCTTACTACACACGCGTAGCGGTCGTAAGACAACGGAGCAAGTTCAAAATGTCGGACAATGAGCCGTTGCGCAAGCGCAAGGAAAGTGACTGGCCAGTGTCAGTGACCGCACTACCGCGCAGCGTGTGTCGTAGGTCCAATTTGCAGGTTACTTACCATAAAGGTACCTCTCACGGAATACAGGCGCGAAGTAGTAGCTTGCTGCTGGGTTTCGTACGGTTAGCGAGAGACCCCGAAACCTACTAGGGCTAAATTGTGATCACTGCTTATCATCAGGCGACTTGGACGCTGGTTTGCCTCCCTATCAGAAAATTTGATGTTTTTTTTGAGTCATTAGTGAATTTTCTCTATTCATGATAGCTTTCTAAGGGTCGATTGTAAGTTTTTATTACATTATACGCCTCGAGCGCGTTAGCGTTAACTTCTCATTTACTATGGAAGCAAAGACAGCGCCTCTTGCGGCGCATATCTGCAACAAAATGCTTAACAGGAATGTGAACCCAGCGCTCTCCATACAAACGGCGATAACGTTTTCCACCCTCTAAACCTTAACGTATAGTCATATTTTTTTTGTATGTTGTCATTATGCTCTAGCTAGTTCTAGAGTATGTTTTTTTTATATTCTTAATAGTGTCAATTACATTGACACATTGTTGTTTCGTATGAAACTCTTTAAATGCAAATATTATCAAATCTATGAAAAATATTAAAAAAATAACACATGAAAACCTAGTTCTAAGGCGTAATGACAACATACCAAAAAAATCATTGCCATAGGTTAAGGTTTAGAGGGTGGAAAACGTTATCGCCGTTTATATGGGGTGCGCTTTTTGGGACTGGGTTCAAACTCCTCTTAAATTGAACATTCTGGGCAATAACTGAGATCTCTTAGTATAAGAGCTCTGTAAGCCTAATCTGAATAAAGAAATTATCACTTTGACTTTACTAATGGGGACCAGCAACCCCAAGGATACCTTGGAGGAGGCCTTGACGGCCGGATAGCCTAGTGGTTAGTGACCCTGACCATGAAGCTTGAGGTACCGGGTTCGATTCCCGGGAGGGGCAAATGTTTGTATGATGAATACGGATGTTTGCGCCCGAGTCGTGGTTGTTATATGTATTTAAGTATATATTTATCTATATAAGTATGTATATCCGTTGTCTAGTACCCATAACACAAGCAGCTTTAGTTGCTTACTTTGGGACTAAGTCAATTGGTGTTAATTGTCCCAGGATATTTATTATTATTTATTATTTATTTTAAGGATCGCTGATCCGTTACCAGCATTTAGGTAGTTGGTATAATGCGACTAGGTATAACTATAAAGACGAGTGTAACTATAATCCGCCATTTTGATATATCATTACCATCGCGTGACGAGCAAGATAATAATTACGACAACGTTTATTTAGATTACTTTGAGGTATTTTCACCTGATGAACCAGGAACTACAAATTACTTAGAAATCTATAATTTATCTTGTTTCCTGTGTGCATGTATAATTCTGAACCGTGTACCTTGTCGCAATAAGTAATCGCTGTTTTATTAGTAATCACTTGAAAAATCATTCAAAATTGCTTTAAAATCACTGACTGCTGTTTCAAAAATGGCCGCATCAAAAGTCGAACAAAAAGTACAATAAATCGACAATCACTCGCGCTGTCAGTCTGTCGAACCGACGGCGCTGCTGTCTATACTATTATTTAAAAAAAAACTATTTTCAATAAAACTAAATAAATTATTATTTTATGCAGTTAGACATCCAATGACTACAAATGGTAAACTAATCATTTGCATTTGTAACATTGGCGTCAACCTGTATTCTCATGTCGGGCCGTTTTCCTGCTGTCATTTAGTAGGACACTGTACATCCATGCATTATATCATTGTTAAAAATAAGCTATTTTCACATAAATTTATAACATCCATCGGAACTTGCTACGTGTCGTGCTGCGGTTCTTCTCAGCATAATGTTCTATTTTCCGAAGTGCCTGTTACATGCAAAAGAGCCTATATATGGCCTACATGCAAAAATAATCATTTTGAAACCATTGTTAATTTACCTCGACGTTTTTACCGTATTGTAACGGCCGTGGTCACGAGTAGACCTACTCGTCTACTGTGGTGTAGGTACTCGTGACCACGTCCGTTGTTTTAACAATATTTTTTCCGCTTTAAAGTCCCGATGGATGTTATCAATAAACTTCATTATGGGGCCAAAATTCTTTTTTGTGCCTAAAAAAAAAAAGAAAATGTATAAGCACTTTTACAAAATTGTAGAAGTCTCGAAATATTTTCCTAGTAATATTACGTTAGTTCTCAACCGGGCCCCAATTTTTATTATGAATTTTCCCACCATCCTGGGTTTTTTATTAGAGAAAATTCTCATTTGGTACCCAAATTACCACTGCGTTACCAGTCCCCATGACTCCTCAAGAATAGTGTCCACTGCGTTACCAAACAATAGTTTTTTTCTTATTCTGACCCCAAATATTTTTATAACAGTCATCATTCGGGTATGCATATGTCATTCCGAATTTAAAGATAACATAATATTTTAAGAATATCAGGATAAATAAAAAATATGCGTTAAAATGTACAAGGGACATTTTATTAGGCATCAAAAAGAATTTTGGCCCTATGACATTTATTGAGAAAACGTTCTAGGCACAGAATCAGTTTGGTTGTCTGTACGTAACACACAACACGCTAAACTACAAATTGTAAGCCTTAAAGAGCCGGATGGTGAATCATCCGCCATAATTGACAGTGCACATAAACGGATAAGTTTCATCATTTTTATGGTGAAGTTTGTGTGAAACTAGTTTGTGATGTGAGTTGGGGTGTCACTAGAAGCGGTAGTCATTTTCAACTTTTTTTTAATTCAACATAGGAAGGCAAACGAGCAAGTGGGTCATCTGATGGTAAGTGATCACCACCGCCCATAGACGCCCGCAACACCAAAGTGATTGCAGATGCGTTACCAACCCAGAGGGCTAAGATGGAATACCTCTTGTGTAGTAATTGCACCGGATGTCTTGCTCTCCACGCCGAAATACAACATTGCTGCTTAGCGGCAGGATTAGCGAGCAAGATGGTGGTAGCGATCCGGACGGATCTTGCACAAGTTCCTACCACTCGCAACTTCAGTCAAACTTTAAAAAATGCTAATTTGATACTATTAAAATCATTATAAAAACAATGCAGGCCTTACTAAGCGACTTGGTGTTATATAGACAACTAGAAGACGTCTAGTCAAAGAGTATTGTAATATAGAATGAGAAGAGTGGCAACTCAGGGTTTTAACTTGCATGTATGGAAAGTGCTGCTGTTAGTGTCAGGCAAGTGAACTAATGCAGTATACTTGTATAGCTATAAATAGGCGTGTGTGAGTGTTATTTTTAGAACCAAATGTACTCAATCAAAGTTTTGTTCCAGCAAATTTTATGAAAACTTATATAAGCTCTTACTTAATCAAAGTTTTCATAAAATTTGCTAGAACAAAACCTTGACGAGTAAACAAAAAGAGATAACCAAGAGCGCATCAACGTCCAAGCAGACCAAAGCCAGAGTTGACAATGGCCGCCTCCGACACGAGTGACTAGCAGTGACAGATAGTTTTTTTTTTATTTTGTACTCACTTTCCAGCCGCGAGGGGACGCTGCTAACTGTCAAATTTTATGAAGTTTTAAGTGTGCCCCGCCTGCGTCTAGTTTAGTAACAATTTTGTCAGTACCTTCGAAGCTGATATAAATCTGCAAAACTGATGTTTCCTTTTTTTTATAATCGAAATTTACTTCCGGTTTTTTTTAAACAATCAATTAAATTTAAATGATAATGAAAACACAAAGAAAAATTAGGGTAATGGCAGGACTCGAACTTGCAACATCATCATTTCGTGCCTTGCGTTTGCCAGTTTCGTTTGCAGGTTCGTACTCTGCCATTACCCTAATTTTAGTTGGTAATGTGCGATACTGGCAAACGCAAGACACGGAATGCTGATGTTGCAGGTTCGAGTACTACCATTACCCTATTTTTTCTTGTGTTGTCATTATCATTTAAATTTATTTGATATGATTACCGTTAAATGGGATGACTTTGATAGTTTTTATATCGTGATAAAATTAATGCAGCCATTATTAAGGGAAATTATTGTAATCGAAATTATTTATTTTAAAATTTTTTCGATTTTACTTTTAATGTGGCGGAAACTGGAATACGCAAGGCACGGAATGCTGATGTTGCAGGTTCGAACCCTGCCATTACCCTAATTTTCTTTGTGTTGTCATTCATTATATAGCATTTTAAATTATTAAGGGAGTTTTTATCATATAAACAACTCGTGAAGACATTGACGGGATTAAAAAAATTGGTTGCCTGTAAAGTCGGTATACGAGCGAAAGTTTTACGTGACAACGACTTTGAGTGGTAAAATAATTTTAATGTGAATATTCATTCGTATAGTAGGAAGAAGGATGAAATAATAGTAACAATTTAAAACATTTATTTACCTTTGCTGTTTGAATTGTTGCGATGGACGAAACTACCTTCACATTATCACTACACAATTGTTTTACAATTAACTGGCAACGTGTAAACTTGTATGCAGGCGCCTAAGCGAAATAGAAGCGCAAGACATGAACCGGTGTGTATGCCTATCTCTCTCACTCTGTCTCTCTCGCTCTGTCTCTCTCGCTCTTAGGCGGGCTAACTGTGCTCGAGTGGAAGGGACGCGTGCCTTTCACTTTTTATGTCTGTCTCTCTCGCTCTTAGGCGGGCTAACCATGCCCGAGTGGAAGGGACGCGTGCCTCTCACTCGCTCTCATTGTGAGCGCATAACGTGAGCGGAGCGTAACGCAGTTTCTTGAAGTGTCACCCGGCAAACCAATTTATAAGACGTTGTCACGTCAAAAATACGATTAAAATTAATAACGTGACGTTGAAGCTACTTTTTTTTTAAGTTTCCCCTCGATTTCAAAGCCACCCCATTTGTCGATATTTATTTTAGTAACGGTATGTACATTGCTTTTGATTATAAACCATCAATAAAGCAGCTTTCAAATAATAAACATCCGTATCAAAATCCGTCCAGCGGCTTGTGTGTTACGAAGCTACAGACAGACATGCAGACAGACAGATATATACGTCAAACTTATAATAAATACCCCTCTTTTTTCGTCACGGGTTTAATAACGATGCTACAGACAGACATGCAGACAGATATACATTTCAAACTTATAATACCCTTTTTTCGTCACGGGTTTAATAATTTCGCTATCACTGAAACCAAACCTTTACCATAATCAAACAACAGTACAGATTTCGCATAACCATTGAGAACTCACCGATAATAATCACGCTTTTGTCCAAATAAAACAAAAACTGGTCAAGTGCGAGTTGGAATCGCGTACCGAGGGTCCTGTATTGCCACGCAATAATGTGTACTTACGTGCTATGTTACCAGAATAACTTAAGAAAACAAATGTATTGCACATCTATGTTTGTTTATTTATAAAAATAAAATTGTGCAAGTTACGAAGATCGTAATACTTTCTTGTAATATATGCATTGTCTATAAACTGGCATTTCAGATTGGTCGCTGTACATACTTTGGATATAAGAATTCATCGGGTTTAATTTTTAATAGTTGAGTTTCTTGCCGGTATCTTCTCATCAGAGGTTTTTTCCGAACCGGTGGTAAATTTTCTGACATTAAGTGCTACCTGTAAGCCTAATCTGAATAAAAATATTTTGACTTTGATTTTGAATAGTATTCGAAAACTATATGGAACTAGATACAATCTGTTCAAAACCTTCTTTTTGGGTATACAATTTATTTTCAGAAAATATTTGTTTAGAATGTGTAGAAGAAACCATCGTTTGATATCTCACTTTAAAATTTCGACCCTCATTTTTTCAGATGTGTTTAATTTAATTTTAATATACTTAATAATATTCTAGGTGGTATTAATACCTGCAAATAAAATCTAATTTATATTATTTTTATTTGATTTCAATCCCATTTGCAAAAAACAAAAAGAAATCATTATTAATAAGATTGAGTACTTAAGCAATTTTTAAAACTATACTTAATTTGAAGTTGATAGCAGTCGTAACTAATAGGCAGTCGGACAGACGGACGGACATGTAACCATTACTTTTAATTTTTTGGTACAGAACCCTAAAAACAAAAGTAAAATATTGACAGCAGTTATGTAACATGAAATACTGGAACATTCCATTCTAACTCCTAATGTATGCCATTTAATTATGAACTCAAAATAAAAGACAGTAAAGTATCAATAAAAATGTGAGAGTTTGTGCTTTGTGACTTTTAGGAATTCCCATATTATTGAGTTTTTGGGAATTTTATGGTTCCAACATTGACTTTTATGGTGTTTGAGCTAATGTTATGGTTTTGTCCATAATTATTTAATTACTATTCCTTATTGTTAGAGTCAATAAAGTGACGTGCCTACTTCATGTGGGTTTAAAGGCTTTATGTAAGTTCGGTTATGTAATACAATACCCAACCGCTTAAACAAAACAAGTATTCTATCTAGTATTTTCTTATGTTTTCGCGACTTGTAGACATTGAAATAAAACAAAAACGAAACGTTGGGAATTAGATGCGTTACAATACACGCGATATAAACCGTTCAAATTGTTTTATTTCAAAGTATTCTAAGTATCTGTAGTAAAGAAAAATGCAAATATTTAACACTAAATAAAAAGGACAAGAAATGTACATAACACGATTTTTTTAAACCAAAACAAAAAATACTTAAAGACCCTTAAATAATAGTGACTTTGTTAGTCTTCAATTTTTTTTAATTATAGTTGGTCGTCTTTCTATGATATTAATGGAAGTCCATATTTCCATATTAACATATTATTAATATGGACTTTCGCAAAGTAACACTTGAATCTATAAACTGTCTTTCTATGATCTGATAGTTGGTAGAGTACACTGTAGGTCGTTGATGTCTGCAGTGCAAATGAGTCTGGTCGAATAAAATAGTACCACACTCTCGTGTACCATACCAGCGTGAAGTAGTAGCTCGCTATCGTGTTTCCTACAGTGAGCAAAATATTAGGAGACGCTGGCGAGGTGAAGGCTTTAGGCTTTGGGCCGGCAACGTATCAACTGTTCTCTTGAGGTCTCTGATTCCTCTAAGCGGCGGTGCTCACTTACAATCAAGCGACACATACGTTCCTCATTATAGAGGTGCGTTATGCCGTAAAAAAAGAACGACTAAACCGACAGGTCGGCTTAGTTCCTAGTAGACCAGTTACTGTAAAGCGTTAGGCACAGGTGTATCCTCAGCTTCCCCCAGCAACGAGGGAATTGTGATAAATTGTCTATGATCGAAAGAGAACAACAAACAACTATATAACAACTTCATAGCAGGGGGGTTCCACTCCGCACTGTAGGTAGGCTCGACCGCCTTGCCTATGGCATAGGCAAATCGCATTAGGCTGTCGGCTTGCCGCGCGCTCGCTTGCTCGCCCCCGTCGTGTCAGTGTAATTGTAAACGAATGCCGCGCAACCCTAGCGTGTCGCCCGGAGTAGCGGGGGGCAGGCGGACGCGGGCGGCGCGTTCCTTTTGACTCGCGCCGCGTGGCGCATGGTGTATAAAGTAATACGAACCTTTTGAGCGTGTTAATAAAGTTGGAATTCGTTTAATAGCGGTCGTAAAAGAGAAGTTTCTGTACGTTAGTACTATTATTTATTCTATGTTCATAGTGCCTCCTTTACGAAAATGACACAATCTGACAGTTCCGTCTTTTGTGGTGACATATACGCCTTTGATTGTACCTGCCGATTAATTTAACTGTTGTTTAATACAGGAACGCGGTATTATTGCATTCACTTTCTGAGACGGGTTATCTACACGCGAATGTAATTTGTTCCGCACAGCACAGGTCAGCGAGGTGATACGTTAGACATTGTCTATGGGACATTAGTGATATTTTGTATGTAATAGACTGATTTGAATAATTTCCTATGCCTCCTATGTCACAATGGTTTGTTTAATGAATGGGATGTTTAATATTTATTAGCTTTTAGCGACCCGCTTCCGTCTCGCACGTCTACAATTAGTTTTATTTTATTTTATGAAATAAGCAGGCAAACAATCAAGTAGGTAACCTGATGGTAAACTAATCACCACTGGCCATAGACACCCGGAACACCAGAGAGATGCGGTGCCAACCCAGAGGGCTAATATAGTAATTGTCTTGTTCTCCACGCCGGAACACAACAGTGCAAGCACTGCTGCTTAGCGGCATTATAAGCGAGCAAGATGGTGGTTTCGATACGGTCCGGACCTCGCACAAGGTCCTACCAACCGTAAAGCTTCAGGTCAATTAAAAAAATATCCCTGGGAAAATATTGACTGTCAAAATAAAATCTTAAACTGAACAGGAAAGTTTTACATAGCAACAAATACAAGTACACTTAGTGTAATTACACCAACTACTTTTATATTTTCCTTGTACCCAAAGCGTTGGTGAGGTCATCGTAGAAAACCACAAGTGCCTCGGATGCTACATTATGTTAACAAAAACAGTCAGACAATTTTAATGGTAACTCTAGATGATCAGCAGTACTTAAAAATGTCTTATGATTTCGTTTCTTGTGAACGTTGGAAGAAACCAAGTTTAATGTACAGTCAAGGAAATTGAAACTCGTACCAAGTCGAAGAGACATACGCATGACATTTGTATGACATAGCCTGGCGTTTAACGCGTCGCGTCATTGCGATAGGGTTCTAAGGTGTTACGTGAATATATTTCCCCTACTCTACCTGTCGCAATTTTATAATATTTAAGACACAATTAAAAGGCTTTGGAGATGTTTCTATCTTTAATGTTGCTCAACCTTTTTTAGATTAAGGGTCGGTTTTTCTCAAGGGCAAAATACTTTTATTCTTATGAAGCACTTATGAATGTCATAAAATTTTCAATTTTTTTTTACATATTTTGTTTAATAATACGTTATCATGCCTCCTTCTAAAGACATCGTACACCGACTCAGAATAGATCCTATCGTAAAAACCGCGTTGATGATGCAAACTTAACTAAAACACCTCACTTAATATTCACCTCCTGTCAGGATGACTCATATATGTTACGATCTAACGGTTTCCTTGGTGACGCAACTGTCTGTGAGAACTATGCCGCCAGTGGAACTGTAACGTCCTTCGGTGTATATACAGCTTCGGTGGAAAACAGGTATGCCTCTTGCATAATAGTAAGCAATTACTAGCGCCTGTGGGCGCCTTCATAATGTGGGCTCGTGCTTTGTCACCCTTGCTAAATAACTTTCGTCTTCCTTTTTTTTAACCTTATTAACGCCAAGCCAAGTACAAAAGTTTTCAACTCTTACGCTAATTTTTTATAGTTGTCAATCCTATCCTATAGGATAATAAATGTTAAGTGTAACCGTATATTTATTCTTTAAAACCGCGTTTATATCTGAACAGTTTTTTTAAATATGAAATAGGAAGAAAAACAAGCAACTGGATCACCTGGTAAGTGATCACCATCATATAGACATCCGCAGCAGACGCGTTGCCAACCCAGAGGGCTAAGATGGAATACCTCTTGTGCCAGTAATTGCACGAGCTGACTTGCTCTACACAACCTGTGTACTTGACCGGAACACAACAGTGCAAGCACTGCTGCTTAGCGGCAGGCTTAGGGAGCAAGATTTGGAGCAGAATTTGGATGATATTTTGGAAAAAGGCAGATTATGTAAACAATAAATAAAACAGAGTGAATATTTCCATTGCAAGAAAGATAACCTATCCATACGCAAATGAAACCGTGGACAACCAATGAGTAACTTGTATAAAAATTGATAAAAGTAAACTTGCAAATCAATCACGGACACAGGTAAATAATATATCCCAGAATACGCACAGTTCCGAGTGATAGTGATAAACAAATTCAAAGCACAAAAAGTCGCGGGCAGCAGCCAATCTTCTTGAAATTAAACAAGGAAATAGGTAGTTTCTATATTTAGGGTTTAAATATCACGGAAAAAGACATGATTCCGCCGGAAAGCGATACTGCCCTGCATGAAATAATTGATGGCAACCGTGGCTTACCTATTTTCTTGCTTGCACGCTTGCTTGCTTAGTAGCTTAGGGAACCACTTCCGCCAAAAAAATATAATCGTCTATTTAACAAACGTCCAGAGGTCATGAGAAAGTTCAAAAGGAAAACAACTTATGGGCACCAGTACACAATAGCTAATTACAATACAATCCGTGTCGAGATCCTTAAGAAAGGCTAAGAGCTTTTGTTTAGGCAGCAGAGGCTTTCCGCAATCTTCAGCAAATTCTAGAATATCTATGTTCTGTGGCTAGGATAACAGAAAGAAAAACAAGGTCTATTGTTTTTTATTATGGAGTGGGTATGTTAGGATCTTAACGCTTCACTTTGTTTTTTTATGAAATTAACTGGAGCTTTTTTTTTTAAGGAAACCATACTGATTACCACTGCCCGTGGAAACCAGCAACCCAAAGGAAAATGCTGATCCTTTGCCCTACTTTCGCTTTGTCTACTTATGCTGCAAGTTATACTACCTACTACTTGCGAGCAAGTGTGATTATTCATTCATTAAATTCATTTATTCATTTTTAGTCATGTTCATTATAGTTTACAGTTGTTAAGTATAAAGGTGGTCGTCGGTACATGACACCCTGCAAGGGTATTAATATCAATTTTTAACCTATGAATTATATTAATAAATACTTACATTCTGCATTAACTATGAGCTTCAATGATTAATAAATAAAAGTTATAGTAATTCCTGTGCTTGCGGGAATTTTAATTTCATTCATTTCTGTGTTGTTTTTGGAAATCAAAAAGGGTAATTGAATCTATGCAACTTAAATACCTGACCGTATGTTAACCGACTTCAAAAAAGGAAGGTTCTCAATTGGACTGGTTTTTTTTATAGACGCCGTGGTTTTTTCCCAGTATTTACTAGCACTCAACCCCAACATAATTTACCGCCTTAGGGCTCCTTAACCAAAGGGTGCATTACTAAGACTCCGCTGTCCGTCCGTCCATCTATCACAGGGCTGTACCTTTTGAATCATAACAGCTCTCAACCTTGACGTATGCGGAATCGCGGAATAAATTCGATGAAGTTATTCGCTTAGAAGTTTTAGTGAATTGAGCCGTAAGTGATAAACACTTGAAATTTGCACAAAAAATGTAATGTACGGTCTCAAACTTTGACACTGACCCAATAATTGACAAGATACAGAAATTACGAGTACAAACGAGAAACAATGATTTCAACTACTCGTAAAAACAATGTCATACGGGGCCACTCCACCGGCCGCTGTAACAGTGAATAGTAAAAATTAAAAAGTAATGGGAGTTTCCATACAATAAGTATTTGATTATAACGCTATATGTTGTAGAGTATCTGTAAAGAATGTGTCTCCATATAACGTGTTTTCATTATAACGCCATCTGTTGTAGAGTAGCCATTAATTTTCGCGTATTTGGTAACTGTATATTGTATGGTGTCACGGAACCCTTTGCGTGCGAGTCCGACTCGAACTTGGCCGGTTTTTAAACTAGTTCAAAACAAACAATAGTTGACGGCCTTGAATTCATTCATTCATTCATTCTCATCTATGAGAAACGGGGAGAGGTCACTACGCGAACGTAACCTCTTCTATTCTTTTCCATTGTGTGTTCGTCTGTTCTTGGCGCCCAGGTTATAATTATATTTTTACAATAAACAAGTAAGGACATCATAAGTTTTTATGTTTTTTTAACTCGAGACATAATATTTCTCATAAAAAATTACTTAGCACAATTGACACCAATTGATCTAGTCTAAAAGCTTTTATATACTAAGGTACAAACATTCATATTCACCATATAAACATTTGTCCGTTGCGGGAATGGAATTAACAACCACTGGCTTGGTAGTCAAAGTTACTAAATATCGTCTTTTAATTGGATAATTTTTCCACCTCGGCTTATGAAAATTTACTTGCCGGTTCATTTCACGAGCTCAAAAAAATAATTTTTATTTTTACCTTTTCCGTTTTCTAAGTAAACTTTATTTTTATATGAAAAAAACATTCCATAACTAATAAAGAGTAACTACCTATAAAGCTAGTTTTTTCTTAATTTTTATCAACATCAAAGTCAAAGTTCTTTAAACACACTAGTCATGAAAAAAAATCAATTAAAAGATCAACCACCACGATAAAATTTAGTTAAAAAAAAGTAATCAAAATAAATTATTTTTACCATGAAACTGACCCAAACACGCACAAACAGACTCACTTCCGCATTTATAAGTTAGGATGCGCATGCGCATAAATATTATATCATGCTTATGTTAATTAACTTCTATAATGTTTAACTTTACTAACACTTGACAGGCTGCGCGGGCGCAATGACGCGCGAACTCTTCAACGAGACTTTCAACTAGAGAAAGTGAACAGGTGAATTTGCCAGATTTCATCAAATACATGTAATCTGTGCATTCTTATAAAATCAAGCGAAAGTCACAATACACAAAATGTGCTTTTTTAAGCATTTTGTACTTTAGGCATTATTCTACTAACGGCTAGTATCAAAGCTTTAGCGCGTTTCGGTTGGTGAAAAGATAACAAAACCCGAACAAGTGCGAGTATGACTTACGCAATGAGGGTTCCGTATTATTGTATGAAGATTTGTAGTAACGTCTGAATCTATTCATAATGGTGTGTAAATCACTTTCATCCTCCCTAAATTGTCTGACAAGATTCTAACCTAACATTTCAGATTGTGCTGTTTATTTATTGTTTATCGCCTAAATAAAATAAATCGAGGCAGTAAGTACTCGTAGAACAGGTGATTCATAACATACTCGTATGATGCTCTAGCATGTTTTATTTTAACAATAAACACTTGCTAGTTACGACAAGTTAGGTTGAATGTGGTTTAAAGTTCGTTGGTTTGATAGATTTTAACTTTGCAGTTTATTTTTTGTATATATACAACATAGGAAGGCAAACGAGCAAGTGGGTCACCTGATGGTAAGTGATCATCACTGCCAAAAGACGCCCGCAATATCAAGGATTTTGGAGATGCATTGCCAATCCAGCGGGCTAACATGGAATACCTCTGTTGCCAGTAATTGCACCGGCTCCACGCCGGAACACAAAAGTGCAAGCACGGCTGCTTAGCGACAGGATTAGCAAGCAAGATGGTGGTAGCGATCCGGACGGAACTTGCACAAGGTCCTACCACCCGCTAAATACAAACATAAAGTAAGTCACGGTCTATTCTCCAACTGCTAATTTAATTACTAAATGGAAAAGTCGAAATATTACGGAATATCGCTACTGCATTGGTGATGTAGCAAATACGTAGGTATTTGTAATAGAAAATTTACTATTGAATATAAATCAAGTATGTAATTTCTATTATTACGTACATTGAATAGATTATACGTGCATTACGTGATTAGCCGTCAAACCACCTCCATGTACTTAGGAGATATATTCAAACTTGGAACGTCGGATGTACAGTGTCACGGGCGTTCCCCTGCCCGGAGGGAGGAACACCAGTTTCAAACGAAATATCAAAATACTGAAAAGATAGCCGGAGCTATCACAAAATCGAAATATTGTCTGGAAGCGTGCTTTGAATGTTTAGGGCTTAACTAAATGGAGGTAAAGGAAAAATGTTAGTATTAAGCACAATCTTTATTTCCTACCAAAATTTGACATATATACAGTAATGTAATTGTGGAACCTTAGCGTCTAAATGCCAGACAATTAAAGTAAATATATGTTTTAGCTCAGCCGCAAGCGGGTGTTTTGCTGAAGGCGGTTCTTATGATAGGTTCACAATTAACTATGTCTAAAGATGTTAGTCCCTACGTAAATCGAAATGCCATCAATTCCAATTCATGTCTAAATGACTTTAAATCCTAATTCCCTACTTTATTAATGTATGATTGTTTCACAGACCTGGCGCTGAAGTAAACCTTCCCGGCAAGCTGTCCGGCTGCAGACTGGAACAGGGCAGTGTGAGTCGAACACGAAGCTCGGGGTGTCGACTCTATGCAAGCTCAGCTCTCAAGCCACACAGGAAGACGCGAAGATTATATTCAGGCGGCGCAAGCAGTGCAATCCCCAAATTACGAAACGTGGTAGAAGCTTGGTGCAGAAGGCATATGGAAAATCAAGGGTTGGCTTTACAAAATGGCGGCTGGGGAAATGACCAAGCCCGCAATTACGGAATACTCGAAATAAGCAACCCCTGACTTAACCCTACAAAACTAAATTCACAATGCAAAAGATCAGAAGGCCTAAGGCATAAAGAGATTACTAAACTGAAGATTAAATAGAGCTTAAGTGAAGCCTAACCAAATTTAATTAATTTAATGAAAATAAGAAAAAACCCATCCAGCTGGAAAGAACACATTGCTTCGATTAGATAGTGCACATTGCAAAATTTAAGCGATAGCGAAACAGACATGAGGAAAGGATTCTTACCGGAGACCATCCAGTAAATTAAATGGACTATCTCAGACGCCGGCTCTCCCTCCTTCCCGTCAAGAAGAATCCTTCAAGAGCTGCAAATAAACCACGAGGTTAGAAACTATTCAACAAGGAGCCACATGAATTTACCAGGGGAATTTCTACTCACGATTTTCCTAACTCCTTCAAAATTTATTTTAAATAGGCTCCTCCGACGCCACATGAGCCACTCAAGCTGTGCATCCAGGCGCGGACCTCCTTCTTGCACCCGATTAATAAAGCTTCTCTTGCGCACCATCATAGAGCCCTGGTTATATCGGAATGATTCCCAAAATGGCTGGAGGAAGTTGCGACAGAAGCACCCTGGAGCACCCTCAGATGAAGAAATTTCCCCCAAATTGATCCCCTGAAATTTATTCCGAAAATTGACTCCCTATGCTCTACTCTTGGATCCAAACTATAACCATGACCGAAGACAACTATCAAAGAAGATCTCTGCTCTGCTTTCCTGTACCTGAATGTGTGCAAAACCTTGTTAGAATAAGTACTTCCTGAAATATCTGAAATAAATGGTATGTATGAAAACGCAATGTTCATTTTATATCCCCATATTTAGGGGAAAAATCTGCGGCTGACAGTCCTAATTTTATTATCATATGATCTACCAATCATATGTAGCCGCGTACGTAAACACAGCTAATTAAGTTGCCAGTATTGAAAAACCCTACCGATGTTACCACAATAATCGAAACTCAAGCTGTTCAAGTCACTGGAGAAAACGTACCAAAAATACACAACGTTACAATACCCCCCTTCCTCATTTAAGGTTCAACGTAGGTGAACCGACGCTGTCCTCAGCGCTCTGATCTCCAGCGAAAGAACTGCCCAAGGTTCGATTACCCTGCGTAACCACAAACGTTAACTAAAAGTGCTGAAAAAACTCTACCAAAAAGTTATTACAAAAAAAAAATTGTGCTTAATAGAACCCCTTAACAGAGGAAAAAATGTATGTAACCAACAAAACCATAAATCCATCACTAAGTTACATACCAAAAACCTTCAAAAAAAATAATCTAACCATAAAGAAAACAAACCGCATTAACCTTCCCAGCACAACGGCAATGTTGTGCTGAAGAGGTTAATCGCCAACAGCCAGGACCGATGTTCAGCATCCTTCAATATAATCTCTTCTTGTCCGGGCGAAACCTAACGAAATAGTCACAACAACTTTCAAAATTCAAAACGTAACCTAAACTGAACTGAAACCCTTCACCAAGATATAACTAAACATCTCAGATACAATTTATTGTCTCTGAGGAATACCGAAAAAAAAACTAAACATCCTAGACTGCTGTCTGAGGAAACGAAATCTATCTCGCCTAGGTCGAGATAATTAAACGGAACGAAGCAAAATTACTGTGCAACATAACATCGCATCCACGCAAGCACCGAAACCCGTTCATGTTGAATGCGAAACACTGATGTACATAAACCTATACATAACTTGGTAAGGGACAAAATATTCATACCTATACTTGTGCATATATATTAAAGACTACTCCGGATGTTATAGAGTTAAGATTGAGCCGCCCTAAATTCATCAACGTTCACTTGCTTTCCATACATCACGCTTACAAAAGTAGTGCGACAATTATTTTTGTTCACCACCTCTAACAATTTGTGATTAAATATATCATAATATTTAACACTCGAATGCTAAGCTCCAATCTTAATTAGTGGCAACAGTTACAGACGACGGTTGCGATCCGTGGCAGCACGACGACGAGCCGGAGCAAGCCATCGTGCGTCCACCGACCACAGTCACCGTCCGAACTACCTAATTCACCACTTACATGGCGTTTTAGTCAACAATGGCGGCGCGGCGAGCGATAACTAGTAAAGCGGGCCGCGCGTCCACTGGTCACCAAATGAGCCAAAAGCGGTAATTTACGCTTTTAGGTCTTTAATATGCCAAGAGCCTATCGGATGGCCGTCCATCCTTTCCAATTCATAAACTAAGGGAGACAAAACTTTCTTAATCCTACACTTTTCATACTTTGGCGCGAGCTTCGCCATCTTAAATTTCAAAGCATCGCTTTGTACGTAAGTGCGTTTCCACACAATATCTCCCACGGAAAATTTAGCTGAACGTCGCCTTAAATTGTAGTATTTTGCATTTGTGCCATGCGCTTTCAAAAGGTGAGACCTAACTTGTTCAAAAATACTTTTCAAACAGCCAAATTCGCCCGCATATTCTTCTCTAGGAATACCTACGGTATACTCCTGACCCGTATCTCGGTAGAACGAACCGTTTATGACTGGTTCCCTAGCGTGTACCAAAAAGAAAGGAGAGAACCCCGTGGACTCGTTAACTGCACTGTTTAACGCAAACTGAATACGGTGCAGTTGCTCATCCCATGTACGGTGGTTTTCTTCCACGTACGACGCTACGGCAGTCATAACCGTTTTGTTATGACGCTCAACCAAATTCACCTGTGGGGTATACCGTGGTCCATAATGAACCCTAGGAACATTGTATCGTTTCAAAAGCTGCCTGAATTCTGATCCAGTAAACTGAACCCCGTTATCGGCTATTACAGTTTCAGGAACCCCATGAGCCAAAATAACACCGTTTTCAAAGTGTCTTGCAACTAAGGCACTTGTTGCGCGGCGAAGCGGAAACAATAACGTGTACTTCGAAAAGCAGCATGTCACCACAAACAAAAACGTGTAACCCGACCGAGAACGCGGCAGTGGACCTACTAAGTCTATGGAGACTACCTGAAACGGTCTATGACATACTTTTGGCTGACCCATCAACCCGGGAGTTTGTCGCTGTGAATGCTTATAGGCGGAGCATACGTCACACGCCTTCACAAAGTCGACTACGTCCTTATGCATGCCAGGCCAAAAATATGTCAAAGATAACCGCCGATGTGTTTTAAATACACCGAGATGGGCGGCTGTAGACTCACAATGGTTCTCTGTTAAAACCTTAATTCGGTCACTCTTTGGCACTACCACTTTCCAGTCAAATTCACTGAGTAAGTTGTACTTACTCTTACAAAATCGGAGTAACTTTCCCTCCTTAATACAAAAATTCGGATAGTTAGCGGGGAAAGATTTACAACCGTTCATAATCTTCTCGTACCATTCGTCCTTTTCGACGTCATCGGTGTTCGAACCGTTCACGGCATCAACTTTCATGAGCCTAGACAACGCATCAGGTACCACATTGTCGGTGCCTTTCCTGTGCTCAATTTCAAAATCAAATTGAGACAGTCTACACCCCCAACGTGCTAAACGTCCTGATGGGTTCTCTAGGTTCATAAACCACTTAAGTGACGCGTGATCCGTAATCACCTTAAAATGACGCGATCCTAAATACGCCTGAAATTTCTCTACAGAGAACAAAACGGCTAAAGCCTCTCTCTCGGTCGCGCTGTAGTTTTGTTCGTGTTTGTTTAAAGAACGACTAACATACGCGATGGGGTGTTCGTGTCCGTCGATAGTCTGACTAAGCATCCCACCCAGTCCATATGAAGAAGCATCGCAGTGCACCACGAAAGGCTTGTCGAAATCAGGCACTGCCAGAATAGGAGCCGAAACTAATGCGTTCTTCAATGACTTAAAGGCTTCTTCTGCTTCTTCAGACCACCGAAAGGCAGGAACATTCTTCCCTTTAGCCGTGAGTCTATTTAAAGGAGCGGCTATAGTCGAAAAGTTTCGAATAAATCGACGATACCATGAGCACGTCCCTAAAAATATCTTCACTTCCCGAGAAGTGGTCGGAATGGGAAAATTCAAAATGGCAGCGACCTTTTCAGGATCAGTGCGCAACCCGAACTCGTCTACGACGTAACCGAGGTATTTAAGCGACTGTCTGAAGAACTTGGACTTCGCAAAATTTATTGTTAAATTTGCCATTTTCAATTTTTCCAAAACACGATTCAAAAGTACTAAATGGGTCTGAAAATCCGATGAACAGATCACAATGTCATCGATGTAACAAAATACTAAACCGGTTTCGATGTCACTTGTCAAATTGTGATCGATCAGCCTATCCATGAGCCGCTGCTGTCTAGCAGGTGCTCCGCACAATCCGAATGGCATGACCTTGAATTTAAATAACCCGCGACCCGGTACGCAAAAACTAGTCTTTTCCTGTGAGCTATTTGCTAACGGAATTTGCCAAAATGAGGAACTTAAATCGATCGACGTCAGGTACTTCGCTTCCTTCAAGCTGTCTAAGATTTGCGGAATGTACGGAATGGAATACGAATCCCCCTTCGTGACCGCATTTAACTTCCTACAATCTAAACAAAAACGCCAGTCTCCATTTGACTTACGCACTAGTAACGCAGGATTATTCCATGGACTTTCACAGGGAGTGACCACATCTAATTGTAGCATTTTATCGAGCTCAGCACTTAATACTGCTCGCTTTTCAGGTGAAAGCGGGTACTGCTTCACCTTCACAGGCGATGCGTCACCTGTCTCGATAACATGCTCAATCAGGCCGGTCCTACCTAACCCTACCTTTTCAAAAGAAATGTCCATAAATTTACCTACCACTGCGTCAGCCAGTTCCTTCTGGTTCGCGTTCAAATGCACGTATGACTGTATCGTGTGAACTTGTTCTGAATTTATACCGTTGCAATTCCTAAAATAAGTATTCGGTGTCACTATGTAGTCTATGTTGTCAAAAATTTCAGGCGCCAATCGAAATGATTTCCAAAAATCCACTCCTAAAATAACGTCCGAAACAATGTCGGGTATAACAAAAAATTTAATGACGTGAGTTACGTTATTAAATGTTAACGGAACAAAATTGTACCCTATTGTTTGAACTTCAACGCCTGTTGCAACATGACAAGATGTTGGTTGTGTTTTTTGTAAATTAAAACCGAATTTCACAAAATCTAAATGAGCATTGTTACCTAAAATCGAAATGGATGCTCCAGAATCCAATAATCCGTAAATTTCAAAATTACTAACTTTAAACTTTAAATATGGCCGAACATCATCTTTATTTGGTGCAAACAGAACCGTAGCGATCGAATTATAATTACAAAATTTCGAAATGGACTCACTATTAATATCTAAGTCGCTGCGGTTCGAACCTATTAGTTTTTTGTACGGAAGTGTGAACCAGGCTTTTTAGATGCATCTTTACTGCAATTCGGACAACTAGCAATCATGACATCTGTCATTCCGCAACCGAAACATCTGATTTGTTTGTTATGAGGTTTTGCTTTACAAAACCTAAAGTTATGTCGTGTTTTACCGCATTTGTAACAAACGGGTTCCCGCACCTGTGTGGATGGAACTTGCGCTTGCTTCGGAACGCTAAATGCACTCTCGCGTTGCTTCGGAATCGGAACATATGAACCTGCGCGCTGCGCACAAGCAAAACATGACGAGTTGCCTTCGGAACTCCTGGCAGTAGGAACTGAAACTGAGTTGACTGGCTTTGCCTTGCCTTTGTATAAAAACTCACTGCCAAGGATATTTGATGACGACTTTGACGGCGGTTCCGAAAACATCTCTGTCCGCTGTCGCGCTGCCTCAACTTTCCTACAATTTTCTTTCAAGTCCGCGACTGAGGTGATATTAACTAAAGCTAACTGCTGTGATAAATTGGGCCGGATGTTATGCTGCAAAATCTCCAATTTCGCTTCCTCAGACAGCGGTACCTTGCGACGCGCAAACATACAAGACATAACTGCAAAATATATGTGAACTGGTTCATCTGCACCTTGTGTTCGTGACTGAATTTCACCTAACAACCTGTAGTCATAATCAACGGGATCAAACTCCCTCAATAATGTTGTTTTCAAATTATTCCAAGTTGAAACCTCCTGTTTTATACCTCGAAACCAAAATAATGCCTTGTCTGTAAACAACTGTGCCGCTGAATTGAACAACTTACAATCTGAAACGCCAAACGCCAATTTGAGTTCATCAATACGCTCTAAGAAAGATCTGACATCTGTGGTACCATTGAATTTTACACCCCACTTTGAAACATTTTTATCCCCGGAACACTCAACTTGATGGTCACTGTGTACTAACTGAACAAGTGGAGAGGCGATCTGATCATCCTGAACTACCTCAGAAGATGGTGCTGATACTTCAACAATAGCTAAAAGTGACTCCAGCTGTGACAAAAGGTCAGACTTAGTCTGAAGCTTGACCGGATCCAGCAGAGGTTGAACTCTCAATAACCGATGATATAGGTGATACCCCAGTGCTTTAGACCTATTTAATGAATACCTATCCTGTGTTTTCAAGTACCTGTCGACAGTTGTACCTAAATCAACCAACTTATCTGAAATGGTTTTTAATTCTGAACTGGCCGGCAGATCTGTGTCTAAAATAGCTTCTGAAGGACATTCTAAACTCAACTTTCTAAGTTGTTTTCTTAATCCATCAACTGTACTCAATGGTGTTTCTGACCTAATCTGAACTTCATAAGTTAACTCATCCTTTAAAAGTGAATGAAACTGTATAGATCTTTCCATACTGAACTAAATTGTTGAACTGTATACTGAATTGAAATTAATGGCTTACAAAATTTGAAGTTACTTATGTATAAACTTAATTAATGTTTATTTATTTGTGTTATTATGTTAATATTAAAGAATTAATAACAATTAGCAACTGAGAACTGTTGTTTTACTTTTTAGAAATCAATTTTATATAAATATACACCGTGTAAGTATAAGTCCATAATAAAGATGAATAAACCAAGCACTCAACTGAAAACTAGTGTTTTTACTTTAAATACCAATATTATTTTAAATTTACACTATCTTTAGTGTGTACAGACACTAATAGCAAAATGCTTGACTAAATTAGAGTTGCTTTATTACTTAATATTCTGCTTAAAAGGCAGAATTATTGAAATTTATATCATAAGACACTAAAGCATGAACCCATAAAAAAATGTTTTATAGATTCATAACAAAGGTCACAAAACTTAATTAATTAACACCTGTAATACTTTATTTTAAATTAGCCAGTTTTTTGTAAATATCAGTCTCATAAGTTTCATAAGATATCACATAATTTTGAAATAGTAATTGTTCAATTGTATAACGGTTTCCTTTCAAAGACAAGGACAAATAAAGCTCACAAAATGTACCTATAGCTAGGTTTTCTAAATGTCAAAGTACTAATGACCTGCCACGTTTCCACAACTGTCACTTTTGCAAAGAAAGTACCTAAAAGAAAGTTTTACTCAACTTTAAGGTTAACTTTGTTTCAACAACTCAAAATACAATGGAAAATAGCAAAAAATATCAAATTTGGATCTGAAACCAGTGGAAATAGACAGTGAAATGTGTAAACGTGCTATATCGTCAAGAACAAAGGTAAGATTCGGCTTCAACTTGGCAAAATATGTCTTAAAAATTTGGAACTTGGTGGCATTTGATTTTTACACAAAAAATTTGCCAAATAATCACTCAAAGCACTCAAAATTAATCAAAACGGTTGGGCGCCATTGTCACGGGCGTTCCCCTGCCCGGAGGGAGGAACACCAGTTTCAAACGAAATATCAAAATACTGAAAAGATAGCCGGAGCTATCACAAAATCGAAATATTGTCTGGAAGCGTGCTTTGAATGTTTAGGGCTTAACTAAATGGAGGTAAAGGAAAAATGTTAGTATTAAGCACAATCTTTATTTCCTACCAAAATTTGACATATATACAGTAATGTAATTGTGGAACCTTAGCGTCTAAATGCCAGACAATTAAAGTAAATATATGTTTTAGCTCAGCCGCAAGCGGGTGTTTTGCTGAAGGCGGTTCTTATGATAGGTTCACAATTAACTATGTCTAAAGATGTTAGTCCCTACGTAAATCGAAATGCCATCAATTCCAATTCATGTCTAAATGACTTTAAATCCTAATTCCCTACTTTATTAATGTATGATTGTTTCACAGACCTGGCGCTGAAGTAAACCTTCCCGGCAAGCTGTCCGGCTGCAGACTGGAACAGGGCAGTGTGAGTCGAACACGAAGCTCGGGGTGTCGACTCTATGCAAGCTCAGCTCTCAAGCCACACAGGAAGACGCGAAGATTATATTCAGGCGGCGCAAGCAGTGCAATCCCCAAATTACGAAACGTGGTAGAAGCTTGGTGCAGAAGGCATATGGAAAATCAAGGGTTGGCTTTACAAAATGGCGGCTGGGGAAATGACCAAGCCCGCAATTACGGAATACTCGAAATAAGCAACCCCTGACTTAACCCTACAAAACTAAATTCACAATGCAAAAGATCAGAAGGCCTAAGGCATAAAGAGATTACTAAACTGAAGATTAAATAGAGCTTAAGTGAAGCCTAACCAAATTTAATTAATTTAATGAAAATAAGAAAAAACCCATCCAGCTGGAAAGAACACATTGCTTCGATTAGATAGTGCACATTGCAAAATTTAAGCGATAGCGAAACAGACATGAGGAAAGGATTCTTACCGGAGACCATCCAGTAAATTAAATGGACTATCTCAGACGCCGGCTCTCCCTCCTTCCCGTCAAGAAGAATCCTTCAAGAGCTGCAAATAAACCACGAGGTTAGAAACTATTCAACAAGGAGCCACATGAATTTACCAGGGGAATTTCTACTCACGATTTTCCTAACTCCTTCAAAATTTATTTTAAATAGGCTCCTCCGACGCCACATGAGCCACTCAAGCTGTGCATCCAGGCGCGGACCTCCTTCTTGCACCCGATTAATAAAGCTTCTCTTGCGCACCATCATAGAGCCCTGGTTATATCGGAATGATTCCCAAAATGGCTGGAGGAAGTTGCGACAGAAGCACCCTGGAGCACCCTCAGATGAAGAAATTTCCCCCAAATTGATCCCCTGAAATTTATTCCGAAAATTGACTCCCTATGCTCTACTCTTGGATCCAAACTATAACCATGACCGAAGACAACTATCAAAGAAGATCTCTGCTCTGCTTTCCTGTACCTGAATGTGTGCAAAACCTTGTTAGAATAAGTACTTCCTGAAATATCTGAAATAAATGGTATGTATGAAAACGCAATGTTCATTTTATATCCCCATATTTAGGGGAAAAATCTGCGGCTGACAGTCCTAATTTTATTATCATATGATCTACCAATCATATGTAGCCGCGTACGTAAACACAGCTAATTAAGTTGCCAGTATTGAAAAACCCTACCGATGTTACCACAATAATCGAAACTCAAGCTGTTCAAGTCACTGGAGAAAACGTACCAAAAATACACAACGTTACAACAGGTTCTAAAACTGCTGGTTCTTAGAAACCTGTTTGTTTTCACTGCACTAAGTTTATAGAAGACTGTAGTAGAATTTCTAAAAAAAGTGGCTAAAAACGTTCATTTAGTATGTGCGTATGACCGCCTTATTCCGAAAAGTTAATCAATCTCATTCTAATTACGTTTATCGGGACTTAAACGCGATAATATAATGTCTATTTATTTACCTCGACTAAGTATGTGTGAAAATCGCGAAATTTTAAAACAATTAAGTAATCAATCTCTTTCAACATTTATTTATTTAATCAAATAACACTTTACATAACGCTATAAAATTAAAAAACTGCCTTCACTACTGATCCGAATGATTTTGTCGACAGGAAATCTGATTTTGTTTATCTTCAAACGAGATACATAGTTTTAGCAAATCAAACTACAAATCACCCATATTATAGTCAAAGAGTAACTCTTCTTTAACAGGCAAATCCGCAGGCATCGTCTAGTTAAGAAAGCAAACGTAACAAGCGTAACAACGCGACAAATTGTCGTGATGAATTAAACGTGTGACAAAAAATAACGACCTCCCATACAGCACTAATAAAGTAGCCGTCACGCATTATTATAAGACAAGTTAGGAACTGCAAGCGATATAGAGCCTCTTCCGACAACATTCAAGTTATATAAAAGCTGAGCTAGTGGCTCTAACATAACATGCCATCAATTGTTTTAAACTTTCGCGATTTTCACACATATTTATAACGTTATCGGGACTTAAACGCGATAAAAATAAATTGATAATTTACCTCGATGTTTCGGCCATGTTTCAACGGCCGTGGTCACGAGTAGACAATCAATATATTTATTTTATCAATATATTTTTATCGCGTTTAAGTTCCGATAATGTTATAAATAACATGCCATCGTTAGTTTATCTTTATCTGGGTCTCTTTCTTTTAACACTAGTAAGAAAGGGACGCACTGAGATAAATATAGATGTTACCTAGACTCAATAAACTGATAGTCCAGATATTGGCTAGGCTTGAAAATGCCTAAGTAGCACAGGAAGCGCTTTAGAAGCTGTAAAGTGTAAACTATTTAGAGCTGATCGTCTCTATACAGCTGCTTTACAGCTTATTTATGGTGTTTCGCTTGACTACAGACACACCTGATGGAAAGTGTTGACGGGCCGAAAGTAGGATTTACTCTCCTTTTGAAAGTGTCCGGATCTTACCATTCCCTTAAAGTGCATAACAAGAAAGATGAAGCGAAACACTTCGTACGACAAAAAAAAAACAATGCTATAAGGATGAAACGACTCCGTGCGTTTTGTATCCTTTGTATGTATGCTACTTGATGCCTTTCTATAGACAATACATCGATCCTTTCAGGCAAGAGATCACTTTAACAGCATAACTCACCACCACCACCTTGCTCGCTAATCCAGCCGCTAAGCAGCAGTGCTTGCATTGTTGTGCTGTATACAAGAGGTATTCCATCTTAGTCCTCTAGGTTGGCGATGCAACTGTTATCTCCTTGATGTTATGGGTGGGTGATGATCACTTAACATCTGACCCACTTGCTTGTTTGCCTTCCCATTTAAGCAAACTGATTTTACTCCGCATACTCCGGAAATGGTGTAACAGCGAAATCATAAGGCATGTGCAGTGTTACCCGCATAGCGTAACGCTTGTCACTTGCTCCATTAGTTGCACATAATGGGCAGTGCGCGCGCGCTGATTGATTGCTTACCTTACGCAGTCTTTGGAACACATAGAATTTATCTCTAGCGAGACTATTTCATGAATTTGTAGCATATGAAAATTGGTGGTTATAAGTTTAATCAGCATTCTTGTGAAAATCTGTCCGGTTTTGTGATATTTTTCAAGTAGGTATAGGTACTTAATACGCTCTTTTTGAATAGTTGAATGTGGTGTTTGTTTATCTACGATATTGTTTGTTTTGGGGAAGTTAGGCAAGTCAAGAACTTTGAATTCAATATTAGCACAAAATACGGAAAGGAAATATCCTTTATGGTGCATTACAAAATACGAGGACGAGGTCAGTGTAAAGCGTCGAGTCGGGAGCAAATGATAAGTCCAGGTTTCGATATAAACTGTTTATTAATTTGAGAAACTTAGCTTATATATAGTTACACACACGGCAGGCGCAGGTTCATACATATACTCACTACATCAGAAGCCGATTGGAGATAGACATTTTGGCAGTCAAAGGTATAAATAATTGAATATCAAAGCCAATAGTTTGAATAATGACACTTTAGAACTTATTTAGCATAACATTACAGTCACAACAAACGCCTAGAACGCACCAGCGTTAACTTTGAAATTACTAAAGATTTTTTTTCGCGGATACGCGCCGCTAGAGGCGCCGTCTTTATTTCCATAGTATTACTAGTTAACGCTATTGCGTTTATGACTGTGACAAAAACTTGTACTGCACCTTCGGTATTTTAATTTTGATTCACTTCTATTGGTTTTATTCGTTCAAGTAGCGAACGGTCGTACTGTTTCTTTGATCTTGATGATGCCTCGTATAGAGACGAAACGCGCGTCGATCGTGTAGTTTTAGTGTTTAGTGGTGGTGGTGTGTAGTTGAGTCTGTGTGATATATGCTGTTTCGTGTGGAAGCGGAGGAGGGTGGGTTTTTGCATGAACATATATGTGTCGCACAGACGCAGCTATTTTGCACGAGCCCGGCACTGGTTTCGCGGAGTAGCAAGGTAATTTGTTCCAGTTTGTTGATATGGACCTCCGCAAAGTAACGCCTGAATCTATTAATTATTTGAAGGTTTTTGTGTATACATCCCGATTGTACCTCTGCAAAGCCTGGTTGGACGCTGGTATCGTACAAATATAATATTAAATGATCATAATGTATGTTGCATCAAAATAAGAAGACAATAGATCTGCTTACTTGTTCGGATTGATACAAGCCTAGCGTCACCACTTTGCGACGGGGTGAAGCAGGTGAAGAGGGGCTTTCAATATTTAGCCATGGGTTCAACTTTGAATCTTATCGTAAGTGAATAAAGTGCTTTTAAGTTTTCTAACTGGCAGCGACACAGGCGTCGGATAGCAGAACTAAGAATATGACGCCAATTTAAAACGTAAGAAATGCAGAGCTGTTTACTTGACAATTGGCACAGACAGTTTTATTCAGGTATGCGCTATCCAACATAGTCTACCAAATAGACTATGGTCGGCTACTCTGCCACTGTGTTGTACACAGGTCTATAGTTTTCTCATTTCGATGGTATGTTGTTTAACTTGCTTTAATGGGATAACTTGAATATTACGCGACGCATTGAAATTAGATGCGACCAGTCCTTACATCTCTGGCAACGCGTTCGCATTATGCAATGTAATGCAATCCGCACTAGAAATATGTGAAACAGTACAAGGTATTGATTAAGATACATTTGTTGCGTCACTTGCGGTGTTACGATTTAAGGTGCGATTTATAATTATGGTTTTAATGGTTTGAAGTCAGTTTTATGGTCGGAGAAAGGATGGGATTGGGCAATTTATAGGTAAGTACCTTTTTTGTACAATAGGAAGGCAAACAGGCAAGTGGATCACCTGTCATCGCACATAGACACTTGCAAAACCAAGGATACTGCATATGCGTTGCCAAATGCAGGGGGCTAAGATGGAATATCTCTTGTGCCAGTAATTTCGCCGGCTGTCTTGCTCTTCACGCCGGAATACAACAATGCAAGCATTGCTGCTTAGCGGCTGGAGTTGTAGCGATCCGGACCTAGCATAACGTCCTACCACCCGTTTAATGTAAAAAATGTATTTTTTTAAACAAACTGGAACAAGTTACCTGGCTCCTCAGCGAAACCACCTCCGACAACTGTTTTTTGATATGGACCTCCGCAAAGTACTACAAAGTAATCTGTTAATTATTTGTGTCTGCTTGTGTCTCAATGCTTATTTTGTTTATGTTCTGAATTTCACTAGTTTCGTCTTGAGCTTTATGGTGGTTTTAGGTGCCCATGGAAGACCAGCGACGTGGTACGTAGCCGTGTCTCGACATATGCTGAGTACCCTTTTATATGGTGTTCTAGTTCTACGTTCATCCTGTGTAGTACATCTTAGGACCGAAAAAAAACCCTCGCAAACATAACAATCAATGTTAACCCTAGTTTAATTTTTTTTTTAATTATGAGACCCAAACTGAAATATCATCCCAAAACTTAAAAATAAAATGTATTACAGCTGCGCTGCCGTATAAAGAAAACTCTGGTTTTTGTACAGCAAGTATATTTTTAACTTTAACAGACTTAAATCTTAATAAAATCCTTAACAAACATGATCATGAAGGCAAAGCAAGTGGCCATCGCGCGCGCAACCCCAGGGCCTCTGTCTGACTTTTCTTGACAGCTCTAATCAAGGGTGCGTTCTGTATTACCAGTGGGTTTGCGTTGCGCTTTACAATATTTCTAAAAGTTATTGACTAAGACATTGCAAGTAATTAATGTGTTACCGAATACATTAATAGCTTATGGGTTTTCTAAAGCATCTAGGAACATTAAACAGTCTTGAATGGCGACTGAGCTGCCAGCTATAATTATTATTGATAACAAATGATTCAAAAACCTCTGTCTGAATATCCAGACTCTTATAAAGAACATGAATAAAGAATATAATAAAACTTATCTATTAGACTATCACTAAAGACTTGCGCTGACTTTCCCTAGAAAGCCAACATGCTAAATCATTGAATGACATCACATCACTAACGTCACCTTCATTCATGTTCGGCATCACTCATAGTCATACAAAAATATACTTCCGATAGTATTTCTGAGATAACATTGTTAATATATGCGTGGGCTTATACTCGACTGCTACGATTCGGTTACGATCGAAAATCGTAAAGGCCGTTCGTACTTACATACATGTCTTATAGTGTAAACAAAATTGTAACCTAAAATTTCACTTTTTGTCACATACACATCGTTTATTGCCTAAATAAAATAAATTGAGGCTGTAAATAAACCTAAATTTGTTTTTATTTCTCTGGCGTTCAGATTAAAAAATGAAATAATTGTCATATCTAAAGTCAGCAGTTGATATTTGATATAAAACGTAAACTTTGTTGTAAAAAAATCCTTTATATTTACTTTTATTTTTGAATATTATGAACTTGTTAAAAAAAATGAAATTTAAAGCGAATTAACAGGTTGACTGCCAGAAGCATCGCCGGTGGGCTTACTTAACTCTTATTACTCAGTAGTTATTAAGATATATTATTAAACTTAACTCTATCGCTGACAGCCATTAAGTACCTACCTTATTTTCCATTGGGTTTTGGTATAAAATTGATAGTGTTTTTATTATTCTTAATTAATTTACTTTGGCAGCCTCTTACACTCGATACTTCAAGGCAAGTACCTACTTAATTGACAAACAGTTCATCGTAATTATACAACCAGAACCAGTGTTACTACTATCTAAAATTTTGTATGAAAGGTGCCTTTGGGCGTGGTACAAGTCGGGGTTGTGAAACGGAAGTTTGATCATCATCAATCAATGTACACCACGAAATTAAAAAAAATTGTCAAAAAAAACTGCCAATAAAATACTAAGCATAGTTCCAAATTTGTAATTCTAAACGTCAATGAAGACCTGTCAATCCATGTAAGTTATAGTAAAGTTGATAGTTTAGTATGACAAAGTCCGAAAGTGTACACTTTTGTGAGTCGACCACTGTAATGGCCGCACTATCGGCCTAAACATTCTCTTAAAATAAGCGCGCCCGGACTTAGGTGACCACTCGTGCGCCGCAGACTGCAGATTTACATCATGACAGTCTAATATTACATATTATGTACCACGCTGAAAGTTCCCTGAGAGTCCATTGGTACACATAATATGTACGACTCTAAAAGTTCCCTGTGAGTCCAGTTGTATATACATTATGTACAACGTTATTAAGTTCCTGTAAGTCCAGTGGTGTTCATAATATGTAGCATGCTGAAAGTTACTTGTGAGTCCAGCTGTATTCGTTTGTATTACGCTGAAACTTCCCTGTAAGTCTAGAAGAGCCCATAATGCACCACGCTGTAAAGTTCCTGTAAATCCAATGGTATGTACCACGTAGTCAAACAGTCGCTGTCGTCTGACATTTTCTCTACACCAATAGATTTGTATGCAAGAGTACTGTGAGTATGGGTGAAATATTTTGTATGGAGACTGCGAACATGTAAGCAAAGCTTATTCTAAATTAACTATTCGCCGGAAACGGCCAAGTAATGCTGCCACCAAACTTGACTTTAAATATAAACCCGCCAACTGTTCACCTAGCACGAAACTTTGCGGGTGGTAGAACCTTGTGCAAGGTCCGCCCAGATCGCTACCACCATCTTGCTTGCAAATCCAGCCGCTAAGCAGTAGTGTTTGCGCTGTTGTGTTCCAGTATGGAGAGCAAGACAGCCGTTAAGATTACTGGCACAAGAGGTATTCCATCTAAGCCCTCAGGGTTGGCAACGCATCTGCAATCTCCTTGGTGTTGCGGGTGTTTATACATGGTGGTGATCACTTACCATCAGGTGACGCACTTGTTTGCTTTCCTTTGTTGAATAAAAAAAACTTTTCGACGTGCGTTAACTCGCTACGTAACTCAATGTGTCTTTCTCCTACTAACTAACCCTTAGTTAGAAAAAAACGCATTGCTAGGTGCACAGTTTTCGGGTTTTGTATAGTGAACGACCACCGGATGCGGCCACCGTTTTCTAGCGAAGGCACCGAGTGATCAAACATGTTTAAAAATTTTACGTTCAATTTTAAATAAAAAAATATGTATTAAGGCTCACAAAGATTTGCAATTAAGTCTTTTTTTCTCAAAAGATACGAAAACACACGGGTAAAAATGAGAGAATGATATCAACTACTGGTAAAAATGTCCTACTCGTGTCAAGCATTGGTCCATTTACGTCTACGGGTGGTAAGACCTTGTGCATGGTTCGTCCGGATCGCTACCACCATCTCGCTAATCCCGCCGCTAAGCAGCAGTGCTTGCGCTGTTGTGTTCCAGCGTGGAGAGCAAGACAGCCAGCGCAATTACTGGCACAAGAATTATTCCATCTTAGCCGTCTGGGTTGGCAACGCATCTGCAATCTCTTTGGTCTTGCAGGTGTTTATGGGTGGTGGTGATAACTTACCATCAGGTGACCCGCTTGCTCGTTTTCCTTCTAAGTTGTAAATGAAAAAAAGTTAACCTTATTCATTGTCTCTTTTTTTAACTACAAGTGTACTTGAAGTCGAGTAATTGGCGTGGTGGGGAGTGATCCTTATGTATTTATATGTCCGAGTCTCACGGTAGTTTTATGTTAAAAGTTGTTTCTCTTTATAGGACAAAACATTTTGAAAGTTGACAACTGTTTCTGTACTCCGATCAAAAAGAGCAAGATATTATTATAGAACTTCTTGCCCAATAACCGGGTCACCTGCTAAAATAAAGCCCGTAATGGACTTGTCCGTCGTCCGAAACCCGCTCGCCTTCCATGGCTTAAACGTTACGCAACATCGGAGATTCGGAGTGCTTCGTCTGCAGGAGAAAGTGCAACTTGCACTCAAGATTAACGCAAAGGCAAAAATATTCGCTAATTCCGTTGTGATGCAATGCGTGTTTGCTTTTATCCAACTTCACTTATGTACAGTCGGTTTAAAGAACATCTATGTAATCCAATACCAAGTTAAGTTGGCAAGGGCATATCTTTTTAAGCTTGTTACTTCAGTTAGTCCGATTCTTGAATCTCACCGGTGACTAAATCTCGCCAAAATGGTCGTTTGTCATAGAAATGCGGCCATTTTGGTGAGCTCTAGTCACCTGGTGAGATTCAAAAATTGTACTCCTGGATCTACAACCGCTAATTCAGATATAATATAAAAGTAGACAGGGTGCTTGAAAATGTATCATCACTACTAACCTATTTTGTATTTTGTAAAGCGGTTAATGAGGCAATTATTTAAATCAGAGCTATTCAACTTGTAATAGTGTTTTCTGCGATCTAAGGGACAATTTCTTGGGGTCACCTGTTCGCCTAATTGAGAAATACAGTATGAGTTGATTGAAAGTGTCTTTTATATGGGTATCACTTCTTATTAACTTACTTGATTAGTAACCATAAGCGGGTCATATATTAAAACCAAACTACAAGTTCTATAATCTCTTTAACAATAGAGTCCTGCAGTGCGATTTTTGAATATCACCGGGTGACTAAAGCTCACCAAAATGGCCGTTTTTCATAGATATTCGGCCATTTTTATGAGTTTTAGTAACCTGGTGAGATTCAAAAAATTCACCTATGCTTGTCCGCTTCTGTACAGTGACTATTTCTATGTATATGGGAGTGACTGTTGGTGGACAAAATGCTATGATCCTATCACCTTAGTTCAGAGTGAAAGAGATGTATGTGAAAGGCATAGTATTTGTGCCAACAGGAAGTCGAAACTGACCGGTGGTCGATTCTTACCAATGATATACATATGTGAGACCATGTTGCTTACTATGAAATGAAAGCAAACTCACGTACAGCTGTGATATTACAGACCATGTTTTAGCCTTTTTTTGGGCTCTATGTATCAATTGTGCCAGTTTCCTCAACTAATGAAGCTGTCAACAATGTGAACTAAGTACTTGACTGTAATGAGTTTTACTAATAGCAATAAAAAATAGTGACTCTGTGGAGTTTAAACATGGTATGAAACCTTTTCTCTATAATTTGGAAAGTCTTTTGAATACGTACTTATTGCGTATTATCAGCGTCACAGGAAGTTACAATATAGATCATTGTTTTATCTTAATCAATATTGACATCTAAATTAAGTCAATGAGGTAAGCATAAACCAATTAGCACATATCTGATACTCTTAGATTAACGATAAGATCAGATTCTTTTAAAATAATGACAGTTTGAGCAACACAAGACAAAGCATTTTTAACGCAATGAGTCTATTGTGATTGTATTTACCAAATGTGTTCACTTTATGTGTGACCGTTTTTAAAATCATTACTCATCTGACTTTGAAAGTAAAAGTGAACTTAAGTAATCATAAAATTAAGCTGCGTTAACAGGTAAGCAGTAATTGCATCATGGACATTCACTCATAAGTGTAGTTGTAAAATGAATTGGCACTTTCGATTCCACGTTACTCGGCCCTACAAGAGATCGCAAATTAACCCAAGATCCATTTAAGGAATTACGATTGTTGCAACGAGCCAGTTTTGAGATGGTGCAATCACAAGTGAAACCCAAATTAACGAGTCGTTACAAAAAGGTTTTTTATTTACAGAAACTTTTTACAATAATAACAATAAAATACATTAAGTACATCTAGGATGCGATCACATGATTGTAATTTAATGAGATGAGATGACTGACTGGTTTTTTGTTTTTAATGGTGAGGGGATCCATAGGACGACGATGGTGAGGGAACGCCGTAGGATCCTGAGGGAACTCCGATGGTCGTGTAGGTGATAGAAGGAGCGGAGTGACCACCGCTTGAGAAACCTCCATGTCCGCCGCTGGAGAAACCTCCATGGCCGCCGCTCGAGTATCCTCCTGAACCACCGCTCGAGTATCCTCCTGAATAACCGCCAGCGTAACCACCCGAGTAACCTTCCTCGGCTTGGTGGTACTGGGCTACTTGAAGACCCTGCTGAATATGATCCAGCTCGATGCCAACGATCCTTTCATGGGGCACTCCGTACACTGGTGCGGGGGCGCCGTAGTGGGAAGAGATACCATGACCAGAATGACCAGAAGACTGCTGGTAGGCTTGGTTCTGGATCTCGTCCTTTAGGATGATGTGCTTGATTTTGTGGAGGAGATGAGGATCGATGTTGTAGCCTTCGGAAGTCTGGTGGCCGACAGGGACGGAGGTGTAATGGCCGCCGCTGCTAAGGGCACTGTGGCCGCTTGAGTAGCCGCCGCCGCTGGAGTAGCCACCACCGCCGCTCGAGTAGCCACCACCGCCGCTCGAGTAGCCACCACCGCCGCTAGAGTAGCCGCCACCTCCTGAGCTATAGCCTCCGTGTGAGCCTCCCACGACGAGGATAGAAGAGGGGGCGGAGTAGCTGTAGCTGGGGGGTTCGGCTACAGCGCAACCGATGAGGGCGAGGACGGCCTGTCAAGAAAAAAAAGTGTTAAAACTTGAAAATTATACGCTAATATTTTTCAAAGTTTTAATAATGCAGTTTTTCTATGCAGAAATATAAATGAACTAATTTTACTAGTGCCTAAATCAGTGCTGATTGACATTCGTTTTGTATCTTTTCAGTTTCGATGCGTGTGACATAATTGAGAACAAAAAAAATTAAGCTTTAACTTAATTTGTTCAGTGTTAAGATAACTAAAGCCTTGAAATAACAAATTATGCCAACACAAAACTCCATTGAGCTTAAAAATTTTAAGTCAATTATCATTGTGACCATTCACACTGACACGCATTTCTCTACCATATTAAGTAAACAACCATTTACTTAAGTAGAATAATCATTCACGGTACTTATTACGGTATCATATTTGGCAATAATTTGCAAATTAGCTGCGGAAGGACACAAAACACTTTCGCACAAGTTTCATACGACCCGAAGGTTTATACGACCTAAAGGGTTATACGACCTAAATAGCACTTTAATAGATCACTTCACAGTCACTGCATTCCGCACTTACAATGCTCCACTTAGCCATGGTAATGTCTGCTCTGGACTAGCGTCACGAGTTGTATGATGGTCGTAAGCGCTCCCCCACGCTTTTATAGTGACTTCTGCCCACTTTTCCCCGCTCATCTGAAGTATCGACGGTCTATATATCTTTTTGGGTAAAAGTTCGTGATCTTACACGCTTTTGAGTTCGCTACATTCTGAACCTGTTGCCGTTTGTTCGTCACGCGTCATCTTAAGTGTCTTTTTTATCGGTTGACAATTTTGTTTTGTTTTTTGTTAATGCTCATACTGGTTTGGTACAAGGTTGTGCATATACGATGAAAGTAAATGAAATGATAGTCGTAAGGTCAACAATTAGATTTATATGAAAGTCACTTTTTTAAATTGAACCCAAGGTTTCATTTAATTGGACTGCTAATCAAACTAATATTTGTAAGGTGACTCGCTTGGTTTGTTACGTTTATAAGGCGTATTAACTTAACTGATTTTGGTTGAAATTGCAGAGATGATACAAAAGCATACATATGAAATGGTAATAAATATCCGGGACGATAGCAAGGTTCCCGTGGGATATTGGAATAACTAGCTCACAGCTGACGCAACGGTTAAAAGTGTTTTGAATGTAAAATTAAATTTGCCAAGTACTTACATAATTTCTGATCTCAGTGGTTTTTTATGACTTATTCACAAGAAAACTACATTACTTAATAGCAAGATATAGCTGTTCGATTTTCAAAATAAAAAAGGTAAAATCAAAATATAGTTGGTACCAGTTTTATGGTTAAAATTTACGAAGATTATTGTAAATTGTACGAATGTTTGTTTAATGACAGAACCATAGTAATTTGGTATAATAGCGACCATTTTTGCTTGATAGGACCGGAATCACCAGTCGACCGACCTACCATCAGCTTTGATACGTTATACGTGGGATTTCGTTCATCCAACCTTCCTTTTCAGTGTAGGTAGAAATTTACTTGACTTCAACGTAATCATTTTAGAATTAAAAGTAATACGCTAAACATGTTTGAAGATACGACCTTATATCAGACTTTTTAATTTTGAGGCGTAACCGCCACATCCGATATTTTACACTTTTCCAACATTAATCATTTAACTATGCCAAGGCCACAACAATTAGTTATTACTTCAAAGTACTAATTTTTGAATGGCTAAGTTAATGGAACCAAGTTACCTTGGAGTTAAGTTATGTAACTTACAGTTAACATGTGAGAGTAAATATTTTCTAAGCTATTAAGGGAACTCATTAAAGGGACCTTGTTCTTGGTTAACAATGAATGGTACTTTAAAAGAGATGTATAGATTAGTAATTAAGAGTCGAAGGCGAAGGTCATAAGGTCGATTTGTGTCCAAAATTAATACAGAGGTGTTTAGACTAACTTACTTAGGTACACAAGTATACATATAGTAGAGTTTGATGACTGGATAGCCTAGTGGTTAGTGATCCTGACTATGAAGCTAGAAGTTCAGGGTTCGATTCCCGGAAGGGGCAAATGTTTGTATGATCAAAATAAATGTTGGTACCCAAGTTTTGGATGTTATATGTATTTAAGTATGTACTTATCTATATAAGTATGTATATCCGTGGTCTAGTTAGTACCCATAGTACAAGCTTTGTTCAGTTTGGGACTAGGACAATTGGTGTAAATTGTCCTAAGTTATTTATTTATTATTATTTCTTTATTGATAAATAATTATAATTATGATTACATATGCTCACGCCTGTTTTTCTTTGGGGTAGGCAGAGACCACAAAATGCCATTTGTTCCGGTCCTGACATACTTCCATCGCTTTTTCCACACACGTTCCTTTTTTTCTGGTAAATAAATATTTGCAAATATTCATTTTTAATTTATTTAGAAACATATTTATTATGCATTATGGACCGTTATTTTTTTAATTGACAAAAAAAAACAAAATGTAGTGACTGCTAATTTTAAAATAACAGCATATTTATGTTTGTCAAATGTGTTATGTTTAAAATGCTTAAATCTTATCGTAAATGGAAATTTTATTTTTTTATTCAAGATTAGTATTCTTTTTTAATTTTGGTCCTTTCAATATAAATTTATGCAATTTATAATTTAACTTTACATGGACAGAATAAATAAACTAAATTAAACTGAACTTAACATATTTTTTTATAACTGACTGTACATCCAAAGCCGCCTAAGTCACGTGCCCTCTAAAAAATACCAAAGCTCACACAAATCATTAGCAGAATGACATAATATCGATTGTCCAAAAACACTAAAATTTAAGTCACAATAGCTAATTATCGCAAATCGTAACATCGGTGCAATAATTACATAACTTGCGACTCTGTAACAGATACCTTATGTCTTAGTACAGTCCGCATGATTTATCTTAACTACTTAACACGTTCATGTGCGCTACGTGATAAGACGTAAAAAAATGATATATACGGCGCAACAGAACGTAAATAGCCGTCAAAATAAAAAAAATAAAATCTCATACAACGTGACTGAACGCCGAGCGCCCGTACTAAATTCTATCAGCTACGTCATCGTGCTACATTATGTCAAAAATTGGAACCACTAGTGCCACGCTATATCCAACTTTACCCTCACTAAAGATGACTAGAGTGCACATACATGCAAGGAACTGTACAACGTCCTATGACGTCGCTGCTAGTTCCGCCAGTTGACGTTAAGAAACGTTCCTGTCAGATTTCGCGTTATTTTTACCTACGTTGTATCACAAAGTCTATAGACGTCGTTGTATTTTGTATGGGGAAATACTGTGCGTAACAACGATATTCTATAAAATCGACTGCGCACGTGAACGTGTTTAAGACATATACAACACTCATACAAACGGTGGTAAGGTTTTCTACCTTTAAAATCTTTAAGCACAGCCATGTTTTTTTAGTATGTTTTAGCCTTAAAGCGAAATTTATATGTTTTGATTATTTTATATTCTTCATAGATTTGTAAATGACACTTTTTTGTTGTGTATGAAACTTGAAAAGTGCAAATATTGTGAAATTAATGTATGTACGATATGGTTTACAGGTTGGAAAATGTTATAGCCGTTTGGTACAAATAATTATGATCGGTTTTGTAATTATTTATATCAGTTTAGTAACGATTTCATTACTAAACTGATATAAATCGATATATTATTTTAGTTACAGTAATTGTTTTTAATTTTGACCCATTATCGACTTTCGACATTATCTTCTCATCCAAGGTTTTTTCCGAACCGGTGGTAAATTTTATGATATTCATAAAATAAGAAGATAAGTTTAATAGAGATACATTTTGCGGGTGTTATGACCTTGTGCAAGGTCCGTCCGGATCGCTACCACTATCTTGCTCTCTAATCCTGCCGCTAAGCAGCAGTGCTTGCACTGTTGTGTTCCGGCGTGGAGAGCAAGACAGCCGGTGTAATTACTGGCACTAGAGGTATTCCATCTTAGCCCTCTGGGTTGGCAACGCATCTGCAATCTCTTTGATGTTGCGGGTGTCTATATAGGCGTTGGTGTACACTTACCATCAGGTGACCTACTTGCTTGTTTACCTTCCTATTTTATAAAAAAAATAAGAAACATTCTATAAGCCTAATCTAAATAAAGATATTTTGATATGACTTTTTTGCTGACACTACACGAGAGTAGTTATAACGAAGTTACCTTAAGTACTTTCAAACGAACGTACTTATTTATACTTATTCAAATGAATCAGTATACTGCCGCTTCAAATCATGACTTTTACTTATCATCATGTCTGAGATCGACGCGTGATTATGGCTGAGATCAACTCAATATCCGTTTCTTTAGCATTCTATTTAGGGTTACGTTCTTAAAAGGAGAATACCAAAATATATATATTTGAAAAATATGTCTACAAAAGAAAGCAGGCAAGCGGATGCCGTTTTACGATAGATGCAAGAATTATTTAAAAAACTTACTTAACCTTTTTTTACTTTTTTATTACTAGCATAAGAGGTAGTCCATCCTAGTATCCTGGGTTGGCAATGCATCTGCAATATACTAGGTTGTGCACGTGTCTATGTGTGGTGGTGTTAACTTATCATCAGGTGACTCAATTGCTTGTTTGCCTTCCTATTTTAAATAAAAGTAAATAATATAAACTGGTTGGCGCTGGTTGCATGCTGCTTTCAACCGGTCACTTTGGAAATCCATGGAGGAGGCCTATGTTCAACAGTGGACTTCTTGTGGCTGAGATGATGATGATGATGATGATGAAATAATATAAATAAAAACTTTAATGTATTAGATTGTGTATTTTCATATTGTTTAGGATATCCAAGCTGGTAATAAGACCCATTGAGTGATAATTTTAAAAGCTACTTCGTTTAAAAGATTTAACTCTATAAGGTAGGACACACGGACGGACAGACAGTTTCGGTAGGACTTAGACTACGGAACACCAAAAATTCTCAATGCAAAAGAAGTCGCGAGCAAAAGACTCGCTACAATTTGATATATTTTGGGTGGATAGATAGCAGACAAGAAAAAATTGATTTATGGAAAGCAAACAAAATTAACCTAAATTCATAAAGACCCGAAAAGGGCTTATAACGTCGGGAATGCGATTCGACAATACACGCAGTATAAACCAATGTCTATATGTCGCGAAAACATAAGAAAAATATTTTTGCTACCTTCGCCGTGGAGACCCTGGGCCCATGACGACCCAACGCTCACATTCTGTTAAAAAAATATATATATCGACACCTGTGGGGCTGGCGCGTTCCTCGCTTAACGTATTGGCATTGCCATTCAGAGAGGTAACGCCGCCAGCCTTTTGGGCACCCTACCTGGACACAGCGGCTTACTTAGGCGATATTTTTAATTTTAATTTATAATTTTTTCTTTTCTTAATATATTTGTTGCTTTTTCTTAATAAAATGTACACAATAAATGGAAAAAAGCACTACACCTAAATCCCTTAAAATAATACGGAACTCTCTGCGCACGAGTAGTGCTCGTGATTGTCCGTTTTGTTTTAGACAGAGATCGCGTGATATGCCTATCGCGCATCATCAATCGCGCGTATAGATTTGAGCTACCGACAAGACTCTGTATGTCTGTCAATGCCATCATAAGACCCAAAGAGATGTTACTGGGATTTTTTTATGAAATTGAAAGGGAAACAAGCAATGTGTCACCTGATGGTAAGTGATCACCACCTATAGTGGAGAGCAAGATAGCCGGTGCAATGACTGGCACAAGAGGTATTCCATATTAACCCTCTGGATCAGCAAAACGTCTGCAATCCCTTTGGTGTTGCAAGTATCTATGGGCAGTTGTGATCTCTTACCAACAGGTGACCCACTTGCTCGTTTGCATTCCTATGTCCTATAAAAAATAGAGACTTTTTTTCACGAATGAGACCTATGTTTAAATCGATTTTGTACCCCGTATTTATTGTAAAAAAATCAATACAGCAGCCTTCAAGAACGCAATTACGAACTAATAAATAAACAAACATGACAATATTGTTCGTACAAGATGAAGGACTTAGCAAGGCACCCAAAAACATGTACCTAATAAAATAACTGTGATAGCAACTGTACACAGAACAAGCTAAACTTGATTCTACGCCCCAACAGCTAGTTTGTGAAAAACGTCGTATGCGCAGCGTTCTAGTCAAAGGATATTTTCCGGCAGTTCTGGGGCACCTTGACCCAAGACATCGGAAGTGATGCATCGGGCCCAAGCTCGTTTTGTCCCCAAAATACTTTAATTGTCATACTAGTGACCGTCCCCTGCTTTGCACGAGTACAACGAGGACCTAATGTATCTACAAAAAATCTTCAGTAAAAAAAGTAATTTAAGAAAATCAAAAACTCAACTGCGTAAAAAGTTAATCAAAACTGACAAGTCCGGTAGTCGAAAATTCTGTAAAGTAATCTTGAATATCTACAACATAGCAATAGTTTCATGAACTTCAACAGTCTGGTTGTCGCCATATTGAATTTTGATTATCGTCATGTCTTCAGTGACACTCGCAAGATTAAAAGCAATCGATTGACGTAAGAATCATCAAAATTGGCCCAGGCGTTTAGCCTCTAGATCGCCACAAAGGAACAAACATACATACCTACAATGCTGAGAAACACAATACCCTTTGCGTCGCGCAGTCGGGTAAAAAGTTCTCTAAATGACAGTGAAAACCGAATGTGAATCCGTTGCGTGGTTTAGAAGGCTTAAGCAGCCAAAGATAAGAAGACAGACGGGGCGGATAGGACTTTATTTCATACTTAGTAATGTAGTAAAAATAAAGATTTACTTATACTCAAATATATTCAAATTAAATTTAAAATGCTATATAATGACAACACAAAGAAAAAATAGGGTAATGGCAGGACTCGAACCTGCAACATCAGCCGAGTCTTGCGTTTGCAATTTCGCCACATTACCGCTGCCATACCCTGCTAATTTTTCAATGTGTTTCGTCTTTACGGTCATTACATTATTGATTTTGTTTGGGAAAACTACACTCGGTGTCATCTATGAGAAACTTAATCAAGCTATCTCATTCAATTTGTTCATTTGTGAATGCCTGGTAGCTGAAGAGAGATGACGCCATTTGTTGTAAAATTTTTGTAATCGATTTTTTTACTTTTGATAAAAAAAAACAAATGTGTATTTTAGTTTCTAAAGTATTTCCTATTTATGGGCCTTGTTGTAATAAAATTCATTACCTACCAAGGCCTGCAAACCCAAAAAAATCTCAATTCTCATCTGTATCAACATAGATCATCAAATCATCGCGTCAACGGCGTCATTGACCCCTGACATGACATTGACTTGACACTGCGCGTGATTTATCAAAATGGCGGACAGCGTTATGATTTAGAGCTCGGTCACCACCAAGGTCGATGTTTAGGCTCCAATTCTGAAGGGTGAGTTTTGAATTAAGTACAAAGTCAACATGGATATTTTTTAATGCACTTGGTCCGAAAGTAGATTTTCTTATAGGTATTAGCGTGCGAAAAAGTGCATATTGCGCACATGTGTTTTTTTATCGTGTAAATAATGAAATGAAATAAAAATGCAACGATATACATAAAAAAACTGTAAAAAAAAAACGAAAGAAAAAATAAAAGATACTTAGCTATAAAATTTACTTTCTGAATGTTGATTCAGAAAGTCATCTTAGTTGACTTGGTAATACCTTCTTTCTTCCTAGTTTTACAAAATTCCATCAAACTTAGTACAATTTCGACTCACCAAAATTTAATGTAACGGATATTTTATAAGACCCAGGCAAAACTGTCCCACCGGGAATCGAACTTTGGACAACACAGTTAGCAGGTCATCGGCCAAAAAGTCAAGCAATCATACCAAATTAGTATTACTATTGGCTTCATCTAAGTATAGAACAATTGAAATAGAACAGATGTTGAAATTTAATGTTATATGTACCATTTGTGTGCTTAAGGGTCGTTTTACCATCCTTTTATGGAATCGTTTTACTGTTATTATTCTGGCTATTTAGACTATTATGATCAATTGACCTGGTTCTGTGATTTTGTAATCTAGTACTTAACGGTCTCGTTTGGAAAGGATTTACAGCACAATTTTCATTACCATGTCGTTTAGACTTTAAGCATGATCACTGCCGGCGCAGGAATATATCAATAATGCATTAAACGGTTAATAGCTTTTAATTAAAGGAAACATGCTTATTTTTCTTAAAAGGAATACTTAACTTCATTCACAGTTTTTTTTACCGCATTTTTTTTTTACAACATAGGAAAGAAAACAAGCAAGTGGGTCACCTGATGGTAAGTGAGCACCACCGCCTATAGACACCTGCAACAACAAAGAGAGTACAGATGCGTTGCCAACCCAAAGGGCTAAGATGGAATACCTCTTGTGCCAGTAATTACACCGGCTGTCCTGCTCTCCACGCCGGAACACAACAGTGCAAGCACTGCTGCTTAGCGGCAGGATTAGCGAACAAGATGGTGGTAGCGATCCGGACGGACCTTGCACAAGGTCCTACCACCCGGAAAAAATTGTGAAATTAGAATGTTGAAATTTATACCTATTTTAGAAATCACAGAGATACAAAGTTACAAAAATACGATAAACAGCGAAGTTTTTCTTGTATATTAAAAAGAATATTAAAATTTATAAGGAGATATATAAAAATAGGAGAAAATTACACTAGGGGAGTATTAATTCAAAAGCAGACTGTATTAAAATAAACTCGATCATATAGTTTTAAAACCATACATTTTACTAGTGACATATTATGGACTATAACGTTAAAGTATGTGCATGGTTTGTATTGAGCGTTTTTACGGGGCTTCTACACTTTAAGATATAATGAACTTAGAAAAATTGTTAAAACTAAGTATTTTTTACGAGTAACTACCTACTTAATTTTGGGAATAAAAAAGTCCATGGACATTGTCTAATGACTAAACTTAAATCAGCAAATTTAAATTAGAAATTATTTAGTCTAGTCCAATCTACGTCACATTCGACAAGTTTCTTATCTTAACAATTAATACTTACGTACAAGCTACTCGCTTAGTAACTTTCAAAATGGCTGCTAGAATAGACACAGTTGGCTACATACAAATCTGATCATTTTAATACCCTTAAAATCATTAATAACCACTGTCACACTGTAACTGCAAGCTACTGTCGATTTTTTATTTATTTATTTGCTTAAGAAACACAAAAAAAGAATCATACACAAAATGGGATATCTGGCGGACCTCAAACTAGGCTGATCCTGTATCTTGAGGTCCAGGAGTACGTTATGAGAATACAATTCTTATAAAAATGTAATCATGTAAAAATACCTTTTACTAACATTTTAAAATACTACAAAAACACAGGAGCAAGCGCACATGCTATGTCGCGTGTGTGTGTGCGTGTGCGTGCATGTGATTGTGTGTGTAAGTGTGTGTGAGTGTGTGTGCTTGACGAGATTCGACTAATAGTTCGGATATTAATGAGCTAACAATGCTGATTGTACTTACTATTAAAGTTCGGTTATCGGGCGGAAATAATTCCGTACAATGACCCGGTACAACTTGACTCTTTCCTACCTATACCTACCTACCTATTTCATTTATTTCAGGCTGCATAGGCCCAGAGATAAATACCTTAAAGACTAACATAAATATTTATTATACAAATCTACTTAATAACTTAATTACTAGCACGTGAAGTCTGTAACGTGAGCACTTTCGCGGTGTCAGTTAACCGGCCACGGAACCGCCGGAATGTGACACCTTTCGGCCAAAACTCTTCTTTTGTGAAGGTCAACAGCTGGTCAGTCGGAACTCTCACCACAAATGAATTAAAATTCACATCATGGCGGGACTCCAACCGCTCGACCCTCAAAGTGAGCTTGGTCTTCACTCGCGGCTTCTTTCGCCCGCGGACTATAATATTGCCGACGTGCTTGCATGTCGCTCTAGTGCATCGTGGTAGCAGTTTTCTGCGGATATTGTAAGATCTGTATTGTATTATTGTATAGTATTGACCTTAAATCCGATCAAACGACGATGTGACAATGCAAGATGCTAAGTTTTAGTATGTAATTTTTTTATTTAAATATGTTTGTGTTTTTTGTTTAACAAATTTTTATACTAAAAGAAACACAAACGAAAAATCTTAAAACATAAACTTTGACTTTATTTGCTATAATTTTTGTAAGCTCTTGTTATAAAATAATAGTACATTGTATGCATACCAAGCATGCTGGTGTGCAAATTAGCAATGTTTATTTTTAAGATATACTTATAAATAAACATTCCTTTAGTATTTCCTTCAAATGTGTACAAAAAAAAATGCATTTATTTTTCAAAATACCGTGGGAAATATCTTGAATCACAAATACATATTAAGAATACCAATTTTTTATATAATATATGTATATCGAAAGCAAGAGAAAAGATTTGGAGATACTTTCCTTGAACAGTAAGTTAGCAGTTCTTAATTTAATTAATTTTGTTACTATTAATTTCTGACGAAATCGGTTCATCACTTTAGACGTCCAAATGTGACAGACAGACTTTCAGATTCGCAATACCGGTGTGAGATTAGCGTAACACCTGCAATGGTCATAGTTTATGAGACGATCGTAAAAACAAGTGCGGTTTACATAAGCGAGTGAGCGGACGCGATGCGCAGGAGTCGAACACTTCGATCTGTCTACATCTCATATTGCTTATGTCCATTACACTAAGAAACAGAATTGGTCAATAATTATGTCGTATTAAAAAAACGGCCAATACGCCGTACGTCAATAAAATTACGTTTATCTACACATATATCATAAATGCTCTATAATGCGTTCAGAAACTGTAGGCAATGACCAGCATTATAACAACCAATATTATTATGAGAATTTTTCTAATTTGTTTCTACATTTGTTCAAATTCATTTTTAATACATTATTTAAATGTGTACAGTCTATAGATATTTAATAGGTACCTAGCACTAGTAGCTAGTAGCAATGCAGGTCATTGCCCTATGGCTTCTGAACCCATCATAGAGTACTTATAATATGTGTGTAGATAAAGTAATGTATGCAACTGTACATAATTAGGTCTTAAAACACTCGTGTGATCCTATTATGAAACTCGCTGACGCTCGTTTCATAAAACCACACTGGTGTTTTAAGACCCCTCATTATGCAACAGTTGCATAAAATACTATTGTTTAATTGGAGCCCCCTTAAATATTAATTTTATTCTGTTTTTAGTAGTTGTTGTTATAGCGGCAATAGAAATACATCATCTGTGAAAATTTCAACTGTCTATCAATCACGGCTCTTGAGATACTGCCTGGTGTCAGACGGACGGACAGCGGAGTCTTAATAATAGAGTCCCGTTTACCCTTCGGGTACGGAACCCTCAAAAAACAAAAAGCGTGAAAGAGTCTGGACCACAGAAGATTGAAAGACTGATTGCAGTTCCTAATTAATACTATTTGGTAATATTATAAACATACCTCGCTATAAACCCTAGCCAAACCCCTGATCCAGGTTTAAGGAGGCTATTAAATGTGTCTTGTATGTTATTTTTATTAAATAAATAGAACCATCTTGCCCAAGTCAAAGTCAAAGTAATTTATTTGTGAACAATAGGTATACACATAATTATTAATGAGATAATTGTGTTGGATGTCGACAATATTTTTGGTTCAGCTATGTTCTGCCCTAGGGCGTACAAAGGGTTGCTTAAAACTAAAGTACATTATCAATTATTATTTGTCATTTAGGTATTCATTTACAGAATAATAAGCCTTTCTCACCAAGTAAGTATTCAGAGCTGTTTTAAATTCCATAACATTATCTTTGTCTCTGAGAGAAGTGGGGAGCTTGTTATAAATTTTCGGTGCCATTCCTATAACACTTTTAGACAATAGGCCCGTCCTTGATGGGGCAGCACAAAACTTGTTACAGAGTCTTTGACTTGAAAAATGATGAAATTCATCAGAATTAGATTTTGCTCGCTAATCCTGCCGCTAAACAGCAGTGCTTGCACTGCTGTGTTCCGGCGTGGAGAGCAAGACAGCCGGTGCAATTACTGGCACAATAGGTATTCCATCTTAGCCCTCTGAGTTGGCAACGCATCTACAATATCTTTGGAGCAGTTTAACAGTTTTAGTAAGTAGTTAAATGGCAAAAACCTGTGTTTTTATTTTGTCGTGGCATAGTGGAGCTTCGCATCAACAATTAGCGCCTGCGCGGTGAGTCGCGGCCTTTCTCCCGCCAGCTTCAACCGACGTGTGTCCGTTCGTCTGTTCGTCTCAAAGTGGATCGCGCGATAATTGATTATTATAATTATAGTAATTATATAAAGGCAAAAGCCATTTGCTGATGGTTTAGGCTGCGTAAAAACTTGGCATGTGGTCAGAAATCCCACGAGCAATAATGGTAGACAAGGTGTTTGACTTGCGTAGGGCATTTTTACCAGTAGTTGACATCATTTTCTCTCTTTTTTACTCGTTTGTTTCTACTGGATCACTTTCGTTGACTCGGCGCGTCCTATGACTACAAAAAAAACCACTTAATTAATACTAGCGAATGCCCGCAACTTCGTTCGCTTGGGATAAGTAGCTTAAGTCCGTCACGGATAGTGTAGCTTCCTTCCTGTGAAAGAATTTTTGAAATCGGTTCAGTAGTTTCAAAGATTACCCCCTAAATACAAACAAACAAAAAACAAACAAACAAAGTTTTCCTCTTTATTATGTTAGTGTAGATTAGTGTAGATTTAGATGTAGACTAGCTGTTACCCACCGCTTCGCTCGTGTAAGTATAATTTCTGCGGGCTTAGAGGATACTTTTCATCCCATAAAGCGAATAATATGGGGTAAAAAGTGTATTTTGTTTTAATCCATAATATGACCTGTCTGCCAAATTTCATTGAAATCCGTCCCAGCTGTCAATGTGTGGCTGAGGAACAAACATCAATACATAATACTTACACGTTTATAAATTCTACATCTACACTAGCTTACATCTACACTAGCCTACATCTACCTACACTGGCCTACATCTACACTAATCTACACTAGCCAACATCTACACTAGCTTACATCTACACTAGCCTACATCTACACTAATCTACACTAGCCAACATCTACGCTAGCTTACATCTACACTAGCCTACATCTACCTACACTGGCCTACATCTACACTAATCTACACTAGCCAACATCTACACTAGCTTAAATCTACACTAGCCTACATCTGCCTACACTGGCCTACATCTACACTAATCTACACTTCTATATCTACACCAACACTAATTATAATAAAGAGGTTAAATTTGTTTGTTTGTTTGTTCGTATCTTCAGGTAACTACTAGAACCGATTTCAAAATTTCTTTCACAGATTGAAAGCTACACCGTGACGGATATAGACTACTAATTCCACAAGTTTATAATATTAGTAGGATTAGTACGATGATACTCCTATGATACTCCTTTCACACACTCAAAGGTTAACTGGAAGAGATCCCTTAAAGGGATAAGTTCGCCTTTGTACATCACTGTATCTCTTTTTGTAATTTATGTTTTTTGTACAATAAAGAATTTACATACATATACATACATACATACATACATTAGTATGATTGCTGCAACCTACATAAGGATATTACAAAAATGCAATACTTTAAATGAAACAATCAAAGTATTGCCAATAAATAAAACTACATACACTCAAGTGCATCAACTAATGCTACCATCAATTCAGTAGCATTAAAATAATGCATCTACCAACACCTTTGTTACCTTAAACTAAGAGTGGATTTTGTATATCCAAAGTCAAAGTATTGTTGGTAAAATTACAAAAAGTAATGTGTTTGCTATAGGTTCTTATTAAATTGGAAATAAGGTACACTTTTGAGAGTCTACAGGTGGTAATATAAGAGCATATGATCATACGACACGGCTATCGGCTTACGTACTGCATTACGATTGTTGTTGTGCAAGTGAAAATTAATCTGATATCGTTGAGATCGATAAGGTAATGCGGTCCTAGTTATTGACACTGGCCTATTTATTGTCGAGAAGATATGAAAATACAATGATGTTGTAACGGTCCAGCCACTGCTTGGCCGTTTAATTCACAAACTTATAGGATTTATTTATTTATTTAATTATAAATGGTCTTAGTAGGTTCAGATAGAGCTATATTTATTTAAAGAAAAGACAAAAAAATATAATTATTTACAAATACGTTGACGGAACCTTTTAGAAATGTGTTGTAGAATAATGGTTTTCTTACCACTAAAAATACAGTCTTAAGGATCTCTAAGTTAAAACAAAATGAGGGTAGTGAGCAGAGCGCACATATCAGGTGGTACATTTTTAAAGAGATTATAAGCCATCACGCTACATTAGAAACTCATCCTTATTTCTATAACGTTAAGAGTTAGCTTAGATAGGGTAGTAAACAGCCGTGCTTGAGATATTAAAGAGTTTATGTGCCATCAGGCCAAATTGGAAATTCAGTCCTAAACCTAAGGTGCTAAGATTTAGGTTAGTCAGTAAAAATAGATAAGACTGCGAACCAAGGATTGTCGATGAAGAGGGTTCATCAAAAGTCTGCAAACAGTGGGGCAAGTGGTATAAAAGACGAGGGTTGAGCAGAATCGTGGCTTTTTCCATTCTTCACTCATCGAGCGTCGGAGACTCTGCTCCATCCTCAACAGGTGTGCTTAACTACTTGCTTACGGCAAAGCTCTGCCGGTTTGCTGTTATATTTCTATTATTTCATTGTAAGTGTTCTTTAAATTCAGTGAGTTTTGGTTCTATCACGTAACTGGGCTCGCGTAAGTTTTTGCATTTCATTTTGTGTTGTGGGTTTAATTTATTTTACTTAATAATGGGGTAGGATTGTGTTAATTAGAAGCACTTGTTAAGGATTGAGGAGTCTTCGTGCTACCTACGGAATTTAGCTTGTGCGGCGAAGTGCCGGCTAGGAGTTGATACCATGCGGTGTTAACGAAGCTCCTGGTTTTAGAGTCTGTGTAGGCGGGTTAAAATTGGGTACTGGCTGGACCCTTTTCATGGCGTTATGCTGGGGTATTTTAGCACCCTCGCCATGCCCAGGCCCCGGCTCCCTAAAACACATATACAAGGTACGGGCGGACCCAGTGGACGGACCGATGCTTAGGCACCCGTAAATCTGCGTATGTGGTTTATTGCAGTCGGTCTTATTGGTATTTATATATATATTACACCCCTTAGGTATTCTGCTCTCGCGCCGATCCATAGTTTCGACTTGGTGTTGAGAGCAACGCACACATGGCTTATTAGACACATGGTTACGCCACAGCCACCTTCTTTCGTTCAGCTAGTTAAGTTAGGAGTTTTCCCTGTCATTCCGGAAAGCTATACATTACACATTACACGTTTAACAGTAAATGTGGAGAAAATCTCCTAGTTTGCAAAACAGAGAATAGGGCCTTTAGAATAGGTATAGGTAGATACACTGTTTTGTAGGGTATAGTACGGTCTTAAGACAAGGTTTATTCTTTTCTTATACTTCTTATAGGCTCAGCTAAGGTTGATTTCTGTCTACGTTTACCTTAAGATTTATTTACCTAGTTTCTCGACTTATAACTATTGTTTTAACTATATAACCAGGTCTTCATTAATTTTATTTCCAGGTTATTTAACATATTTTTCCACTCGTCACTATTTTGGTTTGACTATTTAACCAGGTCTTCATTAAGATTACTTCTAGGTTATTTACCACATTTTTACTACTCGTGACTTTATTGTTATAACTATTTGACTGTGTTTGTAAGATAAATTACTTTGAGGGTATTTTCCTAGCTACGGCTATTATCATTATTGTCGGTCTAAGGATTGATTTGTTCATAAAGCTATTATTAATTTAACAGCAACTCTCAAGCATATTGCTATGGCAACTTAACTATGTTTTTATTAAAATTGCTTTAAGTAAAGTTTTCTAGCTAAGGCTACCTTCAATATCGATCTAAGGATTGGTTTGGCTCATGAAGTTATTATCAACGGGTACAAGTACTCGTAGTCATACTCTTGTGCTACAAGTAGCACGGGCCACTGTCCCACGGGATATGCCCAATCTTCGAGTCACTGACTGTAAAAGAAGGCCTGGTTACGACTATGGCTCAGCTTTGTGAGAGAAATCGTTCTATAGTATCGAGCCTTTTAAATATGTCTGCGCTAGATAACTTTAACTTTGTCAACATAGCAATATGCTTCCTTACGTAGATTATTGTCTGATAACTTATAATGTATATTTTTATTTTAACGAGTTGTGATAAGAATCTCATAACTTTTCTTTGTGATGCGCCGTGGTTAGCGCTTAACGTAGTTCTAACAATACATTTCTTTACGGAGAATTGTATTTAGGAGGCGAAGGCAGAGGTTTAGGGGTGGAAGGAGAACCTCCCGGAGTTCTATTGAACTCCGGTTTATCCAGGGACGATTATCCAACTCAGTAATTACCACATAACTTTGTAGTTTTGTACGACAGCCAGTTGACGTTTCCACTGTACCTACAGTTATTTCTTACGAAACAGATCGCTTATCTAATTATTATTAGTTTTCCAATGAGGCATTACTTATTACTTACCATCATAATTAACGTGAGCCTAAGACCCACTTGAGAGTTGAGTAGGAGGTCAGTTGGGAGGTTTCTTACTTTGGTATACTTTTAACTTAGGTTTAAAAGCCACAGAGCTTTGAATGAGTTACGAAATGTCTTTATTTTCATAGCATGTAGACAAACATACATAATTACGATATGCATAGTTATCCCCGTATGCATACTAAACGTAGCTAGTTATTCGGCCTAAGGTTATATTAAATAGGAAGCAGAACAAAGGTCGAACCTCTCTATTTATGCGAGTACATAACAGTCATTTTTACTATTTAATTATTTTGCTATAAACTTCATCAGAATCGGCGTAGCCATTCTTTAGAAGCAGCATCCAACAAAATAGGATTCAGTTTTAAATAATAGGACAATTAGGACATGGTATTTATTAGTATTTGATAGCACGTATGATAGGTTAAGGTAGGTTAAGTTTAGGGAATAGCGAGTGAACCGATCTTACATACATTTCAAAGAGCTTGGATTACTACCGTAGGACACAACGCAGGGTAACTAGACGATCACTTGGCCAAATCATTCGTATGTATATTCATTCAGTCAGTATAGAACTAGGGATGAGTAAACGTATAGATTAGGGCGTACATTACATAGGACATGAGTTTTAGACTAGGTATTTGATATTTACTTACCATCAGAGAAGCCGCTTGCCAGTTATATACTTGTAATTCTATGGTAGCTTAGGAGTAGAATTCACCTAGAGCTTCATAGTTATAACAGTAGTATAGCCTAGGTCTGAATAGGTCTAAATTTAGGGCTAGGACAAATTAGGTCTTATTAGGTCAGAGAAATTGCGCTTAGGGGGGGGTTTGTTACAATTGGGTGCCGAAATGACCAGGATCTGAAGTGTATTTAGGGTTTTCTATTTTACATATTTACTTTTATACTTACGTATAGATTTTTAGTAGTTCACGTTTTTACAAGTATTAGGTAGATCTATTTTATTTAAGGTGTGACTGCCTACAGTCACACAATTTGTTGTTCGTGGAATGGAGAATGTTGTAAGATTGGTTCACTCGCTTTTGTTTTATTTTCTGTATTTATTAAATGTTTATTTTAGTAACTTAACTGTTAACGTGACAGCGTTATCATTTAGGACTATATTAGTAGATACTATTGAAGAAAAATACAAATGAAGGTAGGACTTTTAATTTATAATTTAAATAAGGCAGTTAAATAAGGCAGTTTTTATAAAAAAACTGCCTAACCTAAGGCAGTTCAGGCAGGATCGACCTAGAAAGAGAAAAACGAAAAACATTAATTAGGATTACGTGCGTAAAGTGCGGTAGTTTAAAACTAGAAGGAATTAGTTTGAAGGTAGTTTAGTTAGAGGTATTCCACCTTAGCCCTCTGGGTCGGTAGCGCGTCTGCGGTCTCTTTGGTGTTGCGGGTGTCTATGGGCGGCGGTGATCACTTGCCAGCGGGTGACTTACTTGCTTGTTTTGCTCTCTATTTTGGAAAAAGTTGATGCTAGGTAATTTTGTTTTAGGAATAGACTAGGTAAATTATGTTTCTAAGTGAGTGATGAATGAAATTTCGATGCTACTCTTACTTCTCTTCAAACTATTTTGAAATAAATGGAAATAGTATTAATATGGTTATGTAGCGTAGCACTGGATGGTTAAGAAAGTCTTACGAGATAGTCTAGCATCTGAACAAAGTAGACTTGTAGGTAAATAAATAAAATATATGATAGGAAAATATTTGTGCAAAAAAAAACGGTAGCACGAAGTTGAGCTTATCACTTGAAGGTATTTTTCTAGGTATCTTACCTCTTCGATTTTGAGGAAATTATTAGGGTTATATAGGGTTATATAGGTCATTTACAAGCATTGTTAAGTAGACTCCACTTGTATGTGCGTATGTTTGTTGCAAATCACGCAAACTGAATTTAGACCCACTTCCAGTAGTCTCTTTGATTTGAGGTTAGGTATGTGACCATAATCGCACCGTCAGCGATTGGGCTTATGAAGGAAATGCCAATGCTTATGTTATATGGGCCGTATCGGCCAGAGTAGTACCACACTCCTATAAAGCGGTGATTTGCTGCTATGTTTCGTACGGGTCAAGATAGGGAATGCATCACTTTGCTATCTGGTGGTAGGAATAGGCATAAAAAAAAATAAGTAGGTGAGTGTGTATGTGTGTTTCTGTCTGTAATTAGTAACTTACCTTAAAATAATCTTCTTTCCTTACATACTTGGTATAGATTTATGGGGCAGATTCGCTGTCCGCGTGTCTGTCTTTATCGTATCTTTAGTTGCTCTTTTTGAGCTCCGCAATGGATTTCGCTGTTGTTTAGAGAGTTTTTATTCTGAAAGGTTTTTAAAATTTATTTTTCTTAGTGTACAATATTGAGTCTTAATTTTAATTCAATCTACAATATAGAAACAACATTCTTTAAGTTAAAATTATAGTAGGTTCAAAATTATATAAGTAGGTCAATTAATTAATAGGTCAAAATAAAAAGCAGGTTAAGTAACTTTTTAATTTTCTAATTTGCCAAATAGTTTAATTTTCATTCGGGTCCATTCGATTTATTTATTACATAATAACCTAGGCAAAGAAGTACTATTATCTAGTGATTATTAATCTAAATAGGGAGGGAAGGTCACAGTATAAATATGTATGTGAAATAACTAATGGTTATAAAAATTCGTTACCTGTAATTTTCTGTTTCTTGAGTCTCTCCTGGTATGTAGCAATATTATAAACAGTCTAACATCCTCGTCTGTATGTAGATAACTAGACGGTAGGCTAGTTTTAGTTCTCAGTTTTCCCGGGTCAACTTTTAGTTTTACACTAAGCGGAAAGAGTAGATGGTTTCGTCAATGCGCAACAGTTACGTTTCTAATTAATACAACAACAATAAATATCAAGGTCCAACTTTGTATTTTACAATTTTATTCTATTTTAATCAACGACTTACTTAGCTTAACGATTGAGTGAGAGGTACGTTATATATTTTCTTGAGGGTACTTTCCAACGGTAGACCATAGCTAAAGAGAATCGAAGAAATTGTTAGTCGACCTGCACTCTTTCTGTACACCCGGTATCGATTCTTAACCTTAAGGTAATAAGAGTTTAATTTGTATGCAGTTACTTAAGAAACGAAGTTATTTTTAGCGGCATTTGGTTTTGTACTAAATAGATACAGTACGTGGTTGACAAACTAATGTCATAGATTAGCTGAAATAACCGACCCTATATTTATATGAATAAGATCGAGTTTCGTACAGACTTTGACAAATTAGGAGTAAGATAAATTGTAGCACTAGTTGTGTAGTAGCAGCCGTGTTTGTAGTTGGTAGCAGGTTCGAGTCCTGCCATTACCCTAATTTTTCATTGTGTTGTCATTACATTGCATTTTAAGATAAATTGTGTGTGTTTAGACTGGTTATAAAGGTTAACTTTAGGAGCATATTATGATAAGTATTCTGGTTGCCAGTAGGAAAATGCTATAGTGTCTATGAGTAGGTTTAATGTTAGGAACTTGCAAAGTTTTGTATGACTAGACAGACGACTTCGTTCGTGTAGCAGTAGCAGCTTGTTTGTCAGTCTTCTGTGAAGTTTTGAAATCTGTTCGGTGGTACTGGGGATTGCCTATGCATAAAAGCAAACAAACAAAGAATAGGAATTGGGTTTTTGTTATGTTAGTGTGGAAAGTATAGATTAGTGTAGATTTGTGTAGGGCTTTTTACTGTTTGTAAAACATAACGAAGATAGACTTGTAGAACGAAATAGATGAGTGGGGGCGAGCTTTTCTGGCAGGGGATGCTCTTCCAGAATACCTTAGAACGGTTGGGTAGAAAACTACCAATATAATAGAAACGTGGGAGGTTAATTAAGTTACATAATTATCAATTAAATTAGAATAAAATTAAGATAGATTAAAATTATTTAAGTTGAATTGATAAAATAACTTTTAGATAAATCGGGATAAATTAAGCTAATTTTATTTAAGGGTTAGCATAGGTAGTATGTCAGGATTGTGGTAAACGCCAGTCCGTGGTCTCTGTCTGCTCCCCTGGGAGATGGACGTGACTGTATGTATGTCTGTTAATCTATACGTATAATAAAAGTTGTGCCTGGTTGATAGAAAATATTTAGGAAAAATTAACTTTATGAAAGCGGTAGAAACCGTAATAGTTCTCTTTAGAATTTTTGCTGTCTGCCTATTTGTCTGTCTATCCGTCTGTCTGTCTATCTATCTGTCTGTGAGTTTATATTTCTGTCAGTAAGTTTATTTATCAGTCTGTAGGTTTATGAAACTAGGTACTGCAAAAAGTTTGATACAGTTTCCACAGTTGTATTTCAGAAGATCTTGTTCGAAATCTGTTAGTAGTAGGGATTCGCCGGTTCTGGATCACTTTTTTTTCGCTCAAAATGGCGGATTTGGGGGCAAAGAAATCTAAAAAAAAAAAAAAAAAAAAAAAAAAAAAAAAAAAAAAAAAAAAAAAAAAAAAGGTCAACACCCCATTTAAAGCGATTGGACGGGGTCTCATCACGCTCCGCCCACTCCTTCACGTATATATGTACTTCCATTGCAACATAATACCAACACTTAATCACATACTCATAAAAGGATAGAGACCCTTTCCTTTGTTTCCTACTCACCCTTTGTTACGTTCAACTTCTTACCTGCGCCCACTTGGGGGTTCGGTGCCGACCTTTTTTTTTCCTGGGTACCTGATCGCCCGCCACGCTCCGTACAAATAAAATACCATGTCTTTTCATAAGTCCACTTTCAATTCATTATTCTATCAGCACATAAATATCCTATCGCATTATTCGCAGTACACTTTTATTCGTAGCCTATAACTTTTAGGACTATCATAAATCTAACCTAACCTAACCTACATTTTGGAGAAATTCAAACCTAACTTAACCTAACCTCCATTTTGGAGACATTCAAACCTAACCTAACCCACATTTTGGAGAAATTCAAACCTAACTTAACCTAACCTACATTTTGGAGACATTCAAACCTAACCTAACCTACATTTTGGACAAATTCAAACCTAACATAACCTAACCTAGGTTTTGGAGAAATTCGCAAGCCATAACTTTCAGGACTATTTTAAATCTAACTTAACCTAACCTACGTTTTGGAGAAATTCGTAAGCCATAACTTTCAGGCCTATCTTAAATCTAACCTAACCTACATTTTGGAGAATATTGTCACGCTATACTTGGTTTGTACTTTTGATTCGCAACTCGATGTTTCGTGGACATATCTTTTGACAAATTCTTATTTTGCAAACTACTTATTTTATTCTGAATCCATAACTTTCAGGACTATCATAAATCTAACCTAACCTAACCGACGTTTTGGAGAATATTGTTACGCTAAATAGTAAATGGTTTCAGTTAAAAACAAGAATTTTGTTGCTTTATTGCTTTTTACTTCTAACCTTATTAAGTACTCCTTAGAAATACTAGTTTTAACGTGTTTGTTACGCAATTCGATCATTTAAATACTAGTCAAAACTTGTAGGATTGCACTATGTACAAAGGATATTAAGAACGCAGCCTTGTGTTTCGCTTACACTACATTTTGTGGACATATTATATAGCTAAAGTTTATTTTATGAATATACATATAGACAGAGAGTTTACATAATACAGTAAACGGTTTCAGTAGCTTTATTGTTTTCTTTGTATCAAACGCACCACGATCTTTTATTATTTAATTACTTAACATCAATACACTATGCAAAGAGAGCTTTTTGAAAAAATAGCTAGTTTGAACGTGTTCACTAGGCGAACCGTTTACCTGACCATCGTCAATAAGAGGAGCGTTATGTTTTTTTGAGTGTATGTCTTTGAAGATACTGGTTTAAACCTGCTAAATTGCACTACGCATAAAGGACCTCAAGAACGCGGACGGCATTGTATAATTGCTTTATTGTTGTCTTTGTATCAAAAGAACCGCCGCTGTCTTTTGTTATTCAACAAACCGCGTCTGGGGAATACGAGTTTATACCTGTTCAATAAGCGAAGCCCTTCTTTAAAAAAATACCTGTCCCAACTCGTAGGGATTGCGCTGGGTATAAAAGCCCGCCATCACATCTCGGCTTCATTGCGCCCCAAACAATTCTCCGAGCAAGATCTTCCAGTAAGAGAGTCGTGAGTCGTGAAGTTTAGTGCAAGGTTGCTGAAAGCAGTGTTTCGTTGCTGAAATGGATGTAAGTATGTAGTCATAATTTTATGTGTGCCCACTTATTTCAGATTTTGATTGATTGTAACATAACCTTCATCTATGTTTTATGTGTGCCCACTTATTTCAGATTTTGATTGATTGTAATATAACCTTCATCCATTTTTGTGTTTACCATGTAAATCTACTTTGAAGGACCGTTTGAATAACGTTTTTATTTTGTTACAGGAAAACACATTTAAAAATTATTACTATCCCGACGACGAAGCAAGTGATGAAGAAGGAACGTTGGCCTATAAAGTCAAAAAAGCTATTGCTAACACTAACAAGAGGCCTAATAACAGCATAGATGGCTTCTTTGAAAAACGGAAGAAAAGGAAAGTTGCTGTAAAGTCGTCGAGCGTCAGCCAAGCTACTGCGGAAGGCGTGGCTTTTATAAAGTCCAATAAAGACGATGCATCATACGCCTCACATCTTATAAAAATTGAGGTGTATGATGCGCGGAAAATAAAAAATGTTCCGCCAACGGAGCATTGGAAACATGCGGAAGTGCGTGTTAAATACTACGCGCACTCCGAAGAGGATGCTCACGTGGAATCCACAAGAGATGTGATTTACCAAATCACCAAACAGTTAGCGGAAAAAAGTGATTGTGTCAATTACGTTATAGACAATACAAAATAAGTGTAAAAGTAGTTTTAAGATCTTCATTTGTTCCTTTTATCTTTTTTTACTCGATTGTTTGCGTTTTGTTTGTTAATTGCTTTATAACTCGTACCGAACATTTTTCTTTGTATAGCGAACACCTTTTGTATTCTAAGCTTCCTTTCTAGTTATTATTTTTCCGACAAAGAGTCATTGTCTTTCATATTAGATAAGTAACACAAGTTCCAAGCGCCGATGTTCATTGTATAAATAGACCATACCCGCTTTAAAAAAAACACATTCTAACGAAGACGTAATAATGGACGGACAGAGCTGCAACTTCTTCGACCAACAACTTGAACAGCTTACTGAAGACCAAAGGCTATACGAACTCTGCGAAAAAGTGGAACAAGAATATTTTAAAACGTAGGTTACTTACCTTTGTTATAATTCTGCTTTTGTTATAATTGTGCTATTGTCATAGATATCCATCCTACTGAATCATGCTTCAACTCATTTGATGCTAATAGTTACCTTTGTTATATTGTGTCATTGTAATGGATACCCATCCTACCGAAACATGTTTCAACTCGTTTTTTGCTAGTTGTAGCTGGTAGGGGTGGATTTTAAGGTATTTAAACCGAATGCCAGTTGCTTCAAATCATTTGTTACTTTTCTCGCGACGGCATAAGACTAGTTCTATTTAAGATGTATTTCAATTTGGATCTATCTCAAAGTGAAATTGCAAGCCTAGATAAATCTTTGATCTTGTCCAAATTCCATAATTTGATACGATTATGGTATTTAAAAAAAGTTTTACCACTTTCGTGGTTAGAGGATACGGAGATTATGCCATATTTCACACCATGCAGTGGACACATCATACACACTCATCAATCTGACACATCCGATGAAATTGATGGTGTACTGCCAATGCAGGCATATTGTTTAAATTGTAGACGAGAAATGAGTTAGTATTAAACTTTTAGGTGTTTTTGTTTATGTTATAATTGTCAATAATTTGTAATATTAATAATTGTTTTATTTTTGCAGATCTTTACAAGTTGGCCGAGGAGGTGTAAATAAAAAAAGATCAGCAATGTCTACCGTGACTGCCGAACCACCAACAAAGAAAAATAAACCTTTGAACAATTCAGCTAGCTACGCTGCTGTGGCAACGTCAACAGTATCAGTTGGACACCAAAACGTGAGTACAGAAAGTAATCACAAAATTGAATGTCCTGTGTGTCACGTGTCAGTATCTAGAAAATATTATTCCAACCACTTGAAAAGTAATACTCATAAAAACAACGTGATAAGTTCTGACAAGGAATTTACAAACGTTCAGTTAATTGAAAGCGCGTTCGGGAATAGAATAGTTACTTACAGAATTTTACCTGATTCCGTTACTACCAATGCATTTGAAACACCAGAATTATTTTTGCATAATATCAAGGGAAAAGTGTTTAAGTTACTAGAACGATCCATAGCAGAACAAACTGTCGTAAAAGTAAATTTCATTCTTAATGCAGACTTTACACAACAAACTAAGCAACTTAATAATGTTTTTGACTTTCAATCGTTAAATTACGTCGTTTGCAAGGGGGACGCCACAGATGGTATTTATGCATCACTTGTAACTGAAATTGTTAACAAAGTAACCAATTTTGAAAAAAAAGACAGCGGATGGAGTTTAGTTAAAATAAAATATTTAGACATGAATATCAATAAATTCAATCCTTTGCGTGGTTCATCTTACATAAACTTACCATTGGATATAAAAAACAAAAAAGCAGTTATCAACGTTAAAAACAAAGACCATGAATGCTTCCGTTGGGCTATACTGTCAGGTTTATATGAGCCAAATAACAACTCTAACAGGGTCTCGTCGTACAAATTGCACAGAAATAAATTGAAATTTGAAAATCTTTCCTTCCCAATAAAAATAAACGATATTCATAAATTCGAGAAAATGAATGATCTAAGCATTAATGTTTTTGGCTTGGAGTACGATTCGAAAAGCAAGCAAAATAAAGTTATTGGTCCGTTACACTTAACGAAAAGTAGGAAAACTATCCATTTAAACTTGCTGTATTTAAATCACGGTACTAAGGGCCATTATTGTTACATAAAAAGTCTATCGCGATTAGTATCAAAACAAATGACGACGTCAGAGCATGCAATCCACTTATGTGATGGTTGTTTAATTTATTTCACTTCACATGAAAAATTGCAGAAACATCAAAAACATGACTGTTTTCATGTATGTACAAACTTACCCTCTGAAAACGATAGTAAAAGAAACTGGTTTAATGAATTAGTTCCCTCTAACCAAATATCATTCAATAACTACGATCGTAAATTGAGGGTCCCATTTGTTATATATGCCGATTTCGAAGCATTTTTAAAACCCATTGAAACTTGTATCAACGATCCGAATAAATCCTCAACAACCAATGTTCAGGAACATGTAATGTACAGTTTTGGATACTATATTAAATGTTCATATGATGACAGTTTATCTGTATATAGAACATACACAGGTCAAAATTGTGCCGAATCATTTATGAAATTATTAAAAAAAGATTTAGAGAACATTTGCAAAAAGAACACTTTTGTAAAATGTCCTTTGCCCTTAACGGAACAAGATAAAGTAACCATAGCACAAAGTGATACCTGTTTCATTTGTGAAAAAAAATTAAATGAAGAATTCATTGTGTCTCATAACCAACATACCGGTGCTTTTGAAGGAGTCGCTCATCCATCCTGTTCTGAGAAATATCGAACCCCTAATTTCTTACCTGTGTTTTTACACAATTTGAGTAGCTATGATGCTCATTTTATTGTACACGGGCTTGGATTTGAAGAGGGGGACATAGAAGTTATCCCACAAAACAAAGAAAAATATATTTCTTTCTCCAAGCAATTTCACATCAATAACCATGTAATGAAATTAAGATTTCTTGATTCCTTAAAATTTATGAGTAGCAGTCTTGATAAGTTAGCCAAAAATTTACTGCCCGATCAGTTTCATGAACTTCGGTTAAATTTTCCATCTGAAGAAGACTTCAAACGCTTAATACGAAAAGGAATATATCCATATGAACATATGACATCTTTTGAATCATTAGAATTGGTTAGTCTTCCCAATCACGATGATTTTTACAGCTCATTAAATGATAACCACATTTCAGAAAATGATTATAAACATGCACGTGACGTATGGAATCACTTTAAATGTAAAAACATGGGGGATTATTCAAATCTTTACTTAAAAACTGATGTTTTGTTGTTAGCAGATGTGTTTGAAAATTTTAGAAATGTTTGTAAAGAAACATATGGATTGGATCCTGCACAATATTACACGGCACCTGGATTAAGTTGGGATGCTATGTTAATGTCTACTAAAATTAATCTAGAACTTCTAACGGACATTGACAAAATTTCTTTTATTGCAAATAACATAAGAGGTGGTATTTCTCAATGTAGTAACAGACATGGGAAAGCTAATAATATATTTATGTCTGAATATGATCCTACGTTACCATCTTCATTTTTGATGTATCTAGATGCAAATAACCTTTACGGTTGGGCAATGTCACAATGCCTTCCCATTGGCAAGTTTGAATGGGTGGATAATAATACCGATTTTAATGTTTCTGATGATGCTGAACACGGATACATTCTAGAAGTTGATTTGGAATACCCAAATAACTTACACGATTTTCATTCTGATTTACCATTCTGCCCAGAAAACGTTTGTTTAGGTGATACCAAAGAAAAAAAGCTGATTCCTAATTTAAATAACAAAGCGAACTATGTGATTCACTATCGAAATCTAAAACAATGTTTAAAATCTGGTTTACGTTTGCTAAAAATTCACAGAATTTTAAAGTTTGAACAAAAGGCATGGTTAAAGACTTACATCGATTTAAATACACACATGCGTTCGTTGGCCAGATCAGAATTTGAAAAAGACTTCTTCAAACTCATGAACAATTCTGTTTTCGGTAAAACTATGGAAAATATAAATAAAAGAGTGAATGTTAAATTACTTAACCACTGGCAAAACCACGGAAAAACTCAAGGAGTTCAATCTTTAATAGCAAGACCTGAATTTCACAGCCTTTCTATATTTTCGGAGAATTTGGTTGCAGTACAGTTGAAAAAAACAAAAGTCTTGTACAACAAACCTATTTATTTAGGATTTTGTATATTAGATTTGTCAAAAACTTTAATGTATGAATTTCACTATGACTTCATGAAAACCAAATATCCAGATAAACTGAAATTGCTTTACACGGACACGGACAGTTTGGTATATCAAATATTTACGGATAACTTTTACGCTGATATACTAATAGATCTAGAATCTTACTTTGATACTTCTGATTATCCTCCTGACAATCAATACGGTTTGCCATTAGTAAATAAAAAGCAATTGGGTTTTTTTAAAGATGAAAATAATGGTAAAATTTTTAAAGAGTTTATTGGCCTTCGATCAAAAATGTATGCAATGGATGTACAAAACGAATTTATAGCAAAAGCAAAAGGAGTTAATAAATGTATTACTAAAAAATTTAACATTGACAATTACAAAACATGTTTGTTCAAAAAAGATAATCTGTTGTGTGAAATGATGCGGTTCAGGTCTATAAAACATGTTATATTTACACAAAAAATAAACAAAATATCTTTATCACACAGTGATACAAAACGATATTTACTAGAAAATTCCACTGACACGCTTGCTTGGGGCCACTACAGAATAAAGGACATTCAGTGTTAATATTACTTTTCTGTACTTGCGATTGTTCCTAAATTCGTAACAAATTTTTTTGTAATTATTGAGTATGGACTGGTAATAAGATAATAGAAAGTTGTAATTTATGTATAATTTAAAAATTTCAGAATGTTTTTAGACATTTTTTTTTTTATAAATTTAAGTTTTTTCTTTGTAGTATTATGCATGGACTAGTAATAAGATTACAGAAAGATGTAATTTACTCTTTTTTTTTTAAATTAAATAAAGTGTTTAGATAAATTTCATGTGTTTTTATTTAAAAATTATTCAGGTGTGACAAAACTATATAACCTTGTTTGGACTTAAAAAAAAATCATTAGTGTTTTAGTACTTTTAGATTCAACACGTATAACAGATTTATATAATGATTCACTTTTGTCACCCTTTTACGGCCATTGTTGCTGGTCCCAGTGGGTGTGGAAAATCAAAATTTGTCACAAACTTTTTAAATGATTGCAAAGTACTATGCGATGTAAATTTTTCGGAAGTTATTTGGTGTTATGATGAAATGCAACCTTTGTACAATCTGGAAAATGTTAATTATAGTCAAGGAATACCTGATATTAACATGTTTGATGGGAAGCAACCTAAACTTCTTATTATCGATGATTTGATGAGGGAGTCAGATGGACGGATCGTTGATATTTTCACGAAGGGTAGTCATCACAGAAACTTAAGCGTGTTTTATATTACACAAAATATATTTCACCAGGGACGAGGTCAACGTGACATCTCGCTAAACACAAGTTACATTGTATATTTTAAAAATCCTAGAGATAAAACTCAAATACGATACTTGTCGCGACAAGTTTATCCTGAAAATTCAAAATTCGTGGATGAAGCCTATAAAGATGCTACTAAGGATGCCCATGGATATCTCATGATTGATCTGAAACAAAATACAGATGACTTATGTCGTTTCAAAACTAAAATATTTCCGTTCGATAAAAATTGCACAGTTTACATTCCTAAAAAAGGATTTAAATATAACAGGAATCAACAAGTTTTAGTCAGTTCTAAATGATGCACTCGAGTGTGAGCACATATAAACACTTACTTGAAGCGTTGCAAGTACTTAAACCAAAATATCGCACGGCTTTACTCAAAGCTTGTGATGATGATGAAATCAATATTATTTGCGAGTGTATTTATAACGTGCTAAAAGGAAAAATTCCATTAGAAAAAAAAGAAAAATCTAAATTAAATAAACACAAGAACATATTACGCAAGCTAGTTTCAAAGGGAAAACAAAAACTAAGAAAAACTATCATCATTCAAAAGGGTGGTGCATTTCTACCTGTTATTTTAGGTGCAGTTTTAAGTGCTTTAATAAACTCTTTATAACCAAAATGGAGAACACAAAAAAAATGCTTTTGGTAGAACAAGATTTTATTGAAAGACTTAAAAATAATGAGCTATCAGAGAACTCATCGTCTCGTCTGGATGGAGAGATGAAAAAAATATTGAAAAGTAAAATGGATGATCGTGAAAAATGGGCATTATATTCCCAAGCACTGCAGCGATTTTTACATTTTGCCGAAGCAGATCGAAAGCCTTTCAAAATACCAATAGTAATGGATGGAGTTGATCACTTAAACAACCTCAACAGTGACTTAGATTCAAAGGTAAAAAAGCAGGAAAATGCAAATAATGACTCAGTCGCAAGCCCAACTTTGCTGGAAGATGATGTTCCTGCTACACCACCACTTAATAAAACGAATCAATACTATCCTGTGGAATTAACTCCATCTCATATCGTACAAGGAATACCGAAATCTTATCGATCGAAAACCCAAACTTTAATGGACATTATTATCCTTAATAAAAAAAAAATTTGGTGGAAGACAGGAGGGGAAGTTGTGTTAAACAATCGAGTGATCCCAAATAGCAATATTGTCGATCTGATAAACGATGTAACAAGACCTCTAAAACGCGCAAAACCAATAGGTTGGGAAGAATTTGCATTGGTTTTAAAAGATATAGGAGTTCCTACATTTTGTATTGGTAATCCTGCTAACTTGGAGTATATGAAGAGAGATTACACCAACGAGTTTCGCGCATCATCATCATCTTCTAAAAATACAAGGGATTCATCATTTAAAGTAAAAAACGCATCTACACCTATTTCTGCTAAAACAATTGAGTCGACCAAAAAGAAATTAGATTGGGAAAAATGGACCCCCTATTAGATATAAATAAGATTTACTACGATGTGTCCAACCCAGCTGGTTACAGTAGTATAGATAAGTTAGCGAAGGAAATGAAAGGTAATATGAGCAAGGAGGAAGTAAAAAAATGGTTACAGTCTCAGGAAACGTATACTTTACATAAACCTGTCCACCGACGATTTACTAGGAATCGATACATCCTATCTAATTATAATGAACTCTGGCAGGCTGATCTCAGTGATATGCGTACTTATAGTCAATATAATGATGGATATAAATATATTCTTTGTGTTATTGATGTTTTTAGTAAATATGCTTTTGCAAGAGCCATGAAAAAGAAGGATTCAGAAACAGTTAAACAATGTTTTGAAAGCATATTTGCAGAAGCCAAATCTACCCCTCGTCACATCCAATCCGATAAAGGCACAGAATTTGTTTCAAAGGTGGTAAGAGACTACTTTAAAAGCAAAAACATTAATTATTACACCACTAATAATCCAGACATTAAAGCAAGTATAGTTGAAAGGTTTCAAAGAACTCTTAAAATGAAAATGTGGCGTTATTTTACTCATAGAAATACTTACAACTACACTAATATATTACAAGATCTTCTTCACTCTTATAACCATAGTTATCATTCTAGTATCAAAATGCGACCAATTGATGTTAATTTTAATAATATCATGACTGTTTGGTGTAACTTATATGATAGAAAAAAAGACAAACAAATTTCATTAGAAACCACACAACTGAATGTAGGTGATCATGTTCGAATAACTAAATATAAACACATATTTCAAAAGGGTTATGAAACTAATTGGAGTGATGAAATTTTTATAATTGATGCAATCATTAGACGATCTCCGAGACTTGTTTATACCTTAAAGGACTTGGATGGTGAACCAATCGTAGGTACATTTTATTCTAAAGAATTACAAAAAACAACTTATCACCCCTCCATGAAGTATAAAATTGATAAAATAATACGCTCTCGGCGTGTTGGTGGCAGAAAGGAAGTGTTAGTGAAGTGGCAAGGTTATCCGAGTAAATTTAATTCTTGGATTCTTGCATCAAACTTAGAAAAAATATGAGTGAAGGAAGTTTTTATATAACTTTGTTAAGCAATAGCTCGACGGCTTATTATACTGATAATACAACAGCACATTTTATGACCAAACTACCTAAGACCGTTAAATTAGAAGGAGAATGGGTTGTTGGTTTAGTGGAATTTCAATACCCACGTTCCATGTACAATGTTCAAGATCAAGAAAATATCATCTATATAAAAAAGAAAGTACGATTACCTAATGACAAGTTTGACAAAATCATAGATATAAAAACTCACATACCTGCTACTACATATGATAGCGTTGACACTTTCCTTGACGCGTTCAATGAAAACCCGCAATTAAAAAATAAGGTGAAATTTAGGTGTGATAAAATATCAAAAATGGTGGCTATAACTGCAACTGAAGATATAACATCTATCATAACATCACCGATACTGAGTTTGCAGTTAGGTTTCAAACCACGATCTAATTTAAAACAAATTTCAATTGGGAAAAATCCAGTAAATTTGTATTTAGGGTTACCATCACAAATATTTGTGTATACCGATATCATTGAACCGCAAGTAGTGGGGGATGTTATAACATCATTGTTGAGAATAATTCCATTGGATCCAACTCAGTTCGTTTATGGAGCTTACAAAATGCATGTCTTCTCACCTGCTCATTATGTACCTGTTTTACGTAGAGAGTTCGATACGATTGAAATAGATATAAGAACGACTACCGGTGCCAGAGTACCATTTCAATTTGGATCTTCTTGTGTGAAGCTACATTTTCAACGAATAAAATGACTCACAAACGATCGTCTGCCTCTTGTCCATATGAACATTATTATTTACATCAAGCTGGCTCTGGTGTAGGAATTGTCTATAAAGGTGTTCCATTTCAACGAGGTCATGGGATTGGAAGCTTTTTGGGTGGGCTATTTAGGTCTGTGATTCCTTTGTTATCCAGTGGTTTTAGGGCTGTAGGGAAAGAAACATTAGATGCGGGGATCGGCCTGCTGTCTGATATGGTAAATTCACGTCCTATGGAGAGTTCGATCAAGTCTCGATTCAAAGATGCAAGTGCTAACTTAAAAAGAAAAGCTGATGAAAAAATTGATTCTCTAATGTCAGGATCTGGGTATAAAACGTCAACTAAAAGACGAGAACGACTCATTCCGTTAAAAGCATCACGACGAAGAGGAAGTAAAAAAAATAAAAAGTATAACGTCGAAGATATATTTTCATATTAAATAATGTCATTCTTACATAATCATTCATGTGAATGTGCAAAATCTGAGTTAGATATATTTGCCCTGCCGTCAACTCAAACCAGTATTGAAAGTGGACAATGGGTTCATTACAAACCGATTTCATCTTTAAACGACGACGGCCCTATAGAATTTCAAGTTCCCGGATCAGGTGATGACTATATTGACTTGTCACATACGTTACTGCATGTCAATGCAAAAGTATTGAATCAGGATGGTACAAATTTAAAAGCAGATGTCCAAGTTTCGCCTGTTAACAATTGGTTGCATTCCCTTTTCAATCAACTAGACATATATTTAAATCAAAAACTCATATCACCTCCGAACAACACATATGCCTATCGTGCTTATTTGGAGAATCTTCTTAACTATGGTCCAGCAGCCAAAGAATCTCATCTAACTTGTGGATTGTGGTACGAAGATACTGCACATCATATGGATGCCGTTGACGCAACGAACAAAGGGTTTCACAAAAGAATGGAATTTGTGAAAGAGAGTAGACAAGTTGAAATGATTGGTCACTTGCATGGTGACATGTTTAACCAAGAGAAATTTTTAATAAATGGCGTAGAAATGCGTGTTAAGTTAGTGCGCTCAAAAGAAACATTTAATCTTATTTGTCATCAAGATAAAAAATTTAAAGTACAAATAATGGATGCTAGTCTTATTATAAGAAGAGCAAGAGTCAACCCTAGCGTTTTGTTAGCCCATCAAAAAGTACTAGCGTCAACAACTGCAAAGTATCCTATAACAAGAGCGGAAGTTAAGGTTCTGACAATACCGGCAGGTGTGCAAGGTAAAACATTAGATAATATATTCCTTGGACAAGTTCCTAAAAGATGTATTGTCGGTTTTGTCTTAAATTCAGCGTTTAACGGTAATTTAGCATTGAATCCTTTCAACTTTCAACATTTTAATATGAATTCATTCAGTTTGTATGTAGACGGTCATGAAATACCTTCTAGAACATTACAACCATCATTTAGCTCTGGTTTAATAGCATCACCATATCACACTTTATTTTCTGGGACTGGCATTCATTTTCACAACGAAGGTAACGCAATAAGTAGAACAAACTACGGAGACGGATATTGTTTGCTATGTTTTGATTTGACTCCTGATTTATCTGCTAGTTCAACGTCACATTGGAATCTCGTCAGACATGGAAGTGTTCGGTTAGAAGTTCGCTTTGATTCGTCTCTAAGTCAAACTGTTAACTGTATTGTATACGCAGAATTTGATAATGTAATTGAAATAAACAAGAATCGTGACGTAACTGTGGATTATAACAGTTAATAAATACTTTGTTTTTAATAAGGATACATCATTTGTTCTTAAACGTTGTTAACAGAATCATTTATAAGCTGCTAAATTTATATTTATCATGGATACAAATGAAATACAGCTCTGTATGAATAAAATAAGTTCCAGTTTTAAATCAAATGTTTTTGCTGCAAACCGATTGCCTATTTGGGTAAATTTACCTGCTTTTATTATAAGCAATTTAGATCCCGACTCAAAACCGGGGTCTCACTGGATAGCTATACACATTGATATTAATGGCATTGGTGAATATTTTGACTCATTTGGTCGAAAACCTACAGGTAGTCATAAGCTATTTTTGAAAAGAAATTCCAGGAGATGGGTTTATAACCACAACTCATTTCAAAATCCTTTTACCTCGGTCTGCGGGGAATATTGTTTAGTCTATCTGTATTTTAAGATTAAAGGAAAAACTATGTGTGACTTGGTAAATGTGTTTACTGAGAGTTCTCTATGTAACGATCTAATTGTAAGAAATATGTTTAAGTCTATTTTTTTGAAATAAACAATTAAATATAAAACAAACTCTTTTATTGTTCTAAGTTAAGTCTACATTTTCGTCAAGGGAAGTGTATTTGTGAATAAAACATAAAAAATGTAACATGGTATTCATTAAAACTTTATTCAAAGTCATGGCTATGGTCTATTTATACAATGAACATCGGCGCTTGGAACTTGTGTTACTTATCTAATATGAAAGACAATGACTCTTTGTCGGAAAAATAATAACTAGAAAGGAAGCTTAGAATACAAAAGGTGTTCGCTATACAAAGAAAAATGTTCGGTACGAGTTATAAAGCAATTAACAAACAAAACGCAAACAATCGAGTAAAAAAAGATAAAAGGAACAAATGAAGATCTTAAAACTACTTTTACACTTATTTTGTATTGTCTATAACGTAATTGACACAATCACTTTTTTCCGCTAACTGTTTGGTGATTTGGTAAATCACATCTCTTGTGGATTCCACGTGAGCATCCTCTTCGGAGTGCGCGTAGTATTTAACACGCACTTCCGCATGTTTCCAATGCTCCGTTGGCGGAACATTTTTTATTTTCCGCGCATCATACACCTCAATTTTTATAAGATGTGAGGCGTATGATGCATCGTCTTTATTGGACTTTATAAAAGCCACGCCTTCCGCAGTAGCTTGGCTGACGCTCGACGACTTTACAGCAACTTTCCTTTTCTTCCGTTTTTCAAAGAAGCCATCTATGCTGTTATTAGGCCTCTTGTTAGTGTTAGCAATAGCTTTTTTGACTTTATAGGCCAACGTTCCTTCTTCATCACTTGCTTCGTCGTCGGGATAGTAATAATTTTTAAATGTGTTTTCCTGTAACAAAATAAAAACGTTATTCAAACGGTCCTTCAAAGTAGATTTACATGGTAAACACAAAAATGGATGAAGGTTATATTACAATCAATCAAAATCTGAAATAAGTGGGCACACATAAAACATAGATGAAGGTTATGTTACAATCAATCAAAATCTGAAATAAGTGGGCACACATAAAATTATGACTACATACTTACATCCATTTCAGCAACGAAACACTGCTTTCAGCAACCTTGCACTAAACTTCACGACTCACGACTCTCTTACTGGAAGATCTTGCTCGGAGAATTGTTTGGGGCGCAATGAAGCCGAGATGTGATGGCGGGCTTTTATACCCAGCGCAATCCCTACGAGTTGGGACAGGTATTTTTTTAAAGAAGGGCTTCGCTTATTGAACAGGTATAAACTCGTATTCCCCAGACGCGGTTTGTTGAATAACAAAAGACAGCGGCGGTTCTTTTGATACAAAGACAACAATAAAGCAATTATACAATGCCGTCCGCGTTCTTGAGGTCCTTTATGCGTAGTGCAATTTAGCAGGTTTAAACCAGTATCTTCAAAGACATACACTCAAAAAAACATAACGCTCCTCTTATTGACGATGGTCAGGTAAACGGTTCGCCTAGTGAACACGTTCAAACTAGCTATTTTTTCAAAAAGCTCTCTTTGCATAGTGTATTGATGTTAAGTAATTAAATAATAAAAGATCGTGGTGCGTTTGATACAAAGAAAACAATAAAGCTACTGAAACCGTTTACTGTATTATGTAAACTCTCTGTCTATATGTATATTCATAAAATAAACTTTAGCTATATAATATGTCCACAAAATGTAGTGTAAGCGAAACACAAGGCTGCGTTCTTAATATCCTTTGTACATAGTGCAATCCTACAAGTTTTGACTAGTATTTAAATGATCGAATTGCGTAACAAACACGTTAAAACTAGTATTTCTAAGGAGTACTTAATAAGGTTAGAAGTAAAAAGCAATAAAGCAACAAAATTCTTGTTTTTAACTGAAACCATTTACTATTTAGCGTAACAATATTCTCCAAAACGTCGGTTAGGTTAGGTTAGATTTATGATAGTCCTGAAAGTTATGGATTCAGAATAAAATAAGTAGTTTGCAAAATAAGAATTTGTCAAAAGATATGTCCACGAAACATCGAGTTGCGAATCAAAAGTACAAACCAAGTATAGCGTGACAATATTCTCCAAAATGTAGGTTAGGTTAGATTTAAGATAGGCCTGAAAGTTATGGCTTACGAATTTCTCCAAAACGTAGGTTAGGTTAAGTTAGATTTAAAATAGTCCTGAAAGTTATGGCTTGCGAATTTCTCCAAAACCTAGGTTAGGTTATGTTAGGTTTGAATTTGTCCAAAATGTAGGTTAGGTTAGGTTTGAATGTCTCCAAAATGTAGGTTAGGTTAAGTTAGGTTTGAATTTCTCCAAAATGTGGGTTAGGTTAGGTTTGAATGTCTCCAAAATGGAGGTTAGGTTAAGTTAGGTTTGAATTTCTCCAAAATGTAGGTTAGGTTAGGTTAGATTTATGATAGTCCTAAAAGTTATAGGCTACGAATAAAAGTGTACTGCGAATAATGCGATAGGATATTTATGTGCTGATAGAATAATGAATTGAAAGTGGACTTATGAAAAGACATGGTATTTTATTTGTACGGAGCGTGGCGGGCGATCAGGTACCCAGGAAAAAAAAAGGTCGGCACCGAACCCCCAAGTGGGCGCAGGTAAGAAGTTGAACGTAACAAAGGGTGAGTAGGAAACAAAGGAAAGGGTCTCTATCCTTTTATGAGTATGTGATTAAGTGTTGGTATTATGTTGCAATGGAAGTACATATATACGTGAAGGAGTGGGCGGAGCGTGATGAGACCCCGTCCAATCGCTTTAAATGGGGTGTTGACCTTTTTTTTTTTTTTTTTTTTTTTTTTTTTTTTTTTTTTTTTTTTTTTTTAGATTTCTTTGCCCCCAAATCCGCCATTTTGAGCGAAAAAAAAGTGATCCAGAACCGGCGAATCCCTACTACTTCTGTTGCATGGTTCATCTTGATGCACCATCAAGAAGTAAAGTTATTGTTAATAGGAAGTAAAAATAGATACCTACTTGTGAGGACTCTATAACAAAAGCTAGTTTAAGATAACTTTAATAAGACTTAGATAAGTAGGTACTTTGAACACCGGTCAAAGAGAGTTTGACTCGCGCACCGAGGGTTTCGCATCACCATGCAATGAGTATTATGTTATGAGCTTGCGGGAGGGAAAACTCGTGGTTTTGATGTATTCAGAAAGACTGAAAAAAAAGGAAAGTTAAGCGGGTTATTCAAAATGTATTATAGTAGTGTGTTACAAGTAAGGAATGTATTTACAATTTTAATAGCCGTATTATTAGAATATAGATATTGTAGCGTACGATGTCAGATACTGACACAAACCACATTTTTACATGCGATACAAGCGCCTTCTAAACGATTTAATTGGAAACTCGAACAGTTCAATTAGTTGATAATAGATGGCGTTACTAGGTACTAAACAAGTGTTAACAGGCATTATGAATAATTAAAGTATGCTCACGACTGATATCATGGGTTGTATAGTCAGTGACATTATTAAGCGACTGCTGTCGTTGTAGTGAACGGAACATGGTTACGATAGTATAAATAGATAGTATCTGTTGTAAATTATAAAAGTGAAAAGAATTGCCTATAGGTATTTCTATAAGTATATCAGAGAATTGGGTACGTGTATGCATATGAAGTTTTATATTGTACCTAAGAATTGAAGTAGAAATGTATAAGAGTTACATCCTTTAATTTTATTTTGCGGTAATTACTTAGTAGAGTTGGAGAGAGTATTTTGCTTAATAGTGCTTATTTGGAACAAAAGGTACCTTGGTAGTGGAGACGTTAATGCTGTTTTATATACTTTATGAAAATTGTGGCTAAGTAACCTTAGTAGAATTCGATTAAGGAAATGATTAATTAAGAGTGCAGATCTTCGTGATGAGAATTGCAGTAAGGGGTTAAAAGAGTGGGGGCGAGGAATAAATATATCTAAGGTTTTTTTTTTATTTCAAATTTAGGTTAAGAAAATTAGTAATAGTTTTTAAATAAGTTTTGTATTTTTTATTAGGTTTTCTAATAATTATACTCGTATTCTAGAGTACAAAAAAAAGTAAAAATTAGAAATAATAAAGAACGGTTGAAAATTGTCTTTTCGACGACGATTATGACATTAGTGTTTAAGCAATATGTGTATTCTATAGGCAAGTCGGACGGGGTAGATTTTTCAAAATTAAGCTTTTACTTCCTGTAAAGTACTTTGAACTTAGTGATAAAAAAAAAACTTAAGTCGAAGTGTCTTACTCATCTTGGTGAGCTGGTGAAATGCTGAGTCGCGTGAATGCGTGATTGAGGAGGTACGAAATAAGTATGATGTATGAATACTGATGATTTTTTCTAATGGAAAAAAGGGCATTAACAGGTGATGGGTAATTAACTTAACGAGTTAGGAATTGGTATGAAGGGCTCAAGCATTTCAGTAGCTATGCAGATGAGTTGGACGGTTTGTTAATGTTTATCCCCTGAAACAGCACTCACACAAATGGGTTTGCTATCTGGATTGTGTTAGGTTAAGTCCAGTGGACATCAGCGTGTAAGCTGTAGATAGTAAACACATAACTACACACGCGGCTATGAATTATGGACATCTCTACACTAGAGACAGAACTGGAATTTGAAATCATCTGTGCCAACTTATTACTTAATAATAAGTACGGACTACGTAAAGGCTTAAAGTATAAATTTTGTATCAAGGTTTATTTAATTTTTCATAAAAAACAAAATATTAATTCGATTTCGATTTCCATCTCTGCTCTTGCACATACATTACAATTTGGGTTGATGTCTTGAGATAGAAGTATTAGTACATGGGTGGTTATGGTCGTTCGATTTTTCCGCTCTTCACGGGGCGATGGACCTTTGACCCTTTGTATTGTGTTCCTCAACCTTTACACTGCACTGTCATCCCTGTTTGGGAACGAGATGTATTGGCGGTTCTTTGCGCTCAGTTGAGGGCCAAGGCTAAGACTGGGGATGGAAGAGTCAATGCGTTGCCCCTATGGCTGACTGGACTCACAACCCAGTTCTCTACCAAAACAGATTGACAAGCGCGATCATGGTCATTCATGGAAAACATTTCGAGAAATCTGAGATATCTTCTCTTGTTGGTACACACCACATGCACATCTTACACTCAGGGGTAAAAATATTAATAAATTATTCGATGATAGCGTTTGTGAATTTTTCATTTGTTTTAGATATTCTTCTCCGGAATAAGGGTTATTACCTGCGAAGAATATCGGGGGCGATTGTAACGGTCCAGCCACTGCTTGGCCGTTTAATTCACAAACTTATAGGATTTATTTATTTATTTAATTATAAATGGTCTTAGTAGGTTCAGATAGAGCTATATTTATTTAAAGAAAAGACAAAAAAATATAATTATTTACAAATACGTTGACGGAACCTTTTAGAAATGTGTTGTAGAATAATGGTTTTCTTACCACTAAAAATACAGTCTTAAGGATCTCTAAGTTAAAACAAAATGAGGGTAGTGAGCAGAGCGCACATATCAGGTGGTACATTTTTAAAGAGATTATAAGCCATCACGCTACATTAGAAACTCATCCTTATTTCTATAACGTTAAGAGTTAGCTTAGATAGGGTAGTAAACAGCCGTGCTTGAGATATTAAAGAGTTTATGTGCCATCAGGCCACATTGGAAATTCAGTCCTAAACCTAAGGTGCTAAGATTTAGGTTAGTCAGTAAAAATAGATAAGACTGCGAACCAAGGATTGTCGATGAAGAGGGTTCATCAAAAGTCTGCAAACAGTGGGGCAAGTGGTATAAAAGACGAGGGTTGAGCAGAATCGTGGCTTTTTCCATTCTTCACTCATCGAGCGTCGGAGACTCTGCTCCATCCTCAACAGGTGTGCTTAACTACTTGCTTACGGCAAAGCTCTGCCGGTTTGCTGTTATATTTCTATTATTTCATTGTAAGTGTTCTTTAAATTCAGTGAGTTTTGGTTCTATCACGTAACTGGGCTCGCGTAAGTTTTTGCATTTCATTTTGTGTTGTGGGTTTAATTTATTTTACTTAATAATGGGGTAGGATTGTGTTAATTAGAAGCACTTGTTAAGGATTGAGGAGTCTTCGTGCTACCTACGGAATTTAGCTTGTGCGGCGAAGTGCCGGCTAGGAGTTGATACCATGCGGTGTTAACGAAGCTCCTGGTTTTAGAGTCTGTGTAGGCGGGTTAAAATTGGGTACTGGCTGGACCCTTTTCATGGCGTTATGCTGGGGTATTTTAGCACCCTCGCCATGCCCAGGCCCCGGCTCCCTAAAACACATATACAAGGTACGGGCGGACCCAGTGGACGGACCGATGCTTAGGCACCCGTAAATCTGCGTATGTGGTTTATTGCAGTCGGTCTTATTGGTATTTATATATATATTACACCCCTTAGGTATTCTGCTCTCGCGCCGATCCATAGTTTCGACTTGGTGTTGAGAGCAACGCACACATGGCTTATTAGACACATGGTTACGCCACAGCCACCTTCTTTCGTTCAGCTAGTTAAGTTAGGAGTTTTCCCTGTCATTCCGGAAAGCTATACATTACACATTACACGTTTAACAGTAAATGTGGAGAAAATCTCCTAGTTTGCAAAACAGAGAATAGGGCCTTTAGAATAGGTATAGGTAGATACACTGTTTTGTAGGGTATAGTACGGTCTTAAGACAAGGTTTATTCTTTTCTTATACTTCTTATAGGCTCAGCTAAGGTTGATTTCTGTCTACGTTTACCTTAAGATTTATTTACCTAGTTTCTCGACTTATAACTATTGTTTTAACTATATAACCAGGTCTTCATTAATTTTATTTCCAGGTTATTTAACATATTTTTCCACTCGTCACTATTTTGGTTTGACTATTTAACCAGGTCTTCATTAAGATTACTTCTAGGTTATTTACCACATTTTTACTACTCGTGACTTTATTGTTATAACTATTTGACTGTGTTTGTAAGATAAATTACTTTGAGGGTATTTTCCTAGCTACGGCTATTATCATTATTGTCGGTCTAAGGATTGATTTGTTCATAAAGCTATTATTAATTTAACAGCAACTCTCAAGCATATTGCTATGGCAACTTAACTATGTTTTTATTAAAATTGCTTTAAGTAAAGTTTTCTAGCTAAGGCTACCTTCAATATCGATCTAAGGATTGGTTTGGCTCATGAAGTTATTATCAACGGGTACAAGTACTCGTAGTCATACTCTTGTGCTACAAGTAGCACGGGCCACTGTCCCACGGGATATGCCCAATCTTCGAGTCACTGACTGTAAAAGAAGGCCTGGTTACGACTATGGCTCAGCTTTGTGAGAGAAATCGTTCTATAGTATCGAGCCTTTTAAATATGTCTGCGCTAGATAACTTTAACTTTGTCAACATAGCAATATGCTTCCTTACGTAGATTATTGTCTGATAACTTATAATGTATATTTTTATTTTAACGAGTTGTGATAAGAATCTCATAACTTTTCTTTGTGATGCGCCGTGGTTAGCGCTTAACGTAGTTCTAACAATACATTTCTTTACGGAGAATTGTATTTAGGAGGCGAAGGCAGAGGTTTAGGGGTGGAAGGAGAACCTCCCGGAGTTCTATTGAACTCCGGTTTATCCAGGGACGATTATCCAACTCAGTAATTACCACATAACTTTGTAGTTTTGTACGACAGCCAGTTGACGTTTCCACTGTACCTACAGTTATTTCTTACGAAACAGATCGCTTATCTAATTATTATTAGTTTTCCAATGAGGCATTACTTATTACTTACCATCATAATTAACGTGAGCCTAAGACCCACTTGAGAGTTGAGTAGGAGGTCAGTTGGGAGGTTTCTTACTTTGGTATACTTTTAACTTAGGTTTAAAAGCCACAGAGCTTTGAATGAGTTACGAAATGTCTTTATTTTCATAGCATGTAGACAAACATACATAATTACGATATGCATAGTTATCCCCGTATGCATACTAAACGTAGCTAGTTATTCGGCCTAAGGTTATATTAAATAGGAAGCAGAACAAAGGTCGAACCTCTCTATTTATGCGAGTACATAACAGTCATTTTTACTATTTAATTATTTTGCTATAAACTTCATCAGAATCGGCGTAGCCATTCTTTAGAAGCAGCATCCAACAAAATAGGATTCAGTTTTAAATAATAGGACAATTAGGACATGGTATTTATTAGTATTTGATAGCACGTATGATAGGTTAAGGTAGGTTAAGTTTAGGGAATAGCGAGTGAACCGATCTTACATACATTTCAAAGAGCTTGGATTACTACCGTAGGACACAACGCAGGGTAACTAGACGATCACTTGGCCAAATCATTCGTATGTATATTCATTCAGTCAGTATAGAACTAGGGATGAGTAAACGTATAGATTAGGGCGTACATTACATAGGACATGAGTTTTAGACTAGGTATTTGATATTTACTTACCATCAGAGAAGCCGCTTGCCAGTTATATACTTGTAATTCTATGGTAGCTTAGGAGTAGAATTCACCTAGAGCTTCATAGTTATAACAGTAGTATAGCCTAGGTCTGAATAGGTCTAAATTTAGGGCTAGGACAAATTAGGTCTTATTAGGTCAGAGAAATTGCGCTTAGGGGGGGGTTTGTTACAATGTCAACTACTGTTTAAAAAAAAGTTGAGTTGAGAATCTCTACCTTTTTTTAACTATGTTAAAAGTAATACCCGTGCGGTTTTCTCTTAAATGATTGGATATATTTATGTCTTATTCAAAATTACAATAGATTTACATGTCAAATAAGGACATCATAAATTTTAAAATTTGAGTAAATAAGTTTGAACCCGCTTTCGCTTGGAATGAAGAAAATCGAGTTTGTCAGCTTTTAAAAGCCATTGAAATAACTAAATGGCAAAAAATATATTTACACAAAATAAAAACTTAAAACTTACTCTAAGCATGTGTTAAACAATAAATATCTCAAAATTCGCTAACGCGTTTTGCTTAATTCATTCGCAAATAAAAAACCGCTTTTAAATCGGTTAACCGGCACAGACAGATAGACAGAGGCTTCAAACTTAAAACAAACTTCTCTTCCTTCCATCGAAAATTAAAAATTTAAAACCGACTAAAATCCTATAATCAAAATACTCCTAAATAATATTTTCATAGCCACGTTCATCATCATCATAATCATCATCTCAGCCACAAGAAGTCCACTGTTGAACATAGGCCTCCTCCATGGATTTCCAAAGTGGCCGGTTGGAAGCAGCATGCAACCAGCGCCTTCCTGCCACCTGTATGAGGTCATCGGACCATGTTGTACGTAGCCACGTTATTTGAATATTTAAATTTCGGAGTGCGATTTTTCTATCTCACCGGGTGAATAAAACCCCACCAAAATGGCTGTTTTTCATAGAGATTCGGGCATTTTGGTGCGCTTTAGTCACCTGGTGAGATTCAAAAGTTGCACCCCTGAACCTTAAGTGGAAGTTTTTTGTCACAATAAATGTCACAAACGCGTTAGCGTTAACTTCTTAAATACTATGAAAACGTTTGTTTGTAGGTACGCTCCGCTAGAGGCGCTGTCTATATTTCCATAGCAATTGAGAAATTAACGCTAATACATTTAAAACGTTTTTTGTGACAAGAACTTATACTAAAGATACAGATTATGCAACAATCAAAGCTATTTAGATTACTGTACCAGCAACCAAATTATTTCTTTATGACCGTATGTCGTTTGCATATGAAGCAATCAATAATGATTAATCATTGCCGCGGGCATCATCAATCATCCGAATCAATCATGCATTGATTGATTTTTATTAGTTTACGCTAATAAGTGTGTTAACCGATATTTAGTTTGCATTACCCCACGATTGCACTAAAACCTTAACAATATATTAGATTTTTTTTAAAGTAATAAGCATGTGGTCCCTAACTAGAATTGATTCAAAGTCAAAGTCAAAATATCTTTATTAAGATTAGGCTTAAGTGGCAGTGGGCGGGGCATATTGCTCGTAGAACCGATGGCCGTTGGGGCGGAAAGGTTCTCGAGTGGAGACCACGTATCGCAAGACAAAGTGATGGTAGGCCTCCCACAAGGTGGACCGACGACCTGGTGAAGATCGCTGGAAACCGGTGGATGCGAGCAGCACAAGACCGACCGTCGTGGAGATGCTTGGGGAAGGCCAATGCCCAGCAGTGGGCGTCTTCCAGCTGATGTGATGATGAAAATTAGGCTTACAGGAAGCACTCCAACAACATCATAAAATTTACCAGCACCGGTTCGGAAAGAACCTCTGATGAGAAGAAACCGGCAAGAAACTCTACGAGGTAGGATTAGGTAAAACTTCTCAACTATGAGCAGTGGGCACTGCTCACAGTTGAGTAGAACCTTGTGCAAGGTCCGTTCGAATCGCTACCACCATTTTGTCGCTAATCCAGTCGCTTAGCAGCAGTGCTTGCACTCTTGTGTTCCAGCGTGGTGAGCAAGACAGCCGCTGAAATTACTGGCACAAGAGGTGTTCCATCTTAGCCGTCTGGGTTGGCTACGCATCTGCATTCTCTTTGGTGTTGCGGATATTTATGAGCCGTGGTGATCATTTACTTTCGTGACCCATTTACTCATTTTACTTCCTATTTTAACACAAAAAAGTGAACAGTAGCAAGTTATAGGTACTTTACGCTGGCATTCTATGCGAGAGGTACTACACCGGTCGAGCCGTCCCGTTCGTACTACAAACAGCAGTTGGTTAAAGTATGGATCTCGCACTATTAAAACTAACTAAATTAATACAGTAAATGTAAGTGCACTTTATTTGGAATTCCTTTAACATTGCACAAATTGCATTTGGCTTTCGTTCCATTTGTAACCTCCTTATGTTACCAAATAATTAATTAATTTTACTCAAGTAAAAGGATTTTACGAATTTATTGCGCAGACGCAACTTATGTTACACACGGTGCGCGGTGACGCCACGAGATGGATTTTTGCGGGTGATAGGATCTTGAACTTGAGTTCGGACTAAAACTACGACCTTTTAGCTCGGTTCTGACAGTAATTTTATAATTAAAAAACGAAAGTTTTAATTTTACTATAAACTACTCAAAATAAAATTTAAAAAATCAAAAACCCAACTGCGTAAAAGGTAAATCAAAACTGAAAGGACTAAAACAAGTCCAGTAGTCTGAAGTTCTGGTAAGTAATGTTGAATACCTACAACACTGCAATAGTTTCATGAACTTCAGTCTGTCGAAGTGTGCCTTAACTTTTCTCGGTTAAACGAAAAGCATAAAAATAAATATGTATTTCTAATAATACATAATTATGTTTACAAAAGAAACGGCTGCGTACCTGAGAGGTGCGAAATTTTAATTTGAAATATCTAGTTTAATAAATATATTAATTGTGCTACATCTAGTGGCTACTAATGGCCATATGACAAATAAAATATAATATGTATACACGTTTTGAAAGTAGAGTATTATTTTTTAATTCCGTGTTTTTTTTTTTAATGAAATTAGAAGGGAAACAAGCAAGTGGGTCACCTGATGGTAAGTGATCACCACCGCCTATAGACACCCGCAACATCAAAGAGATTGCGCATGCGTTGCCAACCCAGAGGGCTAAGATCCATCTTAGCCCTCTGGGTTGGCAACGCATCTGCAATCTCTTATTCCAATACCTCTTAAGGTATTCCAATACCTCTTGTGCCAGTAATTACACCGGCTGTCTTGCTCTCCAAGCCGGAACACAACAGTGCAAGCACAAGCTTAGCGGCAGGATTAGCGCACAAGATGGTGGTAGCGAACCGGACGGACCTTGCACAAGGTCCTGCCACTCTTAAACAATTCATAAAACAATTAATAAAAAAATGCTGTGGCTCATACACTTTTTTTATATTTGTGTTTTACTGAGAAAAGTCGAGTGTGCCCTATTTCAATTTGGTTAATATACATTAAAAAGCAGTAAACTATTTACTAAGCTCTAAAAGTCTCTTAATAGAGACGTTTTTATAGATCGTAGCCATTGTTTTAAGTTGCGCTTGAGTTGCGCAATGTATATCGATGATCTCATCGCGATTGAACCGGATAAAATGTAATAAACTTACAATGTTACTAAACTTAAATTTCTAAAGTCTTAAGTTGGATTATGAAAATATTGCGGTCACATTTTTGAGAAATAGAATAAGAGCGGTTGGAATGAGAATTATTTTATTTGTACGTGATAAAATGTTTATTTAGACATGGTATCATCGAAATTAAATTAAAAATTACAAAAATTAAATTGCCATAAATTAAGTTATATTACTTGACGACACAACTTACATTATTTAGGTAACAGAGTCAGTACTCGAATAATTGTAAAAATGTCTCACTCTTTTTTTTGTAACCGAAATTTCTTTTAATTATCATTTTTTCTGTATGTTGTCATTACATAGCATTGAAATGTAATCTCACTCGTAAATAAACAAGTTTCAAATTAGTATGTATCGACTACGCGTTCGAAATTGCAGACAAAGGCTTTTAGTACAAAAGTAAATGTGTGAATGTGTAAGATTATCTTTAATATGTGTTACATTAATATTTAGTAAGAACATAACCAATTGCCAAACCCAGCCGTCACATTCGAAGCGAGACAAGAGATCGGCCACCGTATCCGAGAGGTCTCAATCGTGAATATCGTGAGGTCTGATAGCCATCTAACGGGCCGAATTAAAGAACAATGCAGCTAAGTAAGCAATAAGGTGTAAAAAAAACAAGTATTATTTAGTGCAACTGGTACAGCAAGTTAGTGGAAAGATGATTCACTTAGTCGTAAAAACTGATGTCGAAACTTTTTGGCGTAGCAAAGTTTTTTTTTTACTGAACTAATATGACAGCTGAAAAAGGAAAATCAGTACTTAATAGAAAGGAAAACAGACATTGATTACATGGGAAGTATCCTATAAAATCAATGTCTATTTTCCTTTACTACCTGTTACTACCAGTCTGTAAGTATGCTATTTAATTAATCAATTTCATAAACGCGACAGGCGACATGCGACAGTGACAATTCGGTATACATTTCTCGCCCACTATGATGTTAAGTCTGTAAGTCTGTAGCATTACTTGTTGACGCAGTAATGTACAGCGGATCGTAAGTGTCACCTGTCGCCTGTCGTGTTTATCAAATTGGGCTTAATCTAATCTTTACATAGTATAGAACAAAGTCGCTATCCGTTCCTATCTATCCTTATCGTATCTTCGGCCACTTACTTATGGACGACCGGATAGCCTAGTGGTTAGTGGCCCTGACTACAAAGCTTGAGGTTCCGGGTTCGATTCCCGGGAGAGGCAAATGTTTGTATGATGAATACGAATGTTTGTACCCGAGTCGTGGATGTATTTAAGTATATATTTATTTATATAAGTATTTATATCCGTTGTCTAGTATCCATAATACAAGCAGCTGTAGTTGCTTACTTTGGGACTAGGTCAATTGGTGTTAACTGTCATAAGATATTTATTTATCTATTTATTTATTACTCCTTCTAAACCACGCAACGGATTTTATACGTTTTTAACTGCCATTTAGAGATTTAGTAAAGAAAAGTTTTTATGTCCATATCCGTACGAAGCCGGGGTGGGTCGCTAATGTTACGCATACGAGACCACGCGCTGAAAAATGCACCACACAAAGTGCTATTCGGAAGGATAAGTAATTTCGTTAGCGTTTTTTCATAACACTCGCCGCGCTGTTGTAAGCTGCGGCGATGTACTCATCTCGTTATGCACTCGGTTTTGGAGCAATAAAGCTACTGGTTTACGACATGATGCAAGTGTTGCAACATGAGTGTGGATTGTGGAATGGATGCTGTTGGATTTATATTATTTGTTTTTAGGGTTCCGTACGACAAAAGGTTTTTTTTAATATACAACACAGAAGGCAAACGAGCAAGTTGGTCACCTGATGCTTAGTGATCACCACTGCCCACAAACACCAGCAACACCAAAGACATTGCAGATACGTTGCCTACCCAGGGGACTAAGATGGAATACCTCTTGTGCAAGTGAACCATATCGGCTGTGTAATACATTTTTTTTTATGAAATAGGAAGGCAAACAAGCAAGTGGGTCACCTGATGGTAAGTGACCACCACCGCCTATAGACACCCGCAGCAGCAAAGAGATTGCAGATGCGTTGCAACCCAGAGGGCTAAGATAGAATACCTACCTCTTTGTGCCAGTAATTGCACCGACTGTCTTGCTCTCCACGCCGGAACACAACAGTGCAAGCACTGCTGCTTAGCGGCAGGATTAGCGAGCAAGATGGTGGTAGCGATCCTGACGAAACTTGCACAAGGTCCTTCCACTCGCGTTATTAGATTATGATTTGTGTACAGTCAGCTTTAAAAATATAGCCATTGCGTCAAAATATGTATAAGAACATCAACCTTATGTTAGTGGCATTAAGATGTACACATATTTTGACGTCTTGGTATCGTATATATATTTATGATGCTGACCGTACTGTATCATTTAGGTATATCAGAATCTACCAAACATCCCCATTTCGAAACTTAGCAAAATGCTGAAAATGAAAATGAAAAATTTATTTCGCAAGTAGGCCGTATAGGCTCTTTTACATGTCTGAATCTACTAGCGCTTCGGAAAATGGAAGATACTACTGAGAAGAAACGCCGCAATAAACTCAGCAGTTTTTTTTTTGGCTTGATTTTGGACAAGCTCCGATTTTGGCAAAACTGTAGTAAGTTGCCCTTCTCTTATTTGCAGTTTTAACCACGTTATTATAGTTGTCAAAAAAAAAAAACAAGCGAAACAACACGGTTATCCTTGTTGACGTGAATTTTTGACCTTTTGCCCGCATTCGTGCAAATTGACTGCTTGTAGGACTTGACCTGGTTAAATTATATAATTTACCTTTAACTTTACAAACTTACTTGCTTTTGGGGTTCCGTACCAAAAAGTTAAAAACTGTGTCTTAACTCAAATTAAAATTGTAATGACAACACAAAGAAAAATTAGGGCAATGGCAGGCCTTGAACCTGCAACATCAGCATTCCGTGCCTTGCGTTTGCCAGTTTCTTAAGTTTGTGTCTTAACTCGCTATGTAACTAAACGCGTCTCTCTCCTACTGTGGCCCTAACATGACTGGCCAAGTTTAGTTTGTCTCTATCTGCGTCCCTTTCTTATGACACTAGTTAGACAGAGACACAGGGAGGGGTTAAACTAAACCTGGGCTGTCATGTTAGGGCCGCTGGGGTGGTTACAAAGAGACGCACTGAGTTACGCAGCGAGTAAACGCGTTTGGAGAAGATTCGTGGTAGGTGCTGTGAAACTTCATAGTTCAAGTCAGTTAGTCGACTAAATATAAATATAACTAAATACAAATTGATAGCACTTTCCAAATTCATTCACATAATGATATAAAAACACAAGACAACAACTTTTGCTGATTGCCAAAAAACAACATGAAAAGTTACAGCGTTTTGAGATTGGTAGGACTATGCGTATGGTCCGTCCGGATATCTACCACCATTTGATTCATTAATCCTGCCGCTAAGCAGCAGTGCTTGCACTGTTGTGTTCCGGCGTGGAGAGCAAGACAGCCGGTGCAATTTCTGGCACAAGGGGTATTCCGTCTTAACCCTCTAGGTTGGCAACACATCTGCATCCTTGGTGTTGCGGGTGTCTATAGGCGGTGGTGAACACCCGCAAAACCCGCACTTGTTTTTCTTTCGATAGCTAATTAACTTATATGTATTTTACATCACTTTGTAATGTGTCAAATCGGCCATCATAGCAAGCCGCTAGTAGTTAACATCCTATTGTTGGTTCGATAAGACTAATCGGCCAGTCAACATTGCCGTGCCAGTGCCAATAAGGTTTTACTGCCAGGAAACCTAATCGGGTGGTCAACGCATTAACCTCTTTTGCGACGTGTCGGTAGCATTACGTGGTTAAATCACACGTGACCTGCAACAAGATCACTTTCGTTATGTAAGTTAATATTAAGTGTCGGCGTAGAAGAGTATGGTGCCAGTTAAGAGTTATAGCGGTTTCAGTGCGCCCCCTAGCGGTTAATATTGTTAGTTTAGTTTAGTTATTTAGTTAAAATAAAATTACATTATAAATTGTATTGTATTGTTGTTTTTTGTTGTATTCTTGTTGTTGTAGTTGTGTTGTTTGTTGTTATTGTACTAACGACCAGCCCCAGCTTCGCAAGAGTATGATACGGTAAGGTGGGTACAGTCAGCGTCAAATATACCAGAGCGGGGAAGATGTCAAAAATATCTGAACTCGACTCTATTGTCAAATACGCTCGGGCGTGTTCAAATATTTTTGACCACCTTGCCCGCTCTGGTATATTTGACGCTGATTGTAAATAAAAACCTTCCTCAAGAAACTCAATAAATCTCACTGAAAACCCTATCAAAATCCGTTGCGTGGTTTAGAAGGAGTGGCGGCCGAATATATGACGATACTCATATATAGGAACGGATAGCGACTTTGTTTTATGCTATTATTATTATTATTATTAAATCTTTATTTCAGGTAACAAGACCCATACAATAAATACCTTATAAACTAACATACATATAAAACAAAGCAATAAAACTATTTAAACTATTTTGGCGACAAAACGGCGTGGCTCCGAAGCGTCGTCACTTCTGATGTCGTGCTCGTCATCGGCAAGGTGCCTCGGAACCGCCGGGACACAACATCCTTCGGCCAAAAGGCTGCAAGTGACTGTTTCCAGCCGCTGCTGGTGTGGTACGCGCACCACAAACGAGGTGAAGTGCACGTAGTGTCGTGACTGCAGCTGGAACACCCTCAGCGTGTAACCAGTCTTCCGGCGGACATGCTCCACCACATCTGCGACTGCGACGGTGTGATGCAGGCGCGACACGTAGAGCGCCGTGTTCGGGCTATGTAAAGAAAATAAAGATAAAGAAGATATACTGAAAAAGATGAACCTGGATTCCACGCTTCTCAAGTGAACCATATCGGCTGTGTTATACATTTTTTTTATGACATTGGAAGGCAAACAAGCAAGTGCGCCACCTGATGATAAGTGATTACCACCGCCTATAGACTTCCGCAAGGCCAAAGAGGTTGGAGATGCGTTGCCAACCCAGAGGGCTAAGATGGAATACCTCTTGTGCCAGTAATTGCACCGACTGTCTTACTCTCTACGCTGGAACACAACATTGCAACAGTGCAAGCACTGCTGCTTAGTGGCAGAATAAGCGAGCAAGATGGTATTAGCGATCCGGGCGGACTGCACAAGTTCCTACTACCCGCAAAACGTAGTACGCTTTCGCTTGTACACTTGAGCCAGTTTAGCAAGTTTTCTAACAAGCTAGCAACAAGTATGGGTTTATATGTAAGCCATGGTGTGTGCTACTCCACATAACGCGTGGGTCAATGTTCATTGCACGGGTTTAGGTAATTTCGATGGTGTCATAGTGTTTTACGAGTGTTTTTTATTACTCACTGATTGTTTTTGATTTTATTTAATTTTCAAAGTATGTTTGCATGTATAATTAAGTGTGTCATTATGCATATTTATAACATTATCGGGACTTTAGCGCGATAAAAATATATTGTTGATTTACTTCGACGAAATAAATAAACCAACAATATATTTTTATTGCGCTAAAGTCCCGATAATGTTATAAATATGTGTGAAAGTCGCGAAAGTTTAAAACAATGTGTCATTATGGTTTAGAAATTTAATTTTGAATTTTAAATCGTTTCCGATGGCTAACTTAAATCTTGTGGCCATTGACTTGAAAATTTAATTAATGTTATTAGGCATTTGTACGACTGATAACATATAAATTATCAAGTAATAACTGTCAATAAAAAGCTTTGTAAATAATTAAAAAAGCTCCTTTTGTATTGAATGGTAATTTTATTCATAGTTAGTAGGTAAGTGTGTCATTTATTTTTCTTAAAATTTGTAGCAGTTAAGTTATTTAAATAAGTTTAGAATTTAACTACTAAAACAATTAAAATTAATTACTTATAGTTTAACGCACTTTGAGGAAAAAGCGGATGCAAGAAACAATTACTTTTTCAAAACAGTTACGAAGTTTCCGTCGAAAAAAACGATGACAAATATTAGTCCACATTTAATAGGTGCACTAACCGCAGACAATCATTCTAGTCATGTCTAGTGCATTAACTTGCGAAATAACTTGTTACTAACTTAAACAATAATTTACAGCACACTTACGAGGTAACCTTCAGCATTGAAAGTTGGTTTGGTAACTACAAAGAGGATAAAAAAGCGATAAATGAAAACGTTTCAAGCTCAAAACGTTGTACGGTTCAAACTCTTTACCAGCCCATTGCCCTTACCATGAGTTGGCAGTGACAGTACTCGCTAGTATATATTATATGTATATTTTAATAGCCTGTTAATGTGTCCCACTGCTGGCTTTTTATGAAGTAGAAAGGCAAACAAGCAAGTGGGTCACCTGATAGTAAGTGATCACCACCGCCTATAGACACCTGCAACAACAAAGAGAGTGCAGATGCGTTGCCAACCCAGAGGGCTAAAATGGAACCTCTTGTGCCAGTAATTACACCGGCTGTCTTTCTCTCCACGCCGGAAGACAACAGTGCAAGCATTACTGCTTAGGGGCAGGATTAGCAAGCAAGATGGTGGTAGCGATCCGAACGGACCTTGCACAAGGTCCTACCACCCGCTATATGTATGTATGTATTTTTTCTATTGGAACTGATCCCAACTTGTATTGGCGATTGGCCAAGGGGCTCCAAAAATTGTACACCTACTGTGTAAAATTTTTAACTATCTAAGATATGAAATTACATTGTAATTTTGATTTATTTCAACAATTACAGCTCGTTGAGTTTTTCGTCGGTATCTTCTCATCAGAGGTTTATCCAAACCCGTGGTAAATTTGATGATATTAATTAGTGCTTCCTGTAAGCCTAATCTGAATAAAAATATTTTCACTTGACTATTGTACAAAAAACATAAATTACAAAAAGAGTTACACATTGATTGACGTAACCACTTGTATGGTGAACTGTACAGCGCCTCCAGCGGTCATTTATAGAACTAAAGCTCGCTTGTATGAGACGAACAGTAAATTACCTATCGAAATCTAAGCGCTAGAGACTAAAGTTTTGCTGCTGTTGCCATAGAACATCGATGCCATGAGTCACAAAAGCAAATGTCATCGAAATATAACGTATCGACTATAGTTAACTCCTTCACTGGCAAATTGGAGAATGTTCTCGACTGTAGTAACGAAATATCAGTTTTCTTAGCAACTCGTGGTAGCGGTACTGGGCAATGACTTGGTGACTAAGTCAATAAGAAGTCTTTGGTGCACGAAACAGCGTTCAATGATTTTCGAGTGAAGTGGACCTAATCGGACCGGCCAAAGTAGGTAAACCATTTATCCCTCCCTGGATCTTTGTCACACTAGTGTCAGAAAGGGACTTCCAAAGAGATATATTCTGACAAACTTAACTTGACCGGTCATTGTAGCTATTGAGGTGTTAAGCCGCAGTAATCTAGGGGCTTGAATTAAGTAAGTACCAGTTCTTTAATAAAGAAAGAGTTGTGGGTTTGAATCTAATTCTATAATATTTTACGAGGTGTCCGAAATTAACGCGTGCAATTTAACTTTTAAAATTCTATAAGTTTTTTGGTGAAGACAGATGTCACGTAAAAATATGCATAGTAGTACATCTGCAAAGAAATTTGTTATATAAGTATCTTCCCGACTTAAGGGGTGTCCAGGGCAGCAATAAAACAATACGTGTATCCTCTATTCGGTGTATTGAAAGACTGACAGTTACACCCTACTAACACATACAAGAGACACGCACACAGGCTTAAATCTACCCTCAATACCTATACATAACAAAATTCGATTTTGATTATGAAGTACCTACCCAAACCCAACCCAATCCATGTAGGATCCACGTAGAAACTAACGCCCAAACTCAACGATAAAACTAAAACAGCTGATAGGATGACTCAAGAGCCTGCTTAAGTAATTTAAAAAAATCAACACATAATACTATTATTAAATAAAACTCATCAAAATTACTGTTATATATTTTTTTTCTTTTTTAACTGCTACTGCGTCAGAAGACATTCGGAATCATACTATGTTAGAAACAATACGCAAAACTAATTTGTAAAATAAGTATCAAAATTTGTAGTCGAAGCATCTAAAATAGTCTGACTTTCTGGTCTGGTTTGTAAAAAATATTCATTACAACTATTCGCAGTGACAGCGAATGTACCTTGTCATTAGATATAAGTTTAGTTTTAAATACTAATGTCGTGGTAGCGCGGGGCGAGCACAACATGAGAGTAATAGTGCATTGATTTGTCAACCCGTTCTTGCCATGTCCAAAATAATGTTACCTCCGCACGGTGTGATCAGGACATTGGTTATAATTATAAGGTACGGGTAGAGACTGAAAATCAGCGGCCTCGCTGAGTCTCAAACCTTATTTATCAACACGCTAACTTTTTTTGTAAAAGACGTACTTATTTGTTATTTTAAGGTTTGTGTTGAAAAATAAAATCTCTTTTATTTTTATTTATTTTTTATTAAGTGTCATTGTCTCGTAAACTGTAACATTTTTATTAGGATCAATAATTACTTAAAATAGTACTGGCAGCTTTCGAGCCACCCTATCGCTGTCTTCGTTTTATCGTTTGTTTTAAGCGCTCCTGTATATGTGTAGACTGGAGGAAGATAATGGCGATAAAGAGACGCTACTCTTTGGGTAAAAGGAAAAGGGCAAATAATTATGTTTGTCATCATATTAGCCAAAATACGTCCACTCCTAGACATAGGGAGTCCTCCTCCTCCCCCAAAGATCGCCACTACAGCGGATTCCCGCAATCATCTCGTCGATCCAACTTGATGAGGGGCTGCCCACGCTGCGTCTTCCTGTACACGGTTGCCACTCTAGAACTCTCTGGGTCCATCGGAAATCCGTTTTGGGAGCATTTGCCCCATCCACCACCACTTAAGTCTTGCAATTTTTGCGGATCTTCTCATTTCTGATTATGTATGTAAGTAAAAAACTAGTTTTATACGAGTAAGAGGCGACAATTAGCAACACGTTATTCACATAGGATCTGGCAATTATTGTGACGGGTGAATGTGATAGAAAGCGGCCACTCGTATGGCAAAGGTCACGCGGAGGAAAGGGACAAAAAATGGCGGCCATTAAATAAATCGGGCTCCAACCGGTGTGATTGTGAGATCGAGTGGGTGGATTATACAGAGCTGTTGTTACCGCGTCGGTTGATGAAGATAAGTCTAAAGTTTTTGTAACCGAAAAAAAAAGTCAGTTGTCAAAAGTCTTTCTATTTTCATTATCTTAATTTTTTAAATTATTAGTCATACCGTATATTATAGTTATCATAATAGCGTTTAAATTGAATTTCAATGTTTAAAAAGTAAAAAAATATAAATCAAAAGAAATTTCGATTACAAAATTTTTACAACAAATCTTTCATCAGCTGACGGTGATTGACAAACGAACAAGCCAATGAAATAAATTGATAAAGTTTCTCATAGGGTAGTTAGTTATACCTTAAAAAATCAATAAATAAAGTATTTTTTTTTTCCCTAAAATAATTATTTAAATCATAACGGATTACTCACGTATTTATGTTTATATTTTATTTAAATTAATATTTCAATTGTGGTAGTTAATCTTTTCGTTAACTAGGCTTTCCAATGGATAATATTCCGTTCTGGTGGCAGTTTGATAATCAAAATAAAAATGTTTATTAAAATATTATTTTGACCCCGCTAGCTTATAGATTGTTTGTGCTTCAATTCTATTGCCTTTTTATCTTCCTTTACAACATGGCCACCATATTATGTTTACCATTGTGACGTCTTATTGTTATATCCACTCTGTGTATATCTTAAAGTTCCATATCAAAGCATCAAGTGAAAGTAAAAATAATCAAAATTTTTGTTAAAACAAAAATCAAATAAACCAGAGATGTAATGTAACACGAAATGGAGATGATGCAATGAAAGGTCACGTCACACACATAATGTGTGTTACGGACACTTCAAAAAGAATGTTAATTATTTTAAATACTTTAATCTTCTGTCCAACGTCAGTCATAAATGAGTGGAATTATGTTTAAAAGTGTAATATTTGAAAAGTCCTTTTGTTAAATAATTGTTTTAAACTTTCACGATTTTCACACTTATTTATAATGTTATCGGGATTAAATTAACGCCATAAAAGCATTGTTAATTTACCTCGACGTTTCGGCCATGTTTCAACGTCCGTGGTCTACTCGTGATATTGTTAACGTTATAAATAACTTCCTTTGTTGTTTTGATCTATTACTTTTAACTTTTGTCATTTATTGCGAGTTTTTGAGAAATATGAATTCCCTTAAAGAAATGAGTTTTCCTCTACGTGTGTCATTTGTTTTTCTTTAACTGTTACATACACCATAGAGATGATATTACCTACAAAACCTTTCCAGTTAATCTTTCAACTACAAATAAATGATTTAAAGTAACTCTTTAACGTAAATAAACACCACTTTAATCGCAATCAAGACGTACAAACGCAGAATCTCCAATCATCTTCAAAACCAATAACCGTTTTCGCCATTGTGTAACGTCATCGCATGTTTTTCAACGTTTCCCTTCGTTTTGTAAGGTCCAAATCCATATCGTAACTTTACATCAGCCCTAGGCCTTTACGCGAGATCCCAAGATACGTCTAAACACGCTGCTCCGTTGCTATCACATACAAAGTTATGGAATTAGTCATAAAATGGGTTCGTGACTGAAATATCTAACCTGTATGCTCACTGCACTATATCAGATCCGCGGATTTACCACCAACTGAATCTAAATCAAACGGGTTCGGAATAAGGTACAGTTTTGGCTGTTGCGGTGCTGGGTTTGGGGCGTTTTTCGACGTCAATTGAAAGCTAGGAGTTGACATTCAATAGTCGACGTCGTGTGACGTCATTAAATCAGTAAAACGTTCGGATTCGGGTTTGAGGTGTTCGATAGCGTAATTTATTGGGATATTGAAATCTAAATAGATGTTGGGTATATTTGAAACGATTTTTTTTTTAGAATAATTATTGCACGGTACTTCATATCAGCTTCACTGGTTCCTCTAGGCGGTGGTGATTACTTTCCATCCGATGACCCGCATATTTGTTTACCCCCTTTTTTACCCGACTACGGCAAAGCCAAAAGAAAGGGTTATGTTTTTAGCAGCCTATTTTATACAACATTGGAAGGCAAACAGACTTTTTTTTTAGATGTAGAGACTGATTCGCACTCATATGAAGTGTTTGAATTTCTATTTTTTGAATTTCGGCGCTTTAAGCCCTTTTCTGGTTACAAGCTTACTGGTGAAATGTAACAAATCTTAAAAAACCGGTCAAGTGCGAGTCGGACTCGCGCACGAAGGGTTCCGTACTAATATCTATAAAAACAGCAAAAAATCACGTTTGTTGTATGGGAGCCCCCTTAAATATTAATTTTATTCGGTTTTTAGTATTTGTTGTTACAGCGGCAACAGAAATACATCATCTATGAAAATTTCAACTGTCTATCTATCAGGGCTCTTGAGATACAGCCTAGTGACAGACGGACAACGGCGTCTTAATAATAGGGTCCCGTTTTACCCTTTGGGTACGGAACTCTAAAAAACGCGATTACTCGTAAAAACTCTCACACACAATTTACATCACACACACACATAATTTACCCAAATCACACCAATTAAATTTAGTTCATTCCGAACTCTACCAAATTACCAGTTGACACTACAAACGGGATCCGGCTCATTCCCAACTCCACCAAATTTGCACTACAACTCTATCGCTGATAGACACATTTTTCGCTCAAAAAGGAAGCATCGCTAATTTGATCACCGGTTCAAAAGCACGTCATGTACAAAGTTCCTTTGATCGGGCAAAAATACAGATATGTGGTGTACTCCACCTTATGGGGGACAGGGGAAGAGCGGATAGCGTTTTGTTTTAAATGCTTAAGCAAATGCTAATAACATAACAAAAGCTTAATCGTACGAGTAAGCGTATAGTTGTTCGCCAGTTTATTGCGGTCGGGTCCCGCCTTATTCTCTAAGAGAATCAGCGTCGAGTTCAACGTTGAGACATTGCTGTCTCACTCGCTTGTGCTATCGCGTTAGAGCAAGACAGGACGCTGTTGCTTTGGGAATCACTCGTGATGTACAATCAACAAAATGGAACCCTAAGGGTCTCTCCTAACCAATCGACGCGGATGCGGCTGTAGCTGACGTCGGCCGAGTCGTTTGATATCTACTTCGCTCTTTTTGCGTAGACATAAAGCATTTTTTGATCGGGTAAAGTCAAATCCGAGTCGATTGGTGTGGAGAGACCCTTACCCACCATGGAACTATGTCAAATTGAAGTTTTTAATGAAATCGTAATATGTCTCTTTTTATTTCACTTGTTCTTTCAATTTGACACAGTTCTGTTGTGGGTCAGGGTCCCATTATTTTATCGTAATCAAACTGCGTTTTTGTGTTAGTTTTTAAAATAATTCCGTTTAAAAAAAAGATTGTATTGAAAGCCAAGCAGGAAAAATGGCAAATGCGATTTGTGTAGAAGAAAAGGAGAACAACTTTTTGAACTTCACTTTTTTAATGCTTTCAAATGTACGAGCTGTTATTACTGGGAAATGATTTTCTAAATTCAACAGTGATTTAAAAAAAAAAAAATAGGACGGTAAACGAACAAGTGAGTTACTTGATGATAAGTGATTACCACCGTTCATATACACCCAGCAACACCAAGGATGCAGGTGCATTGCTAACCCAGAGGGCTAACCTAAGATTGAATAACTACCTTTTGTGCCAGTAATTTCACCAGCTACATTGCTCGCCACACCAGAACACAACAGTGCAAGCTCTGCTGCTTAGCGGCTGGATTAGCGAGCAAGATGGTGGTAGCGATCCGGACGGACCTTGCACTAGGTTTTACCGCCCGCGTTTAGTTTTAAGTCGATGTAGCGCCCTATCTCACTCAAGCGCACCAGCATGAGTGGTTTTTAGAGTTTTTCCTGAAATGCTGCTAACCGTCTTTCTGTCTCTACCAGTGCATGTTTTGAAAGTTTGGTTTTATTTTGTTAATGTTGTGTGCTTTGGCACACACATATTTTATTTTGAGTAGTGTCTGTATGTAAGTTCATACTACGTTCAGACTACCTCATTTTGCATACTTGCAGTATGCGGTCGCTATAAACGGTTTACTTAGTAATCGGTGTTTTTCTTTTTATTTTCATTTTAAATCTTTAGCTATGCCTATTTTGAATCCACAAGCTTAATATTTATGTACTATTTTCTTTTTATTTGACATGAATATTTTTATTCTTATTTTATTTTGACATGCGGAGACTATACATCTCCAAGTAATATTGCACAGTTTGACCGTGGAGGCGTTTTACACCTCTGCTAAGCATAGATTAAGTTAATTAATTTGTTTTTTGACCCTTAGAGACTATACATCTCTAAGTTATTTAGACTAAGTATTTGATTGTTATTATTTCAGGGACCATTATATTATACATCCCTATCTAATTTCTTTGATCTGGGGACCCTATACATCTCCTGATCATTCTTAACTAGTGCCAGTACGTTCAATATGCTTAAAGCTTGCTGTGCTATTTACTGATTTTTTTTAAATTATATTTTTTATGTAACTTGTGTATGCCATGTACTATTGTGATAAATTGCACTGTAATCTGTTTTGAAAAGAGAAGAAAAAAAATAAACTGCTGAGTTTCTTGCGGCGTTTCTTCTCAGTAGTATCTTCCATTTTCCGAAGCGCTAGTAGATTCAGACATGTAAAAGAGCCTATACGGCCTACTTGCAAAATAAATTTTTCATTTTCATTTTCATTTTCATAGTAACGCCTAACTTGTAGTGGACGGGAAGTATTTATACGCAAAAACTCTCCGCTCTCTCAAATAGCTCTCCGCTTATGCCTTGTCCCGGGCTATAGTGCCGGGGGCGTATCGTTTCCCGCTAAGCTAATGAGATGTCAGTACAATCATTTATGCTTTTACCTTACACGAATGAGGTTTTTGGCCTTTAATTTTGCTCGCCTTTTGATATTAATTAATTGAAGATGTACAAGTTTTGGGAGTAATTTTTAATTAATTTTTTTTTCGTCAACAGGCTGGTGTGACGCGTGAGTGGCCGATGGGAAATTGGAGTTCCAAAAATAATTAATATTTTTTAAAATAAAATAATCATTTACCGTTTTTTACATTGCGAGTAAACCTGCAAACATACGTAGCAATTTAATAGTGAAGTTTCGAATCCGCACTGTGCCAACATAAGAATTAAAATCGAAGCATTTTCGTTGTGAGAAGAAGTTTATAGCAAGCAGTCACGCTTCATTATTGTAACTGTTTTTATGTACACCAAAAATTTAATTGAAAAATAAAATAATTACCCATACTAATTAATCACAAATGACTAGTGGGCCCGCCCGCGCCGCGCGCGGACAAAACTCCAAAACAATTATTCTATTAAATGCGCAGCAACGAGCATTTTAACATTTCAAAGAAAACGTCCGCAGCACGGCGCAAAGACGTTCTCATTCGCCGTCCATATTAACTGACTAATTGAATAAAAAATAAATCTTTTAATACAAAGGTTATACGAGGTTTATCTCGGCGCTGCCTCGGGGTGAGTCTGGTAATTATTGTTCTACTTTGTATTGTGCTTTGTTTGGGTACTCACAATTTTCTTTTGTTGGCCTCCATTAAAAGGTATTGTCTGTAACATATTCTAATCGTCATTTGTTTCCCACGCAAAGTTAGACTACTGATGTTCTGTGCAATTTAAAAGTTATTCAAAATATTTCACACAAAATGTTTATGTGTTTTATGTTGCGTTCAGAACTAAAGAGCATTCGTTTGCAACATAACTAGCCAAGATAAAATAATTTTTATGATTAATTACTATCACACAGACCCGTATGAATATCACCATTATTTTTTATATTTACATAAAAATATTTTCAATTATTTTGTCACACAAAACTTTAAAATATTTACAACTATAATAGAATTGCATCAACTGTTTCATACTTCTACTTCCAACCAGTCGTACTTTTTTCATACATTTTTTTTCTCAACTTAAAACTAAAAACAAAACAAACAAAAATTAGCTCCAAAGTTTTCGTCACCGCCGCAGACAGCAAGCAGTTCAAAGACGCCATTGATGTTCCGAATCCGATTGTAGCCAGAGGTGATACGCGCTGCGGGCGCGTGCACAGGACAACTGAAGACAAAAAAGGACTTATATCACTTCGAAACACGAACCAATTTAAGTTCTACAACTAACAGACTAAGGTCTGAATTTGAATGATGCATATTTGGAAATATGTATGTGCTAAACTCACCTTTCAACTGTCACGTGAATTATCTGCGGAGCTTTAATTTTATGATTCGGACCGCGATGGGGATGAGATGTATTCTAACATGAAGGGGTAGGATCTGCAAATCGTGGACCTGTACACAATATTAACAACAGAATTCTACAGTTTTTGCAGTTTATTACATACATTTTAGTGAAAATAATATACAAAATTTAATTGGCTGGAAAGTTTAACCACGTTGCGTTGTAAAGTGCACTTTAAAGTTAAATAAAGAATCGATGAGGACAATTCAAACTAATTGACCTAGCCCCAAAATAAGCAAATGTTGTAGGTACTATGGGTACTAGACAACGGATATACATACGTATGTGGATAAAAACATATAACATCCGAGACACGGACATAAACATTCACATAAAATTGGTAACATTAAGGCTCTGCTTCATCACTTTCTGATAAGGTCCCGGTCTCCCGGTACCATATCTAACAGATGATATCTATTATACCATCTCTGTTTCTGTCCATAGAATTAACAGAGAGGGCTTTGCAGATATCTGTTAAATATAACATCAGGAACTTATCAGAAAGTGGTGATACAGGCCCTAAACATGCGACAGCTTTTTGATGGAACATGCAAAAATGCACTAACATCTGCATAGACCACACAGTGTACGACCACGCGACTTTACACGAACTTATTTTTTTAAAAATACGCCCTTGTTATTCTTTGGCGAATATTATAAAAAAAAAACGAAAAATAAACGTTTTGTAACCGATTTTTTTTTTAAATGTTTTTAACATTCAAATCATTAAATTAAAATTGTAATGACAACACAAAGAAAAATTAGGGCAATGGCAGGACTTGAACCTGCAACATCAGCATTCCGTGCCTTGCGTTTTCCAGTTTCGCCACACTGCCTCTGCCCTACCCTGCGAATTTATACTGCGAAAAATAAACGCATTTGTCAAGCAAAAAACGAATTTTTGTAACGTTTTTGATGATATTATATCATCAAGTAGTACTGTAGTATCGTTAAGTAGTAGTTTTATTGTATAATGTTTGTTGGCAACCCCAACATTAAATTAATAAATGTATTTCCATTCATTTAATAATATCATTCAACTGTTCACTCTTATAATTCACTTGACTTCCGACCTCTCTGTTAGCTACATGTTATTCTTGTACTTGTGCCTCAGTTTCATCAATATAGTGCCTTTTATAGAAGACCGTCTTTAATTCTGTGCGATCCACTTCCACGCAAGCAAACCAGCAACAATTCTACAGTCCACTCATCTCCCTGCGCTACATAAAATGGTCCTTTTATCAAATTTTGACGATTTCAATATAAAAACGTGTAATTTAACACTTTATGCAATTTATAATGTAATTATATTGACTGAATAAAAAACTAAACTCAAACTTAATGTGGCAATAGAAATATTCTAATTTGGTTGGTGTGAATTTAGTAAAAGCTCTAAAGTTGCTTTAGCAATGAATAATAATAGCAGCGGTAATACAACAAAATATAATAGTTGGTAATACAGAACCGTTGAAGTGCGAGCTCAAGTTATTTTTTTCTAAACAAGCAGAATTAACCCTTTCAATGCTTAGCTTATAATATCTACTTTATTAATATTTTCTTTTTCGTTAAAAAGCTATCAAATGAAAAGCGTACACTGAAACCGACTGATGCAAAGTGACTTGTCAGTATTTATAAATACTGCACGGAACTATCAAATGCATTGACAGACTTGATGCGATAAAAATGTTAAAGCCGTATGACGGAGAGTTTTTTTATCGACTCTAGACCAGACAGTCGAAAACGTCAGGTTTGCAGATACAGTGACAATTCACGCCAATTCGTTGGCTGAATGGGAGTCTATCACACCACTGTGCTATAGAAATAGAACCCAATACAAGATTGATATCTGAAAAATGGCAGTTCCATCATTAAAATTCAAGCCAGTCTTAAAGATACCGTCGATGCCTCGTGTAGAGGCGAAACGCACGTAGCTAATGTGGTTACAGTACAATGATAGTAGTTTATATAGTTAAATCTGTGTGATGTATGTTGTTATTTGTGGAAGCGAAGAAGAGTGGGTTCTTGTTTAAAAATCAATATGGCACACAGACGCAGCTCTTTTGGACGTGCACAGCACAGGTTTCAAAGAGTAGCAAGGTTAGTCTTTCCAGTTTGGCTACAGTTCCATCAGATTTGTTTTTTAAATTTACTAATGAAAAGCATACTACAAGTAGATCAGAGGTTTACCAAACGGGGTATTTTTTTAGTCTTCGTGATTATCACACATATTTGTAACTCACATCGGGGGAACGTTACCTACTACCGCGTTAAAAGTCACAATGTAAATTAGAAATCTGAGAATCAGTTAACAAGGAAAGCGATTATTTTTAAGATTTTGTTTGAACCTACGTCTTTACTCATTGTAGCTGTTAAGGTTCCTTTGCCATAAAAAACTTCTGTCCAAGTACTGGACACTGGACTTAAAAGTCAAATTCTTAAATTGCGTATGGTGCTATACTTCGACTACTAAACGGGAAATGAGGTAGCTCACAGTCATTTACGACTGATTCTCATGTATTCTTCAAGAAAATCTATATACCTATTAATAAAACGGATCACTCACGTATTTTTGCGTCGGGAAATGCCCGACATGTTTCGGACCAGTCCGTGGTCCTTAATCATGAGCCCTCGCGGCGTCGTCGCGCCACCGCCGCGGGGGCTCACGATTAATCTGATCTACTTGTAGTATGCTTATCATTAGTAAATTTAAAAAACAAATCTGATGGAACTGTAGCCAAACTGGAAAGACTAACCTTGCTACTCTTTGAAACCTGTGCTGTGCACGTCCAAAAGAGCTGTGAACCGTTTTATTAATTTGTCTGAGTCTCACGGTAGTTTTATGTTAAAAAGAAAATCTATATTCATTCTTGTGTCAGCAAGTTCCATGCTCATTTGTTCTACATTACTATAAAGTTAGGTTAAGCAAAATCTTTATATTTCTTTAAGCTCGCTACAGTGTAAATAGGTCCACAGTTTATTCATAAATGCATGTCACGTAAGTCATAATTCCCTCACTATGAACGCGTTTCATTGCTTGCCTCACTGCACCATGCTCTGTTTTTATGATTCTATATAAAGCAATGTATCGTGCTCATTTCAATACGATCACCGATAGAAGCGAATGGAAAAATGACATACCCTATTTTTAATTGGGTTTATTGGTAGGGTAAGAGTTTTTTTAGAAATAAATAAAAGCGGAAGTCTGTTTTCATTTACGTGTCAATCCGAATTCATAAATATGCCTCTTTTTATTGTGTTGGTAATGCAGATTGACGTTTTAAGTTTCGTTGGTAGCGTTAAAGTTGTTGATAACTTTAACTTAAGTAATCTAGATATAGTGTTTCAGTTGAAATCCACCATTTTGGATCGCTAACAAACGCATAACAAAATTTTAAAGTAGGTTCGGGAGTCTGTAACTTGACAAACCGTTACCAAGTGCTTAATAAAAACATTAGCGCAAATTTTTTTTATGAATAACGTTTTTGTGATATTTGCCTACGCAAAGTTTGTAAACCTTGCGAAAGTTTTTAAGAATAAGACCAATAATAAGTACTAATAAAAATTAATCTAAAACCATTATAGAAGACGCCATTGCCACATGTAATTGACAAAAATAGTACACATTGACGTTACTTCGAATTGATACTATTATTAGCAATTATGTAATTTAATATTGTTTTATAGAAATTTAAATAAAAAAACTTTTTTTCCTTTACCCCTTAAAAGGGTAAAAGAAAAGGCCAAAAAGAAATTATTAGTTTTAAATAAATAAAATACTCAAAAGCAGTACCGTAAAATGGGTGACTTTGATAAAAATTGGGCCGATTTCATAGTTTTGAAATCGTCATAAAATCAATGCAGCGGAATCTACGCTAGATTATACCACCCGCTACTAGATAACCTGCGAATACATCAATTAGATTGAAAAATCACGTTTTAAAATGATTAACATGACCTTCAAGTTACTTTTTTAAAGTTGCCCCCACATTTCAAAGCCACCCCATTTGACGGTACTTAAAACCCCCTTCCCTTACGAGACAAAAATACACAGGTCAGCGTGTTACCCCCCAGTGGGGTTTAATTACCGGTCACTAAATTAAGGTGGGCCCGATTTTGTGCCGGCTTGCAGTATGTCCGCGCCACTGTGCAAGACGCAAGTTTATATGAAGACGTGTTTTTAGGTTAAGTTTTGATTAGGATTTGGAGTGATTATGGATTAGGGATTGGAGATGAGTCTTTTAATGATTATGTTTGTTAATATAGTAGCAAATTCACACGGTGAACTATCGTATGTGACAGCACGCACATATGAAAGTTTCGACAAACGACGTTACGACGAAAGTAGATAGGGGGTTGACAGATAAATAAATACAAATCCTTCTGTGAGTATCGTAAGGTTAAGAAAAATAACTCAGTTTTGTTACTGATTTTTCTATTACCCTTTTTTGCTTTAAAAAAACTTGACTTCAGTTTTTAACCATGGAAAATAGTATAAAATGTAAGTTAACGAGAAATCTCAATAGAAAAATGAAGTTCCCAAGTAATTATCAACTCTTGTCCGTCCGTACGTTAACTGGAGTAAATTAAATTACAGCATGTGCGCTCTGAATTCTTAATCGGGCTGCCGCACTGCATAAAGAAAATGCCAGATACACAGTTTTGATTTTCAAGTGCGGTTAAGTGTAAATTGTCAGGTACTAGATTTTAGTTTGAGATAGAAGTAAATAATGTTGGAGAGGGGCATATTTGTAGTTTATATTAGTAAAATTTAGATTGCCTTATTAAGTAGTTATTCCAATGAAACGAAAATCGTCATCCTCCCCGTTTTTTCATTCGGGTACCGTTTTTAACAATATGGCATTTCAGGTTTTAACATTGGTGCGACTACCATCTGACCTCCGCTCTCTAACCCTCAGACCGACATCCATGTTTTTTTTTCAATAGAAAAACGTGATGGGAACTTTGATAACTCTCCATCGTCATCACTGGCTCCAAGAGAATTAGCCCCCCCCCCCCCTCCCTTAGTTTTCATACGGATCTACTCACTCACTGTATGAAATAAATGAAATAAAATACAAAATTCAGTCCAGTAAAAAAGAGATACAGAGCAACAAGAGAGAAAAGAACTACGCGTGTGAGCCGTTCTGCGGGACAATTCTCGCATCCGTAGAGATGAAGTCACATTCGACATACGTCAAAAGAGCTGACAAATCTGTCATTTTTTGACATATCTTCAGTATGAGATAATGTCGAAGAACGCGAGAATTGAGGGCTTCGACGAAATGCAGTACCTCACGCCGACATTCTGCAAGAGTGACTGTACGTCTTCCATAAATTACGTCACACGCCCCCCCCCCCTCCGTCACGCTTTTTCCTATCTCTTTAACACTGGCTGTCACGTTTGACTACCCCTCCCTTAAGTGTGACGTAATTTGTGGATGACCCATTAGAGGAAGAAAAAAAATTGGCCACGTCAAGAATCGATCCAGCCCCCTCTAATCAGAACCACAATAAAGTTTTCATTGTTTCAAAGCAATTGGATTACAAAATGGTTCGTGGGATCTTTTATGAATAGAATGACTATCCATTCACATTTAATCAAGCTTTTCTAACAATGGATAGTGTAATTTGCTTTCGTAAACTGTAATTTGTTGGAATAGCTGATTTTTGATATGTTTTTGTGGTGATGACAGGCCATGTGAAGTTTGAATTTATTAGAGTAACCTAACTTTTGCGGGTGGTAGGACCTTGTGCAAGGTCCGTCCGGATCGCTACCACCATCTTGCTCGCTAATCCTGCCGCTAAGCAGTTTTGCTTGCACTGTTGTGTTCCGGCGAGGAGAGCAAGACAACCGGTGTAATTACTGGCACAAGAGGTATTCCATCTTAGCCCTCTGGGTTGGCAACGCATCTGCACTCTCTTTGTTGTTGCAGGTGTCTATAGGCGATGGTGATCACTTACCATCAGGTGACCCACTTGCTTGTTTGCCTTCCTATGTTGTATAAAAAAAAAACTATGGCCGGTGTAAACTGATTCTATTAATTAATATTGTAAGCAAAGCGATTCTGTGCATTTAGACGTTTTTGGTCATCAAACGTCTCGAAAGCGTTAGACTATGGAAACAGTACCATTACATAATTAATAAATTCAGGCGTTACTTTGCGGAGGTCCATATCAACAAACTGGAACAAATTACCTTGCTACTCCGCGGTTTTTGTTCCATTTTGTTAGTACCATTACAATTAGTTTCTATCGAAAGTTCATATTACGTTACTACAGTCGATAGCGGTTAAATACGCTCCCATTTGTCAGTGAAAGATTTAACCATACGGTATTTTTCGATGACATGTGTCAAATTTGTGACTCATGGTACCATGCAATATTCTACGGCAACAGCTACAAAATTTTAGTCACCAGCGCTTAGATTACGATAGGTAATTTACCGTTGGACTCATACTAGCGATTTTTAGTTCTCTAAGTGAGCGTTAGAGGCGCTGTACAATTCCCCATACAAATAGTTAACGCCGTCGCTAGCGAGTACGGTTACGGCTAGATGCACTGTACTCATGGTAAGAGCACAGTTGGTTCCAGATACTCGCCGCTTGAGGCGCTGTCCAAATTTTCACGTACTTGAGAAATTACGGCTAACGCATTGAAAATGCCAGTACCACTACCTATACGCGCCGCTAGAGGCGCTGTCTTTACTTCCATAGAAATTGAGAAGTTAACGCTAACGTTTTCAAGACGTTTGATGTGACAATAAACTTACTCTTAAAGTTTTATTAATTTTTATTTATGAAATAGGAAGGCAAACAACTTATGATACAGTCACTAAGCTAATAGATTTAGAAACGCAATCTTTATAGACAACAAACGAATGGATCCGTTCCACAACTAAATTGAAAGATGTGGTACGTATCATAGCTAAACGGAAGTGGCTTGGGCGGGGCATATTGCTCGAATGGACAAGGAGCGATGGACGCGGAGAGTGCTGGAGTGGAGACCGTGGCAGCACACTCGACCGCGAGGACGACCACCTAAACGTTGGCTAGATGACATCCGGAGGCATGCGGGAGCAGAGTGGATGACCAGAACTCAAAACCGTAGAGAATGGAGGAGTTTGGAGGAGACCTACACCCAAACATGGGCATTAAATGGGCCGCTATGATGATGATGATGATGATCATAGACATTGTGCGGAAAGAGAACAGTCGTGGTTACTATGGGTATCCATACCAATCACAATGGTTCTCTTTTCATACAAAATCTAACACGAGTTTTTTTTCTACATTGATTTCTATGTGAATGTATTAAGTACGAGTAAGTGGCATAAACGGCCATTTCTTTTCATTGCGTTGTCATAGATTTTTTTTTCGGCTCTAGCGATAACAGACTGCCAGATCTGAGTATTTGATGATCAGATCGTGTAAGGGTTCCTTTTCTTTTTATGATACGGAACTCTATAAAACTCTAAAAATAAGACATGTTAAATAATTGTAAACCTTAAAGTACAATCAGATACTGCGTAAGGAAGAGCTGCGATAAGCTTTCACGTCGGAGTCGTCAGCAAATCTCCCTGCTTGGTGTGCAGTTGACTGTACTTGCGTATGTTTATAGGTTTTTAGGGTTAGGTACGCATAGAGCTAAACGGATATCTACTACTACATTTCGTTGAGTTTCTTCCCGGTATCTTCTCATCAGAAGTTTTTCTGAACCGGTGGTTTTTCTGAGATTTATAAGTGCTTCCTGTACACTGACCTATAAGTAATGGATTCTAGTCAGCGTATCAAAAATAGCCGCATCAAAAGTCGAACAAAAAGTACAATAAATCGACAATCACTATCAAGCGTGCTGTCAGTCTGTCGGACCGACGGCGGTCCTGTCAATACGATCTCAATATTGTTTTGTAAAAAATCTTATTTGCAACGAAACTTAATAAATTATTATTTTATGCAATCAGACGTAAAATTGTAAATCCAATGACTATTTTATAAATTATAAACTAATAATTTGCATTTGTAACATTGGCGTCGACCTGTATCCTCATGTCGGTCCGTTTTTCTGCTGTCATTTAGTATGACACTGTACATCCATGCATTATAATGTCATTGTTCCTGTAAGCCTAACCTGAGTAAAGATATTTTGACTTTGACTGTCACTTTCCGGTTGTACCTAGGTCCTAAACCAAATGAACTAAGAACTGAAGTAAAGATCATTCGTGTGAAACGTTATACAAATTCCCGTTTAAAAAAAATGTTTTTCGTACTCTGTCGTATTTTCCAGCTATCAAAACGCACCAAGCAGGTAAACGGACAAAAGAAGGAGACGTAATACAATTCACAACAACACAACAGATGAATCTGTGTGATGTATGCTGTTGTGGAAGCGGCGGAGGGTGGGCTTTGCATAAAAAATATATGTCGCTCAAACGCAGCTGTTTGCGCACAGCACTGGTTTCGCGGAGTAGCAAGGTGATTTGAACCTCCGCAAAGTAAGGCCAGAATTTATTAATAATTTAAAATTTTTCGAACCGATTTAGATCATCCTAGATAATGTCAATAAGGATTTAAATTGCTTGGCGTTGTACAGGTATGTACAGTTGTACACACAATATATGCGGGTCGGTGTAAACACACCGTTACTCACACCTGCGCGCTATTTATGAGAACGCCTTGTGCTGTGTATGTGTGCGTGATTTCGGGATGTTTGATGAGTTACGGATTTCTATAGGAGATTAAAGCCCTAGATTATAATTATTTTGTATAAATATTTTTTTTTTCATTCTCACACTTTATCATTTTCACCCCCTAAACCTTCTTTGATTTTTTGGTATGTTGACATGATGCCCTAGAACTAGGTTTGTATGTTTTGATTTTTTAAATATTCTTCATAAATTTGACAATATTTGCATTTTAGGAGTTTCCTACAAAACAAAAAAGCGTCAATTTTTTTTAGACTAATAAGAATATTTAAAAAATTAAAACATACAAACCTAGTTCTAGGGCATAATGACAACATATAAAAAAATCATGACTATAGGTTAAGGTTTCGAGGGTGGAAAACGTTATCGCCGTTTGTATGGAGAGCGGTGGGTTAACTCTTAAACAAGTTTGGTATGCGCCGACACATGCTGTATTAAAAACCCTTGTTACACTTAAAAATGAAGTCACACCGCAGCTGATTGCTCATCATGTCCGTATTTAAGAACAATGCCGGTCTACCAGCCGGGAGACAGTGCGGTCTGATGCGACTCAAATATTTCAAGTTTCAGCGTATGCTGAAACCGAGACTATTGTTTTCACGAACATGTTTTTGTAATTACTTGCGCGGAAAAGTGAAGTTTCAGTTTTGACAACTTGCAGCTTACAGCACATCTCTGGAAGGATATAAGTACGTTATAAGTACAAGTCTATTTTGGCTATCGAATCGTGGTATTGATCTTAAAGCGAAAACCTTCATATGGCGACACTTCAAATAAAACGAGTTTAAGCGTGAACACACATAAAAATATATAATATATAATACGAGTGGAATAGATAACTCTCTTCCTTTTTTGAAGTCGATTAAATATTGTATTTTTTATCCTATAAACTATTCCTTGGCTAGCTCGTCATACTCATTACCCTGTGGCATTCTTGGTTTCCTAACTCTTATACGAAACAAGCTTTGCTTCTTAGCTAAGTTATCACAAACCTCAAAATGCCACTAGCACGATATGCTGCCTACACATAATCACTTTTAACTGCTAATTTTAACTGACAGACAAAACTGATCGTATGTAGGATGAAATCGTCCTAATTTCACTAAACAGTTTTAACAAGACCCATTATTCCTTAATGTTTACATTTTTGTTTAATATTTTTTTGTTTTATTTTGTTGTACTCATATTATATAAGTCTTCATTGTTACTAACACTGTGGGCTATGCCTGAAATAAATTGACTTTGAATTTAACTGACAGTCAAAACTGATCGTGTGTAGGATGAAATTGTCCTAATTTCACTGAAGAGTTTTACTGACAGTTCAAACTGATCGAGAGTAGGATGAAATTAGGACGAGTTTGACTGTCAGTTAAAAGTGATCATGTGTAGCCACTAATACATTGCTCAATCTAATCTCCGCAGCGCCATCTACGGAGAGCTGTTAATACCACACTCGAAAGCACTCTGCAAAAACCCCAATGAACAAGAAAGACGTCGGATAACTGTAACGCATTTTCGTCGGCTAACGATTCCGAAGCTCGCTGTCCCATAAATCTGGAGGCTGATTGATACATGGCGGTGGGTTGACGCCCATCCAGTAATTTAGTGCCGCGGCACGCCCACCGCCATCCGATAGCGACTTTTGTTTTGCATTAATTCCTTTTCTTGGGGTTGGAAGTGATGGTGATGCTTCTGAAGATTAGGGGAGGGGAAAGCCTGGCAACTCTGACGTTTGTTCAAATTCATGGGAATCAAATTTTAAAGCTGTGTGTTAAATTGGTTTAAACTTTCGCGATTTTCACACATGTTTATAACATTAAAGGAACTTTAAGTCCTTTAGTTTTCTCGTGACCACGGCTCTTGAAACATGGCCGAAACGTCGAGGTAAATTAACGATGATTTTATTATGTACTGTATTATTTAATGTATGTTGTCATCGTTTTAATAAGGTTTTGTAGAGCCATGTAAGAAGAGTGTTATAAATGTAAATTGTTCGCCTTTCTGTGTGTAAGCAAACGCAATTGGTGTGCAACTGATAACGATCGATGTAATCGGAGTTTTCAAGGGATTCTGATGTTTTGGTAAAAGAGATTTCTTTTTTTTTCCTTCAAAATAGTCTTATAAATTAATTTGGTATGTTAGCTATAGCTAGAAACGTATTTAATATAAACTGAATTACAGTTTTCTATAAAAGCATATTAAATGTACAGTTACCATTGCCAAGTCACACTGTAGCTAGTAACTGACTGTAGTACGAATGGGTTGGCTTGACCGGGGTAGCACCACACAATACCGGCGTGAAATAGTACCTTGCTACTGGTTTTTATACGGTTAGTTAGGGACCTAAAGGCGGGCAAAGGATCAACAATTCTCTGGAATTCTCTGGGGGTCACTGCTTCCCATGGGCGGTGGGATCACTTCCTATCAGGTGACCCGGACACTTGCTTGCCTTCCGGTAGTTTCTGCTTCTGTTTGGTTGACATGATTTCATGCCGAATTGTTGACTTTTTAAATTGCTGTACATTATTTTCATGATAATTTTCTCTAGGTTTAGCTGTTTTATTTGACATGACATTATTTTTTATTTGACATTAAAATACAGTGCACGCGTTAACTCGTTGCGTAACTCAGTGCGTCTCCCTCCTACTGGGCTCGTTAGTAAGAGACGCACTGAGTTACGTAGCGAGTAAACGCGTACCGAGAAGATTCTTGCTAGTACCATTACCATGAGTTTCTATCGAAAATTCGTATTACGTTACTACAGTCGATAGCGGTTAAATACGCTCCCATTTGTCAGTGAAAGAGTTAACCATAGTCCATACGGTATTTTTCCATGACATGTGTCAAATTTGTGAATCATGGTACCAATATTCTACGGCAACAGCTACAAAACGTTAGACACTGACGTTCAGATTTCGATAGGTAATTTACCGTTGGACTCATACTAGCGATCTTTAGTTATCTAAGTGAGCGCTAGAGGCGCTGTGCAATTTCCCATACGAATCGTTTTACGCTGTCGCTAGCGACTATGGTTACGGCAAGATGCACTGTACTCATGGTAAGGGTATAGGTGCACAGAACTTTATCTATACGAAAATTTACAAATTAGAACATTAGTAATGAAACCCGTCAATATATTATTCTCTAAGCGAATCAGCGTGGGATTCGACGTCGAAGCATCACACTGTCCCGCTCACTCGAACTGCCACGCTAGAACCAGACAGAGGCTGCGCCAGCTTCGAACTCGTAGCTGTGACGTAGTGAATCAGTCCGCATACGGCGGATATTAGCCGCGGCATGTCCATTCCGTTTTTCCATTCGCGTCAAACTGACAACGCCAGTTAAAACCGACAATAGACGATGTCCAATGGACAATGCCCCTTGTGGGTGTATTTAAAACATGGAATTAATAGGTAATTTTATTTAAGGAATGATTTGATGACGCAATGATGAAAGTTTTGATCTAACTTAAAGGTATTGTCGTTATCGTTGCTGTCGTTTTCGAGATAAAAGTTTTAATACGGATTTTGACAAAGTTGAAATACATAATTTCACAAGGTCACGCTTGTGTTTTTTAACAAACTTGAACAAATTAACTTGCTACTCCATCGGTCGTGTTGTCTAGTGTTTAGTGGTGGTGGTGTGTACTGGAGTGTGATATATGTTGTTTCGTGTGGAAGCGGAGAAGGGTGGGTTTTTGCATGATATGTCGCACAGAAGCAGCTAACTTGCACAAGTACGCGGAGTAGCAAGGTAATTTGTTCCAGTTTGTTGATATGGACCTCCACAAAGTAACGCCTGAATCTATTAATTATTTGTGTTTTTTATTATTATTAATGAAGATAAGTTCGCTTTGGCGTTCGATTGCTAACGTAATAACCCTCCCTTATGGCGGCTGTAGGGTAAAAAGAGCAATATTACATATTTTTTGTAAATATTATTCCGATTTTTAATGTTAAACATTCAAACTATTAAATTATTCATGTTGTCATTGCATAATGTAATTGAAATGAAATTAGAAAACTAAAATTAATGGAAAGTCAAAATAAAGAAAATGGGTAACCATTTATAACTCTATTTGTTGTTTTTCTTTTGTGATTAACAATTACTTCACATACATAATTTTTGCAAAATATATAATTCCATTTTTTGTTGGCTACACCCAATGATATTATAATGCATGGATGTACTGAGTCATACTAAATGACAGCAGAAAAACGGACCGACATGAGAATACAGGTTGACGCCAATGTCACAAATGCGAATTATGAGTTTACCATTTATAGTCATTGGATTTACAACTTTACGTCTAACTGCATAAAATATTAATTTATTAAGTTTCGTTGCAAATAGGATTTTTTACAAAATAATAGTATTGACAGCAACAGCGCGAGCGATTGTCGATTTATTGTACTTTTTGTTCGACTTTTGAGGCCATTTTTTCAACGCTGACTAGAACTCCACTACTTATAGGTCAGTGACTACACCCCATAGACTACAAACCTTAGTAATTTTTATATACTTTGTTCACAAAGTTAGTTAGGTCCAACATTTGATCACATAGGCTTTAACAAAACCCAGCCTTATAATTTAGTCTTGTTTTTTTATAATCTGTGTTGCCAGCATTCCTACAGTTGGGAGAGCATCCTTGACTTGGGGTAAAAATTAAAATAAACAATAGCCCGTTCCACACCCGGGGGCTGTTTGTAATAACGCTTTGTCCTAAGATTAGCTTTTAAGAAAGGCTTTAATACCGCCTCGTGAGTAGTTCTGTGTGGAATTAGTAGGGGTGCCATCGCCGACTAAACTTGGAGCGTTTGGTCGGCGACTATACCTCGTTTTTTTTAAGATGCTGTTTTAAACAATGTTGGTACGGTCAGCCCCAGAAGTAGCTGAACATTTTAGTACCTTGTCGCTGTCAGCAATGTGACAAATTCGAGCAACTCTCAATTCATACGTTACTACGACAAGGTTCTTAAGTGTTTAGCTACTTCTGAAGGTAAGTTTGTTTTGCAAAAGTGCTGTTTTTATAATAAATGCTGACAAAGATATTGCAAATAAATCATGGTATTTCAGTATACTCTATTGGAAAAATGCTGTTCATATCTCAAGTATAATATTATTATATTCAATATTGGGACAATTAACACCAACTGACCTAGTCCCAAACTAAGCAAAGCTTGTACTATGGGTACTAGACAACGGATGAAGATACATAGATAAATAATATACTCAAATAAATATAGCATTCACGATTCAGGTAGAAATATTCATTTACATCATACCAACATTTGGCCTTAATGGCAATCGAACCCTCTACCACTAGCCTCGTAGTCAGAGACACTGGGCTATCCGGTCGTTAAGTATAGAAGTATATTAATATATACGGTCTATACAGCGTGGGCTAGTTTTAACCTATTTAAAAATAAAATAAGTTGTTGGCAGAATGTTTTGTTTTTACTGTGATTAATCTAGTCACCTATGAGTTTGACGGACCAGATTAGGGCAGCGTTGAATGACCCCCTTCATGCGTGTACCAGGAAAGCAGCAGTCAGAGAGGAATGGCGACGAATTGTGAAGCGTGCCACCAACCCTGAAATAACGACCAGACAAGAGTGTAACAACTAAGAAGAGAATCCAGTCAGGTAAAACATGTTTTTATTTTGTTATATTTTGGTCGCCGACCAAAGTGGTTTCAGCCCAGCCCTAAACATTAGTGAGCTGTGAGATAAAGGCCTGCGCAGCAACGAGATACTTTTTCAGGCCCGCGGATTGGCTGGATCTTTGATACAACTGATGTTACAGCCACAAAAAATGTTACAAAGTGACAAAAAAACAGACGGTGCACGAATATCTGTGTATTGTTGCCTAGCTCCGCGTCGCAGTTAATAATATTTTGTTTAAGAGGAATGTGAACCCAGCGCTCTCCACACAAACGGCGATAACGTTTTCCACCCTCTAATCCTTAACCTATAGACATGATTTTTTTGTATGTTATCTTTATGCCCTAGAACTAGTTGTATTTTTTGATTTTTTTAATATTTTTAATAGTTTCAGAAATATTGACGCATTTGTGTTTTGTATGAAACTCCTAAAATGCAAATATTGTCAAATCTATAAAAAATATTAAAAAAATCAAAACATACAAACCTAGTTCTAAGGCATAATGACGACATACCAAAAAAAAAATTGCCATAGGTTAAGGTTTAGAGGGTGGTAAAACGTTATCGCCGTTTGTATGGGGAGCGCTTTTTGGGGCGGGGTTCACACTCCTCTAAATATTATATTTTGCCGAGGATCCATTAAAAAAATACAGCGTATTGACTTTTCATAGGAAATGGTCATTGTGACAAGGTTTTACAACGGCCCAGAATTCAGTTCGGTTGACTGTAAAAGTTTAAAGGGGATATTGCAGTATTTACTTGGTTCTATTTCTGCATTGAACCGCGAATTCATTTCCAAAGCACCAATACAAAATTCACAAAACACTCAAAGCGCTATCAGCGCTCGAAGCCCCCGTCCCTGATTTCCTGAAGCGCTAATATTTCAAGCGACCACAGGCGACTTTTGCATCTTTACCAACATAACGACCAAGACGAACTTCAAACCTTACAGCTTTAAAGTTAACGGCGTAAAAGTCAAATTACTATGCGTTAGAGTTCCTGAATGGCAAAGTTATAGCTGTAAATGTTAGGAGATAGCGTTTACGTGGAAGTCTGTGGTCATGGTTTAGAATATGCAGGTATTGGTAAAGGACCCTGTAAGACAGTTCGTGTGCACACGAGGAAGTGGGGGAGACCGTGTCCATAGACAGACGGCACGTTAAATGACGGATCGTTTACGTAGAAGTTTATAGGTGGTTTAGAATGTGCAGGTTTTGATAAAGGACCCTGTAAGACAGTTTGTATGCATACGTGGAAGTGGAGAAGACGGTCTCCATTAGACCGATGGCACGTCAAATGACGGATCGTACTACAAGCGATTCGCTTTGACTTTGCAAGGCTGTAATTTCCTAGCGTAAATTTAATTAGAATGTGCTGTACCTACATAATGAATGTGCTGGCGGCCGCGTATTGGCAAGCGCAGCGTAGGACGACCAGCCACAAGATGGTCCGATGACCTCATACAGGTGGCAGGAAGGCGCTGGTTGCATGCTGCTTCCAACCGGCCACTTTGGAAATCCATGGAGGAGGCCTATGTCCAACAGTGGACTTCTTGTGGCTGAGATGATGATGATGATGTACCTACATAAAAACCTTCCGTACCAACAAGAATCTCTATTTTACAGTGAACACCATATCAAAATCCAATCCGTAGTTAACAAGGAGTTAGAGACCGAAGATAGAATGAGGACAGACAGGAGTGGACATTTTTTTTAAACAACATTGGAAGGAAAACGAGAAAGGGGTCACCTGATGGTAAGTGATTACCACCGCTCATAAACACCCGCAACACCAATGAGATTGCAGATGCCAACTTAGATGGCTAAGTTGAATCACCTCTTGACCCAGTAATTCCACCGGCTGTCTTGCTCTCCACGCCGGGACACAACAGTGCAAGCATTGCTGCATAGTGGCAGGATTAGCGAGCAAGATGCTGGTAGCCATCCCGACGGACCTTGCACAAGGTCTACCACCCGCGAAATAATGAGATAGCGAGTTTGTTGTACTTTATTTTATAAGATAAAGAAAAGGAAAGCTAAAGAAGTTAAACATGGCATTTCTGATGGAAGGCGAGGACAATGCTTGGAATGATAGTACTGTACGCAGTCTGATTTTACTTTGGTACAGGGACCTTCCACTTATCCCCTTACCATTGAATACACTTCACGAAGGTGCTTTAAAACTCTGCAGTTAACGTTCTATCTCTCTTTTTCCGTGCCTATTTCCCATGTCTTTTGGGTTGGCCCTCCTAATCTTTTTACGCCAGTCTGGTCGTGTTTGTGTCATCTCAGGGTGTAGCCCCATCGTCTTCATATCTTTTTGTATTGTTCTAATCCAGGTGGTCGGTGTTCTACTGCGTCCCCGTTTCGGCTCTTCCATGTCCATAACTATTCTAGTCGTGTGACCTCATCATGGCGCATGACATGACCGTACCATCGTAGACGGTTCTCAGTTAGCTTAACTCACGCGCGTGCGATGCTTGCCGATATTTCAGTATGTACAATGGACCCGCGCTCTCAGTCAGTTTTGAAAAGCCCCTGGGAAGACGCGTGCGCACAAAGTGACCGCCATTAAACATGACCAGCTAACACCTGCATTCCAGTCAAAGACACACTCAAGTGTCCATGTTTATTTATTTATAGACATACATACATACTTGTATGAGCTGTAGACACTGGGAGTTTCTTTGAGGGTCTACTCTAGCAATCTTGCTATACAATTGACTACTATGGATGTCCGTCCATTATCAATCGTCATTCACAAATTTTTTTCTGTCTCCATGACTGTATTTTTAAAAACTTTTAATGCTGTTACATCGTAAATTTCAAAGATTTACCGTTTTTAAATAAGACATTAACTTTGATTCATTTTGCCTAAAGCTTTTATTTGGCTTATCATTAATTTGTTTCCTCGCAAATATGATAAAAACATTGCATGTTGCACGGGCGATACAGGAATTCTAAACATCAAGTCATTACAGCCCTCTGCTGACGGCTGTGGCTCGCTGGATTTAAATTAAACCACATACAACTTTTTTGAACTGTATTTTTAGATCAATTAAATTAAAGTATTACAGAGCTAATGCAACCCGTGATGGCCGACGGTGTTGCCATAACTAAAAATAATATTTTATGTGTGCTTCACACATATTCGCGACACAGCAAAAAAATAAAATTAAATAAGAAACAAAGGCTATGAACTTAGGCTAGGCTAAAGTTGCACAAATTATATATGCATGAGTCCTACTGCTTATACAGTTACAGTCAACACTATACATACTCAGGCTTTAAGATAATACAGATAGAAATATAAGTTTAAATTTTTTATATCAAAGAGTAACAGTGAACATTAACAAAATACTTTAAAATATAGCTACCTTAAGAGGCATGGTTTCTTAGTAAGTTACAGTAGGATATCATAGTAAGTAAGACTAATTAGTATTAATCAACATTAATAAACAAATTAAATGCCTTTACTCAGCACTAGCACTAATTAACTTAGGAACTTGTTTTAACAACACAACTTATTGTTTAAGACTTAAATTAAAATTACACACTTACAGTGAACATAGTCTCATTGCAAAACTTATGTAAAATAGAGAAAAACACAAGGTACAATTATGTTAGTGCATAACTTAGCAGCCACACTCTTGGCTTCATTTAAATAAATGCATGATAGTGAAACTATACATGACCTGCGAGGGCGCTGCTAGTTAAGACTGGAGTCTCAGTAAGTATTCTTATACATTAAAAATGTATAACTTAGAATAAGAATAGCAAATTTTAGCAATGTAGCTCACATAATAAATCTGGCAACAAATTAATAAATCACCACAAGTAACAGACAACCAAGTGCTACTTTTTAATTATTGTCATCAATGGGTAGTACACATACTTTAGTTACACTAGTGCGAATGATTGTGCCTTTTCCAGTTTTAACAGTTAAGGCTCTGACTTTACCATCACTTCCTGGGAAGGTGTCTACAACACGAGCAGTTGGCCATACCAAAGGTGGGGCATTGTCAGATCTCAACAAGACTAGCGTACCTTTTTTAATATTTGGAACATCCTTATGCCATTTTGGCCTGTTCTGAAGCTGAACTAGGTACTGTTTTGACCATGTTTTCCAGAAAGATTGAACAATTTGTGTGCATTGCCTCCAGTAAGATAGCCTATTTATAGGTATATCTGTCAAGTCAGTTTCTGGGTAAGATGATAGAGAGCTTCCAGTTAAGAAATGAGCTGGTGTCAGGTAAGACATGTCATTTGGGTCAATAGTTGGTAGGGACAGCAGCGGCCTTGAGTTCAAGATGCCTTCAATTTGTATAACTACTGAATTCAGTTCTTCATATGTAAATATTTTTTGTCCTACAACCCTCTTTAAATGGTATTTAGTGGCCTTAATTCCGGCCTCCCAGAGCCCTCCAAACACTGGCGAATAGCTCGGTATAAAACTAAATTCAATACCTACTGTTGAAGCAAAATTAATTACACTGTCTTGGTGACTTTTGTTGCTATGTAGCAAAAACAAATCATGTAACTGATTTTTGGCCCCCTTGAACGTTGATCCATTATCACAATAAATGATTGATGGTTTATTTCTACGCGAAATAAATCTTTTTAGACACTGTAGAAAACACTCTGTTGTCATACTTGAAACCAACTCCACGTGAATGGCCTTTGTGGTAAAACAAACAAACAAAACTATATAAGCTTTGTATATAAATGGCTTCCTAACACGGTGTAGTTTTATTTGAAAAGGTCCACCAAAGTCAATCCCTACTTTCTGAAAAATCCTACAAGGATTCACTCTGTCTGCAGGAAGTGATCCCATTAATTGGTTTGAAGCCTTAGCTTTCAACTTAAAACAAGTTATGCATTTAAAAATTACATGCTTTATTTCTCGGTTTCCATTTACTAAATAAAACCTCTGGCTTAAACTGGCAAAGATAAGTTTTGGTCCTGCATGTAATAAAAGCTTATGTTCATTTTGTATAATCAAATGAGTGATCACTGACCTTTTGGGCAGAATCATAGGGTGTTTTTGGTGGTAAGGTAAGACTGCATGTTGCAACCTTCCTCCTACACGCATGACTCCCATGCTGTCAATAAATGGAGTTAATGACTTTAAGTTTGATTTTATGGGACACTGTTTTTGCAAAGCTTGAAATTCCTGAATAAAATGCTGTTTTTGCTCAGCCCTGACAATAACTTTTAATGCAAAATCTAGCTCCTTGCAAGATAAATGTGAAATTTTTCTCTCATCCTTTTTCAATTTGCAATTGTAAAAAAATCTATAGATGTATGCAACTATCCGTTTTAACTTGTCAATGGATGAGTATCTTGAAAGTAAATCAAACGTTTTCTCTGTTGAAACAGCAGCCAGATTACATATTTTTGTTTCTGGGATATTTTGTGGAATTTCAAACTTTTCAGTGTGTTTATAATTTGCATCTTTTTATGCCTGTGGACCATGCCACCATAAATTATTTGATTGAAGCAAATGAGGCTCCACTCCCCTTGACAGACAATCTGCTGGGTTGTCCTTTGTATGGACATAATGCCATGAAAAGTTCTTTGTTAATTCTTGGATCTTCTTGACTCTATTTGCTATATATACAGACAACTTAGCAGGTTCTGTCATGAGCCAGGCTAAAACAACCTGTGAGTCAGAGTACAAATAAACATCAATTATAAAACCTAATTTTTTCATTTGTTGATACACCTTGCTCACTAAAATTGCTAATAGTAACGCACTATTGAGTTCAAGTCGAGGTGTACTTAACGGTTTTATGGGATTGATTCTAGATTTTGAACACATCAAGTCAACATGCACCTCTCCTTTTTTGCTGACAGTCCTCAAATACAAGCAGGATCCATTGGCCTTATTTGAGGCATCCGAGTACCCTACTAATTCCATGACTGCAATGTCATGTGTATTTAAATTTCTGTTTACAGAAATTGTTTTCATTTTTTCTAGACTGTCCAGAAAGCTTTTAAAATCATTATTTAGGTCAGTTGGCAATTCTGAGTCCCAAGAAACCTTTAATTGCCAAGTTCTTTGCATTATTATCTTAGCAGAAACAATAATTGGCCCTACCAAGCCTAGCGGGTCAAATATTTTTCCTATATAACTGAGCACTTGTCTTTTGTTATATTTATCAGTGTCATGTGACAAAAGTTGTTGTGGTGTGTCAATGTTTAATGTATCTGACTGCAATTTGTAAGTAATTCCTAAGGTTTTTACAGAAGCATTGTCATCACCGCAGAAATCAACATCAGACAAATTTTGAACTTCCTTAGGAATGTCATCCAACAACCTTTTGTCATTTGAGCACCACTTGTGCAGATTAAAACCACCGAGTTGCAGCAACTGTATCAGTTGGTTTTTCATTTCAATTAATTGGTCAATATTATTATTACCAAAGGTAGCGTCATCAACATAGGTGTTATTTAATAAAATGTCTGCAGCCAAAGGAAATTCATCTTTATGCCTATATGCAAGCTCATTTAAGCACCTAGTTGACAAATAAGTTGAAGCCTTTAAGCCATATGTCACAGTTTGCAACTGGATACACTTGACACTTTCCTCCGGACAGTCTCTCCACAAAATGTTTTGTAAGGCACAGTGACTAGGATTCAACTTTATTTGTCTGAACATTTTTTGAATATCAGCTATTAATACATACTTGTGAAGCCTAAATAAAATTAGGATGTTGAATAAGTCATTTTGAACACAAGGAGTATCAAGCATCAAATGATTCAGAGAGTGCCCTACATTTGTTACCATTGAACCGTCAAAGACAACCCTCAACTTTGTTGTTTTACTGTTTTCATTGTAAACAGGGTGATGAGGCAAAAAATAAGCCTTACCACTTTCAGTGTCATACATCTCAATGTCCACTTTTTTTGCATGCCCTAAAGCAAGATACTCATCAATAAAGGCCTTATATTTTTGAAATAAGACTGGGTCTTTTGAAAATCTTTTTTCTAGATTATAAAAGCGTTGTAGTGCCTGTGAGAAAGAGTTTCCCATATTTATTTTATCTAAATCTTGCTTTAGCGGCAAATCAACCTGAAACCGGTCATCTTTTAACATCACAGACTCTACAAAGATTTTTTCAGCCAGTGACTGTTCTGAAGTTGCCTCCCTATATGTTTCTGACACTTGTTCACACTTCCAGAATTGTTCCATAATATTTTCCATATTTTTTGAGTTATTTACTTTGGCTTCCGGCGGAGCCTCATAAACAGAAATATGACCACTGAACTGATTCTCTTGGCCCTGTCTGATGACACTGTTGTGAGGTACACTGCCAGCTATTACATAACCAAACTTTGTATTATGTAGATACAAACCTCCCGGAACAACTGGTAGTTGGTCACGCAGCAATATTTGGAAAAATATGTCACAACCTAACAGTATGCTGATTGTGTCACACTTATAAAAGTCAGGATCTGCTAAGGGTATATAAGGAGGCAGGTTAAGCCTATCTTGATTTATGTAAAATTGTGGCAGATTACAAGTTATGTTATCTATGACACTGCATGTTAGATTCAAACAATTATTGTTTGTTGTAGAATGCATTGTAAACTCTGCCTTTTGATTTATTTTGTTTTTAGACTCACAAATACCTACAAAGGTGGTTGAATCATCATATAATTTACAATTTATTTTGCCTACTAAGTCTTGCAAAATAAATGACACTTGACTACCCGAGTCACACAAGGCTCTGACATATAAATCATTACCATGGATATCTTGTAACCTTACTTTAATTGTAGGTAATAAAACACTTTTATTTTTATTTGTAGACAATGAAACTGAACTAGGCATTCCTGACTGTGTTACCTTAGTATCCTCCAACAACAAACCAACAGAATGTGGCTTGTCTGGCTGTCCAGCCTCATCTTGATGTAATAAGGGGTTGTGATCTTTTTTACACACTGAGCACTTAATATTGAGCCTACATTTAGTGCTGTGACTGTTTAAGCACAATACACACAAATTGTTCTTTTCAACATAGTTGACCCTTTCTAAAATGGCAGCAAGTTTAAATTTTTCGCACTGGTGCAACCTATGATACTTACTTTCACAAAAATTACACTTTGGTATTTTCTTGCCTGTCTGTTTACTCGTGGTGGTTGCTACCAAGGATATCCTGCGGCTACTTGCTGCATTGTTGTGGCCTTGTGTGCTGTCAGACAGCGCCTCTAGCGCACTTGCCCGTTGCTCTAGAAAGGTAAGAAAAGTATTTAAACTCGGCTCTTTATCTTTTAATTCTAAGTGGAAGCACCTAGAAGTATATGTGTCAATTTTACGTTGCAGAATGGCAATCAATATATAATCCCAGTGCTCAGTTGGCACATCCATATTTTTTAAAGCTCCCAGATGTTGTCTGGTTTTAGATATAAGCTCACGCATGGCTGGAGCAGTGCATTTTGTTATTTGCGTTATGTCAAGTAAAGCGTTAATGTGCGCATTCACAATCCTATTTTTGTTATTATATCGGTCATCCAGTAGCTTGAGAGCAACATCGTAATTGTCCGGCGTGAGGTTAAGGTGCTTTATGAGATCAGCGGGCTCACTTGAGAGCAAAGACTTTAAATAATAAAACTTGTCACACTTAGACAGCCTTGTGTTTGTGTCAATGACACTTTTGAAAAGATTTATAAAATCTAGGTAGTCACTCACCTTGCCGCTAAACTTTGTAAGTGAGATGGGTGGTAAGCTATTGGAGCTCCCGTTTGCCATCGGCGCCTTGTCGTTAGATTTGTTACCTGACTTTAATTGAATGAGCTGTTCGAACAGACTAAGAGCTTTGAGGTATTTTTCCTCAATCTCGGAGAAGTTTTCACTATTTCCTTCATCTAGAACAGAAACATCAATATTTAGAGAACAATACTCCTTGAACGCCTCTACCAGCCTATCCTTGTGGACCACAATTTCAGGTAACTTACACGAACACTCTTCATCGGTTTGTAATTTTACAAAGTTGAAGGAACGAGTAATTGCACCCTTTGCTTGCCCTCGGGCCGCAACTAATCTTTTTAAATCTGCCATCATGCAATACAAATACTTTTTGCCGTGCAATTTACAATGAATAACAGAAATTTAATGTTTTTACAACAAACAGTGAGCACAATAAACAAAATGGAAGAAAGATAGAATGCTTTGCCACGCGTCACACGATTGCGCTGCTACAAAATGGCCGAAGACGCGACACGACGCGAAACGAACATAAACGATGCGCAGCTCGCAGGCACGACGAAATGCTCAAGCGCCGCTAGTGAATCTTGTGTCTTCCTCCAACTTCGCTGTGATCACCGCTCTCAAACTCGGACCGCTCTTTCTAACTGCGACTTCTTACTTTTGTAGTGTTCTGCTTCGCTCAAGTTCGGAACTAGTCGGGAATGCTCGACTGCCGAATAGTAGCGAAAACGACCGAATGCCACCGAATGAGTCCGGAACCGGAAGTATGCTTAGTTAACACAAATAAGGCACTTTTTATTGTTTTATTTAGCATTTAGCTAACTAAATAATTTAGAGTTCACAAATTTTAATGAACAGTTTTTTATGCAACCAGGAATTTGTGGCGTTTTTCTCTTGGCATCACTTTGAAAATGCATGTAAAATGTACACGGCCTACGAGAGTCACACACAATTTTCTTGGAAATCGTCTTGTTGCACAATTTTTATTTTTTAATTGAGATGAAAAGTTTATTAAAAGCTGCACACAAGTCCCATCGGTATCGCCATGAATAACACTTTATCCGAACGAACCGGAAAACTGCGCACTCACTTAGGAAAACAAAGTTTTCTATTATTGCACACGTGCTTTGGCGTGGCAGCGTACTACACCAACTAAAAGTTGTTTTTTACGCAGAAAACAATGTCCAACACTTTTACTTTTCTTCGTCTCGAAGGACCATTATGTGGCTCGCTGGATTTAAATTAAACCACATACAACTTTTTTGAACTGTATTTTTAGATCAATTAAATTAAAGTATTACAGAGCTAATGCAACCCGTGATGGCCGACGGTGTTGCCATAACTAAAAATAATATTTTATGTGTGCTTCACACAACGGCTTGAAGCTTCTACTAGACTCTCATCGGTATTTTTTTATTTACCGCCCTTAATGCACAATGTACTATTAGAAAATTATTATAGATAGGGTTAAATTTTACGTAGTAAGGTATACTTGACTACAAAATCTAGAAGATATAAAATATTGTTTTGAAACAATAAAATAACCCTGGTTTATACAATAATATTAATCATACATCTTATGAACGTACAAAGCTGTGTGCAATAGATACTTTAAAGTGAAATTACAATTAGTAACGAAATAGGCAAGTCCTTACATATCGGTGTCAGATGTGGTTAAGTCCATTTCAGCCAATAGAGACGCTTTGTTCCCTTCAGTTCACGCTAAATCATCCTCGATGGACTTGTCCATTGTTGTGTCTAGACTTTTAGACCCCTGAAATACTACAACATGCCACTCCTACTGCATCACACGCACTCTAGTTTTAGGGCCGCTCGGTAAGTCAGGACAGTTGCTATTGGTATGAGAACGTCTATAGTGATGTAACCATGTGTGCAATCATGTTCATTCTAGTCGTTGCACCATAGCAGTGACTGGTGTTCTTCAACTTATTCAGGGTGTTTCCCCTCGGTTGCTGTCGACTTGCTGCATTCGTCTCGTGTAGCAACACATGCTGAGTGGAGATCCCTTTTTTGGTGACAAATTGTATCACCATCTATAGTTAAGTTATAAATATTCTGTAAGTTTGTTTTTGTAAATGGTGGTGGTACTATGAGACTAAATAAAAATATTTTCTTTCTTTCTTTGAAATCATTTAATTAGATTCCACATACTACCGACGTTTATTTCAAATCCATCAAACCTCAACCCCAATTGAACTGGGGTAAAACACACAAGTAGCAGATGATTGCAGCGGTCAGACTCCCGTCGATCGATGACGTTTGACCCCTTTACCTGCCCCCCTTCCGTCCGTCTTGAAATCCGCTGCAACTCTGATTAAGGGGGAGGACGTTCGACGTACATTTTTTTAAATCCCCTCGCAATACATAGATGGCGTAAGTTAAAAGCCTCTGACTTTCTGTCCGTTTTTTGTCTGTGGCCCCGGAGCTCCGAATAACCGATTTTAACGAATTTTGCTTGCTCTGGAGTTTTACGTATTAAGAGAAATGTTTCTTAGACATCGACTATCCCAATTGTCAAGGTCGTATCTACAGAAAATTGCTAAAGAAGTTTGTGTTTTAAATATACTTGTATTAAGTCAGAAATTTAAGACATTGTCATCCCGTAGATTCAACTTTTTTCATTGGTACAGTCGAGTCATGTTGGTTTGCAATTTTTAATTTAAATTAAAACTGTTTTCCATGTGATGTTAATAAAAAGTATTGTCCCATCTTGGTCAGTCGTGTGTTGTCTTGTCTCCTTTGATGGCGAATTGTCTGGCGGTTTATGAGACGTTTAACTTTTAATATGCATGGGCGTTTATGCGTGCTTTTGTTTTAAGCAAAAAGTTTACCAGGCGTAAGAATAGCAGTTAATATATATAATACATTACTTGGTATAACAGGTCACGTATAATAAGTCTGTCGATCACAAGTCAAGTTTTAATTGAATAGCTTAGCAGGAGTAGAGACATGAGAAACCGAAAAAGGGCTGACTTTAACTTGTTTCGTGTGATAAATGGGAAAAGGTTTATATTTGACACAAACGGAGAAAAAAGTCAAAACTGAGGCCATATTGAGGAAGGCCTCAAAGATCGCCACAACGCTGCAACGCCTGGCCGCTGCTTGCATCCAGCGGATTCCCTCATCCATCATCTGATCGTCACGCAGTCCATCTTGTGGCGATTCTGCCAACACTGCGTCACATAGCTCGTAATTGATGACTGATGGGATCAAAGAGTTCTCGAGTATATATGTACAACAGAAGAATTCTTTAACATAAAACTACCGTGAGACTCGGACATATTAATAATAAAAATGGATCACTCGTGTAATCCATGTATGTACCTATCCATGTAGCTGTATGTATATCCGTTGTCTAGTACCCATAACACAAGGTTTACTTAGCTTGGGACTCGGTCAATTGGTGTAAATTGTCCTGAGATATTTATATGTTTGAGATGATGAAATTCAAAGTCGAGAAGTGCCCGACATGATTCGGACCAGTCCGTGGTTCTTAATCATGAGCCCCAGCGGTGGTGGCGCGACGACGACAGCGGGGCTCATGATTAAGGACCACGGACTGGTCCGATTAGAACAATTCTTCTTAAAATCTAAAATAAACGAACATAAATGGGTACATTTTCAAACTCCAGACCTTTGATGTAATTTGTATGGCACTCTTTTGGTAAAAAAAAACATGGAAACGGTGATAATTTAAGAGTGCTCCGCCGGTACACGCTTAAAGAAGACACATTTTCGCAGGTGCGCTTACCCTTTATCATCGCTACCAACATTTAGTAAACAAAAGATGCGCCATACAAAGTACACAAAGGTCTACATTTTGAAAATATACCCAAATATGAATTTTAAACTCTTTTTAAAGGACATCTTGAAACTTCCCCTTAACATGGCGGGTGGCGAGTACAATCTGCCATCCTTTGTCCGTCTCGCGTCACCCGCGCCATTTTATATCTACCTATTTATACATACTCCTATCATACCTTTTTATATCTACCTCGTCGCACTTCACTTCAGCTCGGCATACGGAGATAGGTTTTCTAACAGGAGCTTCTGCTTAGTTATGGATCTAGATAGCTTAGAACTTATGGGAGAACGGATTTGTATTTTTATAAGCCTTTATTTTAACTTCACTTGTCGTTTTATGTTTAATATAATTAAATCTCAGTGTTTACTCGCTTTCCGGTGTTTGTCTGAGGTGAAATTTCGCGTATTTTGTTCGTTAGAGGAAAATGCAATGAATATCATGATGTTATTGAATAGTTTATGGCTTGGTTAGATAAAGATAGACAGAGGATACAAACAGGATGCAATAAGTAATCAAGGTGTACGGAAGCAGGACGGTGAAGACTAATTGAATGTGTACATATTCATAAAAAACATGATTATGGTGTCAAGTAGTCTTCACTAGTTCTAGGTCAGTTATATATTTGTTTTAGCAAATCTCCTGACATGTGTATCTTAATATCGACTAGAAGATCTCCACCTACACTGCAATAATGGACCTGGCTGATTATGAAAACAAAAAAAAATTAAGTCCTCAGACGCAAGCTCAGTTGTAACACATTTTTAGTTTATATTTGAGACGTGAAGGTGTTAATAATAAAAACGATGAAATTTTAAACAAAAGTAAAAAATATATTTTGAAGTTTAATTCAATCGACAAAATTTAGCTGTCTTCTTTCTGTCTGGTACATTTGACATTGTTGTTAATTTTGTATGTGATGGATTATTTGAAATTGTTTTAATTAATATTAAAATACATTGTTAAAATTTGATAGCTAGCTTAGCATTATTCGCTACATTTATGTTCTGTCTACTGCTACTGTTGACAATTAGTGACAATAATTTTATTTATTTATTTCTATTTTGATTCACTATCTGAATAACGAATCTAGCTACTGTGTGCAGCATAATAATACATTTGTACGCAAATATCACAAAAAACTGCAGAATTCAAGGAACATTACAAGTCACAATCAAGGAAAGAAAATTCAAAGAAAACTGTGCCAAAGTTTCTAAGAAATACGACCTTTTCAACTCATTTTCATATTTCGAGCTATCGGTTGGGCAAAACAAATCCACAACTCACAGTAATACCCGTGCAGCGGGTGCAGTCTGCAAGAGCCACTAGATATGGCAGTGGATTATCTTTGGTAGACTGGAAAGTTTGCTGTAAAAATAGCTTTTATCTACACATATATCATAAATGCTCTATAATGCGTTCAAAAATCGTAGGCAATGACCAGCATTATAACAACCAATATTATTAAGAGAATTTTTCTAATTTGTTTCTATATTTGTTCAAATTCATTTTTTATTGCATTATTTTTATGTGTACAGTCTGTTGATATTTAATAGGTACCTAGCACTAGTAGCTAGTAGCAATGCAAGTCATTGCCGTATGGCTTCTGAACCCATTATAAAGTACTTATGATATGTGTGTAGATAAAGTAATGTATGCAACTGTACATAATTAGGTCTTAAAACACTCGTGTGATGGTATTATGAAACTCGCTGACGCTCGTTTCATAAAACCACACTCGTGTTTTAAGACCCCTCATTATGCAACAGTTGCATAAAATGCTATTAAATAGAAAAACAAAAGTGAAGACACTTGGATCAATTATTTAGTGTAGATAAAATATGACTGACATGCAAAGCCGTGGTAGGTCGCTAGTAACTTATAAAATAGTAAGCATAGTTATTTAAATTTTTATAATAAACTTAATTCCTGAAAATTTCTTTGTTGCCTTTTTTTAAAGATGTGTTCTGAAATCATAGTATACCGTCTCATTATAGTGAGCGTGGCGTCACCCCATAGGTTTAGGTTTAAGGTTTTTTAGTTTTAGTTCAGGGGCCCACTGAAAATCAGCACTGCTGACTGCAGCAGCATATGCTGAGTGGTGTCCCTTTCAGCAACAATAGTGTAATTTCGTACCTTTATTTTTTCTGTTAGCTGAATAAATATTTTCTTTCTTTTTTTCTTAAATCTGGAAATCGTACTTCAAATAGTCCTGCTCCTCTATCTCGCTTTGCTTTTTCGCTTCTTCCTTTTCTTCACAACGAAGAAACAGCGACGAGGTAAAATGAAGTTCCAATTTCGAATTATGTAGCACCACCCTGCACTGAGATCACGGCCCTACAAATTCATATCATTTTGCCTAACCCAATGAGCAAAATGCGCCTTTAACGCTGCTTTCGCGTAGCAAAAACAACCTTCCTGAACTTCTTTGGCGAAAAACTATTTCTTTCATTTCCAGTGACAATTCCTCGCTTCCGTGTGCGACTATTTACTACTGCTTACTGGGACCGGGTCTCATAAAATTCTATCACCCGTCCGTCCGTCCCCCTCCCCGTTAATTCCTTCCACTGCAGTTGTATTTATTGAGGGGGGTGCAACCTATTCATGCAGAAGTTTTTTAAGCTCAGTTTACGTAGTGGCCAGGAACAAGTTTACTAACAAATACTGGTAATTAAGGTACCGTCTCAATTGACATGCTTATTGACATGCGTTAGGAATCGATTTTATCCGTGCAGTTGTTGACATCATGGTCTCTCGTTTATACTCGTATGTTTTTTTTTATGAAATAGGAAGGCAAACAAGCAAATGCGTCACCTGATGGTAAGTGATCATTGCCGCCTATAGACACCTGCAACAACAAAGAGAGGGCAGATGCGTTGCCAACCCAGAAGGCTAAGATGGAATACCTCTTGTGCCAGTAATTACGCCGGATGTCTTGCTCTCCACAACAGTGCAAACACTGCTGCTTAGCGGCAGGATTAGCGAGTAAGATGGTGGTAGCGATCCGGATGGACCTTGCACAAGGTCCTACTACCCGCCACCCGCTTCGTATCTTCTCGTCCTTTATCGGGTCAATGTCAATATCTGGGACAGTTTAGTTAACAATCACAAAATGTAAACATGTGAGCCGATTAAAAACAGTGTAAAGCTCTAGCATGCAGCATGGATATGAAACTTGTTCGGGAATAAATCATCTGCTTTTCATTTTATTTTTATTTCATAGCGAATATTTTAAATTTTTCGCACTTAAATTATGACCTAAAATTGTGATTTTTTTAACTACTACAATATTCTTTAATAAATAAAATTTTGCCTGAAATAATAATTATAGGTCCGTCCGGTTGGCTACCACCATTTTTACAGTATGTGCCATTTTGCTTGCTAATCCCAGCCGCTAAGCAGCATTGCTTGCACTGTAGTGTTCCGGCGTGGAGAGCAAGCTAGTGAAATTACTGGCACAAGAGGTATTGCATCTTAGCCCTTTGGGTTGGCAACGCATCTGCAATCTCCTTGGTGTTGCGGTTGTCAATGGGGGATGGTGATCACTTACCATCAGGCAATCCACTCGCTCGTTTGCTTTCCTAATTAATAAAAAAAATGGATACAGTATTATTACGAAACTGAAATGTATTATTTGAGTAACGGTTCAATATTTTAGATTTTTGCTCTTTTTCAATCTTGTGGAGCTGATCAAAAAAGACTCTAATTTTAATTCCAACTTATATTTCAGCGAACACAGTTTTTTGAGCGAGTCAACGCCCTTTTACACTTTCCATTTGGTTGGTTAGTGGGATAACGTAGTCAGCTAACCCCACTAGGTCACCTCAGGCTGGCTGCACCGAATTTATTAACCCTAAAATGAAACCCCTGCAATCTCAATAGCCTATATGTGTGCAAATTACCCCAACCGACTCCAATATACGATACCGTTCGTACAGCGTGTCGTTTTCAGTTTTCGATTTGGCACGCTCAAGCGCATTTGAAGATCGCATGAAGTTGTTATGAAATTTTTAAGTAATGTTGTTTTGAGATTGTGTCACGATAGCATTTGGTAGAAGTTTCTTTTATATGAAAGCATACGACTGAAATCGAGGCAACCATGACAACTACTAGTTAAAACAATGTCCTACGTGTCAAGCACTGGAACGGTTATTTTATAATATTTGTTATAATGGCAATGATACGAAAACGCTAGAATAAAAAGATCGCTTACTTTATATAATTAATAGATTAATGAAAAATGTTTTAGTTTGTCAGTACGCCATTAGTTCAAGTATCAAACGGTCGTACTATCTGATCCGGATGATGCCTCGTATAGAGGCGAAACGTGCGTTGATCGTGTTATTTTAGTGTTTAGTGGTGGTGGTGTATAGTTGAGTCTGTGTGATATATGTTGTTTCGTGTGGAAGCGGAGGAGGGAGGGTTTTGCATGAACATGCATGAATGTTTGCATGACGCGGCTATCTTGCACGAGCACGGCACTGGTTCCGCGGAGTAGCAAGGTAATTTGTTCCAGTTTGTCTCTTGTATTAAAATAAGAAAAACCACACATAAAGTCGTCAACGTACAAAAGATACCAACCACAATTAAAGCCCTAAACACCTCCGCAGGGTCATCAGCGCAGGTAAACAAAGCGACGCATTAAGAGGGTAGATTAGCAAAAACCGGTGAAATACGGCGGCGCTTGTAAATTTTCTTACACCCCTGACGGCCGCCATCGACAGCGCTGACGGGAGTAGCGTCTGCAAAAATGGTAAGGAAATAATTTTCATTTTTGTGTTTTTTTTGTGAATAATTTAGTGACACAGAGTTATGTTGATCAGGTAACTGTAAAGGTAAATGTCGTAGCGTACAGTCAGCGTCAAATATACCAGAGCGGGCAAGGTGGTCAAAAATATCTAAATACGCCCGAGCGTATTTGACAATAGAGTCGAGTTCAGATATTTTTGACACCTTGCCCGCTCTGGTATATTTGACGCTGACTGTACAAGGCCATTGGAACTTGCAGTTGTAGGTAGAAAAAGGTACCAGGAATAGAGCTGACTTGTCAAAGAGTGCTTTTATTGCGTTTTATAAAGCAATACCTAACTCAGGCCCTGCGTTCTCGCGTTAATCGAGACTTATCTCACACTCAAGATATTATGTCAAAAAATTACAAATTTCAAAGGGCTCTGATAGTTTTTTCGACATACCACGAACGGGACTTTATCTCCACTGCCGCGATAATGACCGTCTGATTCATGGCTTGAGGTGCTTAAAACTACTTATTTCAGAAGGTTATAAGTAGCATAGGGTTAAAAATATATCTTTTTTTTTTCACCTGAATATTTTGGAACACTCGTTTACCCGCAATTTAATGAGGTCGACTTTGTCTCGTTGTTCTACATCAACGTCGAGCTCGGCATCGAGACGGCTCTATCTCGCTCACTCGTGCTAGTGCCCTAGAGCAAGACAAAATGCTGTCCCGTCACCCCTAGCCCCAGTTCATGGCGCTTTTGACTACAATAAGAAGGTACGTGTCTAAAACACAATACGCCATCGAGCTTGTAACTTTCCTGCTCACCGTACCTCCCCAATCCGTCCCGTTTTCGTTCGAGCCGTTACTAAAGCGCCTTTTTTAATCTCTATAAATCAAATTTATGACTTGTGTAAGCTTTCTGTTTTATTTACCCTTTTATAATTTTGTTGCTTGCCTACATACTTGTGCTGTAGGTAATTTTGTAAGGGATGAGATTGGAGCGGAGGCGCTTTGGCGGTTTAAATTGGACTAAAAAAAGTGCGAGAAATTGTACTTTTTTTGTAAGTATGTTCGCGCTAAAGGTCCCAAAAACGTTATTCCTCAATTACTAAGTTAATGTTAGTTTTTAGGTTTGTTGGTTCATAATTCAACTTTATCCTTGTTTTTAAATTCGTGTCAAATAAATAAAATTACCATTATTTTAAAAAATTCTAAAGAAATTTAAACAGCGCCTCTAGCGACGGATATTGAAACTAAATTAGATGCTTAGTATGTCTCATGTAGACTTACGAGCAGGGGAGCGGTTCTCTAAGTGGACTAGCAACAAGTTAACGCTGGGGTACCGCTCTGTCTTACTCTAGCGCGCTAGCTCGAGTGAGCGAGATAGTTGTACACTGTAAATCGCTTAACACTCGTAACTTACATGCTCAAATTATTGTAAATCGCTTAACACTCGTAACTTAAATGCTCAAATTATTGTAAATCGCTTACCGCTCGTAACTTATGAGCTCAAATTATTATAAATAGACATAGACGCAGTTGTATTTGACATCAAAATAATAGGTACAGAGACAAAAATTTTGTAAAACTGAAAATTACATTTCGTTATTATAGTGGTGATGTCAAAAAGGGGCTCGACTCGGCATTATGTTGCAATGAGTTAATGCACTACAGCGCTGATTTTCAGTCAGAACCTTCGTATTTTTGGATTAAACGTGCTGGACCGGTATCAGTATGTACTGTGTAGTAATAGTAATGAATATTTAGAGACTACGTAATAAATAAATAACACAGTAACACTGAGAACGCAAATTAAACACTGACATAATTGCAAAGCACACGATGGATTCATTAATAAAACAAAGAAATGTGGAACTGAGTAAAGGTAGTTTGTAGGTATTAAAGATAAGACTCAATAACTTTTCCACCTAGGTGTACCGTTTGCTGTACTTTAAGCAAATGACTATACGTTTGACGTTTGAAACTGCAAGCAGTGCAAATCGCTTACCGTTCGTAACTTACGAGCTCAATTTTTTGTAAACCGCTTGGTGCTCGTGACTTTTTTCGGGTTTTTGTCGCTCGCTTACATCTGCGATCGCGGGGCGGTAGGTAATTAATTCAGGCTTTGTGCCACGTGTCACCCGTCTTTGTCTAATGATGTATCGCGTAACGCCTTCGATTGAAAAATCGTAATGGACGCTTCGATTTCGGGTACACGTGTTTTTAATTGTCATGATTTGTGAAACGGTCTTTGTTTTGAAAAAGGGACGGACCATTGAGATATTCGATCGACTCTACAGGTATTTTTTACATTTAAAAACCACTCTTTATTACCTAAGTAAGGTATTATACGCTGTGGTATCCAATCCGTAGACCGAAAAATCTTAGACGAAATTTCACAAATTTCTTTCACATCTTATTTTTAACTCCAACCATTCATTTTTCAGGACATGTTACACAGACCCAAAATATTAGGTTAGACTAAACTTATGACAACCTGAAAAATTAGACTTTAGCTAGCAGGAAATAACAAGGATGCAAAATGAAAATATACAAATTGTTACGTTTGCAAAATATTGCACTGCAAATCATAAATGAAGTTAATATATTTTCTTGTCATTTAATAATACTGTTTTTATAGTAAATTGGGTGTAATTTTATGAAACAAGGTTTACAAGTTTTATTGTATTTTCTTCAGCAAATTACTAGCCGGTGTAATTACAGGCACAAGAGGTATTCCATCTTAGCCCTGTGGGTTGGCAACGCATCTGCAATCTCTTTGGTATTGCGGATGTCTATACGCGGTGGTGATTACTTACCATCAGGTGAGCCACTTGCTTGTTTTCCTTAATATTTCAGAAAAAAAAAGCAGTAAACATAAATGGGTGCCTAGTGACAGTTTGTTAGCCTCAACGCTAGGTAGAAACTACAGAATGTATGAGTTTGACACTTACAGTTAACACATTTTGACGTTTGGTTTCGCCCCCTTACGTCAAATCCAGAACATTGTCGTTTCTACTGGCTTTTACGCTAAGAGAATGTCACCTAGTCTAGACACACTGGTTTATCATCGCTGCGGTTACTGAATAAGTTATGATAGGTAGTTGCCATTTTAATTTTCATTCATAAACACGTAAGTACAGAACGATCACTGAAAATTCTTCTAGGTATTAGTCGACTAAGATCATTTTTGATTTACATTGCTTCTTCGGACGGTTAAATGATACTTGACCTGCAATGTAAAAGCAGCAATGGACTTCGCTTCATTTTATGACATTTACTTTAACAGCAGAAGTCACTTCTCAAAATAGTTTGTTCTGTGTAAAATTATGTGTCACTCCAAATTGATGCAAATGACTTATCAGTAAACATTATTAATAAGTAAAATGACTACACTTATAAAATTTTACGGAAATAAACAATGTTGAATAACCGATCAACAAACAATCTACGAGTACAACGCTAATTTAAAATTAAAACTATCTAATTCACTTTGCCCCGTTCTCCCCTTACTACACAAAATGTTCCCTTTGACGGCCAGTAGCTACGTCATGCACACAAAGCAGGCGATTACATGGAAAAAAAGAGCGCTTAAAAGGGGAGAGAGGGGGGGAAATGCAAATATGAAATATGAAAATGAAGATGGCATGTAATAAAAGTGATATAGAGGACTCGGTTGGGCCATTCCGACGTTGGGTACGCGTCTCGTCAGGTTTATGCCTGGCCGTCTATCATCGCTTGACACTCACGGTTGCCTCCTTGGGGCTAGAATGGCCCCCGGGCCCCCTCGTGGGGGCAGGGGGAGTGGGGGCTTGTCAGATTTATTATTTCAATGTTGACGCGAGCGGTCGGCGTGTGCGTCTGATTAGTGTTTGACCTCATTTAAGGTTTTGCTTTCTCTATGTTAGTTTTGAGTTTTTAGTACCTATTCCGTTTGAGGGTTACGTAGTCGATTTAGAATCGTTTGTATACTTAATTTTTAGTGTTGTAATATACATGCTAATTGCTCGCTAATCCTGCCGCTAAGCAGCAGTGCTTGCACTGTTGTGTTCCGGCGTGGAGAGCAAGACAGCCGGTGTAATTACTGGCACAAGAGGTATTCCATCTTAGCCCTCTGGGTTGGCAACGCATCTGCACTCTCTTTGTTGTTGCAGGTGTCTATAGGCGGTGGTGATCACTTACCATCAGGTGACCCACCTGCTTGTTTGCCTTCCTATGTTGTATAAAAAAAATTAAGTGCCATAACACTTAAGTTTGAGTGATTTGGCCTGTCATTGTGACAGGGTTCTACGGTGGTACGTGGTAACATTACCTCGGATATAGAGGACTTGGGATTGTTCACAGTATTTAGACAGCCTTATGTCAAAGTTACTGTGAAAACGTTTTATTTAACTCCATCCACCATTGTTTATTTAATTACCTAAGTTTATGAACACTTGTATCACAAGATGACAGAGACAGAAAAAAAAGTTATTTTACTCCTCACACAACAAACTAATGAGCTCTGGAGACCTTACTTACCAGGAGGAACACCATTGCAAAAGCAACGTTAACTACGCGGTAAAGTGTAGGTCCTTCTCCAGACGGCCACTTCAAATTCCAGCCGAATAATCCTCCTTACCTCTCTAAAAATATCGTTATGCATAAACCCTTCCCAAACAGTAACAGCGAGCCATCTAAAATTCTAACTCCGAAAACAACTGACGAAAATTTTTAATTACCATAAAGAAGGCTTAACTGGCGTAGGGTCAGCAAATTCTGCAGCGCCGCAGCGACGCAAACAAGGTGGCTTAATAGAGCGCCCTAACTCGGCGTAAGCTTTTTGATATCTCCGATACTGGTGCAGCTCGGGTAGGGTTTGCAAAAAAGTTTTTTATATGTCAAAGTCAAAGTCAAAATATTTTATTCAGATTAGGCTTACAGGTAGCACTTATGAATGTCAAAAAATTTACCACCGGTTCGGAAAAACCTCTGATGAGAAGATACCGGCAAGAAACGAGGTGATGTACAATTAAACTGCTGTAGATGGACGTTCGCGTTTTTCTAGACGACATCGAACGGGTTAGTTTTAATAGTGCAGTGTTGGCTGCGGCTGGAGTTGTGTACCGAGCTGAGGTACGTTCGATTTCCAAATGTCACCGCGGATCTAGCAAAGTTTTGGTGTCTTTTTTTCTTAATTTTTCTCGGGGGTTCAGTGCTATTGTATTATTATTCTAGTAAATTTTATATGGTTTTACAGCATGCTTTCATGCTGTCTGGTTTCAGTTTCTAACCGGCTTAATAAAAATGAAAGAAGAGATTTTCAAATCGACGACTACATTAATTTTGTTATATTTTTATTTGTATGGATATTTAATTGTATATTTTGCAGGTGGTAGGATCTTGTGCAAGTTCCGTCCGGATCGCTACCTTGGTTGCTAATTCAGCCGCTAAGCAGCAGTGCAGTGGCAGAGAAAAACAGCCGGTGAAACAACAAGAGGTATTCGATCTTAGCCGTGATCACTTACCATCAGGTGAGATACTTCCTCGTTTGCCTTCTAATTTTATAAGAAAATTGTTCCCTGATTACTCGGAGATAGCTAAAGCGATTTGGACGATTTTTTGGCTACTTAAATAGGATTTTTAGGCTTCGAAAGTATCAGTCTACCTTTTTTGCTGGCTGTACGTAAAAAGGCTGGTGTTTAGCGCGATCTTTACTGCGCGCTCGGTCGCGTACATCAGCCGACTGCAGGTGGGTGCATCTGCACATGCAAATGTGCTTCGAAAGAACGCGGTGGAGATGCACCTTTATATACTCCTAGAATTACAGTGTGAATTATTTCTCGGAAATATTTTTTATGGTATTTTTGGCAACAAGTTATGCATCAATGTAGAAGCTTTATTTGATTTATTTCTTAATTCTAGTTCTGATAAATAATCACAAACACAATTTAAAAAAGTGAATTAAACAAGTATAGTTTAGAGGTCACTGCAAAATAACCTAGTTACCGTAAGCAGAGGCAACCCCTTAAAAATCAAAAATGCAATTTCCGTAAAATCAAAGCAATTTATAAAATTCGCAGTGACTGGCAACGGGATCTGTGGCTTAATAGGTTAGAGCATGGCACTAAAGACAGTGGTTGCAGGTTCGAGTCCTGCCAGATATCCTATGTTTTTCTTTATGTTGTCATTGCATATCATTTTAGTAATTTGAATGTTTTACATTGAAAATAAAACCGAAACTTCGGTAATAAAAAATCTATTTGTTTACATGTTAATCAAATTCATCAGAACCCAGCTGTAAGGTAACGGTCCCAGTCTTTGACAGTCACCCAAAAATCGACAAAAAGACACTGAAACACGATTAAAAACGAGAAACAATGATGTCAACTACTGGTAAAACAATGTCCTACGCATGTCAACCACTGGTACTACCCTAGGCATCTTCACATTTACAATGTGAGCCGTATTGTTAAGTATTTTAATGTGCTCCCGCGCAACAATGGGCAAGCTTTGCATGTGAGATACTGGCTAGTACTTACGGGCGCTTTAAATAGTCGCTAAGTACTGCTGTTAAGGGTAAGCAACACGACATCAAATAAATTAAAATAAATAAATAAATAAATATCTTAGGACAATTTACACCAATTGCCCTAGTCCCAAGCTAAGCAAAGCTTGTGTTATGGGTACTAGACAACGGATCAACATACTTATATATAGATAAATACATACTTAAATACAAATAACATTCATGACTCAGGTACAAACATTCGTGTTCGTCACGCAAATATTTGCCCATACCAGAATTTGAACCCGGGACCTCTTGCACAGGAAGCAGACACATGTGCCACTGTGCCATACAGGTCGTCAAAAACCGAAATCACACACAGTGCTTTTACATACGTCTTTTATCTACAAATGTCACTGTGCCAATGTGAACACCGACAGCTTATACTTAATCCATTCCGCAAAATTGTAAACTGTCGAATAGTTGTTTTTTTTATGAAATAGAAGGCAAACAAGCAAGTGGGTCATCTGATGGTAAGTGATCACCACTGCCTATAGACACCCGCAACACCAAGAAGATTGCAGATGCGTTGCCCAGAGAGCTAAGATGGAATACCTCTTGTGCCAGTAATTACACCGGCTGTCTTGCTCTCCACGCCGGAACACAACAGTGCAAGCGCTGCTGCTTAGCGACAGGGTTAGCGAGCAAGATGGTGGTAGCGATCCGGACGGACCTTGCACAAGGTTCTACCACCCGCAAAACTACCGCAACTGTATATTATACCGCTTCCGCAAGTACTTCACTCTTTATTGACAAACAATACAATTTATTTACATTAAAAAAACATTAAAAAGATAACAGGTCGTCTGCGTTGGCGCTGTCGCCATGCGGAGAAGACCCTCCCAGTTCGCACAAGGGTTATAAAAGCTGTATATTAGCTGTTTATAAAGGTATCGCTTCTATAGAGCTACTATACAGCTCTAAAATCCCCGGAGGCGGGGAGCAGTCTTACAATATGTTGTATTCATTTTTATGAAGGCTTGTATTCGATAAATGAATATTTTAATTATTATGAATGTGCTACATAATTAGCTTAGCAGATGCGACATTACAAACATTTTTTTTTTACTGAACTTATTGAAATTATTGATATGACAACATTATATTAGATACTTTTAAGTAATTAGTTATTGACATTTTCTTGCATAATTGTAGGGCATTTAAGCCATAAACATTAATTTTTGCATGCCAGATGCTGTCGGAATATGTGGAACTCTAGTTATTAAGTCATCTTATTGTATACCATATTTTGAAGCAAATTAACAATTATTCTAATCTATTCTATTTTATTCTATTCTATTCTATTCTATTCTATTCTATTCTATTCTATTCTATTCTATTCTATTCTATTCTATTCTAAGAAAGGCGACGGAGCCCCCCTTTGCGGGCTCCTATTTTTCGCTCTGAAGAAGAAAAGGTACCTACATCCATGTATTATAATATCTTTGGGGACGGGGCTCGGACTGTGCTTTAACGTTGCGGTCACCGTTGGAGACAAAAAGTCCGCGCGTGACTTTACGAGCGGTCGGCGGTAGGTATTACTGGGACCTTAGTACCTGGTGTTGAGTGTTAGTTTAATGCTAGGCTTTACCTAGACTTTTGTTTGAGTTACACTTTACAGTTGTTTGGAACTGGCTGGGTACCTACTGGCCAAGTCAGACCTTAGGCTACAATATTATCCTAAGTTATAAGAAGAAATGACATTTTATGTTGTTATAAATAAATTTCAGGACTGACCATTGAACTTGGCACCCATTTACATTAACAACCGAGGCATATATCATAATATTGAACTTGACTCACTTTTCACATTTATGTTTTTGATGGGATCTTTGTAACATCAATAATTTCAACGATGAAAACACAAATTGGTATTCTCTAAGATCGTTTGAACAGCGACAAGGCGAGGTTTATGCGATCTTAGCGCTTCACCGATGATGGTGGCGCAAGGAGGAACCATTAATGACGTTTTTGTATGAAAACGGTATTCTGTAAGCTCGAACATCATCTAGTTCATTACATCTAATCTAATGTAATGGTGAGTGACCTGATGGTAAGTGATCACCACCGCCTATAGACACCCGCAACACAAAAAAGGTTGGCCTCTTGTGCCAGTAATGTCACCGGATGTCTTGCTCTCCACGCCGGAACACAACAGTGCAAGCACTGCTGCTTAGTGGCAGGATTAGCGAGCAAGATGGTGGTAGCGATCCGGACGGACCTTGCACAATGTCCTAACAGCAAAATACTTTGGCACTTTTATAAATCAAATACCTGACATTTAAGCCTATGTTTCACAAATAAATCATTCTGATTCTGATTCTGAACCATAAAACAATTTCCCATCTCGCTCATAACGTAAATATTTGCCGCGTAAAAGCGATACGGCAACAATGAATCAGGTGAGCGTAAATCCATCGGTGGCGCGCAATAGCTGCGCGTGCGCAGGTAGGGTAGCTATGCTGCAAAATATGAGCGGGAATATCCTAAGTTATATTTTTTTATAGCTGTTCTGTGTTTTATATTAAAGCAATACTCTTAATTAGACTAATGAAGAATTCAGAAATACTGGCTTGAACCAAAATGGCGAAAAAGAAGCCTTTTTTTGGTGACTCCCAAATTGGCTCCTATTAATGTACTTAAGTATAACGGAGATAAAAGTTTTCGCCGCACGACGACTGTGAGATTTTTTTTGTTAATAATTTCATTTTTAATACTTCAGTGGCCCTAACATCACTGGCCAAGTTTAGTTTATCTCTATCTGCGGCCCTTTCTTATGACACTAGTTAGACAGAGACACAGGGAGGGGTTAAACTCAACCTGGGCTGTCATGTTAGGGCCGCTGATAGGTTGTCATACATGTACCAAAATTTTTATTAATCTATCCACTGGAAGTTAGCTAAAATCAAATTTTAATATTTGAATCGGTAAGACATCTTTTCGTCTGTATGATAAGCAAACAAGTTGAATGGAAGGTAACGAATAGACCTATTAATTAAGTTAAAACTGAACCAAATAAATTCAACGCATAATATTTTAAAATATCAGTCACAAGGCTTTTGTTTTTTTTTACAAAATTGTAAATTTAATTTCACTATATTTATAAAATGTGTAAGCATTTTCTCTTTTATTTTGAATACCTAATCGTTATAAACGTAGTTTTAGCACAGCCACTGAAGACAGCTTCCTCAGTACACAGCGTGGTCACAGCCGACGGCTGCGGCACTGTTTACTCGCTCACAATTCGTCATCCCGGTTATGAATCATCACGGTGGGCTATAGAGAAGTAAGAAATGTCCAGAATAATGTGAGAATTAACAAGTAAAGAGCTTTTCTAGAGGACTTCAAAGAGAAGAAGTTTGTCAATTTGACGCGTATGTTTTTTTACACACATAACCTAAGACGTAATATTTATTAGGTACATATTTACATCTTTAATTTTTAGATGGCAGCAACCAGTCAAGGTTTAAAATTACTTACTTATCTTTATTTTTAATTTATGGTCGTGCAGTCATCATATTAGAGAATGCAAATCTGGCTATTTCCTCTAAGAAATAACCGGTTTGAACCGGTTTTTATACAAAATAAAACCGGTTTTGCATTCCCTACCACATATTTAAGTAAATAATTAACAAGAGGCCATTCTTTTTCGTCATTTCGCACAGAAATTAAAAAAAAAAACACTATGTGACAGCGGTGCGCACACGGCGCTTTTTCGTCGTTTAACATTATTTTCAGTGCCATGTCTACAGTTCTTAGCTCTTCGCGTACTCAGAACAAGAGGTAGTAATCCGGTCGACAGACAGACAGACTGACGCCCCCAAATGCTGCCACCATCGAACAGCACACAAACCAAACAATCTGGCTCGAAGGATCAAACAATCAAAATTACAATATCAAATAGGAAAACATTAAAAAAAAACAAATATACGGGTCGACTTGAGAACCTCCTCCGTTTTATATCGTGAGTTATTAATGCAATAATAACATAACATAACGTAACATAGTGTATTAGGTCATTGTAACTAACCCAATATATAGATCTTGGTCCGAAACAATTGGTTTTTTTTTAGCTTTTTTTTTATTAAAATATGTTTTTTTTTATTTGATTGTATAAAAAACCGGATAAGTGCGAGCTGGGCTTGGCTACCGTGAGTTCCATATCACTATGAAGTATGTTTGTATACCTACTAACCAAAACAAGCCGTAAACAAAATAAATCCGAACCGCTAAACTGCCAAGTTTGTTTGTGAATGATACTTGACGATTTCTGCATTGTCAAACATTTTGACTTTGATGGCTGTGATGTCATTTTCAACCCAAAAACTAGTCGCAAATTGCATAATTAAAAATAACAATTAACGCTACAAAACGCACTGCGACCGCAATCAAACGCAGGCGCATTTAATGCGACTCATTATCAACAAAAATGAGTTTATATTTATTTGTGAGCCAACTGTACATAACATAGTTAGACACAGCAGGTCAACTTGAAGAAGCTAAAAAGTATATACGCTATGAAAGAAAAATAATAAAAATGCTTATTTATTGTAAATTTTATCCTAGGAGTTTTAAAATTCTTGGTTGGAATTCAAAACATAAATATGTTAAAATTCAAGGTTTTTAATCTACAGAGCTTAGTAAGAGATTAGTTATAGACTGAAAAAGCATGGCGGCTAATGTTTTCTCGAAGAAAATGGTAACTAAAAATTATTTTGTTACTTCTAATGACTTTTAATTATGTCTGACTAGCGGACCGTCCTGGCTTCGCACGAGTACAATTTTTAATGTACAGTAGGGGAAATATATTCACGTACCACCTTAGAACCCTATCGCAATGACGCGACGCGTTAAACGCCACTCTATGTCAAACAAATGTCATGCGTATGTCTCTTCGACTAGGTGCTACGGTGGTACGTGTTTCAATTTCCTTGACTGCGGTACGCGTTTTTGGCTTTGTGTATTTTTGCTAAACTAAATTAAACGAGATTTTTTTACAGAAAGTTTTTATGTACATTACGAGTACATTTAAGTTGTATCCTTGCGAATCCGGGTGGAATCGCTAGTTATGAGTATTTGGAATACCTACTGCAGTTTTCTCTTTTATTCACTGTACCGCAACCCGTCAAAACAATTCGGGCGTCGCCGCAAAAACTAGATAAAATGGATTTAAATCGTTTTGCTGATGCGTCGCAGGTGCGCATGAGTTTCATACAACACATTCACGACTATAATCTTTAATTAAATAGTCAGTGGAGCTTATTACAATATTATCGACCGTGGTCACGAGGAGAACGTGGTCGAGGTAAATAAAAATGAATATTTTTGCTATAAATATTTTATTATGTTCAATTTTAATGTAGCACCCAATGTTCATCGCAGAATTTTTTTCCTTAGAATGGATAATAATTATTGTTATCAAAATTATTGATTAAAAAAAAAAACTTTTTTTTAAATATTTTTTTTTACATTCAAATTAAATTTAAAATGCTATATAATGAATGACAACACAAAGAAAAATTAGGGTTATGGCAGGGTTCGAACCTGCAACATCAGCATTTCGTGCCTGGCGTATTCCAGTTACCGCCACATTACCGCTATAGCGGTTATTATTTAGCATTTTAAATTTAATTTGGATAATATTGATGACAAAATAGTGAGTCAAAGTCAAAATATCTTTATTCAAATAAGGCGTACAGGAAACACTAACAAATGTCAGAAAATTTACGACAGTGTGTTTATTTCTTTCATTTTTGTTTGGGTCGATTTGAGAATCGAACCAAATGAAAATTGAGCCGAGGCTCAAGTAAGCTTTAAATTCTCTGTGATTGTGAATGCAGTTTAATGCTAAGAAAAATAAAAAAAACGTTTCCTTTAAATAACTAATTGACTTCAAATTGATCCGTTCATATAAATATATAACCTGTGACTCCAATAAGTAAGCACAGAAAGCGAAAACAAACAAAAGAACACGACACCAACCGAATACATTTCACTGCTCCAATACTCACCAGAATTAACCCTGACAATATATACGGGGTGTCCCATAAATTGCACATGCTAACCTAAGACAGACACGTCGGACGTACGACGACTCAGCGGGCCCTTATCACTCGCCCGTTATTTACTGCGCTCCCTGAGTTATGGCCAATTTACAGCCAGTCATTAAGGCCCTTAATGGCCTTAAGGTGTCCGGGCTAAAAGTTTGGCGGCCAAGTTAGGCTGATGATGTATGCGGGGTTTTTGCGAAGCTGATTTGGTTGCATCTGAGGATTTAAAGGGATTGAGATTAGGCTTAAAATATGTGCTTTATGGTTTACTCTTGAATTAATTTGAGGTGAGGTGGCATGAGTTACTAGAGGCCTTATTAGGTCTAATGATGTGCAGTGTGAACTTTGAAAATGATGATTGAATAGTCTAGTAGTTAGAGACTCTGACTATGAAGCTAGATTTTTAGAGTTCGATCCCCGAAAGAGGTAATTTGTACTAATATTTACATGATGAAAATGAATGTTTGTACTTGAGTCGTGATGTATTATATAATATGCATTTAAGTAAATATCAGTAATACTTTTTACTTATTTTTAGACTAGGTTAATGGCTGTAAATTCTTAGATATTTATTATTGTCCTATTTGCATTACAAGCATTTAATTTTGAGGATTATGGCATAATATCAGTATCAATAGGATTTGGCCTTATTGTGTTCATACATTTTATCCGTCTAATCTAAGTTACAGTGCTTCTATAAAATGTTAACAAATGTTAGAACACAGTTTTCAATAAGTCATCTTCTTACATACATGAAAAGAAAATACTTCAGTTCGGATAGCTCGTACAAGAAGCAAATCAGTCTACCTGAAAAGAAGCAAGATACAATTATTATTTTTTAAAGTTTAGATTAGCTTGTTACCCTGAACACTCACATAAGCAGCGTCAGACATAACAACTGTTTTAATGTTTTGTATGTATGTAAATTCTTTATTGTACAAAAAACATAAATTACAAAAAGAGATACAGTGATGTACAAAGGCGAACTTATCAATTTAAGGGATCTCTTCCAGTTAACAGTGCTATGTAGTTTAGTCTTATATTAATTTGCTATAGGCGCGAACTTGTTACGTAGATTTCAGGTCACAAAAAAGACGTGATAATCTATTTGAAATCAAATCTAATTTCTTGCTTTGTACCTATTCAGTGCTTATCAAATCAACTACACGATATCCTGGTGTAACCATTTATGTCAAAAATCAAACCAACAGCAACCACAGCCCACATAAATAATTAACGCAAATCTATAAAACATAAATAAAATGGCGACAATGCGACGGACAACAATAGCGATATTCATTTGGGCGCTGCAAATGATAACCTCATTTGTGTTGTGCGAAACTGCGAATGAATCAAACGCACATTAAAGCATTGTCATGCGAGTAGAATTATTGTGACGCCTCTCTTTACTAGCACTTCGGCGTTCGCGACCGATAGCGGAAGAGGGCCTGCTGTGGAGACGCAAATGTAAAATTGATAATTGATTTTTAACATCACCCTGTATTTTGTCTTCATAAATTTAAAATAGGTTATGGAATTGAAATAGGCTAAATTATTATTAATTTAGTTTAAAACTACTTATTTATTCTTTTTTTCATTACTGATCAAGTTCAGTGAGAGAATAAAAGGTTTAATGAAACAGTCTGGCAGTATTGACTACTTGACCAGTCCCGGCTTATCCGTGTAACTTACTAAAGAAAACTTAATTAGAATGTAGGTATGGTCATGACCCCCTTGGGTTGGGTCTAGGTAATTTTTCTAATCTTATGAATGACCCCGTTCTGACTGATATTCAACTACCTTACCCCCCCACCTAACTCGAAGGCTAGATCCGCCTTTGCTTTATATCGTACATTTTGTTGGGTTGATTAATTTAAAGTCTTAAACATTATTTTTTGAAACAAATACTAATCCCGTAATGTTACTGATATTTGGTGAACTTCTAATTTTATTTTAAATATAATTGTGTACTTAAGCCGTTTCCATAGCTTTCGCAACCCGCAAATTTTGCATTATCGCCCGCCAGTATGACAGGCCAATGATATATACTCGGACGTATTATAAAAGCAATAAATAAATAAATTTTGGGAAATTTAGAACGCTACCGATTTTATTGTCGGCATAATGAACGCTGCGGCCGCCATTTTGAATTCACCCTTTGTGTGGAGCTCTAATGTTTTGATTAACGTTTCAGTACCAATATATTTGAGATAAACTATGGTTTTAAACCGTGGTAGTTGATTGGTTTTAACTAACGCCTTTATAAAACTCGGCTTTATTACCATTTTTTATTTAATATGTGTCACTGGTTAAATTCGAAACTGTAACACAGGAAAAAAATTGATGCGAAGCGCACATCTGAAGAAAAAAATATTAGAGAGCTCCGGTGGCCCATGAGGGGAAGGATTTTGAAGGCCGGTGACTGATCAGCGATTCTTGGGGTTACACATGATCATTGTTCTCCATTTTACTTGAAATAAATTGTATTTATCTCCTGAACAGTTTTTAATAAATAAAAAAAACGTGATTAAATTCAAAAAAAAAATGTTGATGTACTTTACTGGTGTTATCAAATGAATAAAATTGTATGACTAAAGGAACATCAAAAATAGTACCCTTTGTAAATTCTCCGTCGGATACTTAACCGTTATTAACCCAATTTATCGGTAGCTAACCGTTTGGTTAAACAACTGTAGCTAACGGCTTTTTACAATTATATTCTTAGCCGAACTAAATCATACCCTATCTTAGGACCGCCATCGCCACATCAAGCCTCCTTTGACAAGACTGCCTGTATCCTTACTATGAGTACAGTGCATCTAGCCGTAACCGTACTCGCTAGCGACGGCGTAAACTATTTCTATGGATAAATTGTACAGCGCCTCTAGCGCTCACTTGGAGAACTAAAGATCGGTAGTGTGAGTTCAACTATAAATTATATATCGAAATCGAAGTCTAATGACTAACGTTTTGTAGCTGTTGTCGTAGAATTTGACACAACGTCCGGGAAAAATTCTGTATCGACTATGGTTAACTCTTTCACTGACAATTGGAGCGTATTTAACCGCTATCGATTGTAGAAATGTGACATGGATTTTCGATAGAAACTCATGGTAGTGGTACAGGGTTTAAATCTAGCGCGGAATGATGGTAATAAGTAATAACAGTTATACGCAACTTGCGAACGGCTTCTATTATAAATTTGACGTAATTTCACGGCCGCTCCGAAACTGTTTCATTTTTTTATGCAAAGTCGGTGGATCGCCTGGTAATCAATTATCAGCTATGCTTCTAAAATTAAAAGTATCACACGCGTATTCAAGACCCCGCTGGATCAGCAATGTCTATGCACCGTTTTGCGGGTGGTAGGATCTAGTGCAAGGTCTGTCTGGATTGCTACCACAATCTTTCTCGCTAATCCTGCCACTAAGCAGCAGTGCTTGCACTGTTGAGTTCCGGCGCGGAGAGCAAGACAGCCGGTGAAATTACTGTCACAAGTAGGTATCACCTAAGCCCTCGCTGATGATATCGATCCGGACGTAACTTATACAAGGTCCTATCATCCGCAAAACTAGACTAACGTGTTCCAAATGTTTTTTTTTAGAAAAAAATACGCTAAACGCTCGACTCGTCTCGCTTAAAAGACAATAATTAGGTCACGGCGCCGCTTGAAGCGTTGAAAAATAGCGCTAAAGCGACCATACTCTCTTCCCTTGGGGCTCCCACCGGCAGCACATCCAGCCTCCCTGACAAGAACGTCTTGTTTAAATCAAGCGCCGAATGATGGCAATAACAGTTAGAAGCAAGTTACGAGCGCCGCAGATAATGGCGCGGCCGGGGATTCCGCCTAAGTAATTGCTAATTTTGGGCGTCTGATAATTGTTTCTGTTTTTATAAGGATTTTGATGTTTGAAGATGACAAGGCGGTGCGGAGATTAGTTGATTTTTATATTCATATGCTGTGTAGTGCGGTATATTGTAGTGTTTAAAGTGTTTGAAAAAAAAAATGATGTCGCTATCGGCGACGGCATTCTCTAAATTAAGCATCGCATTACTCGTTCTTTTTAAGTGGTAAATCGATGTTTAGTGTACATAACATTGTTAAGGGTGGCAGTTATAGACTGAACTCCAGTTTCGGTTGATATTGGATCAGTGCTAGCCATACTGTGGTTTCAAGTTATCTGATAGTAATTTTATCAGACGCTGGAGGTGGCGAAACAGGGCGTTTAGAATCCCTCAGTCTTAAGGAACCCAAATCAGATGTCAGATGTAACGGCTTGCTGGTAAATGCCTGATTAATCTATGGATGCTGCAATGATGGGGTAATCATAGGCTTGTTGGTACACCACAGCGCGGAATTAACTCACTAGAACAGAAGAATCATTAAAACCAAACTGTTGTAGGAAATTTTTTGCATAAAACTACCGTGAAATTCAGACGTATAGAAATAAACAAATCACGTATTTAAAGTCGAGTTATCGCTTGACATAATTCGGACCTGGGCCCAATTTCGCGACAGGCGACAGGTGACAGTGACAATTCACCGTAGATTACTGTGTCGACAAGTAACTCTACGCTTACAGACTTAACATCATAGGGGGCAAGCAATGTATAATGAATTGTCACTGTCACCTGTCGCCTGTCGCGTTTATGAAATTGGTTCCAGGAGTGCGATTTTTGAATCTTACCGGTGACTAAAGCCTACCAATATGGCCACTTTCCATAGAGATTCGGCCATTTTTGGTGAGATTAAAAATTGCACCTCAGACCATGGTTCTTACTCATGAGCCCCTGTGCCAATGGCCGCCAGTACGTGACGTCATAGAGCTACGGCCTCGGGGCTGATGAATAAACACAACATGCAGCAGTTTGCGTGACCTCAATTCTGGTTGCGTTACCTATACATTTTTTATTATTAAATAGGAAGGCAAACAAGCAAGAGGATTACCTGATGGTACGTGATCACCACCGCCTATAGACACCCGCATCACCAAAGAGATTGCAGATGCGTTGCCAACCCAGAGGGCTAAGATGGAATGCCTCTTGTTCCAATAATTGCACCGGCTATCTGACTCTCCACGTCGGAACTCAACAGCGCAAGCACTGCTGCTTAGCGGCAGGATTAGCGAGCAAGATGGTGGTAGCAATCCAGGCGGACTTTACAAAAGGTCCTACCACCCATTCTTTATGGCAAGCCAGTCAGTAGTTAAGCCCCATCGTAGTTTAAAAAGTGTACAGTAGGGGAAATATATTCACGTACCACCTTAGAACCCTATCGCAATGACGCGACGCGTTAAACGCCAGGCTATGTCATACAAATGTCATGCATAATATGTCTCTTCGACTAGGTTCTACGGTGGTACGTGTTTCATTTTCCTTGACTGTACATAACTGATTGTCTCCACATAAAATAAAACAAAAGAATCGAGAGCCTCTTCCTTTTTTGAAATCCATTAAAAGTAACGACTTTAATTTGCTAGCCAATCCAGCGCAGGCTTGATCGTTGTAGCGTTACGCATCGGGTCGACTACAGTTTTGCGCAGATTCCGGCTAATGCCTTAATCTTGAGGCAGTGGACGGGGAGCTTAGGGTGGATAGGACACTTAGCCACAATAATAATTATTTAAAAATATTTATTTACAGGTAGAATCACTCTGTAGCCAGTTGATTTTTACAGTAGGGGAGACCTAGGACAGTTGACATAAAATTTACGTTGACCGAAAAATGGACAGGCTGGCCTGCCTTATGTCGATTGCTGTCTTGGCAGTACTGTTCTATCTCGGCGTGCGCATTCAAATTGTATAAGAACTGTCCTGTTTAATCTACTGCCTCACCGTTCTGCTGCCATTTTAAATCAGCATTAGTCTACCTCCCCACTGAGGGTGAAGCGGAGAAGTGTAGTGTTTCCATACATTTTATACTCCAAGCAGAGTCAAACGGTGAAATGTATGAAAGCATCGCAATTCTCCGCTCCGTCTCAGTGAAGAAGAAGCCTGGAGCTTGTTTCACTACTCTATGATAATAATTTCCGGTTATTATATACAAAAGGTATCAGTGATGTTTTATTTGTTTATTCTATGAATAGAAACAGAGACGGAATCACAGATATCTGTTAAATGTGTGATAGTGTGTCATATAGGCTCCCTTACATATTTGAGTCTGCCAACGCTTCGGAAAATGGAAGATTCTCCTGAGAAGAAACGCCGTAAGAAACTCAGCGCTCGGTGAAACAGGGCTTTAATGTCGTATCCACTTTATCCCATCGCCTCACCTCTAAGGTGTCCCCCGCAATAATTCCGCCACCCCGACGCGTTGAGGAATTATTATTATGCGAATAAATACTCCAAATGTCACGACTAAATGTCTCTCTCCGCCTTAAGGAGACAAATGCCGTTCGATTCCGCCCTACATAGTTTTGGGGGATTTTGTTTCGAGGGATTTTGTTTTGGGGGAATTTTTGAGGTTTAAGGCAATTAAAAATGTAGGTTGCTGTCTTGTGTTGTTCTTGTAATTATTAGTAATTTTATCAATTATTTTATGTCCAATAAGTACTACAAAAAAATCACGTATAGTTCGTCACGAGACTTTTTTTTTGTTAAACGTAATTTTTCTTAACGCGATTGATTAATTTTATTGACATCCATTTATCTAAATTAAATTTTATGTAAGACTTTATCGTGAATAATAAATAACGGATCCATTCAATTTTTTTTTTAATTAGTTTTGTTTTTAAATAACAGTGAATATTGTACGTCCCTACAAGGCAGAATTTAGCGCTTCTTTTTTATAAATGGACACCCACCCACATGCAATAAAGTTTTTTTTAAACATAATTTCAAAGTTAAATCTACAATAACTCTTATCGTTGTACTACTCCGGATAAATTACATGTTTCATTTATATTAAATACATTCGCAAATATAGAAAGTACACACCCTCCTACAACAGACTTCTCCCATCCTCTAATTCAATGCTCGCGTCACACGAAATCCTGACAGAGTGCAGCAACAAAAAACTCAGTATATATCCTAAGATATTGGCGGTGTTGACATATTTACGGCCTCCTCGACTATTAAGTAGTGATTTAGTGCAGGCATATCGGGATGGATACGTTTTTATCGCGGCCATATATCCAAGGCAAGTCCGCTCCATTATATGCCATTGTAACGCTCCGTTCCCCTCAAACGCGATCTGTGCTAGTGTTGCCAGGAGACTCCCATGCGGCCATGTAACCATTTTGGGCGCCGTGTAGTAATTGTAACGTGTTAGTGTAGTAACACTAGTAACAAATCTAGTCGCTGATACCACTTAGTTTCTGCACATCGACAAGAAGTTGGGAATTTTCGAAACATAAATACTATATTTTGGGGATAAAAACACACACGACCGTAAAGAGTACTAACTAACGATTACTGATCTGCGACCAGAATTTGGGTGCAGATTATTTCGTTACCGAAATTTTAGTCGCCACGACCAGATTTGGTTGTATGGGGCGATTCGCTAAGCGGAACAGCGGCGAGCTCGACGCTGAGCCAGCGCCCTGTCTTGCTCTGATGCTAGCTGGAGTGAGCAAGACAGGGCGATGCCTCAACGTCGTCTTGTTGCGTTTAAAGAATATCAGTGTTGGTTAGGCTATTTTTCGCCATTTAGGCTACCTCAGGGGCGTAGCGACGTAAAATGGCGCCCACGGCTCGCATTCAAACTGCGCCCCTTTCCCTTTGTAAATTATTTTAAAACAGATACACATTTTTTTATTATTTTACTAATTTTGTAATGTAACGTATACATAACATTCGCAGTTTGTTCTGGAATAAAAGTATCTACAATAAGGATTAAATGATCCTCAACAGACTTTTATTTGGCCATGTATGTGAATTTGGATTGTATTTTTTTTAATAGGTAGTTAGTAAATTTCGTTTTTTGCGCCTCCCCTTATTTGGCGCCCAGGGCACATGCCCTGCCTGCCCCACCCTAGTTCCGCCCCTGGGCTACCTCAGTTATTTTCGGGCTCAAAATCACAACTTCCAAACAAAATGGTCGTTTGAGCGACTTCAAAATGTAAAGGCGACTTGACGCCGTCAAAAATGTATGAAAATTGATGATTTTGGCGACTTCAGCGCAAAAGAAAGGGCGATTTGCATACAACTCCTGGCAACTCTGGTCTGTGCACCTAGTAGAAACCTCGATACGCGGTAACTTGCTACGTAAGTCAGTGCGTCGTTTTCTAACCAGCCTAGTAGGATAGAGACGCACTGAGTTACGTAGCGAGTTGTACACGTACCACCGTAGAACCTAGTCGAAGAGACATACGCATGAAATTTGTATGACATAGCCTGGCGTTTAACGCGTCGCGTCATTGCGATAGGGTTCTAAGGTGGCACGTGAATATTTCCCCCTACTGTACGTGTATCGAAAACATTCGATTTGAGTGAACTGTTCGTTTTTTAGAATGGTCATAGGTTTGACTTGAGAAACTTGGCGCGATTTTGGCGCGATGTGGTAATTTTAAATAATACATTTTATTTATTTTATCTACACACATATCATAAAGGCTAAATAACGCGTTCAAAAACCCTAGGAAATGACCAGCATTATTACAACCAATGTCATTATAAGAATTTTCTTGTCTGTGGTAGTAGGTAAATCTGTTCTTTATTGGTCATCACATTACCGATATCTCGTGACTGCTGTCAAAATTCAAGTTGGTCTCTATTCTAGTATCCACAGATATTAAAACAGTTATCGATACGAAACGTCTACTCAGTATGTTTTTTTAATTTAAACGCACGACATTTGATCTCTAGTGATATGACAATAGGGACTATATTCGTTCGTCTATGGTTTAAAAAAAACGTTCGTCTTGACGAATAGATCGAATCACAGAGTACCTTTTTAATATACATGGCGGCCATTAGTTGTCATTCGTTTTTAGTTTTTTGCTGTTACGGTTTTTTGCAGTTATGATATGTGTGTAGATAAAGTAATGTATGCAACTGTATATAATTAGGCCTTAAAACACTCGTGTGATCCTATTATGAAACTCGCTGACGCTCGTTTCATAAAACCACACTCGTGTTTTAAGGCCTCTCATTATATAGCAGTTGCATAAAATACTATTAATTGTTACTTGATCTGTAAACATGGTTATGTATCATAGGCTTGTCATCTACTCATTGTCTTCTATAACTAAAACAAAATGTAAAAAAAAACATAATATGTAAAAAATGCTGAGCCCGCTCCTTTATTAATCATACAGAGTTTTTATTCTTCCTTTTTTTATTTATTACTGTATCTTTTACTGTGTGATAATAACACATATTCTATTCTATTCAAAAATAAATACATAAAGTATATGGACAATGCATCAATAAGAAAGTTCAACATTCTGAGACAATGTACTACCCTGAGCGAGTCGCCCAATTTGAACTGCAACTAGTAGCTAGCTACAGTGTTGCCCTACAACTTTTACTCGACTACAAAAGTATTTCGCAAAAACCTACCTAGCATATGACTGGCAGGTGTAAATTGCATATATCGTAAAAAGTTTTTTTTTTGTTCGTGAATATTGCGCGTGCAATAACGATTTGACAGTACTGAAACATTGTCTTCAGTTTTTTTTATACAACATAGGAAGGCAAACAAGCAAGCGGGTCACCTGATGGTAAGTGATCACCACCGAGTATAGACACCTGCAACAACAAAGAGAGTGCAGATGCGTTGCCAATCCAGAGGGCTAAGATGGAATACCTCTTGTGCCAGTAATTACACCGGCTGTCTTGCTCTCCACGCCGGAACACAACAGTGCAAGCACTGCTGCTTAGCGGCAGGATTAGCGAGCAAGATGGTGGTAGCGATCCGGACGGATCTTGCACAAGGTCCTACCACCCGCAAAATGTCAGTATAAGATAAAAGCTTATTTTTTTTTATCAATCATATTTTTTGACGCATTTCTTGATTTTCTGGCTACGACACGACGACGACCACGACAATATGTGTAAGACAAAATTTCACTTAACAAATGCTGTATTGATTTTAGGACGAGTTTAAAACTTACCTAAGCTCATTTTTTACGATATAAAACTGTAACTAAATCGTGGAGCTGTAAATAGAGGAATCATGAGCTCTATCGACTGTAAAAAAAAACTGTATAAATGAAAACATAATCCATCAAAAATAAAAATAAAAATATTCAAGCATTTCCAACTAAGTTTTACTTTGAATGAATGAGTTTGCTTATCCCAGCGCCATGATAGCTAACAATGCACAAAACTAATTAAATTCAAGTTAACAAAAAAAGCGAATCACGTCAAATTGACCGTAAAATTGAGAAAGAAAAACAATGGGGTTCGGCCGATAGCGCCTGACTTAAATTAAAATTAAGTCTGAGTCGGTACGACCAACCCTTTACTCGGGTCACACAGGGGAACATTTCGTCTGAAACCGCGGCGTTTTAAACCGCATTTGAGATACAGTTCCCGGCAAACATCTTGAGCACTGACCGTGACTGCGTAGTAGCCGTTTCTAAATAAATAAATAAATAAATATCTCGGGACAATTTACACCAATTGACCTAGTCCCAAACTAAGCAAAGCTTGTACTATGGATACTAGACAACGGATAAACATACATATATAGATAAATACATACTTAAATACAAATAACATCCATGACTCAGGTACAAACATTCATATTCGTCACACAAATATTTGCCCATACCAGGATTTGAACCCGGGACCTCTTGCACAGTAGGCAGACACATGTGCCACTGTGCCATACAGGTCGTCAAAAGTCTAGTAAAAGTCTAGTACTCCACTCGATTTATGCTCAAGTTGTTTGCCTGCAACTATAAGTACCTACGTCCTTTACGGCCACAGAATTCAACACAGACGATTCTATTGTACCAATACAAAAATAGCTTTTAGCATTATAAGAATATAATATCGACACTAAAAGTCTGAAATGTCGTAAGGTAGGTACATGTCCCTTAATGTCCCTTACGACATTTGAGATTTCCACTGTCGATATGCTGCGCTCCATAGCTTTGAGTTCTAAGTCAAATTTTTAAATGATTTCAAGGCCTACTTTTGACCACAGGAGAGACATGACATTGATTTTAACTGCTGTTTGACCCTTCCTCTCCGTTTAGTGTTCTTAAAAGTGTTAGAATGTCACAGTTGCTTGAGGCTGTGTTTAATGAAATAAAGCCAAAAAAAGATAGATTAACAGTTTATAAAGAAAAATATAGAGACGGCTTTTTTATCGTTTTCAAGTAAAAAATTGCTTAAATTTTTCCAAGTTTCTTTTTAAATCAACTGATTACTCTCGTATTTACGTCGAGAACTACGCCAAAAGTTTGAGAACAATTCGTGTTCCCTTAAGTAATTTAAATTAACATGATGTCATCATTTCAAATTAGTTTCATCTCAAAAAATTTTTGCAAACGAAGCGGTGCGCGTCGTAACTTAGTACAGTATGTTTCCACTTAGGACGGTTAACTCTAGAACTTTCGCCAAGGTATGAATATTTACGCAAGCATTAATGATTTTTTAACTTCTCTCACCCTTAAGAGGCTTTGCTTTGCTGTGCCAATGACTAGGTATTTTTTTAAGTTTTCGAAATGTTTGAGTGGTTTTTCATGAAAGGCTGCACATTTTTTTTGCGCGTATATGAAATCCTGAAGAGAACCTCGGTTTATTGTAAAAGATTTTTATGTTCCTAATTCATTTTATTGATTAAATTTGGTATCCTAAAAATACTTTTCAGTAAAATAATTGAGTCTAAGATACATTTTATAACATCCTTAGATAAGCGTATTAGTTTGTACTAGCCACCCAAAAGTTCTAAAATGCATAATAAATATGTTAATAATGATTCCTTACAAACATCTTAATGACACCTAAAGCCAATTTATTGAAAAAAAAAACTGTTTATTATTTATTTATTTCATGGCAACAAGCGCCATGCACCTTCCATTCGGACACTAACCCCGGCCACATCGGTGTGAAGTTAGCCGCGAAAAGTTGGCAACCGATTGTTAAGTTAGCGGCTACAGTTGACTGCCAACATTATAACCCTACATAATTAAGAAGCTCGTATTTAAAAATAATCAGTAAACATTTCTAAATTATAATTAACAAGTCTTTATTAATTTCTCAAGAATATTCCACCTTAACCCTCTAGGTTGGCAATCTGCAATCTTCTTGGTGATGCGGGTTTCATGGGCGGTGGTGATAAGTTACCATCAGGTGACCGACTTGCTCATTTGCCTTGCTATGTTGTATAAAAGAAACTTAAATCACAAATCCTTATTATCACACAATTCAAAACCAATGAATAAAAACTATGAAATGACATTAAAAGTAAGTTTTTGTCTATGAAATAGAATGAATTAGCTTTATAATGTACAGTAAAATAATTACTAAACTAATATTTATCGCTACGAAATCGTTATGAAACTGATACTAAATATTTTAGTAACGTAGTTTTTGATTTTGAGTTGTACTATGTTAATACAAAACTAACCTAACCCTTAGCAGCTAATTAAAAAGCGAGCAAACTCTATCATAAGTCAGTTAATCCAAGTTTATTCTTATTACCGGTTAACAAGGGCGGTTATCGCGCGAGCGGCCGTAACTGCGGAATTTATACTTTCGATTACGTTGCGGAGATGAATAAAAAACAAATGAGCCTGGAATTTGTTGGTGCGGCTGTTGCCTGTGTAAGGGTTAATATGGATATAACCTTTTGTAATGGTCTACAATAACAATACAAAGGAAGCTCAGGTGGGGGGGACCTAGGACCAGGACCAGCGATTCTCTTGAGGTCACTGGTTCTTCTGGGCAGTGATTTCGGATATTTTTTTTATGAAATAGGAAGGCAAACAAGCAAGTGGGTCACCTGATGGTAGGTGATCACCACTGCCTATAGACACCCGCAACACCAAAGAGATTGCAGATGCGCTGCCAACCCAGAGGGCTAAGATAGAATATCTCTTGTGCCAGTAATTTCAGTGGCTGTCTTGCTCACCACGCTGGAACACAAGAGTGCAAGCACTGCTGCTAAGCGACTGGATTAGCGACAAAATGGTGGTAGCGATTCGAACGGACCTTGCACAAGGTTCTACTCAACTGTGAGCAGTGCTCACTGCTCATAGTTGAGGAGTTTTACCTAATCCTACCTCGTAGAGTTTCGTGCCGGTTTCTTCTCATCAGAGGTTCTTTCCGAACCGGTGCTGGTAAATTTTATGACGTTGTGGGAGTGCTTCCTGTAAGCCTAATCTTCATCATCACATCAGCCGGAAGACGCCCACTGCTAGGCATTGGCCTTCCCCAAGCATCTCCACGACGGTCGGTCTTGTGCTGCTCGCATCCACCAATTTCCGGCGATCTTCACCAGGTCGTCGGACCACCTTGTGGGAGGCCTACCATCACTTCGTCTTGCGATACGTGGTCTCCACTCGAGAACCTCTCCGCCCCAACGGCCATCGGTTCTTGCTCTCCACGCCGGAACACAACAGTACAAGCACTGCTGCTTAGCGGTAGGATAAGTGAGCAAGATGGTGGTTGCGATCCGGACGGCCCTTGCACAAGGTACTACCACCCGCAAAATCGCAGCATCAATGGACTTCAATTTTAAGTATGGTAGCGAAGCAAATATCAAAATGTGTCGGTCGTAAATGTCAAACCCATACATTCTGTCATTATAACTGGCGTAGTCATTGACATAATGTCGTTGTATCTAGACACCCAAGTTTTTCTAACAATTAGTATTTTATTTGCAAAGTTGAACAAAAGCTCTCGTAGTACCTTAAAAAAATGGCTTTATAGGTGTTTTCTAAATTGAATTATTATTCATAAAAATACACAGCACAGTTGTATCCAGGTTAGTCTGTCCCGTTCATCTCAAGGCGCAGACCTCGGCTATTATATTTAATGAGTATGCGCTTGATTTGAACGTAGTATCAAACTCGGCGCATTCTTTGTCTCTACTTATTACTAATTTGTCGTGTTTTCTCTTTACAATAAACAAGATAAATTAAATTTTACGATTGTTTGCTGCGCTGCCGCGGCTACGGTGCTACGGCGTAGCGTGCTACGAATTTGGATTTATGGGGTACGTTTGGATTGTGTGAGGTGCAAGGTTTTTTAACAGGTATTTTCTTGATCTTGTCTTCTCTGCGTTTTTTATTTAGAAATGAGATTAAACGTGGATGCGGATTGCTCGGTGGTGATCATCGCCGCCCATGATGAGCTCAATACATTTGCCGATCAGTCGCCGGCCTCTAGCTAAGTGGAACTTTATATCACTCAATTTTGTAGTATTCTATGAGTGTGTGATACCCCGAGAGGATGAATGAGATCACTTTGAAGTGTGAAGATCTATTTTCGTTTCTTTTTTTATTTTTATCTTGTAACTTTTTGAGCTGTTTTAGTAGATAGACAGCCAGACAAAGATACTTTGAGTTTTATAAGAATTTTCGCTCTTTTCCGTTATAGTTTGCGGTGCCTTTATCAGCGATGGGCAGTCTTAGAAGGTCTAATATTTAGAAAGCAATTAATTTGAAACATTTTTTTATTGTTTGTTATTTATAATCCGAGAGTTTTCATATGCGTATAATTCATTTTAATATCATAACACTGTTAACAGTTTAATTTTTTTCGTAATCCTTAGTGCTCTGGCCATCAAAATTGGTTCAAAGGTTTTATCTTTATAAAATGCAGACAGACAGAAGAGACATAGACAGAATTTTTTCACATTTCTAAAACAAGTATTCGGTGTTCACTAACAATTGATTTACGTAACTGATATACAATTATACTTAATGATTAACTAAATGTTAAATTGTAACTCAAAAATAGCCAACAGGCTAATTAAATTGCATTAGCCAATGTAATTCTGGTAACGGAACGAATGCAGCATGCCTGCAATTGAACCGACTGCGCGCATAAAGTTACGTAACGACGTGATAGAGAGCTGCAGCCCCCGATACTGTCCGTCTGTCCGTCATAAAGTAGGCTTAAATCTAGCTGTTGAACACTAACAGCGGCGGGTCTGCTTTTTGGAAAGGCAGGGCGACTTTTGAAGGATTTTTACATAAATAAAATAAATATCTTAGGGCAAATTATACCACTTAATTTGACCATGTCCAATTTATCAAAGTCCAATTAATTGACATAGAAATACCTCACTAAAACTTTTTTATTAGCTTCATCTGTAACTAACTATCAATAAGCAAATCTTTAACTATCAAATTAATCAGTTTCGTAACGGTTTGATAACGATTTATATCAGCTTCGTGACGATTTCGTTACTAAAGCGATATAAATTGTTACAAAACCGTTACGAAACTTATATTATTAATTTTAGTATCGGGACAATGGTTTTGATTTTGACCTTTTAAGATGAAATTAATGGAGGTAAAAAACTTTTTTATTATAACGCCGTCTATTGCAAACTAGCGTTACTAACTTCGTCGTATTTGATGGTATTGTACGGTATTTGCGATCATTTGTGTGCCAGTCCAACTCGCTTTCCGTACATTATAATATTATGATATGACAAGAACTTATTTATAATATGCAGCCAGCCTTATGGGCACTTTACTGCAGGGGACAGACTTGGGAGATATTTGTACATATAATTAAGTTTTTGTATTTTTTATTAGGTTAAGTTATTATATTTAATGAAGTGTCATATTATGAAATAGTATTTTATGCAACTGTTGCATAATGAGGGGTCTTAAAACTCGAGTGTGGTTTTATGAAACGAGCGTTAGCGAGTTTCATAATAGGATCACACGAGTGTTTTAAGACCTAATTATGTACAGTTGCATACATTACTTTATCTACACACATATCATAAGTACTCTATGATGGGTTCAGAAGCCATAGGGCAATGACCTGCATTGCTAATAGCTACTAGTGCTAGGTACCCATTAAATATCTATAGACTGTACACATTAAAATAATGTAATAAAAAATGACTTTGAACAAATATAGAAACAAATTAGAAAAAATCTCATAATAATATTGGTTGTTATAATGCTGGTCATTGCCTACGGTTTTTGAACGCATTATAGAGCATTTATGATATATGTGTAGATAAAATTAATCATTTAATACTTAATGTTTATAATAGCTTTTAGTTACTTTGCGGAAGTCCATATTGATACTAATGGAATCAATTTCTTTGCTAATCCGCGAACCCAGTGTCAGCAATCATGAAAAAGACAACGCCTGTGCTGAATACTTTATAAAAGAAATTAAACAAACAACACAAAACGGCATCATCAGGAGCTATTGACCTCTCGACTTGTTCGTCGACTGACAGTCGAGAGGTCCATAGCTCCTGATGATGCCTCGTGGAGAGATGAAACACGTGTCGAGTGGTATTTTTGGTGTTGGTGGTTGGGTTGTGGTCGCGTTTTGTGTTGTTTGTTCTATTTCTTTTATAAAGTATTCAGCACAGGCGTTGTCTTTTTGACGATTGCTGACACTGGGTTCGCGGATTAGCAAAGAAATTGATTCCATTAGTATTCTACATCTACATCTACACTAATATAATAAAGAGGTAAACTTTGTTTGTTTGTTAGTTTGTTTGTATGTAGAGGGTAATCTCTGGAACTACTGAACCGATTTCAAAAATTCTTTCACAGATAGAAAGCTACACTATTCCTGACGGACATAGGCTACTTATTTTACGTGCACGAAGTCGCGCGCGTCCGCTAGTATATAATAATAGCGTCATTTTAAATATAACGTTACCGTGACATTCCTAAACAGATTGCTAACATAAAAATAACAATTTTACAGCAATAACTCCGTAATGGAGTTAACATTGGCTCGTTAACTTCGCTAATTGCCGGCCACCGGCTCCATTAATGACCTAACAATTATTATTTACTGCTTTATGAGTAATCATCCCGATTTTTGGCTGCATTTTAATTAGTTAACAACTACCAGGCCCCCAATTCTGGCGTTCATCTCACTCACCTTCGAGATACATACATGACAAAAATTACAGATTTTAAAGGGTTTTAACAGCTCTTTATGACATATCTCGAATGTGACTTCATCTCTACTGACGCGGGAATTGCGACTGACCCAACAGATATAACGATTTCAGTTTCGAAACTTCATTTGAGACATTTGTCAACGAAAAACAGTTTTGTAGCGGTAAGAAACATATATGTATATTCAACCGATCATTCATGCAGATTCTTCGTTGGAAGCCATAAAGGCCAATCACCCTGTAGCTTCAAACCTTGACGTTGGCAAAGTTGTCCAATTGGACAGAAGCCAAACACCAAAAAATATATATATATTATTTAATATTTCGTATATTTTTATATGTTTCGATCGAACTGTAAAAATAAACTGCGATTACTAGGCTTCTCAAAAAGATCTTCTTCTGACTAAACTGAAATATTTATATATTCTGGATTTCTTAGCAATATTAATTACGTTTAAGATCTCTAAGTACCCACTTTGTGCAGTCAATGAAAAAATACCTACCCTAATATTAGTATGAAACATAACATAGCCCATCAAATCCATAACACTAAACAAATAAAAGTAAATCCCAACCATTTTGGAAATCCCACTTATATTGCATTTAAAACCAAACATTGTACATTTAAACCGATTTACGTATCATTCGCATTATAATGCGACCAGTGAATAGTGTAGCGCAATTATCGTAAAATGCAACATGTTTATGTATTTTTAATTCCGCAGTATATTGTCGATGGGATATAAAATGGCCGCCACAGTATGCTCCCGAATCTGAAATCGCTGGACAATAAAGTTGTGTTAATGTTTCGTCGTGAAACAGATATTGGAGGGTAACTATTTGTAGCTGATGCTAACACAAAGTTACGTATTTGTTAGCAATCCGCCGCGGTTTCGCATGGGTACATACATAAAAAAATCCGTAAATAACTCTCTATCTGATGTTAGCTTTTAAGTAATAAATTGAATGGTATTAGAATTTAGAATTTATTTTATTGACATACATAATAATGATAACGACATGATGTAGTATTTGTAATGATTAGAATTAGAATTAAGTATTTATTTGTTTGTGACACACAGATGAATTATATAATGATTTAGTACAGTCCTGAAAAGTTTCTCGTATGTCATGCGATCATTTCTTATTAGTTAGATTATATTTTTTAAAGCGTGTACGCCTGTAAAGGTAGGGTTAAGCGAAACTATTACTAAGCATCTGTAACTGCACTGTTAAAACCTTAATTCAGACGCATTAAATTTCATTTCATTTCATTTCATTTCATTTCATTTCATTTCTAAATGACAGTGAAAACCGTTTCAAAATCCGTTGCGTGGTTTAAAAGTAGTAAGCAGCCGAATATATAAAGGGCAGACAGCAGACTCGTAGGATACAGCTAGTGACTATGTTTTATACTAATGTTAAGAAGAAAATGAATGGAGGTTTTTTTGCGTGACTGGTACTACATCAAACCTTTGGACTAGATCATTTCGTCAGTGATTGTACTAATAAAGAACAATAAGAAACGTGTTAATGGACACATTCTTAGGTTTAACAATTAGTAGTTTAGGTCAAATTTAAAATACTTATTAGTCTTAAGACTAGATTGTATTTCCAAGATATATCGATTAAGGTATATTTAATAAAAAAATTTATTGTACTGGCGTATTTGTTAATGTTGCCAATGTAATAAAAAGTATTTAGTTGCGGCAAATGTTAAAAATGTCGGCCGTTACAGTGTCATACTGGCATAGCTCATCGTACTTGCCAAAGAGATAATTAATAAAAAAAAAAATGTTTTTTTCTGAATAAAAAAAACAGGCGCTAATAACTATTATACTAAACGGAATATTTTAGGAACACATGTGTTTCCAATATTAGAATGATTCTTACTAACATACGTAATTCTTTGTTTTTTTTTACAACTACGAATTAAGGTTCGTTTTCGAGGGTCCTACGGAAAGCGTAATCACATTCGCGAACCAGTAGTTACGCTGTACCGTTAGTTTACGCTCACGAGGCCGTAAACCTAGTAAACGATCAAATTATTGACGTTAATTACGCTACCTAATTTACGCTGCACGGCTCTATGGGAGAGTTACATCACTTTTGGTGCAGCCGATGACACTGGCGCTGATTATTACTAAGTTTAAGAAGTGCACACTGAACTTATCATCATCATCGTCATCATCATCATCATCTCAGCCACAAGAAGTCCACTGTTGAACATAGGCCTCCTCCATGGATTTCCAAAGTGACCGGTTGGAAGCGGCATGCAACCAGCGCCTTCCTACCTGTATGAGGTATAATTGAACTAAACTTATAATTTGTTAAAATTATATTTTCCCCGGACGCTACTTTTGTTGACAAAGAAATAAAATAAACACTACCTAATCTTAGAGTGGTAGTTTAATAGCGAGCTTGGGTTTGGTCCACAACTATCACCCTTAAGGTGGAACGCTGCGTATGAGGCAGAAATTTCGAAATTTTCACAGTTTTTGATTTATTATGGCTAAATGGTGTGGTTTCATATCAATTTAAATAGTTTTCCGGTAGTAAAACACTGTTTCTTAAGGCACTGTGTTTTGTTTTTGGAAGTTCAAGCTGTTGATTTTAAATAATTGTAAATAAAGTTTTTTTTTTATATACAACATAGGACGGCAAACAAGCGAGTGGGTCACCTGATGGTAAGTGATCACCACCGCCTATAGACACCTGCAACAACAAAGAGAGTGCAGATGCGTTGCCAACCCAGAGGGCTAAGATGGAATACCTCTTGTGCCAGTAATTACACCGGCTGTCTTGCTCTCCACGCCGGAACACAATAGTGCAAGCACTGTTGCTTAGCGGCAGGATTAGCGAGCAAGATGGTGGTAGTGATCCGGACGGACCCTGCACAAGGTCCTACCACCCGCAAAGTGTGTAAAAGTCGGTTGAAACATAAAGAGTATCATTATTTAAAACTAGTATTAACTAGATTTTCGAAAATCATAACACAATCGCTTAAAAAACAGTGTTTTGTTACCGGGAATCTACTTGAATTGATAAAAAGTCACACTATTTAGCCGCAATAAATTAAAAACTATAACATTTTTAAAACTCCCGCCTTATGTGAAGCGATCCACCTTAATCTTTTCACCGCCAACGACCTAAACAAAGGTCGCAAATAATGTCAAACGTGAATTTGAAATTTAAATCATAGAAATAATATAGCAAAAAATGTCTGAATGGATGTATTTCTATTGCCGCTATAACAACAAATACTAAAAAACAGAATAAAATAAATATTAAACGGGGTTCCCGTACAACGAACGTGATTTTTTTGCCGTTTTTATAGATAATGCACTCAAAGGTTAACTAGAAGAGATCCCTTAAAGGGATAAGTTCGCCTTTGTACATCACTGTATTTCTTCTTGTCATGTTATTTTGTACAATAAAGAATTTACATACATGCATACTGTGGCGGGTGGTGTAGCTCGACGGGGATCCTTCTACTGTTTGCTGTACTTAATTAAAGACGTATTGCACACTTTACTTTTATTTATGATGAAACACGTGTTGTCTCTAAGGCTTCTGCCTCGAGACTCTTGTTTGGAACCGTCCTTTCTACCTTCTTTAACAATTCAAATACTAAACATTTATAAAAACGGACAGTGTTCCAAACTCTTACCGTGAAGGCCCTATTACATCTCCCGTCCCTATCAGAGGGTGGAGACCTAGTCTAACCCTAAAAGTCTACCTAAGGGGGAAGATTCACAAATTTCTCAGGTTGGTTCCCCTAAGAACTAGACAGACTTTGCTTGACAGACTGCTTAGCAGATTAAGCCAGGTACACACCCGTGAGCTTTATCACAACTGTCAAATGCAATGCCGGTCTTTGCGTAGTTAAAAACCCCATTAAAAAAGTCTACGTACAACCCTTGTCTAGCTGAGTAGCGACCATAAATAACCTTAAACCCGTTTAAGATTACTTGTCACATTTGACTTACAATTAGTCAAAGTGTCTATTACCACACTCAATGCCACGTACATAACCTCAAATTATTTAAGGCCTTATGCTACTACTATATTAAATAATGGACACCTTAGTAGCATCTTGTACTTCGGCGCTGAGAGTGTTAACTCCATTAGCATTATTTAATGCTGAAGGCATTAAACATCATGCTAACGTAGGTCCTTACTCCCCTACTGATTACTAAAATTCTTGGACTCAATTGATCCCCGGACCAACCTTGAGCCAGCCACTTTAGTTTTTTCTAGCTAAAATGAATCCCTAACAAACTCAAACACAGACTAACTACTAACTTAAATAACTAACTTAATTAACATAGTCAATATTAATTTCATTTGCTTCTTTGCTGTCACGAGGCAGCGTCTCATGATGGGTCAGCCATCTCGACTGCATCCTTAAGCGCCAATCCCGATCATGATGCTGCGTCGCACAGCAGAGACGACATCGGATTGCTTCGGCATTATTACATGTAAAGAAAATCATATTAGCACACATAATATCACATAACTATGTTCAGGCGTGAATGCCTTCATTACTAAGAATGTAGCACACAATTAAACGATATTTTTCCTTTAAAAACCTGCGTCAGCTTGTTCATATAGAAGATATGACCTCAGACGACCGTTTTTATAAAGAATATATTTCAATTGGGCAAAATGGGCGTAAATAAAGTGACTAAACGACACAACAACACCAGACTCGTGGATGTTCAGATCCCCCGATGACAGACATGATGCATGCCCACTCCCACTACTCTATGAGCATTTCAGGAGCTTCATCTGGTTGATCGGACATCATCCGATATGCCCAATGATGAACTGCATGCGGTCATCATTCTCTTGAGGTCATCTCTCCTTTGGTACAGCGGCTCATATGACGTTGAAACATGAAAAATAAACACAACATTAAAATCTTTACAAACTACAAAAACAATACATCATTTACAACACATTCAAAACAGTTTAAGACAATCCTGCATAATTAAAGAATTTTTTCATCCTATTTACATGAACAAGATCTCTCAGATCAGAGCTACCTGTTCCCAACTTCCTAAGCACATAGGAAACTCTCCCTATTTGAGTAATCACCCTATACGGACCTTTATACAACCTTTTCAACTTTATATTACTTCCCGCCACTTTCCTAGGACAATACAACATAACGAGATCACCTGGTTGATAGGTAATCACCTTTGCCTTTTTATCATAACTTCGTTTTTGTCTTATTTGTGCCTTTTTAATCCTTTCTTTGGCTATGTTCACCAAGGCTGCTTGTCTCGCGATCTTAGTTTGTATATTATCTGGAACATTTAAACAATTCACACGTAACTCGATATCTGATGCACATAGCGGTTCCCTACCAAAAACCAACATATGCGGTGACATTCCTGTTGAACTATGTTTACTCGAATTATACGCAAAACATAACATACTTAACATTTCACACCATGACCTTTGATCTTGTTCTAAATATTTTGACAACATATTCAGCAACGTCTTATTAAAGTTTTCAACAAGACCACCAGCTTGTGGGTGATATGCTAGAGTAAACGACATTACGGCGCCAAAAGCCTGCACTATGTCCTTCACTATGTGTGATGTGAAAACAGTACCTCTGTCGCTCATGATTTCCTCTACCCCACCGTATCTGCAGAATATCTCTGAAATCAAAAAGTCCACTATAACGTCAGCTGTTACTCTAGGCACAGCCTTACAGACGACATACTTCGACAAATACTCAACTGTCACAATTATATACCTATTACCTTTATTTGATCTATGAAATGGACCAAGAACATCAATTCCAACCCGCTGGAATATCCCATTCACACTCAAAGGAGCTAACGGAGCGATAATTTTATTGACATTTCGCTCCTGACACATTTGACAAGCTTTGACATATGCCTCAACCTTTTTTTCTGCTCCAACCATAAAGTATCTCTGCCTGAATCTAGAATAAGTTTTCATTAAACCAAAATGCCCCCCTGACCATGGACAATCGTGTATCTCTTTCATACACTCTGAAAATAAATTATTAGGAATGACCAATAAATTAATATCGTCTTGATTAAGTCTGCTTCGTTTATACAAGATATCCATCTGCAAAAAGAAACCACGATAATCATTATCTACCCTACCACGTATTTTATTCATAATTGTTCTACAAAATTCATCCGCATCTTGCAACTCCTTAACATTCGCCCGCTGCAACATATACAACTTCAACCCATCTTTTTGCTCCGGTACCCGTTCCATCTGCTTGTCTGGATCTTCCAACAGAGGGTTCCTACTCAAAAAATCTGCTATTACGTTATCCTTACCCTTGCAATACACAATATCGAAATCCCAAGTTTGTACTGATAATGCCCATCTCGCTAGTCTTCCATTCATATCCCTTTTCGATTTTAACCACACCAATGCTCGATGATCTGTAACAACTTGAAACTTAAGACCCCACAAATAACATTTAAAGTAATTTAATGCCCATATGAGGGCTAAACATTCCTTTTCCGTAATGGAATACTTCTGTTCCGCGGCGCTCAACTTTCTTGACGCATAGGCAATCGGCTTCATCACATCTACGCCCTGCACTAGACAACAACCTATAGCATGGCCACTACTATCTACAAATAAACGCGTTACTACACTTTCCTCTGATGAATAATATCCAAGAACTGGTGCTTTGCATATTCGATCCTTTAATTCTTCAAATGCCTCTTGCGCCTCCTTGGTCCAGACAAACTTTTTATCTTTCTTCATTAACTTAGTGATGGGCAACGCTATTCTAGCGAAGTTATCAATAAATTTCCGATAATAAGAGAATAACCCTATTACCGCTCTAATTTCTTTTAAACTCTTCGGTGATTGAACTTCCTTCATGGCTGATATTTTCTTACGATCAGCCCCGATGCCTTCCGCCGATACTTCGTGACCCAACACTGTAACTTTTTGAAACCCAAATCTGCATTTGGAGGGTTTTAAGGTTAAATTAGCCTTTCGCAGACGCAATAATACCTTCTCTAGAGCATTCATAAACTCCTGAAATGTCGATCCATACACCAAAATATTATCTACATATACTATGACATTACGATATTTCAATCCTGCAAGGACCTTGTCCATCACCCTCTGGAACACTGCTTGGCTTGTCTTCAATCCAAACGGCAACACATTGAATTCGTATAACCCAGTATGCGTCACAAATGCGGTTTTCTCCTTGCCTTCACCTAAAGCTAACTGCCAATATCCTGAATTCATATCTAAATCCGCAAAGTATCTCGCTCCCTGCAGGCAAGCCAAAAGATCTTCTATCCTTGGAATCGGGTATGAATCCGTCTTGACCTTTTTATTCAGCGCTCTATAATCCACACAAAACCTTGGTGGACCTTCAGGTTTATCTACCAATACCACTGGTGAGGCATATGGACTCTTAGACTCCTGTATAACTCCATTTTTCAACATCTCTCGCACTTGCTCATCTATGATCTGTCTTTGTTTCGGTGATACTCTATACGGTACTTTATGCACTGACTCTTCATCCAACGTCTTCACTTCGATCAATGACTCCTTATAACATCCCAATTCACCTGAAGCAAAAGAGAACGTATCACGGAACCCTAACAATAAATTATTTAATTCACATACCTGTTCATTTGACAAAGTATTATCGATATTAAAATTAACCTTTTCTTCATTCTTTACATTAAATAAATACTCTCGATTTTTCTCCAGTAAATCTGTAAAATACACATATTCAGACTTACTCAATGATAATTTATTACACACATTTAACACTGGCTGAATAGAAGAACTATTTTTTCTTAATCCGTCATCAGGTATCGAGTTGAAATAAATATGAAATTTATCTTTCAACGTCAGCATATTATGTTTAAAATCTATCACGGCTTCATTCCCCTTTAAAAAATCTTGGCCTAGGATCAACATACCAGCAGTATCTTCGATCACCAGCAGCCTTAGTGAACAATAGAGGCCATCCAATACGAACGAAATATTAGTGGAACCTTGTATTTGGATATTGTTTCCACCAACGGCACGTAATGGAAAACTTGGCGTTTGTTCACACTCTAATTGCAAACGTTTAACGAGAGAAACTGCAATAATGGACACTGAAGCACCTGTATCCAATAGTGCATCACAACTAACATCATTAATATACAGTGAAATAAAAGGGGACCTATCCTTATCTCTACTACATATATTATTCTGTATCACCGGTCCTATATTTGCCCACGCCAGTGTATCCCGGTGCTCTAACGACGTGGCTGGAAGTTTGGGTGTCCTCTTCTGAATGATGGTGCTGCATCTTGACGTTCGGAACTTGACGTATGAGCACTCCCTTGTGTACCCATGTATGTTGGACGGGGTCTCAAATTATAGCGACCAAATGGTGTACCTGGAGTTCCTTGCTGAGCCCTATTTGGGCCAATAAGGGTAGCCGGAGTCCTTGGAGTACTATACGATGATTGATCACCTCGCGCTTGTGGAATATGGAAGTGTTGGTTTTCATTAAAGATTGGTAATTCAACATTTCTTGTGCCCATACCATCTTCATTATTAAATGTGTCTTCCATCTGTCTTATTGTTTTTCTCAACTCTTCTTTGGACAGGAATAATCTCGTAGAAAGTAAGTATTGAAACTTCGGAGTTACAGACTTTATAAAGTGCTTGATGAATCTTGTGTCATCTACAATCTTAGCCTTAGTGGCTAAATCGTCTAATTGATAGTAGTAAACGATCAACGATTCTAATGGCGATTGTCGCCTATAGTAAAATTGTTGTGCATAATCTGTTTGCGACGGAAATTGTTCCTTTAATCTCTCATACAAATCTTTACAGTCTTGGAAAATATGGAAATTGGTTTTATACCACTGCAGTGCAGGTCCTTCAAGATAACATGCAATGGCGTATTTTTTTTGCTCGTCCTTCCACTCCTTGATGGTACATACGGCGTCGAATTGATGAAGAAAATCTTCAACGTCCGTTAAGCCATCGAATTTTGCAGCAGCCCTCTTCTTTCTTTTCTACTTTGCTAATAATGCTAATAATTAACTTACGGGACAAATAATTATAAAAATGCGTACGACCTTAATGCGTGTCCTCCTGATCGATCAATTATCGAAAATCTTGACTTCCACCATGTGGCGGGTGGTGTAGCTCGACGGGGATCCTTCTACTGTTTGCTGTACTTAATTAAAGACGTATTGCACACTTTACTTTTATTTATGATGAAACACGTGTTGTCTCTAAGGCTTCTGCCTCGAGACTCTTGTTTGGAACCGTCCTTTCTACCTTCTTTAACAATTCAAATACTAAACATTTATAAAAACGGACAGTGTTCCAAACTCTTACCGTGAAGGCCCTATTACAATACATACATAATGGTACGGAACCCTTCGTGCGCTAGTCCGACACGCACTTGGCTGTTTTTTAAGAACATTATCAATGCAAGGAGACTCCATTACGGTCTGACTAACAATAAGAGTCCCTGCTTTGTCTACGGAGGTCTAAAAAACTAGGTCAACTAAATCCGCTGAGCTGATTGTAGTCATAATTTGCAACAAAAAACCTTGTTCCCTGGTCTGGATGCAACGCATGTAAGCGCACGACGCGAACGCATCCCCTATCTCGTGTGTGGTGCGGTTTGCAACGAATGAAGAGGAATTCTATAGAGTGGTTAAAATTGGTATTTCTGTTTACTCTTTATTTCATTTATTATTTTATCTACACATATATCATAAATGCTCTATAATGCGTTCAGAAACCGTAGGCAATGACCATCATTATAACAACCAATATTATTATGAGAATTTTTGCAATTTGTTTCTATATTAGTTTAAATTCATTTTTTTTTACATTATTATGATGTGTACAGTCTATATATTTTTATTAGGTACCTACCAAGTAGCTAGTAGCAATGCAGGTCATTGCCCTATGGCTTCTGAACCCATCATAGAGTACTTATGATATGTGTGTAGATAAAGTAATGTATTCAACTGTACATAATTAGGTCTTAAAACACTCGTGTGATCCTATTATGAAACTCGCTCACGCTCGTTTCATAAAACCACACTCGTGTTTTAAGACCCCTCGTTATGCAACAGTTACATAAAATACTATTAAAAGCCATAGTTATAAATTAAAAACTGAAGCACGAACAATAGTCTACAGTTATTGACATTTTACAATCGTTTCAATTTAGCACAACTTTTATAAAGTGCTTGTATATTGCAAGCAATCAAACACAAAAAAATCAGCATGCAGGTAATATTTAAATAAAAAGTTATTATAACTAATAAAATGTATAAGATAATGGTCCCAGTAATTGATAAAGTCGTAAGCACGAGAGACAATTATGTCAACCACTGGTAAAAGCAATGCCCTACACGTGTCAGGCACTGATACGGCTAGCTCAATTTTTATTTTTATTTATTTTTTATACAAAATAGGAAGGCAAACAAGCAAGTGGGTCACCTGATGGTAAGTGATCACCACCGCCTATAGACACCTGCAACAACAAAGAGAGTGCAGATGCGTTGCCAGCCCAGAGGGCTAAGATGGAATACGTCTTGTGCCAGTAATTACACCGGCTGTCTTGCTCAAATAGAACAAATCTACTTGTTTGTTAAATTGATATTGTACACGTATCCACAAGACGCATTGTGTAAATCGTCAAAAAAACAATACAAATGCAAACTACTATCACAGAATTAAAAAATAATACCCTTGTAAATTACTGTCATCGATTCGGTATTAACCGCTCCAACAATTCCCATCGAACTGACCAATTAAAACAAGGCAAGTCGCCATCGGCCATCTTAAATCTGCGAGGCATATTGGCAATATGCGACGCCGCCTGCGCCGGATTTAGCGTTACTGCGGGACAGACATACTGAGCTTATGTTTGTGTCATTGTGGACACTGCCTTAGGCGTTGTGGACGTTGCTTTATGTTTTACCGCCGTTTATAAAGCCAGTTTTTGGTATTCTGACGTTTATGAGCTGTTTATGTCAAAAGAACGAAATCAGAAATGTTCGGTATGGTTTTGCTTTCACCCTGTACTTAAAGCTCAAAGTCGCTTTTTATTATATGATTTGCGGTGTCATAGCGTGCTACTGTATTTCGTACGGCGATTACTAGTGATTTGTTCCAATTTGTTTATATATGTATATAATCGACCAAGAAATTGAACATGGAATAAAGTTCAACCGTTGATAAGCAATTTCTTGTTCGACCATACCACCGCAAAGTAACGCGTGAATATATTAATTATACACGATTAGCACAATTCAGATTGTTACTGATATTTTGGGGAGTCCAATTCTCGGTTCGTACGAGATTCATTCACAATAGAGATAGATCAATAAAGTGATTGATTTGAAAAGAATTTTACACTTATTTTTGACTTATCTCGATTGTCGCTTCATCTCACGGACTTGAAAATTACGTCGCTGTATCGGCGCCTATAACAGACGTGCCCGACCCAAGTCTGCTCGGGTTCGGGTTGCCAATACAAGTATTTTAGTTGTGGTCTCCTTAAAAAGTGGAATAAAATGTAGATGCCACACGTCGTTCAACGGTAGCTTATTTTTACCATCCCATCCAAAATGGTATTATCGTATTATCGTTATCAAAAAACCATCGGTTACAGTCGTTAGTCCTCGCTCGCGCGAAACAAAATGGCGGAATTAAAACAGCATTCGCGAAACGGTAATGATGGGCAATTAGAATCGAGCTAATTTGGACTTGATATAGCCATTGTTTCCAGTTTTGGTGCAATTTACTTGCATGATTTTTGGATTCGGTAGTTATCTGGTGTATGGCTTTATTAGGGGCAGATTTAGGGGGCCAGACTGATATTAACCCTTTTAGTTATGACCATCCCCATACAACCAAATCTGGTCGTGGTGGCTGAAATTTCAGTAACAAAATAATCAGCACCTTTCAGTACCATTACCATAAGTTTCTATTGAAAATTCATATTACGTCACTACAGTCGATAGCGGTAAAATACGCTCCCATTTGTCAGTGAAAGAGTTAACCATAGTCGATGCGGTATCTTCGATGACATGTGCCAAATTTGTGACTCATGGTACAGATGTTCTACGGCAACAGCTACAAAACTTTAGTCACTAGCGCTTAGATTACGATAGGTAATTTACCGTTGGACTCATACTAGTGATTTTTAGTTCCCTAAGTGAGCGCTAGAGGCGCTGTATAATTCCCCATACAAATAGTTTACACCGTCGCTAGCGAGTACGGTTTCGGCTAGGTGCACTGTATCCGTGGTGAGTGTACAGGTCGCGGATCAGTGCATCTAGCACGAATCTTCTCGATACACGTTTACTAGCTACGTAACTCATTGCGTCTAGTTCTAACTAGCCCAGTAGGAAAGAGACGCACTGAGTTACGTAGCGAGTTAACGCGTGGCGAGAAGATTCGTGCTAGGTGCACTGTAGTCTTTACTACCCTTTACGGCTGTGTGTGGTTAATCCCCAAAATGTAGAATTTATGTTTTTGGGATTCCCTACTTCTTGTCCACGTTAAGAAACAAATCGGTAACAGCGACTAGATTTGTTACTAGTGTCGTAACACAAGGATTTCAGTTACTAAATGACGACCAAAATGGTTGTATGGGTCTTGTAGTTATTATGGCTAGTCAGAGGTGATGCCGCTTCCAATCGGGAGTTATAATGACTTAAGTGAAGGTTTTCATCAGGATAAATCTATGCAGACAGTTCAAATTAATCTGATCACTACACGCTATAATACAGAAGGTACTCGAAAATAATGAAAGTTTGGAATGTTTCTGACAAATTTTCACCTTAAAGTATCCATATTTCACTTTAAAGTAATCGTATGTGACCGGTATAAGAGTTCAGTTTTCAATCTGTGTCTTGGCAAAGACACTGCAACACGACTGTTTTTCTTTTCTAATAGTAGGACAGTCTCAAAAGTAGTAAACACTTAGGAACCTTATCATAGCAACGTATGAAATGAGAATTGCTCGAATTTATCACATAACTGACAGCGACAAGGTACTAAAATGTTCGGCTACTTCTGAAGCTAAACGTAGAATTCATGTAAACAATAAATTCAGCATACGCTTTGCATTGCTTCACGCTTAGGCTTCACGCGTATAAGTGCCTCTAAGAAAACTTCAAGAGTAAGACGAAGACGCACGAGTGCAGAAGAGATTTAGTCATCTATACAGGCTACCCTTAGTTCCAAATCAAAGACTATGTTTGTTCAATAGTCTAATTTTTTTTTTTATACAACATAGGAAGGCAAACAAGCAAGTGGGTCACCTGATGGTAAGTGATCACCACCGCCTATAGACACCTGCAACAACAAAGAGAGTGCAGATGCGTTGCCAACCCAGAGGGCTAAGATGGAATACCTCTTGTGCCAGTAATTGCACCGGCTGTCTTGCTCTCCACGCCGGAACACAACAGTGCAAGCACTGCTGCTTAGCGGAAGGATTAGCGAGCAAAATGGTGGTAGCGATCCGGACGGACCTTGCACAAGGTCCTACCACCCGCAAGTCTAATTATAATTTCTGTATTTTGATGATAATGAAACTATATCTAACCCTAAACGTGCAATAGTGTACGAGAATGACAAAAGATCATCAACGTAGCGCGCGGTAATGACTGCAATGAGGCAGTAAAACCGTCATCGCCGGCGCCTGCATGCAGAGAATTTACGCAGCGCATGGGCATTGGTGCTAGATTTTATGGTAGGATTAGATTTTATCATAATGTTACCTGAGTTTGGCTGATCCACTCAACTTTACCGTGTGTACTATCAGACTTCAATATATGTCACCATTATATTGGAATGGGCCACGGTGCAAAAAATATGAATGTGCGAGGTCAGCTATAGTCTACAGAATTCGACTATCTTCAGAAGGTCTAGCACATAATTATATCGCTTAAGGCGAAGAACGTCGCTCTCCTACTAGATTAGTTAAAAAGCGACACACTTAGAAAGAAAACGATCGCGTTGTATTGTGAACTTTAGTTAATATTGTTACATAGAAAATTTCATCAGAAAAGGAACAAATATTAAACTAAGCACTATGTTAAAACCCCTTATTCATAAACGCTTAGTTAACCTACATTAGTTAACACATTTTTCAACAAAAGAGCTTACAATCAAAATACAATACTTAACAAAAACTTATTTATACCATTTTCTGGTTATACCTTATTATTTTTGTTACTAAAAGCGCTTTCTAAACACAACAAGCTATCTAAATATCCTACCTACCCCATTACAAATTACAACCGCAAGCATATCGCTCGGCTAGCACAGGCTATTTTACCCCCAATATCCCTCATAAAATTAGACACGATTTATGGAGCCAGCACTCGATGATACGCAGTTAATGTGATAAATAGTGATACGTGATGATAAAACGTGATATACCGAAATAATCGTATGGAGTGCGCGCGCGCTGATACGTCGTTATGGACAATTAAGTGCTGTTTACTGGACATAGATTTTAGGTTCAAAATTAGGGTAAAGTTTACGAGCGCTTACAAATATTCATGAGTGAACATCAAATCACAGAATTTGTAGAACTCCATTTTTCCTTGTAACTGGATTTTTTAAGTAAGCCCGTTTTGAGTTTCTATTTAGTAATCATTAAGTGATGTGATGATAGAAATATATATAAATGTCATCCATCAGGTAGTCTGCTTTGTCACATTTTATAAATATTGTTTTTAAAGAACATATTTATTGTACGGTTATGATCGTTCATGATGACTTACAACTCGAAAATTTTAACTTTCAAAACGAAATTAGTGCCAATATTTTTTCAATCTACCTTGACGGTCATTATTCTTCGAAAAAAAGGAGGTTATAAGTAATATAAGTGTACCTATCCTATTTACGTGTGCCATACTGTAGGCCGTTGGGCCTATTAGGTAGTTTTCAATATGTATTATTATTCTAAAATTGAAATTTCTGGGACAGTCCCAGACTGACTGATTAAAAGCCATTAAAAAAAAATCTGACATTTAAATTTCTGACTTAAGATTTACTGGTTATTTAACTTCTCTCTCACTATTCATAATTAATAATTATTTTTATTTTTAATTCATTAAATTTCACAGCATAACAGTAAAACAAAGCACTATGAAACTAAGATAAATACAAATTGTATACAAAGAAAAACACATAAGAACAAAGAAAGTAAGTAAGTAATAACAAATTCACAGAAGAAGTCCGTACATCCATCTTCTCTCTCTTTTACAAACACTTCCTGTTGAATACTTGAGATTTGAAGTCACTTAATTTTAAAAATATGTCATATTGATACCGCCTTCCGTGTACCCTTAGCAATTAAATTCAAACATTTAATACATCTGCTATCAAACTAGCAAATCAAGCGCCGTAAGTGGAAATGGATTGGACACACACTCCGGAGGGGGCCCGACCATTTACCTAAACAGGCCTTAGATTGGAACCCCCAAGGAAAGAGAAAGCGTGGCCGTCCCAAGCAAACCTGGCGGCGTACGGTGTTGGACGAGGCGAAGAAGGTCGGGAAGTCTTGGAGCGAATTAAAGCGAGAAGCTCAAGATCGATCTACATGGAGAGTCACTGTGGCCGCCCTCTGCCCCATCTAGGGGACATAGGATGTTAAGTCAGTATCAAACTAAATCGACAATAAGTCAATAATCAAATAAATAAATAACCAGAAAACCAACAACAATCCGCAGTTAATAAGCCAATTCCCCGCAGTTATGCCGTTAGTTATATCGGATCGGGCTTAGCCATAAAACTAGAGCGAAATCGCTCCAAAAACTACCGCACCGAGGCGAATAAATCAACTTAACAACGGCTATCGGGAACTGATTAAATTCATAGCAAATTTTAGTGTCGTCCTGACGCTAACCGCGAGTTACATATAAACATGAAAAAAAATAAGTTGCCCTGTCATTCTGAAGAAAATTTTAATCAAAACAACGATAAAGTAACTTTGCCAGTGGTTGCCTAGTGGATAGTGACCCTGACTGTGAAGCTTGAGGTACTGGGTTCGATTCCCGGGAGGGGCAAATGTTTGTATGATGTATATGAATGTTAGAACCCGAGTCTTGGATGTTATATGTATTTAAGTATGTATTTATCTATATACGTATGTATATCCGTTGTCTAGTACCCATAGTACAAGCTTTGCTTAGTTTGGGACTAGGTCAATTGGTGTGAGTTGTCCAGGGATAATGTATTTATTTATTTATTTATTGTGAAAAGGACAGTGGCCCAGAATTTAGTTCAGTTGACTTTATAATGTAAGCTATATTTTAACGTCGTTGAATTCAACTTCCATTTACAAGTAGAATTATAAATTTAACATTCTTAGTCTCGTCTCGAACCTGCAACCTCGGAATTCTATGCCACGCTGTTTCCAGTTACGCTACAGACAAATTTAATTTGAATATTAACATATTTTTTTTAAAGTCGAAAGAAAAAATGCAATAGTATATAGGGTGTAAACCTTAACCCTCAGTTTTCGGTACACTGTCCCTTACACCCTGTATTATTTCGTATATTAATTTATCCCTACTCCTGGATCCACACAGGAATAACCTTATATTCCAGCCGCCCACTGCACCGAGTAATGAGAGTGGTGCATGCCGTTGTTTTGATTTAATAATTCAAACACCACCAATACCGCGCCAATTTATATTTAATTTTTATTACCCACTGACCTATAAGTAATGGACTTCTAGTCAGCGTTTAAAAAATGGTCGCATTAAAAGTCGAACAAAAGTACAATAACACGAAAATCGCTCGCGCTGTCAGTCTATTGAACTGACGGCGCTGCTGTCAATACTATTATTTTCTAAAAAAAATCCTATTTGCAACGAAACATAATAATTTATTATTTTATGCAGTTAGACGTAAAGTTGTAAATCCAATGACTATAAATGGTAAACTAATAATTTACATTTGTAACATTGGTCCAATTTCATAAACGCGACAAGCGCCAGGTGACAGTGACAATTCGTTATACATTGCTTGCACACTATGATATGGTTAAGTCTGTAAGTCGTAGCGTTACTTGTCGACACAGTAATGTACGGCGAACTGTCACTGTCAACTGTCGCCTGTCGCGTTTATGAAATTGGGCTCTGTATTCTCATGTCGGGCCGTTTCTCTGCTGTTTTAGTATGACACTGTACATCCATGCATTACAACGTCATTGTTATTACCCAACTTAAAATATCAGTCGCCCTGGCATGATCGGCCCAGGTTTATTACTTGCGGGGAGTAGGGCCTTGTGTAAGGTCCGTCCGTATCGCTACCACCATCTTGCTCCATCACGCAAAATAGGCGCTTTTTCAAGTCGTTGAGTTGCGGAAACCAGCCCGTCTGAACCTATAACCTATATGTATACCATCTTGCTCGGTAATCCAGCCGCTAAGCAGCAAAGCTTACACTGTTGCGTTCCGGCGTGGAGAGCAAGACAGTCGGTGAAATTACTGGCACAAGAGGTATTTATTCCATTTTAGCCCTCTGGGTTGGCAATGCATGTGCGTTCTTATTAATATTGCGGGTGTTAATGGACGATTGTGATGTACCATCAGCTGGTCCACTTGCTGGCCTGCCTTCTTATTTTATAAAAAAAATTACAACCCATTGAGTTTCTTAGCGGCGTATTCTCATAACACGTTATTTCGAAGTAAGTATTTACGCTTAATCTGAATAAAGATATTTTGACTTTGATAGCCAAACGGACTTGGCGAGTTAGAATTACAATACTGTAGAATTATTGTAAGAAGTAGCTTTGGCTGTCAACGGTAAAGTTATGGTAAATGAAATGAAATAACGTTCCTGGCTTTAGATGAAAGGTCCTGGATTGGACCAAAGAAGCAATTAATGAATACGCAAAACTATAGTTCCCAGCAAACATCTTGAGCACTGACCTTGACTGCGCAGTAGCCTTTTCTAGTACAAGTACACTCGATTTATGCTCAAGTTGTTTGCCTGCAACTATATCTTAGTCGGCTTATGCTGACTGGGTAGCTTTATGGCATCATAATGTATTGACTTATTATAACATCAACGGGTTTGACGCGATAAAATCATTGTCAATTAACCTCGACGTTTCGACCGCATTGCACGGCCGTGGTCACGAGAAGACTCAAGAGGTTCGTATTTAGCTTGTTTTTTTTCAACCCATTTTTATCCGACATTGAATTCTAATCAAAAACTTTTCAATTACCTCGACAGAGGAGTTATTCGTGCTGTATCGAACATTATCATAAATTAATTACCATTCATAATGTGCCGCCATTACTACGTCATCGAGGGCTTGTAAATTATCATTTGGCTCTTCGAAATGATTCATTTCATCATTTTCATTGTATTATTTTGACCTGATTGACTATTAAATAAGTTTTTTGTTAGCCATTTTCATTTTGTAATTAAGCTTTTTTGCTGTCGGTATTTAACCTGTTTTATTATTACAATATCATCAAAAGACAGTTTTAGTTTAGTTTATTTATTATGTCAATTTAAAATTACATTTTAAATTACTAAAATGTCAAAATACACGATTTCATATTGAGATTGTCAAAGTAAACCGAATTATTATTGGTATATTTAAAATTATAATAATTTGAAGCCAAAATAAATAATAAGAATTATAAAACAGTAAAACCTAAATAAAAATTTATTTATTTATTAAACTGCAACACTTACTTAAAAAATGTTAATTAACTTGAAATCTAAGCTATTACTACTTAAAAGTAAAAAATAAAAATAAAAAACAAAAATAACAATTGTAATTTCGAAATTAAAAATTAATTAAGTCTCTGTGACTGGGAATCTGTGGCTTAGTTGGAAACAGCGTTACAGGTTCAAATCCTGCCAGATGACGAAGATTTTTCTTCTCGTTTGTCGTTGCATATCTTTTAAATTTAACGTTATTCAGTATACTTCAAGTTATACATACTTATTAATTATCATTATGACTAACAAATATTAAAAAAATCTCCACTCCATTTGAAAGATACAAGCGCGTAAAAATGCGTAAATACAGAAGAGCTACATAGTCAACAACCAACACATGCGATCATTACAATTAGAGCAGCGTACGCGCACATTAAAGCTGTAATTTAATGGTAACTTCGGCGTAAACTGAGCACCTCTTATGACCGGGTGTTCGTTAGTTATCGCGCTTTGAAATGAGATTTCGGATTTATTCATAAGTACAGTTAAAAGCGAAAATTGACTGTTAAATACATTTGCCTGACTTCCATGGCTATAATATTTTAATGTTTATTTATTCAAATTGTAAATTAAGAAAAAAAAACAATAACATCTTATTCTAAATTGGGAGGGTGCCCAGAAGGCTGGCAGTATTGCCACCTTGGATGGCAATCTGATTCTTTGGGCAAAGTATTGCCCAGCCTTCTGGTCACGTGAGGCCTCTATAAGGCGCGCCGATAAGTCTTTGTATAGACGGCGCGCATTTGGCCTCCAGGGCCCCAGAGTTTCGACACCAAACGCCTCAAATATATAATGACACAAGAGGTAGAAAATACAACAATGAATTAGAATGAATCGGAATTTACTGATTTAGATCCTATAATCATTAATCATTTATTTAATTTAAGATAGCAAAGGGTTTTATTATTGTTAGTAAATAAAATAGTAAAACATAGGTAATCTTAGATTTCAAATACATTCTTGCTACTGGGCGTCAGGCGCGGCGCACTTTGTGCCAACAAACTGGAACAAATTACCTTGCTACTCCGCGAAACCAGTGCCGGGCTCGTGCAAAATAGCTGCGTCTGTACGACACATCGCCCCTCCCTATTAAAAATGTCGGATCTGCAAATTTGCCATTTTCTGTTTATGTCATTAATAGACCTTGAATTACGGTAACTTTCACCCCCGCGCAAATAAATATTAAATTTAATGTATAATTTATGAAATACGTAGATTAAAAACGTCTGATCTTGCTTAAGTATTCGTTAATAATGTCGGTAAAAATACCGACCGATTTGCAGATCCGACATTTTTAATAGGGATGAGCGACATATATGTTCATGCAAAAACCCACCCTCCTCCGCTTCCACACGAAACAACATATACCACACAGACTCAACTACACACCACCACCACTAAACACTAAAACTACACAATCGACGCACCATCATCATGCGTGATGATCATTATGCACTTTGTGGCACAAATCGTTCGATGCACATCTGCATTGGTAACGCGTATCGAGAAGATTCGTGCAATACTTTATTTCTTTAGGTACTTAAAATAAGGGCGAAAAAAATAAGTCACGCGACTAGGCACATCGACCAATCAAATGATTCTTTTGGATCTCCACAGTCCCATAAGATTGACTTGATTGGTTGATTTGCTGAGTCACGTGACTATTTTGTTTACCTTTTTTTAAGTACCTAAACAAATAAAGTATAGGTGTACTGGTGTTGATAGTACTTTTAGTACAAAGTTGCAGTGGACTCGAACCTCCATATTGCATAGAACTTTTGCAGTATCAAAAAGTTTGTAAATTGTCATGCAATTCTGTGACGGATTGTAATTTATTTTATAACGAACATTGTACCGTTGCTAGAAAAGCAGCTATTTTGTTTTTTTACAGGTTAAAAGTTTCTGATGCAGAGTACTTAGGGTAGTAAAACCAATGTTCCATTTTTCGAAGCGCTAGTAGATTCAGACATGTAAAAGAGCCTATATGGCCTACTTGCAAAATAAATTTTTCATTTTCATTTTCATTTTCATTTTTAAGAATACAGTAACCGTAATAACAGGGTACACGACTGTGTCCGGTTTTTCTGGCGTATCTTGCTGTAGGTCATTTATAAGACCAACAACAAGACACGGAGTGCCGAGGTTGCAGATTCGAATACTGTCGGACGACTAGGACTTTTCAATAAAAAACAGTTTTTTTGGTCATTGCGTCTATTATTTAATAATATCAGACGAGCTCGCGTGACTTAATTCTTAACTATTTTAAGCGTGAATATTATTTAATTTTGAACCTTAATTACGTGGGCAATAATAAAAGGAAAACTCTAAACATTTTTTTTTTATAACCACAATATGGCTTACAGTACAAAGCACCAAGGCACCTATATTGATAAAACACAAACAGAAAAATACAATTAGAGAAAAAAAAATGACAATAACAAAAGAAACTTAACTAATATACACAAAAATAAATAAATAATAATAATAAAATTAAAATAAATTAAGTTGGATTAGCAAGCAAGATGGTGGTAGCGATCCGTACGGACCTCGCACAATGTCCTACGCCCACTAGTATTTATTTATGAAGAATTATTCGATTGTTTTGTGTTGTATTGTTTGTCCCTTTCTGTGAAAACAATCAAACTTTAAATCTCTATCTTTGTCATTATTTACAAAATATGCTAAATACTTCCAATAATTTGGCACTTCATCTTTTACAAACAATATTACAAATTAGTCCTTATGATTTCCTATTATTTTCAATTAGCAATATCACGAATTCTAGTAAATGAAATGAAATTATTTAGCACAAGTTTTAAAGGTTGACCAAAGCAATAGTAGATAAAGAGTGTCTATTTTTTTAATAAATTATTAATTAGTTACTATACTACTTAAGTTAAAAAATATGTCGCTTTCCTTGATTGCCATTAAAAAATGTCATGCAATTTGTAAAAGAATTGCAGCGTGAAGTAATAGTAGAAAAAGAGTGGCTCATTTATTTTAATAAAATGTTGACTATCTACTAATCGTTAATTAGTTGCTACATAGTCAAAAACATTTCACTTTCTTTGATTGTCATGAAAAAAATTGTAAAATAATTTCAGTGTAAGAATTAGTAAGCATTAATAATTTTTTTTTTTATTAATTATGATTAATTCTATTTATTTTACTATGACATTCCATTTAACTTTTATTGTTTTTATTTTTATTGTTACCTCTAATTGACATGCAAAGTAATTGTAATTCGAATAGATGCCGACTAACATAGTTTTGTAAGCAACAATTGTCACTAACATATTATGGGACCAGCTCCTGAATTAAATGATTTGAATTGAATTGAATTAACTCTGAACGACAAAAATACTATTCCAACACTAAACTCAATAAAAAACCTCCTTATTCTGAAATTTCTATTCAGCGCACAGCGATACGGCGAACTTAATCTTATTTATGGCATGCGCGAGAGTCTGGAACAATTAAACGCATCCAGTGCCGCCGTGTATCATCGGAGTAATCCGAGGGACAGGATCATAATAACAAAAAACAATAAAAATAACGAATTACCCCGCGAACTGGGCTCGAACCGGAGTGGGGATGCAGAACAGGCCCGTCTGTGGAGTAGTCGCCTATATTTTTTATGTCGAGACGGAATGGAGAAGATGGTCGTGTATTGTGTAGATAGGAAGCGAGAGAAGACAAATGATTTGTCTTCTTTCCCTATTAGAAATGATTTTTTTACTGTCTCATAGAGTAACACCACCATTTACGAAAGCAAAGTTACCTTATAGCAAAAGAATAAAGATGATCATATTAGAATTAAATTTGCCTTAGGTAACACTGCAAACTTGAAAAACAAATAAAAGATAAAATAACCTGTACTTGTACCTTTTTGTGGTGTTCAATGAAGAGTTATTGTATTGTTTTGTGATAATCCTAAATTAAATATACCTGTACATACTGTTATGTTAGAATACCTAGTATACGTATAGTTACATAAAATTTATAAATCTACAAAATTTCATTAAAATATAAGCTTTGAAGTTACTATTAGCCTCTTTTTTAAAAGCGTGTATATTGAAAGTCCACATAATCTCGAAAATAACTTCATTGGGATCAACGGCGCCTCCACGGCACCCTCGTTCCAAATCCACATTCTGTTTGTGCTCATTCTTAATATGGGGCAAAACTGTTGGAAGAACAACAGTTTTTGCTGTATATTTTATGTTCTGTGACGCCATAACTCAGCTGTGACAAGCCTCCCTGAGCCTTGTGATATAGCGAGTACTAGTACTTCAACATTATTTATAACTCGGCAGTTATTTTTATTTATACTCATGTTTTATTGGTTTATTGTGTCACGGATTGTTGGTCGCGTTTTCGGTTTACGCTAAATGGTTTTGTTTAGTTTGCGAAGTTGGCATCCTTTATTGTTTAAATGGAATACCGCCGCCAAGCAAAATACAAAAAAACACCATCCAAAAGGTTTCAAATCATTACTTAATGAGACAATAATCCTCCTAATTGGCAGCGTTTATTATTTCATACTAGCTCTAAACCGAAAGCCATTTCGGTAATTATGTTTACACTAACGAAAATAGTGGTTTTGGATTTTTTCTCATTTTCTAGAAAATCATAATTTATATAGCTTATTCAATTAAATTTTGTTTGCCTACATATACTAAGCTGAAAAAAAACATTAATAGTCAATTGGTAATCTTTTAAGTAACCTAACACCCAATGAACAAAACAAACTAATTACTAATGAACGAATGCGAATGAGACGCAGTCATTAGCTAACTACCGCCCCTGTTTGCGTTTAAATTCGCACTTCATTTGTTTGTACCGTCAGTCACTGAGAAGCGTGCGCGCAGACAATATGTCAGCTTTGATAGACACGGATGCTATCCTCTCTGTGAGCGATCAATGGTTGCAATTAGAACAAAAATGGGGTACACCCATCGACTTGGACACTGACGAAGATAACACCCCAACGATGAGAACGGTCTTCAGTACTTTGGATCTGATGAAAACAACCTTCGACTCATCGTTTCTTCTCAAGAAAGTCCGAAGGAAAGTCGGAAGGAACTTCTCCAAGAACACAGTGGATTATAACGACTTCCTTAAAGATTTGAACGATGCTGCTAGAAACACTCCAGAGAAGCAGTTCTACTTCATCAGCGGGCAGATCCTATCAGCTGTGTCGGTTGAAGAGATATGTGATAACATCGATGATATATTCAGATCTGTTGAGAAACTGTGCTCAGCCACCAGTACAGTGAGACTAAACCAGATTAAGAAGAAAACAGGTTTACCAGAAGTCGTGCAGTGTAGCATTTCAACAACCAACCTCTCTTTCGATGACACGTCGATGAACGAAAGCGAGAGAGAGAAGACCGATACCGATGACGTCGACAGATACATCGATGAAGTCTTTGGCAACTTCAATTCTACCTTTGCTACGCTATCTGAAGAAACCCTGGACAGGTCCTCGAAGGATTCCGTGACAACTTTGGTGAAGAAGTTCACAACCTTTTTGAAAAGTCCAGGATTGAAGTGCAGTCCACGGAAAAAGAGGCAGTGTTGTGATAAGTTTAAGGACTTGACCGAGTTTTGGCAAAGTCAAGCATTTTCGAAAGAAAATTGACTTTGTTTTACGGTAGGTAAGTCGATACGGATATAATATATTTAGAATAGTAACTCGTCATCCTAAAAAAGCATTCCACAGTTTTATTGTTTCGCAGAATTTTCGTTTGGCAGAATACACTTTTTGTGGTAAATTGCAAATATTTAGGGTTTCAGATACCTACACCATGTGGGTAAAATGTAACGTTTGTTTAGTAAATTTCCCGAAACAGTTTTTAAAAAATAGTATTCTTTTTACTATACTAAATAATCTACGAATAATAGTTTGTCGGCGAAATAATATACATTCCTTTAGAATAGGTACAATTTATAATTGTTTGTTTTATATAATTCTTCGAATTTAATTTATTGTCATCGGACATGTATTAATTTTACTGTAAGGTAATATAAATGTTATTAATTAAAATAATGTATTTGACTGTAGTACGTAAATAATAATAAATGTTTCTAAAAACTGTATGTTTAATAAAGTTTTACTATTTCCTTGTAATTTGCTTTTTGTACACACCGACCCTAATTTTTTAGGGTTCCGTACCCAAAGGGTAAACTGCACTCTATTACTAAGTTTCCTCTGTCCGTCCGTCTGTCTGTCTGTCAGTATGTCACCAGACTGTATCAGGAACCATGATAGTTAGGGAATTGAAATTTTCACAGATGATGTATTTCTGTTGCCGCTATAACAACAAATACTAAAAAACAGAATAAAATAAATATTTAAGGGGCTCCCATACAACAAATAAAGGGTACGGAATCCTCCGTGCACGAGTCCGACTCGCACTTGGTTCGTTTTTTTTTAAAGTGCCTACCAACAGTTCAATTTCTTAACCAATCAATTTAAGCAATCAGTAGACTAATGCTCAGATCATACGGGACTAGTAAAATCACACATTTAATAATTTTAAACCATCATCATATTCCACACTAGCGGACACCCGCGACCTCGTTCGCGTGACATTTGTAGCCTATGTCCGTCAGGGATAGTGTAGCTTTCTATTAGTTAAAGAATTTTTGAAATCGGTTCAGTAGTTCCAGAGATTACCCCTACATACAAACAAAGAAGCAAAGTTTACCTCTTTATTATAATAGTTTAGACAACTGCAGTTCCAGAACCTCACTAGTTCCGTCTCGCTTTGACTTGTGGAAGGCGTCATAACTTCATGCGCCTTGTTGCACGCGTTACGGACACGCGAAGGCCACGATTATTTTTAATGTGCTATTACAATGTAACATATTATTATAGTTACAGTTTCTAGTACAAATGTGTATGCGCAAACATACCCCTCCACTCGATTTATGCTCACGATGTTTGCCTGCGACTATACATAATATGTTCTAGCGCTATAGCGGTTGAAAGAGATTAAGAGGAGTGTGAACCCAGTCCCGTAAAGCGCTCCCCATACAAACATTTTCCACCCCCTAAACCCCAAACTTTTGCCAATGATTTTTTGGTATGTTGTCATTATGCCTTAGAAGGACTCTTAGGTTTGTATGTTTTGATTTTTTCAATATTCTTCATAGATTTGACAATATTTGCATTTAAGGAGTTTTATACAAAACACAAAAGCGTCAATATTTTTGAAACTATTAAGACTATTTTAAAATTAAAACTTACGAACCTAGTTCTAGGGCATAATAATAACATACAAAAAACTCATGTCTATAGGTTAAGGTTTAGAGGGTGAAAACGTTATCGTCGATTGTATGGAGAGCGTTGGGTTCACACTCCTCTTAATGCCAGTGGGTATTCTGTACCGGTCAACCACACTATAAATAAGAAAATAATGGTGCACAAAAAAGAAAAAGTCAAAATAAACTAAGAAAAAATAAGCTGCCTATCAAGCAAGCTGGTTACCAATTCGACCTCGACCTCGATTCGCATAACTTTTTACAGAGTGGTCAGTTATTTTGTTCAGTCTTTCACTTCCTACTTCCAATCACCGTGATGCTGACTGTACCTGACTCCTCAAGATAATCAGGCCGTAGTCAATTACCCGCTGGAGGGCGGTATTGTGCTCGTAAATTGACAAACTGTCCAAGTCTCATGAGCAAGGAATAAGTTGCAGCTTCCGGTCAGTGGAAAGGAAACACACGGGCTTAGATCACGGGCGGAGACGGGCGGGAAAAATGGGTTTCATGTATACACTTAAAAGAGATAAACAGATGTAGTTGCAGACAAACAACTTGAGCATAAATCGACACACATTTGTACTAGAAACAGCTACGGCGCAGTCAAGGTCAATGCTCAAGTTGTTTGCCGGGAACTTTACTATCTGACTGACTGGCTGACTGACAACAATGCACAGCATAAATCGTTGAAAATTTAAACATGACTTTGTATCATGTATTCCTTAGGGAGTGTAGGGATGAAAGAGCGTGGTATGTAATCCAAAATATATTAATGCGGACGAAGTCACGAGTAATTGTACAGGTACTATCTGCTGTGTGACTTATAAACAAAATAAGTAAGTACATACTTAAGCAAATTAACAATGCCAACGATTATAGTGTAAAAATATGTCTGAGTTTATAATTGCGTGTCAACACGAAAATGATTCTAGTTAATGCATAGGGGGCGATAATGCAGTAAAGTTGAAATAAATACTAAATTTCTACTATAAAATTAGAAATGGGTACAAAGTATATTTTGTTTCAAATAAGTCAAAAATCACTCATTGTCTCTATTTCACAGTTGGCCTGTCCGACTGAGAGTGAAATAGTAAAGAGCGAAAATAACAGAACGAATATTACCTATATCTAAACCAGACTATCAAATAAACTATCAATGCTTCTATTACAGCTTGCATGCCAAAATAATTTATCTTAAAAATTAAACTAGGCTATATGACCTGTAAATTAGTTGATTTATATATTTTGACACTTGCATTAAAATACCCATCCCGTATGCACTTCCCTACATTATTTCTATACCAGTCCCCCGTACCACATAATTTACAAGTACTATAATTTAACAAACTTATCACTTTTTTTTATGGAAAACTTTACAATTCTGTCAAATTGTAGCACTTCTAATTTTTGTGGCACAGGGGGCAGGTTGTTTACGTTAAACTGCTGCGTCCACGCATGAACTCTCGGCCCGTGTGTGCCACAGTTGGCCGCGCGGAGTGATTTAGCGCGCAACTTGCCGCACTGTGTAATGAACCGGCCATTTCTATTTGTGCCCAGGTAATTAAGTGATGCGCGCGCGCAGTTGTGACGGCGCCGGCACTGCCTTATTCAAAAGATCCTGTTGTAATTGCTGGTACAACTTCTGAGACGGTTCGTATTCATTCAATTTGTGCCTGTCAAGACATTCTAAATACAATTTAAATGGATTTTTCTAGCGTACAGTCAACTACAAAGGAATGTGTCCATTTTTTTATCATTTCAATTCAACAAGGTGCAAAAATGGACGTATTTTTGTGGACGACTGTACCATAGAACTCGAAACGATCAGCTCATTAACTTAGTTTTTATGGTCTTTTCATACTTGAATAAAAAAAACAGAGCACATAGAAAAATTTTGCAGTGACTGGCAGGTGATCTGGGGCTTAATTGAAAAGAGCGTAGTATGAAGAGGTTGCAGGTTAGAGTCTTACCAAAACACCAATATTTTAATGGATTGACATTGCTTCTATCATTTAAAAACATTTTGAATGTTCTACATAGAAATAAAAAACCTAAAGATATTCCTGTACTTAATAAACATTAGTAGGTACATCTTGTTCACTTTTCAGTCAATGCACCTGCGTCACTCATGTAAATCGTGTTTCTCTTTCGTTAAGGCGAATTTTCAGTAAATAGCTGAACTGCAAGCATATGGAATAAAAATGTTGCGTCTCCCTCGCACGGAGGGTAGTTTCCGGAATGAAACCTCGCCGTGTCCACTGCATAACGCTCCAACTTTATGCATCCCTAGTTGAACATTATGATAGATAAAAACAGCGCAGGCACTGTCGAAATAAACGCAAAAGCTAAACAAATTACACGTGACTGGACGATTAATTACCATCTTTGTAACCGTTTTTAGCAATAATTTTAAGATTTTATCTATGCGTGTTATCGTTATCATCTTGCCTGCCTGTCAGGTCATTCGTATCTTCGTTTTTTATTTATAACAAAATGATTCATCTTTTTGTACGACAAAATTTACAAACTATAATGTTTATTGGCAAGTAGGATTCCATACTTTATTAGTTCCCTGCTCAAATAACTTGTGTCGTTAACCACTCTATTCCTGTTCATGACTGTGTTGTAAGTAAATAAAAGTGAACAGTGTCATTTCATTTAAAAAGATAATCTAATTGGTGTTCTTATCATTAAATCTTCTTTTCTTTTAATATGTTTGTTTGAAAATGAAACAATTAAGTAGGCCTAGTTAAATAAATATGAATTACTAAAGTTTTATTTTATGGTATATTAAAAGGATAAATGATTTTAATAAGTAGTTTTAAAGTCGAAAATTGTAATTCTTTTTTTTTAATACCTTCGATTCTCATTTTGTGTACAAAAACTTACCTAATTAGGGTTGCATTAATTTTATGATGATTTTAAACTATCAAAGTATGTAGGCATCTTATGTTTTAAGTTAGATATTTTACTGCACACAGGATTGGCCCAGCAAAATTTTATACAAGCATCGTTTATTTTTCAAAGTGCTCTCACTGTTGGCACGTCTATTCTGCATCATAGTCGTAGCTGACCAAAACGTATGTGTATTGAGAAACCTAATTAAACGCTAACTAGTTGATGATACGACTTGCTTGCGAAGTTAGCGCAGCTAATATCTCTGTGCAACATATTATATACTAACTAGCTTTCGCCCGCGACTCTGCATAGATTTTGGACTACATTCTAACTTCCGTCCCCCTTTAAATCCCGTTAATGGTGGAATTTCCAAAAATCCTGAAAAGACCTTGTGCAAGGTCCGCCCGGATCGCTACCACCCTCTTGCTCGCCTCTTGCTATTCCAGCCGCTAAGCAGCAGTGCTTGCACTGTTGTGTTCCGGCGTGGAGCGCAAGACAGCCGGTGAAATTACTGGCGCAAGAGGTATTACATTTTAGCCCTCGGGTTGGCAATGCATCTGCAAACTAATTTGGTGTTGCGGGCGGTGGTGTTCACTAACCATCAGGTGTAAATAAAATATATAAATAACCAAAGGGGTATTTGGCAGGACTCGAACCTGCAACATCAGCATTCCGTGCCTTGCGTGTGCTAGTTTCGCCACATTATCAACTACCATACCCTGCGAATTTTTCAATGTGTTCGATTTTTTTACGGTCATTACATTATTTATTTTTTTAGGGTATAACTACCCGCGGTTTCATCTATGAGAAACTTAATGAAGTTATTTACTTCCAAGTTATCTACTAAAAAAGAATATTAATATATTATTTTGTTTTATTTTAAAGTTTGAATATTTTTAAATCACGTCTTCTTTTTTTAAGCGATCATTTATTTCCGACAAATCTGTCGCAGAAAAAATTTAACACAAATGTTGCCACTACAAACCAAAACTGACACCCTATTAATGCAGTTAGTGTAAAACAGCGAAAAAGCGCTTAAAAAAGCAACATGCCATTAGTGCGTCAGCGCTCTCGATCAATTTGAGTCGAGTCGCCCGTGAAGTGATTATTAATTAATTTTGTGGGCGAATCCGCGGGACAGGAATGGCGTGGAGTTGATTCTAACTCAATAAAATACATAAATAAATTCTATGTCTCCTGCAAATAGTATGTACTTATGAACAATAAATCCTTCACTTGTTCTCTTTCTCTCTTTGACGTTTCCTTTTTATCAATAATGAGGTTTGCTTTGTAAATGTTGTTTAAAATTAAAAATAATTTACGTAAAATTATAATCAGAGCCGTTTCAAATTTTACCCACTTAGAAGAGACTACTAAGAGTGAAATGTCATGAGTGTCATTACCATTTTAAACACGCCTCTAAAAATGGCTGTATGGCAACCTAATTTACAGCTGTAATGTAGGTATTGCCTTACAAATGGTCCTTGACTTTACCCGACTGCGTTGAAGCCAAAAAGCTCGGTTATTACTGCTTTATAGCATATTTAAATAGTTAAATACTCTACTATGCTTAACTACATCTATGAAGTTTCTCCGAACAGGTAGTAAACTTTCTGACGTATAATTTAATACGAGTTTAGTCGACCAAGAAAATTCTTAACCACTTTTCGACCGCATTACAAGCGGATAAGGTTCAAAAGTGGTCAAACAATTTCTTGGATGACTATACTTCTTGTGTACCACCTGAGAAAAGATACTTTGACTTAGATCTTCATACTAACTTATTTAGTTTTCACGACACACACAAATTGAAATATAGCAACTTAAACGGTTCATATCGCGCATATTGTAACGAATCTAATTCCTTTTCCTTTTTTGATTTTATGATTATATGTAGTTGTAATAGTCGTCTCCATGCAACCCCTGTGCCGTCCGTCGTCGTCCACGCACTAATTCAATATGGCCGACGTAAGCCATTTGCGCTCGCGCTTGACGCTGTGCGCGCGAAAAAATCAATTACCGGATTTTTTGATAGCCACCGTGACCGGGTGCGGTAGTATGGAGTCGGCTTTATGTTATTTTTTTTAAGTAGGAAGGTAAACAAGCAATTTTACTTTTCCTTTTACATGGTACCTAAGACTTCCTCAAGTTGACTTCGGCCCATGAATGCCTTCCAAATAACCCGATTCCCTTAGAACCGTTACCATCTTATTTCAACTTACCATACCGTTTTGAAAAGAGAAGAAAAATAATAATAAACTGCTGAGCTTCTAACCGTGCTTTTTCTCAGCAAAATCGTGCATTTTCCGAAATACTGGCAGCATCAAACTTGTGAAAGAGTGAGACCGCTTGCAAAATGTATTTGTAATTTTCAATTTTTTTCAATAAAATCATCAATCTGGTCGGAAAAATATCGCTGCGCTTGCATTCGTTCGTTCATTAATCGCCTCGTTTGAAACACTCTTGCAAACCGCCAGTGTGATAACGCCCTAAATTTTGGTAGTTTGATGTATTTTTTCATGTTGCATTAGGATTTGGTTATTTATTTATTAATGTCATAATTATTCACAAACAAAACAAGTAAATAACGCTTTTATTCTCCTGGTCTTCCTACATCTTAGTTGGCGCAAGCTATTCGTTTTCATTTCGTGGAAATATGCATGACCTAATTTCTCTCTAACACATCTCAGATATCTGATTTCCAATTTAAAAATTACGACTTAATCTCCAGGGGTGTGATCAACTTCGAATATCCATCGACGATGTAATGAAAATACATAGCTAACTATTGTTAGGTATGTAAGACATTATGTATCATATTATACGGTCACCCTAAAAGAGGCTGTAAGAGCACCAGTGGAGTATGGTTTTATTGTTGACTTGATTATGAAACACTGAATTTTATCTACTGTACGAAAAGTTACTAACCCCCTTATTCATAAACGCTTCGTAAACGTTTGTTAGTTTACATGTTTTAAGTCTTTATCTGTCATTGTGACGTTTACCCTCAAATGAAAGGGACAGAACATTTGTTAGCTTAAATAGATTGTTATTTTTTTATGAATAAGGGGGTTAGTATATACTATACGTAAAACCGTCCGTTAAATAATCTAAATTCCCGTCAAAACCGTATCAAAATTAGTTACGTGGTTTAGGAGTCAGCGGCCGAATATGTGAGGACAGTCAAAAATGGACCCTATCGACTTTATTTTATACTATGTAAAGATTAAAAAAAACTTATGCAAACCGATCGGCACTGTAATTGACTAACTCTTACGTGATAAGACTGTAAAAAATGGTATTAAAATGAAATGATTAAATTTAAAAGGAAGAAGATTACGCCATTTTATGCTAATTATTGTTTGCTTTTCAACGCTTAAGTGTTTGCATTGTTGTGTTCCAGCGTATAGAGCAAGACAGCCGGTGCAATTACTGGCACAAGAGGTACTCCATCTTAGCCCTCTGGCAACGCATCTGCAATTTCCTTGGTATTGCGGATGATCACTTACCATCAGGTGACCCACTTGCTCGTTTGCCTTCCTATATTGTATAATTTTTTTTTCTTGCACTCCACACTAAGTTATCCCAGTGAGTTACTATACCTGGTGAATATTGCCAAGCGCACTTCGTCATTGTGCGAGCTGACACCACAGTCCGCGGCGGACACTCTCGCGTGACGTTTTGACAGAACTGACACGAGTGGCCAGTTACATTTGTGACGTCACTTTGCTGTTTTTAATTTGCCGTTTTTTTTCAACGGCCGCTGCAGTCAGTGTGACCAACTTCAAATTAGAGATCCTGCCGTACTTAGGCTAGAAAACTGACAAATCCTGCCACTCTTATGGCTAAGGTCCTTTAAGATTGGGGTTACAATCAGAGTTTACGAGCGATAAAAACGGAAAAACGCGGCAATGGCTGTCTCTAGTTGGGCAATGGCCGCGTTTTTGCGTTTTTATCGCTCGCAAATGCTTACTGTTTTTATTTTTTATTTTATTTTATTTTATTTATTTAATAGGACCTTCAACAATAAGTATACTGATACAAGGGAAGTTTTATACATGCACAGATTACGGCTAAGTATCTTATCAATTACAGAAGGACACCGCATGCGCCGAGTTACAATATCAACACTAGAAACGAATGCTCCTCGCTAAGGAGCCAAAAACTTATTTAACATAACTTACTCAATTAAAATTAAAATTAAACTTATTTAACACTTTAGAAGATTGGCCTTAATATATGGGAAGGATGATGAGTTCAAGTCAATACAATGCTGATGGTCTTTGTATGTCGCAAACATGCGCGAAAGCGGGCAGTGAAGCTTAAGATTAGTTCGATGATCAGGCAGGCAAAACAGCCTGTTACTACATGATCTGGGAACTCTCGATGGCACATAGAAATCTATCTTCTGTAGAAGATCAGGACAATTTAGACTGCCAGTTACAATTTTTTTAAGGAAAACTAGATCCAACATGTCCCTTCTACTTGCCAATGATCCCATTTTAAAATGCTTTAACCGCACATGATAGCTTTTAAGCACCTTGGATTTTTTGCAGCTATATGCCAAATTTGAAACAAATTTTTTCTGTATTTTTTCAATTCTATTTATGTGACAGTGGTAGCAAGGTGACCAAACTACGCTACAATATTCCAAGTTACTTCTTACTAGGGCATTATACATAATAAGTTTTGTACTAGTATTTTTAAAATTTTTACACTCCCGAATAACAAAACCCAACATTCTTGACGCCTTCAAGATTATCTCGTCAATGTGTTCATTAAATTTTAGTTTACGATCGAAATTTACACCAAGATCCCTAATACTTGCCACCTCCTCAAGATCTTCGCCACTCAATCTATAAATAGTGGGGAAAATGTTTTTATTTTTTGTAAATTTAATATGTTTACATTTATTTACATTTAGAGCCATTTTGTTTGTTACGCACCATTCAGATAATCTATTAAGGTCACTTTGGAATGCAACTGAATCTGAAAAATCTCTTATTTCCGAAACCACCTTTAAGTCATCTGCGAATAAATACAATTTCGAATGTTGGAAACATTGGCTAATGTCATTAATAAAAATCACAAAAAGATAGGGGCCCAAGTGCGATCCCTGTGGGATTCCAGATGTAGCGATGTAGGCTTTGGAGCTGCAACCGTTAACCACAACCCGAAGATAACGTTCACAAAGATAGGATCCAAACCAACTCAGCAAGGGTCCCGAAACACCATACAGCAGTAGCTTATTTACCAGTATTTTGTGGTTGACCGTATCGAATGCCTTGCTGAAGTCGGTATAGACCGCGTCCATTTGCACCCGCTTATCAACGAACTCAACGAGGTCTTCAACGTATGTTACAAGATTCGTTGCGCTGGATCTACTTTTTATAAAACCATGTTGGCTATTCAATATTAATTGGGATATATGCCATGTAAGGATCGGACAAACTAGTACCTCAAAAACTTTAGCTAACGCTGATAAAATAGCAATAGGTCTATAATTATTTACCAACGACCGGACACCGCTCTTGAAAACTGGGACAATTTTGGTATCCTTCCAAACGGACGGAAAAGAACCGAGATGAAGAGACTTATTAAATATATAAGTTACGGGAAATGACAACTCATGTGCATTTTTAACTAAAAACACAGGAGGAATACCATCAGCCCCAGCACCCTTTGCGACATCCAACCGTTCCAATGCTTTCTCGACCTGACTTTCCAAGAGAACAATATGGCTCAGATTGCCATTACTTAGGCTATTTAGTGAATTACAATTCATTGGAATATCACTACCGTCAGGATCCCCATAAACGCCCGAGAAATGTGCAGCAAACATGTCACAAATTGCGTCACCCTTTGCGGAGGCCTCAACACCGTTTGACATTATATCCGGATAATTACTGACACCACCCCTCTTCATCTTTAAGTATGTCCAAAAGTACTTCGGGTTACTGGCTATTTTAGATTCAATCGAAGCAATATAAGAATTATAGCAATTTAAGGTCATCCTATCGCACCTCTTCCTTAATAGTTTGAAAGATAAATCATCCATAGGATTGCCATATTTTTTAAATCTTACTCTAAGTTTATTCTTTTCATTTAGCATTTTAATTAGTTGCTTTGAAAACCAATGAGGGTGCTTACATTTTCTTGTTTTAGTTTTAGGAACACATTCCTCTATTGTGACACGAATTTCTGAGTAAAATGTATCGACCATAGCATCAATGGAAGCACAAGCCTCAAACTTTGCCAGCCAATCAACAGCACCCAGTTTTGCACCGATAGCAGTGTAATCTGCTTTAAAATAGTTATATCTTTCTCTGACACATACGGCAGACAACATTTGCTTTGACTTAAGTACCTGTATGTTAAGAACCGGGTGGTGCTGATCAATCTTAGTAACAATGTCAGTCGATAAGTTGACAGTCACAGCAGTTATGTTTGTTAAAACCAAATCGAGAATTCTGTTATTACAGTTTGGAATGCAATTGATTTGGGTAAGATCGTTAAATGCAGTAAACTCCCAAAAAGTACGCTCCACGTTGCTATTCAAGTGTGAGGGAGAAGATATCAATGTTCCATCCTGCTTTAACCACTCAATTGTGTTAATGTTGAAATCCCCTACAACAATGGACCTATCATAATGCTTTAATATACTACTTGCGTTTTCAGTAAAACTGCTCAATATGGTATCATTAATGGGTGGAGGTATGTAAACTGCACAAATGCAAATTTCTTTAACAGCGTCATTTACTGCAATAGAAACTCTGATCCAGAGATCCTCGCAGGAGCTTTCACAGCCAGGTAATCTATAGGACTTATATTTTTTTGAAACTGCAATCAACACTCCCCCACCCTCTTTTTTGTTGTTGAAGGAAGTGATAGTCCGATCTCGCCTGTATACATCATATCGGTCATCAAAAATCTCTGAGTCATACACACCAAGATTAAGCCAAGTCTCGGTAAATACAAAAATATCGTAATTATAAGATGCAGTTTTCCAGTAAACATCCTTTAGTTTGGTTTTTAATCCTCTCACGTTCTGATAGTATATATTTAACTTATCGAAAATAACTCACAGCTACGACTGTAACATGCTCTAACCTTACACTTAAATACTCTACTCTAATCTATCCAATGTATCGTAGTCCTTTATGTATTCGTATTCCGAGTCATCAGTCTTCCTCATGTATATTCTCCCTCTTCGCACCCAGACGTGTATGTAGTTTATTACTTTCGCCTTCTTTCTAGCAGCAGCATGCAAACCTTTAAGGAAGGGAGAAAGATGCTCTACCACGTATACATTTTCCTTCGGGCCGCCCATGCCGAGAGTTGCAGTATTGAGCTTATTGTCAGGATGGCTCTTATTGTACTTGACGGATGCTGCCAGAAATTCATCGCGTACTCGAGGGCTATTGAACTGCACAACAATTGATTTGGGCCTTGGGTTAGATGTATTCTTCTTTGCGATTCTTGTAACATGATGTATGTTGTTATCTGAAATGTCGCAAGATATAACCCTGGCCATGTTTACAACTGTTGATACCAGGTTTTCACTCTTGTATTCAGGCAAGCACTGTATTTCGATATTGCAAGAGCGCCCCTGCTGTTCCATCAAATTAACTCGCGCATTCAAATCCCTCACTGTGGCTTTAAGCTGTTCATTTTCTTTTTGAAGATCTTTGACAACACAAAATTTTGTTTCTATCTCCGATTTAAAGTCCTCATATTGATCATTAATAAATGCCATTGATTCTTTCATACTTGTGATCTCATCCTTGACTGGTTTAAGCTCCCTGTTTACAATATCAGCGATGGTTTTGTTAAGATGCTTTAAGAGATTCTTTATTTCATCCTTCACAATCTCACGCACTTTATCACCTGTCAAAATACTGTCGTCTTGGACTCCAAAAACAGGCACAGCAACTGGTGTAACGTATTTTTTTCGGCGTGTGACATTCGCGTCTTCCTCGCTATGCTTGAGCTCCGCATGACTCGCTCGTACTGGAGTGTTATCGCCAGTCGCGGTTCTGGGCTTACAGTTAGGGCACAGCCACGAAGATCCATGAGAAGCCATTTCGGATGACTTGCTGAGACCCGGGGCGATACAGGAGACATGGTAGTAATTCTTGCATGTTGAACAAATCAAGGCCTCCAAGGCATCATTGACAGGCTGCGTACATCCGCCGCAATCCTGTATGTCACTTAGAGACATTCTTTTTTTTTTTCAGTTATTTGTTTCTTCAGTAAATTATTAAATCGGCTCAACAAGACTGCAATAAACGCTCTGGTTCAAGCAAAAATTGTTGTCGGCGCACACCAATAAAAACTCACGCGATAGCACCGCCGTGCCGCTACGAACCGCTCGGCAATAAGGTCTTAAGCGCCGTGCAATTCGCGGCGCTTACGCGTCGGGACCAATTCAGTGTATTATACAAGAATGTCGGTAGATCGTGGAATTAAGGAATTATTTTTTACGGATTTCTGTTTAAAACACTATTTGGACCACAGTATTTATTTCACAGACACATCCACAGAGATAGTTACTAAGTTCTTTAAATATTTCTCGGTGATCAGTTTACTTTTTGCACAATTAAAACAAGAAAAACCTCGGAGCAAAGTAACAACGGTGTTGACTGTTATAACGATGGGGTAGGAGATATATATACTGTGAACCCAGTCTAAGGCTATACTGCCAAACGTGCCAGCTCATATTGATATCCTGCCAGATACTGCCAAATTTTGAAAACTTCAACCGATCCGGCCAGAAGTTAAAATGAAGGGCTAAACCTGCCAAAAAGGCAGGATCCTGCCACATATGGTCACACTGGCTGCAGTAGTTGCCAATTAAATTGTTGTTTGTAAGCTTTTTCATTGACACACTTTGATAGCACGTAGGGTTGATACCTCAGAAATCAAAACTGTTTTGACTGTAAAAACAAAGCGCATTGAAAAAATTTAATTTGGCTGTGTGGCTCTCTAGCCTTGGCACGGAATGCCAGAATAGCAAGATCGAGCCCTGCTAAATGCTCATTTTTTGTCGTTGCATATCGTTTAAAGGAGTTTATATTATTTTCGAGAGCATATAAACTCCCTCACTAATATGCCCACTAATCACAATAGCAGCACAAGCGGCAATTAGCATCGGATGCGGTATATCATTCGGTTGCACCAGCTTATCAATTTATGGTCCCGCTGTATCGAAACTTGGCCCCGTGCTGCGCAAGTTAGGGCATAAATTAAAACATATAGCCTGGACTAGATGTTAGAACAAGTATGGCAATTCAATCTGTAAGGAGGCGCTTATGGACAACATATATCGTCTTAAGGTTCGACCAAACCGCTGATTAAAATACGGAGATGGTACGGGATCGCAGTGACTTGCTGTAAATGACACGACTTTTTGAGCAGCGGCATGGAGAATATACGGTTAAGTTGTGACGTTTACAGCACGTCACTGCGATTCCGTAAAGTCAGTGTATTTCGAGCAGCGGTATGGGGGTATGTGAAAAAAACGGTACGTAAACGATGGGTCACTGCGATCCCGTACCGTCTCCGTATTTTGGCGGTTTGGTCGCACCTTTATAGTTAAAACCCTTGACAAACTGGAACAAATTACTTTGCTACTCCGCGAAACCAATCAGTTTCCAGTTTGTTGATGTGGACCTCCGCAAAGTAACGCCTGAATCTATTAGTTATTTAAAACCCTTGACACTTAAAAACGGCAAATAGTTGAAAAAGCCTTATTATCCCTCAAAGAGAGGTATCTTGCTGTCACGATAACCCGCAACTCCCTTTATCGCTCTATACGTCTCTTTCTAATTAGCTGAGTAGGAGGGAGATTCACAGAGCGACAAATGATAAAATGAACTCGCATGCTAGCCGTACTGGTATGCTGGAGCGCAACACGTCTGCAGCCTTCTGGCCGAAGGATGTCGTGTTGGCACCTTGCCGGTGGTAAACTCGACGTTGGAAGTAACCAAGCAATAGCCACGCCGTTTTGTAACAATTTTTTTTTAAAAGGAAGTCTAACGATCAATTGGGTCAACTAATGGTAAGTGATCTGATGATCATGCACCATAGACACTGCAGATATTGCAAATGTGTTGCCAATCCCGAGGGCTAAGATGGAATAGCTCTTCTGCCAGTAACTTCACCGGCTGTCTTGCTCTCCACGCGGGAACACAACAGTGCAAGCACTGCTGCTTAGTGGCTGGAAGGGCGAGGTTGCAATCTTTATACCATAATTAATATTAGTTTAACAAATTGTAACAAATTGCCTCGCTACTCCATGAAACCAGTGTCGTGTCACAAAAAATGCGCATGCACATTTGCATGAGAAATAATAATTTTTCTGTCTCACAAACACAGCTATTTTTCACTTGAGTACACGGTACCGGTTTCGCGGAGCAGCAAGGTAATTTGTTACAATTTGTTGAACCTATAAAATACTTAATGTCATATTTAAAGATTAAAAAATAGGTGTTTCGGTATTTGATCCCATAGGAACTCTTTTTTGTATCAGACATACGTAACCCTTATACGACAAAGGTCTTGATTAATGGGTCCCGCGAATGATTAGCCCGAACTATTGTATCAGCGCAATTAGCGTCACTACCTGCGGTCAGTAGACGTCAGTGGTCCATTAATATCCTTTTGTCAATCTGACCCCTGATCGTTCAGTGTGTGAACTTACAGATTTATTTGTTTTGCGGTAACTGACGGCTTTATTCGAACCAATTCCATGTGTGAGAGTGCGTCCAAATTTTTCAAATTTTTGTTTTGTTTTGTATGGACTGTGTAGTCATAAAGGTGTAATTGTCCACCTCTACCACAAAATAAATAAAAGTACTAACGTACAAAAACTTTTCTTTCACGATCGCGATTAAACGAATTCCAACTTTATTGACACGCACAAAAAGTTCGTATTACATCAAACACATTCGCCAGAAGGCTCGCGTGAAAAGGAACGCGCCGCCCGCGTCCGCCTTCCCCCGTAACTCCCGGCGACACGTAAGGGTTTCGCTGCATTCGTTTTCAATTACACTGACACGGGGAGGACAAGCGAGCGGGCGCGCGGCGAGCCGACAACCTACTGCGATTTGCCTACTCTGTGGGCAAGGCGGCAGAGCCTCTCTTTGCGTTACCTGTACAAACTTTCGTTTCATCCTCACCAGCCTGATGGTTAGCGCCGTTGGAGGCCAGCTACTGAACGTTTCAAACGTCCTTTTTCTTACGATCCACCTCAGCCTGGACTAGATGTTAGAACAAGTATGGCAATTCAATCTGTAAGGAGGCGCTTATGGACAACATATATCGTCTTAAGGTTCGACCAAACCGCTGATTAAAATACGGAGATGGTACGGGATCGCAGTGACTTGCTGTAAATGACACGACTTTTTGAGCAGCGGTTTGGAGAATATACGGTTAAGTTGTGACGTTTACTGCACGTCACTGCGATTCCGTAAAGTCAGCGTATTTTGAGCAGCGGTATGGGGCCATGTTTGCGGGTGGTAGGGCCTTATGCAAGGTCCGTCCGGATCGCTACCACCATCTTGCTCGCTAATCCTGCCGCTAAGCAGCACTGCTTGCACCGTTTCGTTTCGGCGTGGAGAGCAAGACCGCCGGTGACATTACTGGCACAAGACGTATTCCATGTTAGCCCGCTGGATTGGCAACACATTTCCTTGGTGTCACAGGTCGCACGTTTAGAATTAAAGCGACTCAATTCTGAATATGACATTTCCCAAAATTAAACCCCATGTCTTTTAGTTAAGGTGATATTATGGGACGTGTATAATTCAGAAATGGGTCGCTTTAATTTTAAGCGTGCGAGGTGTTGAGGGGTGATGATCACTAACTCACTTAGTCGTTTTCCTTTCTATTTTATTTAAAGAAGGACCTAACTACCGATGACCTAAATTAAGATTTCTTCTCTCCCCGATTTAATCTCCTGAGCTCTATCAAGCGCCTGTCCAAAAAGAAAGCTTTTCTTTTTCCGTTCAGTATTTATGATAACAGCTCATTATCACGCGTTATCTAAGCACGTATCAGAGACGGACGGCGCACTGGGGAACGCGTGGCATGTTTACGGGCACTAATTATGTTCTCTAGCGGAATGTCATACAGAGGAAGCTTTTAGGGATCCGTACCAAAAAAGTATCAAAAGGACACTTATGACAAACGGACGGACGGGAATAAATCCAGAAATAAATATGCTAAGCTAAGCTAATGAATTAAAATTAGGAACAGTTTTATGTATAACGCAACCCAGCATTTTTTTTCTGTTACCTTACAAACGTGATCAAAGGGAGGTCGAAAATTCGTAGTTAGGTTGCTAAGCAAATAAAAGGGTTTCAGTTGCTTAAACATTCCAAAACCGGTTTTACTTTTAACAACAAATACATCCCCCATTAAAAAGAATAATCTGAAAAGACTAGAGTGAAAATCTATGTAAATTTATCTGAAAGAGATCGCTCTCTTGTCGGTGTGGTGCTTTCCAAACTTTCCTATCGACTGCAAGTTCTTTCACTTTACTGTACTAATTAAACTGTAAGTAATTCTGTTTGTTTATTAACGCGGTATTCAAGAAAGCGTATTATATAAATATATATATAAATATGTAAGTATTGTATAAAATGTAAAGTATTTTACTTCTGAAAAAATATAAAGTTCTAATAAGTTAGTAACAAACGCATTCTCACACAGTTTGTGGGCACGCTATACGCTGCAGATGTCACATACGCCCTTCAAGACGCCTTGCTAAATTTAAGGCAGTAAAGCACTACTGCAGTTAAGTCCTGCCGGTCCCAGGATTACAGCCGTGTAGGCCATAAATCGAGGCAGTTAAGGACTGGGCAGCTATCAGTGGTCTATCTGTAACGTACGGCCTTGCAGCGTCTTGTCTAATTCGTGGCCGTGTTCACGCGGGCCGCGTCAGCGCTTATTGATGGCTGGGATCCGCGTTGGATGCTGGAAGAGACATATACAACACATTTGCTATAGTTGAGGAATAAGCGGAAAGGCTCTGTGCCAAACAAAACCTTATAGTGCAGTTAATAGAGACTTACTTCCTTACGTGTTACGCCTTACGTCTTTCGCTTTAGGTCGCATATTCATTCCCCATCTGTAGCTAGAAGCACCAAAGGTAGATCCGCTTCCACGGTGTCAATCAAAGTTTTTTTTTATTAACAATTACGAGTACATATATTGAAATGAACGACTCACGTATTTCAAATCGAGTTATTGACCGACATGTTTCGGACCAGCCGGGCTATTTTCGGATTATGCGAGATTTATCTCGCACGAAAACAACTGTCAAATCCCTTGGGAATCTGTCATTTTTGACGTATCTCGCACGTGAGATGCATCTCGCATGAACCTGGAATTAGGGTGCAGTCCGTGGCTTTTATTCATGAAATCATGAGCTCTCAAGATAATCGTATCATATCTTCGGCCGCTTAATCCTTCTAAACCACGCAACTGATTTTGATACGGTTTTAGAAAGAAAGAAAGAAAGAAGGAAAAATAATGTTTATTTCAGCAAAGAATAAGAAACAAAGAAAACAGATGAAGAATAACACGGTTGATGCTGAAAAGGACCCCACTCAGCATATGCTGCTGCAAGCAGCAGCGCGGATTTTCAGCGGTTTTCACTGTCAATTATATTTAAATTTTACACTTATTTTACATTTTAAATTGTTTTATTATATTTTTATGGATTTATACCTGCCAACAAAGAACTATTATTATTATTATTTTTACGCACGGTTTTTAGAGCGACTCGCTAGTTTCAATACATACGAATCTCGCGGTAGCTTTCTATTTAAAGTTGTACAGGTTTTTTATATCCGAGAAAAGACTTTATATCAGATTGAGTTGGCTTTCTTTATTAGCACGATTATTTTAATCCCTGTCTCTTCATTGGACTTTAGATCATCAACCATGAGAAATAGGGGGTGGGGGGGCCAGGTGATGGCCGCTAACCAAACGGTAACCGGATTAATTTGAGGGCGTGCCGACAGCGTGGAGATTGAGTGTTGCCTCTGTTCGGTCCAAAGGTTAAACGCTGATTATTATAATTCAGGTTATTGATGGGGGTTAAAATTGGGACCGAAGGCACTGATGGTTTAAAAGCAACCGGTTTGACCTAACCCTTCAAGCTGGTTGTGGTAACTCGCAAAGTTTTAAATCTTAACGGCCGTTTACCGGTATGAGTTTTCGCATGGCTATTTACATGGTACATGGAGGAACCTCGCATACGAGTTGCATACATTGCTGCCTTCCGTTGCATGATGTGGTCAATTGATCGATCGAGTTCCGCAATGTAATGCAACTTGCAAGCGAGATCGCGCTCGGAGTAAATGGCCCCTAACATAGCGTCTTCGCGTGTAATACCTTGTAACATCTCAATCATGCATATTTCAACATTGGAAATCTCGAATGTCGTAAGGGACATTAAGGGATATGTCCCTTACGACATTTCAAATTTCTAGTGTCGATTTGACACGAACAAACTCGAATCGGCGACTTGGCAGACCTAGACGACGATGGAGAGACGAATTGGACTTCTTCTTGAAGGACTGACACCTGATAGCATCGAACCGGGAGCGCTGGAAGCGTTAGGGGGCCTTTCCTCAGCAGTAGGATACATTAGGCTCATAATAATATCATGATTTATTTTAATAATGTAAAAGACAAGAAAAAAATAGAATAAAGATTAAATACTTGTCTGTATTTATAATATTTGACTTTGAAGGGTTCTACTTATTTCTGAAGCGCTGGTCTCAAACATGTAAAAGAGCCTATATGGTTTACTTGCAATGTTTTTTTTCATATTTTCGTTTACTTTACCCAAACTTTTTAAATTATAGGGCTCTTTTCTCTCTTTCCAGTTATTTTTCATTTTATAAGTCACAAATCAAGACCGTCATACTTCCTTTTATTCTAAGTATGCTAATGCCTTAAAATATTTAAACAACTTGCAACCTTAAAGGGCGTATCTCCACATCAGTCGCAGTTTGGTCTTATTTTAATGTTAAAGCGTGTAATCTAACGTGAAAATGTCACCGAAGTAATCATAAGCCCTTTTTCAAGTAAGATTTCACTGAAGCCTTATAGCTCTCAGATAAAACAAAATGTCCATCGCAGCGTGACGGGGGTGCGTCACGCTAATCCTGACGTGACGTGACATCATGTCGTGACGCTAAGTCGCGGCGTTGACAGAGGCCGTGATAAAGCTGCGAGAGTGTGTTTGATGTAGGAAGTCAGAGCTCACTTATATTCCATTTACGGGTGCCAGAAAGTTAATTTGTCAAATGATATTTTGAAAATCTTGAATCTTTTAGAGGATACACGATGATTTTTCGATTATTAAAGTGACTGAAAGCATTTACCTGATGGTAAACGATCACCACCTATATACACCCACATATATTATACACCAAGGCTGATGCAGATGCGTTGCCTACCCGGAGGGCTAAGATGGAATACCTCTTGTGCCAGTAAGTTCACCAGCTGTCTTGCTCTCCACGCCGGAACACAATAGTGCAAGCACCTCTGCTTAGTGGCTGTTACGTTACAAAAATTATTTAGTTAAGGTTTACATTTCGTTTGAGTGCATTTCGAAGGCCTTTATTCTAGCGTCCGCAAACTTAAGCAAATCCCACCGCTACTTACGAGTATATAATAAATTATCACTGCCCATACCATTAGCCCCCGAATTAATCTAACAAACAACAGGGTGACCATTCTTCATTAGCACAAAGGGCAGTCCCTTTTGTCCCGCGCAATTGTAGTGCACTGACTGAGTAGACGTGATCCCTGTCAGCGTACCACAATACTACGTCACCGCACAATGCGATGATAAATCGTGTTTCTTGTTTGATTTTGGTTTTTTAGTTCATTGATTTCAGAGGAGTCTGGGCTAAGGAAGGAATTAAAGTTTAGCTGAGAAGTCAATTCAAGAACGATACACTTAACTCTGGACCCCTTTTAGTTAAGAATGTCCAGTAAACCCACAGTAGCTAACATAATGTGTCATCTTATCTGTCAGTATGACGTTTGACGAAAGGGACAAAATAATGTTTCAGTTTACAGACATTGGTGAACCTTTATGAAGAAGGAAATACTACATATTACTGATTTTACAACTTTTATTCATAAAACTAGGGTTTTTTAATAGTTTGATTAATTGAGTAAATTTTTACGTTAATATTTTATTAAGTGTGACTGTTGTCACAAACTAGACCTTCAAATATTAACCAAATAATACCACTTTCTTGTTACGAAATCGTTTCGTCTCTCAATGCAGTGTAGCATATTCCCTTTGTTCCAAAAAGCTCAAAACAGAACTGCAATCTTCAATTACACACCTGCATTAGAATCCAAACTGCAGGCGAAGTGACAAAACTAACTTGGAACCGGCACGGAGCGGATCAAGCCGCCTCTAACCGCTTAAAACTGGTTTACACAGGTGACGCGTAGAGGGAATGGGTAATTAATTAATTGGTAATTTCAATTACATTGTGCGATATGTTTTACATGTATTTTGTATATTGAATGATGCGAAAAACGTACTATCAATAAATTAAACAATAAACCGACCAAGTGCCATCCGCCGCACTCATCGAGAGCTGAGTTTTTCTAACTTATGTACATTATCATAGTATTAGTAAGTAGTGTAACATTACGAGAGAATATGTAACCATGACCGAAGTTTCTCTATCACGAGGTTTATGGAAGTCAGATGGCAGTCGGATAATTGTCAAAACTCACCCCAAATGAAGAAACGAGAAAAAGAGCTTGAAAGAGCATATGGCAACATTAGAACGAAACCCAACTTCAGCTTACCAATTTTCTTGATCCATCTTTTTTAGCCCAAAAGTGATCCATTGCTGAGTAAGTGTTTTCATTTGCACACCATAAAATTCATTTTTGAGCTATTTTCATCCAATGTTAACACAATTTGCACTAATATGATGATAATCGTCTGGTATATGGTGCAAATCGTCTCAAATACGTTTTAGAAGTCAGATAAAGTTTTTTTGTCTTGCGCATGAGTACAAGTCTTCAATAAATCTCTGACAGCCGAAACAATACCTGCAAAGTACACGTGCAACGGACCGAAGTCGCAGTAACACGCTGCATTAACCGGCCAATCTTTACGGTTAGACGTTTGCCATTCACTGGCATTTGGCTAAAAGGGTATGCAATTGTCGCGTTGCTTTATTTTTATTTGGCAAAGACATCGGTGCTTTAGAGCCTTTAGGAGCCCGGTATTGGGGACAATTTGACGAATCAAGCATCCATTAGCCACATTAGTTGATAATACGAAACATCAACGTATACGTAGATTCATTACTACTTACTATTTATCTAATAAAATTTAAATAAACATTTTAAACTTTACTGACTAAAACAAAGATTGCAAGAGACTTTGTCTTAAACCAACTTAAATCGCAATCAAATCAACAATCAAACCCAAAAGCCTAAAACACAAAGGCAATAACACCGATAGTAAACCTCACCTGCCTAGCTCTAACGCCTCTAACCAGTTTTAACCGCCTCAAACCGGCGGGCGCCGGCTAAATCCAATTCAAGCCGGTTTGCAAAGTTTACGGCACTATCGCTATGATGTCTAGTTGCGCGGTGATTATGGGTTTCCATATGGTGATTAGGTAGCTGAAACTGAAAATGAAAATGAAAAATGCATTTTGCAAGTAAGCCATATAGGCTCTTTTACATGTCTGAATCTACTAGCGCTTCGGAAAATGGAAGATACTACTGAGAAGAAACGCCGCAAGAAACTCAGCAGTTTAATTTTCTTTTTTCTTTTATTTCCAAACAGATTACAGTGCAATATACATAATTATCACAATAGTACATGACATACAAACATACACAAAAAAAAGATAACAATAAATACCTAGCACAGCAAGCTTTAAGCATATTGAACAAACTGGCACTAGTTACAAATGATCAGGAGATGTATAGGGTCCCCAGGTCAAAGAAATTAGACAGGGATGTATATGGTCCCTGAAATAATAATAATCAAATACTTACTTAATCTAAATAACTTAGAGATGTATAGTCTCTAAGGGTCAAACACAAATTAATTACCTTAATCTATGCTTAGCAGAGGTGTAAAACGCTTCCAAATGCTGCAAATAATAACATCAATTTTGTCTTTAGCAGACTGCTTAAAACCTAATAATAATTTTTTGCATTTTTATTGGTATGCAATCTCATCTAAATCATTACTCCACTGTCAGAGTCGTTCAAAGAAATAGCCGGTTTTTTGTGTAAGTCAACAGACAGTAGGGGAAATATATTCACGTACCACCTTAGAACCCTATCGCAATGACGCGGCTCGTTAAACGCCAGGCTATGTCATACAGTCAAGGAATTTAATTCCCTACCGTAAAACTACACAACTATGGTACAGAATCGTTACGTTTCAACTTTGTGCTTTTCCCTCTAACGAATGGATTGACATATTTAAGTCCTAGTTATGTCTTTAGATAAAGGAAAACGTATTAAGATAATAAATATTGGTCAAAAGTTATAGTATTGGCGTAACATATATATTTTTTTTAATTTAAATTTTGACCATTGTTGTGTGGTATTTTGACAACTGTAGGCCAAATTATAAATCCTATTGAAATCGCATGTTGTGGCACATTAGACTATAGTTGAATGATTTATTTTAATACCTCTAAATTTGGTCTATAAAATAAAACGCAAAAAGTGAGATCAAACTATCATTTATTAGCGAAATTATGTATTTAAGAAATCATTGTTTTTGAGATCTTTTTAATCTTTATTAAATTCTTTTAAATTGTTAACCTTATCTCAAACAAGAAGTAACAAATGTAGGAATTTAAATTACAATTAAATCTTTAATAAAAATCAACTATTACTACATTACTTTTTTAGCAGCTTCACGATGTGTTAGTGTTTTGTTTGTGATATCCATAAGACAAAGTTCCATTTGGCGATCACTGTAGCACTTATGCGCTCGCCCACCTACTTTCCTTCTCATCATTTTATCTCGTGACATCATTTTCTGGAATAAAATAAGTTGACTTTTAATTATGGTCCAAAAATCCGTTAGGACTATAGTTGAAACCCAAGGGTGCGATTGCAAAAAAAAATCTACACTTTTTTTAATTTTGCAATTTTCATAATAAACTATATATAAACTTCATCCAAGAAACATTACCTTTCATTTGAATCCAACACAGAGTTTATATCGTCGCTTCAACCACTGTGTGGGAATAAAAGTTTACGGAACTCGCCAGACACGTTTATACCTGTTCTTCTAGCAGGCAACCAACTGACTTGAATCCGTTGGCCATCTATTGGATACGCATGAAACTAGTTCTTATGTATGTCAATGAATGAAAATAGTACTCAATAATAAACTAAATGTCGCTACTAGTCGACGCAGCTACGATATTGTTTGACAAGTTGACTGGACTAAAGTTGGGGCCCTGTACTATAGTTGTGTAGTTTTACGGTACCCATTTCGTTGAAATGTCGTCTGACATTCGCAATGCATTAAGGTCGATATGTCAAACTAACGTCTTGCTCTATAGCTCTTATGGTGACAGTTTGCTTTATGCTATTGAACCTTAGGTGGGTTGGAAATTAAATTCCTTGACTGTACAAATGTCATGCGTATGTCTCTTCGACTAAGTTCTACGGTGGTACGCGTTTCAATTTCCTTGACTGTCCACTTACTATACTTACGTTATGTTTCCCTGTGTGTGTTTTTTATTTTGTTTACTTGTGTGAATCAATAAAGAGTATTTGTTGTTGTTGTTGTTGTTGTTGTTATGAGTATGTCTTTGCTACCATTTAGCTCTCACAAAGGATCAAAGTGCAGTAAATTTGCTACATACCAAGTGAAATCGAATAAACGTATTTATATTGGTTTTTCAATGTCTCGCATTTTCTTATTTCAATTATATAAGGAAATTGGTGAATATAAAGACGACAAATTAAAATGATAATTTATTCATACACCGTAAAAATACAATATAATATTATTATAAAGTGTAATTAAATAAATGAACGATATTGAATTCGTTTACCAATATCGTACTCGTTACTAACTGGTAAATGGTAAATTAATTTTGTGTTTAACGTATCTATACATTATTTTAAAATATTAATTGTAAATGAAATATCTTTATTTATTTACTTGAGTTTTAAACTTACTTTTTATATTCTTAATTCTTGATTATATTTTAATTAAATTGTTTCATTATTCATAGGTTCCGTTTTGTGCTACTGATAAAATTCGGAGTAAAATTGTATATCAATATTTAAAATAATAATTTTATGAATAAATGTCTTAGTATGAGTATGAATAAAAGAATACATTACCATTTATTGCAGTAGAATAAAATGGGCAAAATAAGTTACTTAAAATCAAGATTTAAAAAAAATGTACATTAAAAAGCCTATGAAAGTGAAATTTTTAATTCATTGTCTCGCCAGCGTCATCTGGAGGTGGCATCTATCTACCTTGCACCCCGGTCGCCGGCTCTTCACTAAATCAAGGGGTATTGTATTTGCGCAGTAGCCGGCCTAACCTAAGCTAGGGCCGTTTCGTGATTTCCACGTTATAGCTCTGTAGAGGATGAATTGTACATTTCAAATGAGAATCTCGACACTAAAGCACATTCATGAATCCTCATTTGTCTTAAGAGGAGTGAGAACCCAGCGCTCTCCATACAAAGGGCGATAACGTTTTCCACCCTCTAAATCTTAACCTATAGCCATGATTTTATTGAGGGTACTTTTGTTTTATTTTTAAATTTTGAGGGTAGGCTTTGAGAAAAATAATAAAGGTAGTTGTGCAAAAATGTTGACGGTAGGCGGGATTAAAGAAAAATGTTTTAGTTTGTCAGTACGCCATTCGTTCAAGTAGCGAACGGTCGTACCGTTCCTTTGATCTTGATGATGCCTCGTATAGAGGCGAAACGCACATCGATCGAGTAGTTTTAATGTTTAGTGGTGGTGGTGTGTAGTTGAGTCTGTGTGATATATGTTGTTTCGTGTGGAAGCGGAGGAGGGTGGGTTTTTGCATGAACATATATATGTCGCACAGACGCAGCTATTTTGCACGAGCCCGGCACTGTTTTCTCGGAGTAGCAAAGTAATTTATTCCAGTTTGTTGATATGGACCTCCGCAAAGTAACGCCTGAATCTTTCAATTACCCATTAGGCTCCTAACAGTGAAATCTCAAATTCTAACCCAAAAATCTTCATTGTCAGTCAACCCAACCGCTGCATCCGAGACGCACTAAATCACTCGGCTTTGTCCATTGCAGGTACCTGATTTAATATTATGGCTATGTGGGCACATTAGACGATCAATTGCCCATCAATTGCGGGGTTAATTTGCAGTAAACACCTAAGCCCCGGCTTTGACGACAATGTCCACGTTTAACCGGCGTGTTAAGCATTGATCATGCATAATTTTCCGGTTAAGAATTTACAAGATCGTAAATAACTTGCCACCACCTTGTGCAAGGTCTATCCGGATACCTACTACCACCATCTTGTTCGCGAGTACAGCTAAGCAGCTGTGCTAGCACTGTTGTGTTCCGGCGTGGAGTGCAAGACAGCCAGTGAAATTACTGGCACAATTGTATTCCATCATAGCCCTCTGGGTTGGTACGCATCTGCGATTTCCTTGGTGTAATGGGTGTCTGTGGGTTGTGGTCATCATTTACCATCAAACCCACTTGCTCGTTTGCCTTCCAATTTAACAAAAAAGCGGTATCACGTACGCAAAATACGTTTAGCCCATAGGCTCCGATGAATAGGCAAGCATACCTATGTGCGTAAATGTCTACCTACATACATGCACTCGAAAAACCTAAGGTTTTTTTTGTGGCACGACCCAACATAATGACAAAAATCTAAAAAATATGGTACAACAACAACAACAACAACAAATACTCTTTATTGATTCACACAAGTAAACAAAATAAAAGAACACACACAGGGAAATTTTACATGGGATTCAACAGGCGGTCTTATCGCTAAGCAGCGATCTCTTCCAGACAACCTTACAACCATTTTATGCATTTTTTAACTTAGTGTTTTAGAGAATTGAAATATAGGTTACAATAGATTACACACTGCAGATGCATAAACCCCCCAGATTCGACCTTGCTAGCTTTTGACGTCAATTTTCAAGTGACCATTAAGAGGAGTGTGAACCTAGCCCGAAAAAGCACTCCCCATACAAACGGCGATAACGTTTTCCACCCTCTAAACCTTAACCTATGGCAATGATTTTTTGGTATGTTGTCCTTATGCCTAGGAACTAGGTTTGTATGTTTTGATTTTTGTAAGATTCTTCATAGATTTGACAATATTTGCATTTTAGAAGTTTCATACAAAACAAAAAAACGACAATATTTTTGAAACTATTAAGAATATTTAAAAAATCAAAACACACAAACCTAGTTCTAGGGCATATTGGCAACATACCAAAAAATCATGGCAATAGGTTAAGGTTTAAGGGGTGGAAAATGTTATCGCCGTTTGTATGGAGAGCGCTGGGTTAACACTCCTCTTAAGAGGAGTGTGAGCCCAGCCACATAAAGCCCTCCCCATACAAACAGGTATAATGTTTTCCACCATCTAAACCTTAACCTATGGCAATATTTTTTTTGTATGTTGTCATAAGGCATATTGTCTTAGAACTAGGTTTGTGTGTTTTGGTTTTATCAATGTTCTTCATAGATTTGACAATAATTGCATTTTAGGAATTTCATACAAAACAATAAAGAGTAATTTTTTTTTAAACTAAATTATGTTAATAAAAATCAAAACATACAAACCTAGTTCTGGGGCATAATGAAAAATCATGGCTATAGGTTAAGGTTTAGATGGTGCAAAACGTTATCGCCGTTTGTATGTTCGCACTTGGTACACAATAGTTTTAATGTTTCGATTTGGCGCGTTCACTTTAAGTAAAAGCAAATATTTGTTAGAGAATTACAACATGTAATAAAAACCGATATACATATAAACTAACTTATCTACACATATATCATAAATGCTCTATAATGCGTTCAGAAACCGTAGGTAATGACCAGCATTATAACAACCAATATTATTATGAGAATTTTTCTAATTTGTTTCTATATTTGTTCAAATTCGTTTTTTATTAAATTATTTTAATGTGTACAGTCTATAGATATTTAACAGGTACGTAGCACTAGTAGTTAGTAACAATGCAGGTCATTGCCCTTTGGCTTCTGAACCCATCATAGAGTACTTATGATATGTGTGTAGATAAAGTAATGTATGCAACTGTACATAATTAGGTCTTAAAACACTCTTGTGATCCTATTATGAAACTCGCTGACGCTCGTTTCATAAAACCACACTCGTGTTTTAAGACCCCTCATTATGCAACAGTTGCATAAAATACTATTCCAATAGTAGTTGAACAGTCTATTCTCGTGTATTCGTATATTCTCTACTAATAGCCCCACCCAACTGACTCAATAAGGCCCAGAATCGATCAAGCACTACATTGCGACAGTACAACGTCGTAAATTGGTCGTCTCAATTTAGCCGGCTCGGCAGGCCTTATTGATAGGCCGTAGTCGCCTTGAGATACTGCCGACCAATTTGTACAATTACTGGTTATCAATTAAAGTGCTACGAGGAAAAATTGGTTGCCAGTTTAAAATTGGGTGCAGTGGAAATGGAAGATTAAAGGGGCGCGGAAGGTTGTGAGGTTCCTTCCTTACATCGCCTTTTATAAAGTCTCGGTAAACCTCTATTTATTAACACTATTTTTCATCTTTATCTGTCACTGTGACGTTTACCTTCGAATGAAAGGATCAAAACATATTTTAGTTAAAGTGGTTGTAGAATGTTGGTGGTATGTTGATGTTGCAGGCTCAAGTCCTGCAATTGCCCTAATTTTTCTTTTTTTTCTTTGTGTTGTCATCACTGACTGAATATCATTGGTTGTCATTACATAACATTTTAAAAGAGGTTGGTCGACTTTTATAATATTTCTCATTTACACTATGTATATGTCTTGAACAAGAGGCCTTTGTAGATTGAACAAACTATAATGCTGCTTTATTTCGTTAGGTACCTAAAATAAGGTACAGAAAATAGTCACGTGGATCGGCAAATCAACCAATCAAGTCAATCTTTTGCTTCTGTAGATACCCAAAAGATTGATTTCATTGGTTGATTTGCCGAGTCACGCGACTATTTTGTTTACCTTATTTTAAATACTTAAAGAAATAAACTATACATAGAAGGTTCATCTCCTATAGAAGCACAGATACACAAACCAATAGTATTTCAAAGCAAAATCTATAAATAACTGACTGCGACCCGAAACTGACATGAATATTAACGTCCGCGTGACGGGCCGTCGGCGCGGAAGAATCAGATTGACAGTGTCAATATTATGTTGATGAAATGATGAGGGAATAACAAACACTATGGAAAATAATTGCAAAGCCCGACTGAAACGTTAAATCCTTGCCATACTGATAAACTGGAACAAAATTACCTTGCTCCTCCGTGAAATTAGTTTTGTGCACGGCAAACAGCTGCTTCTGAGTTGGTATGCCAGTCGTTCAAGTAGCGAACGGTTGTACATTTGATCCAGATGATGCCTCGTATAGAGGCGAAACGCGCGTAGATCTTATAGTTGAAGTGTTAAATGGTGATGGTTTATAGTTGAGTCTGTGTGATGTGTTTTATTTAATGTGGAAGCGGAGGAGAGTAGGTTTTTGGATGAGAAATATATATCGCACAGATGCAGCTATTTTGCACGTGCACAACACTAGTTTCGCGGAGCAGCAAGGTACTTTGTTCCAGTTTGTTGATATGGACTTCCGCAAAGTAACGCCTGAATACGCCTGAATTTAACGCTTTAGTTCAATATTTTTTGGTCAAATCTACATCAAATTAATTAATTTAATAATTTTTGACCCCAAGAGAGACAACGGTATCTATTTTGACTCTAGCTAAGCAGCTTTTCCTGCCTAGTTTATCTTTCACACATTTTTTTTTAATTTATGCGTGGCCATGATTAAAAACTCTTTCAGCCGCTTCATGCCTATCTATTCAGTGTTGCCATGCATAAAGCCACGTGCCGCAAAACTTCAATCAAACTTCACCTGATCTGCGCAGTATCCCGAGGGACGGTTCATGGCTTCGATCCCGTCCCGTAACATAAACATGGCAACACTATTAAAAGTTAGACTCGTTCTGTAAGCCAAAATATTATTCGGACTACCTTCCTTCTATCTCGACGCACGCTTAGGGTTGCCACATTTAAGTCAGGTGGGTATTATTTTTTGTATATAAATTACGTTTCTCGAATGAAAGATTAGGGTGGATTATAATTACCTATATTAATTATTTGATTACTTTCATCATCATCATCATCATCTCAGCCACAAGAAGTCCACTGTTGAACATAGGCCTCCTCCATGGATTTCCAAAGTGGCCGGTTGGAAGCAGCATGCAACCAGCGCCTTCCTGCCACCTGTATGAGGTCATCGGACCATCTTGTGGCTGGTCGTCCTACGCTGCGCTTGCCAATACGCGGCCGCCATTCGAGAACTTTTCGACCCCATCGGCCATCAGTTCTCCGTGCTATGTGCCCTGCCCACTGCCACTTCAACTTGCTAATCCGCTGGGCTATGTCGGTTACATTCGTTCAGATAACTTTCGATCATAATGAATTACCTTTCTAGCGCTTTTTCCTGTTTCTTCATTAGGAAAACAGTTTGACCACGATCCCAGATTTGGCAGTTTGATTTAATTTATTGCTTAAACCTTAAAATTTTAGTGTATATATGCTTACAGAGTTATAGTAAGTAACACCAACGAACCTTCTTTGAGTCCAAAGACTACTTCCTTATCGAAAAATCCAAAGGATAACTTCTATTCCTGGACAGATTTAAACAATTGACGAGATTTCATTTTTTTGAAACCTAAGAATGACTACAGGAATCGAAAGAGTTTTGGCCTCCTGAACACGGAAAAATATTTATTATAATTTATTTCTCCATATTTAAAAAAATACAATTAAAATAATATATCTGAATTCAACAATTTTTTACAGAATAGACATTTCTTGGCCTTTTTCACCAGAAAAAAAGAGCTGTCATAATTTTAAATTTGACATTGTTATTGAAAGATAAATAAATAATCTATTTTTATTATTATTAATGCATGAACGACGACGAACGACCTCTAATTTCAGCAACACTGAAGGCTTCGTTGCCTCCCATAAACTCCATCAACATGAAATAATCTACTTTTGATAGATTTCCGCTTTCTGCAGCACAAACCATCGGTAGGTTTCATTGTCCTTTAAGCTGTTCCAAATCGTCAATGTTATGATCATCCGCCGTATCTGTAAGAAAGCCAGGTGTCGTATTTATTTGCAGTCTAGTATCAAAATCGTCGCAGAAGTCTTATATTGTAAGTTTCAGAGCAAGAAAGAACCAAACCGCCTAAGAAAACCACACGCCACGCACAACAAAAATTTGACAACAATTTAAGTTATCATCTATGGTTATCATCTTTGTTTTTAACAGAGACTAGACTACAGTTGTGGATCTATTGTTGCTTATATTTAGAGTTATGCCCTTTTAGAATAAGCACATCTTTAAAAAATGTAATACATGAATTATTAATCTTAGTGAAAATTTAAATCTATGAGCGTCTTTCTCTTTCCAAGCAGAATGCAGAGAACGAATCAAATTATAGTCTTAGAAAATATGAAATGTTGTCCATTGCAGCACCTGTGTTATACTGATATAAATACTGAGCCAGAAACATCAAAATTATGTACAATCCTAAGACAACTAAGACGAACTAGTACCATTACCATGAGTTTCTATCGAAAATTCGTATTACGTTACTACAGTCGATAGCGGTTAAATACGCTCCCATTTGTCAGTGAAAGAGTTAACCATAGTCGATACGGTATTTTTCGATGACATGTGTCAAATTTGTGACTCATGGTACCATTATTCTGCGGTAACAGCTACAAAACGTTGGACACTGACGTTCAGATTTCGATAGGTAATTTACCGTTGGACTCATACTAGCGATCTTTAGTTATCCAAGTGAGCGCTAGAGGCGCTGTGCAATTTCCCATACGAATAGTTTTACGCTGTCGCTAGCGAGTATGGTTACGGCTAGGTGCACTGTCCTCATGGTAAGGGTACAGAATAGCATTACAGAGTACGTCAGCGCACTGTCATTTCATAGGCTTGCGTCAAGCTTCGTCCCTATATCTATGAAAATTTGCGGGTGGTAGGACCTTGTGCAAGGTCCGTCCGGATCGCTACCACCATCTTGCTCGCTAATCCTGCCGCTAAGCAACAGTGCTTGCACTGTTGTGTTCCGGCGTGGAGAGCAAGACAGCCGGTGTAATTACTGGCACAAGAGGTATTCCATCTTAGCCCTCTGGGTTGGCAACGCATCTGCACTCTCTTTGTTGTTGCAGGTGTCTATAGGCGGTGGTGATCACTTACCATCAGGTGACCCACTTGCTTGTTTGCCGTCCTATGTTGTATAAAAAAAAAAAAGACAGCTGACTTTACTCTCCTATGCTATTCTAATCGCGGTTTGATAATAATGAATATCCTAAGACATTTCTAGTTTATAGATTCAGATTTATAGGTTTTGTCGCGTTTTGTGCTGTTTGTTTTATTTCTTTTATAAAGTACTAGCGGACGCGCGCGACTTCGTTCACGTAAAATTAGTAGCCTATGTCCGTCAGGAATAGTGTAGCTTTCTACCTGTGAAAGAATTTTTGAAATCGGTTCAGTAGTTCCAGAGATTACCCCCTACATTCAAACAAACTAACAAACAAATAAAGTTTACCTCTTTATTATATTAGTGTAGATTCAGCACAGGCGTTGTTTTTTTCACGATTGCTGACACTGGGTTCGCAGAAGCAATTGATTCCTTTAGTTTTGATTCCATTAGTAAAAAAAACATTTCTGTTGCGTGTAGCAAAACTTTAAATGTAAACCATTCGACAGTGCCAGCCCTGGCGGGTCAGATAGAGTCCGGCGGAGTCCGCTTGTCTCATAAACATGTGCCCTGTATCAGCGCGTAATCTGCCGGATTTGTCGATCAGCCCCGCTATCCACTGCCGAGATTTGTTCGGGGCTTTGCCATCGATACGGCACATACGTTTTGCTTTTCTTGCAAGCTGTTTACGGCCGTGTGGCCAGGTGGAATAAATGGTGTTCGGAGCGTTGATTGAACGCGCTCCCGTTTTGAATTTGGATTGCGTCCCAGCGCGTGATATGGAGCGTCAAAATAGTTTTTATCTACACATATGTATATCATAAGTGCTCTATAATGCGTTCAGAAACCATAGGAAATTACCAGCATTCGTTAGTTTCATAAAACTACACTCGTGTTTTAAGACCCCTCATTATGCAAAAGTTGCATAAAATACTATTTATGGACTGAAGTTATTAGAAGTTATTAAAATATTAATGCTCTTGTCAATTGAAAGGAATGTGTATATTAGAATACTGCCTTTTCAACACAGCAGCTCATTTTCATTTGTTTATTTTGAATAACAAAACAAACCAACAAAATAACGAACTAACCAAATCTTTTGTTCTACTTCAGGCGTTACTTTGCTGAGATCTATTATTTATTAACAAACCTGGAACACTTAAATTGCTTACTCCTCGTAAACAGTGATATTCTAACACTGTCATGCATAACAGTAGCGTTTGTGCAACAGACGTCGCCGAAGTAACGTACTAATTTTAATGTTTTGTTTTATAAATATGTATGTTAGTCTTTAAGGTACTTTTTCTATGTAGCCTGAAATAAATGGTTCTATTCTATTCTATTCTATTCTATAATATTTAAAAAACCCATGCAAAATCCCATGCTCCTCCGCTTCAACATGAAACATTACACATCAACTTTTAATCACCACTCACTATTCTACGCGTGTTTTGCTTCTGTCTATTTTAAGAGTAGCAAAGTGTTATAACAAATTTTAAATTCAGTGTAAAATATAACAAAAACGTGTTATTCCGGAAACGCCTATGACTGGGCGGCTGTAAGCATCAAACGGCCGGCGCCGGACATTTTACACACACGCGCCCCAATTTGTGCGCCCTACCGGACATATTTAAGCTATTTTATTTATTTTGAGATACAAAAGGCCTTATCGGCGGATATATAGCCTTGGTGCTTGTTCACATTGGGGCACGACTCTCATTTAATACAAACTTTTATTTAAACTCGCATCTCATATTACTCAAAATAAAATAGGGTTCACTGGACTTTTCTCAGTAAAACAAAAATATAAAAAGATGGAGGATTGTAGTTGTAAGATCCATGTAATATACCAAGTCGGTTGATATATTCAGTCCCGTTAAGGGACCTTCTGACTTAAGTCAGTTTATGTTTTTTTTATTTGTCTTAAAAATATCTATGTTATTCTTTAATGTATGTTTTCCATGGGCCTATGTAGCCTGCAATAAATGGTTCTATTCTATTCTAAGTTATTACGTAATTAGCTAATCTAACAACATGTTATAGTAACCACATCGATATTAAAAATGTATTATCTATATATATAAAAATGAATCCCTATTTCCCTTGGTCACGACATCACGCCTGAACGGCTGGACCGATTTCGCAAATTTTTTTTTGTTCTGTTCGTTATTATCAGGAGAAGGTTCTTATGAAAGAAAAAATCAAAAATCTGCTCATTTATGGCGTCTAAGGCGGAACAAAGTTCGCCGGGACAGCTAGTGTTTAAATAAAAAAGATTGACTTGGCCATCGCACTAAACAATGCCGCACGTTCGTTACTCGAACGAATGGCATATGAAAAATATTATGGCACACAGACGCCTATTCTGTAAATGCACAGCACTGGTTTCGCGGAGTAAAACGGATATTTTTCCAGTTTGTTGATATGGACCTCCGCAAAGTAACGCCTGAATCTGTTAATGCTACCAATTCTGGTTCCCCTAAAACCTAGAAGTTCACTTTCTCAGAACCCCACACTGACCTATAAATAATGGACTTCTAGTCAGCGCTTAAAAAAATCACCTCAAAAGTCGAACAAATAGTACGATAAATCGACAATCGCTCACGCTGTCAGTCTGTCGGACCGACGGCGCTGCTGTCAATACTATTATTTTGTAAAAAAACCTATTCGCAACGAAACTTAATAAATTATTATTGTACGAAGTTAGACGTAAAATTGTAAATCCAATGACTATAAATGGTAAACTAATAATTTGCATTTGTGACATTGGCGTCAACCTGTATTCTCATGTCGGGCGCATTCTGCTGTCATTTAGTATGACACTGCATCCATGCATTATAATATCGTTGGTCCCCCAGTGTGGTCACACACACCCTCCTGACGTCCTGCCTATAAACAAGGCTTCTCATAGTTTGGGCTGCTATCGGACTTTGACGGTCGGGGGTAGTTTTAAAATCGTCCCCCACCGGCAGTTGTTAATAATTATGACCCCTGTTTTTGGGTTTAATGCTTTGCCCTAGTAATAAAACGTAAGTTGGGTAATGCGAGAGATTGTGTCATGCTTGTATGTTTTGGGTTTTAATACAGGTTGATTAGATCGTGGGCTGTAGGCTTTCGGATATTAATGTAGTTTTAGTCATAAAATGAAATGGTATCCTTAAAAGTTGTATTCATAATTCAGTAGGTACCTTTTTTATGGAATAGGAAGGCAAACAAACAAGTAGGTCACCTGATGGTAAGTGATCACCGCCGCCTATAGACACCCGCAACACCAAAGAGATTGCAGATGCGTTGCCAACCCAGAGGGCTAAGATGGAATACCTCTTGTGCCAGTAATTGCACCGGCTGTCTTGCTCTCCACGGAATCGCGAGCAAGATGGTGGTAGCGATCCGGACGGACCTGGCACAATGCCCTACCAGAAATGGAAAAAACAAAAGTTAAAAATATACGAAGAAAAGATGAATGCTGTGTCATTCAAAGATGGTATAGAAGTGCTTAAGTAGCTTTGGAAAGCCCTACACATGGGCGTACCCATGGGGAGGCAGGGAGGGGCAGCTGCCCTCCTCTGGAAATCTCGCAGAACATGTATGAACTAGCCTAATTACTAATCAAAGTGTAAACGGGGCCTTATGCTCTAACTTTTAAAACAAACCGCGCAGTAGACACTGGCTAAATGCCCGGTGCAGTTGCTAAAAACCGCGCGCGACGATGGCGGACGAAGATTACCGAATCTAGCATCTGACTTGCCCCCCCTAGGCCAGAAGCTGGGTACGCCCATGGCCCTACATCAGAACTTTTAAGACTCAGATTATTTCACTTCTTTGGGGTCACAGAAGCTTGTTACCTTAGCATGACATAAACCCTATGGTTAACCTAAACCTAGCTTTCATTGCAGCTCTAACCTAACCTAACCTAACCTAACCTTTTCAACGCAATGTCAAACACAAAAATCGTCATTAATTTTTTTGTAACTTTACGCGATGTTTCCAAGTCACTTTCAGGTTCATCACAGGCGTTGTATTTTTTTTAATCTTTATTTATTTAGGGGCTTTGATCAGAATTGAACATGTCAGCCCCATTAGAAAACAATACAATTATATACAAAAACACATCAAAGATCCACAACACAACAAAAAAACTATTTTATCAAACATTTGTACAAAAACCTAACTGCATCGCTAGTTGGTAAAAATATTATAATCACGGATATATCTCTCATTGACGTTGTGAATATAGTGACGGATAAATCCGTCTTTGGCGTTGAAAAAGTTAAACTTGGTCAGTTTTAGGGTACGTTTAGAAAGTGCGTTGCAACTTATTCCAACCATCACTACTTAATAATCCTTTAGCCCCTATCTATCATAACGTAATCACTATAAACAACAGTAAGTAGTCGAATTAAGCCGCACAAACGTCACGTTGTTTGAATTATAACAGCAACCCGACACTTAGGCAAAGCATTAGCATTAATTTAAAATATTATTTATTGTGTTAAGCTTTTCTCTAGTTCGAAGTAGGAATGCTTGGACACGGTAACGTGGCACTTACAGCCCTTGGTATGTTTTTGTAAACTAGGACTTGTGATTTTTTAATACAGGATGGATAAAACGAACACGGACGAAATCCATAAACGCAGTATTATTGTCTTCTTTGCTTTGAATTTGGTAATTCCAATATTTATTTAAGGTATTGCTGTCCATGTGGCTTTCGTTTTGTCCATCTTGTAAATATCTATATACATAATATATCAATTTGGTTAAAAGCAATGTCTTATAGCACAGGTAAGCGGAAAAATCTGGAAACCGTAAATCTGTAGTTAAATCGTTTTAAATTTTCGCGATTTTCACACATATTTATAACGTTATCGAAACTCTGAGTCTACTCGTGACCACAGCCGTTGAAACATGGCCGAAACGTCGAATTAACAATATACTTTTATCGCGTTAAAGTCCCGATAACGTTAAAAATCTGCAGTTATTTCTTGTAATTTTTTTTGCGACTGTAATCTTATTATAAAATGATCGCGACGTATGGGGACAACGGTTTTTTTGATGTCAATCCTTTGTCACTCCAGTTTATCTTTTTGCTTAAATAAGTTCGGGCGGAATCCTCATTGCACGGGTCCGACTCGCACTTGACGGATTTTTTTATTATAATTGTAATTAAATGACACTTGCATGAAATTGAAACACTGTAATTCGGCATAGCATCGTTATCCTAGAGCGCAGTTGTACTGCTATTCCCAGCTTCTGGTCGGCCATTTTGATGATCTCGTTAAGGGTAAGATGACACCAAATGACCGTAATTACACCCAGTTAAGGGGGAGTAATCGTGTCGTAGGCTGTTTTTGGCGAATTTACAAGCGGCTTGCGTTTCGTTGTTTATTAAAGTTTTTTTATTGTTATCGCCCGGTCTAATTGGAGTAGCGGAGTGTTTTCTAATTTGGACTCTTTTATTGAGGGCCTTTGAGGGGCTTGGGGTCTTGGGATAAAACGTTTGATGGGTAGATGTAAAGGTAACCTTTTTGTCAATACTTTCTATGTTGGTATATTTTTATATTGTAGTTTATATAACAAAAGCAATGTAAACCATTTTATTTACTATAATATGTATTGCTTGTGAGTTACATTGTGTTTTTATGCGATGGCCAAGTCAATCTATTAGATTTAAACATAAAAGATTTTTTTATATTAATGTGGTCACTACAAGATGTAGTTAGATTAGCTAATTACGTAATAACTTAACACAGAAGGTCCCTTAAGTAGGGACTGAAGAAGCCAACCGACTTGGAATATTATTATTATTATTATTATTAATAATTATTATTATTATTACGAATAACATGGATCTCACAACTTTTTACGGAAGAAGAATTGAGTTGCGAGACTTGGTTTTTTTTACAAGTTCTTTCCTAACGCGAGGACAGCCCCGCCCCGCTGATGCACGCTAATTCTATTTTTAACAAGCTACCACCACGCTCGTTTGAATTGAAGAGTATTTTCGAGTCTGATAACATTATCCGGTATGGTCTAGTGGCTAGGATACCTGGCTCTCACCCAGGAGGCTCGGGTTCGATTCCCGGTACCGGAATGTTTTTTTATTTATTAAAATTATACCAAATATTTTTATTACTTCGAAAATTAAAAAAAAAACAACAAGTACTCAAAGATTAACTAATATGATATTCAAAGGGAAAAGGAGTATCTGTAATTTTTTTTTAAACAAAAGCGGCCGTAAAGTCCATTCACACTTATCATGTAATCAAAATTGTAACTTAAAATTCCTTATTTTATTACCTAAACAGCGTTTATCGAATCTTGCTCGCAAATCGCTTGCACTGTTGTGCTCCGGCGTGGAGAGCAAGACAGCCGTTGCAATTACTGGAACAGAGGTATTCCATCTTAGCCCTCTGGGTTGGCAACGCATTTGCAATATCCTTTGTGTTTCAAGTGTTTTGGGCGATGGTAATCACTAACTATCAGGTGACCCGCTCGCTGGTTTGCCTTCCTATATTTTATAAAAATATTTTAAAAAAACATGACTGTTGCGTTAAATAATAACCCCAGCCCCACAATAAAACCCCGTACCAAAAGCACAGTCTTTTTACTTCCCCCACTTGATGTACGATCATATAAATCCTTATTCTAACTAACACTGCTACGTTAGCATCCGTTATCAAGTTTGTTTATTGTTTTAGGAAATGGCACTACATAATATCGTTGACTGGACGACGGCCAAATGCTGGCTCCTTGACGACTGAATTAATTGAAAGAACATTCTAAACATAGTCTTAAATAAACCAAATTAATCTATAAGGCAACTGTACCAATGCTTGATATTGTTTTACCTGTAGTTGACATCATTCTCTCTCATTTTAACTCTTGTGTTTTCATATCTTCTCATCAATTGTTGGGTCACCATCGAAAACTGCAGTGGCCCGTTTCACGAAGCTACAAGTTACAATTTTACAAGTCTAAACCGGCAACATTGGTCATTATGCCCATTGCCATTGGTCATAATTGACGAATGTTGCCGGTTTAGACTTGTAAAATTGCAACTTGTAGCTTCGTGAAACGGGCCACTGTTCATGCTGCCATAAAATGTTTTTGTTTTTTATAATTAAATGAGGCAATCAAAAAATCTGATATTAGTTTGAAGACCAGATAGCCTAGTGGTTAGTAGTAACCCTAACTATGAAGCTTGAGGTTCCGGGTTCGATTCCTGGGAGGGGCAAAATGTTTGTATGATGAATATGAATTTTTGTACCCGAGTCTTAGATGTTATATGTATTTAAGTATGTATTTATCTATATAAGTATGTATATCCGTTGTCTAGTACCCATAGTAAAAGCTTTGCTTAGTTTGGGACTAGGTCATCATCATCAGCCTATGTTCGTCCACTGCTGGACATAGGCCTCTCCCATAGCACGCCACTGAGCACGATCCTCGGCCACTCTCATCCAGCTCTTGCCAGCCGCCCTGCGAAGATCATCGCTCCACCGAGTCTGAGGACGTCCCACGCTACGTTTGCCGATCCGTGGTCTCCACTCAAGAACTCGCCTACCCCAACGGTTATCGGTTCTTCGGGTTATGTGACTAGGTCAATTGGTGTGAATTGTCCTGGGATATTTATTTATTTATTTATTTGGGGTTACCTAGAAAGTTAATTACTTTGTAATGAAAAGACATCCAAGCACTTTGCTGGAGCTCATCCAAAGCGAATTGGTACCCAGTGGTAGCGAGTAACGGACGTGAGTCATACAAAAATTGCGGGTGGTAGGACCTTGTGCAAAGTCCGTCTGGATCGCTACCACCATCTTGCTCGCTAATCCTGCCGCTAAGCAGCAGTGCTTGCACCGTTGTGTTCCGGCGTGGAGAGCAAGACAGCCGGTGTAATTACTGGCACAAGAGGTATTCCATCTTAGCCCTCTGGGTTGGCAACGCATCTGCAATCTTTTTGGTGTTGCGGATGTCTATAGGCGGCGATGATCACTTACCATCAGGTGACCCTCTTGCTTTTTTGCCTTCCTATTTTATATTTATAAAAATACAGCTTAAACAGTTTCATATTAATAAACCAGAGAGGATCAAGCAAAACAAGGCATAAATACAGGAGCACAATAAAAATAAAATACCGCCCGTACCGACTGCACGATATTTATAATGGCGATGTATGAGAAAATAAATTTATTTGACATTCTTTAGTGGCTATATGTTACTCGTCTATGATTTAATTCGGTACTTTATTGTTTTTTTTATGCTAAAAGGTGGCATGCAAGCGCGCAGGTCATCTGGGCCCAAGTTCATAAACGCGACAGGCGACAGGTGACAGTGACAACTCGGTATATGTACATTGCTTCCCCACTATGGTGTTATGTCTGTAAGTCTAAACGTTACTTGTCGACACAGTAATGTCGCCTGTCGCGTTTATGAAATTGGGCCCAGATGGGAAGCGATCACTGTCATCCATTGGAACCATTTAACACAAAGAAATAGCTGACTCGTTGCCGGCATTCAGGTGTAGTTCTAAGGTTTAAAAAACAGCTTATTAAATATGGTAAGTGATCACCACCGGCTATAGACATCCGCAACACCAAGGAGATAGCAGATACTCTGCTAACCCAGAGGGCTAAGATAGATTAACTCTGTACCAGTGATTGCACTCCACGCCGGAACACAACAGCGCAAACAATGCTGCTTATTGGCAGGATTAGCGAGCAAGATGGTGGTAGCGATCCGGACGGACCTTGCAGAAGGACTTACTTAGTTTACTACTTATTGCCATTACCAAGCACGGCGCACTCCGCGATGCAACATGTAGTCTAGCGCGCCACTGCACTGGGGCCACTACAATTGATTTACCGCGCGTGCGAATGAATAAGAGTTATACGATAAACAAAGAATCATAATGTCGACGCTTCTTATACCCAAACGCCGTTTTCTCGAAGAGAAACTTCTCTACTTGTATGCTTGTAATGCTAAACTTTCAATGAGCGAAATTTTCAAAAAAATACCCACCTTTTTTAAAACTATCCACAACTTGCTCATCCCTAGTTCCTAATCATTAGTTCAATAAGAATTACAGACAGACATTTCATTCCCACAACCACGCGTCCCCACCTAATCCATCCCCAAAAATACCACCCCCTCGATCCCTTTTTGCATTGGCAGATCAAACAACCCCTGAGTTATTCCCCAAGTTATCGGTCGTACTTTATCACTTGAGTGTCACATTTAATAATAATTAATGGTAATTGCCTCCCAGCTTACAAAGGCGATCGGCCGATTCTCGTAAGTTATTTCAGTTTAACTTACACTTGAGAATCTGAGAAACTGTATCTTATGTAGTTTCGTGTTAGAGTTGGAACAGGGAGCGGTGGAGTCGGCTAGAGTAAATAAAGTTACTGGTCAAGACAAACATTATTATTCTTAATGTGGGATCGTGTGAAGGAAAAACTCAAATAGAAATATAAAAGAGTTATAAAAATACAAAGAACACAAGTGGCAGCTATCCGATCGTCTAACGCACTCCCCGTCACTCAGTCATACCCGTTCGTTCACAGAATCTCTTCCAGTCATTCGCTCGTTTACATCAGTCGTTCATTCAGTGTTGCTACCATTCCCACATTAATGTGTTTGTTTCCGGCTATAGATGCATACGAATATTAGTAAACACATTATTTGCTTAACAAACTATGTTAAAATTGTAAAAAAGAAGAATTTATTTTTTTACCATGTATAAATTTGCAACAAAGGTTTGAGTATTAAGTTAAACTGCCTGTTGGAACTAGGCTATGAAATAACACTCCTGTATGAACTATTAAAAAATTGCATTAAGATAAATTGTAAAGGAGAGGACAAGACAATAGCAAAAGAAAGAACACGACCGGCAAAAAGAACAGCAAAATTATAAAATTGTGACAAGCATGTCGCTAACACTGCGAGTAATTTGTAATGCAACTTGGGGGCTGTTTTTATTGAATCAAATAATTGCCTAGTAGGTACGAGTATACTCAGTGCTGAGTTGTATTCAAAGTCTCGATTATCCCTGTAGTCCCATTTATTCTGGTAGACCATACCAAATACGGCGTCATTAAAGAGTCAAACGTAAATTAGAAAATTTTAAATCAATCTTGAATAAACAAAGCTAAAACCAATTCAGTAAATTGATTGACACATATTAAAACTCTAAAACCGTTTTTGAATGAAGGAAGACATGCCTAAAAGCTTTGTTAAAGTTGACACATGTCATATTTAATAATCGATTAAATGAACTATTTCATGCCATTTACCAATTAATCACTATCATCAACGTTCTCGTATAAGAAAAGAATGCAGGACCTTAGAAAATAAAAGTTCAATAAGCACAAAAACAGCTGAACCGATTTCTTTTAAATATGGCTTAACACCACCCTATAACTTTCAGGTTTAAATTGATACAGCAATCTAGATTAATCCGTCGGTTAGAAACAAATCTAATGGCAAATTAGTTATGACACCAGTCTTTTAATGTTGTGATCCTCGTGGTTTAAGTTTAAAATATAATTTTAAATCAGGCGACTCCACGGAGCCGCTGTCCTCCTCAGTATTCTTAATCACTTAGCATTGGTAAACGGCACACGACAAGGTAAACAATATGAAGACGGCAACTTGAACTATAATTCACGGTTACTTTAACTCCTAGCATTGTTTGAGTTGAGACCAATTTTAAACTAAGACACAGCGGCGTAATATTGAAACGGTATTGTGTGAGGTTCTGTGAGATTGTGTGAGATTGTATGAGATGATTTAGTTATTTACATTGTCTTTATCGATAGGGTTGTATGGCTTCCGCTTGTGGCGCTTTTGGAAAATGTAACGGAGTGAGGTAGAGGAAGAAACGTGTTTATCTCTCAAGAACTTATGAATGTTAGGTTAGTTTTTTTGATGTAATGATAATAGTATTTTATGCAACTGCTATATAATGAGAGGCCTTAAAACACGAGTGTGGTTTTATGAAACGAGCGTCAGCGAGTTTCATAATAGGATCACACGAGTGTTTTAAGGCCTAATTATATACAGTTGCATACATTACTTTATCTACACACATATCATAACTGCAAAAACCGTAACAGCAAAAATCCAAAAACGAATGACAACTAATGGCGGCCATGTATATTAAAAAGGTACTCTGTGATTCGATCTATCCGTCAAGACGAACGTTTTTTTTTAAACCATAGACGAACGATGAAGTACCTATTGTCATGTCACTCGAGATCAAATGTCGTGCGTTTATATTAAAAAAACATACTGAGTTGATGTTTCGTATCGATAACTGTTTTAATATCTGTGGATACTAGAATAGAGACCAACTTGAATTTTGACAGCTGTTCCAAATTTAAATTCATAACGTCACGAGCAATCACGAGATATCGGTAATGTGATGACCAATAAAAAACAGATTTACCTACTACTACAGACAAGAAAATTCTTATAATAACATTGGTTGTAATAATGCTGGTCATTTCCTAGGGTTTTTGAACGCGTTATTTAGCCTTTATGATATGTGTGTAGATAAAAATGTTAACAAAACTGTTATCTTCTATCTTGGAATTCGACACGGCGTATATGGAGCTACGTGTGAGTTTTAAGGAATTTGATTGAGATCTGTATGTTTATTTTTTAATGGACAAAAAACAGTAATTACATAAATGGGTGTACAAGAAAAAGAGGAAATGATGCTGATGATGAGGATGTAATTTCCTGATAACTTTTCCATGACCATATACAAAACAAAAAAATACGCGTTAGGATAGTTTGAATCCTGAGTCTTGAGTTCATACAAATGTCTCATAGAGAAAGGACGTTCAAATGTTCCATATTTAGAAAAATATCTCGGGAACTTTTCCAATTTCTTTGCATAGAAACCTATTACGAACAAGATAAAACAAAAAAATATTGCCAAATCAGTCCATAATGTTTAAGTAATGCGCGTACTAACGAACAGCACTTAACTTCTGTTTATGTAGATTCCAATCTAGAGAGTGGATGTAGAATCAGAGACATTCTAGAGGAAGGCCTGGTCAGGTGTACCCTAGGTTAATGATGACCGGATAGCCTAGTGGTTAGTGACCCTGACTATGAAGCTAGAGGTTCCAGTTTCGATTCCCGGGAGGGGCAAATATTTGTATGATGAAAACGAATATTTGTACCCGATTCTTGGATGTTATATGTATTTAAGTTTATACTCGTATTTATCAATAAGTATGTATATCCGTTGTCTAGTGCCCATAGTACAAGCTTTGCTTAGTTTGGGACTAGGTCAATTGGTGATAATTGTCCCGAGACTTTTATTTTTTTATTTAATGAGTATACATGAGGAATGTATTTGAAGCAAACGCTGTATGTCAGGATCTTAGCAAGTGAAAATCCGTGGTCTCTGCCTCCCCTACGGGAAATAGGGTTGACGGTACTTTAACACTTAGTTAAGCTATTTCGCTTAACTTTCTTTCCAAAAACACCAAACCATTGCTTCAAAAATCTAACCCTTTACATCTCCAGGACGCCCCACGGCATCATCTCTACTAATGACACATTGTGTCGATGTTATCAGTCGCGATCTATCTCGATACAGTATCCAGTTCAAACGACGGTATTGTTGGAGAACTTTTCGAAGATTTGTTCCTAAAAGTGTTCGGAGTTAATGGGATGTAAGGGCATGATAACCATCGGGCCGGAGTAGAAAGCTCGGCGGCGGTAATATTTGTTTTAGAAATTAGAAAAATAGTCAAATGAGAATATTACTATAAAAGTAGCATTTTTAACATGTAGGTCCTCACCTGTTTAGTTCATATTTTATAGTCATTAATTCATCATCATCATCATCTCAGCCACAAGAAGTCCACTGTTGGACATAGGCCTCCTCCATGGATTTCCAAAGTGACCGGTTGGAAGCAGCATGCAACCAGCGCCTTCCTGCCAACTGTATGAGAACTGATGGCCGATGGGGTCGAAAAGCTCTCGAATGGCGGCCGCGTATTGGCAAGCGCAGCGTAGGATGACCAGCCACAAGATGGTCCGATGACCTCATACAGTCATTAATTATCGCATGTATTTTTTTTTGTCCTTTATTTCAATCCTCAATCAGTCTCTCGATTATATTAGTTAAGTAACATATACATATTATCACTATCGCATGTCAAATGTTATTAAAATTTTATTTATTTTTAAAAAAGATATAAAGGGTTTTTAACATAAAACAAAAAGTAAAATGAACGAAACTAATCTAAACCTAAAAACCTAAATCTACAAATCGCACGCTTAGAATTAAAGTGACCCATTTCTGAATAATACACGTCCCAAAATATCACCTTAATTAAAAGACATAAGGTTTAATTTTGGGTAATATCATATTCAGAATTGAGTCGCTTTAATTCTAAGGGTGCGAAATATCCCCTAAAGTTGCTCTCATTGGACTGGGTGCCCATAAGGCTGGCTTCATTTCCTCGTTGTATCGCTATGCCGATACGTTGGCCGAGGAATGAGCCAGCCCTATGGTCACCGGTATTCAACAGCGTTTGTCGAAGTTTGAGAGTCAGCTTAATAGAAGAAAAAGTTTGTCACATCTGTCACATTTATAAAAGTATATAGCGCGCCATTTTTACTTGTCACGAAAAAATCGGTGCTCATATTTTTCCATGGGAAAGAGACTTAAAAGACGTGAGGGGAAATGATTGCAACCGCATATGGCGACCAGTAGGCCTAAGACAGTACTGACCCGTTAGCCTTAGGTCCCCTTGGGCCTCTGGATCTCGTCACTCACCGAAAGAAACGCAGTAGTAAGCTACTACTCTACGTCAGTGTTCTGGGATTTGCTAGAAAACGACATGAGGGACATCTCACTTGCCGCATCCAAGGTTCGTGCGTCGCATCAGCGAGACTGTATCGGCGATCTCTTTGTCGGCATCTCATAAGGCCGGATTAACAGAGGTACCTGGTGAAATAGGACTGGGTCAGATCTAGGGAGCCGGAAGAGACCCACAAAACCATGTTCTGAAGTTAGACCCATACACATAATAATATTGGACGTTGCGGCCTGTACAAGTTTTAGTTTCGGCCAAAAAAGAAACCGGTTTGAAAGTCTTTCAAAGTGGTTTAAAGTTAGTAAGTGTATCATAAATAGGGATGTCTCCTGGGTTAAAACAACAAGATTCTAATTAGTCCGTCAGTTAGATTATAGAAAAATACTCGATACGTATTTTTTTATTTGTCCATACGAATAATATTGACAAAGATACAGCACATTCAAATTCAGGAGTAGGGGTTCGTGACGTCACTCGTTCGTAAAAATTTTACGAAATAATGACGTAGCGCGAACTTTCGCCGCTCTGTAACTTTGTTATTTTAAGTTTTAGAAGCAAAAGAAAAAATACGTATCTACTATTTTCTGGCGTTCTAAAAGATGGACTAATTATTATTTTTTAGTCAACATCCCAAATGCACGGGCACAATTAGAATTTACTGAACATAGATACTTTCTGTAAAAAATTGCTAAATGACATTGATAACCGCATCAAAATCCTAAATTGTTTTAAACTTTCGCTATTTTCACACATATTTATAACATTATCGGGACTTTAAAAAAGAGGTAAATTAACAATATATTTTTATCGCGTTAAAGTCCCGATAACGTTATAAATACGCATCAAAATCCGTTGCGTAATTTGAAGGAATACGCGGCTGGAGACACGATGAGTATGAAGACAAACAGCGCACCTAGCACGAATCTTCTCGATACGCGTTAACTCGCTACGTAACTCAGTGCGACTCTCTCCTACTGGACTAGATAGAACGAGACGCACTGAGGTACGTAGCAAGTTAACGCGTGTCGCGATGATTCGTGCTAGGTGCACAGGAACGGATAGCGACTTTGTTTATGTAACTAGTGACCTGCGCTTCAGCTTCGCACGAATACAAAAAAATCCCTAAATGACAGTGAAAACCGAATCAAAATCCGTTGCTTAGTTTAGATTAGAAGGAGTAACCGGCCGATAATATGATGAGAACGAAGACACAGAGAATTGGACAGCTACTTTGTTTAATACTATGTTTAGGAGATAAATATATAAAGACTAGATAACTCATAAAACTACAGTGAGACTCGGACATATTAATACAAACGGATCACTGACGTATAAATAAAGTCGAATAATTGCTCGACATGTTTTGGACCAGTCCGTGGTCCTTAATCATGTCGTCGTCGCGCCACCGCCGTGGAGGCTCATGAGTTAGAACCACGGACTGGTCCGAAACAAGTCGAGTAATTACTCGACATGTTTCGGACCAGTCCGCGTGGTCCTTAGTCATGTCTTCGTCGCGCCACCGTCGCGGGGGCTCATGATTAAGGACCACGGATTGGTCCGAAACAAGTCGAGTAATTACTCGACTTCAAATTCGTAAGTGATCCGTTTGTATTAATATATTAGATAACTCTTCCAGTAAATTCAGATCTCAGTATTATTGGCATTCTGGGCCTTTTAATGTGAGATCGTTGATGGCGTTTAGATGTTATCACGCGTTGTATTGAGGTGGATTAATGAGATAGAGGCCGTTCTATTTCAAAGTTTTCGAATCACCCTTTGTAAAGGAAAGGTGTGAATCGGGTTTAGATAAATTTTGTACAGTCGATTAGTTGCTGCGATTGTTTAGGATTTCAGGAGTGCTTTTCAGTGATTGCTGTTTGGGGCAAAACACAGTAAAAACAATGGAAAATTAAAATTATTTTATTTTTACAATTATAACAGATTAATGATTGACAGGAAGTACCTCAGTACTTATAAGGTAACACTGTTGCACGTTTTTTATGAACATTTTTTTCCGTGTCATCAACTAGGCTAGCCCTGTTTCGTAGAATGGCAGTCGACCTGTTTAATCTGTCTCTTGGTATAAAGATACCTAATAATCCAATATAAAATGAATTATTTTAATCCGATGCCCAGTTTCTAAAAAGATACAGATACAATATCGAAATGTGCCATACTATGTTTAAAAGCCGACATAGAGAAACATACGGGTATCCGAATATTATGCATTTTCAATAATATTACATACAATGGGTCAAATTAATGACTTTCGATTTTTTTAAGCCGGTTAAAATAAATGACTTCAAAACAAATGAGGTAATTTTTACATTTGCGTCAAGTACGCTAGCAATTAAAGCACCTTTATCCAAATGAAACGGTTAGACGCGGCAGGTTAACGATAGATTAGCAAAGTTAAGGCGCCGAGACGCGCGTCAGTCGTAATGAACATTCCGCCACACCTCTGTGTCAAGACGCGGGAATTAAACCGGTATCACCGGGCACTTATTGACAGCTGGCTCGCCGGCCGGTGAACGGCTTGAGAAAATTGCCTGAGAAAATTCGGGATCAGATTTAGGCTGGCAACATCTGGGCGTAATCTTGTCGTGGTGACCGATAGTCAGGCGTCGCGTTGCGGCAATATATCGAACTATCGAAAGTTTTGTTGGTAGTATCAATAGTCAGCTAATCCAATAATATCGATAGGCATCAATTCTATTACTACTATCGATAGTATTGCTTATCGATAGTCATTAAAATCCAATACTATCGATACTATCAATAGTATTGGATTTGATGACTATTTTTCGGGGTCAAATATCGATAGTTAAACAATCCATGGTTCAGCAACGCTAGTTAGGCGGCCTTCCTGTTCCCAACACGCCTTAGCCTCTGAAGTTCGGGGCTTAAGGCTGTTACAGATTAACACCATCTATGAGGGCCCAGATTGTCGTGGTAGATGGAGAGGACTCCCCGCTGCTTACTTACACGCTTTGCATCTGAAGTGGAGCGGGGCTATTTAAGACTGGCAGCATCTTTAGACGCCAGCCTCGTCGTGGTTGTTGAGGAAGGCTCCCTACTCACGCCTTAGGTACGGCGTGCAGTGGAAACAAGAGTAAATTCAACAAGGCAGCTTTCTTTACTCCTCTAAACTAGCAGAGAGGACAGTGGATGTAGCAGCACAGAGAGAACCCGAGAAGCCAAGTGGCTATGTCAAATTGCTTGGGGTATAGCGGACCTCCAAAGTCGGGAGTACACGGAGAAATCAGGGCAGAAGCTGTTCAGAAAGAACAAAAACTTCCGACTTTCGGAACTTGAGTGCCCAACATGGCTCAGACATAAGTCCCATGAAGTTAGTACTTAGGTACTAACAGATGTCATCGGCCGGCTCCGGCACCGCACGGCGAGCCGTCCCGGCGGAGTTCGCGAGACGAGCGTTCGACAGCCCCGTTACCGGATCGACACAGGCATCCCCTACATTAATGGCAGCTCACTAAACTAAGGTGTGTTGCTAACTAAATAACTGTACTACATATTTTTATAGACGATTCATCATCATCATCATCATCTCAGCCACAAGAAGTCCACTGTTGAACATAGGCCTCCTCCATGGATTTCCAAAGTGACTGGTTGGAAGCGGCATGCAACCAGCGTCTTCCTGCCACTTGTATGAGGTGCAGGTATAGACGATTAATTGTAGGAACGAGTGGAAGCCCCTCTCAAAGAAGCTATTTTCTGTATATATTTATATTTGTACTTTAAAAAGGTAAAGGCTGTATCAACACAAAAAACCAGTTGATTTACCAGTTTGTACAACGACAACTGAAAACAAAACTTATTTTCAAAGTAAGTTTAATGTATATTTTGTAAGTTTTTATTTTAGCACTAACCTCTAATCCTCTTTTTCATAAACGCTGCGTAAATATATTTTAGTGCGTCATCGTGACGTTTTCCTAAGAATGAAAGCAACAAAACATTTCATAGTTAAAAGAGATTTATAAACTTTTATGGACAAGGTGGTAAATTGTTAAATGCACCCCGCAACGCAAAACAAATAACCAAGAACGCACAATGGCGGCCAGTTAGCAGTCAGCCAGCAGTTAGGAGAAGCCAGCAATACCAGATACTCTGCCGCCGCTCCGAAGCTCACGAACCTAGTTTCGGATTCGGCCACAGTTTTAGGTGATTTTCTGCAATAACCGAAACTAAACAGAAATTACAATTTAAACTCGCCGTAACCGAAACCGAAACCGAAAGTTCGCTCACTCGCGCATTTAACCAACGCAAGCTAGAGAGACAAGGCGCGCTGTCTCGACATCGAGCTCCTCTATGTTCCACCTAGAGAATCATCCTTCATTCATAGTGAAGTATGCGGGTAGTTTTACAGGTGGTTGGACCTTGTGCAAGGTCCGTCCGGATCGCTGCCACCATCTTGCTCGCTAATCCTGCCGGTAAGCTGCTGCTTGCACTGTTGTGTTCCGGCGTGGAGAGCAAGACAGTCGGTGCAATTACTGGCACAAGACGTATTCCATCTTAGCCCTCTGGGTTGGCAACGTATCAGCAATCCCTTTGGACCCACTCACTCGTTTGTTTTCCTAATATGTATAAAAAAAATTATAACAGCTTGGTAAAAAGTCTCAAGACGCCCTTCCTTTTATCGAACGTTTAATATGCCCTTCTTATATTAATGCGGCCAATTTGTAAGAGGGCGCGATCACCTCATTTGTCTGCGCCGGCGCCCGCGCTGCTAATGTACCACACTAATTTTAGTTTAATTAAAAACCTTGTTGATCGCGCAATTGATGGCAAAATTGAAGGTTAGGCTTTTAGGAAATTAAAACAAATTGGTATAATTTTTTATCGCTTTATTAGCGTAGAGAGTTTCGCAACGAATTTTAAATTATTTTGAATATTTGGATGTGCAAGGAGAAAACCTGGGGCTTGTACACTCAGCCTCAGAAGTAACCAGACACTGAAGAATCTTGTCGTAGTAACGTTTGATATGAGAGCTGCTCAAATTTGTCACTTTACTGACAGCGACAAGGTTATAAAATGTTCAGCTACAGGTTAACCGTATGTACCACAAGAATTAAAAGTGTCGCTGTTAGACAAATTTGTCACATTTGTGTATAAAAAGCATTTCATTTTTGTAACCGAAATTTCTTTCGATTATATTTTTAAATGTTTTTAAAATTCATATTATTAAATTAAAATTGTAATGACAACACAAAGAAAAATTAGGGCAATGGCAGGACTTGGAGAGGCAGTGTTGCGAAACTGGCAAACGCAAGGCACGGAATGCTGATGTTGCAGGTTCAAGTCCTGCCATTGCCCTAATTTTTCTTTGTGTTGTCATTACAATTTTAATTTAAAAACATTTCAGTTTAGTCAAATTGTAGTATTAAGATCTGGTAGGTTTTTTTTAAAAAATAGGAGGCAACAGAACAATGGGTCACCTGGTGGTAAGTGATCACCACCGCCCATAGACACCCCATCACCAAGGAGATTGCAGATGCGTTGCCAACCCAGAGGGTTAAGACAGAATACCTTTAGTGAGAGTAATTTCAGTGGTATAATAAATAAAAAACGGAAATTAAACACAAAGAAAATGAAACGATAAATCATAATAAATAGCACAATTGAACAATACCAAGTATCACAATATAGGTACCTACCTACTTTATTTTAGTCATGAGAAAAAGATAATAAAAAAGTCAAATAAGAGTATAATGAGCGTTTCGGATCATTAAGTATAAAAATTTTTTAATGAAGAATAAATTAATAAAAATAAATAAATTTAAATAAATCATAGCAAATCATCTTTCAAATTATTAAATTAAAATTGTAATGACAACACAAAGAAAAATTAGGGCAATGGCCAGGACTAATGGTAGGAAATTTCGGTTACAAAAAATTTAATCATCTTTCATTTGAAACTTTATAGGAGTGACAACCATAGTCCAGTCACTTATATATAGTCTTCACTTCCGAAGCTATCAATAAATGTATCTATAAACCCACTTAGACTCGCCTTTCCGGTAAAATATGCTCCTTTCCTATCGGAAAAGCATAAAATGCAGTTCCAATAACTCCAAAGGCTTCAACCCTTCTTATCTGAACCCTCCAACTGCAATTAGCAAAGTGAATTCCCATTATGTTTTATAAATTAGGGTGAAGTTTTATAAAATGAGTTCCTTTGCCTTCTGTTTTACTAACGCGATAAAAACTGAAAATTTAAACGCGTTCGCAAAAACTTGCGACCATGTACCAAGTCATAGAAAGAGTTTTAAAATAGAAGCGATATTTTATTAGCTGATCTCTTTACTTGAAATGGTAATACAATGTACCAAAAAGAGACAACTACATACTCTAAACCTCCTCTTCAATTGACATTCTGTATACAATCAATAGACAAAATCGTTACATTTGGTGTACATTAAGGTAGTATAATCTACGTTTTTCTTATTAATTTGCTGGTTTTACTACCATGACGCACACCAAAGGTAACCATTTTGACAGTTTCGGGTGTGTACACTTGACATGTACTGAGGCTATGTCCATGCTTTAGTTCTTTATCCGAGGAATGACAGAGCTAAAAGTATTCCGTAAAAAAAGTAATGGCGCGTTCCTATATTTAAACACGATCGATTTCACCGACCAACCTTAAAATTGGGTACATGAAACCTAAATCCACATGGCATGAAAGTCTAAAATTATTATAGATCACAATCGTTGGAGAAATAAAATAATATGGTCAGTATCATACGAGCGCCTTAGTCTTCTAGTGATCATGCATAAAAAAAAAAAACAATCGGACCGCACCTTGGATGAAGGACTAAAGCATGGATATAGACTCAATACTTGTTTGTCAACTGTACATAGCCAAAACTGTCAAAATGGTTACCTTTGGGTGCGTCAAGGTAGTAAAACCTGCAAATTAATAAGAAAAACGTGGATTATACTACCTTAATGTAAACATTACCATAACCAAAGGTGACCATTTTGTCTATTGGTTGTGTACAGGGTGTTAATTGAAGAGGAGTTTAGAGTATGTAGTCATCTCTTTTTGATACATTGTATTGTCATTTAAATTAAAGAGATCAGCTAATAAAATATTGCTTTCAATTTTAATACTCTTTCTATGCTGTACTATTTTTATGGACCGCACACTCTCGCAACGTCAGTTTGACGGTTCCATACGGTTGGTTTTTATTCTTCATAGATTACAGCCCGTGTACAGATCGTCATTTTTAAATAATATTCGTAAAGAATAATTCTAAAAATACATATTTTATTGGTGCTGCGATTTGAAAGTACAAAACTTAAAAAAACTTTGACTTTTTGTTTCAAAATATAAAAGACAAATTTTATTATGAGGACAACCATTTAAAAACGCTTTTATTATTCTAATAAACGTGATTTAGTTGCACACTTTGACGGCCGGATAGCCTAGTGGTTAGTGACCCTGACTATGAAGCTTGAGGCACCGGGTTCGATTCCCGGTAGGGGCAAATGTTTGTATGATGAATACGAATGTTTGTGCCTGAGTCGTGGATGTTATATGTATTTAAGTATGTATTTATCTATATAAGTATGTATATCCGTTGTCCAGTACCCATAACACAAGCAGCTTTAGTTGCTTACTTTGGGACTAGGTCAATTGGTGTTAACTGTCCCAAGATATTTATTTATTTATTTATTTATTTACACTCCATACATTTACTAGCAAAATTACATTGGAGTGGCCAAGGCGTAACGTCATACCTAATGTAGGCATTTGATATGGAGAGTTTTCGCAGAGCTTGCGTTACATCATTTTCTATTCGCAATATTTGATCAAATATATTTCAGGGCTCCACAGAAAACCAGCGTTGCTGCACTCGTCTCGTGTAGCAACACGCTCTGAGTGGAGATCCCTTTTTTGGTGTCAAATTGTGTCACCATCGATAGTTAAGTTATAAATATTCTGTAAGTTTGTTTTTGTAAACGGTGGTGGTACTTTATGAGATTAAATAAAAATATTTTCTTTCTTTCTACATTAGTGATCGCAGATAAAAACTAAAAATGTTGTCTTTCTTACTGTGACAAGTTCTTTCAATTTTGATAACAGACTTTTCGTCATCATGCCCATTGTGTCAGATTCTCTTCAGAGAATATGTCAAAATGTAACATTTGGCATATAAAACGATCCGTTTTTGCGACGATTAGCTATTCTTTTTTTAAAGGCCGGAAAACTAGCTTCCGGTTCACCTGATGGAAAGAAATCACCGCTTCTCACGTATCGTTTACTCATGCAAAAGTTTGCCGAAGTGCATATTTTTTGTCGTACTTCGGTAAAATAACTTTTTGAAGCTTAAGAGAAGAATAGCGTAAATATATCTCGCCTAGTGACCACGACTGACAAGATCGCGTACACGTTAACACAAATATATTTCTATAATCAAACTTCAATTTTTTCTAAATTATCTTCTTGTTAAAGTGTAATTTTACTAAAAAGAGCTACATATGCAATAATTCGTGCAAAACGAGCGGAAAGGAACAACACTAACGGACGAGACAATGCAAAAAGGCGCTAATTTCGCGAAACCAAAAACTGGTAATGGTTATGCGTTGCAGCACCAACGCGTTTGTCTCACGATAACGCGCGCTTACAATTAGCAAGGATGGCGTTGTGCTGTAGTGCACCAAGAATTGTTAATTTGACTTAAAATATAAGATTTTGAGGATTAATTGTGCTCTATGGAACTGTCAAATCGTTACCATTCTTGAGAATTTGTATGCAAAAATATTTAAAAGGGATAATTTGGAATAGATTAATCTGAGTAGACTACGCTTTAGTTACTAAAACGTTTTAAGCCAAACTAAAGGCCTCACGAATTTAAATCTTGATTTCTTTAAATTAAATTCGACACGTTCGGATAACTCATCTACACTAGTTTTATTAATTTATATTCGATCTGCTTCTAAGATTACTCTTTATCTATATTAATTAAAAGAATCACACTAGTTGCTTTACTTTTTGTACTAGCGCAAAATGTGCATGTTGCATAATGTCGTCCACACTCGCAATTAGACGTGACTTGGCTATAATCGTTAATGTTTAGCACCGGCCACATATTTCTGTACCTTTGTGCAAATGCACCCTCGTCTCCTCTTCCACTAGCCAATCAGGCTCCTTTATTGCTAACGGCTAAGAGTTGATGGAGTTTTTCGAATTTCGAATTCTATTATAGATTCCGCCTAAAGATGTTTCCTTGATTTTCTAATTGGGAACTTACTTCGAAATTTAAATTATATTGAGGTCAGTTTTTAAGTTAATGAATAAAATTAAAATAGCAGTATTTTATTCCGTACTCAGTTATTTATGGAATTTTAGAACTATAAATGCTTAGAACTCATTATTAACTGATTACCTACAGAAAAAAAAATATTAAAAGTTCAGAGATTTATTCCAAAATCACAAACATAGGAATTGAGACTAATATAAAATTTCCACAATAATATAAAACACATTCACTTACGCTAATTAAACAAAATTATTTAAATTTATAATTAAGTCACAAATGACGCTAAACCAGGACCAATCCCAGCTCAGCCAACATACAAAAATCAATTTGTCCAAATGAATCTGGCAGGCAATAAAAGATGCCATATTTACCGCAGCGCTGTCTAATTAACGCGGGCACATATCGGCTGATTTCTCCAGGGCGCCACCTCGCGTGATGGTACGTAGACTGCGTAGGGTTACCAACCTCGGCTATCTATAGTATACGATTTCTGACATTTATGTGGTATCGTTACAATCGATTTTATTCGAACCAACTAGCGATGCAGCTGAGAATATGTATAAGTGTTTGATAAGATCAAGGGCCTATCCAGGGGGCCTCATGGAAGTCATAGCAAAAATTTTTAATCGCATTGATGACCCTGTCCTGACTAAACTTCGACTACGTGACCACGTCACGCCCTACCCCATGGCCTTATTCAAAGGCTGGATCCACCCTTGGATAAATTATTTTGTTTGTTTTTAAATATATTGTTTTCAAATGAGGTTGATATGTTCAGTTTTGATCAAAGCCTCTAAACAGATGTATATTTTAAAAAACTTTGACAGTTGTTATGTAAGAATAGGACGCAAATTTGATTTAATTAGTGCTTTGAGTTTAATAAATGTTTTCACTGCTATACACATTTTTAAGGCTACCTAGTCTTTTTTTACTTAATAACAAAATAATAACCAATTGAAATCTACATTATAACGATACCTCCTACGTATACTGATACAAGTGACAATTTTGAGATTTTCGTTTTTTTGCAGATTTAAGACTAAAATACTTACATTTAACTGCCACATAAATTTCGTACGAATATTCTCATTAGTTTCGGAAATAAAGTGAAGTATATGAACGCATCTTACACCTTTTTGAAAATCGGTACGATGTATACTGAGCCAAGTCGCTTGTACCACTATACGCGGCGCAGATATTGTGGAGGAGCGGTGCGAGTGTGGTGTAACTGGCAGTTGCCTCAGTATGCACGCTCGCCATTGATGCGTACGGGGAGTTGTCTCAGTATGCTCAAACGACAGTTGACGACGCATTATGTCTAATACGACTTCTAAGTGCACAATTCAGTTTATTTATATTTCTTACGTTCTGTAACTTTACGTTTCTTATTGTATTTGATAACTAAATGATTTTAAAGTAAGTAAAATCATTGCAAAATGAAGCAGACGAGAGGGAGAACTGACCTATTAACCTACTATTAGAACCATATTAAAATAAATAATAAGAAAAAAAAAAAAAAAATATCTTGGGACTTGGAAATTTCTTATTTAAATATGGTTTCAAACTTTTTGTCAGTTGGACCCGTAATACGGGTTTAAAGAAAGAAAAAAACTAAATTAAAAAATACTTCTAGTGTCGCCGCTACCGCCAGAAGCCGAATCTTTACTTTCTTTGAGTTTTTGGAAAAACAAAAATTAGATTCTATGGTATCAGAAGAGTTTTCAGAAACAGTATCACTTCACAGCAGCAAAGCTGTGCTTCAGCTAATTCTGCGGAGTATCAATAAATTTCTGTCATCGTAGATGTGAACCAAAATCAAGCAAGCCAAGCACAAGACCGCTTTCAGAGTCCTCGCGTAAAAAGATTTGCAAAAAGAAAAGTCTCCAGAATTAGAAAATCTTGATCCGGTGCTGTCACCTACAATAGAATTTTCTCAAGTACATGCCGATAATTCATTCGAGCTTTGTTCGCACCATTACCTATTGATAAGCAAAAAAGTAAAGATCTTAATTATCTTTGTCAGACTGGTACAATTCCTGCTCAACACCATGACTTCTACAACAAATTAGTCTCATAAAATGATAAGCTAAGGAAAATGTGCTAATTTTGCATATATGTAAGATGTTCTAATGTCTTTGAAATGGGTGTTCATTAAAATTAAAAAACAACTAATTAATATAAAACTGATATTTTAAGAAAATTAGAAAAATGTAGGATATTTACGAAACAGAACTTTATTTTTCATAGCATCCTGTTAAAGTTTATTTTAATTTATAAATAAGGGGCAGTTTTAAATGTAAGCTATTATCGTGTTAAAGTTAAATTTTTGTTAAAAATTAGGTCAAAATTTTCTCAGTTTTGTTTTCTGTATCAATAATGTAAACTGATTGAAGTAAATTAAGAGCCAATGTTAAAAAATAAACTTTTGTGATCAAAGATGGAGTCTTTATAGATAACACGGTGTCGACACATTCCTAGATTTTTTTTTATTAGTTGGTAGATACCAAAATTATGTAGGTAATCAATAAGATTGTTTTATCACGGATTTGTTGATATTTAATAACATTTCGCTTTTTATGTAACAAACTTGTTTTGAAATGCCATAGTTCAATATTTTTTGACTTTAATACTTAAGCAAATCAAAGTCTGTGATTATTATAAAATTGAGTAAAATGTTCTCGCCTAATAAAAGCAATGCATAAAACATTCAAATTTATTTTATTCCGTTTTTAGCGTTTTTTCTCAGCGAACTTAAAACATAATCAAGTGTATAGTGGTGATATCAATTCAAGCGTATACTGGTACAAGTAAAAAATACGTTGATAAAGTAATGATGAAAGGCAAAACAGTACGTGCTTTCTTTTTCTTTTCAATTCGTATGACCAGGTCACGTAATTATCTATATACAAAACAGCAATATATTCAAATTCAGTACTTAATTAGTTACGCCGTATACTAGGGCAAGTGGTAGTTAGCTTAGTATACCACACAATTACAACATGTCACATACGAGTAAACAAGTGTATCTGCCATTTTCTCAGAAACTACCATTAATTTCAAAATTCCATTAATGTAGATTAAAGTAAAGTATTTATCTTACTACAAATCCAAAATTTTGTAAAATTATCTTTACAGACAATAAAGTTATGGGTTACGGAACCTTTGCACAGCTCTCCTGTAAAATCACAATTTTGCACTTATACCAGTATACGTAGGAGGTATCGATAAGGACGCTGTCATGAAAAATGAAAATTACAGTGAGGGAAAACATCGTGAGGATAAAGGAAACATGCCGTTTTACCGCTTTCATGCAACTGAGTGTGTAATCACGATTCTATCGGTCTGATTTTTGTATCACAGAGATTACCGAGGTCAGATGACGTTTATTTCAATGTAAAGAATAGAATAAAATAATTTATTCATCAAATTTAACCTAACTTGACCTGCCAAATCTGGCATCAGGTGTTGACTCTGGAGCTTATCTATAATAAAGAAAAAGGAAAAAGCGCCAAAGACTGAATCCAGTTCAAAAAGTTTTCCTGAATGTTGGCAACCCTGTGCGTGGGCCACTTTTATTACAGACCATAGACAGTGCACAGATTAGACGATATTAAACCTCTGTGCACGATGATTGCGTTTCGTTACTGCTCCTTGTGATGTCATATTTCTGGCGCGAATAGATGATTGCGTTTGTTAGGTTGGCTGTAATGGCTTAATACGATAATAAATATACTATTATGTTATTAAAAATAGTAACAGCTGAACATTAAAACTCCATACGTTTATTTTGTTTGATGCAGGGGGCATTACTTCCCACGTTGTGTAATCTTTATCTGTCATTCAGACGTTTGTCTTTGAATGAAATGAATTAAACACATAATATGAGATTTACTCTTCATATCTTCATACTGTAAAAACATTTTTCTATTTATCATCGTGTCAATTGGGCGTTTAAACGTGTTCCCCTACAGTTTTCCTAAAACATTTGATAAACGATTAAGTATAAATAATTGTTATTTCCCTGTGTGTGTTCTTTTATTTTGTTTACTTGTGTGAATCAATAATTATTAAACATATTTCTTTTATATTTATTTCTAGTAAGTTAAGTAAAACATTCCAAGTATAAACAACGGCAAACAACTGATTTGCATGCATAAGTTGATAAAATTACACCCTTAATCTCTTCAAATCACTGTTAGGGAACTGTAGCGTAAAACACATTATATCGGCCCCGCGTTGGGCGCCAAATAAACCGTATTAAATATTCATCTTTCGCAAAAACTTTACAAGATCCGAGCTCGTCAGATTAAAGCAACATTCCCTTATGAAAACCTTTTAACGTGTGTAAGGTTCAAGACGCTGGTTCAAGTATCAAGTATAATAACAACAGCACGCTCAGAGTAACGTTGTGTGCTGTACGTGAGGTCTGTAGATATTCAACCACGCACACATTCAAAGAGGTTTTCTTATGAAGATTACGCTAGATAGAAATATTCAGAATGGTATATTTTAAAAATGTTGCAGGATTTTAGGTGAGAACGTTGACATTGTCTTAGAATAGTGAATGTTGATTATTTTGTAAAAAAAAAACCATTGTCATAGGGAAATTTTAATTATCATACTTTTTGACCACCGTATAAGAATATTATTGATTTATTATGATTTGATTGAAAATGAAAATGAAAATGAAATGAAAATGAAAAATTTATTTTGCAAGTAGGCCATATAGGCTCTTTTACATGTCTGAATCTACTAGCGCTTCGGAAAATGGAAGAATCTGCTGAGAAGAAACGCCGCAAGAAACTCAGCAGTTTATCTTTTTTTTCTTCTCTTTTCAAAACAAGGTTACAGAGCAATATATAAAAAAAAAAAGATAATAAATAGCACAGCAAGCTTTAAGCATATTGAACGAACTGGCACTAGTACAGATTGACCAAGAGATGTATAGGGTCCCCAGGTCAAAGAAATTAGAATCGGGATGTATGTGGTCCCTGATCAAATACTTAGTCTAAATAACTTAGAGATGTATAGTCTCTAAGGGTCAAAACAAATTAATTACCTTAATCTATGCTTAGCAGAGGTGTAAAACGCCTCCACGGTCAAATTGTACAATATTACTTGGAGATGTATAGTCTCCGAATGTCAAAAGAATATAAGAATAAAAATATTCATGTCAAAAAAAAAAAAAATTGGTGAAAATCCAACAAAATCAGTAATATAACAATAACAACTCAATATATGTCTATATTTAGTTATATATATAAATATAAATAAATAGACAACACGATGAAGTCTCCCACATTAAACCGCATTTAAGTACCTACATTTTAGGCTTTTTGAGAATTACATTAGTCTTTGCAGCATGAATAGTCCGGACCCCACAAACAGCACTCGATCACGAGTATGACGCGTATCTCAGCCATCGTCTCCCTCAACCATATTGCAGGGAAGGTGGCGACCCGATCAACGACGCCACCGTAAGCAATGCCCTTTAAGCGAGCATGACATACTCAAGCAGTACGACTACAAAAGAGAAATTGAATACGGCTCGTCTGGCGAGAAACATCACAATGTGCTCCAAAATAATAATTACACTTTAATAGGATGTCATACATAATTAATAGGAATAAAATTAAGTGATAAAAAAAAAAAAAGATTAATGCTTAGAAATGTCACAAACATACAATTATTTATTAAAGCAAAGATATTTAAATTAAATAGTGAACAGCCGATATTTAAATTAAATATTCACGCCTTTAGAACTGGCCAAGTCAAATCGTCGCATATATATTCGTCGACTTTGTAATAAGCTTTTTTCAATAGCGTGTTTTTAATATACCTCTTGAATGCATTTAGAGGTAATTCCCATACATCCACAGGCACTTTATTATAGAACCTCACGCAGTTCCCTAGAAAGGATTTGCTAACTTTTTTTAAGCGGAATTTGGGTACAAAAAGCTTATTTTTATTTCGTGTGTTGAAATGATGGACATCACACAGTTTCTTGAAGGAATTAAAGTTCCTATGCGTATATACAATTACATCATATATATATTGTGAAGCTACTGTAAGGATGTCTATTTCTTTAAAGCGTTCTCTCAGTGAATCACGAGAGCCAAGGTTGTAGATGGACCGAACTGCCCTCTTCTGCAGAACAAAAATGGTTTCAATGTCGGCTGCCTTACCCCAAATCAGAATGCCATAGGACATAAGGCTGTGAAAATAACTGAAATAAACGAGACGCGCAGTTTCCACGCTGGTGTACTGTCTGATTCTTCGTACGGCATATGCTGCAGAACTCAATTTATCAGCAAGATTCGAAATATGTGGACTCCATTGTAAATTTCGATCCAAAGTAAGTCCAAGGAAAACAGTTTCGTCTACTAAGTCTAGTCTCTCTCCATTTAAAGTAATCATTGTATCAACTTGTCTTACATTTGGTAGTGAAAATTTAACACATTTAGTTTTTGCAGCGTTCAGCAGAAGGTTGTTAGCTGTGAACCATTTTAAAACATCTATTAGGGTCTCATTGATGTGACTGTGGTCTTCTTGTTGCCTGTTAACTTTAAAAATTAGCGAGGTGTCATCAGCAAATAGAACTATGTCACACTTATTTCGTACTAGGCTAGGTAGGTCGTTTATATAGACCAGAAAGAGAAACGGTCCCAAAATCGATCCCTGTGGCACTCCAAGCTTCACCGGTGCTCCACGAGACTGCACTCTATTTACGACCACCTTCTGGATTCTCTGGCTAAGATAGGAAAAAACAAGATTCAGTGCCTCAGCTGAGAGCCCGTAGTGCCGTAGCTTGCGCAGGAGTGTCTGACATTATCAACATGGATTAATATATTTTAATGGCTTTAATTTATGAGTTTTCCAACATAAAGGACTCGAAAATAGCTAAATCCATACGACCGTTTTGAGCTTACCTATTTGTATTAATAGCGAAAAACGGAAACTATTAAATTTAAAAAAATAGTGAACTCGATAGATCCAACAAATTTAATAATTCTTTAAAAGATATCAAAATCACCCACAAAACTTCCCACATCTTAGTAATCAAACTACTAAGAGACGACCGGCGCCGGCGATGGCTCGAGGCGAACTAACTTTTAATTTCTTCACCGCGGACGTTGACGTTTAGATTGGCGGGAAAGTTACATTGCACAGATAGCACAGAGTTTCGAATATCGCAGTTTCGAAAAGTTCTTTGGATTTATCAATATCAGCTAGATTTTTGTTTTGGCCTATGAAAGTTGGTCTTCTCATGTTATATTTATTTTACAGCATACCATTATGCTAAGGTTTCTTTTGAGTAGATGGCTTTTTTTTACAAGGAAGATTATTCTCGCCACTCACGTCACGTTTAAGTCAAAATTAATTAAACACTAGGATTTTGATAAATTCACTAGTATTCCCCGTAACAAATCAGCAACAAACCTCAACCTTTTCAATCACCAAACAGGTCTGAGCCATAATCGCATATCACTATTACGGACCGAGATTGCGATCGAGGAAAAAACAAAACCCATAGACAGGACTCAGCATTACGGTCCTAATCGCACGTGTTGGACTAAACAATGTTTTAATGCGGCAACTCCCTTACGCAGATGGCAGAGCGTATTTATTTAGGACTAACTGCCGACCGTTTAGCGAGTGACCCATGCATGTCTACTGGGTGAGAAGGGAGAGGCGACCAGCGAAAGAAGCAACTCTATCACAAGACAAAGCTGCAAAGGGATCTTGACTCACACATCTAGCAAATTAAAAAGCATATCTCACCCAAAAACTAGTCTAAGTAGATTATTCTTGTACGAACTTATTTTTGCTCAGGGTTTGTTACAATTTACACCTTTACTAAGTTCAATAATCGTCGTTTCAAAAGCCAAGTCAATGGCCTTGCAGCGAAAAAAGGAAGTATTCATTTAAAAGCATTTAATTGTGGAAAATGACACCCAAGCTGAAGTAACTTATCTACTATTTTATCGCCTTTGTAGGTATAATTCAAATAGGAAGCCTTTGTTTTCCATCCCTGGACATCGACCTACCAGATCATACATTTCACTGTAATTGTAATTAGATCCAGGCCACGGAGCACATGACATGGCCTTACGCCGTTGGTGTAGCCGATGCGTATGAGCAAACGCTCATGTGTTTTTAAGGCCCCGCTGTTACTGTTAATAGTGTTTAGTAGCGTGCAAACAATAAAGGGACTAGGTGCTTAACGGAGCTGGGTCGATCTTGTAGGTGGACCCCTGACATGATGGACCCACGACTTGGTGTGTGTCGTTGGACACTGGTGAACGCAGGAGGCGTGCGACCGTTTGTTGCGGAGGTCTTTAGGGAGATTCAGCAGTTCCCAGGATACCAGGGTCCAGGGTAGGAAGAAGTAATAATATCCATTATTCACCGGTTTTGGTACAAATCGTGGAAGCAAAGAGATTTCTTATGTTCCGTGGGTCAAACTCGCAGTTTGTAGGCATTCTTTTATCGCTGCCGCGTTCTTCTTACACCAAACATGCCCAGCCTGATACAGGTGCGAGATTAAATGGCCTCCATACAGCCTGTTCATTACGATATTGCGAGAACAGACAATATCGCCAGTTTTTATTAGCCACCGTCATAACGTTTTGCTTTTTTGATGAGAATTGAAAATGTGTTTGATCTGCGAAGGGACGTGGTCGTTCGGCGTTGTGTGTTGACGATGTTGTGATTGTTTATTTCGTTTTGCAAGCGTTTTACGTGTAATTGGGAGGTGTGGGCTTAGAAGCGTTTTTTGTTATCTCTTTTTTTTTATTACTGAGATAATTTATTTTTTGGCTTGTATTGGATAAGGGTAGCACTTCATTGTTTAATTATGCTAATCAATGATTGTACGTACTTTATATATTTATTTATTTATTTAGTATGCTAAGCCCGGCTTAGAAACAAAGCAAATGATCCTACGTAATTGTATGTTAAGCGGCTACATACATAAGTATAAGTATAGGTAACGATCGATCCTAATAATTTAATGTTTCGTATAATGCTTTTTTGGTATAATTGTAAGTTTAATTATACCATTGACTTTTCAGGAAAATTATAAGTAGATAAAATAAGATTGACCTAATCTAGCTTTTTGTAAATAGCCTTTTCAAAGATTGTCTGAGATATTTTCCGCTTCAGCTGAAGAAAATTTTACGCCCAACAATAAGGTAAAATGAACGTCTGGAAAAGTTTGCTCCGTTGGGTTGTTGGTTGTCTGGAAGAGATCTTTTGACCCTTTCGAGCTAATTCTTCTGCTAACTATAACCTTTCTCTCCGAAAAGTTACACACTAACCGAATCAAACAAAAAAAAATTATATAATGAGTTGAATTGGAACCTTCTCCGTTTTTAAAGTCGGTTATAAAGAAATAAGGGGAACTTTATATAGGAAACATAAAGTTTCTTATAGAGAGTAAATAGTAATTACTAGCAAAACAATCTTACAAAAACTGGTCAAATTCAAGCCTGGCTTAAACTAAGATTGAACTCAGTGAAAGAAAGAAATTAATTTTGCAGTGCGAAACCTCGGTACGAGATTCCAACTCACACTTAACCGATTTTAAAAGTCTGTTTACTAGAGCAGATAATGTTGCCATCGATAACGTAACAGGTGGCGGGAACGACGGACCCGCCATGCCTATTTATGAGTATGTATGTCGGTGCGTTCGGCCGTAACTCAAGAACTGCAGCCGTTATGGGATGCAAGCTTATAACACGTGCGTCGGCTAACAACCTGGTCCCAATTTCATAAACGCGACAGGCGACAGGTGACAGTGACAACTCGCCGTACATTACTGTGTCGACAAGTAACGCTATAGATTTACAGACTTAACATCATAGTATGCAAGCAATGTATACCGAATTGTCACTGTCACATGTCGCCTGACGCGTTTATGAAATTGGACCCAGGGCCTGTACCACAACACTTACAAATGTTACAATTTAACATATTTGTCACCTTTCTTTTTGAAAAACTTTAAAAGTAAATCAAATTGTAGCACTTCTATATTTTTTATGCAATATAGGAAGGAAAACGAGCCAGTGGGTCACCTGATGGTAAGTGATCACCGCCCATAGACACCCGCAATACCACGGAGATTGCAGATGCATTGCAAACCCAGAGGGCTAAGATGGAATCCTCTTGTGCCAGTAATTGCACCGGCTGTCTTGATATCCATGCCGGAACAAAAAATTGTGTTTTTAAGAGTGTATAGGCGTACTGTTTAGCTAGTGCCCATACAAATTACATCAAAGGTCTGAAGCAATGATATTATAATGCATGGATGTACAGTTTCATACTAAATGACAGCAGAAAACGGCCCGACATCAGAATACAGGTTGACGTTGGGTTGACGCCAATGTTAAAAATGGAAATTATTAGTTTACCATTTATAGTCATTGGATTTACAACTTTACGTCTAACTGCATAAAATAATAATTTATTGAGTTTCGTTGCAAAATAATAGTTTTGACAGCAGCGCCGTCGGTCCGTCAGACTGACAGCGCGAGCGATTATCGATTTAGTCTTCTTTTTAGCCTCCTTTGATACGCCATTTTTTAGACACTGACTAGAAGTCCATATTACTTATAGGTCAGTGGTCTGAAGTAAGAAAGTCAAAATAGGTACTGGTTATTATATGAATCCCTGGCTCCAAGTGTAGGTACACATATTGTGTTAAATATTTAACATGTAAAAATAACTTTGTAATTCTGTTTCTTTTTAAATTACACCTCGTTGAGTTCCCAGTCGATAGCTTCCCATCAGAGGTTTTTTCCGAACCGGTGGTAAATTTTATGACATTCATTAGTGCTTCCTGTAAGCCTAATCTGAATAAAAACATGTTTACTTGACTTTGTCTTTGATTTGCTGTCATTTGCCGAGTCCGAAAAAGTAGGTTATGATCCTTATGTTCAAGTCTCCCGAATCACCCTGTATAAAGTAAACAAAACACAATTTAACATTCCCAACTTCACGGAATCACCCGTGCCCATTCAAAAGCAATCCACATGACAATAACACAATAAAAACATTAATAAACGGACCTTTACGCATTTGAAGGGTTAACTTAACCCCTAACGGTCGCACTAAAATTTTAATTAAATATCTTAACTAATATAAAACGGGGTGACAGTTTGTTTCCTACGTTTTCAGTAAGCATAATAAATATTTTCAGTGATATTTACTAAAACTATAGCAAAATATTTTTTCGTAATTTGAAAATTACAAAAATGGCGTCTCAAAGTTCAGCAATACGCAATATTAATTATTTTTCAGTTTTAATTATAGATTGAGAAGAACATATAGTTGTTCAATCTTTTTTTGCTAGTTTTTGAACTTTGAAGATAGTTTTTATTATGAATTATAAACTATGCGAAAATGTGAATTAAGCCAAACTATTAGCCTCCGTTGACCTCATTTGATCTATGTACTACTACCCTAAAATATTGGCTACTGAAATAAGAAATAGAACTTTTCTTTTAATAAAAATGAATAAAAAATGAATAAGAATATAAAATCTCAATCAGAAATCTTTCTGCATTAAGATTTTTTTTAATCAATAAAAAAAATCGTGACTTGGCATTACCTTATAATTTGGATTTGAATAAAGATTTATTTTCAGATCAATAACATTAGTAGTTCCTAAAAATGCCCCATAGACCAACAGAAGGACAGACGGATTCACACCATAACGACTTCTTTCTACCATTCTGGTACACACCATACGCAGGTTTTTTTACCTGTTGCCCTAATATGACCAGTTCAGGTTTAGTTTATCCCTCCCTGCGTCTCTGTCAAACTAGTGCCATAAGAAAGGGCATAGAAATAAACTCAGATGAACTAAACTTTACCAGGAACTTAGCGAGTCATATTGGGCCACTGATGGGCCCGAGAGATTTCGAATCTCGTCATTTACGACACCAAACGAACCATGTACCACAGTGCAGTTTCATATAGTTAAATCCTGAAGTGCAATTCTGAATTCTGTTATTTTTTGTATTACTTACTTGCTTGCTTGCTTGCTTGCAGGCGCAGGGGACCCGAAGTTGATCTTGGCCTCCGACACCAGACTTCGCCATGCCTTGGGATCCTGGGCTTTCGCCAACCATCTACCCCGAGATCCGAGAGATCAATCTGGACCTCGTCCCACCACCGTTACCTAGGACGACCAACTGTCCTACCTCTCCTACGTCCATTTGGTCGTCCCAAGTACGCCCTTTTCACAGCTCGATCCTTTCCCAATGATTTCACGTGTCCAAGCCATCGGAATTTGGACTCTTTGGTCTCTCCAATGATATTACACTCGGGCACTAGGTTTCCAATTTCCACGTTCCTCCGCACCCTCCACCTTCCGTCTTCTCTCTGAGTCGATTCCAGAATCTTCCGTAGAATTTTTCGTTCTGCCTATTTTTGGTATTAAAATTTACAAATTTAACATTATAATTAAATACAAAGCAACGCCGGGTGGGCCTCAGTAAAGGTAACATCGGAACAAAATCATAAATAGCCTCGGACGTAAATCTGTACCTTTATTAAAGCCATTAGGAGGGTACAAACCCTTATATCACAATTATTGTTTCCTCACACGATTACTGAGTAGTGCGGCCCCGAGTATGCAGATGAATATGCGGATTAATACGCGGATGCGTATGAAGTTTATGTGAAGAAGAATGCAACTTCTTCAAAGAGTGGTAACTGAGTGCTTAGAGCCTCCGCTAAGTCGCGTGGTGACACGGAGCGGGTGCACGTCTATCGAACAATTAGTATGAGCCAACACCCGCACCTGCGCGAGTTAGCGGACGCTCTCATACTGTTTTACTATAGGCGTGCACCCGCTCCGTGCGCCCGCGCGACTTATCGGAGACCCTTAATGATGTAAACTTTCCAAATTCTACATTAAATTTTGAATGAATGTAATTTAGAATAGTGCAAACATCTTATAAACTGGTACTTTGCATTTTTGTTAACGTTGTAGTTAACGTTTTTGTATCTAGGGCTGCGGCCCTAACATGACAGCCCCGGGTTTAGTTTAACCCCTCCCTATGTCTCTGTCTAACTAGTGTCATAAGAAAGAGACGCAGATAGAGATAAACTAACCTTGGTCAGTCATGTTAGGGCCACTGGGTCAAGAATTTGACACCCGTCTTTTATACTTGTATTAACATAACTAAAGCCCACCCCTATTTTTATCCGACTACGACAAAACCAAAAGGAATTGTTTTGTTTTTAGCAACCTATGTATTTTCATGGTAGCGTAGTTTTCAGTATTGTAAAATAATCATCAGCATTCTCATTTTGAGAATGAATTGCGAATGAATATGAGTATGTCCCATCCCTATCATCCCAACCCCATTCGGGATTGGTCAATACAATTAAGGTCGGACAAGATTTCACACGTACAATTTGAATTTTAAGCAATAGTTTGTCATATAAATTTAATTTTATGTGCCAATGTTTTCCTTTTACAGGGTGTTTGGAAAATGCCGTCGTTGCTATTAGGAAACATGAATATTTCTGAAATAAAATCATATGTAGTCAAGAAACAAATTTATAATACAATGAAAACCTAATGCTTTTAATATATTTGTTGTCCTAGTAAGAACATAATAATTTTGCTAACATTTGAATAAAACTGTGTGTGATCAATTGAATGAGCTCAAAATCATAAATGGTTGAAAACAATTTATTCACAACCACAATATAGATATAACAAAACAATCAAACTACATAAAAACTAAACATTAAAACTAAAATTATAACTAAAATATATCAAAAAAGAAGGCCCCCGTGGCATAGTACCGAAGATACTGGCAGCATTACCTCTCTGTATGGTTAAGCTTATACGTTGTGCGAGGTAGCTGCCAGCTCTTCGGTCACCTGTGACGTCGACCAGCCTCTTCGAGATCTTTTTGAAGAGGCCTAATGCGCTAGGACCCCACGGACCAAGGGTCTCGACTCCGAATGGAATAAAGTTATATTCGGAGCCGAGACCCCTATATTTGTTGCGTTTGAGCTTTTCGGCCGCTTCAGCTGCTGCGCCTGCTTTAACCGAAGTTCCATGGAGGTTAGACGGGGCCAGAGTGTCTACACAGGTTGCATCCCACACTAGCACCCGTCCCAACTTCCACGGAACCAAGGTCATTCCGTCCGGTCTCTTGCCATCGTCTCTCGCGATGCCAGCTGGCTCTAAGAGAGCCGGCACATTCACGGTGGCAAGAGAGCGGCGGATAATTTCGTTAAGCACAGCATGTCTTGAGAAACGGCCTGCGCTCTTTTGGCATGAACGTCTGTGGTGTCCTAACCGGTCGACATCAGTGCCGCACACTGGGATTCCGAGCCGCAGACAAACTGCCAGACGGAGGGTGTCGGGAACCTAGAAAGTGCCGGTGTTAGGAGATGGATGGGCGTGCAAACAGTAGCCGGCTTCCTTGGTTCCCACCGCCAGCAATCTTGCACGGTCGGAGTTTGAGCTGCGGCTCAGAATGGAGTTGTATGTAAATTTACTCGTTGCGTCATCCCAGCTCCTCTATAAATTTGGATTATCGGGAATTTTGCTTCCCGGGCAAGCCATCAGAAAAGCGTTTCTAGCATCCTCCATACCCGCAGTCTCATAGTTTATAGGGAAAGCTCTTAGGATTTTACCTACGAGACTGGCAGAACTATGGATGGACGACAGAAAAGCGGGTAAAGCTACACTAGAAATTTTGCGTATCCCTAACCACCGGATAGGAAGGGATCCTTGAGTCCAGGACTGCTCGCCAAGCTGAATATTAAGAACTGATTCCAAATGACTTTTGATCAAGTCGTCCATTTTCGCCAAAAGATTTTGGTGTTTCCAAAAAGGGCAGAATTGAATTATGTTTTTAATTTTAGGATACTTGCAGTTTTAGTTAAGTACGTTTTTTTTATTTTGAATTTACTTAGTTGTTTGTTTGTTCTTTTTAATCATACTGAATAACAATGTACTTAGGTACTTATGGGGGCTGAGGAATATTTCAGTGCAACCCAGAAACTAGTCCAGAGCCTTTTTATGAACATATCGCATATCATATCATTGACATAATATATGTATGAACTTTTCTCTTCTTAATATTTAAATGGATATTTATGGCGGGTGTCTATGGGCGGTGATCACTTACCATCAATTGCCTCTCTTGCTTGTTTGCCTTCATATTTTATAAATACAATAAATATTTTTTTATAATTAATTTATTTATTAATTAGAACACCCTGTTTACAAATATACTGTCGTTAAAAAGGGGCTAGACAAGGGTGCGCAATTAACTTGCCCATAAAGAATAAAACCGTCCGATTTGCCGGACACCTCGACACTACTATTTCCAGACATTCAAACTCTACCTTAACAATAAAGCGTTACAGCTCAAATTCCAGTAACATATCCGACATGAACATACACTGCTCCCGATCACGGCACGACATTGCATATTTTTGCAATTACCGACCTACAGGGAATTTGAATAAAGTCGACATTTCACTAACTTAAATAGCGACTCCATACCTTTTGGAACTGAAATATCATTATTAACAAAGTTAACCGTGCAGTTTGTAGTGGCGCTACTGTCTTAAGCTACCCGCAGCTTTTTAGGAAGATTATTTAGTTCATAGTTTTTTCCAACTGCAAATGTCAATTGGTGATTTGATTAAAGGCAAAGTTTGGGACCTAGTTAGAAAGTTTTGATTTTTGGTGGCAATTTTGAAAACAGACATAGTATAATAATTTGTCATGTTTTGTAGACTAGCACAAAAAAGACGTGAAACAGTTATAATACCGATAAAGGTTTTTCTTAACGGTTAATGTTGGCTTGTTTTAAATGGTTACTCCCTTAACAAACTCGTTTTATTTTAAATCAGGGTTCTAAAGATAATTAATTAAAACAGCAAACTAAAGAAATACAATACAATACTTTAATAGTACTTTTAGCAATACTTTTTTTTTTTGTCATTTTGTGCCTTTGATTTGCTATAGCTACTATGAATTTTTTTTTTTTAACCCATATTATTTTAAAGTTACGATTTAGAACAATTTCACACTTTCATACGATTTGGCGGCCGGATAGCCTAGTGGGTTCAATTTCTGGGAGGGGCAAATGTTTGTATGATGAATCCGAATGTTTGTGCCCGGGTTGTGGATGTTATATGTATTTAAGTATGTATTTATCTATATTAGTATGTATATCCATTGTCCAGTACCCATAACACAAGCAGCTTTAGTTGCTTACTTTGGTACTAGATCAATTGGTGTTAACTGTCCCAAGATATTTATTTTATTTATTTATTTGGTTTTAAGTACCCAATTAGCATCATATGATTTATTTATAATTTTTCTTTTTTAATATGATGAACAATAGCAAAGGTTTTTTGTCGTAACACTTAATAACCCGTCACAGGGTAACACGACACCGTGTTACATCGTGCTCGGTCCTAAAAGCGAAATGGCCGCCGCGACGCAAAATACTAATTTCCCAACAAAACGTATCAAACTTTCCTAATTACTGCAAAGCTTTTTGTTGGCATTCGTCATGATATTGCGATAGTTGCAAATGTTAATTATAATAGCAATAATGTTTTAAATTAGTCGTTTTTCGTTGTTCACTCTTTAAATTATTTTAAATTTATTATGTTGATGTTGTTAATTTCTTTATTTTTATGGTCTAGTTGAATTTTTTGACATGCTGATATATATACTTTAAATTTTGTTGTATTGTTATTTTTTTGACGATCATATGATATTAATTCGTATAAATTGACATCATTGTAATGCAATGTAATATTATGAAATATATAAATCTAAATCTATAAAAGTAGGTAACTGGTTTCTCGTCGCAAACTCAAAGAAAGGACAAGCGTGTGCGTGGTGTACATTCGCACCCTTAGAATTAAAGCGACTCAATTCTGAATGTGATATTTCCAAAAATTAAACCCTATGTCTTTTAATTAAGGTGATATTTTGGGACGTGTATTATTCAGAAATGGGTCACTTTAATTCTAAGCGTGCGATATATTTGTATGTGTAGATCATCATAGAATAATGTAGATTATTCATTATACTATGGTGTAGACACAAACCTATTTTTGTGGCGGTGTAAGCAGTAAAATCACTTGTTGCCTGCTTGAGTTCTAAGGTCGGCAACTCATGTGTAATTTCTCTGATGTTGCAAGAATTTATATACTGTAACATTGTTTTAGTATCTGTCAAGCCATTATATAAACAATTTTTGGTTATATTTAAAATAGAGGTAAAAAAGTTTTCTTTGCGTGAAATAATATACATTAAAAGAAAAAAAAACTGTACCTAATAAACAATAAACCAATCTACTACAAAATAAATCTGATGAAGTATTTATTAACAGTCATCACATTAACAACATCGTCACGTCAACATAAAATTTTAGAAATTAAAGCTAGAAACACGGAATCGCCACAATTTCTTTGCCTCACTAATTGAAAACGAGAAAACAAGTGTAAATTTCCTAAAAAAAGCAATAACAATACAACCATCGGCGTTAACCTAACCCTGAACACATTAGGAGCATCCTAATTTCCAATTAGGAAACAGGTAGCGTAAAAAGGCCGCCATTTTGTTACGTTTCCCGCCAAAAGGTCGGCCATCTTAGGCTGCGTTCGGAGCGCGTGCGAATTATTGTGTATGCCTGCATATGTGATGTTGTTTATGGAATTAATTTCGGTCTTTTGCTTTGGTTTTCCGTTCCATTGGAAGGATAACGGTTTAGGGGCTGTTAACGATTTTGATGCAGATTTGTGAAACAATATTCGATGTGTTGTTTTTTGTTGTTGAAGGGTTCCCTTGTGGACGGTATTTTTTTAGGTATCATTCAATCGTCGATACTATACTCAAAATAAAATAGGGCCCACTCGACATTTCTCAGCAAGACAAAAATATACAAATATGTATATTATGGGAAAACATATTTTTTAGTAGGGTTTTATTAATTGTTTACTTAAACATGATATTTTTAAAATAAAACCCCACTTTCAAAACATATATTAGTAGAAATACATATTTTTGTTCGTATTTTACTGAGAAAGGTCAAGTGGGCTATTTTGTTTTGGGTAGTTTAAATATCTAATCGTTTTTGTTCTGATACAATTATGTTTTACAAAAGCTTAAAAAATGATCTGAACAATTTAGAGAATTTATTTCATGATGAATGCTGCAAATAACTACCTACTCGTATTAAAAGTTAAAGAAAATTGTTAGGTTTTGTAATCGGTTACAAAATACTTCACGTTTACATAGTTTTTTGTATAGTCGACCAAGAAATTGCTTGACCACTTTTCGACCGTATTACAAAGGAATAGGGTTGAAAAGTGATTAAGCAATTACTTGGTCGACTATACCATGTCGATGGCATCGCCTAGGTAAGCGATTGCTGTCACCTATAGACGCTTGCGACTCAAAAGAAATCAAATCGCCGACTCTGCTAACCTTTAAATACTCCTTTTGAAAAACATACACTATACTTGGAATAAACCTCAGCAGAAATATATTTTGTACCGAACAGTAAGTGACCGTGACCAGTGACAGTGGTTCCAACGAGTGAGGATGAACTCTCTGAGAACGGTAGTGACAGGGAGTTTAATACACAGTGTATGTTTAGGTGTGAAGCTATTTTTTCATTATGAACAATTATCCTGTCTGTATTTTTGTCTTAAGTCTGTTGAATGGAGCAGAGATTGTTTGCTGTTATATATCTACTCTGAAAAAAAACCAAACAGAGATGCAAGTCCAAGGAACTCTTGTAGATACGGCTACAAATCGCTCAATAACTTTTTTTAAATAATTGCAATACAAAATTTCCCGCCATCATATCATAAACAAGCGCAACGCTCCACACTGTCAACTGTCATCTATGAATATGCGCAAGATGGCCGCCGTTAGCGCCATCTGTTGCGTGTAAAAGCGAATTTATTTATACATCTAATTGTACCGCGCGAGAACGGCCGTCCCGTATGCACTTAATTCCGTTAATATAACGCTAAAAGCACGATTCTGCTTAAAACAAGGGTTATTCCGGTGTCGTCAAGTTTTAGTGCGTTCGAGGGAATGGTACAGCGCCATCTGTCTTTGCGAAGTGTTATTAAAATAGGGTGGTTTATGCTTTTGTTTTTAACGGTTATCTTTATGATTATGATATCGGGTGAGTTTGAATCGGGTGTTCTCTAGATGTTGAAATGTACCTCTATAAGACAGGTTTAGGAAATTGAACCATTTGGCGGAAAACGAAATGACACAGTAATTGTCAAGGGTGGTGGCGATCTGAATAGAGACTAGTGGCGACATGAGAGGAGGCCTTTACTTAGCAATTGAGTGTTTCTAACTTAACGTCAACTTTCGTCAAAAGCTGTCTTTGTTGTAACTGGTTTCGTACAGGCTAACCTGTCCCATAAGGCTGCTTTTCCACCAGAGATGTGCGAAGATGCGTAGCGAGGGATGCGTTTGTAAGAATCAATAGAATCGCTTCATTTACCTCGCCTTGATCAGCACAGCTCTGGTGGAAACGGCTCATTCGTTCTTTACAAACACATCCCTCGCTACGCATCCTCGCACATCTCTGGTGGAAACGCAGCCTAACAGTTGAATAGAAAAACCCTTTTGTTCGTGATGTGGTTTTGTTTTGTTAATTTCCTGATTTTTATGATGACACTCAAATATATTTTTTTATAAATTAATCCTTGTTAAATTAAAATGCTGTGTAATGACAACACTAAGAAAAAATAGGGTAATAGCAGGAAAAATTAGGGTAATCCTTGTTATGTGAAAAATATAATCAGGTACGGTCAGACGATTCACAATAAACTAAAAAATGAAAGCTACATTTAAGTATCAACCGTGTAAAGCTCGATAACTTGAATCTGGCAGAATTGTACTGAAACACTCAGTAACAGCAGCCATAAAAAAAAGTATCAACCGCGTCACATAGGTACATACTAATAACAGATATACAGGACAAACGTACAATCCTTCTTTTTGGGTTCTTCGCAGAGAATGATATTTGGATGTCAGATTCAAACATGAAATTTGGCAAACAAATAGATCATGTTCTAGATTAAAACCGAACACACATTATACCAAACAAATGAATGGAAAGTAACGCGTAAGCGAAGCCGCGAGTAAACGCTTGTTAGAAATAAAATAACAGCTTATTCGTATATTGGCATGCATAAATCTAATCATCTAATATGGCGTCTGGTGTAAAAACAAACAGCCATATTCATGATTCATGGCCCCTATAATGACTAGAGCGCCTATAAAAGTGAAACTTGTCAGTTATGTGGCTATACCGACCGCTGTGTTATAGCTTGCACTGTGCTGTACTATAACCGGGTAAGCGCATTTTCTTTAAAAAAATAAAACGGCAAACGAGCAAGTGGGTCACCCTATAGCAAGTAATCCCCACGCGCATAAACACCCGCAATACCAAGGAGATTGCAGACGCGTTGCCAAGTTTAAAGGGCTAAGATGGAATACCTCTTGTGCCAGTAATTTTACCAGCTCGGCTGTCTTGGTCTCCACGTCAGAACACATTTACATCAGCGTCATTTTTCTTGTTTTTCATAAAAAGTAAACCGCTTGCCTGTGTGTCAGCCTTACAAAAAAGTTTTTATTGGTAAAATGATTGCAAGGAACAAGGTCAAGTGAATTGTCACACTTAAAATTAAAGTAAATTAAGTTTAGTTTGGTGTGGCATCGGATCAGCGTTTCTCATAAAATTGCTGGTTCCATGGCCAATGGTGTTCACTTCCCATTAGTTGGTCTGCAATCTCGTTTGCTTCCCCAGGGTTACCAACCGTAGATTTTTTCCCCCATACATTTTGGATTTTGGCTTGTCCACTTGAAAAGTAGTGGACCGACTGACATGAATATAGCAGCAGTTTCCCTATTCCATAAAAAAGTTTTCAAACTAATATCACCCCTTTTATACAGTTTTTGCGGGTGGTAGGACTTCTTGCAAGGTCCGTTCGGATCGCTACCACCATCTTGGTCGCTAATCCTGCGCTGAGCAGTAGTACTTGCACTGTTGTATTCCATCGTGGAAATCAAGACAGCTGGTGCAATTACTCGCACAAGAGGTATTCCATCTTAGCTCTCAGGGTTGGCAACGCATCTGCAATCTCCTTAGTGTTGCGGGTGTCTATAGGCAGCGGTCACTTACCATCAGGTGACCCACTTGCTTGTTTTCCTTCCTATTTTATAAAATAAAAAGGTAAAAAGACAGATACTCGTTTCTACCCAACAGCAGCTCCTAGTGTAATGTTTTAATGCATATTTCTCGTAACTTAAGTACATATACACCGTTATGGGTCTCAATCCCACAGTGGGGCCTGACTCGATTGTCGGAGGCATGTGTTTCCTATTCGATTATCGTGATGAATTATGTCATCGGGGAGGGGAGGGTGATTTATTTTTATAATTTTTAAGGGTAGGTCGGTTGGCTAAGAAGTATAGGCTTCGTATGTTTAAAGTGAAGATGGTCCGTTTATAAAAAAAAAATGTAAAATTCGTTTAATCGAATCGAATTTTTTATAAGCTCGTAAAAAGCTTGTGACAGGAGGCACCGCTGCTCCATTTAAAGAATACATTTTAAATTATTTTTTATGTATTTACGAGTTGTTATATTGTGGAAAATTTCAAGCAGTTGTTACAAATCAAGCACAATTTTTACTAAGTCAAACACGATCACACTACTACTGCTAAAATATGGATATGTATATTTATTAATTATTTAATTATTCTATTAATAACATGTATCTCTGATTTAGTATACATGTCGAAAAAGCGATAATAATGCAAGAAATCATATTAAAATAAAACTGGTTTGCGGTTTAAAATAGGTTACAAATAGTATTAGACCTGTTTTCTCTTCCTTAAACCTGCTATTATACCTAGATAGTTTTCTCACTTGCACACTAAGAATGTTTAGGCGTAACGTAATGTAACATTACACACTCGTACACCTAGATACTTGAATCCTGCCAGCAAATGGCAACGCTTATAACAAGCGCTTCTTAAATACAAATAATTTAAACTTTTATGTATGCTAATGCTTCCAAGCGAGAAGCAGAACACATTTAATACATCCAACAGAACAATACCCGTTCTTAAACAATATTAAAACAAACAAGACTCCCGCGCATCGCGAACGCCTAATTCCCGGTCCAATTCCATCAAAACCAACGTTGTTTAGTGCAAATTAAGTGCAATTTAACCCTCAAAAAGCATTTCGGCATTCCACAACAAATTCTGTACCAAATTGGCGTCGGATCTTGAACGTTCGAGATGTTTATTCTAAGGGGGTGAAACCGAGCAAAATACGCCATTTGAATGCATACTTGTCCGTCAGTCAAGGCGATATCAGGAGAGAGAGAGCGAGGCGCGTGTTGCCAAACCACCAACTCGCCCTGACCTCCCCTGCCTTGAAAATTGTACGCTTCAAAAGGGGAAGTCGGGGGGATAAGGCACCGGGTCAGAGGTCACCTGAAATTGGCGGCAAAATCGAACGGGCCAACTTGTCACATACGCGATTAAACCTGATTGTGATGTAGGCTCACTGGATAACTGTTGATTTGATTTTATGTAACAGCGAAACGTCTGTTTGTACGTTTATTGCTTGTAAATTCTCGTTGTATTCGAACTGTGCGAGCATAAAATCGACACTTAAACGGTTATGATCGCGTGTGGATTTTGGTTATCGAGTGACAATTAGTTGGTGGGAGTTGGGTATTTTTATTTTCTACTGTACTAAGGATCGTTTAGGGATCTTTTGCAGTTTTTATGTGGAACGAATACTTGGATATGAGATGAAGTTAGTAGTGAACATTTGAATTATGCAGTGAGTTTTCCGAAGCGCTGGTAGTTTCAGAATGTTTCAGTCTATGTGATGTATTTACAAAATTATATTTTGTCGTTTTTGATCGGGATAGTAACTGGGGAAACAAGCTAATTAACTAAAGGTTTGGAGTGTATATAATGCCAAGTCATTATATTAGCTTTTTGGTACATTTTAAAAATTTTAAAAGGAAACTTTTTCTAAAAAAGGTTACATATTTTGTAAAAACTTATAAGGCTAATAATCCCAAAAATGTATAACAGTTTCATTTTGGTAGTTGCTTTTATAGTATTTTTCTAAATATTCATTTATTTTTACTAACTATTGTTAATATTCCAAGGAATTATATAATAAACACACAAAATGGCCGGACTCTGAGATTCACATGTATTCAATTTTATTTTTGACAACAGTAATTTATAAAACATTTCTTGTTATGAAAACTCTTAAATAAAATAAATATTTTACAAATAATGTAATGTACTGCTTGGCACCTTCGCAAAAAAAAACTTAAAATCAAACAAAACATTCCACCCATTACAGCGAACACGAAACACATTCCATTCGGAGAACTTTCTAGTACCTCCCCTCTCATACGTCCAATAAATAAGGGGGGCACAACAAAAACTCTACGAAGCATCACCTCGGCACGTCACCCTGTTCAGATTTCATTATCATAAAGAACTGGCGGCCTTAAACCCCCCACAGTGCAAAAGGTGACGTATACCGACCATTTCCCGGAAAACTCGCACACCGTTCCAATTCACCCCGTTTTCCTCTTTCTTCAAGTTTAAAAGGGGAGGTAGGGGAGTTCAGACTTGGCCGGTGGGTTGGATTCCCTAAGCGGGCCGGTCCCCGCGTCGAAATGTGCCGTAAATCGTCATAAAACTGTCTGGATCCATGATGTGACGCTGCCCGGGGGTAATTAGAGGACAATTTATAGTTTTGCCCGGTCTCCCCTTTGGGCGACACCCTGGCGACTGTTTCGACAGTTTTTTGTTTAGGTCTCAGTCATTAGTCGGGTATCTTTTAAATTTAGTTTTTCTTTACATGAAACTCTGTACTTGATCACAGTTATTAATGACGGGTGCGTTTTAACTGAATGATTGTGCTTCAAATTATTGGACGAAAAAAGCTGCAATACAATAATTTTGATAGGGAATATCCATCATATTATCATTAAATTGAAATGATAGACGCAATGACAAAAAAACTCTGTCGTCTGACAGGAATCGACCTTTGTTACCAATTGAGCTGCAGGTGACTCAATGTGCTTTGTTATCATGGTAATTGCGGTCCCAGTTGTTAATGATTTACGTTATCTATCAGAAACTATTGTGAGCAATCTCATGCGTATAATTTTGTAGTAACCTGGAGCTAACGAAAAAATGGCACCACTTTTTAATTATTTCACCTTATATGATTGCTATAAGTTAATTAATAATAATCTTAAGTTTCGGTTGAGTACAAAATTTTAATCCTATGTTCATGCTTGACATTACCATGACTTTGTAACTAAGTAAATTCTATTCTGATGTATGCACTCAAAAAAATGATATATGTTCGTAAAAGTCAGCATAAATATTAGTAACTTACGTGGACTTCCTTCAGTTGCTATGTTATCTAATTATATATCTAAGGTATAGGCTGACCTCGATTTGCAAACTCGACAATTTTAGATAAAATATGAGTAGTCATAAATATATAAATATTACAATATTTTTATGCGCAAATTTAGAAGCTGAGTGTACATGGGTAGCATCCCAGCTCGACTGGCCACCCTATCACCATGTAAACCTAGATTAGATATGTTATCGCCCCATCGTGCCGAATAGCAATCGGCTCATCGGTATGGCCCCATCGCGTCACGTTCAAATCATCCTATCATACGGGCCTGACGGACACCCGTCCCTACATACGTGACTAGCTTCCGAACATAGAATAAACGATAAATCGCCAACATTCGTGAAAACAACCAATTTATAAAGACCTATCCAACTCTCCCCAGCTTCCCCGTTCACACCGAGTTTTGCTAGCGTCGGGAGGTTCGTAAGGTTTCAAGTAGTTTTGGTGGCGAAATATGGTTCCGTCATTATTGAACGATGTTATTGCTATTATAAATAAGGATCTCATGATATTGTGGAGATATTAAAATGCTTTGTTTTGTAGACGGTCTACGGCGTAGCGCGGCGTAGCTTCTCTACGAGTTGTGGGCAATACGTTTTTGGTGGTAATGTGTTGAGCGTCGCCCGGATTTTTTTGGTGGATATTTTTTACTATATTTCGTAGTCTTCACTTTCTTTAGTTAGTGAGTAGTGATAGTATATTCATAAGCCTGCACTGTTGTGTTCCGGAGCAAGACAGCTGGTGCAATTACTGGCACAAGAGGTATACCATCTTACCCCTTTAGGTTGGCAACGCATCTGCAACCACTTTGGTGTTGCGGGTGTCTATAGGCGGTGGTGATAACTTACTATCAGGTGACCCACTTGCTTGTTTGCCTTCCTATTTCATAATAATAATAAAAATAAAATTTAAAAAATAAGTTGACACTATTGTAAAATTAATTTGTCCATTTAATTACTCAGTCATACAATCACTACATAAAGTAAAGTGGACATCTATCCTGTCTGTCCTCGTGTCGCTTACTGCTTCTAAAACCAAGCAACGGATTTTGACTTCCTTCTTCTACCACCCGCACTTCATACCAGCACACACACACGCACACACACACACACACACACGCACACACACACACACACACACACACACCCACACACACATCCTTGCGTGAAAGATACCTTTTCTTTCTTTCCTTTAAAATTTTGTTTTATATATTTTGGATTTTTATTTTCTTTTTAGCTTCATGTAATATTGAAAGTACTCAAGAATAATAATATGTTTCACAATGTCAACCGACTCGCTGGGTCCCAAGATACAGGCTGAGCCTAGTTTGGGGTCCATAGGATATTACCTACTGTATTTTTCGTATTTTGTTCTCAATAAACAATTTTCATTTCATTTTTTTTTCATTTCATTTTGATACGGTTTTCACTATTATTCAGTGATTTTTACAGAAGGTTTTTATGCATCGGAGCGTGTACTAGTTATCTACATCTACACTTCAACATCTACATCTTCTACATCTACATCTACATCTATATATAATAAAAAGGTAAACTTTGTTTGTTTGTTTGTTAGTTTGTTTGTATGTAGGGCGTAATCTCTGGAACTACTGAACCGATTTCAAAAATTCTTTCACAGATAGAAAGCTACGCTATTCCTGACGGAGATAGGCTACTAATTTTACGTGAACGAAGTCGCGCTCGTCCGCTAGTCTACTCTAATATAATAAAGAGGTAAACTTTGTTTGTTTGTTTGTTCGTATGTAGGGGGTAATCTCTGGAACTACTGAACCGATTTCAAAAATTCTTTCACAGATAGAAAGCTACACTATTCCTGACGGAGATAGGCTACTAATTTTACGTGAACGAAGTCGCGCGCGTCCGCTAGTAATATATAATTGACCTAGATGAAAACGAATGTACTTAAACTGCTTTCAGCTGGTGATGTCTTAGGGTATTTCTCCAGCGTTTTTACCAGACGCTCATTACCGTTCCTTAATAATTGACGAAATAATTACGTTTAGCACATATTTCTCCTAAAAACAGTATCAACTTCGAGCACAGCCTCTTGGCCTCAATTATCGGTTCATGCGAGATGCGTCTCACATGCGAGATACGTCAAAAAATGACAGATTTCCAAGGATTTGACAGTTGTTTTCGTACGAGATGAATCTCACATAACCCGAGAATCGCCCCGCTATTCTTGCCTGAAGTCGATGTGTATAGACCTGTTTTCAACCATTAATGAACGAAAGGTAGTGAGAACCATTAAAGTAAAAAAAAAAGTCAAAATATTTTATTCAGATTAAGCTTACAGGTAGCACTTATGAATGTCAAAAAATTTACCACCGGTTCGGAAAAACCTCTGATAAGAAGATACCGGCAAGAAACTCAACGAGGTGTAATTTTTTAAATAAATTAAAATGTTATTTTACATCTCAAATATTTAAAAATTTAACAATTTAACACAGCAGGTGTACAATCTTTGGAGCCAGGGATCGCCAATACAAATCGGGGTCATTTCCAAACATCCTTGTCCAAGATATAGTCATTGACTTTATAATACGCCCAAGAAATTAAGTGGAGAATTACCGCTTAAATGTGATTATAAATTGTTAATTTACGTCAACATTTCGGCCGTATTAAGTATCATGAATAGACAAACTGACAGAATTATAATTGCTTTCAAGTGCCGATGCACGTAAATATGTGTGAAAATCGCGAACGTTTAAAACAACAAAACTAAAAAAAATTGCAAAATACATTAAAAGTACTTTTAAGGACAGAATTTAAATTAAAGAAACAATAGATTGCAGTTTGTTTAAACTTATAAATAAAACCCCTAAATTATTTAGGTGTTTAAAACCGTTAAGTATTCACATCCAGGCTGCGTTCTCCCTTCAGCACCGTACCATACAAATCTCATCAAACATAAATCAGACTTAGCGCGATTAAAAAAGAAAAGTGTCCGTACGTCTGCCTGTGCGACTAAATCTCTGGAACCCAGATTACTAAAGCCCACGTTAAGTTTAATTAGCCGCATTTTGTTACCTTCACGCCTAAGGGGGTAGACAGGGAGAAAAATTACAGGGTTTACGACTGAGGTTAGATTTACTTGAAGAATTTTTAAAGGGGAGATTGTTAATTGTTTTTTTTCTTCAAGTTTCGTTTGTGACGACACATGCTGGCAAGAAATGTATGTTTGTTCAAGTTAATTTACAAAACGTATTAAAACTAACTGCAGTATTATTTTTAACATAAAACTACCGTGAGACTCGGACTTACTAATCCTTAAGGACCTGTAGTCCGAAACATGTCTGACATTTCTCGACTTAAAAATACGTGAGTGATCCGTTTTTATTAATATGCAATATTATTGATTTTATATTTTAAACCTAACTGCATTAAAAACTGCTGACCAGCAATTCCAGTTTCAACGACTGCACATTAACTGCATTATAAACATCACTGCAATTGGACTAGGCAGTCAGCAGTTCTTATGCAGGACAACTGCAGTTTACTGCTGCGTAGATCCCCTATTCATAATTATTCCTTAATTTCCATTAAGAACAATGAACCGTTAATTCTCAAATCAAAGACTATGGTAACTAATTAAGGCACGGATGAACGATCCTGATATACAGTTATGAGTCCTGCGATTTATTGTCCAACAAGTCTTGCAACTTCGCCGATTCCGATGACTTACGCGCGTAATGTTGGCAACTCCGATCGTTTGATTTGCTCGGTTACGTTTTAATGGTTTTAAAATATTACCAGAGTTTAATGAACCGGGGACTTTGATTGGTTCGATGGAGTTCGAGAGGGGGAGTCGAATGCGGGAATCTATCGGCTTTCACTGTCACGTTTAAATACTGATTAAAAAAACTCGTGCCACCATGAACTCTAAGGCCGGTTATACACGGACAGCTCAGGATGGACTGCATACTAAACTATGCGACTGCTTGAGCGGTTCGTGTATTGCGAATAGGGTTGCCACCCGTACCAGAGGGGTTCCACTCCGCATTGTAGGTACGCTCGACCGGCTTGCCTATGGCATAGGCAAATCGCAGTAGGCTGTCGGCTTGCCGCGCGCTCGCTCGCTCGCCCCCGCCGTGTCAGTGTAATTGAAAACGAATGCCGCGCAACCCTAGCGTGTCGCCGGGAGTAGCGGGGGAAGGCTGGCGCGGGCGGCGCGTTCCTTTTGACTCGCTCCGCCTGGCGCATGGTGTATGAAATAATACGAACTTTTTGCGCGTGTGAATAAAGTTGGAATTCATTTAAACGCGTTCGTAAAAGTGAAGTTTCTGTACGTTAGTATTATTTATTCTGTGGTTTTACTACCTTGACGCACACCAAAGGTAACCATTTTGACACTTTTGGGTGTGTACGCTTGACATGTACTGGGACATCCATGCTTTAGTTCTTCATCCAAGGAAGTTGATTTGTCTATTCCTTTCGACAATTTCTGTCAGTTCCCTCTTTAATATTCAGGTAAGTTCTGTTGAAGCTGTTCGTAGGTATTTTTTTTTAATGTATTTAACAGCTAGACACATTTTTCCGCCAGAATATGGCTAAGTTGGTAATTAAGTGAATTATTGTTATCACTGTTGGCCGGTTGCATAAAAGTTTCAAAAGTTCTATCTTAAACTTAAGCTGTGGCCAACCTTTGGTAGATAAAATAAAAATATTTTTTTAAGTTATTATTCGTTGTCACTTAATGACTATTAATAAAATTCAAATTGCCGGTATGTTAATTTCAGTATATCTGAATTTTTCTATTACAATTTTTTTTATTTACCTACAATTAAAGATTAATGAAGTGAAGAACTCGCTTTTTAGCGATACAAATGCCTAGACATTGTATCTCCGTGCACAATTTATTTTAAACTAGTTTTTTTCGTGAAAGACTATCTGTTGTTGTTGTAAGTACTTACCGCAATTATAAAAAACATTCTCTAGGATGGCATTGTTATCAGAAGGCTCTTACTTCAAGACCCAAGTGAAGTGCTGTTAATTAGTTTTAGTTTCTACCTTTAAGTATTTATTCGATTGTATACGCTACGGAACGGACGTTTGGGTAAAAGTTAAATCATTTAATTTCTCATTTCACTGTAATCATCACATACAAAAATATTCAACATTAATAAATTACCCACAGTAAGTGCAAACTGTAACAAAGATAGCTTGAGAGACATCGATAGACGAAAAATAAATTGCTTATACAGACAAAAACCACGACCACTTCAATTGTTACGTATTGCTATCAAGGCTGTAAAAAATATAAAAATAAAATCAAAGTCACAATAACAACAAAAGTTTTTCTCTTATGATCACAAAATAGACTACTTAGGAGGTAGTATAGTCGACCAAGTAATTGCTTGACCACTTTTGAACCTTATCCCTTTGTAATACGGTCGAAAAGTGGTCAAGCAATTTCTTGGTCGACTATACATACGATTTCTGTTTTCTTTAAATATGAAAAAACTAGACTGCCTAGTCTAGTTTTTTCATATTTATAGATAGCCTTATCGCATGGGCGAATCTAGCCTTAACCAAAGAATTTTGAGCTATAAGCTATTAACTATCTTCCATAGAAAATAACATTACCTAGCCTAGGTCTCACTTAACCCCAATAATGAATACGTAACGATATGTTACATATCCATTACTTAATTATTATTTTTTTAAATCCACAATCAAAAAAATGTTGCCAACCCCCGCATCCCAAATGCGCTTAGCGTGCCTTAACTTATCACTTCAGAACCAAAACCTTCGCAATTTAAATCACATTTATAGCCTACCGGGGGCAATTAGCTCCAGATAATAACTTAGTAACTTGGATCTTTAACTTATGTTAAGATAAAGTTAACTTACAATTGCAGTGACTGTAGAGCGGAGCGGTTCAGTAACTTTCATACATGTTAGTCTTATTGTGAACTGGTTTTTCCTCGTGACTTCACATAAAGAAAATAGAAAGAAAGAAAATGTTTAATTCAGCAAATAATAAGAAACAGAAAGAATACAGATACAAAATAACACGGTCGATGCTGAAAAGGACCCCAGTCAGCATATGCTGCTGCAAGCAGCAGCGCTGATGTTCAATGGGGCCCTGAACTTAAAAACTAAAAACTAAAAATTACCTTAAACCTAATCCTAACGGTTGACGCCACGCTCATCATGACCGTGTGGTCCTGAAAGCCCACATGTAGATATTGTAGATTTTATTTGTTTTATTTTTAACATAAAACTACCGTGAGACTCAGACATATTAATAAAACGGATCACTCACGTATTTTTGCGTCGGGAAATGCCCGACATGTTTCGGACCAGTCCGTGGTCCTTAATCATGAGCCCCCGCGGCGGTGGCGCGACAACGACCCGCGGGCTCATGATTAAGGACCACGGACTGGTCCGAAACATGTCGGGCATTTCCCGACGCAAAAATACGTGAGTGATCCGTTTTATTAATATGTTTTATTTTATTTACAAATTAGCATCTCGCACCGGCTTCGTACAGATATTATCAAATCACGATTAGAATATAATTGGAGAGTACCGTCAGCACACTGTCATTTCATAGACTTGCGTCAAACTTTAGCCTATATGTTTGAAATAACACACCGAGTGCCGCGTCAAAATTTACCGAACAGGAGCTGAAGCCGTAAGCCAAAGAAACTCATAGTGTCTTTTTCAACCTCGACATTGGCGGAATCATCGATAAATTCGATGGAGCTATACACACAAAAATTGAATTGAAAAAATTTGAAATACCAGTGTGCTGACGTTACTCTCCGATTATATCCTAATCGCGGTTTGATGACAATGTACATAAAAACCTTTCGTAAGAAATTGTCTAAATGACAGTGAGAACCTTACCAAAATCCGTTACGATGTTTCAGGAGGTGGCCGAAGATACGCTATAAGGATTTAGGAACAGACAGGAACGGATAGCAACTTTTTCTTTATGAAATAGGAAGGCAAACAAGCAAGTGGGTCACCTGATGGTAAGTGATCCCACCGCCTATAGACAGCGGCCGTTCAAGTATTACGTAAGCAGATTTACTACAATTATTTACCCCCCCTTCCCCCTTGTCAGCAAAAGTAATCAAAGCTCTTACCCCCCCCATGCTTACGTAAACATTGGTATATGCATTTTTCTGTTAATGTATTGTTTTTTTTATTGATTCATGAGCAGCAGATATAATTCTAGAAATAAGAAAATTAAATAAAAAGTGCTCCTCAATGTTGTATGTCTGCTCATTTTTATCCGATTTTGGAATGCCTACGTCGTTCTCATCTCATCGAACCATTCAACATCTTGGTGCTCTAAATTTTGAATAATGCACATCAGATCCATATGTGTAAAAAAGTAAATAACTACTGCTGACGTAATCACCAACTAGACCCCCCCCCCTTCCCCCATGTCATCAAAAATAAGCACAGCAAAGACCCCCCGCCCCCCTATACTGCTTACGTAATACCTGAACGGCCCCACACCTGCAACAACAAGGAGAGTCTGCACTCTCCTTGTTGTTGCAGGTGTTGCAGGATTGGCAACGCATCTGCATGCGTTGCCAATCCAGAGAGCTAAGATGGAATACCTCTTGTGCCAGTAATTGCACCGGCTGTCTTGCTCTCCACGCCGGAAGACAACAGTGGGCCGCAAGACCCGCCCTCCCCCGTCGGGTTATTAGCCATCGGCCAATGATATCCCACCATATAGGCTAAGAAATCATTGACCGATGCCCAGGGTGCACCGACCCAAGCACTGCTCTTCTCCCGGAGAAGTCCATAAGGGAACCGCAGCACTTGGGCACACGAGGAGGAAACCCGACACGCACCCCGTAAAATAGTTTCCAGAGTTGGAATTTTTGACATTAATGTTTTTGATGTGATGCTGTCTTTATATCAGTTCACAATTAACGTCAAAAGTTCACTTCATATAATCGCATGACGTCAATAAACTAGTCAGACGTTTCGAATACATTATACAGGTTTATGAAACTGTTACGTCGATCAACTGTTCATCGGTAAACAGGCGATGCGGTCATGTAGAAAGACCGACAAAAAGCTGATTTAATTTTCATAATTTAGATGTGTTAGAAACAGGTCTGTGTATCTAATAGTGATACCTACTTATTCATTTAAAAATGCTCAGGTAATCTCCATTATTGATAACAGGTGTCGTTTTTATCTGTCATTCTGATGTTTGCCTTCGAATGATAGGAAGAAAACATTTTAATTTTTATTATGGAATTTTTATGATAACACCTACTAATCTTGGGTGTCTGATAGGATTCAAACTTGCAACCTCTACATTTCGTGCCACGCTCTTTTTAACTAAGCTGGAATGCCGAGGATGCAGGTTTGAGTCCTGTCATCTGGCAGAAAATCTTGGGTACTAATCTACCCAAGGTTTTTTTTCGTGCTGTCATTGCATAATTATCATTCAAATTCATAATGTATTAATAGTCATAATTATCGTTAGTCATAATGAAACTATCAACATTTCAAGACTTATTAAAAAATCATTGTATAGAACCCATTAGGTTAGATTAGCTTAGTTTTATGAAAACCCTGAAAAGTTAACTGAAAATAGTAAAAAAACCTAAACTATAATTAAAAATAAAAATCCGCCTGCGCAAACAATCAATAATTAAATAAAAAAAGGCCTGCAATAAAAAAAAAATTGGACAATGAAGATAGAAACGCCTTCAAAGCCCTTTAAATCTTATGTCTAAAATGTCATAACTCATAAAGTAATACGAGAGCGGGAACAAACAAAAATAACGAAACATATTCGACCACCAAGAAGCATACTTTGTTCCCGGTTTATTCCCGCCTACAGTACCTTATACCATTTTAGACAACTTTAAAAGACTTTAAAGATATTTTTATTTACGTACCTAAACTTTTTTGGATGATAATAGGGCTTATTTGTTTGTATTTTATTTTTATTGAACTTAATACCGCTAAACCATTATTAAGTATAGTAATAAATGCATTTTTTTTTTGCTTTTCTTTGTTTTTAGTGGATTGATCCAGTAGTGCGATGTTTGAATCTCACCGGGTGACTAAAGCTCGCCAAAATGGCCGTTTTTCATAGAAATGCGGCCATTTTGGTGTTCTTTGTCGCCTAGTGAGATTCAAAACTCGCACTATTTTGCCATTTTGGTGAGCTTTGGTTACCCGGTGAGATTCAAATGCAATTTTTCGCAAAAATCGCATTCCTGGACCTAGGGGATTATGATGTCCCCTATGTTTAAAATATACCTAGGTGTAAATAAGTATAGTAGGTTTTGCGGGTGGTAGGACCTTGTGCAAGGTCCGTCCGGATCGCTACCACCATCTTGCTTGCTAATCCTGCCGCTAAGCAGCAGTGCTTGCACTGTTGTGTTCCGATGTAAGACAGCCGGTGTAATTACTGGCACAAGAGGTATTCCATCTTAGCCTTCTGGGTTGGCAACGCATCTGCACTCTCTTTGTTGTTGCAGGTGTCTATAGGCGGTGGTGATCACTTACCATCAGGTGACCCACCTGCTTGTTTGCCTTCCTATGTTGTATAAAAAAAAAGTGTACTATTTTTTATAAAAGAAGTGATCATTTCCTTTGGTTTGGGGCACCGGATTTCTTTATAATTTTTTAGTAGGAACACACTATAAAACAATTTATCTATCACAGTTACTATCTACGAAATCAAAGTTTCACTAGATAACCGAAACCGCGGTGTGACGCGTAATTTGTAAATAAGAATGGACAAAAAAGTTGATCAACCCAAATAACAATACACAGCACTGTATATACATAGCAACATTTAATCAGAAAACGCGGTATAAAATATCCCAAAGCCACGTTATTTGCGCGCAACCTAATGCAGTGGAAGAATTCCCGCCTGAGTGACGTACAGCGCCATCTATCCCTAGGCGGCGTGACTCGCGTGCAAATCGCCGCGTCACGCCGCCAGATGTCGCTACGCCATGCCGACTGTCACCCGGACATATTTATGGGCAAAAAACAACGTTTCCCAGAAACGGAATGGGTTTTAAATGACTGGGTGAATTTGCGCGCGATCTTACGAATTTGTATGCTGATTTAAGAAGAGAGATGTCTGAGGAGACAATGTGTTTTTTCGTGCAGACAGATTTGTTATTTATTTGCCGTACGGGCTTGCTTTTATTTTATAAATCTTCCGCACGCACTTATTACGCGGGGTGAGATTAACGGGGGTGTTTATTTGGTTAGGTTTTATCTACTTCTGTGAGATACATACAAATCGCAAATACTCGCGTCCTTTCTGACCATTATTACAGTTTTCGCTTACTACCTTCAATATTGTAACTACTTACTTATCTATCCAGATATACTAAGTATAACTTGGCTTTCTTTTTGAATCAAATGGCACTCATCATCGATACTAAGCTGGTGGGTACCCAACTATAACTTAACCTTAGCTTTCTACTAGTCCTTCTTAAAACACCATAATAAAATAAGAAGAAAGATATTAAGTTAAAGGCACCTAATCTTAACTTTTAAAGTTAAACGTAGGGCTAACTAGTAATTTCAATCATATATTAAGTAGTAATCGAAACGAAAAACTACCTGCTTTAACCCTATTTGGCCCTTATAAAGCCAGCATAACTTTCTCAACTTCGTGATAATTAACAAAATTAATATTCATAAAATGGCTCTTATTAAATCACACATCCAATTATACGCGCCCTTTAGTTTCCAAACTATACATAGAATAACCTAGCAATGTACAAACTCCTTCAAAGCGACCTTAACTCTATAGTCTATGACAGACGTTGGGGAGGCAAAAGTCCGGGCCCCGTCATGCCATAAATATTAACCGTCTGAGACATTGTCAACCGGCCACCCTAATTTACTGCTAGTAATTAGAAGTTTGCACTTTGCTCGAAGCCATTTGGTTCGATCGCGTCATAAATCGACTTTAATTTCTCACGTACTGAGAATAATGATCGTCTTTGTTTAGTTTTTTAAATGCTTTCTGTGTTGCGGATTGAAAAAGTTTCAAGGTGGTCATTCGATGTTGAGCGGCTCTTCAAATAGAGTTCTTAGTGACATCTAGTAGAATGAAGCGAAAAATGTAACTCGACGACCGGCACGTCAGCCAGGTAGCGCTTGTTTGAAGTTGTAGTTTGACGAGCTGAGTATAGATGGCGCTTTCGACTAGTTTTTTTTATTTAAAAAGGAATGCGCACTGCGATGCTTTTTTATTTTTCATGCATGTCTTATCATGCGTACACGATCAAAATCATTACGTAGAATGAAAAAAAACATGGTAAGATAAAACCGAAATCCAGTAAGGACGAAAAAAAGGCAAAAGTTTATGGTATACGAAATACTTTTCTCATTTATTCTTAGTGAATTCGTCATTTTTTTACGAGATTTTATTTGCATATAGTAAATATAATTTTTAACTCTTTATGAATACATTTTCCGTATAGGTTAAATATGAAATGAAATTATTGAAACCAACTTACTGTAATACTGAACTGAACGCGGTCTTAACTTTCCCGCGTATTTTGACATTGACATTTGCACGGCTTGTCAAAGTCAAATTTCTCCCGGCGTCTGCTCTGCAGGCAATCTGCAGGCTACAAAATTACTGATTCTTGTGTTTGTTTATCTCGTCTTAACAATAGTTTCACTTCATACAATTGTTTAAAAAGTAGGACACACGAACCGAATGGATCCTTACGAAATAGAGTTCATCGGAGAGAACAGAGTAGTTAGTATCATACCAAATTTCACTTATGACAAAATCTATCTAATATGCGGCGAGTTTGGGCCCTTTCGGGCTGGTCTGCCCATGAATGTGCCCCTGTGGTTAGCCGTGATGTTGAAGCAGAAGCAGAAGTGTCGAATGGTGCCTCCAGATTGGATGGACATTGAAGTTTTGGAGAGAATTAAGGAGGAAGAGAAGAGATCCAGGTAAGCGGGTTCAAATACTACAACTTTATTCTACTTCCTTATTTATTCCTTGCGTTTTGTAATAGAATTTTATCAACTCGCTGTTTAGTCAATGCTATGTACTCCGTAATTGTTGTGTATATCGGACTAATGTACCTATAACACGCTAATATGTTCTTGATTGTAATATATATGATGTGGATGTACATAATAATAAATAAATTAATTCATTAAAATTGTAATGACAACACAAAGAAAAAAAAATTCATTATTATTCATTGTAAAATTCGCAGGGTTCTTAAAATCAATAATGTAATGACCGTAAGACGAAGCACATTGAAAAATTCGCAGGGTAGGGCAGCGGCAGTGTGGCGAAACTGGAAAACGCAAGGCACGGAATGCTGATGATGCAGGTTCAAGTCCTGCCATTGCCCTAACTTTTCTTTGTGTTGTCATTACAATTTTAATTTAATAATTTGAATGTTTAAACATTTAAAATAAAAATCGAAAGAAATTTCGGTTACAAAATTTAAATAAATAAATAATTAATAAAACTTTAAACAGATATGAGAATACTAGTTTTATATTTAAACGTTTGGTTCTTGTTTTTACGTCCAATGTTTGTGGAAGAGTGCAGAAGTTTGTGGATACATTAAAGCTTGTTTTGGAGATGGATACTTGCTTGCATATTTTTTTTATGAAATAGGAAGGCAAACAAGCAGGTATGTCACCTGATGGTAAGTAATAACCACCGCCTATAGACACCCGCAACATCAAAGAGATTGCAGATGCATTGCCAACCCAAAGGACTAAGATAGAATACATCTTGTGCCAGTAATTACACCGGTTGTCTTGCTCTCCACACCAAAACAACAGTGCAAGCACTGCTGCTTAGAGGCAGGATTAGCGAGCAAGATGGTGGTAGCGATCCGGACGGGCCTTGCACAAGGTCCTACCACCCCCTATATGCAGATGTTTACAATTTTGCACATATTCCAGACACAATCCACTTGTTTGCCTTCCTATGTTGTATAAAAAAAAAACACAATCAGTACTGTAACTAGCATGCTCTTTACATGCAGGTTCTCCAAAACAGAGTTTATTGAAAACATTTGTTAAGACAAACTATCATTTAATTTTCAATATATTCAATTTACAGATTGTTCACAAAAATGCCCAATGAACATTACATGGTAGAAGCGAAACTGATACTCGGTAATGCACCAGAAGACGTGCCTAGGGCTTCAGAAATAAAGACCATAATCAAGGACATTTGGGACATCCGCATGTCCAAGCTACGGACGTCCATGGACGCGCTGATGAAGTCGGGAGGCAGTTACGGTCGGCTGGATCACTTAACAATGATGGAGATCAATTCTGTGAAGCCCCTTCTCCCGGAGGCAATGGATGAGCTGCACAGGATACAGATGGTAAGAGCTCTGATTGCTTTTATAGTATTAACCGAGCTTTTTTTATGGGACAGGAAGGCATATGAGAATGAGGTGCTCCTGACGGGAAGTGATCACTGACAAAAGAATCACTGAACCATTGCCAGCCTTAGTCTAGTTATAAGTAGGTTGGAATAGATTTTCTGAATTGTTCGGGGTCACAATTCAAAAAAGCTTAAAAAATATGTTTGGATTGTGGATTATCAATTAGTTATATTTTGAAATCTGTTATTTTTATTTTTAATTTTACCAAAACCTGTAAAATAATTGCCTTTTCTAGTTTAATGGCACTGACTATCATAACAGAATATACTAGATGTCCAATGTTTATATGCGAAAGTAGTCTTATTTGGCTATTACTTAACTGAGAAGGAGAAACTGAACTTAACATTAATATAATCCATTTTTAATGACAGGTTAGCAAAATCATATCTCTTTAGTATTAACTTCAGCAGTATTTAGAACTTTGTTGCCTACTGAACAGAGGTCTGTTCAATTATGTGTGAAGTAAACACAAGGACGACTTGCTATAGACTCATTTATTATTTTAGAATCATACCCACATCAAGACGTATTTATTAATACACTACATCTCCCTTTACATGCAAAATCAATGATTTTACTAAAACTAAAGTACAACACACACATTCTACTTCCTTTGGCAAAATAAAATTAGTTGTGAATTGATAGCAAAATACATGCAATTCAATAATTTTTAAACATTGATCTCTGTTACACATTTTTTTTTTATAAGCTTACTATTAGGCATTGTTTACTATTATGTATACAATATTCCATTTACAATTATAATTAATATTTTTATCAGTGGGATGTAAATATATTATTGACGAAGTTTTTTCTTCACTTCTATCGCAGCAGCCCTTGGCTGGCGCTGATGGTTAGTATCGCTAGGTGATGGTTGCCCTGGAAAGATAGGCTGGTCTGCTTGGGAAAATGGGTCATTACTGGCAGTAATATCGTCTGAGAATTCTAGTACATCGTCGTATTCGCTATCAGTGGTGCGGTTCGCATCATCATCATTCATTATCTCTTTATGAGATGATGACGGAGATGCGTCCCCTGTTTCCAGTTTTATTAGATGGCGCCTGTTCCTCCGATAGCGCCTGCCTTGTGCATCTGTTACGAAGTAGGAGCGTGGCTGGTCGGCCCGGGCCAACACGCGCGCTGCCCGCCGCCGTGCGCCGCGCTCGCCGCCGTCCAGCGCCACCACCTCGTCACCTGCCCGCAACTCTGGCAGGACTCGCGCGCACGCGTCCTGCCACGCCTTGCTTTTTTCTTGGTTGCGTATGATATTTGCATAATCAGTGTCATTGTCCCTTTGGGGTACAAGTTTGTCGAAATGTGACGGCAAACGAGTATTCAACCTTCGACCCATCAATAGTTGGGCCGGACTAGCGATCCCGTCTCTCGGAGTCGCCCTATAGTTTAACAATCCGATATAAAAGTCGGAACCAGTGTCGAGCGACTTCTTTAAAATCAGTTTAATGGTACGTACCGCACGCTCACTACGCCCGTTCGATTGGGGGTAGTTAGGCGATGACGTCACATGTGTGATGCCCCACAACTCCTTAAACTGCTTGAACTCTCTCGAAGAGTATGCTGGTCCATTATCCGTGACCAAATGTTGTGGAATTCCATGTCGGGCGAACTGGTCCTTCATTGCGAGTACCACACAATTTGCAGTGATGCTCCTCATGGGACACACTTCAACAAAGTTGGAAAAGTAATCGACTAGTATTAAATAGTACTTACCCTTGTGCTCAAAGATGTCGGACCCTACTTTAGCCCATGGTAAGCACGGTATCGGGTGGGGCAGCAAGGGCTCCCGGCGCGGCACGGCGGCGTGGTCAGCGCAGGCGCGACAGCGGCGCACGGCGCGCTCCACGTCGCGCGACATGCCCGGCCAGAACATCACCTCCCGGGCGCGCCGCTTGCAGCGGTCTATGCCGAGGTGACCTTCGTGAACGCGTGACACCATTTCCGAGCGGAGCTCGTGGGGAATGAATACCAAATTGTTTTTGAATAGCACGCCATCCGTAAATTCCAAACTTTCCTTGTATTCCCATATGGATCTAGCCGATTCGTCACATTCGTGTTTAGAGTTTGGCCATCCATTCTGTATGTATTCAATGAGCACCTGACATGTCCGGTCGTTGCGCGTATGCTCCCTCACAGACTCCAACTTACTATCACTCAGTCGCACCGTACGAAGCAAGAAGCACGTTTGAACGCACTTGTCGCGATTAAATTTTATACCGACCTGTTTGGCCCTTTCTAACAGGCTTCTCAGACGGTTGTCATGCTCGTCCTTTGTAGCTCCCCAGACGATGACGTCATCAACAAAAGAGTCAACGCCGTCCAGGTCCTCCAGGAGCTGTCTAACCTTACAATGAAAAACCTCCGAAGCCGAATTGATTCCGTAAGGCAAACGGAGAAATTGGTAGCGTCCAAAAGGCGTACCGAACGTGCACAGATCTGCACTGTCGTCGTCCAACTGGATCATCCAAAAACCCGACCTGGCATCCAACTTGCTGAAGAACTGGGCCCCCTTCAACTTTGTTGCAATCTCTGTAACCGTGGGTAAAGGGTAATGCTGACGTCGAATAACGCGGTTCAAAGGTCGGGGATCAAGGCAAATTCGAAAAGTGCCATCTTTTTTCGCAGCTAGAACTATGGCGTTAACCCATGACGTAGGGTGTGTCACTTTACGTATAACGCCAAGTTCCTCCATGCGAGTTAACTCAGTTAATAATTGGTCCCTGACGCCGAGTGGAATCTTCCGCACGGGGCATATGCACGGGCACGCATCGGTCTGAATGGGAATTTTATATTGCCCGGGTAATTTACCTAGCCCGACAAATAGGTCATCAAATTCGCTAATACTTAATGAATACACCCGTTTCACCAAGTCTAATCGTTCCAGGGCTTCCTTCCCAAGAATACTTTGACAATCTCGACTAGATATTGTAAATTTTAAAGAGAATTGTTTATCTTTAAACATACATTTTATTAGACATGACCCTACAATGGTCACATAGTTACCGCAAAAAGACTGCGCCTTAACATTATCCGGCATAATGTCACAAAAAGAAAAACCCAATTTCATGAAATTACTAATGGATAAAACATTAAGATCGGAACCAGTATCCAGTTTGAAATTGTGATTTATCAATTTGTTGCCGCCACATAATATTTGCAAAGTTTCATACCATTTAGAGTCCTCTATGTAGTCGATGGCTTCAATAGTGTCTAAGTAATACAGTTCCTCGGTCTCTTCTCGTAACTGGTACACTTTGTTCGTTCTCCGCCCTGGACATACCTTTTTGTAATGACCTTTGCTACCGCACATAAAACACTTCACATTTCTTGCCGCACACTGGACCCCGCCGTCACAGTGAGCCTCCGCACAGGCCGCACACAACCGCTCCCGCGCGCCCCATGCCGCAGGCGCCGGCGCCGGCGCCGCGCCGCTGGGGCCCGCGCCGGCCGGCGCGCGCCATCCGCCGCCCCGGCCGCCGCGCCCGCCGCGCCGCGCTGCTCCGCGCCACGGACCACGATTGCTCCTTAGCACATCCACCGACATGCTCTTCCCCGGCTCACTTTTCACACCTTCGATCTGTCGACTTTCTTCGGTAGTTATTTCACTAGATTGACATATCTTTATAGTTTTGTCGAGTGTGAGGTCGTCTGTGCGTAACAGTCTATCTCTCACGACGCTGTCCCTGATACCGCACACGATGCGGTCGCGCAGCAAGCCATCCTCCAGTGTGTCAAACTCGCATTGCTGACTCAATATTCTTAATGCGGTCACGTACTCATCTATGCATTCCCCTGCTTCCTGGTTACGAGTGAAAAACTTAAATCTTATGAGAGTTGCATTTGTTTTCGTTCCGAAATAAGAGTTAAATTTATTAATTAATTTGTTTATGTCTTCACGGTCTGTTTCACTTTCAAACTTAAACGTAGTGTACACGTCGTAGCCGTCGGATCCGATTAGGTTAATCAATAAACTGGCTTGTACGTCACTGGCTTCTTTGTACACTCCCGATGCCTTTAGAAAAACTTTGAACTGCTTCAGCCATTTCCGCCACGCGTCAGCCCGGCTGGCTGGACCGCCTTGCAACGTTAATTCGGTAGGCGGTCGCGCGTGCTCCATTATTGGTAATTAAATAAACACAGCACTACAAAGTTAAAGTTAGTTTTGTCTTTTAATCACGTTAAATTTATTATTTTACAACCACCGCTGCCACCATGAAGTAAACACAAGGACGACTTGCTATAGACTCATTTATTATTTTAGAATCATACCCACATCAAGACGTATTTATTAATACACTACAATGTGTTTGATAGGCTGGTTGTGTGGCGGAGGCGATAAATTAAACTTATTTGAGTGATTAAAATTGCGTGTAATTCCGTAGAAAATAGAAAAACGTACAATCCAAGAGAAAGTAGTGAAAGTAGTGGGGGCAGAGTTGCCATACCTTAAAACTATAATCTTCTATTTTTTGTGTTGCTATAAACAAATACGCAACACCTACTCACTTAGATCAAAATCTTGAGTAAGTAAGAGAAGTACTGATGCCTTAGTTGCGTACACCGCAAATTGTAGCAACTTTGCCTAAAACGTGGCAACTTGGCCATACTAAACAGTTGTATTAGAATACTCATTAGTATCTCATTTTCCTATTACTAGGTATTTTTTAAGTGGTACTATAAATTGTACCTTATATCCCAGTGGTCTGTAGTAGGGAGAGGCAAAGTTAACACGGCTGGTAAAGTTGCCATAGTAATCACTTATTTTTTGTTTCAGATGACACAAAAGACTACTCCAGCCAACTCAAACAGTAGTACATTCAGTCAATCCGGCAGCTCTCAAAACTTATAAAAAAAATTGTTAATTACTTATTAAGATAATATAGCATGTTAAGATTATGTTAACAAGATTTTTTTATTACCAGCATGAGAGTCAGTAACAGAAACACAAAAATACTCCTTCGGACCAAAATACAGTTATTTTTTTATTTATTTTTTGAAATACGAAGGCAAACAAACAAGTGGGTCACCTGATGGTAAGTGTTCACCACCGCCTATAGACACCCGCAACACCAAAGAGATTGCAGATGCGTTGTCAACCCAGAGGGATAACATGGAATACCTCTTGTGCCAGTAATTACACCGGCTGTCTTACTCTCCACGCCGGAACACCATAGTGCAAGCAAACAGCTTAGCGGCAGGATTAGCGAGCAAGATGGTGGTAACGATCCGGACGGACCTTGCACAAGGTCCTACCACCCGCGTAAGTGCAAGTCGGAAGTTTCCATAGCATTCACCAAACATATTCGTGGTCTAAACCAAACTGTGAAAGAATAAATAGTACTGCAAAATTAAGTTAAAACTGCTATTAACATTGCGTCTATTATGTTTTAAAGAAATAACCAGACTTTACTAGACAGCTCCTTAAATCTACTTACATAACAGCGTCTTTGTATAATTACATGATACTTGACCTACCTAAAGGCTGTAGGTATGATCGACCGGCATGCCTATGGCATAGGCAAATCACAGTAGGCTGTCGGCTTGCCGCGCGCTCACTCGCTCGCCCCCGCCGTGTCAGTGTAATTGAAAACGAATGCCACGCAACCCTAGCGTGTCGCCGGGAGTAGCGGGGGGAAAGCGGGCGCGGGCGGCTCGTTCCTTTTGACTCGGTCCGCCTGGCGCATGGTGTATGAAGTAATACGAACTTTTGAGGGTGTGAATAAAGTTGGAATTCATTTAATCGCTGTCGTTAAGAGAAGTTTCTGTGCGTTATTTATTCTGTGCTAAAGGCAGCTATATACTTCGCTTGATTTTATTTACTATGGCATTTCTGACACTAGCTGGAATAAATTCTTAAAATAATTGTATGATAAATATTAGAGATGGGCCGACTATAACTGTGGCCGACTAGCCGACTAATCAGCTGGGAAAAAGCCGACTAGTCGGCCAAGCCGATCATTGCTTTCGTTAATGTTCGAGCGCAATATGTAATGTTCGACGCGCATAGGTTCATGCGCCGCATTCGCGGATAAAAATGAGTTTTTTTTTCATTTTGCATTTTCTTATGATATTGTCTACGTACTACTCGACATAACAGAATTTTTATAAATTAAACAAAGGCCAGCGAACTACCTAACTGAGAAGTTTGTATTGTAGAATAATTACCATTCCGACCGATTTACCGAGGCACTGCGGTATCTTAGACAAAAAGATGTTGCGTAGCTTCCCGAACGCTACCTAACCGAGGCGGATTCGATGATTGAACTCTTTGTCGAAGTTGGATCTACCTACTGGACAGTCTATCCCAGGTATACATACCTAATTCCTTAACAACCTCGAGTGTAGGGTCTCCAATCTTTAAGGGAGTTGGCAGGACGAGGGTGTTCGACATGATTTTCATCTTGCCCACGTTCATCTTAAGACCAACTTGCTTGTAGGCTTTACTAAAGTCATCGAGCATTATACTAAGGTCCTCCATGGTCTCAGCCATGACTACTATGTCATGGGCAAAATGCAGGTGAGCGATATATTCGCCGTTTACGAGTATATTGATGGCGAGTCCTTTCGAGAGACAATCTCTCTGTTTAACTCCTCGTTGTAGCAAGTTAGGCCTCGAACCTTGGGTCTGCAGGTGGACGGACGTATTGGCGTGTTCATACAAACTCTTCAGCACTTCGATGTCGGTACATCGCTGGAGAAACTGCAGTACAACCCAGGTCGCGATTGAATCGAAGATTTTCTCTTAGTCGTCTTAAATGCTAAACAAAGAGGGATTCGGTCTTCTGTGTAACCTGCCGTAGCGCGTGTAAGTGGTCCACGGTGCTGAATCCATTTCAGAAATCCGCTTGTTCGGCAGGCTGGAAGTGGTCGAGCTTGCGCATGAGACGGTTCGCAATGACTCTCGATAGTAAAATAATATTTAAGCATGGCTCAGAAATGAGATGGGCGTATAATTCTTCAGCAGAGTATTATTGCCGTTATTGGAAAGGAGCACCACCACACTTCTGTTCCATGCATGCGGCGTTCTCCCTTTGTCACGGAGTTGAACAAAGTCTAAAAGGCACTAAGAACCGGATTTACCCTCAGGACAGGATGTCAATGCCTTCAGGAGTTCGGCTGTAATTTGACGTCGTCTGGAATTTGTCACTTTTAAGTTGTTTGAGAGCCATACTAATCCTGTACATGCTGACGTCCGGGATGTCTTTGGTATGTCTTCTAATTCGACTTGGGTAAGCAGCGTTCGGGAAGCTATGCAACATCTTCTCGTCTAAGATATTGAAGACGAAAGTCTTCGATCACATGATAAAAGTACTATTTAATTGAAATTGATTCATGTTCATGTCGATGATTTCAATTCAATCACCCTGTTTTAAAAATAGTAATAAGACCACTAGGTCACCCACTGGCTCGTTTGAGTTCCTCTGTCGTATTAAAAATAAAAAATAAAATAAAATAATGGCCGACTAGTCGGTGCTTTTTGCCAACTAGAAATATAACCGGATAGTCGGCCATTAGTCGGTACATCTCTAGTACATATGTTTATCTATTGACAATTGACAAGTACCCATAGTACAAACAGAAACAAACTTAGGGAACAGGGGGAACCGAGATAAATTGTCTATGCTCGAAAGGGATAGGATAGATATCAACTTCATAGTGCATACGATTTACTTCCATGGCGGAAAATGACACTTTCTCGCAGTTCCGACTTTAATGGTCACTTAAATGTGCCTTCGACTGTACAAGCTTTGTTTAGTTTGGGACTAGGTCAATTGGTGCAAATTGTGCCAAGATATTTATTAATGAAATTGCATTTTATGCAAATTATTAGATATTTATCTCTCACTTGTCACATAGTTAATTATGCCTATGACATATCGACGTGTCCTAATTACTCATTTCTAGGTCTCAAGATAACCTGTTGAATGTACTTAACATTAAATTAAATAGAACTAGATTGCGGGTGGTAGGACCCTGTGTAAAGTCCATCCGAATTGGTACCACCACCTTAGTCGCTAGTCTAGCCGCTAAGCAGCAGTGCTTGCACTGTTGTGTTCCAGTTTGCAGAGCAAGTCAGATGGTGAAGCAACCCTAGCGTGTCGCCGGGAGGAGCGGGGGGAAGGCGGGCGCGGGCGGCGCGTTCCTTTTGACTCGCGTCGCCTGGCGCATGGTGTATGAAGTAACGAACTTTTTGAGCGTGTTAATAAAGTTGGAGGTCGTTTAATCGCGATCGTAAAAGAGAAGTTTCTGTAGGTACTATTATTTATTCTGTGCCCGTGCGAAGTTAGAGCGGATCGCTAGTCATAACATAATTCACATAGTCGTGCGAAAATAGCTTATGTTTGCAACATCTAATTTTAAACCTTTATCTGCGAGCGACTTAACTATTTAATGATGACATTTAATGGCAATAAATAACATACTAAACAGAATTATTATGATACTGATTACTTACAAGTAATAGTCCATTGTTTACAATATAGACTGATATCACAATCTAGCCATTATGTTTGTAGAGGTAGAAATGATTATTACCCAATAGTGGACGCCCGCGACTTGGCTCGCGTAGAATTAGTAGCCTATGTCCGTCAGGAATAGTGTAGCTTTCTATCAGTGAACGAATTTTCGTAATCGGTTCAGTAGTTCCTGAGATTACCCCCTACATACAAACAAACAAAGTTTATCTCTTTATTATATTAGTGTAGATGTGAATTGGTGTAGATTACATTACCGTCATGCTAAGTATAAGTAAGTTCATGACGTTGTAGTGTACCCTTATTATTTTCTTTTATTTGTACAAATAGGTTATACACTCCATTATATATCCAATGATAGGCAATTTTATTTTATTTCAAGGCGATAGGTCTGTCATTTTTTTTGGGTTTTCATTTTTTTTGTTGTGTCATTTTTATTTTTTAATGTTGAACATTTAAATTATTAAACTTAAATGATATGCATAATCATTTAAATAAATAATAATCAGTCAGTGTACATTTAATTAGTTTAAAGGTATGGGTGAATTAAAAGTAAAATTTATTTTAAGAAAAAAATAATATATTTTTATCTTAATTCAAAGTCATGTACAAACAGTTCCTCTTAAGCCTAAGCGTAAACGCTTTAAACTAAAGTTACATCAAATTTATTTATTTTGTTAGTCTTATGTTTGCTAACTATAATTCTACTAAACCTAGGCTACTAGAATAAACTAAGTCTACAAAATCTATAGTTAACTACGGAATTCTCAAATTTTAATGGTGGGTTTTAAACAAGTACACTATAGTTTAAAATTAAACTTGTTACTCAAAATCCATATTCTGCAAACTAGAGAATTCAATGCATTCAGTAGGTACTATTTCGTAATAGATACTTTGCCCTTTTTAAACAAGAAAAAGCAAAGAAATAGTTTCACGGAACTTATTATTATGTTTTATTTGGAATGTAAAATTACACTTGAGAATAAGTATATTAAAGCGATTAAACGAGAGATCTGAAAAAATCCATAAAAAGTTATATTTTAGAAAAACATGTTGCACACAAGAATCTAAATAAGTTATTGGAAAAGCGATTTATATACAATAATAGCTATATACCATAGAAATCGAAAATTTCAGCGCCTTATTCAGTACAAAATATACTCAAAAGCGAGACCAATGTAATAAATTCTTAAATATACCTAAATATATAACTACAGCTTTAGCTGTTACATGTCGATAAACTTTGCTGAAGAAATTTACATTAATAGTACCACAACCCTATCTGCCATAGGAACTGAATCTGACTTGAAGCTAGGAATTGCAAACTACTTTCAGTATAAACAAACCCTTCCAAAAAATTCACAGTTCGTAATTCAGGGTCTAGAAACATAAATGGACAAGTCCATCGAGGGATTCAGCATAAACATAAAAAAAGAGCTAAAATGGACTTAACCACTTTTGAAACTGACGTATAGGGACTTCCCCCATTTTGTTACTCAACTGTCATTTACACTTATAATATCTACTAGCTTTTACCCCCGGCATGGCTTACGTGACTTTTATTCGAAATAAAAGGTAGCCTATGTGTTGATCCAGGGTATAAGCTATCTCCATTCCAAATTTCATCCAAATCCATTCAGCCGTTTACGAGTCAAATACTATGTCACACACTAACTTTCAACTGTATAACATTAGTGTGATTGGACACAGCCTTGTATGTTTATCATTTGGATATATAATTTTGACGATCTCAGTATAAATCCGTGTAATTTGACATGCAAAGCAATTTATAATGTAACTTTATATTGACTGAATAAATTAAACTAAACTATAGGGATATGCTTGGTAGTTGACTGTGCTGCCTCAAAATTTTCATGAAATTCATCACTGACTTAACATTTTTTTTGTTTCTAGACTTCTGAATTATGTTGAAGGAACAATACCTTGCACAAAAATATAAAATAGCCTTGTTTTAAATTTCCAGTGCAGATAAGATTTTAGTACTTGTAAGCTGTCTTGCTCTCGGCAAAGTCATCACTTTGGTCTATCTCCAGCCTTAATACACACAGATAATCAGAGTTTAAAAAAAGTAGAAAAAATATTTACAATTTTTATGATCTTTGACAGATTTGTATTTACAATAAATTTCGCATTTATGGATATACTTTTGTTAACAGTAAGGTATGTACAAAGATCTGCCGATGTAACGGAACTTTACATATTTCAAAGACAAATTGATTTTTGTTTTTGCGAATTGGTGGTCCATAGCACTTTTCAAAAAGCCTTTTTATTTTTTTACAAGGCTGACAAAAACGCTTGAACGTCTTATTTGACAACACACAATTTTTGCAGTACCCTATAAAAATGTGTGTCCTTTCATATGGCACTAACATGTTAATCAAAGAATATAGCTACCGTCTCTTTTTTTAAAGAATATGATTGGAATTACTTCGAAATTGTTCAGTTCGTTACGTCCTTCTGCCGGCAATAAAATTCAAGAGATCTTCAGTGAAAGGATAACAATGCAGCAAAGTGCTCCTAAACTAGAAATATTTACACATATTCACAATTAATCTAACTTCTTATTGAACTTAATTAATATTTACATTAAACCTATGACTTTTAAATATCGTAATACTAAATAACGGTGACTAAATTTATTTTGTGCGCCATTCTGCTAACAATATTTCAATTGTCTTTGTTTCGATGTACGTTGATGATGAAACATTTGCCAGTACTGCAAGAGGACCAGAGAATGAGATAAAAACCAGTTTTTAGACATTGCAATCCTCATTAAAACCTGTAGGTAATGTAAATGCTTTATCAAATAGGGTTAGTTTTTGTCACTTATATATTTTAATTATGAAAGAAACAAGGTAGTAAGTGACAATTGCTCCATAGGTACGTTGTTTTCAGGATAGCGCATTAAACGGCGACAATCTTACTAGGATCCACCTTCACTCTCAAAAACATGACGTCGTCCTTAACGAAATTCCTCTTTTTCAGCATCTCATGAGACACGAATCTGGGGAAGCCGAAGCCCAGTGCATCAGGTTCCTTCGACGGTCTCTGAAAGTTCTTCCAGGTGGGATCAGGAACAAAGGATTCCACAATGTTGCATGCTCTGTCTGGACTCGCGCTTTGGTCAAAGAGAGTGAAGGAAACCGTGTGAGCGAAGGGCCAACGAAGCAGAGCATCGTACTCTCCGGGAAGAATCTTGATGTAGACTGACATGTGGGTTGCTTCGCCAGCACCGTTGCCGTTAAGGAATAGCGATGCCTGCAAAGAAGAATGACCAATTATGAAAGAGTTACGTACAAGTTATTATCGTACATGACAAGCAATTCACAAAAGGATAAAGGGTACACGTGTGCCTAAGTCAACAGATACGAATATGGATCAGTGACTAAGGCGGCTAATTCAGTCGCAGTTGTAGTTAGTCACAGTGGGGGAAATGAAAACACGCCGCAGTTTGTAAACAAAGGGTTTTGTTGCTACAACAGATACTTAGTGAAAAAGATGGGGTCTTTATTTTATTACACATAAGGCGATTTGACTAGAGAGAATTGTGTAGATTCTTCATGGTTGAGTACAATATACTTAATCTCGATAAATTCCGGCTTTAAGCGAAAGTATTTTCAAAATAGTGGTAGATTTTATGATCTTAATTAATGTGTAGGTCCTTAAGTATCACAAGACGGAGATATCTCGGGCATTAACTTGCTAAAACCTCACCTGTAACTTATATCCATACTGGCTGGTGTAAAACGCAGGGGACACCAGTTCCACTCCATCTTTGCACTTCGCCTCGGCCATTTTGGCTGCCCAATCCGTGATCCTCCAGACTAGTGCGCCAGAGCAGTTGACAGACAGGCGGGTGACAGCAGCCCGAAGAGATTCCAGCTGTCTTGCTTGTCTTGAGGCGAGCGCAGACACGAGAGCGAGGTGTTGTTGACAGGACTCTTCTGTGTGACGGTCTAGAGCTTGCCTTGTACCCTGGAAAAGAAATGTTTGAGTTAAAAGGGATTTCAGAGATATTTTGGTATCTGCCAGCACTAATCTGTGGTTGTATGATAAGGTAGCTGCAAGGTTCCATTAACGTAGAATTATGCACGCTTAAAACTGCAATTAAGACTTGTACACTGCTTACCCAGCTTTGACTCTGCATTTTCTCCCCATAGAAAAGGTACAACAGGAGAGAGATAATAAAAGTTCTAGTAGCATCAAACTTATGCACGCAAGGGCATTGAAAGGTTTCCCTACAGAATTTCCAGTTTTAGTACTTAATGTATCTGGAAGTGATTAAAACTTTGGACTAAATAATCTTAAAGCGCAGTTGTGAAAAGCACAATATTGACATTGTGTTGATTCCAGAAGGTACATATTTAAAGAACCACCAAGGCCTCACCTTAAACCGGCATCCGGCGTCTCGGAACGCGCAGGCCACACCAGCCGCAGCGCAGTGGTCACGCAGATGCGCGTCCAACTCGTCGCGCGGCACAGATGCGGCTGCGCAGCGCTGCGGGCACGGAACAGGTGCGCGCGCGCAAGTGGCGCCGTGGGCTGATACTGTGTCCTGTGGAGAAAGAGTTAAGTTAGTATTTCAAGAAATTATGTGTTTTTTTAAGTTCATGGGTGGAACAAATTTACGTACTTACATACTTAATTAAATATGTTCTTTTTAATAATAGACATAGTCATTTCCTTGCAGTTTACAGGATAGAAAAGTGACCTGTAATGGTGGTATGATTTATTCACGTATTTCAGTCAACGGTTATATATGGAAATGAAAATATTTTGGAAAAATAACACCTCTTTATCATAACCACAATTAAGCAAAACTTGTACTTCAAAGCTGGTTATGGTTAACAAGCATCTTGTTTGGAAATCAGTTGTGTTTTTAACTTCTAAAGCCTTTTTACGATTCCTTACCTGCGTGTACCTCTGGCCGCAATGCCTGCAAGGCACGAGCCTTTTGCTGCAATGCTGTTGGACGTGTTGCTGCGTGTGCCTACGCTGCACTTTAGCTCCGCACTTGTTCTCGCAGTAGACCGGCTCGTGTCCGCAATTGCCTTGATGTTCCTGGAAGCGAAGAAAAGATATGAAGAGCTACTTTTAATAAGCTACTGGGTTAGATACATATTGACGATTAATAATCACCGTCTCTGACCAACTGGAACGTCCAAGGCGCATGGACGGTCTTAAGAAAAGGAAAATAAAGGGGGAGGGAGAGAATTTGGACCTCATGCAGGCTGACTAAACCAAACGCATTAAGTAACCTGTTTCTTTAGTTCGATACTCATACATAGGAACCGTTCATTAAAGATGTGAGCTCAGAATTATGATGGGAGGGGTGCAGCCAAATGTTATTTACCCACTTGGTGGGGAGTCAATGGAAATCTGACACACTTTACTTTCCAGAACAAGGACTTCTTTGGTGCTTTTGGTGGTTAAATTACTGACTGGTTGGAATGTCAGGAAATAGACTTTATCACTAGCAAGAACAAGAAAACGTGTTGAATTGTCTCACTCAGATTATGCATTCGATTAGACCGTTTGTTTGTAGACGACATATTGCATAACTGTTGCAATTTTGCTGATAGCACAACATTAACGATATGCAATTTTGAAATTTGTGGCGAAATTATTATGTTTAATCCTCTTTTCACAATGATTTTGTAAAACAATATTTGATGAAATTCTTGCAAAAATGCGATCGCGGTATCAGCGACATTATCACGAGCATCATATAAAAATATACTAGCGGTATATTTCTACATACTAAGTGTATGTATAAATTTAAGGGTTGAACCTTGAAATGTGCATCTGAACCACCAAGTTTTCCAGCTTTGGTTTGATACATGTCCAGAAAAAATTGAGAAGTCGACGTAGCAATTATAGGCTAATTAAATTGGGACACTGATTTCTTCCATTAGACTCTCGCTTTTAATATACCTCAAGAGCACTTCCAGAGAACTCCTTTCCGCAATGCTCGCAGTTAGCACGGCGGCGAGAGCACGTGTACCGAAGGTGATCTTGCATCAGAACCCGCGGTATCATGGCCCCACACTGCGCGGCGCACAGCACTGCGTCATGCTTGCAAGTGTTGAGATGTGCCTGAAAGCAAAGACATTTTGAAGGTTAACGTCGAAAACTGAAGAGACTTTGAAGAAACATTCCTTAGCCTAGATTCGTTCTTCTATAATGCTGTCGGCCTCCTCTAATAAGATCCATGGAACTGTTAAATCGTACAACTGTCGATTTGTTCGCGGCCGCTTTTTTGTTTCTTTTAGACTTTGAATGATTTGTTCAGCCTCTGATATTACTGATAAGTTAGACCTCAGTAAAATTCAAATATATTTAGTCTTCATTTCATACTGGAGTTAACTCTAATGTAATGTTGATGATGATTCACAAAAGACACCCCATAATACTCGTAAATATATTTATCGTGCTGAAAAATCTAAATATTCAATTCGCTTTGTTTTATGGCAACTATTAATACCTAACTAATGGTAAGATTAGTAAGCAAACATTACTACAAATGACTCATTTTTGAAGAAAAACGGTGTAAGTACGAGAGGATTGACCTGTTATGTTGCAGAAGAATATTCTCTCTGACTTACGCATTTAGCGAATCCGTAAATTCGTACACGCATCTTCTGTCGTTAACACGGTTTAGTGATTTGGTATGCTTCGGTTCGAATTGTATCAAGGTTTAATTGTGAAGAAAGCGATAACTTCAATAGATTTGATGGAACTTTATGACACCCGTTCGTGTGTAGGGCCCATTTAAGAAAGTTGAGTTTTTTGGAATGATGCGTTACCCTAGCACCGAGACCGACTTATTAAGGTAGACCTCTACAAGGCGGGAATATAAAATTTTTGCAGTCTTTAATTTATTCTGGCTGAATGCTGCGACTTTCTATAAATTCAAGTAGTTTTCCGGTTGTAAACGACTGTTTCTTACACTACTGTAGTTTGATTTTGGAAGATCGAGGCATTAATTTTAAATAATGATTAATGATGTACTTTATGTTTTAAGTTTCAACCGACTTTCACGCATTTAATGTAGGTACACTTATTTGAATTTAGCAGCTTGAGCTACTAAAAACAAAACACTGTGCCCTAAGAAGCCATATTTTATTACCGGGAAACTACTAGAATTGATAAAAAGTCGCATCATGTACCCACAATAAAAAAAACTGCGGAAATTGCAAAAAATATATAATTTTCGCTTCATACGGAGCGATTTACGAATTCTGACAACAGCAGCAGTCAGTCAGTCAGTTCAGTCTTAAGTCCTACATGTTTCTTGTGTCTTATTAGATTAGTTCCAGGTTATACCATCATTTCAAATAAGTTTGCGGTCGAATATGATTTTGAGAACATTACACGGTGCTCAAAAATGTTAGATTCGGTCAATAAAAGGTTGGATCGGAATTTGTGTCCGTAAATATTGAATGTTTCGAGTCCATCCTCAAATATTTATACGGTCTGTTAATGTAATTAAGCGTCAACAGTTTGTATTGGAATGTTTTTATACCGTTTAGAATCGAAGTAAAATAAAGTAAGAATTATAGATTAGAATTTCAAAGTGAGAAAAGCTTTCCCATGCGTTTGTCGTGCAGCGATGTAGGTATTCCGTTTCCAAAATTAACAAACAATTTATGTCGTAACTTTTGTTTAAAGCGAAACGTCATTAGCGTACCGTCCATTATCCAAATTAACATAAACATGTTAAGTAAACACGATAAAAACTGAAAACGCTTAAACGTTTACGCTATAGTAGAGATAAAGAAATGTGTCGGACATGACGTATCGATAGACGGTGATCGATTGCTTGATCTACTTACACTATCGCCACAAATATTGACTATTCTCAGACTTACCTTTAGCTTGCGAAGCTCGTCGGACCATTGGCATCCTTCCTTGTGATGGATGCAATACACCACAGACCCCATAATCGCCTTCTCCGATTCCGGATCAGGGTAGATCTGGAACAAACAAAGAAAAAAAATAAACACCTCTGTTATTACGATTCCGACATCACTATGATTAGAAACTCACTAGATTTGACACCTTTTTTAACTTTGAAACTAAGTATTTAATCATTTTGGCTTAGTTAACTTATCTAGAACAGAAAACACAGCGTCGAAGCTACCGTTCCCGCTAAGACTGATTGAGGCGCGAGCCACGCTGGCATAATGGATTAAATAGGACAACACGATTATAAATAAACCTCATCTCAAAAAGAGAATATAAAACGAACGTGAGCTGTACCGTACGCACCGCGCGTTCGAATATGGAACACATCGTTCGAAAATACGCAAAATGGCCGCTCGGTTTGTTTTTCGCGCGTAATATTTTCAACGCGCGCTCGCCGCGGACCGCCGATACAAAATGAATGCATTCCCGTTGGTACATTTTAGTTATCTTTATGGGTGCAACGAACAGATGGCTGGCTGTAGACCACCGTTCCCTTGTTTGCGTCGAGATAAGCGTGATTTTTCACTTCCCAAACCAGCTGGGTAATGGAATGGGCAAATATACTCGCTCGAGCCTTTGTAGCGCTCTTTCATATACCCCAGCTAATTTTTCTTTGAAATACCACGGCGCGACGCAGTAGTATGCATTTGATTAGAACTAAATAGGCTTCTTAGGCATAGCATCTAACCGTAAACAAAATGTTGTTTGTAAACAATAATCTAACTAAAGACCGAGTAGCATGCGAAGCATCTCTGTTAGGCGTTCGGTGTCACCGGCCAACAACTTGTCTTTCTGGCGTGTGACTAAACAAATCTGTCAAGCGACGAGCATACCTTGCACTTCTTATTACATGAATGGGTTGCTTCTGGCCCACTAGATAACTACTGAGACGAGCAGGCGATGGATATGATAGCTTCGGGCGCGAGAAAGATCAAAACAGTTTCGTAATACGCCGTGTTCTATTTACAAACATTGATGCATGTGGTCATCGGCAGGGCTGCCGCATAACCATACCACCTCAAGATCCATATTCTACAAACTAAACAAAGCACCTGATCCTTAGGCGATTGCGAACAATTTTGGCTTCTACTTCTGAGTGTTAGAGGCGAGAATAGTCTCGGCGATGGTGCAAAGATAGGAGCTTTTAAAGTTGGTGTATAAAATCTCAAATATAGAAGGTTATTTGTGTCGTATTCTAAAAAGATAGAGTGCGATGTGTTGAACTCTCCCGCATCGCTCAATTATAGAACTCGCTGTATCGTAAACATGGCAAGACGAGAACATCATAGGTTACACTACATCCTCGTGACTTACGGCTCTTTTATTCCTATGGGTTTTGGAAAAGGACGGAAAGAAAATGAGGATGTTACGGTGCCATTTGTAAAATATTCTGGGGCCTTAACATGGCTGGCTGAGTTTAGATTATCTGAGCTTTGCTCAACGTGCGTCTTTCTTGTGACACTAGTTTGACAGAGAGACAGGGAAGGATAAATTCAACCTGGACCGTTCATGTTAGGGATACTGATGTAGGTAACTGCAGAGTAAAAAAAATAGACAATTTTAAACGTTCCAAAGTGCACTTGCTCTCTTGCTGACATAATAATTAAATAACATCGCCGTTACGCAATTCAAGCTCATTCAAGTCTTCATCTAAGGAAGCTAACGGGGCAAAATACTAAGGAAACCGTTCTGCGTAGGCAGATATAATCAATCAAACATCGACATAATGAATGCAAATGATTACTTTAGACTTTACGAATGCAATCAAAGAAAGAGTTAACCTTCCACCCACGCAGTAGACTTTGTATGAAGTTGAAGACAGGTTCAACCTACGTCTTTACGTCTAGCTGAAAGGAATTAACGAATCCTAATCAATATTTGTTTATGGACATAGGCATTCGCGTAAACCGTTAGAGTTTACATTAATATTTTGATGACCACTTGTATTTTAAACATGCTTTTATTTATTTATTATTTGCAAATCCTGTAACTGTGATTTTAGATAGCTTTTTATTTTAGTCGTTATTCATGTACACTTTTTTCTTTTTACATGAATTGTTAAAAACTTTAAAAAGGTACATAAAATATCATAAAGACTCCTAGCTCGTTTACTATCAAACGTAGTGTAGAACCAATCTGCTTTAATTCAGCTATCATACAAAAATTGTGCTGATATCGGTTCATCGGATCCGCAGTTATTAGGCTGCAGACAAACAGACAAATAGATCACCAAACCTGTAAATCTCCCTGCGTTGCGTCGGGGATTGAAAGGATATCCTTTTCTGACCTGTTTAGTTAGAGACAGAAGGGTTGTCTTTACGCCATGTAGTGACTCCTAGCGCCATCTAGTTCCGAATAGTAAAATTGTCAGGCGCTACATCACGCTGACTACATTTCGTAACATCGACGCATAAATACAACAATTTAATCCTTCGGACTTCAGTCCCCAGGGATAACCCGCTTCGGGAGAGATCCCTCTTATGTGATCCCTACAACCGTTTGTTAACACTTCTGCAACTAATGATGCTTTAAGCATTACATAAAGGCCACAAATGTTTATGTTCAGTGTTTTTTTTATTTATTTGTCAAGGTAAGTCGAAGGTTTTGGCGTAGGTGGCTCGATGAAACCACTTCGTCTAACGTAGGCGTCCTATAAGCAGGTAATTGGATACTATTTAAAGCTTTATAAGTATTGGAACACAATTATGACGACTCTATTATAATTTTCACGGCCTCGATGAGATTTTTCGCCATTGTAAAATAAACGAATTGGTTTCAATCTCTAGAAGATCCAACTAAAAAACAACTAAGTGTGAAAATTAGAGTGAATACTTTTTTATGTTCAATCGGACTTGACTTGCACATTATTAAGCTAGATTCCGTAACTTCAATATTAATTTATAATTAAAAAACCATTTCTCAATGGCGTACAAACGTCAACATGTGGAATTTATTTTATTAATACAAAGTCTTTTTGCATAACATGTGTTAGTTAAGCCCATGTAAAGTCCGAGTTAATAAAAAAAGTTATTTTAGTCCTTTCAATTTATTCGCATTGCAACACCATGCGTCCGTTCGCCGCGGGCGTTAAATGGCCAGCATTATAAATGGCTTGACATTATTTTGTACGTTTAAATTTCAATTTTCGAATTTCTTGGCCATTTTTAAATTTTGCACGCGTTCCGTTATACGAAGAGTTGTATCATTGTTTAGGTAGCATAGATAATTTTAAATACTTAGGTTTTAGCTCGCCAAATGAAATTCTCGTATTAAGTCTGCGAGTAAAATGAATGTGTGACGCTGACATACTACTAAACCCTAAACACCCATTTCAGTAGATCGATTTGCTAACCGATCTTAATAAAAATGAAAATCCTTGGGTACCGTAACCAAGTAACTGACTTGAAAGAAAAAGTAGCTCCAAACTATAAATAAAAACGAATATAAACAACAAATTAACTTATTACTTCAGATCTTATAAACAATCTGTTTTCGAAACTTCGAATGATTGACAGGCTTGGTGCTTACTAGAAAGCAACTGTATAATTGAAACACCTTAAGCCTTTGGTAATAAAGGCCAGTTTCCTCAGACAAGCCACAATCGATAGCATATCAGTGTCGATGGTGACATGGGAATGTAAACAGAGTTCCCGAAATATCTGGGTATACAAAAACCAGTGTATTTTGACCCCTGATCATATAATATCTTGACATACGCGGAGTTCTCATTAGTTTTGATGGCACTTTCAAGTATTTTCGGTGTAACTGTGAAGTATGGAGGACGCGTTTCTAAGTCACTATTGAAGTTGGAGGATTATTTGGCCGTTAGGAGTTAAGATAAGTGTTATTGTCGGCTTTTTAGGGGGTTGAGAATTCTTTTGTTAAGTCTTCATTACTTTAACTAGGCTTAAGAAGTTAAGACAGACGCCGTGCTTTATAAAAAATATCATACTTGAATAGGTCTGGATGGTTGGCGACATAAATTTTTTTGCTAGCACTCTATGGAACCAAATGAATGCCAATTCCTAGCATTACCCATGTCATAAGTGGATATACCTACGCTACGTTTGAGAAATAAATTTCAACATTTTCACAATTTTAATTTCATGTGGCTGAATGGATTTCTTTTTCAATTCGAGTAGTTTTGCGATAAAAAATTTACCAGTGGTGGCCACGAAGTACCTACCTATAGTTGCTGGTACTAGCACAAATGAGCTTTCTCGACCCAGCGGGGCAATTCTGGCGTCAGTAGAGATGAAGTCACACTCGACATATGCCAAACAGAGCTTTCAGATCCCTTCAATTCGTCTTCATTTTTTGACACATCTCGAATGTGAGATGAATCTCGAAGAACGCCAGAATTGGGGGCCAGATGGTATCACATTCTTACGGAATACCAGCGTGAACTAGTAGCTTAAAAGCGGGCAAAGTGTAAGCGATTCACTTGGGATCGCTGATTCCCATGTGCGACGATGATTTTCCATCGAGTGAACCGCGAGCTCATTTTCCTCTACATTCCTTAAAAAAAAGTAAAACCATTATATACAAACGCCAACACAGTTAACTGACCACTCGTGCACCTTATTCTTATTAGGATAAAGTTCACGAATGGTCAGTTAAGTGTGTTGGCGACTGTACGTAACGACACTGACTGTTAAACGCAGAAAAATAGAGCCAAACGTGCTAGGTATAGATAGAAATTTTGCTCGAATCGCAATGGCTATCATACAACTCATTAAAATTTAGAATCGCGAAATAGTAACGTTGTAAGTAGTAGATATACCTACTAAAACATTTAAGTACGGCATGAAGCATTCGCAACCGTTTTACCTAACCTTACAAGTATAAGCAAATGTAAAATGAACGCTTACATCAACGCGATAACACAAAATAAGTCTTGGATGAAAGACTAAAGCATGGATATAGCCTCAGTACTTGTCAAGTGTACATAGCCAACGCTGTCAAAATGGTCACCTTTGTGTGAGTCAAGGTAGTAAAACCTGCAAATTAATAAGAAAAACGTAGAGTATACTACCTTAATGTATACATTACCATAGCCAAAGGTGACCATTTTGTCTATTGGTCGTGTACAGGGTGTCAATTGAAGAGGAATTTTGAGTATGTAGTCATCTCTTTTTGACACATTGTATTGCCATTTAAAGTAAAGAGATCAGATAATAAAATATCGCTTTCCATTTTAACACTCCTTCTATGTTGTACTATCTCTATGAAATAAGTCTTGTAATTTTGTGTTGCCATACAGAAAAACTTTAAAGTCATAGACAATAGAAAATAATGGTCGCACGTCGACGGAAGTTCGATGCCCGTCGGCGCCGTACCGTGTACGCAATGTGATTACATTGTAATAGTATGTAATTATACTGTTTTGTTTACGAAGTTAATCTACGAAATCTGCTGTTGATTTTACAACAATGTCGATTAATCTTACCGATTCTTTTTAATCGATATCTTAATTTTTCTTTGTGTTGTCATTACATAGCATTTAAATTGAATAATTAGAATGTAAAAAAAAAATTGAATGAATTTTCCGTAACATTTTTTTTATAGCCTCTCTCGTCAGTTAACGGTCATTGACAAGTGACCAAGTTGAATCAGATAACTTGATTAAGTTTCTCATAGATGACACCGAGGGTATAGTTATACCTTAAAAAATCGAAATGTAATGACCGTGTAAACGAACATATTGAAAAATTCGCAGGGCATGGTATTAGTTGGTAATGTGGCAATCTGAGGTTGCTGGTTTAAATCCTGCCATTACCCTAATTTTTCTTTGTGTTGTCATTCATTGCGTTATATTTAAATTTAAAAATTAATCGACTGACAAACTTTATCGTGGGAGTTCATAATTGAGTGATTAAAACGATTATACTCTTACAATACTTATAATAACATGATTCTATCGACGAGGCGTAATCATTTGTGACAAAATAACTCAACAACTAACAATTAACTAAACAATAGAGACTATAATTATCTAATACTTAATGTTACTTACCTATTAACATGGAAAGAACACTAATCATATTATGCAACGCATAAAACAATGATGTATTTATTTTAACCATCTTGAGAAAGTGCTGCAGGTTGTATAGTTAACTTAGAGGTTACTTGATTTAAAAAAAGTAAAAACTCTATTTTTGATTTCTATTTTAATTCAGGCTTATATTTAGTAAGTTAGTAGAATCCCATTCACATATTTAAGATGTTGAGGGTCATGTTCACGACATAATAAATGAAAAAGCGATTTTCATTATTTATAACTCTAACAGCTTACTATTGTTTAGAATCCGCTCGTAAATACATTAGAAAAATAATTATTTTTAATTCTCATTCATCCAAAAACAACGGCAATGCGTAGGATGCATCCATTGTTTCATTCAACTGGCTAGTAAGAAATTTACTAACACTATCGATTAATCATCGCTCCATGCTAATGCATCGATTGTTTACGAGCCGTCAATTCAACGTCAAATTTATTTTCACGCTGGCAACCTAACGACGCCAATGTTAATTAGAAAAAAAGCAAAATTAGATTTGTTTTTCTACCGTTTGAATAAAGGTGTTTGAAAATAGAACACTTCATTTGAATGAGGAACATGATATCAATTAAGTTGGCTGTCGACGGGACAAGCGGGTGTTAAGTTTCCATCAAGTCTTTATTTCAAGTATTTGTTCAACTCTATATTAAATACGTTGAGATATTAGCCACCTTTAGCATACGGCAAAAGCTTTTTAATACTTTTTTAGGGGCTATGTTTTAAGCTTTTACATGTGAGATCGCCAAACACTACGAGATATGAAGCTTAAATCTACTTCCAACATGAATTCCGTTTCATGCACGTCACAATTCGATTATCAGAACTTGGCAAAAAATGTTTAACCGCCGCAACATTCGCGAAATGTTTTTTTCTACGATTCATTTTAATTCAAACAAGGCCGTTGGAATAAGTTTGTCAGGCTTATCTAGGCGGTCCCCATGCGCGCACGCAGCTTGTCACGTAACTGTGGCATCACACGTTGATAAAAACGGTTTCACCTATTTCTGCACGATCTATGAAAGATTATTTCATGTTATCGTAAATGACAAGGCAAAAAGTTGCATTTCTTGTCATACCTATTATATCATTCATCTTTTTAGGGTTCTGTAGGTACTCAAAGATATTGATTTTGAGGGCTCTATCTTTTCAACCGTCATTAGCCAACGTTTTTTTTATTTTGTTTGTCATAAAAACGTTAATAGATATTGGCGTTGAACTTTGTATAATGATAATATTAACTAAAGATTAAAAATAAATAATTCAACTAAGTCAAGTGCTCACGAATTTGCGATACAATTACGGATTTACAAGCTTTCGTTTTAATTCAGTTTATTTTATCGGATTAATTAATTTCTAATTCAGTAGAAGCGTGCTTGTTTTCAACTTTATGGAGGAATTTTGAAAGATATTACGTAAAAACCGCGAATCAAAAATCAAAGATGGCGGATACCGTTGGCACGAACACATGACAGTTATTTAAAGTGAACCATAGACTAAATAATAAAAACCACTGGCGTCAGTTACAGTAACATAACGCTTTTATTGCGCGGTTTATGACAGCTACCGGCTGGTTGGTGTTTAGTATCGTGTAACTTAGCTTTATAATAGATGAAAAAAAAATTATGTTCTTTCTTAGAGTTCTTATTTAACGCGAGTATCATCGTTACTTTGAATTGTATAACATACATTTCAAAGACATTAAGATCAAAATTCTAAAGATAAATGTTTAGGCTTCTATTGCTCTCATAAAGACCCTTCATTATTTTTCTTACATATGTGCAGATGGCCAGTTCTTATTTTATTATTAAAATTCAAATATAGAACGGAAACTTTAAAATGTTTAGATACTTCTTCAAAACTGTAACGCGTAGGATAGGGAAGTTATAGCCCTCAGATAAGAGTATCCAACCGCCGTCAATGTGAGATAGGCGTCAATAAATCAAACGCAATTACACAATATTCTGTTAATTTTATCATCAAAACAACCGACGCGGTCCTATAAAAGAGAATAAATCATCATACGGAAGAAAGGTCGCGTCACATCGGCATCGCCGCGCCGTTAAAAGAAAGTTTCGTAATAACAATTTTAACTGTCGTTTTCAGTGCTTGATAACTTTATCAAACATTATAATTGAGCACGTGAACATGTCAATTTATAATCGAAATAGTATGTTGTTCGACACATAGGTAGGTCCAAGATCAATGTTGGAGTTCCCAGATGCCTGATGTGGTCGAGCCTCGATCTGCTTTGTCCGAAAGATTTATCAGGTGGTCCATACCACATGATATAGCTCCTGGTCTGACCATAACTTTCACCAAATCAAGTCATCCGTAGACCCTTATTTATGATTCTATTTCAGACTTTAGCAAAGCAATGGCGTGGCTTAGCGCACTGATGGTACAATTCCCGGCAAACTTCTTAAGCACTGACCTTGACTGTGCAGTAGCCGTTCCTAGTACAAATGTGTGCGTAAACTTACCCCCTCCAATCGATTTATACTCAAGATGTTTGCCTGCAACTATAACTTGTCGCAGCCAAGGCAATTCTTTCCTTTAGTGTCAAACATCTTACGTAAAGTGAACGAAACGGGTCATTTATAACCCTGACACGTTATAAAAGTTTCAATTGCGTTGCTAACTCGCTGAATATTTAAAATGGGCTCGTTATTCCGGACAACAAACGTCGGTTTCCGGCTATCGATCAATCTGCGCAGGCGACGTCGTGAAGCGTATGACGGTAAAGTCGTAAGTAATTTTATGTCGTGTGTCAAAAAGTATGATAATTGAAAAATATCTTACAACTTTCACAAGACATGTTGAAGTTTCGATGAAATTATTGTCTACGTAGCTGTTTAGTCTTCAAATAAATGATGAAAATTACTGTTTTCCATCATAATACAAAATTGTTAAAGTACCTTAATTTTATTAGAAAACAACAAAACAAACCTACTGTGAAAAAAACAATAACGAGTATCAGCAAATCGAACTGGTAAAACTGGTGGTTTCTTGGTGGCATTATGTCAACTCATTATGTAAGTTCTTTATTGTACCAAAAATAAATAAATTACAAAAACAGATACAGTGATGTATAGCGCCGAACTTATCCCTTTAAGGAATTTCATCAAGTTACCCTTTAAGTGGATAAAAGGAGGTATATTCACAATAAAGTTAAAATTGAATAAATATTTGGGCTTTTTACCAGACTGCCGTCTCATGGGTTAATAATTACAAGCTTTTATTGAAGTTCAATGTATGTATTATGTTTCGTTCAAATCTTGAGAGTTGATTAAGACTCACTCTCAGTAATCGAATTGATTCCAAAATCCGGTAGACCTAATGATTATACAATAATAAAAAACCGTCGGCAAAAAACCTTGTATTAAAAAGGAAATTTTAACTAAGCGCTTGTTACAAATGTGGCTTAGGTACAAAGCTTTTGTCTCTTACATGCGCAAGCGCATACGACGTTTCAGTCCCGTCGAGTCTATTACCCTTTAGCTTCTGTTATCCAATTCAGTTCAAGTGGTAAGTGAATGCGCCCAAAGGTCACGTGGATTAGACGCGTTTTGATTCGGTTAATTTGTTTGCTGTTATATTTCAATTATGAGGAGAAAAGCAATGAAGAATGGTAACAGAGAATATTAAAGGTTTATGATATCTGATGTAGTGTTTAATAACTTTGCGCTAATGCAATTGTTTGTCGCATAGAGTCTTTTTCTTTACCCTGAGGTGTGCAAATGGTTTGGTTTTCTTGACAAAAAAAGAGTGCATAGTTTAGATTCCTACATTTTGACACAACCTGAAAGTTACAGAAACTCAATACCAAGCCTTTCGGACTTTTAAGGAGTGTCTGTAACTTAGAATGTAAAAGCATCATAGCAACATTGTCTTTAGCATTTTTTCAGCTTGTGTCACTTTCTGCTTAACATTTTATTCTTACAGTGCACTAGGTCTGTTAACGCTGTTATTTGCGATATATTTCAGTGGAAATAAACTTAATTTAGTTTTCAATAAGTACGATTTCAAAACTGCACCTACTCTAGCATTCAGATTCCCGTTTGCTTACAGCTCTCAAGAGAATATCGATTGATTAAATGTCATTGCGGAGCCCTCCTAAGGGGTGTGAAAGCTTCCGTCTTATGGGAACGCAATAGGAGGGTGAAAAATTGCACCCCATTCAATTTGTGCGTTTTAAGGATATAAAGGGGGAACAATCGCCACTAAAAGTTTTTTAAGTGCTCGTAAAACAAGGGAAGTGTGAACTACGATTTAATATAATGACGACAATCGTGGCGTGTTTCTTTTATTTATCATTCTACCGTGGGTATAAAAGCTGTATTGGTTTTCCATCGTTTTAGATAGTTTAGTAAGTTGATGTTTACCAATAGCACATGCCAAGTTTCTGTTCAATACACAGTGGCCCAATATAACTGGCCAAGTTTACTTTATGTTTCCCTTTCTTATGATACTAGTTAGATAGACGCAGGGAGATAGATAGATTAGATCTCTTCCTTAGACAGGAAAAGATAATTTTGTTTATCGATAATGTGTTCCCACGTGTACAGTAATGTTTTTTTCGAAATTATTACTGCACCTAAGTTTTTTGTTTTTAGTTTTAAGTATTATACCTAATTATTCTACGTCCGAGACGTATATACTGTTGAGACTATTTTTGTTTGTCATCCATGTACACAGTTATGCAATAAATCTTTTCTGTTCTATTCTTTTCACAGACAAACTATATGTACAGTTTTGTGGAACTGTTTTATTAGGATTAAGTTTTTGTTGTATTTAAAAAAAAGTACACTTTAAGGTCGCAAAATTCTCCAAAGCAAGCCTCTGGTTGTTTCTTATTTATCTCGCATCGTGATTTAATGCGATATGAAGGCATCAGTAAGTGGCGTGCTTATCTCCCACCATAATAACGGATGTTACGTAAATATTGACGTTTAAAATTGCAACACGTGGCTTATAAAAGTAAACAGAACGCATCTCCGGTTGCAATATTTAAATTATACTAAAGTTGTGGTTTCACGACTTGAATTCGTCAAAGACACTACAGCTACAGTAGGATGTTTCTTATGACTAGGTATATGTACCTAAACGTTATTTTTGTTAAAGTAGACTTCTGCAATGTATACTTGCGCTATTACCTATTTATTTTGTGCCAGCTCTTTGAAATGCTTTTTCTGCGACCTTAGTGGCAATAGCAAATAGCAATGTAGTAACAAATGAAATTACCTCAAAAACGGCTAAATGACCATCAAAGTCAACGTTATTATGAGTAGTAGGGATTCGCCGGTTCTGGATCACTTTTTTTTCGCTCAAAATGGCGGATTTGGGGGCAAAGAAAACTAAAAAAAAAAAAAAAAAAAAAAAAAAAAAAAAAAAAAAAAAAAAAAAAAAAAAAAAAAAAAAAGGTCAACACCCCATTTAAAGCGATTGGACGGGGTCTCATCACGCTCCGCCCACTCCTTCACGTATATATGTACTTCCATTGCAACATAATACCAACACTTAATCACATACTCATAAAAGGATAGAGACCCTTTCCTTTGTTTCCTACTCACCCTTTGTTACGTTCAACTTCTTACCTGCGCCCACTTGGGGGTTCGGTGCCGACCTTTTTTTTTTCCTGAGTACCTGATCGCCCGCCACGCTCCGTACAAATAAAATACCATGTCTTTTCGTAAGTCCACTTTCAATTCATTATTCTATCAGCACATAAATATCCTATCGCATTATTCGCAGTACACTTTTATTCGTAGCCTATAACTTTTAGGACTATCATAAATCTAACCTAACCTAACCTACATTTTGGAGAAATTCAAACCTAACTTAACCTAACCTCCATTTTGGAGACATTCAAACCTAACCTAACCTACATTTTGGAGAAATTCAAACCTAACTTAACCTAACCTACATTTTGGAGACATTCAAACCTAACCTAACCTACATTTTGGACAAATTCAAACCTAACATAACCTAACCTAGGTTTTGGAGAAATTCGCAAGCCATAACTTTCAGGACTATTTTAAATCTAACTTAACCTAACCTACGTTTGGAGAAATTCGTAAGCCATAACTTTCAGGCCTATCTTAAATCTAACCTAACCTACGTTTTGGAGAATATTGTTACGCTAAATAGTAAATGGTTTCAGTTAAAAACAAGAATTTTGTTGCTTTATTGCTTTTTACTTCTAACCTTATTAAGTACTCCTTAGAAATACTAGTTTTAACGTGTTTGTTACGCAATTCGATTATTTAAATACTAGACAAAACTTGTAGGATTGCACTATGTACAAAGGATATTAAGAACGCAGCCTTGTGTTTCGCTTACACAGTAGGTACTATCCTACATTTTGTGGACATATTATATAGCTAAAGTTTATTTTATGAATATATATAGATAGAGAGTTTACATAATACAGTAAACGGTTTCAGTAGTTTTATTGTTTTCTTTGTATCAAACGCACCACGGTCTTTTATTATTCAATTACTTAACATCAATACACTATGCAAAGAGAGCTTTTTGAAAAAACAGCTAGTTTGAACGTGTTCACTAGGCGAACGGTTTATTTACCTGGCTGTCGTCAATAAGAGGAGCGTTATGTTTTTTCGAGTGTATGGCTTTGAAGATACTGGTTTAAACTTGTTAAATTGCACTACGCATAAAGGACCTCAAGAACGCGGGCGGCATCGTATAATTGCTTTATTGTTGTCTTTGTATCAAAAGAACCGCCGCTGTCTTTTGTTATTCAACACACCGCGTCTGGAGAATACGAGTTTATACCTGTTCACTAAGCGAAGCCCTTCTTTCAAAAAATACGTGTCCCAACTTGTAGGGATTGCGCTGGGTATAAAAGCGCGCCATCACATCTCGACTTCATTGCGCCCCAAAAATTCTCCGAGCAAGGTCTTCGAGTAAGAGAGTCGTGAGTCGTGAAGTTTAGTGCAAGGTTGCTGAAAGCAGTGTTTCGTTGCTGAAATGGATGTAAGTATGTAGTCATAATTTTATGTGTGCCCACTTATTTCAGATTTTGATTGATTGTAACATAACCTTCATCTATTTTTGTGTTTACCATGTAAATCTACTTTGAAGGACCGTTTGAAGAATGTTTTTATATTGTTACAGGAAAACACATTTAAAAATTATTACTATCCCGACGACGAAGCAAGTGATGAAGAAGGAACGTTGGCCTATAAAGTCAAAAAAGCTATTGCTAACACTAACAAGAGGCCTAATAACAGCATAGATGGCTTCTTTGAAAAACGGAAGAAAAGGAAAGTTGCAGTAAAGTCGTCGAGCGTCAGCCAAGCCACTGCGGAAGGCGTGGCTTTTATAAAGTCCAACAAAGACGATGCATCATACGCCTCACATCTCATAAAAATTGAGGTGTATGATGCGCGGAAAATAAAAAATATTCCGCCAACGGAGCATTGGAAGCATGCGGAAGTGCGTGTTAAATACTACGCTCACTCCGAAGAGGACGCTCACGTCGAATCTACGAGGGATGTGATTTACCAAATCACCAAACAGTTAGCGGACAAAAGTGATTGTGTAAATTACGTTATAGACAATACAAAATAAGTGTAAAAGTAGTTTTAAGATCTTAATTTGTTCCTTTTATCTTTTTTTACTCGATTGTGTGCGTTTTGTTTGTTAACTTTGCTTTATAACTCGTACCGAACATTTTTCTTTGTATAGCGAACACCTTTTGTATTCTAAGCTTCCTTTGTAGTTATTTTTTTCCGACAAAGAGTCATTGTCTTTCATATTAGATAAGTAACACAAGTTCCAAGCGCCGATGTTCATAGTATAAATAGACCATAGCCCGCTTTAAAAAAACACATTCTAACGAAGACATAATAATGGACGGACTGAGCTGCAACTTCTTCGACCAACAACTTGACCAGCTTACTGAAGACCAAAGGCTATACGAACTCTGCGAAAAAGTGGAACAAGAATATTTTAAAACGTAGGTTACTTACTTTTGTTATAATTTTCTTTTGTTATAATTGTGCTATTGTCATAGATATCCATCCTACTGAATCATGCTTCAACTCATTTGATGCTAATAGCTTACCTTTATTACCTTTGTTATATTGTGTCATTGTAATGGGTACCCATCTTACCGAAACATGTTTCAACTCGTTTTTTGCTAGTTGTAGCTGGTAGGGGTGGATTTTAAGGTATTTAAACCGAATGCCAGTTGCTTCAAATCATTTGTTACTGTTCTCTCGACGTAGGAGTAGTACTTTTTAAGATGTATTTCAATTTGGATCTATCTCAAAGTGAAATTACAAGCCTAGACAAATCTTTGATCTTGTCCAAATTCCATCATCAAATAAGGATGTGGTACTTAAGGAAGGTTTTACCAGTTTCGTGGTTAGAGGATACGGAGATAATGCCATATTTCACGCCATGCAGTGGACACATCATACATACTCATAAATCAGACACATCCGATGAAATTGATGGTGTACTGCCAATGCAAGCGTATTGCTTAAATTGTAGACGAGAAATGAGTTAGTATTAAACTTTGAGGTGTTTTCGTTTATTTTATAATTGTCAATAATTTGTAATATTAATAATTGTTTTATTTTTGCAGATCTTTACAAGTTGGCCGAGGAGGTGTAAATAAAAAAAGAACAGCAATGTCAACTGTGACTGCCGAACCACCAACAAAGAAAAAAAAACCTCTGAACAATTCAACTAGCTACGCTGCTGTGGCAACATCAACAGTATCAGTTGGACACCAAAACGTGAGTACAGAAAGTAATCACAAAATTGAATGTCCTGTGTGTCACGTGTCAGTATCTAGAAAATATTATTCCAACCACTTGAAAAGTAATACTCATAAAAACAACGTGATAAGTTCTGACAAGGAATTTACAAACGTTCAGTTAATTGAAAGCGCGTTCGGGAATAGAATAGTTACTTACAGAATTTTACCTGATTCCGTTACTACCAATGCATTTGGAACACCAGAATTATTTTTGCATAATATCAAGGGAAAAGTGTTTAAATTACTAGAACGATCCATAGCAGAACAAACTGTCGTAAAAGTAAATTTCATTCTTAATGCAGATTTTACACAACAAACTAAGCAACTTAATAATATTTTTGACTTTCAATCGTTAAATTACGTCGTTTGCAAGGGGGACGCCACAGATGGTATTTATGCATCACTTGTAACTGAAATTGTTAACAAAGTAACCAATTTTGAAAAAAAAGACAGCGGATGGAGTTTAGTTAAAATAAAATACTTAGACATGAATATCAATAAATTCAATCCTTTGCGTGGTTCATCTTACATAAACTTACCATTGGATATAAAAAACAAAAAAGCAGTTATCAACGTTAAAAACAAAGACCATGAATGCTTCCGTTGGGCTATACTGTCAGGTTTATATGAGCCAAATAACAACTCTAACAGGGTCTCGTCGTACAAATTGCACAGAAATAAATTGAAATTTGAAAATCTTTCCTTCCCAATAAAAATAAACGATATTCATAAATTCGAGAAAATGAATGATCTAAGCATTAATGTTTTTGGCTTGGAGTACGATTCGAAAAGCAAGCAAAATAAAGTTATTGGTCCGTTACACTTAACGAAAAGTAGGAAAACTATCCATTTAAACTTGTTGTATTTAAATCACGGTACTAAGGGCCATTATTGTTACATAAAAAGTCTATCGAGATTAGTATCAAAACAAATGACGACGTCAGAGCATGCAATCCACTTATGTGATGGTTGTTTAATTTATTTCACGTCACATGAAAATTTACAGAAACATCAAAAACATGACTGTTTTCATGTATGTACAAACTTACCCTCTGAAAACGATAGTAAAAGAAACTGGTTTAATGAATTAGTTCCCTCTAACCAAATATCATTCAATAACTACGATCGTAAATTGAGGGTACCATTTGTTATATATGCCGATTTCGAAGCATTTTTAAAACCCATTGAAACTTGTATCAACGATCCGAATAAATCCTCAACAACCAATGTTCAGGAACATGTAATGTACAGTTTTGGATACTATATTAAATGTTCATATGATGACAGTTTATCTGTATATAGAACATACACAGGTCAAAATTGTGCCGAATCATTTATGAAATTATTAAAAAAAGATTTAGAGAACATTTGCAAAAAGAACACTTTTGTAAAATGTCCTTTACCCTTAACGGAACAAGATAAAGTAACCATAGCACAAAGTGATACCTGTTTCATTTGTGAAAAAAAATTAAATGAAGAATTCATTGTGTCTCATAACCAACACACCGGTGCTTTTGAAGGAGTCGCTCATCCATCCTGTTCTGAGAAATATCGAACCCCTAATTTCTTACCTGTGTTTTTACACAATTTGAGTAGCTATGATGCTCATTTTATTGTACACGGGCTTGGATTTGAAGAGGGGGACATAGAAGTTATCCCACAAAACAAAGAAAAATATATTTCTTTCTCCAAGCAATTTCACATCAATAACCATGTAATGAAATTAAGATTTCTTGATTCCTTAAAATTTATGAGTAGCAGTCTTGATAAGTTAGCCAAAAATTTACTGCCCGATCAGTTTCATGAACTTCGGTTAAATTTTCCATCTGAAGAAGACTTCAAACGCTTAATACGAAAAGGAATATATCCATATGAACATATGACATCTTTTGAATCATTAGAATTGGTTAGTCTTCCCAATCACGATGATTTTTACAGCTCATTAAATGATAACCACATTTCAGAAAATGATTATAAACATGCACGTGACGTATGGAATCACTTTAAATGTAAAAACATGGGGGATTATTCAAATCTTTACTTAAAAACTGATGTTTTGTTGTTAGCAGATGTGTTTGAAAATTTTAGAAATGTTTGTAAAGAAACATATGGATTGGATCCTGCACAATATTACACGGCACCTGGATTAAGTTGGGATGCTATGTTAATGTCTACTAAAATTAATCTAGAACTTCTAACGGACATTGAAAAAATTTCTTTTATCGCAAATAACATAAGAGGTGGTATTTCTCAATGTAGTAACAGACATGGGAAAGCTAATAATATATTTATGTCTGAATATGATCCTACGTTACCATCTTCATTTTTGATGTATCTAGATGCAAATAATCTTTACGGTTGGGCAATGTCACAATGCCTTCCCATTGGCAAGTTTGAATGGGTGGATAATAATACTGATTTTAATGTTTCTGATGATGCTGAACACGGATACATTTTAGAAGTTGATTTGGAATACCCAAATAACTTACACGATTTACATTCTGATTTACCATTCTGTCCAGAAAACGTTTGTTTAGGTGATACCAAAGAAAAAAAGCTGATTCCTAATTTAAATAACAAAGTGAACTATGTGATTCACTATCGAAATCTAAAACAATGTTTAAAATCTGGTTTACGTTTGCTAAAAATTCACAGAATTTTAAAGTTTGAACAAAAGGCATGGTTAAAGACTTACATCGATTTAAATACACACATGCGTTCGTTGGCCAGATCAGAATTTGAAAAAGACTTCTTCAAACTCATGAACAATTCTGTTTTCGGTAAAACTATGGAAAATATAAATAAAAGAGTGAATGTTAAATTACTTAACCACTGGCAAAACCACGGAAAAACTCAAGGAGTTCAATCTTTAATAGCAAGACCTGAATTTCACAGCCTTTCTATATTTTCGGAGAATTTGGTTGCAGTACAGTTGAAAAAAACAAAAGTCTTGTACAACAAACCTATTTATTTAGGATTTTGTATATTAGATTTGTCAAAAACTTTAATGTATGAATTTCACTATGACTTCATGAAAACCAAATATCCAGATAAACTGAAATTGCTTTACACGGACACGGACAGTTTGGTATATCAAATATTTACGGATAACTTTTACGCTGATATACAAATAGATCTAGAATCTTACTTTGATACTTCTGATTATCCTCCTGACAATCAATACGGTTTGCCATTAGTAAATAAAAAGCAATTGGGTTTTTTTAAAGATGAAAATAATGGTAAAATTTTTAAAGAGTTTATTGGGCTGCGATCAAAAATGTATGCAATGGATGTACAAAACGAATTTATAGCAAAAGCAAAAGGAGTTAATAAATGTATTACTAAAAAATTTAACATTGACAATTACAAAACATGTTTGTTCAAAAAAGATAATTTGTTGTGTGAAATGTTGCGGTTCAGGTCTATAAAACATGTTATATTTACACAAAAAATAAACAAAATATCTTTATCACACAGTGATACAAAACGATATTTATTAGAAAATTCCACTGACACGCTTGCTTGGGGCCACTACAGAATAAAGGACATTCAGTGTTAATATTACTTTTCTGTACTTGCGACTGTTCCTAAATTTGTAACATTTTTTGTAATTATTGAGTATGGACTGGTAATAAGATAATAGAAAGTTGTAATTTATGTATAATTATAAAATTTCAGAATGTTTTTAGACATTTTTTATAAATTTAAGTTTTTTATTTGTAGTATTATGCATGGACTAGTTATAAGATTACAGAAAGATGTAATTTACTCTTTTTTTTAAATTAAATAAAGTGTTTAGATAAATTTCATGTGTTTTTATTTAAACATTATTCAGGTGTGACAAAACTATATAACCTTGTTTGGACTTTAAAAAAAATCATTAGTGTTTTGGTACTTTTAGATTCAACACGTATAACAGATCTATATAATGATTCACTTTTGTCACCCTTTTACGGCCATTGTTGCTGGTCCCAGTGGGTGTGGAAAATCAAAATTTGTCACAAACTTTTTAAATGATTGCAAAGTACTATGCGATGTAAATTTTTCGGAAGTTATTTGGTGTTATGATGAAATGCAACCTTTGTACAATCTGGAAAATGTTAATTATAGTCAAGGAATACCTGATATTAACATGTTTGATGGGAAGCAACCTAAACTTCTTATTATCGATGATTTGATGAGGGAGTCAGATGGACGGATCGTTGATATTTTCACGAAGGGTAGTCATCACAGAAACTTAAGCGTGTTTTATATTACACAAAATATATTTCACCAGGGACGAGGTCAACGTGACATCTCGCTAAACACAAGTTACATTGTATATTTTAAAAATCCTAGAGATAAAACTCAAATACGATACTTGTCGCGACAAGTTTATCCTGAAAATTCAAAATTCGTGGATGAAGCCTATAAAGATGCTACTAAGGATGCCCATGGATATCTCATGATTGATCTGAAACAAAATACAGATGACTTATGTCGTTTCAAAACTAAAATATTTCCGTTCGATAAATATTGCACAGTTTACATTCCTAAAAAAGGATTTAAATATAACAGGAATCAACAAGTTTTAGTCAGTTCTAAATGATGCACTCGAGTGTGAGCACATATAAACACTTACTTGAAGCGTTGCAAGTACTTAAACCAAAATATCGCACGGCTTTACTCAAAGCTTGTGATGATGATGAAATCAATATTATTTGCGAGTGTATTTATAACGTGCTAAAAGGAAAAATTCCATTAGAAAAAAAAGAAAAATCTAAATTAAATAAACACAAGAACATATTACGCAAGCTAGTTTCAAAGGGAAAACAAAAACTAAGAAAAACTATCATCATTCAAAAGGGTGGTGCATTTCTACCTGTTATTTTAGGTGCAGTTTTAAGTGCTTTAATAAACTCTTTATAACCAAAATGGAGAACACAAAAAAAATGCTTTTGGTAGAACAAGATTTTATTGAAAGACTTAAAAATAATGAGCTATCAGAGAACTCATCGTCTCGTCTGGATGGAGAGATGAAAAAAATATTGAAAAGTAAAATGGATGATCGTGAAAAATGGGCATTATATTCCCAAGCACTGCAGCGATTTTTACATTTTGCCGAAGCAGATCGAAAGCCTTTCAAAATACCAATAGTAATGGATGGAGTTGATCACTTAAACAACCTCAACAGTGACTTAGATTCAAAGTTAAAAAAGCAGGAAAATGCAAATAATGACTCAGTCGCAAGCCCAACTTTGCTGGAAGATGATGTTCCTGCTACACCACCACTTGATAAAACGAATCAATACTATCCTGTGGAATTAACTCCATCTCATATCGTACAAGGAATACCGAAATCTTATCGATCGAAAACCCAAACTTTAATGGACATTATTATCCTTAATAAAAAAAAAATTTGGTGGAAGACAGGAGGGGAAGTTGTGTTAAACCATCGAGTGATCCCAAATAGCAATATTGTCGATCTGATAAACGATGTATCAAGACCTCTAAAACGCGCAAAACCAATAGGTTGGGAAGAATTTGCATTGGTTTTAAAAGATATAAGAGTTCCTACATTTTGTATTGGTAATCCTGTTAACTTGGAGTATATGAAGAGAGATTACACCAACGAGTTTCGCGCATCATCATCATCTTCTAAAAATACAAGGGATTCATCATTTAAAGTAAAAAACGCATCTACACCTATTTCTGCTAAAACAATTGAGTCGACCAAAAAGAAATTAGATTGGGAAAAATGGACCCCCTATTAGATATAAATAAGATTTACTACGATGTGTCCAACCCAGCTGGTTACAGTAGTATAGATAAGTTAGCGAAGGAAATGAAAGGTAATATGAGCAAGGAGGAAGTAAAAAAATGGTTACAGTCTCAGGAAACGTATACTTTACATAAACCTGTCCACCGACGATTTACTAGGAATCGATACATCCTATCTAATTATAATGAACTCTGGCAGGCTGATCTCAGTGATATGCGTACTTATAGTCAATATAATGATGGATATAAATATATTCTTTGTATTATTGATGTTTTTAGTAAATATGCTTTTGCAAGAGCCATGAAAAAGAAGGATTCAGAAACAGTTAAACAATGTTTTGAAAGCATATTTGCAGAAGCCAAATCTACCCCTCGTCATATCCAATCCGATAAAGGCACAGAATTTGTTTCAAAGGTGGTAAGAGACTACTTTAAAAGCAAAAACATTAATTATTACACCACTAATAATCCAGACATTAAAGCAAGTATAGTTGAAAGGTTTCAAAGAACTCTTAAAATGAAAATGTGGCGTTATTTTACTCATAGAAATACTTACAACTACACTAATATATTACAAGATCTTCTTCACTCTTATAACCATAGTTATCATTCTAGTATCAAAATGCGACCAATTGATGTTAATTTTAATAATATCATGACTGTTTGGTGTAACTTATATGATAGAAAAAAAGACAATCAAATTTCATTAGAAACCACAAAACTGAATGTAGGTGATCATGTCCGAATAACTAAATATAAACATATATTTCAAAAGGGTTATGAAACTAATTGGAGTGATGAAATTTTTATAATTGATGCAATCATTAGACGATCTCCGAGACTTGTCTATACCTTAAAGGACTTGGATGGTGAACCAATCGTAGGTACATTTTATTCTAAAGAATTACAAAAAACAACTTATCACCCCTCCATGAAGTATAAAATTGATAAAATAATACGCTCTCGTCGTGTTGGTGGCAGAAAGGAAGTGTTAGTGAAGTGGCAAGGTTATCCGAGTAAATTTAATTCTTGGATTCTTGCATCAAACTTAGAAAAAATATGAGTGAAGGAAGTTTTTATATAACTTTGTTAAGCAATAGCTCGACGGCTTATTATACTGATAATACAACAGCCCATTTCATGACCAAACTACCTAAGACCGTTAAATTAGAAGGAGAATGGGTTGTTGGTTTAGTGGAATTTCAATACCCACGTTCCATGTACAATGTTCAAGATCAAGAAAATATCATCTATATAAAAAAGAAAGTACGATTACCTAATGACAAGTTTGACAAAATCATAGATATAAAAACTCACATACCCGCTACTACATATGATAGCGTTGACACTTTCCTTGACGCGTTTAATGAAAACCCGCAATTAAAAAATAAGGTGAAATTTAGGTGTGATAAAATATCAAAAATGGTGGCTATAACTGCAACTGAAGATATAACATCTATCATAACATCACCGATACTGAGTTTGCAGTTAGGTTTCAAACCACGATCTAATTTAAAACAAATTTCAATTGGGAAAAATCCAGTAAATTTGTATTTAGGGTTACCATCACAAATATTTGTGTATACCGATATCATTGAACCGCAAGTAGTGGGGGATGTTATAACATCATTGTTGAGAATAATTCCATTGGATCCAACTCAGTTCGTTTATGGAGCTTACAAAATGCATGTCTTCTCACCTGCTCATTATGTACCTGTTTTACGTAGAGAGTTCGATACGATTGAAATAGATATAAGAACGACTACCGGGGCCAGAGTACCATTTCAATTTGGATCTTCTTGTGTGAAGCTACATTTTCAACGAATAAAATGACTCACAAACGATCGTCTGCCTCTTGTCCATATGAACATTATTATTTACATCAAGCTGGCTCTGGTGTAGGAATTGTCTATAAAGGTGTTCCATTTCAACGAGGTCATGGGATTGGAAGCTTTTTGGGTGGGCTATTTAGGTCTGTGATTCCTTTGTTATCCAGTGGTTTTAGGGCTGTAGGGAAAGAAACATTAGATGCGGGGATCGGCCTGCTGTCTGATATGGTAAATTCACGTCCTATGGAGAGTTCGATTAAGTCTCGATTCAAAGATGCAAGTGCTAACTTAAAAAGAAAAGCTGATGAAAAAATTGATTCTCTAATGTCAGGATCTGGGTATAAAATGTCAACTAAAAGACGAGAACGACTCATTCCGTTAAAAGCATCACGAGGAAGAGGAAGTAAAAAAATTAAAAAGTATAACGTCGAAGATATATTTTCATATTAAATAATGTCATTCTTACATAATCATTCATGTGAATGTGCAAAATCTGAGTTAGATATATTTGCCCTGCCGTCAACTCAAACCAGTATTGAAAGTGGACAGTGGGTTCATTACAAACCAATTTCATCTTTAAACGACGACGGCCCTATAGAATTTCAAGTTCCCGGATCAGGTGATGACTATATTGACTTGTCACATACGTTACTGCATGTCAATGCGAAAGTATTGAATCAGGATGGCACCAATTTAAAAGCAGATGTCCAAGTTTCGCCTGTTAACAATTGGATGCATTCCCTTTTCAACCAACTCGACATATATTTAAATCAAAAACTCATATCACCTCCGAACACCACATATGCCTATCGTGCTTATTTGGAGAATCTTCTTAACTATGGTCCAGCAGCCAAAGAATCTCATCTAACTTGTGGATTGTGGTACGAAGATACTGCACATCATATGGATGCCGTTGACGCAACGAACAAAGGGTTTCACAAAAGAATGGAATTTGTCAAAGAGAGTAGACAAGTTGAAATGATTGGTCACTTGCATGGTGACATGTTTAACCAAGAGAAATTTTTAATAAATGGCGTAGAAATGCGTGTTAAGTTAGTGCGCTCAAAAGAAACATTTAATCTTATTTGTCATCAAGATAAAAAACTTAAAGTACAAATAATGGATGCTAGTCTTATTATAAGAAGAGCAAGAGTCAACCCTAGCGTTTTGTTAGCCCATCAAAAAGTACTAGCGTCAACAACTGCAAAGTATCCTATAACAAGAGCGGAAGTTAAGGTTCTGACAATACCGGCGGGTGTGCAAGGTAAAACATTAGATAATATATTCCTTGGACAAGTTCCTAAAAGATGTATTGTCGGTTTTGTCTTAAATTCAGCGTTTAACGGTAATTTAGCATTGAATCCTTTCAATTTTCAACATTTTAATATGAATTCATTCAGTTTGTATGTAGACGGTCATGAAATACCTTCTAGAACATTACAACCATCATTTAGCTCTGGTTTAATAGCATCACCATATCACACTTTATTTTCTGGGACTGGTATTCATTTTCACAACGAAGGTAACGCAATAAGTAGAACAGACTACGGAGACGGATATTGTTTGCTATGTTTTGATTTGACTCCTGATTTATCTGCTAGTTCAACGTCACATTGGAATCTCGTCAGACATGGAAGTGTACGGTTAGAAGTTCGCTTTGATTCGTCTCTTAGTCAAACTGTTAACTGTATTGTATACGCAGAATTTGATAATGTAATTGAAATAAACAAGAATCGTGACGTAACTGTGGATTATAACAGTTAATAAATACTTTGTTTTTAAAAAGGATACATCATTTGATCTTAAACGTTGTTAACAGAATCATTAATAAGCAGCTAAATTTATATTTATCATGGATACAAATGAAATACAGCTCTGTATGAATAAAATAAGTTCCAGTTTTAAATCAAATGTTTTTGCTGCAAACCGATTGCCTATTTGGGTTAATTTACCTGCTTTTATTATAAGCAATTTAGATCCCGACTCAAAACCGGGGTCTCACTGGATAGCTATACACATTGATATTAATGGCATTGGTGAATATTTTGACTCATTTGGTCGAAAACCTACAGGTAGTCATAAGCTATTTTTGAAAAGAAATTCCAGGAGATGGGTTTATAACCACAACTCATTTCAAAATCCTTTTACCTCGGTCTGCGGGGAATATTGTTTAGTCTATCTGTATTTTAAGATTAAAGGAAAAACTATGTGTGACTTGGTAAATTTGTTTACTGAGAGTTCTCTATGTAACGATCTAATTGTAAGAAATATGTTTAAGTCTATTTTTTTGAAATAAACAATTAAATATAAAACAAACTCTTTTATTGTTCTAAGTTAAGTCTACATTTTCGTCAAGGGAAGTGTATTTGTCGATAAAACATAAAAATGAACACATGATATTCATTAAAACTATATTCAAAGTCAAGGCTATGGTCTATTTATACTATGAACATCGGCGCTTGGAACTTGTGTTACTTATCTAATATGAAAGACAATGACTCTTTGTCGGAAAAAAATAACTACAAAGGAAGCTTAGAATACAAAAGGTGTTCGCTATACAAAGAAAAATGTTCGGTACGAGTTATAAAGCAAAGTTAACAAACAAAACGCACACAATCGAGTAAAAAAAGATAAAAGGAACAAATTAAGATCTTAAAACTACTTTTACACTTATTTTGTATTGTCTATAACGTAATTTACACAATCACTTTTGTCCGCTAACTGTTTGGTGATTTGGTAAATCACATCCCTCGTAGATTCGACGTGAGCGTCCTCTTCGGAGTGAGCGTAGTATTTAACACGCACTTCCGCATGCTTCCAATGCTCCGTTGGCGGAATATTTTTTATTTTCCGCGCATCATACACCTCAATTTTTATGAGATGTGAGGCGTATGATGCATCGTCTTTGTTGGACTTTATAAAAGCCACGCCTTCCGCAGTGGCTTGGCTGACGCTCGACGACTTTACTGCAACTTTCCTTTTCTTCCGTTTTTCAAAGAAGCCATCTATGCTGTTATTAGGCCTCTTGTTAGTGTTAGCAATAGCTTTTTTGACTTTATAGGCCAACGTTCCTTCTTCATCACTTGCTTCGTCGTCGGGATAGTAATAATTTTTAAATGTGTTTTCCTGTAACAATATAAAAACATTCTTCAAACGGTCCTTCAAAGTAGATTTACATGGTAAACACAAAAATAGATGAAGGTTATGTTACAATCAATCAAAATCTGAAATAAGTGGGCACACATAAAATTATGACTACATACTTACATCCATTTCAGCAACGAAACACTGCTTTCAGCAACCTTGCACTAAACTTCACGACTCACGACTCTCTTACTCGAAGACCTTGCTCGGAGAATTTTTGGGGCGCAATGAAGTCGAGATGTGATGGCGCGCTTTTATACCCAGCGCAATCCCTACAAGTTGGGACACGTATTTTTTGAAAGAAGGGCTTCGCTTAGTGAACAGGTATAAACTCGTATTCTCCAGACGCGGTGTGTTGAATAACAAAAGACAGCGGCGGTTCTTTTGATACAAAGACAACAATAAAGCAATTATACGATGCCGCCCGCGTTCTTGAGGTCCTTTATGCGTAGTGCAATTTAACAAGTTTAAACCAGTATCTTCAAAGCCATACACTCGAAAAAACATAACGCTCCTCTTATTGACGACAGCCAGGTAAATAAACCGTTCGCCTAGTGAACACGTTCAAACTAGCTGTTTTTTCAAAAAGCTCTCTTTGCATAGTGTATTGATGTTAAGTAATTGAATAATAAAAGACCGTGGTGCGTTTGATACAAAGAAAACAATAAAACTACTGAAACCGTTTACTGTATTATGTAAACTCTCTATCTATATATATTCATAAAATAAACTTTAGCTATATAATATGTCCACAAAATGTAGGATAGTACCTACTGTGTAAGCGAAACACAAGGCTGCGTTCTTAATATCCTTTGTACATAGTGCAATCCTACAAGTTTTGTCTAGTATTTAAATAATCGAATTGCGTAACAAACACGTTAAAACTAGTATTTCTAAGGAGTACTTAATAAGGTTAGAAGTAAAAAGCAATAAAGCAACAAAATTCTTGTTTTTAACTGAAACCATTTACTATTTAGCGTAACAATATTCTCCAAAACGTAGGTTAGGTTAGATTTAAGATAGGCCTGAAAGTTATGGCTTACGAATTTCTCCAAACGTAGGTTAGGTTAAGTTAGATTTAAAATAGTCCTGAAAGTTATGGCTTGCGAATTTCTCCAAAACCTAGGTTAGGTTATGTTAGGTTTGAATTTGTCCAAAATGTAGGTTAGGTTAGGTTTGAATGTCTCCAAAATGTAGGTTAGGTTAAGTTAGGTTTGAATTTCTCCAAAATGTAGGTTAGGTTAGGTTTGAATGTCTCCAAAATGGAGGTTAGGTTAAGTTAGGTTTGAATTTCTCCAAAATGTAGGTTAGGTTAGGTTAGATTTATGATAGTCCTAAAAGTTATAGGCTACGAATAAAAGTGTACTGCGAATAATGCGATAGGATATTTATGTGCTGATAGAATAATGAATTGAAAGTGGACTTACGAAAAGACATGGTATTTTATTTGTACGGAGCGTGGCGGGCGATCAGGTACTCAGGAAAAAAAAAAGGTCGGCACCGAACCCCCAAGTGGGCGCAGGTAAGAAGTTGAACGTAACAAAGGGTGAGTAGGAAACAAAGGAAAGGGTCTCTATCCTTTTATGAGTATGTGATTAAGTGTTGGTATTATGTTGCAATGGAAGTACATATATACGTGAAGGAGTGGGCGGAGCGTGATGAGACCCCGTCCAATCGCTTTAAATGGGGTGTTGACCTTTTTTTTTTTTTTTTTTTTTTTTTTTTTTTTTTTTTTTTTTTTTAGTTTTCTTTGCCCCCAAATCCGCCATTTTGAGCGAAAAAAAAGTGATCCAGAACCGGCGAATCCCTACTACTATTATGTCCATTTGGATATGCTCATATTTGGTGCCAATACCCTTTTCCCAAGTAAATGCTACAGAAATATGACTCAAAATTATGGACAAAGAAGATTCCCTTGCCAAAGGTTTCCTTTTGACTTAGGGCGCACAGGACTCAAAGAGGACGTTAACAAGTAAAGCGTTGAGCACTTTCAGAAGTTTATTAGCCTCTAGCTAGAACTGATAATGAACAGAATGTAATGTCTTAAGAGGTGTGTTAGAATTTCTTGTATTCATTTGTTTAGAATTAATGGGTTTAATTTAGGCCTTTCTCGTGGCTCTAACATGACCGGTTCAGTTTTCATTGATCTTTCCCTTTACTCTGCATCTCTGTCAAACTAGTCTAATAAGAAAGTGACGTCCATAGAAATAAACTCAACCTAAATTTGGCTGGTCATGTTAGTGCCTCTGTGGCCGGAATTTACCTAGCCCGGTAGACTAACCCCCTTATTCATAAAAAAATAAACAATCTTTTTAAGCTAACAAATGTTTTGTCCCTTCCATTTGAGGGAAAACGTCTCAATGACAGATAAGGACATAAAACATATTCACTAACAAACGTTTACGACGCGTTTATGAATCCTTATTCATAAACGCTTCGTAAACGTTTGTTAGTGAACATGGTAAGACGGTTAAAATTAACTAACAAATAGTACTTTCCAAAAAAATTGCGGAGATGGTTCGGACCAAAAATAAGTCGGTGTCTGTCTGTTAATTTATAATCGAGCTACGTTTCGACATAACTTACAGTTTTTCGGAGCACCGTGCAGTGTAACCTCTATTTTTAATCCACACCTTACGCGAACGAAATCTTAACATGTTTAACGACCAAACTATAAGTAGACTAAGCGTAAATAGACAACTTTATTGCCGTTTTGAACTCTTAAACTATCGTCGTCTTTGTTTTCTGGGAGCGTTAAAAAGGGAGGTGGGAACAAGTATGGCGGTGCCTATTCTGAGTTATTACACCGATGAAAACTTAAGGGAACTTGTTAAGGTGGTGTTAAGGTAATGTGGTGTTACGGCAGTTGTGTATAACTCATTTAACGTGCGTACAAATTAGCGGACGTTAAAACGCTACAGTGCCTAGTAGGTACTGCCAGTTATAGTATATTTACACACTTAAATGTTTATCCCATTGCACTGCGTAACCGAACTGGTAAATTCATAATTTCAAGAGAAGTTGTCGTCGCTTAGAAGCAACATCAAAATGCCATTTTCGTTCTATCGTTGACTAACAAAGATGACCGTACATGAAAATTTTACTTTTCTAATGTGAAACCAAAATCTTGTCACATACGAGTTATATTTTATTCCAATAAGACAAAGTAGGTACCTATGCTAGCCAAGTACATTCACGCTATGTTAAACTCTGAGTTTACTTGCTAATTTTGACACCATAAATCAGGTCTTAGATATCACATTAGGTTACGCACTTAGACAGAGGTGTCACCAGCCCCAATTGATTCCTTCTAATATTATAAATGTGAAAGTTTGTATGTTTAGATGTTTGGGTGTTTGTTACTCAATCACGCAAAAACAACTGAATGGATTTAGATGAAATTTGGCACACATATAGTTTATAACCTGGATTAACACATAGGATACTTTTTATCCCGTAAAAATGCATAGTTCCCACGGGTTAGCGATACGTGAGTTATACGCCGCCGTGACGTCATGAGCAGCAAAGCAACTGATTCTCATTAATTTGTCTGTTTGTTTCATTTAAACAAGTCTACGCGGACGAAGTCGCGGGCAAAAGCTATCTTCAATAAGTGTATAATCTACCATTCATTTTCTTTCCCTTGCTCAATCGCTAGAACAAGACAGGACACTCTCAACGTAAATCCCGCCGCTGTACCCCTTACGAAGTTAGAAATCACCCCCCTTTTGAAACATTTCGAAATATGAAGTTATGTATAATGCGTTCGTATTTTGCATCGTTAAACCGCAAAGTGCAATTAGCAGTGACCTACGCTACATTTATCAATGGAGTAGTGGCGTGATTCATTAATGTGAATCACTTCCAGACGTAGGTATTGGCATAGTTACTATACACGTAGGTAACTAAAGTCTGCGCTCAATGCAGTTTCGTTAAGAGGAAACACCAAGGTCTAGAGAATTGAAAAACAGGTATTTGTAAAATCTATTGCTGCCTCCATCTATCAAGCCTCCCCCCGCAGAGTGCAATAGAGACAGCCGCAGCTTGGACTGAAAATACCTATTAAAAGTACACAAAATCAACGATTCGTAGACCCCTGATTCCTTCTCCAAAACTTATCCAATTTAACTACTTTTTTCATTAAAAATTAAAGAAAGGCTTTGGCAGTGTTCCTATGTTTTTCTTTTTTTAAATAATTTAGGTAAATTTGTTTTCTGAATGTATGAACGCAGCCGAAAATCTGGCAATTTTTTTAGGTTTTTGAATGTCCATATCTCTTTTAATAATTAATTTATTAAAAAAAGGAAAACATAGGGACATGCATAATAGTGGCCATCGATTTTTTGGAAAAAAAAATATTGCTCTACTGGTATTATCCAGAGAGGAAACAGGGGACGACGTTTGTATGGAAAAACGGCCCTTGTGTTTCCTCTTAACATTGGTCAGGGATCAATTTCAAAAACGCAACAGGCGATAGGTGACTGACAATTCGCCGCGCATTACTGTGTCGACAAGTAACACTACAGATTTAACGACATAGTGGGCAAGCAATGTATACCGAATTGACACTGTCACATGTCGCCTGTCGCGTTTATGAAATTGGGCCCAGGGCTCTGTAATGGGCCAGTCAATTATTTATTTATTTTGTAATTGTCTCTGGCGTTACTAAAATTATCTCTGGCGTTTTCGGAAAATCGTGTTTTCAAAAAGACATTTTACTCCATAAACAGGCTCTACTCATATAAGAAAGTATGGATAAACCCACACCATAAATTAAATGAGAAAAATGTCATATATTATGCTCAATTGCTCATATATGTATAAATCAGTGCCAGAGGATATTTAGCTAAATATGATACGTTTTGTTCTGAATCTAAAACTATGTGGCGACTCTAGCGCCATCTAGTGTTGAGTAGAGGAAACCAACTGACATGCGCTAGTTCGCGCCAACGAAGTTTCGTAACACGGACGCATATATACAACTTCCAACTTTCATCCTTCGGACTTCGGTCCCCAGGCATAACACCGCCTGGTGAGAGATCTCTCTATTGCGACCTACCTCTACATTGGTGACCCACGACAATGAACAAAAACGCAACCTTCGACGACTTTCAAGACGAAGACGCAGTCTCACAGCAAGCCAGACTACCGCACTGTGCACCACTAGCATGCTGCTAACCTCCATGCCTGGTGTCTACAGTGTGCAAACCCTTCTCCTACACTACTGCTACGCTCTCCAACGAGGATCCTGAGCAGCAGCAACTCAACTCCACAACGCTCTCCGACGCGGATCTGAGCAACTACGGAGCAAACAATGCTCCCCAACGAGGCTCTGAGCAACCTAGCATCTGGCACTTGCAAGCGCCCACATGACGCACAGACTGCACTGCATTACGCACCAACCTCCGGTTTCAAAAGGGGGGCTGGTGTGGCGACTCTAGCGCCATCTAGTGTTGAGTAGAGGAAACCAACTGACATGCGCTAGTTCGCGCCAACGAAGTTTCGTAACACGGACGCATATATACAACTTCCAACTTTCATCCTTCGGACTTCGGTCCCCAGGCATAACACCGCCTGGTGAGAGATCTCTCTATTGCGACCTACCTCTACAACTATTATACCTATATGGATTATATTATATTAATGTTGTGCTCTTGCTTTTTTTACAAAACGTGCAAATTAATGGTAACCTACTTCTAACAAACCAATACGAAGTCCAAGTCTGGTTGTTATTATGCCTATATTTTCTAGATTATTTATGTTAAGAAGCACGCACGCAAAGATGAATTAAAAAAAACTTTTTTAGTACACATATTTAAACGTACCGTAAACTCTGGCAACTTTGCCTGCCGTGTTAACTTTTCCTCCCCTCACGGAATTTCGGACACAATTTTAAATGCCATTCAATTAAAGACGTCCTGATAAGAGAATTGCGTTGATAAAATATCAATATTCCTAATGCTGCCACAATCTTTAGGTGTATGCTACACCTAGTTACCATGTTATAGGTAAAGTTCTCACACTATATGGCAATTTACAACTTGCCCATAATAGTACTCTCGTTATTTTTTTGCCCCCATATTCCCAAACGGGGTTTTACGGAACCGGTGGGAGATTTTTTGACTCTACATAATTTAAATAGAAATATTTTAACTTTGCCTTGTTTATTAAGGAATTTGACAAATAGGCATGTGCGTTACCTAATGGAAAGTGATCCCCGCAACCCATCGGAACCAGAAATCCCAAGAAGTAGCTCAACTGTAAAAAAAAATAACATTGAAAAAAATGATGTCAACAAAATTGCATTTATTTTTTTACAATTAAGTCATCTAGTAACAATATCTAGTAGCTTGATTCGTGGAAGTGTGACTGACCGGATATCGCAGCTTCACCGGAAACGACGCCATCTTATCGCAGGATGCGCAAGCGCAACGTTACGATTAAAAATGATTATCTGTCAAGTTTTTTTTTAAACCTTCATTTTATCGAGCGGTTCAACTGTTGTCCGTTCTGTCACTGTCAGTTTTGACAACATGGAAGACGACTACGTAAATTCTAGTTTTAATAAAAAAAGATACAGTTTCAATTCTGTATTTATTAAAAGAAATTAAATAAGTTTCTTTCATGAGATAATGTTACGAAATTTATGTATGTATGTAATTTCTTTTTCTACAAAAAACATAAATGACAAAAAGAGATAAAGTGATGAGGCGAACTTACGAAAATAAAAAAAAATACATTAATTGCGATTGATTTATTGGTGACATTTATTGGTAGAGTCAAAATAAAGATAAGGCCTCAGGAAGTTTACTAGTTTTTATGATAGAGCCATACTGTAGCCAGTTGATGGTTGCAGTACGAATGGGCCGGCTCGACGGGGTAGTATCACACCACTGAATACAGGCGTAAAGTAGAAGCTTGCTGCTGCATTCGTTAAGTGAGAGCTGGCCCCCAATTCTGGCGCTCATCGAGATTCATCTCGCATTCGAAATGTGTCAAAAAATTACAGATTTTGAAGGGATCTGACAGCTCTTTTTGGTATATGTCTAGTGTGACTTCATCTCTACTGACACCAGAATTGCCCCACTGGAGGCCTACTAGCTAAAAGATCAGCGATTCTCTTGTGGTCGCTGGTTGTCATAGGCGGCGGTATTACTTCCCATTAGGTGACGCCGCCAGCTCGTTTACCACGTTACCATTTACGTTCTCGCTAATAGAGCTATTGTGGAGGGATAGCGTTTGAACCTCCCGACAAATTACCCTTAAATTCCATTAACTCTCAACGTAACTGTTTAAATACTTTTCTCTCAGATAGCATCTAACGGCACACTAACTACAGCCCACATAAACAAAGAAGTTATGTAACTACGATTAACTGTTTGATAACCCTGTGAGAACTGGATGAGATGACATGTTACCGTTCAGTTAACCTTCATTTAATTAAACGTTACTAAATAACTGTTAAAAAGTCCGTTCATACATACTTGTCTTTTTTTTATAAAATAGGAAGGCAAAGAAGCAAGTGGGTCACCTGATGGTAAGTGATCACCACCGCCTATAGACACCCGCAAGACCAAAGGGTTGCACCAGAGGGCTAAGATGGAATACCTCTTGTGCCAGTAATTACGCCGGCTGTCTTGCTCTCCAAGCAGTGCAAGCACTGCTGCTTAGCGGGAGGATTAGCGAGCAAGATGGTGGTAGCGATCCGGACGGACCTTGCACGAGGTCCTACCCGCAAAATTGTCTCATCTTAAACAAAATTCTAATCTAAAATTTTACTTTTTGTTACCTAATCATCGTTTATTTCCTAAATAAATCAAAATGAGGCTGTAAATAGAAGATATTTTGTAACTTTATTGCTTTAGAGTGTTTTATTCGAACAATAAACAATATTCTTATAGCAAAATCTGAAATTTTATGTCAGTTTTTTTTTGACTACCTACTTGATAAGCAAAGTTTAAATCCAAAATCCAAATCCAAAATCATTTATTTGTCAACACAGGTGGATAATAAGATGTTACACAATTTCAATAGCATCACCATGTTTCGCCATCAGGCATACAAATATTTCGCAAGTCAGCGTACAGCAGCATACATAATATCATCAAATGTCAATGTTTAATATGGTTTATGTGACAAGACAATACACGTAAACGGCTATAGTATAGATTAGCCGGCAAACCATGTCCCGCGGGCTATCTTCGACCCGTGGATGGTTGCAATCCGGCTTGTGACCATCAACCCAGAAGTAGATAAGATAAGTAAATCATAAAAAACTATATAGCAATCAAAAATTCTAGAACTTAGGCCCCATAGATTCTGTTTGGAAATATTAGCCTACGTATGAAAAAGTTTATCCATCTCCGGTATAGATATGATTTAGGTATGCGTACATACCTGCTTGGGTTTAAAAAAAAGTTGGTCACATAACTCGGCTTTCAACTTGTCTCGACTTGAACGCTGTAGATAACGTTCTGTGACCAGAATCCATAACGAGAATATTGCGGCTTATGTTTATAAGTTAAGTACCTACTTCAATTTAATATACAAGTCGTTATAACTTTAATGGTAATCATATATCACTTATTTCCAGAAAACTAAGCCCATAACAATACATTATTGGTATAAAATAAATATTTGTACATTTAGAATTACGTATTTAAACAAAAGAAACAAAATTAAGTTTAAAATGAAATAAGTTGTCGAAATTAAATAATAAAATAATCTAAAATCGAAAAAACGAAAATTAACTATAACATAAATTAATAAGACATGCAATCAAATATTACAAAATTTTAAATAAATTTTTGCTTTTTTTATATTTTGCTATTAGTATATCTACTATAAATCGCTGAAGACATCACAAAGTAACATGCTCTCACCCGGTTTGTCTTATTGGCGGTTGATATTACAAAATCAATCAATTGTGTTCATACTATGTTATGTAATTTTATTAATAAAAACGTAAGAAGTTTTCCTTAATCCAATACTCTATGACAGATAGATCTTAGATGTGGTTGCGCAAGAGACGCGGCGGCGGCGCCTAGATCCACCTTGAGTATGTTGGTAATACCTCACAAGTACCAGATACCAGATAGCATACAATCAGGTTTACTAGCCCCCATAAACCATTCGTAAGCCCATGTTAGTTATGTATTGTCTTCATCTGTCATTATGACGTTTGGCCACGTAACTTATCAAAACATGTTAGTTAAAAGAGGTTGACATCACTGACGAACTAGACCATGACAAGAAAGAATTCGATCATCAACATAAAGTAACATTTTAGTGACAAAACCTTAGAAAAAAGTAAAAGCAACCATGCAACGTTCAAAAATAAACCCGAACGCGGCAAACATTCCAAAATCGAATTCAATTTGTATTTTTTTTGTACTAATAATGTTTCGGAATCCAGTCGATCAGCCAGCCAATACCTGTGGTCCCTTTACACACTATTAGAGAATTCCAATCTCGGCCTCTGGGTGATTAGCCAATGCTTCTTCCGTTCTAGATAAAACTACACGTTTGCGCAAAGAAATTTATACCCATTAAAGTAAGAGCGTTATGGTGTAACGTTGGCAGCACTGCCACAGCTTGGCGAGAAATTAAATGAATTAATAATTTCAAGTCTCCTCATTAGTAAAGCATATCTTAATAGTTATTAAGAACCTATTATTTCTAATTTCAAATCCCAAAAAGGGTAAAACGTAATCTTATTCGCATTAGTTACTACCATATTAGTAGTTCTCATTATCCTGGCAACATTCACACGCTTAACGACTTCTTTAAGACGTAAGATAAGTGTCTTTTAAACTAATTAGACACGCAAATTCTTTAAGGCTTTAATTCTTAATTTTGCGGCTTGGAATTCTGAATCTAAATACAGAAGAATAAGTTGTGTTTTTCGAAGAGTTGATAAAGGCAGTTAGTGCCTTTTAGAACTGAATAGTTCATTGGCTACGTTACACCTGGCAATTTGCTTCTAATGCTTTGTCGTCTACATGTTAATAAAATAACAATGTATACATATAATGATAATGTGGGTAGAAAAAAACAACTGTGTTGCCATCTTCTTTTTTTAAACAAACTGTTTACTGAACAGCAGTTTCATTCACGGATGAGTTCGTTATAAATATTTCTACGTGTTAAAAAATTATGACAAATGCTAATATCCGTAAAGAGGACAGAAAATTGAAATTTATACATACATCATAAGTAGAGTTGTCATAGTTAACAAACAAATTTATTTTATTTTTTAGTGCTAGCGACATCCTCGAAATGTTGATTTGATTTGATGCAATTACATTGTAATAATTAGAAAGTGAATGATGTAATTTTTGTAGTAAATATAATTGTAGCAAAAATATAGATAAGTATTATTTGGTCTCTGGCCATGTATGAACAAAAATCCCTACTATCCAACAAAGAAATTTACAAACTAAATACTGATGTTAGGGATCCTCTATGCGTTAGTAACAGAACACTAACAGACTTATAAACTTCCAAGATACTTACCTCTAAGAGTTCATAAAGAAACTCCACGTAGCTCATCTTACACATTTAAAAACTTATTCTCACAATACAACACGTAGCAACTTGACACTGTCCGATGAAAGAGTGGCTAAATTAACCGCAATAGTTTATGAGAGGTTATGCCAAGCCCCTGCACCCACGCGTGGACACCTGGTCTGCCTTTTAAGGCCACTAATCAGCAGGTTACTGAGTAGACTTTAACACATTTTTGTTGTGAAAATCAAACAAATAATAGGACATCATTTTGACAGAACAAAAGCCATTAACTCTAAAGATTTAAAAATTAGGGATATGACTAAGTGTTGATGGAAGCTAAGAAGAGCCCTCGTTATCTTGTAGTAATGCGTAATGAATTTGGTTTCGTCGTAGCAGATCGAAAGACATAAACAAATGATAACAAAAGCATGCACTCCGCATAAAAGATACTCGTCATTCTATAAACTTTGATACAGCTGGACACAATTGTTAATTCTGTAGTTGCAGCGTTAATATCAATTTGAATCATGATTTAATTAGACCTACTAATTAGTAGCGCACTGTAATATCGTCCACATAGGTGTGTCATCATTTTAATGATAATGTCAAGAACATTGAAGAACATCATACGATTACAACGAAGGCAAACGTTATTATATTCTTGATGCAAAGAAAGCTATTGTTGAGAGTCCACGCACCTTAAGAACAAAGGTTTCTACCTGTCGAAACGTGTCGCTAAACTGTTTCAAACATGTCGGAACATCACAGACAAGGTCTGTTAATTATTTATTTGAAACAACCTTTTGTAAGGATTGGTTAAAACGCGTTAATATTCCACCTAGAACCGTAAGTTTCGTAAACATAAGGATTCTAGAACGACTTAAAACCTAAATGAGTCTTAAGTTGATGGAAATAAGAGAGAGAATGCCGGTTTGTTTGCTTAGGTAAAGAGAAGCGTCTGCAAAACCGGTTTTTAAAAGTAGGCTTGCAAAATCAGCCTCTTGCCTTGTTGGTAAACATGCGCACTGGCTGGTCGCGCAGCAAAAAGATCATCAAGTAGCTTTATGCTATTTCCCTTTCTTGCTGCGTACGTACACGCCACGTTTAAAATAGATTACATCCAAACGATGCAACAGAAAAATATGGCCGCATCAAAACGAACGAATAAAAAGGTCTAATTTGTTCAGAAGTACGCCATATGGATGCTGACCAATTTGTTCTGAACGTGATAATAAATCACGCTACTTACACACGTCAAAAAGTGCTTACGCATCAGTAGAACACAGTTAATAACCCTAATGATAGAGTGCCACGAGACAACCAGCAATCAAGCGACTATCAAACGAAAGCATGACGTTTTACTTTTTCAAACTGCCCGAGGCGCGGATATGTTTTTAAAACAAAAACAAAGCGTCGCGTGTATCGCTCGTGGGAAACGAATAATAAATTAAATCAGCAATTTGGGTTGCCAGGTTTGCGAAAATTTCGATCTGTGATATCGTTTTATTCTGTTGGTAGTATTTAATGTTACCAACATTAAAGAGCCAAGGGCGTCGTCTACGGTTGGTGAGCACAATGGCGATGCGAATGCGACAGCTTTTTGGTGCAAAAAATGGCGGATGTAATCAAGTAAATGCGAGAGTTGGGTTTGTTTTGATCAAACCTGTTCGTTTCTCTGAAGTTTTTCTGGTGAATGATTATTTCAACAAGTATCTACGTAGTCATCGGAGGAAATGACTGTCCCAAATTGGATTTTGAAGAGTCAGTATATTTATTTACACTATGCGGGTATATCGACCGTTTGCAAAAGATACATTATGCTGTAAATGTTTTGTAAACAGTTCCATAGAAAATTCAAACCTTTTCTTTTTTTATATACATCGACGATATGATACAAATTGTTGCTTTTAAATTAAATCTTGCATCAGCATGTGCCATTCGGATATTCCGCCGAAAGTCGTTCCGAATGCAGAGTCCGATCTTCCATACAGGGTCAATAAATTAAAGATCGAGGTGCGCGCACGCATAACAAAACGATGACTAAACGTAACATGCTTGTAATGACTAATACCGAACTTGGCTTTTTGTCTCTTTCGGCTAAGTGCTTGGTTTTATGAATAGAATAGCAAGCATTGACATTATGCGAATATTTAAGCCCGTGGGAAAAACAGGATCAAGAGCTTCAGTGTTCATAATTCACTGCTTAATTAGATTTACAGTATCGTGACATGATTGTAAGTAAAGGTAAGTATTCAACCCGCTATAATCGCCCAAGAGCATCGGACAATTTCTGTCGTAAGAATTAAAACGAGGGTTATCACATTTAATTGTAAACTGAGATGGTAACCAACCGTGTCAACAAAAAGAAGACACGACACTGAGAACTAAAAACTTAACAATGAAGATATTTATTACTTGATTGCTTGACCGTTAAATTGAACTGGGAATTACCTCTACAATGAGACATATTTCAGATGTTCCGACGTCGTTCAACTATCGCATAATAGCACGACAATTTTATTTACATGCCATCGAATTATCGGATAGAATTCGACAATTTGAAACGGTCGTTACGCACCAGGCATTCTCCCACGGATTTAAATAAAAACTACAGAATCTACTAATGGATAGGTTGTAGCAACAATTTTGAAAATAAACATCCCACTTTGACTCTTCGTGGTGCTGTAAAGAAGTTCAATTTAAATTAAGAAGCGGCCAAAGGAGCGACGGAGGACGGCGGAAATCAAGTGCGTAATGCGGTTCCAGTTTAAAAAAATGATCCGACATCCGGTCAATTGAATGTCGCGGCCATATGGTTAATTGGAAGACCCAGTTAAGGGATCTACCGATTCAAATCTGATCAATAAAGACTATATTTATTTGGATCATTTGCGATTGCATCTCAAATATTTTTAAGGTCGCCGTTTTTGTGATGCTAAATGAATTTTTGACCATATAAAATTTGTTTATCTAATCGCGGAACTTAAAAGGGTTTCTGTTATTTTGTGTATGCGTTTTGATCTTTGTATTTCATTTGTAACAATTTTTGGGTGTTTAAATAGCATAAAGGTCTTTGTTAGAATTGATACGCCACCGCGTCGGTCAACTTCCAATTCTACAAAAATTCTTTATCCATTATAATAGTTATATTGACTAATTAGAATTTCAAGGTAAATAATACTGGTTCCATTTGCTGAAGGTTTAATTGAAACTTTAATAGTTTCGTCCAACCTTGCCTTTTATACAATATTATCATTTTTAATTACGATATCAAACACGTACAATTAGACACTATCAAAGTTTTAATTAATGAAAGCTCCTTCATCCCTAGATGTAATCATAAAATATTTAAGTGCCCTAGTCATGCAACCAAAATGTGGGTCTGTTCATCAGATAAATTAAGTGTATTAGAAGCTTCCGTGTTCCCTGGTCGTCACAAAAGAGATCTAATGAAACGATAATATTTAATAGCACCAAATTGGATTAGTACTTAGCATGATAACGTTTTTAATGTAACATCTTCTTTGGTGAAAATGGTGAAACAAAATCAGCATTATAATACAGCAAAGTTGAAATACAGCAATTTTCATAGAATACTTTCAAAATGAAAGTTCTAGTTTAGTATTTAAATAAAGATGTAAATGAAGTACGATATCCCAGATAGGGATTTAAGTACGTCAGTTCAGATCACGAAAAAGCTGTTGCAACAGGTAGTGGGCGCTGTACAGATGAAAAAGATAAATGTAATGATATTTTTTCTCCGATAACGTCATGATGGAACATATAAAAGAGTTCAAAATAATGATATAATTTTCATTATTATATTCCCTTTGTAACAGAGTTCCCATGGGATCGATCAACTCACAAAAGATTAAGTACGACTTAAGCATTGTCATGTCTCATTAACTGCTAAGCTTAAGTAGCCACTGACTAATTGGATGTATGTAAGTCTTCAGTCATTCGTTATTGACAGGTGATTGTAAGAATAAATCAAGTACAGCAACGTAATGATGTAGATCCAAGTCAATGTGCTACCAAAAGAATGCTACACAAATTAGAGAGACAAAGAACTTAATTGTATACATTTGTGAACGCATGTACTTACCCTTTCTCATGACGATCATCCTCGATTAACAATAAAGGCTTATGAAGATCATTACTGTTGGAATCATTATCACGCCTAGCAATTACTTCTAACGATACAATAATTAAATCAATTACATCATTATCATCGATTACCGATCCAAAAATCTCAAATGATACCCTGTCAAAAAGTACTGTAGCATAATTATTAAGTTTGAGTGATTAAAAGTTATAAATTCTGAAACTATTCTTATTTAAACTACCATTAAGCAGAAAAAAGCAAAAGGGGTACCGTTTTGACCACTTAAAGGTAATTTGAATTTGAATTTTTTGCTTGAATCAAGATTTTCGTTTTAAAACCCGTTATTAAGTCGACCTCGCGTAAAATGTATCAGAAAAACTGAAATGGAATCCAACCGGATCGACCTTAAAGATTAGAGAAAAAATGAGAATGACAATAAATTATTATCTTCCATACTGATTCTTGATGACTGACATAATTGACTAAGGTTCTTGTTTTTATGATGACAGTAACGGAATACCGACCAATACAAACGATAAAAAAGTTTATCTTTGTGTAGAGTGGTTTTCAACTGAAAATACACTTTTAATTAAGGACATGGTTAGCAAACAATGAAAAATAAACATTAATATGGATGACACCAAGTTTGCCCTAAGTAAACAGAAGGTTGAAATAGCAACTTTGACATTAAAATCTGTTTACAATTTAAAAGGTTACAAAGGGGAAGCGAAGCAATAGCTCCCTTAGACGTGGACCAATAAACAATTCAGATATGAAGCAGACTTCCTCAACTAGAAAGGGCTTTTGTTTGGGCCTTTTATAAATAAATCTCAAGTACCTTTGACTCGCTTAATATATGGCTCCATAAAAATTATAATCTAAACAAGGAAGTTCGATTTTTAAAATATAATTTTAAAAATACTGGTTTTTTAACTGACTCCAGTAACCTGCTGCTGAACCGGTAAGCCAAATTTCATAGTTGTATGTTTGTATGCTTGTCCATGACCACGTATTTCTCAGAAACTAGATATCGGATTAGAATCTTTTTTTTGTTTCATTAAGTATCTTTTATATATTTTTAACTTTTTTATTTCCTTTTCATGCATTCTGTCATTTGTCCATTTCGCGTTACTACCTACTCTTCCGATCTAGCAGTGCGGTACGCTTACAAATTCCAAACTTTTATATCAAATCTTAAAGCCTATTTTATTTGGAAGCCATCTGCTCAGCTGATTGACATCAAGCATTGTGTTTATAAATCCTCTCGAACCAGGTACTAAATATTTTTTTTTATCGTCAGCTGTTCTCTTTGGTGCGTGCGTTCCCAAATTTTATACATTTAAACTCGGCCTTCCTTCCATTATGGTTCCAACATCTGCTAGCGGCAGGTGCCGTTCTGGAATTTCGAAATTCGAACGTTCGAAAATTATAAATTTCAGTGTTGCCGCCGATAGTTGCCAGTAATAAATTTTTAATATCATATCAAGTACTCAACTGATAATAACGTCGTCAAAATACCTTTGACGCAAACATTTTATTAACTTATTTAGATTTTTCGGTACCCAGCTTATTAATCATATTTTTTTAACAAAGGTTTGACATCCTTTCTTCTACCCATAAAATCCGGAAATGCCTTTATATCGCGTCCTTGTCTCATATCCGGTACGCTGGATATTTGAGCTCATAGGCTGATATCTTGACAATGAATATCGCGTATCGTATCCGTTACTGCCAATCCCGATATTTGATATGGCAGTGATACTTGATTATATTGTGCAAAGCTTCAATGATAACTTTAAGCAATGTACATAAACAGTTTTTTATGACTTAAAGTTGTTGAAAAAAAACCTGAACCCACATATGTACCTACTAGGTGCTAGACTAGTAATAATTTTTAACTCATATGAATAAACATCCATGAAACTATAATTAAATCATATGCCAAATATACGAATACTAAAAATAAAGTATAGAGTAGCTGTGCCCAAAAAAAAGGTTCCGTTGAAAATCTCTATTATTTATGCCTTTTGTATGGACTGGGTGTCACGTTCCGCAACACCGACGAACAGCTGACGTTACAAAAACCCACCCTCTTCCTTTATCTATGGTTCGCTGGCTATTCAATATTGTACCCACTTACCGAGGTAATTATAAGATAGGTTATGAACTTTAAAGTCTTTAAAAAAAAAATCTGGCATTCGCTTGAATTGCGATGATAATTACTAAGCTCTTGAAAGAGGCCTAGAAAAGGATGTGATTTTCTAGCAAATAATCACATTAAAATACCATCAACAGTAAAACCATTTTATACTAATAACAACCATTTATCAAATGTTACAATCTTAATAAAAGACGGTCCAAAACACGCATAGACAAAAGCATGTGCCAACCTAACCCAAAACCAACAAAGCACGACCGTTCCAATTTCAAATCTACATAACTTTATTTTTCAAGTCATGTGTGCACGGCTGACTTCCCACCAGCCAGTAGCTTGCACATGGCACTATGGAATTTGACACGCAGATGTGCGTTCCGTCCGCCACAGACATAATAAAATACCTAATAAATATGGCCGCCATGCACTTTCAGTTTGCGCCATTATAAAAATTGTTACCATGCCGGAATAATCTTTTAAGCGATGGAAGAATCATAAATGAAAACGCGGATTTAAGGATATAGGTTTATAGACGTGTTCCCGATTTGATATTTTTCTGCGATCCGCTCGTAAAATCAAGCTGTGCGAAAGCTGGTTAATTTCAACGAATGTTTATAGATAAATAACTAAATCCGTTTAGGTTTATAATGACTTCCCAACAAATCAAACAAAAATGAATCATTAGCTCTTAGTAAGGAGTAAGATCCATTAAGTTTTAAGCGTTTTATCATTTCGTGAAAGTCAATCTAGTTGGCATAATGTGAATCACGCCATAGCCATTTGACCGATTAAGAAGCGGGAAGAAAGCTTCGCCTGCGACGTCCATTAGCGCATGCGTGATTTACTCATAACGTATTGAAAGATCATGAAGAGCTTGAAATGTCATTTAGAACCGAGGAATGTTGCCAGTTGTTAAAAACGTTAACCGACTTGATGGCTGAAATTAACTGATGCATTGAATGATGTGAAAGTAAAAAATTAAAGCATCTTGCCAGATATAAACAATGTTTTAGAATCGAAAAGATTTTATAACCGACTCCATCGTCTATAAAGTAAAGCTTCCCTAACTGAATGACAGTTGCTAGATAACGCACTTCCTAAACCTAGACACTTGAAATTTGGATCATGTATTCCTGAGGGGGTGTAGAGGTACACTTAGAAATGATTTCTTGGAAGTTTCACAGTAATGTAACCACCACCTTACCGTTGAACCTTTTAACCAAAGGGGGGAGAACCAGTATGTAATTCAAAACGCGCACTAACTAGGAAAGCTGGTTGGATGATTATTATGATGCGAAACAAGAACCATTCCGTAGCTATGTACCTACGTAATACACCGAAACACCGACCGGTTGATACAAGCTCATGACAAGTTTAGCAGTCTTTTCAATTGGAGCTAATTTAGTATCCATTATATCAAGAATGCCAGTAGTTTTACATACTTTCTCAGCCCGTGAGGTTTAACGGGACGGAGTTGTGGGCCGTGGCAATCAAACGCATTCCTCAGTTCTGGAATTTGCACAAAACCTTTTGGCATACTAGGAGAATATTTACATGGCAACACTTTGATGATAATATTTTTATCTACGGCATATTTGTTGCATCATTTTAATTGAGATCTTTGATGGATGAGTTAACACTATTATTTTAGACTCGGAATGAATGTTATATGTATATGATGGGTCAGAGCTATGTTTAAAAACTAATTATTACCAATTTTGCTTAAAACTGAAAGATGGAGCACAAGAAGTGTTCATTACCTAAGGTGATAGTAAATTTGAAACGTTAATTGACCCGACAGAAAAGTATACGTAATAAAAAGAGCAAAATTAAAAAGCAATGAAGCATTAAAGCTTTACAAAAACATAATTTTTGTTATTGAACAAACAAAACATTATGTTATTATTGAAATCATTATTATTTAGATACCTAAAATCCATGTAAAACTTATTAAAAAAATGCAGCAAAACATCACCAAGCCCTGCCTGTTGTTACAATTGTCTTTCAAGTAGGTAGTATTTTGTTTAGTAGTACTAAAAAATATTTCGCTTCTCTAAGTGTGCCCGAGCCTTTAAAGTTTTACCGCCAATAACTGAAACGTCAAATAACTTTTTAAATTTAAATTCGTCAATGTTACCGGCCAGCACTACAAAGCCGGGATAACCATATTGATGGCTTTCTTTATGGTTGGTGTTTTATTAGTTTTTTTTTAATTTACAGTGTCATGGAGTTTGACACGTTGTAGGAGGGTTTTAAGAGGAATGTGTTTGTTAGTCATCTTCGTACATGTAAAAATGGTATTAAAATATTTAACGATAGTTGTGAGTAGTTACATTTTGTACAGACACCTTTTAGAATAGTTTTAACGTCAAATTATTATTTGTTATTTACAATAATAGCGTTAAAAAGTGTAAATTCTATGGTCCATTAGAATGAAAGATAAAATATTTAAGGTGTGTTTTGACACTTGACATGTGGTAAAAGTTTTGCCCTACATTCATCATCCATCACAGGCCTTTATAACACACATAAAACGTAATAAAATCGAATTATGTGTTAACAATACCAGGGAAATTAAAAATTTCGAAACGAAACAGGTATTGTTTTAAAATTTTAAATGCTATAGTGATTTTTATGTTCATTAATAAAGTTAAAAACTATAAACACCAATTACAACTTTTATACGACTGACAGATTAGCGAACAAATAAATTTCAATTTAAAAATTGGCAACATTTATGCAAATTATTGACTGGCCACTTTGTTTTTTTTCGACGATCAGTGTTTTATAGTGGAACTAAAACGTAAAGGTGTGGTCACACGGGGAAAGTGAATTATAGTGTTGCACGGGTTTATCTTGAATCTGCGTAATTAGTGATCCAACCGTACAAAAGGCGTTATCTGCGTGTAACAATGAAAGTCCCATTCATTGTTTTTATCTATGGATTTAAAAAGTTACGCAAACCTTTACAATTGCGGCATTAAATTTTGTCGCTGTACTTAAATACAAATTAAAAAAATAATGCCAATTAAGGTTGTCTAACTGAATTATTGGTTTATTAAATTTTAGATAATTATAATCCCTAAAAAAACTTTAGTGCAGGCGGAACAAGTAGGATGACCATCCTAAAAGTGTGGAAAGCACGGACAGTCTCAAAATGAGTAAGTAATGTAATTCATGTAATCAATGTTACCGTGCAATTACTGGTTGCTTTCATAACAAGAAAGCGAATATTTAATTGAGTAATAAAATACTTAAGCCCCATTTAGAACGTTGGTAGGTCCGGACCTTCTTTTATGTAACTATTTAATAACAACAGAATTTTCTATTACTACTATAAACTCATCAAAAATTAAATAATTATTTGAACTACTTATTCATGACAGTTGAAGTATCGACGTCTAGAATTTGATATCCAAGAGACCTGAGTGCCTGAAATATTTAGAAAGGTGTCTCAGGCGGTGAAAGTCATGTGCCTTGCAAAAACTCGCATCTCCAGCGGCCTTGCCAAGGTGAGTGCAAGGGGGACATAACGGTTACACCGGCTCCTACCGACCACGAGACTGTCACACCATCGTTACTTAACACCAGACGCTATACAATGCTTGCTTACTAAGCGAAAGTGGGGTTTGTGTGCAAACAAAGCCAGCGATGTATTAGGTATGCGGTGAAGTGTCGGCTGGATTGGAAGGCGTCGTTCCCGATTCATTTCCTTCCAGCAACATGGAACTTAATGATTCGCTAATATGGAGGCGTTATTTGGATTTGGTACACGTAGCAGACCTATTTGGGATTGGATTCTAACTGTGCTGCTTATGTGACTTATAAATATTAAGGTGTAAGTACAAAATGCTTTTATGCTTTTAAAGAAAGCTTAAGATTTATTACAATTCTTATTAACGCATTAAAAATTAAGCTTAATGTAAATTGGCCGTAACTTCTGATGTTAAAACCAAACAAAACAAATGATTGTGCCAATAAGCCCTATTCAATTGGCATGGCTAACGATGATCATCAAAAGGACCAACTTTTTGCAACAAAACACCTTGAACATAAACAATTGCAGTGGGGCAATACTCCAATAGTGTGATGCGCACAATGCCGGGGATGTCGCCATGTGTGGTAATGAGCCATCATCATCATCAACTAGCCTTAGACCGGAATTAAGGTGAAGGATTACTTAGTCAAGTTTTGGCAATTTCCCCCCACAATATTTTAAGACAAGTTAGAATTTAAAAAAATCTAATTCATATCTTCGGAACCTAAAAGTACATAATGTAATAAAGAAAACTAACTCTTTGCATTAGTAATGAAAAAGTACAATCATGAAAAGTTTTCATTCATCAAACTTGAACGCAACTTTACGCTTACAAATAAGGCGCTTAGCATGCAAAACGCATTGCGCCGCAGCTGCAATGTTTTAATGAAAATGTCCTTTCATCCAAAGAGCAACAATTACAAAAAGCGTAAATTTTACTTACAATTTGGCTGATCTCCGTGATGGGGATAGGCGAGACAGTTTTATCAGATCCTTGGGGGAGAGACGAGGCACTCGGTGTGGGGGAGACCCCAGGGGACGCTGGCTGGACATTGATCACGCTTTCCTTCGACGTGCGGTTAGGGGAGAGCCTCGCAGGGAAGCTGAGGGTCTTGGTCCACTGTGACAAGGAACGCACCATCTTGGCAGTTCATTAACACAACACTGGGGTATGCACTGTCGCGACGCGCGTACGCACTCGGCGGAGGTCGGCGGCCGAATGAGCCGGATGCCTGACAACAGCCTGCAGCCGCGGCGCGACCTCGTGGGGGGGTGCGTGGATGCAAGCCGTGCAGTCTTTTGTTTATTGATATGGAATTGCAGTCGGCTTATAAACTTCTAATTGCATGTAATTGGACCGGGTGAGTTTAGTGCAATGAATTTTTACATTAGCGATGGATATTTAGTTTTAGATTTAAATAATTAAATCTTTGGTCTTTCGATTAATTGAATAAGATAAATTATGTGTCATTATTTGCTATAAGTTAAGTAGTATATTGAATTCGGAATTTTACAGTTTAGTAAACAAATTGCGCTTATCATGATTAGGTTAGGGCATACCATCAGATAGTAGGTAATATCACGATTTAGTTGAAAATATCAGTACCTACTAATGTAATACAAAATATATTCATATAATAATAAAGTGTTAACGTAATAAAAAAAGTTTTGCAGGATACGAAAAGCTATCTTAAACGTATGGTCTGTCTTTAATTGTAATCCTGCCATGCAGCGAAATAAACCTCTTTCGTGCAGCTGCTGCGAAAAAACAATAACCAATAAAACTGGCCGACATAGATCCCTAATGATGTAAAGACGAAATGATGTAAGCGCCAGTCTCTACCAAGTGTTCTTACAATACAAAACAATCTAAGGGCTGTAGTTGTATAATAAACTGAACTCAAGTTCTGGTTTCATACTAACATAGTATTATATGAAACTGAAACTTAAGTTAAGTCTAAAACATCTATAGTATTTATACTATAATTTACATTATATTAGTGTCAGTTTTTTTTAATCCAGAGACCAAATTGACATTCAATTTCATATAATACATTATTTGACACTTTCCATATTAGTTACCTGTCAATTTGGTCAAACCTACATACATGGCAGCTTTAGCACGCAGTGGCATTATCTATTCTGTGGCTTTAGTCCGGTAGGTAATCTTTATTTAGTAAAGTTTTTACAGTTGAATCATGTAACGTAAACAACTGGACATACATGATTCACCTTATTTTTCTGCGTCAACGTACTGTTAAGCTAGGTAACTCAACTTTGTCGCTTACGTCAATTTTGCCTTTAAAGCAATCTTATGCGACCCACATCCTAAAGAATTAGCACCGCGCAATAAACGCTCTTAATAACACTTATTATGGGCAGGGTGGCACCCTTGGGCTCGTTAAATTTGAAAGTTGGACGAATGCAATTCGAACGGTCAAATGTATTAATACATTTGTACGTTACAAGACGGAAGTCTAAGATTTTATTACATTTTGGTATTTCTGTTCATCTGCGTTATTTATTTGCCTGTCTAAAAGTGGAAATAATTTTCCAGTATCAACGTTGGGAATGGCCGTCTAAAATTTTCGAATGAAAGTACAAAAGGAGTACTTTGTCAAATTCTTCTATCTAGGTTTTGATTTCCAAACTCTTGATAGACCATTAATATGCTATTACTATTCAACCAATCTATACGAGCTTTTCATTTAGATATAAACCCTTACTTTTAATATCATAAATACTTACTTAAGAGTCTGTCAACCAATCTTGATAAAATTTTGCCAAGCTATAGTTTAATTATTTTGAAAGGTAATGGGCTTTTCTATCTCGGAAAAAAACATAGTTACCGCGGGATGTCGATAAACGGAATATATGTAAACGAATCGCGCGTAATAACTTTGTATGTTACGACATTGTGTCCAGTAACGAAACAAGTATAATCAAACTGATGCTGCAAACAGCTGTTTTCAGGACCAACGGCTCCCCTTCTCATTTGTTTCATTTTTAATTCAAAAGCGGTGTTCGTTACCTCTCCCTCAGCCGAGCACGAGATGCGAATCTCAAACAATGTGCGGGCGCTTCCTGATGCCACGTGCGCGCGCAGCTGCCGCCCGCAGCGTGCGCGTGAGCACCGATCGCTTTTTCTTTAAAGGAAATGAATAAAACAGTAACTTTTGAGACTCTATAAGTGTTTTTGAAGAATCTTCTTCCTGGCTAATGGCATGTTTATTCCGGGACCTCTTTATATTTGAGGGAGCATTTGAGTATATTATCTATACAAGTTTAACAAGTTTTATCTACGTTTAGAAGTATGATTGACTACTATTAGTAGGTACTTATTAGATCTACATTTTAAAAATACATTTAGGTAGAAATGTGTGGGTAGTGCAGTTTTTGGTTCAGTAATTATAAAATTTCGATGGTAATGAAATCATAATCATAAAGCAAAGCAATCGAAGTTGCAATAGATGTACCAGATCTGAATGATAGTAAAGCTATAGATTAAAAAAGAATAAATTACAAATTAAATATTTTTGGAGAAATTTACTTAGTCCCAAGCTAACCGAAACTTGCGTTACGGGTACTCGACGACACATATACTTAAATATATATAAACATTCATGATTCAGGTATAAACATTTATGTTTATTCATCATACAAATGGCTGGCCCTGTCGGGAACCAAGAACCAAACTCAAGACCTCTAGCTTAGAAGTTAGGGTTTCTTAACTGTCCAGTTAAGGATTGCAGAAGGAACAGAAGAACCCCTATACTTTCGACCTTGCTTTAATTACGCATAATTGTACTTCAACTATTTAAGTTTAGCATATAAATACAGCAAAGCTCTTTCTCTGCGGGGGTTAGATACAAATCAATAAAGCTCTCCCCGAACTATCTTAATTACTCCTCCCCAGCGGAACAGCGTTCAAAGACTACCCTCTTGTAGAACAAAGAACCCACGAGAACCCTGAGTGGTCTCACAAAAACAGGGGTCGTTTGAGACACAAAGGGGAATAACGAGTAACGACCCTTTTTTGTACAGAGTTGAAGACCTACTGTATTGTAGCTAATAAACATATGCTCACTAGTAAATAGATATTCATAGTTATTGACCCCGATGTTCTGATGGTAAAGTTTTACAGTTTTTTGTCGCTAGATCTGGCGGTTTTTGGGATTACCTTAGCCACTGTTTTTGGAACTGTTTCATACTCTTTAGTGACTTCTTATGTCCAGTGGGGCAATTCTGGCGTCAGTAGAGATGAAGTCACACTCGACATATGCCAAAAAGAGCTGTCAGATCTCTTTAAAATCTGTCATTTTTTGACACATCTCGAATGAGAGATGAATCTCGATGAGTGCCAGAATTGGGGTCCAGTGCACTTACCTTATACATTATCGACATTTGAACCCACTTTTACGTGTTTTGGTGACTTTTTTGCATTATTTCTAGCGACTTGACTTCTACAAAAGTTAAATTAGCAGAAGTTATCCTAGCCCATAGGAACTAGCGATAACCAAGTGAATCGCCTCTCACTCATCGTATAGAACGCAGTAAGCTACTTCACGCCCAGTATTCTGTGACAGTGTTTATTACCCCGGTCGAACCAGCTCAATTATACAACAAACACTGGCTACTACATTGATTCTGTTTGAACATTTTAATATCCCCCTATAATCCAAGAGCGGATCTAGCCTTCGAGTCAGGAGGGGGGGAGGGCACGTAGATAGCCGAAGTTTAGTCGGGACGGGATTACCAATGAGATTAGAACACCGAGAGTGAGTGACCTGGCCTCAGCCCGAAATCATGACCCTTATGACGCCCCCCCTGGATCCACCCTCGCTACAACTTTTCATGGCATTCAAAATTGCACTAAATACTTGTTCAAAATTTGTCTCACGTCAAAATCATTGTGCTTAAACTGAACTATTTTTGGGCTCATCAATTATAAACTCAAACCGTACGATACCGCCCCATCTGTTTTACCATTAGGCTATTGGACATTTCTGTTTGTACACTGTTAAGCTAAACTTAAGTCCCAATTGAACACTGTCTTAATGTTACCAAGCATGTATAATTTCCAAAAAAAGTTTTTTTATTTATTTCATTGAAATAAGGTGGCAGTGTTACCTCATTCATTCATTCATTTATTTCTTGCAACCATGGTATTTACAGATTCCTCTTCGCATTCTTGTTTGACAAATACATTAATTTGAACCATTTTGAATTTTAATTAAAAAATACGCATTGTCACTCTCGTCAACAAACCTATGTTATTGTCATACGTCATCATTCTCGTAACGCTCTTTTCCCGTTGGTAGTTTAAAAAATCGTCATACGTCATAGGTACGTCAGTACGTCATTTCAGTGAAGCTAGGTCTGTCTCCGTAACAGCCACTAACAGCTCAATTATTTGACTACTAGAGACGAAAATTCCAAATTTATTATTTCTGGTGCCTTCAAAACAGGGTAGTATGTATGTTTGTAACTTAGTTGTAAGTAAAATAAAAATTCAGTAGTCACAATTGATTTGTCCTGATTATTTCTGAAAGCATGGCCACCCTGGTTGTTTTCACTAATTTGTTCGGCATTGGCTATTTTATTATAATTTTAATTAATGTACCTACTTTTAACGATTGTGAGAATCTTAATAAAATGTTTTGTTTCTTTTCAACGGTGGCGGTTAATTAATATTTTTAACCGACATTGTCATTATTAAAGCAAACGACAATATCCAAGAACAAACACATAAAATGCTATGGGAATATGTCATTCATTTAGAAACAAATACATAGTCGGCTAATGATAGAACCTTACTCTAGCCAGTTGCTGATTGCTGGGTGGGCTGTCAGGGTAGCACACTGTCACAGAAGACCGGCGTAAAGTAGTACATCTGGAATACCATAGTGGTAGGGGACCTAAAGGTAGCCAGAGATCAGTGACTCTCTTGGAATCGAAGCTTCACATATTTATTAAAGCAATTGACATAAAACCAATTTAAACGGTTTATATCGTGTGTATTACAATACACGAATCTAATCTATAATCTATTGTTTTATTTCAATGTCTAGAAGTCACAAAAATATCATCATCATCGTTTTAGCCGAAAGACGTCCACTGCTGGACATAGGCCTCTCCCAAGGATCGGCACAACGACCGGTCTTGTGCTGCTTGCATCCAGCGGGTTCCCGCAACGATCACCAGGTTATCGGTCCACCGGTCTTCCGGTACGCGGTCGCCACTCGAGAACTCTATGGCCCCATCGGCCATCAGTTCTGCGAGCAATGTGCCCCGCCCACTGCCACTTAAGTCTTCTTAAGGCTTCAATTCTTAAGGCTATGGTCGGTGGCTCTGGTTCTCCTGCCGATCTCTTCATTTCTGTTTCGATCTCGTAGAGAAACTCCGAGCAGAGAAGCTCTCCATTGCCCTTTGAGTGACCTTGAGCTTTCTTATGAGGCCTTTTGTTAGCGACTACTTCTCAGTACCGTACGTCATCACTGGCAACACACACTGCTCGATGTCTTTCGTCTTCAGACACTTCAGACACAAAAACATAACAAAATACAACATAAAGCAATGTTATAAAAATGATTAGGTTTCTATCATTCTCATTTTGTGACTCTACAATTTACGCAACCTCTACCATACCAAAGACATCAATGTTGGATAGACTGATAGACGCTTTATGCAAATGGTGCTTGTGCTTTATTTAGAAAATGTTGCTTCTTAGGAGGGAGGGGGGGGGGGGTCCTTTACAACACAGACTCCGTAAACATGATAAAAGTTCTACTAAATACCAAGACCGGTTAGATCCAGTTATAACAAGAAAACGTTGAAATAATTGAGGAAAAAAACTTTGGTAATTTCCTAATGAAGGGTAGACTAAACAATTTGTTTGTCTTTTTTTAACGGGGTGTACCGCCCGATAATGGCTTCCATACTTAATTGCGCGTAATTAGCCTTAAAGAGGGTTTAAATACCATTTCCGCTTCCCTATTAGAACAATGGAAACAAAAAAAGAATTTATCTTTAACACAATATAACAATTTCAAGGTCAATTTTTAAAAGTCAAAAAGGAACTGCGACTTCATTTGAGAACGTACCTTGTCGAAACAGTTCTAAGTTGATAATTCTATGCAGCCGATTTGTTTATAAGACCTTTCCAAACTTAATACATAGGGGTGATTCGTTACTTAGAGCACGTGTTTTTTTTAATTATCTCTCATGGACTATGGCTTTGTGTGACAGCCAATAAATTTTTGGAAACAATAAAATTAATGCTTATGTGGGAAAAACAAATAATACTTAGGGGAGATATTGATGAGTTGGCATCAAGTATAGACAGCAACTTCAAAGCGTCAGACGCGGTACTTTGCGGAGCTACTAGAATATCGGCCCACCACTGCACTGGGGCCGGCGTAATGGAGTGGCTGCGCGTGCGAATGAATACGAGTTACACGATAGGTAGAGAGGCATACAGTAGGACCACTTATACCACAGAATAAATAACATACAGATACTTCTCTTTTACGACCGCCATTAAACGAATTCCAACTTTATTCACACGCACAAAAAGTTCGTATTACTTCATACACCATGCGCCAGGACGCGCGAGTCAAAATGAACGCGCCTCCCCCCCGCTACTCCCGGCGACACGTTAGGGTTGCGCAGCATTCGTTTTCAATTGCACTGACAGGGCGGGGGCAAGCGAGCGCGCGGCAAGCCGACAGCCTACTGTGATTTGCCTATGCCATAGGCAAGGCGGTCGAGCGTACCTACAGTGCGGAGTGGAACCCCCTGTTTATACCTATAAATTACACAAAACCCTTATAAGTAAAGGAACTGTCTCCAAAATTAAAAACTGAAAGTACAGACTTTCTTAACGAGAGGGCCTCAACTCAGCCGATTGAGCCAAAACTGGTTGATAACTAGATTTTTAAACTGGTCGATATCTGGTATATGGGAGTGGCAAACAGCTGATCGGCCAGTCTGTCGGTTAACTTATTATGTATAAACATATTGTCCGGTTTACTGACCTTTTGGACGTTATATTGGTCATATCTATTTTTGTTATAGACGTTAATTCACGTTGGGATTTAAATAAATGGCTGCGTTACTTTTAAACACTACGCAATAACAACGTTGTATTTTTTCTTAAAAAACGTACGTTTTATTTTTAGGTTAACCTTAAAGTATGACAATTCCTTTGCTTAATTTACCATTACTTATTCAATTGTGCATTTTAAAAGCTCTATTATTCCTTTACAGATCATTGATCACTTTACATCAGGTCACCCAACTCCTTCTTTGCCGCCCTCTTACATAAAACAAATATAAACTTGTGTGTTCTTCGTTAAATCGTACATTTTCGATCGCAAATAGTAAACCAATTTCTATGTAATAATTTTTTCTAACAATTAATAGGGGATGGTAATGTTTTATTAAAATCGGTAGAAGAATCTCCAAGATTAATTTCAACCACGGTCCTAACACACAACTTTTTCCGCTGACATAAAGCATATATCCCTTTTTAACCAGTATGCGTGTGCGAGAGGGACAGATGCGTTTATGTGCGCGATAAACGCCATCGTGCTACTAGAACCTAAACGGGCATCTCTTAGTCTATTTGACCTTATGTTCGACGAAGGATAACTTTTTTTACATGATAGGAAGGCTAACAAGCAAGTGGGTCACCTGATAGTAAGTGATCACCACCGCCTGTAGACACCCGCAACACCAAGGAGATTGCAGATGCGTTGCAAACCCAGAGGGCTAACATGGAATACCTTTTGTGCCAATAATTGCATCGAGTGTCTTGCTCTCCACGCTAGAACACAACAGTGCAAGCACTGCTGCTTTGCGGCAGGATTAGCGAGCAAGGTGGTGGTAGCGATCCGGACGGACCTTGCACAGGGTCCTACCACCCGCAAAAAAAGGACTTCAATATTGTTTTTCGAATACCCTATCTAAATCAGGCTAGCATGATGACTATGTCAACTATTAATTCCTCTCATTTTAGGCCTGTGCCCAACTGTGGGACGTCAAGAATACAATTACCTATTATTATAGTTTACTGCACTTTGTACAAATAAAATAAAATAAAAACACTTCCATCATCCCCGCGACGCTCCTACGACATAACGCGGCGACTGACATTTCTAATTGACAGAGGTTACAAACAGTTTACAAAAGAAATTCCCAGTTGCGGCCTTCTGGACCACCGTGGTTATAATAGGCCTTAATTGGACCAGAGATTAGTTGAAGATAAAATTCTTATGATAGATCGCTGACAAAAGGTACCTGGAGCTCTTTAGAATATGGATTTATTTAAATATTATTTCGTATGGATTCCTGTGACTAAATAATTTGTCAGCTTCTCACGCGTAAGCTCAATCTAGTATTCTCTATGTTTTTATAAAATAGGAAGGCAAACAAGCAATTGGGTCACCTGATGGTAAGTGATCACCACCGCCTATAGACACCCGCGAAACCAAAGAGATTGCAGATGCTTTGCCAACCCAGAGGGCTAAGATGGAATACCTCTTGTATCAGTAATTATATCGGCCGTCTTGCTCTTTACGCCGGAATACAACAGTGTAAGCTTTGCTGCTTAGCGGCAGGATTAGCGAGTAAGATAGTGGTAGCGATCCGGACGGACCTTGCACAAGGTCCTTCCATCCGCAAAGTAATTAATAATAGATTTCAGAAATACTATACAGATCTCATACAAAAAACGAAATCGCATTTCCCTAACGCGGAGTGTATTTGAGCACTTTGCAGGCGACGATTTTCTATTTTTATTTCCCTAGTTAAGCATTAGAGGCCAAAATGTTTGGGGACTTCTGCTTTAGAGAATTGCACCTATTTATTTATATCAAAACATTTGCAACATCATAGCTAAACTACGACGAAATGCAACCAGCCGTATGGGCACCCTAACCAATGACAGCGACTTAAGGGATATTTGTAGATTTACCCCCTTATTCATAAAAAAAATACAATCTTTTTAAACTAACAAATGTTTTGTCCCTTTCATTTGAGGGCAAACGTCACAATGACAGATAAAGACATAAAACATGTTAACTAACAAACGTTTACGAAGCGTCCATGAATGACGGGGTTAGATTTTAGGTTTAGAATAGTTAATTTTAGTGTTTATATTATCTTGAATACCCTTTTTTCTTTTTTGAGAATAAATTAAAATCCAACTAAACACCAGAACATTTTAAACTTAATTTTTATTTCAAAAGGATTTAGTTATTCCTTGAGATGTGAAATCGGAAAAAACATGCAAATTACAGCATCTGCATAATACAGAGTTCATTGGCACACACTATATGCACTGTAAACAATAGAAATGCATAGTGAATGGCACGCGATTATGATATACCTAATTGCATGCGTGCGCGCACGGGTACTGACGAGTTATTTATTGTTTCCCCATAGCTTGAAAATAAATTTCAACGTTTTAATGAGTTATTTATTATCATGAGGAAAGATACACTATAATAAATATTGATTTATCAAATTTTCAATTTAAGGTCGTACGTTGATCTCATAAAAAGTATATATTTTTAACTTTTAAAACCACTAATAATTAAGTACTTAAGCAATGATGCCTTGTTTAGGCTTTGATGGTGATCAATTATAAGTGACACTTTGCTTGCCTTATGAAGTATTTTATGTCCATTAGTAAAATTTACAAAAGGTAGATTTCAATAATTCAAAAACCATAAAAACTATCCCGAGAAATCTTTTATACGGCAATGATTCTATACTTTTATTAGGTATACATTTTGAAACACTCCGTTACCAACCTGTATACAATTATATATCATTATAAACATTATGCAAATCAAGGCCCTGACAATGACATAACAGTCTTGGCCTTGCACCTCGAGTTACGCTTGAACTTGATCGCTAATGGTAACACAATAGTATGATACAGGTGATTCTTTACAGTAATTCAAGGCAAGATAGCTACTAAGCTAATAGGTCCTAGCGGCAATCCTAACCTAGTGCCTATACTAACCTAATGCTATCCTAGCCTAGCGACTGTTTTAGTCTAGTGACTATCATAGGTTAGTGGCTGTTATAACTTAGTGGCTATCCTAGCCTAGTAGCTATACTAGCCTAGAGCTATCCTAGCCTAGTGACTGTTTTAGTCTAGTGGCTATTATAACTTAATGGCTATCCTAGTCTAGTGGCTATACTAGCCTAGAGTTATCCTAGCCTAGTGACTGTTTTAGTCTAGTGACTATCATAGGTTAGTGGCTGTTATAACTTAGTTGCTATCCTAGTCTAGTGGCTATATTAGCCTAGTGGCTATATTAGCCTAATGCTATCCTAGCCTAGTGACTGTTTTAGTCTAGTGACTATCATAGGTTAGTGGCTATTCTAACTTAGTGGCTATCTTTATAGTCTAGTAGCTATCCTAGCCTAGTGGCTATACTAGCCTAATGCTATCCTAGCCTAGTGACTGTTTTAGTCTAGTGACTATCATAGGTTAGTGGCTATTATAACTTAGTGGCTATCTTAGTTTAGTGGCTATCCTAGCCTAGTGGCTATAATAGCCTAGAGCTATCCTAGCCTAGTGACTATCACAGGTTAGTGGCTATATAAACTAGGAACTATCCTAGTCGAGAGGCTATCATAACCGACGGGTTATCAAAACCAATAGTCACTAACCAATAGATAGATTAGAAATCCTGACTCCAAAGCTTAAAAATCAGTTTCGAAACCAGCTAGGGGCAGACATTTGAATGATGAATGTTTGTACCCGAGTTTTGAATATTTGCTGCACTCAACGCTTTATGCAGAGTGGTCAGATAGGCTTTACTGTGAAAAAATCGTACATTCTAATGGTCTACTTCAGATCAATATCGTAACTTTTCCAAAACTCAAAAGTGATTAATTTAGTCTTTACAATCAAAAGCAACTGTCACTGCGTCAGCTGGTAGCGTTGTAGCGCATCTGCGCAGGCGACGGTGGGCGTTCCTTTTGTCTGACCCCAATAGTTTACAATGTCTATAGGATTGCGAGCGTCTATGGTAGATTTAAAGGGCAGGCTCAAGAACTTCCCAATGGAACTGGTCACCGCACCCTTCTTGTAAACATTGTCAATAAATAACGTTGTTAATCTTTCAGCCAAATTTAGACAAGAATATTTCTTACTTAGATTTAGCCAATTTGTTCTAAATTAGTTGCAATTGAGTTCTATCAATAACTAATTCCTTCAACACTCCTTTCTCTCTAGGAATTTGATTGTAGAGTTCCACAAACAGCCAGTAATGTCAAAATTACTTGACACTGGCAAAGTGTCTTGCAGCAAAACCATGGTTCAAAAAAAAAAAAAAATCTAAAACAAACTGGAACAAATTACCTTGCTACTCCGCGAAACCAAAAGAAAAGAAAGAAAGGTTTCGCGGAGTAGCAAGGTAATTTGTTCCAGTTTGTTGATATGGACCTCCGCAAAGTAACGCCTGAATCTATTAATTATTTAAAAATCTAAAAATTTAAAAATAAATAATTTCGATTACAATATAGAGGTAGTCTTATAACTTTAGATAATTCTACAGCAGCATTCTCTATGGGCTAAGATTTTTTTTCTAGGTTGTGGCTGATTCGACAAGTTTCATGGTATGGTATGGTCAGTATAATGGGAATTTTTGAACCAGGCATAAAGCAGAGGGCCTAGCACGCTAGCTTTTATCGATAACATAAAGGATTTATCCCATTCTAACCAGTATGCGTGTGCGAAAGGGACGAATGCTTTATGTCAGCGATAAACGCTAGTGTGCTAGAGGGGCAGGAAATTGTATTAGGCTAGTAAGTGAGATGAATTTTAGACAAATTTCTTTGTATGTAGATCTAAATTTTTGTATGTGTAAATCTAATGACGAAGTCATACCTACTCGTAGTTAACTTTTTGCCGCATAAGAGATAACTTTTATTATCCAAGTATCACCACCCGCTTAATCAAAAATGCAACCCGTCATTAAGTGTCAGAGCAATAATTATGTATTACATTAATATTCAATACCATTACTCGAATTATTAGAAAATATGTCCCGGATATTGGGCATTACGACGACAGATCCTTCCGTTCACTTTAACGTTTAATTGATAACTTCAATTACTGGTGGTTAGTGCGGATACTGTCGACCGTTATCTTAAATACATCAGTTAAATGCTTTTGGTGTTCTTATTTTTCGGTTTGTGTTGCTGTGTAATGTCATAAACGACTGTATTGTACCTAATACAAATGTTTTTTAGTCTGTAAATGTTTTTTCCACTTATTTTATAAAAAAAACGTTCAAGAGATCTGAACTCGATAATCACAATACTTAAATCATTTTTATCCATGCCTTTGACAGTAAAATTACATTTTACATTATCGAGACAAACAAACAACCCAATCCGAGGCATCCTTAATCTCACCAATTACCAACACCTTTTTGTCCAAACCTAAAAAAAGTTTAATAGCCGGCATTAAGATTGTCAGCTTGTGTCATCAGAAATGAAAATTAAAAAGTTACGGCGCCAACGGCCGCTAGGGACGTGCACTGCTCGATTATGATTACCGAGATTTACGAGTCAACTGTCAAACGAATTAGTCGACTAATGCCTTGGTCATACGCGGCGAGTGAAATCATGCGAGTAGTAATACATTGACCGGTGTACCCGTTCGTGGCATGTTGGAAACCGTGGTAACTACGCAATGTAACGCAACTGACTTCTTCCTCTCGCACATATGTGACCAAGGCTTTGCCCCAAACCACACTGTCACCGTAATTAGTCCGGTTAGCGCATTAAAAAAATAAAAGGATAAGTACAAAATAAAATTGTTGAGGGCCTTTATAAAAATGTCAACTGTCGTCAATAATTTGTATTAAGTTTATTTTTAAAGGGTTACCTACTCTTGGCTTTTGTATTTTTTTTATTCGTCCACTGTGTTGTACCAACAATACATTGTTCCTAACCAGTTATTATTAATGTCGGTTTTGAATTTAACTATTGCATTTGTGGTATGTAATTTCGAGAATTCATTTAGGTATTATTTTAGATACTAGGTATACTTTATATAAAAAATTTACTTTGTTAGTAAACATTATTTTAAAACATATTGTTAAAGCTTGGCAACAAGGTTTTTAATGTTGCTTCTAATATTAATTCAAAAGTTAACCCTCGTTTCAAACGAGCTATTCTAATTCAGCCATCAATAAATTACAAACAGAATTCCTCCTTCACCCAGTGAAAACAATCAAAATGGCGGCATTTCATAAATTAACTGTCACTCTCGAAACGCATTATCGACCGTTATGACGATTTGTAATACTCCCCTTTGTCTGCCACGTAAACATTCTATTTTCAAATCTCAAAACCGTTGCGTCACATTCTCATTTTGAAAATGTGAAACAAAGAAAGGGCAGAGAACTTCTAAATCATGGAATAGTGAAGTGACATTGATGGCGCGTGAAAAAAAATTTAAAGCCAAGTGACACATTTATTAGAATTGTCAGTTGGTGCTTAGTTAGACAGCTCATACGTTTCGAACTTTAATTTGTGATAAGCTGAATACGTGTTTTAAGTTGTATGGATGGATGCGCTACTGGATTATTGCTTTCACTTTGAGGTCACCTATTATAGATTGGAGTCTGATAAAGATTATTACTTCGTGATTACTTTACTTAGTAATTTGTCTATCTTTGACCACTAACACTAACACTGTTAAGTAGGTACGTTAGTAAGAAAGTTATAGTTATTAAGCTGGAAATACGCCGTATGCATAATCACAACATCAGTTTATTTTGTGTAATAGTGTGACAAATAAAATTCTCAATACCTTAAACTTTTATATTTGTTATACAAGACAGTCTGCATGCGGAAGTGAAATTTTTTTAATACTTATCTTAACTTTTTCTCAAGTAGGTGTGTATTATTTTTGTGTTCCACAGATTCCATAACTGAAGATTTGTGCCAATTCACCGCTATACGGCTAGTAGCGGCATTTTTAAATACTCAATATGGTGAACTAATAAAACCAGGTATTGATATCGGCTTAGACAGTAACATTTTAAATGTTTTTCATTAGTTAGTTTCCTTTTAAGGCGTGTCCGCCTGTATCGGATGTGTGGGAGTGTCGCGACAATTGAATCGCAAATGAATTGGGCATAACTTGCTCTGGGTTTCTTTGTATCGTGTTTACACGTGTATGAGAAGTATAAAAGTTTATTAGCCACGACTTTAAAATCCAAACTTGACAGTTGAGTTTGTTTTTTGAAAGATTAACTTAACTTGAATTTGTAGTGGTGCAATAAAATAGTGCAACATTTATAATATTCGTAAAATTAATGCATGTTCGTTTATATTCGCCAATGGGTACATAATGCGCTAAACACTGATATAATATGTATACATTTATTAAATAAAACAATTATTATTTGACAAAGAACAGGTTTTTTATCAGGCATAGTTTATTAGTTTTACTATGTCGACATTATGTGTAGATCTTAGACTAGAATAACGTAAGTAAAAACGTCTAATTACTTAATCAGCCACATAATCGATATAACCCCATCACTATTGCTAAAACGAACGTTCCAATTTCAAACTAGAATTTACAAAAAGAAAATTCGAATTCCAAATTCAAAATTAAACATGGCTTTTATAATACTGTCACGTACTTTTAAACACTCGTGTCCACGTTCAGCGACACAATCAAAACTAAAATGGCGTCCAATGAGGTCACATGATTGAATTAAAATTATACTGATTCCACGGACGCGCGGCGCGTGTTCACGATTTTTCCGATTATGTAATTGTCAATTGTTTTATTACCTAAATAATGCAGTCATTGCACTCCATTAATGGTTACCTGGAAATCAATTGAACAGTCGAAGAATGGAAGGTTTGCATCTAATAACTTTACATGAGATAAACCTGTCCATTCTTCCTTCCCATTTATAAACACGGGGCGCCGAAAAACACATCTAATTTGTTTGAAGCGTCTCTACCTTAAAGAGTCTACTCAAGACTATTTCTACGTCCCGGACGTAGAATAAAAGTAAAAACTGTTTTTTGTTCGATAAAGCACCGTTTTATTATACAAATAGCGCTTGTAAGTTAGGGGCCGTCCATTAATCACGTGATTTTTTTTTGGCATTTTTTTATAACCCCCTCCCTCCCCCTTGGTGAGGTTTAAGACTATATCACGTATATTTTTTAGTACCTACCAAGAAAGTTTTTTTTTAATATTTATTTTATTAACCTACAGTTCCCAGCTTACCATTCTCGCCTAAAAAACCGCCTCGTCTGACCGGCAGAATGGCGGATGCTCGATGCTCGATTTTTTCTAACGCTCGATCATTTGTCTTCGGATCCTAACGCTACCCCCAAACCGCTGTTAAAACAATGCGCTATTTTACTGTTTATTCACATGTTTAAAGTCTTTAAAGACCCCGCGATGCCCTGATTTATGTTCCACCATGTGGGGTGGGTCACTTCGCTAAATGTCTCGCTTTTTATAGCCGCCCGTGACACATATGGCGTTTGTGTGAAAAGGCCTAAGACGTTTATTAAAGAACGTTCTGGAGCTGGTATGTCGGGTTGTGTTTGAACCGCCATTATTTATTACCATTCATGAATTTAATTTTTACTAGCTTTTGCTTTAACCTTTACTTCGTCCGGGTGTACTTTACAAAGTTTAAACCAGCGACATCTGTTGGCCAATTGAGTCACTAGTGTCTGCGTTATCTGTGGCGTTGTAGACAACATCTTCTATGAAAAATAAGTTGAATATTTGTAAGAATTTCCGAAAAGTCTTCCATCAAAATCAGCAGTTTTTACATTATTATTATTATTTATTTATTATCAATTATACAACAAAAAAACTTAATACTATGAAAAAAGTCCCACAAAACTGTACATGCAGTTTGTCGGTGGGTTTGTGTGTGTACATGAAAAAGTAACAAACATTCTCACAAACATTCGCGTTTATAATATTAGTAGTTGAATTCCTTTAAATTATTTCTAAGAATCACCAAATTATACAATAAAATTCCGTGTCAACACAGATTTATCTCCAGACCACACAATTGGAAAGACTTAAATGCATACCGACACCGAACTACAACAACCTTACACACTACACAATTACAGAAACATCATACATTGCTGTCTTCCTCGTGCCTGTGATACAAACTTGTATTGCAAACCAGAAATGAAGCACTAACAAAACAGACCCGTTGAGTTTCCAAAGAATTCGCGGTAAGTATAAATTCATTGCCTCTTTCATTCATTAATTTAGTTGAGCGTCTAAACGAAAGCAGCATTAGAACGCAACACTAAAATATTTCCCTTTATATTATTTGTCGGAATGGAATCCTTAGGGTAAACATGACAATAAATGGACACTAAATTTCGAAACGTCGGTGCCTTTATGAGTCATTACACCGTACAGACAGACGGATATTTTACTATTTAATTGTTCTTAATCTACGTAAGGTTATGTTTAAAAAGGAACTCTGTTATAGTTGGAATAAGATTTGTTACTGAAATTGTCATTGTTGGAGTTAGAGCGATTCGGAGTTAGTTTAGTGAGATGTATGTGCAAACATGACTGTTGGCCATAATAAAATGTGTTTTATTGAGTTAATTTTTAAATTGATCGACAAATACGGGTTAAGTTTTGTTATTATAGCTTTAAGAGAGCTGTAAAAATAAGCAAATATTTAAGAGTTTTTTACTTATTTAAAATACATCTAAAGGCAATCGCATTCGTTATGCAGAGGTACCTTTTATCTTGTTACATATGAACCTACTGGGCTATCATATCTACATCTACCTCACATTAATTCTCTTTTTTTTAATAAATAAAACGTAAATATTTTGCAAGAACGCTATGACAAAATAAATTTAAAAATGTAGCTAAATTCTGAAAAAAATAATTTTTATTGCTATGTATTTTTCATAATTATTCGAATACTATGCGACATTAATAAGCTCATTTTGGAATGTGTAGCATCGTGTGTAAATTGTGAACGTGGTGTTAAAAAATAGTATTTTATGCAACTGCCATATAATGAGAGGCCTTAAAACACGAGTGTGGTTTTATGAAACGAGCGTCAGCGAGTTTCATAATAGGATCACACGAGTGGTTTAGGGCCTAATTATAAACAGTTGCATACATTACTTTATCTATACACATATCATAACTGCAAAAAACCGTAACAGCAAGAAACCAACAAACGAGAGACAACAAATAATGGCGGCAATTCGATCCATCCGTCAAGACGAACGTTTTTTTTAAATCATAGACAAACGAATAAAGTCCCTATTGTCATGTCACTCGAGATCAAATGGCGTGCGTTTAAATTAAAAAATCATACTGAGTTGACGTTTTGTATCGATAACTGTTTTAATATCTATGGATACTAAAATAGAGACCAACTTGAATTTTGACGGCTGTTCAAATTCATAACGTCAGAGATATCGGTAATGTGATCACCAATAAACACAGATACTACTCAATAAAGAACAGATTTACTTACTACCACAGACAAGAAAATTCTTATAATAACTTGATAATAACATTGGTTGTAATAATGCTGGTCATTTTCTATGGTTTTTGAACGCATTATTGAGCACTTATGATATGTGTGTAGATAAAGCATATTTATTAAATATTGGTTTGTATGTATGTATATATATAAATTCTTTATTGTACAAAAAAAAAACATAAATGACAAAAGCGATACAGTGATGTACAAATGCGAACTTATCACTTTAAGGGATCTCTTCGAGTTAACCTTTGAGTGGATGAAAGGAGTATCATAGCAGGGACTGACAAAGACCAAGAGTTTATTAAAAAAAGTGGAAGATTATCATACAATTTACCTACATTACATACTAATAATAAATATTTGGGTACAATTACTAAATACTTATAATACATATATACTTAGATATAAATAAATACTCAGAAGTTGAAGGAGTAGAAAGAAAAGACTTAAAGACATGGTGTCAGCCACATTTTCTTTAAGTTTGTATCGCAAATACCAAAATAATAAATGAGAAAACTAGATTACTGGATCCAAATTTTTTTTTATACAACATAGGAAGGCAAACAAGCAAGTGGGTCACCTGATGGTAAGTGATCACCACCGCCTATAGACACCTGCAACAACAAAGAGAGTGCATATGCGTTGCCAACCCAGAGGGCTAAGATGGAATACCTCTTGTGCCAGTAATTACACCGGCTGTCTTGCTCTCCACGCCGGAACACAACAGTGCAAGCACTGCTGCTTAGCGGCAGGATTAGCGAGCAAGATGGTGGTAGCGATCCGGACGGACCTTGCACAAGGTCCTACCACCCGCAAGATAAAATATGTATATAGTTTTATTTCATATTATTTTACCTATACCTATTTCAATATTGTACAAAAACTTTTGTAAACAAATCAATGCGCAATTCCGTTCTTCGCTTTCATGTGGGTGGTTTGTTCTCAAAAAGGTCTCGCGTATCCGAAAACTTCAAAACACGGTCCCAAATGATTGAAAAAAAAAGCGGCCAAGTGCGAGCCGGTCTCTCATGCCGAGGGTTCCGCACATCCACGCCACTTGTTTGCGTTCTGCATTTACCAAAACAAGCAGTGTAATAAAAAAAAGCGGACCGCAAAACTGTGTTTGTTTGTGAAAGATTTTTAATAATTAAAAAAAACTGTCAGTTACGAATAAAAAACATCTTTTTATCTTTCCTCTTACATGAACCTTGGTAAACTATAAAATTATATCAGATTTTTTTGCTACGAATTTTGAAATCGAGATGGTACCCTATTTTTTTTATTTTTTTTATGGTTATTTACAATTAAGCGACATTAAAAAAGTTGTTTTGGAATGGATAAATTAGTTGGGCCTTTTTAGTTCTCATTTTAAGTATTTCATATTAGCCCCTTAACTAAATATTAACTTTAGTCCCTTTTTTAATTAAGTTAATTATGAAATTAATTACTCTTATAACCGCTATTTTTAAATCAATAGCATTAGTGATTGCTAAAATATGCCACTGTAACGGACGTAGAGAGACGGACGGACAGACGGACGGAGTCACACAAAAAGGTTTTTTACCTTTTTTTTATGCGGAACTCCAAAAAGCTTTCATCGTTGCGGCCACCTTAAAGGAACTATAAAATCTTCACTTATCGCGAATTGTGTTGTTTGGAGCGCTACACCGCCCTGTAGCAGTTTTTTTCTACTTTGCCCATATTTTACGTTCTGTCATCGTACGATTGATTTACCCTACCGTTAACAACAATGCACACTTTCGTTAATCTAAAATGAACCCTATTATAAAATGCATAAGAACAACATAACGCAAAATAAACTTTGTCGTTTTCGCCTAGAGATACCGCCATTTTACCATTAATCTACCAACTTAAACGCAGAATAAATTTCACCCTTATCACAAGTAATTAAGGCTCCGTTAAGCGCAGAGTTATCTTTGTTTTCAACGTCGGTGGTTCTTGACACCTGAATATCACAGCTTGACACCTTGTTACTTGCCTTCGTCAATCAAGTTTGAACTCTTTCTGGAGTCAATTAAAATTTAAAACCGTTTGACAGACGATGTCTATGGTGATCGTTGTCGTGTCATTGGAAAACGAACTTAAAGTACACAGGAGCATTACAGATTAATATCATCCTTGTAAAAAAATCTTAACAAACCGCCCATCAAATATCAACTAATTTTAAAGTAACAGCCCCACTTATTGACAGTGGCCTAATAATTGACGAAGACATACGGAAATGTACGAGAAACACGAGAGAAAATTATGTCAACCACCGGTATATAAATAATACTCTGCGTGTGTCAAACACTGGTACGGGGTACCTTATAAATTCTGTTAAATGGGTTTCTCAACGAAATTTTGACTTTTGATGAATTACTAAAAAATAGTGCTATGTACAATAAACAACAAACTTAGCTGACCATTAAACAGGGAACTGAGAGAAATTGTCTATGCTCGAAAGGGATAGATAAATCAACTTCATAGTCCATACTGTATGCCTCCCTTTCAGAAAATGGCACTTTCTCACAGTTCCGTTGTTAATGGTGACTATATGTGTCTTCGATTGTTACATATAACAGAGATTGTCAAATGTTCCCCGTTTAAAGTTGAATTTCCCTTGTTAGAATTCTTGAAGTGTAGGGTAAGCGGTCCGATTGAGTTACTTCCACTGAATTCTAGTTAAATGTCCGATTGTTAGTTTGTTTGTTGTGCCGATGGCACCGGGGGGCCGAGGAGTATTCTCAGTAATGAAACTGTCATCTTTGGTTATACTTTTTTTTAACTTTGTCGGTGTTTCGGCCAGTTGTAAGCGTTAAGCGGCATTAAGTAAAAGCAAAGGGGAAAAAGACTAATGATTTCACGAAATGTTTTGTTGTGGGTGTTTGGTTCATGTTTGGTCCACTTTGGTGATGATTGTTACTTTAACAATCAATTAATTCTTTATCTAATCACGTTATCATAGAGTAGCAGGAAAACATCTTGCAAACTGCACACCAATTAGGTTATCAAACGAATCAATTAGTTCACAAAATCAATTCGAATCAAAACTAATCAATTCAGAAGCTGCAAAAGATAAAACTACTGCCAACGGTAGCTAAAATACTTTCATACGTAAAATGATGCAAAACAAACGCCAGAAAAACCTGCAAAGGAAAGATGCATAATGCGTTAGACCATAACCTAGGTATCAGGAATTCATGAGTCAACTTGCTACTTGCTTCCATCACTTTCTTTAACAATAAGTTAAAGCAAGGTAGCATGAGTACTTTAAGTTGAGAATAATAATAAATATGAACTTATGACGGGTGTTGAATGTGCTACCGTCCGGGACGCCGACCACAGCTCATAAAAAACCGCAACATATATTTTTAGACCTCAAAGGGCTGCAGGAAATATTTATAAAATATAAATATAAAAAGTTCCTGTAGGTACATCTAGTCTTAAAGTGATTCTATTCATTATTTTTTTTTATTTAAGCACCTAGACGTTTTGCTTATGTCACACAGACGCAGCTCTTTTTGGCGCGTGCACTGCTCTGGTTTCTCGGCGTAGCAAGGTAATTTGTTCCTGTTTGTTGATATGGATCTCCACAAAGTACCTCCAAAGTATCTATTAATTACCACCCTAGCGTTCAAAAGCATTTCATTCCAAGCTATGCAAAGCAAGCTAACTTAAGTCTTCGATAACTAAGTAATAAGACTCATCTACATAATTATAACCGTGCCGTTATAACGGCACAGGTATGGGAGACACAATAACGTGTCTGCGCCCGCGCCGGGCTCAACTGGTCGCGCGAGGTCACGACAAGGACGAGCAAGAACTGAACATGTCGCGACTTGTCTTGTCCGAGATGGTAACGGCCCTAATTGGAAATAACCTTTTTATGAGAGCTTTGATCGGATATGGAGAATTGATACAGTTGACTGTATTGAAAAAAAGAGACGCCAAAGAAACCAATAGTTACAATACTAATACCCTTAAAGGCTGTCTTCAGCCATTACATTATCAAAACGCATTATACGACGTGAGTCTTTTTTTATCTCTTGACCTTTTTATGTAATGGAAATAAGAGGTTAACGAGCTTGCGGTCACCCGATGGCAATCACCGTCACCCAATAAGCCAGCAACCCTAAAAGAATTGCTGATCAGTGGTCGGCCTTTAGGTCCTCTCCCTTCCCGTGGGCCTCCTATCTGACTAATCTAATAAGATTTGGGAGAAGAAGTGAAGCTTCAGTGAAGTTTTCAAACGGTAATCTATTAAGTAAAGATAGCATAGATGGCCATTATATAGCTTTAGGGGATACTGGAAGAAGACGCTTAGCAGTGGAGTCCGAGGCCCAGCGATGGGAAAGCTAACTGCGGCCAAAAGTCTAAATTTTGGCAGTCTCACGATTTTTAGCCAAAGATTCAATATCCCGCGCGGATAGGCTCGACACTACCACTTGTCGAGGAATACTATTGTAAACTGAATTAAAGCTAAGTAATAAAAACTACTGATAATTTACGTTTTGCTATGATATCCTGCTTTCGAGAAAACCCCTCAATGCCTTAAAAATTCTGGCAACGCTGAGCTACCCTCACTGACCGTCTGCCCTTCATCTGCTAGTTATATATTCTTCATTCAGTTCCTGAACCGTCTATCCGTTCATTCAGTTAACTTTAAAACATGTAAGTTATATACATAAGTATAATTTACAATACAAAACAAGTTTTAGCGCAACTAAATGTCATTGCCCATTGCAAGTCAAAGATTTTTTGCTCTACCACCCAACCAGTTTAACTAGACCCTTTCGTACAAAACTCATTTAGTTATCCCATCTTCAAAGACAATGTTATCTTCACATTAGCATAATTATAGTAATTAAAACGAGCTTTGTATTGTATATTTTTCTAAATTACTGTTTTAAGTAGAGTCACGTTGTTTCTTTAATGTTTTTGTACTGTACTATGGAAATTCCAGTTTGTTGTTAGAGGTCTTGTTAGGCTGGTTGGCGGATAGAGGCGAATGGACGACCTTGCCGTGAGATAGAATCATCAAGCGAACAGAGTTAAGACTTAAATGTAATGCTATTTGTTGATGGTACTGTCGGCGTCAGAAATAGCTGAATATTTTAGTACCTTGTCGCTGTAGTAATGCGACAAATTGGAGCAATACTCGTTTCTTATGTTACTATGACATGGTCCTTAAGTGTTTAGCTCCTTCTGAGGCCGACTGTACTAATAAACAAGTAAAATTGGGCTTGACACTTGTAACTACCAGAGTAGGTATGACGTACAGTCGCTGACAGTAATTGGTAAGCCACCACAGAACCGTGTCGCAATTATTTTGCCAATCTATAGCCACGTGTTAGTGTCACTGTGACAAGGTTCCATACAGGCTCAACGATGAAGTCCGTGAGTGTACCAGTGCTTGAAATGCGTCAGACCGTTTTTACCAGTAGTTGACATCATTGTATCTGGTTTTAACTCCTGTATTTCTGCATCTTTTCGTCAATTACTATGTCACTGTCAATATAGGACGCTACCTTAGAGATGTCAAAGAAATACTATAAACGGTTACCTAAGTATAAAAATCATGCATAAATCATTCTTTTGAAAATCATTTACCGCCCATCATAAACAATGAATAAAATAATTGTAGAATGTTGGCGGTAGGTGGGATTAAAGAAAAATGTTTTAGTTTGTCAGTAGGTACGCCATTCGTTCAAGTAGCGGACGGTCGTACTGTTCGATCTTGATGATGCCTCGTTTAGAGGCGAAACGCGCGTCGATCGTGTAGTTTTAGTGTTTAGTGGTGGTGGTGTGTAGTTGAGTCTGTGTGATATATGTTGTTTCGTGTGGAAGCGGAGGAGGGTGGGTTTTTGCATGAATATATATGTGTCGCACAGACGGAGCTATTTTGCACGAGCCCGGCACTAGTTTCGCGGAGTAGCAAGGTAATTTGTTCCAGTTTGTTGATATGGACCTCCGCAAAGTAACGCCTGAATCTATTAATTATTAACAATGCTTTTTTTTATATTCTTGCCAAAGATTTTTCTGACAACTCTATACCAAAAGCTTCATTCAGTGGGCTGAAGAAAATGTTGTTGTTTCGAAACATAACCTCTTTATTACATAACTCTATCCCTGCGTAAGCCTCTAAGACACACTTATAAACCTCCAACCCTAATCCCTATCAAGAAAAAATAAATAAATTGTAATTCCCGCCCTTTTTGCGTGTCAACCTGCGCTGCCATTTAAAAAAAAAACTAGCCGTCATTTGACATTTTGGCACTGGCTTTCATACGGTTAAGCACTAATGTAGGGGAGATGGTCATCTGATACGTAGTATCTCTTAGTAGTCTGTGCTTTGAATCCCACCCCGGCGCAGTTCATCAACAACAATGTTGTTGATGATGATCTAGTATCGCATTTTTGCTTTGTAAAATCATTTTTTTTTTTGTGTATTAACTACAAATTTACGGTTTTTGGTTTTATTATTTCATTTGTGCTGTGACACCTAGCTTCTTGCCAAATTTCATAGTTCTAGGTCAACGGGAAATACCCCATAGGTTTTTGAGTGCCCTGCGAATGTATTAAACATGCAGCATAAACGACCGTATCTTTTGATTCTGTGGACTTAAAAGTTTGTTTTTTTCACGGCTCTAAGGGACTGTAGACTTAAGTATTTGAAATTAATTTCAACTCAATACCTCCATGCATTCTTGAGAAAAATGGTCTTGACAGACAGACAGACATACGGACAACAAAGTGATTCTATAAGGTTCCGTTTTTCCTTTTGAGGTATGGAACCCTAAAAACGTAGTTCTAAAGAATAACTACAACATAGGTACTCAAAAACATCTACAGGTTAAGGTTTAGAGGGTGGGAAACGTTATCGCCGTTTGTATGGAGAGCGCTGGATACACACTAGTCCTAGTACACACAAAAGAAACGCCTCAAGTAGCATTCATGTCAAAAAAACAACTGCAACACTCACTGAAGACCGTGCAGCACAATACACCAAAACAATTGCCATCCGTTATCACACATAATGGCAAACTGTCACAAAACAAAATGGTTTTTGTGCCAAAACTTACTATCCTTATAATTTTACAAACTTTAGAAAGCAGACGGGTAAAACTAGAACTAATTTATCTACGTATAAACTCTACGTTTACTGCGGATAATGGCGCCACTCGGAACTGCATAAATAACTTTGTGCTACACAGTCCTAAAACACAGGTGAACGAATTGCACCGTTACGCTTTTCGGTCGCTTAGAACCTTGCCGCTGTGAAAAATTAGAAGCATTCGTTTGAGTTTGAACGAACGAATCCTAGACGCAAATACGACAAGGGACTATATTGTAGCGTGATTCTACAATAGAAGGCTTACCTCAATAGAGTTATTTACGATGCATCCTAATATCACGCGTACAATCTTTTGCCGTTGTTTAAGACACCGAAATTGTAATTTAGCCTTTATTGTAAAGTAATAAGGAGTGATACCTGGAAAAAACCTTTTTTTAATGATAAATGGATTTGTCAAGCTTTAGTTTTTGACGCAACATCGAGGGCTGCGAACAGTGAAACTAATTTCGTAACAGGTTGTTACTTGTTATGGTATACTTTTGGTTTCAACGAGCAGGTAGACAAACTGCAATCAGAATACAGTAGTGGGTGGTAAAATTATTACGGCATCCGATAACAAATGAGTCGTCATTTTAAATCGACTCTTAAAACAACTATGTATTTTTAACGAATTACTTCCCGCTATGCGAGCGGAATTTTCCACTTCCTGGCCAGGGAAGACGTAAAATTGTGTACACACCTTTGGCTCGTGCGATAAGTTCCTGCGATCTGAGACATTCTTTATTTCACCATATCTTATAGGTCTCATACCATATGGTGGTCACGCACCATATGGTATGAGACCTCTTACGCAGTCTTCTTGAATTCAAAGAAGGAAGTTGCGGATGGTAGGACCTTGTGCAAGGTCCGTCCGGATCGCTACCACCATCTTGCTCGCTAATCAACAGTGCTTGCACTGTTGTGTTCCAGCGTGGAGAGCAAGACAGCCGGTGTAATTACTGGCACAAGAAGTATTCCATCTTAGCCCTCTGGCTTGGCAACGCATCTGCAATCTCTTCGATGCTGCGGGTCTATAGGCGATGGTGTACACTTACCATCAGTGGCCCGTTTCACGAAGCTACAAGTTACAATTTTACAAGTCTAAACCGGCAACATTGGTCATTATGCCCATTGCCATTGGTCATTATTGACCAATGTTGCCGGCTTAGACTTGTAAAATTGTAACTTGTAGCTTAGTGAAACGGGCCACAGGTGACCCATTTGCTTGTTTGCCTTCCTATTTCATAAAAAAAAAGTAAAAAACTGTGGGCAGAAAACGTCAGAATAACGTCAAATGTGCTGACTTTTTGCATTTAACACCTGACAGTTCAACGAACCATCCATCTCGATATGCAAACAAGGCCATATCATGTAAGACAATCATTATAGTAAAGGTGCGCAACGACAGGGTGAGATTTAACTCATTTCACATTCGATGCACAGCTGCGCGCGCGCATCTGCACAAGGTGCGCCTGCACGAGCCTTTATAACACCAACTTAAGTATGCAGCTATTTTGTATCAGGTTATTTGTAAGCTGGGTGTAGAGATAACATGGTTTCGTTATAGGTACTTGTCTTATAGTGGGTAGTGGACCACTTTTTTTTGTTTAAGAGCTTTCTTTGGGCAGCTGGCACTTACTGTGGAATTCATACATATTGAAAGTTAACTGATACCATTAGGTACTAAGTATTGTTGTCATTAAGGTGAAAAATTCCAATTTTCAAGAACATCCTACTAACGTTGTCTTTAACGTAGGTAGCAAAGTTTCAGAATCAGAATCAGAATCAGAAAAAATGTTTATTGTAGAACATAGGTAGGCTGTAAGATACAGAGTTGTTAAACGCATTTTATGTTCATCTATGTCTTGCCAATGGGCATTACAAAACATTAGGTAAACATACATATAGAATTAATGTCACATGCCGTTGAAAAAATAACATACAATTGATGATAATTACAATTAAAAAAAAATTATTTATAATCAATCCAAATTAAAGTTATAACAATGAAATAAATTATGAGTCACATTTAAAATAGTCATTTAGGTTAAATATTACACAAAGTTGTCATTCAAGTAATCAGAAATAGAATAATAGATTTATGAATAAGTAATGTCAGCAATTCCTGTTTAAAACGTTTACTAGTGCTTTTTTTAATATTTTAATAACAATAACATATACACACATTTTATAGCATCGTTTAACCTGCAAGTGCGATTTATGAATCTCACCGGGTGACTAAAGCTCACCAAAATAGACGATTTTCATTAAGGTTCGGCCATTTTGGTGAGCTCTAGTCACCCGGTGATATTCAAAAATTGCACCCTTGGACTAGATTTGTCTCGATGCTTCGAAAACCAGAAAACCAGTAATTATGAAACCAGTACTCAAATAACTCCTTCATAAGAGATTGAATTAAGAATGAGGAGCTCCGCAAAAGAACCCAAAGTCACCAACATACTCGTAGCTTTGCGAACAAACCTTAAATGGCAGTCCTGTACTTTGCTCGTAGGTCCAATGGCCGTTGGAGCGGAAAGGTTCTCGAGAGGAGACCGCATATCGGAAGACGAAGTGTTGGTAGGCCTCCCAAATGGTGGAATGGTCTGGTGAGGATCGTGGAATACCAATGGATGCGAGGAGCACAAGACCGACCACTGTAGAGTAGTCGTGGAAGGCCTACCTATGCCTAGAAGTGAGCGTCTTCCGATTGATATGATGACGTTAAGCAACACGAAAAAAAACACAGTTATATTTTAAAGTTAACTTATTCAAATGCGTTAATTCCCTTTTAAACTCGAGTTCAACTTCGCGTTCAAAGAAACAAGAAATAACTGACGCGCAGCGAGCCGTGTTAACGCAGACGTAATCAAATTACCATCAATTCTATGTTTACTGAACTATTGTTATCGTTATATCTCCTTGATAAATAAAAGGAAAAAAGAATAGCTTCGTATTTGAATATTATTAAGTCGGGATATTTAAAAACCGTTTTGGATTCGAAGGGGAGCAAGCCCACTGTCTAATCTCCAAGGCATCTACAAGTATGGAGCTTTTATGAAATACTGTATAACTTTAACACCAATTTTCCACTCAAAGTTTAGAGGCAACTTACCTGTGAACACTCACGTAACCTTCTTTTTTTTTTTTCTTATGAAATAGGAAGGCAAACAAGCAAGTGGGTCACCTGATGGTAAGTGATCACCACAGCCTATAGACACCCGCAACACCAAGAAGATTGCAGATGCGTTGCCAACCCAGAGGGCTAAGACGGAATACCTCTTGTGCCAGTTAATGACACCGGCTGTCTTGCTCTCCACGCCGGAACACAACAGTGCAAGCGCACTACTGCTTAGCGGCAGGATTAGCGAGCGAGACGGTGGTAGTGATCCGGACGGACCTTGCAGAAAGTCCTACCACCCGCAAAAGAGCTATACTCTCTCATCGTCCAAATAATCCCCATGTTTCTCTATTCCCTGCCTTCGGGAGGTCAAAGAGAAGGCAGCGAATAGAGAAGCATATCTGCATATATGCTCAAACGATGAGAGAGTATAGCTTCAAGATGTGACAGTGTCCTCAGGTAGGTATCTGTTCGCAGGTAGAACAGTCGCTCCTAACTGGAAGAAATACCTTAAAGAAATAAGTTCGTCTTTGTACGTCACTGTATCCCTTTTTGGTTGTGGTAGAGCTTCACTAATGCCATTTGCTGATCCGGCTCGACCGGAGTAGTACACGCTCTCACAGAACCCCGGCGTGAAATAGTAGCTTGTTACTGCGTTACGTACGGTGAGCGAGAATTTTGGATACCCACAGGGAAAGATGATGAGTATTTTACAACATGTTTCTTCAAACCACCAACAAATCACATCTAAAATTATGTTAATACCTATGTCGATAGCTAAAGGAATAAAGCTATTATATCCCGAATATAACATTAATCCAGGATATTTATCCCAAACCAAATTATGTTCCCATACACTGGGAAGCATTATAAGCAAGGACAGAAGTTTATTTTACCATAATACACTTAGCATCAATAAATAACTATGCATAGCAACAAAGGTCAAGATATATTCCGGCGCACAGACGGACTGAACTCAAAATTCAATTGAATTATTCATTACGGACAGACAGGGGCACGGTGGTAAGGAAATTTCAGACGAGATAGGTGATAAATGGGGCTAGTTTTGTGATCTATTTATTTATATTTCATATTTGGATTATGTTAGGTATTATATACTTATGTGTCAGGTGTGTTCATTTCAATATCCATTGAAAGTAAAGTTTTGTAGGTAAGTACGAATTTGAGAATTGATTCCTTCTTAGCTATATTCTTGATTAGGTCTTTTTTATAAAATGGGAAGGCAAACAAGCAAGTGGTCACCTGATACGATTGTAATGTGATTTTAATTTGACGATGATTTGAATTTTGCTTTGTTTTCATTTTGATTTAGTTTTAATTTAATTTTGACTTTTTATAATTTGCATGAATTTATTGACTTTTAATTAAATATATTGTATGCTGCGTGATGTTCGTAACTTTAAATGAATGTACTTAATTTTATTAGATTTAGTGTAATTGCAGTGCCCTTACAGGGTTTATGTTGGAACATGTTTAATTTTTAAGATCTTTGTAAAACCACATAAAGCAATAAATATTATGATTATGATTATGATGATGGTAAGTGATCACCATCGCCTATAGACGCCCGCTACACCAAGTAGATTGCAGTTGCGTTGCCAACCCAGAGGGCTATGATGGAATACCTGTTGCGCCGGTAATGTCACCGGCTGTCTTGCTCTCCACGCCGGAACACATCTGTGCGAGCACTGCTGCTTAGCGGCAGAATTAGCGAGATTTCTTCTTCGCCATATTCCTGATTGGACAGATTCTTAATAAAACGGATTCTGATTAGCCATGTTCTTGTTTAGACACTTTCTGTTTTTGCCAGACACGTATCTATGTTTATAATAAAATAATATTGACGACGACCTGTATGGCACAGTGGCACATGTGTCTGCTTCCTGTGCAAGGGGTCCCGGGTTCAAATCCTGGTATGGGCAAATATTTGTGTGACGAACACGAATGTTTGTACCTGAGTCATGGATGTTATTTGTATTTAAGTATGTATTTATCTATATATAAGTATGTTTATCCGTTGTCTAGTACCCATAACACAAGGTTTGCTTAGCTTGGGACTAGGGCAATTGGTGTAAATTGTCCCAAGATATTTATTTATTTATTTATTTGTTTATTTATAACTGGTACTATTATTACCTTGGAGATTATTAACTTTAATGCATTATGACTATGACTGTTATGGCTTTTGATAAATATGACCCGCGAAAATTATCATTCCAATTTATACTATTCAAAATTATAACTTTTAACATTATGACTCGTACAAATTATGATAAAAACGTTATGGACTATAAAAATCGAAATTTAAACTTTATGGCAGTCAAAATACGAGTACTTCTAGATAAAATGTATTGCAATTTCCAAAAGAAATATCAAACTATGACACTCCTCATTTTTGATTTAAGAGTTAAAAATAATGTTGTCATTTTCTTTTCTTACATCCCCATTGAGCCTTAAATAATTAATATGATCGATGAATCCATCTTGATCTAAAGTGACGTGGTTATACACCTTTTTTGAATTTGGAAAGAATCAGATGATAATTTCAATAGCAACACTAAATGATCGACACTACTCACATTAAAGCACTTTATTCATCGTAACTACGTTATTTTTCATAAGAGATCTACGATAAATTGTACATTATATCAAGTGTAACAATAGTGGTAATATATTAAGGAGAATACATCAAATTGTCACATAATGCTTTACGGTGCGCGTGCGCTGTCTCTAGGGTTGTCAGAATAATTTAGGATTAAATAATATATTAAATTGTTTGAGCGGAAAATTGAGAAATTCAACTATTTTGACCACAACGCCATCCGTGAGATATTTAAGAATTTTGTTCAAGGAAAAATAGTAACCGGAAACGTGAACAAATCTGCAAAGAAATTCATACTAAATGAAAATGGAATGCGATAAAAAAATGGTTATTCCAATCAAATATTACAGAAAACTATAAATTAAGGGCCAAATTGTTTTTAACTTTCATGACTTTTACACATTCCTAGTTTTAGTCTAACGGGATTTTACCGCGATTTTACATTCTTCATAAGTAAATTAACATTTCGACCGTGATGTTACGACTGGGGGCACGAGTAGACTGTCCACTCGTGGCCATTGCCTTTACCGCCAATTGCATGGAGAGCGCTGTTTTCCATAATTCTTTTAACAAAATATCTGCCAGTGCCACTGACTGCGTAATTTAAATTTTCTATGACTTTGTAAAAAGCTGAACAGCTGTTATCATTTTATTGCTTCCTCGTGCCAACCCTACCGTATCGGAGGTAATCATAATCCATCATGCTTACTGGTGTGCTTTATCGGAGCGAGGTTAAAAAAGCGGAGTCAAAGGGTCATATTATTGCCTTGTGTGCTGATGAACTGTACTAGCACAAGTGGCAGCGACTTTTCTAATGGAAAATAGAAGCAAACGAGAATGCAGGTCACTTGATAGCAAAATCGAAATATCTTTATTACAAAAATCTGACATTCATAACATCAATGACAGATTTTTGATGCCACATTAGGGCTAAAGACGGACGCGACTCGCCTGATGGTAAGGCATTACCGCCGTCTATGGACTTTTGCAACTCCAGGGTGTTCACGTGCTCGTTGGCGACCCTGAAAGAACTTTTTGAAGACCCCCATGCTTCGATGCATTTACGTTATCCTCTCTCTTTTCTCAAAGGTTAGCTGAAAGAGATCCCTTTAAGAAATAAGTTCGCCTTGGTACCGCTGCGTACTTCTGTGTATACGTAAATAATTAGATCATAAAGAGTTTTCATACATGTAAACATATAAATTTATAATGGGGTTTCAGGAGGGACATAGGCTATGTTTTTCACACGTGTAAAACCGCGGCTAAAGTGAGTTATAAAGAACAAAAGAGAAGACGTTTGTTTAATAAGTATTCCAAATACAAATATTTCGACTTTCCCATCGCTCCGTTTCACAATAAAGTGACATGTGACCTGTGACGTCACCCTGATTTACAACCGATATGTAGATTACGGCGGGACTAAGCTGACAGGAATGTAATGTACGGACAAAGAACAACGGCTTGAGATAGACAGTGACCTCACAAGTTAGATTAAATATTTGATTATTAATACATTCGGGAACCATATTTTTACATCTCTATGTATAAGTTCTTTGGGGACCATATACATCCTGATCAATATTAACCAGTACCAGTTAGTTCAATATGCTTAAAGCTTGGCTGTGCTATTTATTGTTATCTATTTTTCTTTGATTCTTATTCTATATGTTAAATACTTACTTTAGACTTCAAATTTCTCTGTAATTTTGTTTTAAAAAGAGCAGAAAAAAGGGATAAGCTGCTCAAGCTGCTGAGTTTCTTGCGGCGCGTCTTTTGAGCAGAATCTCCTATTTTCCAAGGTGATGGTAGACTCAGACATGTGAAAGACCCTTTGTGGCCTAGGTACTTAAAAAATATATTTTATTTATTTTTTGTTTTCAAAGTTACGAAAAACACTTTTGAACCCGAGGGGTGAAAATGAGCATTTTTGATTTACCATCAAATGTCGTAATACATAGGTAATTTAATCGAATCCATTGAAATGATATCAAAGTGAATCGCACTGTATATGCGGTGTGGGAGGCGGGAATTAGGAATTTTCGATTTTTTTTATTTATCGTGACTTGGTGTGGTTTTTGTCAATTTGAGTGGTTTTACGACAGTAAAATAATGTTTCTTAAGGCACTATGTTTTATTATAATATTCTTAAGACACTGCTAATTAACCTGCTTAAAAACAAAGAGGAGGTTCTACAATTCAGTTTTTATTTCACTTTAAGAACCGAATCGAAATCTTGTATTCAGCAAGAACACACATTAAAGATAATTAATAATAAAAAAAATACAGTTACTGGCCTTTTCAAACGCAAATATCACACTTATATGAAATTCATATCCCACTTCAAATTTTAATCTTTGCCGGTCAACAATAGGAACTTTCACCCTATGCGCGAGCGCAAACAAAACTTACGTGAGAAAGCTGGAGATAAAAGCTCAAATGACCGTTAACGTACCGAAAGTCTTAAGTTCTATGAACTTGGGGATTATTTGGGTTATCTTTATACATCTTGAAATGGAATTAAAACTCAATGGGTAACTGTCAAGTCATGATGAACACACGTAATAAAGACAAAAAGGCTATGTGAAGGAAACCCTTGTTTAATTTTCGTTTATTTAATAGTACATTATACCCTAAGGCGGTAAAATAATGAAAGTCTCAATATCGGAGCTACTGAATCAAAGGTAGTTGAGTCTGTGTGATATAGATATATGTTGTTTTATTTGGAAGCGGGGAAGATGGTATTTTGCATGAAAAATGCAATTATACATACATAGCCTCATAGCCCATAGTCAAGCTTCAAATCAGAGCTACCATTTCAATTTAAAATTCAGAACACACTCACAGTTTATCATTACATTTTTCAATACAAACATTGCAATGCTAGCAAATACTTATATTTTTTTGTTTAAGAGCTGTTAAATCTACTTATAAACTACTAGCAGACGCGCGCGACTTCGTTCACGTAAAATTAGTAGCCTATATCCAACCGGAATAGTGTAGCTTTCTATCTGTGAAAGAATTTTTTAAATCGGTTCATTAGTTCCAGAGATCACCCACTACATACAAACAAACTAACAAACAAAATTTACCTCTTTATTATATTAGTGTAGAAAAAAGGTCAACTACCTTGAGAACAACTTCACCCAAGCATTAGGTATTCAAAAGATCCGAAAGAATTTATCATATAAAAAACCTATTATAATTAAAAGCCCAGATGTCACATGACTTATTCAAGCGAGACGGCATGCCTTCACGAAGCTCTTTGTTTACAGCTAGTTTACATGAAAAAGGGACCCATTTCAAACCCCTAAAACAAGCGGTTTCCAAACTTTTAGATGTCGTGACACCACGGAATGAAAACTTATACGTGTTGATGCAGGGTACACAAAATGCACTGAAAAAACAGCTTTGTTACACGTAACCAAAGTTTGTTTAGCTATTACACAAAAAAGTGATTACCGAACTATTTGTTACACCTTACCTAACTCTTGATTTGTAAATAAATCATCAAATTTTTATCAGTAGCAAATAGTTTTGCTAATTTAAATGAACTTTGATTACCATTAACCAAAATCACGAGTAACCAAACTAGTTGGGTTCCCCCTTTTTTTCGTGTATAAGCTGCAGAATTTCTTCCGCTGCTACTTCTCGGCATAACCGCTAGATGGCCTACTTGGAAAATATTTTTTTCATTCTCATAACTAATGACATTTTGTAAAATTTTACCCAATGATATTATAATACATGGATGTACAGTGTCATACGAAATGACAGCAGAAAAACGGCCCGATATAAGAATACAGGTTGCCACCAATGTCACAAATGCAAATTATTACTTTACCATTTGTAGTCATTGGATTTACAACTTTACGTTACTGCATAAAATAATAATTTATTAAGTTTCGGTGCAAATAGGTTTTTTTACAAATAATTGTATTGACAGCAGCGCCATCGGTCCGACAGACTGACAGCGCGAGCGATTGTCGATTTGTTGCACTTTTGTTCAACATTTGACACGGCCATATTTTAAACGCTGACTAGAAGTTCATTACTTATAGGTCAGTGATTGTACCTAAACCTTCCCCCACTATGACCTTACGCATTAAATGAGCCATTTTTTACATCAGCTGCATGGCGGCCAACCATATCTGTGCACTAACTAGATTGAGTGTTCTAAACCATCACATTATTCCACAGTTCTGGCACCTCACCTCAATAGCTCGGTCTCGCTTTTACTTCCAGAAGGCCCCATAATGTCGTGCGCCCTGTTGCATGCATGGTGAGCACGCGAGCGTTCTAATGTGCTATGCTAGTGTAACCTATATTTCAAAGATGGCGACTAACATTTTGAGCATCACTGACTCATACGTTCAATACGACCATAGACAAAATATTGTATGAATATAGTCAAATTGGGCTTAAAGGGGGTCAGTGATCTATCCGTCCACAGTTTAGGGGTGGGAAAGGTGGTGATGAGTGGGAAATGAATAAAGCGAAGAGTGATGAGTGATGACGAGAATAAGTAAGTATTCGAGTATTTAATACGGCACGACAAAAATGGTATCATAAAGTTAAATGCAGAAAGAAGGTTCAAAGGAAAACGTTTCCATATGTACCTATGAACTTGTGCAAGGACCGTCCGGATAGCTACCACCATCTTGCTCGTTAATCCTGCCGCTAAGCAGTAGTGCTTGCACTGTTGTTCCGGTGTGGAGAGCAAGACAGCTGGTGCAATTACTGGCACAACATGTATTCCGTCTTAGCCTTCTAGGTTGGCAACGCATCTGCAATCATCTGGGTGTTGCGGCGGTGATCGGCCGGTGGTGATCACTAACCATCAGATGACCTACTTGCTTGTTTTCCTTACTATTTTATTAAAAAATGCTGTTGGTTCTCCTACACATGACAATAAAAAAAATCACATTTGACCACTGATAAGTAAAATCTCTTGAGGTTTTTTGAAGGTGAGCACCAAGATGCTATGTATGCGCCCGCGCATCACTATTACACTGGTTAATCTATGATTTGACCTGAGAAAGGACGCAAGAATGTGATCTTCGGTGAATAGATGTCCGATATGAGGGATAGCGTGTGTTTGTTTGTTCGTTCGTAGATGAGAAACTTGATATGGTATTCAGATTATAATGTGTTAGACGCTTGGGTTAATTATTATTAATCAAATAATCGTATTGTTGAGTGTGATTATTAATCAATCTCATGAGTGAGCATCTCAGACAATAATAGTACAATTCAAAAGTATTTTTAAAATAAGACAGACCACAAATACATCTCACTTGTTATATTGTTTTACTATTCAATAATCTGCACTTACGGACAAAAATATATAATATTTTATATAATTATGTATTTCATGTAGTAAAATGTTATACCATATATTTAAATATAGTATATACAAAAGGAGCAAATAAATAAAAGAAATTACTTAATTATGATGCTTTTTTTCATACATCTTTGCTTAAAAAATGAGCAAGAAAAGTAAAAAATTAAATATCTTCAATAAAAATAAACTTAAAGGCCCTTTTTCAAAGCAAGATTAAATGACACGGATATTAAAATTTAAATCAAAATAATGGGCATACAAAGGAAATCCGATCTTTTACAATAAAACTAGTCTCTATTGAACTGTTTTACGTCTGTCTATGCACCCTCTGACAGGCCAAAGAAGCGTAATGAAGCTTTTTGTTGGTTTGTCAGTCGGTCACGCGTAAAATAGTCCTGTGAATATTACAGTTTGTTTATGGGATTTAATTTTTTTTTAAGAAACAGGGGCTAAGCGTAATGGAGTCACCTAAGGGAATAAAGGAATCAGCAAAAAGCACTTGTTCATTAATAATATTAAAGTCAAAATGTATCATTGTTAATCCTAAAGTACCTACTGGATATTTTTTTAGTCAATCATAGGATTTTGGAAGAAAATGTCAACCATGGAAGTAACATGAAAATTACCCTCGATTAAATGACCAAACCTTATTTTTTAAGAAATAGGAAGGCAAAGATGCTAGTGGGTCACCTAATACACCCGCAACATCGAAGACATTGCTAACCCAGAGGGCTAAGATGGAATACCTCTTGTGCCAGTAATTACATCGACTGTCTTGCTCTCCACGCCGGAACACAACAGTGCAAGCACTGCTGCTTGGCGGCAGGATTAGCAAGCAAGATGGTGGTAGCGATCCGGACGGACCTTGCACTAAGTCCTACCACCCGCAAAAACTCATTTAATATACACTTTTAATTTTATTAGCTTTTTTTCTCGCTGTCCCGCGTCAAAATGCTTTGCCCCGTTTTTTACCCGACTACGGCAAAGCCAAAAGGAAGGGTTATGTTTTTTATATAATTTGAGTACCTACATAATTTGTTACCTTTTGTTTTTTTTCTTCTAAACTGTATGTAACTTTGATTGTGTGTGCTATGCTAACAAACAAACAAATAAACGTTTTATCTATCTATCTTCTATCTATCTACATGTCCCGAGTTAATGAAAAAAAAAACCTAGTTATAAAATACATGCATATCAAAAAATGCCCACGAAAAACATACGATCAGTGAACCCAAAGGGCCAACATATTATTATCAGGTCAAACAGCACGCGTTTCTATTGCTCAAGTTTGTAAACATCTTAACTACTGGATTATTTTAGAATCGGTAATTAAATAGGTTCATGAGATATTAAGCAAATAAACATGGTGTAGTTTATTTGGCGATTAGAGAACGATTAGCAAACAGGGCAATACATCTCCGATCGATATCCAGTTCTTGTTAAAAAGAAATATTACTCAATACACGCAGGTCTAACTGAATTCCGGGGCCACAATATAGCCATGGTTTTTTTATGTTGTCACTATGCCTTAGAACAAGATTTGCATGTTTGATTTTTTTTTATTTAAAAATATTGACGCTTTTTTTTTGTATGAAACTCCTAAAATGCAAATATTGTTAAATCTATGAAGAATATTAAATACAAGTACATATAGGTTAAGGTTTAGAGGGTGGAAAACGTTATCGCCGTTTGTATGAAGAGCGCTTTCTGAGACTGGGTGGAAAACCCCATAAAACGTGGAATTTATGAAATAGTGCCACTTCTTCTGATTTTTATTCAAGCTAAGCATGTTTTAGTTATATAGCTACCTAATCCGTACAGTAAGTGAACTGATTCGATCTATCTATCACAATCAGCTCTCGCGCACACTTGCCGGTTCTCACGACCTGCGCTCGCGCACCCGGGAGCACGCACACAGGAGCGAAACGGACACGTCTTTTATTTAAATACACGTTTTCTTTTATTCCATTTTTATAGCATTAATCACAAGTCCTAACAAAGCGGTGGTTATAGTAAGGACACTATTGGAAGTTACTGATTTCATGCTTGTTAAAGAAATACTTAATTGTTAATATTTTTATCAGAACTAATATTCTTTTTATTACTGAGGGGAGCACGGCATCATGAGAAATAGGCACCTTACGATTAGTCGATCGGAATGAAATGGTGTCAACCACTTTATTCAGTTAAACATTTTAGGGAGATATCTCACATTGCCTAGGTTATCCTGTAATGTTGGATGTTTGTTGTGATCAATGTTCTACAGCATTAATCACAGAGATCGAGTTGAACCTTTCAAAACAAACACAAAAACATTGATTCATTCTATACTAAACAAACCATTTTAATGCACATTATTAATTTCACCGAAACAGGGTCAAAAATAAATAAACTTAATATACCTATCTGTCCAATCCAGATACTTCACCATGAAGTAGATGGTCAGTTTTATGGAACTTAGTAGCCAGACATGTTCATATTAAAATACTGAATATTATTTACACCAGCATAAACTGTACTTATTAACATTAGCATGATAGCTTACAATGCTCACCCAACGCCATCTATCCGCCTTACTTTGAACTAACATCATGTCCATTGTCCGTTATGCTCCATAGCACAAAAGGTGCGACTGAAACGAGCGATATCCAAGTGAACCGGTGTGCTAACGCCGACGTGTTAGAAAGAGACAGAGTTACACAGAAACAGTAAGACGGAACGGGACGGCGGTATCGTCGCGTGACCGGTTAGCATTGCAAGGTCGTTGTAAAAGGTGAGTGACACTAAATGCGCTTGCGCATTGGTCGGGTGCGCGTCAACCGCAGTGTCTCGTGAGTCATGTCTTGAGGCTGTAGCGCGAGGCAGGTGTTCCGGCGTGGAGAGCAAGACAGCCGGTGTAATTACTGGCACAAGAGGTATTCCATCTTAGCCCTCTGGGTTGGCAACGCATCTGCACTCTCTTTGTTGTTGCAGGTGTCTATAGGCGGTGGTGATCACTTACCATCAGGTGACCCACTTGCTTGTTTGCCTTCCTATGTTGTATTAAAAAAAAGGCAGGTACTGAGTCAGGTGCTTTATTGATCGTTTGTATGGATCAGGCTTGAGTGCCGCTTACCAGGTCAGGACTGTATGTGTGCCTGGTCTTCGAGCAATGATTTACTTGTTAGTGTAGCACAACTTCTCAATTTTTCTTACGATATTTATATCTCTAGTTGCTTGCTGATCAACGGCAATCACCTTGTTCTTAGCTGCCTGATTATTCTGACTAGTATCTTTCCAAATTCGGTGTAATTACTGGCACAAGAAGTATTCCATCTTAGCCTTCTGGGTTGGCAACGCATTTGCACTCTCTTTGTTGTTGCAGGTGTCTATCGGCGGTGGTGATCACTTACCATCAGGTGACCCACTTGCTTGTTTGCCTTCCTATGTTGTATAAAAAAAAATCTATTTCCATACATTTTGAGTTGCGCGTGGCACGACCACGATAGACATGCTAAGAGCTCGATGCCATCATTCTCTGCAGAATCTTCAGCCCCGAGCCTCACAAGCCCGTGTGGTCGGTATGGACCCGTTAATTCGCGTGCCAAATACCCATATTTTGGTAAACTAATCCAGTAATATTGATTTTTAATTGACGGATCATTGTAATTGCTTCTAATGATTTTTAAAGCAAAAAACGAGATTTGTTTTCGTTGTTCTTTGTTTGATCCGGTTTGAAGGACCAGCTTATGGTGTATCAAATTGGAGGCACGATTAGTTAGAATCAGTTGTTGTGATATGATTGTATTAAAAAAAACGAAGTATAAATATTGCTAAGTATGCGGAAGTTATGCTGATTCAAGAATTTGTGTAGGATTTCCTATACGCGGTTTGTCCAAATGCTAAAAAACATGTCTTATAATAAAACATATCTACTATCTAGATCTTGAGTGCGATCTCACCAAAATGGCCGTTTTTCATAGAAATTAGACCATTTTGGTGAGCTTTTAGTCGCCTAGTGAGATTCAAAAATTGCACCCCAGCTCTGAAGACGATAGCGGTTATGGCGCACATAAACGCATCTGTCCCTTTTACACACGCTTACCAGTTTGAAAAAGGATAGATGTATTTTATTATACTTTAAGTCAGATATAAAAGGAGAATTTTTTAGGACGGCCGGATGAATACAAATGTTTGTACCCGAGTCGTGGATGTAATATGCATTTAAGTATATATATATCTATATAAGTATGTAGGTACATCCGTTGTCTAGTACCCATAACACAAAAAGCTTTAGTTGCTTACTTTGGGACTAAGTCATTTTGTGTTAACTGTCCCAAGATATTTATTTAACGAGACAGAGCAGAATACATTTAAAGTGGTAATTGTACCCCTTCATAAGCCTAGTAAATAACGAATAGGGATGCTTTTTAATATATCTAAGTGACATCTTACGGATTATTAATCCATGTTCAACTAAGGCAGTTAGTAGCCCAAGATTGCCGCATGTAGATGGCGCTAGTAGCCATGATTACTCATTCATATAGAACTAGAGACATAAAAAACTGTCTTGTTCTTTTTTTTTATACAACATAGGAAGGCAAACAAGCAAGTGGGTCACCTGATGGTAAGTGATCACCACCGCCTATAGTCATCCGCGACACCAAAGAGATTGCAGATGCGTTGCCAACCCAGAGGGCTAAGATGGAATACCTCTTGTGCCAGTAATTACACCGGCTGTCATGCTCTCCACGCCGGAACACAACAGTGCAAGCACTGCTGCTTAGCGGCAGGATTAGCGAGCAAGACGGTGGTAGCGATCCGGATGGACCTTGCACAAGGTCCTACCACCCGCAAATGTTCTTCTTAAATTAAGAATTTTGGTCTTGTTGGAGCTGGAGTGCGATTTTTTAAACTCACCAGGTGACTAAAACTCACCAAAATGGCCGTTTTTCGTAGAGGTTCGGCCATTTTGGTGAGCTTTAGTCACATGGTGAAATTCGACAATTGCATTTGAATCTCACCGGGTAACTGAAGCTCACCAAAATAGCCGTTTATCATAGAGATTCGGCCATTTTGGTGAGCTCTAGTCACCTGGTGAGATTCAAAAATTGCACCGGGTCTCTAAGCTTTCTTATCAATGACTAGCTTTTTAGGTCACCCCCCAGTAATACGAAACGAAACAAACTTTTTCCTTCAGTTGATCAATATAACTTCTTCTAGAACTAAAAACAACTGTCATATTATAATTAGTTTAAAAAGGAGTAATTCAAGGTAATAGACATTGAGAACCGTATGCAAGAAAAAATCAGCCAATAAGATGTAGATAATGAATGTTATGTAGAGATAGATTAGAATCAATTTATTACAGGCTGCATTAATATTAAATGGTATTGTTATGGTGGTGGTGGTGATAATGGTATTGGTGGTATTAAATGGTATTGCAGCTTACAATAGTATTGATTTGTATAGATAAAATAAATAAATAAATCTCTTGTCATGAAGACATTAATTTCTCGGGCGTATTATAAAATCAATGACTATATCTTGGACAAGGATGTTTGGAAATGATCCCGATCTGTATTGGCGATCCCTGGCTCCAAAGATTGTACACCTGTGGCCCGTTTCACGAAGCTACAAGTCACAATTTTACAAGTCTAAACCGGCAACATTGGTCATTATGCCCATTGCCATTGGTCATTATTGACCAATGTTGCCAGTTTAGACTTGTAAAATTGTAACTTGTAGCTTAGTGAAACGGGCCCCTGCTGTGTTAAATTGTTAAATTGTAAAAATTTTGAATATTTGAGATGTAAAATAACATTGTAATTTTGATTTATTTAAAAAATTACACCTCGTTGAGTTTCTTGCCGGTATCTTCTCATCAGAGGTTTTTCCGAGCCGGTGGTAATTTTTTTTGACATTCATAAGTGCTACCTGTAAGCCTAATCTGAATAAAATATTTTGACTTTGACTTTGACTTTGATAAACAAAAACAACCAGTTTAATAAGACATTGTCGTCATCCGTGTAAGCACTCGGCAAGAACGCGGCAATGGATGAATAATTCATTTTATCTCAAATTCCGCTATATTTGTCGACACGCGAGATTTATAGCGCAAAAAAAGTGTAGATCGAGATGGTTGCTACTTTGTTAATAGATACTAATGATATCCGGCTGATTCGGCGAAGACATTTATGCCAACTGTCTCTCTTGGCAACTTTTTCTGTTGCTCGACAAAATAATAGTTTTTTTTCATTAATATTTCCAATAGATTTGCGGGTGGTAGGACCTTGTGCAAGGTCCTTCCAGATCGCTACCACCATCTTGCTCGCTAATCCTGCCGCTAAGCAGCAATGCTTGCACTGTTGTGTTCCGGCGCGGAGAGCAAGACAGCCAGTGTAACAGCCAGTGTAATTACTGGCACAAGAGGTATTCCATCTTAGCCCTCTGGGTTGGCAACGCATCTGCAATCTCTTTGGTGTCGCGGATGATTAAAGGCGGTGGTGATCACTTACCATCAGGTGACCCACTTGCTTGTTTGCCTTCCTATTTCATAAAAAAATTTTTTGTTTAATGACAAATACCAAAAGGCAGAAGCAAGTTTTAGGTGTTTTTTTTTTCAGGTAAAAATTCGAACAACCATAATTCGCCGATTATTTTGCGTCTTTGTACCTCAGGTGAACTATATCGATACTAGAAATCTGAAATGCCCCTTAAGTAAGTCCTGTAAGGGACATGCGGGGCTATTCTCGGTTTATGCGAGATGCATCTCGCACGAAAACAACTGTCAATTCCCTTGGAAATCTGTCACTTTTTGACAAATCTCGCACGTGAGATGCATCTCGCATGAACCGAGAATTGGGGTCATGTCCCTTAATGTCCCTTAAGACATTTGAGATTTCTAGTATCGATATATCTAAGGAAATCAGTGTGCGAATCAATAACAAACTTTAAGTTTACCAATAACCCGTAACAACATTAAAACGATACTTTGTTAACATAACGTAAACAAAACAACTGTAGCTTTAACGATCCAATAAAATTAAGTTGCTGTAATAGGACTGCGGTTATTTCGAGTATTATTGTAAATTGCTTACAGCGCCATCTCGCGGCAGCTGTCGGAACCACAACGTCGTTAGGAGGACCACCCGCGCGCGCGCAAGTTTGAGCGTTAGCCTAGCTTACGTCTTGCCGCGTCGTACTTTAATTAAGATTTCAATTAACTTGCTAACAACAACAAATACTGTCTATTGATGCACTCCAGTAAACAAATTAAGTTTTTTAGTAAATTGTACCTACCCGTGAAGAGCTGGGGTGCAATTTTTGAATCTCGCCAGGTAACTTAAGCTCACCAAAAGGCCTTATATGTGTGAAAAACTGCCATTTTGGTGAGCTTTAGTCACCCGGTGACATTCAAAAATCGCACTCCTGGGCCGTGTCACTTATTGTATATAAATAAAACTTTGCTCAAGAAAGGAATAGGAAAGAATTTGTATTGAAAAATACTTGTCTAATCGAAGTTCTGAACATATCGCGACACTTAATTCTAGTAAATATCAGGAAATACAAAAGCAAAGCCGATTACAATACAGTCGGCAGCAAAAGTAGCTGCATATTTGAAGAGGTCAAAAAATAACTAAGTACACCTCTTGATGTCTTGACAAAACAGGCGAGGCGTTAGTAGAAGTTTTGACCTCTTTAACTTTTTTTTTTTTTACCATTGGAAGGCAAACAAGCAAGTGGGTCACCTGATGGTAAGTGATCACCACCGCCTATAGACACCTGCAACAACAAAGGGAGTGCAGATGCGTTGCCAACCCAGAGGGCTAAGATGGAATACCTCTTGTGCCAGTAATTACACCGGCTGTCTTGCTCTCCACGCCGGAACACAACAGTGCAAGCACTGCTGCTTAGCGGCAGGATTAGCGAGCAAGACGGTGGTAGCGATCCGGACGGACCTTGCACAAGGTCCTACCACCCGCAAAAGTGTAAGACATTTGCTTCTGACTGTGAATTTTGTGGCTATCGACTTAGTTAAGGCTACTGTAAACTGTCATAAACGGCTTTACTTGTGAAGTTCATAACTACTTACCTTTGCGTAGTCAATGGGTGACGCATTCACGGGGCAAGTGAAAAGACCCTCGCTGAAACAAAAAATATATTATATCAGCTGCCATCGTTACAGTGCCACCCTTTTCTTAAAAATTATGGTGACAAATGTTGCCGATAATGACAACAATTAATCGGTATTTCCACAGCATTTTTACCGTTGCTCATTACCGTTTCTAAATTAATTGACGAAATACCTAACGTTTAGCACTAATATCTGCTAAGACTAGTCTCAACACCGAGTACAGCTTCTGTTCTTGCTTGAAGTCTGTTTTTAGACCTGTATTTCAACAATAATGAAGGAACGGTATTGAGCAACCGGGAAAACGCTGGCGAATTACGCTCGAATATTCACCCAGTGGGGTGATTTTTGACTTCGAGCGCCCGACAATCAGTGCCGGCTGAAATATAAGTTCGTATTTGATTGGTCCGCGGCTGGCGAATGATGAGAGCTCGAAAGTCAAAAATCAACCAGACTGGTCTATCAGAAAAAATGGTTTCCATTGACAACTTGACGTTCAATTATTTTTATCTTCAACACGATAAACAAACCATCAAGAATTAATGCAAAATTCTTAGCAGTTGATACTTAGTTGATTAACTAGAATTTAGAAGGTAAAGAAATGATCTGATAATTAAAAACGAATAATTGCAGCTCAGTGACGAGTGTGGCATGCGCGTGCGCATGACGCAGCGCCGGCATATTAATCGTTGGCTATCGGTACTGACAGCAGCAAAAAGGGTTTTTCTAATAAGATTCACAAAATACCGGCGTGAAGTAGTTGTTATTGTGTTTAGTACGGTAAGTGGGTGATCCGTAACACCGGCAATGGATTTGTAATTTTCTTGAGGTCGCTTCCCTTAGGTAACCTGTGGGCTTGTTTTTCTCTTTTTCCATAAAAAACTGAGCAAGAGCATGTCGGGTCATGCTTAGTGTAGGGTTCAGTAGCCATTATTACAACCGATTAAAATTATTTTCTTGAGCTTGTTTAAGATGATGCTAAATTTTTTGTTCAAAATTATTAGCGCTCTCTTACTTTATGAGACCATTTCATTATAATCATTCTCCTAGCATTTTTTCCGATATAAATGTATACTCCTTATTCTTAGCACTTGTATTTTTCGCTGGGGGGGGGGAGAAGAATCTCTATTTAAAGCTTCTTTAATGTACTTTTTTAAATCTTCATTCAATTCAAGTAATTTATTGGTTCCTTTTTGTTTCTTTTATATTATGGGTTTATTAGCGCAATGAGAGTAATTTAGAGCTCAATAATTTCAAAAAAGCACCTCAAATCCTTAAAAGTTTAGTAACAATCTGACAATAGTTTTTCAAAAGTATCTAATGACACCTCAATCGGTATTTTAGGTTAGAAAAAACCCTTGCGAAGAATAAAATTGGCATTTTTTTTACCAACAACAGATTTATATTTTCAACGAAGAATGTTGTCTTCCTGTGATTATAAGTTCGGCATAGCTCAAAATGTTGGGGTGAATTTCGAATCACCTGTTTCATTATTAAAATAATACTCGTAACTTAACAAACTGGAACAAATTACCTTGCTACTCCGCGAAACCAGTGCCGGGCTCGTGCAAAATAGCTGCGTCTGTGCGACACATATATTTTCATGCAAAAACCCACCCTCCTCCGCTTCCACACGAAACAACATATATCACACAGACTCAACTACACACCACCACCACTAAACACTAAAACTACACGATCGACGCGCGTTTCGCCTCTGGCAAGCAAGGTAATTTGTTCCAGTTTGTTGATATGGACCTCCGCAAAGTAACGCCTGAATCTATTAATTACTCGTAACTTAATCCAAGGAAAAGTCGAAGAAAATATACTTAAATAAATAAAAAAAATACGGACGTAATTTTGGCGCTACATACATAATTATCTATGTAAAAAGACCGATAGATATTTTCAAAAACAGCCAATTTTACATGTTAAACAAAACAATAGCAAACAATATAGATCACAAACCGCATAGTGTGCCCGAGTGTACCAATTATGAGTAGTAGATAACAATTACCGCAGACGGCGGAACATGAAGACAGACAGACGTCTTCCGGCAGATTCTAGCGCATAACTTGGGGGGAATAACCTCTATTTTATAACATTGATATTCATATCATAATATTCATAATACTTATTTTACACACTTGCTTGCGCCTTCGACTTTGGACGCGTAGAATTCGTTTATAAATCGCTTTTCCGCAGAAAGTTTGTACTGTTGTGCAATAAAAAGTATTCTATGTGTTAATCCTGAGTATAAGCTATCTTCGTTCAAAATTTCATCCAAATCCGTCCAGCTTTTTTTAGTGAGAAGTAAGAAAAATTTAAGGCACAAACTTTCAGGTTTCATCTAACCGTACTAAAGGCAGTAGCAGCTGCTGCTTCACGTCGGTATTCTGTTAGAGTATGGTGTTACTCTGGTCGTGCTGGCCCATTCAAACTGCAGCCAATTACTACAGTGTGGGTACTTACTTGAAAAATAAAATATAATTCATTTATTTATTTATGTTTATTGTAGTTTTAAAGTAAGCGCCAAAAATACCTTAAAGTTGAATTTTAATATAACTTATTTTTATATTTGTAATCTTTATGTATTGATAGAAATAAAATGGTTTCAACATTATAGTTGCGTATGCGCACGTAAAGTTTACGATTCGTTTAGAATGCATTGTAACGACTGTAAAGATAGACAGACAGCCTTTTAACATACATTACCTATTCGTGCCAATGAGATACATGACACGGGTCGAGTATTTGACTGCAATTACTAAACAGTGAATTCCTTCGTTAATATAAAGTGGATACTTGAAATTGTAAACACTCGATTGTTTCTAACGTCGGGACTTTTAACGCGAAATCATTGTTTAATTACCTTTTTTTAATTAATTTAGTGACTGCGTAAGCCGCCGAAGATTTTCGAACAGACAGGAACTGGCGCCCAATTCTGGCGCTCATCGAGATTTATCTCACATTAGAGTTATGTCAAAAATTACGGATTTTGTCGGGAAGTGACAGCTTTTTTTGGCTTATCTCGATTGTGACCTTATCTCTACTGACGCAAGGATTGCCCTGCAGATAGTGACTTTACTTTATACCTACTAAGTATATAAAGAAAGATATAGAAGAAATGCCGGTTGAATTTAAATAAACAAGACTAAGTGCGGGTAGTTCGTAAAATTCGCGCGGCTAATAAACAGTATTCATTTCAGGTCAGGTGGTATGGTTTCCATTCTGAGTCAAATAATGAGTGAACTATCTTACAATTTGTTACCATGTACCTCTATTGTACTATGTTTTCATACATATATGTATATGAATTACCTTACCTATTTCATAATTATATGTAATTCCTAACGATTATACATACAGTTTACTTAAACTAACGATAAATCAGTCTTACCAAACTACAAATTATTTTAATTCCAAGTTTGTACTGCCTAGTGCTGCATCCCCCGGAAACCTGCATCCAGTCCAGACCGCAAATGAAATAGCTATTACATGTAGGAAAGCCGTAAATAATAGACTACACATAATAGTTAAACAATCGCCTACATAACGCACAACACGTCTTAATAATTGATGGGTTAGTTACCAACTTCCTACGCGAATACATCAGCAGTTTCGCAAAATTGAACTAAAGAAGAAACATAATTTCGAATGATACGACATGACTGATTGAATAGATGAAAATGAAAACAATATTTTGCAAGAAGGTCATATAGGCTCTTTTACATGTCTGAATCTACTAGCGCTTCGGAAAATGGAAGATTCTGCTGAGAAGAAACGCCGCAAGAAACTCAGCAGTTTATTTTATATCAAATGAGATGAAGAGTAAAAAAAATATTTCCAACCTTTGCCTTATATACCTAACTCTAGAACAGTATTTATATTTATAAATACCAATAGAGTTATATTCAGGCATTACTTTGCTGACGTCCATGTCAACAAGTAGGAACATGTCATGTCGGAGTTGCAACATACAACTTGTTCCAATTTTTAACCAATGAAAAAACAGAGGATGATCTTTACCAAAAGATTTGACATCCTGATGTATTTTCTAAACTATCTAATGTCGTTCGCGGGTTAACAACGCGCCTATGTCTAAACACATGTTTGTCAAGTGATGATTGTGGTGATGTTTGTGTTAATTTGGAGTCCCACCTCACAATAAATCACTACGTTCACGAGCCACTGGATCGATTATACCGGTTATTAAGCAAAACGGTTCCAGTAACGATTCAGATCAGGGTTGCCAGACGTGTGAGAATTCTCGCACGCGTGCGATTTTGCATAAGTGACACCATAAACGACATACGAGCACAACTCAGTATAACCAGGGGTTCCACTCCGCACTGTAGGTGCGCTCGCCGCATGACCTATGGCATAGGTTAATCGCAGTAGGTTGCCGGCTTGCCGCGCTCGCGCCCGCTCACTCTGTGTCGCGCGTTGTGATAGTGTTACAGTAAGCAGCCCAACCCTAGCGGTGCGCCAGGGCATTGCGGGTGGAAGGCGGGCGCGGGCGGCGCCTTTCTTTTGACACATGCCGCCTGGCGAATGTTTATGAAGTTCTACGAACTTTTTGTGCCTGATTATAAAGTTGGAATTTCGTTCAATGGTAGTCGAAAAAGAGAAGTTTCTGTACGTTAGTACTATTATTTATTCTGTGGTATAACATTAAATGCCTTTGTCAACTAAAAGCCTTTGGAAACTCACATGGTCATCTCGTCGCACATAAACCTACTGTGTAAGGACCTGTGCCCTATTTCATCAAACTACTACTGCAAGCATAAACTTCTAACTACTTTTTGCGGGTGGCAGGACTTTGTGCAAGGTCCGCTATTGTGCTCGCTAATCCTGCCTAAGCAGCAGTGCTTGCATCAAGGGCGTGACAGCGGGTGAAGTTACTGGCTCCAGGGGGCCTAGCACGCCAGCTTTGATCGATGACATAAAGCATTTATCCCGTTCTAACCGGTACGCGTGTGCTAAAGGGACGAACGCTTTATGTCAGCGATAAACGCTAGTATGCTAGAGGGGCAGGAGGTATTCCATCTTAGCTCTCTGGATTGGCAACGCATCTGCAATCTCCTTGGTATTGTGGATGTCTATGGGCGGTGGGGTTTACTTACCATCAGGTGACCCACTTCCACGTTTGTCTTCCTATTTCATTAAAAAAAACTAACATAATTTGTCAGTTCACAGCGACAATTCAGAGACATTACTTAATATTTTCACGAATTTGGACGCCCCTTTTTAGAATGAGTATTGTAAGATAAATATACTGTAATTTTTCATCTCAAGCTAAAACTTAAATAAAATGACACTAGCATTTTTACCCTGACAACACTGTACATTGTAAATCAGAGGCGCAAAAACGCATCCCCAGCCGTACGCGCACGCATCATCGTACATTTTCTTCTCATTGTATACGGAGACTAATTACGACCGGAAAAGAAAAAAAGAAAAAACGTCTGTGGTCTATGGCCACGCTGAATTTATGATTTTTAATTACAAGCTAATTTGATCCTTATATCTGTATATTTAAAGTTAGTTAGCCTGGAAGGTGTATTTCTAGTCAAGTTATAGACTAAACTTGCAGAATTAGGTGATTATGTTGTTTGTAATTATTCATGATAATGTGTAGATAGCATCGGTGATTTTCTAAATCAAAAGACAATGACTAATTGCTTGCTGATGCATAATTTAATTGGTGTTTTTATAACTATTACCGAAGTGGTAATTAATCATTCTACGTGTACTGCAAACAACGAATGTGAAGATAAAATTGTTTCACTCATATATATCGGAAGCAACCTGTTGAATTAGAGAATGTAAGGTTCCAAAAGTGCTAAGTATCTTCCGAAATCGTTTCTGTTGGAAATACTCTATGTATAATTATTACATTTGAGTTATGTATAAAAGCTTTGAAGATGCTCTACAATCCAAATCCAAGGTTATTTTTCTGTTTTCAGTTTTTTTTCGCTGCCAGTTTCTTTTTGATCGACAACAGTAAATCTAAAAGGAAGGGCATGCTTTAGCAGTCTATGTATTAAATACAATATATATTATAACATAAAAAAGTAGAAATTAATAACTATAATACATTACTTCAGCGGTGTATGACCCAATTTTGTGGTGCCAAAATCTGTCCCCAAAAACGCCGGGATACTTACAACACCTTTCCAGAATTCCTGCTCTGTGAAGGCCGATAGATGATCGATCAGTACCCGTACCACTTCATTCTCCCAACGCTTTTTCCCATTTCTTAATCCGGGGTACTTTTTGACCATGATCCCAGATTTGGCAAGTCAGTTTATTAAAATGGAGCGACTGCCATCTGACAGGAAAACCAGACCGACACGATCTTGGTTACACATTCACATGAATATACAGCTTTTTCAGGTGCATTAACTAACCGTAAAAACGTTGGTTAGTACAATATAAAGGCGATATAAGGCGACTGCTGGTGATCGAACTAGGTACCTAACAACCATGAGTGAACCCTCCTAGGTACAAGGCCAGCAACACTTTACCGAGCTTTATCCATACCACAGAATAAATAACGTACAGAAACATCTCTTTTAAGACCGTGATTAAACGAATCCCAACTTTATTCACACGCTCAAAAAGTTCGTATTACTTCATACACCATACGCCAGGCGGCGCGAGTCAAAAGGAACGCGGCGCCAGGGCCCGCGTTCCCCCCGCTACTCCCGGCGACACGCTAGGGTACAGCCTACTGCGATTTACCTATGCCATAGGCAAGGCGGTCGAGCGTACCTACAGTGAGGAGTGGAACCCCCCTGTCCATACAACAGGATGCAAAATTTACTTGCAACATCGAAGTAACTTGCATATGTTATTAAACAGTTGTTATCTGTAATTATCTGTTCAATGATATAGGGTATATGCGCCCGATGACGGATATCGTCATCTGCAGCTGTAACCGAGCCCGCTGGGAACCGGCCACCCCACCCACTGCCACAACTAACCAGTCTACCAGATGTTGCAGTGCCTTGGAATGCTGCAAGTTTTCGTTTTTTAACACAAAGAGACGTGTCATGAGTTTAAAGCGCAAAATTAGAACAGCCATGTAATGAAAATTTAAAAGGTTCGTAATTTTTGTAATCGAAATTTAATTTTGTTTTTTTTTTAACATTCATATAAATTTAAATGCTATATAATGACAACACAAAGAAAAATTTGGGTAATAGCAGGGCTCGAACCCACAACATCTGCATTCCGTGCCTTGCGTTGCCAGTTTCGTCACATTACCACTAAAAATGGCAGTAATAAAAAAATGGTAGTAATGGAGGTATGGTATGTTGGTGGTGCTAATTAGTGATGTTAATAGTTTAAAAAATATTGAAGCTTTTGTGTTTTGTATGAAACTCCTAAATGCAAATGTTCTAAAATCTATGAAGAATATTAAAAAAATTAAAACATACAAACCTAGTTCTATAGCATAATGACAACATACAAAAAATCATTGCCATAGGTTAAGGTTTAGAGAGTGGAAAACGTTATATTAAACGTTGTATGGAGAGCGTTGGGTTCACACTCCTCTTAAATTTTGTTCATTTAAATCTCTGCTCTGGTCTTAGCTTTCTAGGTTGGCAATGCATTTGCTAACTATTTGGTGTTGCAGAGTATCTATGGAGATGGTGGTCACTCAGGCGACCCACTTGCCCGTTTGCCTTCCAATTTTATTAAAAAAAACATGTAAACCCTTTGAAGCGACATTTAAGATACTGTAAGCTACAGATTTGACGAGTGCGTGTTTCTCTACATTCGAGTATGCGTACACAAAGTGAAGTTAATTAAATTAGGTTATTTGAACTGTTCCGTGTGTATTTGCCTATGACCGTTGCGGCGCCGGCGCATCGTGTTCTATTTGCGTTCATATCTCGTTACTCCGTGTTTGATTCCGTGGTTGTTGATTAACTTTTAGAAGTGGAAAACGAGGATACGGGTAACGCGATGGTGAGCAATCGCCGCCGTCTATGAATACCTGTGTATTAGAAGAATTGGTGGTCTTCCATGAAGCAATAAGCCTGTTTCTTAAAGGTCCCTAAATCGTATGTACTTCTTTCTTTACATAGAATAATGTAAAGTCGCCATTTTTCCAATCCGTCTTAATTGTTTATAGTGTATCTTCGGCCGCCTTCTCCTCCTAAACAACGTACCGGAGTTTGATACGGTTTTCAGTGTTATTTAAAAAAAATTTAAAGATAAGTTTTTAAATACCTCCCGAATGTACGGTCGGCCTCAGAAGTAGCTGAACATTTTAGTACCTTGTCGTTGTCAGTAATGTGACAAATTCGAGATACTCTCATATCATACGTTACTACGACAAGGTTCTCAAGTGTTGACTGTACCTGTACGAAGCCGGGGCGGCGGGAGTTAATTGGAAACATCGACGCTGGAAATGATGAGGTGCGTGGTAAAAAAAAATCAAGATTGAATTATCTCTCTGTCCCTGTTGTACCCACTTTAACTGTAGATTACTATAGAAACTAGCGATGGCAGTATCACATTCTACGCCGGGGTAGTACCACACTCTGACACAATTCAGGCATGAAATAGTTTGTTACTACGTCCGTACAGTGATCGACGAAATCCAGAGGCCGGGCAGTGAGGACCTACAGGCTAACAACGGATCAGCGAGTCTCTTTAGGGACCTGATACTCATGAGTGGCGGTGATAACTCCTAACAGTCGAAACGGTTGCTCGTTTTCCTCTTTGTTCCAAACTGAAGCTCTTCTGCTATTGGGGGAGCGTGTTTCCAATAAGAGGCTGACGGCCGACCAATCAGAACGGCTTAGTCTCGTTTAGCGATGCTGACCTATCGATAGTTTGACTATCGACAGTATCGATACTATCGATAGTATTGATAGTTATTAATAATATTGATAGTATCGATAGTATTGGTGCCTATTGGTAAAAAACTATCAATAATTCGATACTATCGAAAAGCAATACTATAGTTAGTATCGATGCCTTTCGATAGTATTGAATTTCATGACTATCGAAACTATCGATAGGCCTATCGATATTATGACTATTTTTCGAGGTCACGATACTATCAACGATATCTATAGTTCGATATATTGCCGCAACCCTAGTCTCGTAGCAAACGTGTCGCGTCGTTGCCGCGCCGCTCCAATGGACGAGGGGCTTTAGACCATGTCGAAAGCCCTGGGCTATGTTCGAGGCATTTGTAGCCCAGTTACTGATCGATGGATCTCGCATGCATATGCATGCCGCCACTTCGCGGGTTAACTACGGGCTGCGGTATGCGGTTATGTTGCGTGATGCTTTGTTATAGGAATCTGTGACATAAAACTTCTCTATATTTTATCTGTTTTGTCGTGTTATCTGTTATTTAAGGTGTTTAGTACAATAAAGAGTCATACATATTATATTTATATTTATTGCAACCATGGTTTACATAAGTTATTACAGGTAAGAGTGAGCACTCGGCACCCTGTTAGGGCACTGCGTTGTCTTATAGCTAACTTAAACTAACGGACATTTTTATTTACTTTATTGTTCCTAATGTTAGTTTTCATATTTATTTGTTGCTATACATACATATTTCTTGCAAACCAGAAAATAATATCATCACTGATGGAAAACAGCTGCGTCTGTAGGATGTATAAATTTTAACGTCCAAAACCCATCCTCCATACCTAATATCGCAAATGAAATCAGAGTTAAGTAGGGTTTACAGATGTGGGTTGTAGGACCTTGTGCAAGGTCCGTCTGGATCGCTACCACCATCTTGCTTGCTAATTCTGCCGCTAAGCAGCGATGCATGCACTGTTGTGTTCCGGCGTGGAGAGCAAGACAGCCGGTGCAATTACTGGCACAAGCGGTATTCCATCTTAGCCCTCTGGGTTGGCAACAAATCTGCAATCTCTTCGATGCTACGGGTCTATAGGCGGTGGTGTACACTTACCATCAGGTGACCCATTTGCTTGTTTGCCTTCCTATTTCATAAAAAAAGATGACAATTATCTGATACCTGAAGTAGTAGGGCCTTGATCTGTCTGTCTGTAGTCTCAACAACAAACCCTTATAGTTTCGCCATGTTTCATCTGTCATCAGATATGACGTACCTTTGCCAAAGGTTAAAAAACTATCGATTATCCCACAGTCAAACAAAAACACCAGATAAGTCGATATCGATTGGCACTTAGAAACAGATCTTCTAGATTTATTGTCTAATTTCCACGCGATCACAGCCAATCAATTACTTTCACTGCTCATTAAGTGCTATATTAATATGTAAATGTGAGCACGATTATTGTAGTACAGTCAGCAACGAAAGTCCATGATCAATTATCTATACTTTCATACAAGTGTTAATTTTCGAAGTCTACACCTTTTTTGTAATTTGTATGGCATTATTTTTGTAATAAAATAAAGTGGAACAATAAGTAATAGTGTACTTACACATACGTTTAAAAACGACATTTTTCGCAGATAAAATTACCCTCTATCATCGCTATAATGATTTATTAGACTTTCGCCGACGATGACCCAAACACAATAGGCAATTTGATTGTTAACCGTTTACCCCCGGCGAAAGTGTTAAGGGTAATCAAACCCCAGGCAATTTTGCCTAACTTTGGTGAAAGTTGTTTGGCGCGTCTTCCTGAATTGAACTCCAGACCTTTGTCCAACCTTGGTATAAATTTTATGGCGCGTCTTCTTATACACTAAATGATGGTATCGATGACAGGGGATAAAGTTGTCTGCGGAAATGACGCTTTTCAAGCGTGGACCTGTAGGTATACTCCTAAATTAACTCCTTTTCCATATTTTTCAATCAATCAATCATTCAATTCATTTGTTGCTTTGTAATTTATTTATTCCTTTTACAAAGAGTGCCATACAAATTACATCAAACGTCGAGATATTGAAAATTAACCCTCAATAAAAAGATACGCCATACAGCATCAAAGTTGGCCAAAGCTCTAGAATTTGAAAGTTTACCCACAACATGTAGCCAATAGTGTACATGGACAATTTTTTTTTATTCAAATTCAAATATTTTTATTTTGCATAGAAATGTGGTAAGTTTACAGTCTTAAAACATTTTGCCAGCATCTGGCATGCAAAACGAAATTAAAACAAGCTGCAGCTAAAGGTACATGTCACACCGACCATGAATCAAAAACCAGCAAACAATCATGGTTACAGAAATAGATAAGAATTAAAAAAAAAAACAAAACAGTAATAATATTAGTAAAAATGACAAATTTATAAATTTGATTAGAATTAGGAACGATACCAATATTCATGTCAATAGATGGAAATAAGAATAAAATGTCAGATTGACACATTCTTTTAGACTTTTGCTGGTGACTGTACCTACATGTCATTTTTACCTTAGCATGATAGAACGATATTTTTTAAAGAGCAAGGATCCCGGATTGCAGTAGGAATGTTAACTTTACAATACTGCCTGGTTCATTGCTCTACATTTTATGCCCTTTAATGTATAATTATTTTAAACTTTCGGCCCATGGCCAAACAAGGCGATTAATTGCAAAACGAATTTTAATTTCTACTATACCGTTTTAATACTGCCTTGCTGGCTAAAAGTATTTTTGGCTTAGCTCCTAAAATATTTAATCATTTACCTAGGTTTGTACTAGAAATAGACGACGTAATTAAATTCAAAAGAATGCTTTGTAAATTTCTGTGCAAAAATGCATACTATTCCATCGAAGAATATTTAAATGACAATTATTTAAGGCCTTAATAATGTAATATTAATTTTTTTTTGTTCATACATTTGTGATAGCAATTTTGTCATTTTTATTGTAAATCTACATCTACATCTACACTAATCTACACTAATATAATAAAGAGAAAAACTTTGTTTGTTTGTTTTGTTGTTAGTTTGTTTGTATGTAGGGGATAATCTCTGGAACTACTGAACCGATTTCAAAAATTCTTTCACAGATGGAAAGCTACACTATTCCTGACGGACATAGGCTACTAATTTTACGTGAACGAAGTCGCGCGCGTCCGCTAGTTATTACTAAATAGTTATGCTGCAGGTGTAGTCGACATATTTTTATGCCTTATGGCAAGCATAGTGATACATAACTTTATGTGACACCTATAATACTTACCTACGTTACCAAATAAATCGCACCCTTAGAATTAAACCGACTCAATTCTGAATATGATATTTCCCAAAATTAAACCCTATGTCTTTTAATTAAGGTGATATTTAAGGTGATAATTAACGTGTATTATTCAGAAATGGGTCACTTTAATACTAAGCTTGCGAAATGATTTGATTGATTGATTGATATAAATATTCGAGTATTTTGATTAATAAGGGCTGCCACCATAATGTTTGAAACTGTCACTAATTTCATATAGAGATGTTAGGAGCTAAAAGCCAGCAATAAATCAGCGAATGCTTTGGGGTTGCTTGCTACCCCTATACTCATTTGTCCCCCTTTTTCTATAGAAAAAAAAAACAAAAAAAATAAGACAAGGACATATTATAATGTAGATATGTTGTATGTAAATTTTTATCTCCATCCAAAGTTGCCTGGAAGAGATCGCTCAAAAGCGATGAGACCGCATTTTGGTTAACTTTATTTAAGATTTACGTGTAACTCTGTGAAATTGTTAATTCGGTAAAATACAATCATTAAATAATTAGTAGATTCAGGCGTTACTTTGCGGAGGTTCATTTCAACAAACGGGAACACATTACCTTGCTACTCCGCAAAACCAGTGCCGTACTCGTGCAAATTAGCTGCGTCTGTGCGACATATGTATGTTCATGCAAAATCCCACCCTCCTCCGCTTCCACACAAAACAAGATATACCACACAGACTCAACTACACACCACCACCACTAAACACTAAAACTACACGATCGACGCGCATCATTTTCGACCCAGAAGGTAATTACTTTTTGTGCGAAATTTCAAGCAGTTTATTAGCGAACTTTTGGATAAAAATTTACTAGTTTTTATCCACAAGTTAAACTACTGTTTATAAACCTTTGCATACAGTTAGTATCTCAGAAGCTTCGATTACTATAACGGTCGTACAGTCACTCGTGTCCGTGCAGTTTAATGAATCGACAGCTGAGCTGTAGCGGCGTACATGGACAGAAAATGTGGACTTACCCTACACTGGTTTCAAGGGCGATCGAAAGAGTTGTAACTAGAAATAGAGAATTGTCCATTTTCAACCATAAAGTGGTGGGATTATTTAGGTCCATATTGGCTCGTCGAAAATTGTTTATCCGAATTTTTATTCAAATAGCGATTTGTAGTCAGAATTATCACTTCTCTGAAATGTTTACTGCTCAATTTATTTGTTCTTTAATTTATACTACTAATAACGGAGTTCATAGCAGACAATATTGCTAAAACCGTGGTTCATACTATGTTACTAAGAAACTTGTAGCCATGACGCTTTTCTAAATGAAAAATTCGTTTAAGGATTTATCTTTGATGATGATGATGACTCGAAACATTTTATGTCTTTTGATATAATTATTATGTATTAGCGAGAGACAAACTCGTTGGAGTTGTTTAATTTAATGAGTAAATTCAAGTTTTATTTATTTTATTTTTAAAGTAAATATTAAACAAGTACGATATGAAAATGAATGGAAATAAAAAATATTAAGTACAAAAATTTTAAGAAAAAAAAACAATCTACCTTACTGAGTTTTTTTTCTAAACTAAGATACAGGTTTAGAGCACTCTTGTGAGTCTGTCTTGTTTAGCTTTTAAAAAGCTTTTCTAACGTGAGACATACATCCCTGTCATAGCTATGAACTTTTGAGATGAGATGTAAATTTTATGCCGAGGTCTGCGGCGGCCATTAATCTCACTTTGTCATGTCTATCCGTCTGTCGGGGCCGCGGAACTCGTAAACTCCACATGACAGACATTACTTTTCGATGGCGATATCTGAAGTTTTTACTGAATAAGTAACGTTTAAAATGTTATAAATACTGACACTTTAACGCCCTTTTTTTGAGTAATTTTTTTATCATTATTACATATCGAAATATCCATGCTTATTCCATTTTAGCCCTCTGGCTTGGCAACGCATCTGCAATCTCCTTGATACTGCAGGTGTCTATGCGCGGTGGTGATCACTTACCATCAGGTGACCCACTTGCTCGTTTGCCTTCCTATGTTGTATAAAAAATAAAAAACACAATTACAGTCAATGCGTTAAATTACCACGTTGTTACAGATTACCGGCAAGTAGTAGTTGCTAGTAGCGACGCGCTTCGTACGGTATTTGTATAAAAAGATTAAAGGCAGGGGGGCTTAATTTTGGCTAAATTGAAGTTAAATAGCTTGATGCCCCACTCAAACTCAAACACAAACCACTCTTGTCTTTCTGAAATAGTTTTATTTCAATGAAACGTTATTTTATTTTATTTTGTCTAAATTTTACACTAAACGATATTTTTCGATTTATTTATTTTTCTGAAAAATAAACTGAAAAATTTGTATTATTTGAAAATTTTTGGACTGACAGACATCGGAGAGTCTAAACAGCTGGAGACAGAAGCACGAAATTTGACTCATTTGTTCCTTTAAGCTGGCAATGGATAGGGAAGCTTAGAAAGCACTGCTGTGGTTGAAGCATCTGCACTCTCTTTGTTGTTGCAGGTGTCTATAGGCGGTGGTGATCACTTACCATCAGGTGACCCACCTGCTTGTTTGCCTTCCTATGTTGTATAAAAAAAAAACATTTAGTATGTAATCCAAAAACTAATAGAAGTCGCGGGCAAAAGCTTGTTATAATTTACATTATGATTTGAAATCATTTATGTATTATTGTTCTACACAGTGCTCCTATAAACATACATTATTTATTGCCTTAAATACACTTAATTGCAAGATAGTAGTGCTTATCTAGTAGATAGAATCCAAGTAAGGCAGACCTTAATGTAACGTATGTGAAGCTAATTTTCAATAGCTGCTTAAGCGCTTTACAATGAATATAATTGTCATAAATTTTCAAGCTGTATACCTATTTACTGAGAATAATTATTTCTCTTATCTTACAGAAATTGGGATAGCAAGTATGCTAATGTCCATTTTCCGTAACTTGTAGAAATCGGTTAATTCGTCAAAATAGAACAATTAGGCATGTAGAGTCAGTAATGAGATACATTTTGATTTCATCATCGAACATAGAATAATCTAGTATTCTACCAAGTGCTTCAACTAGCAACACATTGTTACTTAAAACGTTAACGCCATAGCAACAGCACGCCCATACAAAGCATCTCATTTAAAACGCACCATACAAAGTCATGCATAACTCAGTTGCATTCAAAGAATTAACATACGGGTGCTAAACTTACCTATTCACTTTAAACAGCAGTCCAACAGGAGTCATGGCCACTTACAAAATTAAAAAAAAAACCACTTAAATCCAATGTCTTTTAAGTCTATGAACCACTGACTACTGGCCGCAAATAAAACACGAATTTTGACGTTTTCTTTGACGTTAATCTTGGGTGTTCTATTCTCAAATCTGACGTTCTATTTAAATGTAACGATTGTTTTTATCGATTCAAATCGAGCTCTTACTGCAGAGCGAGTGATCGATTGCGCGTGCTAGCCGAACGACGCTCGCCACCATTCTGTGGCAGTGACAAACAATGTGTCTGCGTACTAATTAAGTATACATAGTTACAAGTTTCCATTGCAGGAGGCAACAGGTGGGTTAATATTTCTATTTTTAAGAGTAACGGAATTTAAGTTCGTTTTGATGCATGTCCTTCAGCACGGGAGGTTTAAACAGTTGCGATTTTATGGAGTTTTTTAGTTGTTAATTATAGACAATTGCCAATTCTGTGAATATTTTTAGACGTGTTACAGATTACAAAGTTTGCATGATTACTTGTAGTTTTCGTAAAATTTCAGTCTATTACTTGTTGTAAATGGAGTCTGACTTTAGTTCAAGGTCTTTTATCTGCGCTTCGGGTCATTATAATTTTTATAGCAGTAAAATACATAAAAAGTAAATATTCATCAAAAACAAACTAAAACAAGACAACATTTTTACAAAATAAATACTAGGTACAATGTAATTAGGTATGAAATAATATAATAGAAACTTAAAACAATGTTATAATTTTTTACATAAAAATATAAATTATTTCAAAAAAAAATACAAATAAGTGGTGTAATACTTCGATGCACTCAGTATTTTCTTATGTTTTCGCGACTTGTAGACATTGAAATAAAACAATTTAAACGGTTTATATCGCGTGTATTATAACGAATCTAATTCCCGATGTTTCGAACCCTTTACAGGTCTCATGTTCAAGGGAAGACTGACAAAAAATTTTTGAATACAAACTACCCAATTTTGAAAAATAATTGAAAAAATGAAAAAACTAAGTATGAAGTCCAATTAACGCAATAAGACTACAGAATCTACCAGCGCTTCGGAAGTGGCATCTGCTTTTGATTCTTCTCAGATATAAACCGTTTAAATTGTTTTATTTCAATGTTCGATGCACTCACTTACTCAGTGCGTTGTTTAAAATATATTTTGGTAATAATCTAATTTGATCAATAATATGCATCAGTCTTTTATAAACTCTATTTATTTACTACACAGTAGCCCACAGAAAATAGTACGTCACGCACAAGCGTGCAAAATTAAGATATAAGCAATTACAAATTTGTGACTCGAACCTGCAACATCAGCAATCTGTGTCTTGCGTTTGCCAGTTTCGCCACATTATCGCTACCATACTCTGCGAATTTTTCAATGTGTTTCGTCTTTCCGGTCATTACATTATTGATTTTAAGCAAACTGGCAAACGCAAGGCACGGATTGCTAACGTTGCAGGTTAGTCCTGCCATTACCCTAATTTTTCTTTGTGTTGTCATTACATAGAATTTTAAGTTAAATAAACTAAATTAAACTATGGTGTAGGCTGTAAGGTAAAAAAAGAAACGGACTATAGTGTGTTCCGTCATGCGTTTCTCTATAACGGCTTTTTTCTGGGTAGTAACCCAAACTCCACAGGCACACGGGAAGTGTCGTCTGTTAGGGATCCCTACTCCCAGATCCCAGAGAACCAGAGCCACCGACATAGCCTTAAGAATTGCTAGACTTAAGTGGCAGTGGGCGGGGCACATTGCTCGCAGAACGGATGGCCGATGGGGCCATAGAGTTCTCGAGTGGCGACCGCGTACCTGAAAACGCAGCGTCAGCAGACACGCCACAAGAAGAGAAGGACCGATGACCTGGTGATCGTTGCGGGAATCCGCTGGATGCAAGCAGCACAAGACCGGTCGATGTGGCGATCCTTGGGAGAGGCCTATGTCCAGCAGTGGACGTCTTTCGGCTGAAATGATGATGATGATGATGACTCCCAGATTTCTATCACAGAGTACGACGGCAAGATTGTTTTAGGAGAATTAAATGTTTACTGGAAAAGAACATGGGAATTTGTACTGTCACAGATTTTTAATAATTTACCTGCTGATAAACATCACAGCGTTTATGAAAATGTAAAAAAAAGGATCGTAAAAGCTGTTTGTAACAAAAAAAAATTTGCCCGTATTTAAGCGACATATAAACCGAGTACGGTTTTAGTTAGCTTCCTAATGATTTTCTAGTACCTACTGTGTTTTGATTATGAATAAAAAAAATAAAAACCTCATATCCCAAAACTCAAAGGTTGACTGGCAGAGAATGCATAAAGTCCGCCTTTAGTACATGTAGTTTATTGTGCAATAAAGTTTAAATAAAATACAAAACTACTAATAATTCTACGCGAAAGTATGTTTGTATATTTAGATGGTTGTTGAAATTATTTTGGCTTAAACATACCCAAATCAAATTGAACCAAAATATTAATTAACAAACCGGAACAAATTACCTTGCTACTCCGCGAAACCAGTGCCGGACTCGTGCAAAATAGCTGCGTCTGTGCGACATATATATATATAAAACCCACCCTCCTCCGCTTCCACACGAAACAACATATATCACACAGACTCAACTGCACGCCACCACTAAACACTAAAACTACACGATCGACGCGCGTTTCGCCTCTGTACGAGGCGTCATCAAGATCAAACAGTACGACTGTGCGCTACTTGAACAAATGGCGTACAAAAATCAAAATGGTGGCAAATATTAATTACCTATTTAAATTATTTTTTACATTTTCTTTCACGGAACCCAAGAGTCTACTAAAGCCAAAAGCAATTGAGTTTCGATCATAGTTTTATTATAAGGCCACATCCGCGCGTACGCAGACCACAGGATGTTAACTTTTACAAGCTTACCTTTGCTTGTATCGTCACTCTACCCCCTTCAGACATAAAGGCGAATTTTGAACAGTTCCAGCGCTCCTTATAGTTGCAAAACTAAGGTCTTCATGTCGCCATATTATTTCCTTGATATAAAATTTATCGTTAAATTATGGTTAGATGGAAGAAATTGAATCGGATAGGACAGCTTTTTACTAAGCTTCCCTACGATTAAATCTAACCGTAACATTAATTTCATCACTATTTCCGTGGTATTTTATTTACTATTCCATTTACAATACTATCCGTTTAAATATAGACATATCATGAAGTATCGAAGTATCGAATTTCGATATCTCATTATTAAATAAAGCCGCTATTCGTTCCTATCTATCCTTATTTTGAATGCTCGGCCTTATTTATTTGTTATCTCTTTATGCACAATAAACAAATTTTTAATTTTAATATTAAAAACAAATATACGGGTCGAATTGAGAACCCCCGTAATTTTTCGTCAATGAAAAACCTTGACCTATCGAGTGTCGTCAGGCGGTGTAACCACTTCCCTCGTAACCCGGCTGCTTGTTTACCTCCTTTTAAAATATTAATATTATCCAGCACTTTCGAGTACAATGCCCAATAAAGAGGAGTGTGAACCCAGCGCTCTCCATACAAACGGCGATAACGTTTTCCACCCTCTAACCCTTAACCCATAGCCATGATTTTTTTAATGTTATCATTATTCCCCATAAGTAGGTTTGTATGTTTTGATTTATTAAATATTCTTAATAGTTTTAAAAATATCGACGCTTTTGTGTTTTGTATGAAACTATTAAAATGCAAATATTGACTAATCTATGAAGAATATTTAAAAAATCAAAACATACAAACCTAGTTCTAAGGCATAATGACAACATACCAAAAAATCATTGCTATAGATTAAGGTTTAGAGGGTGGGAAACGTTTTCGCCGTTTTTATGGGGAGCGCTTTTTGGGGCTAGGTTCACACTCCTCTTAAAGTGCGCAAATAGTTGCGTTACCGGAGAAATGCAGTACTGGTTAAATACCGCGTCCTTGCAACTCTTGCGTCACTATGCACCTTACCATTGCAATGCGGACGTTGCCTCTACACTTTGGCGTCGAGTAACCTTTCAGAGTTCATAAGGTTTAGAAAACCTTCGACCTAAACTCCGAGTACAAACAGCAGTGAAGTTTAAGTTTTGTCACAGTACACGTCTTAAGAGGAGTGTGAACCCAGCCCCAAAAAGCATTCCCCATACAAACGGCGATAACGTTTTCCACCCTCTAAACCTTAACCTAGGGCAATGATGTTTTTGTATGTTGTCATTATGCCTTAGAACTAGGTTTGTATGTTTTGATTTTTTTAATATTCTTTTTAGTTTTAAAAGTATTGACTTTATTTTCTGCTTTGTATGAAACTCCTATTGCAAATAACAATACCAAAATGCTCGTAATCAAAACATACAAACCTAACCTACATTTTTTTCTTATCTAATCTGTTATTATCTAAGCTTTGCAACTCAATAGGTCTCTATGACGCTCGAGTAAATCCCCATTTAGCATCGTGGGCTCCCCTACTACCAATCCCCTACTATCGATTCACATGCATGTTCTATAGTAGCAAAAAAACAGGAATAAACTGAAAATCAGCGCTGATCAAGTTTCAAAACTGGAGCCAGCATTATGCTGAGTTTATTCCTCTTGCCGAAATTTAAAAAATATTTAATTTATCTAGGTTTTAAGAAGTTGTACAAGGCAATAAATATTTTTTCTTTCTTTCTTTCTTTTACTACTAGTTATATATGACAACATAGCAAAAAAAACAGCTATAGGTTAAGGTTTAGAGAGTGGTAAACGTTATGGCCGTTTGTATGGAGGGCTGTTTTAAGCTGCGTACACGGTTCTATATAATAGAACGAGGGCACAGAATAAATAATAGTATGACTATAGAAGATTTATTTCGAAAGAAAACGGCGTTTAAGTATAAGATGCGTTCTACTATATGCCTCTGTATATCGTATAACTCGTATTCATTCGCACGCGCTGCAACTCAATTGGCTCAACTCAACCGGCCCCAGTGTAGAGGTGCGCCGAAATTATTGTAGTTCCGAGAAGTAAACCGCGCCTGATGAGGGTGGCTTATTGCTCATGGTTTTAATTCAGGATCGGGTATAGCAAGAGCCAAGTATCGATCTACCGAACCAGGAAGCGCTTGCGCCGCTGGTTATCGCCGCCTTTGGTTCCTGTTTGCATTCCACAGCAGTCGTAAAATCGAACAATGCGCATGCGCCGAGTGAAATATCATCCTGTTGTGACAGCCGGCGGCTGGGTTTAGTGTTGATTAAGACGTTTGCTTGCACCTGACTGTTGACTAGTAAACTGGGACAAGTTACCTTGCTACTCCGCGAAACCTGTGCAAAACAACCGCGTCCGTGTGACATTATATATTTTTCATGTAAAAAGTCAACCTCCTCCGCCTCGACACGAAACAACATATATATTACACAGACTCAACTTCTGCGCGTTTCGCCTCTATACGAAGCATCATCAGGATCAAGTATGCCGTCTGTAAATACAAAAAAACCATGGCTGTGGGTTAAGGTTTAGAGGGTGGAAAACGTTATCGCCGTTTGTATGGAGAGCGCTGGGAAGTCCTCTTAAGACTATTGTGTACTCACCACCTTAACCTATAGCCATGTTTTTTTTTGTATGTTATCATTATAAGTACCCTAGAATAACTAGGTTTGTATGTTTTGATTTTTTAAATATTATTTGTACTTTCAAAAATCTTGACGCTTTTGTGTTTTGTATGAACTCCTAAATTGCAAATATTGTCAAATCTATGAAGAATATTAAAAAAATCAAAGCATACAAATCTAGTTCCTAGATATGACGACATACCAAAAAATCATTGCCATAGGTTAAGGTTTAGAGGGTGGAAAACGTTATCGCCGTTTGTATGGAGAGCGCTTTTTCGGGCTGGGTTCACACTCCTCTTAAGAGTTTAGTCTTGAGAGATAAAACCAAAAATCGGAACCATCTTCCCGGAATTCGTTTAATCGCGGTCGTAAAAGAAAAGTTTCTTTACGTTGAGGTATAGTCGACCAAGAAATTGCTTGACCACTTTTCGACCGTATTACAAAGAGATAAGGTCCAAAAGTGGTCAAGCAATTACTTGGTCGACTATACTACTATTTATTCTATAATATAACGTACGTCGTACTCAAACCTAACGTTAGGTTTGAGTCAACAAAGAATGGCGGCAATTATACACACGATTTAATTGTTTTAATAATGGTGAGGACTGGTGGTATTACGGATTTCCGTTTACCGTCTAACATAGCGACAATGTTTTCATTATTCCCATGGATTAATGTTGTGGAATTCCCGTTTATGTGGTGATAAATTAAGTGCCTAGTTGGTTCAGAGTAGGCTTAAAAGTTTCTTTTTTCGGAAATTAAAAGAAGACCAAAAACTATGTTTTTGGAGGTTAATCTATACGTGTAAGTATGTAGTAAGAACTATTAAGTTGGAATGTATATCGAAATATCGATATTTGTTTTTTTTAATAAACAACATACAAAGGCAAACGAACAAGTAGGTCACCTGATGGTAAGTGATCATTACCGCCCGTCCATAAACACCCAACAACAACAACAACAACATCATATTGCAAATGCGTTGCCAACTTAGAGAGCTAAGATGGAGTACCTCTTGTGCCAGTAATTGCAACGGCTGACTTGCTTTCGACGCCAGAACACAACAGTGCAAGCACTGCTGCTTAGCGGCAGGATTAGCGAACAAGATGGTGGTAGCGATCCGGACGACCATGCACAAGGTCCTACCACCCGATTTTGAATATTGAAATCAAATGTACCCAAATGCTAGACCGGAACCCCACTGTAAACGTCACTCTGCAGATGTAGTGGTATCTAGTACCTAACTACGCCTATTTCGTACGGCAAAGCGGCCCTTTCCGCTATCACCGAATAAATAATAGTACTAACGTACAGAAACTCCTGTTTTCGACTGCGATTAAACGAATTCCAACTTTACTGACACGCACAAAAAGTCCGTATTACGTAATATACATTCGCCAGGCGGCTCGCGCCAAAAGGAACGCACCGCCCGCGTCCGCCTTACCCCCGCAACTCCCGGCGACACGTTAGGGTCCGACAACCTACTGCGATATGCCTACTTTGTGGGCAAGGCGGCCGAGCGTTACCTACAGCGTTAGTCACTCATGTGCGAGAGATAGAGGTCAGTTACACTACATTGCGGGGTTCTTATAGTTTATCATTTGACAGTGACGGGTGCACAAGTCAATGTACTGGTCCCATAATTTTACTCACACCGTGTGACTAGCTTAGCATGACAGCCTAGGCTACTTAGTAACGACAATAGGCAGACAATTAGAGGATATTTCCCTGGGAGCCACGGACATTGGAACGGAGGACCGTATTACTAGACACGCGTACTGCCACAGAATAAATAATAGCACTAACGTACAGAAACTTCTCTTTTACGACTGCGATTAAACGAATTCCAACTTTATTAAAATACGCGTGAAAAGTTCGTATTCCTTCAAACACACTCGCCAGACCGGCTCCAGTCAAAAGGAATGCGCCGCCCGCGTCCCCCTTCTCCCCGCAACTCCCGGCGATACGTTAGGGTTGCACGGCATTCGTTTTCAATTACATTAACACAGCGAGGACTAGCGGACGGGCGCGAGGCGAGCCGACAACCTACTGCGATTTGCCTACGCTTTATGCAAGGCGGCCGAGCGATCTTACATTGCGGAGCAGAACCCCCCTGGTCCTGCGTCCGCCGACTCCGCCGACTCGGTATAAACTATCGAAGCGACGTCGGTATAAACTTCGAATGAGAAAGAAAGATTTCTGATTGGTTCAAATAAATAAAGATCGTGGGACAATTTACTATACATAAAATTGTCTCAAGCTAAACAAAAGTTTTATTATAGTTACTAAAAACGGATATAAAACTGCGTTAGATAAATATATGCATAATTATAAATATTCTCCACTCAGGTATCAGTTATGGTCGACCAACAAATTACTCAACCAGTTTTAGTTCGTATTACAAAGGGATAAGATTCAAAAGTGGTCAAGTAATTTCTTGGTCCATATACTATACAAATTCTGAGATACAAACATTCACATTCATCATACAAAAATATGGCCCTCACTGGAATCGAAACTGCAATCCCTAGCCAGGATCATTAACCACTAGGCTAGCCCAAAATCTAATCGGATATCGTTTTTACATTCCTGTTGTTCTTAATCGGATACGTACGTACGTTGTAACTAAGTTCAACCAACGACCTTCATCCGACTTTGCGAATTTTAGTTAAAAAGACATCAACGCGTCTATTGAGTGTCGTATTCGGAAAATTTACTACTGGTCCGGAAAAAACCTCTGATGAGAAAATACGGGCAAGACAATCAACGAATGGGAAGCACCCACTAAAATCTCCTTGGTATTGACATTTTGCTAGCTTAATGGGGTGCCGTGAGATCCCGGGAACGCGTTAGCGGCACCTGACGCAAATTCCCAAAAAACTTGCAGTAAATACGTAAAGATTTAAAAATGCACCAAAAAGCTTTTGACGATGTTATACACGCTTTAGTGTGCTTGTCTGTACGTTACCGCGCAGTGCGATAACCGGCTCGTTTAGCGAATGGAGTAATTCCCAGTTCCCAGCATTGTGGTGCATTCCAGACCGTTACCGCCTCACGTTATGGAATAATTACTGTTACTTTAGATAAACGTAGTTTATCGCTGTTTGCGTAATAGCAGTGTCGTTGACAAAGAACACAATACACACATTCTGTTAGCGTTAACGCTAATAAAACGACAACTTATATGAAGTTGACTATTTTTAAGCTAACAAATGTTTTGTCCCTTTAATTTGAGAGCAAACGTCACAATGACAGATAAAAACAAAACATGTTAACTAACAAACGTTTACGACGTATTTATAACATTATCGGGACTTTAGCGCGATAAAAATATATTGTTGATTTACCTCGACGTTTCGGCCATGTTTCAATGGCCGTGGTCACGAGTAGACTGAAGTCCCGATAATGTTATAAATATGTGTGAAAGTCGCGAAAGTTTAAAACAGTTTACGACGTGTTATGAATCGTGTTAGAATGTAATCCAAAATCTACGCAGACGAAGTAAGGGAAGAAACTAGTAGGTAGCTGTTTATTAGGAATCGACTTGAGATAAGTAAAGTATTTAATGTCATTTACAGATTCCAATAAGCGCCAACAATACCCATTGTGCGCATATATTAGAGTCCTAAGGGCTTTTCCACACTGCGGACGCGATTTTGCGTTTTCGGGACGCGACGCTGCGTACGCGCGTGCCCACTGTGACGATCGTCATAAGAACGTCACAGGAACGCGAGTTATACAGAAGCATGGCGTCATGCCCCAAAAACAGACCTTCCAATTCTGCTATTTTATCATAACGTTATTTGTCTTACCAGTTTGTAACGTTAATAAGTTTTTTGTGATTTTTTTTTAATACAAGCATTTTGAGGGTCCTGTATTATTGCATTGTTATCAAACCGCTATACTAACACTTGCTAAATTTGTAACAATCTGACTACTGGGAGTAAGTCAAAATTAACTTGAAAGAACCACTGCATACATAATGTCAAGTTAAAAGCATGTTAAAAACACAATAACCTTAACGAAGTACCTAAGTCACATTTTATACCGGTTTTACAATAAACGGTTTAACCCCAAACACCGGTTTTAATAAATAATTAAGTAACGAAATAAATAACGTTAAACATTAAACAGTAAAATAATCCAAACACCGTTGCAAAACGAACGCAGTCTAATAAGTCTGAGTCTGTATACGCAACAAAAACGGAAAGGAAACGCAGCGTCGCGCGTAGTTTATCTGAGTTTATCTCTATCTGCGTCCCTTTCTTATGACACTAGTTTTACAGAGACGCAGGGAGGGATAAATTAAACCTTGACCGGTCGTATTAGGGCCACTGCAGTGTGACAAAGCCTTTAGAGATCTCTCTCTAGCTAGGCATAATGCAGTGAAACCCATTTGCTCACACTGTGTGGGAGAAACTATGAGAACTGTACAAGCTAAACTGTCGCTTTGCAGACAAACATACATAATATATGGTAGAAACTTATCGCTAGTCATTATTTGTGTTTTTAGAGGCCCGTAGCCAAAGGGTAAAACGAGTCCCTATTACTAAGACTCCGCTGTCCGTCCGTTCGTCCGTCTGTCACCAAGCTGTATCTCATGAACCGTGATAGTTAGTCAGTTGAAATTTTCACAGATGATGTATTTCTGTTGCCGCTATAACAACAAATACTAAAAAACAGAATAGAATAAATATTTAATGGGCCTCCCATACAACAGACATGTTTTTTTTTGTTTTTGTAGATAATGGTACGAAACGGTTCCGTACCATTATCATATTCCGTGGGAATCCTTCGTGCGCCAGTCCGACTCGCACTTGGCTGGTTTTTTAGTAGAAGAGCAACACTGTAGGCAGTTGAGGATAGGACGAATAGGCCGGCTTAATCAGGTTAATACCACACTTAAATGACTAGATGGCCTAGTAGTTGGCCCTGGCTAAAAAGCAAGAAGTGCAGGTTCGATTCCCGTTTGAGGCAAATTTTTGTATGATGAATATAATACAAAGATTTAGGTCTAGCTAGAAGGCCTAGAAATCTTTTGTATTCACATTTGACGATAGTGGCCCTGATAAAACCGACCTAGGTTAATTTATAAATCCCTGTCTCTGTCAAACTAGTGTCATAAGAAAGGGACGCAGATAGAGATAAACTCAGATACGCTAAACTTAGCCGATCATCATTAGGGTCACAGGAGAGACAAATTCTGTTTACATCAATTTTCCGAATTTTTGTAATCGAAAATTACTTTCGATTTTTTTTTAACATTCAAATAAATTTAGATGCTATATAATGACAACACAAAGAAAAATTAGGGTAATGACAGCACTCGAACCTGCAACTTCAGCATTCCGTGCCTTGCGTTTGCCAGTTTCGCCCTTTCGCCACATCATTACTGCCAACGCGGGTAGTTATAGCCTAAAAACTCAATAATGTAATGACCGTAAAAACGAAACACATTAAAAAATTAAAGGGTATGGTAGTGATAATGTGACGAAACTGGCAAACGCAAGGCACGGAATGCTGATGTTGCAGGGTCGAGTCCTGCCATTACCCTAATTTTTCTTAGTGGTCTCATTATATAGCACTTAAAATTACATCATTAATTTTCCGATCCAACCTTTGTTTTCGAACACCAAGCTTCCTAATAAGGCCAGCAAAATGATAAAACCCGACAGATTTCTCAAAACCCTGATAGCCATCACGCAAAAACCCGAACAAAGGTGACTCGGGTAAGTTAACTTGGTTTAGCTTTAATTAAAGAATCTGCATGGCGTGCCGCGGCGCCAGCGGACTGTGAAATTACTCATAATTATGGGGTGATGCCCCTTAATTAATTACTATAAATAGGAGAATACAGAATTAGATGTAGGCATGGGCGTACCCAGCTTCTGGCCTAGGGTGGGGGGGGCAAGTCAGATGCTAGTTTCGATAATCTTCGTCCGCCATCGTCGCGCAGGGTTTTTTGGCAATTGCACCGTGCATTTTGCCAGTGTCTACTGCGCGGTTTATTTAAAAGTTAGAGCATTAAGCCCCGTTTACACTTTGATTATCAATTAGGCGAATTCATACATGTTCTGCGAGATTTTCAGGGGGGGGGCAGCTGCCTCCCCCTGCCCCTCCACCCTGGGTACGCCCATGGATGTAGGTATGAATCCTCATTACTAATCATAGCTACATTGGATGAAGCACTAATAGCACCCGAAAAACCTTAATGTACACCAAAGGCACAGTACATACTGTGCCAAAGGTAACCCTTTTCAACCGACGAAAACGGAGGAGGTTCCCAGTTAGACCCGTATATTTGTGTTTTTTTTTAATTATGTATGATACATAATATTAAAAAAACATCCCGTTTTAAAACTATGTATAAAATGTAAATGTTTCCCTTCAATTTACACGCAACTATAACTCAAAGAAAAATTCTTGGTCATCTGGCAGGAGTCGAACCTGTGATATGGCGAAACGATGAGAGTCCTATTTTGTCATTTGAAAGAAATCGTTTTTGAAATTCTGCCAATGACCATAATTATGACATCAACGTGTCTGTCAAATACTACACTTAAATCATTTTTAATCTTCCATAATAAAACTGTTTAAAAGTATCCAAAAAAACATGGCCAATTTAGATAATTTACAATCAAACCGTAAAAACAGAACCACCGTTTCGCATTATTTTAATACCATTTTGTGCAATAACAAATAATACATATAAGGCATTATGTGTCGTTATTAAATATGTACAGTCAGCCCCACAATAACGTAAACACTCAGAGAGTTTAAAAATATAGACTAGCTCGTATTCCCTTGACAATAGAGTTGTGCGTAGCTCTATTTGATTGCTTTGACTATGTAGATATATTTGCTCCTCGCTGTACAAAATTTGGTCGCTTAAAATCCGGCAGCCCTACAACTTGCAAGTTTTGTTTTATTTTAATTTTATTTATTTTTTTGCTATTATGACATTTTCAACTTTTGCTAGTTTGTATTTATATTTTTATTGTGACATATTGATTTTTTATTTATGACATTTCGATAATTTCGAGACTTATTTCTAAAAGTTTTTATTTTTCATTATTTTGTTTACCTTTTTGACAATCTTATTGTGAGTTTGTTACGTTTGACATTCTAAAGGAAATTTAATGAAATTTCCATTAAGAAATAAACAAATCTATCAAATCATAAATGATTAATGACCCTGATACGATATTAGACATTGTGGGTTCCAATACTTTCGGGGACGTATATTGTACAGTCAAGGAAGTTAATTCCCTACCCATTTCGTTGAAATGTCGTCTGACATTCGCAATGCATTAAGGTCGATATGTCAAACTAACGTCTTGCTCTATAGCTCTTATGGTGACAGTTTGCTATATGCCATTGAACCTTAGGTGGGTTGGAAATTTAATTCCTTGACTGTACTAAGGAGACATTTGTGTGTTGTGTATGTATAATTATTTATAAAAAGAACAAGTTAAGTATAAAAAAAATAACATAAAATAACTTACACAAAAGCGAACTCATCCTTTTAAATGTATACCGCAGGTAAGTTATAATTTTTGATTTTGTCAGTTCGGTACAACGCATGTAACTTTTTATGTTTGTCAGTAGGTACAGTCAAGGAATTAAATTTTCAACCCACCTAAGGTTCAATATCGTATAGCAAACTGTCACCATAAGAGCTATAGAGCAAGACGTTAGTTTGACATATCGACCTTAATGCATTGCGAATGTCAGACGACATTTCAACGAAATGGGTAGGGAATTAAATTCCTTGACTGTACTTGTTAAAACCAAGACATGTGTATGGGAATCTGTATTGAGATACTCACTCAAGTATTAATATGCATTGATACAAGCTACTATATACGGTGGGGTCCTAATGCTGATGCGTGGGCGCAGGTTTTGGGCGGAGGGATCGATACGGCAGGATTGAGGTACGAACTAGTCTGGATGAGGTATTTATGTTAAGGCATTAAAATAAGTAAAACATAATACAAACTTAGTAAATAAGAAACATGAAAAAAAAATAGATTTAGTTCTTGTCGTTTTCAAAGACTTAAGGGTGATAGCTATAGACCGAGCTCAAGTTCCATAGTATCAATACTAACATAGTATGAAACTGGATTGTGAGCTCGGTCTATTAATAGGCTAGATTATATGACATTTTTTTTTTAATAAATAGAGACATTGCTTTGCACGCATCAATATCTTTCACATCTACAATAAGAAGTAACAAACAAGCGCTAAAAACAGAAGAAAAACTAGTCATCTAACAAGATTTCTTAGAACCAAGCACGCTTTAGCCGTTGGTAAACAAATCTCTTCGTCCTATCTCCGAGTAGTAATAGGGCGTATATCAATGAAATTACCATGTCTTATACGCCCTCACGGCTTCAGCGAAGTCTTGCCTACGCCTGTATTTTCCGCTTGGTAGTAGATTTAACGACATACCGGCATTAATTGCAGGTTTCACGCCAGTTGCAAATTAGCTGTCTATGGAAATAGATGCTTTCTTGGAAACTTTGTCATACTTGTAGTACTTAACAAAACGATACTGAATGTTACTGGGACGTATTGAAAATCATTCGATTAATCGACGGTACTGGGACTAGCTAAAACCTATACACAAGTCGCCACCATGCGGCACAATTCAACACAATTAGACCCTTTTTTCGCTGGAAAATGCATCTACGTATTCCACCTGGGTCGGGAGCCCAGATTATGTGGGACTCTTGGCAAAGTGCCAAAATACCCACTAAAAACCAGCGGATTTTCCTCTTCGCCAGTTGGAGGTTCGACGCTACCGGATCGGCTTCGCAGTCGCGATCGTAAGCACTATGATGACACTATAAAACCCAAATCAACATAAGCCGACCCTATAAGCCCCAAGTCGCTGCGATAAGACACCATGACTGGGTAGGTATACCTTCTGATGACTGAACATGGTAATGAAACAACGTAGGTACGAGAATTGATACGTATTGATTATTAAAATATTAAGGAACACCTAACTAAAACATAGGTAATTAGGGAGGACTTTTTCCAAAATTGCATAGTAAATTGGCGCATCCATCAATTGTTTCATTAATACTGTGCTAAACCCGGCCATAAGTCCTTTAATTGGCATTATAATAAATTTCAAGTGCGTAGGCGCATCGAACAAAGCAAGTGCATTGACTCGCATCCAGGACGATGCAACTGACTTTAGGTAGAGTCAACATTATAGCAGTGCTGCAGCAGTGCAGGTCAAGTTTAGTTTATATGTCAGTTCATCTGTATGTTCGTCCTTTTCATATGACACTAGTTTGACAAAGACGCAAGTAGGGATTGATTGATGATTTGACAATATTGTAAAAAAATATGGTTACACATACATGTATAGTCGACCAGGTAATTGCTTGACCACTTTTGAACGTTATCCCCTTGTAATACGGTCGAAATGTGGTCAAGCAATTTCTTGGTCGACTATACATGAATGTGCGGGTTTCCTAACGATGTTTTCCCTAACCGTAAGGGCTTTGGTTACTACAGTACCCAGGTAAAGAACATAAATTAGAAAACTCATTGGTACATGACGGCCGACCTCACGGCCAATTTCATAAACGGGACAGGTGACAGTTTCAATTCGGTGTACATTGCTTGCCCACTATGACGTTAAGTCTGTAAGTCTGTAGCGTTACTTGTCGACATAGTAATGTACGGCGAATTGTCACTGTCACCTGTCGCCTGTCGCGTTTATGAAATTGGGCCCAGTCCACCCCTACTCACTAGGCTAGGCTACTAACACTCGATTTAACTATTTGTTTACATTTTGTGATACTGCACACATTCACGTAATACTATTCACAGCACAATGTGTGCGTCTGTGTGTGTGTTATTTATTCGCTATTGCCGCCATGTGGCGTCCCGTTTAGTGTCACGCTTAATCGACGTAGACGCTGCGTCGGCGCATGCAGCGTCTTAAAGCGGGCCCTAGGTAATTTAGAAATGTTTAACTTTTATAGTGGTAGCCACACTGTGTAGCCAGTTGCTGGTTGAGTACGAATGGGCCGGTTCGATCGAGGTAGTCCCACACTGGTACAGAATATTTACCACAACACAATTTTATACTTTAATGTCATTTGGTTTAAGCATCATATCGTATTACTTAAAGTCAATTTATTTTACCTTTAAGTTCTTTTTTTTAATTTTTAGTTTTTTTTCGTAATTTAGAATTTGATTAAATAAATAAAAAAATATATACTATAACAAGCGAATCGGTTTAACTTCGCACGTGTGCAGTTTATTATGTGGAAAATAGTTTTTTTAAGACTATCCAAAACATATTTCAAAATAGGAAGGAAAACGAGCAAGTGGGTCACCTGATGGTAAGTGATCACCACCGCCCATATACACCCGCAACACCAAGGAGATTGTAGATACGCTGCCAAGCTAGAGGGCTAAGATGGAATACCTCTTGTGTCAGTAATTGCACCGGTTGTCTTGCTCTCCACGCCGGGACACAACAATGCAAAGCACTGCTGCTTAGCGACAGGATTAGCAAGCAAGATGGTGGTAGCGATCCAGACGGTCCTTGCACAAGGCCCTACTACCCGCAAAAGATTAGATTAGACTTTAAGAAGCACTTAGAAGACATACTTCTTGTCGATCTACATCTGACTATCTACACTAATCTACACTAATATAATAAAGAGGTAAACTTTGTTTGTTAGTTTTTTTGTATGTAGGGGGGTAATCTTTGGAACTACTGAACCGATTTCAAAAATTCTTTCACAGATAGAAAGCTACACTATTCCTGACGGACATAGGCTACTAATTTTACGTGAACGAAGCCGCGCGCGTCCGCTAGTATAGTATAATTCCATAATTACCAAGCCGCCGTTCAAGACCCATCGACGATTCCGTATAATTAATTAATTAGATTTAGTACCTTATCATAATGACTTACAGCATGATCTAATTTCACACTTGATTACCTATCGTACCCTAGGCCACTCGGCAATTTCTTGCGCTTTATTAAAAGGGTTTAAAGTTGAGTTTACAGCGTCTTTGTGTGGTTGAGGTTACTAAAGGAAATTTATTCTTCATGGATTATTATCCCATCTTAGTTAAAGATGCTTGAATGGTTTTAGATTATAGAGAATTAACGCGATATCTGTTACTTATTGGCGGTTTACACGGTGTTTGTTGTAGGCATAATGCCTCATTATTATAATACTAGTTTATATTACAATGTAATGTATATCTAACGAAGTAATTGCGTGATCACTTTTGAACCTTATCCCTTGGTAAAACGGTCGAAAAGTGGTCAAGCAATTTCTTGATCGACGATACATAAAAATAAAAACCTTCCTTGAAAAAATCTACACACTATTAGTTGGTAAAGTGGCGAAACTGGCAAACGCGAGGCACGGAACGCTGAGGTTGCAGGTTCGAGTCCTGCCATTTCCCTAATTTTTGTTTGTGTTGTCATTATACAGCATTTAAATTTAAGCAGATTAAACCCAAAGAGTGTAAACCCAGCGCTCTCAAAACAAACGGCGATAAAGTTTTATAAAAAAAATACAAAAAGAAAAATCGAAAAAATTTAAAAATAAATAATTTCGATTACAATGTTTTTGATAAAACGAATATGAAAGTGAATAAAAATGTTCCAGGTGCCCGTTTGTCGTTCTATTTGCATATCATTTAAATTCAAAATTTAATATAAAACAAAAACGAAAGTACCCACAACAACAACAATAGCTAATTTAATAACAAAAGTAATTTTGTTTACAAAAAGAGGTTTATCTTATAATTAACTCTTATTTACTGTTGTTTAAACGCGTAATTCAGATATTTTTCAATTTTATATTCGTTTTACTTAAAAACTTGTGCAAATTTGACCGTTAAAATTCTAATCTATGGCTTTTATGATTACTGCAAGATTATCACAAACATCATTCTATATCATAAATTTAAAGACAAAAAGCCCAAATACTTAACAACGTCAATAATAAAACCGATCGTCCACAATAAATCAAAGGCACTTCCGAAAATGGTATTGCTTCCTTTTACGCCGTGGTATTTCGGTATTCAAATGGACGAGTATTGTAATGACATTAGTATGTGGGAAGTGCTGGACGTATGAAATGGCAATATGGCCGCTATGGAATTAATAACGAAGCTCTGTTAGGGCTGTCACTGTATAGCCGAAATACGACATCTTCAGCTGTAAGTTCAGTGTTTTCTTCAACCAGATTAGGAGCATCCTCATTGATTGGTTTAGTTTAATTAGGTTTAATTCTTTTATCACTTAAGTGCTTACCGTAAGTGTTGTTTAACTGTAATACTTTTGTTTATATTTACTTGTAGATGTTTCTGTTTATCATGCTGTGTTCACATAACTGTGGAATGTAATCACCTCGTTGAGTTTCTTGCCGGTATCTTCTCATCAGAGGTTTTTCCGAACCGGTGGTAAATTTTTCGACATTTTTAAGTGCTACCTGTAAGCCTAATCTGAATAAAATATTTTGACTTTGACTTTGAGTACTTAAGCTCTTTTTGTATATGTATTTGTATTGTAGCACTGCAATGGTGTATTGTTATATTCATTTATGCCGCTTTTAAGGTATTTTTTTTACATTTTTTTTTTCAATTGATGTCAACCCTAAGGAGATACACGTATCGGCATTTACTTCCTAAACGGGACAGGAAGCTCTGCCGAAGCTCGAAAGCTCCGACAGGTATACGCCACAGTACAGTTATAATGTTCTAAGAACGGAAGCTATTTGTATTACGTACCAATTCTTGATGCCATTTGACATCATGATTTGTCCTAAGTTTTATGATTAGGTATGGACATGCTGGTGAAAACTTTCTTAAATAGCTATGTGAAAGTTTTCTGAGATTTTCGTGAACATTCCTTCCTTTTTGGCAACTTTTTGCAACTTTGCGCATCCCTAAAGTGGTTCTCAGATGACCGGCCTAGTTTTTGTGAAATGAAATGAAATGAAATGTTTATTCACAAGAACATATGGTTATGGTTATTACATGTACCTATATTAGAGATCCATGATACATTCGGCCGTTAGGCATGTGAAATTTTTTGAAAATGTAAGCTGTCATTTTAATATCTGTAATATTTGTTGTGTTTGTCAGTACTAATATTTACAATTATAATTGTTTCCCCCTTGTGTGTCTTTTAACCAGCGGGCCTAACATGACAGCCCAGGTTTAGTTTAACCCTTCCCTGTGTCTCTTTCTGACTAGTTTCATAAGAAAGGGACGCAGATAGAGATAAACTAAACTTGGCCAGTCATGTTAGGGCCACTGGCGTCATAAGAAAGGAACGCACATATAAATAAACTTTATCTACACATATATCCTAAATGCTCTATAATGCGTTCAGAAACCGTAGGCAATGACCAGCATTATAACAACCAATATTATTATGAGAATTTTTCTAATTTGTTTCTATATTTGTTCAAATTCATTTTTTATTACATTATTTTAATGTGTACAGTCAATAGATATTTAATAGGTACCTAGCACTAGTAGCTAGTAGTCATGCAGGTCATTGCCCTATGGCTTCTGAACCCATGGTAGAGTACTTATGATATGTGTGTAGATAAAGACAAGTAATGTATGCAACTGTACATAATTAGGTCTTAAAACACTCGTGTGATCCTATTATGAAACTCGCTGACGCTCGTTTCATAAAACCACACTCGTGTTTTAAGACCCATCATTATGCAACAGTTGCATAAAATACTATAATTTGGCCGGACATGGCCACTGATGCCCAGAAGGAAAGTTTCTTAAATAGCGATATGAAAGTTTCCTGATATTTTCGAAAACTTTCCCTCATTTTTGAGAATTTTCTCCAACTTGCACAACAGTTATTATAAGCCTAATAAGAAACAAACAAGAGCGGATCCAGGGTTTTAGTTATAAACTTAATGGTTATTATGCTGTATGATTTTTGTACTCAACAGTATTTTTTTAAATACTCTCCGATGGCATTATAGTGTCACAAGGAAATCAAAGAAGCCACTATAAACTACCAAAGTGCTTGTAAAAGCCATTAATAGAAGTAACGACCGCTTCAACAAGCTACACATGTGAGGTGTTTATGTCGCCTCCCCCTTTACCAGCGCCAACAGAAGCTGGAAGCTGTTAAAATGCTGTAAAAACGTTAACAATATGTTGTTCGGTTGACAGTTGAGCATAGTGCACTAATTTATTATAATTAGTAGGAGAAACTGCTCTACCTGAAGACAGCTGTATTTGTGAGATTCTCTTTTTTTATATATAAAATAGGAAGGAAACAAGCAAGTGGGTCACCTGATTGTAAGTAATCACCACCGCTTATAGACCCGCAACACCAAGAAGATTGCAGATGCGTTGCCAATCTAGAGGGCTAAGATGGAATACCTCTTGTGCCAGTAATTGCACCGGCTGTCTTGCTCTCCATGCCGGAACACAACAGTGCAAGCACTGCTCCTTAGCGGCAGGATTAACGAACAAGATAGTGGTACTCGTAGCTATCAGGACGGACCTTGCACAAGGTCCTACCACCCACAAAAACACTCTCTAAATTTTAGAGCTGTATTCTCTGATCGTCTTCGTCCTCTAATCCCTGTCTTCAGGAGGTCAGAGGGTAGGCAGGGAATAGAGAAGCATATCGAATGTTCTAACGATGAGAGAGTAAAGCTTTAAGATTAAGAGAGTGTGCACAGGTACATCTATCCACAGTCCAACACTGTCCACAAGCAGTAGCCCCTAATAAAGATTGTGTTGGAATGGGGAATAACTACTTGATACTGAACTCTGTATCTCTTTTAATGAACAGTTCTATACTGTACAAGTTTTATGGAAGCATGTCTTACTATTTTCGGTAGTCAGAAAGATAGTTTAAAAAAAAATTGAGTATAGGTAGTTCGTTGGTTTAAGAGGAAACACAAGGGCCGTTTTTCCATACAAACGTCGTCCCCTGTTTTCTCTCTGGATAATGCCAGTAGAGCAATATTTTTTTTTTTTTTCAAAACATCGATGGCCACTATTATGCATGTCCCTATGTTTTCCTTTTTTTCATAAATTAATTATTAAAAAAGATATGAACATTCAAAAACCTAAAAAATTGGTCAGATTTTCAGCTGCGTTCATACATTCAGAAAACAAATTTTACTAGATTATTTAAAAAAATGAAAAACATAGGAACACAGCCAAAGCCTTTCTTTAATTTTTAATGAAAAAAGTAGTTTAATCGGTTAAGTTGTGGAAAAGGAATCAGGGGTCTACGAATCGTTGATTTTGTGTACTTTAAATAGGTATTTTCAGTCCAAGCTGCGACTGTCTCTATTGCGCTCGGGGAGGCTTGATAGATGGAGGCAGCAATAGATTTTACAAATACCTATTTTTCAATTCTCAAGGCCTTGGTGTTTCCTCTTAATAAACAAATTGGAACAAGTTACTTCGCTATTCCCCAAAGACAGTCTTTAAGACTCAAAGACTCAAACGCACTTGCAAACCAGCTTTGTCTGTCCATGTCATCTTACAAATGTTTTCCCCTATCGAGATTCAAACCCGAAAACTTTGGTTTTATAATCGTTACCAACAACAAGACTAGTTGTCTGGTCGTTTGTGAAGTAGCAGCCAGCGTCCAATATATCGGAGCGGGCACGGTGGTCAAAAATATGCGAACACACCCGAACGTATTTGACAATAGTGTCGAGTTCAGATATTTTTGACTCCGATATATTTGACGCTGACTGTACCTAAGGTAACGGCGCCTATTACCGTGGTACTTAAGGATGTTTTCAAACAAGTCCAAAAAATTAAGAGTATCAAAGCTACTTAACGACCGAGAATATTTTTTTTATTTAAGAGTGTTTATTGAACTTTCAGCGTAGTAACTTTTTTTACTCATTTTACTTATTCTTATTTGATAAAATAATTATTGAAACCAAAATACCTAATTCTTCTATTACCGTGGTAATGGCTAGGCTGTGATTCTATTACCGCAAATTGAGCTTCCATTACCGACGGTATACAAAGCAGCAATTTTCTACCATCGGTATTAGGATTCAGACTCATGTTACGATTCGGAACTAATTAACGAGGGTTATAAAAAATATGGTTTTGGTTCTGTACATTATTGCTGTACATTAAGTTTTTTAAGGGTAAGTAAATAAAACGTTAAACATATACAACTTATGACAACTACATAATGTGTCTACCTACTAATCTTCTTTATGGATCAGTTCAGTACAAATGGAAAAGATTCCAACTGATAAGTAAGTCTCAATTTTATCAAATATACTGTACTTACGGTACCCTAAATGCGATTTATTTTAATAAAAGACTGAAATGTCACTCGATAATAGACACTTTTTTAAAAGCCTATCACCGACCCAAACAAAAATTAAATGGATCGGCAATAGATTCCCATACATTCTAATACCGAGGGTTATGTGATCTAAGCATCGGTAATAGGCTTAATTTGGAGTGTTATAAAACCTAATTCCGACCCATAAGAACAATAACATACAGTTGTATTTTCATTTCAAATCAAAAATAAAAATTACAACCTTGGTATAAAACTAAAATTACATAACTGGTCAGTAAGTATATCATTTTATTTCAATATTTAAACAACTTGACAAAATAAAGGTTTCTATAGAAACTACAAAATCAGTACTGAAGTTTTTGTTAAAAATTAAGGGTTTGTTGAATACATTTTATACCACGGAAATGGTTCTTTATTAGCGTGACTAGATCAAGATTGGAATAACTGTAAGAACTTAACTAACCGGTCACACATACCGAAATTAAAGCATAAAGAACCAAAATCACAACTTTAACTATTACCGTGGTATACCATGGTAATGGAACCCACAGCAAAAAATGGTGTCTATCACCGCTGTATTTTGTTTTCCATTTTAAACGTATTTTCAGGTAAAAAAAATATATAAAGAGTACTCAGAACTCGTGCAGAAAATTACAAACAACCATTTAAAAACCATAACATTAGTTCAATTGCCATAACCATTACGTAAAATACTAAATACGATTCCAGTTCACCTACATGTGGCGTCACGCGTTAGTATGGTACGACCTGTTCCTGCGCTGGCGTTGCGGAAACGGACGAATTGAAAGCTCTTTGTTTTATTTACACACACTAGCGCTAATAGCACCGTTAGTCAAGTAAATAAGCTTCGTTCGTGAAATATTTTTTTTTTAATATATCAATCGGTTTGCTTATAAAATACGTATTTGAAAACGCCGCGGTGATGGTGGTCGATTTTGATACCCCCGGTAATAGGCGCCGTTACCTTACTTATAATTAAAAAGGACTGAAACTTTTAGTTTATTTTACCTGCTTAGTGACACGAAAATGGGCAGAGTGGCCATCTTCCTTACCTGAAATCAGAACATATTTCGGATTAAACTTTACTTATTAGTAATAGTAAAAGCTGCATAGTAAAATTCACCCCTCGATCTTAAAATTTTAGGATTAAAAGGCAAATTTTATTTTTTTAATTGGCTGACTGTACAAAGGCAGTAATTGTGGGTTCCAGCCTCAACAATTGTCTTAAGAGTAGTGTGGCATCAAATCCATCTACTGTTTAGCAAAACCCTTTTTTACCCGACTACGGCAAAGCCAAATGGAAAGGTTTTGTTTTTAGCAGTCTATATATGTATTTGACGCTTTGCTCGGTCCCTGCTGAGGTTTAAATAGTCAAAATAAAAACAAACTAAACTACGCGTACGGTAATTAACAAAAATTATCAAGTTCACGCCATTGTCCTTTTTTCAATTTGGGCGCCATCTTGCTCACCGGATGCGGTTGTATTTGACCGCTATTAAACAATAGAGCGATTCGATAAGCGCTTCATCAATTGTTCCAACTCGGATCACATAATACCATAGAGTTTCTTTGTTTTTTCCCCCGTTTTTTAGACCCAAGCTCACTTCCCAGAGTGCGTTTAGAGAATTGTTGAATTGAAGTCAGAAAATTAATAATAACAAGGAAAATTTTTCTTTTAGCTATACCTAACTTTAGTTATTTACTTTCTATATTTAACTAAAAAATCCTCGTGATAGCTAAAGCTGCCAAATGTACTCGTAATAAATATCATGCATGTTAAATACGGGAATTTTGTAAAAGTGTGTAATACGGTGAGGAACTGTCTTCACCGAACTAACTACAGGAATGCAATTTTTGAATCTCACCAGGTGACTAAAGCTCACCAAAATGGCCGAATCTCTATGAAAAACGGCTATTTTGGTGAGCTTTAGTTACCCGGTGAGATTCGAATGCAATTTTTGAATCTCTTTAGGTGACTAAATCTCACCTTAATGGCCGCATTTCTATGAAAAACGGCCATTTTGGCGAGCTTTAGTCACCGGTGAGATTCAAAAAGCGCTTTCCAGTTTACTAAATTTATTTTGATACTTAAAATCTATATAAATAAAAATGAATTGTTGTTCGTTAGTCTGATTAAAACTCGAGAACGGCTGGGCCGATTGAGCTGATTTTGGTTTTAAAATATTTGTCGTAGTCCAGGGTAGGTCTAAACGGTGAGCAAATATGCCTCCAATAATTAGGCGGTACAAAGTTCGCCGGGTCAGCTAGTTAGAAATAAAAATTATTGTAACCAAAAATTAGGAAATATGCGCTACAATTTATGTATGAATTGACATTTAGTAAGTCGGTAGGTACGCAAATTAGTGCCGTCGTCACATTGTATGGCTTTGTGGTGAGAGCTTTAGAGGGCTATTGTGGTAAATCAAACGCTAATCTGATATCAAGAAAACGATCGACAGGTTGTCTGTTGTATTGCAAAATAATATCAACATGACGACCAAGCAGTGATGCATCCATTGTTGCTTTGCTCCTTCTACTACTTTGTCCAGTTATACGGACAGAGAGGCATGCAGTAGGACGTTTTTTGTACCTAAACGCCATTTTTGTTTGAAGTGAAACCTCTGTACTTGTAGTACAAATATAAGGCATATAAATAGGACTATTTATGTGAACTACAAAGAACGATGCCATTTAGGGTGACGATTTGACCTTCAATTATAACGAACCCACAATGTATATTTTAGGGGAATGCAATCGATTAAGCGAGGGTTGAATCGACTAAAAGCTTTCGACTGGGCAAACAAATTGCACCTCTATTTATTTTGGGGCTTGCCCGAAATGTGTCGATTACATTTAATAAATCGATAGATGTTAACCGTTAGCGGTTTGACAGCACTGTTAACACATACGTTAAGCGATTTGACATGTCAATGTTTTTTTTAAATTATGATTTGTATTTTATGGCATGGATTCTCAATCTTTGGACTATTTAACTTGAAGAGAAATTATGTTGCCACTGAAGGGTATTGATTTATTTTATTCTTAAATGCTACATATGCTGCGTTCTTATACGGAGCAACGGATTGTTTTACCAATCCGCCGTTCTATTTTGACAATCTTCCCATTTAAAAAAAAACATCTGTCAAATTTAACTAGGTACCTATTGGTATAAAACGAGCCGTTGTTTGAATATTAGGAACCGGCCGTTACTGTACAAAATAAAATCGATTATAAATTTGCTTTACCAATAGTCGTAAAGATCTGACATCTGAACCCTTATCTTATCATAGTAGGGGGAGGTTTTCAGTAATATTTGACTGTTCTATAGCTGCCGGTGTAGTTTTATGTATGTATGTAAACTCTTTATTGTACATAAGCACTTACAAATACACAGAAAAATACAGGAAGTGGTACAAAGGCGAACTTATCCCTTAAAGGGATCTCTTACAGCTAACCTTTGAGCAAAAGAGAGAGGATTTACTCATTTTCAGGGTGAGAACACAAACATTACAACTACCTTTGTACAAGGAAATATAAAATCAAATTTATTTATTTTTCTATCAAAAAGGGAAGGGAAATATAAAATCAAATTTATTTATTTATCTATTTTTCTATTAAAACGAGCAAGCGGGTCACCTGACGGGAAGTCATTACTGCTGCCCACGTGAGAACCAAGCCCAAGAGTTTCTCAGATCCGCTGGAAACCTCGATTTGGACCTTTACAAAGTTAATTTAACTGTTATACTTTCTTTGCTTAGTCGCATATAGATTCACGAATGAGGTGCGATGGAAGCAATTTGTATTGGCAAAACGTTTAACAGTAAGCGGATGCTTTCTTCACCAGTATCCTGTGCATAAATTTAATCGTTGGATAAGTTTATCTGTTAAATAAGTCATTTTAAAATATTCGCGGTAATCCATTTAATTATCTGAGAATGGAATACCATTTTTAAAATTTCAGGACTATAATTTATAATACCTAATAATAATTTATAATTTATGTAAAATACGATATGTATAGAGGTGAAAGAATGAAATGTAGAGTTTGTTACCAGATTTCTAATAATTGTTTGCAATCGGTAGAGTTTAAATACAATCAATCAAATTTCGTTATGTACACTTTTTTGCAGGGGGAGGCTCAGATCGATAATGATATTGGTAAATAACACTACACTTACTTTTCTATTGCGAAAAGTTCCAACAAAAACTCACAACTCACAGAATCACTGTTCAAAAACTTTATCAATCTTAGTCCAAATTGTTTAAAAAAAAACAAATACGCGGCAAAATTTTCCCGCGCTTTCTTACGTCACCCGCGTCGCGTCACTCATTACTCTATGACCAAAACAAAAATGGCCGCTGAACGTAGTGCGTTATTTTTATGAACTCGGCATGGGGTTGCTGTTATTATAGCGACAAACTTATTGGAGTCAGTTGGACAAAAGTATTAGTAGCAGTTGTACTTAATAATTAAAGCGTTTAGTTCGCCGCAAGCGACGCTGTTGCCAGCAAACATAAGTATGTTTTGCTGTAATTTGGGGCAACAAGTGGAGAATTATACGATCCGCGCATGCGTGGTGGTCCCGCTGTCTAGGTACGCAAATAAGTGTGCAATGGAAATAACAATTTCGCGTGGGGTAAAGAACTTGTGATTATGAGAAAAGCGAATAATTGAGTAGACAGCCATGGAGCTTGTAGATTTCCCGCTTATTAAGTTTCTAGTTTTCTAAGGAGCGTATGTCCTCAAGAACTCCTCCATGAGCAATAGAATTTAGTAGAGACGAAAACCGAATGCTAAGAGCAAAGAAAAACGAATTGTTGGGTTTAATAGCGTGCAGTAATTTAAAAAATCTATCATGATTATTGTTAAAAACAGGACTTAGCAATGGCTACCCGGCAATGGTACCCGTGGTAAATACATTGGAACGGTTGTGGTCACGGGAAGGCTAATTGAAAACAAAAAGGTAAATTACTAGGTGATGTGGAAAATCGATTTTTTAACAATTTTATTAAATGTTCTATTATCATTATATTATGCGAAAACTTAATTAGATTGTGTTGTACATTTTTACGTCGTGCGTTGTTTTAAAGGCTTAAGCGATGGAACATTGGGAACATGATGGGGATTAAGGACAGACAGGCAGGGCTAGCCCTACTAGCCCGACTTTGTTTTATACTATCTAAAGAAGAAGGTAAAGGAATTAGGATGCTTCCAACAACGAAAGTTTTAAATGCTTTATTTTTCTACCAGTTCTTAATCTTTTGTATAATAAATAGGTTCAATACCTTACGCGCCGAACTTGCGGCAGGTCGCAGGAAGCGCGCTTGGCCGAGCGCATCGGACCTTATGGGACCACTTGAACTAAACCAAAAAAACGTAAGTGACTTGAAGACCCATGTGCATACGGCCTTTTGACTTATCATGGCGATATAGAAATAAAAATAATTCGTTCTGGCTGGGTTACGAGTGACTAATGTATGTTGACACCTGGCGGATGACGATGAAGATTGTAAGATGGAATGGGAGCATATATCTTTATCTTTTTATCTAAAACTAAGTCGTTATCCGTTCCTGTCTGGGCCCCTATTCTGGGTTCATGCGAGATTCATCTCGCACGAGAATAACTGTCAAATCCCAAGTAAATCTGTAATTTTTGACGTATGTGGAATGCGAAATAGCGTCTCGCATGACCCGAGAATTGGAGTCCTGTTCTGGTATCTTCGGCCGCTTACTCCTAAACCAAACACCGGATTTCGATACAATTTTCACTGCCATTTAGATATTTTTACGGAAGGTTTTTATGTACATTATATTCTGATTGTACCCGTGCAAAGCCGCGGGGCGACGATAGTTTATCGTAAAATATATTGTAATTATTAATAGCGCCATCTATGTAACGCTGCAAACATTCGTGCCACTACTTTGTTCATAAACTACTCAAAACGAAATAGGGCCCACTTGAACTTTCTCGGTAAAATTCAGTCGTAAAAATAAATATGCATTACTACTAATAGGTACATGTTTTGAAAGTAGGGCTTTATTTTAATAATTTTATGTACAAACAATTAATAATTAATAGATTCAGGCGTTACTTTGCGGAAGTCCATATCAACAAACTGGAACAAATTACCTTGCTACTCTGCGAAACCAGTGCCAGGCTCGTGAGGCGAAACGCGCGTCGATCGTGTAGTTTTAGTGTTTAGTGGTGGTGGTGTGTAGTTAAGTCTGTGTGATATATGTTGTTTCGTGTGTAAGCGGAGGAGGGTGGGTTTTTGCATGAACATACTATTTTGCACGAGCCCGGCACTGGTTTCGCGGAGTAGCAAGGTAATTTGTTCCAGTTTGTTAAACAATTAATAAACCTCTATTACAAAAATTTGTTATGGCACATACATATTTTTATATTTTTGTTTTAGTGAGAAAAGGCGAGTGGGCCCATTTTATTTTGAGTGGTATATTACAATACTCCGGAATGCTTAGACATCAATAATTAAGTTCCTTATAACCCTAGAATGACCACTGAAGTTTGATTTATCCCTCCCTGCGACCTTGCCCAACTAATATCAGAAAGGGACGCGCATAGAGATAAACTTAGATACAGCCAGGCACAGACTACTAGGATATACTACGTCAGGCTGGTCATGTAACGCCTACTGCAACTTAAATACAAAGTAGAGAATAGGGAAAGATGGAAATTACTTCACCAAAAAAAACTCTCTGAAGTGCATGGTGATGATGATGAATGCTTTATCAATATGTATAAGTTTAAACAAAACTGTTTCCATCATGGCGGCACGCGCCGTGCAAAAAGCCCTTCGGGTGCGTTCTCTGGAACGGTTGCATTCACATTTTGTAATTAGGAATCTTTTATGCCACTGCAAACGTTATTAGGGTACCGTAACTAAAATAATGTGGTTCGACGCTTAGAAGTTATGTATGAGAAAATGGCGGCATGTGGCATCAAATGGCAAACGTCAGCTTTAGAGTGCCTACGTGAAGTAAGCCCACCGCTGGACATAATTAACTTTTGGATTTGGCGTTACGGCCACATTTTTTTATGATAAGGCAGAACCCTCAATAGCTAGCATTTTTCTGACCCTTGCTGCGTTTGTAAGGGAATTAATTGATCATTATAAAACAATCCAACAATACTGAAGAAGGATGTCGACCGTGACCATGAGCATTACTCCTACTTGGCATAACAAAAAATAGGACGTGTTCCATTGTCAATAGGTTAGTATACTCAGAAAAAGTATGGCTATGTAGTTTTTTTTATAAAATAGAAAGGCAAACAAGCAAGTGGGTCACCTGACGGTAAGTGATCACCACCGCCTATAGACACCCGCAACACCAAGAAGATTGCAGATGCGTTGCTAACCCAGAGGGCTAAGATGGAATACCTCTTGTGCCAGTAGTTACACCGACTGTCTTACTCTCCACGCCGGAACACAACAGTGCTAGCACTGCTGCTTAGCGGCGGGATTAGCGAGCAACTTGTCATGGATTTACCGTCTCAGGACTAATTTAAATAGAACTCTGTATAGGAAAGACAGACTGATAAACAAATGCTTCAAACTTAAAACACTCCCTGTGCTGCGTCGGGTTAAAAGAGTTCAAGTTAGGTTAATTTTTATTGTGAATTTTAACAGTTAATACATAACATGAAATCTAAAATGTACACTTTTCGTAGCATTTTTCAGGTTTTCCGTGAACGCAGTCCAAATCATGGCAGAAACAGTCGTCTCTCGGTGGATCTTAAAAAAAGATTTTATAATTACGAATCTCACAGTTTTACTTACCGCCATGTTGTAATTCCCGTTGAGACTTAGAACTCATCGTGAGGGCTTCCGCTAAGTCGCGCGGGTGCACGGAGCGGGTGCACGCCTATCGAACAAATAGTCTGAGCCCGCACCCGCACCCGCGCGAGTTAGCGGACGCTCTCATACTATTTTTCTATAGGCGTGCAGCCGCTCCGTGCACCCGATCCGTGCGTCCGTGCGTCTGCGCGACTTAGCGAAGGCCCTAATACCAACAAGAATGCAACGAGTTCTTATTATCTGTATCATTAGATGAGGATGCCGATCACTCAGGCTCGGGAGCTCCGAGGAATCAGGGTGTCTGTCTGGACAAGGTGACATTAGGTTAGCGTCAACGCTATCAAAAACGACAAAATTTGGACTTGACGTAAGGCAGCGAAAGCAAATGTCAAATGTATCAATCATTAATGTCAGACCCATACGTTTTGTCGTTCCTATTAGCGAGCGTTGACGCTACATCACTTTCCCTAGATAGTTAGATACCCTGGGCTAAGATTGCTGAAGCAGGGAATGAGTGTACGGCAGCTGACTATTGCTTCGTTTTATACGCCGCACTCTCTCAGTTTAGGAGAGTATCCGCGCGCGAGCTTTAATTAGAAACATCGGGGCCAAGACTAGAAAGGATGTACATCCCCTCGACCGTGGTTTCATACCACGCCGTCCCTTAATATAGTAGGTAGGTATATCTGGGTAACGCAACGAGAATCCAGATGAACGATTACACACAACGTCATACATAACAAACCAATTTTTTTTAAATTCGAACGAAATTCTCCAATACCCACAAGACAAGCAGCAGTGTGCGTGGAGACCTGAACTCTCGTGTCAACCTAACCAATACGCGTGTTACGCTAAGAGTTATATCTTACCACGAGTCAAGTCATCATTATAATAAACCAAAATGGCGGGTATGTGGAGGTTCTCAGGCAACAGCACCTCGGAGAACCGGTCGCGTTCGTCGGGGATCCCGTTCTCTTCGAGGGTGCGGTTGTAGCAGATGGGGCGGCCCAGGTAACGCCAGGAGTACGACATCATGTGCGTGTTGTGGGGGAGGTAACGCATCATGATTTCGTAGATTGTTTCCTCGGAGCAGACCTCGAGGGTCACCGTGGAACCTGGAACGTGGGATACTCGTTCGTTTGCATGCAGATAACTACACCTAATGATGAATTTGTATGCAAAGTTAGATTGAGAACGTTGTCAACTCTAGCCTCCAAAAATTTAAGGTAGCGTGCAGAAATTCATAATTGTTAGAACCAGAATGTGTTTCTACTCCATTGGTGAGCCCACCTGACTGGACCTCGATTATGTGACCCCCCCCCCCTGACACGAAGGCTAGATTCACCCTTGGGTGCAGCCCTGGAACCTTTGTCTCACCAGTAACAGTATTAGTGATCCTAATCGGCCTCGTCCTGGCCGTCGCTCTCCCCACCACCAAGCTCTTATCCAACCACCAAGGTTTCTCATACGGCCGCCATTTTGTAGACGGCGCCACGGGCTCCCTGAACCCGTGGCCGTGCTGGCGGAAGCTGCTCGTGTTGCAAACTACAGGGTGGGTGTACTGCACCCAGTCGGAGCCTCGGAACCAGTGTGAGATGTCCTTGCCGGCGTAGGCGATTATGGTCATTGCTAGCTGTGAAAAACCGACAGTTTTCAAAGTACGGCGGCCATTCCATACTATTTGTGTGTTAGTATGGAACTCGAACTTGACTTCGGTTTAAAAATACGACCCTAAAAATACGGAACTTAAGGGAAAAAACCTATAAATTTCCGCGTCAAATTATACTTATTGGAACCCTGATAAAAATATGTTTTTTTATTATGGGGGTAACCATATTCAAACGCTCTATTATTCTAAAAACGTGATTTAGTTTGCACTCTCTGCAGACAATTACATTGACGTGACATCATGCCATCACCTATGCAGCCATTTTATATGCAGAATTTTCGCAGGCCTTGTGTTGCATAATGAATATTAAAACAATCAAAACAAACAAACCTAGTCTAAGGCATAATGACACTATTCAAAAAACCTATGACTATTGGGTAAAGTTTAGAGGGTGGAAAACGCTATCGCCGTTTGTATGGAGTATTCTTAAGGACTAACTGAACCTATCGAACATATTGATCCTTACCCTTCGTTTATCGCAATAGAAATACCCCCGTTTGAAGCACGGGCAGTACTCCACGCAGTCGTCACCACAATACCAGTTCTTGACGGCGCAAGAGCATTTCTTGGTGCAAGAGCAGAGCCTGAGCTGCTGCTCCAGCCACGCAGTCATGTTCAGGACTTTGCCATTCAGAGACACCCAGCAGTCCTTTGCTGTGTTGTGGACGGCAACTTCGGCAGGCGTGTACCATTGTTGTTTTGTGTATATCATTGGTAAGTAAAAATTTATTAGGTACCTAAATAAGGTTTGACAGATGACAGGTGTCTTTTTATGTTGGTGGTAATGAATTGTTAGAAGTGAAAGTGGCTTGAAAGATTAGTTTAATATTGAACCTCTGTGCTCCCAAAGGAGGCCTAGGTACTTAAATAGTCAAAACTGTCAAAAGTATTTGTATGGTGAATGACAAGTTACATCATAAAAGATACAGCCATGTTCTAGACGGACGGACGAACAGCGGAGGTTTACTAAAATACAGGAAAGTAAGAGTAAAGTGAAAAACCTTTTGCGTGTCAGTCTTTGCGATATTGACACAAGGTACATTTTTGCTTGATCCTTATAGTTTATTTCTTTGAGTACTTAAAATAAGGTAAGCGAAATAAGTCACATGACTCGGTAAATCAACCAATCAACACTCTTTTTTTATTTATACAACAATAATACCTACATTTAAAAATTGTAAACTAGATTCAATCTTTTGGGTCTCCACAGATCCAAAAGATTGACTTGATTGGTTGATTTGCCGAGTCACGTGACAATTTTGTTTACCTTATTTTAAGTCTCTAAAAGAATAAAGTATCGAGATAAGGATGGTACGGCCGTTCCGCCTTTTTTTGCTCAACTTGGCGGGGGCACTGCCGTGCCCCCAGATAGGTTTGATATATGTAAAATCTTTCCTCGCCATTTAGTATACTCAACTCGTCCCGGGCCCAATTTCATAAACGCAACAGGCGACAGGTGACAGTGACAATTCGGTATACATTGCTTGCCCACCATGATGTTAAGTCTGTAAGTCCGTAGCGTTAGTTGTTGACACAGTAATGTACGGCGAATTGTCACTATCATCTGTGGCCTGTCGCTTTTATGAAATTGGGCCCAGGTTTGAGAGATATTTGGAGTCCAACACAATTATGAACAAAAACAGCAACTAACTGTTTATAATAATTATATTTCATTGATAAACATTACATTACACAAGTAGCTAGGTAGTTTTAAAATTTACATAATTATGAACTTGTTTACAAATGTATAAAAATTGAGAGTAGAAAGTGTAAAACATTATGGAAATAAGGGCCCAATTTCATAAACGCAACAGACGACAGGTGACAGTGACAATTCGGTGTACATTGCTTGCCCACTATAATGTTAACTCTGCAAGTCTGTAGCGTTACTTGTCGACGCAGTAATGTACAGCGGATTGTCACTGCCACCTGTCACCTGCCGCGTTTATGAAATCGGGCCAAGGTCGTTCCCAATTTTAGACATTAGGTACAGTCAGCACCAAACATATCGGAGCGGGCAAGGTTGTTAAAATTAGCTGAACTCGACTCTATTGCCAAATACATTCGGGCGAGTTTAGAATTTGTTAATTGTCATAGAGGGTGTAAATATTTTTGTCGATAACCGGATGAGCAATAGATCAAAAAGTTTCGATAGGTATCTGTTTGATATTTCACTACATATGTAAAGCTAATGTGTTCAGTGCCTACTTTATCTGTTCATTACATAGAATCTGAACGTCTGTTAATTATTTTATCTAAACCAATAGACTATAGGTACTTACAATCGCTTCAATTTCAAGCATACAACGGACGAATCTTATCCAAACGGGCCAGCCACGACTGTTAGAAAACAGAAGAATCGGGGCCACCCATCTATTTCACTCACACTTTAACCCTTTGAACGCTTCTTCTTCTTCTTTTGGTGCCTCTCCAACTAGTGGAGGTTGGCCGTCAGCTCAGTGTACTTTTCAGTTCAGCGGCACTCGCAATCCCCGTCCACTCCCGGATGTTACGGAGCCAAGATTTCTTACGCCGACCAACTTTTCTCCTTCCGGCGACTTTACCCGTCATTATCAGCTGCAATAGTCCATACCTATTGTGCCGAAGTACGTGACCCAAGTATGCAACCTTTCTCTTTTTGATGGTCTGCAAGAGTTCTCGTTTCTTTCCGACACGCCGTAAGACTTCCTCATTGGTCACTCTCTGAGTCCAACTAATGGCAAGCATTCGTTCACCTTTGAACGCTAAGAACGCATAAACGTGTCGTGAGCTGTGGTGCCCACCACGCCGCCGACACACATAGTTGACCAATGACATTTTGCAATAGCGCCTATGTGCATGTGTTTAAACTTCATCGAAATGAGAAAACTATAGAACTGTGTACAACGCAGTGGCAGAGTAGCCGACCATAGTCTATTTGGTAGACTATGTTGGATAGCCTGCATAAAATTGTATGTGCCATTTGTCAAGTAAACAGAGTTTTGTACGTTTTACATTGGCGTCATATTTTTAGTTCTGCTATCCGACGCCTGTGTCGCTGCTAGTTAGAAAACTTAGAAGCACTTTATTCACTTACGATAAGATTCAAAGTTGAACCAATGGCTAAATATTGAAAGCCCCTCTTCATCTGCTTCACCCCGTCGCAAGGTAGTGACGCTAGGCTTGTAACAATCCGAACAAGCAAGGTTTGACATAATGGCGACATGGCGTGTGGGCGATAACTTTTGTATGCGTTGTTGACGGTGAAAAGGTTAATGCATTATGAAGTTGATATGATGCTGTTTATACAGTCAGCAGGATGTATCTACACAATCAAATAGGTTAAGAACACATATTTCTATTGTCTAGAGAGTTAGAGCTCGTGCTGGTTAGCGTTGCGGCAATATATCGAACTATCGATAGTATTGTTGATGGTATCGTGACCTCGAAAAAGTCACAATATCGATAGGCCTATCGACAGTTTTGATAGTATCGATAGTCATCAATACTATCGATAGTATTGATAGTTTTTAACCAATACTATCGATAGTATTGGTTAAAATCTATCAATACTGTCGATACTATCTATAGGTCTATCGCTATTGTGACTATTTTTCGAGCTCAACTATCGATAGTCAAACTATCGATAGCTCAGCAACGCTAGTGCTGGTCTTTTTGATCTCTTTGAATGTTCGCCTATTTCTGCTGCTAACTGTATGGGTACCAACAGCAACAAACTTAGCCGACTATTAAAGAGGGAACAGAGAGAAATTGTCTATGCTCGAAAAGAGTAGATAATATCTACTAGATACCAACTTCATATTGCATACTATAGCTCCCTTTCGAAAAATTACACTCACAGTTTGAACTTTAATGTTCACAAAGTGTGTTTGACTGTACTGTATAACTATTGCTTAGTCTGGAACTAGCTTAAACAATGTGAACTACTCAAAACAAAATAAGGCCCACTTAACCTTTCTCGATAAAATTCAAACAAGAAAAATATGAATGTCTACTAATAGTTACATGTCTTGAAAATAGGATTTCATTTTACTAATTTCATGTACAAATAATTCATAGAACCGGAACATATATTTTTATGTTTTTGTGTTACTGACAAAAGTCGAGCGGGCCCTATTTTATTTTCAGTATATTTTGACTCAAAATATTTATTTAAATGTTTCAGACAGATCAGTGAATAAAAAAAAAATGGCCCAATGTTGTTACTTTTCGCCCCGGGTCTGCCCTTAGTGTCATGAGGTGGTGGTAGCCGGCTGGTACGGCACGTGGGATAGGTGTTTGACGATGTCTACCCAGTCCCAGCCCCGGGGTTTCTCCCCCCCTCGACCCATCTCAGCCTTGTCCCATGCCCTTCGCTTCTGGGCTTTCGTCAGTTGCTCCTTTCTCTCCGGTTGCTTTACCTCGGTCTGAAATGCGAACGGAAGAATTTAGGTAGATTCAGCGCTGGACTGTGGAGACCACGGAAATCAGAAAACAGGGGAAGTGCAATGTACGCGTGATGCGCGTGCCAACATTACGTACTGTTGTACGTAACCTCTGCTAAACCGCTCCCAGTCGTGTTCTGTCATCCCGTGGAGGTGTTAGTCTCGCGAAATACCTTATTTTTCCCTAGCCATGCCGTATTGTTCAGTTTTAGAGTGCAAGAACCATAGTAGGAGTATAAATCTTCAAAATGGGGTTGTTTCTACAAACGTTAAGTACGATTTTAATGATATTCCATAAAAATCTTAGTTATTTTCATTGTACTAATAATTTAACAGAACATTTAGTCAAAATTCAACCGTACATGATTACAATAAAGTTCATTATTGATTGACTGCAATGACTATTTCGCTCTGGAAGGTTCTGCGCTACAGTTGTGACATCTAGTGTTGAGTAGCGGAACTATGAAACCAAATTTTTCTTTTGACGTTTACAGATTAAAATGTCGTATAATCAGTTTGACGTTAATAAAAAGTAAACCTTAATGTCACTTCCATAAGATATATTTTCTTACAAAAACTTGTGTACCATTTGTCTTATATCGTTTGACAATTTTAACCAATCAAGATTATGTTATTTTAGTAGTGTAGTATAAGATGATATCCACAAGTGTGTGCGTGTGGCGACACCGGTACGGATACAAATAATGCTTTAAAGCACTTCTCCTGTTTTCTGATTTCCGTGGTGGAGACAAAAGGTTGGTCGATCACTTCTTTAAAACATACAGTATTTTTGCCCCCTTTCAGACCATCTAATCAATATATTGCTATCTCTTTTACTAACTACCTACTAACTAACAGATTACTAAAAGAGATTGGAAGATTAACTAAAAAACATATTATGTATGGTTTTAGAAACTGGTCACTTTGGAAATCCATGAAGGAGCCCTATGTTCAACAGTGGACATCTTGTGGCTGAGATGATGATGGTTTTAGAAAAGTGATTTTAGTAAAAATTGGACATCTAACCTGTTGGCTCTGATGCCCTGATTATGTAGAATCCAATGTCATAAAGTGACCGCCTAACCTACAACCACCCTCAGATCTACGATTTTTTCGAACTGGGGCAGAAACTTAATAATGACGACTCTCTATCATTTCAGCTTGTGAATCTGGCACCAGTAGCATACGACGCAGCTGTACGTGTCCCGTCTGCATCACTCCACGAAGGTTGCGGACATCGTGGAATATGTGCGAGTGAAGACCAAGCTCACCTTGAGGGTCGAGCGGTTGGAGTCCCGCCATGACGTGAATTTTAATTCATTTGTGGTGAGAGTTCCGACTGACCAGCTGTTGACCTTCACAAACGAAGAGTTTTGGCCGAAAGGTGTCACATTCCGGCGGTTCCGTGGCCGGTTAACTGACACCGCGAAAATGCTCACGTTACAGACTTCACGTGCTAGTAATGAAGTTATTAAGTAGTTTTGTATAATAAATATTTGTTAGTCTTTAAGGTATTTATCTCTTGTCCTATGCAGCCTGAAATAAATGAATTCTATTCTATTCTATTCTATAAATATTATATTATGATTTTGGCAGCTCCAAAACTGTCACCTTGGTAAGATGCCCTGGTTGACCTACGGGCTCCTAATTGTGGGGCTCTATTTGCTTTAATAGCATTCACACTGCCAGCAAACTTTTTCCCCAATGACCTTTGCTAGTAGTCATTCCTAATACAAATTTTATCACATATGCAAACATACTCCCTCCATGTCGTTCATTTTTCAAGACATATGCCAGCAACAATACGTCACAATGTATTAGGAACGGTAACAGTATATCCTCCTTAACTTCCCTTTACAGTATATTATGCTACTCATTCTCCTCTTACCAATTACTGTTTTACGTATCTAGTTGTATTTATCTCTGTAATGTTAACATTTTTGTTTTAGGAATCTCCTCCAGATCCTCCCCGATTATCACCAAAAGTATGCAACCAAACATTCTTCCAACGTGGCCAATGTACAAGTTGTTGGTGGCAAAATACATCCCAAACACAACGGAGATTCGAAAGCCATAAAAAAACAATCAAAAGCTTGTACATTAATCAACAAATCTTAATATATAAGAGCAGGCAAGGCACTCAAAAAAATATCTGAACTCTATTGTCAAATACAGTTCGGGTGTTTACAGTATTTTTGACCGCTGTGCCTGCTCCGATATACACGGTGAAATGTAATTGGTTTCCAAAAGCCATTTCTCCTTAGTCAGTATATTATTTAAATAATTTAGGGACTAAATACACAAGTAGTTACCTTTTATTTTGTCTAGCTAATAAGAAAAATGGATTCCTGTATACTAATGCAAATTCACCATGCATTTGATGATGTGTAACATTCCCATTACCTCCTGTTCCTCGATGACTATTTTCTCTACTCTCGCGACCACCGCCTCTTCGGTCTGGTCTGCCAGGATCTCAGGAGCTTTCTCCTTCAGGCATTCAAACAGTGTGTAAGTCATTGCGCATCCTAACCATTGCTCCGCTTCTTCATTCACTATTGCGAGAATTTTGTCTTTTACTGCAGGTAATCTGAAAAACGAATTGGTTTCCTTTTTGATGCCATGTTTATCTTCGCCCATCCTACTATCCATTTCCTTATTCAAAGTACAAATTGGAACAATTGACATCTGACATCTGTGGCATGAAAACCAAACTGATAGGATTGTTAATTCAGCTGTGTGGATTTGCAGGATTTCTCACATTTTAGTTGCCATTAGAGTGTTGGTTACCACTATGTTTGGTAATGTATAGGCTTAGGACTTTTCATAGGATACCGTGGTACTAAAACCTATGGAGTCGCTAGGTGTAAAATAATATTTTTCAAAGTCAAAGTCATATAAATATTTTAATTCCTTACATGGCTCTATCCATTATTTAATTTCGCAAATTGTAACATTGATCATTTTACTTAAAATCAAAAACAAATTTGTACATTTCTAACCAAAAGTGACCACTAATTTGACAATATTTTTTAATTTTAGATTGCGAATGAGTTTGCACTACTCACAAAACACGGGCGTTAAAGATATAATTAAATAAATCATATTATTGTAGCATCACATGTGATCAGTAATTAATATTATTGTATGGGTTTATGATAAAATTAATTACGTTTGATTAAAATGAACTCAGTAATGATGTGACAGTGTAAATTATTATATTTAATATTACATCATACTTTTTGACTTCGACTTTGAAAATGATATTTCACATATGGCGGCTCCATGGATTTTAGAACCACGGTATGCTACGAAAATTCCTAAGCCTAGTAATGTACATAAGTTTGATAAAAACATTAGTAAATGATAACTGCAAGGGATTTAACTTGGTGACATGCAATCATGAGTCTATTCCGCTGGCCACTATGTCACCAACACTCTCAAAATGTAATAAACCGAGCAGCCAAGCTGTCAAGGCTTCAGCACGCCGTCGTAGTCACGCCCCGCCGCAGGAGGCTCATGATTAAGGATCACAGACTGGTCCGAAACACGTCAGGCAATCCTCGACTTAAAAATATGTGAGTGATCTGTTAATATGTATAAATTAATATGTAATAAGCCATTTGAAATATAAAATTACTGCACTTGCACATTCAAGATCAAAAAACTTCTGCCGCATTCCTTTTACTTGCTGATGGTGTCCTATCTAAATGACAGATCATTTCAGGTGAAGTATGGTAATGCCAGATCTTCTCTTCTTCCCTGCCTTGCTGGAGTTCCGCAGGGTTCCGTGCTTGGCCCGATTTTGTACAACATATTTACAAGTGACTTACCGCAATCTGCCAACGTCGTTGTAGCAACTTTTGCAGATGACGCCGCATTTCTTGCAAGTAATTGTGACCCTGATGAAGCTAGCACAATGCTGCAGTCCCAACTCAGTGAAACCAATGAATGGTTGAACAAGTGGCGTATAAGAGCAAGCGCACCAAAATCCCACCACATCACGTTCACACTTAGACGAGGAAATTGCCCTTCAGTCAAATTAGGACAAGATACCCTGCCACAATCTACTTGCGTCAGGTACCTTGGGTTTCACTTGGATCGAAGATTAACTTGGAAGGACCATATAAAGCACAAACGGACTGAAATCAATTTCCGATTCAAGAATCTTCTCTGGCTCCTTGGAAGGCAATCTGCTTTATCTCTGAGCAATAAGTTGAGAGTATATTGCTCAATAATAAAACCAATCTGGACCTACGGGATCCAATTATGGTCTTCAGCCAGCAAGTCCAACATCATCTGCCTTCAAAGAGCCCAAAATAACATACTCAGGGTCTTGTCCTCTGCACCATGGTACGCTCGCAACTCTGAAATCCACGACTATCTAAAAATTCCAACCGTCATTGAAGAAGCGAAAATCTACTCTGCAAAGTACAGGGACCGCCTAGCAAATCATCCGAATCCCTTATCACACATCTTGTTGATGCCTAACCCTGTGAAGAGACTGAAAAGAGCCGATGTGCTGCCTGATTAAGACGAGCTGGGGCATTGGCCCAAACTCGTCATAACGCTCTATCCCATTGAACCTATCTGATCATAGTCAGAAGACTGATAGCAGATTAATCTTGGAAAAAAAAAAAAAAAAAAAAAAAAAAAAAAAAAAACTTGCACATTAACAGATACATTCGTAGACACACTCTTCCAAAGTAGTTGGCACAATAAGTGGGAGATTCAGATGACCATGGAGGGTGGATCAGTGAACAATTTGGAATTGCTGGTTGTCACAGGCAGTGATCACTTCCTATCAGGTAACCCCCTTACTTGTTTATCTCTCTATTCCATATAATGAGTACAAAGATACTTACAGATGCTGGTTATAAAAGATTTCTAAATTAAATTTGGGCTTTTCAGTTGGATATGTATCTCCCCATGATATTTCTAAAATGAATGACTTCTCTCCGTCTACATACTGAAAATAAAAATAGCTTACATGTAAAAAACCAACTTATTTACTTTTAAATTGTTATTTCCGCTGTCAAAAATCATGTTAGCTTTATCTAGTTTTTTGTTTTTTTTTTAAGTATGGCTTTTCCATTTCTGGGTTGAAATGGATTCTGCCAATGTGACTTAGGCCTAGGTGGATATGGCAATAAAAAAATATTGAGCCGTTACTAAAAAAATGTATAATATCAATTTCGTAACAGTTTTGTTATAGTTTATATCACTTTAAGATATCATTTATAAACTATTTTCTGTGTAGTGTGCATTAGAAAGTACCTAGTGTATTGTATGTTTGTATGTACCTTGTATTGGTAAGTTTTATTATTAACTTGCTTGAAATTTTCATCTCCATCATAAATTGATGTTAGAACTTCTATTTCTTCTGCCTGTTGTTCAGCATCGTCGGACATTTTAGAAGCTTATAATCTGCGAAGAATCAATTTTAATTCATAGATGAAGTATAACCTAAAATTATTTTTTACGTAAAGATAACTCATTTTGTTTCAATAATTTAGTAACAATCATGACGATACATAGGCCATAACCATAATTACAGTTTAGATAAAGTTCGAAAGTAAAGAAAATAATTTATAATAAGGCTACACAATGACAAAGTAAATTGTATACGTACATTTTTTAAATACTTATTGCGTAGAGTTAATTTTAAGATCGATTGGAACCGGATACTATACTAAAACGGTTTTAAAACTAATTATACGTTAATAATTTTACAGAAATTAGAGAACTAAGACCATTTCGGTTCAGTTTGCTCCACATATAGATAACTCTAAAAAATTACAAAAAACAGCTGTCTGCTGTCAGAAATGACAGCAAAGCAAAACAAAACTTCCATAGTCAACACAAATCCAATTTACACCAACAAGTTTATCAACTTACTTAACAGCTAATTCACAATACCTCTAAAATTATAGCAGTTCTTTACATGCTTTACAAAAGGTCCTTAAATCATTATTGAAGTATTATTTATATGTATGCAAATACGTATCAGTTGATTACGTTTAACCGTCAGTCTTGCCGTTCTTTTGTTAATCTTTAGAAAATCAACAGTGAAATTCGGAACTTTTTCATTTTAATCCATCCCCTACAAATAAGGCAAACAGATGTATGCCCGTACAGTCATTAATCTGTAAAAGCCAAAGCAGTGAACACATGTAGAGAATATAACCACTATGTTTTAATACGTAGCCACAACCTATCGCCACTCACAACTGCAAGCGAGATGAAAGTTTACTTATTATGAGTCCTCTAAACTGCTAAATCAATATTAATTTACTTTCCCTTACACGTTTTACTGCGCTTACGACACTGGGATACTAAGTATTCCATCGGTGATGTGTGATTGGCAGCTTCCCAGAAATGATAAAATTTAGACATAGCTGTATGATTATATATCCTTTTGCCTTTCTCGGTGAAGACAAATTTTAATGTCCTCAGTCTATGATAATTCAACAAAAAAAAAACTGCTACCTACTGACTCTGACAGTAAAAAACGTTACGTCCAGTTATTTGAATTGAATCGAATTACAATCGCTTATTTTCCATACATCGTAAAATACATCGAAAACCATTAGGCGACAGTATTGTCTTTATTCTTAGACCAACTGAAATGACGTTGTGAAATAAGGTCTTTGTGAACGCCCTTTCTTTGTCTTCTAACAGAAAAAATGGAGAACAAGAAAGTTGCAGGTGATAACTTCAAAGTTCCAGCGTTACCTGCAGGTCGTCCCTTGCATTCAAGTACTAAAGCAAACATTCCAGAAATCAAAGAACCCAGCTCTGCCTCTTTAAAGAACACGCACGATAAGAAGAATGCATGGGCTCTGACAGACTTCGATTTGGGCAGAGCTCTGGGAAAAGGTAAATTTGGCAATGTTTATCTCGCGCGTGAAAAAGAATCGCGGTACGTAGTGGCTTTAAAAGTGCTTTTTAAGAGTCAAATTTTAGACGCTGACATCGAACACCAAGTGCGGCGTGAAGTTGAAATTCAATGTCGGCTGCGCCATCCTAACATACTGCGCATGTACGGTTACTTCCACGACGAAAAACGGATATATTTAATTTTGGAATATGCGAAGCATGGTGCACTATACGTTTTACTCAAACAGCGCGGTCGGTTCGACGAAAAAACCGCGGCGATATACATCAGAGACTTGACTAAGGCATTAGTATACTGCCACGCGAAAAAAGTGATACACCGGGACATTAAGCCAGAAAATATACTGATAGGACACAATTGGGAGTTGAAGATAGCTGATTTCGGCTGGTCCGTGCACTCACCGTCTTCTCGAAGAATGACATTATGCGGAACATTGGATTATTTATCTCCGGAAATGATTGAAGGCAAACCACACACTTATGCGGTTGATATCTGGAGCCTCGGTGTCTTATGCTATGAATTATTGGTAGGCTTACCCCCCTTTGATGCCAAACATTCAAATCAGACTTATTTGAAAATTAGATATGTTATCATTAAGTACCCAGAGTACATTTCAGAGAAAGCAAAGGACTTGATGAGTAAGTTGTTGGTCGTAAACCCAGAGCACCGGCTACCGTTGACGAGTGTGCTTCAGCATCCATGGATACTAGAGAATGCTCCGGAAGGCATCCCTCCTCCTGTTTTCAATCCAGATAATTTAAACCAAAATGAAAAGCGTTGACAAGTTTTTTAATATAAGTTTTTAAAATGGTAGATGTTAATACATAGCAACATTGTAATTTTTTTAGTGCTAAGTTTATTACAATGTGATTTATAATGTTGCCTTGTAAATAAATAGTATTTTATGCAACTGTTGCATAATGAGAGGTCTTAAAACACGAGTGTGGTTTAATGAAACAAGCGTCAGTGAGTTTCATAATAGGATCACATGAGTGTTTTAAGACCTAATTATGTACAGTTGTATACATTACTTTATCTACACACATATCATAAGTACTCTATGATGGGTTCAGAAGCCATAGGGCAATGACCTGCATTGCTACTAGCTACTAGTGCTAGGTGTCTATTAAAGATCTATAGACTGTACACATTAAAATAATGTAATAAAAAATTAATTTGAAGAAATATAGAAACAAATTAGCAAAATTCTCTTAATAATATTGGTTGTTATAATGCTGGTCATTGCCTATGGTTTCTGAACTCATTATAGAGCATTTATGATATATGTGTAGATAAATATTTTTTTAGTCGGTAACACATAATCAGAACACATTTTGGAGTGGCACGTTTGATTTTCTCATTAGTATTTAATCATGATGGCTTATTAAAGCTTAGGATTTAGAATATAAACAAAATGGAAGTAGCAGACAAACCTTCATAAAATGCCATGTTAGTAATGTATTCGTAGGTGTTAGCTTAATTTATAATTTGTAGGTTCCCTTTAACTTTTATGAAATGTGCACAGATTGTATTAATTTATAATAATCATGCTTGTTGGTTTTAGAAATAATTTTAGTTGATATTTTAATATTCTTACATTTAATCATCTTTATGACAATTTGTGTTTGGTAACTTAAAAAAAACATCTCAAAAAACTTAAAAGCGACTGAAGTAGACATAAATGTAAAACTATAAAACAATTGTGTTATAATTATAAATAATTTAAAAATACATAAATTTATTATGCAAATTTTATTTTTTCTTTACATAATAGAGATCCATTGCGTATTTGTCGAATCTGGGATCCCTTTTTACAACACAATTCCAATAAATCAGTTCACAAATTAAACAAACTAAGCTTAAAAAGTAACCAATAGCTAAAGCTATAAAGGCTCCATACAATTTCTTTAAATTCATGAGAGCTTTAATTTCATCATCCGTAGAATCCAGGGCTCTTATAGGGTACATTACGTCATTCATCCATTTCTCAACCAAGCCTACTTCCACAGTTCTTCTCATATACACATCAGCCAAAGGTTTCAAAGGAGAATTCTTATGAAAACCTATAGAAATAGGTATGTTTACAACGCAGTCTGTCATTATATGCAAGTTTCTCTCCGAATCCTGCCTCACTGTAACTGTTGAGTTAGTTGAATTTTGAGTTTCTATGTTCATCACTCCGTCAGAATTCTTCCTTTTTACACTTAAATATTTCAAAAAGTACTCATTCTCGTAATAAGCGTAGACCCCTTGTGCTACTTTGGTAGCGGCTTCATTAGGGTCATCTATTATTTCGAAGTGTTCACCAATTTTCTGTCCGATGTCATCTGTGGATTCCTTGAAGAAGTGCTTTGTTTCTGTGCCCCAGCCTCCGCAGGTCACCTTACTGTCAACCAGTTCTTGTAAGGTGTCTATGGTGACCCTTGGCGCTGGATTGGCTAAGATTGCAGTCATGCTGGCTCGGTAGGATACTACAAGGAGTATGCAGTAAAGCCAATACCAGCCCGTCAGAAGTCTAATAGCCCAGCCGGTAGGTAGTTTGGGCAGGGAAACGACGAGCAACATTCCGTATGTATACAGTATGCTGTTAATGATATCGCCAAACAGGTAAATGCCGACTGGTTTCTCGTCTGCAAATAAGAAGTTAGCAAACTGCAGTCTTGTTTATTTTAAGGTCAGTGACACATGAACTTGAACGAGATTTGATCTGCATTTATAAAACTGTCATGCATTTTACACTTAAATATGAAAACGTGTTTTTTTTTATGCAAACTAGCACACGGGTCACGACGGGAAATTGTCGCTGCTGCTCTCAAACTACTAACCCCAAGAGAGTCGCTGACACATTGCTAGCCTTTAGATTCCTCAAACGGTCATTTTCTGGCTTGTCACTCAGTGCGTCTCAACTAATGCGGCCCTTAAATAACCGCCTAAGTTTGATTTATCCCTAATGTGGCTCTGTCTACTTTTATGGAAAAGGGATGCACTCAGTGTTAAATTAGAGTTAGGCGGTTATTTCAGGATCACTGGACTAGTCAGAAAAGAAGAAAAATACCGAAATACTCATTCTCTTGTTGCTTGTCAGTGACGACTGCAAAACTGTGGATGCTCTGATACTGGAGCAGATGCATGTAGAACCGCGCCAGGCCGCAGAAAATGGCGCCGGTTATCAGCAGCACAAGCAGCACGGTTATCCACATGTATAGTCTGCAATAAGCAAACCAGTGTTTTCTAGCATCCGCTAAAATCACCTGACCATCCACCCAGGTGATTCAATTGGACAAATATGTCTTATGAGATTCTTTAGTGGCCTAAACATGACCGGCCCAGGTTTGATTATCCCTCCCTGCGTTTCTGACAAGCTAATGTCACAAGGAAGAGGGCACATAGTGATAATGATAAATTAAGCTTGGTCGGTTATGCTAGTCACTGCAGTAGGACGTACAGGCTGGATCATAGGCCCTTAATAGAATAGAAACCAAAATTAAAATACGAATAAGTAGGTACTTAAAAGGCAGTATCAGCGTCTTCCAAGAGTTGTCAGTGAGTGCTTCAGGCGTGAGGAAAGTCCAGCACTGCGACGTGTAAGGGATGCTGAGGTCCAGCAGTTCCAAGTGATACGGGGTATACTGTAGATTGCCAAGCGCCACGTCAGCTTGCCCATGCACCATCTCTCCAAGGAGGCCTGTGGATTCAATCGCGCTTTGAGAGCTGTTCTCATGCTTAGCTCCACTCTCGCAAAACTCGCTTTTCCCAGCATGTGAAATTTTCTCTATAGTTTTTAACTAATATTTTTAGATTTAGAGGACATCACGTTGCTACTCCGCAACCCTCTTGCTTGCGGTTCCCAGGAACCGTGAACCAGTTAGGTAATTTGTTGCAATAATCTAACTCAATATGGTTTCGTAAAGTAACGCTGAATCTATTTTTTCCATGTCCATTGTATATTTTGTACAGATTTTTGTTTACTTGTGTGAATCAATAAAGAGTATTTGTTGTTGTTGTTGTTGTCTGTTTAATTTAATAACGACACTTAAACTCCCAAAGGAGTCGATGTATTATGAACTACAAAGTTGACGTGAGATGTTTTTTGACCCCTATAAATAAGATTTTATCAGATTTTGTCGACATCTCACAATAATAGACACCCCTAAGTCTAGGTGAGGTTCGACGAGGTTACGCAAGGCACAGTAGGTAAAGCGAGTTTTATGTCAGACTATTCTTGCCTTTGCTTATTTTCTCCACGTTACCTCATGTTACCTCGTCCTTTGCATCACCGTAAGTCATTTCAGTCGCGTCCAAATAACTGACACACCGCAAGTGCAAACGAGGCAAGGTGACTCAAGGCCCCCGTCTACATTCTCATGGTTGCACTACCGATCGCCGTGGTTCGAAGAGAGTGCAAGCTAGCGTCAGTGCAGTTCTTGTCATGTAAGAGGACTGCTGGACGAGTATGGAGGAAGGAGGGCTACAGTCATCGAACCAGCAGCAGCGCGTAAGCTAACTGTACAACGCGTCTCGTACCAGCAAATAGACCTATATTTGTCTTCTTTTCGGATTGTTGTTCTTGGGCTTAAATTGGGACTGCGACTGTATACTCTATGATTCCAAATAGGTGGGCTCACATTTTAGACGTGTTCAATGGTACCTTACCTGAGAAAGACCCGTTGGCTTGCTTCTGACCCCATTTGTGGTATTCGGCGTTCATCGATTGGTATAGATTGGGTTTGAAGTTCATCTTCTCGGCTACGGTGTTTAGAATCTGGGGAAACGTGACAACTACTTGGGTTGAAAGGTGGTTGCATGAGTAATCGTTTTAAAGATTTAGGCTGTTTTACCATTCTCTGATAAGTTCTCGATTTTACATCAAACAATTATCTGTACATTGCTGTGTCTCCATAGAATAAACAGAGACGGCATTGCAGATATCTGTTGAATATAATAGATACCAGGAACTTATCAAAGAGTGGTGAGATGGCCCTTACACTTTTGCATTTTCATGTAACCAAATGGTCCTTTGAACCGGATAAATTTTAAAACATAATATAATCGAGTCACTTTAGTCTCTGAACTTACTTCAATTTCAACGCCACCGATTTTGTTAGTGTCATTGTCTTTCACAGCAACCACAGAAGGTACATGATCCAAGTAAACTACGTTCAACACCTCGCCATTCAGATTCTTTGTTTTATCTGCAAATAGCGGCCTGACGCCACAGCATAATTTTTTTATTGTAAAAACATACATAGATAAACTGCCAAAATCATAACCATGGGGTCTCCCCACATCAATCGACGCGGTATCGGCTTTAGCCGATCAAAAAACGCTTCATGTCTAATCAATAAGAGCGAAGTAGATGTCAATCGGCTCGGCCGACGGGCAACCACTTCGCTTTTATTGCGTAAACATAAAGCGATTGGGGTGAGGAGACCCTTATTCCCTTTTGGCTTTGCCGTAGGCGGGTTAATTGAAAGAAAAATATATATACGGTCGAATTGAGAACTTTAACGCGATAAAATCATAATAAATGAGGATAGTTTGTAAAACTCGTGCGGCTAAACAACAGTAAGTAATACCTTCAGTTCACTCTATTCCTGACAACGGCCGTCACGTTACAATGCGGTCGAAACGTCGAGGTAAATTAACAAAGATTTTATCGCGTTAAAGTTCCAATTGACTTTATAAATACATATGTGTAAGAATCGCGACATCGACAGCACTCAGATTATTTTAATAATTCAATATCACCTGTTGTAATGAAATCTCCCGTTTCTCCATATATCCACCCTTCTTGAAACAAATATGGTTTTTATGGGATTTGGAAACGGTACAGTGGAAAGGTCGAACCATGCTTTACCCTTAGCAGACCCATGGATTTTCTTGTGGTATCGAAGAAATACTATATTGACGATTCGTTTCCAAATGTAGTGGAGGTCACTGTGGAAAAGTCTGAAGTCGTGGAGCATTATATATTTTGCTCGAGTGTCCAAGACTCGGTGCCTAAAAAAAATTAGATGTCAGTGTTACATTTTACTGAAATAGCTTTATTTGTTTAATTTAGACATCTTCTAACAAAGTTAATTTAATCATTAATCATTAGCGAATAGGCGTCTACAGCTGGCGAAAGATTTCCCCAAAGCCCTGCAAAGCCAGGGCATAATTAACCGAAAAATAAGGGTACCGATATAAAACAGTAAGACGTCATAAACATAACCTTTTTATTGAAATATTTAAATATTAGCTGCAATCAGTACTGCAACCAGCAACTGGCTACAGTATGAATCGTCCACTGAAGTTTTTAAGACATATCGGTTTCTCAATACTCAATACTTTATTTGCTTTTCCACAATGTATGTTACAGATGTTGTTTCTATCAAGAGGAAGCAAGAAGGTATTTAAGAAGTCCAGTACCTGTCACCAAATCTTAGCAGCCGAGTAGCTTGCAGACCATTCGCTAGTAATATAATATAAACATTGCACCCGTCCTTTCTCGCTTGCCGCAGCGACTCCAGCGTGTAGAAATTAGGCGTAAGAAGGTCTTCATACTCCTCTACTACTATCTAGAAGTTTTATTAGGAATGTCAAAGATCAAACATGAATTTATGAAGAGTGTTTGTTAAAAACATTGAACTCTTGCAAGATTTTTCGTAAAAACCAGGCCAGGGTACATTTTGAAACTCCAGACCTTTGATGTAATTTGTATGGCACTCTTGGTAAAAAAAAAACAACATGGAAACGGTGATAATTTAAGAGTGTTCCTGCCGGCACACGCTTAAAGAACACACATTTTCGCAGATGCCCTTACCCTCTATCATCGCTACCAACATTTAGTAAACAAAAGATGCGCCATACAAATTACATCAATGTTGACCAAATGTCTACATTGTGAAAACATACCCGCCAACACGAATTGGGGTTTGTGGATGAGGCGAAGTTTGAGTGAGTGCACAATTAACTGAGACGCATGTGTCTGACCAGTTTTTTTATGGTTTGAAGTTTAAAGATACAGTACCTACTTATAGCCGGATCGTAATACCTACGAACAGTTTTTTGATACATTTTTCGGGAAATTTGTTAAGATTTGACAGCTGGTAGGCAAAACGATCCGCAGTTTGAATAACGGAATGCTGCATTACCTAACCTTATCTACTTATACTCTTTGTAGTAGGTTATGGGCCCACGCTTTTATTGCGTACATATATTTAAGTAAGTAGGTAGTGTGTTAATTGTTTGGCCAGGGACCAATTTCATAAACGAGACCGGCGACAGGTGACAGTGACAATTCGCCGTACATTGCTGTGTCGACAAGTAACGTTACAGACTTACAGACTTAACATCATAGTGGCCATGCAATGTATACCGAATTGTCACTGTCACCTGTCGCCCGCGTTCATGCAATTTGACCCAGTTGTGAAAAAATTGTCCAGTGCTACTAACATGAACGACACAAGCTTAAGTCATCTCTTAGCTCACCCTTTTCTTATGGCAGTACAGTGGCTTTAATGTGGACAGCATATATTATGTGTACGCCATTTGTTCAAGTAGCGAACGGTCGTACTGTTTGTTCCCGATGATGCTTCGTAGAGAGGCGAAACGTGCGTCGATCGTGTTTTTTAGTGTTTAGTGGTGGTGGTATGTAGTACGTATGTCGCACGGACGCAGCTAACTAACATATGTTTAATTTATCTCTCTCTGTGTCTCTGTCAAACTAGTGTCATAAGAATTGGACGCACATAGAGATAAACTAAAGTTGACCGGTCATGTTAGGATCACAATACGCGAGCAGATAAACCTTAAAATGTAAATTTACCATGACCACAGTAACGTCTGTAGTGCGTTTAAACAAAGCGCCTTCAAACACGTTCAAGTAGACTGCGTCGCATATAATCGCCACGCAGGTGTGGTCGCGGCGTCGAGACAGACCGTTCAACATGTCTATGAGAACTGACTCCAAATCCTTGCTTTCATCGAGTTCTTTGATGATGGGAGAAATTTCTCCCCCGACGCTGGAAAAATGGCTAAGGTTAGCTAGATTGATAGAAAATTGTTTGTTAGATTACAACAACAAATATTCTTTATTGTACACCACATAAAAAATACAAAGGAAACAAAGAAACGAATTAGAAAGGTAAAAATAGGCGGTTTTATCGCTTAAGATAACTTATCTTAAACCCCCCTTTTTAGCTAACCACCCAAAAATAGGAGCTCCGCTTCGCGGAGCTTCATCGACTCTGTGACTGAAAGTTGTACAGTAAAATTCGCAATGGGGTAAACTGCGAATCGACACGAAAGAAAACCTTACAAGAAAAAATGTCTTAGGAAAATTATGCAACAAATCCATTACTTTTAGAGACTGACATTGTAGATAAATACTTACCATGAAATATACAAAACGCCAAAAAAGATACATTTTAACATGTTCCCGGCCGAAATCAACTGAACACAGTAGCCTAATGTAGTACAAGGGGGAAGCTTCACTCGGTGATTGACAGACTTATTTAGTATGCAATTCCGATTAGAATTTACATTCATCACAAATTAGGTTCATTAATAAATAATAGGTCAGTGGTAGTCGGTAAGGTTGGCCTACTGAAGAAACTAAGGGTCATAAACCGAACTATATATTATTGTATTTAGTATTTCGATAGGTAGAGGGCGGCCTCGGAGTACGTTCGTTGACCTAATTGGCGACGTCCTAAAGACAGGCAGAATTAGAAGTGCCCGTAACCGCCGAGCATGTATGAAGAGAGGAATGTGTATGGAGGAAGCGAGGGAAGTATGCCATGACCAGAGCAAATGGCGTTCTGTTGTCTCTGCCTACCCCAAAGGGAAACAGGCGGTAGCTTATAATAATATTTCGTTCGATATTTTATCTACTAGTTGTACATGTATTGTATTTTTGAATTTTTTGTATGTTAATTTTCTATATTTTTTAATTTGCTAATTGCTATTTGTCTGTCTCTATAATGAATACTACTTTCACACACTCAAAGGTTAACTGAAAGAGATCCCTTAAAGGGGTAAGTTCGTAGTTGTACATCACTGTATACCTTTTTGTAATTTAATTTGTTTGTTCTTTTTACGACAATGCAAGCACTGCTATTTAGCGGCATTAAGTCAGAGAAGTGAAAATGCTAATATCAGTTGCCACCAGTGAATGCTTTAATGGACAATTTCTTTTACTATTTTGTTAAATTTAATAATTTGAATGTTAAACATTTATAAATAAAAATTGAAAGATATTTCGGTTGCAAAACTTTAATTACTTTTACTTAATAAAAAAACAAACAAACCAACTTTTTGATTTAAAAATAAAACTCAATAAGTTTAATAAGAATAAAACTTTATTAACCAATAACCCTTGTAAAATGATTACATTATAAAATTCCCAATGCATAAAATACAATTATATAGCAAAACAGTTGGTATATATAAAATAAAGTCTACGATAACATAACAATCTTAATCTAGATCACAATAAATAATGTATTTCGATTTTGGAAACAACTTTCTTAAATTGGTAATAAATAATTATTTTTGTTTTCAGTTCAGTACTGAATAGTATTTTATGCAACTGCTATATTAGACGCGTAGCGCTGGGTTTTGAGGTTTCAAAAATACTAATGTTAGCTTTTTTTCGTATATAGTTTCTTGACCATTTACTTAACCTAACACATGAGTTTGTGTCAGTTTAGGGTTGTGCATAAGTAGTAATTCAGGTTTTTGTCTTTTCTAACAATATCGGATGAAAAGAAAATTAGAGATGAAAATTTTACTTTCATGATGATGACGAAGTTGTAACCGACGTACATGAGCCTTTTGTGTCATCTCTGTCAATGGAAATACAGTTATTTAGCCACTACCTAAGATGTCGCCTTAGTAGCTCTAAAAGAATATTACAATTGGTCAAATAAGTGTTAGATGTTTTAGGTCAATGATATCTGTTGTACAAAGTATTCTGTGTCGAATTCACCCATGGTATTTATAGCTACTTATTTTTTTTTGTAAAACACCCTGTAAAAGTCACAAAAGAAAATTCAAGTTATTAGAGTTTATGTCTTTATTATTATTACGGTGTAACGAAACACTATTCACAATTTGTGTCGTTTTTATTCATGAAATCTTATTATTAAGATACAGTTGAAAGACGAAAACTTTTTAGCGCGAAGGACGGAGAAAGCATACACGCGCGGGGAACAAGGGGCGGGGTGCGGCGAGGCCGCGTGCCTGCTGTTTGTTTACATTCGATTGCGAGTTGCGACAAGTGCGAAGTGCAATGTGGCCGCGTTGTGAATTAAATATGAAGCTGCGAAATAGTAAAATGGAAGTTGAAAGTAATAAATGTGTTGTATGTGGGCTCATACTGGACGTAAATATTGTGATCGTTAAGAGGAGTGTGAACCTAGCGCTCCCCATACAAACGGCGATAACGTTTTCCACCCTCTAAACCTTAACCTATAGCCATGATTTTTTTGTATGTTATCATTATGCCCTAGAACTAGGTTTGTATGTTTTGATTTTATAAATATTTTTAATAGTTTCACAAATATTGACGCTTTTTTGTTTTATATGAAACTCCTAAAATACAAATATTGTCAAATTTATGAAGAATATTTAAAAAATCAAAACTTACAAACCTAGTTCCAAGGCATAATGACAACATACCAAAAAATCATTGCCATAGGTTAAGGTTTAGAGGGTGGAAAACGTTATCGCCGTTTGTATGGGGAGCGCTTTTTCGGGCTGGGTTTACACTCCTCTTAAAGAAAAGGAATATTAAAGTTCATTGACTCGAGCGTTGCTAGCGATGACGGAAAAGTAGACTGTTTTAAGGACCGTGCCGAAATTTTAACTACTTAAGTTCGCTTTACAAATGAGACTGATTAACGACACTTTATAATAAATAATTAAAAATTAAAGTATTAGGTTACAAATAATATTATTACAAATTGTTACAAGTACAAGGTATTACAAATAATAATCTCCTAAGGCTGATACAAATTTGTACCTATATTACTAATCAGGTAGGTATCTTATTCAAATATTAAGTTGTTTTTTATTAATAAATCTATTAAAGCTGGTAAAAAATTGTACATTAGTAGTTAAGAATATAAAAATAATGAAAATGATTGTAATGACAAATTTATTGGCATAAATAGTGAAGATATTAAAATATGTGATACACGACATATTAAGATTATGTATAATTATGTAAATATTAATAGTTTATGAAAATGCCCTAAAACTTTATAGGTTTTAAAATAATGGTATACTGTGATTTAGTTCTTAAAAGTTTTTTGACATTGTCATAGATAGTATGTGATTGTTTTGTGTAATTTAAAAGTAGTGTTCAAGACTAAAAGTGATTTTAGAAGAAATTATTAGCAATGACGGCCTCTAATTTTTATGATCATTACCGACAAGTATGAACACAAAGAATAAGTGTATCAATGTCTGACTTTCAAAATTCAGAAAAAAATGGGAATGAAAGTGATCCCATAATAACTACAATTATGACAATTAACAATTATTACGGCGACGGCGACGGTGGTAAAATTATATTATGTGTAAAAGAATTGAAGTGTTTGTAACACGGACCTAAAAAAAATTCTTATGTAACAACAAATTATAACTTTTAAGGCTTACGATTATTTTGTGCTTTATATATTATTATAAAAATAAAAATATTGTATTATGATCCACAAATTGTTTTTACCTCTTACCACTGTTAATACCTTGAAAACAACGATTGGCATATTTAAGCCTTTGTTCCCAACGAGTCACAACCTCAACTGTCACACGGTGACTCGTTGGAAATATTTTTGCTAAAAAAATCCCAACCAGTCACACTGTTACTAGATGGGACAGTATTTGATATTTATTCTCAACGAGTCACACCCGCAAGTGTCACGTTGTGACTCGTTGGGAACAATTCTTGCTGTAAAAATCCCAACCACGCTGTTACTAGATGGGTTAATATTTCATATTTGTTCCCAACGAGTCACAGCCGCAACTGTCACACTGTAACTATAGAAAGGTATCTTAGTATCGAATTTCCAATCAATTATCACTGTTATTCGATCAGACAGTTAATTTTATTTGTTTCTAACAATCATATAAGTTTGGTGATGAAATAAGACTGAAATGACAGTACTCACCTAACTTAAACCTATTTTCCTAGCAGCAATTCCTTTCTAACCTAACCTACTTTTTGTAGGAGTCGCAGTTCTAACCCAACCTAACCTAATTTTCTGGTAGCAATATATTTCTGTTGGGATCGCAGTTCTAACCTAACCTACTTTACTGGTAGCAGTTCGTATCTGTTGGGGACGCGGTTCAAACCTAACCTTACCTACTTTTCTGGTAGCAGTTCGTTTCTGTTGGTGATGCGGTTCAAACCTAACCTAACGTACTTTTCTGGTAACAGTTCGTCGTTGTTTGATTTATCTTTTCACAGTCTACTATTAGGTAATGATTTATTGTAGCAAAAAGTGTTCCTAACGAGTCACAGTGTGACAGTTGCGGGTATGACTCCTTGGGAACAAATATAAAAAATGTCCCATCTAGTAACAGTGTGACTGGTTGGGATTTTTGCAGCCAGAATTGTTCCCAACGAGTCACAGCGTGATAGTTGCGGGTGTGACTCGTTGGGAACAAATATAAAAAATGTCCCATCTAGTAACAGTGTGACAGGTTGGGATTTTTTGCAGCAAGAATTGTTCCCAACGAGGCACAGTGTGACAGTTGCGGGTGTGACTCGTTGGGAATAAATACTAAATGTTGTCCCATCTAGTAACACTGTGACTACTTGGGATGTTTTGAAGAAAAGAGTATTATTGTAATCGAAATTATTTTTTTTTTTTAATTTTTTCGATTTTCTTTTTGTATTTTTTTTTACACATTCAAATTAAATTTAAAATGCTACAAATAAAAATTAGGGTAATGGCAGGATACCCTAATTTTTCTTTGTGTTGACATTCATTATCACAATGGGTGTGACTCGTTGGGAATAAATATTAAATACTGTCCCATCTAGTAACAGTGTGACTGGTTGGGATTTTTTTTAGTAAAAATATTCCCAACGAGTCACAGTGTGACAGTTGAGAGTGTGACTTGACGGGAACAAACCAACATATTAAAAAGCGGTATAAGTAAAAAACAACCAAAAAACTGAAGAGCAGAGAATAACATATTAATAAAACGGATTACTCACGTTTTTTTGCGTCGAGAGAGAATCTCGACGTAAAAATACGTGAGTGATCCGTTTTATTAATATGTCCGAGTCTCACGGTAGTTTTATGTTAAAAAAAGCAGAGAATAATCCGTTACATACATCTTCATCCGATTTCCGATTCTATCATGAAATTGTATGAATAAACTTTTATTGCTAGATCGTTAATCGGATATAGATGTACTTAATAGACTATTGTTTGCTTTTTAGTTGTTTTTGATGTCAGTTTTTTTATAGTAATCGAAATCAATTTATTTTTATTTTTTTTTATTTTTATTTTTCTTTATATATTTTTTTTACATTCAAATCAAATTTAAAATGCTATATAATGAATGGCAACACAAAGAAAAATTAGGGTAATGGCAGGATTCGAACCTGCAACATCAGCATTCTGTGCCTTGCGTATTCCAGTTTCCGCCACATTACCGCTGCCATACCCTGCGAATTTTTCAATGTGTTTCGTCTTTACGGTCATTACATTATTGATTTTTTTTTTCTTTGGGAAAACTACCCTCGATGTCATCTATGAGAAACTTAATCAAGTTATCTAATTCAACTTGGTCATTTATTTATTAATGTGGCGGAAACTGGAATACGCGAGGCACGGAATGCTGATGTTGCAGGTTCGAATCCTGCCATTACCTTAATTTTTCTTTGTGTTGTCATTCATTATTTAGCATTTTAAATTTAATTTCAGTTTTTTTTCTCGCTTTTTAGTGGGTCGGTTTATTTATCTAAGTTACAATTGCATATTTAATGTAAATTGCTCACCACCTTTTACAAAATATTGCTTTTCCCAATGCTGGGGCGATAATTGTTGAGGAGTTCTCCTGGTACTTCAACATCAGCTCCACTTTACCATATGCCTTGCAACGAGTTTAAACTGCTAAGCAACTATATTTAAAAAACCGTATCGCCACTTGTGAAATACTTATTATTGAGTAGTTCCGGTGATCGTCTGTGGTCTTTATCATCAATTCCACTTCACCAAATGGTGGTTTCTGAGAGCAAAAGCACAAGTTACTATCTAAAATATCCAAATCGCTACAGGTATGCATACCATTTTAGAAGAGTTCCCTCGATTCCCCCAAGATCCCATCATCAGATTCAAACTTGGTGGCAGTGAGACCAATTTGGAAGTATACCCTTTCAAATAAAGAAAGAATTTGTCAAATCGGTCTAGCCGTCTTCGAGTAATCCGTGAACATACATAAACTTCCTCCTTTTTTTAAAGTCGGTTAAAAAGGGAATGTAATTCAGCACATTACATTATCACTTCGCGAAGAAATCATGCCAACCCGAACGAAGGCGCCGCGCGTGTTCGTTTGTATAGTACCCGATCGAGACGGACCGAATGGCGCGCCGCCCGCGCCCCGCTGCCGGTTGCCGCCACCTCTCGCTCGCTCCTACTCGCTTCGACCGCTGACTTTTTTGTTTTTATTTTCATTAATATATCATGCAAGAAAATGACACAAATTCACAGTGTCGATCTTTTATGCATTTATGATATTGAATATGTAAACTCTAATAATTGTAATATTCTTTTTAAGTATTTATAGCTTGGAGAAGCAAAAAAATCAGAAATATTAAAAGTTCGTGTTTTAATTTGGCACAAATTTATTTAATAGAGATCTTTAAGTGATCTGAGGTATATGGTACTAGTTTTTGGAATTGTAATTTTTTTTGTCGAAGTTTTTAACGTACTGACCCCAAGTCAGTTTTCGCTGGACGAAGATGACACAAACTAGGTTTGTACACTAGACAGGCTATTTAAAATACAAAACCATTAAATCTTTGAACTCTAAATCAATTTTGTCAGTTTTGATTTGAATTGTTTATATCCACTACAAATAATCAAATTTCTAAAAATGCACAACCGGAATGTGACACAAAAACGCAAATATATTTTGTTTTTATGCAAATGTATCCACAGACAAGATTTTATCAAACATTAGAATTCTTGAAGGTTTTGCCCTCAAAATAATTCAGCGCTACGGGTCTATATAATGAGAGGCCTTAAAACACGAGTGTGGTTTTATGAAACGAGCGTCAGCGAGTTTCATAATAGGATCACACGAGTGTTTTAAGGCCTAATTATATCCAGTTGCATACATTACTTTATCTACACACATATCATAACTGCAAAAAACCGTAACAGCAAAAAACCAAAAACGAATGACAACTACTGGCGGCCATGTATATTAAAAAGGTACTCTGTGATTCGATCTATCCATCAAGACGAACGTTTTTTTTAAACCATAGACGAAGGAATGAAGTCCCTATTGTCATATCACTCGAGATCAAATGTCGTGCGTTTAAATTAAAAAACATACTGAGCTGACGTTTCGTATCGATAACTGTTTTAATATCTGTGGATACTAGAATAGAGACCAACTTGAATTTTGACAGCTGTTCCAAATTTAAATTCATAACGTCACGAGCAGTCACGAGATATCGGTAATGTCATGACCAATAAAGAACAGATTTACCTACTACCACAGACAAGAAAATTCTTATAATAACATTGGTTGTAATAATGCTGGTCATTTCCTAGGGTTTTTGAACGCGTTATTTAGCCTTTATGATATGTGTGTAGATAAAGACTGTTTTCAGTACTATCAAAGACCTCGGTTACACGCTCATTCTGTCGTCAGTTCCGTCCACCATTCTGGTCAGAATGACGAGAGAATGATCGTGTAACCTGTCTCGTGTCGTGTCAGTCTGAACTGATCGTAACCGTGTCCATTTGTTATCATTCTGGCATCAGTCAAAACTATACCGGAATGATGGACGGAACTGACGCCAGAATTAGCGTGTAACCGATGTCTAACGTAATTGCACCCGCAATAAAGACGTATGTTACATTTTTAACATAAAACTACCGTGAGACTCAGACATATTAATAAAACGGATCACTCACGTATTTTTGCGTCGGGAAATGCCCGACATGTTTCGGACCAGTCCGTGGTCCTCAATCATGAGCCCCCGCGGCGGTGGCGCGACGACGACTGCGTACCGAAGCCCTGACAGCCACGGACTGGTCCGAAACATGTCGGGCATTTCCCGACGCAAAAATACGTGAGTGATCCGTTTTATTAATACGTATATTACATTCGTCGCCTTGATTAGAATTGTTATAAAAAAGTGTGACTTTAGTTTGTGACTGTTTCACAGATTTCCATAATAAATATTAAATTTGTTTACTTGCATAAGTTACATAACACAGAATATAAATTAGGTACTTTATTATGCCATATTATAGATAAATGCAGTTTAGAAATGTTTTTCCGAAAATAAGTAAATTTAATTTTTCAAAATAGACCAGTGTTTCTTAACCTGTGGTCCGCGGACCCCTGGGGGTCTGAGTCCGAGAGCATATGTATGGAGGTCAGCAGTCTTATCTATGGAGCATTCAACAATCACAAATAAATGCCACCAAAAGTCTTGTGATCGCTACGCATGCATATTTTTTTGTAATTTGTAGTACTAAAATAAATGGTCCGAAAATTATTGCTGCTTTTTTATTGAGGGGGTCTATAAAATTGTGCTTAATTTCCTAAGGGGTCCGTGGACAAAAAAGGTTAAGAAACGCTGATATAGACAATCTGCGTGACTAATGGACCCTGTAAACATTTTCAGGCGCGACTCACTTCGCGGAGCTACAAGAATATCGGCGCACCCCTGCACTGGGGCCGGCGCAATGAAGTTGCCGCACGTGCGAATGAATACGAGTTACACGATAGACAGAGTGGCATACAGTAGAATGATTCTGATATCTTAAGAGGAGTGTGAACCCACCGCTCTCCATACAAATGGTGATAAGGTTTCCCACCCTCTAAACCTTAACTTACAGCCATGATTTTTTTGTATGTTGTCAATATACCCTTGAACTAGGTCTGTATGTTTTGATTTTTCAAATACTCTTAATAGTTTCAAAAATATTGACGCTTTTTTGTTTTGTATGAAACTCCTAAAATACAAAATTAAATATTGTCAAATCTATGAAGAGTATTTAAAAAATCAAAACATACAAACCTAGTTCTAAGGCATAATGAGAACATACCAAAAAATCATTGCCATAGGTAATGGTTTAGAGTGTGGAAAACGTTATCGCCGTTTGTATGGGGAGCTTTTCGGGGCTGGGTTCACACTCCTCTTACTGTCAGAGTCCGTCATGGTAACGTTTTGGCGGAATTTTAGATGTGTCACGAATGTCATGTATATGCATTGTTCACTGATGTAGTTGATCGAAGGTTTTCACAGTCATATTTATAACGTTATTTGGACTTTAACGCGATAAGTATATTGTTAATTTACCTCGACGTCACGAGTCACGAGTAGACCGAAACATGGTCGAAACGTCGAGCCGTTGAAACATGGTCGAAACGTCGACGTAAATTAACTATATATTTTTATTGCGTTAAAGTCCCCGTAATGTTATAAATATGTGTGAAAATCGCGAAAGTTTAAAACTGTTTTTACTGTCACCTAGAGAATATTATATGGAGATTTTTTATATACATTACGTCCGAATTGCACCCGTGGAAAGCCGGGGCAACTGGCTAGTATAGTATTGTTTTAATGTTAAGAACTTGCCGGCATTTCGCATTTTATCTCTTCATATCAGTTCACTGTAGGCAGCTTTCAACTGATCTTGCCAGTTCATCATTAAAAGCGTACAGAGATTTGGCAACGTCGCCTATAGCTGCCAAATATTTAGCTGTCTTCATTGATTTATCAAAATTAATGAGTTAAAATACGGAATATAGCAACGGTATGTATAGTCGACCAAGAAATTCCTTGACCACTTTTCGACCTTATTACAAAGGGATAAGGTTCAAAAGTGGTCAAGCAATTACTTGGTCGACTATACTAGAACTTGTGTTCTTACATTTGTTGGTAAGTAGTAAACCTTATATACTTATACCGAAATGTACACATTTACAAATGGAAAGTTTCCAAATGCTTGTTTTACACTTAATTATAACTATTTAGTATAACTGTATTAACTATTGCAATGCATTATCAATATTTTAGTACATACCGTTGCTATATTCCGTATTTTAATAAAAACATCTAAATATTTGGCAGCCATAGGCGACGTTGCCAAATCTCTGTTTGCACGCTCGTAACCTTTTTGCATAGACGTGAGGTTTACAATTTGGCCGGCACGTAAGTTTCCCAGTGGACGACGTCCCTCCACCATTCGGGCCTCGTCATAGACCCTGGGTACGTCAGTATGCTGTCTTGGATGTGCTTGTAGGCCTGCAAAAAAAGATAAGATATGATAAGATACTATATATTGTCCGAACTGTGTACCATACTCACTTGATATTTTTTACTACTAAGATCAACAAAATATAGTACATTAAATTTGTATTTCAGACTAACTAGGTTGTTATTATAATCGACTCTTATTATAAAATTCTATTCCATACTCGTACAGCAACTGTTTTCTTACCGCCCTCTGTTTTTAGTTGCGTCATATCGTAAAAATTAAAAACGTTTTAAATAATTTGGAACGGATTAATTTACATACTTACTTTAGTCCATTGCAAATTTAAAAAAAGTGCCAGATGTGACGTTGGCCTTGTTCCGAATCACCTTTATAGCACTCAGAGCATTCACACAGTCGGTCGGACCAGGTCGTCAGCGCTGTAATCGCTGCGAGCGATGTAGACGTGATTCGAAAAGCCATTTTTTTTTTAAATGTGATGGGCTAAGAAAAGTATGTAGGTATACCATCGATATAAGAAGACAATAGATCTGCCTACTTGTTCGGATTGTTACAAGCCTGACGTCACCACTTTGCGACGGGGTGAAGCAGGTGAAGAGGGCTTTCAACATTTAGCCATTGGTTCAACTTTGAATCTTATCGTAAGTGAATAAAGCGCTTCTCAGTTTTCTAACTAGCAGCGACACAGGCGTCGGATAGCAGAACTAGAAATATGACGCCAATTTAAAACGTACAAAACGCAGAGCTGTTTACTTGACAGTTGGCACAGACAGTTTTATTCACGTTATCCAACATAGTCTACCAAATAGACTATGGTCGGCTACTCTGCCACTGCGTTGTATAGTCGACCAAGAAATTGCTTGACCACTTTTCGACCGTATTACAAGGAAATAAGCTTCAAAAGTGGTCAAGCAATTACTTGATCGACTATACACAGTTCTATAGTTTTCACATTTTGATGATGTATACTTACGATACTCTTTGGCCCACCAACACCCATGCAACTGACATTGACACAAGGAACGCGGCCGCCATAATAAAGTAGAGTAGGGAAGAAGTATGTATGAATAATGTTTTTTTATAATTATATGACGCAACAAAAAAATCTGATATTATTTTGGTTCACTTAGGGAGCTAATTAATTTGAAACGAAAAAATATTCAAGCACTTTGCCGGTGTTCACCCCTAGGGAATAGTATCCGTCCGAAGCTGGGGCCGGTGGTAGGCTTACTATAATTTGTTCTATTTTATAAAGTTTAAAATTTTTAAGAGTTTCACCATCAGCATGTGCAAGGGCAGACTTCAAGCACCAATCAGGTGGCGCTAGGGTGTCCTCCAATGCCAGAGCTCCTGGAGACAGCTCTGATAGGACACCCTCAAACACCAGCAGCCAGGTGACCTTGCTAAGAAACTCCCCTGTAGAATTAAGTCACTTACTTCACCATCAGCATGTCCAAGGACAGACTTCAAGCACCAATCAGGTGGCGCCAGGGTGTCCACCAGCGCCACAGCTTCTGAGGACAGCTCCGCGCACACAGACAGGATGCCTTCGCGGAGAAGCAGACCTTGTTCTGCTGAAAAGAATCCACCCTGAAAGACGAAAGGTGAGACATTGATATTAGTGGTTTGCGGGTGGTAGGACCTTGTGCAAGGTTCATCCGGATCGCTACCACCATCTTGCTCGCTAATCCAGCCGCTAACAGTGCTTGCGCTGTTGTGTTCCGGCGTGGAGAGTAAGACAGCCGGTGCAATTACTGGCACAAGAGGTATTCCATCTTAGCCCTCTGGTTTGGCAACGCATCTGCAATCTATGAGCGGGAGTGATTACTTCACATCAGGTGAACGATTTGCTCGTTTGCCTTCCTATGTTGTGTAAAAAAAATGTTCCAAAAGTCCGAAGTATACGGGATGGGGATTCAAACAATGACAATATGACGCGAGATGAGCAAGCACATACAGTCAAGGAAATTGAAACACGTACCACCGTAGAACCTAGTCGAAGAGACATACGCATGACATTTGTGACATAGCCTGGCGTTTACCGCGTCGCGTCATTGCGATAGGGTTCTAAGGTGTCACGTGAATATATTTCCCCTACTGTACCTAGTTATTATTATTACATAGTATAAATTAAAGTTGTTATCCGTTCTTGTCTGTCTGAATATCTTCGGCCGCTTATACTCTCAAACCACAGAACGGACTTTGATACAGTTTCCACTGTCATTTAGAGAATTTTGGAATAAATAAAGTTAGAATTCGTTTAATCGCGGTCGTAAACGAGAAATTATTTATTCTTATGATGAATTATTATTTTAAATTACAATTTATGAGGATTATTAAAAAAAAATTATAATAATATAGTTAATTAGTAATGTTTTAGTTTTATAGCATTATCTTGTATTCTCTTTTTTTTTACTGATTTTGCATGCCGGAAACGACAGAACATGATGCACCAACTTTTATTTTTTATGATCTAATATGTAACACATTTTATTAGATTTATTAGATTTAGTGTAATTGCAGTGCCCTTACAGGGTTTATATATATTTTTTTTTTGTGGCCTGAATGTTTCAAATCGTAGTCCTCGCGAGAGGTACGGGCGACTACGATTGCTTAGCAAGTACAATGAATCGGTGCATCGTAAGGGTTATAATGAAGATCGAAGGGTCCATCGGCCCGTGCAACGACTCCGGTCGGCAGTTCGAACCACCACTAAAAGTCATCCAGAACGGTGCACCCTTCGATCGTAATTTACTTTAATTATAATTATATGAATATAAATATGATCTAAAGGGTTTATGTTGGAACATGTTTAATTTTTAAGATCTCTGTAAAACCACATAAAGCAATAAATATTATGATTATGATTATGACATGTTCGGCAATAAATCTTATAAAAAAAAGAAGTTTCTGTACGTTAGTACTATTATTTATTCTGTGCCATAGTAGAAACGTGCTGGGTTTACTTACAATATACAAGGTGGCCATGTGTTTCTCCAGTAAGAAAGCGCCGTACAGCGACACTAGTTTCAGCAACACAGCTTTGCATGCGGCGTCTTGGAGCGCCATCGCCGAGTTATAGAAATGGTTCACGATGAAGTTCTGTAAATAAAAACTTGTCAGACTTTTTTTTATGCATTTTGGTGGAGCATTAAAAAAAAGAATTTAATAAAGTTTCGGTCCCTTATTCTTAGAAGACACATCGCACGCTTAGAATTAAAGTGACCCATTTCTGAATAATACACGTCCCAAAATATCACCTTAATTAAAAGACATAGGGTTAATTTTTGGGAAATATCATATTCAGAATTGAGTCGCTTTAATTCTAAGAGTGCGACATATAAGTCACCATTAAAGACAGAACTGCGAGAAAGTGTCATTTTTCGAAAGGAAGGCATATATAGTATGGAAGTAGATATATCTATCTATCTATTTGCGAGCATAGACAATATATCTCAGTTCCCTCTGGAATGGTCAGTTAAGTTTATTGCTGTTTGAACTTAATTAGAAAAAAAAAACTTAAAACGGAATTATGTCGAAAATGGTTCACTTTTGCATAATGCATAATGGGGTAAAATATAACTTTCCCAATAACCTAGGCTAGCGTCATCGGCCCCACGTACTATGAGCGTCTACCTGCGGATTTAAAAAGCCTAACTAGTGACGAAGCATTTGGGTATCGACTGCGAAACCTTTTGTTAGATAATCCATTATATTCAGTTAGGGAGTTTTTAGATATTTTTATTTAGTTAGTTTTTGTATAATTTGACATTTTATTTAACGACTTGGGTATTTAATTTAATAATCTTCTATTATGTGTTCCGTATCACGTCCGAGGTCCGCTTTAGAGAGACATCGTTGCCAACGGCCGTAGGTCGTCAGATGTCGCTACATCCGTGATGCAGAATCCCGCGCCAACAAGCACTTCCTGTGGATTTGACTTCCGCCTACCTGTCAACCTCAACTTACGACTAACTAGCCGCCATGTTTTTCAATCATTATTGCGTCGTTCGCCGTTCGGTGAAGATGGTTCGTATTTGTCGCTTTAATTATTTTACAATTTTCATTTATCACGTTGAATTTTGAATTCACAGCTCAATTCTCCCTCTTTAACAATAATTTAAATCAAACCTTAAAATATTTTGTTAAAATTTTCGTGTCACAAAAGAGGGTAAGTCCGTAAATATTCATACCGCCCTAGTCGGCGAGGAGTGACACGCTTTCAGGAGATTTTGAGCGTAATCACGTGCATAATCACGATCGATCGTGATAATCTGGTTTCGCACGTACACTATTTTAAGCGAGGTCTTCGAGATAAAAGTACAATTCCTCCGCTTAACGATTTTTTGCGTTAGAGAGTTCGTGTTATCTTTCTAACGATTTTCCGTGTGTGTTGCGCGAGTCCCGCAACGAGAGTCCCGCGTCAGATCCGGAGCGTCGCGTCGAGAAGCTCGCGGCGGCGGCGCGGGCCCCGCAGCCCCGCGCCGCCCCGCATCCCCCGCCGGACCGGAATGGAGGTTCCAATGTCTCTTAAACCAGTCGGTGAGTCAGCTGAACGATATTATTATGTGAATCTCGCAACCCCGTCCGCTGGCGTAAAAGTAGGACGCCCGAGCCTCAGCTCGCGCCCGTGCCGGAGCCGGAGCCGGAGCCTGATCCGGAACCGTGACAAGCGCCGGGGCTCCCTCGAGTTCCCGAGTCCCCGCGGGCCCCGCCCGCCCCGAGCGCGGGCCCCCCCGGCCCGACGGCGGGTTACGAGACGTGAGCGGCCATGCGGTCCAGTCTGATGCTGCGATCGTGCGTAACTGGCGATGGCTTCTGCCTTTTAAAGGCTCTACTGCCGGCGCACGATACCAGATGCTTTGAAGCTCCAGATTGATTCAAATTGAGGGTCCGGTCTGTTTCTTCGCGAAGCGTTAGTGGATTAGCGATTTTCCCAGTTAACGACAACATGTAGGAGTACATTGACATTAAACTCCGATCCGCCGCGCAAAAGTTCTCAAAAAAGGGGGGGGGGGTACAAGAAAATCATACGAGCATAACCCTCCCTTCTGACGGCAGCCGGGTGAAACTACGCGCCTACCGCGGCCCGAGGCGACTTCAGAAAGTAGGTAGTGTTATCACTACCCACATTTACTTTCATTATTAAAGAATTTTATAGTCGTTAATATTCCTCGATGGTATTTTTATAAGTAGGATGTCGGGTCGCCCCGTCCTACAATACTCGGAACGACTTTCTATTTAGTTTTAAGCTTACTTTTCAGGTTGCAACTTAAGATTATCGAAACTGTTTTATGAATCGACACTTCTTAGTGTTCTGTCAGTGTTCCGTTTGAAACGTTAGATGATGCTGTAAATAACCTCAGACCTCTGTCTGTTTTGAAATGGTTTACCTACTAAAGCTAGTACCGCTAACGCCTCGCTTTATTTTCCCGCCTTGCCTTAATATGACTGTGCAGTATTATACTATACTACCTATGTTAACAAGAGACTGTCAAACCAAGATAAACGCACGATAGTTCGCCCAGACGAGTCTGTCCGTCTTAAACGAAAGATTCGGTCTGTCTGCCGGTACCAGTGCTGTAACTTTGCTGGGTCTTCTAAACCTTTATCCCCCACTGGGAGAGGCGATACCGCTGCTGCTGCAATGCTGCTTGCTGCGTACAGGCACTTCCCCTTTGTCGCCTTCACTCGTTTGGACCACCTGCACTGGTCCACTCCGCGAAATTACTTCCTTTTGACCGATTAGCAGCGATGCCGATGGGCTATCTCGTTACGCCGTCAGCTATGCTGCGTTTCCCTTGCGGCTGCTGCACCTACAGCTGCGAGACCAAGATAATTTGTAATTGGTTGCTGGCTCTACTTATTGCACCCGTCCTGCGGCTGCTAAATCAACAGGTATTTTGCACAAGTTGCTGGCCATATTGCGCGCCACTCTGCTGCTGTCTCAGCGCGATTTCGATACCGTCGCGAATGGCTGTTGTGCTAGCCGCTGGTGCTAACCTATTACAGATGTGAGTCTGAATACGGTCGCGGCAGCCTTCAACTATGCTACGCGCCTTTTGTGCCCGTTGGTCCTGCCGACCCGATACAGACGTTGACTTGTGGCGCGCCTCTCACGGCCGCTGCTTTTGCCGGACCGCTACACTACCTTAGAGCTGGCTTAACTGCGCGCCCTTCACGGCTGCTACTCCTGCCGGGCTGCTACATCTGCGAGGCCGAAGGGTTGTCGGCCTAGACGCTGGCTTTACTGCGCGCCTCTCACGGCCGCTGCTTCTGCCAAGCTGTTACATCTGCGAGGCCGAATGGTTGTCGGCCTAGACGCTGGCTTTACTGCGCGCCTCTTATGGCCGCTGCTCCTGCCAGGCTGCTACATCTGCGAGGCCGAATGGTTGTCGGCCTAGACGCTGGCTTTACTGCGCGCCTCTTATGGCCGCAGCTCCTGCCAGGCTGCTACATCTGCGAGGCCGAATGGTTGTCGGCCTAGACGCTGGCTTTACTGCGCGCCTCTTATGGCCGCTGCTCCTGCCAGGCTGCTACATCTGCGAGGCCGAATCGTTGTCGGCCTAGACGCTGGCTTTACTGCGCGCCTCTTATGGCCGCTGCTCCTGCCAGGCTGTTACATCTGCGAGGCCGAATGGTTGTCGGCCTAGACGCCGTTTACTGCGCGCCTCTTATGGCCGCTGCTCCTGCCAGGCTGCTACATCTGCGAGGCCGAATGATTGTCAGCCTAGACGCTGATTAATTGCGCGCCTCTCACGGCCGCTGCTCCTGCCGGACGCTACAGTTACAAGGCCAAATGGTTGTCGGCCTAGTCGCTGGCTTAACTGCGCGCCGCTCACTGCCGCTGCTCCCGCGGGGCCACTACAGCTGCGTGGCCAAATGATTATCTGCCTAGACGTTTGCATACGGTCGCGCCGATTCTGCCGAGCCGTTACCGCTGCGAGGCCCGATTGGTTGTCGGCCTAGACTAGTGGCGCGCGTCTCGCGGCCGCTGCATCTGCCAGGCCGCTACGGCTACGAGGTCGTCACCGTAATCGCGGGCTTTACTGCTCGCCTCTTGCGGGTGCCGCCCTGCGGGCCGCTGCACCCGAGAGGCGCGCGGGCTGCCACACTAGCAGCGGGCTGTGCCGCGCGTTCCTTCCACCCTCGGTCCCGGTCGGGCAACTGCAGTCGTGATGCGGACGAGCGTTCGCGCTAACCTTCACGAAGCTTCACGCCTCTTTCTCATCCGCTGCCCCTGTCAAGCCGCTATAGCGCGAGCTAGCGGGCTAGCCGCTGGCTTAACTGCGCGTTTATCACGAGTGTAGCCTGCAAGCCCGTTACAGCTGTCGCCCTGACTGCCGGCTATGCTGTACTCGTCATGGCGGGCTGCCACACCGTCACAAATTAGATATTGTTTGCAGTGCTTCGAAACAGATAGGCACTAGCATGTCGTGACATGGTCGCGGTCTGATACTGATATACTGATTCCGATTCGTACTCTTTGCGTAACCTAGTCTGTTAAGTAAATGTATACAACATTGAATAAACTGCAGTTCTATCGTTCGTTCACGTTCATACATCCATGCACTGGACAGTACCTTTAACAACAAATATTTTTTCTACATAGTTTCACGGGTAGTTGTTATGGATTTTTGATCAGCTTTTGCACCACCAGCTGTGTTAGCTAATAAGTTTCGAAACGGTGTGATTGATAACGCGCGCGTCATTTTGAGAAATGTGGGCGTGCCTGGCAGTAACGCTCTGTCGGAGCTGCTGCTTCCTACGCTGTTGCTGCTGTTACTGTCGTACGGAGACAAAATGGACTTGGTGCTGCGCTAGCTGTTGGCTTGGCTTTGCTGCGCTATCCTTCTTGGCCGCTGCTATTACCAGGCAGGCGCATCCACAAAGCGCTACCGCTGCACTCGCCGGTTTTTATCGCCTATCGCGCTGCTCTCGCCTGCCAGTTACCGCAACGATGATGACGTGTTGTCGTACCAGCTGCTGATTTCGCGTTCGCCCCTCGCCGCTGCTGCTTCTGCCGACCCGTTTCGACAGTGAGGCCGACTGTACGCCGCGCTATCCGTTGGCTGTGTTGCGGATTCCTTTGCGACTGCTGCTTCTGGTCAGGCCACACTACAGCGCAGAGGTTAACGGGCCGTCACGTGGTTTGGCGATTGCGATTGACTGTCATAAGAGAGTCACTTCTACGGTAAGACACGGTACACCACGATCCGTAAAGAATTATTCGCCGTATCCTGCTAGCAGGGCAACGAGTTCTGTCATGTTTTCTCATCGTATATGCATACTGTAAGAGCTTGAGTTGACCCTACGCAAAATGTAACTATTCCAGCGTTTACTGTTAAGACCCGTTTCCTTCAGAGAGTAATCTGCAAGATTATTTAAGGATAACCACCCTGACCTATAATCGTCTTGACTTTACCAGAGGATAACCCGCTCGCGTACTTTATATACCGGCGCAGGGTGTTAGTATCTACGTTCAACATTATTAAAGACCTTTATTGTCAGGCTGCATAGGCCATAGATAAATACTTGACATACTAACATATTACAAATATTAAAAGAACTATTAGCTTGATAGTTCGACATCACCATTTGTACCATTAATTAGGTTGCAAAACCGATTTGATTGGCAGACGTGGGAGCGAACAATACTCCGTTATCTCCGTTAGACTGAAGCCCCTGCTACCACCGGCATGCCTGCTACGTCTGGTACCCATACTCGAAAGGGTTTTTTTTTGCCATTTAAAGTACTTAAATACTCTGTTAATAACGTCCCATCTAGCTTAACGGGCAGCTGGGTACTAAATTGTTTTTACTGTCTGATTATCTTCAGAAGTGTGCTATTAACTCGGTGTTAAATCTGTTTCTGAATACAGACTGTTATTTATAGTACTGAATAGCCTGTCGTAAGTCCTTTATTGAGTTTGCTGAATTTGTTTATACTTTTATTGCAAATGTGCGATATTTTATTTGCTTTTGGTATTACTCAACAGGTACCTATTTCTTCACATTATCACATTATTGCCATTAGTCACCACGTTGACTCCTAACTCGCCACCAGGAGATAACAAACAGGTCTCTAAAGCGGACCTCGGACGTGATACGGAACACATAATATAAAATTTTACCTTCCAATAAAATTATTATTATGTTTCCTTCACGTCCGAGGTCCGAGTAATGGCTACCTGGTGGGCCCACCAAACCGCATCACTCGCCTATAATGATTGAAAAACATGGCGGCTAGTTAGTCGTAAGTTGAGGTTGACAGGTAGGCGGAAGTCAAATCCACAGGAAGTGCTTGTTGGCGCGGGATTCTGCATCACGGATGTAGCGACATCTGACGACCTACGGCCGTTGGCAACGATGTCTCTCTAAAGCGGACCTCGGACGTGAAGGAAACATAATAATAATTTTATTGGAAGGTAAAATTTTATATTTTTTATCTGGTTTCATTTATTTGTTTTGTTTATGTTTTTTTTTTTGACGATCCCTGTCGGAGACTAATTTAATTTATTTGACATTCTATTGTAATTTTGTATCAAATATCGTGTTATTAATATTTTTTAATTGATTTTAATTTTTGTAATTATATAATTTTGACGATCTCAGTATGAATTCGTGTAATTTGACATGCAAAGCAATTTATAATGTAACTTTATATTGACTGAAATAAATTAAACTAAACTAAACTAAACTAGCAAGTAAACCACGAACCTTTATCTTTTATACATTTTTTGTTATACAACATAGGAAGGCAAACAAGCAAGTGGGTCACCTGATGGTAAGTGATCACCACCGCCTATAGACACCTGCAACAACAAAGAGAGTGCAGATGCGTTGCCAACCCAGAGGGCAAAGATGGAATACCTCTTGTGCCAGTAATTACACCGGCTGTCTTGCTCTCCACGCCGGAACACAACAGTGCAAGCACTGCTGCTAAGCGGAGGATTAGCGAGCAAGATAGTGGTAGCGATCCGGACGGACCTTGCACAAGGTCCTACCACCAGCAAACAATCTTAATCTTTACATAGTATTTAAAGTAAATCCGTTCCTGTCTGTCCCAAATCCTTATAGTTCATTTCCGGTCGCTTTTTTCTAAACCTCGCAACTGATTTTCATACAGTTTTCACTATCATTTGGAGGTTTTTTCACAGCTCTTTATGTATTTACAATCCGATTGTACCTACGCAAAGCCGGGGCAGGTCGCTAGTTGTCAATAACTATATTCAGGGCCCAATTTCATAAACGCGTCAGGCGACAGGTGACAGTGACAATTCGGTGTACATTGCTTGCCCACTATGATGTTAAGTCTGTAAGTCTGTAGCGTTACTGGTCGACACAGTAATGTACAGCGAATTATCACTGTCACCTCCTGTCGCGTTTATGAAATTGGGCCCAGATGGTTACGATCCCTTACCTCTCCATACACCACGGACAATGTGACAGCGTTGTAGGACTGAGAATCATTCTTGGCTTCGTAGCTGTCCTTGCCCTGGCTCCTCAGCTGAGCCACCTTCTCAGCCGTCAGCTTCACCATGTACGCAGTCAGCCATTTGTACATGTGCACGACGTCTGAAAATAAGTGTTGTTCAACCAGAACCCCTTTAAGCTGCTTTTCCACCAGAGATGTGCGAGGATGAGTGGCGAGGGATGTGTTTGTAAGAACCAATAGAATCGCTTCATTTACCCCGCCTCGGTTTCCATCCTCTAAACCAGTGATTCCCAAAGTGGTCCAGGTGGACCCCTAGGGGTCCACGGGAGACTTGCTAGGGGTAGAAATGTAGCAGCAGGGGGTCCACCGACACCAGTAAAATTTTGAAAGTGGTCCACGAGAAAAATAAGTTTGGGAACTACTGGTCTAAACCTTAATCCATAGCCATGGTTTTTTTTTGGTATGTTGTCATTATGCCTTGGAACTAGGTTTGTATGTTTTTATTAATATTCTTCATAGGTTTGTCAATTTCCGAAGACCGATAGAAATAGAATTTATAAGCAAGAGAATGGCAGCATATATTCTAACTAACAGTTACCTCTTCAAGAACACAGGGCTTGCAGTCTCGGAATTTCTGGATCAGGATGCACTCAAAAAAAAGCAAACACTAAGAGCAACACTAAGGGATGCTCGAACGAAAGGCTACTATCCGAAAGTAAAAAATGATAGAGTATATGTAAACGGAAACGAATACCTCCTACCACCTAATACTTACCAAGAACAAAGACCAAGTATGCAAACAAACTCCAGCCAAAATACATCCCAAAATGAAGCAACCAGCGGAAACGTTACAATGATAAGTTCACAAGGAGAAAACGAGCAACAACAGAAAACCGACGGGAGGGAAAAAATATCACAAAACAGTAATACTTTTCGTCAATAAATTACCCCATGCCCATTTTTCGATACTCTTCCAAAATATGCAAAGTTTAAAGGGGAAAACACCTATATTAGAATGCTTCCTAGAAGAACACCCCTTTGACGTGTTGTGTATATCCGAAACCTGGATGTCATCGCCACAAGCCGAAATTGTACACATATCGGGATATGACTTGGCTTCGGCCTTCCATAGGACCGAACGTAATGGTGGGGGGACCTGTATACTAATTAGGAAGGGTTTGGATTTTGTAGCTAGGAATGATATTTGTGAAATGTCTGTTGAGTGTGTAACTGAGTGTTGCTGTGTAGAAATACCCAAATTTAATAGCATATTAATTTGCATTTACCGACCGGATAGGGATATTGAAGCATTCTACCACTGTATAGAAAAAATTCTTAATAAATTACAACTTAAAGAACGAAAGAAACAAATTATTTTCGGCGGCGATTTTAATATTAACATGCATCTAAACACAAAATATACGCGGCGTTTATCAGATCTAATGCTGTCACATAATCTAACGCAAGTCGTAAAAGAGCCAACTAGAATCACAGCTACCACCGCGTCCTGCATAGACTTGGTATTTACAAATGCAAAACCATCTGACGTGACTGTAGAGGAGCACGGACTGTCCGATCACAGCAGCGTTATTCTAAACTTTACAACGCAAAGGAGCACAAGCGCGCGTAACGAAGATAGCGGTCACTACGTGCGAAAAAGAATCCATAGTCAGAAAAATCATCGCTCTTTTAAAGAAGAATTGAAAAATATAAATTGGCACACTTTGTTGAACTATGATAACATCTTAGATAATTTCAGAATATTTCAAAACAAACTTCAAAATATACTTGACGATAAAATTCCCATTAAACGTTTAAAAATCAATAAAAACAGAACCAAACACTGGCTAACAGTAGGCTTAAGAATATCCTGCCAGCATAAAAGATTACTTAGAATACATATACAAAAGCTAAAGGGTCAGTCAGCTCTAAAAACGTATTATAAAATGTATAGTAATATTTTGAAAAAGAGTGTAAATACATCGAAAAAGCTAAATTTTATAAATGAAATGGAAAAGTCACAAAACAAAACGAAAACTATGTGGAAAATTATCAACCAAACGAAAAAAAAAGTACAACATAAAAACAAAAAGAACCTCAAGTTAAAAATTCCACCAGATAATATAATAACAGAATCGCCCGCCATCGTAGCAAACACTCTAAACGATTTTTTTGCAAGCATCTCTGAGATGACGTCACCGCCTATCAATACCACCGGGTGGGATCACAGCGACGGCGCGTGCGCCGGCCGGCCGGTGCTAGCGCCGCCCGACCGCTCCATGTACCTAGGACCCGTCAGCGAGTGCGAAACCTTCAAAACAATTCGTAGTCTCAAAAACAAAAACAGTTGCGGAGTGGACGAGATACCCCCAACATTGTTAAAAACATGCGCCGAAGAGCTAACCCTCCCGTTATCACTACTTATAAACCAATCGTTCTCGCAAGGTATTGTACCGGCTGAGCTAAAAATATCGTTGATAAAACCATTGCACAAAAAAGGAGATACTTTGGACCCCAACAATTATCGTCCTATAGCACTTTTGCCCGCTGTATCCAAAGTATTCGAAAAAGTTATGTGCAATCGTGTTTACGCGTTTTTAGAAAAAAATCAAATCTTGGACGAAAACCAGTACGGATTCCGTAAAAACCGATCTACAACCATGGCTGTACATAATTACACACAAAAGATATTAACGACCTTAGACGATAAACAGTACGCTGTAGGTCTACTGCTGGACCTCAGCAAGGCGTACGACAGAGTATCACATAAAATCCTTCTTAAAAAACTATATGGATCTGGGATTAGGGGAATCGTTCATGATTGGTTCTGCTCATTCCTACAGGATCGCACTCAATATGTGCAAGTCGAATATTTAAACCAAAACACAAACGAAATAGAAATGATACGTTCGGAAAAACGTGAATTAAGGGGCTCGCTACCGCAGGGAAGCACAATCGCGTGTTTATTGTTTTTAATTTACATCAATGATTTACCTAAAATTGATAACACACATAGCGTACTGTTCGCGGACGATGTATCTCTTCTATTTGACTTCCGAAATACAGACAATTATAACTTAATTTTGAAACATACGTTGGAAAAAATTAACGATTGGATAACAGATCACAACCTTTTGATAAATTTAAAAAAAACAAAAATAATTCAATTCTACCCACATCAGAAGAAATCGCTCGAACTGAATCTTCAATTAAACGATATGCCTATCGAGGAGGTTAAACACTTTACACTGCTGGGAATAACCATAGATACCCATATTAACTGGAAACAACATATACTTAACATAAAATCAAAAACGTCAAAATTCCTGTACGCACTGCAGGTCCTACGTAAAACTACAAATTTCAAAACGGCACTAGCTGCATACTACGCCTATGCACAAGCTTGGCTCCGCTACGGAATTATTATGTGGGGTAATAGTACAAACGCGCATGATCTGTTTGTACTGCAAAAGAAATGCATTAGAATATTAGTAGGTATCCGGAGTCCTGATAGCTGCAGGCCACATTTTATTAAACACGGAATCCTTCCAATGACCTGCCTATACCTACTAGATTTGGGAGTGTTCGCAAGAAAAAACATCAATATTTTTAGGAAATGCAAAAATAAAAGACTAAAAAACAAAGTGCTATTACCAAACTCAAAACTACAGCTTTATCGTAACGGACCGAATTATTGCGCCGCTAAATGCTATAACCACATCCCGGAATACATAAAAGAGGTGGAAAAAGACTCGGTATTTGAAAGAAAATTAAAGATCTTTCTGGCAAAAAAGTGTTATTATACCGTGGAAGAGTTCTTCAATGACAAGAATCCCGAGGAGGGTAGGTACTATGACTAGTCACGTCCGCATGAGACAGGACTCTGGCTTCTCTATTATTTTTTATTAATTTAATTATTACCTAAATGTGCTATTTTTATTCGGGAATTGAATTATGATGATAATATATTTGACATGTTATACCTGTTCTTAATTATTATTCCAACATTGTATAACTTATTATTTTCTTTATTTTGACATTTTTGAGTTTTTAACTAATCGTAATTGTTTCAGCTAGAATTATTTTTAAATTTTTATTTTATGTCCCAGTTATTTCAATAATTTATAACTAATTTAAATTAATTAACTAAACTAACTATAATGAATTAATATTGTTACTGACGCAAAAAAAAAACAACGTAACTAACTTAATTGTAATTGCTATGCCCTACTAGGGTATCATGTACCTACTGACACTGTTTTTATATCACCTGTATTTAATGAACATGATTTGCAATGAATAAATGAAATGAAATGAAAATGAAATGAAATATTTGCACTTTAGGAGTTTCATACAAAACAAAAAAGCGTCAATATTTTTGAAACTATTAAGAATATTAAAAAAAATCAAAACATACAAACCTAGTTCTAGGGCATAATGACGTCATACAAAAAAAACATGGCTATGGATTAAGGTTTAGAGGGTGGAAAACTTAATCGCCGTTCGTATGGAGAGCTTGGGGTTTACACTCCTCTTAAGATATTGCAAAAATTATGTACTTATAGTTCATTATATTCCTTACATAGTATAAAACGAAATCGCTACTCGGTTCTGTCTGTCCTCTACAGCTTCTTAACCACGCAACGAATTCTGATACGGCGTTCACTGTCATTTCAGTTTAAAGATATCTATTTTCTATAAGAAACAATTCATTTAAATGAGAAATTTTATACACTATATTGGTAGTTTTAAATCTCGTTTAGTGAGATGCAAATATAGTTGAAATGCCACAAATTACATTACAATAAGACGGATACAGTTTCGTGTATATCTAAAAACACGTTTAAGCGTGGGCAACTTAAAAAAAGTTAACAATATGTATAGTCGACCAAGAAATTGCTTGACCACTTTTCGACCTTATTACAAAGGGATAAGGTTCAAAAGTGGTCAAGCAATTACTTGGTCGACTATACTTAGCATTTACAGATTTTTTATTGAAGGTTTTTATGTACAGTCAAGGAAATTGAAACACGTACCACCGTAGAACCTAGTCGAAGAGACATACGCATGACATTTGTATGACATAGCCTGGCGTTTAACGCGTCGCGTCATTGCGATAGGGTTCTAAGGTGGTACGTGAATATATTTCCCCTACTGTACACTCACGGAATTTAATAGTTGAGTCAGTCCGTATGGAACCTTGTCACAGTGACATTAATTTGGATTGTTCACTAACACGTGGCTACAGTTTGGCAAAGTCATTAAGATAGGGTTCTGTGGTGGCCTAACAAATTAATGTCTGCAACCTATTTCTTATTTTATACCCAAGATCTTGTAAAATGTGTATGATACAATAAAGATACTGTACTGTACTATCCGTGGGAAGTCTAGTCGCTAGTCCAGTAAAATAATAAATAAATATCTTGGGACAGTTAACACCAATTGACCTAGTCCCAAAGTAAGCAACTGAAGCTGTTTGTGTTATGGATACTAGACAACGGATATACATACTTATATAGATAAATATATACTTAAATACATATAACATCCACGACTCGAGTACAAACATTCGTATTCATCATACAAACATTTGCCCCTCCCGGGAATCGAACCCGGAACCTCAAGCTTCATAGTCAGGGTCACTAACCACTAGGCTATCCGGTCGTCAAATAATAAAAAATGAATGAGTAATGAGCTGCCCACCGCGGTGTTTCCATTGCGTTACGATATGGGAGTTTTTAAGAAAGGCGTAAAAAAAGCTCTTCAAGGTCGGCAGCGCACTTGCTAGCCTTCTGGTGTTGCAAATGTCCTATAGGCGGCGGTATCCACCTTCCACCAAGTGGACCGTCTGCCTGTCTGTCGTTCTTTTTACATAAAAAAAACTCACTGGCAGGTTGAACGATCTCCTTGGAGCTGTTCCACTTGCACTTCTCAGCCAGCAAACCCTGGGTATCGTTCAGGAAAGCGATGGAGCCGAACGGGGTATCAGCGAAGCCCGGCGTCGCCCTCTTGGCCCACACGTTGAGCAGCCAGTTGCTGGTCTGCTGCAGCAGCATGCTGTTCTCACCCTCGTACGTGCAGTTCGCATCGTTGTCGTTGCGGAGGTCGCCGATCGCAGCGGCTGAAACAATATGGTATTCTAATGACTTCTTTAATTCCAAAATTGATAGAGTTAAATTTAAAATACTATATAATGAATGACAACACAAAGAAAAATTAGGGTAATGGCGTCATCTCTCGTCAGCTAACGGGCGTTCATAAATGACCAAGTTGAATGAGATAACTTGATTAAGTTTCTCATAGATGACACCGAGGGTAGTTTACCCAAAGAAAAAATATCAATAATGTAAAGACCGTAAAGACGAAACACATTGAAAAATTCGCAGGGTATGGCAGCGGTAATGTGGCGGAGACTCGAATACGCAAGGCACGGAATGCTGATGTTGCAGGTTCGTATCCTGCCACTACCCTAATTTTTCTTTGTGTTGTCATTAATTATAAAGCATTTTAAATTTAATTTGAATGTAAAAAAAATACAAAAAGAAAAATTGGAAAAAATTTAGAAATAAATAATTTCGTTTACAATAATTGATAGAGTTGGTTAAAAGAAGAAACACTGTGTTTTTAGTTTTCTTTGACGGTCATTATTTTTCGAAATATCACGAGTAATAGAAAGACGTTGGGCGTGCGTCGCGAAAACGCTCTATCGCGCTACATACAACACCAGTGACATCACTATAGTGGTTTTGTATGGAGCCAACACTAAATCATGTTTATTTTAACACAGTCAGCTTTAAACTACATACATAAAATCACGCCTGTTTCCCAGAGGGGTAGGCAGAGGCCACGGATTTCCATTTGCTACGATCCTGACACTAATACAGCTTTAAACTGATTACTCACTGATTACTCACATACTAAAACTTTCTACATTTTTTATTTGGATTCGAATGACATATTTCGAAACAAAAAAAAGAACTTTTTCTCTTCGTCATCTTTGTAACTTTGCATCGCCGTAACTTCTAAAATATCAGGGTTTTTAACTACTTCTTTGGACATAAATATTTTTTTGATAAATAATTGTGCACTTTTATGCCATTAGATTTTTGAGTGAAATACCGTACAGTCAAGGAATTTAATTTCCAACCCACCTAAGGTTCAATAGCATATAGCAAACTGTCACCATAAGAGCTATAGAGCAAGACGTTAGTTTGACATATCGACCTTAATGCATTGCGAATGTCAGACGACATTTCAACGAAATGGGTAGGGAATTAAATTCCTTGACTGTACCTATTGGGGCATTGCTTTACTTTTACCAAGTATAAAGTGAAGTCAATACTTTTTTTTATGAAATAGGAAGGCAAACAAGCAAGTGGGTCACCTGATGGTACGTGATCACCACCGCCTATAGACACCCGCAACACCAAGAAGATGCGTTGCCAACCCAGAGGGCTAAGATGGAATACCTCTTGTGCCAGTAATTACGTCGGCTGTCTTGCTCTCCACGCCGGAACACAACAGTGTAAGCACTGCTGCTTAGCGGCGGGATTAGCGAGCAAGATTGTGGTAGCGATCCGGACCTTGCACAAGACCCTACCACCCGCAGAATCAAATCTTACGATGTGGATTTTGTGTGAGTCAGGACCTTGTTCAAGGCCCGACGCTAGCACCATCTTGCTCCCTAATCCAGCCGCAAAGCAGCAGTGCTTGCACTGTTGTGTTCCGGCGTGGAGAGCCAAGACAGCCGGTGCAATTATTGGCACAAGAGGTATTCCATCTTAGCCCTCTGGTTTGGCAACGCATCTGCTATCTCTTTGGTGTTGCGGGTGTCTATAGGCGGTGGTGATCACTTACCACCAGGTCATACATTGCGACAACGTTCTACAGTGGCCTATGAATCTAGTGGTTAACTGTACATATTTACCTCTCAAACTCGTGAACCGAGTGGAACATATTTTTTTAAAGCAGGTACGGTGGTTCATAGTCATATTCGATGACAAACAGGCCAGCGGTAGTTGAGATATGTAACTTTAAAAATGTGTTATGGTTATTCAAGGTTTTCCTTGTTAATATTTCGCACGCTTAGAATTAAAGTGACCCATTTCTGAATAATACACGTCCCAAAATATCACCGTAATTAAAAGACATAGGGTTTAATTTTGGGAAATATCATATTCAGAATTGAGTCGGTTTAATTCTAAGGGTGCGATTTGTAATGCCTAGCTTTAAGTTTTACCTTTCAAATAGCCATGTCCCCCGCAGCACTCGCGGCAGTTCTGTATACCGTCCCTGGCCGTCCATCCGCACACCGGCTTAACAGCGGACGAGAGAGCGTGCATTTCTATTCCACGCGCCGCCGCGTTGTCGTCCACACCTGTTCATTAAAGATTATTTTTTACTCAAAACCTGTAAATATAATAAAATTGTATACTTTTCGTGTCCGTAAATTAACGATATTCGCCAAAAATTTGCTGGGAGACGTGAGAAATAAGTAAGGGAACGTAAATAAACCATTTTTGAAATGTTCTTCGGTTTGTTTGTTTGTGCGCCCATCACGCAAAAGCCACTCATTGGATTCACAATGTAACCACTGTACAATGCGAAGTTTTATTATGAGTCATCATCATCATCATCTCAGCCACAAGAAGTCCACTGTTGGACATAGGCCTCCTCCATGAATTTCCAAAGTGGCCGGTTTGAAGCAGCATGCAACCAGCGCCTTCCTGCCACCTGTATGAGGTCATCGGACCATCTTGTGGCTGGTCGTCCTACGCTGCGCTTGCCAATACGCGGCCGCCATTCGAGGACTTTCCGACCCCATCGGCCATCAGTTCTCCGTGCTATGTGCCCTGCCCACTGCCACTTCAACTTGCTAATCCGCTGGGCTATGTCGGTTACTTTCGTTCGTCTGCGGATCTCCTCATTTCTGATTCGATCACGCAGAGAAACTCCAAGCATAGCCCTCTCCATAGCTCGTTGCGTGACTTTGAGCTTTCTTATAAGGCCCATAGTAAGCGGCCACGTTTCAGTGCCATAAGTCATCACTGGTAATACACATTGATCATACACTCTCGATTTCAGACACTGAGGTATATTGGACAAGAAGACATTTCGCAGTTTCCCGAACGCTGCCCAGCCGAGTTGGATTCGACGATTGACCTCTTTCTCAAAGTTGGACCTGCCTAGTTGGACTGTTTGTCCTAGGTAGACGTATTCGTCAACAACTTTGAGAGTTGAGTTTCCTACTGCTATTGGGGTGGGCACCACATGGACATTCGACATGACTTTCGTTTTGTCCATGTTCATCTTAAGGCCCACCCGTTGGGAAACCCGATTGAGGTCTTCGAGCATCGTGCTAAGGTCTTCCATCGATTCTGCCATGACTACTATATCGCCGGCAAATCGAAGGTGAGGTCGAGGTATTATGAGTACCTAACACTTAATGTTTATTTCATTAAAATCGACCCACATAATCAAAAGTTATTCAGTTTTTAAGGCTAGTTAGAAACCTCTGCATAGAACATTAGCATATCATACATCTAAGTCCAGGCGGACGAAGTAGCGGGCATAGGCTATACAACATGAGCGTTGGTGTGCTAGTGGCTAGAGGGGGGGGGGACTCGTGATCATGATGTACCGAGTTCGAACCCCAGCAATAACCTAGTCAAGTATAGTCAACCAAGAAAATGCTTCACCACTTTTCGACCGTATTACAAAGAGTTAAGGTTCAAAAGTCATCAAGCAATTACTTGGTCGACTATACATTACTTAAGTACTATAGTAAGCAACGGTCTTACGGCGAGGAAAAACATCGTGAGGAAACCTGTACATTCATGTAAATTAATGTGTAACTATGATCCTGTCGGTTTAGTTTCCCTGTAACAGCGGTTACGGAGGTCAGATAGCAGTCGCTCCATAACATTTGGAGAAACGCACAGATGACTTGTTCGTAATCTCCAGCTTTCTCCCCTAGGTGAATAATGTACTATTAACACTTACCCATCATGCTGTTTATGGTCATAGTGACGTGCATTGCTCCAAACCAGTTACAGAACACTCTCATAGCGTATGTTGCTGCCAGGTATGGCAGCAGGCGGATTTGCTGCAAGGAAAACAAAATGGGTTAAATATTGTAAGAAATGACGACCTGTACGGCACAGTGGCACATGTGTCTGCTTCCTGTGCAAGAGGTCCCGGGTTCAAATCCTGGTATGGGCAAATATTTGCGTGACGAACACGAATGTTTGTACCTGAGTCATGGATGTTATTTGTATTTAAGACCCACATGCTTGTTTGCCTTCCTATTTCATAAAAAAAAATGCATACCTGCTGCTGATATTCCAGTACTGGAGTTTCTTCGGTAGCGTTCTCTGGTCCGAACTGCCTTCGAACTGCCGAGTATCTGACCGCGATCACTATCGCCTTCTGGAGGTAGTTGGTTGATATGGAAGTTATGTGCACTCTGCCTCCTGAATAAATAAAAAAAAAATTGGACATTCTGACGGTTCTGATGTCCAGAACTGTAATTCTAAAACGTACCTGAAAGTAAAAACAAACTGGAACAAATTACCTTGCTACTCCGCGAAACCAGTGCCGAAGTAAGTTCGGCTATCGGTTCGGGTATCTTAGTGAACATATAAGCCTGCATGACGCCCAGTTCGGTTTCCGGGCTGGGCTATCAACAGAATCGGCTATACTATGCCTTAAGCACACTGTGCAGTACTACACCGATAGAAATACACCGGTTTTTGCATGTTTTTTGGATTTGTCGAAGGCATTTGACTTGGTGTCATACAATGTTTTATGGAATAAGTTAAGAATGGATACAAGCTTGCCAGTTGATGTAATAAAAATATTCAAATATTGGTATGACAACCAAACAAATGTGGTTCGCTGGGCAGGGGAGTACTCAGATCCCTATAAAATGGAATGTGGAGTAAGACAAGGAGGACTAACATCACCCACCTTATTTAATGCTTATGTGAATGGGTTGATTGAGGAGCTCAGCAGCGCTGGCGTGGGTTGTTCGGTGGATGGTTGTTATGTTAACAACATCAGCTATGCTGACGACATGGTGCTGCTGAGCCCCTCAGTCAACGCACTGAAGATAATGCTGCGTATATGTGAGAAATATGTAGTGGCCCATGGCCTCAAGTATAACGTCAAGAAGAGTGAGATCTTAGTTTTTAAATCTGGCAATAAAACCTACTCCATTCCACCCATAAGTCTCGACTCCATTCCTCTTCAGACAGTTACAAAATTTAAATATTTGGGTCATTGGGTCACAGAATCTCTCAAAGATGATGTTGACCTGGAAAGGGAACGCAGAGCACTGTCGATCAGGGGTAATATGCTCGCACACAGGTTTGCACGATGTTCTCGCGAGGTGAAGATTACGCTCTTTAAAACCTATTGCCAAAATCTGTACACGTGCAACCTGTGGAGCAACTACACCAAAAAGACCCTCAGTGCTCTGCGTGTCCAATACAACAACGCCTTCAGGAGGTTGTTGGGGCTGCCTTGGCGCTGCAGTGCGTCGGGAATGTTCGCCGCTAGTAGCACTGACGGCTTCCAAGCCGTGCTGCGAAAGCGTGTGGCGTCTCTGTGGCAGCGCGTGCGGAGCAGCACCAACACCCTCGTGAGGGTCGTTGCGGAAAGGGTGGACAGTCCTCTTCTCACTCATTGGATGACCGTGCATGTGAGATCCAATGAGCATTTCATTTTTTACTAAGTGTCAATTTTATGTACTAACCCTAACAACAGTAAATATGTAATATTATTAGGCATGTGTAATTATGGATATTCGATGTCTGAATTAAATGATTTCATTTCATTTCATTTCATTTCAATTTGTTCCAGTTTGTTTATATGGACCTCCTCAAAGTAACGCCTGAATCTATTAAGTACCTGAAAGTATCCCCAAAGCAGCTCCAAACCTCTTGCTGGGGTCCTTGAAAGGGGTCTTGTAGTCGCCGTTGTCGTCCACCCCTCCCAGTTTGTCCAACAGGGCTTCCTTAGGTAGCCGGTATTTGTTGAACATAAGGAAACTGCAATAGAACGTAGCTACCTTAACAAGACTGAAAATGGGAGGGGATGACCTCGGCGAACGTACTCCGACCAAATCGGAGACATTCTGGGGAACAGTCAGGTCAGAAGTACCCTAAACCGACGCGCATGCACGAAAAATGTTATGAGAGAAGTGAACCAAAGGTTGTATGTCAGGATCGTAGCAAATGGGAATCCGTGGTCTCTGCCTACCCCTCCGGGAAACAGACGGGACTTTATGTATGTATGTATGTTAAGGTAGACGTAACTTAATTCCCAACCCTCTTTGCGAGAGGAGATTTTCTCAGCAATGGGATGTATACATATAAACGTGAAAAAGTGAGAGAGAGATTGAAGAGGGAAATACCTCTGGTAGCCCTAACCTCGTAAGGCCCACGTCCAAATTCGTTCTATGAATTTTGAACCATATCGTTTGAGACAGTGAGTGCAACGTCAGTTTGACATTTGTCCTATATGTAGGATTTGGGCCTTACGAGGCTAAGGTCATTGAAAAGGTCTCCCGTCAGATGTACTTTTCTTTAAAGTGACAAAAGGCTGAAAATTTGTTCAACAAGGAATTGACATGAGCGACAGGAGGTAAATTTGAAACTGACCCGTTATCGACTCCATTAAGTCCGACCTTCTCCCCAATATCGCCAACAGTGACCCCAGCGATGGGTTTCAGGGTTTTGGGGTCCCGTATCGGCACCACGAACGAGTGCAGACCGTGGTTCTTGCCCTTTGAGATCAGCTTCGCATAGACAATGGCATGGGTTGCGCATTTACCTGGAAATAAAAGACAAGAATTGTAATGTTTTATTTTTAAACGGGTCTAATCTAATCATACTAAAACTATAAATGGGAAAGAAATGTTTGGACATTTGAATGTTTTTTCCCCAATCATTATGAATTGAATTCAGGGGCTTAACTAGGGTGGGGCAGGCAGGGCATGTGCCCTGGGCGCCAAATAAGGGGGGGCGCAAAAAACGAAATTTACTAACTACCTATTTAAATAAAATACAATCCAAATTCGCATACATGGCCTAATAAGTCTTTTAGGAATCATTTAATCATTATTGTAGATCCATTTATTCCAGAACAAACTGCGGATGTTATGTATATAGACATACATTACATTTCAAAATTAGTAAAAAAATAAAAAAATGTGTAGGTATCTGTTTTTAAAATAATTTACAAAGGGAAAGGGGCGCAGTTTGGATGCGAGCCTTGGGCGCCATTTTACGTCGCTACGCCCCTGATTGAATTGAAATGAAAAGTATAGACACATAGATCATGTCCTGGGTTAAAACATAGGATAATTTATGCATTTGGATAAATAATACTTTCGGATAAATGATGCACTTGGTTAAATGATGTATTCAGATTATGATGCAACGCATAAATTATGAATTTAGATAAATGATGCATTATTATTATTGATGCATTTTTTTTGTCCCGGAAAATACATAGAATAGAATTCTTTATTTGCATAGAATAAGTCATTTTGACATAAATCAATGTCAGAATAGGTGGTACAGAGACAAGGCAGCTTATTCCGCTATTTTTATCTTCATACTAGCATGCAAATGTTTCTTATAGATTAGTTATATCATCTAAGAGAAATTCTTTTGCATTGTAATAATTTTTATGCAAATAAATAATATCATACGAGCGAAACCACGGGTGAAATGGCTTGGCATCACCTAGTGGAAAGTGATCGGCGTCACCTATTGGGACCCAGCAACCCCAAGAGAATCGCTGATCCGCTTTCACGCTTTAGCAAATTTGAAGTCATTCAAATCTTTACGGTTCCAAATCTTGTTTCATGGCACAAAATGTATTATCAAACGTATATAAATGTTTTAAACTAGCAGACGCGCGCGACTTTGTTCGCGTGAAATTAGTAGCCTATGTCCGTCAGGGATAGTGTAGCTTTCTATTGGTGAAAGAATTTTTGAAATCGGTTCAGTAGTTCCAGAGATTACAGACAAACAAACAAAGTTTACCTCTTTATTATATTGGTGTGGATTAGTGTAGATTGATAACCAGCAATTTACGTAATCCGCCGTGATCGTGATGCATCAATGGATCTTCAATTTATCTCCGTATGCTTAATTTTCTTTTTTATACTAGTTAAACCGCAGGTAAGAGCTTTAACCAATTTGCTATATTCCATATAACAGTATTAAAATAAAATTAAGGGTTCTGTAACCAAAGGGTATCAACGGTACCCTTTGGCTAAGCCTCTGTTGGCTGTCCGTCCGTCCATCCACCTGCCACAGGGCTGTATTTTAGGACCGTAACAGATAGACACTAAGGAATAACACGACCACAATTTCAGGCTGTGGTTGGGCCGTTTAGCGTTGGAACATATCTTACAAATAACATGTTATTTCATTATCACTTTGAATTAATTAATATGCTTGAACTGATACCTAACTTGTGTTGGTGAAATTTTACAAACAATGGAAATAATTTACATCACAAATTATTTTCAAGGACTGCAAAAGTTAATTATAATATGTATAAAGCACGAACAAACTGTAGGAAAAAACTTAAAAAAATAAGTATTAAATGGAATAGCGATTTTAAAACTAGGAGTGACATTAAGTGAAATCTCGCAGTCGACATTATTGTATGTATGTAAAATAATATATATTTCAATGATAGAGGCAATAACGATACAAAAAAAAATCATGGTCACCTGGAGTGCAATTTTTGAATCTCACCAGGTGATTTAACCAAAATAGCCGTTTTTCATAGAGATTCAGCCATTTTGGTGAAGTTTCGTCACCTGGTGTAATTCAAAAGTTGCACCTCTGGCCCTCTCAAGTCCTGAGCTGGTTCGAGACCTAACTCGAGCCCGCAACCTTGGCATGACGTGATTTGCTTCTACCAATTGAGCACAGGTGACTCCGGCAGACCCTGCGAATTTTTCCATACGCTCTGTTTATTGCATCTAATTAATTGATCTAATAAATAGCTTACTACCGAATAACTCTTTTGTTTTTTGCAAATGACATTAACGCTGATAAATAACTCATCAATTCTTGTATTATATCTAATCTTTATTTTTACATCTCGTTAACGTAATACAAAACATCATTCATTAAAAATTTTTTGGCGGAACGTTTTGTATGTAAATTTGTATTGCTCGAGGTCTGACTTAAAACTAGGCGTATGTTTTAATTATCTCATTACGCCGATTAGAAGCCAAGTGAAATCATCATATCAGCGGAAACGCATACACATACGCACACACACAAAAACATAATGATCACATGGCACAAGAGGTATTCCAACTTAGCCCTCTGGGTTGGCAACGCATCTGCACTCTCTTTGTTGTTGCAGGTGTCTATAGGCGGTGGTGATCATTTACCATCAGGTGACCCACTTGCTTGTTTGCCTTCCTATGTTGTATAAAAAAAAACATGCAAATACACGACATCAATTTGTATCTGAGTGTTTTTTTTTTGTTTTAAACTTTCGCGATTTTCACAGTAGACTGGTGACCACGGCCTACTCGTGACCACGGCCGTTGAAACATGGCCGAAACGTCGAGGTAAATTAACAATATACTTTTATTAAAGTCTCGATAACGTTATAAATAAGTATCTGAGTGTATAGAATAGTTAAGCTACATACAAGTATTATATTGCAGTGCCCTAATAGGGTTGATGTTTGGAACACTATCCATGTAATTTTACAATGTATAAGCAATAAATAATTTGAGTTTGTGATTTGAACTCACCCATAGAGCCAACCCAGCACTTAGCTGCTTCAAAATCAGGAGTATGCATTATGAAACACTTCTCTTCAACATCGTACGTAGCTGTTGTTCTCATGCCTTTAGCATTGGACCCATGGGCGATCTCCGTTAGAGCGAAGCATCCACCGATCTTCCCATTGTCATTATCTTCAATTAAATGGTAGTGGTGTTGTGTGCCGCTGCCCCGAATGGTGTTAGCAAACATACGGAACGTTAGAGACAGCTTAACGGCTAGGGAGCTGTCGAACATGAAGATGGCTTCGGTGAAGGATTGGAACAGCCTCGGATCCTCGGCTATCTGAAAAGGAATATTTAGGGATGTTGTGAATAGACAGACGTAGACAGACATAGGCACAGTTTTATTTGACTTTTTTTGTCAAACTAAAAATTACATTTAATTGTAACATAGTGATGATGTCCAAAAGGGGCTTGACTCAGCGTTCTGCTGCAGTGAATATGAATTTACAAAGGCCATGCGAGGATAAGCTAAATTTATTGCGAACGAATGTATTGCCTGCTGTGGCAGAATACCAGTGTTTTTCTCTTATAAGAGCAATGTTGCCCACTGAGCCACGGCCCTTTTGTACTGCTGCAGCGCACACAGACAACAAGTACTCATCTAATTTGCTAACTTTCGTTTTTTTTTCTTCTAAATTGAATGTAACTTTGATTGTGTGTGCTTGCAGTAACAAATAAACGTTTTATCTATCTAGCTTACGAGTTCAGCTTGTATTTTTTATGGATTGTAAGACAACTCTGGTTACAAATTAGTAACAATAATGCAAAATTTAAGGTACTAATACTTGATAGTTTTTGGTTTCAAATAAGCTGAACATTATTTTTCTTTTGTATTTTTTTTCTTGTCCACTGATTTCCGCCTACGTCACAAGGTTGTGTCTTTAATAAATATTATTACATTATGTCATAATTGTTTGTTTATCCTTTGAATTTTCAATACTCTTTGACTTTACTTCCTTGTTAGATATTTGCATCTCTAAGTTTTACCGATAACATCCATTATCTACCATTTTTTGCTAGGGGAAAAATTTGGCCACAGACAGCGCTTGATTTACCCATAGACTAACTAGAGGACTAATTAAGAGGTCCTAGGTCTTTACAGAATACAGGGCAGGGCAGGCACAGGTAAGACAGGCCGTGGTAGGTATCATAGTTAGCCTAGGGCTGTCAGAAGTCTAAATTAGACCCTAACTACAGAACCATATGAAAAGAAAAGTCTAAGGTTCGCGGGTGGTAGGACCTTGTGCAAGGTCCGTCCGGATCGCTACCACCATCTTGCTCGCTAATCCTGCCGCTAAGCAGCAGTGCTTACACTGTTGTGTTCCGGCGTGGAGAGCAAGACAGCCGGTGTAATTACTGGCACAAGAGGTATTCCATCTTAGCCCTCTGGGTTGGCAACGCATCTGCACTCTCTTTGTTGTTGCAGGTGTCTATAGGCGGTGGTGATCACTTACCATCAGGTGACCCACCTGCTTGTTTGCCTTCCTATGATGTATAAAAAAAAAAAGTGTATTTAAGATATTACCTCTTCCAAAGGCACAAAGTCAACGTTGTGGATCACGTACATGCGCTTCGTGGTGATCTGGCGTTGCTCGTCCAAAGTCGGAGTGGCTTCCGTATGCTTGAACAGAGGGTGGGTCTCCATGAAGTTCCATACTTTATTCTGAAATCGTATTAAAACACATTGAAAAAAAAAACGGATCAGTCACGTATTTAAAGTCGAGTTTTATTTGAATGCATTATTTATCCAAATGCATCATTTATCCAACATAATTACTTATTCAAAAGCATAATTTATCCTAATGCATCATTTATTTAAATGTATCATTTACCCAAATGCATAATTTATCCAAATGCATCATTAATCTGAATGCATCATTTATTCGATTTATTGTCTGTTGTTCTGCCTTTCCAATTATTTTTTTGCAAGATTGAGTCACTTCCTGTGGCCGTTCTGATATGTTTGGCATTTGTTGTAGATTTGACGATGATGCAGTAAAGAATGGTCAACCAAGATGCTTGTATTAAAAATAAGCACCTTTTTTGTCCAAAGACTTTTTTTTAATTTTAAGTTACAAATAGTGGAAATTAAAAATTGAAATTTAACAAAGGAATAATAACTCTTACACCTAACTTAAAAGAAATTGCCTTGAAAATGAAAATTTGCCTTGTTTGTTGACAGCAGTTTATTATTGCATTGTCATTGGCAAGGCCAGATTCACCCTTTGAATCTGGGGGGGGGGGGGGGGGGCATGTAGTCTAAGTCCAGTCAGGGTCATCAATGAGATTAGACGAATTACCAGGACTTGGACTTTGACCCAGTCCAGGGGATGGGGGTTAAGGGCCCTACTGGCCCCTCCCTGGATCTGCCCTTGATCATTGCATCTACACACATTTAGTAAAATTTCAAATTAATAAGGCCACTGGAAATAAGTCTAAATTCACTTGCATGATTATACTTGACTGTATAACAAATAAATAAACAAAGAAAGATATAAATGACATAGAAATAGGTATAGGTATAAGGAATATAAAAAGGATTAAAAAGTACTATGTTTTGCGAGAACTATCTTGTCCACACTTTGATATTTTTTTAATTTAGCAAAATTGACTGCTAAATCATGTTTCCAAAAAGATATTCTACTGCAGGATAGCATGACTAAACATACACCATAAATAAAAATTAAAGAAAAACAATTTAAATTAATTAAAATGTTAAGTTCTGGGTAAAAAAGTATATAATGTTATCAAACTCAAACTCAAAATATTTATTTGCTTTCATAAAGACACATATTATATAACCCTGCGAGGGGACTGCAAAGTACACATTATAAACTAAAGTAAAAATTAACTTAAAAACTTAACCAAAACATTATCACGGAACATAACATAATTAACATATAATTAACATCTGGACTTTAACACTATAAAAACATTATTAATCTAGCTAGACGTCCCAATAACATTATAAATGTGTGAAAATCGCTAAAGTTTAAACCAATTCTTTCAAAAGTATATAAGCCCTAGTATTCATTATTAAGAAATAATATAAAATATGTATACATATAGGCATATTATCATGGCAGAGATAAGGTGGGATATTGTTGAAGTCTTATATTAATCTGTTTTTAAAAAGTTATAGTTAAGATTCCATTGCAAAAGTAAATTACTACATACCTTAGTTTTAATAGCGTTTATATTGTCGTAAGCTAGTTTCATCCGCCGCCAATCGAAGGAGGCCTTTTTTCTAAATTTATCCAAAGGTCCGAAAGGCAAATCCGGAAAACAGCTCTTAAGTTCTGCATCACTCACTGGCTGTATTTCTTTCACCTCCATCTTCAGTAACGGAATTAAAAAGTTGTTAGATTTGTTCGACTGAACCTCTCTCTGGACTTTGGACGAAGAACTAAGTTGGTTTAGGGGACTGTAGTGACCAATATCGCACAAAAAACTCTTTCTGCCAATCTTTTTTGTATCACTGGGAGGTAATTACGTACTTAAGTGCGTTAACTCTTTATCAGGGTTCTGTAATCCTCGATTACAAATATTTACAACTTCTGAAACACTATCACTGGCACCACAATCTAAGAAAGCAAAGTTCACAGAACTTAGGGACGAAAGTTAATGTCCAGTCCAAAAGACTTATTGAAAATATTGAACTTAAGTGCAATGAACTTTTCTTACTTTTTTAATTAACACAGTTTTTGCGTCATTCCAAAACTAGCTCTTATGTCGAAGCAGTAACGAATACTCAATTTTGACCAATGAAATTTCGTGACTATACATGGCTCTTAGGAGTACTGTTCAGTCAAAAACGTCAACACTCTGATTTGACACTTTAATATGCAAAACCTAACGTTTTTAGCATAATCTCAAACAATACTTACCAACAATTTTTTAAAGCGTTTTGGAACATTTGCTATTTATTTGGTTTTTTGCCGCTACATGAATAACGCCCACAAGCACGACTGGCTGTGGCTGCGTTCCGAATCAGTTTATATCAGTTAGAGCCCTCACGTTTTCGGACCGAATCACGTTCACAAGAATACCGCAATGTCATTGACGACGTTATGTATTTGGCTTACATCGCTAACGCTGCCAAGTAAACGTTCACAGTGCTAACCACTGTCAACGTTTCCGTTTACATTGATTACGCCTGGCAGTGTTAGCGATGTAAGCCAAATCCATTACTTCGTCAATGACGTTACGGTAGCCTTGTGAGCGTGATTCGGTCCGAAAACGTGAGAGCTCAGAGCGATGAATACTGATTCGGACCGCGGCGTAGAAAGAGAAAGCTATAGAATGCTGGACGTCTTCCTTTTCACTTGCACAAGAATAAGATATAAATATAAATTTGCTTGTGAAAAAAAAGAGACAGAGCTTGATATGTTTTGTCCCTCATCGCATGTTTAGTTTTTTCAAGGTCAAGTTTGCTTAGCATACTTCTATGCTAAGCAAACTTTGACGTTTTGTGACAAGCTCAATCCATGTCACCGGAAATATTATAAAAAGTGTCCGATTTATTTAAAATTACGTGGACTATTTGTTTATACAGGCGTTAAGAACAATATAACGAGTCTGCAGAATGGTGCGATGTTCTGTTTTAGGCTGCAAAAGTGACAGTGAATCGAAAATTGATGAACTATCTTTTCACTCTGAAGTTATCAAAAATTTGATCTTATTTGACTTATTAGAACAGATGTTTCTTCTTGTGTGGTTTCTTCCCGCTTTACATACACATCCAGTGTTTCAAGATCAAATAAAAGCTATTTTATGCATTTTTAGTTGGTGCTTTTTACATAACCTTAAAACTCAGTGTTGTCACTTTTTCCCACGAATATTTATATTTATTTTCCCCACGTCAAGGGGTAAATAGTACGTTGATGAAATATTGGTATAGAAAAAACTTATACAGGACCCTATTTCGTATTTCGTTGATTCATTTAATTGTTTATTTTACGAGATAAAACACAGGTCCACAGATAAAATATGCACTAGTGTAACTTGGAGGTCGACTCAAATGCTGTTTGAAATGAAGCCCCGTGAAGTGTATTCTGGATTTAACTTCCAGATTCCCCCACGAACCACATATACGGGAATCATGGATTGCACCTACTGGAATCTTCCAGAATGTGTTGTCAACACTTTGACCGAAATCTATTGTTACAGTGTGGGTTTACTACATAATTATTTCCAACCTTTTTCGCTTTAATTAGGTACCATTGTTATTATTAAGAGTGATTTTATAAATTCCTGTTAATTATTAAAAACATTTTCCAAAAGTAATTCTTTTTTTCTATTTATAAAAATATTGTTTTTTTATTGACATCGTAAATGACCCCAGGGAAAACTGCCTTAAAGATGGTAACCCTAAATATTCATGTGTGTGTATTTGCTGTCCCTTTCGGAGACACGCACGACCTCTGTCTTCCTATAATAAGTCTATGGACCGCGGCCTGTTGTTGTCAAAGTCAGTGTCAAAATTAATTTACATCTGTCAAACAACATAAAAGTAACTTCAAAACAAAACAAACACAAACTTTAGCTTTCGTTTCGGTGCATGTAGTTTTTTATGGTTTAAATTTGAGTGATAACCGTCAGATCGGATCCACAATGAATACTGGTAAGATCTGTAATTCAAGTAACCTGTACTGAAGTGCAAAATAGCTTTTTAAATAAGAGGATTACCTATGCATGCACATAAGAATGTTTCCTTAGCGTACTGGATCACAATTCCTTCATTTCTTATAAGACAGTTTGTTTACTATCGCCTATTCTGAGAATATCGGATCGTTTGGTCGTACGTCAGAACCTACGACCAAACGAACCGATATTCTCAGAATAGGCGATATTAAACAAACACAGGTAAATTCAGGTTGCAATTTTGTTTAACTACAGCTTCTAATCGAGTTAGATCATAGAGTTTTAACTGAGAAGCACACAAAAATTAAAGGCTATTTAATTTCCGCTTAGGTATCTGCCGACAATGTTATTCTTGTGATGTTTCTAGGTTTCACTGAAACTAATCCAGTTTAGCCTCAATACAACCCTAATTCAAATAAAATTTAATATTTTTACTCAACTGCTGCTAGAATAGCGTTATGATTTTTCTTTAGCTTCCTGTCTTTACTGGAGACGAGTTCTCTTGGCCTGGCAACCACACAGCCAACCGCGAATAAAGAGCGGTCAAATTAATTCTTTTTAGTATTAAAATTTCAATATTATACAGAATTTGATTGCAGTAAATATGTTCTTTTTATTTTTGCTGGTTGTCTCAGCAACGCGGTACTAACGCGCGTCGATTCGCTCAATCCAGGAAGGGATGGTGTGAACTAGCAGAGACCTACACTCAGCATTTGGTAGATATTAGCTGATGATGAAAAAGAAGACCCTCAGCATTATCTATGAGTAACTTTGCCAAGGTATCTCAATTAACTGGGTTACTTTGTTGTAACTCAGTTAAATGTATTCATTATGTATTTTCATTTTTAGCTTTACAAGTATCTAAAAACGATTTGACAATTTGAAAAACCTCTATGCATGCAGCTAATTGTACCGTAATCTTTATAAATGATCATAAATTACTTTTCAGTTTTGCAACCAAGAAATTAGACAGTTAATAAAAAGGCAAACAGTACTTCTCTGGAACACAATCACATCTCTTTAGACTAAAAAAAATATTTTTAAAAATTTGTAGTGTGTTGCCTTATGCAAATGGTATAAAACTAAACCCAGTGAAATCGCTCGCTAATCCAACTGCTAAACAGCTGTGTTTGCAATGTTGTGTTTTGACTTTGACATTTAGCCCTCTGGGTTGGCAACACATCTGCAATCTCCTTGGTGTTGCAGATGTCTATGGGCGGTGGTGATCACTTACCATCAGGTGACCCACTTCCTCGTTTGCCTTTTTATTTGTTAAAACAAACAAACTTTTGCAAAAAATACTTATTAAGATTGTTTATTACATTTCTCATCTTAAAAAAAGAGGTATAGCCACAGAATAAATAATAGTACTAATATAAGTATCTCTTTCGAAACTTCTCTCTTTCGACCGCGATTAAACGAATTCCAACTTTATTAACACGATCAAAAAGTTCGTATTACTTCATACACATTCGGACCAGAGCCGGGCGGCTCCCGTCAAAAGCAACGCGTCGCCCGCGCCCGACCTCCCCCCGCAATTCCCAGGGACACATTATATAGGGTTTGCGCTGCATTCGTTTTCAATTTCACTGACACAGTGAGTGCGAGCGTGCAGGCATGCGGCAAACCGACAACCTACAGCAATTTGCCTACTCTGTGGGCAAGGCGGCCGAACGTACGTATAGTGCAGAGTGGAACCCCTCTGGTATAGTTTGTAAAGCACTATAGTTTTACTATAGTTCGAATATAATAACGGCCGTGCCGTTGTAAATATTATTTTTAATTAAACGTAAACCAACGTTTAGAGGCAATCATGCCACAGAATACGGCTCAATGCTATTTGCACGTAGACCATTAACCGCCGCCTGCGCCATCGCACTGATTACAGCTCTTTTTACCGACTTCAAAAAATTTGTGTGTTCTTAATTCGACGCTTTTTTACCCGACAGTCCCCAGGAGGGTTATGTTTTTTAAAGATATATTTGTTGTGCTAAAATCAATGATGTTATAATGCATGGATGTACAGTGTCATACTAAATAACAGCAAAAAAAAAACGGCCCGACATGAGAATTGACGCCAATGTTACAAATGCAAATAGTTTACCATTTATAGTCATTGGATTTACAATTTTACGTCTAAATTATGATAAATATAAAATTATGATAGCATAAAATTATGATTTAGTAAGATTCATTGTAAATAGGTTTTTTACAAAATAATAGTATGACATTCTTGACAGCAGCGCCGTTGGTCCCACAGACTGACAGCGCGAGTCGATTTATTGTACTTTTTTGTTCGGCTTTCGATGGGGCCGTTTTTTAAACACTCACTGGACGTCCATTGTTTATAGATCAGTGGCTAAAATATGACAGTTAATTAAACTTTAACCGGCGCAAAGCCAATCAGGGGACGGTGCAATATGCACGTACACCATTAACCGCAGTTTGTGGCACCGGCCCGATTGCTTTTACTCTGCAGTTAACTGCACGGTTTTATTGGCTGCCCGGAATTAAGTGTCTTCAGGGTTCCGCACCGAAAGGCGGATATAGAAACCCTTATGGTGTAAAACCCTCAGTTTGTTTGTCACCATGGCATATTTCATTGGCGTTTACCATGCTTTTCCTACTAACCCGCGACTTCGCCTTGGATATTGTTTTTCATGCATTTTACGGGATTAAAAGTATACTCGTACATACACACATACATAAAGGCACGACTGTTTTCCGGAGGGGTAGGCTGAGACCACAGATTTCCTTTGCTTCACTTACTCTTATAACTTTCTTCATGCCTTTATCCAGAATGTCTCCGATTTGGTTGTCCGTTTGGTCGACTTCTTCATTCGGAGTATAAAAAATATCGTATGTTTTAATCCCTGAAATGATCTATCTGTCTGTCAAATTTCAACTACCTAAATCCGTTCAGCCGTTAATGGGTAACTGAAGACCAAGTAACCAAACATCATTAATTTCACTTTCATAATACGAGTATTAGTGGGCTTTTTAATTTTTAGTTACCAACAAACTTACATTTGCGCTTCTAAAATTAGCTTGCTAGAAGTGTTTCTGCGAGATAGAATGAGGAATATTTCTGATTCGGACTCCACTCGAGAACCTTTCCGCCCCAACAGCCATCGGTTCGACGAGCACTATGCCCCGCCTACTGCCACCTATAGTTTGCCATTCACTGAGCTACGTTGGCAACTTTGGTCATCGGTGCATCTTCTTAGAATAGATGTGCAGAATCTAACCGACGTCTTTTTTCTTACATTTTTAATTACACTTAAATACACCTGTTGTGACTGACAGCCTCATGGGGAGACTCAAAAAAACCTTAAACACTCTCCCGCTCGTAGCACAAACTCCTATGGGCGTACCCAGCTTCTGGCCTAGGCGTGGGGCAAGTCATGTGGCAAGTCACGTGCTAGATTCAGTAATCTTCGTCCGCCATCGTCGCGCGCGGTTTTTTGGCAATTTCACCGTGTAGCTTCCCCTCCCCCCCCTCCCTTTGGGTACGCCCATGTAAACTCAGTGTCTGATGAATTTGTAAACCTACCTACGAGTATGCTTACCTGATCGTGATCATATTCCAGTAAAAAAGTGTATGAGGTCCTCCGGACATTGCTCATAGAACAAGCCAATTAGGAATTCGGGTCATTCGTGCGGAAAGGCTCTCGAGTGGAGACCGCGCACCCGAAGACGAAATGTTGGTACGTCTCGAGGCCTCCTACAAGGTGGATAGTAAATCGATGGAACAGCACATGACCAACCGTTGTAGATATCAGTGAAGAAAGCGTATGCCCAGCAATGGATGTGATCCGGTTAATGATAAGGATTCCTGGTTTGTGAGTGGTACGAAAGGAACAAATGATTTCGTGCATGTTGCATTTAACCTGAAAGTTGTAAGGAAAAAGAAAGCTTAGGAACATCTTGTGAAAAGCTAAAAGATAGTGCTGAAGTTATAACCTAGAGTTTTTATGCTGGAACTACGACCGCATTTAGTTCTTCAATCGCGCTGATGGTCCCGTCACTGCGTTGTTAAGGTTCGCGCAAACCCGGCTGCCATACTATTACTCATCTTATTTATTATTATTATTCTTTATAGTATTTTATGCGACTGTTGCATAATGAGGGGTCTTAAAACACGAGTGTGGTTTTATGAAACGAGCGTCAGCGAGTTTCATAATAGGATCACACGAGTGTTTTAAGACCTAATTATAATTATGTACAGTTGCATACATTACTTTATCTACACACATATCATAAGTACTCTATGATGGGTTCAGAGGCCATAGGGCAATGACCTGCATTGCTACTACCTACTAGTGCTAGGTACCTATTAAATATCTACATATAGACTGTACACATTAAAATAATGTAATAAAAAATTAATTTGAACAAATATAGAAACAAATTAGAAAAATTCTCATAATAATATTGGTTGTTATAATGCTGGTCATTGCCTACGGTTTCTGAACGCATTATAGAGCATTTATGATATATGTATAGATAAAGGTGTTTTTTTCTATGGGCCTATGCAGCCTGAAATAAATGGTTCTATTCTATTACAAATCCGAAAGATAATTCATTACCGTTCCTTTACACAACACACAGATAATAATTCACAAATTTCAACTTTTTATGGCCTCTTTATGAGAACACTAGCGGGCGCCCGCGACTACGTTCGCGTGGAATTAGTAACCTATGCCCGTCAAGGATAGTGTAGCTTTCTATTTGTGAAAGAATTTTTGAAATCGGTTCAGTAGTTCCAGAGATTATCCCCTGCATACAAACAAACAGTTAACCTCTTTATTATATTAGTGTAAATGTAGATAACTACATGAGTGTATTTGCAAAAATATATATATATTAGGTATATCTTAAAAACCACTAAGTTACTAACTATCCCGTAACAACCCCATAACTGCTTGTGAATTTCTCATATCCTATTAAAAAACATTTTTTTCTCTTACCATCTGAAACAACTAATTTAAACTTAAGTAATCTATACTAGTTTTTTTTTTAAAGGAAAACCCTTCTATTTGAAAATTGCTATCTTTTTTGGCAGTGATTAAAAATCGTTACTTACTAAGTATTCCAGTTCAGGTATACGATTACTCTACTTAGTCGTATCAAGCGTTCCTTAGTGTAATTGAGTCGTCAGTGGCCATAACATTTTTATTGCCCAGCTACCCAAACCCTAATAAATAGACCTGCCGACTCTCGGCAATGAAAGTGTTAAGGAAACTTTCTATGATCTAGCGGGGTCCTGAAAGCTTTTCCTAACTCAAAAGCTCCCTCCGTCTGCGCTCGTAAAAATATTTCATTTTCGACACCACCGACTTTTGTTCTGCACTGGAGATGGACTTTGCTTTTCAAGTTTTTATCTCGATTTTGCATTTCATTTGAGTTAGAACTCTATTGTTAAAGTTGTAGGGGTACGTTTTGGGAGACACGGTCGAGCGAGATACGAGGTCGCGGAAGTGAATTTGATATTTGTTTTTTAAAAATATGACGGAAAGTGCTCGCGCGCAACAGTAAACCGGGAAATGTGTGATCTTTCTCTATTTACCATCTTTTAGTTGTATACTTCACGCCATACGAAGATTGGTGTTTATTTTCGGCGAATTTGGTCGTGTATTTCAGTATTTTGTAATAAAAAAACGACACAATAAGTCGAGAAATGCCCGACATGTTTCGGATTGGTCCGTGGTCCTTAATCATGAGCCCCCGCGGCGGTGGCGCGACGACGACTCCACGACTGGTCCGGAACATGTCGGGCATTCCTCGACTTAAAAATACGTGAGTGATCCGTTTTATTAATATATCCGAGTCTCACGGAAGTTTTATGTTAAAAACGACACAATAAGTGTCCCGTTTACACCTTTTGAAACCTCCACTGGTTGCATCGATATCGGTATGCCGGTATCGTCGAAACTTTTTTAAATACCGGTATCGTATAGCAGAAGGGCGTATCGATGCATCTCTAGTATTTACCTAAAAAGTACACAAAGGTCGATTTATAAAAGCTGGCGCCGACTTTTGATTTTAATTTTATAATGTTACACAATTCAAATTATTAAATGTATGAAACTGCTCTTATGAATCAAACTATAATGCGCATACGACAGGTGATAAAAAATGCCAAGCGCGTTAGCCGTACTTACTGAACTAACTATTTCTAGAGACTTATGACAACACACAATATAATAAAATAAAATATACAGTCATCGAAGAGTACGACAAGCTTTTTTGTATAGATTTCTTCGTATAGTCGACCAAGAAATTGCTAGACCAGTTTTCGACCGTATTACAAATGGACAAGATTCAAAAGTAGTCAAGCAATTATTTGGTCAACTAGTCAAGTATACATCAGACGTGGTCGAGATATTGTAGAAATAACTATATGTTCAGTGAAATAGAGTCCAATAAAACGTACGAAATTCGCGCGGAAATTACCATTGAGCGAAAACATTTGATTTTACAAAAAGCCCTCCCCAATTTCAGCTACCATAGAACTACGGATTAATTCAAATCAAAGCCCCGAAACCCCATGTTTTCAGCTTTCAAAATGAAGTTCATTGAGAAGCGAGCAAAAAAATTGTATAGAACAAGAGAGAAATTTTGAATAGGGCCAATCTTCGTGATTGATTTTCATTGGCAAGTAAATTGATGTTCTGGGCTTATGTTCCACTAGCAACTACCCGCGGCTTCGTTCGCGCGGGATTATTAATGCATTTTACGGGATAAAAAGTATCCTGTGCTTTAATACAGGATATATATCTATCTATTATATCTATCTGTCTACCAAATATTATCTACAACCGAAGCAAGTGTCGAAACATTTGGGCGTCGGCTAAAAAACCTTTTATTGGATAACGCATTTTACTCTGTTAGGGAATTTATTGATAAGAAGTTTCGATAGTTTTTTTTGACATTTTGTATTAATTTAAATTGATATTGACTGTGTATTCTTGACTTTTTATTTTAATTTTTTTGTGACATTGTTATTAGTTTCTTAATTTTTATGGTCTAGTTTTTTTTTCTTTTTTGACGTTTGATTTATTTTTTAAATTTTGTTTTGACGCTCATAATATTAATTCGTATAAATTGACATCACTGTAATTTATAATGCAATGTAATATTATGAAATAAATAAATCTAAATCATCTGTTCAGCTGTTAATGCGTGATTTAGGAACAAACATACAAATATTCAAATACTCAAACATAATTACTCCCGCATCTTCTTTAACAACATTAGGTGGGCTTTTTCGTGTTATGTATTACCTTAATAACTCATTTTTCTGTCGTTTAACGTTTACAGAATTAAAATTAAAATGCAATTAACTACAGGGTTAACTGGAAGAGATCCCTTAAAGGGATAAGTTCGCCTTTGTGCATCACTTTGTCTCTTTTTGTCATTTATGTTTTTTTTGTACTATAAAGAATTTACATACATACATTTACATACATAAAATGCAATTAAACACCAATTCAATAGCAAGCTAATTAATGTACAGGGTGTCCGGTAAGTAGTTCGACAAACTATGGGGGGAGGCAGGTGGGCAGGTGACCTACCCAATATTAAAAAATTACCTTAGTAAAAGTCTCACCGTTTTCGAGAAATTTCGATTTGATAGGCCACCTGCCCACCTGCCTCCCCCTTAAGTTTGGCGTACTGCTTACCAGACACTCTGTATCTCTGTATTTGTAGGGAAAAGTGTCATAATTTTATTATATTAAGGATATAAGAAAAAAAATTAAAAAAATATATTAAGTGTGTGAATGTGCTGCCACAATTTATTGGCTGGAAAACGATCGCCATAGCCATTCGGTAAAAAAACTTTCAGCACAGCCATTCATTCGTAATTTGAATCGGGCCTGAATACGTCAGTACCCATCTAACCGGCGAGGGAGGCGCGCGCTCGCCCCCTCAAACTTTTCCCGCGGAAATGTACGCGAGAGGTAACGCGTTCGACAGTTAAAATATTGGTTCCATTTTGTTTTTCGTTTTCTTAAAATAGTATTTTTTGTTTCAGTTGCAATTTTGGTGCTAGTTTACGCGTTTGTTAACTGCGTTTCGGGCTTTGGTGAGTGTGGTTTTATAATTTTTTGTTATAAAATTTGGACAAATAGTATACAATTTATCTGCCGGTCCTCGAAATTCAATAATCATTATAGAGTTAATATAAATTTATTTAACGATTTAACTTATACGTTAACATTTCGTTAGTGCCTTGTGCTTTTCTAACGCAAAATCGACGATGTGTTTTTTAAATATGCTATTGTAATACCAGCTAACTTGGTTTAAAAATGCGAGAAAAACTTGTCGAGTTCGCTGTATTTCAATAAACATGCGCATAAAATAAGAAATAAAACCTATCAAGTACTCCCACTGCTGTAGTTTTAAGGTACGTCAAATAGGTTTGCATTTTAGTTTAGTGAACTACTAACACAAAGAAATGGGTACATTTTCTTAATATTTGTATCTACTTTAAAATATAAACTTGTATGTAACATCCAAACCTGTATAGATTGTGTATGTATGATTGTGCCTGATGTATTTCCTCTAAATTTTCCTTTTTTTATGCTGTTTTGTGGTTATAAATAAAGAATTATTGTATTGTATTGTAGACGAAACTGTGAGTTTTTTTTTTAATAATTTTATCTTGCTAGTTCACTTATTTTTAGTTACTAATGATGGCTGATACGTGATTCAAAGTGAGAGCATACCTTAATTTACACTAAACCTGTTAGCGAATCCGCTGCTTAATATGTCATTTGTCATCATCATCTATGCCAGAAAGCAATAGCCATCTAAGCCAAATACCGAACACCCCCCAAGTTTGATTTTTTAAAATATAACATAGGACGGCAAACAAGCAAGTGGGTCACCTGATGGTAAGTGATCACCACCGCCTATAGACACCTGCAACAACAAAGAGGGTGCAGATGCGTTGCCAACCCAGAGGGCTAAGATGGAATACCTCTTGTGCCAGTAATTACACCGGCTGTCTTGCTCTCCGCGCCGGAACACAACAGTGCAAGCACTGTTGCTTAGCGGCAGGATTAGCGAGCAAGATGGTGGTAGCGATCCGGACGGACCTTGCACAAGGTCCTACCACCCGCAAAAGTACTGTTATTGTGCTACTCGCATCCAACGGCTTCTCGCTACATTCACCAAAATCACCAGATATCCCCCTATAAATACATCAAAAGTGTTACAATTTCACATAATTGTAAAGATGTTCATATAAAAATGTGACAAATATGTTGAACTAGTAACAAGCCCCGGCTTCGCACGTATATTTTGCTAGGGAGGAGTGTATAGACCAGGGGTTCTGTAAACTTTTCCCTCTCACAGGGCTCCAAATTTTTCTTTCGCGGACCCCTTGGAAGTTTAAATCGACATCCGGGGGTCGATAGAAACCCCTTTGAGATCTCGTAACTGAATTCTATGTCACTGTAGAGTCTTTTCGCTATGGATATCGTTCTGACTTTTATAGTAAATATCTTTATATTTCAGCGATAACTCATTGCGACAACGTTCTACAGTGGTCTAGAATTCAATTTATTTGACTGTACATAGATATAGTTCATTCTACCCTACCCCTTCAAAGTAAAAGATTTAACAGCCCAATGATCCAAGTTCTACTGTTTCATATAAATCCGACGGAACTTAATCAAATCAATTCCAAGGGCATGATTTCTATTTAAACTCGAGATCTGGTAATAAATGTTACATCAAAGCGGGATTTACTCGAGCAAAGACGGGAATCAATCGAGTGGAAAACTCGATTGCCTTCAGCTTGAGTTATCGGATGGTAGTGGAGACGCGCAAATGTTTGCTGAGCCGGTTGTTTTAGAGGCAATTCCAACTTAAATAATATTATGAAGCCTAAAACTGTTGGGCTCAGGGCCTCCGCTAAGTCGCGCGGGCGCACGGAGCGGGTGCACGCCTATCGAACAATTAGTATATGCATGAGCCCGTACCCGCACCGTCGGCTAAGTTTGTTTGTGTTGGTACACCTATATGATTTAAACATGCTCACTTGCACACTTGTTCGTTTGCCTTCCTATGTTTAAAAAAAAAACAGCCTCGACCTTCTATACTTAAACCTACATTAACAAGTATATATTAACTAGCTGTTGCCCGCTACTTCGTCCGCGTAGAAATCGTTTATGTTTAAGATTTGATGAGACCCTACCTCCCCCTAAGGTGAGATTAAAAATTTTGAAATATGTTTTTTTAATTTACATACATGTATTCATTTATTTGGCTTCATACCACTTTAAAATAGGCGTAAACAATATATAGAGCCAGTACGGACAGACTGCACTTGAACTGCCAGCTAGCTGCAAAATTGTAGTTTCAATGCTGTTTTTGCGCGGTTGTCCTAACCGCATCGAAACTGCAAAGGAACTATGCTGTCCGCTTGCAGTCGGCGTGCAGTTTTCATAGCTGCAGCCAGTGTGCGTCGTGAGAACTGTACCCCGACTGTAAGTGTTCTGCACAGTTCGTTTGCAGTTTCGATGAAGTTATGCCAACCGCATAGATACTGCATCTAAACTGCAATTTTACAGCTTTAAATGCAGTGGATAATGGCCCTAAAAGTTGAAGCGAGGTTTTCATTGCCCCCGTTCCGTCAAATGATATTTGGCAAGATTTTACTGGTAGCCTCCACCATTTTGAGCTCAAGTTATTGAAAGAATTGTGTACCAAATCCAAAAAAGTGATCCCCACACAAGCGGCAATAACGTTTTACACATCAATCTCATTGTTTTTTTTAGAAAGCTGTTGTTTTGCCTTAAGATTTGTATGTTTTGATTTTTAATATTCTTCTAAATTTAACAATCTGCAATATATATATATTTCTATCGTGCTTAAGTCCCGATAATGTTATAAATATGTGTTAACAATCTGCACTTTAGGAGTTTCACACAAAACACTAAAGTGTCAATATATACATTTAGAAATGTAAATAATATAAAAAATCAAAATACACAAACCTATTTATACGGCATAATAACAGCATACTAAAAAAAACCACGGCTATTTGTTAAAGTTTAGAGGGTGGAAAATGTTTTTCGCCGTTTGTTTGTATGGCGAACGCTATGTTGTACACAATAGTCTTAATGTACAGTAGGGGAAATATATTCACGTACCACCTTAGAACCCTATCGCAATGACGCGACGCGTTAAACGCCAGGCTATGTCATACAAATGTCATGCGTATGCCTCTTCGACTAGGTTCTACGGTGGTACGTGTTTCAATTTCCTTGACTGTACGCCCCCGAAGCTGTGAGCCGTGTTAGGCTTACAGTACATGTCCGTTCTAAAAAAAACTATTTGACAAGTGTATCATTTTAATAATACACACGTCAACTAGTACTCAAGCAACCCGTAATTACTCGTTTACCTTGAATCCGAACTAATTAATGTCGCTATAAAACAGCCCACGAATAGACATCTTGTTAATAATTCCCCAGGCGCCGTCTACGTGTCTGTCTGTTTATTATTTATCTAATTATACGTTTGTAACGTCTCAATTACGTGCATTGAATAATTAATTAAATCGTCCTTCAAATTTGGTTTAGATGGTGCTTTGTTCGTTAGTCGCCTTTCGCCTTAAATGGCTCAAAATATATTATGGTTATTTTAGTTGGCTTTAAATAAATGTCACACCAATGGTAGTGACTGAAGTTTTTCCATGGCTGTCGAATTTTTTAGATAGGCCCCCAATTCTGGCGTTAGCTTAGATTCATCTCGCATTCGATATATGTCAGAAAATGATGGATTTTGAAGTAATCCGCCAGCTTATTTTGACATATTTCGAACGTGACTTTATCTCTACTGACGCGAGAATTGATCAGAAGTCCATGAGCGTTTCAGTGTGGCGAAAATATCAACAAACGTGATATGTTGCAGAGATTAAATTACTAAACTAGATTTATCGAAAAGATGAGATTATACTTTTTTTAAATTTAAAACCGACTTCATGCACAGTACTTTTAGCGTAATATTTCAGGAATTTCCTCAATCCTTAATTTTTTTTACAAAAATTCGGATCAATCTGGAAGTTTATTCTTTGAAATAAAACATAAATTTTCCAAATCGGTTTGTAAATCACGGAGTTCGGAAGTTGACAAACATTTAAAAAATCAGTGACCCAGCGACAATGTCATAGTGAAATGGTCAAAACGAGGACTACAAGCACGACTACTACGACTGTAGTCGTAGGAGTAATAATAATGGGTCCAATCGTATTCCAATCGCAGTTTTTGCCACTTTAGTATACCCTGCAACCAAACTAGAGATTTTCTAAATTTTCTGTATGTATCTGATCACGCTCATAGTCGAACATGTTCAATCGAATTCCTCATCTAAAAATACCTGTAGCTAAATTCATAATAAATTATAGGTAATACATCAAATAAGTACTCTTGTTAACAAGTTATAAAGCTAGTAATTGTGAACGCACGTGCCATCTTTCTCACGTGAAAGTTCCACGTATATTTAAGTAGAATTTCGCAAAGGAGGGCTCTCTGAACGGCGGGCGTCTTGAATTCAAGGAATAACGTGCATCTTGTGCGTAAAGTATGCTGGAAGTAGGGTTTTATTTTAATGTCTCCATTTTAAGAGGAGTGTGAACCTAGCCACGATTTTTTTGTATAATGTCATTATGCCCTAATAGAACTAGGTTCGTATGTTTTGGTTTTTTAAATATTCTTAGTAGTTTCAAAAATATTCACGCTTTAATGTTTTTTATGAAACTCCTAAAATACAAAAACTGACAAATCTATGAAGAATATTTAAAATATCAAAACATACAAACCTAGTTCCAAGGCATAACGACAACATACCAAGAAATCATTGTCATAGGTTAAGGTTTAGGGGGTGGAAAACCTTTTCGCCGTTTGTATGGTGAGGACTTTTTGGGGCCGGGTTCACACTTCTCTTAACTTAGATTTTAATTTGAGCTTCATATATAATGGAGGGTTATACATAGAAGCACAACTTACCTACTCTCTCTAATGCTTTAATGCAGGTCAGTTTATCATTGACGGCCGGCAATCGCTCAGCCATATTATCTAACCCTGATTAAAATAGGATTGAAGAGTAACGTCCGCAAACTGTTATTTCATAGATATAAGAATTAAGATTGACGCAAGTCTATGAAATAGCAGTATGCTGACGCTACTTTCCAATCCTATTCTAATCGCGGTTTGATGATACAACCATCAGCGCAGTGCAGGAAAAGATGTACAGCTCCCCGTGTATTTTACGCCCGCGTGGGTTTGTTGTTACCACTTAGTTAGGTTAAGCACTTAATTTTCAGCATCCCTCTAATGATAGGCATCTTCAGTCTTATATCAAGGCAATTGTGATAGTGATGACAATTCTGCAAAAACTTGATGTCCATGACTGACACTTCGGAACCCAATAGTTGGTGTACCTATTTACTATATGCAGCAGAATCTTCAATTTTCCTAGTAGTAGCAGGGGGGTTCCACTCCGCACTGTAGGTGCGCTCGCCGCACCACCCATGGCATAGGTTAATCGCAGTAGGTTGTCAGCCCGACGCGCGCGAGGCCGCTCACTCAGTGTCGCATGGGATAGTATTATAGTAAGCAGCCCTACCCTAGCGGTGCGCCAGGGCATTGCGGGTGGAAGGCGGGCGCGGGCGGCGCCTTCCTTTTGACGCATGCCGCCTGGCGAATGTTTATGAAGTAATACGAACTTTTTGGACCTGATCATAAAGTTGGAATTCGTTTAATGGTGGTCGAAAAAGAGAAGTTCTGTACGTTAGGACTATTATTTATTCTGTGGTAGTAGACTCAGACACGTAAAAGAGCTTATGTACGGCCTACTTGCAGAATATTTTTTTTACTTTCATAATTTTTAACTAGTTCACCGCATTAGGGTCATTACAGACGATCCGCATTTGACCTGCCAGCCAGCTTTAAAACTGCAGTTCGGATACAGTTTTTGTGCGGTTGGTATTACAGAAAATCTGCGTCCAAGCTGCAATATTGCAGATCACATTCAGATGGTCTGTAATAGCCCTTATCCATGACACTAATAAATCCCTGCTTCCGCATGCAATATGCCTGTCTGTCACAGGCAGAGCCAACTTGCAGACCCGACAGTTGATAAGATGAAATTTCGCTCGGATAATTCAATGTACTTGTAACCTCGTTTCGAACAGAGTCGATGTATTTCGGCAACACACGGTGCAGAGAACTGCATTTTGTTTAGCCTTGTGTGAGTCGTTGGTTTGTATGTTGATAGAACTTCATATGGATCACCCTTGTGAAACTCGACGAATCTCTGGCAAACGGTAGTTGGCAATATTGGTCTTGGAAGAGCTTATGAACTGTTTACATATTATCGTTCGCTAGTTCAAGTCTTGTATACCAAGTTACATCATCGTGTCTTGTGAAATCTTTGCAGCTTAGTTGAATTATATTGACAGAGTAGAGAGATTAAAACGAAACATTCTATGAGGTTGCTCAGAAGTTTCTGTGTTTGCGTCACAGGATATTCAAGATCCTGTGGCCCGAAAATAAGTTTTTTTTCTATTTTTATTTTTATGATCCATGTCTTAATTACAGTGTCATACAAATTGTAGACTAATTTCGCGATTAGTTTAACATAATGCGAATCAAATTACGAACTTGTTAACACCAAAGTACGATAACATTTTCAACTACAGTTACCTCTTAACTTTGCCGTCACCGTCTTCAGTTTCTTCTCGATTGTCTTCATCAACGTTGAATACATAATTCCTATAGGACACCTTATAAGCTAAGGTACGGTCTCCTTAACACCCAACTACTTGGATATTAGAATTCCTCCCGTCGCTCGCAACACCGAGCAGCAGAAAGACCGAGCGAAGTTTTAAGCTCCTGCCGTACCTTGCATAATTTACTGAGTATGTTAGATACTTTGTGAACTTGGACGGTTGACGCGCTCAAGATTGTTCGTATCGGGAGCTTAAGATTTTGTTATGTAAGCAAGAAATACTTAGCGTAAGTTTTCACCTTCCGAGACAGCGGGCGACAGAGTATAACCAAGTTTATTTTTGGGTCAGTGAGAATCTTTTCACCACGAAGCATACGGAATTGCCCTCTGCCGTGATTCGAGCGTAAATCGCTGCGGTTTTTTCACTGTAGTACTTCATGAAGTCTGCATAAGTTACCTATTAGAGCGCTTTTACATTAGGCGGTTTAGTCGCGCGGCAACGGTGCTGTGATTGGACGCTGTCACATTACTGCGGTTGCAGCGCTACTTAAGACTATTGCGCACCCAGCGCCCTCCACGCAAACGGCTATAACGTTTACTCCCTTTTAAACCTTGTGCTGTTGCTGTGATTTTTTAATATGCTGTTTATATTTTTTATCGTTTAGAAAATATTGAAGTCTTTTGTTTCGTATGAAACTACTAAAATGCAAATATTCTAAAAACTGTCAAGAATATAAAAAAATCAAAATAGATAAACCTTGTTCTAAGGCATAATAACTGCATACTGAAAAATCACGGCTATTGATTAATGTTTAGAGGGTGAATAGTATTACCGCTGTTTGTATGAAGAGCGCTTTTTGAGGCTAGGTAACCCTCTTTAGTCGCGTGTTAGCCGCGAAGCTCGTACGTGCTCGTGGCCCTGTTAGACCCGTAGCGCTGAATTATTTTGAGGGCAAAACCTTCAAGAATTCTAATGTTTGATAAAATCTTGTCTGTGGATACATTTGCATATAAACAAAATATATTTGCGTTTTTGTGTCACATTCCGGTTGTGCATTTTTAGAAATTTGATCATTTGTAGTGGATATAAACAATTCAAATCAAAACTGACAAAATTGATTTAGAGTTCAAAGATTTAATGGTTTTGTATTTTAAATAGCCTGTCTAGTGTACAAACCTAGTTTGTGTCATCTTCGTCCAGCGAAAACTGACTTGGGGTCAGTACGTTAAAAACTTCGACAAAAAAAATTACAATTCCAAAAACTAGTACCATATACCTCAGATCACTTAAATATCTCTATTAAATAAATTTGTGCCAAATTAAAACACGAACTTTTAATATTTCTGATTTTTTTGCTTCTCCAAGCTATAAATACTCAAAAAGAATATTACAATTATTAGAGTTTACATATTCAATATCTAAAATGCATAAAAGATCGACACTGTGAATTTGTGTCATTTTCTTGCATGATATACAGGGTGACTTCTAAGTCGTGAACAGAAATAACTTTATTAAACTCTAAACCCTTGGTATAAATACTTGCACATCATACTTTGTGAATCTTTTGACTTTAATTTTTCCTAATTAACTTTTGCTAAATTTTATAATTTTCTCGTAACTTTTGGTCACCCTAACCTTAATTGAAATGTTAACTTATTAATGAATTAAACCTTCTTCATACTACTGGCTGGAAACTAGCGATGATGAATAAATTTCATTGACAATGACAATCTGTTACACGTCATAACATTATCTGTTCGGATTGAAAATTTAATAAAAATAGTTTAAATCCGCGGTAAAAATGCCCGTTGCTTATCCATACACGACAATTCAACGGTTTGATATGTTAACTTTTTATGTACGCACAAATAGCACCACTCAAGCACGAGAATCTTTTCGAGAACGGTATCCTGAGTCACCAGTACCGACCCACAACTTAATCCGTCGGATGGTTCAAAATATCAGAGACTTCGGTCAATTTACTGTTCCGGCTCATGCACAGGCGTTAGGACGCCAGGTTCAACATCCGCAAAGGCTTTACCGAAGAATACGAAACTTTTTTAATAGGAACCCACAGGCAAGTACAAGACAAGCTGCAAGACGATTCAGAGTAAGCCAATATTACGTGTGGCGTCTGCTTAACGCATCCGGCCTTCACCCATACCACTTTCAACCAGTGCAGGACCTGGTGTTGGCAGACTACTCAAAAAGGGTAAGATTCAGCCAGTGGCTACTGCAGAACCCAGACACAAATGTGTTATGGACGGACGAAGCAACCTTCACGAGGATTGGGCTTTATAACGTGCATAATGAACATTGGTGGAGTGTAAGAAACCCGCATGTTGTAAGGAACAATGCATACCAAGTAAGGTTTAGTGTGAATGTTTGGGCAGGTATTGTCAATAATGTGGTGATTGGGCCCTATTTCATCGAAGGTAGTCAAAATGGACGAAATTATCTTGGGTTTTTACGAAATGTGCTCCCAGAATTGCTTACAGGCGTCCCGGAAGAGTCTTTGACTGACTTGCACTACCAACAAGATGGTGCCCCGGCTCACTTTCTACGAGAAGTTCGCAGTCACTTGGACAATGTGTACCCTGGACGATGGATAGGTCGAAGTGGACCCGTAGAATGGCCACCACGTAGCCCGGACTTGACGCCTTTAGATTTTTATCTATGGGGGGAAATAAAGAGAAGGGTTTACGAACATGTATCGAGCACAGTGGCAGAGCTACGCTCAAAAATATTATCCGCGTTCGAGGAAGTGAAGGCCGACACTTTTGTATTACGGCGTGTTAAAGATAATCACAGGCGACGGGCACAATTGTGCGTAGAGTTAGGAGGCGAGCATTTTGAACATTTATTGAAATATGTGTGATTTAAATTTTATTAAATAATGTTTACGAAACATTTGTTGTAATTATTATTTACTCCTGTAAATGAGTTTATGCTAGATTGCAGCTGACTGGCCGCTCTGACCGCTCTGATGCATGATATTGATGACGTTTGCACTTATGAAGACATCGCAAACAAGTCACGTGGTCTAGGCCGAGTAGGGTGACCATAGATGATGATAAGTTGGGATTGATGTTCTTATTTTGTTTTAATTAATTGAGGGGCTGACTAATTGAGATAACCACTAGTGCTCCGTGTTAATCTTGGGCAGCTTTATCGGAAAACGTGGTTTCTGTTCACGACTTAGAAGTCACCCTGTATTAATGAAAATAAAAACAAAAAAGTCAGCGGTCGAAGCGAGTAGGAGCGAGCGAGAGGTGGCGGCAACCGGCAGCGGGGCGCGGGCGGCGCGACATTCGGTCCGTCTCGATCGGGTACTATACAAACGAACACGCGCGGCGCCTTCGTTCGGGTTGGCATGATTTCTTCGCGAAGCGATAATGTAATGTGCTGAATTACATTCCCTTTTTAACCGACTTTAAAAAAAGGAGGAAGTTTATGTATGTTCACGGATTACTCGAAGACGGCTAGACCGATTTGACAAATTCTTTCTTTATTTGAAAGGGTATACTTCCAAATTGGTCTCACTGCCACCAAGTTTGAATCTGATGATGGGATCTTGGGGGAATCGAGGGAACTCTTCTAAAATGGTATGCACACCTGTAGCGATTTGGATATTTTAGATAGTAACTTGTGCTTTTGCTCTCAGAAAACACCATTTGGTGAAGTGGAATTGATAATAAAGACCACAGACGGTCACCGGAACTACTCAATAATAAGTATTTCACAAGTGGCGATACGGTTTTTTAAATATAGTTGCTTAGCAGTTTAAGCTCGTTGCAAGGCATATGGTAAAGTGGAGCTGATGTTGAAGTACCAGGAGAACTCCTCAACAATTATCGCCCCAGCATTGGGAAAAGCAATATTTTGTAAAAGGTGGTGAGCAATTTACATTAAATATGCAATTGTAACTTAGATAAATAAACCGACCCACTAAAAAGCGAGAAAAAAAACTGAAATTAAATTTAAAATGCTAAATAATGAATGACAACACAAAGAAAAATTAAGGTAATGGCAGGATTCGAACCTGCAACATCAGCATTCCGTGCCTTGCGTATTCCAGTTTCCGCCACATTAATAAATAAATGACCAAGTTGAATTAGATAACTTGATTAAGTTTCTCATAGATGACATCGAGGGTAGTTTTCCCAAAGAAAAAAAAATCAATAATGTAATGACCGTAAAGACGAAACACATTGAAAAATTCGCAGGGTATGGCAGCGGTAATGTGGCGGAAACTGGAATACGCAAGGCACAGAATGCTGATGTTGCAGGTTCGAATCCTGCCATTACCCTAATTTTTCTTTGAGTTGTCATTCATTATATAGCATTTTAAATTTGATTTGAATGTAAAAAAAATACATAAAGAAAAATCGAAAAAAAAATTTATTTTTCGATTACAATAAAAAAAACTGACATCAAAAACAACTAAAAAGCAAACAATAGTCTATTAAGTACATCTATATCCGATTAACGATCTAGCAATAAAAGTTTATTCATACAATTTCATGATAGAATCGGAAATCGGATGAAGATGTATTTAACGGATTATTCTCTGCTTTTTTTAACATAAAACTACCGTGAGACTCGGACATATTAATAAAACGGATCACTCACGTATTTTTGCGTCGAGATTCTCTCTCGACGCAAAAAAACGTGAGTAATCCGTTTTATTAATATGTTATTCTCTGCTCTTCAGTTTTTTGGTTGTTTTTTACTTATACCGCTTTTTGATATGTTGGTTTGTTCTCGTCAAGTCACACTCTCAACTGTCACACTGTGACTCGTTGGGAATATTTTTACTAAAAAAAATCCCAACCAGTCACACTGTTACTAGATGGGACAGTATTTAATATTTATTCCCAACGAGTCACACCCATTGTGACTCGTTGGGAATACTCTTTTCAAATTAAATTTAAAATGCTGTATGTATTATAATGAATGTCAACACAAAGAAAAATTAGGGTATCCTGCCATTACCCTAATTTTTATTTGTAGCTTTTTAAATTTAATTTGAATGTGTAAAAAAAAATACAAAAAGAAAATCGAAAAAATTAAAAAATAAATAATTTCGATTACAATAATACTCTTTTCTTCAAAACATCCCAAGTAGTCACAGTGTTACTAGATGGGACAACATTTAGTATTTATTCCCAACGAGTCACACCCGCAACTGTCACACTGTGACTCGTTGGGAACAATTCTTGCTGCAAAAAATCCCAACCAGTCACACTGTTACTAGATGGGACATTTTTTATATTTGTTCCCAAGGAGTCATACCCGCAACTGTCACACTGTGACTCGTTAGGAACACTTTTTGCTACAATAAAACATTACCTAATAGTAGACTGTGAAAAGATAAATCAAACAACGACGAACTGTTACCAGAAAAGTACGTTAGGTTAGGTTTGAACCGTATCACCAACAGAAACGAACTGCTACCAGAAAAGTAGGTAAGGTTAGGTTTGAACCGCGTCCCCAACAGATACGAACTGCTACCAGTAAAGTAGGTTAGGTTAGGTTAGAACTGCGATCCCAACAGAAATAAATTGCTACCAGAAAATTAGGTTAGGTTGGGTTAGAACTGCGACTCCTACAAAAAGTAGGTTAGGTTAGAAAGGAATTGCTGCTAGGAAAATAGGTTATGTTAGGTGAGTACTGTCATTTCAGTCTTATTTCATCACCAAACTTATATGATTGTTAGAAACAAATAAAATTAACTGTCTGATCGAATAACAGTGATAATTGATTGGAAATTCGATACTAAGATACCTTTCTATAGTTACAGTGTGACAGTTGCGGCTGTGACTCGTTGGGAACAAATATGAAATAATAACCCATCTAGTAACAGCGTGGTTGGGATTTTTACAGCAAGAATTGTTCCCAACGAGTCACAACGTGACACTTGCGGGTGTGACTCGTTGGGAACAAATATAAAAAATGACCCATCTAGTAACAGTGTGACTGGTTGGGATTTTTTGTAGCAAAAAGTATTCCCAACGAGTCACAGTGGGTGTGACTCGTTGAGAATAAATATCAAATACTGTCCCATCTAGTAACAGTGTGACTGGTTGGGATTTTTTTAGCAAAAATATTTCCAACGAGTCACAGTGTGACAGTTGAGGTTGTGACTCGTTGGGAACAAAGGCTTAAATATGCCAATCGTTGTTTTCAAGGTATTAACAGTGGTAAGAGGTAAAAACAATTTGTGGATCATAATACAATATTTTTATTTTTATAATAATATATAAAGCACAAAATAATCGTAAGCCTTAAAAGTTATAATTTGTTGTTACATAAGAATTTTTTTTTAGGTCCGTGTTACAAACACTTCAATTCTTTTACACATAATATGATTTTACCACCGTCGCCGTCGCCGTAATAATTGTAGCTTTTATGGGATCACTTTCATTCCCATTTTTTTCTGAATTTTGAAAGTCAGACATTGATACACTTATTCTTTGTGTTCATACTTGTCGGTAATGATCATAAAAATTATAGGCCGTCATTGCTAATAATTTCTTCTAAAATCACTTTTAGTCTTGAACACTTCTTTTAAATTACACAAAACAATCACATACTATCTATGACAATGTCAAAAAACTTTTAAGAACTAAATCACAGTATACCATTATTTTAAAACCTATAAAGTTATAGGGCATTTTCATAAACTATTAATATTTACATAATTATACATAATCTTAATATGTCGTGTATCACATATTTTAATATCTTCACTATTTATGCCAATAAATTTGTCATTACAATCATTTTCATTATTTTTATATTATTAACTACTAATGTACAATTTTTTACCAGCTTTAATAGATTTATTAATAAAAAACAACTTAATATTTGAATAAGATACCTACCTGATTAGTAATATAGGTACAAATTTGTATCAGCCTTAGGAGATTATTATTTGTAATACCTTGTACTTGTAACAATTTGTAATAATATTATTTGTAACCTAATACTTTAATTTTTAATTATTTATTATAAAGTGTCGTTAATCAGTCTCATTTGTAAAGCGAACTTAAGTAGTTAAAATTTCGGCACGGTCCTTAAAACAGTCTACTTTTCCGTCATCGCTAGCAACGCTCGAGTCAATGAACTTTAATATTCCTTTTCTTTAACGATCACAATATTTACGTCCAGTATGAGCCCACATACAACACATTTATTACTTTCAACTTCCATTTTAGTATTTCGCAGCTTCATATTTAATTCACAACGCGGCCACATTGCACTTCGCACTTGTCGCAACTCGCAATCGAATGTAAACAAACAGCAGGCACGCGGCCTCGCCGCACCCCGCCCCCCGTTCCCCGCGCGTGTATGCTTTCTCCGTCCTTCGCGCTAAAAAGTTTTCGTCTTTCAACTGTATCTTAATAATAAGATTTCATGAATAAAAACGACACAAATTGTGAATAGTGTTTCGTTACACCGTAATAATAATAAAGACATAAACTCTAATAACTTGAATTTTCTTTTGTGACTTTTACAGGGTGTTTTACAAAAAAAAATAAGTAGCTAGAAATACCATGGATGAATTCGACACATAATACTTTGTACAACAGATATCATTGACCTAAAACATCTAACACTTATTTGACCAATTGTAATATTCTTTTAGAGCTACTAAGGCGACATCTTAGGTAGTGGCTAAATAACTGTATTTCCATTGACAGAGATGACACAAAAGGCTCATGTACGTCGGTTACAACTTCGTCATCATCATGAAAGTAAAATTTTCATCTCTAATTTTCTTTTCATCCGATATTGTTAGAAAAGACAAAAACCTGAATTACTACTTATGCACAACCCTAAACTGACACAAACTCATGTGTTAGGTTAAGTAAATGGTCAAGAAACTATATACGAAAAAAAGCTAACATTAGTATTTTTGAAACCTCAAAACCCAGCGCTACGCGTCTATGTGGTGCTGCCGCGCAACTGCCGTGCTGCTACCGCGCGACTGCTGCGCTGCTATTGTTTATGGTCCCTGGTCGATTAAACCGCCTAATGTGAAAGCGCTCTTACGGATCGAAACTTCTCTACTACGGATGACATCCCTAACTCAACTGCCAAAATCTTCACAGAGGTCCGGGAGAATTCTTAATGCCGTAGTTCAGGTTAGCCAGTAGCTAGTACGGTCGAGGGCGGAGGGTTGGATTGCTTAGTTAGTTAGACAGATAACAAGTTTAAGAGGAAACACAAGGGCCGTTTTTCCATACAAACGTCCCCTGTTTCCTCTCTGGATAATGCCAGTAGAGCAATATTTTTTTTCCAAAAAATCGATGGCCTCTATATTACATGTCCCTATGTTTTCCTTTTTTCAATAAATTAATTATTAAAAGAGATATGAACATTCAAAAACCTAAAAAATTGGCCAGATTTTCGGCTGCATTCATACATTCAGAAAACAAATTTTACTAAATTATATAAAAAAAGAAAAACATAGAAACCCTGCCAAAGCCTTTCTTTAATTTTTAATGAAAAAAGTAGTTTAACCTGATAAGTTTTGGAGAAGGAATCAGGGGTCTACGAATCGTTGATTTTGTGTAGTTTAAATAGGTATTTTCAATCCAAGCTGCGGCTGTCTCTATTGCACTCTGCGGGGGGAGGCTTGATAGATGGAGGCAGCAATAGTTTTACAAATACCTAATTTTCAATTCTCTAGGCCTTGGTGTTTCCTCTTAACACACGAATATTGCAATGTAAAGTAGCGATCGGCGATAGGGTTGCCAGGGATAAGGTACAAACCAAATGGCTTAGAGCTTTCATACTCTAAGCCAAATGGTATACTCATAAATTTATTACAGACAAGTTTTTTCGCGCGACTTCCGCCTGGAAAGGTATCTCGCCTCTTGGCGCGGAACTAGCAAGATTTCTAGGAGGCATATCAAGATGAAGCATGCACCATAAGTTAGGCAGTATTACAACTGTGTAAACCGCATCTAATTTCCTACAGGAGTTTTTGTGTGGTGTGACAAAATTCTAAAGATTTGGCAGAAGATTTGATTTCTATTTGCTCCAGCGTACAAAGACCCCTCATATTATTTTTCGTTAAATATCTCCTGTGTACAGACAACGTCAATTACAATTTTATTATAATTGTATATGTTTAGATAATTATCAAGACTGTATTACAGATATGTTTTAGACCAACCAATTTAGGTACTTATCGATTTCCAACTAGAAAAAGACAGCAAAAAGCAAATATTAAGTTACATAAAAGCTATTTCGAAATTTCTTTGATGACAAATAAAACCAGATCATTTATTAAAAGGAATTCGGACAGAAAAAAGAAACAATTCTTGTAACCCCGATGACAGCCCTGGCGATGAATATTTAATGCCAAATAGCGTATTGGAAGAAGGGTTATTCAAGCCATAAGCCATAATTACGGGGTGGTTATAGAACCCGTACAAACAACCAAGCAACGTTAAGCATGTAATCAGTAAGATTCATGTGTTTAACTTGACCTATACTTTACTATAGTAACTTTACCATGGTATAGGTCATAGGTAAAAGAAATACGGACTGTCACTGTTTTTTTATGAAATAGGAAGGCAAACAAGCAAGGGTCACCTGATGGTAAGTGATCACCACCGCCTATAAACACCCAGAACACCAAAAGAGATCGCAGATGCGTTGCCAACCCAGAAGGTTGAGATGGAATACCTCTTGTGCCAGTAATTACACCGGCTGTCTTGCTGTCCACGCCGGAACACAACAGTGCAAGCAATGCTGCTTAGCGGCAGGATTAGCGAGCAAGACGGTGGTAGCGATCCGGACGGACCCTACACCCGCATCTTAACTGACGATTAAAGAGAGCAACCGAGAGAAATTGTCCATGCCTGAAAGGCTTGACAAAATTTAAAAAAGTTGCATGTAGGCCGCATTAGGCTCTTTTACATGTATGATTCTACCAGTACCATTACCATGAGTTTCTATCGAAAATTCGTATTACGTTACTACAGTCGATAGCGGTTAAATACGCTCCCATTTGTCAGTGAAAGAGTTAACCATAGTCGATACGGTATTTTTCGATGACATGTGTCAAATTTGTGACTCATGGTACCAATATTCTACGGCAACAGCTACAAAACGTTAGACACTGACGTTCAGATTTCGATAGGTAATTTACCGTTGGACTCATACTAGCGATCTTTAGTTATCTAAGTGAGCGCTAGAGGCGCTGTGCAATTTCCCATACGAATCGTTTTACGCCGTCGCTAGCGAGTATGGTTACGGCTAGGTGCACTGTACTCATGGTAAGGGTACAGTATTTCGTAAAATTAAATAGTCTGCTGAGGAGCGCTGCGAGACTCAGCGGTTTACTCTTTTTTTACTTTTCATATAGGTACATATATCAAAAACCAAAAACGTACTTGGCCTGAACGATACCGGTAAATCTAGTTTTCAGTTTTATGGAAATCTCATTCGTAATTCTCAAATTTAAAATCAGCATTGTCCCCGGAGAGCAGATCCAATTCGGGCAAACTGTTCTGAGCGTATTGTGCGCATACACACATTAAATATGTTTTTATGAGGCTGCATAATGCAGTAGATTAAAACCGCCGCAACGCCAGAACTATTGCCAAAAATTTCATATGGTTTTGTGTACGGACGGACACAATGTCGTGGTTAAGGAAGGAATAAATTAAGCGTTTTTTTTTATTGTTTTTTTATTTAATAATTAGCGACCCGCCCCGGCTTCGCGCGAGAACAGATAGGATGTAATGTAAGTACATAATAGTATTTTATGCAACTGTTGCATAATGAGGGGTCTTAAAACACGAGTGTGGTTTTATGAAACGAGCGTCAGCGAGTTTCATAATAGGATCACACGAGTGATTTAAGACCTAATTATGAACAGTTGCATACATTACTTTATCTACACACATATCATAAGTACTCTATGATGGGTTCAGAAGACATAGGGCAACGACCTGCATTGCTACTAGCTACTAGTGCTAGGTACCTATTAAATATCTTTAGACTGTACACATTAAAATAATGTAATAAAAAATGAATTTGAACAAATATAGAAACAAATTAGAAAAATACTCATAATAATATTGGTTGTTATAATGCTGGTCATTGCCTACGGTTTCTGAACGCATTATAGAGCATTTATGATATATGTGTAGATAAAAAACATTTATCTACACACATATCATAAGTGCTCAATAACGCGTTCAAAAACCGTAGGAAATGACCAGCATTATTACAACCAATGTTATTAAGTATAAGAATTTTCTTGTGTCTGTGATAGTAGGTAAATCGGTAATTTAATGGTCATCACATTTCCGATATCTCTAACGTTATGAATTTAAATTTGGAACAGCTATCCATATCCATAGATATTAAAACAGTTATCGATACGAAACGTCAACTCGGTATGTTTTTTTGATTTAAACGCACGACATTCGATCTCGAGTGACATGAGAATAGGGTCTTCATTCGTTTGTCTATGATTTAAAAAAAACGTTCGTCTTGACGGATGGATCGAATTGCCGCCATTACTGATGTCATTCGTTTGTTGGTTTTTTGCAGTTACGATATGTGCGTAGATAAAGTAATGTATATAATTAGGCCTTAAAACACTCGTGTGATCAAAATACTCTAAATGACAGTGAAAACTGTATCAAAATCCGTTGCGTGGTTTAGAAGGAGTAGGCGGCCGAAGATAATCATAATCATAATCATTTATTTATCGCTTTCATGGGTAAGAATTATTACATTTCAGATCTTAAACTATAAATTTTCCCAACATGAAACCCTGTAGTTGACGGCACTGCAAAATACTTAAATATAACTTAAACACTACTGACACTGTATCACACCTATAGATGCAAGCGGGAATCTTTCCGAATGTTTCCCAGGGAATACTTCCCGTAACATTCGGAAGCATTCCGAAACATTCGGAAGTTTTCGATGGCCGAAAAATACGAAAATTTCGTTAAAAACCGACCAAGTGCGTGTCTGGCTCACGCGCCGAGGGTTCCGTACAAACCTAATAAGCACCAAGCATTGCTTTAATGAAAAAAGAAACCGAATTGAGGGACAAACTTAACTTTGCTATTGTAAAACTCTTGGTCCCATACGTACTAAGTGCAAATATAAGATTGTAATAAATACAAAATGTGATGTAACATACCTTACAAGTTTACAGTTTTCGGACTTTTCCCTTTACTTGTGAAAAAAGTAAAAAATGTATGTAATTCTGAGGTTATTACTCATTATTTACACTATAAGTTAAGAATTATGATACATAATTATAAAATATGTAATTCCAACTTCCAATGGAATCACTGTTTAAATAGTAAGTAGTGATGCAGACCGATAAAATTACCCTGGTAAAATACGGTAAAATTCACTATTTTTCATACTTACTTCATTACTAGCACAAGTGGTATTCCATATTAGCCCTCTGGGTTGGCAACGCACTGCAATCTCCTAGGTGTTGCGGGTGTCTATGGGCGGTAGTAATCACTTTCCATCAGGTGACCCACTTGCTCGTTTGCCTTCCTATGTTGTATAAAAAAAATTGGTAAGAGTAACGCGATAGAAAGAGATGGAAATTCGACAGGGCTGTGCGAGCTGAATATTTCTTTCATCTTAGAAATAATTCTACACTTCAGCTTGATTTCGAGGAACCTACCTAAGTACCTTGCTTAAATTACTTAACTGTAATTCAACACGAAGAATAGGCGAATAAACTGAACGGCGCGTGCGGCGTTTTACAAGCTCTCACACACAACGCAAGTAAACGAAATCAAAGACGCCGTGCGCCGCCGCTGCCGCCCCGGCCCGCCAGCTCTGCGCGCCGAAAACTTCCTTGATTGATTCCATCTTCGGTAACATTCGGAAACATTCCCAGGGACGTATGAGGTGGGGAACTATTCCGGGAGGGGAGGAAGTATTCATTCCGTTTGGCCTCGAGCTTCGGGCTGTCATTTTTGAATGTTGAAAGGCAAAGGTATCTTGGCACATACAACCATGTTTTATATAACACACGCCGCAAACTATCGGTATTTTACGCGCCTTTTTGTTAAAATTACTTACGTAATTTTGCAACCGTATGTACATTACACGCAGTACGTCCGTAGTTAGTAGGGGAAAAACCTAAAAGTAGATATCCACTGGATGGTTCCGGCAGGCGATTACCGATAAAGACTTTCTTTGTAGAAATCCAAAACAAAATAATAAAAACTACGACGAAATTGTTTTTAAACACTTAATAAAAGCATCGTTTTAATCATTCCAATCCTTACATAGGTACATACCTACATACTCGTGCACAAAAATAACCCTACTACTGTTATGGTATTCTTTTATTGTAAAATTAACAAATTAACAATGAACAAGTTACCTGGGCCCAATTTCATAAACGCGACAGGTGACAGTGACAATTCGCTATACATTACTATGTCTACAAGTAACGCTACAGACTTGTACAGAGTTAACATCATAGTCACCTGTCACTGTCACCTGTCGCCTGTCGCGTTTATGAGATTGGGCTCTGGGACTAATTTCATAAACGTGACAGGCGATAGGCGATAGTGACAATTCGCCGTACATTACTGTGTCGACATGTAACGCTACAGACTTACAGACTTAACATCATAGTGGGAAAGCAATGTATACCAAATTGTCACTGTCACCTGTCACATTTATGAGATTGGACACTGGTACTAATTTCATCGACGCGACAGGCGACAGGTGACAGTGACAGTTTTCCGTACATTATTGTGTCAACAAGTAACGCTACAGAGTTAACATCATAGTGGACAAGCAATGTACACCGAATTGTCACTGTCACCTGTCGCCTGTCACGTTTATGAAATTGGGCCCTGGACTACAAGCGTTGACTACATTCAAGACGAGGATGTACGTAACAAGTATCTGTATATCTACGCTTTTCTACATAAATTCATGGGACAGAAGAAAAACACACGGCGGCTAGGTTTTTAAGTTGCGTATTCGATCGAATATAACAACATAAGAAAATCATGATTAAATTACAAAAATTGGTACATAACTTGCCCTGACATAGGTAATACGACAAATATTTATGTTTTATTTACGCTTTTTTAACATCAACACGGGTGGAAACTTAATTTACCTACTGGGAAGTATTCCCAGGCAAAGATGAAAACTTCCTTGATTCCTTCGGAAACATTCGGAAACATTCCCAGGGACGTATGAGGTGGGGAACTATTCCGGGAGGGGAGGAAGTATTCATTCCGCTCGGCCTCGGGCTGTCATTTTTAGTGTTGAAAGGCAAAGGTATCTTGGCACATACAACCATGTTTTGTAATAATACAAAAAGCCTGATCCTTTTTTTAAATCTATGTTTTCAGTGATCATAGATTAATTTGATGATGATTAATAAAGATGAAATGCTGGTGTTACGCATTTTAAAGTCTCTGGGAGGTTGTTTAACCAAAGTCACATCGCCGACGAAAGACTTGACTAGCGGTCGTAAATAGTCGTAATATAAGCCTGATTGGATATTATAATGTATGTATAATTTCATACGGACATTTTAAAATAAAAATATATCACTTTAATTCCAAAATGGCCGAACCATGAACTGATGGACTGCGCGCTGTGAACAGCACAAACGGTCTAAGCGAAAGACTCGAATTAAACGCCTCTGTCTCTTTCTAGTGTTGACATCATTAGAATCGAATTTCCTGTCACTTTTTTTAATTACTCGTTCTGAAGTAGAATGACTAAATGTATGCACCCTTATGATTAAGGAATGTTTTCTGTTAAATATAATAAAAGAGTCCAACTCGCACGTGACCGGTTTTATTACTGGGAAAGTTTCCGAGTAATCGAAATATTCCCGGAAGTTTTCCGGAATAATTCCGAATATTTCAGAAGTTTTGCAACTATAATCACACCGTGTGACTTAATACATCTACAAATTATATAATACTACACTCTGTATCCTAATACTAAATACTTACTTACAGTTTTATAAGCTAAAGCTATCTACTTTATTTATTTATTATTCCTTTTGATACATTACCTATTAAAAACCTTAAGTTAAGTAGTATATATTTATATTAATATAATCATATATTGTTATTATTTTATTTATCCTATATTATCAATTTTGTTTGTGCACTATTATATATTCATTACAGCTAGTTTTGCAAATACTATGAAATGCTGGTGTTGTGTTGTTATGTACTTTCGAAAAATCTTGCAATATATAGTAAGACTTGTCTATAAGGTATCTATGTAATGAGTTATTAAATGCTTTTTCATTTTGTTCATTTTTAATGGATGGAGGGATATTATTAGAGGACAGATAGGAACGGATAGCGAAAACTTATCTTAAATAAGGAGTTCGGGAATACTATATGAACTTATGGGTGGTAGGACCTTGTGCAAGGTCCGTCCGGATCGTTACTACCTTCTCGCTCGCTAATCCCGCCGCTTAACAGCAGTGCTTGCACGGTTGTGTTCCGTTGTGGAGAGCAAGACAGCCAGTGAAATTCCTGGCGCAAGAGGTATTCCATCTTAGCCATTTGGGTTCCTTGATGTTGCGGGTGTCTAAGGGCCGTGGTGATGACTTACCACCAGATGACCCACTTGCTCGTTTTCCTTCCGTTTTATAGTAAAAAACTCTTAAAGCCAAAGTTGAAACGCCCATTATTTATCCTAAAATGCATTATGGCACAGGTGTCTTAAGTTACTGGTAGTTAATTATGCAAATATAGTACTTATACTTTATTGTTTTTAGAGCTATAAAGAAAAACTTCTGTTTGCTTCTGTTATGTCTCAACCTGACTTCGGTTAAAATTGCTTTAACTTCTATGTAATTTTGATCTTTTAGCAAAAGAAAGACTTGTCAGTACCTTGTTGATTTTTAATTGTCACTATCATCATACCTATGACATTTATTCAGAAGCTATTATGACGTTTGTTGTGACAAGGTTTTACAATGGCCTTTGAATCAAATTAGTTGACTTAACCTACTTTACTTTTTATAGTACCAAATGATTACTTCACTTTTTAGAACTTTCAAATACATCATATAATTGACTTTAACGATCGCTTTCAATCTTGAAAGTTTCAAAGGTTTCCCATTCATTGAACCCTTTACGTTCTTCACCCTATTTCCCAGCAGATCTTTTAATGAAATCAATTACACTCTTAATTCATTTCGGCATTTCACCAACTAACTTCGATTGGGTATACGCTGATTCCGAATCGTAATTTATGATGCAAAAGTTTTCCTCCATTCCGCCGGGGTATGCGGTTTTTGATCCCTCGACTTATAATGTAACCCAATAATTGCTTAGTGAGAGAGTTTGTAAAAAAAAAATTGAAATATTCACAAATTATCGTCAACACTATCAGGCCCCTGTTTAATAAACATTACAGCTGCTACAATTCGACATAAATGTAAACTTTTCCGTACTAAAATGTGACATTTATACGTAGCGCTTGTCGCATTTAGTAAATTAGAGAGCAGGTGATAACGAAGATACTGCGGACAGCCAGGAACGGATAGCGACTTTTTATACTATGTAAAAATAAATAAGTTAAGAAAGAAAAGAGAAGTGGGTCACCACTGCCCATAACACCAAAAAGGCTGCAGATCGGTTGCCAACTCGGAGGCCAGAAGGCTATGATGGACTACCTCTTGTGCCCGTAATTTCACCGGATGTCTTGCTCTCCACGCCGGAACACAACAGTGCAAGCACAAATGCTTATGCAGCTGGATTAGAGAGCAAGACGGTGGTAGCGATCCGAACGGACCTTACACAAGGTCCTACCACCAGGACCCGTCCTATTAAGGGCCCTTCTTGTAAAATAAAATTTTCATTTTCTTTATTATGAACTCTTTAAAGTCAAATTCGAATAATTTTATTTTGCTTCAAAATATGGTGTACAATAAGTTATTATTAACTAGAATTCCACATATTTCGCCAGCATCTGGCGTGCAAAAATTATGTTCAAGGCTTAAATGGCTCACAAATATAAAATCAATACAATTAAAGTCCGACAAGAAAAAACTTACACTGTAATATTTCCTCTTTATGTAAAGTTAAAAAAAAATTCCCATAGAAAGTTTGAGGTACATATTTCATTCATTAGTTCATTACCTCGGTTGGATCGCCATTGTTTCGGGCCAGGGTACGATGGGTTTCGTTGTTAATCATTCAGGCATGAAATTTGTCTCTAAAACTGTCTCTGGATTCAGGATGTGCACAGGGGTTTATTGGTGAATTATTAATTGCTCAATGCTCAGTCATACTCTCTATCAAGTATACTAGAGCGGAGAAAGTGATTAATAGATTCAGGCGTTACTTCGCAGAGGTCCATATCAACAAACTGAAACAAATTACCTTGCTACTCCGCGAAACCAGTGCCGGGCTCGTGCAAAATAGTTGCGTCTGTGCAACACATATATATATTCATGCAAAAAAATATTGATCTTGATGATGCCTCGTACAGAGGCGAAACGCGCGTCGATCGTGTAGTTTTAGTGTTTAGTGGTGGTGGTGTGTAGTTGAGTCTGTGTGATAGATGTTGTTTCGTGTGGAAACGGAGGAGGGTGGGTCTTTGCATGATTATATATATGTCGCACAGACGCTGCTATTTTGCACGAGCCCGGCACTGGTTTCGCGGAGTAGCAAGGTAATTTGTTTCAGTTTGTTCGGAGAAAGTGCTCAATTCATGTATTGAACACTCGCGGCGAAATAAATTGTTTTTACAATAGATTAGACATTTTTCAATAGACAATGACCATGGAATTTTCAATTCCAAAAATTAGAGGAGTTCATAGAGGGAACTGGAAATCCGAAGGACAGGCCTTTGCACAGCACTGGAGCCAAGATTGCATACTAACAACAAAAAAAAAACATCTCAATCATTTAAATTCCAATGACAATGAAATTTTAATGACAAATTACGAGCATGGCTCAGATTGCAGAAATTGCAGGTTCTAAACTTTCGCGACTTTCACACATATTTATAACATTATCGGGACTTAACATGGCCGAAACGTCGAGGTAAATCAACAATATATTTTTATCGCGCTTAAGTCCCGATAATGTTATAAATTTGCAGGTTCTAGTCCTAACACGCTGCATGTTAATTTTAAGTTGCACTTACTTCATTGTTATTTTTGGGCCATGTATGTTATGTTGAGAATAATAGTATTTTATGCAACTGTTGCATAATGAGGGGTCTTAAAACACGAGTGTGGTTTTATGAAACGAGCGTCAGCGAGCTTCATAATAGGATCACACGAGTGTTTTAAGACCTAATTATGTACAGTTGCATACATTACTTTATCTACACATATATCATAAATGCTTTATAATGCGTTCAGAAACCGTAGGGAATGACCAGCATTATAACAACCAATATTATTATGAGAATTTTTCTAATTTGTTTCTATATTTGTTCAAATTCATTTTTATTGCATTATTGTAATATGTACAGTCTATATTAATTTAATAAGTACCTAGCACTACTAGCTTGTAGCTATGCAGGTCATTGCCCTATGGCTTCTGAACCCATCATAAAGTACTTTATGATATGTGTGTAGATAAAGTAATGTATGCAACTGTACATAATTAGGTCTTAAAACACTCGTGTGATCCTATTATGAAACTCGCTGACGCTCGTTTCATAAAACCACACTCGTGTTTTAAGACCCCTCATTATGCAACAGTTGCATAAAATACTATTATCTACACACATATCATAAGTACTCTATGATGGGTTCAGAAGCCATTGGGCAATGACCTGTATTGCTACTAGCTACTAGTGCTAGGTACCTATTAAATATCTATAGACTGTACACATTAAAATAATGTAATAAATAATGAATTTGAACAAATAAAGAAACAAATTAGAAAAATTCTCATAATAATATTGGTTGTTATAATGCTGGTCATTTCCTACGGTTTCTGAACGCACTATAGAGCATTTATGATATTTGTGTAGATAAAGTTTATATCTATCTATCTATCTATCTAACAGGTGGCCAAGATTATTTTTGCGTTGTCATTGCATTGCATATAAGTTAGGTTAAGTCTGTGTTATAACATTTCCGTGAAAAGTTCAAGGTTACGAGTATCAATTTGTATACTTAATTAGTAACAATTTGTAAGTATCAGTGCCTCAAACGTAGGTACAGTCAAGGAATTAAATTTCCAACCCACCTAAGTTTCAATAGCATATAGCAAACTGTCACCATAAGAGCTATAGAGCAAGACGTTAGTTTGACATATCGACCTTAATGCATTGCGAATGTCAGACGACATTTCAACGAAATGGGTAGGGAATTAAATTCCTTGACTGCACATATTTAGTCTTACATTAGAAATTAGTAGAAGTAATTTCTCAAAAATAAACTTCCTTTTGAAGCAAAATCTCCATTATACGTCATAGATTTCTTTTAAAACATTAAGTATAAACTGAAAGCCGCCGTGGGCTTCCATTAGCGTTTGAATACTTCGCATTAAACCCAACATCGCTGTTTTAGGGTCCCGTAGCCAAAGGCAAAACGGAACCCTTATAATTTCATCCTGTATGTTTGTAACAAACTGAAAAAAATTACCCTTGCTACTCCGCGAAACTAGTGCCGTGCTCGTGCAAGTTAGCTGCGTCTGTGCGAAATGTTCATGCAAACACCCACCCTCCTCCGCTTCCACACGAAACAACATATATCACACAAACTCAACCACACTACCACCACTAAACACTAAACAACACGATCGACGCGCGTTTCGCCTCTTTACGAGGCATCATTTGGATCTAACAGTACGACCGTTCGCTACTTAAACGAATGGCGTTTGTTCCAGTTTGTTGAAATGGACCTCCGCAAAGTAACGCTGGAATCTATTAATTATTGTATGTCTGTCTTTTCTTCTGCTCATATTGTGAAGGGCAAGCATTCGTCCTTCGTACATACTTATAACTGGCCATTGTGGGACCTCATGACAGCAGCCCAGCTCGAAGAGGAATTTAGGAGTAAGTCGTCCGCCGTCCGCTGAGGCTGCTGCCACGAGGTTCACCCGTAGAGTCATATTGTATATATATAATCTACACACATATCGTTACTGCTCTATATTGCGTTCAAAAACCGTAGGAAATGACCAGCATTATTACAACCAATGTTATTATAAGGATTTTCTTGTCTGTGGTAGTAAGTAAATCTGTACTTCAATGGTCATCACATTACCGATATCTCTAACGTTATGAATTTAAATTTGGAACAGCTGTCAAAATTCAAGTGGGTCTCTATTCTAGTATCCATTGTTATTAAAACAGTTATCGATACGAAACGTCAATCCAGTATGTTTTTTTAATATAAACTGCACGGTATTTGATCTCGAATGACATGAGAATAGGGACTTCATTCGTTTGTCTATGATTTTAAAAAAAACGTTCGTCTTGACGGAGGATCGAATTGCCGCCATTACTGTTGTCATTCGTTTGTTAGTTTTTTTCTGTTACGGTTTTTTGCTGTAATGTGTGTAGATAAAGTAATGTATGCGAATCACACTCGTGTTTTAAGGCCTCTCAATATATAGCAGTTGCATATACTACTATTAATTCATTAAACTAGTATTTTACAGTTTTCCATCTTATTTCTTAATACAGTCCACTAGGCATTTCTCACACATTTACTATAGTCATTCTACTCGTAGACTATTGAGACTTTATGGATGGAACTAAGAGTGAAGGTTTCTGTGAACCGTTATGCAATGGATAGGTAATAAAAATTTGTATAGGCGGCGGTGATGACTTCCCATCAAGTGACCCGCATGCTCGTTTATCTGCTTTTTATAAAAAAGTGGTACCTACGCACCAATAAAACGTTCAATCAAGAACCCAATTAATTTAAAACAATTTCCAAAGTTACACGAACTAGAATAAATCAAACAGAAGAAATAACTTTGCGAAAAGCAAATCAAGAATAACAACGGAGCGTACTCAGTTATCTGCAAGTTTGAAGCTATGGGATAAGGAGGGCCACCATGTCTTTATTTTAAAAAACCGGACAAATCCGAATGAATTGACTATGTTAGTCTGTTTTAAAAAACAAAAATACCGCAGTTTCTTCTAAACGTTTTGGTGCGACCGATAACGTAACTCATAAATGATAATGACATCACAAAGAAAAATTAGGGTATTGGCAGGACTCGAACCTGCAACATCAGCATTACGTGCCTTGCGTTACCAACTAGAGTTGGAAATGTGGCGAAACTGGCAAACGCAAGGTACGGAATGCTGATGTTGCGGGTTCGAGTCCTTCCACTACCCTATTTTTTCTTTGTGTTGTCATTATCATTTAAATTTATTGAACGTTTAAAACAAATCGGAAGTAAGTTTCGGTTAAGTACAAAAAAAAGATAACATAACTATTTAAGATTATTGTCGACTAGCTGACGCCCTCAACTTCGTTTACGCCGAATCAGTAGCCTATTATTGTAATCGAAATTATTTATTTTTAAATTTTTTCGATTTTTCTTTTTGTATTTTTTTTTACATAAAAAAAAAATTTAATTAATTAAATTGAATATATATGTATATAAATAAATATATTGAATATATTTTTTTATATTGAATTTTTTTGAATGTATAAAAAATGAAAAAATAAAAATCGAAAAAATTTAGCGGTAATGTGGCGGAAACTGGAATACGCTAGGCACGGAATGCTGATGTTGCAGGTTCGAACCCTGCCATTACCCTAATTTTTCTTTGTGTTGTCATTCATTATATGTATAGCATTTTAAATTCAGTAGCCTATGTCCGTCAGGGATAGTATAGCTTTCAATAGAAAGTACTAAGTTAAAGAATTTTCGTACTCGGTTCTGTAGTTCCAGTGATTACCCCTACATACAAACAAACAAAAACAAAATTTACCTCTTTATTATATTAGTGTTGATGTAGATTAGTGTACCTAAGTGATCACCATTGTCTATAGACATCTGCAACACCAAAGAGATTGTTGATGCGTTGCCAACCCAGAGGGCTAAGATGGAATACCTCTTGTGCCAGTAATTACACCGGCTGTCTTGCTCTCCACGCCGGAACACAACAGTGCAAGCACTGCTGCTTAGCGGCAGGATTAGCGAGCAAGATGGTGGTAGCGATCCGGACGGACCTTGCACAAGGTCCTACCACCCGCAAAACCCGCCCACCCGCCTTTACCTTTAACTACGACCACGTTATCACTTATCAGTAAGCAATCAATCATTCATTCAATTTCGTATGCTTTGTTTCTTCACTTTAACTGCTGTGCAAGGTCTCGGGTCTCGAGAAAACTATAGAACTGTGTACAACGCAGTGGCAGAGTAGCCGACCATAGTCTATTTGGTAGACTATGTTGGATAGCCTGAATAAAACTGTCTGTGCCAATTGTCAAGTAAACAGCTCTGAGTTTTGTACGTTTTACATTGGCGTCATATTTTTAGTTCTGCTATCCGACGCCTGTGTCGCTGCTAGTTAGAAAACTTATAAGCACTTTATTAACTTACGATAAGATTCAAAGTTAAACCAATGGCTAAATATTGAAAGCCCCCTCTTCACCTGCTTCACCCTGTCGCAAAGTGGTGACGCTAGCCTTGTAACAATCCGAACAAGTAAGCGGATCTATTGTCTTCTTATATCGATGGTCCGAACAGATGACCAAAATACGGAACATTTCCAGACAAATCGGAACGTATGGACACCCTGGGGGCTAACAAATCTGATAAAAGTCGCAAGTCGATGCATTTGAATCTTTATTTGAAACTAAAGAGTTGGCTTTTGTTAGATTCATCTTTTATTTAAGACTAGTTTTTGCCCGCGACTTCGTCCGCGTAGACTTGTTTAATTGAAACATGCAATCTGCAATATTTCCTGGACAAATTAATGAGAATTAGTTGCTTTGCTGCTCATGACGTCACGGCGGCGTATAACTCACTTATCGCTATCCCGTGGGAACTATGCATTTTACGGGCTAAAAAGTATCCTATGTGTTAATCCAGGTTATAAACTATATGTGTGCCAAATTTCACCCAAATCCATTCAGTTGTTTTTGCGTGATTGAGTAACAAACATCCAAACATCCAAACATACAAACTTTCACATTTATAATGTTAATTTAGTAGGATAAGTTTTGTTTTTCTACTTCTTTGGCGTATTTATCACTCTAGGCTTTAAGACCTAAAGTTTAGATCATCCACTAGATTACCTTAAGAGGAGTGTCAAAAGGTGTGAACCTAGCCCCAAAAGCGGTCCCCATACAAACTTTTGCTCGCTAATCCTGCCGCTAAGCAGCGCTTGCACTGCTGTGTTCCGGCGTGGAGCGCAAGAAAGCCGGTGTAATTACTGGCACAACACGTATTCCATCTTAGCCCCCTGGGTTGGCAACGCATCAACAATCTCTTTGGTGTTGCAGATGTCTATAGACAATGGTGATCACTTAACATCAGGTGATCTACTTGCATGTTTGCCTGCCCATTTCATAAAAAAACAACACGGCGATAACGTTTTCTAACCTCTAAACCTTAACCTATGGCAATGACGTTTATGATATGTTGTCATTATGCCTTAGAACTAGGTTTGTACTATGGGTACTAGACAACGGATATACATACATAAAACACCCAAGACTCGGGTACAAACATTCATATTCATACAACAAACATTTGCCTCTCCCGAGAATCGAACCCGGAACCTCTAGCTTCGTAATCAGGGTCACTAACCACTAGGCTATCCGGTCTTCAAAAATGCAATGTTTCCATACGATAAATAAAGTTATATAAGCGATGCATGGCCCTTTGTTTGCTCTGCCTACAAACGGCAAACAAAACCCGAGGCACCTGCGAATGTGGAATGTTTACTAGGCTTTGTCGGATAAATCTGGATATATCCGGATTTTAGATCGGATGTACCTATTAGAGCTTCCAGCGTTGATTGCTCCAAAACCGGTCACGTGCTTGTTATGATTGAATCAACTCGACCATATTGTTACTCGTAACTTCACGTGCAGAATTTGTTCTACAGAGCATGGTGATGCGATACGTACGTATGCGACACGAATCCAGACGTCTGATTGGTCAAGATAGACAGGGGCTAGAGCATCGACCAATCAGATAAGTGGATTTATCGTGCAATCGCTGCCGTTCCCGCGTCGTATTAGAGAAACGGCTGTATTTATTTTCAGTGTGAATGTACAGCCAACCAAATTGATTAATATGTTATTGTTACATGAACGTAGTTGCAATGTGTTATTCCTGTGATATTATGAGTTAATGACTTTATTGTGAAACGGTTCTACAGTGGCCTATGCTATGAATCAAGTTGGTTGACCATACGGTATAAACAAATGAGTAGAATTAGGTAATCACAAACCAAAAAGCATTAAAATGTAAAAGGGTTGTACCTTTGTAGATCATACCTATAAAACAAAAAAACGATATTCCAGAAATTATAGCAATACCATGTTACAAAAACGATAAAAAAATGTTTATTTATCTACACACATATCATAAATCCTCAATAACGCGTTCAAAAACCATAGAAAATGACCAGCATTATTACAACCAATGTTATTATAAGAATTTTTTTGTCTGTGGTAGTAGGTAAATCGGTTCTTTATTGGGTAGTATCTCTTAGTAGTCTGTGTTTATTGGTGATCACATTACCGATATCTCTGACGTTATGAATTTAAATTTGGAACAGCTGTCAAAATTCAAGTTCGTCTCTATTCTAGTATCCATAGATATTAAAACAGTTATCGATATTAAACGTCAACTCAGTATGATTTTTTAATTTAAACGCACGACATTTGATCTCGAGTGACATGACAATAGGGTCTTCATTCGTTTGTCTATGATTTAAAAAAAACGTTCGTCTTGACGGATAGATCGAATTGCCGCCATACTTGTTTGTTGGTTTTTTGCTGGTACGGTTTTTTGCAGTTATGATATGTGTGTAGATAAAGTAATGTATGCAACTGTATATAATTAGGCCTTAAAACACTCGTGTGATCCTATTATATTATATTAAAACCACACTCGTGTTTTAAGGCCTCTCATTATATAGCAGTTGCATAAAATGCTATAGAATTCTAGTAAAAAATTTAGATTTTTATTAAACGAACAATAATGTAAAAGCTGACAGTATCGAAATAAACGCGATTTATTTCATTTTTATTACAATAGCTGAATGAAACACGATGTCATGGAGCTTTCTCGTGAGTCTTAGTAAAAAAAAAATCGGACACAATATCCATGTTATTGTTAGTACAATAGTTAAATAACTAAGTTAGTACACGCACTAAGTGTACTAAGATGCAGGTAGCCCAGTTTTTTCAGACGCGAAAAAAAAGAGCCATTTAAAACAAAACTTGTAAAAAAACCAAGTCTCGCAACTCAGTTCCTCTACCGCAAAAAGTTGTGAGATCCATGTAATACCAAGTCGGTTGGTTTATTCAGTCCCTACTTAAGGGACCTTCTGTCTTAAGTTATAATGTAATTAGCTAATTTAACAACATCTTATAGTGACCACATTATTATTAAAAATATTTTATGTTTAATTAAGATAGATTGACTTGGCCATCGCATGGAAACACAATATAACTCAATACATATTATATTTAAGAAGATTGTTTAGATTGTTTTTTTTTTACTTTAATATAATATGTAGCTTTTGAGTTACATTGTGTTTTCATGCGATGGCCAAGTCAATATATCTTATCTGCTCGACTTGGCGGGGGCACTGCCGTGCCCCCAGATAATGGTGTAGTAAGAAATAAAAATATTTTCGTAACAGAAATTTCTTTAGATTTTTGACTTTTTTTAAACATTCAAATCCTGCCATCACCCTATAGATTTTTCTTTGTGTTGTCATTAGTTCATTACACACTTAATAGCATTTAAATTTAATAATTTGAAAAACTTTTTCTTTTAACGAATCGTTTATTACAAAATAAAAAATACAGTAATCCCGTATTCAGTGCTGCTATCTCTTAAAAACAACCTCTAAACCCATGCAAGCGGGTTTAAGAGTTGTCGCGCCGTCGCACGTCGAGAGTGCGCATCAATAATTCCAGGCCCCCTGGGGTCCCGGTTTGAGACTGGGGTCCTGTGAGGATCCCGCTTTTAGCGCAGACGTGTCTAGCATCCAGACAATGTGCGGCTAGGTTTTGGGGGCCTGATCGTAATTTAGTTACAAAAATATGTATAGACGGGAGAGTTGTTTTACTAGCTCGGATGTCATATTGCAAGGAAAGAGGCTTTCCGGTTTTCGTGTTTTAATAAGGTATTAAAAATAATAGTTGCACATTTTGTTTTGTTGGCGTCATGTTTATTATTGCACTGTCAATACTATCCTTGAGTCAACATACTCCTACCAAATTGGGAAACAATCCAACCGTTGGAAGTTAGTCGACATTGACTTGGGAAATTTTTGAAGTAAACATATTTATTTAATACAAAAAAACAGTTTTAATACGATTTAAATGGAGTAGGTAGTATATTTATTGCTATGACAACATACCAATAAATCATTGCCATAGACTAACGTGCTTCACGTGCTAGTAATTAAGTTATTATGTATTATAAATATGTATGTTAGTCTTTAAGGTATTTATCTATGGGCCTATGCAGCCTGTAAAAAACTTATTCTATTCTATTCTATTCTATTCTATTAAGGTTTAGAGGGTGGAAAACGTTATCGCTTTGTATGGGGAGCGATTTTTGGGGCTGGGCTCATACACCTCTTAAGTGACTCAATATATGGTAGGCTTTACGCCTACCCTTCTGTTACCTTACTTCTCTATGACTTGATTTGAGAGTGATTGGTTACTTAACGCAAGATCCGTACAGAAGCAAATCTCTCTGGGCGTGGTGTCTATATCGATGGGCAGGTTAGAATTATTGATGGCACTACGGTTTAGTTACGGCCAGGTGCGAATGGGCAAATAGAAGGGTGGAACGGAGAGCTCCGATTAACGAATAAAACTGAAACACGCCGATAGAACGGTCAGGGCCCAATTTAAAAAACGCGACAGGCGACAGGTGACAGTGGCTATTCGGTATACATTGCTTGCCCACTATGATGTTAAGTCTGTAAGTCTGTAGCGTTAGTTGTCGACACAGTAATGTACGACGAATTATCACTGTCACCTGTCGCCTGTCGCGTTTATTAAATTGGTCCCAGTTTCGAAAATATCGGAGCGGGCAAGGTGGAAGAACATGATGTTAGAACGGTGGAAAATTAAAGTCTATCAAATAGTGCTCGTACGTTATAATTAGTAGTGGGAAAGGTGATGCAATACATATACGAATATCACTCGCGAGACATAGGTATGATAGCGGCGCGAAGCGACGTGCTCCTGCTCCTGGCGACCGTAGCTAACTGCGGGGCGCCTCTCGATCATACACGCGGCGCTGGTGTGGCCCGCGCCCCTCGTCCCTCGACAAGCCCGAACTCACGCGCATTTTTACAATAAATTCGTCCTATGATCTGATGGTGTGAGGTCAGAAGATAGCACTTTAAAATCTGGCTAAATAGTTCACTACTTTAAATAATGATAAGACTACCTGAAGACAGTTGCTGGTTGTCGACCTGTACGACCTGGGTAGTAATATACTCTCCACAGAATAACGATGTGAAGTATATTCAAACCACGATTGGAATATAATTGGAGAGTAACGCCAGCCCACTGTCATTTCATACATATAGGAATGAAGCTTGACGCAAGTCTATGAAATGACAGTGGGCTGACGTTACTCTCCAATTATATTCTAATCGCGGTTTGATAATGGTCGCTTGCCACTGAATTTTGTGCGATGTGTGGGAAATCTGGAGGTCCGCGAGGGGAGGGTACCTATTGGCTAGCAAGGCAAGGGTTCTTTTGAGATCGTTGGCTCCCATGAGCGGCGGTGATTACTTGCCATCAGGTGGCCATCATGCTCATTTGCCTCCCTTTCACGCAAAAGAACTAGTTTGTGGCAGTTCTAAAATAATCCTGCTACTTTTATGTCATTCCGGTTAAAAGTATACTACATGATTGAATTACTTATTGTATCTATTTCTTTTCGTGTCCAGGTTAGAGAGCACTTCTTTTCAATCCAGAAGCCAACCCTGTAGACAGCCCTCTAATTGTCTTCTATTAAATACGGGGTATAAAATTTCATGCAACTTTTCGAAGTTTAAATCCTGTTAGTCGACTATAAACGGATACACTTAACTTTTCAGCACAAACATCAGCCCACAATTCCCGAGCTTTTAACGAGCAGTACGCTTTTAATTACCGAAAGCTACTGCATTTTGCTAAAACACGGTCATGAATATCCAATTCGGGCAATAAAAACCGGCTAACCTCTTTCGCCTCCACCACCACTCAAGATACAAATTATTCATAATCCCGAAACGACTGGAGTGCGAACTGGTGTACCTACATTAACAAGTGATTTTTATATCCATTTAAAAAACATTCGAAGCGTTTTATAGTGTCTTTCACTTTGAATAAAAAATAAATATTGATAAATACGCGGGGCATCAATTGCCGGTGTTTGAGAGGTGTGTTAGTATTTGAGAGTCCACAAATGCAAAGCACAGATAAAAAGTTCGAAATAATATTAACACTGATAGAATGATAGCAAGTTCCTGTATATTTTCGCAATGGAAGCTTAGAATGAGTCAAGTTCTCACACCATTTCTTCTTAGCAAGATTTAATTTTCCAATGTTCTCGTAGAAGCAGTATACGAAAAAGATCACCTGGCCTTTTTTGGGAGTTTTTGCAACCCTATTTTCTTGAAACGGTCTAACTTTAAAACTGCCACGACGTGTGAAGATGCTTTCATATGAAGGGCATCTCCACGTGACATGTGAGTGTGACAGTTGATCTCTTTCGTATGCTTGCTTGTACCAGAGAGAATGTTTCTGAAGTGTAAAGGGCCAATTACATGGTACGAGTATGAGTTCTCGCATGCTAGTTACAGTACATTGCGGGCTAGCGAGGTATGATGTGATCGATCAATTGATCGAACCGGCGCAGTGTACTACAACTTGCATACGAGAACTCGCTTCGTGTAAATGGCCCCTAACGCTGTAAAAAGTTTGATTCATTCTCAGCGTGTCTAAGTATTCTGGACAGAAGCTCCTGTCCAGAATTCTTAGACAGCGATTAGAATCCAGAATCGCCTTTCTCAGCCGAAAAAAGTTTTATATATATTTAAATTACCATATTATCGGGAACATTCGTCTCTCTCAAGCAATATATCTTCACGGCAGCGCCCCGGGACACCGTAAAGCGGCCAGAATGCGATTTTAATGTGTCGCACCTCAGGTGATCGCTGAATTTACATTATTCATACTCCTTCATCCTCGAGGCAATGGTTTGATTTGCGAATCTCCAGAAGTTGATCTTGATGGCTCAGCCTTTTTATGAGGCGTTTAATGGAATATCCAGTTTACGTTCGTTTGAGTGTGTGCTTTTAGTGGGTGATCTGCATTTTTATAACATGAAATGGCGACAGAAGCGAGGCCATTTGCAAAGTCTAGTTGCTTTCAGTAAACCTTTTGATGTTGAATAAACGTAATATCGTCGACGTAAATAGGTGTGTAGCTTTTTATATTTTTAACGCCAAATGGAACTTTAACTTACCTTTTAATTTACCGAGGGTACCGCTGCAATACGGTCGGAGCTTCGCGACGTTTCGACCTTCTTGCAGCGGCCGTGGTCATGAGTAAAGTCTACTCGTGACCGCGATATAGATATGTGTAAAAATCGTGAAATCTTAAAACAATTTGTATATAAATTCATTATTTTTGGCGCAAGTGATAGTTCCTGTCGCATTACTGCAAATGAACGATGGTTGAATTGACTGTCTTTTCCGTTACCACTTTATTCCGCGGAAAGCATTCGGCAACTCTAATGTTTTAAATCTAATATTGACTACATACTACAGTATCTGCCCGTGGTATCCTTTTAATTAAACTATAAACAGAGTTAACACTGAATAAAATCTCACAAGTTATTGAAAGTTGAATATTGTATATTCGCGATAGGTATAAGCCAAGTTTTTATGGAATCAGAAGAAAATATATATGTATACAGTTATATTTTGCTGTAAGTAGTAGTTCTTTATTCTTGTCAAAGACTACTAGTCTCACAAAGGTGTTTCCATTGTCCGCTACTGAAGTAATCTAGCCACGACAATGTCACTTGTAGACAATTTGTTCTATGAGGTGACAGATTGAAATTGCTCTATGCTCTTTTACTGCAAGCACCGCACAATAGATGTCCCTGTAACAGAGCAAACCGAAACAAATCCGCTTGCTACTCTGCGAAACCAGTGCTGTGCACGTGCAAAACAGCTGCGTCTGTGCGACACACACACACACACACACATATATATATCTATATATATATATATATATATATATATATATATATACTCGTCATGCAAAAACCCTCCCTCCTCCGCTTATAATCCACTTTAACTACATGAGAATTGCGGAGTAGCTAGGTGTGTTGTTCCAGTTTGTTGATATGTACCTTCACAAACTAACGTCTGAATCTATTAATTATTCTGCAGTCTGTACCAGAAAACCAGAACTTATATGACGTTCCGTGAATCAAGAATTTCCTCTGACCACAGGGTTGGTCCTTAGGATTGAAGGATGAATTTAAAAAAAGAAGCCATTAAGATTATTGAAGGCTTCAACTTCACCTTGAAACCTAAGTCAGTTAAGCTAGGTACAGTCAAGGAATTTAATTCCCTACCCATTTCGTTGAAATGTCGTCTGACATTCGCAATGCATTAAGGTCGATATGTCAAACTAACGTCTTGCTCTATAGCTCTTATGGTGACTGTTTTCTATGTGATATTGAACCTTAGGTGGGTTGGAAATTTAATTCCTTGACTGTACTAAAATTAATACATACGTCTTCTAATTAACGGCTGCAAAATATCGAATTCACTTTCTTAACATCGTATCTAACCCATTTGTTTAGAAGTATAAGCAACTTACTTTGTTCAAGATACAGTTCAAAATCGCAAAGGTATAATAGAAGGATATCCTTACCCTTAGGACAGGGTGACAACCCTGTGTGCTCATTTTACAGGAAATATGATCTAAAATTACAGAATTCATGGCAAAAAATACTGGACAACGGGTTTATGGTATGGTCCTGTATTTTTCTTATTAAATTACAGGACACGGCCAAAATAATAGCTGAAAAACAGGACGTTCTGTAAAATACAGGACAGTTGGCAAGCGTTGCCAACAAAGTTTTGTAAAAGTCTCCAGTTCATGTTAAACTGGATCTAAAAGTCGCTGTATGTATGGAGCACTGGCCACAAGAAGTCGCTAAAATGTATGAAACACTAAACTTGCAGAAATAGTTGTCAACGTAGTCCCAATACCCGCCATATTTAGCGACAAAGTCACTAAATTGGCAACACTGCAGTTGGCCACCGTACCTTAGGGTAACCAATATCCATCGAAATTGAGTAACATTAATCTTGCGCGGAAGTTTTGCTCCGATGGCTACCGACGGAATAATGTATATGTGATGCGCACATACGGTGAAGGGTTAGGCTAAATTACTATCTAGATCAAAATAAGTCTTCGAGACTTGCTGAGAGAAAAGACTACGACGTCGTTCAAAGTCAAAGTCAAAATGTCAAATTCACATTAAGCTTACAGGAAGCATTTATCAATGTCATATATTTACCATCGGTTCGGAAAAAACGTTAACTTCTTTATTATATTAGTGTCGATGTAGACTAACTAATAATACATTTGAATTGTGCATCCGTCATTGTCAGGTTAGAAAACATAATGGTAACCCCGCACAAAATGTAACCTATAATCTATAATAACCTCTGCCTCTCGCAAATATGAGACCAAGGCGTTAGAGCATACAAACAATGGCATGTTATTGGGCAACATGCAAAAGTTTCATTTCAGCATTATAGATGATCCTGACGGCAGTACAATCGTTATTGATGACTCGTCACACGATCACGCGAAGTCATCCAACATCACTTATCAATACAGGGTTACCATTAAAGTTGGCATCATCAGATTGTGATAAATGACTCCGTCCGACGCATCGTTAATTCGACATGTATTGCCCATTTGAGAATGGAGCCCTGACAGCTCCCTAGGCAAATTGAGCTATGGAGATGAGCATACGTCACTCAATATTATTAGAACTGGCTTTTGCTGACTTTGTACCCGTGGAATTTGGAAATAGGTATTGTAATAACGGGATGGTGTAGCTCGTCGCTGACAAGGATCTCGACTATTTGTAGTAGTTGAATTAATGGAGCTTCTTCTGTGAGTTTACTTTTATTCACTTTATTATATTAACATGTCTTGGCTTGGTTTCAGCAGAAAGACTACTGCTTGTTTGTTTTTATTCAAATTTGTATATTTTTATAAACATCGCCATAAAGGCCCTATTACAGTATTTATATTTATCTTTCTTGGTATCTTTGTTGTTCACTCGGGTTCTTGGGGGCGTATACAAAGACAAACATGCACACAGACGGACAGAAAAAATCTAAAGTTAATTATTTTGTTTTGGCTACTACCGCACAGGCACACATAAAGATCCCTTAAATAATGTTTTCTTAAATATCTCCCACGTAAAGACATCGGCCAGTTACCGTTTTATTATAATGATAATGATTTATTTGTTTGTGAAACACAGGTGAGTTACATAAAGGTCTTATTCTATTACAGTTTCTCTGTGATCTGCCTTTCGGCGTACAAACATTTCACATAGATTTCACGTAGATCTAAACTATTCTATTCTATTAACGAGGAGCATGCAAATAAGAACAGATAAAATGTAACTTTAAATAGATGTCTATTTTAAATATATGTCAATTTTTATAAGATTATTATATTATTAACTATACAATTATAATACGATTTATAAACAAATAAAATTTACATACGCGCAATTCCTATTTCACAGGTTTAGGCTCTGTCTTCAAAAAAAAACATTTACAGTGTAGTACGCTCTATTGATTAATTCTTCTTTGATTTTTTTCTTAAATACGTCCTATTCTAGCTCTTTGAGGGTATCTGGCAAGAAGTTATAGATTCTAGGGCCATGCCTATAATACTTTTACGAAGCATAGCAGTTTTGCCAGGAGCCAGAGCAATTTTATGTTGATGGCCAATTCGTCTAGATCCAGAGTTAGGTTTTAATGGGAATAGATCAGGGTTTGGTTTAACAAATACTGCAACCTCGTAGATGTAGAGACTAGCCAGTGTCAAAATCTTAAGTTCCCTAAAATGAGGCTTGCAGGTATCAGTCTGTTTGAGTTTACAAATAGGTCGAATACATTTCTTCTGCGAAACCAATACCGAGTTGCGATTCGTAGAATTACCCCAGAAGATAATACAATATCTGAGAATCGATCCTATGTAGCCATGGTAGGCTAGTAGTACTGTTTTTTGGTCTGATACTTTTACGCCTTGATTTAAAAAACCCCATCTTCGTTATGAATTAAATGATTATCTTGGTTTAACTGTTCTTTGGTTTGTTGCAGACTCGAGGAACGTGGTGTTTGTTATAATTAGCCAGCAGGAGCCTTACCTGGCCAGCGTGGCGTCTCGCCTTAAGCAAGAGATTGAAAGTCAAGTGTTTCGGATCGAGAGGGTAAAGCCTAGTTTGTGAACTATTTAAGTTATCGCCCTAATTTAATTTTTGTACGTATTTAAATTGAAACACTAGCAAAAGTTTTTATCCATCACAATAGGTTAATGAATTTATTATTAAGCTAATCATCATCATTATTTTGCTCTTGTCCCTCATTGGACTGGACTCTTGCTTATCAGCAAGTCAAAATTAATAAAAGTTTCAGTGGTAATTAGTTAGCTAGGTTAGCTGGCAAAAAATATGCATGTATAGAGTGAAAAGTGCCCTTAAAAAACTAGTCCAAGTTTTCAGTATCAATGGAAGACTCCCAACCGCTTTATGTTCATCTTCCTAGCGCTTTTCTTCGTTTCTTCGTTCGGTGTACGCTTCGACCATAATCCAAAATTTGGCAAGTCAGGTTATTACTTTGGAACGACTGCCATCTGACTTCCAACCCCTGTGACATCGTGGTCGTATATGTAACCATGATCCTATCGATTTACTTTCCTTACGTGAACTACTTCCATGAATCTGCCGATTTCCTCACGAACTTTTCCCTCGCCGTAAGAGCGTCCGGCGTCGCAATCGCTTTATATTAATGCGTTAATTTTAAGTGTCCATATTTATCCCACAGCGAAACCCCCAAGTGCTCCTAACCCACGAAGACTTCCCTGTACCTGGTGCATGGAGCATCATACCGCTCCTCAGGCCGTTGGCGGAGAATTACCGCGGAAGCGATGTCAGATGGGCGATGTTCGTTGAGTCGCACACGGCTGTGCGATGCGAGAAACTTCTGGAGGCATTAGCAGCAGCTGACAAGCAAGAGGCAAGTAACTACCATCACGGTTATGGGATACCAAGTAGAAAGTAATAGGAATCCTAAGGGTCCTACTGAAAATCAGCGTCTCGGTTTACCGAGGCAATATGCTGAGTGGGGCCCTTTTTGATTTTATTCAACATAATGTTTTGTTTTTTTTTTTATTCTGTCCGTGTTGTGTGTATTTGTATGTTTTATGTTGATTGGTTTTAAATAAATGTTTTTTCTTTCTTTCTTTCTTTTCTATACCGCAAGGGCAATCCGAGATTAAAAATTAAGGGTGCACAGATGGCATAATCTGGTACATGTTATGCTCAGATCAAGAGCAATATCATGTGGTGTTAAGACTGTCACCTGATAAATCTCTCTCACCTGATAAAACAAGACAGGTCAATGTGCAACCACATCATGCCTCAGATAGTGTCATCAGTGAACCGTAAATTTTGGGTTTCAGGGTTAAGAGTTATACATATGTGAAATTGGTGCGTAAAGCATCATGCGGCCCTTAAGGCGTCACATACAATAGTAACGGCTCTTCAACCCAGGAAAGTTCAAGTAGGGGAAACCACGGATTGACGGGTTTCGGGGGTAGCGACTTGATTAAGAGCCCACCTATGCAGCCCGGCAGGCGGACCATACAGCGTTCGCGCTTGTGAATATAAAAAAAAAATCCAATTTTAATAACGTATAAATGATCTAACCACTAAAGGATACCAAAGACGCAGAAAGCGTGCGACTGTTCGTTGTGTAAGGTTTTGGGAGAGACCTGTATGTATGACCAGTGGACGGGACACCGACGGTTCGAAATGATACTGGAGAACTGTGATCTTTAACTAATTGTCTCCGCAATAGGATACAAAATGGATCGGATACCCTCTAAGCGACGACGAGCCGACCATCATCCACCACTTCGCGATCTATGAAGAGTTGGAGGAGGAGGGAGGTTTCGTGTGCCCTAATTTCGCCAGTGGGTTCGCTATGCGAATGGAACTTATAGAAACGTGAGTTTAGCTCCCTTAAGAATTGTGACCAGATGGGTGTGCTGTTTTTTTTTTTGGTGTTTTACGGCCCTAGATAGTGGTCCTTTAGAGCCAATCATATCTGAATTATTCAGTAGAAGGTATAATTTATTAGGAACCAACTATCAAATTTTTGTTCTATCAGTTGGTTTCATCTCTTCACTATTGCACTGAATTACACTAGACACTTTAAATGTTCCCAATGGAAGTAACAATGAAGCTGTACATATTACGGTAATATTTAACTTCATCTGATAAACATTGTAGTTAATATGGCTCAGAATCATTTTCATCAACAAGTTCATTGAGATTTTGAGTGTTGCCAGTCAAGAGGAGATGGGATGATGCCAAGCGAGTCGTTATTTATTTAGGTATGCCAACCTCCAGTAATGGAGTAGCATAAAACTACCGTGAGACTCGGACATATTAATAAAACGGATCACTCACGTATTTTTACGTCGAGAAATGCCCATACATGAAACATGTCGAGTCGTGAGTGATCGGTTTTATTAATATATAATGGAGTGGCATTTCAAGAGGTACAAGAATTATGTATGGCGCCGTGAATGTCTTGTTACTTTTGTTTTACCAGCCTCCTAAGCCAAATAGAAAGCGGCCAACACAAGCTGGAGGCTGACTTCTCAATCGACCCGGCCTACGAGCTCGCCCAGCTGGTGTACGGCGGGAGAAGCAACCCTGGCCCGCTGTTGACCGCGGATCTCAGCTTCTGCATCGTGTCGGGGGACAACTGCGCGACCTACCCGCGCCAGTTTGACACGTGTGTGAGTATGGACAAGTGGGTGAACATGAACACCCGTTGAGTTTCTTGCCGGTATCTTCTCATCAGAGGTATTTTTCCGAACCGGTGGTAAATTTTATGACATTCACAAGTGCTTCCTGTAAGCCTAATCTGAATAAAGATATTTTGACTTTGATTTAGAATAAGAGTGGTGTGCACCACCTAGCATGTAGTTTTTTTACACGCTGGAACGTATACGTAGGGGAAAGGATTTGTTTCGCAAATTTTAATTTCTTTAGCTCACAACTTTTCAGTCGACATATGTTCTTACTTCTATTTTTTGGTGTAATATGTCATCATTAAATATTTCAAATTTACTGAAAACCACCAAAACTATTGGTTAGTTTAAGCATAGTGTGGTAGTCTATTTGATGTTTTATTACCAACTTATTGTAACCAATTCTCAGCAAATACAGATTTCTTTCTATCTTTCTTTAAAAATTTTAAATCAAAGTATGCTATGCTTCTATATAAGGGGGTCGCCAGTTTTTTTTACTTATAAAAGCATGGCGTAATTAATGAATTTGGAAAACACGAACTAACTATACCACACGTTACTTGTAAGAGTGACCAAAGATAAGTCAAGAATTATATAGTTCTTGTCTATAGCAAGATATAGTCAAGAATTTCATGTGTTAAGAAATTAATGCAGATGTAGTCTTAGGCAAAGTTCTTCATAACAATATTTTGATTACGATCAATATTCGCCTTAGGCGCTTTATTGTTGGTTGTTATTATTAATTAACGATGGGGTTAATGTATATCGAGTGGGGGTGCTTTATCATGCCCACGTACGTTTTAATGTGTATTTTAAGTATCGATATTATGATTAGATAAAACTATGAGTGAGGGGAAACGGCTTACTCACTATTACTCAGTGCTAAAAGCATTTGACAATAAAGTATCCGCTTTCGGAAACAAATAAGCAAGTTGTATGATTTTTGCCAAGGTATGTTATATCAACATTTACTTAACAAAATTTTTGAAATTATCAAGTCAAAAATGGTGCCAGTGATTTCAACTACACAGCGTCCATTTCATTGATGGGACGCCTGCGCAGTAGGAAGGTTTAGAAGCGGCGACATAAGGCCGCCATTCCCTATACATCCCTTGCCCTGTGCGCACAGTAAATATATAGCTAGAGCGGTAAAACAACTCCGTTCAATCGTCAGATATCCCGCACTCATACAGACAGACGCGGCAATAAGGCCTCTATATTGCAGTCTGTCGATTTAAATAGTTTGCAGTACACATGGAACTACATAATTTATTCCACAAATCGGGTGTCACGTTTGTCACAGCTTTCTTAATCAGTTGATATACGCCACTGCAAAATTTCAATCGTCTCTTTAAAACACTAGAAGGCTTTTCAATACTATCTTGAAAAGAACTGCCACTATCCTCCCAAGTATAGTCGACCAAGAAATTCCTTGACCACTTTTCGACCGTATTGCAAAGGTGTAGGGTTCAAAAGTGGTCAAGCAATTACTTGGTCGACTACACCAAAACATTATTCACGTAGTTTTAATTCTAATTAAGCGAGCGCTACGTACCTACTTTAGTTTTAATTTGTACTGCAATAAAACTTAAGTATCAGAAATAGCCCCAGAGCGTGTGCAAGCCTTTGAATTTGCCGACACCGCTTTGTGCAAGCGCGGGTGGTGTTTTAGTTCGGCGATATCAAAAAACTATTTCAGTGGATGAACTGTTCTCCAGATACGAGGTGACTCCTGTCACGGGGGAAGAGAACAGTCCACCTAGCACGAAACTTCTCGACACGCATTCAAAGTCAAAGTCAAAATATTTTTATTCGGATTAGGTTCGCAAAAACCACTGATGAGAAGATACCGGCAAGAAACTCAACGAGGTGTTATTTGCTCGCTACGTTACTCAGTGCGTCTCGTTCTAACTAGCCTAGGAGGACCGAGACGCACTGACTTACGTAGCGAGTTAACGCGTATCGAGAAGATTCGTGCTAGTTGTACTGTCGTCTTTATGTGTAAGACCTAGTTGCGGTACTGCTCTGTGCTATATTTTCTGTGCCGCGGCCGTCCTATCAATCAAACGGCCGCTTAATAAACCTATCGTAGTAAAGTTCTGAATATCGGCAGGGCAGTCCCATACCGGAGGAATCGGTGTTCTTCGCCGTGAAGACCTGGAGCGGCTTCCACTCCTCGAGAGCCAGGGTCGTGAAGAGGACGTGGGGCCGCCACGTCACCAACCTGCTGTTCTTCAGCGACCAGGCTGGTAAGATTCACCGATTGATCCCGTTGGTAGTCGGGATCAGTGGTCCACCCAGATGAATCTAAAGTATATTCATAAACACTTCTCTTATGTAAACAACATTCTTACCTAAATTATCACATTCTGTTACTTAAACACAACGCCCTTCTATAATATCAAAACTCAAACATGGCGCACGCCTCTAATATCACAGAGTCCGTCATGCTACCCTTTGGCGGAGTTTTAGATGAGCTACGAATGTGTATATGCACTAACCACTTGTGTAGTTGGTTAGATATTACTAAAGAAACCTTGTCTCCAGACCCATCACTCCCAGCGGTGGACACCGGCGTCCCCAACACTAAGACCGGGCATTGCGCGAAGACGGTCGCCATCTTGAAGGAGGCGGTGCGGCGCGCGCGCAGCATGCCGCACGTCAAGTGGATATTCCTCGCTGATGACGACACTATACTTGGGTAACATAACGACATTTATGTATTGTATTTATTAGCGCTGTATTTCTTCTTGTCATTTATGTCCTTTTGAACAATAAAGAATTTACATACATACGACATATTAAGGTTCAAAGATAAAATAGCTCACCAAATGTTGCTTGCTTGGGCTAGAACTAGGATGACACTATCTGTCACTTCCCTTACACTCCTGTCATTGTTTCTTTTTTGTGTCCTTCGGGAAATGCAAAGGAATCTTAGCCCATACAACCATGTGCCAGGTTTCATAGATCGTCGACGCAAAATACAAAGATACATTATCAGTGTGCAGAGGCTGTGTGAGGTGCTGAGCTGCTACCGCGGCGGCGCGGACGTCACGGTCATTGGAGAACGGTATGGGTACGGATACGTCAACAAGGACACCGCCGCCAAAGGTGAGATATATATCCGTCATTGGAGTTGAACTCATAGCAGGGGGGTTCCACTCCGCACTGTAGGTGCGCTCGCCGCATTACCTATGGCATAGGTTAATCGCAGCAGGTTGCCGGCTTGCCGCGCGCGCGCCCGCTCACTCTGTGTCACGCGTTGTGATAGTATTACAGTAAGCAGCCCAACCCTAGCGGTGCGCCAGGGCATTGCGGGTGGAAGGCGGGCGTGGGCGGCGCCTGCCTTTTGACGCATGGCGCCTGGGGAATGTTTATGAAGTAATACGAACTTTTTGTGCCTGATCATGAAGTTGGAATTCGTTTAATGGTGGTGTACGTTAGTACTATTATTTATTCTGTGCTCATAGTACGGATATATCCGTCTTTGATGTTAAAAATAAACAAGTAAAGATTTCACAATGAGGTAGGCTAGTATAAAAGTGTATGAATTAGGATCGATAGCGGAACGATACATAGTCACAAGACAGGTAGGTAATTTGCGAAGCTCAAACAACAACAACAAGATCGTTAATCAACAAATTTAACATTTCGAGTAACGGATTAATTTATAAGTTAACTATAAAGATTATTAACCGATTCGTTAACTTTCGTTAACTGTCCATAAGCTCGTTGTTAATTAAATATCTATTATTTGCCAAAAGGAGACCGCGTAGAGCGCCTTTTTTTATACAACTTAGGACGGCAAACGAGCAAGTGGCTCACCTGATGGTAAGTGATCACCACCGCCCATAGACACTCGCTATACCAAAGGGATTGCAGATGCGTTGCCAACCCAGAGGGCCAAGATGGAATACCTCTTGTGCCAGTAATTACACCGGCTGTCTTGCTTTGCGCGCCGGAATTAAGTCCGCCTTCTGTACATTTAAATGTTTTTTTTTGTGCAATAAGATTAAATAAATAAATACAACAGTGTAAGCACCGGTGCTTAGCGACAAGATTAGCGAGCAAGATGGTGGTAGCGATCCGGACGGACCTCGCACAAGGTCCTACCACCCGCAAAACCTGCTTTTAATTTTTACGGTAACTCTCCAGCGTTTTCACCGTTGCTCATTGCCGTTTCTTCATTAATTGTTGAAATACAGGTCTACTAATGGACTTCAAGCAAGAACAGAAGCTGTACTCGGAGTTGATACTAGTATTAGCAGAAATTGTTGGTAAATGTTAGGTATTTCGTCAATTAATGAAGGAACGGTTGATATACGCCACTGAAAAATTTTAATCGTCTTTTTAAAACACTAAAAGGCTTTTCAATACTGTCTTGAAAATAACTGCCACTATCCTCCCAAGTATAGTCGACCAAGAAATTCCTTGACCACTTTTCGACCGTATTACAAAGCGGTAGGGTTCAAAAGTGGTCAAGCAATTACTTGGTCGACTACACCAAATCATTATTCACGTAGTTTTAATTCTAATTAAACGAACGTTCCTACTTAAGTTTTAATTTGTACTGCAATAAAACTTAAGTATCAGAAATACCTAACGTGACCATACGTCCCGGTTTGGGCGGGACAGTCCCGGTTTCAGGCAGTCTGTCCCTTTGTCCCCAGCGAAGCCAACATAGTCCCTTGCAAGCAGACCCAAAGATAGCTTAAAATGAGCAACGGTGAAAACGCTCGAGAGTTCAAACTCAAACTCAAACTCAAATGATTTATTGCTTACACGTTGTAAAATATAGTTGTTATACATAGAAGGTATTGCAAACATGCACCCTGCTAGGGCAACGCAATACTTATATCTAGCTTAATTATTCTATACATTCAGATACAATTTCGATTTTTTTTTAAATAATGCAGGTAGATGGCTATTCGTGAGCTGGCGATGGCTATGAGTTGTCGTGTAATTAATTAATTGTTGGTACAGGTTACGACTACATAACTGGCGGCGGCGGCACCGCGCTGAGCGTGGCGGCGGCGACGCTGCTGTCGCGCTGCGCTTGCGCCGCCCTAACTGCGCCCGACGACATGACGCTCGGCGCCTGCGCACGAGAGCGCGCCGTGCCGCTCACGCACTCGCCTCTCTTCCACCAGGTAACTCAGTCCTTAGTATAGACAAACAGCAACTAACTTAGCCGACCATTAATGAGAGAACAGAGAAATTTTATTAAAATGCTATATGAATGACAACACAAAGAAAAATTAGTGTAATGCCAGGATTCGAAACTGCAACATCAACATTCCGTGCCTTGCGTATTCCAGTTTCCGCCACATTACCGCTGCCATACCCTGCGAATTTTTCAATGTGTTTCGTCTTTACGGTTATTACATTGTTGATATTTTTGGTGACTTTTATGTGTCTTCGATTGTACAAACAAATCGATAGAAATGACCAAAAAAAAAACAGTTCATAAAAGTCTATTATTTTTAGAGCAAGAAAACTCCTCCACCATTTAATTGATTGATACCATACCATTGATATCATTGATGCCATTTAATTGATGACCTTCTTCTTTCTTCACATCTTTATATTTATCTTTTTTTACACATTCGCTATTATCAATCCGTGATTGGAATACAATTGGAGGGTAACGTCAGCACACAGTCATCTCATAGACTAGCGTCAAGCTTCATTCCTATTTGTATGAAATGACCGTGTGCTCCCGTTACCCTCCAATTGTATGTTTGATAAAACCCACCTTTGCCTAGCTTTGCTCATGTCTTCGGCCGCTTACTTCCTTTAAAGAGAAGAAGAAAATAATAAACTGCTGAGTTTCTTGCGGCGTTTCTTCTCAGTAGTACCTTCCATTTTCCGAAGCGGTAGTAGATTCAGACATGTAAAAGTGCCTATATGGCCTACTTGCAAAATTATTTTTTCATTTTCATTTTCATTCATTAAACCACGCAACGCATATTGATATAAATTCACTATCATTTTGCTTCTTTATATAAATCGTTATATGCAATAAAGAGTTTAGCGTACATACGTCTACACTAATATAATGAAGAGGTAAACTTTATTTGTTCGTATGTAGGGGGTAATCTCTGAAACTACTGAACCGATTCCAAAAAATTACCAATATAAACCTGCACTATCCTTGACGAACATAGGCTACTAATTCTACCCGAACACAGCCGTCGGTTGTTAAGTTATATAGTAGCTGTTATACAGGTTTTATAACTCTTCTATATAACTTTGCTCGGTCTGTTCCCGCAGGCGCGGCCGCAGGACTACCCTCGCGAGGCGCTCGGCCGCGACAGGCCGCTCTCCTTCCACAGACACTCAGCCCCGGAGCCCTACAAAGTCTACGCGACCTGGTTCCAGCACGACGACCTGGCTTTGAAGCAGCGACATTCCAAAGACGAGCTGTAAACAATGAACGAGCTGCTGATTAATAGGTTTTGTATTTCGTTCGTATGGCTTCCATCCAACAGGACAACTTTGCCAACGTCAAGGTTTGAAGCTACAAGGTGATTGGTTTTGGATTTATAAGGAGTGTGAACCGCGCCCCAAATAGTGCTCCCCATACAAACGGTCATAATGTTTTCCACCCTCTAAACCCTAACCTATGGCAATAATTTTTGGGTATGTTGTTTGCCTTAGAACTAGGTTTGTATGTTTTTTTTTCAATATTCTTCATAGATTTGACACTATTTGCATTTCAGGAGTTTCATAGAAAACACAAAAACGTTAATATTTTTGAAACTATTAAGAATATTAAAAAAAATCGAAACAAACCTAGTTCTAGGGCATAATAATAACGTACAAAAAATCATGACTATAGGTTAAGGTTTAGAGGGTGGAAAACGTTGTCGCCGTTTGTATGGAGAGCGCTGGGTTCACACTCCTCTTACGGTTTCAAGCAAACATTTTGGATAAACGATCGGTTGAGAGAACTAAAACGAAAAGGACAGCACACGGTCAGTAGTTCAACTATTCACAGTAAACTGGCCCCTTAACCTTAACCCTTGTTTGTAAACGTTGCGTAAACCTATTTTTTTTTTTTTTTTTTTTAATGGCTTCCCATCTCTAGGTCGAAATGGATTTCGCCAATGACGACTTTGGTTGACATAGACACACCGGGAGAGCGTATGTACGGTAGTTCGGGTGGGTACGGTAGGTGCGTAAACCTATGTTAGTTAACATGTGTTATGTCTTTATCTGTCATTGTGACGTTTACCCTCAAACGAAAGGGACAAAGCATTAGTTAAGTTTAAAAATATTATTTTCTTATGAATAAGGGAGTAAGTCTGTACCTAGTTTCTATTTTAAAATACAACATAGAAAAGCAAACGAGCAAGTGGTTCACCTGATGGTAAGTGTACACCGCCGCCCATAGACACCGCAACACCAAAGGGATTGCAGATATGTTACCAACTCGGAGGACTAAGATGTAATATCTCTTGTACCAGTAATTACACCGGCTGTCTTGCTCTCCACGCCGGAACACAACAGTACAAGCACTGCTGCTTAGCGGCAGGATTAGCGAGCAAGATGGCGCTAGTGGTTTATGCTATTATTAATTAGGCTTAGAAAAAGTCCTATAAATAAAAGCTTTTGATAGATTGTGCCATGACATAAAAGTACGATAACTGAGGCATTATAATGCCTCATATATCATTATGATGCTCCTTGATGGTTGAAAATAAACTGTTCTAAATAATGCTCTAAAGTGTTTTGTTAATATAGTGTCAGCAATACTGATACTTTAATGCCACGTTATATTCAGCCATTTCCGTTATCGTATTTTTTGGCAACTATCAAAGGTCTTTAAACGAGCTGAACTTCGAAACGCGACCTAATATTTGTTCAGTTTTTGCATAATTCACATGTGTACAACCAGTACTTACTCTATGTACCTGATTCAGCCATTTTCATTATCGTATTTTTTTTGGGAACGATAACTGGTTTCTCAGGCGCCATACATCAATAACGCAACCACCTAGGCAGACCGACATATTTGGCATCACGGTTTTGCCCTTTATCTTGGGAACTTCGAATCAGCCACTTTGGTGATCGGTGCCAAATTTGTCGTGACCTCCCGTAATAGTAATTCAAAAATGAACATGTAGCAAACGCATTTATACTGTTAGTTTACTAAGAGGGTCTCTCTATTAATTTAGACAATTGTTTGTGTATTAATAAGTAGGAGAGTTTGCGTTTAATTGCATTTATTTACCGTTAAGCGTTTAGATTTTATGAAACGAATACACTTATTTTAAAGTTAAACGTGATTTAGAAAAACTTACCTTAGTTATAGGAAAATTACGATCAAATTATGTAAGACTGTATGTTTATTAGATAATTATACGTGTATTATTGTAATAATATTTTTACTATTTACTTATGTGATGCAGCAGTTTGTTTATTACTACTAAAAGTTTCTAAGAATTTTAGCATTCTGCCTTACCTATGTTATCACTAGGCCATTTCATTAAATTGTATTTGTTTGCTTAAAATTGTAAATATAAATACGTAGTAAATTCGTTAAAATGTGCTCTAATAGTTAAGTTAATTCATATTGTTACGTCTCAATAACAAAATAACATATCAGTTATGTACTTTTATGTATATCAATAAATTTTAATATTTTTATAAATTTGTGTTTTTCTAGCGTATTACTTTTAAACCTAACCATAGAATATATCAAAATCACAGTATTATACAACAAGGCATATAAATGTCATTGTATGATAGTGGACGCCGTTAGTTCATAATCTATCTAGCAAGATTGTAAACTGAAGATAAATTGTGAACTACCATCCTCCTTACAACATAACGCATTAATTTTCAATAGTTTGAATCTGGGATGTTCTAGGTTTGTTAGCTTTTTATACCTTGAAGCGAAAAATAGCAGTTTGGCGAAGCGAGGCACCGTCGACTTCCTTTGAAATTATAGTAACAGAATGATACAGTTCACAATTTATCGACAGTTTGCAATCTCGCGGGATAATTTATGAACTCACGGCGTTCACAACGACACGGTGACATAAACACTTTAGAAGAGACATGTCATCCCCGCATACCGCCCCGTACCGCAAGTGCCATATATTATTACGCATCGTACGCACCGTTAACCCAAAGATTGCGTAACCCGCGTCTTACGTTTAAGCCTGGATTATGGGCTCATCATGATGTTCTAAACTTTCCAAGGCTTAATCGCCGTTTTAATACTTTAAGATATAATTTAAGCGAGTATTTGGTGCTAATAAAATTAATGAAAGTGTAGCAAATGATGGAACAATTTTCCTACAATTGGAGTTAATTTTTGGAGTATCGTCATCTGTTACCATTCAAGTATGGTGAAAGCATGTTTAAGGTTAAGTATTTAAATTAGGAAGGAACTCTTGTAAGACAGCTATGTCTGTCTGTCTCTATATCGCAATTACTTTTTCTCGTAAACTGTCCAAATTATAAATATGAGGCTCTCTTAAATTGGTTATTTTTAGGATGTGCTTGCTAAACAGCCATAAACTTAATTGACGATTTGATTTGATTGAGAGAAATAGTCTATGTTCGAAAGGGATGAACATGTCTAATAATGCAAAATGTATGCCTCCCTTTCGATTTTTTTTCAACTCTCTCTTCAATGGGCACTTATGTGTATTTGACAGCACATACACATTCTAAAATTCAAGCCTATCTGACTACTGGAAGTGAGTAAAAATCTACACGCAAATTTTAAACCAAAAGAGAGAGAGAGACCAAATGCGGCAGCCATACGAAGCAAGTCAAATACGGTCTTGAATATGGTTTTGTATTAAAAATCGCTTGTTTAAAACATAAATAAATATATATGTTGGGGCAGTTAACACCAATTGACGTAGTCCCAAAGTAAGCAACTAAAGCTACTTGTGTTATGGGTACTAGACAACGGATAAAATACTTATATACTTAATAGTTATAGACATAACATCCACGATTCAGGTACAAACATTCGTATTCATCATACAAACATTTGCCTCTCCCGGGAATCGAACCCGGAACCTCAAGCTTTGTAGTCAGGGCCCCTAACCACTAGGCAATCCGGTCAAAAGGAACGGATGTAATAATATTTTGCTAGTAATCTTCTAAAATATGCTCAGTCAGTTCCATCATATCCTGCAACCATCAATTCTGGCTTGTCTCGCTGTGTAATGGACCCATTGAATGGCACGATGACTGACTCTCGCGCTAATGAATGGATGGCATTAATTTGGTTATAGCGAGACGAGGATGCCAGTTCTAATGGGAATTTTGGCAGACAGCCGTCTGATTGTCTGTCTAAAGGCCGCGCGACGCCGGCTGAGTATGCAGCACGGCTGCAGCTCGCCTCGTAAAGCTGCTTTACGCGTTGTTTGTATGTAGGAGGTAATCTTTGGAACTACTGAACCGATTCCGAAAAAAATCAGTAGAAAGCTAAATTAACTCTCACTGAAAAAAGGGACAACCGAACTAGTTTGGTTACTCGTGATTTTGGTTGATGCTAATCAAATTTCGGTTAAATTAGCAACACTATTTGCTACTGATAAACCCTTGATGATCTATTTACAAATCTAGAGTAAGGCAGGGGCGTAGCGACGTAAAATGGCGCCCAGGGCTCACATCCAAACTGCGCCCCTTTCCCTTTGTAAATTATTTTAAAAACAGATACCTACACATTTTTTTATTATTTTACTAATTTTGTAATGTAATGTATGTAAAACAAACAAAACACCACAAATATTTCCCCGTCTGGAATAAATGTATCCTCAAAAGACTTTTATTTGGCCATGTATACGAATTTGTTTTGTTTTTATTAATAGGTAGTTAGTAAATTTCGTTTTTTGCGCCTCCCCTTATTTGGCGCCCAGGGCACATGCCCTGCCTGCCCCACCCTAGTTACGCCCCTGGAGTAAGGTAAGGGGGTAACAAATAGTTCGGTAGTCACTTTTTTTTGTAATAGGTAAACAAAACTTTGGTTACGTGTATCAAAACTGTTTTTTCAGTGTTGATGGAAATAGGTTTCTTATTCTCCGCGAGTGTTATCGCGGACGTTCGCCTAGTCAACACAAATACGATAAAAAGGTAAAATTTGTTTTTTGTTAGTTTGTATGTAGGGGGTAATCTCTGAAACTACTATACCGATTCTGAAAATTCCTTTGCTAATAGAAAGCTACACTATCCCTGACAGACATAGGCTTATAATTCTACGCGATCAAAGTCGTTATTTATAAACAGTTTGCGTTTTTATACCAAAATAACATTTAGAACGTGTAGAATTAAAAAAAAAACTTCCAAATTGCTTTCCCTCTCACTAGAAACTGCACCATAAATAACTGGCAACTATTGAAGTACACGCCAGAATTCCTGGCAAACTTTTCACAGGGCCGCAATCGGGTCAGAGTGGACCCATTTGTCATTCGTCACGCGACTCCGCTAAGTACCAACTCCATGCAAACTTACATTTTTCTCGCTAACTTCTGAGTGCGACCCTGTGCTTCAAACTTGTTAAGCAAAAATGTATTCTAATACTTCGACGAAAAGGTTGATTTGGCTTTAAAGGAAAGTGCCGAAATTTTCCTTTCAGCGGGACCTTAAGTATTAATCATAGAAAGTTGTCGTCGCATTACACTCGCAGGAATTGCGCGGATTTGATTTTTTATCACAGTTGCGAAAGTGAAAAGGTTACGGATGGTGTTCTTACCAAATTGCTGAGCACGAAGGAGCTAATGGTGTTAACTTATGCGCAAATTTAAGAAGTACCAGTAGCTCTGAAACTTAGATGAGTTTCTTGTCGGCATCTTCTCACCAGTATCATGACCGACCAAGTGTGATCTGACTTTATCTCATGTAGGTTCCTTTAGAAATACTAGTTTGACTAGTTTAACAAATGCCATAAGATACGGACGCACAGAGAGATAAATTATATTTACACGGCCACAACAGGGCCTCAGCGGCCCTAACTTGACAGCACAGGTTTAGTTTAACCCCTCCCTGTGTCTCTGTCTAAGTAGTGTCATAAGAAAGGGACGCAGATAGAGATAAACTAAACTTGGCTAGTCATGTTAGGGCCACTGTAAGCTTAAGTTTTGACACATCGCGTGTGTGATATCTATAAATTAGTGTTAATCGAAATTCCTCGAATACCATAACACGAGGTTCAACTTCATATTAATGTCATGATGTTCTGGAGTACCTACTTCTGACATGTAATCACATAATGACAGTTGCGTTGTTAATAATGTTCTATAGTTCAAACCAAAATAATGATAAACTAGCGAATTCGGGTTTTAGGATTTCTGCGGGTGGTAGGACCTTGTGCAAGGTCCGTCCGGATCGCTACCACCATCTTGCTCGCTAATCCTGCCGCCAAGCAGCAGTGCTTGCACTGTTGTGTTCCGGCGTGGAGAGCAAGACAGCCGGTGTAATTACTGGCACAAGAGGTATTCCATCTTAGCCCTCTGGGTTGGCAACGCATCTGCACTCTCTTTGTTGTTGCAGGTGTCTATAGGCGGTGGTGATCACTTACCATCAGGTGACCCACTTGCTTGTTTTCCTTCCTATGTTGTATATAAAAAAAATTCAACCTCGTATATTTTGTATTACATATTTACTAACTTCCATCCCCTTTTAAACCCCTTAATGTGGCATAGCTGATTCGTTGCCCGCTTTAAGATCTCCTCCCCGTCCACCCTGAGGGCTGGCCTCCGGATTTCTCACTTACCGTAATTTCAATTATTTTAGTACGTCTTCACATCACCTATGTAAAGTGAACAAATAACTGAAATCATTTATTTACGTTATTTCTTCTCTAAACAACATCTTGTTTTTTTTTGCCTATAAACGATTCGTTCCGTACAACCACGGTACAATCCAGCAATTTTTGTTTATAATTACGAATTAGGATTCTGATGTTAGTAATTCATATAATAAAATCTTTGAGACAAAAAAGTCTGTGCATTGAAGATTTAAAAAACCACCCAGGCCAATTTTAAATGAGGAACTGAACACGATAAGACCATTTAAAAAAAATAGATTGTTTGTTTGTTTGAACGCGTATCACGTAAAAACCGCTAATCGGATTTAGATGGAATTTTCACAGGTCTATTCAAATAAGACAAGAATACAACATAGGCTACAAAAAAATGAAAAAAAAGGGGAGGAAGGAAAAAGACGGGGTGAAGCTTCTACGGATAAAAATTAAAGGTTGTTTTAGACTCTTGAAACTCAGAATTCATACTTATTATTAAAAATAAAGAAACACCTATTTATGCATTATTTGCAGATCGCTTTAAGAAAAGCAAAAAATTGGAGTTAGGGCTTAAAAATACTTAACTTCATGCCTCTACTTATATTTTAAAAATAAATGAAGCGTCACTTTTGAAACTTGCTATACATACACTTAACTCCTAATAAAGATAAAAATAATTTCTCAGTTTTATATAAAAAAAATAGAAAGAAGAAAATAACCTACAAAGAGATGAACTATAGGTACTTCAGCGGTCATGTCAGAGCCAAAGGTGATTGATTGCGATTTGCAAATAATTTGGTTTAAATTTCACGGAGCCTCTTGAAGGAAACCAGTTCACAATTGACGCTATCCTAGCTCTCTATTACAAGGTTCCATCTCTAAGATTCAGAGTGATCTAAACTTTACTCTATACGCTCCGGCTGAAGTTTTAATTTCAATTACAACTAAAATTAGACAAGGAACGTTTCTATGTATAAAAGTTTTTGCACTTGCGCATAACTTGCGTGTAGTTAATTAAAAATTATGTACACATTATGCACATAGCTGATTTAGGAGTTTTGTGTTTTCCTTGGTACAGAAATGAAGACTTTGCTGCTGTTAGGTAAGATATTTACTTTTTAAAACTTATTTGATGAGTATATTAAGGTATATTGTTGTTACAAACACGGTGTTCCCAAATATTATGATAAGGTTAAACCAGGAGTGCAATTTTTGAATCTCACCGGGTGACCAAAGCTCGCCAAAAAGGCCGTTCTTCACGTCTATTTATTTTTCGGCAAACGCGCGATACTGAACCGAAAAGCGGCGGCTTATCACCTTGATTCGCCGTTGCCAGGCAACGAACGAAGTTAAGATTCCTTGTCGGTATTAAAAAATACGTTTTCTGGGGGGGAGGGTTTAGTCTTAAACCTCACCATGTATCACCAAGGGGAAGGGGGTTAAAAAATGCCAAAAAAACATCACGTGATTTTGGACGGCCCCTTAGCAGTCAACTATGGTCACCTACAATGCGCAAGTCTGACTCGCACTTGGCCGGTTTTTTAAGTTAGTATGAAAGACTAAAACATTCCTGCGTTCATAGTTATTGGTTACGGAACTTGGCCCTTATTTACCGAATTCAGCTTTTCACGTTTCTCTATTATGTTTTCGTTCGATTAATAAATTTGATTCGATAAAATACACGCGATATAAACCGTTTAAATTGTTTTATTTCAATAGATTAATAAAGTTAGGAATGGAAACGTAAAAATAATAAAGTGCCTTTTTATTAATATAAACGGATAACTCACGTATTTAAAGTCGAGAATTGCTCAACATGTCTCGTACCAGCGGGGCAATTCTCGTGTCAGTAGAAATGAAGTCACACTCGAGATAAGCCAAAAAGAGCTGTCAGATCCCTTCAAAATCTGTCATGTTTTGACACATCTCGAAAGTCAGATGAATCTCGATGAGCGCTAAAATTGGGGGCCAGTCCGTGGTCCTTAATCATGACCCCCACGTCGGTGGTGCGACGACGAACATAACAATGTCGAGCAATTCTCGACTTTAAAATACGTGAGTTATCCGCTCGTAATAATATGTCCGAGTCTCATGGTAGTTTTTTGTTAAAAAGTGACTATTTATTTACTCTATACCCGTTTTTATATACATACAATTCATACGTGCGTCATGGCTTTGGCATGCCTTCTTTCATAATAAATTTACACGTCTGTGAAAATAATCGTTAAACAATGGGAGCCTAAGGTTGGGCTCTAACAACCTTCCAAATTAAATTTATCCCTCCTCCGGCCCTAACATGTCAAGCCAGGTTTAGTTTAACCCCTCCCTGTGTCTCTGTCTAAGTAGTGTCATAAGAAAGGGACGCAGATAGAGATTAGCTAAACTTGGCCAGTCATGTTAGGGCCACTGTGACGTCTAACTAGTGTCAAAACATAAGCAAACGCGTGATACCTCGGAGTACGTACAGTCAAGGAATTTAATTCCCTACCCATTTCGTTGAAATGTCGTCTGACATTCGCAATGCATTAAGGTCGATATGTCAAACTAACGTCTTGCTCTATAGCTCTTATGGTGACAGTTTGCTATATGCTATTGAACCTTAGGTGGGTTGGAACTTTAATTCCTTGACTGTACTAGGGATTTGATATCGATAATAAAATTATGATGTCGATGATTATATATCATACTCGTTGGAAATCCTCTACCAGTCTAGACACTATTTACATATCTTTATTACCGACAAACATGGAAAAATTATTGTTCGTATACTATGAAAACCATTTGAAAATAAAAAAATAGAAATTTATATTTTTTATTGTTTTTGTTGAAAAATACAGAGAGAACGAATAATATTTGTTATTATTGTTGAATCCCGTCTCGATCTGGCCAGTAATATCGATATAATTTTTTCTCGCAGATATTTTGCTACATCACTTTAGTATTTGTGCTCCCGAGTTACGTTTGGTGAGCATACGTTTGGTCATAAGCAAGAGACCTTAAACCTGGTCCCCAGTTCTGGCGTTCATCGAGACTCATCTCACACTCGAGACATCTCTATTGTGACTTCATCTCTAGAGATGACAATTGCCTCCGTGGCCAGTCATGTTAGTTCCGAGCCGAATCGCCCCGTCAATTGTTTCGTGCTAAAATACCCCGCACCTAAAACCAGGATGAAAACTGTTGCTATATGTGAGTATTTTTTTCACTAATAATCTTCCATTGCATACTGAAACTAGACATATTACGACTGTGTAACATTTCACCCAATTTTAATATAATGAACGTAAATTAATCTGAACAGAATTTTATAGAGTTATGTTGACATCTGTAGTTTTTATTTCGCATCGATTAATCTTTTTTACACGACTGCCGCCAGACGCGAGGGTTATGTTTATCGAGTGTATGTATGTATACGTGTAATATGTATGTCGGTAAACGCTCAATGAGGTATTGAGATTGGATTCATCCATAGAAAATTTCAAAATGACGTCTTTCAAATACTGAGGTGGAGGATGAAGGCCAAATTTCCTAACGTTTTTTTTTACACTTTTTTCAGTGTTTACCGCGGCAATGGCAGCATTGCTGGGTAAAGTGGCGCACGCGCACCGGGTGACGCCGGCGCTGACGCCGTCTTACTGTGGCATGTGCATGCAATACGCCAGGCCGGTCTGCGCCGACAATGGCGACACTTTTCACAACCATTACTACTTCGACTGCGAGAATGCATACAGGATAGCGAACGGCAAGGAGAGACTTATAAAGAAATGCGGTAGAGCCTGTGAACTTTGCGATAGTGGTAGCCTAGTACACGTAATGGCGTATAATAGGTTTCTACTTTAAGGTGTAAATTAAGGCCGATATACACCAGTCGCGTACACTTCCGCCGACACGCGTCCAACTAGCTTTGTAGAGCACAGCGCACGCGTAAGACGGGGTTCGCGTAAAACGCGGCATTGACTGTCTCTGATTGGTTAATGGCTGCGTTTTTGCGTTTTTATCGCTCGTAAACGCTTATTGTGAATCCAGTCTTACTCAGCTCTACGAAGCGAGTTCCCAGATAGAAGGCGAGCTTGCTGCCAACTTGATTTTTTACCCAACTACGGCAAAGCCAATATGAAGGGTTATGTTTTTATCTTTGACTAGCTGACCCGGCGAACTTCGTACCGCCTAATTATTGGAGGCATATTTAGTAAGTCACAAACACACGACACAATACTTTTTTAATTTTATTTAAATTTGTTGCTTTTAGATTTTTAGGAATATTAAAGAATTATAGTATAGATGCACAGCAAGTAAGTGGTCAACTTTTATATGGGAAAATGGAATTGTCGTCTTACTCTATCTTACTCGCAATTTTTCCTTATTTGCTCACCGTTTAGACCTACCCTGGACTACGACAAACATTTTAAAACCAAAATCAGCTCAATCGGCCCAGCCGTTCTCGAGTTTTAATCAGACTAACGAACAACAATTCATTTTTATTTATATAGATTTTAAATTGCTAGTAAATCTACAACAAATATGACAAAGTAAGATTTGTGACAATATTGCAACAAGCTGTTAATTTAGGGGCGATGTTCTGATGTTTCAAGTTTGCGATGATGTTGCTGATACATCAAACTTGTTGCAAGATAGATTCAAGTTTAAAATTGTTATCTGGGTTGGATTATCTTAATATTAAAGTGGTGTAATAAAGTATATTTTTATTTATTTATTTATATTATGTCTAGATATATCGTTAAGGCTGCGTTCGACTCGTCTAATTAGTAATTTAAATGATATTGAATTTAGCATTGTCAAACCAAGGTCTTATTTCAATTGATATCAATTTATTATTTTTAATTAAAATGTTTGTAAATTAATATGGTGTTTTTTTAACAGTACCTAACATTAAGCCGTATTCACATTTGTCTGTTGTTTGTTTGTATTTGTTCATCGAAACGGTGTCGATTTCATACATTTAATAAGTATATGAGCACCCGGAAGAACTAGATGCATTTTTAATTAATTTCCAAAAGTAACTAAACCGAGTTTTTTTTTTGTAACTTAAAATAGTTTTTCATTTTTTCACATGAATTCGATACAATTCGCGGCAGTAAAATTACAACTGGGTAAAAAAATACATACTTTAGGTATTTTAAGGCTTATTTTCTTGTTAATTTCAATTTGAATTAATTTACAAATAATTTACCTATGTATGTATGTAGTTCAAATCTGAGAAGCCTAATTTGAACTTTGATATGTGTGTTAATCCAATGGCTATGCAATAATAAAACACCATCAACAAAATCGCTTATTTTACAAAAAAATATTTCACGATAGGGTCAATATTTTAATTATAAAAAAAATACTTTCCACAGTTATACCTGCACTTTCTTTCTCATCGGGCAACAGTTATGACTACTTCGACAACCCGCATTTCGCCGAGCCCATAACCATGCACTGTCCAGACGAATGCCCTTTGCTGTACCAGCCTATATGCGCAGGCGGCGACAACTACGCCAACCAATGCGAGCTTGACTGCGAGAACCGACGCCGAAGAGAGATGTTTCTACCAGACCTGTTCCCCTCTTGCCACCAAACCTGCCGGAAATGTCAGATAGATGAAAAAAAGAAGCAGTTAAAAAAAAGGAAAAAATCAAGGCACAATCAGAACAGGCCTTTTAATAAACTGATGCGAAACAAAGATCGACATTATAACTTTATTTTTGAACAGCATTGATAAACATTGAAATAAAACAATTTATACGGTTTGAGCCCTTTACAGGTCCCATGTTCACGGGCAGACTCCAGTCTGCCCGTGAACATGGGACCTGTAAAGGGCTCGAAACGTCGGGAATTAGATTCGTTACAATACACGCGATATAAACCGTATAAATTGTTTTATTTCAATGTCTACAAGTCGCGAAAACATAAGAAAATACTAAGCATTGATAAAATTGTAATATAAGTCTGTAGTTTCATTTTTTAAGGCGTTTATCACAATTTCTAAGCCTAACTTGCGGGTGGTAGGACCTTGTGCAAGGTCCGTCCGGATCGCTACCACCATCTTGCTTGCTAATCCTGCCGCTAAGCAGCATTGCTTGCACTGTTGTGTTCGGGCGTGAAGAGCAAGACAGCCAGTGTAATTACTTGCACAAGAGGTATTCCATCTTAGCCCTCTTGGGTTGGCAACGCATCTGCAATTTCTTAGGTGTTGCGGATGTCTATAGGCGGTGGTGATCACTTACCATCAGGTGACCCACTTGCTTGTTTGCCTTCCTATTTCATAAAAAAAAAACTGGGACAAAAAATGTCGCTCAAATCTAACGGAAGCGATTCGTCTCCGATCAAGCTCAACCCCGTTTTCCGCCCTGATTTTTGCAATCCACCACCTTGCCTAATCAAGATGAGCGGGTCGATTCTTGCATTCGAACGCTCGTCATTGGCCAGCCGCGGGTTTATCAAATACGCGAGCGTATATTTTAGCCGGCATCGATTGGAGCGCGGCTGGCCAGTTTCGAGCGCTCGAAAGTAAGAAATTACTCCACAGTTCAGTTGTTGTGTTCTGAAGAGGTGACAAAGAGAGAGAGTTGCATTCATATTTACATTATATTATTTATCTACACATATATCATAAATGTTCTATAATGCGCTCAGAAACCGTAGGCAATGACCAGCATTATAACAACCAATATTATTATGAGAATTTTTCTAATTTGTTTCTATATTTGTTCAAATTCATTTTTTATTAGATTATTTTAATGTGTACAGTCTTTAGATATTTAATAGGTCCCTAGCACTAGTAGCTAGTAGCAATGCAGGTCATTGCCCTATGGCTTCTGAACCCATCATAGAGTACTTATGATATGTGTGTAGATAAAGTAATGTATGCAACTGTACGTAATTAGGTCTTAAAACACTCTATTATGAAACTCGCTTCGTATAACTATAGCCAAGTAACGTTTTTTGTAACTGTTATGTTCCGGAACACAACAGTGCAAGCACTAGGCTTAGCAGCTGGGTTAGCCAGCAAGATGGCGGTAGCGATCCGACCGGACCTTGCATAAGGTCCTACCACCTGCAATCTGGTGGTGCGTCATCAAGGATCAGGGGTTCTCTAGGAGTTAGGAGTAGCTACTACTTTAAATCAGGTGACTTCACGCGCTTGTATGTTAAATTGAATGCCTTATTGCCTTCATACCGTTCGGTCCAATTTACGGTAATCAATTTATCACGCATGCTGTAATCGTAGATAAATAAATCGATGCGTAAAATTAAAACTATGCGGACACTATATAAACAAAAGGCTATCGACGGATTCAATCAATTCCATTAGGATGAAAACTGCTGGATTATGTGAGTATTTTATTTTCAATTTACTAACCAAAGACTTTTAATCTGGTGATTTTAATTTAGATAAAACATACATCGTTACAATAACAAACTTATATGTAATTTAAAAAATATCAAAACCCCGTATTTCCCCCGCTCGAGGCAGCTTGCCTAAAATGCTTGCGGCATTACCTCGCTGCACGGCTAGGCTCAGCCTTTGGGCGAAAACAGACTCGGCCTTCGGGTCACCAGAGATGCCGACCAGTTTGACCGAAACCTGCACAAAGTTTTTGGTGTCGGGTGACCATGGCCCCAAAGTTTTTACTGCAAGTGCCGCAAATATGTAATCGTTCGTTAAAAACGCCTACTTGCGGCACTTGATTGTCTGGGCGTGGTCGGCGGCGGTCCCTAGCTTAGAAGCAGAGCCTTGGACGTGGGACGGAGCCGGCATGTCTGTGCAAGTAACGTCCCACACCAAGGGCCTACCCAAGGACTAAGGCTCTAACGGGTCGGGCCTTTTTTCGTCAGGGGCCGACATGCCTGTGGGGTCTAGGGTCGCTGGGATGGAAACATTTCCAAGAGCCCGGTGGACCAGGTCATTGAGTGACGCTTGCCTAATTGCACGGCCAGCACAAGGCGTGCAGAATAGGAACTGCGTCCTACTTTTGCTGATTTCACATGGGGGCAGAACAGTGAGGCAGTACAGCACAGTACAGTACAAGACAGAACAGTACTGTTTTTTTTTATGAAATAGGAAGGCAAACAAGCAAGTGGGTCACCTGTGGCCCGTTTCACTAAGCTACAAGTTACAATTTTACAAGTCTAAACCGGCAACATTGGTCATTATGCCCATTGCCATTGGTCATTATTGACCAATGTTGCCGGTTTAGATTTGTAAAATTGTAACTTGTAGCTTAGTGAAATGGGCCACTGATGGTAAGTGATCACCACCGTCTATAAACACCCGCAACGCCAAAGAGATTGCAGATGCGTTGCCAACCCAGAGGGCTAAATGGAATACCTCTTGTGCCAGCAATTGCACCGGCTGTCTTGCTCTCCACGCCGGAACACAACAGTGCAAGCACTGCTGCTTAGCGGCAGGATTAGGGAGCACGATGGTGGTAGCGATCCGGACGGACCTAACACAAGGTCCTACCACCCGCTAACTGTTCTGCGCGTTCAGAAAAACAGCGCTGTTATTTTTATCTTAGCGCATCAGAGTCTGACTCGACGTCGAGGCATCCACCTGTCTCGCTCACTCGAGCAAGCGTCCATATTTGAAAATGAAGATCCGCAATTATTTTACACTTTCATGATATTTGGTTTAAGGTGTCATCTAGCCACTTATTTTTTTAATAGGATCCTTCTTATTTAAAAAACCAAGCAAGCAGATGCGTGACCAACCCAGATGGCCAAGGTGTAATACCGCTTGTGCCAGTAATTTCTAAACTGCAGCTTAGCGGTTGAATTAGCGAGCAAGATGGTGGTAGCGATCTGGATGGATCTTGCACAAGGTTCCACCGCCCGCAAAATTGTTATGATACCTATGACCAAACTGATTACTCGTTTTTATTTTAACTTTTTTCCAGTACTGAGCATTGCGGTCGCAGCGGTGCACGTGCTGCTGGTAGCGGCGCAGACGCACTTTATGTGTAACATGGAGTGCCTGAACTCACCATTAACTGCCTATCCAGTGTGTCTTGTAAACGGACACACGATATCTGCGTGTAAATTCAATTGCGAAAACGAAATTCGGAAGGCAAAAGGACAGGAACAGCTCAAGTTAAAATGCAATAAAGCTTGTGGCGACTGCGATAGTAATATAGTTTACGCTACGCCACCGTGGCCGTGGCACCCATTGGTTAATTGATTCCATTACTTATTTAGGGATCCCAACTGCAGATCTGGAAAAAATCATGGGATCACATCCGAGCTATCTTCTCTTCTATCGTTATCTTTAGACACTTTTTTGACAGAATTTTTAAGTACAATACATTCTTATTTAGTATTCGCTAGGAAATTTGCACCCGTGGGAAGTCGGGACGGGTCGCCAGTCGCATTAAAAGCCATGTTTTTAAAGTATATTGTTCTTAAGGGTAAAAAAATTGTCGTTGCAATCCTGTTTATTGTTTCATTTAAATTAAGATTATTGTTAACCTGTAATAAATGTATTTGGATCTGCTACATTTTTTTATTAATTTCAAGTTTATTCTCTATACTTATACAAAACGCAGTGGCCCTAAGGGGCGGTTTGCATTATAGCAAGTTCGCGCATTACATTGAGTGCTACGGAGGTATGACGTGGTCAACCGATCGAACGAGGCAACCAATGTAACTTGCGTGCAAGCACTTGCTCATGTGCTTCGCCCTTAACAAGATTTTTTTATGAAATAGGAAGGCAAACAAGCAAGTGGGTCACCTGATGGTAAATGTACACCACCGCCTATAGACACCCTCAACATCGAAGAGATTGCAGATGCGTTGCCAACCCAGAGGGCTAAGATGGAATACCTCTTGTGCCAGTAATTACACCGGCTGTCTTGCTCTCCACGCCGGAACACAACAGTGCAAGCACTGCTGCTTAGCGGCAGGATTAGCGAGCAAGATGGTGGTAGCGATCTGGACGGACCTTGCACAAGGTCCTACCACCCGCAAATATTGCTCAAGTTGAATTTATCTCTGTTTCTTTTATCTTTACAACGCTATATTTATTAGTAATTATTATTATAAAATGAGGTTTTTTAAAAACAACATAGCATGAAGAACTTAACCTAAAAAATACAAAAACTTAATTATATGTATGTAAGTACATATGTGTCCCAAATCTGTCCCCTGCAGTAATGTGTCCACAAGTCTGGCTGCATTCCCACGTTGGATTGCAGTGCCAATGCGTTGACCAAGAAATGCACCTGCCCTTTGTGCATCCCTTACTCAATACACCTGGTAGCTAAGATGGGACTATACGACAACGATGATTGTAGAATGTGTGGAGAGGAGGCTGAAACAATGGAACACATTATATGTGATTGTGAGGCCCTCGCCAGAACAAGAATGAAACTTCTCGGCAACGGATACCCCGAACCAGGAGAATTCAAGGCACTATCGCTAAACCACATCATCCACTTTATGGAGGAAGTGGAAAAAGCGATGGACTAAGTGCGAAGGAGGGGTAAATACACGAAAGATCCCGCTGGGTCTAAGTGTATCCGAAAGGACCCCGCATAGATAAGATAAGATAAGATACTCAATACTAAGTTAGACAGAGTGGCATTGTGGGAGACATTAAGAGGAGTGTGAACCCAGCCTCAAAAAGCGCTCTCGCTCAAATTCTAAACCTTAACCTATGGCTGATTTTTTAGTATGTTGTCATTATGCCTAAGAACTAGGTTTCTATGCAATGATATTATAATGCATGAATGTACAGTTTCATACTAAATGACAGCAGAAAAACGGCACGACATAAGAATACAGGTTGACGCCAATGTTACAAATGCGAATTATTAGTTTACCATTTATAGTCATTGGATTTACAACTTTAAGTCTAACTGCGTAAAATAATAATTTATTGAGTTTCGTTGCAAATAGGTTTTTAAAAAAAATAATAGTATTGACAGCAGCGCCGTCGGTCCGACAGACTGTAAGCGCGAGCGATTATCGATTTAGTCTTCTTCTTAGCCTCCTTTGATACGCCATTTTTTAAACACTGACTAGAAGTCCATATTACTTATAGGTCAGTGTTTCTATGTTTTGATTTTTTAAATATTTTTCATAGATGACATGACAATATTTGTATTTTACGAATTTCATACAAAACAAAAAAGAGTCAATATTTTTGAAACTGTTGAGAATATTTGAAAAATCAAAACATACAAACCTAGTTCTAGGACATACTGACAACATACAAAAAAATCATGGCTATAGGTTAAGGTTTAGAGGGTGGTAAAAGTTATCGCCGTTTGTATGGAGAGCGCTGCGTTCATACTTCTCTTAAACCTTTTTCATATTTATCTAAATATATATACCACAAATCAAAATTGTTAAAAGCTATTTATAAGTAGGTATATTATATATACAGCATGATCCCAACTCGACTGATTTTGAAGTCAAGAAAAATTTACTCATATTTTGTAACATTTATAACGATAACGAGCTAGCTATTCATAATTATTAAATTTAGGCGTTACTGTAGCTAAAGCTGTTCAGACTAATTTACATTTAGCAATTGTTCACATATCAAAATAAATCGATGCGTAAAATTAAAACTCGAGACAGTTAAGCAAGAGTTCTGTTGATGCGATTAGGTTGAAAACTGTGGCAGTATGGGAGTATTTTAGTATTTTAGCTTTAACTTGCTAACCTTGAATGAAAAGTTTTAAAGTCTTGGAATATTATAATTTTATTATTATTGTATTTGTATAAAAAATAGTTTTCCCTCCATGCTCTCATTCCCTTACAAAATGGAATGGTTGCTTGTGAATAAAATAGACCGAAAGAAATAAATCGAAAAGCGTCCAATAAACAGTGGAACTAAACAATCATAGACGGAAATCTAACAGAGATTTGCTTCAAAAGAAGTGTATTTGAAGTAAATCACCGCACGGCTCGATGCTTTCGAATATTTGAGCAAAATGCAAATAAACTACGTTCACCAAATCGTAAATCAAGGCACTTTGAACGCAGCTCCCTTGCCTTTGAGATTCCGATAAAACCCCTAGGTAGTTTAAAAAAAGTCTGCTTTAAATATTTGCAGTCCAAATAAAAAGGTTTCCATTATACTGACAGTCTTCACCCATAATCTTCCCATCAATTGATTAGCCTGTATACAACTCTATGTTAAAGATATAACTTTAAAAAAAAAACTGGAACAAATTTGTTCAAGTTTTTTGATATGGACCTCCGCAAAGTAACGCCTGAATCTATTAATTATATAACTTTTTTAAATTAAAAAAACGACCCTATTGTGCATAATTTCTATTTGTATAACTTTAAATTGTAATCTAATAGTATTATAAGTTAATTATTTATTGTATGGTTTCTGTATTTTTAAAATGAAATGAAATGAAAATGAAAATGAAATGAAATGTAGTAAGTGTATCCCGTGTTTGATATATAAAAACAAAGTTTCATACATTTAGACTTCAATAAGTCATGCAAAATTTTAGTACATGCATACAAAATAGGCAATTCAACTCTTATTATTAAGCATTTATCAACTAATGTGTATTTTCAATGTCATATCAAATAAAATAGCTAAACCAATAATTTATCATGAAAATAATGTACAGCAATTTAAATACTTACTTAGTCAACAATTCAGTATAAAATCATGTTATTCGCTTATCATGTCAACCAAACAGAAACAAAAAAATATACTACCCTTACAAACTAGAACAATAATGTCACTCATATCAAAGAGCTAAAATAAATTCAATTAAACATGGCCAAATAAAGTCAAACATTGAACGTGCATTGTTTAGATATGAGTCTTGTTGCTTGAAATTGTGTTAAAAAGTATTTTCATGTGAAATTAGATTAAATTTTGTCCTTTGCTTTCTTTAGATAAATTCGTATGCACCGACAACGGGCATAGGAACAAGTGCGCACTTATCTAAAACGATTCCGTGAGAGCCTCGCTTTGAGCATCCCCTTTGTTTCATCTCAAATCAGTGGCATTTCGTCAGCGCCGTGCCATATTCGGCACGTTCGTGCCAATTGACTGGTAATGTTTTTTTCCACAAAAAAATCAAATTCCATCGTCACCACTTCGATGAATGACGATCTAACAGTACGTTTCCTCTGGCACTTTTTGCTTATTTCGAAATTGTGAAAACGAAATATAATCAGCGACCCTAAAGTAGTAGTTTTAATTAGCTGGAGTAGATTGACAGATGTCAATGTGAATATTTCGTATTTAAAGCATTAGTTCATAAAAGTATACGTGAGAATATATACAACTGGTGATATTAGGGTAACTTTTATACATGAAAAGTACTGTACTTCAACTATAATGGAGTAATCGCATCCGACGTCCGCCAGCAAACGTCAGTCTACTCCAGCTAATTAAAAATACGACTTTAGATGACCATCCTGGTTTTACTTATCCCGGGGTTTGTCTAACTTGTGTCATATCATAAGAAAGGAACGCACACAGAGATAAAGTAAACCTGGGCGGCCATATTGACCTTCACCTTTAAATGTCCCACAACTGTTCAATGCCTTTACTCACTCTCGATGTTTAAAATAATTTTATGTTGCGCATAAAAAGGTTAAAAGGAAAAGATCGCTTTTTTTCATACTTGAGGGAAAACAAAATCGAAGAAAATTACTGGTTTATGCTTTAAAATATTTATTTCTTAAAAAATTTTCAATCGTTTACAGATAAATTATTTTTTTCTTAATAGTTACTAAATAAAAAGCAAAACATGAAAATACAAATGACTGCAGTCGTTTGTATTGTTGGCGTAGCGAGTTGGATGGTAGCACACGGCGGGTTAGGGTGCGTTTCCACTAACGCAAAATTGGACAGAGTCAGGGGGTTCCACTCCGTACTGTAGGTACGCTCGACCGGCTTGCCTATGGCATAGGCAAATTGCAGTAGGCTGTTGGCTTGCCGCGCGCCCGCTCGCTCGCCCCCGCCGTGTCAATGTAATTGAAAACGAATGCCGCGCAACCCTAGCGTGTCGCCGGGAGTAACGAGGGGAAGGCGAGCGCGGGAGGCGCGTTCCTTTTGACTCGCGCCGCCTGGCGCATGGTGTATGAAGTAATACGAACTTTTTGTGCGTGTGAATAAAGTTGGAATTTGTTTAATCGCGGTCGTAAAGAGAAGTTTCTGTATGTTATTTATTCTGTGACAGAGTGGAGAGGAGCTACTGCTCCAGATTTAGACTTCGACTCGCTTTAGATCGCCGCGATTTTAGACTCGCCTTAACTGCTGTTGAGTTCAGCAACGTTACTCATTACTATTTTAAAATAATTGTAATTAATTAAATACAACTTATGAATGTGCAGTTAATTTTTTCAAAGTGGCGTCGGGGCCACAACAAGGGTGTTCCCTTTTAGTTTCTTCTGCAAAGTTTGGAAAGCTGGAGCCGAGCATTCGGGGTCGTCGCAGGCTGTCTCACAAACGATGCGAACCTTGTCCTGGTTAAGGGCGACGCGGATGAGATTTCTGCACCAAAAGCTGCAAGAGTTGCCGTAGGTTTTGCCGTCAGAGCCGCAGACGGGGTTGTAGTCTAGAGTGCAAAGGCAAAACTGCGCAGACGCAAACAGCGGAACCATGATGGCGCAGGTTAACACTGGAATCGACAAATCGTGATTTTATGGCCGGTTCTTTTAATAATAGTTCTCAGGTTTTCAGTTTTTTGTACGAGAAATAAAATATATTGTAGCGACCACGCAGCGGTCCACGCAGCGCTTGCGTACTCTCATCTAGTTTTATTAACATTTTTTTTGCTTGAATCAATGAATTTTAATTTTAATCACTATTTTCTATTACAAGCACTAAGTTAGCCCTAAAATATTGAGTTCACAGAAATAAAATGAACAGTAAAAGTAAACAGTAATTTTATTATTTTTCATCTGTCTTAAATACAGGTGTCTCGACGCGCAATACGACTTCGTGGCCTTTGGCGTCGAGACACTTGGGCCCTGGGGAAGCGGTGCACACGGGCTCTACAAAGAGCTCAGCAAGCGTTTAAGGGAGGCGACAGGTGACCCCCGCGCAGGCGGCTTTCTCGCACAAAGGATAAGTTTAGCTATCCAGCGCGGGAACGCCGCTTGTATTATGGGCAGCATACCGCGGGGGCCTCATCTTTATAATTTGTAATTAGTTCATATTTTATTTTAGTTCTTAGGTTTTAAGTTTATGTAGTGTTTTTTGTTAATGTTTACATTCCCTGAAATTAAGTGTCTATGTTTACTTTTTTAGATTTAGCGTCTGTCGCGACATAAGATAATATTATTACATCCTTTTTTCTAGGCAATTAGCCTGTGTGAAAGGGACATGCAATGAGTATTGATTAATTGGTATATTGTTTTATAATCAATCCCAATTCGTAAAATTTAAAAGTTTTTTGAGATTATAATACTTACAAAACGCAGTTGTTTTCATCGTGTATGAAGTGATATGCGCGGAAAGTATGCTAAATTAGAACTGCATTGATATCAATTTAACTCGATTTGTCATGCGCATACGGCTGTCGTGATTTAATCGAATATCACATGATTATTAATTATTTATCCCTGTGCGGTTGATGAGGAGTTATAACTCGTTGCCATCGGCATTTGAATATAATCAACTTAGCAGGGAAGTCAAGGACGCTCTTGTATGTACCCAGACTAAGGCTGCGTTTTCACCAAAGATGTGCGAGGATGGGTAGCGAGGGATGTGTTTGTAAAGAACCAATGAGACGTTTCCACCAGAGCTGTGCTGACCGAGGCGAGGCAAATGAAGCGATTCTATTGGTTCTTACAAACAAATCCCTCGCTACGCATCCTCGCACATCTCTGGTGGAAAAGCAGCCTAAAAGGATACCTTATACTATGTACCTTATACTATGTTAAAGAAATAAATTGCTAAAAATTGATTGATTGTATACATTTATTAATTTAGGAATTAATGACGTGTCCTTGTCTATCTACACTAATATAATTAAGAGGTAAACTTTGTTTGTTTGTTGGTATGTACCTACTTAGTAATAAATAGGAAATGTGACCAAGTAGGTATGTGGTTAGCGTGGACCCTGGTTGCTTTAAATAAGCATGCCTTTTCAAACCAAGTCCCCAAAGACAGGATGCTTCTAAGCATACTGATAGGCATGCATGAAAAAATTCATGCGTATCTCGATCTTTATTGTCATTAATTTAATTGATATTTTCCATGAGACCGAAAATGATTAAATATGTATAAAAACGTATGTATTTACAAAAACATGCATATCACTTATATAATCTTATTTCAAATCTTTTAGTTTATTTCCAAGCTCAGTTATTACGGCATGAAGTTTTCAAGATATCTTCAGACTGAATGGTTTGCATGCGGGGCAGCGATGGTAAATTGGTATCGCTTTGGATTCTGAATTGAAAATGCACGTACAATTGGACCGCTTTTGTTAGAATGAACTAAACGAGAAGGCACTATTTAGTTGAAAATTTATACGTTAAGCTATGTTTTATGTATTAAATGAATATTATTTTTATGTTATATTTAATTAAGTATGAGCTTTGATCTAGGTTTCACCCGCGTGATATTTTTAATTCATTTTACGGGATTCAAAGTATTTTATGTGTTATCCAGACACAGCTATATGTCTGTCAAATTTCATCTAGTCGTTAATGCGTGATTGAGAAACTAACATCCAAACATCCCAATATTCAAATATCCTTACTTTTGCATTTATAATATTATCAGGATTAGTAGGATCACAAAAACGTGTCAATTTTTTCATAAAAAAACGATTTCTTGGTAGTTTTTTGTAACGAGAAAAACCAAAAGAAACGCTTTCCAATTTACGTTACTTTTCTTTTACAATAACTCCTAATTTCCTAAAAATCCTCTCAAACCGAGGGGAGACTGGGGATAAACTGGCAAACGATAACTCGAATATGGAGGCTAGACGTCTCCAATTTACTTTATTGCCGCTTATGCCGCTGTGCCGTTTCTCCCGCGGCCACTCGTAAACTGGCAATCTTCTTGGAGGCATCTAGTTATTGTTGATCTTTGTTTTCAAATGGGACTTCGTACAGATTTCGCTTTTTTTCACGTTGAACCATATGAGTTTGTAGGTTTTTCTTTTACATAACTTTACACTGAGATCCTGTTATTTGACCGCAGTTATATAAATAATACTTAATCGTTAATTCTCTTAGCGCAGTGTTTCTTAACCTTTTTTGTCCACAGACCCCTTATAGGAAATCAAGCACAATTTTATGGACCTTCTTAATAAAAAAGCAGCAATAAATTTCGTACCTTTTAATTTAGTGCTACAAATTACAAAAAAATATGCGTGCGTAGCGATTATACAAGACTTTTGGTGGCATTTACTTATGATTGTTAAATGGTCCAAGGATAAGACTGCGGACCCCCATACATATGCTCGCGGACCCCCAGGGGTCCGTGGACTACAGGCTAAGAAACACTGTCCTAGCGCTTTTTCTCGATTCATAATTTTGGGGTACGCTTTGACCATGAAGCCAGATTTGGTAGTTCGGGTTATTAGAGCGACTGCCATTCCGTAACCCTTGTTGTATGGTTACACATTCATTTACATAAACGTGTAGGTTTCCTCGCGATGTTTCCCTCAACGTAAGAAAAGCGTTGGGCACTACAATGTTAAATAATGTAAAGTGACACAGACGCCGATACGTAGTTTGAATAGTCACGTGGCCATAATTTTGACTACAGAAGAAGGCGTCGTAAAGTGACGTTAACTGCTACATAAAAGGTTTGTTTACTATATAGATAATGTGTAGTGCCACAATATATACTTGTAAGTTCATCAATATGTAAACTGGAAAAATTGGCAGAACATGAGAAAAAAAATGGTTGGAACTACCACGTAGCTGTCACTTTAGTCAAGTATACTTAGTTATAATTTTTTATCTAATCTAATTCAAATGTTCAAGCGTGAAGATCACTTTGATTTAGTAAGAAATACTTAAAAGAAGTATAAAAGATTTTCTATGAATTGTAAATGTTAACCTTCGACCTTGTAAATTTTACAAGCAACAATTTCCAAGATGTCAAGCATCTCAACTCACCAAATTAAGACACATAAAAAACAAAGGGCCTTTTCTTTACGGTTATGACATCTAATCCTCAGCTAGTTTGAGGAAAATGATTTTTATCCGGCCCGTGACCCGGCCGGGTAAATATAAATCGGGGTATAAACCGGATAACACCTCCCTAATAAACCCGCTATTGGCAGGGTGACCTCGCGCTCCCCAATTTTGTTTAGTGCGACACTTTGAGATCGCGTCGAGAATAACATCATATTGATATTAATAAGGTTACATACAGTACGATTATTTAGTCATAGTCAATATTAAGTATACTAGAGTTGTACCGTCAAGGAATTAAATTTCCAACCCACCTAAGGTTCAATAGCATATAGCAAACTGTCACCATAAGAGCTATAGAGCAAGACGTTAGTTTGACATATCGACCTTAATGCATTGCGAATGTCAGACGACATTTTAACGAAATGGGTAGGGAATTAAATTCCTTGACTGTACAGGTCTTTATGATAGGTACATTTGTTTCATATGGACCCTGGTAGAGGTGGTTTATGGTGCAATTTCCAAAAAATATTTCTTAGTACTCATTAACTTCCCCGGGCAAACACATTTTCCGAATTTCATGTTTCTATTATCAGCAATTTAGACTAAGCGCGGGCGTTGTCTTTTTTCCTTTTTTTTAACGTTTTTCTCCGAAATTAAAAGTTTCAATTAATATTCTCCTTCAATTGTTTTCAGTCTGTATTCATTTTTTAAAAAACAAAGTAGTAGCTAAACCGCCTAGCCTCAGTAAGTGTGAAAATAGCGGAAAAGAAGCGCTACGGGGCAAGTTTTAATTAAATGCCAACAACTTGTTAATTCCAGAGTTCAAAAACAATTCGACATCTTGTTAAGGTCAAGTAGAATCGACACAACAAACTAGCCTATAAATTTCCTATGGCTGCATTGCATCAAGCGTTATTGAGAGATTTTAATCGACTTAAGAAAGAAAGAAATACTTTTTTATTTGCTGAGAATAATTAGAATAAGTTGGTTGAAAGATGAAGGTTCCCATTTCGAATTTGTTATATACCTTTTCCACAATTGTATACTGATTTTAATGATTGTTTTCTATTGGGAGAGGTTATATCTCAAAGGTGGACTATTTATTTCGATAACATTTGATAATGGGAAAACCAACGGAACTCAATTTATAAGGATCGTAAAATTTCTAACTTAACTTTAGACATTTAGTTTCATTAGCAAATAAAGTTAAAAATCCTCGCTCGCTTTAGGCGGATTTTGGAGAAAAACTTTAATTTTAAAATGTTCTTACAGGAACGACAAAAATTTCAGAGTAAAAGAGTCTTTCACAAAACAATCTTCATCTTAAATTAAAAAAATAACAGCAATTCATTGTGTTATTGCAGTTTGTTTTCAGAGATACAAAGCAACAGAGTGGGAACCTGTTTTCCAGCATATTAATTAAAATTTATACCGGACTCTTGGCAGACGTGAAACAATGGTTTTTCTAACCAGTAGTGTTGCCTTGACTCAAGTGTGTATAACATCAAAGTTCTTTTTCGGTTTGTGGTTTTAAAAGCAAACTATAATCTGAAATTAAAAATAGGGCACACTTGTCTTTTGTCAGTAGAACAAAAATATAAAAATATGCATGTGAAATAAACTTTTGTGACCGAAATTTCTTTCGAAATTTTTATTTTTAAATGTTTAACATTCAAATTATTAAATCAAAATGCTATGCCATGACAACACAAAGAAAAATTAGGGTAATGGCAGGACTCGAACCTGCAACATCATTCCGTGCCTTGCGTTTGCCAGTTTCGCCACATTACACACATTATACACAGTAGCGGTTTAATAGCATAGCATTTTAATATACGGATGTGCCAAAGCACATTTATGTAGTAGTGGTTTATTAATAGTCTACACATCAATTAAATAGAACGCTACTTTCAAAACGTGCGTACTTACACATATTTATTTTTGTATTTTAATTTTAGAGAGAAAAGCAAAGTGTGCTCACTGACTCACGGACTCACTCATTTGAGTAGTTTATAAGGAGCCCGCGATCAACAGGCCGCCAACTTGATTGGTAGTCCAGAGCAGAAATTGTTTCTTGCGGTATTGTATTCAGAAGATACATTCGCTTTAATCCACAATTTTTATTGATTATTAACAATTAACTCGCATTATTTTTCTGCTTAAATAAAGTAAAATCTGTGAGTTTATTTCTGTCACATTGAAAATCTTTAAAATACATTACTAGCGATTCCCCCGTATTTGTACAAATACAATTAAAATTTAATGTACATAACAACTTTTCGCAAAAATCTTTACGTGACTAAAAACTGCATCAAATTCCGTTGCACCATATATGAAGAGATATCTCTTCGTAGTAGATCATATAAGAATAGACTCATGATGCACAGCAACGAGCTAGCACAAGCATTGGCTACATGCAGCAACGGCGAGCGGCGTCTGAAGAGACGTAAAATATTAGATGCAGCAACCGACTGAGCTCTAAGTTTTTAACCATGATTAATGAGGAAGAAAGCTGTTGATGGACTGCTTGTTCCAAACGCCACATCTCACTAAACAGATCTGCTCATGGTTTATAGACTGATCGCAGATTACAAACACAAAGGAATAAAAAAAAATCCATTGCGTGGTTTAGAACGAGTCGATGCTAAGATACGATGAGGACACACAGCAACGGATAGAGACTTTGGTTTTAAACTGTGTAAAGATAAAGATAAAGAAATTAAAGATGCATAATTGTGTTCAGTTAATTGATCAACTTGCGTTAACTTTTCAGCTTATAACGTGTATTTATGACCTTGGTTTAGTGAGCTGAATAACCCGGTTGACTGGTTCTAACAATACAACAACTTTACGGTAAATACCAAAAATCTATTGGGCTATTTAACGATACATATCAGTGACGTCTGCTCGAGTTACAACTTTTGCTACTCATGTCAAGTTCAAGATGTTATCGTGCGAGTGGCACGGGGATCATTCGCAGGATTTTAATAATAGTCTTTTAAAAGGCCTATAGGTATAAGGGGGAGCAAAAGGTAGGATAAGAATATTTTCTAACTCCAGCAATCAGCTTGTTGTAGCTAGGCAAATGCTCTGGCGTGTTAAGCGCTATCATTGTCGGTAACAATTGCTACCAGAATTTTGAAGACCGGGATGACAGTTACCATTCACATCTGAAATAAGGCGAAACTTTTCGGGATCAAACTTGGTTTGGCTGCACAAATTGTTGACACCAGCTACCATCCTTACAATTCTATCACCAAGTTGTTGCGGTTTAAACGTCCAATATACGCCTGACTACACAGTGAAATTAAAAAAAATCTCAACCATCTGTTTTCCGTTATACTAGGCAAAAAATTATACTTTATTACCGGTTCGTTTTAATGTGGCTTCGTATTTCTGGAATAATCTGCTTTGAATAGTTTCTGGGGCAGCGAAGTTATTTTAATAAATATTTAACCAACTGTTCGATTGAACCCCTATTTCCCCTTTAAGCATGTAACTTAGTTAACAGTAATCTTGGCTAGTTCATAGTATCCTGTCGCTTTAATTGGACTCGTAAAACAAAAAAAAATGAAGTTATTCGTTTTTATTTACGCAGTTTATTTTATAATCGTTAGTGCGAATTGTGGACTTGTTAAAGATTTTTTTGGAAATGTACATCAAGAAGTACATTCGATACTTGACAAAACTGCAAATGCTATTGGAACAGTTACACACAAGGTTCACGAACCATTTGGTGTGTTTCTCCATAGAAATGAAGGTAAAGGCAGACCTGGATCAGATACCGTCCCAACAGAGACGTTGCCTACGTCAATTCCAGAAACACATTCTCTTACAGACCAAAAAGTAAATGGTGAAACAAATAAAGAAGATCAAATTAAAAATATTCCGAACAGTATGAAGACTGACAGCCAAATTAACGTTTCAAATGATAATAACCTTGAACAATCCACTACTTCAATAGTCGATCAGGCTTCTGTAAAAAACGTTCAAAACCCGTCAAAGGAAATAAGCTCTAACAAAGAAGATCCGATGAAAACAGATGTCGAAACCATCGCAAAACCAGAAAAAGCTACCTATGAGAACAGGGATACGCCTACTACCGAATATATTTCAGGCAATGATGACATGAAACTTGAAAATATTTTACCAACAGTTTTGCACAATGACACTCATTTTAAAAATATCGATCTTTATTCTATAAATGCTGTAAGGGGGAGTTTCTCGAACACTCATAATAATAATATCAAAGTTTTATCAGACAGTGATGAAAAAAATACTAGCATGGCAATTACGGAAAAAACTAATGAAGAAAACTCAATTAAACCTGATGAGAGGGAGCAAAACTTGATTTTAGACCAAATGGTGTTTCCCGACGACAAGAATAACTTTAAAAAGCAAATAAAAGATTGCCCTAAGGGTTCAGTAAAAGCAGCAGATGGAAATTGCTTTCAACCAACAGAAATCAATTTCAGAAAGAAAACTAGTAAAGGAGTGTCCAGTGTTTTCGAAGCCGGCTGCCCAAAGGGTTATGCAAGGGCTCTGGATGGGAGTTGCCAACCTAATGTGGAATGGGGGGCCTAAAAAATATTGCGTTGAGGGATTGCGATGTTATTAATATGTTTATGTGAAACTTGTTGACGTCAATACCAGCTTTGAGTTTTGATAAGAGTGTACTCTAAGGATATATTCTGTAGTAATGTAACGTAGTGAAATATTTGTTTAGTTATTATTTGTAACATAGGTGGATAAGATTCGGGATGCAATAACTTTAAAAGGAAACAAACGTGATTTTTAAAAAGGTGGTTTCATGTTTCTTAAAGTAAGAACAAGATCATCACATTACAAATTAAGTTAATTGGTGTTTAAATAATTTATTTAACTAACTACTTAGATGTCACTAGCAGCTACAATAATCTTTGACATTAATAGTATTATGCAAAGATCTAGAAAGTGTGGGCAGGTCACAGGTCAACAAAGAAACTAAATTTTTAAGTTACACATAAAGCTTAAAAATTCTAAAGTAAGATACATCAATTTATCCCATACCACTTGGCATTAATTTGATATCAATTCTCAATCTCTAAGAGCCAGTCAGACCTAAAGGGTTCTAACTATTAAGCATTTCTTCTACAAATGTATTGAATGATTACTTTGAAGTAAAGAGTCTTTAGCTTAGTGCCAGAACGTTGGTTCGCATAAGGCTAAAGAGAAGGGGTTATTTGTGTTCAGCACCACATGATATGTCAGGACGGGTCTAATTTAAAAACTCTACCATTTTAATGTCGAAGTTGAAACGGAAGTTAAGTTGCTAATTTAAATTCGATTAAATGTAGTACGGTATATTAAAAAGTACATAGTGCTGATGATATAATGAGTCAGTCAGTCAGTCACTTTACTATATCAATCGGAACATTGCCTTCTGAATTAAATAACAACTGATATTATAATTCTTGTGCAAAAGGTTATCGTTAGCTTGGCAATGATAACTCAGGCGTCAAATAAATAATAGTTGTTTGACTCCCGTCCCCGCGAAAGGCAGAAGTTTTCTTTTATTCAGTGATAGTCATTCTATAAACTTTATAATAATGAAATCATGTATTATTATCTATTCTATTCTTATTTTAAGTTTAAACAGTGAATGTCAGTTACTTGAAGACGTGCTCGAATCAATTGATGATGAGTTGTATAAAATTAATGAAAATATATATAGAATCAGAGGAATTCTACGAAACGTTATTGAAAAGAATGTATATACTACTGAAAAACAACTGCAAGTGCAAGCTTCCAATAGAAATGAGAATAGTAATATTGATCCAAGTTCAAATGGGCAAGTTTCAAGACCAAATAAAGATAATCAGCAGAGATTAGCTTCACATCAAGTGGTCTTTGAAGATAATAGTGATAGATTCTCTTCTTTACTGAAAAAAAATGTAATGGATTGCCCAGATGGTCGGGTCAAATCTGCAAAAGGTGTTTGCCGTGAGCCGGAGAGTTTGAAGGAGGTCAACGAAACACCAAAAGTGACCGGATTTCTTGAAGCAGGTTGCCCCATGGGATACATAAGAGGTTGGGGTACAAAATGCGTGCCAATTACAACATAATATTACAAAGAATGATTGTTTTATTTTTTCTACATAGAATATTTACGAGTACATAATTTCGAATATAAGATACAAAAAAAATACTTAGTAACGTGAAATTAAGCTAATCTTAGAACAAAACTGAACTAAAATTGAATCTGTAACAATAAGTGGTACCAATCAATATAACAATAAAAAATATCAGTTAACTTATAAAGTAAAATTTCACGCACAGTATGTACTTTTTAACAAACTACCAGATTGCGTTTTAGAAAGAAAAATCTCCAAGAATACAATTTGGTGTAAGAAAGAGGGGAGGAAGATATTGTCAGTTAATGTCTTTTCGATTGGATACTGCGCGGGCGCTCGAATTAATCGCGGATCGTCCATTAATCACGTAGGGTTAAAAAGAACCCTCACGTGATTAATAAGAGTGGAGGAGGTTCGGCAAAAATCAACAAATATCACAAGGGGGGGGGGGGATAGTGAGATATCACGTGTATTTATTTTTTCGTTGAACGCGCGATTTTTATGCTGAAAAGCGACAAGTGAGCGAAAAACTTTAAGATACTTTATATTTAAGAAATACATTTGATTATGGGGTGTCAGGTTAGCCTTAAGCTTCATTACGTATTACAAGGGAGGAGGGGGGTTTAAATAAGCTGAAAAATATCACGTGATTAATGGACGACCCCTTAGCGGGCACGGCGTCATCGGTCTAGCGTTTATTTTAAATTGTTTGAAAAAAAAACGAAAAATTCGCTTTGTTTTTTTTCTATACATTTTTTTCGGTTTTTTTTTCAAGACATATTAAATAAATTCCTTTTGAATTTTTTATTGTAAAACGAAGGAAACACGTTTTAAAAGTGTTTTATTCAATAGGTTTTTTTTTTCATGAATGTTTCATGACGTTAGAACACCAAACTATTTAATTTCAACTCGATATCTTCATGCGTTCTTGTTTAATAGTCTTGACAGACAGGCTGACGGACAGACAGACAGACAGACAGACAGACAGACAGACAGACAGACAGACAGACAAACAAACAGATAGATGGACAACAAAGTAATCCTATAAGGGTTCCGTTCGTCCTTTTGAGGTACGGAACCTTAAAAACCGGTTTTTTCAGGTTTTTAACGCTAGACCGGACCACAGAATAAGGAAGTGACCGGACGATGAAACTACTCTGCGCGTCCTGAAAATTCCCAGCTGAGCCGACAGATGGCGCTATAATCAATAAAACTAAATAAAACCTTCGTATCAAAGATGCTGGTACCATTCCCCAGGTTGGATCACAATCCTGTTCCTTTGTAAGAGAAAATTAGCAGTCTTTTAGTCACTAGTCATGTAGACCAGGCACTTTTGTAGTTCTTTCATAAGGATACAAGCGCCGGGACTCGGGACCCCACAAACCAAAGGTCTTAACAACGAATAAAATTAAATGGTACTCACAGTTAAATCCATGATATTTATTTATGAGGCCTGGAGTGAATCTGAAACTGGCCGAATCTCTATGAAAAATGGCAATTTTGGTGAGCTTTGGACACCGGGTGAGATTCAAAAATTGCACTTCAGAACGATTATTTGTGTAAGGCGTATAAAAATATATATCTATTTTTAGTATTTTTAATATATCGTTAAGTTTTAATGTATACTTTAGCGTTATGTTCAACGGAATGAATCAATGTTGATTTTAAATGTTATCTATGGTCATTTAAAATGTACCATTATCACAAAATAATGATAGCAAAAATAATGCAGTCTATCACAATAACTTTACAGATAATGATTGTGACTTTGCTGATCACAATAACAACGTGTTAACAACTATGATTGTTGAAACATATTTAAAAGCTGTTGTATTAGGCGATGTGTTTACTGAAAACGCAGCCATGGGATGTGTAGTTGTGTTGTTTTGTTTAATACTAAATATTTATTTTGGACATAGTCAATCTACAAATGCAGGTGCTACGGAAGCCAGTGATAATGATGAAGTGACCAATCAAAATGTCTCTCAAGAAGTCACTTTGCTTCATTTCGAGACTTCTGATTTAGATTCAGTATTTAATGTGGAAGAAAAGTTATTTGAAGACTTAGATGTTGTAGATGTGGATAATACTACGCATGAAGTTCTTCAGAGCGTGTTTATGGTGGATTGTCCTGCAGGGCATAGAAGAGCTCTTGACAACAGTTGTCAATTGTCAATTGTGTAAGGTAATAAGACTTTGTATTGCCGCTGGCCCTTATTTCACCAAACTAACTAACATTTATTACGTAGCCACTATTTAAGAGCATATATGCCGAATTTAAGCTTGGTGAAATAACAGGTCTTACCATGAATATTGATGAATCATAAACTATTATAAAGTGTGATAAATTATGTGTTTATTTTTTTATTATATGAAAATTATGGCCAATGTTTTATCTGGGCTGTTGTCCTATTAAATACGAGACGATATGTATAATTACGCTTAATAATGATTTGAATGTCGCTTATAGGAATTTTCATTTCGCCGAAAACCACTTGGATTTGGATTGGTTTATGATGAAAGTACGTAGGGCCTGGGTTCAGCAGACCGTAACCGTCCTATGTTCGTATGCCTGCCATTTCTTAAAAAAGAGGAATCTGAACTGAAACCTTCAAATAAATACCTTGCCTTGTGAATACTTGTGATGCTGAAATCTATCGTGAGAATGACTGCATAACCCAGCAGAGGACCGAGGCGAGCGTGAGAGACATATCGATCGGAGGTGTCATTAATCGCTTGTCAGCATCACAGGCTGCGGCTGACAATATACAACGAGCTCAAATTTGTTTAGCTCGATAAACTATGCTAGGAGTACAGGGTAGAATTAACGTTGGTAGCATTCTAGTGTTTAAATCGTGACGACAAAGTATCCATCCCTTTCTTACACGCCAATTGGTTCGAAAGGGATGTGTTATATGTCCACGACAAAAGCTTACTTCCGATACATAGTACGCGTCTGCCTTATACTCCGAGTATAGTTGTAGAGATACCTACCGAATCCTGTTTTGTCATCATAACATGTAATGACCGTAATAGGCGTAATGACAAATATTTTTCTGTTACCAAAATTTTAAGAACTCGTCAAAAGAAGAAAAAGCGTGTTTTAAGTTTTTGTTTTTTTTTTCCTTTTTTTTGTCTATACTATTTATTACTTGAAATATTGTCAATAGAAATACGATGCAACACAAGTCCCGCGAAAACGTTCGTACAGATTGGCTATCAAAGTATCACCTTACCCATAAGAGTTAATCATCTTTGCTAATAAATGTATGGAACTTGAAACGTAAATCCCGTTTACTTTAGAAATTAGAGTTTTAGTTACTCTCTTAGTTAAACATCTTTGTTTTTTTTCTAATAAGTATTTTGAAACTTTTTAAAATAAAATTTGCACCTTCGTATCGCTGTAGCCCCCATAACATATAATCATTTTTAAAATTGTTTATTGTACATTATTTTATAATGACAATCTTCAATCTTCCAATTTTGCTTTGCATTTTCACGCCGTTTGGTTCAAGGTCATCTACGAGTTTAAAATGGTTGAAATTACTTGCTATATTATTTCTTTATTTCAAAATGACCACTTAATCTAAATAGGACTTTAGTGCCACGGACAAAATGTAAATCAGCATCCAAATGCCAGCAGCAGAGCCTCACGTAACAACTTCATCGAGTCCTTGGTGGCCACTTCCGAATCGCCATACACTAAACTGTCAGTATTTATGAACCAACAATACAGTAAATAAGGAAAGGCTAATAACCTCTTTTACAGTCCCGTCAGGTCTTGTCACAACATTGACCAATACAATAACACTAGCACGGGGTAAGCCTCACGGGCGGGTTCGAGTCCCGCAAATAATAAAGAATATTGACACAATACTGGGCCCCGGTTGCAGCCGGCGCAAAGCGTGCTCTGAATCTTGGATGGACCTCCGGGATGGCGCGGTTTCATTGTCCGACGACATTTTCATTTGTCGGATAAACTCGATAAAGAATAATAAAATAAATAATAAATCAAAGTTTATTTCGGATAACTTGCAAATCCATAGCATGTTAGTAGACAATATTCTTGCAAAAACTAAATGCAACCGTGTGCTTTAAGCATAAGATGGCACTCTCCGTGGATTCACCCGCTCTGTAACCAAATTGTGCGTCATGCATACTAAGGTGCGCCTCAAGGCGTGAATCTAGCAGACCAACCCGCATTTTAGTCAGCACAGTCGCCAGAGAAATGGACCTGTCAGACACGCCACCCGTTCCATTTTTTAATGGAAATTACTAGTGTTCTCATTAGCAGCTCAAGTAAGCACGAATAAACATATCTGCGGGTTGGTTTTTGACTTTCACCAGACGTTCGCCAGACGTAGGCCAATCAAATACGATCGAGTATGTTTTAGCCGGCATTGATTGGACACGCAGCAGGCGAGTGTCAAGCGCTCGAAAGTTAAAAACCACCCCGCGACATCTGACCCAACAGGTCGGATGGCGGAAAAGCGATTATGGTAAAAATTGGACATACGACCTGTAAGCTCTTACTAGTACATTGTTTTACCCAGAGGCGTCTCTAGCCCATGTAGCGCCCGTGTGCAAACTACCCTAGCGCCCTCTAGTAAGCGCGTGGTCAAAATGGAACGGATACAAAGTACAAGTAACAGCGCCCCATAGGACCGCTGCGCCCGTGTGCAACGCATACCCTGCGCTATAGGTGCTAGACGCTAATTTTACCAGTAGTTGACATCATTGTCTCTCGTTTTATTCGTACGTTTGCGTGTCTCCTCGTTAACTGTTGCTGACCGTCAACCGTCAACAAGGCCTGGGAACGTTACCTTAGTTACTAAACGCGTGACGAGAATGGAAACGCGCCATCTTAACACGAACACAACACAAGGGGAATCCCAAACGAGCTCTTAATAATGGCCTCTGTATGATATCGCCTCTGAATTTGGCAAATGGTTTGCTTTACTTATATCAGATTCGAGTCTGACCGCAGGAAACTGAGTCTTGGGCTGCAGTTTTAGGACTCAAAGTGAGAGGAGAGTGAGATTGCGTTAGAATAGTAATCGGCGAAATTGAATTTGGGCTCCGTGGCTCATCGTAACGAGGAGGGAACGAGGTGGTAGCGTGAAATGGGATTTCTTAAAGGGTTATTACTTATTATTGACGGTAACAAGTTCTCATGGCTGAGATTATGCGTGTCTAAGCTCGGATCTATTTTTTACCTTTGCGATTTTCTCCTATACGTATTTTATGTGGTGAAAAGAGACTTAAATTGTGCTTTATGTTTATCTTGATGTTTCGAAGTATTCATACCGTCACCGCCCGTATTTCCATAGCCCGTCTGTCGTGATAATAGGACCAAAGGCAAAAAACGTGTTTTTGTATCATGAATACAAAAATTTAGGGATTTTGCCTCAATTAGGTTTAACCTAATAATAATAATTATACTCCTTTGGCTGGCATGTTATCTGATATAATTTGTGCCTGAAAAACTGATCGTTCTTCCTTCACTTAGCTAGAGTTTGACTTTTTCACATGATTAAGTGTTAAGTTGCGGTTCTAGGTACTTACTTAGGACAAGTTTTGTATTGAAACCGTCGCGTGTCTGCCGAAGAAAAGGGTTTCTTTGTACGTTATCGACAGTTTGTGGAAGCTATAATTAATTATGTGTTAGCATTCGCTTCGTCCTTTTGCTCGAGACTTTTGCAGTACCAATACAGCAAACTTTCATAATGTATTATTGTCACTTTTAAAAATCATAATACCTCTGTGAGAGTATAGACAATGAACATAATACATTTGAGGCATAAAAAAGAATCACCTGTGGCCTTGACATGACCAGACAAGTTTGGTTTATCTGAGTTTAACTCTTTGTGCGTCCCTTTCTTATGACACTAGTTTGACAGAAACGTGGAGAAGGATAAATTAAACTTGCCCCAATTCTCGCATTATCTTGATTTATCTCACGCTAGTGATGTATCAAAAAATGACGGGATTCAAAGGGATCTTATAGCTGTTTTTGACACATCTCGACTGTGACTTCATCTCTACTAATGCAAGAATTTCCTCGCTGGGCCGGTCATTTAAGTAGTACGGCCAATGCACTGGGGTGTAGAAAGGTTATGCAAAAAACTGAGATGAATCGCTCACTCTTTTTTTTACAAGTTTTTGTTTGACCTCACATTTCGTCTCACGCAAGTAGTTATTTACAGTTTGCTCATTAACACGAGACCTAAAAATGGATGGAAAAGTCGAGAATTAATTTGATGCTATAAACACATCAACCGTATTTCTTAATAATGTCAAAGTCAAAGTCAAAGTCAAAATATTTTATTGCATAAGAGCACATGTCAAAAATAAAATAATACATTTAAATTTATACAATTATTTTACAATTATATGTCTACATTATAGGTCGCGAAAACATAAGAATTAACTTAAATACTTGAGCGGTCGTGTGAGAACCGCTGCAGTCTTTCTCTCGTTTTAGACCGTACACGTCTCTCAAAACACAAACAGACGAATTTTCAGCTTAAACTAACAATGAACTTGGTTTACCCCGACACGTATCTAACTTCAGCCTGTTTCTACCCGAACTCGTGCCGTGGTTACACCCATATCGTCTATCCCATTTTGTATGTTCAAAATGAACTCTTGCTTAACTTTGGAGCTTATTTTGATGGATAGTATATATATCTTCTATCTATTAAGAATATAGTGACTGAATGAGTAACACTTTGTATTCTAGTCTATACATAACTCTAGCCAAAAGTATCTTCAAGGCCTGTAGTTACAGATCGTTCTAAGAACGAGCGCGTTCTCAACATTGCACTTGAGGCTTCATTCCTATAAAACTAAACCAAATGTCAAATACGATCTTGAGAACGCTGCTGTACTTGAGAACGATCATTATAGACCGTTTTCTAGTACCTACCCAAGGCATGTCACCGGTGGATTCAACTACGCGCAAAGGAGTCTCTTTGAAGATACATCTTTAAGCACCTGGTCACCGCATGGACCCAGAAGGTTTGTAATTTATTTCAACTTACTTCAATCTCAAAGGTATACAGTACGATTATTTAAAGTTTGCCTGTCGCCGTTTGTCGCCAAAGATCGTTATTGTTCTACATTGCTTCTACGGAAAATTACATGATACTTGACCTTCTATCTGAAGGCAGTAATGTACTTCGCTTAATTTTATTTACTACGGCATTTCCGATGACCGTCGAAGTCACTTCCTGAAATAATCGTACTTATATCTATCGTTGTTTTTATAAGTCTCATTAGTACCCAAGTCCTGTATCCTAGACGAGTTAACGCTATCAAGACGCTCTATAAATAAGACCTTTTATCGACGCCCGATAAAAAAGCGATAGATTTAAACGGAGAGCTAGACGGGAAGCGTAAAGTTACCTCCTGAACTGCTCCGGGAACTGAAGTTTTATTTTAAACGCTACGGTGTTGAACTGGATTCAAAAAGTGCTAAGTGATTGAATGTCTGTAATTGAAGAAAAACCTTATTATTCAATTATTTATCTAATATATATTATTTTTGCCCAATATCATGCGACACTCACTCATCATGAAATCTCCAAACTCATCTTTTGTAAGCCAGTTTCAGATACAACGTCTGCTTCTTGATGATGAACATAATTAAACCCTAAGAGCGTCCGCTACGTCGCGCGGGTGCACGGAGCGGGTGCACGCCTGTCGAGCAAATAGTATGAGCCCGCAGCCGCACCCGCGCGAGTTAGCGGACGCTCTCATACTATTTTTCTATAGGCGTGCACCCGCTCCGTGCACTTAATACTTACGCTAAAATTCATTGTTTTTTGTGGCTAAAGATTGGGGCAACAGTTAACACTTATTTCTAACGTTTTCATTCTACTATTGTGTGTTAGCGATTTCACAGAAAAGGAATAACCTACGTACATTCATTCACGAACGTAGTTATTAGCTTTCAAAAGGGGGGAGGGGTACGTAGTTACGAATTCATTCACATTTAAGTATTTAGTTAATATATAATGACTAAGAATTTGATATGCCTCTTGGAATTATCTTCAAAAAGTTCCATTTCTATCTCATTGTAATATTTGTCACAAAACATAATTGAGGCTACGTTCCTGGAAATAGATAATTTAACATACCCACAAATCCTGTTTAAGGCAGTGAGTCACCGTGCAAAGTACCAAAAACAAATGACCGTGGTCTAGTCAACAAGAGATAAAATTAATTAGTTGCTAGTTAAAAGGTCAAAAGCAGCTGATAAATATAGCAGATCGATCACTCAAAGTGCATAACGACTCTTGAACTCGACAAGAGTATACTTATTTACCTGTATTTAAAAACATAACTCAATTAACGATGTATAATTTAAAAGTGGTGTTAATATTGGCAGTAAGCTTAAGCCTACATGAAGTTCAAAGTGGTGTCATAGACAGTGTATATGGAAAAGTTACAAATACCACACAAGCTGTTAAGGAAGATATACATAGCTGGTGGACGTACGGCCTAGACATTGTAGCCGGATCCGATGACGATCATCATGACATCAAAACTACCGAAATTGCAGAAAAAGACGACGGTATGATCGCTGGTTTATATAACAAACTCAAAGGTGGAGTTTCTTATGGTTATATGAAAGTGCATGATGTGGTGCTAGGAAAAGATAGTGACCCCAATAAAGGAATAATAAGAACTCTGTACGAAAGAGCATTGAAACGTCTGTCACAAGTTAAAACTTATATATTTGGTGATCACAGTGCTATTGAGGAAAAAGGACCGCAAGAAAATGAAGAAAACGTTAAAGAACAAGTGCTCAAAGTTTTGTTTGGGAATGAAACTAATTTGTTTAAGGATGAAAATGAAAAGAAAGCGCTTGAATCTCTCAGGAAAAAGTTGACTCGAGCTGGAGATGAAGCTCTACACTTAGTTGACAAAGAAAAAGATATAATAAGGAAAGCTTATGAAAGCGTTCGTTCCAAAACTGATGAACTAAATTCTGACGCTAGAAAATCAGCAGATGATATTAAAAATACACTTCAAGGAAATATTGATAAAACCCAGGAATTCATTCAAGACGCTTCAAAGAAAGCCAACGATGGTGCTTATAATCTTGGAGAAGACGTGAAGAAATCAGTAAATGATATGGAGAAAAAAGTGCAAAGTGAATAAACGATCTGTTCAGAAAATAAGTGATACTAAAAATTAAGTTAGCCAAATATACTCCGTTTCTTTATCTTTAAAGTTATTTATGGCCAAGAATTAATTATTTAAATTGATATAGGAAACCGTTTCTGTTATTTTATTGAGCCTCTTTATTATGTTATTTTTTAGCTTTAATAGAATAGCATACTAAAAATAGCATTTCGCTCAGTTTGCTTATTTTCAACCACTTGCGTTTATAGCCAAATTATGCAGGTGTTACTCAAACAACAATGTGAAGATCATCGTAAAGTTAAGTTTCTTATATTTTACAATAAAGTTTATACGAAGCAATACATTTAAAAAAATGATAAAGTTGTAATTGGGTCAAATAATTCAGCGACACAGGACGTCAAAAAAGTAAGCAATCTATAATTTCACCAACTCTTACTTCCACGTTTTAAAAAGTCAACATCACTAAGTTTATGATCAGTAACCAATAAGAAACCCACGTTAGGTAAAATCAAATTTCAAAAGAATTCCAACTGAGGAAACAACGGAGAACCTCCTGATACTATCACGATAATAATACGAAAACCGTTCTTGGAATATGATTTATGACAATACCGTGCTTCTGATAGCACCAGTTGCGACAACTTTACGATGTTTTTGATACCATTGTCTCTCGGTGCCAGTGTGCGATATCCCCCACATTATTACATGAATTTTGGTCACACATAATGTTAGTTTGAATATGTTTATAGCTTTAAAAACTATCGGCTGGAAGTGGAATAAATAGTAACCTCTTGATAGTATAGCGGCATGATCGTGGCATTTTTTGTTTCCTACTATTTTTAGTTCTAAGCTTACATAATTGAAATAGAGGTATTGCAAAAATTAACACTCTGTTAATAACAGAGTGATAATTTTTGCAATTCCTCTAATTATGCCGTATTCTATTCTAAAAGACTTTTGTTGCATTCTTATTCAAGAACGGATTGTTTCTTCTACCAGCCGTTAAAAGATGATAGATTTCTTACAGAAAATGTGTCACAATTTAACAGTTGTTAGATAAAACGATATGTTTGAATATAAGAACAGTTTAATTCTCTCATTTACTTTTTTATCTCTGTTTTTATTGATTTTGCTTTACTTATTATTTAAAAAATTTGACATGTTATGTATTGACTAATGACATTATTTTGAAATGGAATGTCATATGGTTGAAATTGCTTTTACTCGCTTTATTTTTAAGACAAAATTTTCACATGCTAACCTTGGCTGAATATATTGTGGGAAGCACTGTTTGCCATCTTGGCCTTAAGATCTTGGAATGTACCATATATTCTTGTGAATAAACGACTCATTCATTCATTCAGGCTATTATGTATTTTACTTAAAACTCAGATGTAGTATTTTTTTGTCAAGCGTTGGATAATAGTATTTATCTGTTCAAGCGAGTTATGTGTATAGGAAGGCGGTTATCACTTTGATTTTATGTTAAAATACGTGTAAGTAAGTTTGCGTTATCTGCTAGCTTTAACAATAAACGATTTTAAATTAATTATCATTGCGTATTATTCAGTTTAATGTATTAGGAGTGCTATTTTTGTATATTACCAGGTGACTATAGCTCACCAAAATTACCGAATCTCTATAAAGAACGGCCATTTTCGTGAGCTTGAGCTTCCACCCCGAGCACCCGGTGAGATTCAAAAAGCGCACTCCAGTAGCCCGTTTCACTAAGCTACTAGTTACAATTTTACAAGTCTAAACCGGCAACATTGATCAATAATGACCGATGGCAATGGGCATAATGACCAATGTTGCCGGTTTAGACTTGTAAAATTGTAACTTGTAGCTTAGTGAAACGGGCCACAGGGAACTTAAGAGTTAATAAAGTAGGTAAATGTTAATGAAAAAGTTCGCAGGTTAAAGGTATCGTGTAAAATCGTGTCGTGACGATTTCATTACTAAACTGATTTAAAAAGTTATTTTGACCTTTAAAGTTTAAACTAAAATTAAATAACGACAAGTTTTTTTCAGCAAAGTCTGACCGTGTTGGTCTGATATCTTCATCGTCATCCTAAGCAACTTGAAACTAATACATTGTAAGTAAAATGGAACTACAACCCACAACCCTCTCCATATCGGTCTTCTGAGACTTGTACAACAGCCTCCTAAAACTAAACCACTCTAATTTGAATCTTATTATAACAAATATAAGGTTTAACAAAGAATTTGTGATGTTTGAACAAGGAGCAACGAATGTTTCTCACTGTTTTCAGTCTTGTTTCGTATATTTGTGTTACTTGGTAGGCGCTGGGTGTACAAATCTTGTTAGTTGCAATGATTAGGCAGGGTGAGGTATATAGCGGTTTATTTCGAGATTGTTTCGTCAATTCATTGCTTGATCTAATTTTATTGTGTTACTAGTATACCTGTGGGATTGGTGTATACACAAAACTATAGTTTCACGATACATTTTATTAAATTGATACACACATAGCAAGTTATACGCTTGGTTTTTTTTCGCAATTACCGTTCGTTCGATTTTAAATGTTTAATGTAGAATATTCATATCATGACATGATAAACCGGACAAGAGCATGCCGGACCGTTCTTAGCGTAGGGTTCTGTATATAGGCATTACTTTAACGGACTAAAACGATTTTCTCAAGCTTGTTCTAGAATTTCTGTTTAATATTGTGTACTACCTGCGACGATGTTCAGTAGGTTTAATTATTTTAGTCGCCTTTAACTCAAGAAACAACGAAGCTAGCTGTATAAGTCGTTATAGTTTTTCTTTAAAGCACATTATAAAAGCTTTCATTAAAGATATTTCCACTATTCTTAGGCTGCAGGAGCTCAATAAATCTGAAATAGTACCCCAGACCTTAAAATAGATAAACACTTTATTTGGATTTTTAGAGAGCTATCTAACGATACCTTTCTCGATGTGGCAGGGTGAAAAAAAAATCTCCTTGCTTTATACAATATAAATATTTTTTTACCAATTTTTTTCTTAGTATTTGTATGTAGGATAGATATCTGTCTGTGATATAGTTTTCGAGAAAAGTGAGTGTGATATACAGACTGACAGACCGGCTTACATAGCGTTTCTAAAGAATTCCTAACTTGAGTTACTGGCTGACTCTAGAAAAGGAAAGAAAATAGAATTCACGACCCTGTGGAAACTCACTTCGGCAAACGTTCTGAACGCAATTGCAAGGTAAATGTTATTCCAAACGTCTGGGATCTTGTCGTTAGCTAATTACGTTAATTTATAATGTTAATATAATGTAAATTTTTAACGCAAACGAGAAATATATTTGCCTTAAAATGCTTCACTTAAAAAATACAATATCCAATACAAAATATAATCTTATTCTAAACTTAAAGATAAAAAAATTGTCCCAAATCGCCGCCAATGGGAAGGGTGCCCAGAAGGTTGGCAGCATTGCCACGTTGGATGGCAATGCTGATTCTTTGGGCAAAGTATTGCTCAGCCTTCTGGTCACGGGAGGCCTCAATAAGGCGCGTTTTTTATTTTAAAATTTTTGTTTAGAAGTTTTTAAGTTTAGAATAAGATTTTTACTGTTTTTTTCTTCATTTTAATTTAGAATTTTATAAATAAAAATATAATCTACATTAAGTATACAAACATATAACGTGTAACGTGACGTGTGAGATCGTGTAGCTTTAGTGTTTAGTGGTTGAGGTTTATAGTTGAGTCTGTGTGATATATGTTGTTTCGTGTGAACGCGGAGGAGGGTGGGTTTTGCAAGAAAAAAATATCGCACAGACGCAGCTGTCTTGCACGTACACGGGACTGGTTTCACGGAGTAGCATGGTAATTTGTTCCAGTTTGTTCATATGGACCTCTGCAAAGTGACGCCGGAATCTATTTTTTAAATTGTAAACCAAATTCTTTAAAAGTCAACAGGGTAATAAATAACAGACAAATGAATAGGGCACTATAGTTATTTCATTTCCGTCCCAGCCACGGTCGATCGGGCAGACGGGCCGAGATTTACGGATCCAGATTCTGCGTACGGTCAGCATCAAAGAACCAAACTTATACTTCGTTAAAAGGCCATGCAATGACAACACAAAGAAAAGTTAACGCAAGCACACGCAAGGCACGGAATGCTGATGTTGCAGGTTCGAGTCCCGCCTTTAACATAGTTTTTCTTATTTTTTTTTAAATGTTTAGCATTAAAAATTAAAAATCGAAAGAAAATTCGGTAACAGAAAGTAAAATAATTATTAAATTTTGTAACCGATTTTTTTTTTCCTATTTTTATTTTAAATGTTTTTAACATTCAAATTATTAAATTAAAATTGTAATGAAAACACAAAGAAAAATTAGGGCAATGGCAGGACTTACTGATAACTTCTTAAAAAGTTTCATATAGATGACACCGAGGGTAGTTGTACCCTTAAAATCAATAATGTAATGACCGTAAGACGAAGCACATTGAAAAATTCGCAGGGTAGGGCAGCGGCAGTGTGGCGAAACTGGAAAACGCAAGGCACGGAATGCTAATGTTGCAGGTTCAAGTCCTGCCATTGTCCTAATTTTTCTTTGTGTTGTCATTACAATTTTAATTTAATATAATTAGTTTTTTAGGGAAAAAAAATTGGAAAGTCTTTATTGCAAAAGAACTATTTTGAATAAATAAGTTCTCGAATGGCGGCCGCGTATTGGCAAGCGCAGCGTAGGACGAACAGCCACAAGATGGTCCGATGACCTCATACAGGTGGCAGGAAGGCGCTGGTTGCATGCCGCTTCCAACCGGTCACTTTGGAAATCCATGGAGGAGGCCTATGTTCAACAGTGGACTTCTTGTGGCTGAGATGATGATGATGATGATGAACACAGATATTACAAATAAATAACGTAACTTTAGTATCATCTATTTGAAAAAGTCTATTTGTTTAGGTATTTTATTATAGCACTTTTAATAAAAAAGACTAACCAAGATTGTTTAATAATATTTCTCATTTAAAAAAAAGAGGTATAAATTTGAAATGTTTTTCATTTTGTCCGTTAATAACTTCGTTAACGGAGACTTCCGTGTTTTTCATCGTCCGGATCTCTACCACCACCTTGCTAGCTAATCCAGCCGCCAAGCAGTAGTGCTTGCACTGTGGTGTTCCGGCGTGGAGAGCAAGACAGCCGGTGCAATTACTGGCACAAGAGGTATTCCATCTTAGCCCTGTGGGTTGACAACGCATTTGCAATCTCCTTGGTTTTGCGGGAATCTATGGGCGGTGGTGATCGCTTACCATCTCCCACTTGCTCGTTTGCCTTGCTATGATGATGTATAAAAAAAATACATTTACCTCGATTTTCCTCCCTTTTTTATGAAATAGGAAGGCAAACGAGCAAGTGGGTCACCTGATAATAAGTGATCACCACCGCCTATAGACACCCGCAACACCAAAGAGATTGCAGATGCGTTGCCAACCCAGAGGGCTAAGATGGAATACCTCTTGTGCCAGTAATTACACCGGCTGTCTCGCTCTCCACGCCGGGACACAACAATGTAAGGAAGCAGGATTAGCGAGCAAGATGGTGGTAGCGATCCGGACGGACCTTGCACAAGGTCCTACCACCCGCAATATCACGGATTGATTTATAAATGGTACGTTATCTAGGGCCACGCGTTATAAAACACTCTTAACTCCCTTTCCGTGCTGTCGGTACCCAATAAGCAAGTTAATTTAATCGCGGACTCGGAATCGCCCGTTCGTCTTCCCGCCAATTTAAACGAAAACAACTGCACCTAGGTTACCCTAGGTATACCTAAAGTGACGGGGAGATATTGGCGACGGAATAAAGGAATTCAGATTGGATTTAGATTTGTAGTCGTGCTGAAGGCTCCATTTTTCAATGTAGTAGCTGCTTATTGGGTAATTTACGAACGTTATCGTACGTTAGTTGTGCGCTGTATATTTACGTTTTCCTTGTAAATTTAAATTTTTATGTATATATTTATATTTATATGTATGTTTATACCTTTTTATTTATTTATTATTATCTATGTAAACTCTTATGTATGCTTATTGTGAGTGAGTTTGATTCGTTTTTTAATTTGCACTGCCCGTTGTGCTCTGACTATTTCTCACGGTATCTCTTTCAAAAGGTTGTCTGGAAGAGATCGCTGCTTAGCGATAAGACCGCCTGTTGAATCCCATGTAAAATTTCCCTGTGTGTGTTCTTTTATTTTGTTTACTTGTGTGAATCAATAAAGAGTATTTGTTGTTGTTGTTGTTGTTGTTATCCTTATTCTGAGTTCAAAACTAACTGAATTTTTATAATCCAATGGGTAAATAATGTTGAAGTCAAGTGAATACGTATGCTTCGTATATCGTGGACAGCGAAAAGGTCCAATTAATCTATACTTGAACAATTGAATGTTTAAATAAGGTTTGACTTGCTCTCAAAAACTTTTCAGCTACTTTGGTCACAGCAAGCAGGGATCCCAAAGGGACATAAGACAGTGTCCGACTGAAATACCAGTTTTGGCGAGTTTTGGTCTAAAGTTAGAATTCCGATTAAGTTTCGGCTTCGGCAGAAACTGCTATTCAGTAGGTACCTAGTTACCTACCTTAAATTACATAGGCATGTCATGTTTTATTTCGCATTTAGCCAATTTCAATGACAAAGATCTAATTCCTGACACAGAATAAATAATAATAAAATTACAAAAGTCTCTCTTCGAACAAATATGGCGTTCATTGAGGTATAAGAAGCTTCCTACTGTATGGCTCGCTCTGTTTACCGAATATCACGTGTTCTTTCGTACGTGTGGCAACCTTATTGCGGCGGCCGCAGTGCAGAGTTGTAGCTTTGTCACAGAATAAATAATAGTACTAATGTACAGAAGCTTCTCTTTCACGACCGCGATTGAACGAATTTCAACTTTATTAACACGCGAAAACAGTTCGTATTACTTCTTACACATTCACCAGGCGGCTCGAGTCAAAAGGAACGCGCCGCCTGCGTCCGCCTTCCCTCCGCAACTCCCGTCGACACGTTAGGGATGCGCGGCATTCGTTTTCAATTACACTGATTGACACGGCGAGGGCGAGCGAGCGGGCGCGCGGCGAGCCGACAACCAACTGCGATTTGCCTACGCTGTAGGCAAGACGGCCGAGCGTACCTGCAGTGCGGATTGGAACCCCCTGACTCCGCGAAGTGCGCTGCACCTGCTCCTGTAGGCTTACTGTAGGATCCACAGTAAAAAATCAAACAATTTAATGAAAAACAAAATTTTATTAAAAGTTTTTTTTTGGTAAATGCAAAATATTACCGACATAAACAACCAAATGTGCGTCTCACATTCAATTAAACATGGCATCCAATTTAGTTTATTCCATTAACCATAAGTACAAGCGGACTTATTAATAAAAGTGTCAAATAAATAATTAAAAAAACATAAAATTAACAATTTCACAATTATCATGTTACCTTAAGTTCGTTGATTCACGGAATAATTTAGCAACTTAATGTTTTTTTTTTAAAGAAAGAACATAACAATAATAGTGTACTTGCGGTAGGTACGATAGATAACAAGTTATTTTTAAACGGTTACATAGTAAATATCGTCGCCATCCCAGCTAACTGTCGTATCTAACAGCAATTTACAATAGTTAGGACAGTTAGCAGTACCTACCTACACTTAGCATGAAACTCTTCGATACGCCTACTCGCTACGTAGTTTAATAAGTCTCCTTCTAACTAGACTAGACTAGAGAGATGCACTGATTTACGTAGCGAGTTACGGAGTGCCGCAATGGCTCGAGCTGTGTGTACAGGGAGGGGGACGATATGGGTAACTGTTAGGCTAGTGGGACTTTTCACCAAGTTCTATCGAAAATCTTTAAAGTTAACTTAACCTCGGAAGGCCCATGTCAAATTTCGTTCTATGAATTTTTGAACCATATCGTTTCAGACAGTGAGTTCAACGTCAGTTTGTCAATTTGTCCTATATGTAGGACTTGGGCCTTACGAGGTTAAATGTTCATTCCGTGAAAAACGAATAAGTGATGTATATTTACATAATTTAATAATTAATTAGTAGCTTTCAGATCCAGAAGGCACGTCGCGATTTTTTTCTTATTTATAATTAGATTGGTATAGTACTGAAATATCTATACTTTTTGTAAGCAAAAGCTTAAATACGAAATTATAAGGCACTACTAGTGAATTGTCTCTTAAAAATAAATCTCGTATATTTCATGTATTTCTCAATATAGCTTTTGCTTTGTGATAAAGGTCCTCCATTAAATATTTTAGGTATACTCCTTTTTTAAATAATAGTATTAACATTTTCAATCAATCAATACGATATTCTATTGTAATTAATAATTATAACAGTATACATATCTACATATTTTAAATAGAAAGTTTGTCAAAATTGGTTTATATAGCACGTTAATAGTCCAATCGATGAAGCCCTGGCGACGATGCGAGCCCTGACTATATTTCCCTCGTCTGTGAAATACGAGTCAAAACAATAAAAATTGATAACAGATTTCAAATGATCTAAATAGGTGTGGTAAATTTATGTATTGGTCATGCACCTGATGTCGTTTACCTATAAGATTTCACGGACGATTAATTAAGCTAACAAATCCTAGAGGGTGAATTTCAGAGACTCTAAAGGCTCTAAATATTAATCATTCTACAAATATTTCGGCGAAAAATAGTATTTTTTTCGAGCGGTTCGAACGCTCTAATATCTACCTCAGATTGATTAGAATCTCTGCTAGCTCAACGACCTAAAGTAAATCTTGGGCTCCAACGTGAACTGGAGCCAACGCGTCCTACTATAAATTTTCTCCCAGACTCTGTGAGTAAGGCACTTAGATCTTTCCCCACTTCGTCTTTCCAGCGGTACTTGGGTCAACCGAACAATCGTCAACCGACAGGCCGCCCCAAGTAAGCTATTTTAACCGGCCTATCATCTGGTATCAATGTCCCCTCTAGATGTCCAAGCCTACGGAGTCTTGCGAACTTGACTTTCCCAATGATATTGGCCTCAGAAACTAGCCCCGCCAGCGCTCGGTTCTCCAATTGGACTATTAAGTGGTAATAATTATATCACACGAGATATGCCTCCCAAGTCTATCCGTATAAGTAGTTATCGCATTTTAGGCAGTTACAACCTTTTACAGTTCAGTTAGCTCACAATACGAAATTCAAATAATGTTACATTCAGTTACCCTACATACTAAAACTGACATCACATTGCTCGCTTACATTTATCCCTTTTTTCATGAACATATATTTGTATTTGATATGTATTTAAATTGACCAAAATACTTAATCTAGGCGAGAAATTACTAAAGAGTCAACATTCTTGATTTATTTTCAAACAAGTAGGTAAATTTACATATACGCTTTAAAATATTGCCAATCATTCGTGAAAACCGGGGTAAATGACACATACAATATCCTTGATATAAACCTCTCTAAAATTTTCATTTTCTACATACTAACACAGGGCACCGACATATTATGTATTTAGTGTGACTAGTAGTAAAATATACATTTATTACATTATATTTCGAAACGTCCGAAATCTTAAGTCATTTTTAACAAAAATGTCCAAGACCCAAACTCACTCTCATTTACAATCTCACGAGGCACTTTATATGACACATCTAGTTATGTTAAATGACTCCATGTTATTCTAGTAAATGTACAACTTTAAAACAACCATCCTTCACAACTGAGCTATGAAAAATTATGAAATAAATGCCATTAATTGTTCTAATTTCAAACTACCAACATCCATGTAAGAGCCAGTTGCAATGTTTTATTTCGGACACACGTTACAAAGTGACAGCGTTGTGCCAAAAAAATTGTAATTTAGAAATTAAAACAAAATTAAAAGTAAGTATTGGCACGTACTCTATAAAACTATAACGAAACCTTTTAAAATTCATAGCTCAGTTGAATAAAACTCAGACTCTACGTAAGTACCCACATCCGTCATTCTTAAATAAACCTCCGCAGTTTTAACTCCGCCACGAAAACTACCTCCCGTATTTGAACACAAATCATTTGACTTATTTTATAAAAACTTAGTGTCGTGTGCGCAGCTTTGAAAACGATCCTAATGTGTTCCTTGCAAAGAATTCGCCTTTTTACATTATATTATTATTTTGCAGTGTTTTGAATGGCAAAAGTTTGTATAATATTAGGTTATTGTTTTTAATTTAATGACGAATCAAATGTGTAATTTAATTGCAACGAAAAGATATCATGTATTAGTAGTACCCGATGCAATATTGCTATCTATTTTAAGCTACAACTTGCTACTAAGTTCATTAAAAATATGAACAATTTTTTTTTTACTACACACTTAGGAACGCAGCTCTCAAATGTCAGCAGAATCATTCAATACCTATCAAAACTCGTGGAATCCCTGCTAGTGACGTCGCTGGCAGCGTCCGTTGAGGAGCTGGAGCTGGTGTCAGACGTCTCGGAGGTGGCGGAGGTGGCAGAAGTGGCGGATGCGGCGGAGGCGATTGGCTCCGCGGGCGGATATCAGAGGTGTTCGTCGCGACCGTTCAGCGGTTGTCGCTCGTTGAGATCTGATGGCCGGTTGCGTTTGAAGAAGCCGCACTGGAAATGTATGTTGACGATGTTACAATAATAGAAACGAAGTATTATACGTGTTTAAGTGGAATGAACCGACGACAAGGCTGAAGCAGCGTGGATGTTTAATGCGAAATTAGGTAGAACTCGAGCAGATCTTCGACTTCTTGCTTGTTGTTTAAGGTTTAAAAGTTTGATTGATCATTTGAGCATAAGAATACGGAAAAATATGTACCCCCTTTAGTACCTGGGTACGTACGCAATCCTAAAAAGATGAGTCTCACCTTATACAAAGCAAATATCAACAGCAGGAGCAGTAGTGCTCCCACTACAGCCGCCAGCACCACCACCCAGAGCGGGATGGAGCCGCTCTCTGCTGCACCGAGCTGTGGGCTGACCAGCGTCAGCGCCTCAGCTGTCTGCCAGATAGTACGCTCGGGCCTGCCCTGAATCGGGAGCTGGGTGACGTGAGCGGTGGCTAGCGAGGAGAGTTGCACCTTTGAGATCTGAAATTTGATTAAGAAATTGGTCTAAGATTGTAAATGAAGGGTCCATGGAAGATCATGTCTAGTCATTTCTTTTGAAGATTTGAATCTTAAAATATAGTTGGTTGCGGGTTTAAATTTAGAGATACTCGAATAATCTTATTTTTAAAACATAAGTGAGCAGATAGATATGTTATTTCCGTGGAGTCTTCAAATGACTGTTCATAAGTTCACAAATAATAACTGGAAGCTTGATTGATTCTGCAGGAAATCAACCAATACCACCTATTGTTATGAGAATGCAGTCCTTATAAACTACCTAGTCACCTCTTATGGCATTTACTTTCTTAAACGTATTCGTGCCAGCTATAAGAATTTTCACCTAACCAAACAAATGGTCTTAAGGGAAGAGATTTAATTTGTTTAAGCTAACCTTGCTAAGTACGGTGGCGTTGAGGCGCGTGCGGAGCGCGAGCCAAACTTCCTGACCCTTCAGCAGCCGGCCCGTGGTGCATCGGACCACTGCACACTTGTACTTCTCGTTGCACTTGTCTAGGGTCGCCATGAGGTGACCGTCCACCTGGAAACAAAAGGTCATGAAATTTGCTCTTACCTTAACAAGAAGATAATTGGTTAGTTCTGGCATACAATAAAATTGAAGTGAAAATAAATGCTGTGCCGATGTAAATGGCACTTTCTTAAAGCTTAATTAAAGCCAACGCCAATGTGGTTCGGCCTCCCTACATTTAATTTATCTGTCAATAAACAGAGAATATTTTGAGCCTTAGAAAAGTTTCAATGAATAACACGAACTTTAGAAGTGTATTTTTTGTTGTTGTTAGTTATAAATTATTCGTACCTGGTCTTCCCTTTTTCTCCTGGTGCTGTCGCGTCTCCGTTGCTCCGCAGATGAGTACCCGCCTTCAGCGTGAGTGCTGTAACCTAAAAAATTATCTTATTGGTAACATTGGACTTAACTCTCTATTAATAAAGTTCATTGACATTTATGGCAATTGCACGGTCTGAACTAAAGTCTGGACGTAACAATTACCTGATTGAGAAGAGTAAGAGTATCCTCCACCGTTCCTGGCGCTATGAGCTTGCGAGTTTTGCCGGCTGCCGCTCTGTGAGTACTGCCCACCAGACTGGTAGCCGCCCTGGTAACCTGCCCCACCGCTGCTGCTGGAGCCATCTCCGACCTCTGCGATTCCGTACCTGAACTCGCCGTTTGAGCCGCGAGCAGCATTTGCTCCAAAACCTGAAGAAGTTAGGGTTTTTTTTTATCTTTAATTGACATACTCTGGACAAAAGATACCCGACATAATAAAATAAGTCTTAATACACCTTATTCCGAGCAATATGTTTACTTACCACCAATTTCATCTTCCTCTTCACCGACGACAGTCACACCACCTCTAAACGTGGACGAGTCAGCTTTCATGACGTCACGGTTCACAGTTTCTGTTGTTGCCCAGTCACCATGCACAAAACCTCCCCCTCGCTGGGTACCCTGAGAGCCTTGAGCAAAACCACTTTGAGAACCACTGGCAATGCCTCTTTGGGAGCCAGTTGCATCACTACTTTGGGAGCCAGTGGCATAACCACTTTGGGAACCAGCAGCGTAACCACTTTGAGAGCCACTCTGTGAGCCCCTGACATAGCCACCCTGAGATCCTTGGCTAACTGAGCTCCCTTGTGAACCTTGTTGTCCGAAATAGTTGTCGTTCCTAGAAAAGAAATAGAATTTCTAAAAAAGTGCAATACGTATTTCTTGCTCATTATAGTTGCCGTTATTTTGAACTAACGTTCGCCGTCTATTTACTCTCTATAGATCGATTCATAAGGTTAGGATTTATATTTTGATTAAAAGTATCTTCCAGCTACTCACAAGTGGAACGAGCTGCCAGCCTCTCCTTCATGTCCAAGCGAACCAAATTCGGTGCTCGTTTCAGTCTGTGACACGATATTGTTGTGTTCGTCGTACACAATAGTCCTGTTTCTCACTCGTACAATCCTGTGACCGTCCTGCAGCCCTACTTGACCCATACCACCTCTGTTTTGGTTCGACCCTCCACTGTTTTGGTACGCTCCACCACTAAGGAAACCAGACTGCGCGGCCGCCGCCAACTGCCTTCTAATGCTTTCTTCTTGCTCGCTAGTGAATCCTCCGCCTCGAGAGCTGGTCTCTCTATAGCCACCACCGCTTGTACTTCCGCCAGCCTGACCAGATTGCCAACTATTGCTTCCTTGACTACCGCTGGCTTGACCCGATTGCCAAGTGTGGCTGCCTTGGCTGCCACTGGCTTGGCCGGAGCTAAATTGGCCAGCACCGCCTTGCCGTGAAGCAAATTGGCCGCCACTGCTTTGGCTACCACTAGTATAATACCCTGGAAATAAAATAATTTCTTTTCATAAACGCCAATTATAACCACTCGATCAAACTTAATTATCGTCAAATATATTATTAATTTTCTTTAAATGTTGATTAGTAACAGTAGTATTATAGGATTCCTTACTTTGCTCAAGCCAGTCTCCAGAGTTGGATTGAAAGTATTGTGCGTATGCGCTTGCAAAGTCGCTGCTCAGCATTGCTGGGAAAAGAAACACATGTTTTCAGTTCATTCATTGCAATCGGTAAAGGTGGATTTGGAATTTTTGAAAGGAACTCAGTTGCAATGAGTTTGCAACTAAGACTTACTATAAAGTTTAGTACTAAAGTTCTTAGTCATTGAAATAAATAGCTTGTTCTGTTCTTAAAGGTGTCTGGAAGAGATCGCTGCTTAGCGATAAGACCGTCTGTTGACTCCCATGTAAAATTTCCCTGTTTGTGTACTTGTGTTTGTGTTTTGTTTACTTGTGTGAATCAATAAAGAGTATTTATTGTTGTTGTTTGTTTAGGCTAACCTTCCTTTTCCTTGGTGAGCAGGAAGGCGTAAGGGTTTTGCACGAACAGGTTATCGGGGTTGACGTGACGCGCCACATCGCAGCGGACGTTGCCCAGTGGCTGCGGCTGCACCAGCATGTACATCAGCGTCTCACCTGAAGTTAAGAGAAGAATTGTAAATATGTGGATGATTTGTTTGTCGACACTGAACTGCTTGATACAGAAATTGTTAAGAACTCTACATTTATTTATGATTATTAATGTAAAGACTACACTACAAATAAAATAAACTTTTAATTGGAAGTTGTTTCCAATTTTCACGAGACAATAAAATGAAAATTATGAATAAAAGTAAACATTGCAAAGAGCACTCCGGAAACGTCGATCTCAGATTGACGAATACCTTCCTCAAAGTTTTGATAAAAAAACATGTTTAGCAGTTTCTAAATCGCCGTTATATTCGAAGTTTAAACAATCTTTATTCTTGAACTTTCATATCATTTTAGCGTGACCAAGTCATTTGGTAAAAAGAAAACACACTAAAACTTTTTTAAATAACGTCTAACAGGAATAGTTAGATATTTCAGTTAATTTAAAAATACTAACCAGTAAGCGTCTGGTACGGCCACATGATGTAAATTTCCGCCTCGTCTGCAGTGAACGGTCCTTCATTCTTGATGTTGTATTTATGGATGACCTGCGGCCCGAGCTTGGTCTCGTCAGTCAGGACGGAGGTCTCGTAGAGCGAGGCGTTGTAGTGAAGCTCTGGTGGGTCAGAGGCGCTGAAAGGTGAGAATAAGGGGTTATAGATTACAAGACAAGACAAAAACTCTTTATTGAAAATCATACAGAAACTAGTTCACAAAACCTTAACCACACGTTATGCATGCACTTTATTGGTCTTTTCCGTGGAATGGATTATAATATTTATAATAAATGATCTACCGAAGTACAATGGAGGAGTCTGATTTCGTGTCATGGCGGTGTGACCGAATTTAACGACAGTTAATTTGCACTGAACCGAAAATGTCTCGTAAAAGTAGGACAAAAAAGAAACTTAGTTTTCAGTGATGAAGGTTAGAACAGTGATACTTTATTACGTCTTGATACTTGATGCTTTTTTCTCGACTTCGTTGATCTATCTATTTAGTTGGGCCTTAAGATGCCATAGATACAATAAATAATCAATCAAAAGCAACCTTGCAATATTCACCTGTTATCCTAACATGACCGGCTCGGGTTTAATTTATCCCTCCATTCCATAGAAAAATGCTCCATGCGTCTCTTTCAAACTAGTGTCATAAGAAAGGGACGCACATAGAGATAAATACAGATAAACAAAACTTGACCGGTCATGTTAGGGCCACAGATTATATTAAAAAATAATTATGAGACACTTACCCAATAATAGAAAGCAGAGCTTTGACCAACACTGAAATGCTCAGATGTTTGACGTTATCGTAGCCAGTATTTAGTTCAGGATTGGTGGAATTCGACTCCATGTCGAAGACAATGTTAGAAGTGGTTGCATCGACTTCCAGGATCACACGGAAGTTAACCTGAAGGAACAAAGTAAAGTTTTAATAAATTCCCTTTGTAGCAGTGGCAAGAAAATGAATGACTAAAGACATACCTTTTCACCATAAGACATTGGATTGCCCAGTTCACACTTCAGCGAGGTGGTCCCATTGACATCCTTTGGGCTAATCGAGCAGTACACAGAGCTAGACTCAGCACTGTCCTTGTCTAGCCTCTCTATCTTAGCGTAAGTTACACCAGCAGGAATCTTAAGATAGTACGCAGCTTCGAAGGCATCTTCTCCATTGTTCTCTACTGTCACGTCGATGTTGATATTCTCTCCGGAGCCAATGACGTACTCATTTATAGGGCTGTTGGATTAGTAAGGGTTAGATTAGAATTTATTAAAATATACGGCTTCTATAGATTCAGTTTCGTACCTATAGAGATATAATAATCCTAATGATCAGATAGTAAATTAAGGTATGTGCCATGTCATAAGCCCTCTGTTTTTCCACATTAGTTTAATCTGCTAAATTTTGCATTAGGTTTGTGTCTATTTTTCTTATACTTAGCTAATATAATTACAACATACTATAGAATGTCAAAAAATGAATCCACTATTTCCAGTATTATACAGGAAAAGTTAGCAGGTAATCTTCTTAATTCTTTACGAATTTATAATATGTCATCTACGTAACTGTTATTCATACTTACGTTGTTACCATCATCTTGAGATCAGGAATACACACATTATCAGGGCCACAGTTCTTCTGAATGTTGAGTGAGTCTGCAGCGAGGATGCTCTGGGTTTGGTCGAGCACTGGGGGCACAATGTTGCCTGCCGGTTGGCTGAGCAGCTGGTATGTCATCTTTACTTCTATCGGAGTCAGTTTGTCACGGATTTCCTCCTGTAATATGCATAATCATTGGTGACGTTATATTTAAGTAATCTGTCCAAAAAAATGTGGCATATACTTAATGAACTGCTATAAAACGGGGCTTTCAGAAACTTGAGGTATTATGTTATTCTTATAAAAAGTCTTCACTGTCATTATCATTGCAGAGTAAAACCAAACAGACTACTTGATTAAAACGTATCAAATGTGAGTTTACAGCAAAAATTAACTTTATGAAACATTGTGTGTTGAAACATGATCACTCACATCAAGATAGACTCTGATCCTCTCGCACTTCTGTTGGCCCTGCACCAGCATAATGTTTGTCGTGTAGACTGTCTCTCTACGCTCCGTCAGAATTCTTTTGGTCGTTGTCTGCCTTGAATCCAGGTCCAAGCTCACATTGAATTCTATAAAGATAGAGTTGATTACAAATGATTCCTTCTACGTTATTGTTATTGCTGCACTACTAACTTAACTTTTTAGAAGTGAGCACGTTGCACAGTGCTTCTTCAATTGTTTTTTTTCTCCTTTCCTAAAATTTACTTATAAGTCTAGTGCAATAATTAGCTATCTTACATACATTTTAGGAGTGCCGAAGTATTTAAGACAAGTGTTCGCTAACATCAATTTGCTACTGAGTGGTCTATGATTATTTACATTGACGCTTGATATTGGTGATCAATTTTGATGGGTATTACCAATATTTGCTACTTCTCCACTCACCAAAGTAGCAGATGTATCCCTCCGCTTGGAAAAAAGAATAAATAATGTAACAATTTCAATAGCAGAAACTAAATTATTTTTATTGAAATTGAAAAATGATGGCTACCATCTAACGTCACTTTACCAACGAATAATAGTAAAAACCAAGATATACAATTAATAACCTAACACATAACCTGCAAAGAACTTAAAAGTGCAGACTTAAATCATACGTTGGCAAATGTAGACGCACTTGTATGTGATACAGTTGTTATTGCTTACCCGATAATGTATATTTGTACTCTTAAACCTATAGCCTAAATTTGTCTTTAAAAACTGAAGATGAAATTGATCTTTAATTACCGAGTCAGCTTAATGCCCGCGAAGAAATAAGATATGACAAACTAGATACACTTACTGATCTGCCGATCCACATTGATGCCATCGTATCGTAAGCAGTACATGAGATCAGAGCAGGCGGCGCGGCTCCCGTTCCTAGTGGTGCAGTGCTTGTCAGTCAGGGATATGAGCTTTGTATCGCTCATGAACTTCACTTCAGCCATCACTTTTACCACTGGACGAGACCTGCAGATTAAGAAAGATTTACTCTTGATCTTAGTAAGCTTTATTGATTACAATTATGGTGAACACTTAGATGATACTAATTTTGAATTTCGTGTGGATGTAGTTAAAAGTAATAAGTACCTAAAGAAAGCTACTTACTTAAGGAACACAACGCTGTCCGATTTATAAGCTCCGACAGCAAGGTCAGTGTAATTGTTGTTGTCCAAATCAACGCCTCCGGAGAGAGAAAAGCCAAAGGTTGTCAGCCCAAATGCGATTTCTTCGGCAGTGATGGCTTGGGAGAATTTCTCCCGGATGCCAAACTCACTGCCCTGGTAGATGTATACTACACCTCGTCCGCTTTCCCCGCCGTAAGGAGCTCCCACTGCGATGTCTGAAATAGTTGAGAAGAGATTAACATACATATGTATTACTCTAATGCACACATATAAAGAGATTCCAAACGAGATGCAGAAGCCAAAATGAATGTACGAGTAGATATGAAAATAACAAATAGTAATAATTCTATACTGACCTCCGAAGCCATCATAGTTGATGTCACCGAGGGACGCAACAGAAAAACCAAATCTGCCCCTGGATACTTCGCCGGTTCGAGCGTGACTCTTCAAGAATGACTGAAAATAAAAATAAATTACGTTAGTGATTTGTAATAGAACAGTATCAATAGGTTTTATAACGGATGGTTTACGCGATATACAAATTAGGGGAAATACACTAAAATCAGTCTGAATACTCTAAGTACCACTGACTTTCCCGTTGTCTTATGAGTGCAGCACTTTTTGTGCAAATTCAATCTTTCTTTAACTACTGTAATAACTGAACGAACCTATTTTCAATTTTAAAAATGGACCAAATAGGTTCCTAACTAAAATACTCACTTTATCTTTCCCTTGATAAATGACGTAGACTCGTCCGTGCTCAAACCCGTCACTCTTTGGCCTGGTGAACATGGGCGCGCCGACGATGACGTCATCAGCACCATCGCCGTCGATATCACCCGAAGCCAAGCTGTAGCCGAAGTAGGCGCCGATCTGAGAGCCGCTGATATTCTTGATGTTTTGGAGTTCCCAAGTGTAGAGGACCACCTGAAATTGTGTGAAACAGCGATTTGTTAGCCTGTTTAATGAATAAAAGTATAGATAGCTTAGCTTCTAATAGTTCTCAGGATAAATTAAGCTGGGCACTTAACAAACATTGATACAGTATTAGACTGCATTCCTAAATTACCAAACCTGTAACATAGGCTTAATTGTCAGTTGACAAAATCAAAAATGATACCTATTTATTATGTGCTCAAATGGATAGACAGACTAAATCTAATAAACCAGCAGCTCTAGTATGATCGTACAAAATAGACGAACTGTACATTAAAACTATAGCAACTTGCTTTTTCATGCGCATCACACCGTCTTCATCCCAGCTGGACATCCATGCGAATCAGAGAGTACTCTACTAAGCTTTAATCTTTTCATACTAACCAAGCCCCTCAAATCAGCTCCTCTGGGCACACCAACAGCCACTCCCTGCTCGCCCTGGCCAGCGAAGTCGCCCACAGCCACTGAGTACCCCATGTACGAGTCGTCGTACTTCGGGCTGGCTTCAGGAGTCGCGATCAGCACAGGCCGCGCGCTCGTGCTTTGAGAGTACACTTGGCCTATAATGGTGTGGATAGTTAGAAAATGATCGCCTAAAGGATTTTTATGTGGATGATTTCATGTCTGCAATAATGTTATATTAAATGAAATGGGTTAAGAGTACCGCCTCCGAGAAATAAATACTTGAATTTTAAAAAGATTTAAAACATGTAGTAATAATATAATAAACAAATGAAATAAACATGGATGATGTCATTTATATCTAGGTTCTACAAAACAAAGTTTGAAATTAACAACTGACTTTATTACCTAAACTGACTACAGCAAATATTCAGAGTTTGGTAAGGCAAGACATGAAATCATCTACGTAAATAAACATGTAGCATTCAATGACAATGAATGACAACATTAAGAATGACAACACAGAGAAAAATGAAATGATGATTGATGATTCAGCATCAACTTTGCATCTTTGGCGCGTCAAGTTGTAACCAAAGCATTGGCATAAGCATATAGCTCGCATAATGAACAGGAGTGTTTGAAAAATCGTAAAAAATTGTCACACCTTCATTTTTAATTATTACTATGAATTGCGTTTGGGATATATATAATAAACCATTGTTACACAATTATTTCACCAGATCCTCGTTGAATTATTTTAAAGCCAATAGGTAACTCTTAAAATCAGTGTTTAATAAAGCAGGTAATTTTTCTTGTTAAATGGAAAAGCGTTATAATTACATCCCGCACCTTAAAACTCTAACATTTAATTGGATGTACTAATTTTATTGAATTATATAATACTAGATTGTTTGTCTAAAAAAATCACAATAAGAATCACAAATCAACATACTTAATGAAATAAATGAAAAATGAAGAAAAACACTTTAAAATGTTGAAATGATGCCTGGAAGGTAATCATCTATAATGTAATTTGTGAGCCGTTAGCACATTTTGATGTAATGAGTAATCAGAAATAACTATGGACATCTGATGTAGAAACAATCTCAATTTCACATGATACAAGTAGATTCAACATTCTTGGAAGAAACCATCTAAATTTCTTTTCGAAGTTTTATCTTCTATGATGTCGATGAAGCTAATGGTAACAAACTATTCATTTAAATGACTGTTAAAAAATACATGATCCCATAACAATCAAATAAATGAATAGTTCAATTGTACAGTCAGAATTTGTAATAAATCTTACTCTGTTAGTTCGAGGGTAATTCCCACCAATCACAAAAAACTAACTTGCAACACTTACTTATTTAACTATCAATCAAGCAAAACCCGAGAATCAATTAGTACATAAAATAAAACTAACTAAAGGGTTACCAATTTGGGAAACTGCCAATGCCTTCTAATCTATTTTAGACTCGTTGGGGATTTCTAGATGTTTTGTATTAATTCATTTCCAACCGTTGTTAGTAGAAAATCTTAACTGGACACGGGTTAAAGCTTCACGAAGGCGGTTGTCCATTCATATCAAGATGTCCTCTGCTAGAATGATAGTTGCACTATTACCGGTTCTTGGTTCAAGTGAGAATATATCAACAGTTACGCACTTACTTCCTTTATTAACTCCATTATCTTCACAATTTTACTTACTACGATTGTCAACAATCAATTAGAGTTAGTCTTCACTTTGCAGTACGTCTTATACAGAGTGTAAAGCGATTTTTTTCAAATATGTTTCACGCAACACATCATTCTAGGAGTAGACTTTAAACGTATGGTCCACATAAGCATGCCCGCGTTCGTGAGATACCTAAATTAGTAGAATTATCTCGAACATTAGCAGAATTAAGATTTAAAACAACTGTAAATGGTTCTCAAGGCATTAGGATTAGGCGCTCGTAAGCCTCGCTATGTTATTCGGTTAAACAAGTTAATGGTCCGTCGACTTGTTTACCTTCCTCCGGAATTTTCATATAGTAGCTGTTGAATGTGTGGCTAGGATCAATTGATATTGTTCGCCCTGTGGATGTATCAACATTTCAGAACACGCACTTAAATTCTTCAGGTGGAGTTGCTTAATATTCCTCTCATTGAGAACACTTCAATATTCACTCGATTATTTTAAAAGATGGACAATTTGAAGATAGAAAAAATAGGAAAGTAAAAGATAATGTTGTCGGTATTTACCTTGCCAATACCAGCTGCCTGGAGCTCCCATGAACAATCTTTGGCCATCCTGAGAACAACCGAAATAGGGAAATGAGATTTTTGCTAAAAATTATGAAATACGAGTCATCAGTACGTATGATCCTCCATACAAAAGTGGTTACGTTTTAATTTACACATGTCATTTTAGCTAAGAAAAAGTTCAAAGAAAATGAATCTTTGTTTAATTTCAACCTAAAAACATCGCTAAGAATCATGTCATTTCCAAACTTTCATTTCAATATTTTATTGGAGTATTATATTTAGTAACTATTTTATAGCTACACTTGTGTTGTTGTTGTATAATGTGAGTTTAGGCGAACTTTCATGGGACTCTAAGACATACCAAAACGGTGAAGTAGATTTAAGACTATGTAACTAAAAATAAACAAACAGCCTTGGATGAGTTTCGGTTAAAATGTTAACGATGATCATAGAAGAAATACTAAGCTTTAAAAGTAATTTTTGGTAGTATACCAATTAGTATTTATGGCAAATTTAACAGTAACGTCAGTAACGACAAAATAACGATGAGACTGAAAATCAGACAAATAAATCCAACACTCAAAGTTATCTCCAATGACCACATGGCAGCTTATTTAACGACTCAATCGCTACCAAACCGAAATGGATCTCAAGTGCACTCATACGCAGATAATAAAACAAGACGTTGTTCACTTAACATGTCATCGGCTCAGTGGAAATTGATGAACTTATACAGTTTGGATATTTTAAAGTCTAAGCCGATTTCCTGAATGGAAGATGAATTCATTTAAATAATTACGGTAACGGTTGCAGATATTGCCAGTGAACCAATAATTGACGGGAAGGGAAGAAAATATTAATAGTAAATACATACATCTTTACTTATCTTGTATTAAATACAAGGGGTCCTTTCGGATACCCTTCGATCCAGTGAAGACCCACTTCCAAATACATACATACACTCGAAAAACATAACCCCCTAGGGCAGACGGATAAAAGAAGGGCAGAAGACAATGTCAACCACTGCTACCAATGGTAGCAACAATGCGCTACGTGTGTCAAGCACTAGTACCTACTAGTACCTTATAACATGATTACTGATTAAATAAGGGTAAGAGAAGTAATCCGAAAGACAAATGACGATGTAAGATTGTACATTTATAGTTTCGTGATTAAAATTGTGTAAGTATAGAGAATTTATTATTAACTGTGATCATTGCTTAATTTTCATGCTTCAACTATAGACATTGAGACTGCTATGCACTAAAACGTTAAATATGTTTAAAATGTTAAATTGGCATTTCTGTATGAGTCAGTGATTTGTCGTCTTGAGCACATTTGAGTTTTTGTTGCAAGTCAACCTTCATCAGCTGACGGATTTAAGTATCTATTTCTAGGGCACAGATGTTCTATATTTGGTAATAGATTATACAGTTTTCTTGTCGCATACGTGTATATTTATTAAAATGTCGCTACACGAACGTGTTTAGTAGGTAGGTTTTATCCTTTAGCGCTTCCTTTTTAACTAGCCTTGTAGGATAAAGATCTTTTGAATGATACTTAGCAAGAAATAACAAGTCATGCTAGCTGGCCAAGAGTCGATATGATACTTCAATGAAAATGTCATACACCTAATCAATTGAAGAGCAAGAAGGGTCCTTCACACAGAGATTTTACGACTTGCTTGTGACATTAAAACTTTATGGCTCTACATGAAGCAATGACGTTTTGATTGCATGGTGTCAGGACAGATAAGAAATTGAGTTCAATTTTTATGCCTCTCTCTTCAGTATGCTTATTTAGTGTTGGAATAGCTTTGTGGTTCTTTGCATCCTTGAGTTGTATGGATATAGGCAAATAGACGAGATTGTTGAATAGTTAGAAACAACTTATTTTATTTTGACATGCGGAGACTATACATCTCCAAGTAATATTGCACAATTTGACCGTGGAGGCGTTTTACACCTCTGCTATGCATAGATTAAGGTAATTAATTTGTTTTTGACCCTTAGAGACTATACATCTCTAAGTTATTTAGACTAAGTATTTGATTGTTATTATTTTAGGGACCATAATTATACATCCCTATCTAATTTCTTTGATCTGGGGACCCTATACATCTCCTGATCATTCTTAACTAGTGCCAGTATGTTCAATATGCTTAAAGCTTGCTGTGCTATTTACTGATTTTTTTTAAATTATATTTTTTATGTAACTTGTGTATGCCATGTACTATTGTGATAAATTGCACTGTAATCTGTTTTGAAAAGAGAAGAAAAAAAATAAACTGCTGAGTTTCTTGCGGCGTTTGTTCTCAGTAGTACTTATCTTCCATTTTCCGAAGCGCCAGTAGAGTCAGACATGTAAAAGAGCCTATATGGCCTACTTGCAAAATAAATTTTCATTTTCATTTTCATTTTCAGAGCCACCCATGTAAAAAAACTCCTTTGCATCCTAGCAAAGTGTGAGTACCGACCGTCCTGCTATCGGTCTTCATAAAGCAGGAATTTTGGCCGAAGGGAGTCGCATTACACACTCAAACTAGGTCACACGTTGCCAAAGTAACGTGCTAATGTTAATTATTTCAGTTATATTTATTGTATTGCGTATTTAAATATTCTTCTATTTAATACTGAATAAAACCACACTCGTGTTTTAAGGCCTCTCATTATATAGCAGTTGCATAAACCACTATTATGGAACTGTACACGAGTATGTCTTGATTTCTTAGATGAGCTTTAACTCAGTTGAAGGATGAAAAAGAATGCAATTCTATGGAACCTTGAACTTATGCGTGTTATACGACTTGGCCGTTTCATGAATGATTTTACTTGCTGTGATAAGTTACAAGTTTAGTTAAGTTAAAGTAAAAAAAGGACAAAGCTTGTAAAACCACAAGGAGCATGTCGATGTCACGTCTTGTTTACCGATAAGCAATAGTGAGTGAGACCGGTCGGTTTTTTATCAAACAATTCTTTTTAGAAACCGATGTAGGTCTAAAATATTCAAATATCGTAAATTTGGATGTTATGTCTTAGTTCGTCTGTTTGTTATCTCTTTGCGATGGGCTTAGGCTATTTCGTGTACCGAAAAACGGTAAAGTTACTAAACGATAGACTTATTTTACACAGACGCAGTCGCGGCCAGCAGCTAGTATGCCTATACATAATTTACCTTCTTTTCAACCAAAATATATTTTCCTGTATGAACAAATAGATGCAGAGGTTAGCTTTAATTTACTTTAATTTTGATGTATTTAATACTTATTATTATTATTTTGGTTGATTGATTAAATGACGATTTAATATTAACATTATTATATTCAAAATATATTCTCTGAATTGTATGAAGCTTTTTTTTTGTAATTTTGGTAGTCAACTTTTTTTTGGTAGTTAAACTACAGTTTAACCCCATGTGACTAACAAAATATGAATAACACTAATATTTATTCATTCATTTAATCAAAACACAATAGCAGTAGTAATTTCATCAGAAATAAACATTGAATAAAGTAAGTAATCAAAATAATACGGGATTACTCTAACAAATCTCCCATTGATACAAAGATGATTCGAATATCAACAAAAAAAACTTGATAAAAAATATCCCCGTGTGAACGTGCGCGATATCTCAATGAAAGGTTCGAGAGAACTTTTGATAAAAACTGAACAAAAAACCGAATAAAAAGTGTTTAACATGTGTTTTGCTTCATTCGTCTATTTTATCTATCATTGGGTATGTTTGCTCTAAGATTTTAATTCTTAATGTTACAAAGGGGCAAGTAAATCAGCGATTCCAATTCATAACTTGAATGTTCATTCACCGTACGAAACGCAAAAGCAAGCTACTACCACCACTACCTGTGAGAGTGTGGTACTGGGTAAGCCGGTTCAGTCCTACTGCAACCGGCACTATCACAAAAAAAACTATTAAAATTGTAATGACAACACAAAGAAAAATTAGGGCAATGGCAGGACTTGAACCTGCAACATCAGCATTCCGTGCCTTGCGTTTTCCAGTTTCGCCACACTGCCGCTGCCCTACCCTGCGAGTTTTTCAATGTGCTTCCTCAGTTGAATATGATAACTTGTTAAAAAGTTTCATATAGATGACACCGAGAGTAGTTGTACCCTTAAAGTCAATAATGTAATGACCGTAAGACGAAGCACATTGAAAAATTCGCAGGGTAGGGCAGCGGCAGTGTGGCGAAACTGGAAAACGCAAGGCACGGAATGCTGATGTTGCAGGTTCAAGTCCTGCCATTGCCCTAATTTTTCTTTGTGTTGTCATTACAATTTTAATTTAATAATTTGAATGTTAAAAACATTTAAAATAAAAATCGAAAGAAATTTCGGTTGCAAAATTTATACTTCTCTTAGGTTTTAAGTTCCAAACGTGATCTCAAAATTTGCTGAAACTTAACTCGCCTCATACCATTAAAGTCAAAGTCAAAGTATTGTATTGCATAAAAGCACTTTAGTGTAGTGCATAGTAGTATGTTCAAATTGTTACCTAAAGATTTGTAAATAGCTGTATTAAATGCGGAGTCATGCATTTATTCTATTATTATTGTAAATTGAATCAGAAAGTAATTGAAATGGCGACAACCTTAAAAACAATAAACGCTAGGGCAGTTAGCATTGAATCGTGCGCAGTGCACCTATGAATATGCGATGCGCGGTGTCAGCCCTTACTCGGCCGGCGCCGGCGCAGCGGCCCTGCCCTTTGCCGGCATGGTAATTTCAAAATACCTATATACATTTACAAATTCAAGCTTTTAAAAAGCACCTGCGCAAAAAATAAACACAACTATAAAGAGATAAACAATTAAAATGCTATGCAAGGACAGCACAAAGAAAAATTAGGTGTAATATCAAGACTCGAACCTGCAACCTTAGCATTCCATGGCTTGCGTTTGCCTGTTTCGCCACATTACCACTGAACAAGCTTTACAATCCAAAAAAATTGGGCAATGTAAATAGAAACCCCTACAAATCCGTTTTATACAGTTTTTATTTTCATAATATTGAAAACGCACGCTACCACTTGATTTTACTTTAGTGTTGCACTATTCCAATCGAACCGGTCCATTTCTTTTGTAGTCAGCAAAGCACTTGGCTAGGCCAGAGAAGGGCCAACTATGGTCCACGGATCATATCTGGCTTGCAACCTTCGACCCAGAAATAGGTAATAACGTAATATAAGTCACGAATCAATTATAATATATGTAGCTGTCAATGTCAAAACTTCAAAAATTTGGCCCACTGGAGCTTCTGAATGTAAATACTTATTGGCCTACGTAGGAAAAAGTTAGCTCTTCCCTGCTTTAGGCTGCGTTTCCACCAGAGATGTGCGAGGATGCATAGCGAGGGATGTGTTTGTAAAGAACCAATGAGATGTTTCCACCAGAGCTGTGCTGACCGAGGCGAGGTAAATGAAGCGATTCTATTGGTTCTTACAAACATATCCCTCGCTACGAATCCTTTAGGTGCCACAATGAAACTTAGTTCGGCAACTTCTTTTGCAGGCTGTGGCTGTATAACAGCATCGGAGTAACAGTAAAACTTTAACATTGAACATGGTTTCAGAGAATTAACGAGGACATAACAAGTTATGTCTGACACTACGTTCTTTAGACTTTACAGCGGCTGTAAAGCAAGACGTAATTGAATATTAAACTTAGAACATTCCAGTGGCCCTGACATGACAGTTCATGTTTAATTTATCTCGCAGTGCGTCTCTTTCTTATGATACTTGTTAGACAGAGCCGCAATACCGACAAATTGAATTTGGGCAGTCTTAATAGGACCGCTGGGTCTTACAATGTAGAGTATTTCTCTAAGCAGTAGTTAAATTTTACTATTCATTTCTTATACCGGTATTCCGTTATTTCCGTTATTTCCGTCAATTCTGATATTTAACGGTAAATTAACCATAAACCGGTATCAGAAATCGTCATTCCGATTTTACGGACTACGGTATTACGGAGAGTTAATTAAATAGATTTTGTACAATCATCTTCTTTCGTACAAATCGATGATAGTACGAAACCTCTTATGGGTTGTGTTTAATAAACTTCCTATTACACGGCCATTTCCAAAGAAACCACTCGAAACCATAAATCAATACCAAATCTCCCAAAACCAATGTTTGCTTCAACAATGGTTATACGGGCGTTTGCTTACAATGGACGCTCGAGTCGGTTTCGTAGAAAGTTAGCTTTTCAATTTGGCGTAAAATTAATATTTATGCAAGTGTTTTGTTTGTTGATTAAACATTTGCTGAAACAAAAGGAATGAGCAGATCAGTCAAACGCGACGAGAAAACAATGTTAAAGGGGTAATAGACGGATGAGAGATCAATTATAATAATCTACATAAAAACTAAATATACATTGCCTTTTTCTTTTCTAGAATTTAATTGAAGCTTTGTGCAGGGGTCGCCAAATGGCGGACCGCGGTCCGCATCCGGACCGCCGACCCATTTTGTGCGGACCGCGAGAATACAGCAAATTGCACTACAACATGGGTAATTTAATGTCATTTTTCTTATTTATGTGTAAAAAAATACCTTTGTTATTTCCGTAATTACATTTGTTTAATAATTTTTTTTTAAAAACGGACCCCGAGCGAAACTAATTGGTGACCCCTGCTTTAGTGCACTTGTGTGACCATGCGAGCCTCTTAGGAGAGTAAGAAAAAACTAGTAGTAAATTTTATGACATACATAAGAGCTTCCTGTAAGCCAAATCTGAATAAAGATGTTTTGACTTTGACTTTGAAAAGAAAACTGCATCCAGATCGTACTATTCCCAGTGAGGTAAAAAGGCGAACTTTTCCCTTTAAAGGATCTCTTCCAAAAGATTTCTCTTTTTTCTTCTTCTTTTCACTGTATTTCTTTTTGTCATTTATGTTTTTCTGTACAATAAAGAATTTACATACTATCGAATCGACCTATGTCAGTGATACTGTAGCTTTCTATTACTGAAAGAATTTTCGGAATCCGTTCTGTAGTTCTTAAGATTACTCCCAACTTACAAACAAACAAAGTTTATACCTGTATTATAATAATGTAGATAAGTGTAGATTTTTATGTAAGTGTAGAAGTCCAGTGTAGATACGTCGAAGGTAAAAAATGGGCGATCCCAAACATGGAAATTACTAGCTCTGTTTACAAAAACAAACACAAGAGGTTAGGACCTCATAAATAATTGCACAGAGTATAAAACGTCCGAGACAAATCCTTATTCCGTTTATAGCGACGGTCAACGCATCGCTTCCCGCCAAACGGCATTGTCTGCAAATGGCCGCCGTTTACGGACGCGTCCACAAAACCATTTTTGTAAAGGAGACATTGTAGTGGCAGAAGATTTTGTAATACAAAAGATAACGTTGCAATAAAATACAAATGTGACATATTTTGGAATCGTTATTCGTTGCAGTCGAATTGAAATGAAACCGCGGATTTTATATGATCTTATAAGGGCATGTATGAGACGATGTGTTTTAATACATTGGCGTTGGACGATTCGAGGGCACTCGCGTTCTAAAAAGGAGATTTAACATGTTATGTCGTTAAAATGCATTTGATGCCCAAATTTGATTTTATCATGCAATTATTTCCAGAAATCGAAGGTAATTCAAGTTTTGCATAACATGATTGCCTAAGTCTTACCATAATTCAAGAAGTTTATTACATACTAGCTTTCGCCCGCAGCCTAGCGTGAAGCATAAAAATTTTAAACAAATTTGAGTGTGCAAGTAAGGAAAAATGCAAGCAGTACGTAACCAAGCAACCACCATCAACCACAGTTAGGTTTGGTAAACACCATATCGCTTCATTCAGGTACCAAACTAAAACCACATTAATGCATTGAATTTGGTTCATAGGATAACCATAATGCCACAGACAGAGGCTTTAGACTAATAGCGTTGTAATGAAGAAGGGTCTTTTGGCATAGGTGTTCCACTCCGCACTGTAGGTACGCTCGACCGCCTTACCTATGGCATAGGCACATCGCAGTAGGTCGTCGGCTCGCCGCGCGCGCACTCGCTCGCCCCTGCCGTGTCAGCGTAATTGAAAACGAATGCCGCGCAACCCTAGTGTGTCGCCGGGAGTAGCGAGGGGAAGGCGGGCGCGGGAGGCGCGTTCCCTTTGACTCGCTCCGCCTGGCGCATGGTGTATGAAGTAATACGAACTTTTTGGGCTTGTTAATGAAGTTGGAATTCGTTTAATCGCGGTCATAAAAGAGAAGTTTCTGTACGTTAGACTATTGTTTTTATGTGCTAAAAGAACGAGAATAAATTTACAATGTATTTACAAACTTCTCTCATGTGCGACCCTAGAAATCAGCAAGTAATAAATAGTTCGCACCTCGCTGGCGCAAGCGCATTATTTCAGCGCAGGGAGCTTTACTGCCCTATTGAAGGCCACGATACAGGAAACAGTATGTTAGGCCCTAACAGTTACGGAATGTATGGATACCATTAAAATAGTGCCTTGTACTTAGTTTTTCTTGTTACTACTTTGCACCTGTTGTTTGTTCATGTTTTTATTCTGTTTTAAGTCCCCCTCTAATGGAGTACATTTTTTACATTTAATCTTATGACATGATATTAAATTTTTGTAACCGAAATTTCTTTCTTTATGTTCTTACATTCAAATTATTAAATTAAAATTGTAATGACAACACAAAGAAAAATTAGGGCAATGGCAGGACTTGAACCTGCAACATCAGCAGCATCAGCATTCCGTGCCTTGCGTTTGCCAGTTTCGCCACACTTTCGCGAAACCAGTGCCGGGCTCGTGCAAAATAGCTGCGTCTGTGCGACAGGTCGTACTGTTAGATCTTGATGATGCCTCGTATAGAGGCGTAACGCGCGTCGATCGTGTAGTTTTAGTGTTTAGTGGTGGTGGTGTGTAGTTGAGTCTGTGTGATATATGTTGTTTCGTGTGGAAGCGGAAGAGGGTGGGCTTTTGCATGAACATATATATATGTCGCACAGACGCAGCTATTTTGCACGAGCCCGGCACTGGTTTCGCGGAGTAGCAAGGTAATTTGTTCCAGTTTGTTGTTGAATTGTGGCGCTTTTAAGTTTGTGGTACAGGCCTTCCAACTTAATGCAGCGGAAAATTAAGATGATAGTATTTTTGACAAAAGCTATTCTTCAAAAAGGGACATTAACCTTTTTTCAAACTGCTTCCATTTAAGGCCTTATCATTTCAAACAACACATTAAACCGGTACGAAACTGCGACTGCGCGCGCGCACGTCAGCAGATTATTCAAGCTTATCGCGCATCAAATGGACTAGGCCAGGGGTTCTAAAACTTAACCAGTTCGCGGTACAGGAAACTAGCAAATGGTCGCAATTCCATCCGCGCACAATTAGTTTATCGCATGTCATATCGCTATCCCACGAGAATTTTGTATAAAAAGTAGCCAAAAACTGTTCTCGATATGCGAACAACTCCCCACCTCATCAAGATTTTCTGTTGTCCCTAACTTCTTGAATAGACGATGATAGATAGAAAATGTAGCATTTTTGAAAAAAAAAAAGCAGCCTTTGTTCATACCCGAGGCCTAGACGAGTATTATACCTGTACCAAATTTCATTCAAATCGGTTCATCCGTTTAAACGTGAAAGCCGAACTAAGAGACAGACTATCGCATTTATATTAGTTTAGATTTTCATTGTTTTAAAATGGTGCCGTAGTTAGAATTAAATTATAACACGGTATGGTAAAGTTGTAAATAAAAGTGTACGCCTGTTTGCTCTCAATGGCGTTTATACTTTGAGAACCCCTGGATTAGGTACTTAGTGAAAGCAGGCACGTAACGTACCGCGGTGACTGGCAAGATTTACTCTCCTTCTGTTAGTTTTTTCGCCGAAACAGGCAAACAACTGTTTTGATGTTTTATCTTTTTACTCGAATAAGGCAGTGTTTTTTTGCGTGGATTTAAATTTCTGCTCGAGTACATCATCAGGTAAACTGAAATTGTATACAAACATGTTTTTTAAAAAGCTAAAACGCGATGTTTAGAAAGTTAGATGTCGAATATGGTTCCGCGCATATTCATTAAGTAAACATGTAAAATTAATAACAAATCGAAAAGTAACGGTGTTAAAATAATGTAATCATTGTGCAAGTAAAAAAAAAACATAAATTTAGGAGGTACTTACGTATAAACATTGCGATTATTTTCTACGCAAGTGGGGACAAAATTATTAGTATATTTAAACAAAATTTCGCCCTTGGTCAAAAGCTGACGACTTGCTACATAAAAATCACATTTTCTTTAAATAGGCCTAGCGCCGTATGCGAATGCAGACGCGTCCAAAAAACATTGAAATTAACTGACGTACTCCTAACAAGAGGGTTTATTCACACGTCAGTAGGGATGAAGTCGCATTCGAGATATGTAAAAAGAACTGTCGGATCCCTTCAAAAATCTGTTATTTTTTGACATAAATAAATACCTCGAATAGGAGATGAACCCCAAAATTAAGGTCAAGAAAGACATTTGCGAACCCAATTCCGATCTTAATCCGGACACGTGCAATCATGGGATGTTATAAATAAAGGTAAATAACCATAAGTTATTTTCTTAAGATAACATTCTTCGCGATTATGTTTCACATGATAAGGCATTTTATTAGGGTAACTTTATCTTTTAATGTGTGAGAATTAATAAAAGGGTATTTTGTGAGGTGAATTTAAATAAGTTTACGTTTAACGCACATAAAAACTCTATGCTACGTTTGGGTAGTCAATACTTTTTTTAAGTATTCTATGTTATGGTTTAATTTGGAAGTTTAAGATTGGGAGTTAAAATTCTTTAATACTGGACCTGTTACTAACCCCATCAGATTTATGACCCTGAGATAATTTCTATTTATTTATTCATTCATGCCATGTTTTAAATACGAAATTGGGTTAGGTTATGTCACTTTTTATTATATTTGTATTGGATTTAACACTTTATAATGCTTGGTTTAAATGATTTAATTCGGTAGCGGATTACAATAAATACATTGGTAGCTATTACGTCCTCAAATCGAGTATATGAATACTCACTGCTCACACACTTTTAACAGCTTCGTGGGACAGTTGCTGGCCCTCATATAGTGTGATAATTTGACAAAATCGGCAACGCAAAATGCAAGCAATTCTTGTTTGGATTTTTTTATCTTTTGTTAACTTATTTGCCAATCAATAAAGAGTATTTGTTTGTTGTTGTTGTATCAGAATATCATGGCTTTGTACAGATAACACGATATTTATAAACATTCTCGAAAAGATAAGGTAATGGTTCCAGTCTTTGACAGTAACCCAATAGTTGACGAGAAAATACAATAACATACAATTAAAAACGAGAGACAATGATGTCAAATACTGGTGAAAACAATGTTCTATGCGTGTCAAGCACTAGGGAGGGCGCTTATCTTAAATGTCATGAGAAATCTCGCACACATTTACAATCCCAGTTCCTCAGTCCGTCTTGTATAAGTATTTAATTATAACTGTCCCCAAAAGGCAAATCTCCGTGACCTTTCCGAAGGTGTGTTTATAATAACGTCATGCATCACCAAATACGCTTCATTACCATCTTCATAAGCAATTTGAGAATTTAAAAATTCTCCGAAATTTGGCTCTCGTGACAAATTGCAGCTTTTACGCTCATTACCTCCACTTGACCGTTAAACGGAGGATTTATTTCATTAAAACACAAATTGTAAGGTTAATGCTTTTTTTTAAAGACCATATAGCGAAAAAAGGAAATGGAGTTTGTTTTGAGGGAGACCGATCCATCACTGATATGATGTCTTTTTTGAGATATGAGACTGAGTTATTTATTAAACTAGCACTTTTAAGGCTACTATAGTGTAATAAATAATTCATTAAGAAAATGAAGAATGGTGATCTTGAAATGGTGGTCTTGAATAAGAAAAGTGTAGTTATAGTGTAATAATGAGTGCAGTGAGTGCTTCATTTGACGAAAACGCATTATAAAAGTCTCGTAGAGACAATAAGAAACGTGTTAATGGACTTATAGTTCAATTAGTAGTTTAGGTTAAATTTAAAATACTTATTAGTCTTAAGACTAGATTGTGTTTCCAAGATATATCGACTAAGGTAGGTGTATCTATTTAAAAAAATAAGGAAATATTATCAGAAAAAGAAGGTTTAGTTCAAACAAGTGGACGGGAATAATTCTGTAGGTGTCCATAGGCAGAGATGGTAGAAAAAATAATTCTAATTTGATACATAGTATCTAAAATCTCTTACTGTTGTGAATTTTACACAGTGAACATTAAATAAATAAATATCTTGGGACAATTAACACCAATTGACTTAGTCCCAAAGTAAGCAACTGAAGCTGCTTGTGTTATGGGTACTAGACAACGGATATACATACTTATATAGATAAATATATACTTGAATACATATAACATCCACGACTCGGGCACAAACATTCGTATTCATCATACGAACATTTGCCCCTCCCGGGAATCGGACCCGGTACCTCAAGCTTCATAGTCAGGGTCACTAACCACTAGGCTATCCGGCCGTCAACATTGGCAGATTATTAAAATTTCCAACCAACGTTGCCTGAAATATATTTGGTCTGTACTTTAGAAAAACATGACCTCTTTGAATCAAGTTGGTATATATAGGTACCTGGTACAAGTAAGTAAGGACACGTGACTAAATTTATTTCAAAATTGCACGAGAAACCCATGTAAAACGTGATGCCCGGCCGTGGGAATACCTTACTTTTGCCATGTCGTACTAAAGATCGCATCGCACGTGACTGCGCCCGCGCAGCCTTATGAATTATTGAAAACTTTTATTGTCCGCAAAACATACCGGCTCCTATTTCGAAATAGTGCTCAATAAAGCGAATTGTTTTAGTGTCGCTTTATACGCGACTATATTTGGGACAATCGGTTTTTAAAGTGGTTGAGAAAGTCTTAACAGACAGGAACCACAATTTTTATGAGTTGGTTTATAACTTTTGTATAAGTGCTGTTTGTTTTTCATAATGATTATATATAAATAAATAATACATATATTTATTTAAAAGATTATATTTATATTTAAAAGTTCTTATGAGCCTTCTGTGTCCCAATGTTGGGTGAAGGCCTTTTCCCAAAGTTTCCACTGCTCTCGTTTTGTTGCAACCAACAGCCAGTCCTTTCATAGTCAACAAAGTTTTAAAATAGGAAATTGAGGAAACATCACAGTTTTGTTGTCAATCTTGAATTATGAATACTAAATTCTCAAAATGACACCAGGTAGATAATTATCTTGAAAGTCAATGGAAATAAGATAAATATAGATATTGTCAATTTTGCTATACTTCTTTTTTTACTTACTTATATGTACAGTTTTTCCTTAAATATTACAATGGTCATCATTTTCCTAGTTCTTTTTTCTATTTTCTGATTCGGAGTACGCTTTGACCGCAATTAATTTTATGAAAAACTAATATGATCATTTTAGTATCTATTTGGATGTATAGTCGACCAAGTAATTGCTTGACCACTTTTGAACCTTATTCGTTTGCAATACGGTCGAAAAGTGGTCAAGCAATTTCTTGGTCGACTATACCTCGAGGTTGACTTAAGTCTTATTGTTAACGCAAATTACTTACCCTTGAAATGGCAGCTGAAAATCCAGCTTGGCAGACGCCGGTCTTCCGCTGGCCGTGACTGGCTGAAAAATTAAAAACTTTATCAGCTATCACTGGAGTAAGAGTACAGAGAAGGTTACTATGTAGCATTAAAAAGGTCATGGAAGGGCACGTGCGCTTGCGCAATGAAGATATTGATCGATGACTTGGTTCACAACACTGACACCTACACGTCGAAACTGACAGGTGAACAACACTCATTCTTTTAACTATAATTTTGTATATACATAAAACAACTACATAAGTATACTTGGGAGCAAAGAAATCGAGAGACTCTTGCTATTTTTACGTTGTTTCCTTTCAAATAAAAACTGTTGAAATAATGAAAAGGTACTGTGTCCTATCGAAAGGAACTGTGGAGTATTTTAACGATTTCATGGACCTAATGACCCCTTCCCCGATTGATTTATTCCAGTACGCCCTAATTATTACTTTTCTTCTTCTATATCTTTATGTCTAAAGCTATTTATGATTATTTTTCGATTAGCGATTTAACTACAGTAACAAGATTTTGACTATAGTAACTAAAATCTTAATTACAACAACTGAGATCTTAACTACAGTAACTAGATTTCCCTTTTCTTGTTTTTGTGGTAAAGGAATCAACGCAAAAATTGCAAATGCAACTCGATTTATAACTCCCATGACTGATGAACTAAACATGACTGAAAGCTAATTTTTTCAATCTCCAGATAACTTCTTACTCCGTAGATAACAAAGTCATTTAACAGACAAGATATATCTGACGATTGCAAATTATACCAAAATAGATGTAAATGAATATTTAGTGGAAAATTATAATTATTACCAGATAATGACGATGTGAGAGCAACATTAAAATGACAGATGTGTTGTGTGCTACATCCATACAGTGCGTTATTACATCGAACTGTACCTTTTGGTATACTCACCCTCGTCCACTGAGGCGAACCCTAAACAAAGCACGTATATGTAGAAAAAGTGTCCTCATACATATATTTACATATCCAGACAGTACAGATTAAGCATACATATAACGGTGGAGAGTAACGTTAAGAAGAATCTGTAGCCTGGGGCGTTGGTAATTCGACGTATGCCTTTTAAAAGGATAATTATAAAGCGCTTTGCAATAAAAACGGGTCAAGTGGTATTCTGTCCGAGAATTATTGGTGTCCGAGATTAGACACTTTATTTTCAATTTAGGTAATTTTTAGGCTTATCAAACGTTATTGTCGTCATCAAACATGAACTGTGGAAGATGAGCTTCCTTAGCAAGGATTTTGCGAAATTCAATGACGGCGTGGGTAAATAGGGATCGTCAGTTTGTATGAATTTCCGTCATTTTTGAAGCTAAATTCGTATTTAAGTGACTTTAAGAAATCAACCCACATTATAGAGATAACGATGAACATATTCTAAGCTGATGAAACCACGAGAAACAAATCATGATGTATATTTTGTAGAATTTTTACTAAATTTTGGAGTATTCAATAGTGCTTTACACAACAAGTTTGTATTTCTTCTATTTCTCCAAGATTCATGCCTTTCCGCTAGTGCTTTTTGCGCTTAATTAATTTAGTGATTGTTTACAATTAGTTGTCGTTTGTAAGGTTTTGTATTGTGCAGTACAGATTATACAAATAAAAATGTAATAACATGAATAGAACGGCTTTTTAAGCACAACTAATTACAATTAAAAACATCAAGTAGTGCTGACACAAAAAGAACATTCCCGATCTTTCTCAATTTAACAAATTTTGAAAGACGCAAAATTTTATTTTTAAGGTGGAATTACAATATCATGGCTCCATAAATCAGCATTCGCCGCGGGCGCATGCCCCGAGACTGAATCGGCCATTACCGGCGGAAGTGACGCGGTTTTCGCGCGCTTTTGGACACCATTTTGCACGCAATCGTGAGTTTACTTTTTAAATATCATGCTCGACTTGCTTTGCGTGTGTTTTGATTCCGTAATCAGTTTTAATATTTTTTCTATTTAAGTTATTGTACTAAAATGATAGATTGATTATTAGGTCTATCACAATACATTAAATTAATGCCATCGAAATTAAATGTCGCGGATAATAGAAAATTTTAAATTCCATTACAAATAGCCCCATGTTGGGCGCCACTTTGTTGTCAATGAAAATTATGCCTATTTTTTTAACTGGTTTGTTCTATGTTAATAGTGCGTTCGTCACAATTCTTCGTTCATTGTACAGTCAAGGAAATTGGAATACGTACCACCGTAGAACCTAGTCGAAGAGACTGATGCATGACATTTGTATGACATAGCCTGGCGTTTAACGCGTCGCGTCATTGCGACAGGGTTCTAAGGTGGTACGTGAATTTATTTCCCCTACTGTACAGTCAATTTGCACACATTGCAATACATTGCGTTGCATTGCACGTTTACGACAACGCATAATATGACGTGTATTAGACACTGTCACCCAGTCACATCACAAAGTCACTTGAACATACATGTGCGTTTGTAACATTTAGCGAAAGTTCAAAAAACAATGGCGGCTGTAAATGCATTAAATAACACCAAATTGTATTATTTTCAATTTGTTTTTTTTTAACACTTGTGTGGTGTAACAATAATGTGAATATTTGTTGTTGTTGTTTTATAAATCGTAAAGATAATTTAATTATCTCGAGTACTTACGAGTCCGACACGGTGAGTACTCCTTGACATCATGAGCATCGGAGGAAGACGCCACAAAGCAGGAGCCGACCGGATCCCGGTGTTGCAGCTTCGCGTTCACGAAGGAGACGTAGCGAGGGGCGCAGGCCTGGGAGAAAAAGAGAAAAAAACGGGCTATAAAATCATACATACATACATAAAGTCACTCCTGTTTCCCGGGGGGTAGGCAGAGACCACGGATTTCCATTTGCTACTATCCTGACATATAACCCTTGCCTCTCTTACTCTCATAACATTCTTCATGCATGCTCGTCGGTTTAGGGTACTCCTGACCTGGCCTTTCTCTAGAAATAAAATCATACCATCAAGAAAGCTTTATAGCAAAATCTTTTTATTTTTCCTGTAATTAGATAGACTTCCCACAGTCTGCTTTTGCCACTATCACGCTAACATTATATTTAAAACTGAAAGTATATGCATAATGCATGTGCATCTTATTTATCTTTAATCTTTATTTTCTTTACGTAATAATTCTCTAACCGGTCCTGTCTTTTGACTAGGTACGACATACAAAAAAAAACAATGAATAATCACTAAATAAATAATAAAATGAACGAGGGGTTCATTTTTACAAGCAATCAATGACTTTAAAATTTAATCAAAATTAACACTGCCTTTCATTTTGTGATTTGCAATTTTATATAATGTACCGGAATTTTATCTCTATTACTTTACTTATAATTATAACTGAAAGAGATCACTCTTAAACATAACTGACAGAAAAATATCCAAAATGACTTCCAGCCAGCTGGTACAAAGAAACCATAACCCAGGTATCATTGACCTTCGTTTAAAATTATTATGTTTTTAATAGAGTTATGGTTATCTCCGGAAATAGTCTTCTGGAAACGTCCGTCGTTTATGAACTTGAGGCGGTTAATCCAGCCCTAATCCTGGAATAACAAACGTTGGAGCCCTGTAATCCTTGCCTAGGGTTGCCACTCGATATGCACCACGACACTTTTTTTAACTATTCTATTACAAAGTTGAAAAGAGGTCTGTTACAATCTTTATCTTTATCCTTGCATAGTATAAAGTCGCTATCTGATCCTGTCTGTCCCAAATTGTTATGGTACATGTTCGGCCACCTTCTCCTTCTATATTACGCAACAGATTTTGATACTGTTTTCACTATTAAGTAATTTTTACTTGACTTTTATGTATGTTACATCCTGATTGTATGTAAATGTGAAATTTGGTATTGTACAGTCCCACCATGTGAATGTTGTATTGAACTAGTTTAAAATCGTAATAAAGACATGTATGTGTACATATACTCATACAGATTTAATCTGAATTTAGCCGTATTGGACAAATCGGGAAACTTGGACATTTTCGTTCACGACAGCAATATAAGAAATATACATGAAATTAACATAATAACTATATCAAAGGGACATGCGAGGCTACAAAATACCAAAAGAAAATCAATGGTAGCAATTAATACCATTAGTAAGAACACCATAATCGACAACCCTGCCGTACTGCGCCAGCAAATCAAACGAAAACAGTCGCAGATGCGCGTGCGCAGCTAATAGAGAACAGGCTAATGAGTGTTATGGAAAACAAACAAGCATCTGGCGGAAACCACGGCAGTGTTTGGATCCACAATAGCTTAGGGCAGGTACAGCAAGACATTAAAAAACTTAAGTAACTTTTCCGTACCGCATTTGACGCATGTGTTTGAAAGAATGTATACTGTATTGAGTAAGTATTCAGGTACAGATTAGAAAATTTATTTCGTATTAGTTAGTTAGGTCATTTTCTTTTCTAACGTTTTCTTTTAAAACTCACATCTCCGTTGGGGTACACTTTCTAACGTTTGTCTGGAAGAAATTGCTGCTTAAGTAAAAGTCAAAGTCTTGATATTTTTTTGTTTTATGTACAATCGACAAAATAGAACCCTGACTCTATGGAACTATGTCAAAGTGACGTTTTAATCAAATTGTAAGATGTCTCCTACTGTCTTACTTATTATGTAAATTTGATGCGGTTCCATGGTAGACTGTAATTCAAATTTGCCGATAATACTTTCATAATATACAACACCCACAGTACATCAAGAAATATGTATATAGTAGTATACAGCTTTTGTAGTGTTAGTGTCCTACTTGGGACTATTAATCACTTGTATTTAATTTATACATTAAGGTCTAAAAGGCAATAGCAATTAATTATTAAATCCCCTTAAAGATAACATTATAACCAATTCCGGGTACAAAAGGAACATTCCATAAATAATGGAATTAATTTACAATAACACAACACTGAACATATTTTAATTACCGATATGATTTTACGAGCAATAAGGTAGGCGGTAGGAGAAATGCGGTATTTCGCAATTAATAGTACCCAATTCTATTTGTGCAATGCAACTGATATGCAGATCACTCCGGAAGTCATGTGCGATGTGCTTTGTTATATGGAAATCAAAACTTATCAACACTTATGCTATCTGATTGAGCGTTTATCGCTCAGTGCATCTTTAATCGGACTAGTTGGAGCGATTCGCGCAAATCGGGTCACTGTTATTCACACTCGTCCAAGCGCAGTAGGCACTCCTCAACAGAAGTCCTTGCCAACCGGATCGCAATAGCAGATAAAAATCCGCTTGCTAACGGCATCTCCTAACTTAGGTACCACAGTTACACACGCGCCAAAAAAACACTACGCCCTTTTATAGCCTTTCCCGGAGCCCATTGACTAACGGGCACGCAATTAGAGGCACGGTAAAAACGCATAAAGATCGATTTACACTTCGTTTAGCTAAGCATGTTGAGTTGCGACTATCCGAAATGCAAAAACGTACAACTACCCTTTTTTTTAAGTGAGGATAATACATTTACGGATTTCGCCAAAAGAGGCGAAATTCAGGACTCGCCCCCGATAATCTTTTTCACTATATTCCTCAAGCCGGTTTGATCCGGTGCTGTGGGACCTAGTGATGACACCACTACGACACCGGCCGGTATACGACATTCGGTTTTTTAATGAGGTTTTCTCCTCGCCTCTCTCAGGAGACGTACACTACCCTAACGAAATTCTGGCCAATGGGTGTCATTTCGGGCGGGCAGGTTGCCCGCGGCGAATACGGCGACTCGTCGGAGCCCCGGCGTGTTGTCACCAACTGAATCCGTTTTAATTGTGTGTTATAGTGATTTTTAAGTACTTCAAATTAGTTCACTAGAATAAATAGAAAGGGGTGCAAGTATTCTCTCATTATATTTAAACTAAATACAAATTGGAACAAATTACCTAGCTACGCTAAACCCGGGGTAGTAAGACATCAGACCAGCTTGAGGAATATAGTGAGGAGGTTTATCGGGTATTCCCCCTCACGGGGGCGAGTCCCGTATTTCGCCTCTTTTGGCGAAATCCGTAAATGGATTGTCCTCACTTTAAAAAAAAGGGTAGTAAGAAATTGACTAGTACAGTAGCATCGGTCATGTTAAGACCACTGTGTTCCGAAGTTGAAAATGTACGACCAACGTTTTGCATTAAACATGATTAACGTTATTTTCACGCGACTTTCTACCACGGGTAGAATTGATTGATTGAGCCGTTTTTATCCCGCGCTAGATCCGGAACGTAACGGCGCGCGCGCCGGTCGTAGTGGCTTTTTATTTCACTCCCTAAACAGAAGTGGCGGGATTCTTGTAAATTAACTGCATTCAGTACGGTACGGTTTACCGGTACAAGCGATGATGCCGGTAAGTAAACGGTTACATTTGTGCTTCTCGAGAACCTAATGTAGGTTAACTTTAAAGCTATGAAATTTTAAATTAACCTCAATGCTAGTCATTTTTGGTTATTATTCTTTGGAGTTGTAATTAGAACACTTATGAAGTAGTATTAGCAGAGCCTGTGCCTTTTGCCAATGTTGTACATGTGATTTCCTTTATTATTATTGTCTTGTTTTGTTTTATTCCATGTTTTTGTGTAGTTATAGGTTTTATGTATTTTTTTGTGTGTGGCAATATAATTGTTTTTTATTACTCGATTAGTAGTAGTTCCCGTTTTTGTTTCCCTCTTCCCGTTACATTATGCGTCTCTATCCCGTGACACTTGTTAGACTGAGTCGCAGTGAGGGATAAATTAGACTTGAGCGGTAATGTTAGAGCCCCAGCACTGCAATGTACTTTATTGTTATCAGAATTTCCTTTACACACCTTATCTTTTCGTATCGCGTTAATCCAATATCGGAAACATGTTTCAATTGTTTCCCGAGGGATAATAAATCGGCATGTAGCCGGCGCGAACATTACATTCCACTTAAAATATCTTGTGGAGCATGATCAATTCGGGCACGTGTGCGCGCGCGCCGGTTTATCAGAAAATTCGCTTAAAGCTAATATAGGTATACAGGTGGAGGTACAGGTAGGTAAGCTCAATATATTGGCAGCTGTAGCAACGGTAACATTTTACATTGAACTAAAGTGGTAGATACGCCACACTATCAATATAGTAAAGTTACCACATTTTTATGCGAAATAAAGAATTATAAATGGAGATATATTAATTTTGAATTTGTAGCCAGTTCTCGCAGTACTCGCAGTACACAAGGGCCGGCTCGACCGGGGTAGTAACTCTTTCTATTCTATACTATTTCTATGGCGCCAGCTCTCATGAATTGAGCTGTACTTGAGAACGATCTATAACTACAGGACTATGAGGGATAATCGAAAAACAAATGCCACTCGGATGAAATTACAGGCAATATTAAGAAACAAAAGAGTGTGTAATCCCATGGTAATCCCATTGAGCCACACTGACCCACTTCCGCCATTCAGTAACGCATGGGAAAGCTATTCCGGTGCTGCATTTAGGACGCTCTGTCAATCGCCGAGCATTGCGCAAGATTCGATTTTGTATTACGAATGTTACGACTCTCCGCGGAGGTTTACGTTGTGAAATGAGTTTATGAGCTGAGTAGGAGGTATGTAAAGTTTCTTTTTATAGAGTGAAGCTACCAATTAATGCATTATATAAATACAGATTTAGGTATACAAAACATACTCCAGAAAGGTTTTTGTTTGCTCGTTTGTAAGCAGATGGGTCATTCTCGACAATAGTATAAACTACTCCTCTGTCAAGCGATTATTGCCAAAATGGAAGTTGTCTAAAGGGAACGAAAAACCAAAAAAATCTAGACAAGCTCTTTAGGGCCATTTACATAGAACGAGTTCTCGCATTCGAATTCCATGACATTGCGGGCTACTGAGGTATGATGTGACCGATCGATTGTTCGAGCCGCGCAATGTAATGCAACTTGCATACGAGAACTCGCTTCATGCAAATGGGCCCTTACTCTTTCGGAAAAAGATGCGCGTGTTGATTTTTGAACTTCTTGTCTTTGTTTTTTTTTTTTTTTTATACAACATAGGAAGGCAAACAAGCAAGTGGGTCACCTGATGGTAACTGATCACCACCGCCTATAGACACCTGCAACAACAAAGAGTGTGCAGATGCGTTGCCAACCCAGAGGGCTAAGATGGAATACCTCTTGTGCCAGTAGTTACACCGGCTGTCTTGCTCTCCACGCCGGAACACAACAGTGCAAGCACTGCTGCTTAGCGGCAGGATTAGCGAGCAAGATGGTGGTAGCGATCCGGGCGGACCTTGCACAAGGTCCTACCACACGCAAAACAGCGCACTTTGTACTCGCAATTCCATGTATCTGCAGTAGAGCTGTGTTGACTAAATCTTTTTATGGTTTATCTTCTTCGTTACATTGTACAGTCAAGGAATTAAATTTCCAACCCACCCGCCCACCCAAAAGCATATAGCAAACTGTCACCATAAGAGCTATAGAGCAAGACGTTAGTTTGACATATCGACCTTAATGCATTGCGAATGTCAGACGACATTTCAACAAAATGGGTAGGGAATTAAGTTCCTTGACTGTACAAAAAAGTCACCATCCCATCCTGTCTGTTTTCATCATGTTTTCATATCGTCGGCCGCCCACTCGTTATAAACTACGCCACAGATTTTGATGCGGTTTTCACACTGACCTATAAGTAATATGGACTTCTAGCCAGTGTTTAAAAAATGGCGTATCAAAGAAGGCTAAAAAGAAGACTAGATCGATAATAGTTAGCGCTGTCAGTCTGTCAGACCGAGGGCGCTGCTGTCAATACTATTATTTTGTAAAAAAACCTATTTGCAACGAAACTCAATAAATTATTATTTTATGCAGTTACACGTAAAGTTGTAAATCCAATGACTATAAATGGTCAACTAATAGTTTGCATTTGTAACATTGGCGTCAACCTGTATTCTTATGTCGGGCCGTTTTTCTGCTGTCATTTAGTATGAAACTGTACATCCATGCATTATAATATCATTGGGATTTCACTGTCATTTAGACATTTTTTTTATACAACATAGGAAGGCAAACAAGCAAGTGGATCACCTAATGGTAAGTGATCACCACCGCCTATAGACACCTGCAACAACAAAGAGAGTGCAGATGCGTTGCCAACCCAGAGGGCTAAGATGGAATACCTCTTGTGCCAGTAATTACACCGGCTGTCTTGCTCTCCACGCCGGAACACAACAGTGCAAGCACTGCTGCTTAGCGGCAGGATTAGCGAGCAAGATGGTGGTAGCGATCCGGACGGACCTTGCACAAGGTCCTACCACCCGCACATATTTTTACGGAAGTTTTTTATGTACATTACACCCTAATTGTCCCCGGGCGAAACCGGAGCGGATCGCTAGTATATCATATACTCAAACTATACTCAACTTACGTACCTTTAAGTTTTTCCTGTACGAAAATTAACACATCTCCTGATTAAACTGCGACAACTGACTCAGAGAGATATGACGAACTATGATTCACCTGAGTGCATAACGCTGCCAATTCAACGGTTCTCGGAAAACTGTGACGTGTCTTTGCTTCCGTGACCTTCTTAAATCAGTTGATTGCTTGCGTGGCTAACGCGACCGTAGGTATTTTTTTATTGGTCAGAGATCGTGAGTCACAATGAGCCTTTATTTTAGGACAATGAACTTAGGTTTTCTATCGTGCTAACAACTAAGCTTTGTGGCCCTAAAATCACCGGCCAAGAATAATTTATCTTATGTGCGTCCCTTGTTTTATGACATGACAATCACTAGTTACATAGAGGCAAAGGGAGGGATAAATTAAGCCAGAAGTGCGATGTTTGACTCTCACCGGGTGACTAAAATTCGCCAAAATTGTCGTTTTTCATAGAAATGCGACCATTTTGGTGAGCTTTAGTCACCTGGTGAGATAAAAAAAATGCATTTGAATCTCACCAGGTAACTAAAGCTCACGAAAATAGCCGTTTTTCATAGAGATGCGACCATTTTGGTGAGCTTTAGTCACCTGGTGAGATTCAAAAATTGCATCCCAGGGCCGTAATATTAGGGCCGCTGAGTTTATTACAGTAGGTTACTAACGAGTGTACCGTACCTGCAACTATTTTTAACTATTTAATACTAAGTTGTGAAGGTAGGTCAATAGAGACATCTGGGGACCGAAGTGCGAAGGATGAAAGTTGGAAATTGTATTTATACGTCCGTGTTAAGAGGATTGTGAACCCAGCCCCAAAAAGCGCTCTCCATACAAACGGTGATAACGTTTTCCACCCTCTAAACCTTAACTTATGGCAAGGATTATTTGATATGTTGTCATTGTCATTATGCCTTAGAACTAGGTTTGTATGTTTAGATCAGCGTTTGTATGCGTGAGTTAGCGCATGTCGATTGGTTTCCTTTGTTCCAAACTAGATGGCGTTAGTCGCTACAAAGTTCGAGTTAAGAAGTTTAGTTGTTATTCTTTACTTACAAGATCGCTTCTTGGCTTCTATACGATATATAGCTTTTCGCACCCGCTATTACAAAATAAAACTAAAGGCTGTTTTACATTCCTCTCAGTCTCAATTAGTATTTGTTTTATTGCACACTAACTTAATTTGAAAGTGACTGACATAACTAAAACTTTATTTTGGCGCTTTATCTAATCCTTATTGCAAAATATTTCATTAATTTTTAAATTTTATTCGTGAACAGAATGCACTCTGCTAGCGTTTTATAATAGTTGTAAATAAACTACGAGATAATGCGGAAATAGCTTAATTACACATTTATTTTACTAACGATACGAAATATTCCAAGTATTTCTGCGATAAGGAAGGGCATGAGATCCGAGGAATTATAATGTAGCTACAAATAAAACCGCTTAGTTCGAATGCATTCCCTCGTTACAATACCTAAACTTCGGTAGAGTGCTACGGATTACACAAGCTAATACCATCCACCTTTTTTTCTCAGGTCAACCTTACAGACTTAATTTTTGATTTTGTTATTATTTGTACAAATAAATAAATATGTTGGGACAATTAACAGCAATTGACCTAGTCCCAAATTAAGCAACTAAAGCTGCTTATGTTATGGGTGCCTACCTACTGGTTAACGGATATACGAGTACATATGTACTTATTTAGATAAGTACATATATACTTTTTCTATTGAATCATCGTTCGTAAGAAGAAATCCTACTAATCTACATCTATCAACATTATTATCTACATCTACACTAATATAATAAAGAGGTAAACTTTGTTGGTTTGTTTGCTTATATTTAGGGGGTAGGTTATCTCAGGAAGGAACTACTGAACCGATTCCAAAAATTATTTCATCAATAGAAAGCTACACTATTCCTGACGGAAATGGGCTACTAATTCCACGCGAACGAAGTCGCGCGCGTCCGCTAGTATTATATAAATGCGAAAGTAATGCTGTTTGGATATTTGAATGTTTGTTCCGCAATCATGCATTAACAGCTAGACGGATTTAGATGAAATTTGGTGGACAGATAGATCATAGCCTGGATTAAGACATAGGATACTGTTTATCCCGTAAAATCCCGTGCGGGCGAAGCCGCGGGAAAAATCTCATACTTAATCAATGTTACTTCCGAAGATGTGACGACAGACAGAACCGGATAGGTAGTTTGTTTTATACTATGTGAAGACGTACCGGCACTGTTCATACCAATACTGGAAATCATATAGCAAATTCACAGACCCTCAAATAGCCTCTGGCAACATTATCTTAATCTAAAACAAACAATTGGAAATAGTTACCATCTCATTTCTATGACCCCAACTTACATCTAAACTCAATATGGTAAGGGCTATTTTCAAACGATCAGAAGTTCATGTAACACAGACTGGGGTACAATGGCAGCAATAAGGCGCGCGTCCACTACTGACCCGACAATCGTAACTCAATGCGATAGGATCAGCATTAGTGCGGACCGATGGCTATCTTGCAGCGGGCCTAATGTGATACTGAGGTGGAATCGCAATCCTAAGGCCTAGCGAGCACTAGCGATTTTTAGGGCTCCGTAATCAGGAATCGTCAGAGTTTACTCATGTTCCTCTGTCTGTGTGTTTGTCACAGTGACTTTTTCTTATAGAAAGTACACAAAGCACGAGAAACAAGTGTATACTCTATACAATTTGAACCCGCACGCCGAGACTACTGTTTTGTGCTTGTCTTAGTACTGTACAGTCCCTTCTACTGCATCACTGTTCTGACCCCGTGTGAAATCAGCATAATACTTCTTCCATAGCTAGCTAGTGTCACACCATAAATTGTTGGAACAGCATCCGAGGACTGTGCCCCACCTCTTTTACACTGGCATTAGGGATGGCACGTTTATTACCTTCTTCCCAGCACAATCTTAAGGGCCTTTACTATGTCGCGCGGGTGCACGCGGGTGCACGCCAATCGAACAAAAGTATGAGCACCGCGCGAGTTAGCGGACGCTCTCAAACTATTTTTCTAAAGGCTTGCACCCGCTCCGTGCAATCGCGCAACTTAGTGGAGGCCCTAAATTTTAGGAAGCTTCCAAAATATTTTTTTTATTTTCATTTTTCAGCTTCAGCTTCAGCTTCATTTAAATTTTACAGATATTTGGCGGTGGTTGTGGCAGTTCACTTAGTGTTAGGTATTTTTTCGAAAAATGTTACAACACCAAGTCAAGTCGGTCTAAATTAAAAATGAGAGCTATTCTAAGTATGAGTGAACAGGCTGCTGAACCAGTGAGCTATACCTTGTATAGACCTCATCTCTCTTCTTTGACTATTAGGTAAAACAGGACCAAAATTTTAAAAAAAAGTGTAAATTCAATAAATGCTATGGATTGTCTTTACTAACGATATTATAATTTGAAATTAAACTCGTCGGAGCATAATAAAATTAAAAAGATTTTTATATTTTTTGTAATCTTTTTGTGGCAGCCCTCTTGGCAGCGGTCACGGAGCGGCGCGTGCGCACAATGGAGGATGGAGCTTTTGTAAGCTCGCTACACTCTCATTACACTATCCTGTCATCATCGCAGCTTTGTAGTACGTGATAGTGCTATTTTTGTTCATATGGAATAGTATTTCTTCATTATAATTATATTAGCCTTTGAAAGTTTTAATTAACAGCTGAAAAAGTAACGGTCCCAGTTATTGACAGTGACCTAATAATTGACGAGAATATACGGAAACACACGAGTATAAAAACGAGAAATAATGATGTCAATTACTAGTAACTAGCTCAGTAAGAAAGGGAAACAAGCGACCAGTAACAAAATGAAAAATGAACTAGCTACCTAGATAGGAATGGACTAACTTTTTTATCTAAAAAGTACACATTATGAGCTTTATAGTCTTGTGTACAGAGCTTACGGTTTTCTATAGAAAAAAACGTGCGTTTTTATTTAGAATAAATTGGACTCTTTTGTCTGGACTCTCCGCTATTTCAACTAATTAATAATGACAGTAAAATTCAAATCTCACATTCCTTTACCAGGTGGTTTTGATTGCTCTGTGTTCCTACTTTATGACTTGAGAGAGCTTGATTAACCAAACATCAGTGGGTTTACTGTTTCTTAATTAGTGCTTTCCGGATGTACAGTCAACCAATTTGATTGATAGCCACTGTAGAACGTTGTCGCAATGTGTCATCGCTGAGATATTATGACATTTATTGTGAAAAAGTTATGCTAAATTACTACAATGATAAAAACAGAATTGTTTACATATAACTGCTGCTGAAAATCGATATATTTGTCTAGTAAACGTGAATAACAATTATGTAAAAAATAGCATATTATGTCATATTATGTCTAATCATTTAGTCTACATCTACACTAATCTACACTAATATAAGGTAAACTTTGTTTGTTTTTATGTAGGGATAATCTCTGGAACTGAACCTTTTCAAAAATTCTTTCACAGATAACAACGCTACACTCTCCCTGACTGACATAGAGTACTAATTAAACACGAAGGAAGTCGCGGGCTTCCGCTAGTATTTAATATAAACTTTACAGGCGTTTCACAAGGCTCAAAAGCATTCTTGGTTTTTTCCTATTTACATATTTAAATATAAGCATCTACCAAATATTATGGATTCGCTACGGTAAGAAAAAGCTAAATAAGAGTGACAAATAAGTATTATGTACGGAGTGTTTATGGTCATTCGAGTCCCCATACAATCGACAGACGGCCAAGTGTATGGTGTGCAGACAAATCGTCGCAATAAACTTTGCATGAGATGCACATTTCCTCTGGTACCGTGTGCAAGGCATTGGCTTAGAGCGAGAAACTAAACAGAGTTTTGAAAAAAATACGCAGTCAGTACAAGTACTCACAACGTGCTGTTACATTTTTTTGCCGTGACCAGGATTATCTTGCATTCATATAAAATACTTTTTTGGCAGTCAGGCTCTTAAGCAATAATATTCATCGAAGTAAACTGATTAAGGAGTATTTTAAAAATTAATGAAACTCTTAAATCGTTTAGAATATAAACATCCAGACAGAATAATTACAAAAGATAATGATTACCTAAGAAATAGCCAACATAATGGCAATAATATCATCCATGAGAAAAAAACCAAAACTCCTCAACCAAGAGTCGGTTTTAAATTTAAATAAGTTATTTTGCACGTCTGGTCCCTAGAAAAGCAATTACCGCATAAAAAACGCTAGCTTGTAATTCTATATCCATATTGCAAGTAACAGAAGCCCGTTTAACAATTATCAGAATCACAAAAAAGTTAATATATTTAATACGTTTTTAAAATTACCTGATAATTTGTACCTATTATTTCGTAAATTGTTTATCTGAACTACTACTACTGACACATATGGACTTTGTCTGCAATAAACGATTAAAAAAAATTAAGTATTTGTTATTTTGGCTTATGTCTTGCACCCCAACCTCCCCGCCGGCAATGGCGTGCAATAATATAATGTGGCGACGAACCTGATAATGAATACCCCATTGTCCTCAAGCATGGCTGTACAACATACTGGCTGGTTAAACGTCTACGATAATAGTATTGTATGCTCAGCGGTCATCGAGAATAAGAGGCTAAGAAGGCCGTTAACACCATAGAAATAGTATAGTACAAAAGAGTATTAAAATTGAAAGCGATGTTTTATTAGCTGATCTCTTTACTTTAAATGGCAATATAATGTGTCAACAAGAGATGACTACATACTCTAAACTCCTCTTCAATTGACAGCCTTCACAATCAATAGACAAAAAGGTTGCCTTTACCCTAAACATTACCCTAGGTAATGTTTACATTCAGGCAGTATAATTTACGTTTTCCTTATTTACTTTTCTTTACAAATCTACATAATATATATTTTTCTGAATTTAAAAATGGACCAATTCTTTTTTGGTTTTGCATAGTTCCCAAACGAATTGCTCTTTTAAAAAAAGAGATTTCCCACTTTTGAATAAAATAATATAGTAGATAAAAGTTATTATTTTTAAGAATGCGTCTCGTTAATTAGTCGATCACCGCCAAAGACTGGGACAGTTACCTTGACTAAGGGCCAGGCCACACCAGTGTGCTGCCTTTAGTCAAATATCTTCACATTTATTTACGTACTTCAGATGCCATAAAAATTAAACTATACCATCAGATCAGAAATAGTTTTAAAAAAACAGCGGCAAGAAACTCAACAATGTAACAAAAACTAATCGATTTAAGAACCCAACCTAAACTCCAGATATACAGAGTTATAAGACGTCAAATTTTTTTAATTCCCGAGCCCCAGAAACTATTAAATATATATCTAAAAAATACTTTCGATGGGAACAGAACCTATAACAAAACAATAAAAAAGAAGAAGACTTGTTTCTCTGAATGAAGTCGTTGGAAGTAGGGACGTTTGACAGCATCAGATATCTTCCATCTTTTATCTGATCTTATCTTGCTTTTCAAACGCACCGGCTGATTCCAGCTCACGTTTGTCAATGTTAATGAAATAGTAATTATGATCAATGAATAAATAACAAAGCGCGTAACAGGAAGTCGTAATTGTTTACAACTACGATTGTTCCATTGACAAATAGGTGGTAAGCATTGCTATCTTATAAGCTAAACGCTAACATAATAAAGTACTATTTATGGGTAGGATGAATTCCGTACAATGACCCGGAACTAGTTGTCTATATTTTTCACTCACTAATATTATGGTGCCATCGTAAGATCCATAAGCCATCAGAAATATTTAAGCTTACATGTTAATGTGACAGCACTTCAATTTAAAACACCCAACATTTAAACAGGATTTGTTGACCAAGTGTGTGTTGTTTGCTTTACAGGGCACGTCGTTCTAGTGAGGGAAATGGCGGCTACAGGAATTACTTTACGAAAATCCGTTCATTATTTTTATGATTGATCCACTGGGTCCGAATGATCCGTTTTTCACAACTGTCTTAATCCTAGTTAACTGACTGTTAATCTCAAAAATGTTTAGATTTTTTATAATATACCTACCCGACCAGGCTGTTGCAATTCTGCCACAACATCAATTTGGTGTCTTTTGTTGGTCCTGTACGGACCGACCAATTTTGTTTTTCTGCCCATATTCTCGTATCTTCGGCCGCTTATTCCGTCTAAACCTCGTAACAGATTCACTACTGTTTTTTACGAAAGGTTTTTGTGTACTTTGACTATTACATTCTAATTGTATTGTACCCGTGCGCAGCCGGGTCGTATCGCTAGTTATTTAATAAATAAATAAATATAATAAACATCCCGCCCCTGCCTCATTCTTAACGCTGCATGGACGACGAGCCAAAGTCAAGGTAGGTGGCTTACCATCGCTCTACAAATCGCTTTTCGTCAATAGTCCGGCTTCAAAACATGCCATCAAGACAAAAGCGGCCATCAAAACATAATAGTTGCACAATGAATAGGCTTTAATGAACTACGACCAGTCCCGCCGGCCGTGAACTCTGTTAATGACAGGTTCCGTTAAAAGAAAAGCAAGTATACTCGTAGTGCCCGTTTCACACTAAGCCATTAACTTGACTAGATTTTGAGTTTCATTATCACGCCGGAACATAACAGTGCAAGTGCTGCTGCTTAGCGGCTGGATTAGCGAGCAAGATGGTGCTAGCGAATTGGATGGACCTTGCACAAGTTTTAACTTCAAAAATGGTGGTTCTTCCAAAAATCCTTTCTTATTGTATATTTACAACCCTAAGAAACACTTCGTTCAAATGTATGTTGTTCAATCTTCACCATTAGGCAGTAGGTCGTTTGTCAGTAATTACTAATTACATCTTACTTTTATGTGTATAAAAGATTCAAAAGAGATCGAGTTTTCTCGCATCCATACCTCAGGGAGTTCGTATCGATTTACGGACTTAAAGGAATCGATTTGAGGATTAACTCCCTAAAAAAAGGAACATATTTACATACCATAAACAAAGTTCCTGTCTGACCTCGTGTATTCGGCCGCTCCTTCTAAACCACGCAACAGATTTTGATAGGGTTTTCACTGTCATTTAACGGTTTTTACGGATTTTCTTAAAGTACGTCACATCCTTATTATAACCGTGCAAAGCTAGAACGGGTCGTTAGTACTTTATATAAAACTATTCTAGATCGAAGCATGCTCGTAAAGCTAAGGAACACGTGGGGGTTTTATAATACTATAGAACCCAAAAATCCAAGACGTTAAGAGATTTTTAATCACAAAACTAAACGGATCGTGCGTGACTGATTCTTAGTAATTTTCTAGTGGGGCCGAAACAAGCTTGAGATTGCATCGGAACCGCTGCACCATACAAACTGGGACAGGTTAATCGAAAGATCTAGAGAAAAGGGCAGGACCATAAAGCCTATTACTTGCTGATTTTAATGTTAATTTTATAAACTCTCATATATTTTTATGAATGTTAATCTGTATAATTTATCTGATCTATGGGTTTTTATAGCGTGAAACTAAATGATTGAATAATAAAAATAATAATAAGTACATTATGATTTCTACTTTTTCAATAGTTTATATTATTCCGCTTTTCACAGTATAACTTCGAAAGATCATTAAAAGGTTTGTGATACGGAGACCGAGAAGGAAATCTTTTGGTAATTATTTTGATCGATGGCATTGTAAAAAATATTATGGGATTTTAATAAAAAACGTTTTTTAGATACATAAATAATTCGTTTTTCCTAGTGTAAATGTGCTATAGTCATGTTACAATAGTGCTTCTTGTAAGCCGCATGCCGTCTCTAAAATACATTTTGACTTCGATATGACCATAATATGACATGATATGATAAGTTTTGTATGGTAACCGGCATCGAACCCGGATCGCCTTAAGTGCTGTAAAATTAATGTGATTTTAATTTAACTTTTTGTCCGCATCTCGTTAGGTGGCGGTAATGGAATGAAATATTTCTTTTAAAAAGCCCCTGATTAATGGTTTTAAATTATTAACGTAGTTAACTACTGGTTACGTAATAATTAAAAGGGGGGTAACGTTGTGCATTCAATTTGAAATACAATCCACTAAAAAAAACCAGGAAAATTCTAAATGCGTTTTTGTGTTTTTTATTATAAATATGTTGGTGTTACGTATGGTGAAATCAGAAACCGTACGGGTAAACTGTTTCTAAACAATTTGGTCTCTTATTAGTATTTTTTAAATAAAGTAAATATTTTTACGCCTTTTTAAGGAATGCACATTCCAAACAGATTTATAGAGCCAATCAGTCAGTCAGTCAGAATGAGTCAGTCAGTCAATCTTGTATATTTTCCCTTCAACATAGTTGTATAAGCCAATTTTGAGACAAAACCCCGCTACAGAAGTAAAACACTGATTTCATAATAATACTAAAACATACCTACTACTAAGTATAGTCGACCAAGTAATTGCTTGACCACTTTTGAACCTTAACTCTTTGTAATACGATCGAAAAGTGGTCAAGAAATTTCTTGGTCGACTATACAAAACATATTACAGTTTACGTAATAAGTAGTTGTTACTATGGTATTTAATAAAACATACTGTATTGCATTGTTATAAGGTTCCTGATAAAATAGCTTCTGCTTAGTTTTTTTTTAAACTCTAGAAAACAGTATTTTAAGGGTTAAAATACTCTCGAGGAAATTTCGTCGTAAAGCATTTATTCCTTTAAATATTTATAAATATAAATAAATAAATATTTTGGGACAATTAACACCAATTGACCTAGTCCCAAAGTAAGCAACTAAAGCTGCTTGTGTTATGGGTACTGGACATCGGATATACATACTTACATAGATAAATATATACTTAAATACATATAACATCCAAGACTCGGGTACAAATATGTGTTCCTTAGAATCTTTACCGCGCTGCATCGATCTAGAATAGTTTTATATTCATCATACAAACATTTGCCCTTCCCGGGAATCGAACCCGGAACCTCAAGCTTTGTAGTCAGGGTCACTAACCACTAGGCTATCTGGTCGTCATTTATCCTTTATCCAGACGCTTTACATTTCAAGCAGTAAATACCATGTAATTTCCAAAAGTGTTAACATTTCCTCAAAAGTGCCGCGAAATTAAACGAAAACCCGCAAAATGTCCAAAAGTCAGACAATACGAGGCCTGACCATATTCGTCGGCCGACCAAATCGGACGTTTGTATCTGTCGCCATATACGGTGCGCGCGCGCAGACAAGAACCCAGGAATCCGATGCTGACAAATCACCGGGCAATTTGTTAGGTTAAAAACGGAGGCACAGGATGTGCTGAAAACTTTACAAACTTTTAGGTGATTAGTTTCGCTAAGGACATTTATGAAACCGGGCATAAGATTAAGCAAGTTACCGCCTTACCACTTTAACCATTTGACCAAGTTTTTAGCTGATTAGTTTTGCTACGGGCTTTTATAAAACCAGGCCTAAAAAGAGATCTAACCTCATTCAAAAAAGTTAGCAATCTTTTTAAGCTAACAAATGTTTTGTCTCTTTGAGTTAAGGGTAAACATCACAATGACAGATAAAGACATAACATGTCAACTAACAAACGTTTATGAAGCGTTTATCAGAGTTTCTAGTCATCTTGTCTCTACTATTAGGTACTCTAGATTCTAGCGTAGAGCGGTTAAATTTTTGTAATCGATTTTTTTTTCTTTTTTAGCATTTTTTACACATTCAACTAAATTTAAAATGCTATATAATTAATGACAACACAAAGAAAAAATAGGGTAATGGCGGGACTCGAACCTGCAACATCAGCAGTCTGTGCCTTGCGTTTGCCAGTTCCACAAAATTACCGCTACCATACCATGCGAATTTTTTCAATGTGTTTCGACTTTACAGTCATTAAATTATTGATTTTTGTTTAGGAAAACTACCCTCGGTGTCATCTTTGAGAAACTTAATCAAGTTATCTCATTCAACTTGGTCATTTATGAATGCCCGTTAGCTGACGAGAGATGACGCCATTTGTTGTTAAATTATTATTTGTGTCATATTTTTTTATTAGAATATAGCCAGGTAATTTGTTCCAATTTGTTACTTTGGACCTCCGCAAAGTAACGCCTGAATCTTTAATCATTTAAACTAAGTACTTTCAGGTATAAACGGCGACCATTTAAATAAATAAATATGTCAGGACAATTCAAACCAATTGACCTAGTCCCAAGCTAAGTAAACCTTGTGTTATGGGTACTAGACAACGGATATACATACTTAAATAGATAGATACATACTTAAATACATATAACATCCAAGACTCGGGTACAAATATTCATGTTCATCATACAAACATTTGCCCTTCCCGGGAATCGAACCCGGAAACTCTAGCTTCATAGTCAGGGTCACTAACTACTAGGCTATCCAGTCGTCTAAACTATGAACTATGCACGCTATACAAAATCAAAACTCAAACATGGCACACGCCTAATGTCACAGAGTCCGCCATGGCTACGTTTTGGCGGAGCTTCAGATATGCCACGAATGTCATGTATATGCATTTTCCACTGGTGTAATTGATCGAAGAGTATAACTGTAAATTGACAGTACTTATAATTATCAAAACGATCTGTGTTCAAAATACTTTACCGCAATAAATTATTGACTTTGATAAACGTAGATTTAATGCTATCTTCTATTGCTACGTGCATGCGCGTACACAGACAAGCGCCCGAGTGACGTTGTATCTCGCGATTTATTGCAGGAAATATATTTGCAATTTGCAATTATAATATATCCGAGGATAGCATGGAAAACGGGAGACGCTGTTTGTTTAGGGAGGTAGGTTGTTATAGTGGCCATATGATTACTACATACATAAATACAATAACTATGATTTAATTCTTTTTTTAAGCATTTGATTTTAATTTTGTGCTCTCGCTTGACGATCCGAAACGGTAACACATTTTTTTTACAACCTGGCCTCGATATAAATTAATGTTATTTGTTAACTTCTGCATTTTATAATTATTTTTTTTACTCCACAATATAATTATTAGAATACAAGTGAAATATGAATAACTTAACCTAACAAAAAATACGAAACATAATTACATGTTCTTAATTAGTTAGTTTTTATTTTAGGTTTATTTAGATATTTCTTTAGTTTTATTTGTATATATTGCATTTATTTTAGTTTAGTTATTATTAAGTGTTTGTATTTTTGTATTAATATTAATTTTCTCAATGTAAATATTCTTAGGGCTGACTGCATTTCCACGTTGGATCGCAATTAATAAAGTAAAATAGACATAGGTACTTCTACCTCCTTTTTAACCCCCTCAGTGGTGGAATTAAAAAAAACATTTTTTAATAAACCCCCTCTAAGAAGCACTTGTTCCGAATTGAAACTTTCAAGTACAATATTTCAGGACCCCTGCTACAGAACCCTACAGCACGGCCCGACATGATGCGATTATCGATTGTCAAAGGCAGTTAAAAAACATTATTTATGTTGCAATGCAACTTCATGAGAATCGATTAAAATTATACAAAAACAAAACATCAGTATTCACAGAAGCAAACAATTACTGATGCGGCCTATAATAGACTGAGTAATTTCTTATAATCGATTCCAATAAAAACTTTATAATTCAATAACTATTTTTACTAACATTGTACGTAAATAAAGGATGCTCTGAAAAATTATCTTAAGTGTCATTATAAAACTATAGTAGGGATCATCCATAAATTACGTTACACGATTTTTAAGATGTCAGGAACCCCCCCCCCCCCCCCCTTCCCCTTTGTACAATAATCAAAATTATTAAAAGATTATTTTCGCGGAGTAACAAAGTTCCAGTTTAAATATGGACCTCCGCAAAGTAACGCCAAAATTTATTATAAAAAAATCGTTTGTTAGAAGCACTTTACCAAACAAACGACTCTCTGGTCCATTAGTCTTTTTAAAATCTAATTTTATTATTATTGTAAGCGTTTTGTTAAGATTTACCATTAGCACTAATTTGGAATTCAAATTGGAAACTTTGATTTGATTCAGACCAATCTTTGTTGATAACGTTTGTTACACATGATAATAGCGCAAATTCAATATTACTTCAATCCCTGCATAAAAATGTATTTCTTCTAACAAAACTTTAAAATCAAGAGTATTTTCTAACTATAATCTATATCCAATACACCCTATACGTCCACCCATTTCAAATTCCGAACGCGTGGCTGTCTCCACAGGTAATCCTCGTGCAAATGGAACAAAATGCCTAAACAAATTGCAGCGCTGGGAGAGACCGCTTTTTGCACTAATTCGGCATTCCGAAATAAAAATTCCAACTCCTTAAGTAGAAACAAAAACGTTTCTGAACGTTGTTCGCCGAACGCGTCTCGGTTTTAAAGATGGAACGCAAAAAGTGAAGGTCTGAAGAGTCGGTATTCGCATCAAATTATTTTTTTTTATTTGCGTTTTTTTTTCAAACAGCCTGTAACTTTTTACGGGGACGATTTGTCAGAATTATTAAAAAAGTGGATATAAATATTGTATCGATAGATACATTTTCATACGAACAAATAGTGAAACAAAATAGGTACTTATTGCGTTTTTAGTAGAGACTCTCCAATGAATTTTTTCACGGCATTAGCTTGTATCTTCGATATTACTCCTAAGACGAATCATGTTTTTTTTTGTAATCGAAATTTACTTCCGAATTCTTTTTTTCATCATTAGTAACTTTCCCGTTAATTGTTCGAATTGTTCGCCTTAATTTTTTTTAAAGTATACCTACATTTAATGTTTTTCATCATTAAATATATTTAAAATGCTATATAGTGACAACACAAAGACAAATTAGCCACAAACCGCTAGCGGTAATGTGGCGAAACTAGCAAATGCAAAAGCATGGAATGCTGGTGTTGCAGGTTCGAGTCCCGCCATTACCCTAATTTTTCTTTGTGTTGTCATTACATAGCATTTTAGAATCATGTTTTTCTGACAAACTCGTAACTAATTTTTACACCGAAGAAATTCGCACTGTATAATAAACTGCTGTTCTTAAAAGCGAATGCATTTAAAAATCGATCGATATCTCATTTCAAGTTATTTCTTTTTACTTTTCTATGCATCGTGTTTCATCCTTTTTTAAGAGATCGTTTATCCAAGGCAAATAAAGTTAATTTCTCCAAGAAATATTAAGCAACTCATACGGTTTTTAAAATGATGAATGTCTCATTTATTTGACGTAAGGATGCCCTTAAAGCTAATTCGACTTAAGAATAAGCAAGCAGCAGTGTTATTAAAGGTTTGGTGATTTCACGTGGAAATTCCCTCGCAAAAGTTGGATAAAAACACCATTTACCTAAATCCCCGACACAGATAGCTTAATCTGTCTGTCGACAAATCGTAAACCCGTGACCCCAACCCAAACCCCACGGGACAACCCCACGACCCCACCAGACCCCACAGGAACTGACCCAGTTCTGGGAAATGTCAAACGAAGGCCGTGAATTAATGGAGCGTTTGACAGCCTTTGGGTATTTTAAGACATGATATCATTCTAGTGCAGGAATAGAAGAGGTGTGTAATGTAGATAGGGATTCAAAATTTTTCTATTGAGGTCAAACATCCTTAGTTACAATTTAAGTATGACTCTGCCAGCCTTTTAGGCACCATGCCATAGGGGCTATATGTTGATTTAATTTAGCTTTTATTTTAGGTTTTTACTTTAGTTTTATTTGTATTTATTTTAGTTTAGTTATTGTTGTGATAGTTAGAGTCATGATATTTTTTTCATGAATGAATTCGGAAGCATTTTAATTTGCAAAATTATTAATGAGACCATCCAAGTTACGGCACATTTTTTAACTTTAACTTTCTGATTTTCATATTCTTTGTTTTCTAATCTTTGGGCTGGTTACATATACAAATCACCACCGATTAAAACATATAACATCATTTCATAGTATGAACAACGGAATTGTCGTAGTAAATAGGCTACTTTTACGCGATAATGCTCTGTTTTAGAATATATATACATATCCAAGTAACCCTTAGCCTTGCCTTATAAACATTAGTTAAAACCTCTAACGACAAGATTCTACTGTGGCCCTAACATGACTAGCCAAATTTAGTTTATCTGCGTCCCTTTCTTATGACACTAGTTAGACAAAGACACGGGAGGGGTTAAACTAAACCTGGGCTGCCATATTAGAGCCGCTGACAAGAAAATCAACGAGAGTTTTTGAAATATAAAACATAATGCTATGGTATTATATACATTTTAAGTTTTAACAAAAAAAAAACTGCTGTGTTTCTTGCGGCGTTTCTTCTCAGTAGTATCTTCCATTTTCCGAAGCGCTAGTAGATACAGACATGTAAAAGAGCCTATACGGCCTACTTGCAAAATATTTTTTTCATTTTCATTTTCATTTTCAACATAGTAGGTTAACAGAATTTGTAGCTAGAGATCGCCAATGCAAGTCAGAATCTATTTCAAACACCTCTGCCCTACAATATAATCAAGTACATTATAATACGCCAGAGAAATTAACGTCTTGTTGACAATAGAGCTGAATTTTATACATACTTGTTTAGTGATATTCCCAATCAAACCAACACATCGTCACAATCAAAGTAGGCACATATAAATCACTGCATAGAACGGGTGCGACGGGAAGGGTGTGACTAGATGGTTATAAAGCTATATAAGAAATAGGCTTATAGGTTACTGGTACGGTGAGGTCGTCAGGTGATACAGGTTTATTGCGGGATAGTGTGACCTAGTTAACCCTTTTCGATAAGAAATAGTACATTATATCCAATTAATTTACTTTATTCGATAAACAACAGAAGGCGACTTTATTCGAACGTCACGAGAGCAAAGATTCAAGACAAGACAAGACAAATACTCTTTATTGAAAATCACACGGAAAATACGAAACGAAAAAATAGAAACGAGCCTATTCTTTTCTTAAAGGCCGGCAACGCGCTTGCGATTCTCTTGATATTGCAGGTGTCCATGGGCGGCGGTGATTGCTTACCATCACGTGACCCGTCTGCTCGTTTGCCCCCTATACTATAAAAAAAAAAAATTGCAAAAATTCACTTATTAACAATTTACAAGGTAAACTTATTCAATGTTTTAGATTTGTTTAACGTTTTAAAGTGTTTTTGTATTATCAAATCGTTCCAGTTGGGTATTTTTCTTATCTATAGCTAGGACGCTTTATTTTGTTGGAGTTGTTGAAAACATTCTAGTAAGATCATGTTTGTCTAGTTAATCATATTAGTGTAGATCACATGATAAATTAGCAAACATAAAAAAATCCAACAAACATCAAGATTTTGCAAAACATGATGGCGTCTTAGAGCGAAGTGGTCAATATTGCCTTTGATTCGACGCGAAATTACCAACTCGTTTCATTTATTAGACGGACTTTATAGGAAGACATAGTTCAGGATTTTGCTTACGTACGGCTTTCTAATTAAATAAAGTCATTACTCTATGTAAATTATCTTTTTCTTTACATATTACCTATAAATATTGTCGCTGTTTATGATTTACACGCAGCGGGTTTGAATACTGTTTTTATTGTCATTTAGAGTTTTTTAACCGACTTCAAAAAGGAGGAGGTTCTTAATTTGACTGTTTTTTTTTAATTATTTATGGAAAGCTTTTATGTTAACAAGGGTTTTGTATGATTAAGGTTTTGCACCCGTGCGGCCGTGTTAAGCCGGAGACGGTCGTTAGTATGTAATACAGTTAAAGAATAAGAATATAAATATCTGAAAATCTCTTGATCAGGTTCCGAAACAAAAATTAAAATCTCGATTTATTTCTAACAACTTATAGATTTTAAATTGTTCAAGCCCGATAGAAGGACGCTAGAAAAGTTAACGTTCCTACTTCTTAATTTCCTTTTTTTCTTTTCCGCGCCACGGCCGCGGGGGCTCATGAATAAGGACCACGGACTGACCCTCTTCGAGATTCATCTCGCATTCGAGATGTGTCAAAAAAAGTGTGACAGATTTTGAAGGGATTTGACAGCTCTTTTTGGCTCATCTCGAGTGCGACTTCATCTCTACGGACGCGAGAATTGCCCCTCAAGACCGAAACATGTCGAGTTATCGAATTCAAATGCGTGAGCGATCCCTTTATATGTCTGAATGACACGGTAGCTTTTTGTTAAAAATTCCTACTTCTTATTAAATGTTTATTTAGTGACTTACCACAATGGGTCCGTTGCGACCAGTGCTGCTGAGGGTTGCGCCGAACCATTGGTCCGACTTCTGGTCGATAGGATTGTGCTGCTTGTCTTCATTGTTGCCTGCGAACAAAAAAAAAAATTACCACCTACCATAATAATTTGAATGTAAAAACATTTAAAAATAAAATCGAAAGAAATTTCGGTTATAAAAATTTAATACCACCTACCATCTTGTCATCTTAGTTTTAATTTATATCTCTATCCAAAGGTTGTATAGAAGAGATCGCTCTTAAGCGACGAGACCGCCTTTTGGAACTATATTTAAGATTTATCTGTAATTCTGTGAAATTGTTATGTGGTATTCAATAAAGCATATTCTATTGTATTGTATTGTAAATAAATTGAGTGAGCCTCAGAAGTAGCTTTACACTTAAGAACCTTGTTGTAGTCGTAAGAAACGAGACTTGTTCGACTTTGTCACATTACTGACAGCAACAAGGTCTCAAATCAACCAACCAACCAACCAATTAATCAATCAACTCAAATCTTCAACTACTATTGAGGCTGACTGTATTATTAACAAATTATTAAAAAATATTCACATAGCAAGAACAAGCGACATCTATCTTCACGTGGGTAAACAGAAAAATTGGTTGCGGGTAAAATGGTTCCCATAATTATGCGGCATGAGGCTGACGGAATCAATACGACATCGTAAGAAAAATGGCGGCAATAAGTTAATTCCGGACCCCGGGGACGTCATTTATCGAAGGATTCAATTTGGAAACGGCGGAACGAAATGACTGATATGCTTTGCTTGACGCTGTGTACGTTTCCATTATGCCCTTAGAATATAAAACAATAAATAAAGTATGTCTGTGATCTGAGATTATGCCAAGGTGAATATACTGGCGTTTCAACCGTTATTTTTCTTTGCTGGATATTGGTGATAACAATGATGATCAACATATAATTGTAAAGAAATAGAAACTGCGCTCGAAACAGTAACTGCTTTACAAAACTTGATTACATCGGTCATCGCTGTGGTCAATATCCCGAAGAGAACAATGACAGCGGTTCAAACGCCCAAATATTCACCCCCCAACACTATATTGTTTGTATTTGTCTATGTATGTAAATAATTGATTGTACAATGTAACATGACCGGCCAAGTTTAGTTTATCTGAGTTTAACTCTATGTGCGTCCCTTTCTTATGACACTAGTTTGACAGAGACGCAGCGAGGGATAAATTAAACCTGAGCAAATGACAGTAATGTACAAATAATGGCGATGTTATCCTTTTTGGGGTTTTTTCTCTTCTTTTTTTATGTTAATTGGTTTACGGTGTAAAAATGAGATGAATCGGAAAACGTACGTTACTTGCCATTCTGATCGCTATCTAAAGAAACTGTTCAAAGTCAAAGTCAAAGTCGAAATACTTTTATTCAGATTAGGCTTACAGGAAGCACTTATATAAATGTCATAAAATTTACCACCGGTTCGGAAAAACCTCTGATGAGGAGATACCGGCAAGAAACTCAACGAGGTGTTATTATAGTTAGTTAGATGGTTATAGTTATCTGGAAGAGATTACTTTGGGGGGCAAAATAGCGTATTGTGTTTATTTCCGTCATTTTCTGAAATAAACGACTGCATTTATTCCAGTTTGATTAAATATTACGAAAATTAAATTGATTTTGTCGTGTATCAATGGAGCCGCGTAGCAGGCGTGTCGGGAACGTCGCACGCGCAGATTTTCGGCGTAGCGAGCCCTGACAGACGGCGTTTATTAATACTAAGTGAAAGCAACCATTACTTTTAATTATTTCTGGACACGCCAACTGGGTAATGAAAGGCTTTCAGTACGCGGGTTCTACTCTGTGTTTTAAAGAAAGAGTATGGGCATTTGCCCCGTTTGATGCTTGGGCACTTACTTGTATGAATCTCTGTAGTTCTTTTGTAGAATCTTTAGTGAGCCTCGTGGTTGGCATAAAAAGTACCTAGTTTTTTTATTTATAAAATAGGAAGGCAAAAGAGCAAGTGGGTCACCTGGTGGTAACTGTCACCATCACCAAGGAGATTGCAGATGCGTTGACAAACCAGAGGGCTCAGATGGAATACCACTTATGCCCGTAATTTCACCGGCTGTCTTGCTTTCCGCCAGAACACAACAGTGCAAACACTGCTGCTTAGCGGCTGGATTAGCTAGCAAGATGTTGATTGCCATCCGAACGAACCTTGCACAAAGTCCGGCCACACGAAAACTTTGTCTTTTTTCGAGCGGTTGACCATAGAGCCAACATAAGAATTTTAGTGCGCAACCAAGGGTGGCCATATCGCCTTTAAAACAAGGACAGCCCGTTGCATAGATATTGTTAAAAGCGTGTAATAACAAAACGCTAATGACCGGCGTGTAGGCCGTGTCTGTCCGTAGTAGCCCTGCCCCTCCTCCCCCCACCCCTCTCGCCTAATCACGGGCGGGTTAGGCTTTTAAAGTGATTGCGGACAGTCGGGGACAGCGGGATTAAATGACAATAATAATGTAACATTCATCATCTTCAATCATATGCTTGAAGTCACTAGAATCCCATTTAATTTAATTTAATGATTATGCATAGAGTAATATGATTTGTAAATTAAGTTCGTGAAATAATTCTTCGACGTACGATAAGTAATTTTTTAAAATAATAGGTAGACGTTACGCACGATATTTAAACTTAGTACCTGCTATAAAAAACTCTATCCTTTTTAAACTCATCATCATCATCATCATCAGCCTATGTTCATCCATTGCTGGACATAGGCCTCTCCCATGGCACGCCACTGAGCACGATCCCTTTGTACAAAATTCTCAAAGTATTTTTTTTTATTTCCACGTCTCAATTTCTAATTTGACTTCTTACATTACTACAACAAAGGTAACCCTTTCTCTCGGCGACATTACGTCTCGCCGCTACCGACTATCTTACCTTATATTTTTATTTTGTCCGACCATAATGGATCCATAATGGTCACAACACTTACTCGGACCAATTGGTCATCTTGGCGTTAGTCACGTGTCAAATATTTCTTACATAATTTTCTATTAGAATCATGTTCTTAAGAATTAGTCATAGAAATGCCTGCTCTTAAATTATTTCTTAAGATGCGTGACATCGTTTTTGAGAATTGTTCATAGAGTTAAATGTAATAAAATTAGTTTTTTATCTGTTTAGAAGCGTAAATTGACAAATGCATTTGGTCTTACAACATATTGTGATAGTAGTCGTGGTCATTATTATGTTATTTTATAAATTGAATTTAAATGTGGTGTGGCTACTTTGTTTGGTCACCTTTGTGTTTGTTTTATTTTTATAAGGTTTTCATAGTTAGTAAATAATGGAAATTATGTATTGTTTGTTATGTCTTTATGTTGTCCGGTTAATTGTCCGGATATAAATAAAATATATAAATAAAACTTAAGTATTAATGTTCACGTGAGGACCCTGACTGAGAGCTAAGGTGTTGTCGCGGCATTTTGTTTGGATACTTATACACTGTTGAGGTCATAATATACAAACAAGGACGTATAAGGGACATCTGACAACAAATTGATCACAGTTATTTGGTATAAATTATTCGAATTGAATTGAATATAAATACTATACTATATCAATTCAAATCTACCCCAGGGTGCCGCCGGCAGCGGAGCAGGGCTCAAGCCACTGGTGGTAAAGGTTGCAGAATGAAGGACCCACTGACTATTTATATCGTGGCTAGGACTACCACCTTACGAATATTATTATTATTTGTGACTACAGCTCTTATAGTCTGCTAAGTGCAGCTTATGGTGCTATAGTGAATTACACAACACCTCTTTAAGGCCGTGCCCGATAAGGGAGGCTGTAATTAAAGACCATCGCGAAATACCGTAACGCCCAGTGTTTGTTTAAAAAGTTAATGGCACCAGAAACGATATTATCTTCCTCACATTAATGGCTGCCCTTATACGATGTGACCAGTAATTATGGTTCTCGTCACAGTACGGTCCGCCTTAAAAAAATGTGGCGCTAAATTTCTTTCAAAATTTAAGTGATAGGAGATTTTTATAATATATAATATAATATTTATAAAAAAGGAAGGCAAACAAGCAACTGGGTTACCTGGTGGTAAGTGATCATCAACACCCGTGAAACCACGGAGATTGCAGATGCGTTGCCAATCTAGAGGGCTAAGATGGAAAACCTCTTGTGCCAGTACTTAATTACACCGGCTGTCTTGCTCTCCACGCCGGAACACAACAGTGCAAGTGCTGCTGCTTAGCGAAAGGATTAGCGAGCAAGAAGGTGGTAGCGATCCGAACGGACCTTGCGCAAGGTCCTACCACCCGCAATAAACTAAAAAAAATGTTACGCTAAACTTTCAAAACTTAAGAGATTGGTGATCAAGTGTAAGAGCGGCCTTAGATCGAGTCTGGCATTAAGTGACGGTGCCTGGTGCGGTGAGAGTTCATAATAATGAAAATGAAAATTTTATTTTGCAAGAAGGCCCCTTAATAGGACGGGTCCTGGTGGTAGGACCTTGTGTAAGGTCCGTTCGGATCGCTACCACCATCTTGTTCGCTAATCCTGCCGCTAAGCAGCAGTGCTTGCACTGTTGTGTTCCGGCGTGGAGAGCAAGACAGCCGGTGTAACTACTGGCACAAGAGGTATTCCATCTTAGCCCTCTGGGTTGGCAACGCATCTGCACTCTTTGTTGTTGCAGGTGTCTATAGGCGGTGGTGATCACTTACCATCAGGTGACCCACTTGCTTGTTTGCTTTCCTATGTTGTATAAAAAAAAGGCAACTGAACTAGTTTGGTTACTCGTGATTTTGGTTAATGGTAATCAAAGTTCAATTTCATTAGCAAAACTATATAATTCCTGCTGATAAACATTTGATAATTTATTTACAAATCAAGAGTAAGTATGTAAGGTGTATTAAATGAGCCTAAAGAGATAAATAACGTTGGCAAAATTGTACAAATGAAATAAATGACTTTATTCCGGAACTAGGTTCCATAGCATAATAATAATATACAAATGAGAATTACAAAAAACCTAATTCTTAAAGCTAGAAAGTATAAAACTGATTTGCTATATTTCACTTGAGTCTCGAAATGACAGGCTTATGATAGCCCCTCTATTTCTCGTGATGGGGGGCTTGTGCACCATTTTTAAACTATACTGAACCAAAATGCTGTAAGTATAAAAAATGTTATGACGGTAACTGTACTCGTACAGTCAGCCTCCGAAGTAGCTAAACACTTAAGAATCTTGTCGTAGTATCGAATGAAATGAGAGTTGCTCGAATTTCTAACATTACTGAAGCGAAAAGGTACTAAAATGTTCAGTTGCTTCTGAGGCCGACCGTACTCGTACATGCAAATCCTTAAGCACACTTAGAAAATACGGGGCCTCAATTTTGAGTAATGGCCGCCATTGGCAGCGATCCGTCTCCCGAATGAAGACATAACTTTTGACAACGTCAATTTCTTAACTGTTATCGGTTATAATTAATCGTTTTGACAGTTACCGAGCTAATGTGATTGGTCCACTACCGTGTTTGGTCAAGGTATGGTCATAGGGTAATTCTATGGAATTTCAAAACTTTTGTATTAAGCGGTAAACGAGCAAACGGATTACGTGATAGTAAGGAATCGCCACAACGCTAAGGCACCTGCACTAATAGAAAAATCGCAACCGAGTTGCTGCACTTTTGAGAAAGGTAAGCTGGTTCTTTAAAATTGGGCTCAATAAAATTGGACTTTGTAAATGATACAGTTATAAATAATATTAACCCAGCCTATGCACGTGTTTTCCTTGCTTTTTTCGTCACCAAAGAACAGAAGGACATTTTAGTTTCGCTTAAAATTCAAAAAATACAGTCATTACCTCGGGTTCCAACGCGTGTATATGACTTTTTTGTGATTGAAAATTCTGTATATTGACTTAATCTGCAGAGAAAGTATTCATTCATTCATGATTACTGTAAATGCTGCAATTCGTTCCACTACTTTTATAGTGTCAATGAGGTTTATTTATCACCGCGTACCTTGTTTATTCCGGTTTCAAACAAAGATCGACCCATGTGATCTATCCTTCTAAACAACACGTCCAGCTCTAAAAGTCAGCGTAAAATTCAAAGGATTTAAAAGTACACGAGTCATTAACTTTGTTGAAAGGTAATGTTTTGATTAAAAAGTCTGTAGAGCCTCCCGTTGATGGTTAACAAGAAGAGATTGGATCAATTATTTCTTACTCGTTTTTTTGGCCGTTGAAAGACGTATGATGCTTTTAAGATAATGAAATCAGTACTTGCTTTGTATGGGATGTAATATATTTTATCTTATGGTTTATCGGGTACGTTTTTTGTTTGCATATGCTTGAGAAGATTTTTCTGATTATTTCCTCGTGAAAATTATCGTTTTCAAGAAACTTCCTTTTTTAAAGCAGCTTGTTTGTGGTCTTTTTAATACATGATAAAAAGTGATACATTTCTCCCAAATAATGGTTTTCGTTAAAATAAATTAAACTACTTTGCAATCAAAAATATATAAATATGGTTATAAGAATCATGTCTTGTTCAAAAATAGTCAACAATAGGAATTTATTTTAAAATGATAAAAATAAATAACAACTTTTTTTTTATTATAGAAAAATGACATCACAAAGAAAAACCATTATGATGCATATCTTAAAAAAAAACAAAATATCCAGCATTTAAAATATATTTTTAATCAAAAAAAAATTCGGTTACAAAAAAAACATTAATAATAATTTATCTGTAGGCTATGAAATTGCCGAAGCTCCACAGAAGCACCCGAGCGTGTAATAGTAACGTGAAACAAATATGATGGATCCAGGCCGGTGCGCGCGCGCCGCCGTGACAAACGCTCCCTAGTGGAAAAACTACTGTTTGTGCGTCTGTAATTTATAGATTCAAATTGTCATTATTAGTAATTGAAAACATGTTTTTGAATAAAACCAATTTAATATCAACTATATGCATATGCACTAGCCTAGATTAACGACCATCGTAAGTAATTACACCGACTTCAGTATAGAATTTCAATAAATAAAACATATCAATGCATTCCGTTACAAATGCTGTCAAAACCCGTGACGCCTGGTCACGGTACAACGCCTATCGGCGTCACACAAAGCAGCGTACCACTTTACATGCTATCGTAACATATTCCTTTGTCAAATGTTGATACAAGTGTACCATGCGTTCAGAACATTGTTAAAGTATTTTTGCTCCCATTGTATTTTAAATGTCTCTTTCGTTACTATTTTTTAGCTTTTGTTACCGAAAGTTTCATTAGGTATCATTTAAAAAAAAACACCTTACGATAATGTCTTAATGTCTTTCATTTAACTTGCTATCGTCAGATGTCTTTTTTCTATCTGTCGTGAAAAAACCGGCCAAGTGCGAGTCGGACTCGCGCACCGAGGGTTCCGTACGTAACTACAAATTTACGGTTCTCGGATTTATTATTTAATTCGTGCTGTGAGACCTTACTTCTTGCCAAATGTCATAGTTCTAGGTCAATCGGAAGTACCCCATAGGTTTTGAAATGCCTAGCGAATGTATGAGGCATGCAGCATAAACGGCCGTATCTTTTGAATGCATTGACTTGAAGTTTGAATTTTTCACGGCTCCAAGGGACTACAGATTTGAGTATTTGCTATTAGTTTTAACTCGATACCTCTACGCGTTCGTGAGAAAAATGGTCTTGACAGACAGACAGACAGACAGATGAACAACGAAGTGATCCTATAAGGGTTCCGTTTTTCCTTTTCAGGTACGGAACCCTAAAAATACAAAAAAAAACAACTTTAAATACCAACCTACCTACCTAAAATTAAACAAGTCACGTTCCTTCTTCACTATCGTACATTTTTTATGAATCACATGACCAGATCTTTACAAAATTTTAATTCAATTAAAATCTGAGATATAGCATAGACACAATAATAAAAACAGTCGAATTGAGAACCTCCTCCTTTTTGAAATCCGTTAAAATAATTTAATATGGAATATGGAATAAAGCTTGGTCACCCTAACGAAATGTCATAGGCCAAATCGTCACAGTAGGGTGCACATCAACGCTATAAAAAAGACACCGAAACATAATTATATTACCGTACGCATAACATTTTGTAAACATAATTCAACATTGGTATAAGGATCATTCTGTATATTTGGATAGACTTCCTTTTTTTTAATGAAATGAAAACAGAGATCGATGTTTCATGCCGAGATGATAATTTTTTAGCGTTCCGTGCCCAAAGGGTGCCAGCGGGACCCTATTAAGGCTCCGCCCGTCCGTCTGTCACAGGGCAGTCTTTTTTTAATCCTAAGGTAATGTAACACTTGAATTTTTCACAGAAAGTGTGTTAAATACTGACCGCTATAATAAAAAAATATTAGAAATAACAAAGTTAAAAATTAAAGGAGGTCCCATACGAGAAACGTATTTTCAAGGCACGAGTTTTGTCACAATAAATGTCTAGAAAGCGTTAGCGTTAACTTCTCAGTTACTATGGAAGTAAAGACAGCGCCTCTAGCGACGCGTATCCGCAACCAAATGTTTCCATAGTAATTTAGAACTTAGCGTTAACGTGTTCGAAACGTTTTTGTGGCAAAACACGTACAATAAGGGCTCGGTGCACCTAGCACGAATCTTCCCGACAAGCGTTAACTCACTACGTAACTCAGTGCGTCTCGTTCTAACCAGCCCAGTCGGAGAGAGACACACTGAGTTACTTAGCTAATTAACGCGTATCAAGAAGATTCCTGCTAGGTACACAGAAGATACCTAAAAAACCAGGGTTATATATAATCTATATAAATAAAAATGAATTGTTGTTCGTTAGTCTGATTAAAACTCGAGAACGGCTGGGCCGATTGAGCTGATTTTGGTTTTAAAATGTTTGTCGTAGTCCAGGGTAGGTCTAAACGGTGAGCAAATATGCCTCCAATAATTAGGCGGTACGAAGTTCGCCGGGTCAGCTAGTTGGAAATATAAACGCAGGAAGAATGAAGAGTTAGGTATTAGGAGTTCTAAATGGATCCCCCTAAAATATGTTTCCAATAGCTGTGTGGCTCATACGTAGACAACATTATGAACGTCATCCCAAACCCCAGATCTGACGTCGTTAACCAAGCCCCGAGGGTTCCCTTAATTACTTCTGTAGTTAATATAGGTGCGGTCCGAAACTATGAATAATTTTATAATTACTCGTGATTTATTGAACAGATTACATAAGACTTTTAGCGGTGATTTCAATATTAATCAGATTCGAAACATCTGTTTAATGATTTTATATTAAAAGTAGATGAAATAATTATTGATTAATCAACGTTTTTGATTTCTCAATTTAAGAAAAAAATACACAAATTTCCATTCAGTGTCAGAGGTGCAATTTTTGAATCTCACCAGGTGCCTAAAGCTCACCAAAATGGCCGAATGTCTATGAAAAACGTCCATTTTGGTGAGCTTTAGCCACTCGATGAGATTCCAAAATCGCATTCCAGTAAAGAACACTTTGTGTATAGTGATAGAGCTGCTACTGCAGTTGCACTTGCAGTACCAATATCGACCAGAGTAGCACCACACTCTCACAGAGTACCGGGGGGAAACCCACGGAGGGGGAGAGGCTCATAGAGTCCCTGGTTCCCATTAATGGTGGTGATTACTTTCCATTAGGTAACCCGTATGCTCGTTTGTTACCTGTTCCATCACCAAAGAAAGGAAATAAGTACACGTGATATTTTTTTAAACCACTTTTCTTACAAATTAAAACATAAAGTGATACAGGAAATTGTAGAGTCAAATTGAACATTTTTTTCATTTCTTATGTACCAGCTGACCGTACCGCCTGTTCAAAACCTCGTACCAAGTACGCTCAACCACATTTTCAAATGCCGCTAATTGGCCAACACGACAGTATGATCATTGTGTGAGCTGACCACTTCACATGGACAAACATATTCACTTCTGAGCAAACAAACCAGTGTGACAAACGTGTTGCTGAATTCGTTTAATTGCTAAATACTTGTGTAGTACTTTGGTGCTGATATGCCTACAGAAATGTAAGTTTGGAAACTTTAAATGCGAAATATTTCCAAAAATATTCCAATTATTTTAAAAACTTTCTGCAACTTGTCCCAAACCTATGATTAGCAGAGGAAAACTTTCCAAAACTGCGACATTTTCAATGTGAAAATTTTCAGAGAACTTTCTCACCTTTTTAAGAACTTTCTGCAACTTGTCCAGCCCCTAGTAGTTACGTAGTTATATAAATACTTATACGTGTCACAACTGAGCTACTGAAAATGCGAGTGCGAATTCGAAACTTCAACTCGAATTCGACATTTAAATAATCCTTGTTTGATTTCATTTCAAATTAAACTTAAATATTTTTTTAAAATTAAATCCCAATAGCCAATTAAAACATACCTACAATTATAATAAACCATAAATTACAAAATTTTATTAGTCTTGCAATTTTTATGTCGTCAACATAATTTATAACAACAAAACAAAGACATTCCGAAATATTTTCTTACCGTAAAAAAACTAAGTCAACGAATATCCTAGCTGTCGGTACCAATCAGAATGGTTCAAGTATAGTCGACCAAGAAATTGCTTGACTACTTTTCGACCTTATTACAAAAGGATACGGTACAAAAGTGGTCAAGCAATTACTTGGTCGTGTGTTACCAGTGATGACTTATGGCACTGAAACGTGGCCGCTTACTATGGCCCTTATAAGAAAGCTCAAAGTCACGCAACGAGCTATGGAGAGGGCTATGCTTGGAGTTTCTCTGCGTGATCGAATCAGAAATGAGGAGATCCGCAGACGAACGAAAGTAACCGACATAGCTCAGCGGATTAGCAAGTTGAAGTGGCAGTGGGCAGGGCACATAGCACGGAGAACTGATGGCCGATGGGGTCGGAAAGTTCTCGAATGGCGGCCGCGTATTGGCAAGCGCAGCGTAGGACGACCAGCCACAAGATGGTCCGATGACCTCATACAGGTGGCAGGAAGGCGCTGGTTGCATGCTGCTTCCAACCGGCCACTTTGGAAATCCATGGAGGAGGCCTATGTCCAACAGTGGACTTCTTGTGGCTGAGATGATGATGATGATGATGAATTACTTGGTCGACTATACCTACTGTACTATCAAGTTTGCTCATAGATGTATTAATCAAATATGGAACCAGTTGTGAAGATGTCAAGGGCTCACAAATAGCTGCCAGTGCCCGTGCGCAGTTCCTGTGTTCGCTCGTACGATTGTTTGACTTCTAATTGACTACTTGACTGTGAGAACTAAAAAAATAAACCAATGTTTGCCTGTTTTGCGACGAACCGGTTTAGCGGCGTTCGTCGTTTCTCTAGTGACATGTATACAATTATATTTTTATACAAATCCTATTTTAATTTATTAATGTAATGCGAGTACATTTTTTTGCTTCACTCTTTGTTCTTTGTCTCTCCCTATTATGATGTTCCTTTCAGATGATACATTCCTGGAAGAGATCTTTTAAAGGGATAAGGTCACACTTGTCTATCAGTTTATCTCTTTTAGTCATTTATGGTTTTCGTAGAATAACGCTACATACATTGTGTAATGTGTATATATTTATATTATTTGATGGTAAGTATATGGTACACTGTAATATTATCATTAAAATAATACTGTGTTTGTATGACACGTTTATCCATCAAAAGCCACAGTTAAGATACCAAATATTTTAAATTTATAGTCACTATGGTACCTTACTTAACTCCTGTTTCATATCACCTAAACTAAGAATTTTGAAAAAAAAAATATTTCGCTTCACTACATTCTAAATAAAACGTATCGCCAAATAAAGAATCTTTTTGTAATCGAAATTTGCTTCCGATTTTTTTTTTAAACAACGCAAACGCACGGAAGGCTGATGTTTCAGGTTCGTGTCCTGCCACTACCCCAATTTTTCTTTGAGTTGTCATTATCATTGAAATTTATTTGAATGTTTAAATAAAGAATCGTTTATAGTAACTGCAAATCTTAACTAAGTTTAATGACGCATACGGACAGACGCACGTCGTCTTACCATATGCCATATGCAGTTAGTGATGCATCGTCGTCGGCCGATAATACTTAGGTCTATTTTAAGACTTCTAGCTAAATAGGAAACGGTAAGTGTCTGTTTTCCGTAATAGTGTGGGGTGATGACGGCAGTTCCGACCTTACACATAACGTGATCCTGAATTCTGACTGTTAGTCAGGATCAAAATTTAGTTTAACTTCTGATTCCTGATATACTTTTACACATAACATAATTCTGAATTCTGACCATTAGTCAGGATCAAAATTTGAGTTAAACTTCTGATTCCAGATATACCGGTGGGAACTTCAAATTGCAAAGCTTTCAATTCGGGACATCTATGAGAACTTTCTACCACCTGTCTTTCTCTATGATGTGCAAAAGGAATCTTTCAATAATTGCGATACTATACTTTCAATGCGAGAAATTTTCGGGAACATTCCTTTTTGTTAACTTTCTGATAGGTTTGAAGACTATTATAGCCGCGTCATTCCACTTCAGTAAAAAACATCTCTAAGAACTATTACTACTATACTCGTTGAAGCTTAATAAGGCACTCTAAACAAAGCCATATGTGAATGAAAAGCAAGCCTTTTTACCCAACTACGGCAAAGCCAAAAGGAAGGGTTATGTTTTTAGCAGCCTATGTATGTTTTGTTATATATTTGTAACTGGCCATTGTAAAACCTCGTGACAGCAGCCCAGCTTAAAGAATATCTGGAGTCAGTCGTCCGCCATCCGTTGAGGCTGCTGCCACGAGGTTCACCCATAGATTCATGTAAAGTTTCAATTAGTACAATTCACTAAATTAGTATTTTTCTCATTTTCCATCTCTTATTTCTACAGTCAATAGGTATTTCTCACACCATGTCTATCTGTCTGATCATAAGGGTTCAGCTTATTCCTGTCTTTACGAATTTCTCGACAAAATGCGCCTTCATCCTGATTGGATGCGAAGGTTTCTCCGTTTTTCTTTCTTTTTCGGCATCTACGCCATCTATCACGATTCAGATTTTTTCCTGTCAACAAGTAACCTTACAAGTCAATCGACCTACCGCCGATTTTGACGAGCATGTTTTTTAATTAACACGGACGCGCGGCCGGTCCAATCAATCAAGCAATCAGGATGGCCCGCCAATTACCCACAAGTGGGCCCGCCACTGGTTCAATTCCACCCGTGCCCCAATTCCCATTGATTGATGGGCCTTGATCAATGTTTATGGAATTAAAATCTATTTACTTGTAATGTGACGTATCTGGCTGCCTAATATGGTATGAGATAGATTGTTCTTCATTTAGAAATAACCGAAATGCTCGTCGTTCTTGACGCGGTATTTATGTGCTCGTAACATCAGATCATTCCACGTGATTGGTCGATTGTAGTTAAATCCACCAATCAGATGGCTGAATTTATATCGCTCACATACACTCCGTATCGTACTAGTTGAAGGACAGGACTAACAGTAACAGAACCCGGAAAACTTACGTCTTTTCACGATAGTTAATCGACATGTTTTATGTTGGTTGTAGTAGTTGGCAAACCTAGATACTCCATCTTTGTCGCAGTCAAGCATGTGTGTGGTGGATTACATTTACATTGATACACATACATGTGTGTGTATAGAGCATTGCACACAAGGTCGCGCTAGTTTCCTTTAAAGAAGCACTGATCAAAGATAGACACAGTCATGTCAACATGTTCTTATTACCTATCACGAGGATTTAAAACTGCGTTTTAAAATGATTAGTTTAATTTGGCGGAGTTTTTGTATTTGCACTGAAAACATGCATGAATTAATTTCATGTTCTCGTCTTGAATCTCGTTCAAACCCTTTTTGGCGCCAAAACATATTTTGGGTCAACGAACACAGTTCTCATTTTTGCAAGATGCGCAAGAGAGTAACGCTTCAACAGCTGATTCTGACAACTGCAACAAAACAAATGCCCACTGACTGCAGATGTCGAGGTCGTTGACCCGGCCGGAATCAAAATAAATGGCGCTTCTGCGCGCGCGCATCAAAGTCGACCCCGATGCGATTGCGGAGCTAGAGTGGGCTACCACAAAACGCAATGAGGACAGGAAAACTAATATGTCTTGCATACAATTATTAAACAGGTATTTATGTATGTATTGTCATTTTCACGTTTACAGCAAATATAATGTGGCTTATTATTCACTACCTACCTGATTCATTACCCCTACCAAAGTAATTTAAAATTATTATCTTGAACAATTATTAGCTTGAATACCAATTGAATTCCAATTATTGCCTTCTGTACCAATACACAATAGGCTTACCAAAAAAAGTCTAATAGAGCAACGTTACAAAAATAGCTAAAATAATACGTAATAATTAACACTGACAAATGTAACTATCTACGTTAACACAGAATTGTAATAAGCACTGTCCCCCAAAAACATAAATCCTGGTCACCGCAGTCAAGATGCGTTCATTGATTTATGCTACGTACACCACGAGACGCGTTAATATCGTGCGATGCTTTCAACTCGTTTTAATGTCGATTCAATCGACTCGGCTGTCGAGTGGTCGGTTCCTTCGACTGTAATCGACTTCGAGTACTCGATTCAACCGCTCCATGCTTCCATGCTTGGTTGCGTGGTATGGGGTATGAGAATTACTATGGGTATTTGTATTAGCAGCAATACGACACGGGTCATACTATTGGGTAATGGCTTAGGGCTCCTCTTTAGGAAGGCAGGGATTGGTTGGACCATGTCTCTGTAGGTATTGTACATAGGAATCATTGCGTAAAACTATGTTCAATAAAATGTTAAGTGGTGAAAATTAAAAAAAGTAAAGAAAACCTTCTTTGCAAATTATTATCGATAGCAGTGAAGTTTATGTCACTTATAGATTATGGCGTTAAAATGTTCAATTTCAAATAATGATAATTCGCATAATAACTGTTGTATACACTTGTAAAGGTAAGATTTGGTGTGATTTATACTGCACTTCTCAGAAATTACACCTGAAAAATTATAACTTACATTCCATAAATAAATATTTTATTACATTTCAGCTAGAAGTAGAGAAATTAAAAATGAACATTTTATTAGCAAGTAAGAGGCTCTTTTACTAGTCTCTACCTGTGTTTCGGATAATGGACTATTAGACTGCTCAGCAGTTTATTCTTTATTTTATCTTATCTTTAAAAAGACTGTTTAATTAAATAAATAAATATCTCAGGACAATTCACACCAATTGACCTAGTCCCAAGCTAAATAAACCTTGTGTTATGGGTACTAGACAACGGATATACATTCTTAAATAGATAAATACATACTTAAATTCATATAACAACCAAGACTCGGGTACAAATATCCATATTCGTCATACAAACATTTGCTCTTCCCGGGAATCGAACCCGGAACCTCTAGCTTCATAGTCAGGGTCACTAACCACTAGGCTATCCGCAATTGAAGATGTAAAGAATAAGATAGCAAAATTCAGTGACCTAAAAAAAAAGGGGCTGTAAAGGGGTAAAAGGGGGCTGATAGCGGCTGGATGCGGAAAGCATACGATCGAGTTTCTACTCCTACTACTCCTACTACTCGAGTTTCTACTCCTACTACTCCTACTCCTAGAAATGCTTATGAGTATGTTAGCCAGTTAACCTACGGGCTAAAAGTTATGATTTTCAAGACTTACTACTTCTTCGGCTGAACTGTTAAAGTATTGTTTGACTGTCGGTGTGTCCCCATTGCGGTGGCAACCAGATACAGGGCTACTCTATACCTGCCCTGTCTGCATACCGCAAATGACCTACTAATGTAGATTATCTTGTAAAATTTAATGGAACATGCCTTATACTGCAGTTTACTAAGAAAATAATGGACACGCATTCATATAACTTTATATCCTTTTAATTTATTATACACTTTTTACTTAATAGAAGATGGTCATAATTGTATCTGAATCAAAATGAAGTAAACTCTTATTTCTAAAGTAGTTGCTAATACATTCGATGCATTAAATTTTTTTACTGGACCTCAAAAATGTAAACCAGAGGAGATTTGCTAATATTTGTTTTAATGAGCACTGCATTCCCCCAGGATCGAAACTTACTCGTAGATGAGACCGTGCCCAGTTGTAATCTTCAACGCCGAGTAATTAACCATAGGCACTTATTTATCGTAAATAAGACTTTTATTGACATTATTTAACTTATAGACGTTCCTTTTATAGCAAGCGTGATCAATTCGATTTTCTACAAACCCCAAAATGTACTTAGCATGCATTTCGCGGGGTTTGTAGTTTTTTCCGCTTCACGTGAAGTTTGCTATCGTAAAAAATTAAACAAAACGATGGAATTTTTAATTTAAAAAAAGATGCATAATTATGAGTTTCTTGCGGTGCTTCTTCTCAGCCGAATCATACTTTTGAAAGAACCAGTGCAGTCTACTTACGAAATAATTTTTATTTTAATGACAAGATGTGATTGGCTAAGCAACCTCTATCAACAATTAACTAAATAGATACCTATTGCCATCGTCGATAACTGTATAATATTGAATGACGATTAATTCACTCATACGTTTAAAAAATGTATTCTGTTTAAAAATAATAGGTGTAGTTTAAGACAAACATATCTAATCGAAATGCTCATTTGCTAGTTTTTAAAGTAATAACTCATTAGATGTAAATAATTAAACTGGCAACTTAGTCCGTTAGTGCGTGGAACAAAACTGGAAACTAGTTTTGCCCAAACTCGTTGGCATATTTGTATTGCAAACGAGTTTCCTGCTGATGTCATTCTGTTTGCTATTTAAATGTTTTAACCGATAGCAAAAACTTGTCAATTTGTAACTGGCTGAGCAGAAAAATAGTGGCCTTTATAAAAAGTAAAATACTTATTTTATTTTTAAATCTCAGTTGGAAATGTTACTGGTATGAAGTATAATTTAAAAACTGTGATGCTTGAATTTGGAATGCTTTTACTGAACAAAATACCGCTATGAAGCTTAGCTCCTACCGCCTCGACTGAGCTATTTTACTGTTAAAACTTAAAAGGAATTATTGGTATAATTGAGTAAAATAACCTAAATTATTAGAACCTATTTTAAAAACGGTAGCCATTAAAGGCACATAAAGCGAAAGTCCCATTCGATCAAGACACCGTCATGCGATACATCGGAAGACGTATCGGGTTCCCGCGTGAAGATTTGACTCGAGTCAGTAATCGAGTATTTCCTTTGACTTTTAAACTTTAAAGAAAAAGGTTTTGACGTTTTTTAGCGACTCGTCGGGAAGCCTTTGTGCAGCGGACGTGGGACAAATCGTTTGTGGTTTTTTTTGTCAGTTTATACTTACCACAGATTATGCAACTGTTGGGTGTCATTCCGCTGTGCGAGTAGTGTGGCCATAACATGCCCTGCCTTTAGTTTAATTGAGTTTATCTCTATGGACGTCTCTTTCTTATGACACTAGTTTGACAGAGACGCAGGGAGCGATGAATTAAACTTGGCCAAGGTTTCTTGTGCACTCTAGAGGCCTAAATCCCCCTCTACCATGAGGCCAGCAATCTTTTTGTGATTCCTCCTGACGGGATGTTCTGATAGAGGTCACTCCTTACTACGAAGCTAAAGATTACGAATTCGAATCCTGATCGAAGCAGCCATTCATGTGATACAATAAATTTAACTTTTTATAATTATTGGATTCCTCTTCTGTATTTGAGGAGTAGTCAGATATTATGTTTTAATTTATAAATATCATTACCAGTGCTTGACGCGTAGGACATGGTATGTACTAGTAGTTGACATCATTGTCTCTCGTTTCCCTTACCATCTATGGAAGAACCAAACCAAGGTTACCGACATAGCACTATGATCGGCTTGTACCTTAAGTGGCAGTGGGCGGGGCATATTCTCGTAATACCGATGGCCATTGGGGCGGAAAGGTTCTTACTACTCGGTTCGTACTCGCCGTGCTCCGATCAGTGCCGGCTAAAATATACACTCGCGTATTTGATTGGCCCGCGGCAAGCGATATGTCGAGCGCTCGAAAAACAAAAATCCACCTGCTGGTGAGGACCGCAAGTAGCATAAAGCCGACCATCAAGGGAGGAAGAATTACGAGTATGCCCAGAAATGGACGTCTTTATGCTAAAGTGAGCAATACAAAAAAAGTATTGGAATCGAATTGAGAGCCTTCTTCTTGGGTTTTTGAAGTTGATAAAAAATAAACCCACAATCGGTTATCTGTCTTGTTTATGTCATCAACGTGTGGACGTACTCAGTAGCACACGTGGGTAGCCGGTGTAGGCGCCGCTTCGCGTGGGTGGCGGTTCGATTCTCGGTTGCGACACCGCGGCGACACAGTCGCTGGGACCCTGGTTTGTGGGTTTATGCGATTTTGATGTAAGTATGATTTATTGCTTTGTGTGTTAATGTTAAAATTAACGGGTCAGGTACTGCATCGCCAAGTCAATCAGCTCAAAAAACGGAGAACAATAATTTCACAACAATAAACAAAAACCGAACAGAAGAGGGCGTGATACTTTTATGTTTAAAACTGTAAAATAATTAATTAATAGATTCAGGCGTTACTTTGCGGAGGTCCATATCAACAAACTGGAACAAATTACCTTGCTACTCCGCGAAACCAGTGCCGGGCTCGTGCAAAATAGCTGCGTCTGTGCGACACATATATGTTCATGCAAAAACCCACCCTCCTCCGCTTCCACACGAAACAACATATATCACACAGACTCAACTACACACCACCACCACTAAACACTAAAACTACACGATCGACGGGCGTTTCGCCTCTATACGAGGCATCATCAAGATCGACCCGTACGACCGTTTGCTACTTGAACGACTGGCGTACAAACGGCGTAGCGAACGGTCGTACGGGTCGATCTTGATGATGCCTCGTATAGAGGCGAAACGCCCGTCGATCGTGTAGTTTTAGTGTTTAGTGGTGGTGGTGTGTAGTTGAGTCTGTGTGATATATGTTGTTTCGTGTGGAAGCGGAGGAGGGTGGGTTTTTGCATGAACATATATGTGTCGCACAGACGCAGCTATTTTGCACGAGCCCGGCACTGGTTTCGCGGAGTAGCAAGGTAATTTGTTCCAGTTTGTTGTAGAATAATTCTAAAAACGCGCAGAATTAAGTATACTCTGCGTCTAGCATCCCTCAAGGCATGCTTTGGGGATTCTCCCTGCTTCTGCTTCATTCCATATAATAACATGACTCCAAGAATGAAAGCCCAATTTTGTGTAATTCTACGTTACCTCTTTGTAAATCATTTATTTTTCTTGAGGGCCAAAATTAACGCCGGCAAACGATCAACGACTTTTTTGGGTTGCTAGTACCTATGGGCGGCGGTGACTACGTCCTGTCAGGTGATTCGCATGCTGGTTGCCTCCTTTTTCCAAAAAAAATAAATATACTGAAATCATCAGTAATATGCTGCAACTATAAATATAGTAACACATAAAAATATGTATATTCAAGAAACTCCATTATTAAATCATGTTGTATTTACGTTTCAACCAACAATTAAAGAAAAAATACAAATGTGCACATTTTAATAACACAAATTCCATACGCCAGACATATTACCTCTAATTGAAGATTGATTTCTAATAGGTACTTCACAAAGAAGGCTTAGAAGGGCGATAAGCTTAAGGAGTACCGTATCTCTTCTTTTTTGGTTGAATTAAAGCCACACTTTAGCGGATATTTATTTTATTAACGAAACAAGTCTTTTCCCGATTATGGCTCCTCCACACATCCGCACAAATGAGTACAGAATCTATACCGACATCTTTCACGTCTATGCTTCAGGCGGGGCACACTTAAAACTTCATAAAATTTGACAGTTAGCAGCGTCCCCTCGCGGCTGGAAAGTGAGTACAAAATTTAAAAAAAAACTATCTGTCACTCGTGTCGGAGGCGGCCATTGTCAACTCTGGCTTTGGTCTGCTTGGACGTTGATGCGCTCTTGGTTATCTCTTTTTGTTTACTCATCAAGGTTTTGTTCTAGCAAATTTTATGAAAACTTATATAAGTAAGAGCTTATATAAGTTTTCATAAAATTTGCTGGAACAAAACTTTGATTGAGTACATTTGGTTCTTAAAAATAACACTCACACACGCGCAAGTGCGCATATACACGTATATGTATATATGCCTATCTATAGCTATACAAGTATACTGCATTAGTTCACTTTCCAGACACTAACAGCAGCACTTTCCATACATGCAAGTTAAAACCCAGAGTTGCCACTCTTCTCATTCTATATTACAATACTCTTTGCTATGCTTATTGGACTGTCTGCATGATTATGGAGGGCCATTAGGTTGTTATGGTCACTCAAATAAACCGCGTGGGCACTCGGATTTAGTGAATTAGCTACATCCGGCCCTCGGAGATTTCAATTCGGCTGCCGACATGTTAACCGACGTTAATAGTTAGGTAACAGGATAGTTAGTTGAACTTTTTGACTTCGTTGCTAACGGGACATATGGGTTTGACCCATCCGTGATTATTTCAACAATTACTTATAACATAAAATGTGATAAAGACCATAGATATAAATAATAAGTATTCTTTATGTCAAAGACTCGAAGGTTTACAAATGCATTCCCAACTTTGGCTCTACCTATGAGCACCTGCAAATATTCATATTACAAACAAACCTAGTGTACGTTTGTCCTACGACAAAAAAAAACTAGGTAGGAAGACAAACAAGCAAGTGGGTCACCTAATGGTAAGTGATCCCCACCGCCTATAGACACCCGCAACACCAAGGAGATTGCAGATGCATTTCCAACCCAAAGGGCTAAGATGAAATGCCTCTTGTGCCAGAAATGCACCGGCTGTCTTGCTCTCCGTGCCGGAACACAACAGTGCAAGCACTGCTGCTTAGCGGCAGGATTAGCGAGCAAGGTGGTGGTAGTGATCCGGATGGACTTGCACAAGGTCCTACCACCTGCAAAATACGTGTAAATACGTGTATACATTAGTGATGTAACGAATGTCATTTTTTGAACATTCGCGGATGCGAATGCGAATGCAAATATCTGCTACCGACATTCGCGAATGCGAATGCGAATGCGAATATCCAGTTTTTGTTCAAATTTTGCGCCAATTGTCTATGGCTTGGAGGCAGTCTCGTTCGAAGGAGATGCGTTCCATTTGTATTTATAAGTTCCAATGAAAATGTAATTGTTAAGCTTCATTGCAAAAAAAATCAAGTAAGTAAATAAATAATACCAAATGATAGAGTGAAAACTGATATTGTGATTACGAGGTTAGTTACTTTTTCTTGCATTAAAAAACATAAGAAATGAATGGATTTTGATTTTATTTATCTACTATTGTCTTCAAATGGTTTTTTTTTCTGCTATTCATATTCGCAAAACATTCGCATAAATTTTGGCGAATGCGAATAATGCAATGAATATGCGAATATTCGCGAATGCGAATGCGAATGCGAATATTCGTTACATCACTAGTATACATATTACGTTCTAATATTATTAGTAGGTATAAACGTTCTTGAACCTCACGATCGCGATCACAGACTTCAAAAAAAGGAGGATGTACTCAGTTCGTTGGAATCTTTTTTTTTAGTCGTAGCTTAAAGTATAAAGTCCGCATCAGCGGTTAAGAAAATTACCAACACCATAACGGGTCCGATCAACACACTGTCACCGATTCCCTTATAGGCCGCCTCAAAAACCATGGGATGCGCGTGGGCATCCTATTTGGCGAGCAGATGGCCGATACCGCACGAATTTGTCTTCGTGGATGCTCGTGAGATTCCGGCGCTGTTCGTGCGCTGAAATCGTGTTCTCAGCATACGTGGGGATTGCTTTTACATGATGCCAGGTTAAAGATATTGTTGGTATAGATATGAGTTACATGTTTGGTCATTTTTCTACATATCTCCGTCTTCCGATTTATAATTATCCGTATAACGACTAAAACTTATTATTTTCAGAAAAAAAAAACAGCAAAGTCAAGCCAAACTCTGACCGTACAATACAAATAGTTTGCCTGTATGCCTGCGTTTTGTTATCATCAAACCTAAATATTAAACTTCAAAAAAATCTATGGTTATCAAAATTGGTCTAACGGTTTTTGAAAAAAAATATATGAAAAAATCATAAATCTGTTCTGCCCGTAAAATATACACCGAGTTCTCGATTTCTCAGTATTCCCAACAGAGGCTAATACGTACTTGAAGATGCGTCGCACGCGCACACGCACTTCGTATGTAAACTTACGGCGAATTTATATCTTAATAGCTCTATTATTTGTATGGCTATTCTAGACGGTAAGCATGGGAAGTAGGATCAATGAATTTATCTTTTGCTTTGAGAAAATATATATAACCACGGAGCACATGGAGTGGGTCTCTGCTGTGATTAGTTTTATATGGAAACCGCTATCACCGATGCATATTGACTCATGGGCTCGAGACACAATAAAGCCTACTTGGTCGTAATAGTTTCCTCTTTAACATCCTTATAATTACATGCTTTCATTAAGTTATTTCCAAAGTGACCGGTTGAAAGCAGCATGCAACCAGCGCCTCCCTGCCACCTGTATGAGGTCATCGGACCATCTTGTGGCTGGTCGTCCTACGCTGCGCTTGCCAATACGCGGCCGCCATTCGAGAACTTTTCGACCCCATCGGCCATCAGTTCTCCGTGCTATGTGCCCTGCCCATTGCCATTTCAACTTGCTAATCCGCTGGAGAAGGCCTATGTCCAACAGTGGACTTCTTGTGGCTGAGATGATGATGATGATGATGATTAAGTTATTTATTATTCTCCTGAAAAGAAGCGCCGCTAGAATAGCAGCTTATCTTTTTTGTCCATGTCTTGGGTTGCTTCTTTTGGTGACTGTCCATCGTTTCTCAATACCAATTCTTAAAACTGTTCTCTAATCAGTCATTCACGCCGCCCTGAAGAGAAATTACACAATACCGGCGTTCTAAGATTACTCAGGTCACGGGTTCACCTCCCAGGAAGCCCCGTTCAATTTCTCGGCAGATAACGCTGCTGATAACACCGGCAAATATAATAGACATGTCGACATACTTCACGGAGTAAGGGAGCTGAATGTTTGGCAACGACAGCGTATTGTCTACAACTTACTAGATAACACAAGCCAATGATACTTTCTTTACAGTGATAACGCTTGAATTCAACAACCTTAAATTTTAAGGTTTAAAATCCCATTGTTGCTTAGAATAGTTACTTACAATCTGACAGGCTCAGCAGACACCAATATGCCTTTAAGCTCAATAAGTAAATGTGACGCCACTTGAGTTGAGATGAAAGATAACTACACAGTCCGTACAAAACAAAACAATAACTCGAAAATTGGAATGAAGTACTTAAAATGATTCTTGTAAGGAACCGGTACACGGCTTTAGTTTTGCGTAGATACCTGCCCTGCGTTTCTTTGCTCATTTTACGTGAAATTACAGCTGCATAATACTGCATAGTGACAGTATTGCCCTACCAGATGGTATAAAAATAAATAAATAAAAAATAAAAATAAAAATAATTTATTTTCAGATTTCTCAGATCCATTGATTGTTAGTTACAAAAAACACTTATAAAACTACGTTAGTATGTTACTATTAAAAGGTAAAAAACAAAAACTATTTTAGGGTCGTAAGACATGAAGGCCGGTGTATAGTGCATAGTGACAGTATTGCCCTACCAGATGGCATAAGAATTGCGCAATCTTGTAAAACTGGATTGTGTTTTTCCAAAATCTAAACTTTATTCCCTACGTAGCAGGGATACTTTTGAAACTACGCAGTTCAGTGAGATACGAATGTTTGGATTAGGGATGGGTTATACTTGCTAAATCGCGTACCAGGGCTTAAAAGTACGTCCACCTTCTCATACCAGGTGCAGAAACCAGGTATCAAAATACTTTCAAAGTATTTTCTGTCCAACGCAACGAGTCGAATACTTGCTTCCTTGCAAGTCTAAACCTTGTTATTATACAGATAAGATTCAAAATATATATTCCAATCAAGACGTGAAATACTAAAAGTATTTTATTTCACGTTTAAGCACAATCTGAACCTTATGTGTATGAATATAAGATATAATTTTGTACTACTTTAAGTAGTACTTACTTTGAAGTGACAGTATACTTTAAGGGAAAAATACTTTCAAGTCCTGCAAGTACATCGGGTCGGTACCTGGTTGGTATACTTGCAAGGAAATACCAGGTATCAAAACCTGGTAACGTAAATACGCACCATCTCTAGTTTGGATGGAGCGACGTTGAAATAGTAAGAAGATGCAACTATATTCATATAATTCATGTATGGGCATAATTTGACGTTATAACACTGAATACATAATAGTATTACTGGCTATAATAACTATTGTTTTACTTTACAGCTCTAATAGATCGCCTTATAGGTTATGAATGAATATCAACGGCACGCCCACGTGCGCGCGCGCCGTTTCATAATCCACGATAATTAGCCGTTAACGAATTTAACCGAGTTAACGGGTTAAACGGTTTAATGATCGAAACGAGTGAAAGCGGAGAAAGTGATGGCAGGATGGAAATTAATACACATTTGTGTTGTTCATTACGTAATAGCGAGATGTATTAAGGTTTCGTTATTGTCGCAAAAAAACCACTGTTACGTTATTGCAACAGGATGAAAAACTGTTTTCTTTGTATCAGCTGACTTATCATTGACAACACCTCTTTTTTTAGGTCACAAGGCAAATACAAGTGAAATATTGAGGTGTAAACAACTCACGAGAAGCTGATTCACAGATTCGTGAACTTATTTTTGGCGCCAATGTGAGCTGTTCCCACGCGCGCCAGTTTTAAATGTGGAACACCCGAGTTTACAAACTGCCAGCAGTTGACGCCATTTAAAAACTTTTTTAGATCCATCTTGCTCGCAATCCTGCCGCTAAGCAGCAGTGCTTGCACTGTTGTGCAAGAAACCCATACATCGTCGTAATCGCGGGTGCATCTACGATTTGACAGTACTGAAAACATAATCTTTCAGTATTGACAAATCGTCGTTGCACCCGCGATATCGACATGTTTATTAGTGTGCCTTTCTACATATTGTGATTGTAATTTGTAGAAAACGGTAATACTATAGGGAACCATTCCAATTATTATTATTTTTATTATGTTCTAGTTTTGACGAGGGATCTCGTGTTTTACATACGTGCGCAGCCGGGTCGGGTCGCTAGTAAAGTTATAAGCCACAACCAATAACTCAAGACGACCCAAGAATCCTTGAGTCATTCTGCATACAGCGGCCGTGTGAAATTTGGCATTTTGTTGCTTTGCCTTTAACAAGGCAAAATAAAAATAAAGACGTAAATTCCGCAACCAAGTGTAGTTCAGATCATCGATGTATGGTTCCGGTGTTTTTTTTTTTACTTTTTTATGCTAAAGGTAGCCAAGAGGGTGCAGGCTGGTCACCTGGTAAGAAATCACAATGAGCGCCAGCACCAATGGAGTCGTAGATCCGTTACCGACAAAAGGGTGGGATGGAGGACGAGGCTCCGGAGGTCCCGTCCTGTCAAGTCCCTTTGAACTCTATCACTTTTGACAAATCTCGAATGTGAGATGAAACTCGACTGTGACATTTGAAGGCCTAGTGGACATTTGCGGAGAATATTTAATGTCTTACTTATTACTTCAGTAATGAGTTTTGAACTTTGACTGTCTGTATTTCTTATAAAATGGGAACCCTAAAATCATTGCACACGGCCAAATACTTGAGATGATTGCACTTTATTTAGTGCCGGAATCTTGGTCCTGACTCATGTATTTGCATTGTTACGGACAAAGAAACTGACTTCAAAGGGCTTATTCCACTTTTGCATCCGTTAAGTTTCACCTTTACGAACTTGCTTTTTAAGTTAATATTTTAAAAAATCCTAAAATTGAGTTAAGCCTTTTTTAAAACGTGCAAGTACTTCTGAGTTTTTGAGATTTAAACATTAAAGCGCAAACATTATCGGACGCGCGTCCGAGTATGCCATTACCAAGAAAGGTGATCCCGGTATGCCGTTGGGTATTGTTAAAAAATATATCCCATGCAGTGCATGGATATATGCAAATAAAAGGGTCAATGACTGCCACGCCATTTATTTTAGTGTTTTTTTTTATAAAATAGAAAGGGAAACGAGCTAGTAGGTCACCTGTAAGTGATCACACGCCCATAGAAACCTACAACATCAAGGAGACTGCAGATGCATTGCCAATCTCGAAGGCTGAGATGGAATACCTCTTGTGCCAGTAATTTCACCGGCTGTCTTGCTCTCCACACCGCAACACTGCAAGCACAGCTGTATAGCGGTGGATTCTACATCCACGTTAATATCGATCAATGGAAGGAATAACTCATCGAAGCAATTCTGGTGTCAGTAGAGATTAGGCCACGATAGAGATATGCCAACAATAAATATGCCAATCGAGATATGGCAGACCCTTTAGAGATCCATTGTTTTTAACGTATCGCAAATATGTGATGAATCGATGAACACGACAATTGAGAGAAAAATATTTAGGGTCTATGTCAATTGTCAATCTAATTTGATAATTATATATTATATTTATAAGCAAACGGATCACTAACCCCACCACAACCGAGTTAGACCGTTCAGTGATGTCAAATTCTAGAGCCAATTACAAATCGATTAATTAAGTGAATCATTCAATTAGGTATCCGTAAAATTTTCATTAAAATTCTCGGAGCATTAATCGGTTACTTTTTTTTATCGAATCGACTGTCGATGATTTTGGAGCTAACAGGACGCGATTATAGACTTACTGATATATTTCATCTGTAAATTTGATTAACCTCACTTTCTACTAGAATTTTTCAAGTGAAATTTATAATTTGTTATTTAATGGAATATTGTTTAGTAAAATGGTAAGATATCACGTTGAAGAATTCGAAACACTAATAAATAGGGTTTTAATTTTTGTTAGTGATGAATTGTCTAAGAATTTCAACTAATTTGGTTTGTTTACATATCTAATTATTACAGATTGATACAGACTTTATCACGCTAAAGACGTACTGAATGACACTATTGGATTCGTTGATGATGAATATTTTTACATCATTTCTCAAGTCAGGCACACTTACACTTAGAGTTTTATGCCTTGTGTCAGCTTCATTGTCTGAAGTCGTGAGTGCCTTACGCCTACCGCAGCAAACTATTTCACAATGATAGCACTAAACAATTACCCAGGTCGTAGCTCGAATTAATCGTAAACAAACGTCGAGGGCACAATGGCAGGGCTAATATTTCCACTTGACGTTATAACTGTCCATCTGTGCCTTGAATGGTTGTTCGGGCTAGGGTCACCACACAGTCAACAGTTGTTACAAAATATCATTAAAGAATTATGGGTTCTGGTTTAGTTTCATAAAGCCTCGAGATGGACAACATTACCGATTAATTGGTAATAACTTGTGAAACGGTTTTTTTTTTAATTTCACAAACATATTTTACATGTATTTTATTTTCTTATTAACGTCGTGGTTGACTGGAAGAGCCTACTGGCATTAAGTCTGCCAATTTGTAAACTGCAATAAAGCTTAAATAAATGAAATAAAATAAATGTTTACGTTTGCTGTACAAAATTTCTGACTGCAACCGACATAAAAAAAAAATTAAACCTAGCCAAACGTAACTGGGTAAGGAGATTTAAAATGCCAACTAGGACTGCAATTCTCGGTCTATACCAGCTACACAATCGAAATACATCAAATAATGACAGATTTCAAAAGGATTTGACAGTTGTGCCAAGCGAATCACGCATAAACCAAGAATCGCTCCGCTGGAAATAACATCCGACGTTTTTTAAAACTATAGCGAAAATTGTCTCCCAGCAACCCTAGACTTACAGAAGCACAGTGGCGCCGCGGCGGGCGCTCGGTAAATCACACGCGTGCGCGGCTGTCGTGCTGCGCCCGGGCCGCTCGCTCGGCCGTCTCTACACGTGACATTACGACATGACATACTCGGATAAAGTTGAGATCCTAAACTGAACAGTATGGGCAAGGCAAAAACCGAGATCTCTTAGAGCCACTATGGGAGCTTTAGTTATATTTCTAAAGAGATCAAATAACGTAGTGATCGGTGGTGTTGTCGCTGGCCCTTGTGCCCTAGAATAAAATTAGTAAAAATAAATGCTCTAAAATTACAAAGAAATGCACCTACTCCTTTTACAAACAGCTTCGCAACGGTATTTGATAGGGACATGTGGGTTTGACTTTTTTTTTATATTCAGTATGCCGCAAAGAAGCCTCTACATATTCCGTAGACAAATTCAAACATATTTCTTATTAATGACAAGGAGTACCTAATTTAAATAAAACGCGATTAGTGATTAGCTTAAACCGCGCCGCGCAATGTGGGCGGTGTGTCGTCAGCCTTTCAATGCAGTGCGCGGGCGCAGCGTGACACGGCAATGAATTAATAAGGCGGTTTAAATAGGTGCCGTATCAGTCGCGATTTATTCGCGCCGTCGCAGCGTTGTGTCTCTGTCTGGTTATTATCTTCCTATGACCTGTGTATGAGGATGAAGCTGTTAATAATGTCATAAGTACATATCATCTAAGTAATTATAATGTGCTGTTAACCGAAGGGACCGAAAGGCTGGTAGAGACTTCAGCCAGTGACTGAGTATAGCTCCAACGAGGCAATGCCAGCAGCCTATTGGGCAACATGAGCAGCGTGAGCGATTTCTTAGACAGGGTATTTTTTCTATAGTTACTTTTAATTTAAAATGGTTTAGTTCATTTGTTTTTAACTTTATTTGTAATCTGAAACCTAATAGGTACTCCTAATTTATAAAATAAAAGCGACAATAAAATCTTATACTAAACTTAAAGGTAAAAAATCGTCCTTATCTCCGCCAATAAGATAGTCTTATAGATATTATTTATAATTATTATTATTATATGCTCGCGCCTGTTTCCCTTTTGGGGTAGGCAGAGACCACGGTACGCCATTCTCTCCAGTCCTGGCATACTTCTCTCCCTTCTTCCACCCACATTCCTTCTTTCATATTTACATGCTCAGCGGTTACGGGTACTAATTTGGCGGCTTCAGGACGTCATCAATTTGGTCCCCTTATATTGTAATGTTAATTTTGATACATATACGTGGATGTAGATAGATAAACTATCACATGAGCACTCACCTCGCTTCTTGTCGAAGAGCATCTCGCGGCACATGTCGAGCGGCGCGGCGCGCTCGTAGCCACGCTGCCCCGGCGCACAGCGGTACACGGCGCCCGGCCGCCGCAGCGGCAGGTACGACGACTCCGCCTCGGGTGCGCCCACCAGGATCCTGCAGACAGACCGTTTATTAGTACCACCATCATCTTTTAATGCCTCCACAGCTGAGCGTAAACTAGAAACCTCCCCAAAAACTTGGACAAGGCGACTTGCGCGTCTATCCTGCGAATCGATCAAGTCGTCAATTTATTTTATAGAACTTGCTTGCCCCGAGACCTTGTTAGTGTCGCGTAGCCTTGGTAGAGGGCGCCATCACAAAAAATTGATCGCCAGTGCTGAGTGTGCCCGCCTGCTCGCCACGTTTGGTACGGTCCTAGGGGGTCGCCTGATTTATTTTACTTATTAAGGGCTTTTTTTTAATCATACACATTGATAAACACTGTTATAGAAATATAACCTACGTCCGTACCTAATTCTATTATTTGTAGAACTACTTCATCAACCTTTTGCCGGTTTGATTTCGTAAGCAGAACTGTATAAATATCAGTGCAAAATTGTATACAGCGACATTAATGCTATTTCGACAGCCCTAAAAGTACCGTCAACATCAAAAGCGTAAATCTAATCTCTCGTTCGTTGACAGCACAAACATACTAAATGCAATATCCCTCAACGTAATGAGAGCGGATGAACTCGGTGTCGCAACTCTGCTCCCAAGGAGCCAGGTGGTTGGCGGAGGGCCAAGCGAACAGATGGTTCACACCTGGAGACCACGCCTCTTGGTGTTACAAATTAACCGACTACCTACCCTCAAATTGCGTGGTAAAACTTTGTAAATGATGTGTCATAGTTGCAGGCAAACAACTTGAGCATAAATCGAGTGGAGGAGGTAAGTTTGCGCATACACATTTGTACCAGAAACGGCTACTGCGCAGTCAAGGTCAATGCTCAAGGTATTTGCCGGGAACTGTACAATGCTTGTAAGTGTGGATGAACAGAACAAGTAGCAATACGTATTATCAAACCGTGATTAGAATAGGACTGGTTGAACGGACAGTAACGTCACTGTCACTTTATAGATTTGAGTCAAGCTTCATTCCTATATATATGAAATGACAGTGTGCTGACATAACTGTCCGTACAACCAATCCTCTTACTTCCAATCCTATTCTAATCGCGGTTTGATATATGTCATAATATATGTCATAATAGTAATTTTATGTTATTGGAAGTAAACTTCCTAATTCATACAACCGACCTCTTTTAACTAAAATGTGTTTTGCTCTTGTTTAGTAAACGGAGGTTGAAATAAACACATTACCCTCCTTTGCGTCGCGCAGTCGGGTAAAAAGTAAGCGGATTACTACTCCGTTGGCTCAGCGAATCGGAGTGAATGTTGGCCGCTGACACAAAGCAGCGCCATTGCAATCTATTTTTTCTATTTTTGTTCATCATATTTCAATATTGATTAAAAAATAGTGATTTTAATGACCTAAAAATAATTAAAACTCTGTCACCGCCGAGAGTTCAAAGCCGTGTTATAAAGTCGAGTGCCGGTGCGACGAGAATAGCCTTCCGGCGCGCGCGCATCGTATCGGCGGCTGAGGTGATCGACACCTCGCAGGCAATAGAGATATCGACTGGATGCACTTAGGGGTAGACTGATTTTACGAGGTTTTTGCGCTTAATCCCGTTTATGATTTATTGATCGAGATTTATTGTTCGTTTATTCTTGCCAGGCTGTGAAACAAGTCGTTTTAACAAGGAAAGTGCATTTTTATGTCATTGTTTTTTTTTTTTTTCATTTCACAATGTGATTGAGTCGTCGTCGTTCGAGAAATTAAAAAAGTAAATACCGGCCAAGTGCGTATCGGATATGCGTTTTGAATCTTATTTATTTATTTAAGCTTCATGGCACAGTTTACAAAACAAATACAATTGGCGGACTTAATGCCAGTAGGCATTCTCTACCAGTCAACCACACCATAAATAAATAAAAAAAGTAACAAACATGGAACATGGTGGTATGGTCTTATGGTACTAAGCTACAGCTTATTTTAGAAAGCGCAAAATAGTAAGTTCATTGGTAACTGAAAAATCAGTATGTATACATCTATATAGAGGTATTTGTATATGTAATGAAATTTTTTGACCCGCATGCTTGTTTACATCCCTATTCCGTAAAAAAAACTATCGGCTCAAAAGGATAATTTTAAGAAAACATTTTTTTTAAACAATATCCGTCATACCACAAAAAATTAAACATGCGTTCAACACTTGATAAACCAGCAATTTGTATGGGATGACAGCTGTTTAGAGAATGTCTAAGACTTAAACATGGTTTTGTGGTAAGACCGTATAAATTTTGCCGATCCTTAGACACAGTCATTGGCAGAAATATGTGGCCGTGTATGTATGAAAGCTTCATATAGTAAGTGTTAAGTCGATTGGTTAGATATCACTTATTTATAGATGACTAAAAACTGGTATCCATTTTACTCGCTTCAATTAATAATTAACGTTTACTTAGGTTGAGTAGTCGCTTATGTAGGTAATATAGGTAAATAAATAGTTTAGGTCTTAAATTTTTAACACCGTAGGTGTACACTATTTGTAGCCAGGGATCGCCAATGCAGATCGGAATAATTTTCAAACAACCCTGTCCAAGATATAGTCATTGACTTTATAATACGCCCAAAAAAATTATGTGTATGGATTGTTATTTATATGTAAGGTCCAAAGCCAACGGACCAACCTATTTCAAAATAGAATTGTGGTTTGCGAGTTTGAGAAGGTGCATGTTATATTTTATTTTGATACTTAGCGTCTTCAGAATTCAGAAATTACAGCTATTTTTTTATTTCAAACCATTTATCAGTGAAGATTTTTTAAAGAAGTGCGATTTCATGACTTTTTCAGCACGTGGTTGACAGCTGTTCCAAATTTAAACTGATAGCGGTTCAGAAATAGGTACTGTAATGACCATCAAAGTACAGACTTACCTACAACCACAGACAAGAATTTTCTAGTAATAAAATTGGTTGTAATAATGCTTGTCATTTCCTACGGTTTTTGAACGCATTATAGAGCACTAATGATATGTGTGTAGATAAACTACTATTACTTGTTACCATACCATAATGTAAGCAGGCAAAGGTACTAAGACATTTCATAACAATACTGTTCCTTTTGTAGACGTTTTCGTAAACGTTTTCGTAACCATGGCGTCACAACACCACCATATATTATTTACAAACCGCGCAAAGCTATCGTCGTGATCCACTAAACGGTCGAACAATCGCACAGACGGACAGACGCGTGCGCTGGCGCAGCGCCAGCGACGCAAATAGCGCGGGTTCAATTCCCGGCCGCGCCAAATCGTATTTCTATAGCACTGACTCAGTAACGTTGTTGACGTTTTTTTTCTTTAATATCCAGTCATAGTAACATTCAGTCATGAGTATGTTTGTAGTAAAAATTTATAAGCGAACGTTTTTTTAATTCTTCCTAAAGTGCATCCTAGTGCGATTTCCCTGTTAGACGTCGTCCATTAATCATCGGATGTTTTTTAGCATTTTGAACCCCTCATCCCCCTTGGTTATACGTGGTGAGGTTTAAGACTAGCTCCCTTCCCCTACCCAAAAGGTATATTTTCTTTAATGCAGAGTAAGTAAGTATTAAACTATTATAGCTCACGAGCCGCTTTTCGGTTTAGAAATCGCACGTTGAACAAGAAAATAAATTAACGTGATTATATCTCACTGCATCCCCCTTCTGGGGGATCTGGGATCATGGTCAAAGCGTACTCCGAATTAAAAACGGGAAAAGCGCTTGGATTGGAGGATGATGATGAATTAATCCTAAAGTGCATCCTGCGTATGGGATGTAGAGTCGAGCATCATATTACGTGGCCCCAATACGTGGCCTTAATAACGTGGCCCCAAATTAGAAATATTATTGTAAATTAATAACAGAAGTAAATCTTTAAATTGTCAGTCTAAGAATAAAAGACATGAAATGAATGAGAAAGTTTTCAAATTTAATAAAGGTATTTAATTAATCTTCATTTAAATTAATGCCACACTTGTAGTTTAGTTTTAAACCGCAAAAAAACCTAATACTTAAGTACGTACTCAATACACTGGTACACGATGTAAATCAGTCATTTAGCTGTGAAAAGCAGACAAGGTCTAAAAACCTTTGCAGTTTGATAGCACTCGGTATAACTGCACGACGTCTTCATTGAAGTCGTGCCAACTGCAACCAAACTGCATCGACACTGGAATTTGGCAGTCGGATGCAGTCTGTCGGTCTACACCCTTAATCTATACCAATAATGATTCTACTTAGTCATCGGCAACATAGGTCCAGACTACGTATCTCGATTATACCTTTTTAACTCGCAAACGATGACCTAAACAAATTCCTCGCATTCCCGACCCCTGATAAATTGAACCAACATCCAGCGATAAAAAAAAAACGTTAAAAAACCAACCAAGTGCGAGTTTGAATAGCAGACGTAAGGTTCTGTTTATTATTATTTATTAAAACAAGAACTCCTGTTGGACTTACAGAAAACCAAGGCGCTCAACAGGGTAAAACACAAATACATTACAGCACAAAACAATTACAAAATTAATGTATTAATTTTGTGTCTGCTCTTGTCGCACGCTTAGTCTTAAACTGACCCATTTCTGAATAATACACGTCCCAAAATATCACCTTAATTACAAGACATACGGTTTAATTTTGGGAAATATCAAATTCAGAATTGAGTCAGTATAAGACTAAGCGTGCGTTGTATGCTCCAATGGGCAGGTTATGTGAGACTCAAACTTGTAACATCTTCACTTATGTGTATACCATGATCCTACAATTAAGATTATTTCTATTTCTATTTCTATTTCTAAAATAGGTATGTACATATACAAGTGGTCTTTTAATTCACTTATTTGTTTGTGGTCTTATTTGTTGATCAAAAATGTACGCAAGCGATCATGTAACAAAACACATTTAAGTTATTACTAAGGTCTTTGCTAGAGTAGGTTTAAGTTGAGCATCAATCCTAAAATACAAACAGACAGAGCTACGCGAAGGATACTAATAGTAGCTTTTTTGCCGTTTAGTTATGGAACTCCAATAATGCCCCTTTGTATTGTATTCGTTTTTTCTATAGTGATAGACAAAAAATCTTATCAAATGCGATAGAAGGGTGGATAAAACGAGATTAAATCTATTTGATTTAGACATGAAGCTAGTTAAATTGATCATGGGCAGTGATTTTTACTATATCAACAAATTACTTGCCATCGATACGTTTGTGCCCATAAACTAAAGGCAGTAAGAACTTGACGTCCTGAGTGTAATAACACTGCATCTTGATTTGAATGACAAGTACCGTAATCCCTCTTAGGTATACATTTTTACTCGTAGCTCACTTTACCAGCTCATAAATTGTTATATATCTATTAATTCTTTACTTTCTTTGTCCGTCCACTAGTATACAGTAGGGGAAATACATATATTCACGTACCACCTTAGAACCCTATCGCAATAACGCGACGCGTTAAACGCCAGGCTATGTCATACAAATGCCATGCGTATGTCCCTTCGACTAGGTTTTACGGTGGTACGTGTTTCAATTTCCTTGACTGTACATGTACTAAGTTTATTATTGTGCCCATTTGCACCAATGCTACTTCATGGTACACTAGCGGACGCCTGCGACTTCGGTCGCGTGGAATTGGTAGCCTACGTCCGTTAGGGATAGCGTAGCTTTCTATTAATGAAAGATTTTTAAAATCGGTTCAGTAGTTACGGAGATTACCCTCTACATACAAACAAAAGAAACAAAGTTAACTCTTTATTATATTAGTATAGACTAGTGTAGCTAAATAATTAACTGCTTAACAATTCTTTAACGCCATTTTTTTTATTAGAATTTAATTTGCATTGGGACGACAGGTTTTTTGCTAGACTTGGTAGATATAGTTTCAGCTTGTGTCCAGTTTAAAAACCATTTGAAATTACCTGCACCAAACATTCAGCAAGATCATAAAAAAGAGATCAAATTCAACATTGTACAGCCCGGCTATTCAACAATACAATAATTAACAAAAATAAATCTACAAAGTTAACATGTACCAACTCCGTAAAACTCACAAATACATTTCAAGCATGAAAGTAGAATATGACTGTGTTCACCGGAACAAAATGATGCCAACTTTGTTCGTCCTATAACTCTCCTTTCTGCGTAAAATTGAGTAATAGAGGCATAGCCGTAAAAGGGGAGGGTGGGGCAGAACCAATCAGTGAATGAGGGACAACGGGGTGAACGGACCACGGAACGAACTGTTGGGCCCACAGATGGGACTTGGGCCATTGGACATGCTTGAGATAAATATTATGACCTTAGTGGTAGACGTCAGAGTGTTGTAAAATTTACAATAGTTTCTTCTCGGGAGTGATCTACTTAAAATGCTCTTTCAATAGTCTCTTTAATTGACTACATAAATACAGCCTTCAGCTACATAAACAAAAAAACTGAATCTTTAAACGTTAACTAGACAGCGGCTTCACCCATTCCAATGAGGTTTGTGCTACGACTGCAAATTACGAAATTTAGTCCATCTGTTTTTTGCACGATGTCTCTAAAAAACTGTGCCATTGACTGCGCAATCGAAATTTTTTTTTATGATGTAATTTAAAAAAAGACGTAATAAAAGTAATATTTCAAAGTTTTGCTTGTATTGTGATCTAGTTTTCTTTAAAAAAGGATGACTTAAGGTTTCACAGTATTTAATTTATTGCGGCTAAATGGTGTGACTATATTTAGCAATGAAAGTAATTTTTCCGGTAGAATAATACTATTTATTATGGCAATGTGTTTCGTTTTTGAAAGTTTTAAAATGCATGAGAGTCGGTTGATGTATAAAGAGCACAAATATTTAAAATTAGTAACTCGATTTCCAAAAATTATAACACAATCGCATAAAAACAGTGTTTTACTACCGGAAAACTACTTGAATTGATAAAAAGTCACATCATTTACGTACAATAAATTAAAACTTGAAAAAAATTTAAAATACCCGCCTCATTCGAAGCGATCCACCTTAATCTGGTAACTTTTGAGCTTCCCTATCAGCTTTGTGTTATTATTGATTTTAGGTTTTAAAGTACATCTGTATACTTCGAAACTGAATCCGTAAACAGAAATTCGAGCATAAGCGAGCGCGACTCAACGCGCTGCGTTGAAAGCAGCGATGCTACGTTAGAACATGCATCGGAAACATCGCGTGCCGAATCGGGCGGCGCGGGCGCAGGTGTCGCGTGACACACGATTCGACGCGGGACCGGCTACTCAGCTGTTTTAGACCTCCTCATTTAATATGTACGTACCTTCCATAACTTATCCAGGTCACTGGATAAATTGTAATGAATACCTTAGTATTTACACTGTGAATTATGGTAAACGGCGGTGTTTTAAACGTTTTTAAATGAGGAAACCACTTTATTCAGTACTTAACAACTCGCCCCGGCTTCGCAGAGGTACAGTCGGGAATTCGGGATGTAATTTACATAAAAACCTTCCGTCAAAACTGTCTAAATGGCAGTGAAAACCTTATCAAAATCCGTTGCGTGGTTTAGAAGGAGAAGGCGGCCGAAGATACACTACAAGGATATAGGACCCTTAGGACAGACAGGAACGGATAGCGACTTTACTTTATACTATGTAACTATAACAGTATAGATAATACATATACGTACATATTAAAAAAAACAATAAATACAAATTAATAGTATTTTATGCAACTGTTGCATAATGAGGGGTCTTAAAACACGAGTGTGGTTTTATGAAACGAGCGTCAGCGAGTTTCATAATAGGATCACACGAGTGTTTTAAGACCTAATTATGTACAGTTGCATACATTACTTTATCTACACACATATCATAAGTACTCTATGATGGGTTCAGAAGCCATACGGCAATGACCTGCTTTGCTACTAGCTACTAGTGCTCGGTACCTATTGAATATCTATAGACTGTACACATTAAAATAATGTATTAAAAAATGAATTTGAACAAATATAGAAACAAATTAGAAAATTTCTCATAATAATATTGGTTGTTATAATGCTGGTCATTACCTACGGTTTCTGAAGGCATTATAGAGCATTTATGATATATGTGTAGATAAACTAAAGTTAAGGTAAAACAAAAGTGAACTACAATTTAATATGATTGTAATAGGGCCTTCACGGTAAGAGTTTGGAACACTGTTCGTTTTTATGAATGTTTAGTATTTGAATTGTTAAGGAAGGTAGAAAGGACGGTTCCAAACAAGAGTCTCGAGGCAGAAGCCTTAGAGACAACACGTGTTTCAAATAATAAACCAAGAAGTGAAAAGTTATTGTTTTACTGTGAGTAATCAGTAGAAGGATCCCCGTCGAGCTACACCACCCGCCACATGATACAAGATATGCTGGCAGCAATGAGCATGAGCAGAAAACTATGTGTTTTTACTAAACAAAAAATCACCCACAACTCGGGGGGGGGGGGGGGGGGGGGGGTTAGATAATGTCTCGATACTAGATCGTTGCTAGTTTTGCTAGGTTTTTTTTTAGAATCTATACAAGTTCTAGAAAGCTACATCGCAACTTTATCATATTCTTACCTATAGAAATTGTTTGCTATATTTGAAACAAATGTTTGACCAACAGTTGGCCGCAAGAATTGCAAATAAAGCATAAAGAGGCCTGCTTGCACCTGCCTCTGTGGTTCGCACATGTTATGATAATGAAAGAGATTCGTTACACATTACAGTTTATTTAGAATGGAATCTTTTTGCAAAAAAAACAGGCCACAGGATCATATCTAATTAATAAAAAAGAATCTTGAACCACCATGTTTGTTTGCCTTCCTAATTTATAAAAAAAAAATCTAAACTACTTTGTTTAAAAACATACATACAAATCCTGTAAATTTTTCATTTATTCATTACGTTTTTAACTTAATATTTTAACGCGCAAATCGTCATCAAAGTGAGACGGATTCTTCAAACATTGGTATTACATAACTAATGTCGGCTCGTCTGTCTTGATGAGAAACAATTTCATCAAGCTCTATTGTTCATGGCTAAGGAATTCCTTTATACGTGTATAATCTACGAGAACTACATTGTATTAGACTTAGTAATACTTGACATATAGCCGAGTAGGCGCATATCAAACCATGTCAGTCAGAATGTATAGTCGACCAAGAAAATGCTTGACCACTTTTCGACCCTATTACATTGGAATAAGGTTCAAAAGTGATCGAGCAATTACTTGTTCGTCTATATTTCGAGTTTGTATAACTACCTATAAGAGGCAAGAATGTGAGTGAGAATAGCTGGTAGTTGAAGAATGGAATGTACAACTCTGTTATCAGGCAAGTAATTTTTAACTAATAAATTTACACATAAGATGATTTTTGCGAAACAAAAGACATATTTCATTAAAGCATAATATATACTTAGGAGTTACGAAAGTGACTCTCTAGTTGAAAATGAAAATGAAAATGAAAAATTTATTTTGCAAGTAGGCCATATAGGCTCTTTTACATGTCTGAATCTACTAGCGCTTCGGAAAATGGAAGAATCTGCTGAGAAGAAACGCCGCAAGAAACTCAGCAGTTTATCTTTTTTTTTTTCTTCTCTTTTGAAAACAAGATTACAGAGCAATATACGCAATCATAACAATAGTTCACATAAAGTGTAAAAAAAAAAAAAGAAAAAAGGTAATAAAGTTATTATTTGTAGGTAACTAGAATTACATAATATATTTTGATATGTAAAATCTGATTTCGTACAGATAAAACTATTTGGTTGCAAACATACCTACGTACAGTTTTACCAAAAATACATATATTGAGCATCGGCAGTATTCGTTTGCGCAGAGAAGCGCAAACCGGTTTCCGACAGTAGCCGAACGTGTGAATAATCCATATTGTACTTTATTTGCAAGCGCAACTGGCAGAGTATTGCTTGCTATGCATTCTTAGCTTTGTCCCGCTTACACAATTCTTACACTGTGGCGCACGGGCTGCCGCCATGTTGCTCCGAAATCGATAGACCAATAAAAGCGCAAGAGTTTAGCGCGCGTAAAATTCTACTTTATCATTGGTAGATCGAAATTTCTCGCGCTACTAAAATTGGTCTACTGCGCAGGTACATCGTGGCACAATATATTTTTGGTAATACTGTAATGTGAATGATCAGACAAATTCCAAATACAAGTTTTGATTTCGGTTTCATCCACTTTTTATCCGAACCGGCCGCCGAATCTTGGTTTTTGGCCAATACTGGCGGAAACCGATACCGAAACTACACCCAGACACTAGCTTAGGACATCAAAGTAGAGCTCACAGCTCAATACCGAATAAACTGGAACAGACGTCGCTCCAAGCTCCTAGGTATTTCGCCAAGCTGACAGGTGACATGTGATAACGAAAATTCGGTATATATGGCTAATTCAAAGAGTTTTTGTGTGGCTGGGCTTCAATAGTCGATGCGTAATGTACATTGAATTGCCATTGTCACCTGATACATGTTAATTTGTTTGGTGAAGTAGGAGCCCGGATGTAGTGCAACTGCTGCGAACACGAGAAAAACGTCAGTCCTGGCAAATAGACCAGTGAAAGGTGCTAACTGACAGTTTGCAATCGGCTAGTGACACGAGTGCAGGGCAGACAGTCTTCATTCAGGTCTATTAACATGTTCTCAAAAGAAAGTTTTGTAGGTCATGGGAAGACCAAGTGATACACTTTTGTTTTTAACGTAGGTGGTAATGGATGCACTTTTGGATGTATTTTTCTTGCATTCAAATATGAGCAAGGAAACAAAGACATAGTGGAATCGAAAGCAATAAATACTGACATGTCATTATTATACGAACGATCTTCGGAAGACACAGTAATCGATGGAATACTCGTAATGCAAAAAGAAACATGAAACTTAAGTATTTAAATACTTATTAGGGTATTATTTCTGGTAATAACATAGTGCAGTACAGACTCCCGTTTCAAATTTGATACCAGTATTATAAATAATCTTCGAGACCGAAACCGGTATCCAAGAGCACATATTTCCCATCTCTTCCCTTAAGCCCTGATACTAAGTACCTATCATCTCGATTACATTGGTTTATATCCTTTACACCCAACATTCTTTAGCCTATTTCGGGCACCTGTCGAGATGCGCGGGCGCAGCGCAGGGCGGCGCTATTGCTATGCTAAGCGCCATTCAGGAACTGCTTTATGATAATTCTGTTTATGCCCACAGATGGCGGATATTTATTAGCCTTCATGTCCGTTGCAGACCTCTTTCATTTAAGTATTACTAGCGGTCCGCCCCGGCTTCGGGCGGGTACAAACTTTCCTTAAACAATCTTTAAATAACAGTGAAAATCTTATCAAAATCCGTTGCGTGGTTTAGAAGTATTAAGTGAACAAAGATATGAGGAGTTAGGACAGACAGGAACGAATAGCTACTTTGTTTCATCTATGGAAACATAAAGAAGATTAGGTAAATTTGTCTTTGTCCAGCTGTGGGCCCATACAGCCTAAAAAAATATATTTTAAAAAGCCTTAAAGGAAGGTTTGCCTCATAAGGATTGAAACTTAAGAAATGTGAAAAAAAAACAGTTTTATACTTGTGGTGAGGAGAAAACAACTTTTTAACTTACTATTCATAATAATTAAATACCACCCTAAAGAAACACCGTAAATCTCTTCCATAAAATTACCCAGTGTGTCTGCACACAAATAAATCACCTTATCAGATGCGCCCGCTGATGCAACTGTGGCGATAGCGTTATCGCGGTGTAAACACTCTAATTGTGTTCTAAGCGTTTACGCAATCGCTATATAATGCGTTTTGAGGTCGCTTTGATATGAAGAGTGATTGCTTAGGTTTGTTTGAGGTAAGTTGTATTGTGGAGGTGTTTGGAGATAAAAAAAGTTTTAGAGAAAACAATATTTCATATGCCGTGGAAAATATGGTTGCTGTCAATTTGATCAGTCTAGGTACAATACAATACAAACAATACAGAAAATTGGCACTTTAATTAAAAATAACAGATAATAATATGTTAAATGTTTCCGGGAAAAATAATTTAAATAAAAAATAAACGGAAACTCCACATCACTAGCTTTGTACAGTCAAGGAATTAAATTTCCAACCCACCTAAGGTTCAATAGCATATAGCAAACTGTCACCATAAGAGCTATAGAGCAAGGCGTTAGTTTGACATATCGACCTTAATGCATTGCGAATGTCAGACGACATTTAAACGAAATGGGTAGGGAATTAAATTCCTTGACTGTACCTACTGTAAAGCATAACTACGTCGTGGAATCCTACGTCTACCAAATGGGTAAGGATATGTAAATAGAAGAATAAGCTTGAAAAAAAATTAAGTTTCGAATTTTCCAGTATTGATACTGAGGATGTTTAAACATTTAAATAAATTTAAATAATAATGACAATACAAAAAAATGAAAAAAAAAATAATGTAATGACCGTAAAAACGAAACACATTGAAAAATTGGCAAACGCAAGGCACGAAATTTCTGATGTTGCAGGTTTGAGTCCTGCCGTCACCCTAATTTTTCTTTAAGTTGCCATTATCATTTAAATTTATATTATAACCTATGTATGTTTGTAAATGTAATGTGTGTATGTAGTTGCTGTAATTGATTTATCTTTTCTTTGTGAATTTCACTTTCGTTCGTGTTGTCACTGTTAGTTTAGTATTAAAAATCTCAAAGGTCCCACTGAAAATCAGCGTTTCGGTTTTACCGAGGCAGTATGCTGAGTGGGGCCCTTTTTGTTTCTATTCAACACAAACGTTTCTGTGTTTGTTATAATTGTACTTTGTGTGATGTGTGCATGTGCGTGTTTTGTGTTGAATAGTCTTAAACAAATGTTTTTCTTTCTTTCTTTCTAAAAAAAATCGTAAGTAAATTTTGATTACCAAAACTGTAGATGTTTGGTGTAATTAAATCCTCCTTGGCCACAGTTACCCTGTTACAGCCACGTCTCGAAGATGACCCGCGGTGCAGTGTCCGTTAATTGAGGTACCAACTGACGGTTACGCCAATTTGCCGTAAGTGGCACATCGGACAATTTGTGCTGCTAATTGTGACGATTTAGTCGCAATCGCAACGGACAATCAGGTTGTCTGTACTGTTGGGAATAACTACACAATAAAATTCAGATCAATCAAGATCTTGTACTTGGAGTTTTACCTATAAACACTCTTTTACGAAGCGTTCCCTGTCAGCCCCGATTCCACGGATCTCGCGGGTGAATTGTAGACTTGGATATTAACAATGCCATTTGCTATGCCATGCCACTTGTAAACAAGTTACGAATAAACTACTCCACGCTCTAGGTTTTTCGCAGTCTATCGTTTTTAGGGTCCGGTACCCAAAGGAACCCTATTACTAAGACTCCGCTGTCCGTCCGTCAGTCTGTCACCAGGCTGTATCTCAAGAACCGTGATAGATAGACAGTTAACATTTTCACAGATGATGGATTTTTGTTGCCGCTATAACAACAAATACTTAAAAACAGAATAAAATAAATAATGAAAGGGGGCTCCCATACAACAAACGTGATTGTTTGCCGTTTTAATAGATAATAGCACGGAACCCTTCGTGCGCGAATCTGACTCCCACTTGGCCGGTTTTTTTTAAAAAACGTATGTGAGTATGTGTACACTGTACAGCTCGGCATGATGCACCGTGATACATTGTTTGACGTAACGCAGATAAACAATAATTCCCACTGACTACTGACATCACGTAATCCATGCATTTCCTTTAAAGTAAAATAAGTTTTTACATCTTATCCCTTTTAATTAGAGTAAAACGTTTCACTATCTTTCGCTTAAAATGTAATTAAATAGGAAACTGTTTTAGACTCCCTCATCAGTTCGGCTTGCATTGGCGCTCAGCAAAAGTCAGCCGAGTTAGCAGTAAAGTGCAATTTAAATAGTATAACAGCAAAATGGACGACCAGCCACAAGATGGTCCGATGACCTCATACAGGTGGCAGGAAGGCGCTGGTTGCATGCTGCTTCCAACCGGTCACTTTGGAAATCCATGGAGGTGGCCTATGTCCAACAGTGGACTTCTTGTGGCTGAGATGATGATGATGATGATAAACAGCAAAATACCAGAGTTAGTACTTTAAACAAAAGTAGCCACTGAGAAGTAAAGCAAACACTGGGTGGATAGAACACTCACAGACAGGTCGCTTACCTATATTGAATCATTTGATTTTATTGCTTAACTAAGTTTGGAACCTTCGTTACAAAGGGTCAGTACAAGCGACATTTTACAACTTTTGCATCTAAAAATACGTCCCTACTTCCTCCGCCGCCGCTAAATATAAACCCTGCGCATGAGTTCGTTAATAACGCCTCTCGTAAACTGCTATCGGATTCACACCTCGCCACGAAACTTTGGAAATTAAAATTTGGAACAGAGAATAATATGTTCATCGGAATTTTATGAAACTTAAGGTTTTTGGCTGGAGAGATAGATTCTTTATTAAGGGAAGAAAACATTTGAAGTTGCTCTTATATGTCTGATTTAGCATTAGATACACTATTTACTATGTAGAAACCCAACATAGGTTTTAGGAACGTGTAATCGGAGTTTAAACAGTTATTGTCTGTCTTTTTAAGGCGGAAACTGGCAGGTGAGTGTGGAAATTGCCAACAATGTACGAGATAAAATGTCAATTTAATCTTTAATTTAAAAAACCGACAATATAACACTATTTGCTCATACAATTTTCACTCTTCACTAGTTAGAATCCTAACTTGGTTTCCTACAAATTGAACAATGTAAATGTTAATTGCGCATTAGAGCGAGATGGTCTATTGATCTTCGTTTATTACAGCGACAAGGTACTGATGCGGTTTTTACTACTTTCATACATTTATAGTTGCAGGCAAACAACTTGAGCATAAATAGAGTGGAGGGGGTATGTTTGCGCATACACATTCGTACTAGAAACGGCTACTGCGCAGTCAAGGTCAGTGCTCAAGTTGTTTGCCGGGAACTGTGCCTGTGATTTCTTCGATTACACACCTCTACCATCACGTTAGATTTACATGCTGAATAGATACACATAGGGCATAGCTCGGAAAGCAGGCAAGGCAATAATAAATTAGTTAAGTCGCCAAACACAACACGGCAGAGGCTCTAGCAGATTCCTACAAACTAGCAAACAACACAACAGCAGAACAATCTGATCTGATCTGATGTATGCAGTAATGTAAAACGAACAGTCAGAATCACGATAACTTCCCGTGAATAACTACTGATGTTTTTGCGACTTGTAGAGTCAATAGTCAATACTCAATACGTTATTGCTTTTTCACAATGTACAGTAGGGGAAATGTATTCACTTACCACCTTAGACCCTATCGCAATGACGCGACGCGTTAAACGCCAGGCTATGTCATACAAATGTCATGCGTATGTCTCTTCGACTAGGTTTTACGGTGGTACGTGTTTCAATTTTCTTGACTGTATGTTACAGATGTTAACTGAAGCTATGTGTTCATCGTTGACCCTGTTGGGCACAGCAACTTTTGACGATGAAAGAGACATTGAAGAGAACAACTACTCTGCCTTTTGCTTGGACATTGTGATGTAAGAATCTAGCTTGATGTTACGTATCCGTTTTTAGTAACCGTTTGAATGTGAGTCACCGGAAAACCACCTATGGGTTAGTTTGAAGGGTACGCCCCACTAGGTGAGTGACGTGCATTGCTCGTATGCGGCCGTAGGTAAGGTAACACAGAAATTACTACAACTAATATGGCATAGAATTATAAATAACAAAGGTACGACTAAAAATAATCAAAGAAAAGTCTAATAGAAAAAAAAACAGTAATTTCACTTTTTGTTACCATTATAAGTAGTTTACTAAATAAGTAATCCAAGACGATTCGCATGTACAGTTTGTAATTTCTAATAAAAACGCAAACATTTTCTAAAAGTTTTTGTCGTGTCTATTTTTTCCTTTTTTTATGGCATTTTCCAGGCAAACAAGCAAGTGGGTCACCTGATGGTAAGTGATCACCACCACCTATAGACATCCGCAACACCAAAAAGATTGCAGATGCGTTGCCAACCCAGAGGGCTAACATAGAAAATCTCTAGTGCCAGTAATTACACCGGCTGTCTTGCTCTCCACGCCGGAACACAACAGTGCAAGCATTGCTGCTTAGCGGCAGGATTAGAGAGCAAGATGGTGGTAGCGATCCGGACGTATATGCTACAACCAAACCAATTCTTAATTCATATACCACACGTATGAATAAATGTAGAAAATGCAAAACTTAATAAAGGTGAAATCATAACATAACAGAAGCAAAACCCGGGCACTCCACACGTGCGCCCGCGCAAGGCGGTACAGGTGACGAGTGGCGAGATGGTGAGAATGAAATAATAGGGTACCCTGTTACACAACTTTCTATGTTGAAAATGAATGAAAATGAAAATGAAAAATGAAATGAAAATGAAAATGAAAAATTTATTTTGCAAGTAGGCCATATAGGCTCTTTTACATGTCTGAATCTACTAGTTCACGTTCACGTGTTCACGTTAAAGCGTGAATTGTGTACCAAAACCAAGCCACAAAAAGCTTTCTTCTAACCGTAACGTTTTCCACCCTTAAAACCTTAACCTACGAGTATAGCCATGATTTTCTACTAAGTTGTAGGCATGCCTGAGAACAAGTTTTGTAGATTTTGATTTTGATAATACATATTGACAGTTTAGGAGTTTAATGCAAAACAGTCCAGAAGATTTTTTTATAAAATCAACGCTTGCTAATTTAATTCTTAGGCACATCAACAAACTGGAACAAATTACCTTGCTACTCCGCGAAACCAGTGCCGGGCTCGTGCAAAATAGCTGCGTCTGTGCGACACATATATGTTCATGCAAAAACCCACCCTCCTCCGCTTCCACACGAAACAACATATATCACACAGACTCAACTACACACCACCACCACTAAACACTAAAACTACACGATCGACGCGCGTTTCGCCTCTATACGAGGCATCATCAAGATCAAAGAAACAGTACGACCGTTCGCTACTTGAACGAATGGCGTACAAAAATGGTGGTGGTTGCTATTTTGCACGAGCCCGGCACTGGTTTCGCGGAGTAGCAAGGTAATTTGTTCCAGTTTGTTGATATGGACCTCCGCAAAGTAACGCCTGAATCTATTAATTATTCTTAGGCACATCAAATGCCAACAACAGCTAGTTATAAAATCGTGGTCATACAGGGACAATCTTTATTGATATTATAAACATATTATTTTCTATAATTCAACCAGTGCGTTCTTATAAATAGGGAAAAATGCAAAAAATTTAACGATAAAACGAATACTAACATCTCCAAATTATCCCTATATCAATTAACCCAAACCCCTGTAACTATTAAACAAAAATATGCCCCTATGAAAATATCGATAAAATAATCACCCTCACAACTCTATATATGGCAGCCCCAAACTTGAACTAACCGAAATACACCGCGCTACGCGTGCGCGTACTTAATTAAAATAAAGCTCTCCCCTGCTCCTGTGATCGGTATAAATATTACTAAATATAGTCCTTAATCACGGGTTATTAACTAAACGTGACATTTGAGAAGGTAGCTCAGGAGCTAGAGAGGTTTAATTAGAAATTTCTGTCGTTAATAATGTTACTTTTAACTTTCATCCTTTAAATAATTGCATTGGAAGTTACTTTGCGGAAAACCATATCAACAAATTGGAACAAATCACCTTGCTACTCCGCGAAACCAGTGTCGTGTATTCATGTTCAAAAGAGCTCTATGTATGGGCTAATGCAGTTATTTATGTGAAACTTGGCTTACCAAATACCAATAGGAAGAGGCCTATGAAACTGCTGTAATACTTAATTTCTAGGTTCTAAAGGTTTGAACACTTTTTAATAATGCCAAAGTTAAATGTCACATTTTAAAATTTAATAATAATAACTAATTAAGACAATTTTATTTTGAAAATGTTGACTCCACTGAATTAGATTTTTTATTCAATCTATTACACAAATTTTGACCTAGAAATATTAATCAATAGTCAAGACTGACACTGGTCGACTTAACCTGCTCAGATTAATTAAATATTAGTAGTAGGGATTCGCCGGTTCTGGATCACTTTTTTTTCGCTCAAAATGGCGGATTTGGGGGCAAAGAAATCTAAAAAAAAAAAAAAAAAAAAAAAAAAAAAAAAAAAAAAAAAAAAAGGTCAACACCCCATTTAAAGCGATTGGACGGGGTCTCATCACGCTCCGCCCACTCCTTCACGTATATATGTACTTCCATTGCAACATAATACCAACACTTAATCACATACTCATAAAAGGATAGAGACCCTTTCCTTTGTTTCCTACTCACCCTTTGTTACGTTCAACTTCTTACCTGCGCCCACTTGGGGGTTCGGTGCCGACCTTTTTTTTTTCCTGGGTACCTGATCGCCCGCCACGCTCCGTACAAATAAAATACCATGTCTTTTCGTAAGTCCACTTTCAATTCATTATTCTATCAGCACATAAATATCCTATCGCATTATTCGCAGTACACTTTTATTCGTAGCCTATAACTTTTAGGACTATCATAAATCTAACCTAACCTAACCTACATTTTGGAGAAATTCAAACCTAACTTAACCTAACCTCCATTTTGGAGACATTCAAACCTAACCTAACCTACATTTTGGAGAAATTCAAACCTAACTTAACCTAACCTACATTTTGGAGACATTCAAACCTAACCTAACCTACAAATTCAAACCTAACATAACCTAACCTAGGTTTTGGAGAAATTCGCAAGCCATAACTTTCAGGACTATTTTAAATCTAACTTAACCTAACCTACGTTTTGGAGAAATTCGTAAGCCATAACTTTCAGGCCTATCTTAAATCTAACCTAACCTACGTTTTGGAGAATATTGTCACGCTATACTTGGTTTGTACTTTTGATTCGCAACTCGATGTTTCGTGGACATATCTTTTGACAAATTCTTATTTTGCAAACTACTTATTTTATTCTGAATCCATAACTTTCAGGACTATCATAAATCTAACCTAACCTAACCGACGTTTTGGAGAATATTGTTACGCTAAATAGTAAATGGTTTCAGTTAAAAACAAGAATTTTGTTGCTTTATTGCTTTTTACTTCTAACCTTATTAAGTACTCCTTAGAAATACTAGTTTTAACGTGTTTGTTACGCAATTCGATTATTTAAATACTAGTCAAAACTTGTAGGATTGCACTATGTACAAAGGATATTAAGAACGCAGCCTTGTGTTTCGCTTACACAGTAGGTACTATCCTACATTTTGTGGACATATTATATAGCTAAAGTTTATTTTATGAATATACATATAGACAGAGAGTTTACATAATACAGTAAACGGTTTCAGTAGCTTTATTGTTTTCTTTGTATCAAACGCACCACGATCTTTTATTATTTAATTACTTAACATCAATACACTATGCAAAGAGAGCTTTTTGAAAAAATAGCTAGTTTGAACGTGTTCACTAGGCGAACCGTTTACCTGACCATCGTCAATAAGAGGAGCGTTATGTTTTTTTGAGTGTATGTCTTTGAAGATACTGGTTTAAACCTGCTAAATTGCACTACGCATAAAGGACCTCAAGAACGCGGACGGCATTGTATAATTGCTTTATTGTTGTCTTTGTATCAAAAGAACCGCCGCTGTCTTTTGTTATTCAACAAACCGCGTCTGGGGAATACGAGTTTATACCTGTTCAATAAGCGAAGCCCTTCTTTAAAAAAATACCTGTCCCAACTCGTAGGGATTGCGCTGGGTATAAAAGCCCGCCATCTCATCTCGGCTTCATTGCGCCCCAAACAATTCTCCGAGCAAGATCTTCCAGTAAGAGAGTCGTGAGTCGTGAAGTTTAGTGCAAGGTTGCTGAAAGCAGTGTTTCGTTGCTGAAATGGATGTAAGTATGTAGTCATAATTTTATGTGTGCCCACTTATTTCAGATTTTGATTGATTGTAACATAACCTTCATCTATGTTTTATGTGTGCCCACTTATTTCAGATTTTGATTGATTGTAATATAACCTTCATCCATTTTTGTGTTTACCATGTAAATCTACTTTGAAGGACCGTTTGAATAACGTTTTTATTTTGTTACAGGAAAACACATTTAAAAATTATTACTATCCCGACGACGAAGCAAGTGATGAAGAAGGAACGTTGGCCTATAAAGTCAAAAAAGCTATTGCTAACACTAACAAGAGGCCTAATAACAGCATAGATGGCTTCTTTGAAAAACGGAAGAAAAGGAAAGTTGCTGTAAAGTCGTCGAGCGTCAGCCAAGCTACTGCGGAAGGCGTGGCTTTTATAAAGTCCAATAAAGACGATGCATCATACGCCTCACATCTTATAAAAATTGAGGTGTATGATGCGCGGAAAATAAAAAATGTTCCGCCAACGGAGCATTGGAAACATGCGGAAGTGCGTGTTAAATACTACGCGCACTCCGAAGAGGATGCTCACGTGGAATCCACAAGAGATGTGATTTACCAAATCACCAAACAGTTAGCGGAAAAAAGTGATTGTGTCAATTACGTTATAGACAATACAAAATAAGTGTAAAAGTAGTTTTAAGATCTTCATTTGTTCCTTTTATCTTTTTTTACTCGATTGTTTGCGTTTTGTTTGTTAATTGCTTTATAACTCGTACCGAACATTTTTCTTTGTATAGCGAACACCTTTTGTATTCTAAGCTTCCTTTCTAGTTATTATTTTTCCGACAAAGAGTCATTGTCTTTCATATTAGATAAGTAACACAAGTTCCAAGCGCCGATGTTCATTGTATAAATAGACCATAGCCATGACTTTGAATAAAGTTTTAATGAATACCATGTTACATTTTTTATGTTTTATTCACAAATACACTTCCCTTGACGAAAATGTAGACTTAACTTAGAACAATAAAAGAGTTTGTTTTATATTTAATTGTTTATTTCAAAAAAATAGACTTAAACATATTTCTTACAATTAGATCGTTACATAGAGAACTCTCAGTAAACACATTTACCAAGTCACACATAGTTTTTCCTTTAAACTTAAAATACAGATAGACTAAACAATATTCCCCGCAGACCGAGGTAAAAGGATTTTGAAATGAGTTGTGGTTATAAACCCATCTCCTGGAATTTCTTTTCAAAAATAGCTTATGACTACCTGTAGGTTTTCGACCAAATGAGTCAAAATATTCACCAATGCCATTAATATCAATGTGTATAGCTATCCAGTGAGACCCCGGTTTTGAGTCGGGATCTAAATTGCTTATAATAAAAGCAGGTAAATTTACCCAAATAGGCAATCGGTTTGCAGCAAAAACATTTGATTTAAAACTGGAACTTATTTTATTCATACAGAGCTGTATTTCATTTGTATCCATGATAAATATAAATGTAGCAGCTTATAAATGATTCTGTTAACAACGTTTAAGAACAAATGATGTATCCTTATTAAAAACAAAGTATTTATTAACTGTTATAATCCACAGTTACGTCACGATTCTTGTTTATTTCAATTACATTATCAAATTCTGCGTATACAATACAGTTAACAGTTTGACTTAGAGACGAATCAAAGCGAACTTCTAACCGAACACTTCCATGTCTGACGAGATTCCAATGTGACGTTGAACTAGCAGATAAATCAGGAGTCAAATCAAAACATAGCAAACAATATCCGTCTCCGTAGTTTGTTCTACTTATTGCGTTACCTTCGTTGTGAAAATGAATGCCAGTCCCAGAAAACAAAGTGTGATATGGTGATGCTATTAAACCAGAGCTAAATGATGGTTGTAATGTTCTAGAAGGTATTTCATGACCGTCTACATACAAACTGAATGAATTCATATTAAAATGTTGAAAGTTGAAAGGATTCAATGCTAAATTACCGTTAAACGCTGAATTTAAGACAAAACCGACAATACATCTTTTAGGAACTTGTCCAAGGAATATATTATCTAATGTTTTACCTTGCACACCTGCCGGTATTGTCAGAACCTTAACTTCCGCTCTTGTTATAGGATACTTTGCAGTTGTTGACGCTAGTACTTTTTGATGGGCTAACAAAACGCTAGGGTTGACTCTTGCTCTTCTTATAATAAGACTAGCATCCATTATTTGTACTTTAAATTTTTTATCTTGATGACAAATAAGATTAAATGTTTCTTTTGAGCGCACTAACTTAACACGCATTTCTACGCCATTTATTAAAAATTTCTCTTGGTTAAACATGTCACCATGCAAGTGACCAATCATTTCAACTTGTCTACTCTCTTTCACAAATTCCATTCTTTTGTGAAACCCTTTGTTCGTTGCGTCAACGGCATCCATATGATGTGCAGTATCTTCGTACCACAATCCACAAGTTAGATGAGATTCTTTGGCTGCTGGACCATAGTTAAGAAGATTCTCCAAATAAGCACGATAGGCATATGTGTTGTTCGGAGGTGATATGAGTTTTTGATTTAAATATATGTCTAGTTGATTGAAAAGGGAATGCAACCAATTGTTAACAGGCGAAACTTGGACATCTGCTTTTAAATTTGTACCATCCTGATTCAATACTTTTGCATTGACATGCAGTAACGTATGTGACAAGTCAATATAGTCATCACCTGATCCGGGAACTTGAAATTCTATAGGGCCGTCGTCGTTTAAAGATGAAATCGGTTTGTAATGAACCCATTGTCCACTTTCAATACTGGTTTGAGTTGACGGCAGGGCAAATATATCTAACTCAGATTTTGCACATTCACATGAATGATTATGTAAGAATGACATTATTTAATATGAAAATATATCTTCGACGTTATACTTTTTAATTTTTTTACTTCCTCTTCGTCGTGATGCTTTTAACGGAATGAGTCGTTCTCGTCTTTTAGTTGACATTTTATACCCAGATCCTGACATTAGAGAATCAATTTTTTCATCAGCTTTTCTTTTTAAGTTAGCACTTGCATCTTTGAATCGAGACTTGATCGAACTCTCCATAGGACGTGAATTTACCATATCAGACAGCAGGCCGATCCCCGCATCTAATGTTTCTTTCCCTACAGCCCTAAAACCACTGGATAACAAAGGAATCACAGACCTAAATAGCCCACCCAAAAAGCTTCCAATCCCATGACCTCGTTGAAATGGAACACCTTTATAGACAATTCCTACACCAGAGCCAGCTTGATGTAAATAATAATGTTCATATGGACAAGAGGCAGACGATCGTTTGTGAGTCATTTTATTCGTTGAAAATGTAGCTTCACACAAGAAGATCCAAATTGAAATGGTACTCTGGCACCGGTAGTCGTTCTTATATCTATTTCAATCGTATCGAACTCTCTACGTAAAACAGGTACATAATGAGCAGGTGAGAAGACATGCATTTTGTAAGCTCCATAAACGAACTGAGTTGGATCCAATGGAATTATTCTCAACAATGATGTTATAACATCCCCCACTACTTGCGGTTCAATGATATCGGTATACACAAATATTTGTGATGGTAACCCTAAATACAAATTTACTGGATTTTTCCCAATTGAAATTTGTTTTAAATTAGATCGTGGTTTGAAACCTAACTGCAAACTCAGTATCGGTGATGTTATGATAGATGTTATATCTTCAGTTGCAGTTATAGCCACCATTTTTGATATTTTATCACACCTAAATTTCACCTTATTTTTTAATTGCGGGTTTTCATTGAACGCGTCAAGGAAAGTGTCAACGCTATCATATGTAGTAGCAGGTATGTGAGTTTTTATATCTATGATTTTGTCAAACTTGTCATTAGGTAATCGTACTTTCTTTTTTATATAGATGATATTTTCTTGATCTTGAACATTGTACATGGAACGTGGGTATTGAAATTCCACTAAACCAACAACCCATTCTCCTTCTAATTTAACGGTCTTAGGTAGTTTGGTCATAAAATGTGCTGTTGTATTATCAGTATAATAAGCCGTCGAGCTATTGCTTAACAAAGTTATATAAAAACTTCCTTCACTCATATTTTTTCTAAGTTTGATGCAAGAATCCAAGAATTAAATTTACTCGGATAACCTTGCCACTTCACTAACACTTCCTTTCTGCCACCAACACGCCGAGAGCGTATTATTTTATCAATTTTATACTTCATGGAGGGGTGATAAGTTGTTTTTTGTAATTCTTTAGAATAAAATGTACCTACGATTGGTTCACCATCCAAGTCCTTTAAGGTATAAACAAGTCTCGGAGATCGTCTAATGATTGCATCAATTATAAAAATTTCATCACTCCAATTAGTTTCATAACCCTTTTGAAATATGTGTTTATATTTAGTTATTCGAACATGATCACCTACATTCAGTTGTGTGGTTTCTAATGAAATTTGTTTGTCTTTTTTTCTATCATATAAGTTACACCAAACAGTCATGATATTATTAAAATTAACATCAATTGGTCGCATTTTGATACTAGAATGATAACTATGGTTATAAGAGTGAAGAAGATCTTGTAATATATTAGTGTAGTTGTAAGTATTTCTATGAGTAAAATAACGCCACATTTTCATTTTAAGAGTTCTTTGAAACCTTTCAACTATACTTGCTTTAATGTCTGGATTATTAGTGGTGTAATAATTAATGTTTTTGCTTTTAAAGTAGTCTCTTACCACCTTTGAAACAAATTCTGTGCCTTTATCGGATTGGATGTGACGAGGGGTAGATTTGGCTTCTGCAAATATGCTTTCAAAACATTGTTTAACTGTTTCTGAATCCTTCTTTTTCATGGCTCTTGCAAAAGCATATTTACTAAAAACATCAATAACACAAAGAATATATTTATATCCATCATTATATTGACTATAAGTACGCATATCACTGAGATCAGCCTGCCAGAGTTCATTATAATTAGATAGGATGTATCGATTCCTAGTAAATCGTCGGTGGACAGGTTTATGTAAAGTATACGTTTCCTGAGACTGTAACCATTTTTTTACTTCCTCCTTGCTCATATTACCTTTCATTTCCTTCGCTAACTTATCTATACTACTGTAACCAGCTGGGTTGGACACATCGTAGTAAATCTTATTTATATCTAATAGGGGGTCCATTTTTCCCAATCTAATTTCTTTTTGGTCGACTCAATTGTTTTAGCAGAAATAGGTGTAGATGCGTTTTTTACTTTAAATGATGAATCCCTTGTATTTTTAGAAGATGATGATGATGCGCGAAACTCGTTGGTGTAATCTCTCTTCATATACTCCAAGTTAGCAGGATTACCAATACAAAATGTAGGAACTCCTATATCTTTTAAAACCAATGCAAATTCTTCCCAACCTATTGGTTTTGCGCGTTTTAGAGGTCTTGTTACATCGTTTATCAGATCGACAATATTGCTATTTGGGATCACTCGATTGTTTAACACAACTTCCCCTCCTGTCTTCCACCAAATTTTTTTTTTATTAAGGATAATAATGTCCATTAAAGTTTGGGTTTTCGATCGATAAGATTTCGGTATTCCTTGTACGATATGAGATGGAGTTAATTCCACAGGATAGTATTGATTCGTTTTATTAAGTGGTGGTGTAGCAGGAACATCATCTTCCAGCAAAGTTGGGCTTGCGACTGAGTCATTATTTGCATTTTCCTGCTTTTTTACCTTTGAATCTAAGTCACTGTTGAGGTTGTTTAAGTGATCAACTCCATCCATTACTATTGGTATTTTGAAAGGCTTTCGATCTGCTTCGGCAAAATGTAAAAATCGCTGCAGTGCTTGGGAATATAATGCCCATTTTTCACGATCATCCATTTTACTTTTCAATATTTTTTTCATCTCTCCATCCAGACGAGACGATGAGTTCTCTGATAGCTCATTATTTTTAAGTCTTTCAATAAAATCTTGTTCTACCAAAAGCATTTTTTTTGTGTTCTCCATTTTGGTTATATAGAGTTTATTAAAGCACTTAAAACTGCACCTAAAATAACAGGTAGAAATGCACCACCCTTTTGAATGATGATAGTTTTTCTTAGTTTTTGTTTTCCCTTTGAAACTAGCTTGCGTAATATGTTCTTGTGTTTATTTAATTTAGATTTTTCTTTTTTTTCTAATGGAATTTTTCCTTTTAGCACGTTATAAATACACTCGCAAATAATATTGATTTCATCATCATCACAAGCTTTGAGTAAAGCCGTGCGATATTTTGGTTTAAGTACTTGCAACGCTTCAAGTAAGTGTTTATATGTGCTCACACTCGAGTGCATCATTTAGAACTGACTAAAACTTGTTGATTCCTGTTATATTTAAATCCTTTTTTAGGAATGTAAACTGTGCAATTTTTATCGAACGGAAATATTTTAGTTTTGAAACGACATAAGTCATCTGTATTTTGTTTCAGATCAATCATGAGATATCCATGGGCATCCTTAGTAGCATCTTTATAGGCTTCATCCACGAATTTTGAATTTTCAGGATAAACTTGTCGCGACAAGTATCGTATTTGAGTTTTATCTCTAGGATTTTTAAAATATACAATGTAACTTGTGTTTAGCGAGATGTCACGTTGACCTCGTCCTTGGTGAAATATATTTTGTGTAATATAAAACACGCTTAAGTTTCTGTGATGACTACCCTTCGTGAAAATATCAACGATCCGTCCATCTGACTCCCTCATCAAATCATCGATAATAAGAAGTTTAGGTTGCTTCCCATCAAACATGTTAATATCAGGTATTCCTTGACTATAATTAACATTTTCCAGATTGTACAAAGGTTGCATTTCATCATAACACCAAATAACTTCCGAAAAATTTACATCGCATAGTACTTTGCAATCATTTAAAAAGTTTGTGACAAATTTTGATTTTCCACACCCACTGGGACCAGCAACAATGGCCGTAAAAGGGTGACAAAAGTGAATCATTATATAAATCTGTTATACGTGTTGAATCTAAAAGTACTAAAACACTAATGATTTTTTTTTAAGTCCAAACAAGGTTATATAGTTTTGTCACACCTGAATAATTTTTGAATAAAAACACATGAAATTTATCTAAACACTTTATTTAATTTAAAAAAAAAAAGAGTAAATTACATCTTTCTGTAATCTTATTACTAGTCCATGCATAATACTACAAAGAAAAAACTTAAATTTATAAAAAAAATGTCTAAAAACATTCTGAAATTTTTAAATTATACATAAATTACAACTTTCTATTATCTTATTACCAGTCCATACTCAATAATTACAAAAAAATTTGTTACGAATTTAGGAACAATCGCAAGTACAGAAAAGTAATATTAACACTGAATGTCCTTTATTCTGTAGTGGCCCCAAGCAAGCGTGTCAGTGGAATTTTCTAGTAAATATCGTTTTGTATCACTGTGTGATAAAGATATTTTGTTTATTTTTTGTGTAAATATAACATGTTTTATAGACCTGAACCGCATCATTTCACACAACAGATTATCTTTTTTGAACAAACATGTTTTGTAATTGTCAATGTTAAATTTTTTAGTAATACATTTATTAACTCCTTTTGCTTTTGCTATAAATTCGTTTTGTACATCCATTGCATACATTTTTGATCGAAGGCCAATAAACTCTTTAAAAATTTTACCATTATTTTCATCTTTAAAAAAACCCAATTGCTTTTTATTTACTAATGGCAAACCGTATTGATTGTCAGGAGGATAATCAGAAGTATCAAAGTAAGATTCTAGATCTATTAGTATATCAGCGTAAAAGTTATCCGTAAATATTTGATATACCAAACTGTCCGTGTCCGTGTAAAGCAATTTCAGTTTATCTGGATATTTGGTTTTCATGAAGTCATAGTGAAATTCATACATTAAAGTTTTTGACAAATCTAATATACAAAATCCTAAATAAATAGGTTTGTTGTACAAGACTTTTGTTTTTTTCAACTGTACTGCAACCAAATTCTCCGAAAATATAGAAAGGCTGTGAAATTCAGGTCTTGCTATTAAAGATTGAACTCCTTGAGTTTTTCCGTGGTTTTGCCAGTGGTTAAGTAATTTAACATTCACTCTTTTATTTATATTTTCCATAGTTTTACCGAAAACAGAATTGTTCATGAGTTTGAAGAAGTCTTTTTCAAATTCTGATCTGGCCAACGAACGCATGTGTGTATTTAAATCGATGTAAGTCTTTAACCATGCCTTTTGTTCAAACTTTAAAATTCTGTGAATTTTTAGCAAACGTAAACCAGATTTTAAACATTGTTTTAGATTTCGATAGTGAATCACATAGTTCGCTTTGTTATTTAAATTAGGAATCAGCTTTTTTTCTTTGGTATCACCTAAACAAACGTTTTCTGGGCAGAATGGTAAATCAGAATGAAAATCGTGTAAGTTATTTGGGTATTCCAAATCAACTTCTAGAATGTATCCGTGTTCAGCATCATCAGAAACATTAAAATCGGTATTATTATCCACCCATTCAAACTTGCCAATGGGAAGGCATTGTGACATTGCCCAACCGTAAAGGTTATTTGCATCTAGATACATCAAAAATGAAGATGGTAACGTAGGATCATATTCAGACATAAATATATTATTAGCTTTCCCATGTCTGTTACTACATTGAGAAATACCACCTCTTATGTTATTTGCAATAAAAGAAATTTTGTCAATGTCCGTTAGAAGTTCTAGATTAATTTTAGTAGACATTAACATAGCATCCCAACTTAATCCAGGTGCCGTGAAATATTGTGCAGGATCCAATCCATATGTTTCTTTACAAACATTTCTAAAATTTTCAAACACATCTGCTAACAACAAAACATCAGTTTTTAAGTAAAGATTTGAATAATCCCCCATGTTTTTACATTTAAAGTGATTCCATACGTCACGTGCATGTTTATAATCATTTTCTGAAATGTGGTTATCATTTAATGAGCTGTAAAAATCATCGTGATTGGGAAGACTAACCAATTCTAATGATTCAAAAGATGTCATATGTTCATATGGATATATTCCTTTTCGTATTAAGCGTTTGAAGTCTTCTTCAGATGGAAAATTTAACCGAAGTTCATGAAACTGATCGGGCAGTAAATTTTTGGCTAACTTATCAAGACTGCTACTCATAAATTTTAAGGAATCAAGAAATCTTAATTTCATTACATGGTTATTGATGTGAAATTGCTTGGAGAAAGAAATATATTTTTCTTTGTTTTGTGGGATAACTTCTATGTCCCCCTCTTCAAATCCAAGCCCGTGTACAATAAAATGAGCATCATAGCTACTCAAATTGTGTAAAAACACAGGTAAGAAATTAGGGGTTCGATATTTCTCAGAACAGGATGGATGAGCGACTCCTTCAAAAGCACCGGTATGTTGGTTATGAGACACAATGAATTCTTCATTTAATTTTTTTTCACAAATGAAACAGGTATCACTTTGTGCTATGGTTACTTTATCTTGTTCCGTTAAGGGCAAAGGACATTTTACAAAAGTGTTCTTTTTGCAAATGTTCTCTAAATCTTTTTTTAATAATTTCATAAATGATTCGGCACAATTTTGACCTGTGTATGTTCTATATACAGATAAACTGTCATCATATGAACATTTAATATAGTATCCAAAACTGTACATTACATGTTCCTGAACATTGGTTGTTGAGGATTTATTCGGATCGTTGATACAAGTTTCAATGGGTTTTAAAAATGCTTCGAAATCGGCATATATAACAAATGGGACCCTCAATTTACGATCGTAGTTATTGAATGATATTTGGTTAGAGGGAACTAATTCATTAAACCAGTTTCTTTTACTATCGTTTTCAGAGGGTAAGTTTGTACATACATGAAAACAGTCATGTTTTTGATGTTTCTGCAATTTTTCATGTGAAGTGAAATAAATTAAACAACCATCACATAAGTGGATTGCATGCTCTGACGTCGTCATTTGTTTTGATACTAATCGCGATAGACTTTTTATGTAACAATAATGGCCCTTAGTACCGTAATTTAAATACAGCAAGTTTAAATGGATAGTTTTCCTACTTTTCGTTAAGTGTAACGGACCAATAACTTTATTTTGCTTGCTTTTCGAATCGTACTCCAAGCCAAAAACATTAATGCTTAGATCATTCATTTTCTCGAATTTATGAATATCGTTTATTTTTATTGGGAAGGAAAGATTTTCAAATTTCAATTTATTTCTGTGCAATTTGTACGACGAGACCCTGTTAGAGTTGTTATTTGGCTCATATAAACCTGACAGTATAGCCCAACGGAAGCATTCATGGTCTTTGTTTTTAACGTTGATAACTGCTTTTTTGTTTTTTATATCCAATGGTAAGTTTATGTAAGATGAACCACGCAAAGGATTGAATTTATTGATATTCATGTCTAAATATTTTATTTTAACTAAACTCCATCCGCTGTCTTTTTTTTCAAAATTGGTTACTTTGTTAACAATTTCAGTTACAAGTGATGCATAAATACCATCTGTGGCGTCCCCCTTGCAAACGACGTAATTTAACGATTGAAAGTCAAAAACATTATTAAGTTGCTTAGTTTGTTGTGTAAAGTCTGCATTAAGAATGAAATTTACTTTTACGACAGTTTGTTCTGCTATGGATCGTTCTAGTAACTTAAACACTTTTCCCTTGATATTATGCAAAAATAATTCTGGTGTTTCAAATGCATTGGTAGTAACGGAATCAGGTAAAATTCTGTAAGTAACTATTCTATTCCCGAACGCGCTTTCAATTAACTGAACGTTTGTAAATTCCTTGTCAGAACTTATCACGTTGTTTTTATGAGTATTACTTTTCAAGTGGTTGGAATAATATTTTCTAGATACTGACACGTGACACACAGGACATTCAATTTTGTGATTACTTTCTGTACTCACGTTTTGGTGTCCAACTGATACTGTTGACGTTGCCACAGCAGCGTAGCTAGCTGAATTGTTCAAAGGTTTATTTTTCTTTGTTGGTGGTTCGGCAGTCACGGTAGACATTGCTGATCTTTTTTTATTTACACCTCCTCGGCCAACTTGTAAAGATCTGCAAAAATAAAACAATTATTAATATTACAAATTATTGACAATTATAACATAAACAAAAACACCTAAAAGTTTAATACTAACTCATTTCTCGTCTACAATTTAAACAATATGCCTGCATTGGCAGTACACCATCAATTTCATCGGATGTGTCAGATTGATGAGTGTGTATGATGTGTCCACTGCATGGTGTGAAATATGGCATAATCTCCGTATCCTCTAACCACGAAAGTGGTAAAACTTTTTTTAAATACCATAATCGTATCAAATTATGGAATTTGGACAAGATCAAAGATTTATCTAGGCTTGCAATTTCACTTTGAGATAGATCCAAATTGAAATACATCTTAAATAGAACTAGTCTTATGCCGTCGCGAGAAAAGTAACAAATGATTTGAAGCAACTGGCATTCGGTTTAAATACCTTAAAATCCACCCCTACCAGCTACAACTAGCAAAAAACGAGTTGAAACATGTTTCGGTAGGATGGGTATCCATTACAATGACACAATATAACAAAGGTAACTATTAGCATCAAATGAGTTGAAGCATGATTCAGTAGGATGGATATCTATGACAATAGCACAATTATAACAAAAGCAGAATTATAACAAAGGTAAGTAACCTACGTTTTAAAATATTCTTGTTCCACTTTTTCGCAGAGTTCGTATAGCCTTTGGTCTTCAGTAAGCTGTTCAAGTTGTTGGTCGAAGAAGTTGCAGCTCTGTCCGTCCATTATTACGTCTTCGTTAGAATGTGTTTTTTTTTAAAGCGGGCTATGGTCTATTTATACAATGAACATCGGCGCTTGGAACTTGTGTTACTTATCTAATATGAAAGACAATGACTCTTTGTCGGAAAAATAATAACTAGAAAGGAAGCTTAGAATACAAAAGGTGTTCGCTATACAAAGAAAAATGTTCGGTACGAGTTATAAAGCAATTAACAAACAAAACGCAAACAATCGAGTAAAAAAAGATAAAAGGAACAAATGAAGATCTTAAAACTACTTTTACACTTATTTTGTATTGTCTATAACGTAATTGACACAATCACTTTTTTCCGCTAACTGTTTGGTGATTTGGTAAATCACATCTCTTGTGGATTCCACGTGAGCATCCTCTTCGGAGTGCGCGTAGTATTTAACACGCACTTCCGCATGTTTCCAATGCTCCGTTGGCGGAACATTTTTTATTTTCCGCGCATCATACACCTCAATTTTTATAAGATGTGAGGCGTATGATGCATCGTCTTTATTGGACTTTATAAAAGCCACGCCTTCCGCAGTAGCTTGGCTGACGCTCGACGACTTTACAGCAACTTTCCTTTTCTTCCGTTTTTCAAAGAAGCCATCTATGCTGTTATTAGGCCTCTTGTTAGTGTTAGCAATAGCTTTTTTGACTTTATAGGCCAACGTTCCTTCTTCATCACTTGCTTCGTCGTCGGGATAGTAATAATTTTTAAATGTGTTTTCCTGTAACAAAATAAAAACGTTATTCAAACGGTCCTTCAAAGTAGATTTACATGGTAAACACAAAAATGGATGAAGGTTATATTACAATCAATCAAAATCTGAAATAAGTGGGCACACATAAAACATAGATGAAGGTTATGTTACAATCAATCAAAATCTGAAATAAGTGGGCACACATAAAATTATGACTACATACTTACATCCATTTCAGCAACGAAACACTGCTTTCAGCAACCTTGCACTAAACTTCACGACTCACGACTCTCTTACTGGAAGATCTTGCTCGGAGAATTGTTTGGGGCGCAATGAAGCCGAGATGAGATGGCGGGCTTTTATACCCAGCGCAATCCCTACGAGTTGGGACAGGTATTTTTTTAAAGAAGGGCTTCGCTTATTGAACAGGTATAAACTCGTATTCCCCAGACGCGGTTTGTTGAATAACAAAAGACAGCGGCGGTTCTTTTGATACAAAGACAACAATAAAGCAATTATACAATGCCGTCCGCGTTCTTGAGGTCCTTTATGCGTAGTGCAATTTAGCAGGTTTAAACCAGTATCTTCAAAGACATACACTCAAAAAAACATAACGCTCCTCTTATTGACGATGGTCAGGTAAACGGTTCGCCTAGTGAACACGTTCAAACTAGCTATTTTTTCAAAAAGCTCTCTTTGCATAGTGTATTGATGTTAAGTAATTAAATAATAAAAGATCGTGGTGCGTTTGATACAAAGAAAACAATAAAGCTACTGAAACCGTTTACTGTATTATGTAAACTCTCTGTCTATATGTATATTCATAAAATAAACTTTAGCTATATAATATGTCCACAAAATGTAGGATAGTACCTACTGTGTAAGCGAAACACAAGGCTGCGTTCTTAATATCCTTTGTACATAGTGCAATCCTACAAGTTTTGACTAGTATTTAAATAATCGAATTGCGTAACAAACACGTTAAAACTAGTATTTCTAAGGAGTACTTAATAAGGTTAGAAGTAAAAAGCAATAAAGCAACAAAATTCTTGTTTTTAACTGAAACCATTTACTATTTAGCGTAACAATATTCTCCAAAACGTCGGTTAGGTTAGGTTAGATTTATGATAGTCCTGAAAGTTATGGATTCAGAATAAAATAAGTAGTTTGCAAAATAAGAATTTGTCAAAAGATATGTCCACGAAACATCGAGTTGCGAATCAAAAGTACAAACCAAGTATAGCGTGACAATATTCTCCAAAACGTAGGTTAGGTTAGATTTAAGATAGGCCTGAAAGTTATGGCTTACGAATTTCTCCAAAACGTAGGTTAGGTTAAGTTAGATTTAAAATAGTCCTGAAAGTTATGGCTTGCGAATTTCTCCAAAACCTAGGTTAGGTTATGTTAGGTTTGAATTTGTAGGTTAGGTTAGGTTTGAATGTCTCCAAAATGTAGGTTAGGTTAAGTTAGGTTTGAATTTCTCCAAAATGTAGGTTAGGTTAGGTTTGAATGTCTCCAAAATGGAGGTTAGGTTAAGTTAGGTTTGAATTTCTCCAAAATGTAGGTTAGGTTAGGTTAGATTTATGATAGTCCTAAAAGTTATAGGCTACGAATAAAAGTGTACTGCGAATAATGCGATAGGATATTTATGTGCTGATAGAATAATGAATTGAAAGTGGACTTACGAAAAGACATGGTATTTTATTTGTACGGAGCGTGGCGGGCGATCAGGTACCCAGGAAAAAAAAAGGTCGGCACCGAACCCCCAAGTGGGCGCAGGTAAGAAGTTGAACGTAACAAAGGGTGAGTAGGAAACAAAGGAAAGGGTCTCTATCCTTTTATGAGTATGTGATTAAGTGTTGGTATTATGTTGCAATGGAAGTACATATATACGTGAAGGAGTGGGCGGAGCGTGATGAGACCCCGTCCAATCGCTTTAAATGGGGTGTTGACCTTTTTTTTTTTTTTTTTTTTTTTTTTTTTTTTTTTTTTTTTTTTTTTTTTTAGATTTCTTTGCCCCCAAATCCGCCATTTTGAGCGAAAAAAAAGTGATCCAGAACCGGCGAATCCCTACTACTAATATTAGTCGAATTTCACCTAAACTTATCGATAATTGCCATGGGGAAGATTTACGGCGCCGCATTCTGTGCCAAGCGATACCATATGAAACAGTTATAAATTAAGTGTTAAATAATTCATTAAACACCTCTACAAACACCTCGACTAGCATGATGACAAAGACACCGAAGCAATTACTGGCACAAGCTGTATCTTAGCCCTCTGGGTTGGCAACGCGTCTGCAATCCCTTTGGTGTTGCGGATGTCTATGGGCGGTGGTGATCACTTACCATCAGGTGACCCACTTGCTTGTTTCCTTCCGATTTTATAAAAAAAAAATGTACTAACATCAAAATACTAAATTACAGTTGCCAAGGTGCTCAAATAGTAGTCGTGAAAAAAAAATTAAACTTTTTAATTAAAATTTGTACCACTGTAACATGCTAGCTTATTTTTGATGCTCATTCAGAGCTGCCAGTAATCAAGGCACCATAGATCATAGAGTAAAGGTGCTTCACACGGGTGGTCCATCGCAGCGTCTAATAAACGCGGCATCGTCTGTGTGCGCCATAAATTTCCATACACCACCGCCATAGCCGCGCGGGCGCAAGTTAGCGACAGTAAGCGGTGCATTGTGCAAGAACATTGCGGTTACGAGCACGTTACGATTACTAGAAGCTTACCTCTTGGCATCAGTCGACAAAGAACAACAACAAGAACAACTATTGAACAACTGTTGCAATAACTGATATAACCTTATTGCGGCGGGATAAGAGCGTTTGCTACATTTAATCATGGTAAACCCACATTGTAGCCAGTTGCTGTTTGCAGTACGACTGGGCCGGCTGTACAGGGGTAGTACCATACTCTCATAGAATACCGGCGTGAAGTAGTAATTTGTTACTGCGTTTCGACGTACGATGAATAAGAGATCGAGAGACTCACCGGGGGGACTTAAAAAAAAAACGAGCATGCGGGTCACCAGATGGAAAGTGATCCCGCTGCCCATTGAAACCTGCGTTTTTAGCAGAAATGCTAATCCGTTGCCCGCCTTTAGGTCTTCCTCGACCGTGGGCCTCTGTGGAACTCTAAAGATATGCTGCACGACTTTACCCCCCCCCCCCCCTCCGTGGGCCTCCGGATCTCTAAAAATATATATCACAGCAGTGCATGCCGCATGCATGGTCGGTTAGTCGGTTGCAAACGCTTATACGAGTATGCACTGTTGAAGCATTCTCAAGTCGCTCGCCGCTTGTGATGTGAACCAGTTCTTATTCTGATTAGATTACTAATTATTTTGTGAGGTCCTTATAAGATCCTTGTTGATCTTTATTAGGATAAATTATAACAGGACAGTGAAGATCTCATAGCAGCTTTATAGTTAAATCTATGGTTTAAGACATTTATTCTCAAAAGAATCACATAAATCTCCAAACAACTTTGCTAGATCATTCAACAGGTCAGATAAGGCAAATACTATTGTTATTAAAATTTAAATTTTATGCAATTTTTAGGCTTCCCAACAATAGCTGGAAAACCTAAAAATTTTAATAAATCAAACGCTACATACGGGTTAGTGCTAAAATTTCTGTCATCATCATTATTTCACCGATCCACTCGGGTCCTGCGGCTTGATTTTTGACTATCGATACGCGAGCGTTTATTTTAACCGGCACTGATTGGCGCGCGGCTGGCGAGTGTCTAGCGTTCGAAATTCAAAAATTACCCCTGCACTGTTCGATTCAAACGGATTCCCGTAATCATCAACAGCGCCTAGCACGAATCTTCTCGACAAGCGTTAACTCAGTGCGTCTCGTTCTAACCAGCGCAGTAGGAGAGAAACGCACTGAGTTACCGCGTATCAAGAAGATTCGTGCTAGGTATACAGGTTCGGATGGCCTTCATCGGTTCACCTTGTAGCGGATTTAAATCATTGTAATCAAACTAAATTAGGATCGTATTCCGGGAATAAAGAGAAGAGGGATAGAATATAGTCTGCAAACTTAACCTCTTGTTTAAGTCTATAGACCTTATCATTTTTTATCGCTATTCAATCCAGTAACTTTTAAACTTACAACATTCTTAAATTTATTAGAATAGCCAGTGATAGGTCCGGCAGAAAAAGCTGTTCTAACACACCAGTGTGACAAACACACCGCGACTCGTTTTGTCGCTCAGGGCATCTATTTCTAACTAGCCCAGCGTGAGAGATATGCACTGAGCGACAAGCGACAATGAGGATGCGGGCTAACCGTTCAGAGTACGAGAAGTACCTAAAATCTTCATTGTACCTACTATAGAATTCATCCGATTCTTGAATGAAACTTTTTTTTGCAAATGTGTTGCATAGGCTTTTTACAAATTTGAATCTACCAGCTATTCTGAAAATTGTAGATTCTGTTTTGAAGAAGCGCCGCAAGAAACTTAACCAATTATTCTTTTTTTAAACAAAAATATACAGTGCATCAGGCAGGTGGCAGGAAGGCGCTGGTTGCATGCTGCTTCCAACCGGCCACTTTGGAAATCCATGGAGGAGGCCTATGTCCAACAGTGGACTTCTTGTGGCTGAGATGATGATGATGATGATGATACAATGCATAACATAATATAGGACGTCATAAAACTCGGAGTACTAGGTTAAATATTTTTCATTCATATCTTCGAGTAGTGAATGAAGTGTAAACGGTTACCGCTCGGCATGCTCCACGCCTGCGCAGAACGGCTCTATCGGGTGTCCAATAAAACGCATCCTACGCCGACTTTCATTTTTGAGCTTTTGCACTTTGCATTTGGGAGCGACCTTGCGCAAGCGCACATGTTACTATTGTTTGTTTTTAAAATAACAGCGGTGGGGTTATAATGAACTATATTTGAACAGCGGTTGCATTGTTTGGATATTATTGGGATTATGTTCCTAGTAGAGTCAAATTCGTATGATTTCGTATTCGTATTCACGTCGAATTGTATTGCATAATAAAGTAAAGAAAACAATAAATTAAAGATTAAAAAAAAATATTTTAAGATTATTTAAATATATGGCTTTTTTAGTGTTAATTATTCATAATTAAATTATTATATTAGTGATGGTAAACTATTACCAATAGTATGTAACCACAAAATTAATTTAAATTAATATTTACTAATTAAATATATTATTTTCCTGTTCAACATTGGTAAATATAATAAATTTTGTTTATACAGGATAATTTATAACCTTCCTCTACATCACAGATAGATAATAATTAAATTAAATAATATTTTCACTCAAATTACGCCAATTGACTAAGCAAAGCTTGTACTACTAGATAACCGTTATTCGTTCATACTTATAATTGATAATTTTATAATAACAATAAGTATATACATACAGTTAACATCCATACCTCTGATAAAAAAAAACATACAAATATTTGCTCCGATCTGGACTCGAACTCACGAACTCTAGCTTCGTAGTCAGAATCACTAACTACCAAATCTTTTTCACCGTCTCCGTTTTTTCTTCGTCTCCTTAAACTATTTATATCCAATTCTTGTCGGCTGATCAACTTTTCCATACCATGATACATACGAAGTGCTACAGTTTTTAAAAATATTTTGGATATTTGAAGCTGGAACTCAAAAAAACGGGAAAAATTTAACATTGTCCAAAGATCACGGATTACCCATTAATTAAGTACTCGTACTTACTTACCAACACTGTATATTAAGAAGAAAATCGAAGGTTATGTATCTGTTAAAGTAATTTCGGTATTCTGAGAAGTGGGTGTTGTTTAGGCGGTACACCCACATTGTTCACGATAAGACACACATTCACCGGAGACCGAACACGATTATAACGCAAAATAAAAACGGTACGCACGTTTAGAATTAAAGCGACTCAATTCTGAATATGACATTTCCCAAAATTAAACCCTATGTCTTTTAGTTAAGGTGATATTTTGGGATGTGTATAATTCAGAAATGGGTCGCTTTAATTCTAAGCGTGCGGGTACTTAGTTACCTACTTTATTACTTCCTAATGTAACTTATTTACGAATCTCTTACAGGGATAAAATAATAAAATGATAATAATAATAATAAATGTTCTTTATTCAGGTATTACTCATTACACAATTACACAATACTTATGTACATACCAATAAAAGATAAATACAAATAGAATAGAATAGAATAGAATAAGTTTATTTCAGGCTGTACTCGTATAAGCCCATAGATAAATACCTTAAAGACTAACATAAATATTTATTATACATAATAACTTAATTACTAGCACGTGAAGTCTGTCACGTGAGCACTTTCGCGGTGTCAGTTACCCGCCAAGGAACCGCCGGAATGCGACACCTTTCGGCCAAAACTCTTCTCTTGTGGAGGTCGACAGTTGATCAGTCAGAACTAATAAAAAGTAAGTAGCGATTTCATATTGCATTAGTCTTAGTAGTTCGAAATAAATGTATAATTTGTTATTTATTATTAAATGGTATTATCACCAGAAACTTATCCGGAAACATTTGGAATACACATTATAAGCAAAATAATCCAGAATATGGTCTTCCTAACTGTACAAGTACAAACAACCAAATTTGTTGACTGTACCTAATCCCTAGATATATAGTAATATATGGAATACTTATGATATCGTACGATATACTTAATACAGTAAACGTTTTAATTCATACTCGGAGTTGACACCTATCGGGGCCAAGCCCCATAAATACTGGGCTCTCGCAAGATTTTACGACTTGGCCTTACTTATTAGTAAGTGCTCTAATAAGATTATTATCTCACAAGCTGCTACTCGCGGCTTCACTTCTGTTAATTATGATTTGATGAAGACAATGACCGTGTGGTTAACCTAATAGAATGAAATATTGATAATTATTTAAAAGTTTCCTGTTAAATAGTTGATAATATAAACGGTACATTATTATTTATGTTCATAATGCGTGGAAACTTTTACTAAAATTTAAGATTACATCTTTCCATAATATGCACTTTTAGTAAGTCAAAATCAACTTATTTTGATTATGTGCATTATATGTATGAACAAATATCCATCATAGGTTTTTTTGGAAATACTTTCTCAAACGTTATATCTTATACAAGTTGGCAAGCATTTTATTCACGCTTTGCTGCCAATAAACATAAAATCTGTTCTGTTCTACCCCTCTTTAAAGCAATGACTCAGGTTTGTATCTGTGGCTTCACATTATTAAAACTTTATAAGTCTTCGTGGAATCCTCAAGGAGGGCTGAAAAGACATTATAGAATCCCTTTTATTCCCTTATCGCTGTCAGTTATGTGACAAATTCGAGCAACTCTCATTTCATTCGTTACTACGTTTTGATTTTTAACTTAAATAACTAAACTCTGACACAGCGCACGCTTAGTATTAAAGAGACTCAATTCTGAATCTGACATTTCCCAAAATTAAACCCTATGTCTTTTAGTTAAGGTGATATGTTGGGACGTGTATAATTCAGAAATGGGTCGCTTTAATTCTAAACGTGCGACAATAGGGGTGGTGTTAAGTTGGTCAAACCCCTTTGATTAATTAATAAAGAAAAAAAACTTAAATAACTAACTTTATCAATGTTTAAAACATTATAATAAAATACAAGGTCCCAAAGGCCCCAAGACCCTGACATGCGATTTTTGAATTTGACATAAAGCTCACCAAAATGGCCGTTTTATAGACATTCGGCGGTTTTGGTGAGCTTTAGTCAACTGGTGAGATTCAAAAATTGCACCTCTGGTCCCAAAGAGTCTGTACATACGACAATATAAGGCATAATGACAACATATATAAAAATCATTGACATAGGTTAAGGTTTAGAGGGTGGAAAACGTTATGGCCGTTTGTATGGGAAGTGCTTTTTGGGTAGGGAATTAAATTCCTTGACTGTACATGGTAAAAATGTTTTTAAGCGAAGTTCGCGTGTCTACCACCATTCACATAGACCGAGCCGCTAGGGTTGCCAGTTAACAAACATTAACATTGCAATTTGATATTAACAGCCTGTCGTCGCAATTTCTGTTCTAACATCAGTTTTCCTTTGGTATTTTTTTTTAAATAAAATAACAATTTTTAATAGGATCTTGGTTATTTAATTATGAAGCTTGGACATAGTTATTGTCAATCAGTTATGATTCTCGTATCGTTGTTTAAATGCAACTAGCGGACCGCCCCGGTTTTGCACTAGCACAATTAGGATGTATGTATGTATGTATATAAATTCTTTATTGTACAAAAAGAACAAAAATGACAAGAATAAATACAGTGCTGTGCAAAGGCGAATTTATTCCTTTAGGGGATGTAAAAACCTTCCGTAAAAAAATCCCAAACATAATGTTAGTGTAAACTGCATCGAAATCCGTTGCGTCGTTTAGAAGGATTAGCGGTTGACGTTTTGAGGACAGATAGGAACGGATAGCGACTTTAATGTATACTATGTAATAATAATAACAAAAAGTCAACGAATCAAGTCAATTGATTACTATAAGGCTAACTCTAAAGATAAAACCGCTACTGCTTTTTTTAAGCCAGCCATCAGAAAGGGGAGGCTTGTTTCAGTGTAGTATTTTAAAATAAACCTAAAATTATGTTCTTAATTAAGGACACTGGCCATGTTGTAATTGGATATTGTCATTTGCAACCCTATCGCTCGCAATCTTCTCATTGCGGCAATCAGCGAAGACACCGAGGGTGCGGCATGCGGGCACAGCTCTAGGAGACCAACTCTGTGTGCTCATTTTTGAGGACATGTGATCTAAAATAACAGGATTCATGGAATAAATACAGGACAACGCGTTTATCGTATGGTATGGTCCTGTATTTGTCTTATTTAAATACGGACACAGCAAAAGTGATAGCTGAACGATGTCCTCTAAAATACAGGACAGATGGCCACCCTGACTAGCCCCCAATCGCTTAATGCACCTAATTTCGACCTCATTATACTGCGCTCTCGCTCTTTGTGAAAAGAAGGGAATGAGAGATCCAAATGTGACCAAAAGTCAAGTCCGAGCCCTTGTGCAAGGGGTGCATTATTAAGTATCGATGTAGAGGGATTGTTTGAACCGTGTAATATCGCATGCTTTTGATTTACACACCAAATGGTGTGTACTATGGGTACTAGACAACGGATATACATACTTATATAGATAATTACATTTATTTACAACAAAAGAAACAAAGCGATCACAGAAAAGAAAATAGAAAAGTTAAAAATCTTATTAAAATTAAAGTGAAAAATGTCACCCAAACCGCTGTTTCTAGGCAGAGTGCCCAAAAGGCTGGCTTACCTCTCTGAATGGCAATGCCAATACGTTGGGCGAGGAACGCGCCAGCCCTTGGGTCACCGGAGGTGTCGACAATTTTTTTCTTTATTTTTTTGAACAACGTGTGGGCGTCGGGTCCCCATGGGCCCAGGGTCTCCACGGCGAAGGCAGCAAAAATAAAATTGTCGCCAAGACACGCATATTTGCGATGTTTTGCTGCCTCCGCCGTAGCAGCCGCTCTACCTGCCCTTAATGCCGTTGAGCCAAGGTAGGACGGCGCCAGTATCGACGCATGTTGCGTCCCATAAATACATACTTATATACATATAAAATCCAAGACTCGGGTACAATCATTCATCGCACAAACGTTTGCCCCTCCAGGAAATCGAATTTGGAACCTCTAGTGTCATACTCAAGGTCACTAACGACTAGGCTATCCGGTCGTCTTAAACTAAACTAAGTAGTTACTAGTAGTTACTATAGTATATTATAGGCCTCTTCTAAATTTGTTCGAGTCGACTAAAGGTCACAATGACATGTGCAGAGTCATATCGTAAACACAGACGCGCTAAAGTAAATACTGACTGTAATATCGTCTGACATAAGCAACATATGCAAATCCGACGGACAGGAATGCAGACATTACAGCTAGCTTTGATCCAATAGGAATTTTGATAGTTATTATTATAAGCTCACGCCTGTTTCCTCTTGGGGTAGGCAGAGACCATGGAATGCCCGGTCTTAGCATCCTCACCTCGCTTGCTCAACACTCTCCTCTCTTAATTACATGCTCGGCGGATTTGGGTATGGCCTATCTGTTTTTTAATGGTTCAATACCACGAAACTTATATTAAAAAATTATGGTCACGGTTACTTAAAAGAGTATGTCCAAAATGGCATCAAGTTTTAGCTTTACTCACTTTTCGCTAAGTGTGTCTCTTTCCTACTAAGCTAGGTAGAAAGAGATGCACAGAGCAACATTTTAATAGCGGGAGTTCACACTTTTAAAACTTTTTTGTGACAAACCTGGACACTGGAGATGGCCATTATAAATGTTTTAAAAACAAATTTACTTTCAACCTAACGAACTATAGCAACTAGGTAGGTATTAGAATACCCTGCGACAACACCTAGACCGTTAAGTTCACAGTGCTGACCGCATCGTTACACTAACAAGTTGCATTATTTGTATAAATTGCACAATTGCAGTTCAAGGCAATTGGACCACAGTAGCTTGCTCAGCCTATAGTGGGCATGTATAATCAAACGCATTCTGTAGCTAATAGCGACTTTGACATGAGCCTCCCCCTAATTTTCCAACTGTACAATGGGCAGCAAAAGTAGATGAAGACTAGAAAATGTCAAAAAGTTCAACACTAGCTCTTACTGTCTTGACAATTGAGTCGTGTATTTATTTCTAGATCTCCACAAAAAAAACAGCTTAGTGGCATGTGAACTGTATAAAAACTGACGGTGCCCGAGTTAAAAATAGTACATTTTCAAAAAGAAATACAAACAAGTCAGAAGATCGACCACCTGTAGTGAGACCGGTTGCTAAAACAAATCTCTCTCTTTAGGTACATACGAGTAGGTATCTAGATTTGGCAAGGAAGACAATAATATAAATTTTCTGTCAAACTAATTGCAAGATTCTCCATCGTGGTACAGTCAAGGAATTTAATTCCCTACCCATTTCGTTGAAATGTCGTCTGACATTCGCAATGCATTAAGGTCGATATGTCAAGCTAATTTTTTGCTCTATAGCTCTTATGGTGACAGTTTGCTATATGCTATTGAACCTTAGGTGGGTTGGAAATTAAATTCCTTGACTGTACATGCCAGTCCCAAGTTATCTTAAATTATCCTTTTATTGTAGAGCTCTTGCATAGTTCTTCCCTACAGCACAAACCTTCTCGACATGCATTATCGCGCTACGTAACTCAGTGCGTCTCGTTCTACTATCCCAGCTGGAGAGAGACACACTGAGTTACTTAACCAGTCAAGGCGTATCGAAAAAGTTCGTGCTAGGTACACTGGTCATAAATAAAAAACGTTACTGCGCGCGCGCATCTCAAGAAAACTACACAATCAATCACCGCAGCGTATCCCAAAGGTCACGCGTCCCATAACTCCCGGGGCGCGGGTCGCATTACGCATGCGCGGCCACGGTCAGATTTCGCTGCGTCGGACCACCGGCACAGAGTAGCTTGCACGGCAGCGTGTGAACCCGCCGTTATGTAGCTAAATGATATCGGCAGTGGAAATATCAATTGTCGTAAGGGACATGTCCACTAATGTTCCTTACAACATTTAAAATTTACACTGTCGATATAGTGTAGTTTTATCCGACTTCAAAAAAGAACAGTTTCTTAGTTCGACAGGTTTTTTTTAATGACTTTACGTGGTGTTACTTCAAAATTGTGGATTGCTAAATTTAGCCCTGACGGCAATGGCAGTCAGAACTACGTGGAATCACTCATTAATTTTAATATTTAGGTTCATTTGTATGTATTGTATTTATTTCAGTTTACAGTTATTCAATTAGCTTGCAGTTTTCGTAAACTCGAGTTAAAGTGCCTTTTTAGTTTTTTACTATTTTATCCGTGTTTATAACTAGTTTTTGGACTGTTTTTCATTCATATTTCGTACTACAGAATTAACGTTTTAAACGGTTTTAATCCTGCGACATTTCAATTCTGATAAGCATACAATCTACTATTTATTGCGCTTGTAAAGGAAAGAATCCATAAAAAAGTTAAAATCTTTACAGACACTTTACCAGCAGACAGAAGAAAAGATACCGACTAAACGAGATCTTCCTCCTTTTTTGAAGTCGGTTAAAACACGTAAACAGTTAAAAATAACACGGTCTTTTCACGACCGACTCTACCAGCGTTTTAGACAATAACATTCACTGATAAGAAACTCTTTGCTGACTTATTGAAGAGAAATTATTTATTTATGCCTGAGCTCCTAAAACTCGACAAATACTTTATACAAAAACGCTACTGGCGTAAGACGAATACACTTTTTTGTTTTTTATTTAGATATTCAATTCAGGTTTTGACGATCTTTGTGCAAATTATAATGTAACTTTATAAATATGTATAGACTGAATAAATAAACTAAACTAAGCTATTATTGTAAACACGTAAGGTCGAATATAGTCCTATGTGTGACCCATTCCATCCACCTGCACAGGTGACCCATATACCGCGGTGTTTACTCTAAAGTCACGCCGCCAGATGGTGTTGTGTCATGCGCGTGGGCACAGACATCGCGTAGATCGTTCGCAGAATATTGTGGTCGCAATGTAATAATCGATTTATTTGGTTGTCTTGAAGAGCTTAAGGAAAAATTGGTGAGGAACTAACTAATTTGCGGCTTAGACAGTTAATTGCGAAGATAAATATATATAACTATTATTCTTACAGGTAGGTTTAAAAAATATGTAAATAATTTACAATTAATGGTTTTAGATGGCAAAGGGATGTATAGACATGCAGCCACCTGATGGAAATTAACAGCCACCAAGGGAACCAGCAATACCAAAAGAATTGATGATTTATTGCCGGTGTGAAGAAGTTTGTTTATTGTATTTATAATATTAATGTGATTTTAGTTGTGATTCAGACTGTGTTCCTCCTAGCGACGTAAAAACAACCAGCAAATGACTCTTACCGCAGCACTCGATCCATTTTGATCTAAAGACCACGTTAAAGAGTTAACTGGCCGAGCGAATCAATGAGTCGCGCCATATGGTGCGCGTGGGCAGCGTGACGTCACTCCATTCACAGCCAAGTACGGCGCGACCGTGGTATGGTAACATTGGTGACCCAGCTGATATTGACAGTAAAAAAAGTCGTTTTTCTAATACTTAACCTGTTAATGTATCCTGCTGGCCAATGGAATTTTCTGTAGTTTTTCACGAGTAAATAAAGTATAGAAGAAAAAGCTAAAAGCAAAAGTGACGTTTGGCGAGTTTATAGTAAAATCAAAATACAATCGAGATATTTTATTAGGGAGCGGATTAAGAACTTTGCACGCATGATATAATTATGTACATGGCGGATTTATGCAGACTTCGTTACAATGTTTCCCTTCATCGAAAAACATAATTAGAATTTCAAAGAATTTTATTATGGACACACATTTTGAAACCATTTGAAAATGCGAACCCGGACTCCAAACCCACGACCTGTTTGACAGCCGGTAGCTCAAACAACACTGCTTTATAAACAAATCAGGCTGAAATTTTTTAAACATTTTGGAACGTAAGTTTTCTGCAATTTTTTTAATACCTACGTGTACCTGCTCTAATGGTTCTGTTCTTCACATCTTCTTTCTAACGGTTTGCTGGAAGAGAACGCGTAATTAGCGATAAAACTCTAATCCTATGGCTATTATATTGTGTCTTAATTGTACTTTTCTTGCTGTTTTATGGTAATCGATAAGCAGTTAATGTATTGTATTGTATGTGTGTTATAGATGCGCAGCAACATTAAATCTGCAGCCAACAAATGTGTCAAAATGATGAGATGTCATGGGTTAGTCATTGAACTATGATTGCAGCGGCCACGTCTCACAATTAGCTGGAATTGATTTGTTGTATCGTCGTAAACACCTCAGCTTTCAGACGATTCCGTTGAGTCATTCATAATTTCAAAATAACGTTACACTTCTTAGACAGCTTAGGTTATTTCAGTTATACTTGTTTATGAACTTTATGTATACACCATACGGTTGACATACAATCAAGGAATGCAAGAGTGTAACTCTAGTTTTGTTCCGCCATCTTACTCGCTAAGCAGTATTGGACATTGGACATGTATTTTGCGGGTGGTAGGACCTTGTGCAAGGTTGCTCGCTAATCCTGCCGCTAAGCAGTAGTGCTTGCACTGTTGTGTTCTGGCGCGGAGAGCAAGACAACAGGTGCAATTACTGGCACAGAAGGTATTTTATCTTAGCCCTGTGGATTTAATTGGCAACGCGTTTGCAGTCTCATGTGTTTAGCGGGTATATAGGGGCGGTGGTTATTTTGACCTATTTCCTTATTTGCCTTTCTATTTTATATAACTAATGAAGGGGTTGAAGCTCAAACATTACATTCGTCACCAGAAATCCCCAAAGATAGCGTGACAAGCCTTACTAACTATGAGCAATGAAAATGGGCACCCCTCATACGCATCAAATAAATATATGTACTTATGCAAATGCAACAAGAGATTATTAAATGAGATCGTACAATTTATCTTACTACAAATCCGATATAGAGTAAAAATCCCTAATATGGACACTCACTGCGACTCTATCTAGCCAATGTCATAAGAAATGGATTCGCTGAGAGATAGTCTATACTAATTTTAGTCAATTTCTAAAGTGCAGCTATGAATCCGTTACATTTGATTTACTCAGGATTTTTTTACGCTCAAACTAGATAATGTTACATAAATATATTGAAACAAAAACAAAGCTAGTAAAAGCCACGTCAACTCCATCATAAAAGGGCTTAAACTGATTTGTTGAAATGTGCGGTTGGTGTGGACGTTATGTATATGTATATACATAACGTCCACACCAACCGCACATTTCAACCTACGAAAACACGCTACTATGATGCTACTGTAGATAACAAATTTACATAAATAGTATAATTGAATAAGTCTCTATCTATTACGATTAACGATATCTAAGTAATTAATTCATCTAGGCCCGTGTGACCTATTTCAATTTAATTGCTTTTAGATGATATACATGTCACAGATAAAGTCTCAAGGCTTGCGATATCATTTCTAGTATACTAATATATACAAACTTTATATAAATAGTTTGTGATTTCGTCTTGTGATACGGGAAAAATTGATATGACTCTGTTGCACAAAAACAAAGGCAAGTTTTGATTGCTTTTATAAGTAAGTAAGTAAATACTTTTTTGTACATAAAACACGGTACAATTAAAATAAAATAGTACAAAGACGAGCATATCCCTGTAAGGGATCTCTTCCAGCTAACCTAGGATAATTTTATACATAAATTACAAGGAGAGACAAACAACAAGCGTCCACCTACAGTTAAATCAACAAATAACAACAATATCAACATAACTGTAGCAATAATGCACCAAACAAAAACAAACATAAAATAAATAAATAAATAAATATCTTGGGACAATTAACAACAATTGACTTAGTCCCAAAGTAAGCAACTGAAGCTGCTTGTGTTATGGGTACTAGACAACGGATATACATACTTATATAGATAAATATATACTTAAATACATATAACATCCACGACTCGGGCACAAACATTCGTATTCATCATACAAACATTTGCCCCTCCCGGGAATCGAACCCGGTACCTGAAGCTTCATAGTCAGGGTCACTAACTAGGCTATCCGGCCGTCAAAACATACTTTTATAATACTGAAAACCAACCAATTACAAGTAAATGAAGCTTTATTGGGTAGTAAATAAATACCAACATGATTTTAAAAAAAATCTGGAATTGCCAGACCACAGTAAGCAGTGGGTACCTTTGTTTGTTGTTGCAATAATAAAAGAGATTGTTGCTCTATAAGAAAGAGGTTACCTACATAAGTTGGTTATGCTTCAGTAATATTTAATGTAGCTAGTTTTTAAGCTGACAACCGGAACGCACATGCTTGTTCTAATCCCTTCGAAAGTGAAAACATGAAATGCTGAATAGCTAAGCCTCAACTTGTATTAAGACCACCGGGTCTCGGCGAGGAGAAAACACGAAATAATACTAATCTGTTTACCCACCATGATAATTGTTTTGTAATTAATCTAGTTCAAGTTTAAATTAAATGCAATGGACAGTAATTTGGTCACAGGAAATGTTATAGTACTTATAAAAGTGAATGTACAGGGAGAGAGTGTTTGGTCCTTATCTAGATTAAATAGTGTGTGTGGATATGCATTTACTGACTGGCCTTTTTCCGTAACTCTAAGACATCTGTACCTCTGACTTAACTAACTTAATTTTTTAGGGTTCCCTACCCAAAGGGTAAAACGGGAGCCTATTACTAAGATTACGCTGTCCCTCTGTCCGTCCGTCCGTCTGTCACCAGGCTGTATCTCAAGAACCGTGATAGATAGAGATGCCGCTGTAACAACAAATACTAAAAAACAGAATAAAATAAATATTTAAGGGGGCTCCCATACAACAAACGTGATCTGTTTACCGTTTTCATAGATAACGGTACGGAACCCTTCGTGCGCGAATCCTACTCGCAACTGGCCGGTTTTTTTACAGATAACATTTAATTTCATTTCATTTCTGTTTCGCGTGGTCCTGGCTGGTACCACTTATTCGGCCATTTCAACTTCAGATCAGAGGTCCTATCATGACAGACCAAGTTTAGTTTATCATGTTTATCTCTGTGTCTCTTTCTTATGACACTGGTTCGAAAGAGACACAGGGAGGGAGAAATTAAACCTTGGCCGGTCATGTTAGGTAGACAGAAGAAAGTATATCAGACCCTTTGTGTTTCCGAAGAGTTTCTGGAGCGATCCTCACAAAATGGCGTTAGCGTCTCATACATTCGGCTGACTTTAAAAAGAGACGGATATCTTATCCAGACCTCAAATCAAAGCCTGTTAACCGTGAAACCACGTTTAAATCCGTGTTTATTTTATTTAAAAACCATACTTAGTACAATATAATGATCACAGTCCCACAATTAAGCTAGCATAACGCCGCCTGTCAATGTTAATCACATTATAATATTAATTAAATTTCACTTATAGCGTGTGGCTTCCGGGCCGCGTCCGGCGTGCGCCCGCGCATACGAAGCGGCGCCATCTGGCGACCGCCGGCGACATCCGGTGGTCGTTTGACATTTTCAAAAATGGAATTTGACAGATTAACTGTGTTTTTGAAATTGGAAAAGGGTAGTGTGCCTAATGCGCAGACGCCGTTCGAAGACGCCGTTAGGATCACACGAGTGTTTTAAGACCTAATTATGTACAGTTGCATACATTACTTTATCTACACACATATCATAAGTACTCTATGATGGGTTCAGAAGTCATAGGGCAATGACCTGCATTGCTACTAGCTACTATTATTGCTGAGATGGTACAAACGATATTTGCCACTTGTCTATTGACGTTTGTAGTGACGAGGTTAAGGCGTGTTGATTTACGTATCTACCGATTATCGACTAAGGGTGGCAGGTTATTGCAATCGATTATAGTGACGATTTTTAAAAATATTTTTATCTGAGTTACGACGATGAACCTCGTGCAGGTTCCGCCCGGATTGGTACCATAATCTGATATTGTTTCAGTCAGAAATCTATGCTTTGAAAATTCAAAATTCGCTTTTTAGTGAGTCTGGTTGTTTATCTAAGTTACACGCCTAATGTCAATTGCTCACAACCCTTAACAAAATATTGCTTTTCCCAAGGGACGTTAATTCTTGAGGAGTTCTCCTGGAGTGCGATTTTTGAATCTCACCGGGTGACTAAAGCTCACCAAACTGGCCGTTTTTCATAGAGATTCGGCCATTTTTGTGAGCTTTAGTCACCTGGTAAGATTCAAAAATTGCACCTCTTCACCATCAGCCTCATTTAACCAAATGCATTGCAATGAGCATAAATTGCCTTAGCAACTAGGTATATTAAAATAACCGCGCGTATCGCCACCCGTGAAATACTTATTATTGAGTGGTTCCGAAGGATGTCTGTATTCACCATCAGGTCTAGTTTTCCGATAGCAAAAGTACAAGTTACTATAAAAAATATCGAAATCGCTACAGGTGTGCATATATTTTTTTAAGATTTCCCTCGATTTCTCCAGGATCCCACCATCAGATGGTGACCTGATGACAATGGAACCAACTTGAAAGTATACCCTTTCCAACAAAACAAGAATTTTTCAAATCGGTCCAGCCGTCTTCGAGTAATCCCGGAACATACTCCTCCTTTTTTTGAAGTCGGTTAAAAAGGGCGCGTTCTTAGTCATGGGGATTTTTTTGGTTCATTTTAATGTTTGACTTAATGTTTTGATATCTTACTGATTTTGTAATAAATTAATCGATTTCAACAAATTTACGAAAATGTTATCTGAATCGAAACGAAGAACTTGGTCACTACACTAAGTTTAAGAAAAAAAAGACTTAATATGTAACTGTTTACATGTTGAGTTGTTAGTATGAAATAGTTTATAATTACGATAGAAATAAATGTAATAACCACTTAGTTGCACCTCAAAAGAGCATATACATAGTTTTTAGGTTTCTGTGAAGCTCAGAAGTTGTTGAATATTTTATTTATAATTTCAATGGATAATGCACATTTACGTTATATGGGTGTTGTCATGTGTCAAATGATGGGTCTTACATATATACTTCTGTAGTGCTAGGTACCTATTAAATATCTATAGACTGTACACATTAAAATAATGTAATAACAAATGAATTTGAACAAATATAGAAACAAATTAGAAAAATTGTCATAATAATATTGGTTGTTATAATGCTGGTCATTGCCTACGGTTTCTGAACGCATTATAGAGCATTTATGATATACGTGTAGATAAAATAGTTTTAAGGCACTATTGGGATGGATTCAGTAATTGGGTTTACTCTTATTTTTTCAAGTAATCTATGCAATAAATAGTACTTTCTTAAACACCACTTTATCATATCGTAAAACTAAGAACAACTAAGGTAATAATCAGCCTGCAGGTGTGAGTTCATCGTAAAATAATCGTTAGCCTCTAAACGATTCTAACATGAACACCGTAAGGCCTATATTATCTTAGCAGTTGTAAAGTTAACGATATGTGTAATCATTAAACTTGTCCCTGAATCACCTTGGATCATAGTCATCGTTATGTCACTGCGCAGCCTCGGATGACATAAGCTTCCTCTTAAACATTATCCGTTTAAACTTGATATTTGTTTATTTCCTTTCTAAATCTTAATATTTCGGACAATAACTTATAGTATAGGTACTTTAAGATAGTTTTCTATTGAAAATCTTAAGTTTTTTTAAGCGGAAGCCATTAAATTGTGCTATTTTAACTCTAGTCATTCAAGTATGTTACGTTAGTTGTTAATTCGCGGTGTTAACGTTAATATTTTATCTAAACACAACTTTCTATAATCGACTTTGCTGTACCGAATTTTGCCTGTATAATATTTCAAATTATTGTTATGTTACAATAGCATTATTCGCAACTTTCACACATAAGTATTAAAACGTTGAATGAGAGAAACACGTCTTCATCGCGATTAAATTTAACCGTCAATAAAGCAAGCCAAGGGGCAACTACCCTTCCGATAGCTTCCAATATTATTTTTTTAATAACTTTTATTGACTACGCAGGCACAATATTGACTCGCCGTTAACAATAAGTTCCTGTTATAAATATTAAACCCCATTCAAATACAAAATTGCGCTTTGAAGACGGTAAATCATTACGCTCTACTGCAGAAAGGGTTCGAGCAACAAACATAACCGCAAAAAATATCCATTAAGTGCCTTGCGGGTGCGCAGTGGTGAGAAAATCAAACACGCCGCTATCTCTTTATTTTTATTAAAGGATTATCTTTTAATCCTTCCTATTGTCTGGGGTTGCCGACCGCACAAATTTGGTATATGCTTATTATAGGTGTACTTTTGATAGATAAATTGGAAGTTTTATTGTACAGTCAGCCTCAAAAGTAGCTTAACACTTCAGAACCTTGTCGTAGTCTACACTAACTTTGTTTGTTAGTTTGTTTGTATGTTAGGGGGTAATCTCTAGAACTTCTGAACCGATTGCAAAAATTCTTTCACAGATAGAAAGCTACACTATCCTTGACGGACATAGGCTACTAATTTCACGCGAACGAAATCGCGCGCGTCCGCTAGTAAGGTATAAAATGAGAGTTGCTCGATTGCACATTACAGACAGCGACAAGGTACTATAATGTTCTGCTGCTTTGAGGCTGACCATACACTGTATTTCTGTAAATTGCATCCATTATTGGCAGTGACAATTGCGAACTGAAATTGTGAGCTGTCCAAGAAGCCCACACAACGTATAACGTCATCTCCAAAGTTGTAAATGTGGATTCACAGTTCCACAAACACTTCATGGTATGACAAATCACTTCTTAGCCCGTCAAATTTCAACCTATTTGACTCGAGAAACTCGCTAAAATAATTTTAAATGACAAAGTATCTAGGCCGTAAAATATACAAAAAGAAAATACTCATAAGTGTTTGCTGTCAACATATCTGAATCATGAATTTCATATGCACTTCGGTTTTTTTTTCATTGGAATAATAACGGTCAAATTCGCATAGGTACGTTTTAAACCTAAAACAAAGATAAAAGATAAAGTTTTAACTTCCCCATTAAATCGTATATTTAATTAACAAAGTTGTTAATAACATAAATTAGTCTTATTATTTTAAATAAATATTTGCCATTTTTATATTCAATTAACTGACTGAACTGATCATATGCATGTTTGACCGTTATTTCTATTCTAAACTTACAAAAAAACAATGTACAATACAATACAATAAATATGCTTTATTGAATATCACATTAAAAAATTCACAGAATCACATATACATCTTAAATAAAGGTATTAAAATTGAGATTTTATCACTTGAAAGCGATCTCTTCCAGACAGCCTTTTATGATGTATTTAGTAAGTAGTAGTAGTAGTGAAGGTTATTAGTAGTATTATGAATGTATATTAAAAGATTCCTTTGAACTGAGAAACTTTCCTTCTTTGAAGTTGGTTAAAACTATTCTGCAAAAAAAAAGGCGGTAGGTTCTTACAAGTCTCATAACTTTGCCACGGAGGCAATGTTGCTCAGTATATTCATACCGATCTCAAGATATACGTATAAACGCCAAGCTTTCGCATTACTCATGCATTTCGATCAAACAAGATAACTGACTCTTAATGGCACCACATTTCGAAACCCTTGGAAAGTAATCTGACATTTAAAAACAAACTATATCAATCAGGGGAAAGCAGAGCAGTTGCGCCATCGATTACTATGTTACGCGAGCGGTGTGTACCTGAATATTCGGGCGATTTAACCGCCGTAATTGTCGGCAACAATTGTTACCAGAATTTGAAGAAACCGATGGCAATTAGCATCCATATTTGACATACATAGCCTTGAGGGGAGCCGTGCCTGGTTGACAACACAAATTGGTTGGACCCTTCAAAATTCTATCTACGAGTACAAGTGGTTGCTGATATTTTCGGCGGTTTAAACGCGCAGTTTTCGCCCACTAGTGACATTTAAATTGCTGACGATTTGCCGATTAATTAGCGTCATTTATGATATTTTTGCGATTCCGTAATCAGAGCGTGAAAGGTCGAGCAAGTGCGTTGTTCGAATCTATAAGTTTCAATATCAGTAACGGCCACGTTTTTATATGATGTTAACTGCACTTCGACATTTTGAACTTGTGAATTTGTTGCTGCTAGCCTTAGCAAATGGATAACTGGTTTCGTTGTAACTTGTAAAGTAAAAAGTGTTAACGTATTTAACGGCGTTACTTTAGAGATTGTATTAAATCACGGAATATAAAAAAAAGTTATAAAATTGCTAAATCCTTCCACAACTTTTGTATATAAAATAATAATAAAAAAAAAGTAAAAAGCAAGAAAAAGTTAAAGTAAAGAAGTTAATAACAAAATAGACTGTTAAAAACATAACCCTTTCTTTTGGCTTTGCCGTAGTCGGGTAATATACGATAGAGACGATTAATTTGTCAACTTTGATTTCTTTTCCGCTAAAAACTTCACTTTTCACAGTAAAATATGGCTAGAAGGAAGAATAATACATTGTTTACAATAACCCCGGGTCACTTTGATAACATTACTTTGGTTTAATTTCATATTATTATACACAGTAACTTTTTAATGTTAAGGTGACTATAACACTCTTCTCTCAGTAGTTAAAACAGGAAGAAAATTCACTTAACACCATTGATTTCGAACTGAAGTAACCTAGGTATTCATAGATTTTCGATGCACGAAGAATATAGACTTTTAAATATTTTATTGTTTTGTTTGATACAAACATCACCCAGATAAATACTCTGAAATGCGGACGCTTTTTTGGTGTAAACATTTAGCACAAAAATTGCGGTTATAAATTATGAAACATTACACCGTAATTATTATCCTTATAGCAACATGCGCCTGCGCATTTCTTCGGTTCTCCGATCCGGGTCAAGGCGGGTTGCATTCTCGGAACGTGCACTCATCGATATTGTCCAGAAATCGTATTAAACCGACATTGACCCAAAATAATATTATGTCCACGACGATGTCGACTCTTTAAGAACTACTCATAATTGCAAGGAAGTGGCACTGACCTACATCACTATGTAGTATAACTATAGTGACCCGCCCCGGGCTCGCACGAATAGGATTAAAATATACTCTTAATGTGCATAAATATTAAACCTAGTTGTTTTTAAAATAATCATGTACGTTAGGAAAAAAATATGCAATTTTCCTACCAACGTCGATAAGCCAAAGGCTACTAGAAATACAGGAAAGCTTAAAGTTCCAACTTACAGACTGGCTAAAACCAATAAGTCGTTCATGGGAAATTGCGTAAGATTTTACAACAGAATTCCAGAAAACATTATTGAACTAAATAATGCAAAATTTAAATCTATTGTCAAGAAGACATTAATTTCTCGGGCGTATTATAAAATCAATGACTATCATGGACAAGGATGTTTGGAAATGATCCCGATTTGTATTGGCGATCCCTGGCTCCAAAGATTGTACACCTGCTGTGTTAAATTGTTAAATTGTAAAATTTATAAATATTTGAGATGTAAAATAACATTGTAATTTTGATTTATTTAAAAATTACATCTCTTTGAGTTTTTTGCCGGTATCTTCTTATCAGAGGTTTTTCCGAACCGGTGGTAAATTTTTAACATTCATAAGTGCTACCTGTAAGCCTAATCTGAATAAAATATTTTGACTTTGACTTTACATAGTAATGTAACACTCTGGCTGCTATAATTTAAGTTTTGCTCCTTTCTAAGTTTTACTACTGACTTTGTCACATTAAAACTGTACGCCTAACAAGCCTTACGCCTTATGTTATCTCTGCTTATATTAGAAGGTTATGGGCCCAGTTTTTTATGTATAGTCGACCAGGAAATCGCGGAACCATTTTCCATCATTGCCCACTTGACCAAATTCAGGACAGAAAATTGCGACTTTACATTATTCTATGTAAAAAGTATTGTCAACTAAACTGCTAAAGCAATATTTAAGTAAATCTATGAAAAAAGGACGAAAACACAAAAAAAAACAAAAGTATTTCGTCATGTGAGTAACACTATTGTTCTGTCACTCGTATTTCTTAAAAATCCAGCCAAGCGCGAGTCGCACTCGTTCACGAAGAGTTCAAAAAATGCCGAAAAATACATACGTTTCTTGTATTGAGACCCCCTTTAATTTGTAACTTTTTAATTTTTATTTGTAGTTTATACCTATAGTGGAAATTACACTACAAAAGATGATGACAGACGGATGGACAGACATCGGACCCGATAGGGTCCCGTTGGCACTCTTTCGACACGGAAACCTAACAACAATTTGCTTTGTACAAAAATTATTATTTCTTCGAAATCGCCACCAGTCATACGTGGTCATACATATTAAAATCAACTGAAATTATTGAACTTCTCAAGGAAGAAATGAATCACTGAAGCCTAGTCATGGACGAGACGTTACCAATTTACAGCTTCGTCACTCGTACAGTCAACCAAGGAATCGCTTAACGAGTCTTTTTGAACCTTTGCATAAAAGGTTATTTTTTAAGAAAAGAAAGAATGAAAGAAAATCGACGGTCCCAGTGAAAAAAGTTTTATCTAAAGGATGACAATATTATAAATTTCTGACTCAATAAATATACACATCTTCTTTAATAGTCTAAAGTGCAGTCGTTCTGCGTTCCTGTTTGTCCTAAATCCTTATAGTGTATCGGCCGCTTTCTTCTTCTAAACTACGCAACGGAATATTAATACGGTTTTCATTGTTATTTACAATATTTTATAAAGAAGGTTTTTATGTACAATATATCCCGGTCGTACTTGTGCAAAGCTGGTGTGAGTCGCTAGTATAGTAATGTACAACACAAAGTTCTTTTAGCAAGTTTTTGTAGATACGACTTTGATGTTTGGCACAGTCGAAATAGTATATTCTGCGCTCAAAGCGTCTGTGGCGACTCTAGCGCCATCTAGTGTTGAATAGAGGAAACCAACTGACATGCGCTACTTCACGCCAACGAAGTTTCGTAACACGGACGCATTATATACAACTTCCAACTTTCATCCTTCGGACTTCGGTCCCCAGGCATAACACCGCCTGGAGAGAGATCTCTCTATTGTGACCTACTTCTACATTGGTGACCCCGACGTGATCGAAAACGCAACCTTCGACGACTCTCAAGACGAAGACGCAGCCTTACAGCAAGCCTGGTGTCTACAGTGTGCAAGTATTTGTTGCAATAAAAGCAACGAACGCGTTAGAGTTAACTTCTCAATTACTATGGAAGAAAGACAGCGCCTCTTGCGGCGCGTATTTGCAACAAAATGTTTCTATACAATTTAGAAGTTACGCGCTCGCAAAAAAACATAAGATGATCTTCAAAGTAAGACATCGAAAAGGTACCCCACTGAGAATTATACCGAACGATACAGTTAAAGCCAACATTGCAAAGGTTTTCGATAATCTTGGTGATGTTCTTACTTTATGTATGTACATCAATGTTCTGCAGTACCTAACTACTAATAAAGACGGCCATTCATGTGGCGTTAATTGAACAGTTAGAGCGTTTTGAATTTACACTGACTTTGACCTTGGTAGTCAGTTAAGGATTAATTAATGTACGCGTGAATTGGCAGTGAACCCCATTATTAAAGCAGTATGGAGTAATTACACTACGTATGGTAAACCTCAGTAACCCGCATTGACAGATCTACCTAGCAACAGTAATTTTGTTATGTCAACTTATGCAATTGGTTTTTTACTTAACCATTGTCAACTCAAGATCATATACGTCTGTGCATTATTGATTAGGGCTCTACATACATATGTACATAAAATCACGCCTGTTTCCCGGAGTGATAGGCAGAGACCACGGTTTTCCATGGGTTCTAAAATATCTACCGACTCTCTTATAGATGCTAGTTTCCATAAGACGCAGCGATCACTTATCATAAAGGGACCCGTGTTTGAATTGGCCTATATTTTTGAAAAAATAGAACACCCGTGCGCCTAGCATGAACCTTCTCGACACGCCAAAACTCGTTACATAACTCAATTCGCCTCTCTCTTACATGACTACTAAAAACGAGACGCACTGAGTTACGTAGCGAGTAACTGTAGGTATATCGAAAAGGTTTGAGGCTTTTATCGCGGTCATAAAACATCCCTTTCGCAAAAACTGCGTTTGTAAAAAAGGACAAAAGTTTCTACGATGTTTATCTAGAGTTACACCCATAAGAGTACGTATGTTGTTACTGTTTACTACTAGCATTTCAAAACCGAGGTACAATGGGTATTTTATGTATGGCGCGCGCACGCGCAGAGGCCGCGACGAAATGGGGTCACGGACTGCGCCGGCGCCGGTAAGATGTCGCGGAAAATGCGTGCGTTACCATTTTGTATGTAAAAATATTATGAGTTATTTTTAACGTAATGAAAATTGAGTGTTCAAAAAACAGTCTGCGTATTTATTATTTAATCCATAATAGGCGACCTAAATTCGTTCATCTTATTGCATGATTGTCAAACCTCTAGATTTTATCTTTAGGTTTGCTACTTATCAACTTCCTCAGCATGTAACTAAGGTCACCGTCCCAATGTTTGACACGCGGAGAGCATTGTTTTTACCAGTAGTTGACATTACTGTTTCTCGTTTGTACTCGCATAATTCCGTATCTTCTCGTCATTATTGGGTCCTAGGACCGTTACCTCACGTTTGTCGATATGCATAACTTGTTACCCATAATAATCAATGCATTAATCCTCATTTGACCTAATTAACTTTTAGCATAATGTTTTGTTGTCCTAATTTTTGTTAGTAAAAAGGTAAATAGCGTACGTTAAATTATTATAACAAAATGCCAATCCCGAAGGGCCCAAACTATCCAGAAGGAAGTTCCGTATGTATATTATGTAACCCAAACAATATTTTGCCAAACGATGCGCAATGAATTTTATGCAGCATGATCAACTTTCTATGCGAGTTTAAAATATGACGAATGAAACTATGCAATTAAATATTAGGAGTACCTATTAAGTAAAATAGAAATTTATTTTTGTGTAACGGTCCACGATGCAATATTAAAATTATGCCTAAAATAAGGACACAGTGGTCGTAACATAACCGACCAAGTTTTATTCATCCCTTCGTACGGCTGTCTCAAAAGTATCACAAGAAAGGGACGCACAAAGTGATAAATTTAACTTGAGCGGTTATGTTCGGACCACGATACGCAAACATTGATATAAAACGAGTTCAAATCCACTTACAATTTCCCACTAGGCACAGGTACTCTAATTAGCAAACGTTTCGATATTTATATTTACCACTCGTTCATTAGCTGTCAATTACCAAGAATCAAGACCGTTTGAACTGGAAGCCGGCTTTAAAGCGATACATTCACTGGTCCCACAAGCACTTTGCGTTTCATCTAGCCACGTTCTGTATGGCATGGGTAGTGAATGGCTAGCTTTAAAGACTAATTGGAATACCACAGACAAGGCAAAGCGTTCACTTTCAAAACGAAGATAAGGACGGGGTTATCATGTGAACATGCCCAGAGCGCTATTCTAGATAATAAATAAAATAATGTAGATTGAAAAGTAGTCACCGGATGGACAGGAGGATGCCTTAATAGAACGGAAACCAATGGACCAGCGAGCAGCTCTAACATAACTGACCTACCTGAGGTCACACGGATAAAAACCATTAAAATGCCTACAAAACTTATAAGTCAAGATTAATTAGAAAGTAACATTGAAATAGTAAAGCAAGTTAAACGATGTTTATCTCGTTTATTGCAACTAACTGACACCTGAAAAGGGTTCGAAACATTTAAAGGGAATGAGATTCATTGCAATTTAAATCGTCACTATGTAAACCGTTTCAATTGTTTAATTAAACGTATTAGGAATTATTAAGAATTATTAACTAAAGAATCAAATTATTGTTTTAATAACGTACCGAGTAAGAGTTGACTCAAGTTTACATCTTGCATAATCCTGTTCAAATATCTTTGGAAAACAGCCAAAAAGAGCTTAAAAAGAAAGGATTCAAACTCCCATCTTTCTAGAGAACGATGATTGAATAGGTTAGTAATGACTTGATTACACATTCTTGCGATGCGCCGGCGCAGTGACGATGGTATCGCGTCACGTTGGCGGTATCGTGGCGATCTCGCGTCCGTTCTCAGAATAGGAGTGTACGCAGCTATTTTACTTGTTAATTGCATTTGGTGATAACAGGGCTATTTTTCGACGTTTCGGTGACTTTAAGATGAGCTATGACTTAATTCGCCTTTGCATGCGCCGTGATTTCAAACTTAGAACAACATTCTTGTTTTTTAATTCGTAGAATGACATTCTTTACATTATTTTTGTGTCAATCACGTTAGGGGTGTAGAACATGGAACAAATTACCTTACTACTCCGCGAAACCAATAAGTTGGTTCATTTATTCCAGTTTGTTGATATGGACCTCCGCTAAGTAACGCCTGGATCTATTATTTTTTTATGGGGGTATATTTTATCATATAAGCTTGTATAATAAGATACTATTATACATCACGCTACCTAATAACTACAACATTGTGCGAAAAAAGTAAATAAAGAAATATCTGTCAAAAAGATAGAAGTATGCGACCTACAAATCACAACACCGTCGTGTCGAATTAATGGACAACTGGTCTTAGACTTAAATGACGATGATCAAAATGTATCTATACCCATACTAATGTTTAAAATGCAAAAATGTGTTTGTTTGTGCTTCCTTTACGTTGTAACGGAAAGTCAGAATGACTTGATTTTTTGTATAGGGATAGTTGAAGGGTTGCAGAAGGATATAGGCTACTTTTTATCCCGATCAAACTAGTAGTACCCGTGGGATATTACTTGAAAGACTTAAGCTAGACAAGCCGCGGGTATAAGCTAGTTTAAAAATAATTTTGGTTGTGGTACGGTTGACTTCGTCAATCTATTTATTTCAAATAAAACGTACAACAACATATTTTTTCCTTTTTGGGTAGTTTACAGCCCTTTGCTTTTTTGTCCCAATGTCTCACACCAAAGGTTTATAGCTACAGATAAATGTAAATATTTCGATCGTTCCACAAACCCCGTTTCAATGGCGTTTCAATCAACAATCAATAAAATGCCCACAGCTGCACCGCAAATGGACGGACGAACACATTACTTATCTTTACCATTAGTCGGATAAAGGCCACTTGTTCGCCTTAATGACCTCTGGATGACGAAAAAGTAGATTTACCCATAAATCACCAGGAAAAGACGTTTTAGGGTTGTCGGAGAGTGAATTCAATAATTTTTAAATCTGGTCAGCGAAAGACCTATAGTTACCTATTGAGTGTATGTCTGTGTTTAAGCTACTTATCGTAAGACCTTGGATTATTTGGAGTCTATTGGTTTTTTTCACATTGCATTTCTGGAGAAATTGGTGCGTTTGATTAAAATTGGTTCCAATGTTTCAAGGTAGTATTTTGACATTGAAAGCAAAGTTTGATTTTAATGTTGATATAAAGACGTTCTTCCACTATTTTGGATTTATTTTATAAAAATTAGAGCTAAGGATAATGATGGTATCTGAAATAAATAAGTGTTTAGTGATTATGTGATGTCTGCAAAGCTACAAAAAGGCTATAATTAGGTACGACATTCAGTTTGTTTTCCTTATGATGATTTATCTTAATGATTTTAATTTCCAATGCTGCAAAGATGCAACTATTACTGCAGAGATTTATAATGACCTATGTATATTATTATTTGTGTATTTGTTTGTATTTATAATTTACACACAGGTAGCAGAACCTATACGTTTTGATTAACATAATTTGTTTACCTGCTCAACCTACAGCTATCTCTGTTTTTGTCTAAATGTTGATTGAAAGTGAATGCCTTAAGGCATTAAGTCCGCCTTTTGTTTTATGCCTAGTACAACAAAGTATAAATAACCAAATAACTTTTAATTTGTTTTCCGCAAGAAAAAATACTAGTGCAAAAGTGTCAGCCCTAACACCACCCCGTAACAGACGTAAATGCGTGTCGTCTAAATCGAGGGAAAAAAGCTAAAAAGGGCGTGCGCGCGCGCATGTGTCGTGCATGTGCCGTTTCCGGTTACAAATAAGTATTTTTGCGCCCCATTGTCTATGGGGGTGTCAAAGATAATAGAGCGATGCGCTCTGCCATTGATGAGTTGGAGTTTTGTTTATTTTATTTGTAAAGAAAATACAACTTTATTCGTCGCAAGGCAACTAACACTGGACTTTTTATAACATATTCTTTTAAGTGATTTAGTGCCCGCGCAGTAGCCTATGACATTTCAATTCATACCCGATATTTCTAGAGATAAAGGAATTTATTTATTGCTCAGTTAAAAACTTGCACCAATAGTTGACTTAAATCGCGTACTTATATTTAACCGAAATATTTTACCTACCAATCGTCAAATTTTGACTGGTTCTCTATAGAAAACGTGTCAAAATTTTACTGTTTGTCGGTAAAACGATTCGTTATTTGAATATTAGGATCCGCCATTAATGTTCAGGCATACGGTGCCAGTCAACCTTAAAAGAAGAGGTTTCTAAATAGTTATAATATTTCCATATTCAAGTAGCGCTAAATTAAGTCTGTGAATGTATGTACTGTAATACCACACCCATCATGAAAATTCCTAACTAGAATTCCATCCTAATAAACTATTAAACGAATAGCAAAGATGATGTTCCAATTACTTTGGCATTTCGACCTTTAATTTGTACTCTAAATGCTCCACCTATCATAACATCCGACGTTATCCGACTACAACAAAAAAGGTGACAAAGTTTACTTTGAATAAGTACCTACCTAAATAAAGTAATTGACAAAAAGCGAAAACTCAAACTTAAATTAGGATTATCGCACCACATCAATGGCGGTGTCATTAATTAATTACCCTAATTGCCGTTATTGCCAAAACGTCATTAAAAAACAAGTTAACATCGCGTCATAGTCAACAAAACCGAAATACGGAAGGTTACACCAGGCGCAATTGAATTTTAAAACGAAAGGTAGAAGAAACTCAATTTTGCTCAGAATGTCAAAGTCATTCATATGAAAGTAATGCATATTGGACTCTTATTGAATCCCGCAGGTACAGCTACGAAAGTCTATAAACAATATTGCTATAAATTAATACAAAATGTAAACAATAGCGTTCATGGACTTTAGTTGCTAACTGTACATGGGCATAACTAGAGGGACCCTGGATCTGCCCAAGCGCAGATAGGACCTAAGTTTCCTTGCATTAGAAAACCCATACTTTTCTTTTGGAAGGAATGCTAAGTTTACTACGAATTGTCAGCTTCCATACCTAAACGATATGTTTATCTGCTCTATGATCTCATCAGCTCAAGGATCATAGTTAAATAATGCAAAAAAAAATATTCGACCCCGCCTTTTGACTCGACTTGGCAATTATTTCATTTTATATAAATACAATATTTGGAGAAAGTTTATTTGCTCTTTTCAGTTTCACCTTAAAAGCGAGAGTTGGACGTTTTACAACTCTACCATCGATATTTTACATTTTAGAGTTTTAATTTTATTGTTTACTCGTAACAAAATTGGCGGAATAAAATGGTGCCTATTTTTGGATTTAAATAAGTTTATCCTTGAAGTCTGTGTGATTCTGGATAATCGGACTTGGGTTTTATTTTTTAGGATAGTTTTTATTTAGACAAAGTAGCATCCTCGTACAGTCGCCATCATATATTTTAGATAGAGACAAAAATATCTTAACAAAACGTCCTATGTTGCGAAATGCGTTCGGACGTGATGAGATAATTTTTAAGTAGTGACTGTATCTGCATACTATATCATAAAAGATATATGCATCAGCTGTTAGAGAAGCGCAAACTACTAATAGCAGCGTCATCCCAGACGCGAATCAATTCGCAAGTGTTAAAATCAACTCCGGCGATGATGTCATAGCGATCTCGCAAACCAATCGATAGCAAATACGGTACTGATGTAAAGAAACTTACCTACTTTATGCTCTAAGAAATATTGTTTACGCTCGCTACCAGCATTAGGTAGAGCGAAAAATTCTTAGATTATTTCTCCAAATTAAGATAAATAAATGTGTAAAAATTTCCAGTGAAATTTTAAGGCTATTAAACTTTTCTACCCCTTCACTAGTTAGGAGTGTACCTATTTTAGCATCAAAAAAGGTGTTCAGAACACCTCGTAACGTTGTCACGTCCTTGCTATTAAACTCATGTTTTTAAACTATAATTTTCGTTTTTTTTAATGTAAAAAAAATTGCAATACTTACATCTTCTCGTCCCCATCGATATGCGCCTGCACTGTAAATCCGAACATAGAGTTATTGCTACCCCTGTAAACCACCCTGGATGGTATGTCCACATTGAACCCCAGGGCCGTGGCCGCACACAACAGAACACAGAAAACCAACGCCATTGTCAAAAACACACACTGCACAATAATTAGAACACTTTGTTAGAACTCGTCCTCATGTTTCGTTCGAAGAGTCGTTAGCGACGGGACGCGTGGTCGCCCCGGCGATCGGCGAGGTACTGACTATTTCTCCGAGCCGTCAAACTCGGTGAGGTAATGCTGAAGGAATAGTTTTCGCGCGCTTTTCTTGGTAGGGTGACCGAGATCGTATTTTAGTAAGTTTATTCATGAGTTTCGGGGTCTTCGGAGACTGTTTACGCGTTTGTGTGTAGGTGACGACATTGAAAGATCGGAGAGAAAATTGGAACGTTTTAATTTCAAATTTAAACAGTCTGCTTTTGTGTTTCTTGACCTTGCTAACGTGATCGTTCTTTTTCAAGAGTCACACAAAAAAATCATGGCCTTGAAATTGCAATAAGTTTATTATCCATTCGATAATTTACTTTAATTTATTAATTTTAATACAAATTATGCAAAAATTTACCTAATAAGAAATTCCAAGTGAAATTTAATTATGTTCAAACATCTCCCATCTGTACCCTGCGGTATTTTCACGCTGGAACCCGGTGCCAATAACACGTTAACCAACAAATGCACCAGTTCTATGGTCACAAGAGATTTCAATCAATTTTGTCTTTTGTTGCCCAAACAGTTTGTATGCGTCTGGGCTCCACAAACCTAACGTTTAGGTACTTTAATCATCTAGAATTTGGTAAGTCGGTAAGCATTATAACTTTCATATCAACCAAAGCTTTTGAGCATACGGAAGTTGAGACCTTAAAAAGCACCGCCCAGCATAAATGAATGCTCTCATTCTTATATCGCAAACTTAAAATCAAATTAACACAAAATAAGTTTAATGCCCAATATTATAATATCAGTGCTTAACAGTGCACATATTTTTCAACTAACCAAAAAAGGGAACGGAATGGGTTAAAAAAACTTCATTGTAATGTCACCGCATTTAATAACAAATTCTTCAAAACATAATCTTCATCAAATATCATATAAAAATAACAAGCATTGTATAAAACTTCGCCTAAAGAATACTGTATTTGTTCTTACACATACTGATTCTAAATAACACTAGACTCACTATTTGATAATTAAAATAGGAATGGACTTACGTTCTATGATAATTTCCCATTTAATTTAATATTATTATAAATTTAATGGTAGTGGTGTAATGTTATATATTTATTACACAACCTCGAAGATTTCGTTTAATTAATACAACTACAATTTTAGGAGACATGATAGAATGCGCAGTCATTGAGTCGAGAATTAGAAAACATAATTTAAGTTCAAACAGACAGATGTTAAGGTTTCAGCTGAAGAAAAATTAAGACAGTCGATAACACGAAACAAAGTAACTTTAGGACAAAGAATTAAAAAAAAAGAACTCCCACTGTGTCACATCCATATACACCTACTCGTACATATGTGTATGACACTCGTGAAGATTACAAGAATCGTTTCCGCCATGTTGGAAATCAAAATGGATGCCTTTTTCATCTTCAACACCTTTGAATTGTATGAAAGTAAAAAAAGCGTATTCGACTTCTAAATCATTCTTCAAAATAAGTCATTTTCAAATTTGGCACTATTAAATTATGGACGTAATCTTCATGAAGATTTTCCAAAAATGTCCGATTGTGTAAAATAACCGATGAATTGCAATTAGAAAAAAATTACATAACCCCTTTTTTAGCTTTTTCTGTTGGATAAAACCCAGGTTAATAATGGATTTCCATACAATCGTTAGTGGGTAACTTAATATTTATTTATTTAATATTTATATTTATTTATTTAACTGATTACTTTTCGCTGCCATTATAATAATTAATATTCAAAGTTTAGTTTAGTTAAGGTAGCCCTAACGTGACTGCCCAAAATTGGTTTATCCCTATGTGCATCCCTTTCTTATGACACTAGTTAGACAGAGACGTGATAAAACTGGTTAACATTCTACGGCGTCTACTAGCGCTTTTTGACAAACCGCGATTAGAATATAATTGGAGAGTAACGTCAGCACACTGTCATTTCATGCATATAGGAATGAAGCTTGACGCAAGTCTATGAAATGACAGTGGGCTGACGTTACTCTCCAATTATATTCTAACCGCGGTTTGATAGTACGAGGGCAGCTGAAAAGAAAGCCTTAAGTGGAAGTTAAAAATATACTTAATATTTGTTCCACTTCCTCTCTCATAAAACTAATATTTTCACATCACATTTCATGACATTACATATTTTATGTCATGAAACCTATATTGCAAAATAAAGGGCCATTTACACGGTGTGAGTTACGGGGGTCAGGCGGACGCGGGCGCCTGACGAATGTGTTTCCAGTTATCCGACCTTTTGTGCGTGTCAATAAAGTTGCAATTCGTTTCAAAAAAGAGAAGGTTCTGTACTTTAGTACTATTATTTGTTGAATGGTAATGCAATGCAACTAGCATGCAAGAACTTGCACCGTGTAAATGGGCCTTGGTACGGGAACAAAAGGCTTTTTTAAATACCTTAGGCTTAGTATCTTTCAGATGCCTCATGTAATGCCACTTCAATAGGAGGCTACATAAATATGTTTAAAGTAGCAATACCAAGTTATGATGAAGAATACATTAAATTACATATTCTTATTATGTTTTGGGAAAACAAGTCAAGTATTAAATCTAAATTGGAATCAAGTTCCAGTAAAACATAAATGAGAAAAAAATCTCTCAAAATAAATTATTTTCAATTACCTTTCAATTACAAACTCGTAATTTAGTTTGTATATTTATTTATTTTAAAATTGCACGCAAAATTAAATTAAAATTAATGATACTTAATATAAATTGACGTTTATTAATCTACTATGGAATTCAAATATTAAAATATTATCGAAGCGATCGACATTAAAATCAGAATAGGAAACAAATCTGGCGTTCATCGAGATTCAACTCAAATTCGCGATGGCTATGTCAAAAATGACAGATTTTGAAGGGATCTGACATCTATTCGACATATCTCGAATGTGACATCACCTACTGACGCGTGAATTGCCCCGCAGAACAAATGAAGTATATTTGATTTGCGATTGATTCGCTTTTCTTATTTGGTGGAATAATCTCGAATAACTTTTTTTTTAACCTCCCAAGGCCCAAGTCCTATATATAGGACAAGTGTCAAACTGACGTTAAACTCGCTATCTCATACGATATGGTTCAAAATTCATAGAAAGAAATTTGACGTGGGCCTTACAAGGTTAAGAGTCATTTACATGGTAAGAGTTCTCGCATGCGAGTGGCATTACAATGCGAGCTACTGAGGTACTGTCCAAGACACATATAAGTCACCATTAAAGACGGAACTGCTAGAGAGAGCGGGTGGTAGGACCGTGTGCAAGGTCCGTCCGGATCGCTACCACCATCTTGCTCGCTAATCCTGCCGCTAAGCAGCAGCGCTTGCACTGTTGTGTTCCGGAGTGGAGAGCAAGACAGCCGGTGTAATTACTGGCACAAGAGGCATGCCACCTTAGCCCTCTGGGTTGGCAACGCATCTGCAATCTTCTTGGTGCTGCGGGTGTCCATAGGCGGTGGTGATCACTTACCATCAGGTGACTCACTTGCTTGTTTGCCTTTCTATTTCATAAAAAAGTCACTTTTCGAAAATGAGGCATATAGTATGGACTACAAAGTTGATATACATATGTAATCCCTATCGAGCATAGACAATTTCTCTCAGTCCCCTCTATAATGGTACAGCTAAGTTTGTCGCTGTTTGTACGATGTGATCGATCGATTGATCAAGCCACGCAATCAACTCGCATACGAGAACTTGCTCGGTGTAAATGGCCCATTAGCCTTCTTAATTACAATTATATATAGTATCCTTTACAAAATACATATACTATATTTGGTCTCTTATATTTTCGTCCTTTTCAAAGCCTTATAGTCCACCAACAAATCGCTTGACCACTTTTCGACCGTATTACAAAGGGATAAGATTCAAAAGTCGTCAAGCAATTACTTGGTAGACTATACTACACTAGCCTCAACTACGCTTAAACTATGGGAGATTCTAAACTGAATCTTACGCAGTCCGCTTTGGGTTCGTTCTTAGCATAACCGCTTGCGCTAGGACTTGGAAAATTTGAACACACCTGGCGTGCTTTTCTTCTGTGGTTTGTTCTCTGCCACCTAAAGCAAAATATGAAAATTTTATGCGACATGTATTTTATTATACGTTACATTTATTTTACGTAGCTAAAAAACTAATTTCGTATCGATAACTGTTTTAATATCTATGGATACTAAAATAGAGACCCACTTGAATTTTGACAGCTGTTCCAAATTTAAACTCATAACGTTACAGAAATCGGTACTGTAATGACCATTAAAGTACAGATTTACCAACGACCACAGACAAGAAAGTTCTCATAATAAAATTTGTTGTAATAATGCTGGTCATTTCCTACGGTTTCTGAACGCATTATAGAGCACTAAATTTATAATGTAATGTATGGACTATACGTAACATACGCAGACAGTTCTGGAAGAAATGTACAATAAGAATTAAACGATAGGTAGTTAGTAAATGTCGTTGTTTTGCGCTCCCCCCCCCCCTCCGTTTTTATAGCGCCCAGGGCACGTGCCCTGCCTACGCCACCCTAGTTACGCCCCTGTGTGCGCATGAGTTGTGTAGTGTGTGACTCACGGTCCGCTCGCCGAGCAGCAGTCGCGCCTTGTCCTCTTCATGAGGCTCGGGCGCAGCGGCCGCGCGCCGGTGCAGCTGCAGCTTCTGCCGGATCGCCTGCGACAGGATCACCCTGCGCCGCGGGAACACGACAGTAATAGTACATTACACCCCAAGGGTGGTGAAATGCAGAATGTCTCAGATCGCGGGAACTTGTCGCACCGGCCAAAGGCGAGGGTGAGAAACATGCGACCTTAGGCTTTCTTTATCGCCGCACACCGTCTTCCCCAGGCCAGGAAGTAGAAATTTCTTACGGCCCGGGGTGACGTAAATACATAATACAGTCTTCCAACCAAGCCTTTCACATAGTTCCACACTGCGCTGTCACCGTTCGTCCTTGTTTGCCATCTACTAGGTGTCATAAGGTGGTAGTAGATGGCGCAACAGGCCTCGGCCTCGGCCGAGATGGCGGAATGATCTAGACGCATTCTCAAAGGAATAGCCTGAGATTACTGAAGATAGAGGGAATTGGAAATCCGAGGAAGCCCTCGTGTCTGCTAAGTAAAGCTACTTAGCAGACACTACATATTTCAGACTAACCACAGAATAAATAATAGTACAAGTACAGGCGTCTCACTTCGAACAAAAACGGCATTTCGTTATAACTAAAATGCGTGATAACTAAAGCAGAGACTGCAGGGCTGAGGTGCGTCGATCTTAGTTTCGCGAAGTTGGCTGCTGGACTAACGTTAGCATAAAACTTTGTGTTGACCATGGATAAACCACCATGGATGTGTTTACAACAACAACAGCAACAAATCGCACCCTTAGTATTAAAGCGACTCAATTCTGAATATGATATTTCCCAAAATTAAACCCTATGTCTTTTAATTATGGTGATATTTTGGGACGTGTATTATTCGGAAATGGGTCACTTTAATTCTAAGCGTGCGAAATATTCTTCATTGATTCACACAAGTAAACAAATATTACACACATACAGGGAAATTTTACATGAGGATTCAACAGGCGGTCTTATCACTAAGCAGCGATCTCGTCCAGGCAATCTTTGGAAAGAGATACGGTGAGAAATAGCCAAAGTACAACGGTGTTCAGTGGAGACTCACCGCCTCGTGTCGCTCTTGGTTGCCAGCAGCAGGTCGAGCCAGGTCCAGGTCACGTTGTGGTACTCCAGGGTGGGCAGCACGAGCGGCAGGTCGCGCACATCCTCGAGGTTCTTCTCCTTGCTGCCCTTGTACGAAACACGCACCGGGACCTCGGGGATCTTTATGTAGATGAACAGTTTGTTTTTCTCTGCGCGCTCCTGCGTTAATAGTTGAGAAGTTTTAACTAAAAATCATCCTATCCTATCCTACTATACTACTCAAAGTAAAGTAGGGCCCACTCGACTTTTCTCAGTAAAACCAAAATATCAAAAAAAAAATATTTTCCAAAACATATCAAGGTTCGTCCGGATAGCTACCATCATCTTGCTTGTTAATTCCGACGTGGAGAGCAAGACAACCGGTGCAATTACTGGCACAAGACGTATTTCATCTTAGCCCTCTAGGTTGTCAACGCATCTGCCATCTCCTTGGAGTTGCGGGTGTCTATAGGCGGTGGTAATCACTTACCATCATGTGACCAACTTGCTTGTTTTATTTCCTATTTTATAAAAAAAAATGTTGTAGGTTTCATTAATTGCTTAGAGATAAAATTAGTAAAATAAAACCCTACTTTCATAACATGTATTTAGTAGAAATTTATATTTATTTTTATGTTTGAATTTTACCGAAAAAAGTCAAAGGATCCTATTTAGCTTTGATAAGTTTATATTCTACAATCCGTTTCCTATTCTTTTATTATATAAATGCGAAAGTTTTTGTGTATGATATTTTATAACCACTCAGCTCCGAAATGAATGAACGGATTTTTATGAAATTTAGTATGAACATTATAGCTTAAGTCATGTCATATAAACAGAGATAGATACTTTTATATCAGGAAAATACACCTGTGTGTCATGAATCATAAATAAAAACATGTTGAAATGCAAATATCCAAACTAAAATATACATACAGAAACGCAGTATTAATATTATCACTTCATCCCCGTTTCCGATTTTATCACTCAAATGTAAATAACTTTTAAACATAACATATTAAACGGCCCCGGAAATTTTATCAAAGCTGTTTACTTAAGCTAATTACGTAACCTTAGCTTATCTAGTTTATTATTTTAAAAGTAAATTCCAAATATTCCAGTGGTCGCACAGATAACACTAAGACGCAAAACCAAAAACTGTTTACGATATCTCACGTCGTCGAGATACAGTAAAATCGGGACCATCATCTTCCAAAACATCCCCTTCTTTCTGGGAGCTTCTTGCAACTTGCTCATTCTAAACCACCATCAAGCATCATCACTTATTTGCTTCAAGTCTTGCAGACCAATTTTGACTCGCTTGGAATGGTTATTGAACTAAATTTCAAATTGGATGTTAGGTTCCGTACCTCAAAAGAAAAAAAAGGAACACTTATGTATAGGATTACTTCGTTATTCGTCTGTCTGTCTTATTGTGTATCTGTCTGTAAACTCGCAAGGTTTTGCAGTTGGTAAACTGATTGCGACCTTTGTCAATGTATGGGGACAACCGCTTTGCAATGGCAAAGCTAAATTTGTCCCTCAATCCAGTTTATCTTTTCGTTACAGCAATGTTCGGTACTAATTATGTTTGTACGGAACCCACGGTGCGCGAGTCAGAATCGCACTTGGCCGGTTTTATAAACTTAGATTCCCTGTCGCCCTCGATTAGATTCGTTTGTATGTAATTGAAAATTACATTAAACTTAGAATGTCAAGACGTAATAAATTCACAATAACGTCTTCAAAAAAGTAAACAAAATAATAAATAAAAATGTCTAAAAAAATGTCAAAATAAAAAATTAAAATATCAATCTACACTAATCCACATCTACGCAAATGTAATAAAGAGGTAAACTTTGTTTGTTTGTATGTAGGGGGTAATCTCTGGAACTACTGAACTGATTCCAAAAATTCTTTCACTAATATAATAGAAAGCTACACTATCCCAGTGGCCCTAACATGGCTGGCCAAGTTTAGTTTATCTCTATCTGCGTCCCCTTCTTATGACACTAGTAAGACAGAGACGCAGGGAGGGGTTAAACTAAACCTGGGTTGTCATGTTAAGGCCGCTGATGGACATAAGCTACTAATTTCAAAATCAGCCAAGAAACCTACCTTCATCTTCTCGACGTCGTCCTTGTCCTTCTTGTCCCGCTTGACGTAGAAATTGGAGTTGGAGTCCTTGCCCTTCTTCTTGGTCTTCTTGGAGCCTGTGGACACCAGGCTGGCGGTGGAGGCGCCGGCGCGCAGCGTACCGTCCTCCTCATCCCCCTCCTCCATGGAGTCGGGGTCGCGCTCGGGGAAGCAGAACTTGAGCATCGTGTTGAAGAACTTCTTCGTCAGCCCTGTGGGGGGAGGGAGCTATTTTAAACTCATTCATTAAGTTTAAAATGCTATATAATGAATGACTACACAAAGAAAAATTTGAATCAGAACATGATGTAGTTGTTAAAGTTGCATTTTGAAAACATGTATGTAGGAGACATAATTCTCTTAGCCTGGTAAAGGGTTAAGCATATTGAACGAAGTTAGTAGTGGAGAAGCATACCTATCCGGAAGGGCACGATGTTGACCTCGAAGTGCTCCTTGACGCTGATGCCGCCGACGGGCGGGCGGTCGCGGCAGAACACGCGCAGCGCCGCGCGCCGGGCCAGCGGCGCGCGCCCCGACGGCGCCTGGGGCACCAACACCTGCCCGGACAAGTCAGTAGGGCTAGGAGCTTTGGTAGCATACCACGGTTCTCAAATCCATGGAGCTGTTATTAAAAATTTTTTTGACAGTCAAAGTGTTTATGACGTTTACGCTAAATTCTTAAAAATTTTCGCGAGTTTCACACCTATTCATAACGTCAAACGGGACTTTAACGCAATGAATGCATTGTTTATTAACCTCGACGGTTCAGCCATGGTGCAACGGCCGTGGTTACGAGTAAATTGAAGTGAAGTGTATTACTGCAGTTTAGCCGCGGCAAGTAGTACGAACTACCCGCACTTGGTCTGGTTTATTTACAACCGGCACATCTCTTAACCGACACACGATGCTCACAATGTCTGACGATTTATCCGAAGATATTTCCCGACGCTTACCCCTGGTAATTACAGGATTCCATGATGAAGAAAATTTGAATCCATCTTCTCGGTTAAAATTTCCGTTATTTTTAATTTCAATCGTTTCACGTACAATTCTAGGCACCACTGCCGTCGTAACACGGAGAAGCCATCGAGGTAAATAAACAATGATTTTACCGCATTACAGTCTCGTTTGACGTGATACATACACTGACTTAGATTTTGAAAAGTATTTTTAGCAAATAGCGACTCCATGGATTCTAAAGCCAAAAATGCTACCAAAAGTCCTAGCTTTAGTCATCAGTATCATTGGCATTGGTATCATTATAGAGAGACGTCGGCATCTCTACCATCGTCGTCGTCTTCGCATTGCAAAAGCAGGAGTAGAGTTGTAGAGCCACGCTTACCTCTGGGAAAGGTTCGTTGGGCAGTAAGTTGGTGACGCGCAAGTAGCCAACCTCTAGCTGATGCTCCACGGAGTCGTCCGAGCGAGATGTCTTCGTGTACCTGATGGAACACAGACGAGTTACAGTTCGAACTCTCTGCAAACGTAAGACTTCTTCAGATGTTGACAATGTTGTCAGGACCGAGTTGAAAGGAGCGTAAGATGACCCCCAGTTAAGTTAAATCAAAGTCAAAAATAGACGATATTACGAAAAAGTCCACAATATTATTTAATTTGAGTAATTAGGTGGGCCCCTAAGTAGTATTAGCCCGGGGCCCCCTAAACTCACGGTCCGGCCCCGTTCAGAGCTCAGCTGTCTGAGCTAAGTCGCTAAGAGTTTTAGACTGGTACTCACAAGAAGTTAGTGAGCAGCAGGTCAGCGATGCCGAGCTGTCCGTCGGCGTCGGTGAGCCGCCAGCGCGCGCACTTGAAGCAGATCTCGTTGTAGCGGTGCGGCGGCGCCGACGGGCTGCGCACGGCCGGCGCCGCGCCGCGCCGCGCCTCGCGCCACGCGCGCACCATCGCGTCCAGCTCCTCGCCGAGGGACCACACGGTCTCTTTGCACTCGTTCACCTGGTGGGATCAGTGTTGCCACTTTAGCCACTTTTTGGCTAAATCTAGTTAAAACCCGTACTTGTTAGCTACAAAAAATATATTCAGTAGCTAAATAGTTTAGCTCCTTTTTCTGGCTGCTTCCTTGTTTATTAATAAATTACTATTAACAATTATAATAAAATATGTCATTAAGATAAAAAATACTTATTATTCACATTTTTCTGAAACAAAACATGTGTCTAATATAACCATACTAACCAAGATAAAATTCTGCATGAAATTGGAAAAACAAAAACAAAAACCTGAAAATCCTGAACCAGAACCATCGACTTCGACATCAACAACATCAGCTGTTATTATAGGTTAAGAATGAGATTTTTTCTTGTTTAGCCAATTTTAGCCACTTTAAGCGAGCATGAAATTTCCCGAATCTGGCCACTTTTTGAGTATGGTGTGATATTTATAACTGTATATTCATGATGCGTCAGGGTCGCGTTACTCTTCCATTGAGACAATTGGCTAAAACGGAAAAGCGTAGTTTGGCAATCTATTACCACTTGGTAAGGAAGTTGTTTAGTGGCCTAGTGGTCTAGACTATTACAGATTATTACATTTGCAACTTTAAAACGTAACTCGTTAATTAACTAGCACAAGAAACATGTGAATAAAGAAATAGAAGAAACCTAACTACCTAATAGAAGAAACGCTTCATTATTACTACGCCATTTTTTATCATGACATCGTGGATGGGGACGGAGCGACACTTCTGTTCAGTTAGTCTTTATTCACATGACTGAGCGTTGAGTGGTAATAAAATACTGTTAGTAAACTTCAGGAAAAACTGGGAAATGTACAAATTAAATTCATTGCATTATACAAGTTTCAAAACACACGGAAGGTCAATTTAAAGCTCTGCAAGCACACAGAACTAGGCGGGCGTACAGCTAGTCAGTCTTCTTTGTATATGACGACTTGAATGGCTAGCATGACACATCGCGACTCATTTTGTCGCTTAGTGCGTGTCTATCTAACTAGTGCAGTAAGAGCGAGGCCCACTGAGCTTTAAGCGAAAAAATTGGCCGCGTGTTAGCGGTTTTGACCTTAGCAGTGACAGCTGAAAGTGCATCCCGTTCTTAGCTCGAGCAAGTGCAAGTATAATGTTCGGGAAGTTCCTTGGTGCTCACCTGGTCGTCCAAGCTCTTGAGCTCGGCGACGGCGGCAGGGTCGTCTCCGGAGATGGAGCGGTTCTTCAGGTAGTAGTCCTTCTCCAGGCGCCGCAGTCGGGCAAGAGACTCGCGGACCTGTGATGTAAGTAACTTACTAGTTTCTATATACAGAATGTAATCGTTACTTGTAGCCAGGCGATTATTCTGTAAATATAACAGATATCAGAAAACTTTAAACTGATATCGAAAGTATGTTACCCAATGAGTAACGAAATAAAACAATGAGTGAAATCATTTAGTATAATATTATTATCCTCTGTGATATTGATAACTTTTTTAAATAAAAGTAGTACTATTAAAAATATTAAGTTTAAACACTCCCATACATTTAGTACGACATTCTTTGAGTTTACAGCCTCAAAGAACGTCGTAAAAGATAAAACTGCTTAAGATTAATTATTTACACGAATAACCTGTAGTAAAAACAATTCATGAATCATTTGACAATGATGAAATGACTATGCCTTATAAACTAGTCTTACAACCAACGGCGTACTAAATGTATGGGAGGGTTTTAAGTTAATATTTTTTTTTGTTTTTTTTTTTAAGTTATTAATAATATCTTGGCTACACTTAACGATTATACCCTGTATGTAGTGATAGAGCCCACTCTACCAGTTACCCAGTGTCATTACAAATGGGTACACACTCTCTCAGTCTCACACTCACAGAATACCAGCATGAAATAGTAATAGCTACTGCATTTTGCATGGTACAATTGAAGACACATATAATTCACCATTAAAGACGGAATTGCGTGAAAGTGTAATTTTTCAAAAGGGAGGCATATAGTATGCACTGTGAAGTTGATATATCTATACCTTTCGAGCATAGACAATTTCTCTCAGTTCCCTTTTTAGTGAGGCTAAGTTTGTTGCTGTTTGAACGTGAGAGATGGGGAGGCACGCTTGCACTCTCTTTTCCATGTGAAAATTAAACTGAAGCGCTATTCATTCATAGTACAAGTGTTAGAATGCTAAGCATAGTTGAGTCGACGCGTATCAGATTTGATCAAATTTGCAAGTTGAAGTTTATTCCATTACCAAAAATATATATTCCGGTAGCATTTTGCATTAGGCGAGTACGATACCCATCGACACAGTTAGAAAGTTGTCATTGTAAACGCTAAAGAGTGAAAACGGCCAATCCGAATGATGTCTTTACTATTTTACTAGTGGTCCGCAAACGCTTAACTTTTTCGTAAGCCTCATAATCGACCCACATTTCTAATTCAATCGCAGCCGCATTACGTTTGAAATCAGAACAAGTATCCCATTCAATTAGGTCAATTCTTATGGAGTCAATAGACATATTCCGTCAGCTTTCGACTCGGACTCAGCAGCACATAGCGCGTTCGTTTATTTTAGCAGCAAACGTCGGCAGAGTGCGGTCACTGGGACAGAAATAACGCGTTGCTAAAGACCGGCCTTCATAGTTACAGTACATTACTACACTGGACTGGTGTATGATAATATGAGTCGAGCTTTTTAGACTAAGAGCTGGGAGCAAAAATTTCATGTCATTTTCTAAAGAATGAAATTACTCTAGTCGTGTTCTGACGTATTTCTGGACTATCATTGTGGCAGCCTGGCTTGCGTTTGGGAAGAGGTGGAGGTTTCAATCTCGTAAAAATTCAACGAAATTACGTCATTTTGTAAAGGTTGACTTTTTTCAATTAATTAGTAACATAAACCCTCACAAATAAGTGTTGCCAGACTATTTACTGCTTGTTAAGTGAGTGCCAGACTGGTTTAAAGTTGCTGAAACCAACATGTAACAAAGATTCGGTGATACGTGCAAATTTACGATACATGTATGATGAGCAATTTAGCTGCAAATGAATTGAGTTACGATGAAAGTTATGTAGAAAATGACGTGAAATCTTTGCTGCCAGCTCTCGCTCTATTTTTTTCTTGTTTTAGAGGCGGACAACTAGCAAGCAAGGGTGCGACTGTTACGTGATCGTGAGTAAATACCGCCTTTGCTGGACACCTGCAGTAGAAAAATATCGCCAGCATTTCCAGACCCTTAGGAAAGGAATAGGCTCATTTTTTGAAGGTCCCTATGCAAATTCAATTCAATCTTTGTATTATAGCGCGATCGTTACTCTTGATGATTCCGCCAATGTTGATTTTGAGGAAGGCAAGATCCCTAAGTCGTAAGTATTTGGAAACAATGACGCTGGAAGTTGATTCAGTGGTGACGTGCGTGGTAAAATGGTTTTTTAAATGCTCAGTAGTGGACCCGTAACTATCGAGATGGTAAGGATGAGACGAAAGCTTTATTAAATGAAATGTGAGGTTCAATACGTCCAAGCTTACAAAAAGTTTTGTTAGGTTATCGCTTCAGTTTGTAAAACCAGGTGAGAGGTGAGGTTTCTTTGTTTTTTTTTGTTTTTTTATGTGGTGTACAATAAAAAACATTTGTTGTTGTTGTTGTGAGACACTAGATTGTATGAACAATGTTTGTTGCATTTCATTTTTTGCTTAGTCTCTTACGGCGCTTTCTTCTCAACAGACGCCATTTTGCGAAGCGCATACAAAGATACTGTATGATCAATTAATTGCAAAAGATTATTTATAAGGAAAATGCATTGAATATCCTTCTTTCTAGTAAACCAAGTTTGTCATTGATTCAACATTAATCCGTACTTACGTAGAAATAAATATCTAGGTATTTCTTATTATTATCGCAGCGAATAAATACATGATATCACCAACAAGCTATGTAAATGATTGATAATGGAAGTGAAACATCTGTTTGGTTGTGTACTCGCCTACTCGGACTAATAATGGGCCAATCTACGTCGACAGCTATTAATAACAGATTTTGCATGCCACGACAAGTCTTCGGTAGTATAGTGGTAAGTATCCCCGCCTGTCACGCGGGAGACCGGGGTTCGATTCCCCGCCGGAGAGTACTTTTTGCATTTTTGAAAGCGAAATTATTAATCGAATTTCAATTAGCCTTTAAACTGCATATCTAAAATAAAACTTCATATGTATTCGCTATTTCGTTCTAATCTATTTTACGCTTTATGAAATTTACTTTTGAAGCTATTTCTATATGTAGTTAAAATTTGTTAATATTTTTCTTAATAAATTCGAACGAATTTATAAGACACCGAAAATGTTTTCTAATACAATTTATTTAAATTCTCGTGACTCCTAAAACTGTAAAAACTTTGCTACGCCTACAATACAAACACAAAAATATTTAAATACTAAAATTAACCACAAACTCCACTTTCATGGGGATCGAACTTATTACCACTGGCTTCATAGCCCGAACAATCAGACGAAATACCGAACAGAAACAATGCAATCAACGCAGTACATTCCTGTTTTACCTGGTTATTTGCTTTTTAATAAAAAAACCTCATACCAACTGAACCCTTATTTTAATTATTTTGTGATTTTGAGACGGTTCTATGGCGGTTTCCACCTAGTTGATAGTGCGGTCAACCTCAGAAACAGCTGAGAATCTTAGTACAGTCAGCTGTAAAAATATATATCCAGCCATAGCGTCAAAATATGTATACATCGACATTATGTTTAGTGCCGTAAAGGTGTATAGATATTTTTACGTCTTGGTAACGTATTTATATTTATGATGCTGACCGTACCTTGTTGCTAATAAAGTGTCAAATTCAAGCAACTCTCATTTCATTCGTTACTACCCCAAGGTTCAAGTGTTAGCTAGTTAGAGGCTGACTGTGTCCAGTATTGGGACCGAGCGCGATGACAGCGCCACGTGACAGGTAGCCATCATGGACAATATTTAACATAAAACTACCGCGAGACTCACGTGAGACAATAAAACGGATCACTCACGTATTTTTACGTCGAGAAATGCCCGACATGTTTCGGACCAGTCCGTGGTCCTTAATCATGAGCCACCGCCACCGCCGCGGGGGCTCACGTATTTTTCAGGCTCATGATTAAGGACCACGGACTGGTCCGAAACATGTCGGGCATTTCTCGACGTAAAAATACGTGAGCGATCCGTTTTATATATTGTCACCGCAAGGCACTGTCAAGCAAGAAGTAAGTAAATATTGGCTGCCAAAGGGATCCATCGTGACTGTAACATAGTAATTCACCGTACATTTTCAATTTAATACTTGTATCAAATGATTACGTACTTTAAGTAAAATTTTTGAGGTTAGGTGACTTACTTTTTTTTCTTACGGCAATTATCCACTTATTTCTTTGGTCCCGTTTCCACCATGGTCTTGGAAATCGGTAAAATTTACAATCGCTAGTCTTCTTCGTGTTATTACAATTCACAATAACACATCTTACTAGGACCATATTAATTTTATATCAAAAACGATTAGAAAATGTTTACTGCAAAATGGGTTTGCGAGCGCTGTGATCGTTTAGGCTACTCCCTCTACCCGATTTGCACCCCCGGAATAGCAAAGCACAATAAGGTACAATAAAACTGTCTGACTGGCTAACTGCGTCCAATGCGGGCTGACCTGCGTCTGCAGCCGGTGTATGAGCTGGCGCGGGTCCTGGTCCTGGTGCAGCTGCAGCTGGAAGCGCATGCGCGCGCGCCGCTCGAGCGTGCGCCGCCGCTCCGGCTCCACGTGCAAAACCACGTTGTTTACCACGTCCAGCAGCATCGCGTACTGAACACACAGAATAGTGTGTAGTGTAGTGTGTAAAGAATATTCGCATTCGCAAAATTTCTGCGAATGTTTCGCGAATGTGAATATCAGAAAAAAAGTTAGAGATAATAGTAGGTTAATAAAATCAAAATCCATTCATTTCTTATGTTTTTAATGCAAGAAAAAGTGACTTAACCTCATAATCACATTATCAGTTTTCACTTAATCATTTGGTTTCATTTATTTATTTACTTTACTTTGGGCAATGGAGCTTAACAATTAACCTGACTGCCACCAAGCCATAGACAATTGGTATCGGCAGCAGGTATTTGCATTCGCATTCGCAACCGCGAATGTTCAAAACATAACATTCGTTACATCACTAATTACGTATGGCAAGTAAAGCCCCTCATTTAGTAGGAACGAGTCTGTTTAGACAAGTTGACGCTCCATATTCAAAAAATTACGTAAGTTTTATATCGGTTTTGTACACTACTACATGCAAAAGGTTTTTCAAATACACATCAATTTCCGTACGAGGGCATAATAGTTATTTGTATTACAAGGGCATTGAAAATGGATTCGATTTGGATTGATTACAGAGCAGAGAAGCATTGAAAGGCCGAGCTGTAGGCGGGGGATTTCATTGCTCGAATATTCTTGTGCCGTCCAAAAGACTTTCTACTCCTCAGAAGTAATTTAAGCGTTTTAAAATTTACGCAGGGGCGTAACTAAGGTGGGGCAGGCAGGGCATGTGCCCTGGGCGCCAAATAAGGGGGGCGCAAAAAACGAAATTTACTACCTATTAAAAAAATACAATCCAAATTCATATACATGGCCAAATAAAAGTTTTTTGAGGATCATTTAATCCTTATTGTAGATACATTTATTCCAGACGGGGACATATTTGTGGCACCTATTTTGTTTGTTTTACATACATTACATTACAAAATTAGTAAAATAATTAAAAAAATGTGTAGGTATCTGTTTCTAAAATAATTTACAAAGGGAAAGGGGCGCAGTTTGGGTGCGAGCCCTGGGCGCCATTTTACGTCGCTACGCCCCTGAATTTACGTATATGTATAATATTAGTAGGATTTCACTTTATTTTATGTACCTACTAAACTCTTGTGAGTTTGAGTGTGATTGTTCACAGTCTATTCCAAGTAGTACTGACGTCACCATGACACATTAGAAAGACAACGTTATTCAATTGTTACATATTTTCGCACCCTGTCGCAAGTCTTCGGTAGTATAGTGGTAAGTATCCCCGCCTGTCACGCGGGAGACCGGGGTTCGATTCCCCGCCGGAGAGTACTTTTTGTATTATGTTAAATATTATGCAGTTGCTTTTGAACATAAAATAGACATCCTTTTTTTGAATGATTAAAGTAGGAGGAAATGTATATAAAAGTTTACTGTGATACATTTTGATGCATTCTAGCTGCTCAATAAATCTAGCAGATCAATTATTTTAAAAAAATGTTGGTCGGTTGATTATTGCGTCACGCTACACAAGGTTTAGGAATTACATTTCGCCTGGTCTGAGCAAACAACTATTAACTGGTACACATTGTGTCAATGAAGTACGAGAAAATAATTTGACCAAGCTCAGGTTTACGAGGTGCAAAGCAATGTGCAAAAGGTTTTTTTTTCAGCTTCTCAACAGAACGCAATTAATTCAATACGAAATGAAGGTAATAGGCTGTGATGTGAAAGACAATTTGATCTCCCACTTTATTACTAAAAAAACCTAAAAGAACTTCATGCCAGCAATCCATTAACTCGATACTGTAAGTACAATATCATCGCTTATTAAATTTACACACTGTATTTTCAGTTAATTTTCAAATTAGTTTAATTTGCCTAAAATAACACTAATTTATCATGTCACGATCATGCTTAGGGATCACTTGTTACTAATCTAATGTGGATTTTAATCTAAAAAAGTACTGAATAAACTGTACTTGTTCTCAATGGTACACACACCCCGGCGTGGAGAACAAGACCACCGGTAAAATTACAGGCATATGAGGTATTCCATCTCAGCCCTCTGGATTGGCAACGCATCTGCAATCTCCATCACTCGCCATCATGTGACCCACTGGCTCGTTTGTCTTCCTAAGTAGTATAAAGAGCCCCACGCACCTGCAGCGAGTTGGTGCACACGTCCAGGTCGTGGTGCATGAGCGTGAACGAGTCGTAAGGCTGCGGCGCGGCCGCCCAGCCGCCCGCGCCGCCGCCGCCCTCGGCCGAGTCGTGCGACACGTAGTAGAATTCGCACGCACAGCGCGACACGATGCGTTGCAGCTGAGGGGCAATCATCATCTCTACGCTTCGACCCGAGCGGGACGACAAAGCGGCAATTACATTAAGTCGATCGCCGCATGCAATATGCCGCAACAGTGCAAAGAACGCGGCAGTCTGACGCATCTGGCGAGCGACAGCTGAAACCGCCTAAAAGCGTCCGATACGTCGCGCGGGTGCACGGAGCGGGCCTATCGAACAAATAGTATGAGCCTGCCAAGTTGCCAGACGCTCACATAGTATTTTTCTATAGGCGTGCACCCGCTCCGTGCGCCCGCGCGACTTAGCGGAGGCCTTAATATTAAAATGCGATATAATGAATGACAACACAAAGAAAAATTAGGGTAATGGCAGAATTCGAACCTGCAACATCAGCATTCCGTGCCTTACGTATTCCAGTTTCCGCCACAGTACCAGATTAGGGTAATGGCAGGCCTTAATATTGCCACCGCATTAGGTCGACAGACTCATGTGAAGACGTTCGTTCGCCGAAGTAGTTTGAGATGAGTTCGGCGACCGCATTAGGTGAACGAGGAATTGCAATTGCCACTTAAGCGCTATATACGCTGTAAAGTAGCTGCATAGAGGTGATCGCCAATATACAACTTTTAATGCGCTTGTGGCGCAGTGTTTAGAAGAGTTCACAGGCCATATATTTTACCTGCAACTTCGTAAGTATGGAATTTTGAAGTAGGTATTTAACTCGACCTCTAGACGGCGTATCAACATAACAATGCACCATATATCAAGTTCCAGCATTGCAAACGCGTGTACAAGATAGGCAACGTTAACCGTGGAACCGGCAAATAAACCGTGACACCATTGCGAACCAAACCGACACAGCTTAGGTCTGCTGAGAGCCGCAATGCCGCGCGTGCAGCACGCGCAGCTCCTCGCGGCACGCACCTGCGCGAGGCCGGCGTGCTCGCTGGGCCCCACGGTGCGGCCGATGACCCCGCCGGCCGAGTGGCCGCTGCCCACCAGCCGCGGCACGTCCGGCAGCTCGCTGATCTCCGCGCCGCCGCAGCGCTCCGATATCTCCTCCACCGACACCCACTGGATATTCTCTGTTGACAGGTTGCTCTTTTAATAAAATAGGAAGGCAAACGAGCAAGTGGGACACCTATTTTTTTTTTATCGGTCTACAAACTGGATATTACAACTTAAACTAACAACACATAATGCTTAAAATTAAAGTGCATCTCGTGTAAATCCTAAAACAGTAGACACGGCATGTTTTTACGATAAACAGCGGATAAAAAAAAAACTATAAACTATTGAAGTATAAGTCCTTAAGTAGCCACTTCAGACGGAATTTAAAATTTTGAGACTCATATGAACAAAAATGCAAGAGGCCCAAAGGCCCAGAATCATTATTACTGACGTATCCTATTTCTAACAGAGGCCACTGAACAGAAATATAAATCAAATTTCGTCTTGACCCCCCTATACGATACGATCATTCGATACAGAGGCGCGTGTCCGCCTATATTCGTTCGACAACAGGGTAGAAAAAAAGGTCTTCTGTTGCACAATCTACTAGCGGCCCGTGGAACAACAACCTATCTGTTGCTGTTGGCTCACCGTCCAGCTGGTCGCGCTCGCCGGCGCTGACCGTGGCGTAGTACTGCATGGCGGACAGCGCGCCCGACCAGGCCGTGGCGGCGGGCGCGCGGCGCACGCGCTGCCGCACCTATCTGTTGCTGTTGGCTCACCGTCCAGCTGGTCGCGCTCGCCGGCGCTGACCGTGGCGTAGTACTGCATGGCGGACAGCGCGCCCGACCAGGCCGTGGCGGCGGGCGCGCGGCGCACGCGCTGCCGCACCTATCTGTTGCTGTTGGCTCACCGTCCAGCTGGTCGCGCTCGCCGGCGCTGACCGTGGCGTAGTACTGCATGGCGGACAGCGCGCCCGACCAGGCCGTGGCGGCGGGCGCGCGGCGCACGCGCTGCCGCACCTATCTGTTGCTGTTGGCTCACCGTCCAGCTGGTCGCGCTCGCCGGCGCTGACCGTGGCGTAGTACTGCATGGCGGACAGCGCGCCCGACCAGGCCGTGGCGGCGGGCGCGCGGCGCACGCGCTGCCGCACCTATCTGTTGCTGTTGGCTCACCGTCCAGCTGGTCGCGCTCGCCGGCGCTGACCGTGGCGTAGTACTGCATGGCGGACAGCGCGCCCGACCAGGCCGTGGCGGCGGGCGCGCGGCGCACGCGCTGCCGCACCTATCTGTTGCTGTTGGCTCACCGTCCAGCTGGTCGCGCTCGCCGGCGCTGACCGTGGCGTAGTACTGCATGGCGGACAGCGCGCCCGACCAGGCCGTGGCGGCGGGCGCGCGGCGCACGCGCTGCCGCACCTATCTGTTGCTGTTGGCTCACCGTCCAGCTGGTCGCGCTCGCCGGCGCTGACCGTGGCGTAGTACTGCATGGCGGACAGCGCGCCCGACCAGGCCGTGGCGGCGGGCGCGCGGCGCACGCGCTGCCGCACCTATCTGTTGCTGTTGGCTCACCGTCCAGCTGGTCGCGCTCGCCGGCGCTGACCGTGGCGTAGTACTGCATGGCGGACAGCGCGCCCGACCAGGCCGTGGCGGCGGGCGCGCGGCGCACGCGCTGCCGCACCTATCTGTTGCTGTTGGCTCACCGTCCAGCTGGTCGCGCTCGCCGGCGCTGACCGTGGCGTAGTACTGCATGGCGGACAGCGCGCCCGACCAGGCCGTGGCGGCGGGCGCGCGGCGCACGCGCTGCCGCACCTATCTGTTGCTGTTGGCTCACCGTCCAGCTGGTCGCGCTCGCCGGCGCTGACCGTGGCGTAGTACTGCATGGCGGACAGCGCGCCCGACCAGGCCGTGGCGGCGGGCGCGCGGCGCACGCGCTGCCGCACCTATCTGTTGCTGTTGGCTCACCGTCCAGCTGGTCGCGCTCGCCGGCGCTGACCGTGGCGTAGTACTGCATGGCGGACAGCGCGCCCGACCAGGCCGTGGCGGCGGGCGCGCGGCGCACGCGCTGCCGCACCTATCTGTTGCTGTTGGCTCACCGTCCAGCTGGTCGCGCTCGCCGGCGCTGACCGTGGCGTAGTACTGCATGGCGGACAGCGCGCCCGACCAGGCCGTGGCGGCGGGCGCGCGGCGCACGCGCTGCCGCACCTATCTGTTGCTGTTGGCTCACCGTCCAGCTGGTCGCGCTCGCCGGCGCTGACCGTGGCGTAGTACTGCATGGCGGACAGCGCGCCCGACCAGGCCGTGGCGGCGGGCGCGCGGCGCACGCGCTGCCGCACCTATCTGTTGCTGTTGGCTCACCGTCCAGCTGGTCGCGCTCGCCGGCGCTGACCGTGGCGTAGTACTGCATGGCGGACAGCGCGCCCGACCAGGCCGTGGCGGCGGGCGCGCGGCGCACGCGCTGCCGCACCTATCTGTTGCTGTTGGCTCACCGTCCAGCTGGTCGCGCTCGCCGGCGCTGACCGTGGCGTAGTACTGCATGGCGGACAGCGCGCCCGACCAGGCCGTGGCGGCGGGCGCGCGGCGCACGCGCTGCCGCACCTATCTGTTGCTGTTGGCTCACCGTCCAGCTGGTCGCGCTCGCCGGCGCTGACCGTGGCGTAGTACTGCATGGCGGACAGCGCGCCCGACCAGGCCGTGGCGGCGGGCGCGCGGCGCACGCGCTGCCGCACCTATCTGTTGCTGTTGGCTCACCGTCCAGCTGGTCGCGCTCGCCGGCGCTGACCGTGGCGTAGTACTGCATGGCGGACAGCGCGCCCGACCAGGCCGTGGCGGCGGGCGCGCGGCGCACGCGCTGCCGCACCTATCTGTTGCTGTTGGCTCACCGTCCAGCTGGTCGCGCTCGCCGGCGCTGACCGTGGCGTAGTACTGCATGGCGGACAGCGCGCCCGACCAGGCCGTGGCGGCGGGCGCGCGGCGCACGCGCTGCCGCACCTATCTGTTGCTGTTGGCTCACCGTCCAGCTGGTCGCGCTCGCCGGCGCTGACCGTGGCGTAGTACTGCATGGCGGACAGCGCGCCCGACCAGGCCGTGGCGGCGGGCGCGCGGCGCACGCGCTGCCGCACCTATCTGTTGCTGTTGGCTCACCGTCCAGCTGGTCGCGCTCGCCGGCGCTGACCGTGGCGTAGTACTGCATGGCGGACAGCGCGCCCGACCAGGCCGTGGCGGCGGGCGCGCGGCGCACGCGCTGCCGCACCTATCTGTTGCTGTTGGCTCACCGTCCAGCTGGTCGCGCTCGCCGGCGCTGACCGTGGCGTAGTACTGCATGGCGGACAGCGCGCCCGACCAGGCCGTGGCGGCGGGCGCGCGGCGCACGCGCTGCCGCACCTATCTGTTGCTGTTGGCTCACCGTCCAGCTGGTCGCGCTCGCCGGCGCTGACCGTGGCGTAGTACTGCATGGCGGACAGCGCGCCCGACCAGGCCGTGGCGGCGGGCGCGCGGCGCACGCGCTGCCGCACCTATCTGTTGCTGTTGGCTCACCGTCCAGCTGGTCGCGCTCGCCGGCGCTGACCGTGGCGTAGTACTGCATGGCGGACAGCGCGCCCGACCAGGCCGTGGCGGCGGGCGCGCGGCGCACGCGCTGCCGCACCTATCTGTTGCTGTTGGCTCACCGTCCAGCTGGTCGCGCTCGCCGGCGCTGACCGTGGCGTAGTACTGCATGGCGGACAGCGCGCCCGACCAGGCCGTGGCGGCGGGCGCGCGGCGCACGCGCTGCCGCACCTATCTGTTGCTGTTGGCTCACCGTCCAGCTGGTCGCGCTCGCCGGCGCTGACCGTGGCGTAGTACTGCATGGCGGACAGCGCGCCCGACCAGGCCGTGGCGGCGGGCGCGCGGCGCACGCGCTGCCGCACCTATCTGTTGCTGTTGGCTCACCGTCCAGCTGGTCGCGCTCGCCGGCGCTGACCGTGGCGTAGTACTGCATGGCGGACAGCGCGCCCGACCAGGCCGTGGCGGCGGGCGCGCGGCGCACGCGCTGCCGCACCTATCTGTTGCTGTTGGCTCACCGTCCAGCTGGTCGCGCTCGCCGGCGCTGACCGTGGCGTAGTACTGCATGGCGGACAGCGCGCCCGACCAGGCCGTGGCGGCGGGCGCGCGGCGCACGCGCTGCCGCACCTATCTGTTGCTGTTGGCTCACCGTCCAGCTGGTCGCGCTCGCCGGCGCTGACCGTGGCGTAGTACTGCATGGCGGACAGCGCGCCCGACCAGGCCGTGGCGGCGGGCGCGCGGCGCACGCGCTGCCGCACCTATCTGTTGCTGTTGGCTCACCGTCCAGCTGGTCGCGCTCGCCGGCGCTGACCGTGGCGTAGTACTGCATGGCGGACAGCGCGCCCGACCAGGCCGTGGCGGCGGGCGCGCGGCGCACGCGCTGCCGCACCTATCTGTTGCTGTTGGCTCACCGTCCAGCTGGTCGCGCTCGCCGGCGCTGACCGTGGCGTAGTACTGCATGGCGGACAGCGCGCCCGACCAGGCCGTGGCGGCGGGCGCGCGGCGCACGCGCTGCCGCACCTATCTGTTGCTGTTGGCTCACCGTCCAGCTGGTCGCGCTCGCCGGCGCTGACCGTGGCGTAGTACTGCATGGCGGACAGCGCGCCCGACCAGGCCGTGGCGGCGGGCGCGCGGCGCACGCGCTGCCGCACCTATCTGTTGCTGTTGGCTCACCGTCCAGCTGGTCGCGCTCGCCGGCGCTGACCGTGGCGTAGTACTGCATGGCGGACAGCGCGCCCGACCAGGCCGTGGCGGCGGGCGCGCGGCGCACGCGCTGCCGCACCTATCTGTTGCTGTTGGCTCACCGTCCAGCTGGTCGCGCTCGCCGGCGCTGACCGTGGCGTAGTACTGCATGGCGGACAGCGCGCCCGACCAGGCCGTGGCGGCGGGCGCGCGGCGCACGCGCTGCCGCACCTATCTGTTGCTGTTGGCTCACCGTCCAGCTGGTCGCGCTCGCCGGCGCTGACCGTGGCGTAGTACTGCATGGCGGACAGCGCGCCCGACCAGGCCGTGGCGGCGGGCGCGCGGCGCACGCGCTGCCGCACCTATCTGTTGCTGTTGGCTCACCGTCCAGCTGGTCGCGCTCGCCGGCGCTGACCGTGGCGTAGTACTGCATGGCGGACAGCGCGCCCGACCAGGCCGTGGCGGCGGGCGCGCGGCGCACGCGCTGCCGCACCTATCTGTTGCTGTTGGCTCACCGTCCAGCTGGTCGCGCTCGCCGGCGCTGACCGTGGCGTAGTACTGCATGGCGGACAGCGCGCCCGACCAGGCCGTGGCGGCGGGCGCGCGGCGCACGCGCTGCCGCACCTATCTGTTGCTGTTGGCTCACCGTCCAGCTGGTCGCGCTCGCCGGCGCTGACCGTGGCGTAGTACTGCATGGCGGACAGCGCGCCCGACCAGGCCGTGGCGGCGGGCGCGCGGCGCACGCGCTGCCGCACCTATCTGTTGCTGTTGGCTCACCGTCCAGCTGGTCGCGCTCGCCGGCGCTGACCGTGGCGTAGTACTGCATGGCGGACAGCGCGCCCGACCAGGCCGTGGCGGCGGGCGCGCGGCGCACGCGCTGCCGCACCTATCTGTTGCTGTTGGCTCACCGTCCAGCTGGTCGCGCTCGCCGGCGCTGACCGTGGCGTAGTACTGCATGGCGGACAGCGCGCCCGACCAGGCCGTGGCGGCGGGCGCGCGGCGCACGCGCTGCCGCACCTATCTGTTGCTGTTGGCTCACCGTCCAGCTGGTCGCGCTCGCCGGCGCTGACCGTGGCGTAGTACTGCATGGCGGACAGCGCGCCCGACCAGGCCGTGGCGGCGGGCGCGCGGCGCACGCGCTGCCGCACCTATCTGTTGCTGTTGGCTCACCGTCCAGCTGGTCGCGCTCGCCGGCGCTGACCGTGGCGTAGTACTGCATGGCGGACAGCGCGCCCGACCAGGCCGTGGCGGCGGGCGCGCGGCGCACGCGCTGCCGCACCTATCTGTTGCTGTTGGCTCACCGTCCAGCTGGTCGCGCTCGCCGGCGCTGACCGTGGCGTAGTACTGCATGGCGGACAGCGCGCCCGACCAGGCCGTGGCGGCGGGCGCGCGGCGCACGCGCTGCCGCACCTATCTGTTGCTGTTGGCTCACCGTCCAGCTGGTCGCGCTCGCCGGCGCTGACCGTGGCGTAGTACTGCATGGCGGACAGCGCGCCCGACCAGGCCGTGGCGGCGGGCGCGCGGCGCACGCGCTGCCGCACCTATCTGTTGCTGTTGGCTCACCGTCCAGCTGGTCGCGCTCGCCGGCGCTGACCGTGGCGTAGTACTGCATGGCGGACAGCGCGCCCGACCAGGCCGTGGCGGCGGGCGCGCGGCGCACGCGCTGCCGCACCTATCTGTTGCTGTTGGCTCACCGTCCAGCTGGTCGCGCTCGCCGGCGCTGACCGTGGCGTAGTACTGCATGGCGGACAGCGCGCCCGACCAGGCCGTGGCGGCGGGCGCGCGGCGCACGCGCTGCCGCACCTATCTGTTGCTGTTGGCTCACCGTCCAGCTGGTCGCGCTCGCCGGCGCTGACCGTGGCGTAGTACTGCATGGCGGACAGCGCGCCCGACCAGGCCGTGGCGGCGGGCGCGCGGCGCACGCGCTGCCGCACCTATCTGTTGCTGTTGGCTCACCGTCCAGCTGGTCGCGCTCGCCGGCGCTGACCGTGGCGTAGTACTGCATGGCGGACAGCGCGCCCGACCAGGCCGTGGCGGCGGGCGCGCGGCGCACGCGCTGCCGCACCTATCTGTTGCTGTTGGCTCACCGTCCAGCTGGTCGCGCTCGCCGGCGCTGACCGTGGCGTAGTACTGCATGGCGGACAGCGCGCCCGACCAGGCCGTGGCGGCGGGCGCGCGGCGCACGCGCTGCCGCACCTATCTGTTGCTGTTGGCTCACCGTCCAGCTGGTCGCGCTCGCCGGCGCTGACCGTGGCGTAGTACTGCATGGCGGACAGCGCGCCCGACCAGGCCGTGGCGGCGGGCGCGCGGCGCACGCGCTGCCGCACCTATCTGTTGCTGTTGGCTCACCGTCCAGCTGGTCGCGCTCGCCGGCGCTGACCGTGGCGTAGTACTGCATGGCGGACAGCGCGCCCGACCAGGCCGTGGCGGCGGGCGCGCGGCGCACGCGCTGCCGCACCTATCTGTTGCTGTTGGCTCACCGTCCAGCTGGTCGCGCTCGCCGGCGCTGACCGTGGCGTAGTACTGCATGGCGGACAGCGCGCCCGACCAGGCCGTGGCGGCGGGCGCGCGGCGCACGCGCTGCCGCACCTATCTGTTGCTGTTGGCTCACCGTCCAGCTGGTCGCGCTCGCCGGCGCTGACCGTGGCGTAGTACTGCATGGCGGACAGCGCGCCCGACCAGGCCGTGGCGGCGGGCGCGCGGCGCACGCGCTGCCGCACCTATCTGTTGCTGTTGGCTCACCGTCCAGCTGGTCGCGCTCGCCGGCGCTGACCGTGGCGTAGTACTGCATGGCGGACAGCGCGCCCGACCAGGCCGTGGCGGCGGGCGCGCGGCGCACGCGCTGCCGCACCTATCTGTTGCTGTTGGCTCACCGTCCAGCTGGTCGCGCTCGCCGGCGCTGACCGTGGCGTAGTACTGCATGGCGGACAGCGCGCCCGACCAGGCCGTGGCGGCGGGCGCGCGGCGCACGCGCTGCCGCACCTATCTGTTGCTGTTGGCTCACCGTCCAGCTGGTCGCGCTCGCCGGCGCTGACCGTGGCGTAGTACTGCATGGCGGACAGCGCGCCCGACCAGGCCGTGGCGGCGGGCGCGCGGCGCACGCGCTGCCGCACCTATCTGTTGCTGTTGGCTCACCGTCCAGCTGGTCGCGCTCGCCGGCGCTGACCGTGGCGTAGTACTGCATGGCGGACAGCGCGCCCGACCAGGCCGTGGCGGCGGGCGCGCGGCGCACGCGCTGCCGCACCTATCTGTTGCTGTTGGCTCACCGTCCAGCTGGTCGCGCTCGCCGGCGCTGACCGTGGCGTAGTACTGCATGGCGGACAGCGCGCCCGACCAGGCCGTGGCGGCGGGCGCGCGGCGCACGCGCTGCCGCACCTATCTGTTGCTGTTGGCTCACCGTCCAGCTGGTCGCGCTCGCCGGCGCTGACCGTGGCGTAGTACTGCATGGCGGACAGCGCGCCCGACCAGGCCGTGGCGGCGGGCGCGCGGCGCACGCGCTGCCGCACCTATCTGTTGCTGTTGGCTCACCGTCCAGCTGGTCGCGCTCGCCGGCGCTGACCGTGGCGTAGTACTGCATGGCGGACAGCGCGCCCGACCAGGCCGTGGCGGCGGGCGCGCGGCGCACGCGCTGCCGCACCTATCTGTTGCTGTTGGCTCACCGTCCAGCTGGTCGCGCTCGCCGGCGCTGACCGTGGCGTAGTACTGCATGGCGGACAGCGCGCCCGACCAGGCCGTGGCGGCGGGCGCGCGGCGCACGCGCTGCCGCACCTATCTGTTGCTGTTGGCTCACCGTCCAGCTGGTCGCGCTCGCCGGCGCTGACCGTGGCGTAGTACTGCATGGCGGACAGCGCGCCCGACCAGGCCGTGGCGGCGGGCGCGCGGCGCACGCGCTGCCGCACCTCGGCGCGCGCCGCGCACAGAATCACGTAGCCGCCCGACTCGCAGCCCTTCAGCACCACTTGCGAGTTCACCAACTCGACTGCAACACGACGGCGGGTTTGCGGGTGGTAGGACCTTGGATCGCTACCACCATCTTGCTCGCTAAACAGCGGTGCTTGCACTGTAGTGTTCCGGCGTGGAGAGCAAGACAGCCGCTGCAATTACTGATACAAGAGGTATTCCATCTTAGCCTTCTGGGTTGGTAACGCATCTGCACTCTCTTTGTTGTTGCGGGTGTCTATAGGCAGTGGTGATCACTTCCCATCAGGTGACCCGCTTGCTTGTTTGCCTTCCTACTTCATTAAAAAAAAAAACGACAACTGGGATTACTTTATTTTTGTATGTCAAGTCGACAGTAATATCGATATGAGTTACGCTTTTGAGCTTCTTAAACATGCAAAAAACATATATCGTATGTTTACAGTAACCAAATGACATACATTTAATTATAAGACTTTTTCCGACTTTTTTTTATGAAATAGGAAAGCAAACAAGCACACCTGATGGTAAGTGATCACCGCCGCCTATAAACACCCGCAACACCAAAGAGATTGCAGATGCGTTGCCAACCCAGAAGGCTAAGATGGGATACCTCTTGTACCAGTAATTGCACCGGCTGTCTTGCTCTCTACGCCGGAACTTAGCTTAGCTGCTTAGCGGCAGGATTAGCGAGCAAGATGGTGATAGCAATCCGGACGAACCTTGCACAAGGTCCTACCACCCGCAAAACTTCACTTTCAATAAATGTTATGCAAAAATTGCATATATCGTAGCGACATCTAGCGATTATTATCTGTACCACTACTTCCAACAACAAGCGTCAACGTTTAAACGCCATCTATCGCACTACTTATCAAACTTTACAGCGCCATCTATGATCAGTAACGCAAACTTCAACTCACTAAGGAAAGCAGTATGAGCGTTTTCATCATCCAGAACGTGTCTCGGGTGTGGTTGTTGAGACGGAGGCGCGTCTCCTTCGGCGCCGCTTAACTCGTCGCTGAACACAACCGGAGCTTCACTTCCAGCTTCGGCCACTAAAGCAGCTAACATGCCCTCGGCATTTGAACCGGGAGCACTGTTTGACTGAAATAAAAATATTTTTTTTGTTTTTAAATTGAATTAAATAGTAGCTGTCAAAATCAGGTGTTTATAATGACGAAGTAGAAAAATAAAAAATACAAAAAGTACTCTCCGGCGGGGAATCGAACCCCGGTCTCCCGCGTGACAGGCGGGGATACTTACCACTATACTACCGAAGACTTGTAAACACTGTTGAAATTATCGAACTGTTTCTTCCGTGACATAAGGAAAACAAAATGGCATCCACGATGAGATTTATCGACAAAATTGATTTAATGATAAATCTCATTCAAGACTGTATAAACAGATACATATACTACGAATTTATGATGAAATTAATGACTAGTTGGACGTATAAAAGACTGGATGCTCATATAATTAAATGATTATGTATCTCAGGATAATTTATACCAAATAACCTAGCCCTAAACTATGCAAAGCTAGTTCTATTTGTATAGTCGACCAAGTAATTGCTTGACCACTTTTGAACCTTATCCCTTTGTAATACGGTCGAAAAGTGGTCAAGCAATTTCTTGGTCGACTATACTAGCCAACGGATATGGACACTTTCATAAATAAATAACATCCACAGCTCTGGTACAACTTTCATATTCATCATACAAAGATATGCTCCTTGTAGAAACCGAACTCGCAATCTCCAGCTTCGTAGTCAGGGACACTAACCCATTGGGCCGTGACTTGACTATGCCGTACGACTATAAGAGCCTATAACATTTAGCATTGGGTGGCACACCGCGCTAAAAAAAAGGTAAGTCTTTTTTTCTGTTTGGCTCACATACCATATGACTGGCAACCCACAAACACGTAAGAGGACAGTTACTGGCTGGTTAACATTTAGTATTGGGTGGCATATCGGGCTAAAAACAAACAATAAAGTAGTTTTTTCTTTTGTTTTTTTTTTTGCTCACGCGCCATATTTTATTTTTATTTTTTTATTTTTATTGATAAAAACGTTTACATGACATTACAGTAAAACCAATGCGTCACGAAACTTACACTAACAATTAAAGATTACATAATAATAAAAACAAATTATGTTGGAACAGTTGTGTACCTATCATCCATCGCCTCACAAAAACTCAAGCATTCACTACTCACTGCCGCCCATCGCCACGCAAACAAGTCGCACTCAGGTGTAGATGCCAGGAGCGCATTTAGCTGTGAAAGGGCGCGAGGCAGCGGCGAGTTCCTACACGACACGGTGCGCGCCGGCGGCACGGCTAACAGGGGGCGTTGGCGTGGTCTGAGAGCCATCCTCGGTACATCCGGGACATACAGTCGCACAAGACGCTCCACAAGTTCGGGACAGTCCGACTCACCACGAAAGGCTCGACATGCCATGATCATAAGCTGGTAATTCCGTCTAACCTCTAGGGAGTTGTAGCCAAGGGAGCCCAGAAGGTACTTTGTTGGGTACAAATACGGGTAGTATCCAAATACCTTTTTGTAAAGGTACCTTAAAAACGCTTTCTGAACCTTCTCAAGAAGCAAGGCATAAGTCGATTCGTAGGGGTTCCATACAATTGACGAAGTCTCCAGCTTGCTCCTAACTAAGGCGTTGTAAACCATTTTTATGGCCACCGGATCATGAAAAGGGCGGAGGTTTCGGATTACGAAACCTAGTCTTCGAAAACAGCTCGAGGCAAGAGCCGAAACATGCTCGCGAAAAGTGAGCCGCGCATCGAACACTACGCCCAGATCTTTGACGGAGAACACACGATTTATCGGCTCTGTCCCTAACATATATTGAGCATGCAAAGCGTTAGAAGAGCGGCCGAATGTACACACACAACACTTGGCTGGGTTAAAAAGAAGTTTGTTCTCAATACTCCACCGAAACACTGAGTCGATGTCCCTTTGCAACGTCTCGCAATCCGCTCCTTGCTCTACCCCGTATACCAACTTCAGATCATCAGCATACAAGAGACACTGAGCTGCCCGAAGAACCGATTTGAGATCATTGATCATGATGCCGAAAAACAGGGGCCCCAAGATGGAACCTTGACTGACACCAGACCGGGTATGGTAGGGAGTCGAGACAAATATGACTCTGGCAACTCACAAATACGTAAGAGACAGTTACTGGCTGGTTTTTTTAAAGCATTCTACTCACTTGCGTGGAAGAGGCGGGCGGGGGCGACACGACATCGAGTTCTCTCTGGTGCTTCGGTGACGTCGCCTCCTTTTCGTCCTCTTTCAACGCTTTCGTTGACAGATTCTTCTTCAGTTGCTGTAATAGCAAGCTCATGAATATACGGTGGACAGAACAGAATGTTGTAAACTTGTAAAGTATATTCATCCATATTTATCATGTTTCTTAAATTGTGAGCTAAAATTTGACATTTTGTCACTTAAACATCGTTTGTGACCTAAATAAATAGGATTGCATGTTTTGATTTTTTTATAATGTTTTTAGATTTGACAATATCTGCATTTTAGGAGTTTCATAAGAAACAGTAAAGCGTGAATATATTTGAAACTATAAAGAATATTGAAAATAAAAACGTATTAACCTAGTTCTAGGGCATAATGACAACATTAAAAAAAATGTGGTAGAGAGGGTGGAAAACGCTATCGCCATGTGTACGGGGAGCGTTTTTTTTGGACTAGATTCACACTCCTCCCAAGTATTTCGTTTCACTCCCTCTCTTGTGTCGTTTCGAACGTGTAAATAACGCGTTTCTCGCCCCCTACCTGGCTCTTGATGTAGGTGTCGATGAGCGCGAAGGCCAGGTCCCGGTTGAGCTTGGTCCAGGCGCCGCGCAGGTCGTGCACGGCCAGCCGGTGCGTCGGCGCCGCGTCGCCGCACTCGCGCCCGTACGACACGCGCCGCACCGACAGGCAGTAGCACTTCTCCATCGGCGGCGGCGCCAGCACCGAACACTTCTGGGGTCAGAGGTAACATTAATATTACCCTTTCTTTCAAATACACTAAAAAAATACTTTGAAAATTTTGTAATACTTACTGCAAAAATGGTGAAAAAAAGTTGTTTTGGTTTTAAATAACGTTCTTTATAATCCAAACAGAAAATGCCGCAAGTTTCATTAAGAGAGTCGTTACATTTTTTAAAAGCTGAGCACTGACCTATAAGTAATGAACTTCTAGTCCACTGTCACAACTACACTGTGGCGCACGGGCTGCCGCCATCTTGCTGCGAAATCGATAGACCAATAAAACCGCAAGAGTTTAGCGCGCGTAAAATTCTACTTTATCATTGGTAGATCGAAATTTCTCGCGCTACTAAAATTGGTCTACTGCGCAGGTACATCGTGGCACAATATATTTTTGGTAATAGTAGTAAGTTTCCCTAAAACTTCCAACACCCAATCCAGCCAAGAAAGCATCGGCGTCTATTGGCAATACAGCCAACATTAACAGTGTAATAAGCACTTTAATATCTGTGACATTTTTTACTCTGTGCCTTTTCTCTATATCTGTGAAACTTCTAACTCTGTATGGTACTGTGGTTGTGTGCTTTAATAAAACTCGAAGATAATGAAGAACTGGCTTATCAATTACAACACAGTCCACTAATTTAGAATACAAATAAAAAACCCAAGGGACACGACTCCTACAGCGTCCCTGTGGAGCTAACCGACCTCGTCGCCGTCCCGGTCGGCAAGCTGCGCGGCGGGCGTCTTGAGCCAGATCTCGGCGTCGCTCAGGTCGCAGTTGGTGTAGCCGGTGCTCCAGGAGGCGCGCGGCCGCCGCAGCAGCCGGTCGTGCGCCGGCACCAGCGACAGCCGATGCTTGGAGCCGCACGTCACGCGCACGCCGAGCATCTCGATGCCGCGCTGCATCGACGACGACGACCAGTAGAACACCTGCCAATTTATTGATCGGTGGGTTAATGTGGAGGCCGGATGGCTGGTTTTACTGGGTCGTTTAAGTAACATGTTTATGTAGCGTGCGCTCAGCTCGACATTGGATCGCTCGCTGAAGATAGTTGCGCCGACCGCTCAGCGACGCTGTCGCGCCACGCGTCAGTCAGTCAGGTCAGTACTGACGCTCGTCAGTGCGCAGCCGTCGGAGTTATTCTAAAACGCTTTCATAGCATTGGTTTGTTAACGGTGATGATCAGCGTGACACTGTAACCAGCCTAAAGGGTGAATCTGAGGACCGGATAGGCTAGTGGGTAATCACCCCAACTAGTGGATCTATCTACTAATGATTCTCATATTTGTATGATGAATATGAAAATGTCTGCCCGATTTATATCTATGCATACCAAAAGGTACGTAACTATATGTAGTTCCGTCATAGATAGATTCCGATTGTAGATACGTCACTGGGATAAGCGAGCCGAGCATAAATACATTATGATGTATTTATGCTCGGCTCGCTTATCCCAGTGACGTAATCCGCATGGATCTCAACTTCGATCCCTCTGGTTAACAGTTTCTGCCTTTAATGGTGCAATTTCCAAAAATCCTTCATCTTTCCGCACCCTAAGGAACAGATGTTCCAAATTTAAAGTGTAGATACAGGGGTTTGGTCTGTACGATCAGTTAGTCACGGATCTTTTATTTAGTATAAAAGATATGCCCGACAGCACCAGCTTCACGTTACCTGCAGGTTGTGCAGCGTGACGGCAGCGCTGACCTCCCTGTAGTGGCGCGACAGCTGCAGCTTGCGCGGGCGCACGTTGCGAAACACGCGCCCGCGCCGCGTCGGCCGCGTCACGCCCGACAGGATGAGCTTCAGGCTCTCGAACCATCTGGCAGGACCATTGCAATGTTAAGGGATCTTTTCTAAGAAGTACAAAATTTTATTTTCTCAAACGCTTTAATATCCAAACGTAGCTCGAGGCATCACTGAACAATGAAATCATTTCTGCCTTTGGAGAGTGACATACTATCCCATTCTCTACGTACGCTGTGTCTTGTGAAAATTTAAAGAGGTATACCTGAGGGTGCTTCCATACAGTAACAGAACGGGTCCGTCCTTTTCGATCGGTTTCGTCTCCATGCTTATGTGCAAATCCAGGTTCTGCGAGCGAAAGGCACGGTACGAATCGTGTTCCTGTAAGATACCATAATACAAACATTATAGAAGAGAAAGAAAGAAAGCGATCGGTAGGACCTTGTGCAAAATCCACGCTACCACCATTTTGCTCGTTAATCTAGCTGCTAAGCAGTTGTTCTTGTACTGTTTGTGTTCCGGCGTGGAGAGCAAGGCAGCCGGTGACATTACTGGCACAAGAGGTCATCTTAGCCTTTCTACAAACCTGGTTGCTGGAGTACTCCGGCAGGCGGGTGGGCGCGCACGGCGCGACGGCGTGGTGGTCGCGCGGGTCGCCGACGCACAGCCAGCCCAGCTTGATGGCCAGCTTGAGCGCCGGCACACGCAGCACGCGGCAGTCGTCGTACTTGCTCGCCGTACGGACAAACACGTTCAGCTCGCCGAGGAAGCCGAGCTTGCCTGGTATCAATAAAAATTTAAATGTATCATGACACATATACATGTATAGCGGAGTCTTGGGTTAGCGCCTGGGTAGGCGTTAATCCACTACATATGAGAACGTTACTCACTTCAATTACTATAGTATCAGCTTATGTTTTACTACATCATTACCCGTAACTGGTGAAATCTATCTGCTTGGCATCAGTAACTATATAATCTACAACGAAGACGTTACCAGGCAATCATACGGATTCTCCTTAGCTATATGGTAATTACAGAGTTGTTAAAGTATCGCGAGATAGACTGGACTTCAAAGGACCCCGGGAGGTCACGCCGTCCACCCCTCTGACCCCGGCCTTACGCCTCTTCTAGCCAATACGGATCTTCATAAAGTGTGTTGCTATGATATTAACATAAGCGCTAACTACGGCGCGTTACAAACATATTACAACAGACATTGTTACAAGTCGTTATAGTGACAGGTTATAACTTGGTATAAGATAGAATAGGATCGAACTCACAGCTGTCTTGTAATGTATATAAGCCTCGGTCCATGTCCGCAGACTCCGTGTCAGGTATCACATCTTCACTTGGTAATACAGAACTCCCAAAGGTAAGTCCATTGTAACACTCACTGACCGCTCCTACCTGTCCGTTGCCTCTCCGCTCTTTACAGTTTGCTTGCGCTTTATATAACCTACAAGGGCTCGAAACGTCGGGGATTACATTCGTTCAAATACTCACAATATAAACCACTTGAATTGTCTTATTTTCATATGAAATAGTATAAACAAGTGCACAAGTCCCCCGGCTTACCGTTAGTCCAGTCCAGCACTAGGTCCGTCCAGGTGAGCTCCATCTCCTCGGTGGTGTTGTAGGGGTCAAGCGACACGTGTAGGAGGCAGGTGAACTTGCCGCAGCTGGCGGTCAGCCGGCCGTGCAGCAGCAGTCGCACTTTGTCCCACCAGGACAGCGGCGCCGACGGGTCCAGCGACGGACGGGACACCTGGTCGAAAGCTTGGGGAAACCAACAAAAATTTTGGAGCTACTAGCTGTGCCCGCGACTTCGTCCGCGTGGAATAGTGTCCTACTAGACCTTACATATTTCCATACAAACTTTCATCTCCTATTCCCTATTATTATTTACACCCTTGAGGGTAAAACTTTTACAAACTTTGAATGCTTTATTTATTTATACCGAATCAAACGCCCAAAAAGTAAGTTTCAAGCTTCTAGCTCTAAAAATGACGATACTTTCATACAAATTTTCATCCCCCCCCTTTCAACCCCTTACAACCCATATTTCGCATTAAAAAGTAGCCTATGTCCTTTCTCAGGCTCTAGACTATCTGTGTACCAAATTTCATTTAAATCGATTCAGTAGTTTTAGCGTGAAAGCGCGACAGACAGACAGAGTTACTTTCGCATTTATAATATTAGTAAGGATAGTAAGGATTGTGTCGAAGTTCATTTATTCTAACATTGTGAACGTAAAGTAGAATTTAAGTACTCGATCATCCCGCAGTACCGCTCGAGCTACTCACACAGGTTGCAGTGCGCGATGACGGGCTCCCAGCAGGGGCCGAACGCGTAGCTGTACTCGGCCATCTCGCAGCACAGGTCGTAGTACCACTTGAGCGGCATCATGCTGCGCTCCAGCTGCGTCGGGCCCCACGGCGCGCCCTGCTCCACCGTCACTGTGCGCACGGCTGCGACAGGAACGGTCATGTTGAGAGACAAGCATGTATGTAGGGTCAGGGGGGTTCAACACCGCACTGTAGGTGCGCTCGCCGCACCACCCATGGCATAGGTTAATCGCAGTAGGTTGCCGGCTTGCCGCGCGCGCGCCCGCTCACTCTGTGTCGCGCGTTGTGATAGTATTACAGTAAGCAGCCCAACCCTAGCGGTGCGCCAGGCCATTGCGGGTGGAAGGCGGGCGCGGGCGGCACCTTCCCTTTGACGCATGCCGCCTAGCGTGTTTGTGAAGTAATACGAACTTTTTGTGCCTGATCATAAAGTTGGAATTCGTTTAATGGTGGTCGAAAAAGAGAAGTTTCTGCTTCTATTATTTATTCTGTAGTAGGGTATAGAGTCAAGAGTATTTCGATTGATACCGCTACCCCGCTACCATAGTGCAATAAAACCTAATAGTCTTACGTACTGTCTATTTTGTACTGGCGTAAACTGCCAAACAACTAACTGGCAGCAAAAAAAAATTGTCACAAAATTAGAAACATACCATGAGTCCTCTGTCACATAAGTAACCTGAATGTCGAATAGGCCAAAATATTATATTACGATGACTAGCTTTTGCCCGCGGCTTCGCCCGCGTGGCCTATAAGAATCCAATGACACATTTTTCTTTACAAACAAATATTATAAGCAATTTCACCCTCTCTCAAATTTTCACCCCCCGTTTTGCCCACTTCAAATTTGAAAATTCAAAAGCTTGAGATACGTCTTTATTTATTTATAATGAGAGCAGCTACAATTCCAATTTTCAAAAAATTATACACCTATGTACACATACTTTCAACGCCATGCCGACCCCCCCGCGCCTGCCCGTTTCCCTCCTCCTTAAAATCTAAAGATCCAAAAACGCTGAAAAAAACAATTCCAATTTCCAAATTCTCATCATTAAAAAAACCGCCACCCATATAAACTTTCTTCCCCGGTTTTCCCTCTTGAATCTAAAAGCCTTGAAACACATTATTATTTATTTGTGCTCTGTAGCTCTAATTAAAACTTTAAAGTTCCTCCTCTTCCCCCCTATTTCCCCACCTGAAATGAAATGTGAAATCTAAAGACTCTCAAACACCTCATTATTTCTTTCTCATGATGAGAGGCAAGAATTCTAATATTTATGTTTATATCTTTAAATAACCGATGCATCCATAAAAACTTTCGCTCCTCGTTTCACTACCTTTAAAAAACCGTTGCCCAGAAAGTAATTATCACTCTCCGTTTCTCCCCCTATGTGAAAAGCTAAAACCCCAGTAACACGTAACTATTAATTTATGATGAATGAAATTAAAAAATCAAGTTCCTATTAAAAAAAAAATACCACCAAATAAACTTTTACCTCATGTTTCTCCCCCTTAACATGCAGAAATCCAAAAACACTTTATTATTTATTAATGATAGCTTATGCCCGCGGCTTCGCTCGCGTAGCCAACAGGAATCAAATGACACATTTTTCTTTACAAACAGACATAATAAACGCTTTCACCCTGTCTCAAATTTTCACCCTCCGCTTTATCCTCTTCAAATGTGAAAATCCAAAAATCCTGAAATACGTCATTATTTATTTATGATAAGTAGCTGTAATTCAATTGTTGAAGTTCCTATTTTAAAAAAACGATACCTGCATTCAAACTTTTACCCCCCGTTCCACCCCTTTCAAATTTCAACTGAGGCAGCCAAGGCATTAAGAGATGATTTGGAGTGTTAGAGCCACACTGCAGCCAGTTACGGTTGTAGTAGGAGTGTGCTGGTCCGACCGGGGTAGTATCTCACTCTCACAGAATGCCGACGTGAAGTAATTGCTTCTCTTGCACTCACTGTCCAATACCCATATCGGACAGTGAGTGAAAGATCCAGGAGGCCCACAGGGAGGGGGGGGGACCTAAAGGTGGACAACGGATCGGCGATTCTTTTGAAAACGTTAGTTTCCGAGGGCGGCCTGCCTATCTGGTACTCACATGCTCGTTTTTCTACCTATTCCATAAAAAAGATCAGAACTGTATATGTACAGCTTAATATGTAGGAATTTTTCTTATTTTTTTGCAACAGTACTACATGCACCAAATTTTAGAGCACATAATCGTGTAGTGTAGGTTATCTAAATCTACATATAGGCATCCAAAAGAATCGAAGTACGTACCTATTAATATTGATATCAAAAGTTGGTGAAACGCGTCATTATTTATTTATTATGAATACAATTCCAATTTTCAAGTTCTCATCATTAAAAAACCACCAAACTTTCTTCCCCGTTTTCCCCCTTTTTTCACCCCCCGTTTCTCCCCCTATGGGAAGATCCAAAACCCCAGTAGCACGTCACTATTTATTTATGATGAGTATAATTAAAACTTTCAAGTTATAAAAAAAAAGATACCTCCAAATAAACTTTTACCTTTTGTTTCACCCCCTTAAAATGCAAAAATCCAAAACATTTCATTATTTATTTACGAAAGTAGTAAACTTTAAAATTTTAAGTTCTTATCTTTAAAATAAGCTGCCCCCATACAAACTTTCATCCTCCCGCTACATCCCCCCCCCCTTAAAAATCCAAAAACCATGCAGCACAATTTAATTTATGTATGGTCAGTAGCTCTAATTCAAATTTAATTATTATGTTTCTAACTTCGAAGAACAAAGATTTCATACAAAGTTCGATCCCCACCTAGTTCCCCCCTTTAGAATCAAAATTTCTAAAAGTCCTTTCTTATCGGATGCCTACGTTATAAAACAAAACTATATTCGAAATTTCAGTTTTCTAGCTTTAGTAGTTGCGACGGGGCGATGATCGCCAATCTGTCAGGACATGTTTGGGCATGGCAGACAGATAGACAGACGCACAGACGGGCGGCAGTAGAGGCATAGTAAATAACACGATACTCGTGTACATTATTTTTACTTTGAAAACGAAAGGTGAATGGGCATTTTTGTATGGGCGCTGTCCCAACCCTTGTATACAATAGTGAGTAGTATGGACGTGTAGTACTCGGTGTAAGGATCATCATAGGCTATGTTTCGAAGACCAGGTGTCTGCAGCATTAATCATTGTTTTGTATGAAAAAAAAACAAAAAAACACCAAATTAGACCTTTGCTCACATTACGTTTTTTACTTCTAGTGGCCTCAGTAATGCGTGGTTAAAATCTTTCGGCTATATCTCGAAAATGATTTTACAGATACTTTTCATACAACTGCTAGTACAAAGTGAGGTATAAAATGGGCTGTAGCTTTTTCCCTGCAAACATCTCGGTTTTGCTGTCATATAAAAAAATTAAGCTCTTATTGAGAGCTTTCTAATAAGATATAGCACAACTGTATACAGCACTTGGGACAATTTGCCCATTCTCCTTTAGTGAATTGTCAATTTAAATACAAAATTTCATCCCCCTTTTTACCCCCATAAGAGTTGAAATTCCAACAAACCTGATTTCCGTTGCGTTACTTTCCAACCATAAGCCTAAGTAATAAATTAAGTGATTTTTACTTAGGGAATGAAGGACTTTCCATACACAATTTCATCCCCCTTTTCATCCCTTTAGGGTTGGAATTATCAAAAATCCTGAAACAGGTATAAACTTATTTTCAATCATCAGCCTACATACAAAATTTGATAATCGTAACTTCAAAACTGACGGACTTTCATACAAACTTTCATCCCCTCTTTTACCCCCTTAGGGGAGGAATTTCCAAAAATCCTTCCTTAGTGGATGCTTACACCGTATAAGGTATCTATGTTGAAAATTTCAAGTCTTTAGGTCCAGCGGTTTAGGCTGTGCGTTGATATATCACCCAGTCAGTCAGTCAGTCAGTCAGTCAGTTTATCATTTTATATATATAGATTGGTCGCAGCCAATAGTAAATAATGGGAAGGACTAACCCTGCTACTTCATACCACCCTCATAGTAGCTCTGTCGAATGGCAGTCTGCATACTTTATGTATTTGTAGTTCGCCAGTATCCGACTGGCGAACTCTTCAGTCTACTCGTGACCACGACCGTTGGAACATGGCCGAAACGTCGAGGTAAATTAACAATCGCTATCCCGTGAGAACTATGCATTTTTGCAAATATCATATGTGTTAATCCAGGTTATAAACTATATGTGTGCCAAATTTCATCCAAATCCATTCAGTTGTTTTCGCGTGATTCAGTAACAAACATCCAAACATACAAACTTTCACATTTATAATATAGTAGGATTGAGTTTACCTCTCGGCGGAGGCAGCTCCTCGGCGGCGCACAGCGCGCCCCACAGCCGCAGCGCACTCATGCGCAGCAGCGGCTGCGGGAAGTCGCGCAGCAGGAGCTGCCACTGCGCGCAGCTCAGGCTGATGCTGCGGCACCACAGCGTCGTGAACTCCACGTCCTCGGCCCACGGGCTGCGACGGACAGACGAACAACGTTCAAGGACACTCGGTGAGGATTAAGTACCTCTGATCTGACAAACCAATTAGGCGTCACCTAATAAACAGCACGTAACGAACATAAAAAAGTAATTGTCAAAGAGAAATATTTATAACGATATTGTGGGTGGTACAATGGTTCTACAATGAAAATCCATATCTTGAGTAGATTCCAAATAGCACTTAGAATGTTAGAAAATTTACCACCGGATCGAGATAAGATTTGATAAGCAGGTAGGGGAGCGTTCAAGAATTACAACGCAATTTTTGAAGATTTTTGAACCCCCCTCCCCCCGTTGTAACGCACCGTAACGTTTTTCTGTACCCCCCCCCCCCCGTCCCTCTCTAAACGTTACGTAACAATAAATGACAAAAAAATATTAATGACAAAAACAACATTAAATGTCGTACAATGCAATCTAGGGATTCCCCGTGAAACATAAACGAAAAGGTTTGCCAAGTTGCGAGAGCAAATTTAAAAAAATGACGACCAGACTAATACAATCGAGGGATTCCCCGTAACGTTAGTAAAAAGGGTTGCCAGTTTGGGAGTTTTAATTCCCTAATTTTTTAGAAACAATGTAACGTAACGTGTTGTAAGAAAGATCCCCTCCCGCCCCTGTAACGCATCGTAACGTTTTAGGAGACCCCCTCCCCCCCCCCCCCGAATTGCGTTACGTAATACTTGAACGCTCCCTAGGTAGTGGTGAGAAACAAACGAGGTAGCATGTTAAAAAAGTTATATTCTCTTTCATCTTATTATCTTAAGTACTTGGAGCCAGGTAACACCAGTGTGAGTCAGAATTATTTCCAAATATCGCTGTCCAAAATTTTATAATTTGGTATATACCCTCGAGTAATGTTCTCCTTGACAATAGTTTGAACATTTTAAGGCCTAAACATAGAACAACAGTCAAAAGTGATTTTGAACTCTCCCAAGAGGTATAGCAATTCGTACCTCAAACTTTGACGATCTCATTCTTTGTATTTAACACTATTTGACACTATCGTATACCTCAATACCGATGCTAAGAAATAATCTTATATTATCTTTGTTTTATCAAGCGACGTCACAGTTTGCAAAACGAAAACCCGCCACGCATCTCTCGAGGGCAAGGCACCTGTCAAAGTCGATGTCCTTGAGCCGCGCCTGCGCGTTGGCGGCGCCGTGCACGGCCGGGTCGGCCAGCGCCAGCAGCGCCAGCCGCGTCACGCAGCACGCCACCAGCCGCGTGCGCGGCGGCGGCGCGGCGCGGCACCGCTGCACGTAGATCTGCGCGTCCTTCTGCCGCAGCGCCGAGTACAGCTCCTCCACTTTGCCGGCCGGCAGGAACAGGTGCGGCTTGCACAGCTCCTGGACCTGCGGTCGGTTAGACTTAATCCGATGAGTGCGCTGCCAGCACTGTATTCCGACCTTGCTAAGGCGAGACTGCAAAATAGTGGGTGAGAATACCAAAAAACGCTTGTGTAGCCGGCAGTGTCTTTTTGCTATTTTAACGCATTTTAGAGATCAATAAGTCAGTTGTATCGACCAGATTTTCAGTCTTAATGGTAACTGTTGTGCGATTGGCGCAATATTAAATTAATTTTTTTTTGGAGTAACTGGTAAGACTGATCTACATCTACACAACTATATAAAGAGGTAAACTTTGTTTCCTTCCTTCCCCCCCAAGTCCCGGCGACACGTCAGGGTTGCGCTGTGAGGGCGTACGGGCGGGCGCGCTGCGAGCCGACAACCTAGTGCAATTTGCCTACTCTGTAGGCAAAGCGGCCGAACGTACCTACAGTGCGGAGTGGAACTCCCTGCTCCTGTCAATTAAACGGCTCTTGAAGTTGTAAACTATAAATTACCTTAGCGTCCAGCATGGTCCGTCGCTTCTGACTCTCCTTATACTCATCTTCTAGAAGCTCATAGTTATCTCGCAGTTTCACTTCAAACGGATCATCGCTCATTTCAATCAAAAGCTCCTCGATCTAAAACAAAATTCGAAAACTATAGCAAAACACATAAAAATCTATCAAAAAAAATTATTGTCCCTTGGTAATGTAGTTAGTAATGTGTAGGAGAGAGATAGACTTGAAACCGAGAGGAAAATCAAGCTTTTTTCTTTTTTTTTTGTATACAATTATAGGAGCCCTAGCGGATCGGGGTAGGTGGTATAAAGTATATGAAAACGCCCGAAAGTATTTGACAATAAGGCCGGCTGTGCTGTCCCCCAAGGACCGACGATGGGAAATTACCTGTTTCTTTTGCTCGTCAACGATATCACTACAGCCTGTTTAGACCCACTTTACTCGCATCGATGCATATTTGACGCAAACTATACAATATAACTGCATTATGTCACTCGACGGCTTTCCGGCAACAGCAATTCTATCTCAAAATTTCACTTTAAACTAAAGCAGTAACATCTAATTCACCTTAATATGCAAGTCGCTCGGCAGCGGGCGCTCGCCTACCGCTCGGCCCACGCCGTGAATCCGCTTGATCCATTTGAAAAGCGAAACGAAATCGCCCTGCACCGCCTCCGCGAAGCGATGCTTGTACGGGAATATCACGCGAACCGAATCCACAGTTACCGCCCTTGAAAAAAAAAGAATAAATTAAATCAAATCAAAAAACTATATTTTTGCTAAAACTATAGGTAGTTAGCTATAGCCTATAATATATAGTCAATGATATTATACTACATGGATGTACAGTGTCATACTAAATGACAGCAGAAAAGCGGATCGACATAAGAATACAGCTTGACGTCAATGTTACAAATACAAATTATTAGTTTACCGTTTATAGTCATTGGATTTACAACTTTACATCTAACTGAATAAAATAATAATTTGCAAATAGGTTTTTTTACAAAATAATAGTATTGACAGCAGCGCCGTCGGTCCGACAGATTGACAGCGCGAGCGATTGTCGATTTAGTATACTTTTTACCCTACTTAGATAGGCCATTTTCTAAACACTGACTAGAACTCCATTACTTATAGGTCAGTGCTCAGCTTTTAAAAAATGTAACCACTCTCTTAATGAAAGTTGCGGCATTTTTTATTTGGATTATAATGAACGTAATTTAACACCAAAACAACTTTTTTTTTTCATCGTTTTTGCAGTAAATTTTCAAAGTATATTTTTTAGTGCAAAGTAGCGTATTTGAAAGAAAAGGTAATATTAATGTTACCTCTGACCCCAGAAGTGTTCGGTGCTGGCACCGCCGCCGATGGAGAAGTGCTACTGCGCTTTTTTGTACTTTTATTCGACTTTTGATGCGGCCATGTTTTAAACGCTGACTAGAAGTCCATCACTTATAGGTCAGTGTATATAGTCGACCAATAAGTTAACCACTTTCCTAGTAGCTAAAATATTTCATAAATTCTGGCGTTACTTTGCGGAGGTCTATATCAACTAGAAAATACCTCGGTAGTGACGCCTTTTGATTCCAGTTTGGGCTAAAAATCAATTTTCACTCAGGCACTATAGAAAATCATCCACGTAACTCAACTTACCAAACCTTGTTCCACGGCAGCACGAACCCCTCGGCCGCGCTGCGCTCGACGCGCACCTCGTGGTCATCCTGAGGCCTCTCCATGGAGAAGCCTTCCACGGTTATCACCTCGTCCCCGTTGAGGACCATCTTCAGCTGGCTCCAGATAATGGACAAGCCTAGCTCGTGGTCATAAGCGACTGTCATGTCATCTGAGGATAATGGATTGTAAAGAGGTATAGTTTGATATGCGGGTGGTAGGATCTTGTGCAAGGTCCGTCCGGATCGCGACCATCATCTTGCTTGCTAATCCTGCCCCTAAGCAGCAGTGCTTGCACTGTTGTGTTCCGGCGTGGAGAGCAAGACAGCCGGTGCAATTACTGGCACAAGAGGTATTTCATCCTAGCCCTCTAGATTGGCAACACATCTGCAATATCTTTGGTGTTGCGGGTGTCTATAGGCGGTGGTGATCACTTATCATCAGGTGACCCACTTGATTGTTTGCCATCCTACTTCATAAAAAGAATGTATTCGTGTTAGTTTTATGACATTACGGACTAAAAGCATAAAGGGCCATTTACCCGGAGACAGTTCTCGTATGCCAGTTGCATTATACTGCAGGGTTTGGTCAACTCAGCAACCACATCATACCTGGGTCGCCCTCGTGAGGTACTTAATGCAACTTGCTCCGTCTAGATGGCCCTTTACTGTTATAGGTGTTTTGTACTTTCGTTAAAATCATTTTCGTTTAACACCAGTTCACAACCTTGTAAAAATCCGCGGAAACTGTATCTTTGCGGCATAAAAAGTGTATCCTATGTTTTAGTCCAATATGTGGTGTGCTCTGACTGCCAAATTTCATCCAAATCCCTCAAGCCGTTTACCGGTAATTACCTAACAAAGATCCACAAAACTTCCACATTCGTATTTTTAGATAGTAGAATCGAGTCTACCTACAAATATTACCCCTACACCCAGTGGCGTGGCATAGGTCACTAGCACCTGGTGCGGATCCCAAATTTGCCGCCCTCTTATTTTTGTAATCCATTATAAAAAATTTGGGCATGGTTACCATGCCCAAATGTTACCAAATACCTGAGTATTTGGTAACATAAAAAAAAAATGACGAAAAAAACACTGAAAGAAATTAACTTTTTTTTTTTTTTTTTTTGGATCCCAAATTTGCCGCCCTCTTATTTTTGTAATCCATTATAAAAAATTTGGGCATGGTTACCATGCCCAAATGTTACCAAATACCTGAGTATTTGGTAACATAAAAAAAAAATGACGAAAAAAACACTGAAAGAAATTAACTTTTTTTTTTTTTTTTTTTTGGATCCCAAATTTGCCGCCCTCTTATTTTTGTAATCCATTATAAAAAATTTGGGCATGGTTACCATGCCCAAATGTTACCAAATACCTGAGTATTTGGTAACATAAAAAAAATGACGAAAAAAACACTGAAAGAAATTAACTTTTTTTTTATATATTTTTTTTCTAACTGCCACCTCCGCAGCGCCGCCCCCGGCAAAGTGCCGCCCGGTGCGGACCGCACCCTCCCCCCCCCCCCATGCTACGCCACTGCCTACACCAATATTAATTAACTCGACAATTGTCAATATATAGCAAAAGTTTCTATTATAAGACAAAGTCGCATTAAAATCACATTAAAAATCCGGTAAACATTTCACACACTTTTTCTACTCACCCGTAGCAAACATCATGTGATTCTCTTTGGACAGCACCAGCCCGAGATTCGTGTCCCCCTTGAACGCGACCCTCCAGTCCAGCTCGCTCCCCCTCCCCCCGCCTCCGCCGCCCCTCTTCCTCATTTCCCCCCGGAACCCCTGGAGCGCCCGAACAAACGTCAGTATCTTCAGGTGCAAGTTGGCGCTCCATTCGCAGTCCACCGTTTCTAGGAACTGGAAGTCTAAGAGAGCCGAGTTCTTGGCTACGTTCGGGGTGTGCTCGATCCTTGCTAAGCGTACGTGGAGAAATGACTCCGGGATATCTTCCGAGCGTTGGCATTGGACGTTACCTGTGAATAGGTGTTTTAATTTAAAATGGGTGTTGTCGTCGATGACGGCTAGCAGACGGTTTGAAATACTACAACTTCTTTCTTCTTCTTCTTCTTCTTCTTGCTAATACTACAACTGTGTAGGTACTTGAAGCTTAGAAAAAAAGGTAACAGAGGAAAATAAAACACAGTGCCCCTAATAAATCTCGAACGACTTGTAATAAGCAGATCTTAAACCCACTCAGCAAGCTTCTTTGATTTTTTTATAATATTTTAATGTACAAAGTACATGTACAACGTACAAAGAAAACAAATTTAAATCTCACCCTTGTAAGGCACCATGTCCACCATTTTGAGCCCCGACACCACCGCCGCGCCCTTGGCCGCGCCGTGCTCTAGCGTCACGGCATCTACCCGCGCCATGAGGCACATGTCCTCGCCCACCATCAGGAACACGTTGATGTGCGACAGCGCCGCGTGCAGCGCCACGCGGCACGGCGCGGCCGAGGGGGGGGAGGCCGGCGCCGGCTGCGGCCGCTGGTATGCGCGCGCGCAGTCCACCAGGCTGATGATGGTCTCCGCGACCGCCGCCGACCACTCGAAGCGGAGGCAGTCCATCATCGCTTCCACCTGGGAAGTGGTTGTGAAAAAATATATAGTATCTCTACTAGGAGTTCACTAGCTCGTTTACACTCTCGCACGCGGCACGACAGAAGCGTACCATTAACCATTCGCTTAAGGTTCACCCTATTTTACGTGACATACCCGGGAGAGAGGAACGCGCGTGGAGGAAGCGAGGGAAGGATGCCGGGTCCGGGGCGAATGGCGTTCCGTGGTGTCCTACCCCAAAGGGAGACAGGCGTGAGCTTATAATAATATAATACCCGGGAGTCCCGGGGCCCGTGGCTGCCCCACTTGACGAGCGCGACGGCGACGAGCGCGGCGCCCCAGTCGTGCAGCTTGCGCGGCGGCGGCCCGGCCCGCGCGCGCGCCGCCCAGCCCGCGTCCACCAGCAGCTCGGCGCTCCAGTGCCGCGAGCCCAGCAGCGCGCGCGCCAGCCCCGACGCGTACGGCTCCTCTGCGCACGCGCACAAATTTTATTGACACAGCTGATTAACAATTACGAGAGACGCGGAGCGGGTCCACTCGTCTCGATTCGGCACCCGCGACTGACAGCACCGCGAGAACCCCTCAGTCGTGTTGAGCATGCGTGTGTGAGTGCCCCGGTTTCGAGCGTTCGTACGTAGATTATTTACTGCTTTTTTTTGGAAGGACATGCGCTGGTAGACTCCGACGGCTTTGTCAGCTCACCGGAAAGGGCGAGCAACCGGAAGGGCGCTCAGCAGGGGGAATATTACTTAACACGCCAAAGGGTGCTCCTATTGAGCCGACCTCGGACTTTGGACGCTAAGGGAGAATTTCTAGCAAATTATTTTTTATGCTACGGTCGGTCGGGAAAGACGTTAAGACTGACTGAGAAGAACCACCATGAAACTCAGTCAGTTTGTTGACGAATAGGAGAGAACCTACCCGGTACACGCCTAGCTAGCTAAAGCGTATAGATGAAGAAGAGTAGTAACAGCAGCCAGCGTCAGCCCTCACCTCGCGTGTCGACGAGCTGATCCAGCTTGACCTTGAGCCCCTGGCAGCCGGCGGTGAGCGGCTGGCCGTCGGGCAGGCGCACGCGAACGCTGCCGTGCCGCAGCTCCGCGCAGCCCTGCACCACGCACGCGCTCAGGATGCTGTTCAGCAGCCCTGGCGATTGCGCTGAAATATAACAGTTCCTGCTTAATGCCATCACCAGCGGTTTAATAAAAATAGCAACACGGTCAAATAATTGCCTCGACTCTTTTAGCAGCATACAAAATTGCAGAACTTAAGAGTTAACTTTATCTAAATTACTTTGCATTACGTATTCCAACGTTCAAAAATCCCTCTCAAAATAATTATAACGCCGCCACGCCGGCCAATGTTTAACTAACCTACAAGTTGAGCTTAATAGTACATTATTAGGATACAAGTGTGATACATTATGTTGCTCATCATACTGGAGGCGGTATTATTCGCGCGAACGTTACGCGAGCGCGATAAGAGAGCCGAGCGTGTAATGATCAGTGCACACGCGTTTTATCCGACTTTTTTCAATATACTTGCGAGAAAAAAACAGACTTGTATTGTTATCAACTTCTTCATTGGTATTTTACAAAAACCTCTCCCCGGCAAGCTGTCAAAGCCATCTTAGAAATATGACACTAGCACAAGTCCATTCGACAAATTAAAAAAAAACTGTATAACCCGGTTAAATTAAAAAAGATTCGTCGGCATTTTTTTATGAAATAGGAAGGCAATTAAGCAATGGGTCACCTGATGGTAAGTGATCACCACGGCCTATAGACACCCGCAACACCAAAAAGATTACAGATGCGTTGCCAACCCAGAGGGCTAAGGCGGAATACCTCTTGTGCCAGTGATGACACCGGCTGTCGGCATAAACATATAATTTGCAGGTAAAAACTTAACACTAGAGGCAGTAATGTAAAGTAAAAAAACACGCGCGTTTAAAATCTTGGATTACAAGCCTAAAAGTGCATTACAAGTGCATCGAGCAGTGAGCAGCGTGCAGACCTATCCTAGCCTTAAGAGACGGTTGGCTCACACGTGCGGACGGTCTGTACGCGCATGCGCTCGGCGCGGGCGAGCCGTTCGGCAACGGACGCGTGCCAGCGGAACACGTCACCGTGGTCGTACAGCGCGCTCAGCGAGCTCAGGATCAGGTACAAGTTCAGCACGCCTTTCTCCAGCTGCAACCATCCAATTAAAAATGTAAAGGAATGTGTTGGACGACCGGATAGCCTAGTGGTTAGTGACCCTGACTATGAAGCTAGAGGTTCCGGGTTCGATTCCCGGGAAGGGCAAATGTTTGTATGATGAATATGAATATTTGTTCCCGAGTCTTGGATGTTATATGTATTTAAGTATGTATCTATCTATTTATGTATGTATATCCGTTGTCTAGTATCCAATACACAAGGTTTACTTAGCCTGGGACTAGGTCAATTGGTGTGAATTGTCCTGAGATATTTATATTTATTTATTTATGTAATGATGTAGGAAACTAATCGCATGTTAATATTAGGACTATGTACTATCTACTGTGTATCTTCTACTTTACAATGCCCGCCCGTGGTACTACATTGTTGTTTACGGTGTGGAAATACATCAAATGTTTTTTTTTTATCTTTATTTAGAAAGGGGCGGTCAAACATAGGCTCACAGAGCAACGAAGTTAACCCATTAAAGAGGGAACGGAGGGAAATTGTCTATGCTCGAAAGAATTAAAAGTAATATATAAAACAATACAGCAGTTTCATTATTTGGCCACGGAACTATACAATTCCATTTTAGGTTCGTTTAGTTTTAAGAATCTCAAGGGTCCTACTGAAAATTAGCGTTTCGGTTTTACCGAGGCAGTATGCTGAGTGGGGCCCTTTTTGATTCTATTCAACACAAACTTCGTTATAATTGTACTTTGTGTGATGTGTGTATTTGCGTGTTTTATGTTGATTAGTCTCATGGGCGTACCCAGCTTCTGGCCTAGGGAGGGGCAAGTCAAATGCTAGATTCGGTAATCTTCGTCCGCCATCGTCGCGCGCGTTTTTTTGGCAATTGCTCTGTGCATGTGTTTGGCATTTTGCCAGTGTCTACTGCGTGGTTTATTTAAAAGTTAGAGCATAAGACCCCGTTTACACTTTGATTAGTAATTAGGCGAGTTCATACATGTTCTGCGAGATTTCCAGGAGGGGGCAGCTGCCCCTCCCTGCCTCCCCCTGAGTACGCCCATGAATAGTCTTAAATAAATGTTTTTCTTTCTTTCTTTCGTCTAATAATGAAGTAACTTAATCCTACCTTGGCGTCCAACTTAAGTTTGTCCAAGTAGAGCAGCCGCTCGGGCTCGCGGCGGCGGCCGTCGGCCGTCAGCTCCAGCTGTTCGAGCTGCAGCGCCACGTACAGCTGCGCGCGCGCCGCCGCACCGCTCTCCGAGTGCGACGATGCCGCGCTGAACCGAGAGTTTATCTACAAAATCAATAGTAGTTTATGCAACTGCTATATCATGGGAGCTGCTATATAATGACACTCGTGTGTTCCAAATTTAAACTCATAACGTTACAGAAATCCGTACTGTAATGACCATTAAAGTACAGATTTACCCACTACCACAGACAAGAAAATTCTCATAATAAAATTGGTTGTAACAATGCTGATCATTTCCTACGGTTTCTGAACGCATTACGAGTACGCGTTCTTTTGCGGGTGGTAGGACCTTGTGCAAGGTCCGTCCGGATCGCTACCACCATCTTGCTCGCTAATCCTGCCGCTAAGCAGCGGTGCTTGCACTGTTGTGTTCCGGCGTGGAGAGCAAGACAGTCGGTGTAATTACTGGCACAAGAGGTATTCCATCTTAGCCCTCTGGGTTGGCAACGCATCTGCACTCTCTTTGTTGTTGCAGGTGTCTATAGGCAGTGGTGATCACTTACCATCAGGTGACCCACTTGCTTGTTTGCCTTCCTATGTTGTATAAAAAAAAAAGCATTATAACAACCAATATTATTATGAGAATTTTTCTAATAGGTACCTAGCACTAGTAGCTAGTAGCGATGCAGGTCATTGCCCTATGGCTTTTGAACCCATCATAGAGTACTTATGATATGTGTGTAGATAAAGTACCTAACGTATGCAACTGTACATAATTAGGTCTTAAAACACTCGTGTGATCGTATTATTAAACTCGCTGACGCTCGTTTCATAAAACCACACTCGTGTTTTAAGACCCCTCATTATGCAACAGTTGCATAAAATACTATTATTTGGCAGAATACAGTGAGTTATAAGGTCTTATCTTATACAGTGAATGCAGTGAATAAACACTAGTAAAGGTAACGCAACAAGAGATGAGATCAACGACTACACAATGATACAAAACGAAACAAAAATTTTAAAATTCGAACGAAACTCCGGTACATACATCACATGCAGCGGTGTGCGTGAACTCAATTCTCGTTGCGTTACCAATAAGGGGTTCCATAAATGACGTCACACGATTTTTATTTTCAAGACCCTCCCCCCTTTGTCACGCTGTTTCCTATCTCTCTAACACGGGCTGTCACGCTCGATCCCCCCACCCCCCTCCATAAGCGTGACGTAATTTATGGATGACCCCCAACCATTTCATTTTTTTTTATACAACAGGAAGGCAAACAAGCAAGTGGGTCACCTGATGGTAAGTGATCACCACCGCCTATAGACACTTGCAACAACAAAGAGAGTGCAGATGCGTTGCCAACCCAGAGGGCTAAGATGGAATACCTCTTGTGCCAGTAATTAGACCGGCTGTCTTGCTCTCCACGCCGGAACACAACAGTGCAAGCACTGCTGCTTAGCGGCAGGATTAGCGAGCAAGATGGTGGTAGCGATCCGGGCGGGCCTTGCACAAGGCCTTACCACCCGCGTTTCATGCTAGTTGACGACGAAATAGTTTATTAGCTAGTGACTTCGCAGCTAGAGGTTGCAGTTTCAATTCCCGAAAGGGACAGAATATTTGTACAAACAAAACAAATGTTTGTACAAGCCTTGGATGTTATTTTTTTATTATTATTGGGTGAGAATTGGAACATACTGAAGTATTTGTTCACTCACCTGGAGACTGCTAAGCGTCGCCTTAAAATCGGTGTTCGTCACGTTGTCTATACAGGTCACATTCGTCGTGTCTATCTTTAAACTAAATATCTAAAAGAGAACAAAATAGTAAGTATTATTAAGAGTAAATTAATTCACAACAGTTCTAAACCTCCCCCCCCCCCCCACACCGTCGGCCAACCAGCACACTGTGTCAGGGAGTGGCGAGTATGTACTTCTTGGCATAGTCGACCAAGTAATTACTTGACCACTTTTAAACCTTATCTATTTGTAATACGGTCGAAAAGTGGTCAAGCAATTTCTTGGTAGACTATACAACTGATAATACAGTCTAAATCTTACTAATATTATAAATGCGAAAGTAATGATACTAATGATGTTTGGATATTTAGATGTGTGAATGTTTGTTCCCCAATCACACATTGACGGCTGGACGGATTAAAATGAAATATAGCAGACAGATAGACCATGTCCTCGATTAAAACATAGGGTACTTTTTTTCTTGTAAAAATCCCGCAAAAACCGTAAAATGATATTAATAAAACCGGGGAGACAAAACCGCGGGTAAACACTGGTCACAGAAGGCCTGCTCGACTGCCCAATTGAGCTTAAATTTAAATTTCCAATGCGCTTTTAGCAGCAATTCTTGGCAATTATTTTAGTCTTCAAGTACTGAAGCCCCCCACCTTTGGTATGACAGGCGAGAGCCGCGGCAGCGCGGGCGCCGCGGCCGCGCCCTCGGCCGCGTACTGCCTCACTTGCGGTCGCTTGTACCGCCGGTGCTTCTGCACCGTTTCGTACAGCTCGTCTTGGAACGATACGCGCGTGTTGCTCACGGCGCAGTGGATTTTCTATAGATTAGAATAGAAAATATTTAATTTCAGGCTGCATAGGCCTTAAACATTAACGTCAATCTTTATTATTCTTCATTATTAACTTAATTGCTAGCACGTGAAGTCCGTAACGTGAGCACTTTCGCGGTGTCAGTTAACCGGCCACGAAACCGCCGGAATTCGACACCTTTCGGCCGAAATTCTTCTTTTGTGAAGGTCAGTCGGAACTCTTACCACAAATGAATTAAAATTCACGTCATGGCGGGACTCCAACCGGTCGATCCTCAGAGTGAGCTTGTTTGAATTGTATTAATATTTGATTTTTGAGGGATTGACATAAGGTTGGTTTCAGAGTGACAGATCAGCAACATTAGAAGGGCTTTCTGATACCAGGCTATACAAATTTGTCTATCTATTCACCTATACCTCGTTTTTTTTAAAGATGACAAATTTTGTAAACAATCTTCCCAAGTCGTTTTTAGCAAAAGTGCAAAATTTTCTAATAGCATTTTTCAAACAGATTATTTTAAAATAGCACGATTTATTCATAATATCTTTGTTAGCAGCTCTTATTTATAAAACTTAATACATGCCGATTTTATAACTGTGCCAAGTACCTACTGGTGACGTAACGCAGCAGTACACCGCGTGCCTTCGCACTCAATCAGGAATGTAATGATAAATGATTTGCCCTCAAACCCAGTTTCATTGCATTGGTAATTAACGAGGAAGAGCCGCGATTATGGTTAAAGGCCGGGCCCCACCGGTTGCGTACACGTTGCGCATGCGACGACGGCTCCAGCTAACTTTGTAGTGCTGCGTTACACATGTGATACGTTTATTAAGTAAGATTGATTCATATGACGCGGAAATCTAGATTTTTTTTATTTTTGGTGACTTTTATCGATTGAAGTAGTTCCGGTAATAAAACACTAAATTACCCTTTCTTAAATTGAATAAGAGCGAAAGGGTTACCACTTACCAAAATCAAAAACTAGGCTTTATCTTTGGTTTCCTCTTTCGTGCGGAATAGTCACAAGAATGGGTATCATTTGGAATGGGTAAACCAATTCAATGACGGTAAAATCTCTGACATTCATAAGTGTTTCCTGTAAGCCTAATCTGAATAAAGATATTTTGACTTTGACTTTTTTTACCCTCATAATGGGTAATTAGACTGGTTCACTTTTCTCAAAAGTGGCCATTTTTTCACTTCTAGCGGCATTTTGGGAAACATTTGGCCAATTGTGTTTTTTTTACTAATTCGGACCTGCTGAACACGAATATCGAGGTTGGCATTCCTGAATTTTGACCGGAAGCTCAGAATTCAAGATGGCGGCCAAGATGGCGGACGCTTTCTTACTAGTACGATTTTTTCGTGTAAATGCCGTTTTCGGGGTTATTTTTATCATAGAATGCGAAAACAATTGTTTTAGAATGTTCAACCAATTATTTAGCCCTGGCAGAAGCTCAGAATTCAAGATGGCGTCCATGATAGTGAACGTTTTCTCAATTTTTCGATTCCGGACCGACCTTTCGTTTTAGGACTGTTAATCGGGTTATATTTGTCGAATAATACGATTATGATAGTTACACAGTGTTTAAGCAACTACTTAAAAGTTAGAGAATAAAAAACTACCCCCAAAACATGAAATTATTTTTAGTGGAATGCCCTTACATTTGACAAAGTTCATGTTTTGATATGATGTTGCATGGATAATCTTTGTCTTTTCATTGTATATATTTGCCGATATTTCTGGTTTGGCCCTTAATTTGACGTTTGATGAGTGAAACTAGGTTGTTGAAGCTATTTACTACTTTTAGGTAAATGCAATAATATACAATATATGCCGCGAGAACAGGTAAACTACGCTGCCCGAAGGTAATGACGAATGAAATATCTATTATAGTACTAGACTATTCAAAAATTATATTAATCATTTAATCATCATCATCTTTTCATGAATTTGTACAAAGTCCGGAACAGAAACACGTTGACGTACACATTAACATAGCCTTTCGGCATTTGCAAAACTTTGTTGAAAAATGTTCTTTGCAACAGGAAAGAACAATATTGGTAGCAGTCTTTGAAATGGGTTCCAGTGTGGTGAAAATGGGGATGTAGCCGTCTATTTCTTTCTTATATCGCAGTCTGTAATTGGTGACAGAAAGGAGCCTGGCAGGTGAGCGTTCTCCCTTTAGGAAGTTTGGTAGTAATTTCATTTAATATGTTCTATGATCAGCGAAACAGACTCTGGGTTTTTTACTTGACCAAATAAGCGCAACGTTAGTTGAAACTATTGAGTCAGCTACCTAAAGAAGATAGAAACCAAATTAAATTGTACGAGCCAAGTCGACGTCGGTAACAATAACAAAGTAATTTGAACTTACAAGTAATACAAACCTTGCACAATATTGTCGTATAAGATATAATCGCACCGTGCTTCTCAGATTGAAAAGCACGGTGCCAAGCGAGGACCATAGAGAATTGCTTTTGGAACACTTGAAAAGCTGTTGTCTTGTAATAGAAACTATGTAAACATGATGTGACATCACTCCCGGTGATCGCTTGAAAGGCCGGTAAACTCTTCACTGGTAAGTCAACTGGTAAGAAACTCTCCATTGGCTATGTATGTCATGAACAGGTACAAAAACTCTCTTTCTTGCATTTCCACTCATTAACCATACTTCATTTGCATTTATTTTATCCAACTGATAATGGAGCAATAGAAAGACATTGTGTATAGCAGACACAACAGTTTGCTTTGCAGTACTTGCCACTGCGTTCAGAACAATTCATGTGTCTCCTTTATCGTGAAAACTTTCGAGGGAGGAAATCAGTGTTGTTTGCCGTCTTTAAGGACAAATGGAAGAAAGAAATAGACGGCTACATCCCCATTTTCATCACGCTGGAACCCATTCTAAAGGCTGCTACCAATAAATATTGTTCTTTACGGTTGCAAAAAAGATTTTTCAACAAAGTTTTGCAAATTCTGAAAGGCTATGTTAAGTGTACCTCAATGTGTTTCTGTTCCGGACTTTGTGCAAATTCGTGAAAAGATGATGATGATGAGGATGATGAGGATGATGATTAATATAAATTATAAAAGTCTGGTAATATAATAGATATTTCATTCGTCATTACCTTCGGGCAGCGTAGTTTACCTGTTCTCGCGGCACATATTGTATATTATTGCATTTACCTAAAAGTAATAAATAGCTTCACTCATCAAACGTCAAACTAAGGGCCAAACCAGAAATATCGGCAAATATATACAATAAAAAGACAAAGATTATCCATGCAACATCATATCAAAACATGAACTTTGTCAAATGTAAGGGCATTCCACTGAAAATAATTTCATGTTTTGGGGGTAGTTTTTTATTCTCTAACGTTTAAGTAGTTGCTTAAACACTGTGTAACTATCATAATCGTATTATTCGACAAATATAACCCGATTAACAGTCCTAAAACGAAAGGTCGGTCCGGAATCGAAAAATTGAGAAAACGTTCACTATCATGGACGCCATCTTGAATTCTGAGCTTCTGCCAGGGCTAAATAATTGGTTGAACATTCTAAAACAATTGTTTTCGCATTCTATGATAAAAATAACCCCGAAAACGGCATTTACACGAAAAAAATTGTACTAGTAAGAAAGCGTCCACCATCTTGGCCGCCATGTTGAATTCTGAGCTTCCGGTCAAAATTCGGGAATGCCAACCTCGATATTCGTGTTCAGCAGGTCCGAATTAGTAAAAAAAACACAATTGGCCAAATGTTTCCCAAAATGCCGCTAGAAGTGCAAAACGCCGAAAACAGGACCAGTCTAAATGCAGTCCCTGCCAGAGAAATCCAAAGTGTTGAAGAATTAATAGATTCAGGCGTTATTTTGCGGAGGTCCATATCAACAAACTGGAACAAATTACCTTGCTACTCCGCGAAACCAGTGCCGGGCTCGTGCAAAATAGCTGCGTCTGTGCGACACATATATGTTCATGCAAAAACCCACCCTCCTCCGCTTCCACACGAAACAACATATATCACACAGATTCAACTACACACCACCACCACTAAACACTAAAACTAAACGATCGACGCGCGTTTCGCCTCTATACGAGGCATCATCAAGATCGACCCGTACGAACGTTCGCTACTTGAACGAAAATCGTCTTGATCGTTTAGTTTTAGTGTTTAGTGGTGGTGGTGTGTAGTTGAGTCTGTGTGATATATGTTGTTTCGTGTGGAAGCGGAGGAGGGTGGGTTTTTGCATGAACATATATGTGTCGCACAGACGCAGCTATTTTGCACGAGCCCGGCACTGGTTTCGCGGAGTAGCAAGGTAATTTGTTCCAGTTTGTTTAAAGTGTTGAAGAACTACCAGAGAGGGTCACAAAATAAGTGGACAATATTGCTCTACTGTACCTCAACATTTAACGGTCCGTCAGCCTTTACCGTCCCCTCGACCAGCATACTCAAGCCGGCCTCCCCCAGGCATCTGCGCTCCTTCAGCACCCGGGCACGGGCCTCCACCAGGTTGGCGCAGAAGACCAGTGCACGCGCAGGCCCGCCCGCCGCGCCATCCGCGTGCAGCTGGGACGCAGAGCCTTCGAGGGTGAGGGTGGAAACATGGATGGTGACTGTTGCGTTGGTAATGTGGATTCCCATGAACTAGAAAAGGAAATAACACAGACTCACATCACAGACATCACATCAGACGAAGACAACATATATCAAATAAAGTGGATTTACTTGACAAAAAAATTATAAATATGAGGGATAGCTTGCACTTCAACAGTTTGAATTGTTCAGGAAAGATATGGATATTTCTTCTAAAACTCTTTGAAGCCAAATCAAAATCAAGTCAAATTACCTTTATTAACAATCTTAATATTAATTACATCTTATTTTTGTTTCTATAATTCAGACATGGCAGCACAGATTGTCTTGCTTTATAGCTTAGGCCTCCCCCAGAGACTTCCACAATTCTCGATCGTGAGCTTTTCTCCTCATTATAGCAAGCCAAACAACGCTTAAATGAAATTATTATCCATGAAAATGTTTTTAAACATTCAGACTAAACTGGGCTTACTTGGCCAAACCTGGCATTAAAGAATGGTTAGAATATCATTGTTTGTTTTCTCTTTAGGCAGCTGCCATAATGGTTTTTGCTGAGGACTCACCTGAGCAAACATAATTAAGCTGGGAGGCAGCTTTTTATCCCTAAAGTCCATCAGTTTCCTCTCTACACTCTTCAAACTCCTGTCTAGGTCATCAAAGCTGAGTTCCTCCACCTCTCCTCGGGAATTTGTGGAGTTCTGTTTGGACAGGAGAGGCTTCAGGATGGTCTCAACAGCACTCCTGCGCTCCTCAACGTTGTTTGAAACATTGAAACCCTTAACAAGTACAGAGACCAGTTTGTTGGTTTCCGAGTTGAAGAAACTGCTACTGAAGGAGATCTCGTCAATTTGCTGTAAAATTTAGAGGATTTTGTTGAATGTTTTGTATTGTTTTTTAGATGGGTTATCTTAATCAGCTTGTCATTTCGCAACCCAAGTGAAGGGCAGTAAAATTATTAAATTAAAATTGTAATGACAACACAAAGAAAAATTATATTATTATGTTAAAAACATTTAAAATAAAAATCGAAAGAAATTTCAGTTACAAAATTTTATCGCAGTAAAATTAGTTTTCGTTTTTAGCTTTAAGTATAAGATTTTTAGTTATTTCCCACTTGTATATGTGCTATTGAACCTAATTCTGGAACAAAATTATTTCATTTTTTTTGGTTAATTTTGTTAGGTTTATTTTGGTTAGGTTAGGTTACTGATGTTTACTTTAAGTAATCAGATATAATACACTCTTGAGTAATTTTATTGAAATTGGGTATGATAAGACAAAGGTTTTTTGGTGAGGGAGACAGTATGTTTTTTAAATTAATGTTTAAATTTGTTTGAAATTAATGAGCTTGTACAAACAATATTAATACAAGTTGGTAAAACTGTACCTCAATAGTTTTCATTTAAATTTATTAGCAGTTCAGTTAACCAAGTTAAAAAGCCCATAGCACATTACAGTACAGTATAAAAATCCAATACACCAAGTATGATGAATACTGTTAATTGTAATCATAAAAAATTAAAACAATAATCAAAACTGCCAAAAATTTATTTATTTAATTATTAAGCCAAACAAAGGCAATTTTCAACCACATACACTAGGGTTGCCACCGTACTCTAAAATAGAGTATTGTCCTCTTTTTCATGTAGGCGTACTTTATTATCTAAGACACCAATAAAGTACGCTAAAATACTCTATGTACGTAAAACTGATTGTTAATGGCTCGTTACGGACAAATAATGGAAAAATTAATAAATACTCTTTTTTTATGATGTGTACTTTATTTTTGTTGTACCAAAATAAAAAAATACTTTATTTGTCCTAAAAGACAGTGGCAACCCTAACATACACTTACATGTGATTTAGCTACGACGTCGTGTTTTGAGATTTATAAATTTAGAGTCAATTTACTTACAATTGAATAGCCATCTCTTGATAAATTAACATCTCTTAGTATTAACTTTGGCACAGCAATGCGACCGATTTTCAGTTTAATATGGTACTTTCTCTTGAACAGCCATGCTAGGAGAGTCGGCAGAAGCCTAAAAATACACAAAACAGAAATAAACACTCCGCAAAACAACAACAATAACATAGTGAAACTAATCCGAAACTTACCATGAAACACACGAATATATACCACCAATAATAAAGCACAATATCACAAGGATATGCATTGTTCTATTTAAATAGAGTTTGGATCGATCAATCAAGATTTATTTAACAATATGTCCATTTTAAATAACTTTACGGGCTATAACCTCTATCGTAGTCCAACAACCCAACAAGTGTCAAGTGGAACTGTCACCAATAATCTAATGTCAATGTCAAATGTATTCGTTCAGAAATCAATGACAATTTTTTTAAATATTTAAGATTAAGATGCACACTAAAAAGGCGCTAGTAAGATTATTTTGAATAAATCGTATTATTTCCTCCCCGAAATACAATTAACCTGAATCATCGAAACAAAAACATTAGCTGATCAAGAGCCAAAGTTGTTAGTAAATTGATAAGTTTGACGACTGAATAGCCTAGTGGTTAGTGAGTGACCCTGATTAGATAACTAGAGGTAGCGGTTTCGATTATCGCCAGCAGCAAATGTTTGTACTCGTATGATGAATATTGGTGGGGTACCTGAGTTGTGGATGTTATACGTATTTAAATATGTATATCGGATTCGTTCTTTAGTAACTAGGTAGTCATAGTGAGAACAAGCTTCACTTACATAGTTTGGGGTAAAATTAGTGTCAATGGTCAATGGATGTAAATATTGTCCTCACATATTTATTTACTTTTAAAGTTAATTTATGGGCTACCCTACTCTACTTATGAGATATATATTCATAATAAAACACTCTTATACTCCTAATTCAATTTATTTAATAACTAACACAATTACTATTAACATTGGAACCAAATTCTAAGGCCAAGATCGCTTAGCGGAGTAACCTTCGTATTTCTTCCTGGTCTTTAGACCAGAGACAATGGTGGAACTCTTGGGGAAAGCTGATACTCCTTTGAACATGGTGTCTTTGTCTGAAACATAAAAATCATGTTTTATATAAACTGGCATTCAATATAAATTTGTTTTTCAAATCTACCTTAGTAATTTTATAGATCTCTGTGTAACCTAAGGACTAAGGACATAATCGTTTTCTTTGAGTCTTATTGTTTTTAAAAACAATTGCTAAAAGATTATATTTTGAAAGTTTTTGGATAATAATATTACATACCTACGTAAAATTATGGTACGATTTTCTAGTCATGTTATTTTTTTTATACATGATATTTTCTACTCATGTAAATTCTGGTTCTTTTGCATAGCATAGTTATTAAACTACATGTGTGTACAATTTCCGTTTTGTAACTTTTATGATTTTTGAAAAAATTGGTTGTTACATACAGACAGACGGCCGATCAATCGAACCATACTGAAAATATAAGGGTTCCTAGTTTGGTTATAGAAAACGTTACAGCAACAACTTTACAGACATTGACTTGTTTATCGATTAATGGTCTGAATAATTTACAAGCTGAGCTGTTTGCAAGATGTTGTAGTTTTCTAGAAATAAACCAGTAGAAACTGAGGTCTTCATCATCAATGTCAGAATTTTTCTTTCAGCAGGGGCATACGGCAAGTTCTTACCAGGATGAAATCTGACATAATCTTCTTGTACATGTAGATTCTTTGGCAGGTCCATCTTTTTCAGTGTATCAAACGGTGTTGCAGTGTCAACTGGTGTCTTATAAAACTCCGTTAGGTCATCTGCAATGTTAACATAAAAATTACTGTTTCTTCATTAGGTTTCTAAGGATATCAAAATTGACTGACTTAAAATATTTAAATGATTGATTCCAAAAATTCTTTTTAATTCAGCTCAAAATTGGTATTGGTATTGGGTGTATAATCATTCTAATCAACAAGATTCAGTTAAGAATTAGCCAGGTTTTCACTCTACAGTAAAAGATAAGCAATTGTATTTTTTCTTTTTTCCAAAAAACGCATTGAGGACAAACCACCAATGTTTAAGATAACAAGCAAAGTAAATTTCATCATCAAAACTGTTGAATAATAAACATGTAAAACTACATAGGTAAACAAAGGGAATTTCCAGCATGATACAGTCAAGTACAAAGAAAAGTAAACCCTCTTAAACAAATTTATTAGTAACTAGTGACCCGCTCTGGCTTTGCATGTGTATAGTCGACCAAGAAATTGCTTGACCACTTTTGGACCGTATTACAAAGGAACAGGGTTGAAAAGTGGTCAAGCAATTACTTGGTCGACTATACAATCGGGAAGTAATGTGCAAATAACCTTTTGTAAAAAATTCTCTAAGCGACAATGAAAACCATATCAAAATCCTCTTGTATCACATAGAAGGAGAAGGCGGCCAAACATAGTAAATAAGAATTTAGAACAGACAGGAACAGATAGCGACTTTACATTATACTATGTAAAGATATACATGTAAGGGAAATATATTCACGTACCACCTTAGAACCCTATCGCAATGACGCGACGCGTTAAACGCCAGGCTATGTCATACAAATGTCATGCATATGTCTCTTCGACTAGGTTCTACGGGGTGGTACGTGTTTCAATTTCTTTGACTGTACATTATATTGGGAATTTTTATCATATCTCTTTCTAAAGTTACATAGAAGTGACTGCCCTTTACCGATAAGACCACCTCTTGAATACCTTTTATATTTCTCCTGTATGGATTATTATAATTTGCTTACTCAACAATAAAGTTAGACACTAGTTCAAATATTACTTACCAACACACTCAATGGTATGCAGCAAAGAATTGGGAACACAATGTCCAGTTTCCTGGAAGCACGCATTGAGCACTGCAAACTTGACTTGCAACGACATAAACTCAGCATCCGTGCTCAAACCATTCTCTGTGCAGATTTCAAGGACTGTCTGTTCGATGTCTTCTGGAGGATCCCAGGGCTTGTTCGGACGGAGGAACCTGTAAATTTTAATGTCATTTTATTAGAGATGAACCAACTAGTAGCCGACTAGTTGGTAAAGCCAACTATCTGGCCATATTTATAGTTGGCAACTTGTCGGCTTTTTTCCAGCCGATTAGTCGGCCCATCTCTACATTTTGTATAACAGTCAGGGATCTGTATAATAAAACTTACAAGTCCTACAATTTAGCACATTAATTTTAAACTTTATTATAATTATTTCAAACTAGCGAGCCACACTGACTATGCACATGTACAATTAGAATTAGATATGTATAATACCCTTCTGTAAATCTCTAAATGACAGTGAAAATTGTATCAAATTCTGTTGCGTGGTTTAGGAGTAGGCAGTGCAAGATGTGAGAAAAGACAGGAATGAATAGCGACTTTTTTTATACTATCTAAAGATAAAGATGGGTGTCACCCTATCTTCAGATGTTTAGCAGTGGACAAATATATGCTGAGAAGACTGAACTACACCTAAATTAACTGTTGTGGCTTTAGAACTCCATTGATGGAATAGATAGTTGTTCAAGATGGAAATTGCCTTCAAAATTAAAATTTAAGACAAAAGGAGGACATAACAACAATATACTTTGATAGACTTTAGCCAACAATATACAGTGGAAAAATTGTTTTAAACTTTCGCGATTTTCACACATGTTTATGTTATCGGGACTCAACAATATCATCATCATCATCATCATTTCAGCCGAAAGACGTCCACTGCTGAACATAGGCCTCTCCCAAGGATCGCCACAACGACCGGTCTTGTGCTATATACTGCTCAACAATATACTTCGGGACAATATACTTTTATCGCATTAAAGTCCCGATAACGTTATTAATATACAGTGGAGTTCTTGTGGCTGAGATGAAGAAAATGATGATGATGATGATGATGATACTTTAGCTAGATATTTTACACTAAGCATTCGTAAAATCTTAGGTATGAAGTATGAACTAACCCTCTAGCTGCTAAAGACTCTGCAGCTGATTGCAGCTTTTTGTCTATTTTAGGTGCTCTTGGCTGTTTATATCTGACCGTCATCACCTGCGAACAACGTTAATACATTTTTATTACACGGAATCTGTAAAAGGTAGAGTGCATTTCAATATAAATAAGCCGAAATTAACCTGTAAACTGGAACGTGATATAGGCAATAAAACATTTCGAAGCATTTTGAAATATCAGAAAGAATAGATCTTGAAGTTATTGGAAATAACTAAGAGTAATTAAAATAGATTTAACTTTTTATTTTAGAAAGATAGCACTAACATTTTTTTGCAAAATATTTGACACTTTGTTTTTTTTCTTCGGTAAAGTTCTAATTTTATATTGGAATGCCTAATACGTACAGCCAAATTTTTAGATAATTATGATTTTAGTTTCAAAATTCTTTTACGGCTATTTTTGCTACTATAATTTTGTTTGCCTTCAATTGGATGTCTTATTTGCATATTGATTTTACTTTTATCTTTCTCCCTAAACTGCAGTACCCACAGTGCTAAACACTTTTCTTTATTTCTTATTGTAACATTTCGTAAAACGAAACATTTTCAATTTCTGAACGAAATTAGTTCCATAAATGGCCGCTATGAGCAGCACTATCGGCTTGGGTTGTTGTTTCCTATCCGCCATTTTCCAGTCGCCATTGAAAGGTGAAAACTTCGCTAAATGTCGGTGATGATTTTAAGATTTTGAGTGGTTTCTTTAAGATTGGACCTGTTTTTAGTGTTGTGAAATGAAAATGAAGTGCCCCGGACTACCATGACGCATCAAAATCACCAAACAAACGGTGCAAGTCTCGAGGATTGCCACACAAACTTCTTCGCCTTGGTAAGTCACTTTTACATTGACGAAAGATCTCGCTCGTACATACTTTTCTTTCGAAATCGTAATGATTTCTGTGACAATAACGTTTCTTGCTCAACCGTATAAGGGCTTTTTTGTATGTTTATAGTTTCTAAATATCGAGTGCACGATGCTTATATGCTGATTATCGTTAGTTTGATGCTGGTATACTAAAATCACCCTAGTGATACACGGGCAGTGAATCGATCTTGTGCCTTAAAACTATCGTGTAGAACAATTTATGTTGAAGCGGTTACTGACGCTTGGCCGTTAGTCATCCTGGCATCGCTCTCGCCACGGACCAGAGTCATGTTGCGTCGCTAACCCACAAAATGTCAACGCAATCGGCGAGCGAGGCCACCAGAAGCCACTGGCCCATAGAGGTCATTTTGAATTCACCTGGCCGGAACGCGGACCGTAACGCGTTCGCGGGACTAGTTTCGCCAGCTCGAAGAAATATCTCTCTTATTACGCTGTGTAAATCGTAGCGCTTAAAACAGCGATATAAATAGAGAAAGAACGCGTCGAATTGTTTATGTATGCGCGTAGTCGCACAAAAGAAGCAGTCCCATTCATTATCGGTGTGTAGTGTGGAATCGCTTTGCGTAATGCTCATAGCTGGCGCGAATTTTATCAGATTGTGTTCGGGTGAGTGAGGATTAGTGGCGGGAGGGTGGGCGCGCGGGGTGCCGCGGGGGGCGGGCGGCCGTCCTCGCGGCAGGCGCCACTTCCATTCCACCTGACGCCGTTGCGTTGCCACATCTCCGCGCCGCGCGCACTGCGCTGCCCGCAGCCCGCACCCGTCTCCCTCGCTCCTCCTATCATACTGCGATACAAATTACCGATTTCTTGCCCTGCCTGCTTATTGTCTAATTATTTATGCGTCGTTTGCGGACGACATCGTTTGCCTTGTGGAATTTTCTCATCCTCGCCGCCCGCGAACTGTGACGCATCGGGGGCTACTATTGTAGGTTGTCTCGGGTTCAATACACCTTTTCTTCTACCTACCACTTTTTGTATTGTAATGTGGCTGTTGATGTAATACGTTTTACATACTCGCGTTACCTACTGGTGTTGCATTTTATTGTGATGACTCTCGTAATTCCAAGTCCACTCCACATTAAATGGGTCATAAAAATCCTAACACGATTATGACGTCCTATATTACAACATTCCATTAACCGTGAGATACCGGGAAGGGTTTGTTCCAGTAGCGCTTACTCGGTACCCACGAACGTTTGACCGCGGCATCATTTAGGGTTGACAACTAAGTAGGGACAATAAAATATTTTCGGGCACGAATAACTGAGATCAATTTTTATAACAGAATATTGTTGGTAGGAACATATTTTGTGCAAAAATACTTTTCATACAAAACGAGACAGTAAAACGACCCTTTTTCGACTTAAAACAGCTAACCTCCAAGTGAATGAGAAATTGGGAGCCATTATTGCCGTCAAATCAACAAACAAACAACATTTGAAATGACCCTAAAAAGTTTTTTCATTACACAATGTTAGCAGCCCTAACGGCGTGCGACACCGCAGATGCGGCGCGCGCGCACGCTGCGCGGGCGTCTTGCGCTCATTCAACCGTTTATGAATGGTCGTAATCGTTGTAACTTTCCCATAAGCGGGCCTCCGCCCAGGCCTATTGCGTACCGACGGACCTATCATGTCTATCTATATTTATTGTTTTTTCTATAAAGGTTAGAAGTATTCATGCTATTCCGTTATACCTGCGAGATGTCCTTTTAAAAGCTCAGTTTTTTTATGAGAGGGGGAAACGAGCGAACGGCTTACGTGATGGTAAGCAATCACCACCGCACGTTACCCGCGTCATAAGGGCCATTTACACGGTACGAGTTCTCGTATGCGAGTTGCATAACATTGCGGGCTACCGAGGTATGATGTGATCGTTCGATTGAACGAGCTGCGCAATGTAATGAAACTCGCATACGAGAACTCGCTCCGTTTAAATTGGCCATTAGAAGAAGAGGTACCTATGTCGTACTATTGGAAGCACCGACGCTGAAACAAAAGAAGAAAGTGGAAAAATTGTACCAAATCGAATCTGTAGACGGGAAACGAAAGCAGATTAACTTATTAAATCGATTAGTTAAATTCTATTAAAACTAAGGTTCTTGTAGGAACTTAGTTAGACGAATTTGGATCAGCGACGTTACGACTTGAAAACCATTATCTTAATATTGCGACCGAAAAGCTTTAATTAAAATGACTACTGTCAAAATGCCATGAATTCGGAGCGTCTAGCACGAGTTGTCGCACACACCTTTGGCGCTATCGGTCTTCATTTTTACTTTAAAAAAGAACCTCTGATAGCTCCTCTACCTTATAGCTCACTAGCGTTTATTACGGACCTAAAATAACAATAATAGCTTGCTAGAGCTTCAGATAGTGGGTTTTCATCGCTACTGCGTAGGGTTGTGATCAGACGCTTAATAAACATTAACAATTACGTTTAAACAAGTTCCATCTACAATAAATAGTCTTGTCGATGTTTAGTAAACCGCTCCTCACTGATGTCTGGGCGACTATCCTTAAGGCCGGGCCACACCAGATGCGTAAGCAGCACGGCTACGTGCACGCAACTCAAGCACGCATAATTCCATACATTACCAATGGCGTGTGCACGCGCATCACCGGAGCCGTGCCGGCCGTCCGGTGCGGCCCGAGCTTTAAATTTAAAGGCACACAGCACTATGATATAACGTTTTGCATTGACTGTCGAAATTCACTGTTAACTTATTCATGCTATGACTGACGAGCTCGGAGCCTCCCCTCATGTACCCCTTTATGCAGAGCACGACTCTAATATTGTACTGAATGCGCTCGTTTGCCCCCGCATTATCTATGGTTGTCTTGAGTCGTAAGGCCCGGACGATGTCAACGGCGATATGTACTTAATGTCGAGACGCTCAAGGACGTTGTTGAGTTAAAAGTTGTAATTTTATGCTCAAATAACCTAAACAGATGATCTTTCTAATAAGAATGGTCCCTTTATCTGGTTTTATTCAAAAGTGGCGGTACGTTATGATTTTAGTCAATAATGAAGTCTTTATAAAGATCAATCATTAATCAAAATCTCTTTAAACACTGCGCCAAATCACTTAGCTATATCAACACATCAAAATATGCCCTCAATTATTGCTGCTGCGAAACATCCTGGGCTCTACTACATTACCTGTATACATGACGAAAAGACTACATAATTAACATAAGATACGCCCCTGTATCGCCGTAGTCTGGTCATATAAGTAGCTACTGTTTAGGTAGTTGACATAATTTTATATCGTGACCCCAATACAGATAGCTCGTTCGGTGCAGGCGCACTCAAACGTTAAAACAATTTGTTCAACGATACTACGAGGTACGCCAAGGTCCTAGAAAATGCGATTTACCGAGACCGATTCTGATGCCACTACGTTTAAAAACTAACATTATCCACCAACATTTAACCAGATAACATCGCAATTGGAGTTACTATATTTACGTGTCGGGCCCTTCGTCTCGTTTCATGGTCGTTGACATTTAATTTTATGATAAACACACGGTTTATTATCTTCGATTGTCAATAAACATACTTAATCAAACAATGGGACTACCTATGAAAGAAGGTAAAGCTAAACGATTGTTACGAAAACACTAGAGCATAGATCTAAATGGTGTCAATGACTAGATGATCTCACTGAATGACCGAACCAATTAATTTTATCAGTGATCTGTCACGTCTTTTGGAGATGCCCTGCTTTTGATGGCTGCTTATGCAAAAGCTTGGCTTGGCAAAAAGGACTGGCTTGGACTGAAGGATTTGGCTGGACGGCATACACGGACATCGGACGGGCTGTCACTCTGTTTTCTGTTCACTTTGTTCATCGAAAGGACACGGAGACGCTTTAACAGTTGACAACTTACTGCGGGTCGAAACATATGTCATCGGCGACGCAAGAATGCAACAAAAGAGCTTATGGCTTTTCATCAAACCGGCACGAATGCATTTTCTCCCTCAGCGCATCTCTCCTGCACCGCGACAAAGCGTGTCGTTGTGCAGCCATCCTGAGATGTACGACGGATGTTTTTCTTTGCCCACAGCTTCTTTGCAAACGGAGTTAACCTAAGAGTCATTAAAAAGTAATAGATTAATAGTAAAATCAAACCCGCTATCAATATTATGGGGCGGTGCGTCTGAACTGATAGCCTTATCGGCCTGTCACCGACAAGGTGCCAGCGGGCTATCACCGACTATCACATCTTGAATAGTAATCGCCGCTTTCGCTTCTGTTTATTTCCACTATTAAAAAGATCTGATAAATTGAAATCTGTAACTTTTTATCAAGCCTTTGTTGCTCTATAGCAGAGTAATATTTGACAATCCAGTAATATGCGAGTAGTGGTAAATAGCTAATCTTTGTGTTTAACTGAAAGTATATCTTCAAACCGTCTAGAGTTGCTACCAGCGCAGTCTAAGTCTTCCTCTTCTTCTACCAGAAAACATGCTGTTGGATGTATCCTCCAAATAACGCCAGAAACGAACGGTCGCTGCCCTTCTGCATCAGTCCACCACCAGTGCCTTTGATCAAATCATCAGTCCACCTTGTGGGAAGCCTTAATGACTTCAGATATGTGTTCAAACAACGAAAGTTCTTTAGTGTTCTACCATACCGATACAGTGTTTGTCTTTATGCGTGATATGCGCCCCATGTCCCCTAACTAGAAGATTCATCTCACATTGCGGCTTTAATTAACTAGTGTCTTAAGAAACGAACGTACTGCAGTATATCTGACATTTGGGCGGTATGTTATGGTTATTGCATAAACGATCGCACTAAGCCACACGCGTGTAAATCCCTTTTAATCGAGTTGCCTTAAATACAGCTCCTGCGTGTCTTCCTTAACGTTACAGAAAAAAATCAAATTCTAAATTTGCAACAGATAAACCGACATAAATTTAACACTGACAAGCAAGACGCTTCGTTCGATTGGCCGTCATTTACGTCAGCTGTTTATCACCGAGATAAGGAATGCGGTGCCGTTATCACCGTCTGCCTGGTGGTGCGCACGCGACGGTACCGCCGTGTGAACGGACTCGCGATAACAATGTACGGAAAGCTTCTATACCCCCAACGATACCCGCTGGCCTGTGGAACATTAAATAATTAAAGTGCATAATAGACTGCTAAAAACGTAACCCTTTGCCGTAGTCGGGTAAGAAAACGAAAATGCAATGAACGTAGAAAAGATGGAAGAATATCGTCGAACAAACTGTCCATAATTTAATACTCGTTACGGTACGTTTCCGACCCGTGTGTCTGCGCACAGCTCGACTTCTATCGACTGCGGCCTGTTCCTGCGCACCTGTGCCATTTGAATATGGTTTTCACAGTCATTTAGAGATTTTTTAAAGAAGGTTTTTATATGCTGCATCCTAACGTAAACGTGCGAAGGCGGGGTGGTTCGCTAGTCTCGTGTAAAGATGAATTTTGCTCCTACCGGAACTAGTTACGAACCTCCGGTTTCGTATGCGCCGAAGGGTGGCGAACCCGACTATCCTACACGCATACGGAATTTCATAATATCTTGAACTTGATAATGGTAGGCTTTGAAGAAATCCGAACGAGCGTGAAATAGTATCTTGCTAATGCGTGATAGGTCCAGACCAGGGAGACCTTAAACCCGCCAACGGATCAGCGATCCTTTTGGTGACCCCATCTCGCTTTCTCACCAGGTGACCGCTCGCTCATTTATCACCACTTTCGTTTACTAAAATTTTCGAACGACATAGAACCGTAGCGTAGCGTTTGCCACGGCGCCGATCAATTCCAAAGCGATCGCCATTTGCTGGGAAATGGTCGTGTTGCGTAACTCCCAATATGTGCGAACGCGGAACAGCCCCGTAATACAGTCACGTGCCCAGTTGTATGCTAACGGTTCCGTTCCGCTCACACATAATCGAAAAACTCGGGGATCTTGATGAGCTGGAGTTTTACTAATGTCGCTCATGGCGCTTTGCATTTTAAATGTTTTGATTCACAATCAACAAATATATACACAGCTATAGTTCCGTTGAAGCTGCTGACGCTATGCCCCATGTTAGACTTAACGCGTGGATTGCGTCTGCTCTCATAAGTCTAGACTAGAGTCTACCGCGTATAAAAGTTTTGCTCTATTTCTCCAGATCCCGGAAAAAAGCGCACAAGATCGCCTTACCTTCTCAGCGTTTGATCAAATATCAATTATGTTATTCCTATTATCAGGACACTGTCCAAGCGTGAACCGACAGGTTGTTAGGCTGTGAGATAATCGACAACACAAAAGCACCGGCGGCGCCATTGTAGTCGGCCGTCCTTGAGGCTGATATTGTACGAGCGCTTGCTACTCCTTGCCCGGATCATCCTTAACGGCGACTCTTCGGATATTTACTGCCGGGAAAACTGGGTTACAATAAGTAAAAGCGTCTTCTTTTCACGTTCGTTCGGCCAATTTATAGGACACTCGCAAACACTGACTACCACAGGCACGAGCGACATTTTTGTTGGCTTATGCCGTGCTAAAAGTCGTTGGCGTTGTGTTTTGTTTTGCAAAATAAAAGGAACAAAAATATCTCGCCCTGACCTCGTTGGGTACCGAAAGATTGTTACATAAAAGACCGTTCTCGAGGTTGCTAAGATATTGCTTCTCCAGCTCCACCTAACATCAACACATCAATGACACAAGGATATCAGTGTGCCTAGTGTCATTAGAAAGGTATGCACTGAGTCTGAGGGATAGTTTAAATTTCGGTCTTGGGCATGTTCATCACTTAAGTTGTAAAACTGTAATTGAAAGAATTGTGTAATTTAAAGAAATTACTGTAACAGGAAATTAAGTAATGCATCGCCGAATTCTATCACGGCTGCATTTTTCCTCGTCACACATTATACCTACCCCGGGTCAAGGTTGTGTTGCTGATCTTGAGGAAAACGAACTGTTGCACAACTTAGTTAATGAGGTCGACGCCCTTTTCTCTCACATGAAATATTCTATGATGTGACACTTCTTATTTCTGCCCCTGAGGAGAAGATACGTCAAATTGAACCTGTGCTGAGGTTACGCTTTGTTTTCTTTGCGTGGAAAAGCGGAAAAACATCGCGGCTTGATTTTTGAGCTTTCTTTTGGTCTTAGTTTCCTCTAACTTCTCAACTCCAATGTAATGCCACATTGCAATTAAGGTCTTCCGTTGTAGCGAGGCGTCGCGCCGGCCGCGGCCGCGGTCACGATATGTGGGTCAAGAATCAAGATAAGAGACGAGTTCGCTCGCTCTGCGACACACATTTGATCGGACCCGATTTTGGTACCTAATAGCTAACATTGCGTTGTTTACAGATTTACCGATTGTTCCGTCACATCGAATAGAGGAAGCAGGTATTCCTTTCGGAAGTGAACTCTAAACAATTTTTCTGAGTTTCTATCAAAACTGTATTTAACACTTTTGCTTAAACTTGTTATTTGTCAATGTCGCGTACGATTATTTTTTTCTAACGATACGTGAAAATGAGATATGAACTCGCCAGACACCACAAACCCAAACATTTCAAGAGCAATCTTAATAAAGCGAAGGAAAAATGCTCGACCCACATCCGGACTGTAAACAAGTTACGTACATAGCTCCGAGAGAAGTTTTCCTTTCAAAGTTGTCTTGCGTCTGATGCGCGGACGCGTGGTGAATACGACGGTTACTGCTGTTCGGTTAACTTCAACCATTTTGCTGATGGCTCTTTAATCTTTTAGTTTCACTAACGTAAAATAATAGTCTGTTCACACGAAACTTTGCTGCAAGTTTTCGAGTTGAAACTGAGACTTGTTACACAATTGTTTTTTTTATTGTGTGGTGTGCTTTGACCATGTTTCATATTTGTTAAGTATGGACGACATATATGTTTGAGAAATGTGCCCCATAATAACATAGGGTCATAGTTACAGATCGTTGTCAAGTAACAGCGTATTCAAGATCGCGTTTGACGTTTCATTCTTGTGGAAATCATCACCAGAACGTGGCATCAATTGATCGGCTCTTTTTCAAGGCATTATGACCAGTGGCCCATTGCCATTGGTAATTATTGACCAATGTTGCCGGTTTAGACTTGTAAAATTGTAACTTGTAGCTAGTGAAACGGGCCACTGTTGTTTTGACATATATCTAATCTATCCTTAGTAAATTTATAACATACTAGCGGACGCCAGCGACTTCGTTCGAGTGGAATTAGTATCCTATGTCCGTGAAAGAATTTTTAGAATCGGCTCGGTAGTTCCAGAGATTACCACCTACATATCTAATCTACATAGAAACAAATAAACAAACAAGAAACAAAGTTTATCTCTTTATTACATTAGTGTAGATAAATAACAATTAAAAAAATGTACCTACCTTGTAGTGAGCGTGATCGGTCCACACTATAAAAAAACTAAAAAAAAACATCTTTCGGTAATTTTCAGCTCATAAATTACAAATTAACGTATATAATTCGGTAAGGGTTACATTATACTATAAGTACAATAAATACGATGCGTTAAGTGACGTGTTTTGTGATTAGTTAATCAGTGGAGCACTGTCGTCGCACGCGCCGGCCCTGCATGCTAATTAACTATATTTAGGTCGACGTCTTACAGCAAACTGGTTCCGCCGTACCGACCGTAGCCACTGCCTGTGCGGCCACTTTGAGGCCTTGTCTCACGTATTTATGTACCTTATGTACCTTTTAATAACGTCCGTACATAACATGAACCATTTATACCTTACTTCTTTGCCTTCCTATTATATTTAAAAAAAAAACCTACTGGGGTAGCCGAAGTACTTAAACAAATTGATAGACCCACACTGTTACACACCCACACAGTACACCGTCGCCACCGGTGTTGTAGGTATAGTCGACCAAAGAAACTGCTTGACCACTTTTCAACCGTAGTACAAAGGAATAGGGTTGAAAACTGGTCAAGCAATTGGTCGACTATACCGCAATCTCACAGAATACCGGCGTGAAGTACTTAGTAGTAGCTTACTGCAAAAGACGTAATAAAAGACGAACACAATCGTCCTATACCGTCAGTTTCTATCGTGAACTGTAGTGGAATTAAGTATCTATTAGCATAGTCATAAAATCTTAATAATACAAATTTCCAAAACGCTGTATCGTTTGGTTATTTTCTAACGTAACATTTGTATGACAACCGCAACCTTCGCTTGCACGTTTGACCCAATTTCTAATCAATCACATAGGTGGTTTTAATTGTTAGAAAGTAGCCAATGTTTAAGAAACTAATGTTAGTACAATAAACAACTAATTATATGTAAATGATACATTCTGCAATTGAAGTTTAATCCGCGTCAGCGCTTGCGAAACACCGCGTAACGTGGTAAAAAAACAAGGGCCTCCGAGGTGTTAGCACGCTTTCTCAATGGACTAGTTTGGAGGCGCCGGCTGTGCTGATTCCCTTAAGAAATGTACCATGCTTGCACCGCATAACTGGCCAAAGAAAACTGAGGGCGGGCCATTCGATTTAAAACGCTTTCACTCGACGCTGCCCTCGCCTCTCATACAAATAAGCGTAAACTCAAGACCGAACCACATCGGTTGCGTACACGTCGCGTATGCGGCTCGGCTCCAACTAGCTTCTGGCCTGGTCCTTAGATTCAGAAAGGCGTTAAACTCGTTTCCAAGAACTTCACATTATTTCAATTCGGCTCGCTTTTATGCTGATACGAAGCGTCGTCGTACAATCTAGATTAGGGCTGAGAACAATCTGGAAAAATGATTAGTAAAGTCATTCAATCAGTCACTATAGTCATTAAATAAATAAATGAATAAGTCTTATTTTTATTATTCATGTAATTGTGAGCTATGTTACAATTATATGAACAACAAAAATAGGCCTCGTATTGCGCAAACAATATTTTTTGCGCAGTTAAGTCAAAATTTGACAGTAAACCTTTATAATATCAGTCGACAAGATTCATATTCAAAATCAATTGTAAGAGGGGTTCCGAAAGGTTAAAGGTATATTCCCAAACATAGCATTCGAAAATCGCAAATGTGTAACGCAAATATTTGTCGCTATTAAGTTATTCATGCGACACGCGCGGTGCAGCTCGACAGCGATATATGCCACTGATTTAATGATTCGATGACCTGTTGATGTTGAATGTAATCAGAATTTTAGTGTCCATAAACGCGAGCAACACCATGAAAAGCCGAATGTGTCAGCGATCGCACTGGTACCAGTCTCGGTCCGGTTGTCTTATAGGCTAGCTCGCAAGTGTTTACGTGTCACCATTGAACCTGCGGGTCGGTTACTGGAGCCAACCGTGAGAAGGCGCGCGTGGAATGCTACGTATTTTTGTAACGCATTGCGTACGGTCAGCATTAAAGGTAAATGAACATTTAAGTATCTTGTCGCTGTCAGTAATGTGACAAATTCGAGGCACTCTCATGTCATACGTTACTACGACGACGTTCACCAGTGTTTAGCTACTTGTGAGGCTGACTGTACCGACGGCACCATTCACGGCGTAATTGGACGTCATCGGTCAAGTCATTATTATTTTGGTGTCTGCTTTTTTTATGACTAATGAGCCGCTTGTACCTAATGCCAGTTTCGGACTCCAATTGGTTGGTAAATAAAAAATGATTTGGCTCTTTGTTGTTACACCTCGTCATGAGTGAAACCATAGTACTTTGAACACAGTATATTCAATATACTAGACGCTCTGGTGCAGTGAGAAGGATTAGGATCGCACTACTTTCTACCTTATAGCACAGACCCTATCAGATAACCACTCGTAAGAGTGGTAGTTATAGATCGATCGTACTTAGTGTCAAACTGGAATTTGAGAACGATTATAACTCTACATTAAGATTTATCTTTATGTCGTTGCGTATATCATTCAAAACTTGTTCCACTCTGTAACGGATATGTTTGTCCGCAACGAGCTCTTTGTACGTCTGTCTATACGCTAATTATACTAAGCTTATGGGTGGAACAACTTTTGCACTAGACAAGTTAACTAGTGGTATGTTCTTAGCTTTATAATGGAGGTGCGTTATTATCACACTTTTAGCTTTCGTTATAGTGGAACGACTTCAATAAAAACTGTTTAAGAAAATAATTTTGTGACGCGTGTAACGATGTCTATGTGCTTACTAGATTGAGTGTAGGTACTAAACCATCCACTTTGTCCCATAAACTGCAGTGCCGGCACTGCACCTCAAGAACTGCCTCGCTCTTGCGGAGGGCGCCACAACGCGGCTCGCCCCGTTGCACACGTTGGTGAGCGTGCGAGGGCGAGGGCCACAATCTTTGTTTGAATGTACTATTCTAGTGTTAGCTTTAGTTGAATGGGTGCTACAGAAGTATATATGTAAGACCCATCATTTGACACATGACAACACCCATATAACGTAAATGTGCATTATCCATTGAAATTATAAATAAAATATTCAACAACTTTTGAGCTTCACAGATACCTAAAAGCTATGTATATGCTCTTTTGAGGTGCAACTAAGTGTTTATTACATTTATTTCTATCGTAATAATAAACTATTTCATACTAACAACTCAACACGTAAACAGTTACATATTAAGTCTTTTTTTTCTTAAACTTAGTGTAGTAACCAAGTTCTTCGTTTCGATTCAGATAACATTTTCGTAAATTTGTTGAAATCGATTAATTTATTACAAAATCAATAAGATATCAAAACATTAAGTCAAACATTAAAATGAACCAAAAGAATCCCCATGACTAAGAACGCGCCCTTTTTAACCGACTTCAAAAAAAGGAGGAGTATGTTCCGGGATTACTCGAAGACGGCTGGACCGATTTGAAAAATTCTTGTTTTGTTGGAAAGGGTATACTTTCAAGTTGTTTCCATTGTCATCAGGTCACCATCTGATGGTGGGATCCTGGAGAAATCGAGGGAAATCTTAAAAAAATATATGCACACCTGTAGCGATTTGGATATTTTTTATAGTAACTTGTACTTTTGCTATCGGAAAACTGGAACTGATGGTGAATACAGACATCCTCCGGAACCACTCAAAAGTATTTCACGGGTGGCGATACGCGCGGTGATTTTAATATACCTAGTTGCTAAGGCAATTTATGCTCATTGCAATGCATTTGGTTAAATGAGGCTGATGGTGAAGAGGTGCAATTTTTGAATCTTACCAGGTGACTAAAGCTCACAAAAATGACCGAATCTCTATGAAAAACGGCCAGTTTGGTGAGCTTTAGTCACCCGGTGAGATTCAAAAATCGCACTCCAGGAGAACTCCTCAAGAATTACGGTCCCTTGGGAAGAGCAATATTTTGTTAAGGGTTGTGAGCAATTGACATTAGGCGTGTAACTTAGATAAACAACCAGATTCACTAAAAAGCGAATTTTGAATTTTCAAAGCATAGATTTCTGACTGAAACAATATCAGATTATGGTACCAATCCGGGCGGAACCTGCACGAGGTTCATCGTCTTAACTCAGATAAAAATATTTTTAAAAATCGTCACTATAATCGATTGCAATAACCTGCCACCCTTAGTCGATAATCGGTAGATACATAAATCAACACACCTTAACCTCGTCACTACAAACGTCAATCGACAAGTGGCAAATATCGTTTGTACCATCTCAGCAATAATAGTGACACAGCGCTACGTAACAAATAGAAGCTCTGTGTCACCGCTCTAGTTTTAACAGATCGACACTCTTGAGTTTGAGTGCACGACCTTGCTCTTCTTTTATTTTTAAAAGGAATAAATTTGTCTTCCATTCAAGATTGACAACAAGTCGATACGGGACTAGTCGCGCTTCCATTAAATTGGATTTTGAGTAGTGCAATCAAAAAACGTAGTCAGGAGCAAAGGCTAGTATCTATAACATACAGCTCGTTCCTCTATGCAGATGAAATTGTTAGGTGTAACAAAGATCTTGACTCCATATGGGCATAAAAAAATCTTATTAATTACAGTAACTAGGATCATAGCTATGGTAAATATCTTAGCTGCAGTAACTAGTAACTAGTCTTGGTTGCAGTAACTAATGTCTTACCTGCAGTGACATACGCTCAAATGGAGTCAAGCTCTTTATTAAACCATACCATTATTTTTCTCGGTGTAGCCGTCGCTCTTACAAGTATTTAAAAGTTAGGTCGTCGCATCCACTTCCTTCTATCTGCATAGGCCCTGTTCGGGCTCCTTTTATTCTTTGTGTACAAGAAAGCTTTGCGGCACTGCACTAGTAGGTACTTCAGAAGGCTGCCTTGTATTGTGGGAGGCTTCTTCAGTGGATTGCATCTTCTTTACCTTCATCTTTACTTAGTATAAAGTAAAGTTGCTATCCCTTCCTATGTATCCTCATATCTTCGGCCTATTACTCTTTCTAAACCAGGCAACGGCTTTTGATACGGTTTTCACTGTCATTTAGAGATTTTTTTAAGGAAACTCAAGTCTATTACATCCTAACTACCCGTGCGAAGACTTTACGGGTCATCATCATCATCATCATCTCAGCCACAAGAAGTCCACTGTTGGACATAGGCCTCCTCCATGGATTTCCAAAGTGGCCGGTTGGAAGCAGAATGCAACCAGCGCCTTCCTGCCACCTGTACGAGGTCATCGGACCATCTTGTGGCTGGTCGTCCTACGCTGCGCTTGCCAATACGCGGCCGCCATTCGAGAACTTTCCGACCCCATCGGCCATCAGTCGGGTCATTACGGGTCGCTAGTTAGATTATAAAAAAATAAAACATAGGCCATGTTACTTAATTAATTAAGAAATGATGAAAGTAAGGAATGCCCAAATCTTCTGTAAATCTACGTGTAATAGAAATCAAGAGGTCGAAAGACCTAACTTAGTGTGCTAATCAATTAACAACATTATGCAACATCAACATGCCCTCCCTTCATAAAAGTTTACCAACCTCTCCTCACTAACATATGTTTTGTTCCTTTCATTCGAAGCCAAATGTCATAGACAATGGACAGATAAAGACGAACTACGTGTTAAGTAAGTAATGTAGTTTCAGTGAGCGTTAATGAACATGAAGAATATGGGCCAAAATTCTTTTTGATGCCTATAAAAACGTCCCTTGTACGTTTTAACGCTTATTTCTTATTCTGATATTCTTAAAAGAACATTTTATCTTTAAATTCAGAATGACATACGCATACCCGAATGACGACTGTTATAGAAATATTTGGGCTCAGAATAAAAAAAAAACTATTATTTGGTAACGCAGTGGACACTATTTTTGAGGGGTCGTGGTGACTGGTAACGCAGTGATAATTTGGGTACCAAATGAAACTTTTCTGTAATAAAGAACCTAGGATGGTGGGAAAATTCGTAATAGAAATTGGGGCCCGGTTGAGAACTAACGTAATATTATTAGGAAAATATTTCGAGACATCCACAATCTTGTAAAAGTGTTTATAAATACATTTTCATCTTTATTTTAGGCACTAAAAAGAATTTTGGCTCATATAGTGTGTTAAACTTGGAAATGGAATCGAAGAACAAAACGAGGTCTAAGGATGCTTTGATCTGGTGAATGCTATGGTCATATCAGGAGCAATATCATATGGTGTGAAGGATTGTCGCATGTTAAATCTCTCTGACAAGACAGATCGAGACACGACCACATCAGGCATCAGATAGTGTCATCTGTAAACACCAACTTTTGATCTATGGTTGAAATAAGAACACGATGTTTTTTCCTTATGCAACATCACGCATACTTTCAGAAGTTAACACCACGCCAAGTCGTGTAATATCTCTCGAACTCTATTTGCGTTGAAACTGGGCCAATCCTTCAAAATTGTAGTGGTAAGGTCGTTGAGTTCGTTGAACCGCAGGCAGACTTGAGTCCGTCCCGTTAGCAAGGCGTACGGCATATAGTCTCGTCTACCTGCACACCCTTTTTAACCCTTCCTCAGACCCACTACAATAAATATATGACCATATCGGCAATGCAATTTTCACAGCCCAGGGTGCTTACTGAACATAGGTTGTTTTTGTCCATATTTATTTCTCAAGAGTGTCTGAATAAGGTCGCTATATAGCGATCACACCGCCTGTTCTAAAAAAAAGTGTCGTTTGTTTTACTTTATACTTTATGACCGAAGTATCCTGCCTGAAATAGATTAATCTAGGCCAAGAGCCAAGTTTAATAGTTTGATTATAATCCCTGGAGAGGCAAGCAATATTAACGAAGTGTGAAGCCTCTCGGGTCGGCAGGTGGTGGGTTGTACAGTTTACGCCCAAGTCTAGCTGCGCTTGTTAATATTGGACATCTAGAAGGCTATGGATGGATCTTGAGGGACTATTGCCACTGGCGGGCCGCATTTGCATCTGAACGTTGGCAGTAATGCCTTCCGCTGTGTGTGCTTGTTTGTAACCGAAGGTGTAAATGTATAGCCTCGCTGATCGGCTCCGTTCAACCTGGCCCTTCAAATTTAAATCGCCCTTAAAACAACGCGTGGTTTTCCATACAAATTCCGAGCTTACAGCTTACACTCGGTTCATTGTCCGGCGCGGTCCGAGCGACTGTTAAGTAATTCCATTTGATTATTATGACGCCGTAAACGCGGCAAACAATAGGCCAGCCGCAATTTGAGACAAATTGTTGCTGACAGGTCAGTTGTTTGGAGCAACATCGAAATTGGCTACCGAATGATGTCATCGTCAGGAGCGTCGGCACCTCGCATTGTGCCGTGGAAGGAATTTACAAAGTTCTTGTGCACAATACTTGGTCGCTGCCGTCTTTATGTTACTGTCTGAGCTGTATTCTCCCAACAGCTACTGAAATATAAAAGATTTTATGCCCATTTTAAATTATGGTTTACCAGGAGTGTAATTCGTAACGCTAAGGTTACTTGTATGAACCGTTCTGCAGTCAATCCCGTGCCCACCAACCACACGTTCCGACCCGCCGTAAACGTGGCCCATGTCTTGTGGATGCCTTACACCAGTGCGGTTGCTTAGAACGCGGTTATAAACGCATTCATCCGTATCGCCTATTGTCTCGTTACCTATTTGCCTACCGGATTTGTTTGTTATTTGTAAATCGCGGCCTCGGCGACGGTCGGCGCGTGCCACATGCGCCGTAGCACGATCTGTTGCTTGGCGCGTTTAGCATAGCCGCGTCTCTATCATTGCAGACCAGTTTGAAAAGGACGGATGATTCAAATAGATTGACAATTGAAAATTTGTTAGTTTAAACGTTGTTTAATTTACAACTCGACATTTTTTCAGAAATGTCATTGGCGATAGTGAACTATGCCAGCGTAATAGCCTAAAATATCTTTGTAGGTAAGGTATCAGCTGTTTCTGCGCGCTGTTCTCATCTGGCGTCATATCTGTAAAACAATTTAAACTTATAAATTCAACGTGAAACCAGTAAACCTTTTTCTACAAATACTAAGCATGCTAAGCGGCCGCGCGCGTTGTTTTGCTCTCGCGCAGCACTGCGTGTAAACTTGACTGATTTAGCGTTCCCCAGCTTGATATACGATACATGTTTGTTTTATTGTTTGGTGCTAATTTTATGTGCCTGGTTTATTTACCACTGTAATATTCCTAAGGCGTTTTCCTTACAGCATTCGTCCTCGTCGTTTACAGCTAATGAAGGCTAAATAGAGAGTTAGGTGGAATTTGATAGTTAGATACGAGTCGATAGCGCATCTGCAATTTTCATGTTATGGATAATTTAACATAGATCAAAGTCAAAAAATATATTTATTCTGATTAGGAAGCACTTTTGAATCCAAACGAACGCTATATAAATCAAATTTACTGGAAAAATAGAAATTTTAAGTATGTCTATTAGTCCTAAAGACTTAATGCTGCATTCTAAAAAATGAAAAAATACAGCGAAAATCTAATTATGCTGCTTGATATTAGAGGACCAGTAAACAATATAACTGCAAAGTATAAGGAAGGCACTGACAGAACTCCTATACAATTTGTTTTTACAGAGTCCTTACCCAGAGGGCAAGCCTATTGCCTCCTTAAATACAGGGTCCCCATTTTCTCATATAGAGCCAGCTGCTTATAAACATACGAAACCGGGTGTTCAAACCATTAAATTCGTCTAATCTCGCAATGCGGTACAATCGGCCTCCCGGAGGTCAGGAGGTAATCACTTTATCATCACCGCGCCACAGATAACCGTCGGTACTATTTGCTGACTCGTTTATTATCATCCCGCCTCTCTCGCACTCCCTGCCGAAGACAGAGAGGGTGATAGTCAACGTTTACCGTCTAGTTATAGTAGGTGCAGGTCGCCCACTACTTGCGTGGTTAACTAACATCTGAGCCGACTAAACTGTACTTTATATGTGCTGGGTGCAATGTCGGTAATTCGGACGGTGATTTAAACGAAGATTACTTTTATATGAAGCAATAGCAGTTGTTGGGAGCTTATTCAAGTCTGTATTTGGTCATATAACTATAGTAAGATACCGAATTTTCCGGCCCTTAATTGCTTAAAGTGTGAAGTTGTCGTCGCCTAAGTTTTTATTTTAACAATCAAGAGTACAGCTTGTGCTGTCATCGTCGCCGTGATACCTAACTGAAAGTTGCCAATATGTGCGTTTGTTTACAATTAAAGCATCGAGCTGCGAGCGGCGCCATCGTATGTTGACGACGTATTTGTTTGTCTTACTTCTAGTATAATGTAACAGAGAGTTGATGTGCCCTCAATGTCCTAAGCGTAACACTAATCGGAATTTAATTAACCACTTCATTTTATACAGGACAGTCAAGGAACTTAATTCCCTATCCATTTCGTTGAAATGTCGCCTGACATTCACAATGCATTAAGGTCGATATGTCAAACTAACGTCTTGCTCTATAGCTCTTATGGTGACAGTTTGCTATATGCTATTGAACCTTAGGTGGGTTGGAAATTTAATCCCTTGACTGTACATCACTCTGTCTGTATAAAGTATAAGTATCACGGCTAACCTTATCTCTAACTTTGTTTACCGAACACTCGTAGCAACAGTAGTACGGCCTACCTTTTATGTTATTATGGTAATAAAACACGCTGTCCATTATAGTGATGACTATGACGTTCACGGAAGTAGCAGCATGGTTGAAACCGCTGGCACGCATGCGACGTGTCTTACATTCTCTTAATAGACAGCTTTGATAAAATTACCAAGAGCGGAAATTTCCCAATGAATCGCTAGTTTTTAAGGTGAAAAGTGGATCAGTCACGAACGCGACACACTTTAGCGCGAAAGAATTATCCGAATCGGCCCATCGGTTCCGGAGCTAGACGCGAACTCACCCCTGAACCGCGCGCCGACGTCACAGAAGCAAAATGCAGTAGCCAAGTGCAGCGAGCGCACGTCCGGGGCGGCGCGCGCGCCTCCGTCTTCAACCTCGATTGTTTACCCCGCTAGTAACGTAACCGCGCCGCTGCCAGCTCGCGCTCGCCTCCTCTCACTTTCGCGACTCGCGCCGCCCTCTTCCCCCGCGATACGCGCGTCCCGCTCCCTCACCTAGCGGTGCTCGACTTTTTTGGACGTGCAGTTTTTTCCGTTCTCGGCTATTACGATCTTTACGGGGTTATTGTTTATAGTAGAGACCAACTGTAATTGTGCATAATTTTTTGTTACGATTTACATTCATTAGCGTGGTCGTTACAAGGGTTTTTAGAGCGTTTCCTCGGCCGCGGTGCGGGGAACGTACAATTTTTCGGTTTTATCGCCGAAACCGCCGTTCGGTTTCCGCCGTTCGGCGGCTGTACAAAAGACATAAACGCAATCGCGCGTGAGTTTCGAATCACCACGTTAACTTTAATTGGGTGTTATAAATAAAAACATACACCGGTATTGTTTACGTGCTTCATAATTATGAGCGACTCTTGTTTTTATCGCTAGTAAAGAAAGACAAACACTTAGCGGCTAAACCTTGAACTCTGTATACGCAACCAAGGAAACTCGACTACTCGTTTAGTTCGACTCATCAAAGGCACCAAGTGACGTAACTCCGCGGGACTCCCTGGAACTCCTTCCGCCGCGTCCACCGTGCCACATTTAAAATTCAAATGGACCGCAAATTCCCCGGACAAACTACGCCTTCTGAGCTCTTTGTCGGAGCATATTTTTGCGTAATAACCGTCGCTATTGACGCTGCAGCTTTTTATTCAGCTTCTGGAAGTATAACATAATCTATTTGACTTGCATGCTCCGGGCATTGTGAGCGCTATAGAGAGTTATTTAATTTCGCTGCTACGTGTATACGTTCAGAAAGACGAAAAAATGTAATAACCCTGCCGGGTATTGTGCGCTTTGACCAACAAAGTCTTTTCTATTTCTCGTCCGTCTCCGATGCCCAAAATGCTGCACCAAAGCATAATAATGCTGGTTGTATATATAAGAAAATTAAAAGCTAGTTGCAATTCCTGCCCTGTCTTAACAAATGTAGCTTGGTGTTGTGTGTTGGCTCCTATACTATGTTCTTGATCTTTAATCACAAGTTTGCCTCCAGGGCATTGTTTATAATATAATCAAATAATAACATTACTGATGCACGTTAATAACAAGTTGCCTGTAACGTCACGTCACACAATAGAAAGTGAAGCGGTGCGCGGGCGCATCGGACGCGATAGAAAGCGGCCGGGGCCCGTCAACCCGCGTTCACGAAACCAGACTTGGCGCATTCTTTCACATGCTACTACTTGCGGTGCGTTCGTCTTAAAGTTACAGATCTTTATTTAGCACGAGAAACAGATGCGGAATGTTGCAAGGGCCGATGATTTTGTTGTTTGCTTTATCTAATCTACTGCAGTCTTCAGACTATTGAGTGAGATATGTATACCTGGTGCGCAAATAAGTTTTATAGTGTTTTAGTGTTAATAGCATTTATCCTTCTGGTTGCTGGTCAAGATAGAACGCTGTCGATTGCTTGGAATTTGCCATCAAGGCAAATTTATTTAATTCAAACACCAGTGGCCCGTTTCACTAAGCTACAAGTTACAATTTTACAAGTCTAAACCGGCAACGTTGGTCAATAATGACCAATGACAATGGGCATAACCACCAATGTTGCCGGTTTAGACTTGTAAAATTGTAACTTGTAGATTCGTGAAACGGGCCACAGGTGTTTGAATTATATAAATTTGCCTTGATGGCAAATTCCAAGCAATCGACAGCGCTCTATCTTGACCAGCAACCAGAAGGATAAATGCTGATGTTCTTTGTAAAAATGAATCTCTTCTAGTCTAATATAGTCTCACCTGGTGGGACTTAAAACGGCTTCCTCTTGTTATGCGTATGAATACATCAGCATTTTGTAATCTGTCTACAACCTAGAGCTTTCTAGGTCATATCGATTTAATGTTCTTATTTAGTCATGAGCAGGCGTTAGAGTTCAAAGTATACGCCTCTGTGATACCTACCACGTTGAAGTCTTTCTATAATCGCGGCTACCTTCACGTCCTTGTTTCCCTGTGATAATCACCTTGGATCGGTAATATCGGAGACTTCCACTTCCGATCCTACGCGTCCTTACCCCCTATAGTTGGTCGTTACAAATAAACTCGTTCCTCCCTGTTTCGGGATCGGATGCGACCCCACGCGTCTGCCAGGTGTGAGCCGCAGATGGTGTCGCGGAAACGAGTGCGACGACCTTTGGAATAGTTGCCCGAAATTAACGCGGATGTGTTATGCGAGCGCTTAATTTTGGTTTAGTCTTAGTGGTAGCGTGACGCGTGAAGTTTTCACCGATTTAGATGTCTGTTGATTCTAAACCTATCGTCTCTTATGAGATCTCTCACTTACTCGTTGTCTTTTAAAACTTATGCCTTCGACCCTTGATCTCTGGGCTCTGGATCGGTTCTACTTGTGCTACTTCGTCTACCGTTAGATTAGAATACCTACAGCTTTCTCATCCAATCAACAACTTAATAAATGTATATTATGTGTTCAGGTCAAAGATTTGTCGAATACGAAAGTGAAATGATACGACTTAAAGAATTACCACATTTATAACCGTCGGTGGTTTTACGGTCATGCTTAGTGTGCAAGTAATAAGGACAGGTTGTTTATAAAATCGAATACGTCGGTTCGCCCAGACGAGGGGCGTTAAGCTTTTGACCGGACATTTGCATACCCAAGGTCGCCTAAGCACCTGCCGACGGTCCCAGCTCTGTAGACACGCCGGCGTATGTAGCTTATTCACCTTTATTGGGCTCATAAACGCGTAAATATCCTAATTGTGGTCGTTAAACTTAAATGACTCGCGCGTGAAGCTCTGCGTAAGTGCCAGCGAATTCACACGTCACACAGTAAACGTAAATACTGTTAGTCTGACAATGTTGATGAATCGCAGGCAGATTCGCAACGTCCGCGGCTTCGGTAGTAAAAGGCTTATCTTGAACTATCTCAATCTCGCTACGGGATGAATACTTAAAAGTTGGCGCGGGCGCCCGGCATTGTGCTCTCTAACAGAGCAGTTCCGCGGGAAGATATCGTTAGTGCAAGAATAATTTTCTTCCTGCAACAATACAGAGCGCTCTTGCGGTCGCTTCCGGCTAGAATATTCAGCGCCCTACGCCGTTCCACCTTCCTTGGACGTTTGCCAATCTCACTTTTGGAATTTCGAGGTCTGTCTGCAAATTCTGCATAAAGTTGTTCCGGGTGGTGCTTGCATTGTTTGTTTATAATTATTATCTTTGGTTGTCTTCCCGGTTTTACTAGATTATATTGAATTGGTTGCACAATCTTACCAATATCCGGTTTTTTGTATACATTATGATAATGGTATCGGCTTAATATATATAACACTTTGCGGTTGAGCTTTGATGCGTGTCTCCTCCTGACCCCACAGTATGCGAACGATTGCACCTAGTCTTGAGTCCCATTATGGGGCTACAAGTAACCAGTGACATGTGAACTTATACCAAGATCGTACATAAATTGATCATGTCAAATTTTATTTCCAGACGGAGCTGTATGGCATAAAATGGCGTAAGCTAGTTTGGGGCGAGACAGTGGGCGGCGGCGGCGGCGGCGGCGAGGGCGAGGAGGGCGCCGCGCCGCTCGCCGACCCGGTGATCAGCAGCTACGCGCGCTGCCTCGCCGGCGACATCCTGTGCGTGTGGCGGCGCGTGCCGGCGCCGCAGCCGCAGGACATCTACGAGATGAGCGCGCCTGCGCCGCCGCCGCCGCCCCCGCTCTCCCTCCGAGCCGCCAAGGAACTCTGGATCTTCTGGTACGGCGAAGAACCCGATCTTAACGGATTGGTTGCGCCCGAGCTGATAGCTGGACGTGAGTATTCGCTTGCCTTATTATTTACGACAGAATTTATACTCGTAAACGATTACGCCGCCACTGTTTAATTTAAACGATCGAGGATACCGCAAACGATAAGTGGGACTGGGAGACACTAGATTAAATTTACCGGGGACGCCACATAATAGATCAACTTAACAGCTCGTTAACCGAGCTCGACTTGGTGCTTTGTACGGCACTCGGCAATTAGCCGGGAGATTAAGATCTCGCGTCGTCATCTCACCGGGAACAAAGAGTAAAAATGCTTGGCTCCCGACGAGGAAAATTACCGAGCAATTGTTGTAATACAGTGGGCCGGGAACGAGTGGATTATGTGGAGTGCCGAACGAACGGTTCTCCGGAAAAAATATCCGAGTCAATTTACGGACCGACCCCGAGATCTTTCAGTGATTTGTCGTCGTGGATAAATCCACTCGCCGTTTATCTTTTTTCGGTGCCATTTTTATGCCGGCCGTCGTATGTTACAGTGTAACATTTCTGGGCTCATTGACTTTACTATGTCGCGGAAAGGTTTTTTGCGATTTCTAGAGGATTTTAACAGTTATAATTGAGAAGTAAAGAGTAATAAGACAATGAAACGAACGTTTTTCTTTCTTGTCCGCCTGGCACGCCGTGTACGTCGGCGCGTGTGGGCGACGGCAGGTTCAAAGTATTGTAATGTGACTTTTTTTTACTGCCCGGCTACACGACGCGACCGGTTGTCGGTATTGAGTCGTCTACAGAAATAGTTTCAACCACTTCATTAAATGGAAACAATGCACGTAGACTCGTTTTCGCAATCCAATTAATCACTGGCATGGTGTTAGATAGATTAGTCTCGTATCTTCTGTTGCTTAGCAATTTCAGATGTTCACGACAATCGCAGTCTCTCAGTTGGCCGCCGTAAAACACAACATCTCCAAGAAGTACGTGATACAAATGATACAACATTGATGATATTGATTTTTTGGCAGTGGTAGTTGAACTAAAGCTTTCACGCCGAAATTTTCCAATAATACAGAATTCAGTGAATATGCGAGGTTAAGTATTACATATTTTTATGTAACTTCACCTGTCCGTGCTTTAGACAAATAATGCTAGTCGAGTTTAGCTCGCTCCCAATGATCGGATAGACTAGAAATAGAAAACATAACAAAAAAAAAATTCGCTAACAAAATCTTATTAGTAAGTTAAAATAGCTCTATACGTAGTTCTTTGTAAAAAATCGATGTGTACACTCGACTGCCAGCAAAAGGAGCATTCTGCCCGCCTCCACGACATCCATGCCACCGCCCAACTCGCAGGGCGGCCCGTGTCATCAGCCTCTGTAGTGGGCGGTCCTATGGTGGCTGCAAGCTTTTTATTTCCCTTCCTCTCGTGTACATGTTCCGAGCGAACTAGCATTATTCAGATAGGGTTTTAGACTGGGAGCTGATGGGGTGTAGGAATCTTTTATTAGCCGTATCAGATAAGATTTGCCGGATTTATGACCGGTGTGCATTTTATGTTGACGATTTTGCACTATTACATGTGCGCAAATTCTAGATAATATTATCGTATCAATGTTTTTTATATTGCGCATGGATTTGGAGATCAATTATTATCTTTTGTGTATAAATAGAACAACGCGCTGTTTTCAGGAAAAAAATACTGTCCGTTGCTTCTTGGAGTTGTTTTCTTTTTCATGCAATGTATTCATGGTGGCCTATAACTCCAGCTAGCATTTTAATATAGCCTTTAAGCTATCTTTACATATTATAAAACCATGTCGGTAACCATTCCTGTTACACCTCTGCTAAGCATAGATTAAGGTAATTAATTTGTTTTTGACCCTTAGAGACTATACATCTCTAAGTTATTTAGACTTAGTATTTGATCAGGGACCATATACATCCCGATTCTAATTTCTTTGACCTGGGGACCCTATACATCTCCTGGTCAATCTGTACTAGTGACAGTTCGTTCAATATGCTTAAAGCTTGCTGTGCTATTTATTGTTATCTTTTTTTTCACACTTTTTGTGAACTATTGTTATGATTGTGTATATTGCTCTGTAATCTTGTTTTGAAAAGAGAAGAAAAAAAAAAGATAAACTGCTGAGTTTCTTGCGGCGTTTCTTCTCAGCAGATTCTTCCATTTTCCGAAGCGCTAGTAGATTGGCCTACTTGCAAAATAAATTTTTCATTTTCATTTCATTTTCATTTTCATTCAATTTCATTTCATGTCTGACCCCATATTTTCGGCCGGTTACTCCTAAACCACTCAACGGATTTTGATATAGTTTTCACTGTAAGTTAGAGAATTTTTTATAGAAACTTTTTATGTACAGTCAGCCTCAAAAGTAGCTTAACACTTAACCTTGTCGTAGAAACGAATGAAACGAGAGTTGCTCGAATTTGTCACGTCACTGACAGCGACAAGATACTAGAATGTTCAGGTACTTTTGTGGTTGACCGTACGTTACATCCTAATTGTGCCCGTGCAAATCCGAGGCGAGTCGCTAGTGTTAAACTAAAGGGTCATTTACATGGTACGAGTTCTCGCATGCGAGTTGCATGACATTGCGGGCTACCGGGGTATGATGCGATCGATCCATCCGTCGAGCCGTGCAATGTACTTAATGCAACTCGCATACGAGAAGTCGCTCCGTGTAAATTGTCCCTAAAGCGTCGCTTTAGTACATCGATCGTGGCAATCACTTCTTAACTCAACAGGTGGTAAATAGCTGTAGTTCGCTGCGGGGGCACCTCCAACCTCATCCCGAGATTTTTGTTTGACTTCATTTTACTCCCTTCTTACTCGATCCAACGGCCTTGTTCTAGTGAAGTTAAAAAACATGGAATAGTAGCTTCAAGAAACAACTGTCAATTATGCTCAGAGTACTGAAGTTAAGAATCAGGACTAGTATTTCAAATTGAGCCGAGCACAATTGGTTGGTATTCGTCCATTTTTTAAGTCGCTTGAAATACCTACTTCATTATTTTTAACATTCACTGGTTTATTCTGAGTTTTGATCATTTATAATAACACTAGGTTTTTCCCGCCACTTTGACCGCGTGTACTTGGATTTTTATAAGCCCTGGAACCATTTCATAATCGCGACAAGCGACAGGTGACAGTTACAATTCCCCGTACATTACTGTGTCGACAAGTAACGCTACAGACTTACAGACTTAACATCATAGTGGGCAAGCAATGTATACTATACCGAATTGTCATTGTCGCCTGTCGCGTTTATAAAATTGGGCCCTTATCTCATCATCTGACAGGTGACATGTGACAACGACAATTCCGCATATATGGCCAACGCAAAGACTTTTTGTATTGCCGCCTGCCGAGATTAAAATAGTGGTTACGTAATATACCGTGAAAACGAAACAAAACAAAAACTTTCGTAATTATAACTAGTGAGAATTTTAAGTGGAAAATTATTCTTAAATTGTTTAAATATATACTTACATTACTTACTCTCTTTAAGATACAACATCTTCGAGTTTAATATCTGTAGTTCATCTGGTTTACAAATGTCCTTGTAACTTTACAATGTAATAGTTGTCGACGGAAGTGACATACATAGTGACAGGCCGCTTGTACTACAGATGTTCCGACACGCCTAACATTTGATTCGTTACAAATTGCTACCACTAGCGACGGATCGTCTCGCCCGCTGCCAAACCCAGCGTCCGATGACTAATCCCAACCATCACTCATTGTTCTTGCTCATCAAAGCTTCGACGCTTTTTCCTCATGTACACAACGGAGCCGTCGCACGCGCACGCCCTCTACGCGAGTTCACGCGACACCGACCGAATTCGAAAATAGAACGTGACATAAATTTACATAAACGGGCCTTTATTTTGGCCGTTGCCCACCGTTGCGTCGCGTAAGATCTCCTTTATGACGTCACACGTCGTCGGACGAGCCGAGCGAGACGCGCGCAGCGAGTGCGATAAACAAATAGATGTGTCCTATCCTACAGCACGCAAGGCTAAGGTTGCCTTTTATGCTTGACATTGACATTGTAACGTATTCGTTTCATATCTATTGACAGCATTGACAGTTGTTGAATTGATTATGGAGCTTCCGGTTAGAAAATTTGCTACACGCGTTCCAGAGCTGGCTTACTTTAAGCTACTGGAACATCACACCACTGCACTGGGGCCGTCGCAAATGAGTTGCCGCGCGTGCGAGTAAATACAAGCTATACGATAAACAGAGACATTCAGTAGGATACTCAATACTCAATATTTTATTGCTTTTCCACAAGGATGCTTCTTAGATGTACCTAAAAGCGACTTTTGCTCGAAGTGGAACTTCTGTACGTGTACTATTAAGTAGTTATTCTGTGGCTATACGTAACTAGGTGATGAGGCGTCAATTCCAGTATTTCATTGACTAGCATATTGATAATTTACTGAACAGGATAATAAATAATTAATCACAGTTATTAAACATATACGGTCTTACCACAAAACCATGTTTAAGTCTTAGACATTCTCTAAACAGCTGTCATCCCATACAAATCGTTGGTTTATCAAGTGTTGAACGCATGTTTAATTTTTTGTGGTATGACGGTCAATGCCGTAAACATGTAAATTGTTATTAGTGTCAAGTGAAATTTGTATTCCGTTGGTGAGAAGCATTCAAATTAACAATTCATCTTTACCCCGTCTTCTCTAAGGGTACCCTGTCACCTGTCACAAGTCCGGATTAGTCAACAATTTTATTTGATCGAATGAATTATATTTTGGGTTAAATGTGTTTTATAAGTTTTTTGGTAAGTTTGCCATCTCAGCAAGAAAAAACCTACGACCTTGTACAAGGTCCTTTCGAATCGCTACCACCATATGCTTTCTAATCTAGCCCCCAAGCAGCAGTGCTTGTACTAAAACTAGCGGGTAAAATTAGTTGCCTATGTCCGTCAGGGATAATGTAGCTTTCTATTAATGTAAAGAGTTGTTGGAATCGGTTCAGTTCTTCCACAGATGACCCCTTCATACAAACAAATAAAAAACAAAGTGTATCTTTTTATTTTATAGTATAGATGAACCGGTTGGCTAATGTAGTAGTGTTAGAGTTGTGATAGGTAAGTAGATAACCAGTCTAGGACCCTGCTGGTCCGTGGTCGCCCGCGCGGTCAATTGTTTCAGCCTTGCGAATTCATTGCGCTCGCGCGTCACTTGAAAGCTAGACACGGATCGACTGTCACAGCTGAACGTACCTTTACCCTCATGCTAACTAAGATTTATAGAGGCGGATCAGTTACCGCTCGCGTTTGCCAATAGGTTTAGGTACCTCTAAGAGAATATGAATCGACACATCGGAACGAATTACGCGTATACACTGTTTCAAACCATCATCGTGTTACACACAACTGCAGTTCCGGCACCTCATCTCACTAGCCTTTGTCTCGCTTTTACTTGCAGAATGCGCCATGACGTCATGCGCCCCGTTGCACGCTTTGATGGACGCGTGAGGGCCACTATCATTGTTTTAATGTGCTATTCTAGTGTAACCTATAGTTCAATGGTTTGATCCAACACTCGTATTAATGTGGACCTCCGAAAACTAACGCCTGGAACTATCTTTATCATTACAAAGAATAAAATAAAGTCTCTATCCGTTCCTGTCTGCACTCGTCGAATCTTCGGCACCTTACACCTTCTAAACCTAAACCATTTAACGCATTTTAATACGGTTTTCATTATCACGTAGAATTCTTTGAAATATGTAGGTACGTAGACTAAATCCAGTGGTGAATATTTCCCATCTGCGATGCCAAGTACTAAAGGTTTTTACTGCCAAGTCTCTCGGAATTCTTTGTCATTTATCGTCCTATTTAGTCATGCTTCGGCAAGGTCAGTCGCATAACCTACACTTATTATTATATGTTATGCTTGCAAGTACATTTCATTCCTGGGTGACTGTCTGCACCTAATGACGTCATGACTGTTGTTTCCTCTCCGAATAAGGACAATTATACGTCAAAAGTGCGACGATAGCGACATCCGCCATCCCTTTCACTCTAGCCAATAGACTGGGAGAGTGACCATTTACCTGTGCACCTACGTTTCGCTACGTAAATCAGTGCGTCTCGTTCTGACTGGTCCAGTAGGAGCGAGACGCATTGGCGTATCGCCCGCGCGGCAAGAAGGGTTGGGGGGGAATGAGCGCAATCGCGCAGCAAGGAGGTGTCGGCAATGTGTGATGAATGTAGCCTTACAGCCTTATTCATACGCGAATTAAATGGTCACTCAATAGTTTAAAGGACCATTTACATAGAGCGACTTCTCGCACGCGAGTTCGTGTGTCGTGGTCGTGTTCGATCAAGGGATCGAAACCGGCAATGTAATGCAAGTCGCATGTGACAAATCGCACCATGTAGATGACCCTTAAGTAGTTGGCAAGAGTCAATTCGCTGTTCTTTCGGTTTGTATTGTAAACGTGTAAAATAAAAGCAACTATGTAAAACAGGGGTAGGTACACCTTAACACCCAGACTCTACGATGTTGAAGATACGCAAGTACAGCGGTGTAAATGTTAAACGGAGGGAAATAATTATGAAAAGTCTGTAGACAAAAAAACGTACATAATGGCCGAGCCACGCCGGATGTGTATGCAGATCTACGAAGCTAGCCGGAGCCGTGTTGTAAACGCAACCGGGTGTGGCTCGGCCTTAAGTCTGTAAAATGTTATAATGAGATTATGTTTAAGATCATGCTCGCATAAAACAGTATTAATTGGTAGTAATCGCCACAAACACGTGCCGCAGCGTCTACGCTCAGAGTAAAAGTTGTGTAATATGTGATATCGCACCAGAGTGCTAAGTGGGTGTAACAGGGTTACGCGGAGCCGTAACGGCCCGATACAGAATGAATGGCACTCGTTATTTCCTTACACGTTTCGACTTTCGATTCAGCGTTTATTCGTAAAAAGGTCTAGGCTATAGAAGACGCGACTTCGCGACTACAAGTCGTTGAACGCGCCTCTGCACTGAGGCAGCCGCAATTGAGTTGCCGCGCGTGCGATGAACACGAGTTATACGATAAACAGAGAGGCATACAGTAGAACGCTTCTGAAACTTAAACCAGAGGGGTTCCACTCCGCACTGTAGGTACGCTCGACCGCCTTGCCTATGGCATAGGCAAATCGCAGTAGGCTGTCGGTTTGCCGCGCGCCCGCTCGCTAGCCCCCGCTGTGTCAGTGTAATTGAGATTGAATGCCGTGCAACCCTAGCGTGTCGCTGGGACTAGCGGGGGGAAGGTGGGCGCGGGCGGCGCGTTCCTTTTGACTCCTGCCGCCTGGCGCATGGTGTATGAAGTAATACGATCTTTTTGAGTCTGTTAATAAAGTTGAAATTCGTTTAATTGTGGTCGTAAAAGAGAAGTTTTTGTACTATTATTTATTCTGTGCTTAAACAGCGTTTTTGTTTGGAGAGACCTCTGTACTTGTGCTATTATTTATTCTGTGGCTATAACATAAGTAGAATGTGACGTTGAGCCGGCTGCTTACATTTTTGAACGGCGGTGGCGGCCTTAAGAGGAAACACAAGGGCCGTTTTTCCATACAAACGTCGTCCCCTGTTTCCTCTCTGGATAATGCCAATAGAGCAATATTTTTTTTCCAAAAAATCGATGGCCACTATTATGCATGTTTTTCTTTTTTCAATAAATTAATTATTAAAAGCGATATGAACATTCAAAAACTTAAAAAATTTGCCAGATTTTCGGCTGCGTTCATACATTCAGAAAAATATTTTTCTAGATTATTTAAAAAAGGAAAAAAATAGGAACACTGCCAAAGCCTTTTTTTAATTTTTAATGAAAAAAGTAGTTAAATCGGTTAAGTTTTGGAGAAGGAATCAAGGGTCTACGAATCGTTGATTTTGTGTACTTTAAATAGGTATTTTCAGTCCAAGCTGCAGCTTTCTCTATTGCGCTCTGCGGGGGGAGGCTTGATAGATGGAGGCAGCAATAGATTTTACAAATACCTATTTTTCAATTCTCTAGGCCTTGAGGTTTCCTCTTAAGCATTAATCTATTCGCTGCCGGCAACGCGTAGTATATACGTTGCCTACGCAACGCATAACATACGCGGCCTGTATGCGTTTTCGATACTTTCACCCAGTGCCGTTGAAACAATTTCCCAGACATTTGAACGCATACGTGCGTCTGTGGCACCTGAGCGTCTAGAACGAATGTTTACGTAGCTCAGTGAGTCTGTTTCCATCTAGCCCAGTAAGTGTCGCACCGAGTTACGTAGCGAGTTACGGGGTTCATAAGTAAGATTCATGCTAGGTGCACTGTAAAAGCCGCGGTCCAAAGAAATGCCAGCATGCGTTAAGGATTTTGTAAGGTTTTTAACTTTGACGGGGTGCTAACTACGCATTGATTGCGAGGCTTGAGAATTTGAGGTGCAAGATTGTTGAGTGGTCTACGTCAGATGAATTACTAGAAGTTATGATACCAAATACCGACTCCGCAAACGCTAAAATTTACGTTCTTTAGTACATTCTTTGGAAACGCCTTTAACCGCCACTGTCTGATATAATAATTGATTCTTTTATTCAAATAATATTCATTCATTTTTCATTTCATTTTTGTTATTACCGCAGTCATATAAATCTTATAGTTATGATATGTAAATTGAATATCATATAGTGCATGTCCCATGAAAATTGTATCGGCGGTTTACAGGGTTAAAGGCATTGCCATCTGATTGCTTATTCAGTATTTTTTTGTTCTCAATTCAATCGTATTATTTCAATAAGAAAAGTTTGATGACACAAAATTGTACTTTATAAAATCCACCAGCAGCATGCATTCGTATTTATTTTCCCTATCCTTCATATGGTAAACGACACGTCTGAATTATAAACGCCGGCGGAACGACAGGCGCTCATCAATCAGTGGCGAGGGTGCCTCTTTGATAGACGCACGCGCCAATTTGAGCTGAAATGATTTACCACCAAGGTGTTGAGCGCCGAGGTTGATAATTGTTACCAACAATGACAAAAAAGAAAGCTTTGCGGTTCAACTGGAGGCACAATTTATGTTCATATTTGTAACAAGCGCTGTCACATATGTTAAAGAACGTGATGGAATAATCCGCTTTCTGTGCAGTCGGTGGTCAACCACTATTGAATCTTAATGAATACATGATAGAGTCAAAAAGTGGAAATTCACATTGTTTGCCTACAACACGACAAAAATTACAAGTGCTAGAATTTGTATATATTAATTGTGAAGTTTTTCATACAAATTGTGATATATATGTAACCGCTTGTAAGTTTTGTGGCCTCTACTTCACTAAGCTTTCATTTAGGTGACACCGATGATACCGTATCCACTTCAGCACGACAATACAAAAACTCGTCGCTGTCACTTGTTAGGTAAATAAAATAGGGGCCAGAAGATTTAGTGTCTTGATTAAACTTTGCTTAATATACCTCGATAAAGCTTAACAAATTAACTTTGTTTGTCTGTCGGCCTGTTGAGCGTAATTTCTGGGTATCGTAGAATTAACTGAGGCGCTGATTATGACCGACTAAATAATCATTCCATTGTTTGTTAATCAACGCCTTGTACAGAGCCTAGGTTTGTCAGCATTAAGCCGTAGCGTTAACATTATTGTAATTTATAATGTTTTGTTATATTTGGTCAAGTGGCATTGAAACTGTAGTTTGTTAACCTTAGTATTTAAAAAATATTGCTCGTTTTTTTATAGCGTCTAGTCGCTTAGCGTCGCAAATCCATCTATCTGATTATCGAAGTTGACAGTCGACAGCTTATTTGTCTTGTACGCCCTTTTTGTAGCTGTCGTGCCAAAGAGACATGATTGACAGGCCTTAGGAGTTACAAGCTAACTCGCAACTATTTGGTTTTAAAAACTTGTTTTAACGTAAAAGGCGATTAAGATTTTTCATCGAAAATAATTGGCAACTACTGTCGCAACAACGTGGAGGAACTTGGAAGACTGTTGAGAAAAAGTGCTGCAACTTGCAGCTTATCCTTTTATCCGACTGCCGTCAGATGGGAGGATTGTTTTTAGGGTTCCGCAGTCAACGAGGAACCCTTATAGTTTCTTCATATCCGTCCGCCCGTCTGTCCGCAGCTCAGAGACTCTTAATACTAGAAAGCTGTAATTTGGCATTGTGATTCAGATTATTCCTTGTTACCTTTTCAAAACAAAATAACAGGACTGCGGGTGGTAGGACCTTGTGCAAGGTCCGTCCGGATCGCTACCACCATCTTGCTCGCTAATCCTGCCGCTAAGCAGCAGTGCTTTCACTGCTGTATTCTGGCGTGGAGAGCAAGACAGCCGGTATAATTATTGGCACAAGAGGTATTCCATTTTAGCCCTCTGGGTTGGCAACGCATCTGCAATCTCTTTGGTGTTGCAGGTGTCTATAGGCGGTGGTGATCACTTGCTTGTTTGCCTTCCTATTACATAAAAAAAACAGATATGTGTGTGGTAGGTATAAACTACATACAGTCAAGGAAATTGAAACACGTACCACCGTAGAACCTAGTCGAAGTGACATACGCATGACATTTGTATAACATAGCCTAGCGTTTAACGTGTCGCGTCATTGCGATAGGGTTCTAAGGTGGTACGTGAATATATTTCCCCTACCGTACATACACACATCCTTAACAAACAGAAAAATAACTAAGAAAATAAGATAACAATGAAAGTTTGCTATTTAAGATTGACCAGGAATATGTTCAGGATATTGAGAAATGGAAACTTAGAAACACAGCATAATAGTTATTGCATTTATCTGTTACGGTTACACTTGTCCGACGTTATAGGGCGTGGCGAAATGAAACCGGCGCCTGAAAACCTTTGGCAAATATGCGTGGTAATACGTGAATATATCCGCCTCGGCTCGTATATAGGTCGGCGCGTTGCGTGTCTTGCAATAGGCAGCAAGCGTGGGAAGGTCGCATTACTTGGTGCTTATCTCTCCTCTCTACATATATTAATACACCCGAGTACCGCTGTCTGCGCGTAAACATTACACTATTGTTTCTGTTTGAACGCAGTGGAAAAACACGCAGTCTGTCCGGCCGCTTAGAGGCTGATAACAGCCGATTCGCTGTCTCTGTCTATTTGCACGGGCGTGATAGAGAAGCGACTATGCGACAAACAGCGCGGTGTAATTCGAAAAGGCATCAAGAGGACTGCCGTACCGAGACACGAAAAACGGGATCTCTACAAACGGCGGTAACGTTTTCGAACCTTAAAATCTTGCCGTTTAACGAATCATATTGGCAAGCACGTGGATGTACAGTGTCATACTAAATGACAGCAGAAAAACGGACCGACATAAGAATACAGGTTGACGGCAATGTTACAGATGCAAATTAATAGTTTACCATTTATAGTTCAGTGCGTTTATAGATTTAGAACTTTACGTCTAACTGCATAAAATAATTCTTTAGTGAGTTTCGTTGCAAATAGGTTTTTTTACAAAATAATAGTATTGACAGCAGTGCCGTCGGTCCGACAGACTGACAGTGCGAGCGATTGTCGATTTGTTGTACTTTTGTTCGACTTTTGATGCGGCCATATTTTAAACGCTGACTAGAAGTGCATTACTTATAGGTCAGTGCGTTTAACTATTGTTATTTATTCGTTGGTTTAGATGTAATGTTCTAAGTATGCTCTAGTTTTGTCTTAGAACAAGGTTTGTCGTTTTTTTAATTATCGTTATTAAATTTAAGCTTTAGGAGTTTCAAAGTGACAATGTTTTTTAAATATGTAAAAAAATTAAAAGGAATGCCAGTAGTACTTGTAGATTGTAGGTACCTTCTTGAAAATAATAGCTATAGGTTAAAATTTAGTGGGTGGAAAATGTTACAGACAGAGTATGGAGGCCACTTGGTATGAAATCCTCATATTATAGTATTGTATTAGGATGAATAAGTGCTTTGGTTTACCTTGAATGAATATTTCCCGCCTGGACCCCATATAGAAAAATTAAATTTTGAACAGACAATGAAAGTTTCTTAAGAAACTAATTTAGCTAAAAACTGGCGTTGAATTCTCGATACTATGTCAACTGGTTAATTTTAGCACGTTTCGATCTTCTCAATATTTATTCACGTGCTGCATTCAAGGTCGCATACGCTTGACTTCCATTGCTGTCGACCACGACGGCTATTCTCAGCGCATACCTCAGCGAAACGGGCTGAGAATGCGATCCGTTATTGCCATGATAAATCTTCCCGGTCACCTGGTTACGCTTATATGGAAACTGCGCAAGCGCCGCGATCGCGCACATCTATGGTTCATCGTGTTTATGTACATTTCGATGCTCTGGGTCGTTTTGTTGCCCTGTTTATGTTGTTATTGAATGTTAAACTTGTAATAAAATAATGAGTTGTTGCATGCATTCTCTTGTATCCGTCTTGTAAACACACTATCAGCAATTACTAAATACACGAAGCATGGACGCCTCCGTCGGATGAACGGAAATAACCGAACGCCCAATTTCCCATTCAGGCGGCCGGCGGCAAATAGACACAGCTGATCAAGCTTGATACAAGTGGCCATCTTTTTGTTGACCTGTTTGTTTACACAACATACATGCTCTCATGTGATATCTTGCCGGCGATAGCGTAACTCGATCATGAATTTAAGCGACGTCGTTTAAGCTGCATTTTATCAACAACACAAACAAGCATTCATTATCACACTTCAACCGAGCCAGTGACACGTCTAATTGAAATAAATAACGATATCATCAACGTTCAAAGCTGATCAGCAAATTAAACTAGCATCAATTAGATTATGAGCACGTAATCACCGAAGTTATCTGGTCGCGCGACGCGCCTCGCCCGCGGCGCAAGCGGCACGTTTATATCCGAGACACGTGTCTATTGTGTTTTTTAAGAAAATCTTTATCTTTTATTCAATACCGCGTAATCCAAGACGGTTGTATGTCAAACGTTTATGCTTCGGGGAAACATTGGAACATCTTTATACGTACCTCGGTATTACAGCTTTAATATTTAAGTTAGAGGGCTGGTTATCCGGGCGACTGGCAGCCGCCGTACGTGAGCCTATTTGTCGGAGATTAACGACTGACCCCGGCGGATAATCCCCTTAGACTGACTGCAACCCCCACGAAACATATACTGTAGGAATATGGCTGCGTTGGCCCGCAGCGTTCATGCAAATTGTTGCCATCTCCCGTGCCACTTGTAATGTTGCGAAGGCTGTGCTTCTGTGTGTCACTCGTTGACATTAGGTATAGATTGACAATCACATTACTTAAATCAAGGTATACAGCATAGCTACTAATAAAAAATATGTGAAAACGGATTAATTAGTAAATGCTAATCCGAAACTAGCCGACATATTGCCGGGTACTGTTAGTAGGTAGTTCATTAAATTAATGATCATAATTAACTTTATTAGTTAAGATTGTAAAAAGCCTACATGTAGAAATGATCCACAGGTTTTCATTTTTATTTTTTGTGATTAAAGTCAAGTTAAAGTCAAAATACCTTTGTTCAGACTAGGCTTACAGGAAGCACTTATGTACAAACAAACCCATAATTTCTGTCTACCAAACCAATAATGAACTCTGTAAATCGAAAACGAACTATAACAAAACTCAGAGAAGTTAACAAATCTGTTCATTATCAGCGAAACCGTACATTTTAGGATACCTGTTTCTTGGACTATCTTTTTCAGCATATTAAGGAATATACTATGTTACTCAAGGGACATCAATTTAGGAGCAAGGAGCAAGTCACATGTTAAAACAATCGAATTGGTAGCAGTTATTATGAAGTTGAATTTTAAATACATGAATATGGGAAGTTTCCCTTAACCCTCGTTAATATATATATTTCCGAGGATATTTGAAAAAAAGCATAGCTTAGCCCTTTTGAGGCTTTTCTTACATGCGTTGTTCAGTAAGTACGAGTTCAATCCTTTGAAAGGCTTCAAATCGATTCCGCGGCTTGCCACCAAACTTAATCGATCACCCTGTCCCCCCCTAAAGCTGGTAAACATTGTGATTGTTTACTATTTGCTAAAGCAGCGTTCTCACGTGGGCGGAAAGGGACGGTACAATGTGTCACGTTACTGACCCCATGCTGCCTCTAGTCAGGCTCCGTCGCACTAATTAAATTAGTAAAGGTCACCAACTTTTACATTTGTTAATACCTTAAAGTTTCCAAGTTCTAGCCATGTGTGAGAGTAAATAAAGATTATGTTATTATAAAGGCGACCGCCGCTCACACGGGTAAGGTAAAGTTAAAGTGTACATAAAAACCCCACGTAAAATAATCTTTAAATGCCAGTGAAAACTGTATCTGTTGGGTTATCTAGGAGTAATAAGTCGAAGATTTGTACAGTTCCCGGCTAACATCTTGAGCACTGACCTTGACTGCGCAGTAGCCGTTCCTAGTACAAATGTGTATGCGTAAACGTAAGCTCTCCACTCGATTTATGCTCAAGATGTTTGCCTGCAACTATAAAAATCATATTTAAATTTAATTATTTAATTTAAAATTATATAAGTTACAAGTTGGTATCTAATTCGGTTTCTAGGCGGCGCATCAAGATAACGCATGCACCAGATTTTAAGTTAGATCTCGAGCGATATAATTATGACAACCGCATTCAATTTCGTTGGTTTGTTTTTGCGTGGCTTTTTTAATGAAATAGGAGGGCAAACAAGCAAGTGGGTCACCTAATGGTGAATGATCACCACCGCCTATAGACACCCGCAACACCAAGTAGATTGCAGATGCGTTGCCAACCTAGAGAGCTAAGATGAAATACTTCTTGTGCTAGTAATTGCACCAGCTGCCTTGCTCTCCACGCCGGAACACACAGTGCAAGCACTGCTGCTTAGCGGCAGGATTAGCGAGCAAGATGGCGGTAGCGATCCGGACGGACCTTGCACAAGGTCCTGCCATCCGCAGACTGCCTTAGACGCTTAATATACATGTCCTATGTAGAAACATCGGCCAGTTACAATTTAATTATAATATGTTTAGGTTACATCCCCGCCCGGTACATACCTTATGTTGTTTCGCCTAAGGCAGGATAAAGAATTCCAGGTGGTTTTATAGTTGGCTCGGAATCAGGTCAATGTTTGTTCTAAATAGCGTTCTATCTCCATTTTCAATCCAACTGTCGCCTGTAAAAGATGTAAAGTTTAAAGTAATTGCAGTTAAATTGCGTTTTCTTGTAGTTTATTTTAAATTGTGGCATAAAACCTCAAGCTATTTTAAATATTTCTATTTAGGTCAGTTTAAACTACAGCTTTCTAGTTATCAGATTTTCAAGATTACAAGCACTCAATGAAACACCTGTTTAGCTACAGCACTCGAAATCTTCCATTGTATTTGAATAATACGAGTACAATAGTTTCCGACCAAGTACAAATAATAATTGTTGCAAAATAATATATTTTTTAAAACGATGTTAAATCTTAAGTTCGATTAAATAATTAAATGTGTCAATACAATAATGTAACAGTCCCAGTCATCGACAGTGACCTAAAAATTGACGAGAGGATGCGAAACCATACGAGTAAATAGTAAATACAAAAGACAATGATGTCAACTACTGGTAAAAACAATGTCCTACACATGTCAAGGACTAGTACAGTTACATTACATGATGCATTTAAGGCTTAACGATCAATTAAGCATTACTGGTTCTTTCAAGTAAAATTTAGTTACCTACGTCACCCATCACTCAAGTAATCCAATAGCCGATTGATAAATAGCTCGGGCCCCGGGCACCTGCCGCGGGCACGTCGCCGGGCCGGGCCGACGCCGCAATAATTATGGCCCGGGCGATGTCGCCCACTTCGCCCACTTCGCCCACTGCCATGAGCCTAATGTAATTGTATCGGTTTCGCGTTACCCCTTTAACTATTAACAAGTGTTTTGCGGTTTTGCCATGCGTGATTTCCGTAGGACCCCGTAGGAGTTAGCTAAAAGCAAATCGATCGTGATGATCTGATCTTGTTCAGTTTCTTCTCATCAGAGGTTTTTTCTGATAGTCCTCTCTTTAAGCTTCATCTGAACATAGATATTTTGACTTTGACTTTGATCTGATGATGAGTTCATAATACTACTAAATTGATTGTTAACGTTTTTACTAGTTTGACGACTGTAATAGTATAACAATGTCATACATAATAGTTTGGATTTGCACGGATATGAGATATTTTTTTTTACCTGAACAAAAATACTAAAGAACCCCAATGAAAATTTAAGTTAAACATCATCCTCTACCTTTTGCCCTAGATCTAACACATTTCCATTTCACACGACCTCAAAAACGAGGTGAGTGAGATCATCAAAATCAATCCCCCTGTAGCTGCCTGCATGCACCCTTTCGTAGCGGGCTACACCGCGTAGCCGCGTAGAGCTTCGTAGCGGCAGAGGACGCGCTACGAGGGCACGGAGCAATCGCCGGCTGTCCCAGTGTCGGCGGGTAGCGTACTACGCGATATTGATCCGGGCTTAGGGCGGGCTTTTGTTAGGGTTGCTACGCACATTTGGCGTATAATATGAAATATTTAAATTTGTTTAAAGAAATAGTTTAAATAGTTTTATCTAATGATTAGGCTGAGACAGTTTAGGTCTCGATTTCTGCGTTGTAATAATTGCAGTTTTTTAGTTTTTTTTTTGTCTTTTTACTTATATAAAATTTAGTTGTGAAAAAAGCTTGCTACTAATAATAACCCAAACCCAGTCTTATAATTATAACCCAAATTATTTTAAATATTAGGTACTCAAGTTTTATGTATATCAGGTCTGATGGATTTCTTCCTAAAAATGTTTTAAGTAAATTATTTAAATTATTAGTTTAAACCCAATAAAAACAAAGTCTAATTGAATACCTCCTTTCTTGGAGTCTGTTAATAAATGTAAAAAAAAATCACTAGAAATCAGGAAACTTGAATTTATAAGTCTAAACTCTCTGACCACGCAAATTTTTATTCTGACTAATACTGACACAAGTGACCGTTGACCTGAATCCTATCCAACACCTGTCCTGACATCGGATGACCGGTTTCTTTTTTGGCCTTCATTAATTTTTTTAGCTGTTGATAAAATCTTCAAACAGCCAACCCTAGCCGCGCCCGAATCAATCGGCCGCACCCCGCCCCGCGGGTCCACACAACCTCAGACCCGAGCCACGTGCGCGGGCGACCTTCGCACGAGCCCGCATACGTGACACACTGTTAAGATGTCATGGTAATCCTGCCCGACTTCTGTTGACCATCGACCTCGATGGACCAACTTGAAGCCCCTTCGAAGCTTTCTCTCTGTTCTTCAACCCGTTATGGTTAAGGTTGTCGGGTCATTTTCCCGTTCATGTCAGGCCATTGTGCGTAGTGTTGCTGGCTAGTCGTCCAGCCAGCCTAGGTCCGTTCAGAAGCGCAAGATTCTCCTGGTGTATCCATGGGCGGCGGGAACCGAACCCAGGGTTCCGAGGATTTCAGCCTCAGGATGACGTGGGAGCCCTTTCTTTGACCGTCAGACACCTTCTGCGAGGTGGCTGTCGGTTAAGGCTAGAACAAATAAATGTTCTTCAGCCTGTATCCTTCCAAAGCTGAGTGTAAAGCCACACACCAGGCGCCGCGCACTTCACCAAACTAGAACTCATTCGGCGCACCTCTGCACTGAGGCCGCCGCAATTGAGTTGCCGCGCGTCCGAATGAATACGAGTTGTACGGTAAACAGAGATGCATACAGTAGGATGCAACCTACAATTGGAACGCGCCTCTGCGTGGGTTTTTAAGGAGATGGGTACTTATACAATGAATATTATCTTGGTAGTGGCAAGGAAAGAGTTAAGCATCTGGGTAAGCGTGCATCACAGAACCTCATCATTTACCATTACCTACAACCGAGGTGAGGCGCACACCTAACAGTAATAGTAAGAAGTTGAAGCTCGTTTTTTTAATCTACTTTTCCATAAACTGGTCATTGTCTTGTGTGAAATAAATCGACAATTACAAAACTGGGTACGGTACCGCAATACCTGGCTGACTGTCTGTAACGTTATATACGGCCTTATACCAACTGCACTAAAAACAGACTCAACAACCCACTTGTGCGTGGCAGGGTCTTTACCTCAGAACGTATCGTTGCGGTCGTAGTTTATTTTTATTTTCCGTTGCATTGGAACGCCGTGTCGTGGGAGCCGTATCTATTGCTGCGTCAATGCACTCTGACGCGGTGCGTCAAGAGGATATAGTTTAACTCTCGTAGGTACTTTTTTGCTAACAAAATGTTGAGGAAAGTTTAAGTGACATCTTGACAAGCCCTCGTTGTGTTTTCGCTGCAAGTGACGTTAACGCTTTGTACACTAACAGGTTATCAGAACTGCATACAGATGCCAAAGTCCGAGTCAATCTACGTAATTAACCTCGCAACGCTCCCGGCACAGGAAAACCTCGCCATAAACCCGTGTACACAACGCTTGCGATCTGGCCGCGCGATAAATTAGGTGCGAAGACGGTGATAAGTGGCGCGCCGCGCGCCGCGATCGATACTCACCCTCCGTGCACACCCTGCGGCCATTGTCAGCCGCGCCAACCGGGACCCGATTGACAGGATATCATTGTCACAAACCGTCTGGGCGCACGTAATGATTCGGGCTCTCTTGCCTGCGGGCTGGCAGGTAAAACCACCGGCAAAACGTTCGGTCTAAACAAGTTTTGCCAGCTTTGAACAGGCGTTTGATTTAGGGCAGTGGATCTCAGTCTCATCGCCTACAGTGCCAAGGGATTTATACCTAAACAGATTTGAACAATTTTAATTTAGGCATAATCTTAGTTCCTATTGAGCCAAAAAAGTGTAATTTGTCTAGATAGGATTGGTATCTTACACATTCAGTGCCACGGACTCGCTAAGTAGGCAAGTTCTCTATTCGTAGGGGATTTTCGCTACATACCGGGAAACCCTTGCTACGAGCGTAGCACGTAGCACTCCGTGACAGTTTGTGTTAAGACGTTTTTGATGTGTTCTTGTCATGATAAGTTTTAGAGATACAATTTTAAACAAAAAGGTGATCTGGATACAGGTAGTCAAAAACAAGGTATATACAATGGAGAAGTAAAACTAATTCACAGATAATAGTAGAGCTCAAAATTACATAGTGTCGTTAGATAAAACGGTCCACGCAAATTGCCCTTAAAACCACAAGTTGAAACACTAATAAAATCACAGCGATAAAGCCTAACGCGTTTGCCAAGCGCGCACATCGGAACCGGCGAAAGCGGAACATCGGTTAATGATGAAAAGAACGCAAACACCTCGCGTAATGTGGTGCGGTCGGACGCCATCCCGGACCGGAATGTAACCGCGACCCCGCAACCCCGCAATTACGGTCGCGGCCGGGGCCGGCCGGCGTGCCGCGGAACCGCCCGGCTCAATCACCGCGATAGAGATAATGCGGCACTTGACTTAGATCTCCTTTAAGTTTTGTCAAAGTTAAGAGGTAGGTATAAACTTGTGACACAAAAAGGTAGTTTGCTAAGTCACCACTAAGTTCATTTGCGTTGTTGGTAGGTAAACTATTTTGAAGTACAGGATTATCCTGTATATGGTTTTATTTATATAATGATGTAATTCTATTTATTTATCATTTCTTTGTTACTAATATAATTTTATCACAAACTTCTTTAACAGAGGAAGTTTAGAGTATATAATATCTATTCAATTTATGGTTTTATACGGGTATTTAAGGACAACTTTCAATTAATACACTTATACACTGGTAAAGAACATTTGGAGTGAACCAAACATTTTTTTATTATTTAGGTAGTTTTTTATCGCTGCTTAAAAGTTAAAATAAAATTAGCTTCTTTTTTTGTGATGATCCCCTCTAACTTAACCGTTTACAAGTCATTTCGTTAATGACGTCAACTACTGAATTATTTTGTTTCCAAAAACCCCACAGCTGGAAAACTATTTCATTCAACAAGAGTAAATAAACATCACTGTATATTTCAGCGGAAAACCTCTTCAAATTCTGTAAACCACGCCTAAGTAAATACAGTAGAACTATTGCTTATAAACCCTCAATAGAGCATTTATTCAACTTTGGAAACTACACAGCTTGAAACTGTGGGTCAGTTCAATAGAACGTGCACGTGATATTCATAACTCTAGGCGTCATATAAACAAAAATCAGATGAGAAATCCAATGTATGCCAACGTTGTCCGTGAACAGGAGAGTCCTACCTGTGTCACCACATTTGACACCGTGCCAAACATTCGGAATAGTAAAATTTCTCAAGTTCATTGAGAAGGCCGGTACACGGTTCCGTTAGTTTTAACGACCATGCGAAAGCGAGCGCACCGAACATTCATTCTCGATAAGGAGCTGAAGAATTGGAGATCCATAAACAGCGTTTCAGAACGGTGTGTTCAAAGCCGGAACACGTCTAGACGGCGCAATGCCGGGGCACGGCCGGGAGCCGGATAATTAGGCGATTAATGTCCTGAGCCACCGACTTACGTGACGCGAGATCCTCGCTAAACCTGGGGATTGTGAAGGAAACTTAGCGGGATATTAGCACTGGCGGGATCCCCAAGTTCCTCGCTCGCTAATACTGACAACAGAGCAACGAACATCCCAATGCGAAGCTAATTGCGAGGTCGATGAATTCGAAAAAGACTTAATCGAGCCTGTCTTTAATTAATAAACGACATGTCAATAGAACAACCTGAAAATAATAATGAGTAGGTAAAGTAATTGATTTATTGACGCGACGCAACTTTTAAAGTTATTTATGTAGAACAAAAAACGTGAATCACCTGCGACGACAATAATTAACTATGTAATGTGTTACAAAATAAAAGCGACAATCCGTAAGACGGCTCTTGTTTTTCCATTAAAACGTTTTAGTAATGCGAACGCAACAGGTTGCTTGGCTTTGTACTGGTAGGCTAATTGTGGCCGCAGTTCATTAGTTTCTTTTAACCTTCGCCTCACAGGGCGCTCAGCTGTGGAGATCTCTCGAGTACTTAACACTTCGTTCACGCAACACTGGCCTCTAGAGCCATCCAAATTCCAGTAGTGATATCACAAGACGCAAGTCTCAACCTCCTTCCGTTCACTTTATTTACAGTAGAATTGGTGAAGTTTTAAAATAGTTTTTACTTTCTCATCGGCCGGCTGGACTGGACTAACCCGTTCCGCCGGCTTTGCCCTCGGTCAGTACGACACCTGATCCGTCCTGCACATGCCCCTACCGTGCCAGCCATTATTTAGACAGATGCTCGCTGACTGCTTTAGCGATGATATGTGGTCTTGTACGAGGGTACATTACTCAAACTACTATTGAACGTGTAGGACACAATTCAATGTCACACATATAATTTCTTAACTTTCTAAACGTTTCGGTGTGCCGAGCCCGATTCACGGGCGACGATAAATGGCCATCATGCGCGTGCGCCGCCTCCTCGCTCGAATTCCTGACAATGGGGCTATTGATGGCCTTTTACACTCGTGTCACTTAACTGTACCTACCTGTTGAATTTTAAACGGTTTTATTGCATAAGGCACTCCCAAACCATGAACTCGGAAATGGCTTCTTACCCCACATACCTATTTGTAATTGCCTCATTGCTATATTTGTTATGTGATGCAAAATCATTTCTATTTTATGTTAAATTGGTGTTCCTCTTGCGCGAAAATTAACAAAACCATAGTGACCATAAAACAAACCAGGAACAGGTTTTCAATCCTTCCTGCTTTACTCGCAACATAGCTATATCGCACAACAGTCGCACAAAAGTATTCAGCGTCGATTCCTACAAGCGTTTATTGTGTCGTAGACAAGCATGGCGCATGGTCCGGGGGCCGGCCGTGTCGAATGGTGGGCTAGATGGATTATTTCACCTCGGGCCGCGGCCGCAGTCGTTGACCCACGCGCCCGCTGTCACGCCTCCCGTCCCGTGTCCCGTCGGCCAGCCGCTAACCCTCATCTCCCCCGCAGACATCAAACGTTTATCCTGGACAACTTTATACGACGACCACGTTTAGTCTACCGTGTAATTATTAGAACAGGCACCTGAATCTAAGTATAATATACATGATAACTAGCTTGGCGTGGAGTCTGTAAAGTTGATTGGTATCATACGAATGGAGGTAATCCATTTATTTTACTATCGCAATAAATATGTTAATGTTATCATTACTAAAACAAGTTAATTGTCTGTGCAGCGTTCTGATATTGCTGACCAATAAATCGTTTAATGCATGTACTCGTATTACAGCACTTTGTAATTTTTGTCGTAACTGTTAGATAAGACTCTAGCTAGTGTTGGAGTCGTGAAGGCTCCAGTGCTAAGTACAGCGTAAAGTGTGTGTCCCATCTAAAGTCACATTTTGAACCAATTGTAAATAAAAAAATCTAATTAATAAACCTGTAATTGGAACCACGCTCAGGTCGCAAGGTACAGTGTTTCGAAAACTTTAGTGTCAACAGTGTATTGAAAAACACTGTAGAGGATCCAAGCGTAAATTATAATTTTAAAATGTTAGCGTCATATCGCCGTACGCAGCACTGTCATGTTCATAAGCTTTGTTATCCGGATTCCTCGTGCAACCTCATGTTTCGGGAATATTATCTAATCCAAACATTATCTCATAGCAGACGATCTGTTTGTGATGAGGCAGATAACGCTCTTCCGCTCCTCGCTTTGGTGACGTTCATTACTGCACGCTGTAAGGTTGTTTATTTCATTCTTTTAATAGGTAGTGTTAAACTTTTATCTCAATTGAAATGACAATTATCTACAGCGTAGGACTGATAACAAATGGCTACGATGTTTCTCACGCATCGCGATGTCCAGAAGAACGGATCTGCTGCGCTCTTGGATTTGCTGGTGAAAAAAATAAAAGTGCTGAACTATTTGAGAGATCCAACGAAAGAACATGTATACTCATTGATTTTAATTGCGATTTTAATCTCTAAGTGTAGAGTTCGCAATGAACTACATAAAAAGTGACTAGATTAGTTGTTTCTGTGGACCCTTCATTTGTCGCCAACTAGTCGAATATAACTCTGTCTGTTCCAGCCCAGATACGCCAGCTCTCAAATTAAAAAGTAGTTCAATGATTTCGTTGGGCCCTTCAATGCTATAAATAGACCGATTACGTACACAAGCAATGCCCATAACTCATAACACCAACCACTCCGTCGCTCGGTAGAAACACATAAGTGTTTAGATTACGCATTCCCTGCAGTAGGTGATGAAAGAAACGAACACACCATTACAAAACAAAAAGCTAACTGTATAAAGCATCGCGCGCGCAGGTTAAGCGTCAACTCCACTTAACATCGTTCCGCTTGGCCAAATAAATCACGAGAGTGTAGAAACCGCCCGTTAGCTTGATTAATTAGCAGTAAGGGCTGTGTGGGCTGCTCGCGCGCAGCCGTCGCCGTTGTGGGAACGGATCGAGTGCGCTAGAAACGCACACCGTTCACCGACCGCTTTCCACCAACCACCAACCAACTTGGACGAGGTTACGGTGTTGTTATGCTTCGAAAAACAAGAAGAACTATGTGTCTACTGAATTATGAATCCTCCTTCAGCCCCTGCTTGGCATAAGTATCTTGCGTTTGTCATCGTTTTGGACATGTCTTGTCCAGGTTTTTTGTCATCTGAACAGACCATCTCACGGGTGGTCTGCAGTAGTGTTCGATTTCCTTTGCTCGGCAACCGCGATACTGCCTTGTTAGGATTGCTAAGTTTAGAATCTAATCTTAATTCTTTGAAATCGTAAGGCTCAGTTGTCTTGTCACGCACACATTCTCGTGCAAGCTAAATGAGTATTCGGCGAACGTTACCGTTAACGTCGCGTCAGCTCAGCTCATCCCCGCACCTCGCCACGCCTGCTTCACTTTCAAATGGCGTTGCGTCCATTGAGTCTTCACTGTTCAGAGCTTGACCCCACCTCGCTATAACGTCGTCAATGTATACAGTCCCCGTAGGGAGCCCGCGGAGAGTAACGAGACCGTGGGAAGATGCTGTGCTTTGACGCGCTGCAAACGTCAAGTTGGCATAGTCCTTAACGGTGCTAATGCTGCTACTATTATCAAACGAATACCTCTAGTTTATTTTACTACTGAGTGAACTAATACTTAGTTCTGTAAGACTTTGCGTAGCTACTTGTAGAGTGGTTTGCGGGAGTTTAACAATTTTCTAGATTTATAGTCCGGTGATGTAACAATGCATTGTAAGCGAGAACCTCTTGCGTGGGGTTGTTGAACGGTGTCGGCGCGACCGCGCGGTGTTCGGCGTTTTATTAATAAAATGCGAGTGACGTGTATCGACGGGCGCGTATCGGATCGGGCTATTTATTGATGCGCGCGCGCACCGCCGCGCCGCTCGCCGACTATCGATCGGGAAGTCGCAACTTTGCTGTTAGCCTGTTACTCCGACGCTGTACAAAATTGCTGTTGCCGTTTTACTGATTCGTCTCACTTGAGAAACAAATGAATGGGTCAATGCCGATTGCGACAAGCGTTTCCATTTTATACTTTATTTTGTTGAAAGTCACGGTTTTAATCATTAATTTTATAGTGAAAGTTTATAGTAAGCAGTTAAGATGCCTTTGTTTACTACCTACAAGTACCACCGGTAATTGATTTGTTGTCCCGCATCGTAACTGACTAAAACCCCGTGCGTGTATTTGAAACAAAGCGTTCAAGAGGGAGGGTCGTGCGTCGTGCCGAGGCAGCTGCGTTCCTGGGCCTCGCACAGCGCAGATGGTTGCTTGAGATCCGCCCGACCCGGTGTTTTACCGTACACACGTACTATCTACATAAACATAATAGATATAAAGTTCATCCAAAGGATTTGGTTGTTGCGTTAAGACTGTGTCTATTAATCGATTTGAGATAGAGCAATTGATGGTTTATTAATTGACTGGCAATTTCAATGTTGCAGCCGCGTCACTTGTAGAAGTGTCGTAGGACTCTAAAACTATTTTCCATGTGGGTTTTCAATAAAGAGTATTTGTCTTGTCTTGTTTTAAAAGAGATGAAAGCAATAGTGAGACTTCAACTCGAATAGAATATACAATACGGTCCGGTGCGGTGCGTTACAGATCCGCAGAGCTCCGACATACTCGTTCAGTTTACGAATAAGTCCTCCCATTTCGTCCATATCGGGTAGTGCGGCTTGCGGGCGGCCGTGTGACGTGAGCGGGCGCGGGGCGGCGTGACGTCACGCGCACGTGGGCGTGCGCGACCGGGACGGCGCGCCGCGGGCGACCGGGACGGCGGCGCGCGGGGCGGGCGCCGGACAGAGGGCGCGCGCAAACTGACAGCTTTCCACGCGCTCGATATTATCTCCAATTACATTATCAAACATCGATACGCGACTGAGCATAACCAGCCGCCTTTTGAGTATGAATCGGTCTGAAACCTTCAACTATGCTCTCTATTTACGACCGGTTCCGGTGGCCGCGCTGTAACCGCAGCGGTTAACCTCGCTCCGGCCGGTTGTAAACAAAGCGCGCGCAGATTTTCCGCGACGTTGCCGCGTCGCCGCTCCACCTAGCTGTCAAACGTTGGTATTTTTCTTTCGGTTAACTAATGTTTTCCATGTTTTTTATCTCGTAATGTTCTAAGTTTCAGACCCTTATGATGTTAGCTTTGGATGTTAATCTGTATCGAGTTATAATTAGATAAATAATTAGGTTTGACTCGCAATTACGAAGACTTGCTCGCTAAATAGATAGATAGATACATTGGATTTTGTATGCGGTGTTTTTATTTGTACGAGTAGAATTATTATATGATAATTTGAAATGAACAATCCCTTTTGGGTAGGCATCTTTTATATAATTCGTCGTCATAATCATAAATCTGTCCAAATCGACCTAATAAATATCAACACCGTCTAATTAGAATGACAAGTGTTTTACAATCGTATCGATCATGCCATCGTCGTTGGCACAAGGTCCGTACGTTAGTTCCCTACCCAACGTCGCTCGGTACAGCCATAGGTATCTGAGATGTAGACGCGATGCGGTAGAGAAGCAGGGATTATTGAGGTTGCGCGGTGCGAGCGGGACGGCGGCGGGCGGCGGGCCACGTGTCGCACAATAATGTTGTTGCGCTGTCACCCTCTCCGATAAATCTCGCCGCTCGCCGCTTGCCGCTCACCGCTCCACTACTAGACGCTCGTAAAATAACATATTTATCGCCTACAAAGCACACACCGACGCACTTTATATTCCCAGCGCCCTCGGCTTTATTTCTGCCGACTTATTTTAAATCGAGATTCTTATCGGCATACCAGTCGCAAATTGATTCGGCTGTCACGGTAGTTTGGCCGTTTATCTGATCGTTATCGGTAACCATTAGCAGCGAGAAACAAACAGTCCTTAGGTAAGAGTGGTGATAATCGTGCGGCGATGCCGTTCGGAGAAGGCGGGCGGGCCGCGGCGCGCGTCTGCTGCCCGCTATCGATCCCGGCGCAAGGTCGTGCCAACCACCGGCACCGCTCCACACTCCACTCCACACCACACCACACCACGCGACGCCACATCACACCACACACTAAATATGCAACCTTGAGCTAACTGTACAGAAACATCTCGGAGAAGGCTTCGCTGAAACTCAGTCCAAGATATTAAAACAAAAACACAAAATTTTAATTGCAAACGAAACATGCATCATTCAAGAAAACAACAAGGCCAAGTAGGTACAATACAGGAAAATACTCAGAGCGCGATCGATCCAGTGTCTTGCTAGAGCTAAAAACTGTTCAAAATCGGCAACTCGGAACTAGATAAATTTAAACAAAGATTATCTTTCGGTAACAAACAAGTTGCGTTTACCCTACAAAGCTCTCTAGGTACATCAAACATAATCGCAGTCGTGTCTAAATTACGCAAGGATTAGTCGATGCAAATTGGAGCGAGCGAGCGGCTTGCGGCGAAGCACAATCATCGCAATCCGACAGACGATTCGACACGCATATCCCGACGCGAGAGAATCCCCTCGCACCACCAACATTGCTCGCTCATTATCGGAGTCAAGCCTTCATTATACCAAAACACCGATCGATGGCGAAATCCTTGAGAGGCCTGAATCGCGATGGCACGGCGCGAGGCGTGACTCGCCACGGTACCAGAGTACGGTAAGCGTACCGTTGGTTGCGTTAACGGCCTTGGGAGATGGATCGCTGATGTGATGGCTTCGAACCGGCCCGGCTCAATAATAACTGCAGAGCCGATACGCTGCTAGCCGTTCAATACACTCTACTCGCCGTAGCGGTATCTACGCCGACTTGTTACTCAAAAAGTCGAAACGTTACGCTTATTTTCACTATCTTTACCAAATCTGCTCGAAGATATTCGGTTGTATTTGATCTTTGATAAGATCCGCTTCTCCGACAGTCAAGACATGCTAAATTGAGATAAAACGACATCTAAACATCGCTGCTCGCTGACGGCGCTTCATAAAAATTATATCCGCTCATTAACATGATTAATTATCCGTCGCTCATCGGAACAGTTTAGCCATTCAGTTTATCATTCGATCGTTCTCGTAATCGATATACCGACATTGTCGGCGATAACGGGGCGAACGCGCGATAACGACAGCCCGTCGAAGGGTAGTGTCGCGGTGAACTAGTTCTGGCGCCCCGGCACGCGCACCTGGAGCTAATGTCAAGGCTCCCGGGTTGCTACTTGGAATTGGTCCAGCACGACAAGCCGCACAAAAATATGCTCCAGATTGAGACACCGGGGAGGTAGCCGCTTTCTGGAAAGAGTGAACGGGGAAGGTCGGGGATTCTCATGATTTTATTATCTGTTATTTTATCTCGAAAATGTAAGCTCCTTGCTTGCTTAATTATTCAACCTATCCACACTGTGTTCTTTCACAATATACCTTGCAAACTTCAATGTGCTCTCAGTGAACGCTTGGTGAAGTCGATTTGATTTAATTTTGAACTCCCTTTACAAAATTAAGCCAGCAAAAGTGGGACGGGATGTTCATTTGAATATTTATTTACTCAGAAATAAATCAAGGATGTTTCTCTCGCAGAGAAACTCGAGTCAATTCTCGCTTACGGAATTATGATTGATTGATAATGAAAATAAAATTGAAAGTTAACCGCTGAAGTAACATTCAACCTAAGTTACATCTGGCATAAAGTGTCCACATGCTCGCAATAATAAAGGAATTGTATCAAAATATTATGATCCGCGAAGAAAATTCAATGTCAATTATAATGTCAGTGGCGTTTGCATGTGTGCTCGACACAAACACAAACACGTGCGCCGAGTGCGGGCCGACGTGAGACGTCACGCGGCCCGCGCCGCCCCGCCCCCTGGCGCGAGCGGGACGGCGCGCGCGGAGCGGCAACGTCGCCCGCAGCTTTGTTTGCGCGTGTAACGCCGGTGTAGTGATAGGCCGGTTTATCTTCCGATTGCGAATGCATGCAACAACAGCTATTTCAAGCGCGCCGCGCGCTTCACCGCTGCTGCAGTACGGATTTTATCGCATCGCCACTATGCCGCTATTGTTGATATTTTCATCTTTATCCGTGACCTTCGAATGGTTCGATTTCATGCTAATTGATTTAAACTCGCTATGCGGCAGGAATATTAATGAGAATCACGGCTCGGCATCGATACAGATACTCTATCTCCACTGTTTACTGATAATTGATCCTTCTCAAGGGACAAGGTCTCAAAAAAAAAGGTACCTACTTACATAATTTTCCTTGATCGCAGACCCGAGGATTAATGGCAGCGGAAACAATAACAACAACAAATAAATAAACGCTTGTACTCTTTATTGAACACCGCGTAAACAGAAGTTTAAAAAAATAAATGTCTAAACTTATAACGTACAAACTAGCATACAATAGGTGGTCTTCAAACGGAGACACATTAAAATTAAAACATAACGAAAAAACATTAAATTTAAGCTTAATATGACTGTTTCACCATTAAAGAAGACAAAACGACCACGGCGCCGTTAATGTCAAGGGGACTTTACTTGCCTCATGATAATCATCATCATCATAACAATCATTGCAAGCGTTGACTATTAGTAAAAACAAGTATAGATGCCATGCAAGAGGGCCATATTAAAAAAAAATATATATTTTAGCCTTATTTTATTATAGCTGCAAAATAATATCGAAACCAAACGAAAAAACGTGTATAAATAACTACTTACTTAAATATTTTTAAAAAGACAGACGAATTATTATTATAAAATGTTTACGTCAGGTATGGGACAAGGTAGCAGTCTTGGCCCGCTATTATTTTTAATAATTATCAATGACCTTCCTGAATATATACAACACTCCGGCGTGTTAATGTTTGCTGATGATGTGAAACTTGCTATGCCTATTCAAGACCCTACCGATTTTGTTAAACTCTAGTCTGACATTGATAATATTTATCGATGGGGTACGGAGAACAGTTTGCACTTAAATGTGAGTAAATGTGCGATCATGTCATACTCAAAAGCATCCCATACCGTTAACCTCCATTGAGCGACATTCGAGAAAATCTGAGTTGTCCGTTTATTCTGAACGATTTTCCGAGTTACATATTTTCTAAGCAACGCCCTAGTTCGGGACTTCTCGCTAACATGTAACTAAACATTTTCCTTTCTTATTGCAGAAGGTGACCAGGGCTCCTGGGAGAGTGGCCTGTCCTACGAGTGCCGTTCCCTGCTGTTCAAGGCCCTCCACAACCTAATCGAAAGGTAAATTAGATCCTTCACTATTGTCTAGTAAGAATCCAACATCTTCGGTATCTTGCCGGTTTCTATATTCAATCAACGGATCGTTTTGTTTACCAACGGTTACATTTTGACACATTTCCTAAGGGACATCTGACAAAGTTTACCAGCTAGTAATCCGTTTGAATAGGAACTCAGCATTAAAGCTGCCGTAAGTAACATACAAATAAAGGCTAGCTGACAGCTAAGTTTGAGAGAAATATCTATCCTAACAAATTGTTAGGACCTGTTTGCTTTTGCTGACAACAAATACGACTGCCTACCACAAAATGTCTTGGACGATTTGAACTTCTAATATTTGAGCAAGTTTCTTTGCCGTAAGTTTGAAAGAACTAGTTTGTAAGGTAGGTTCACAGCAGACAAGATCCAAAAACTATGTCACATCTTAAAACTAACGCACAAAAAGGCGACCAAGACGAACTTGCCCTATTTTTCCAAACAAGGCTAACACAATCAATAAAAGTCACCTGGAGATTGATAGTCAATAGTATTGTGGACAGGAATTTATCGCTCGTGTCGCACTAACGTCGCACGCGCAATTTGCGGCGATGCTTCGCGCGATCGATTGATTACACGCTCGGCTTTGTTTTGACAGTATTTATTAGCTTTATTATCTGTTGGACGTTTAGCGATTGTTGAATAATGTTAAGTCTTTATTGAAAAATGATACCACTAGATCAATGGTTACGAGCAGTTTAGGATGGCATCTATTTCATGTTCTACTCGACGTTTATTGTCACTCCCGAATCGAGAACATCTGCCCTTGCTGATGCGTGGAGCGCAGTTGGTGCGCGTGCGCGGACATAATGGATATTCATCTTAAGATCGTCATCATCTTTACTAAGGTCTTCTGCGTTAATAATCTTAACCCCTTATTTTTTTATATGAAAAAGGTTTGGTTCCTTTGGTTTGAAGACAAACGTCACAATGACAAAGACGAAATATGTGTCAACAAACGGAGTATTGGTTGACCCAGCGTTTATGTATTAGGAGAATAGTGTCTGACCGCAGTTCAACGGGTCGAAACACTGCAGTGCCACAAAGATAGTATTTCCCGCAAATTAATTTGCACCTGGCAGCTGCGGTGCGCGGGCGCATCGTCCGTCGACATTGTTTCATGAAGGTCGTTGCATCGCCGGGCGTTCTAATGTCGTTTTTTGCGGCGAGCAGGATCGCCGCACGGGCCGCGAGCTATGCGCCTTGCTGATGTTTGTTCTTGTTTATTTTTCATAATTCCTACACTCAGTTGTACTTCCACTGGCTCCTTTTACCTGTGCCGCTTTTGAAGTAGGTGGGCTAAGGCTAAATGTTTTTACGGACCTGGTCTGGTCCACTCGGTTGCATCCTTGCCCAATTATGTATTGCACTTGAGTCATCCTGATCGGAATAAATTCGTGCAAACCTTGTACTATGTTTGTATTAATGTTAACATTTACGATTTTATCGCAATCTGTAATGACTGATTTATAAGCATTTCCGATGAAAAGTTACAAATTTAAACATTTAAAAAGTTTCATACGATCAGCCGACGCTTTCAGCTATCATGCTTATTCATCCGCTCGTCTGATATCTAAATTGAAAACAGATGCTCCTCTGTATAATTGCATGCACTCTCGCTTATTGACACATTGTTTGTTTTCTCAGAATACTTTGTAAATGTTTTTGTCTGCGTTCGAACGTGCTATACCTAATTTGTAAAGTTTGTATAACGAACTTTAGCAAATGATCGTTTCCGTGTTAAAAATTAACACCTGTCATTTTGAGAACTATTTCTACATTTCGCTTTTAATAGGAACGAATCGGTATTTTGTAAACCGAATAGTTTATTCTTTTAAAGTAATTTCCGAACTAGGTCGCTCTGCGGTAGCTCAGTAAGCATCGCGTCCCAGGCTCAAGCTTCGGAATCGGGCATGAACGAAATCCAGACGAGTCGTTGACCCCGGCGGCACGTCAAAGCCACAATGCGCCCGAGACGAGATTGTGACCATTTTACGACGCTTAGGTACCTACTTGTAATCTTTAGGGATGGCAAAAGGCGTAACTTTTTTATTTACTAACTTAACCTTGGTAATATCGTTTTGTTTGGATTGAGATGTGGTACGTTCAGTTTCATACGTTCCGCGAATGAATTTGTACCTACTACAGCATAATAATTCATTCTTTGCGATAACCCGTGACAGCCAGACGATATATGGCGCGATAGTGTCCCTTAAATTATGTCACCTCGTTTCGCTGCCGCCGAAAGCATCCTTTCCCTGTTCATTCTAAGTTGAAATTGGTAGGCAAAAATATGATATTATTATTATAGGCTTAGGAGTTTCTAAGGTCGCGCCGGGATGCCTCGTCGGGGTCGGGGACCGGGACGGTGCGAAACGACGCACGCGATGCCGCCCGCCCGGTACAGTCGCCGGCACGCTCAGTGCCGGCTCTCCACTACCAAGCTGTCTCATCTAGACATACATATAACTGCATCATGTGCGTTGGCCGACGTGTAGAGCCGGCATAATGTGCTCTATATTATTTGAGCACCACTATACTCTATGGCGGTATTGGTGTTCAGATATGTTTGAACACGTTCGCCACATCTGACGGCGATTGTACAATCAGCGCCGCACGGCCGACGCTACTGAACTGAACTGACGTTCTATTGTAGATTTTTACCTAGTTAAACATTTCTCCGGCGAGTTGTATTTGCTAAGGATAGGCTTAATTTTTAACTGGTTTGACGTACTATACTTGGGTCCTGTGTTTCCATCAGTGCATACCTGCAATGTATAGGTATCTACTTAATCGCGACTCCCAAGGCGTTTATAAAAATTATTTGTATATCATTGAAAAATGTCGCTACGCGGTTGTTCATCCTTAAATTGTTTAACACATTTGAAGAAAAAAGAGTGGTATTTTTAAACGCGACATAATAAGTTAGATAATTTAAAAGGCGACCGTGGAAAGTGGGAAGTCTGCACGTTGCAAAACTGTGTTCTGCTTTTTTACAAATGGCAACTTATTAAAAAAAAATCAGGCGAATTGAGAACCTCTTCCTGGTTTTGAAGTCGGTTAATACTTGGCGCTTCTATAGGTCATACCTACATGTCGAAAGTGTGGCAAACAACACAAGCTAATAACAAAGTTGTGCACAGCCCCCACGCATTCCGGGCTACCAAACACCTGCGCGTGCGCTGATCCTGCATAATGGTAGCGGTTTGTATGCGCCGCGCATCTCAATCTGACCCCGCTCAGTGTGGCATAGTATTGTATAGTAGTTGCTTGGTGTTATGCTGAGGCACAATGTTTTTAAGGTTTATGATGGCACAATGGCTAAAATGCAGATTGACAAATAATGTAATAAAAATCTAAATAAATAACCTTTTTTTTTATGAAATAGGAAGGCAAACAAGCAAGTGGGTCACCTGATGGTAAGTGATCACCACCGCCTATAGACATCCGCAACACCAAGAAGATTGCAGATGCGTTGCCAACCCAGAGGGCTAAGATGGAATACCTCTTGTGCCAGTAATTACACCGGCCTAACATTTGTCATTACGCCTAAAGTCTCCAGCAGACTAATTTGCCATTATGACTTTAAAGCAGCTAGTTTTAGTACCCAATGTTACAATCCGACTACTTTGCTAAATGGCCATTAGTTACATTTAATTATGTATGTGTGAAAATGACTCTGAAAAACCTTAGAAATCTATTTCGGTCTAAATTTATTTTTATCCAATTGGAATGAAATTCGACATACATCTGGATGAAAGTACAACATTAAAAAATATTTTTTACTGTTTGTTGTTATAGAAGCCATATAGTAACATACACTCAGTGAAAATTTCAAGTGTCGTTAAGTACATTCCTTGACAGACGGACGGACGGACAACGGATGCTCAGTAATAGAGTCCCGTTGGCACTATTTCGATACAAAACCTTTCAAAAGTACAATCAACAAAAACACTTTAATAAGTATGAAATTTGTGAAAAAAAAACATTCAAAGTATTAAGTTGGTTTTAAGATATTTCAATAACATTTTGTGGTTGACAATCGCCCTTGATATTTTAATTTAAAACGCATTATGCTCAGCCTTACGTAAAACGTCATGCTCACGTAATATTTATTTATCTTTGGGCGGGACATCTGTTATCGATTAGTCATCTAACACATTCCAAAACAAGTTTAGACTACTAAAGCTACCATTCCGAGTAGTAAAACGAAACAGCGTTGTTTACATCGCCATCGACGCCGAATGCGTGGGCGCAGCGATACTCGCGGGCGCAGCGCCTGAAATAAACCCTCACTAATTAATTATAATTAGATCATTGTGTATGCTTCGGGCTTTATTAATAATCGAGTCGCGTGCTATCGGTCGCGCTGTCGCACTTGCCACACTCAACCAGAGACCGAAAGAGACGCAATAAAATGCCAAGGTAACAGGGTCAAGCTTGTTTTAAGTGCCTTTTCATAAACATTGTGCCAACAAAGCCTCGTATGCGACTTACATTCAAGTCTTGTGGCGAGAAAAGCAAAACATCAGCCAATACTTGAAGGTAGGTACGGTAATAATTATGAATTACTCATTGCGTAATTGCTACTTGTGAACGATTAATCACCATTGCCTTGTGCTCTACAAAGAGATGTGTAGCAACATTATACTCTTGTGCTATGGGTGTGTTACGTGGTTTTTTAAGTGACCTATATTTTTAATGGGTCATACCTCCCTTTTTGATCTGTCAAAGTGTGGCAAACAGCAATGTCATTTGAAGAGTTAACTGAGAGAAATTGTCTATGCCCGAAAGGGATTGATATATCAACTTTTCATAGTTCGTATTATATGCCTCCCTTATGAAAAATTACACTTTCTTCCAGTTCTGTCTTTTACGGAAATTTGTGTGTCTTTGACTGCACAAGGTTTTCACGACTATAACATTTAAGTAGATAATTAGATGTAGATTCAGACGTTACTTTGCGGAGGTCCATATCAACAAACTGGAACAAATTACCTTGCTACTCCGCGAAACCAACCGCGATTGTAGGTGTAGTGTAATTTGTTCCAGTTTGTTTACATTTAAGTAGACTTAAATTTGACATAAATATACGTATATATAATTGCCGTATCATCATTTTCTTCTCGTCTCTAAGTGTCATTGACATCCAAAGGATTGACTTATCATATAGCCTTACGCCCCCGTAATTTACCAATCAATATGCTTATTCCATACATACCAACGAACGCCATAGAATATGACCCTGCGCGCGGCGCGGTTAACCGGCTGCACTATATTGCAACACCAACCTCGCTAGCCATGCTTGCATGCGCGGGTTACATTGAACTAGGGTTGCCAACCGTACCTACTTATTTCGGCTCTCCGTACTATATACTGTTGAACTAATATATACTACGCAAATATACTATATTTCGAGCACTTGTCACGTTATGAAAATAGATAGAATAGATAAATGGATTACAAACTCGCACCATTGCAATTTTTTCATCTATCCAAAGAATACTATATTTTTTTGAAGCGTACTATATATTTTCTTAGCCTATTCTCAAAAATACTATATTCAACCGAAAAAATGTTGACAACCCTACCTTGAACGTACCTTGTTCAGGGTCTGTTTTGTACATGTGTTGGTACAAGTATGGCCGGAAAGGCTATGAGGGATTTGTTATTGAGTCATGTGGATCAAACTTATATTATAACTACGGGTATAATTCTGATCTAATGTAGATTCACCTGCTGTGAAAAATTCTCTAAATGACAGAGAAAACCATGTCGGAATCGGTTGCTTGGTTTATACGTAGTAAGCGGCCGAAGATTTGAGGATTGAGGACAGACAAAAACTGACAGTGTTTTTGTTTTATACTATGTGACGAAGCTGCAAATTTATTCGTTGATGAACCATTTGTTTCAAACTGACTTCCGGAAATAAAATAGAGTATAAAATTATGTAAAGTACATTGCTGGCTTTTGATAGAGCATCATATTATGTAATGGCCCAAGAAATGTAAATCAAAAATGATCTGTGTCGATTAATAAGAAGCAAACTTTAAGTAATCGTACTTGAACTTAAAGATCTTACGAGACGATTTTACGTGTGTACCATTGAAAGTTTTGTATTACCGGACTCAAGTATTGGATACGTGATGTAGTATTTGAAATATGGGCATTATTTTTGACACATCACGAATGCGATTTCTCCTCTACTAACGCAAAGATTACCCCGCAGCAAACGCCATCTAAAAGCGCCATTTACAGTTCTCGCATGCAAGTTGCATTACATCGCGTGGTACCTAGGTACAATGTGATCGACCGATGGATCGAGCCGCTCAATGTAATGCAACACCCATACGAAAACTCGCTCCATGTAAAATGGCCCCTAAGAACTATTGGTCAATTTTCAGACTGAACCAATTCGGTTAATACTAACGTCACTCATTTCTGTTTCAGATGCCTCCTGTCCCGAGACTTTGTGCGGCTGGGCAAGTGGTTCGTGCAGCCGTACGACGGCGACGAGGAGGATGTCGGCAAAAGGTACTCATCCGGAACGAAACTGGTACAGTACGGGAAATATATTCACGTACCACCTTAGAACCTTATCGCAATGAAGCGACGCTTTAAACGCCAGGCTATGTCATGCGTATGTCTCTTCGACTAGGTTCTACGGTGGTACGTGTTTAAATTTCCTTGACTGTACACTGGGGAAGGTTGTGACGTGATGTGTAACCACAGAATCAGACTAACGTACAGAAAGTTCTCTTTTACGACTGCGATTGAACGAATTCCAACTTTATTATCACGCTCGAGAAGTTCGTATCGCGTCAAAAGGAACGCGCCGCCTGCGTCCGCCTTCCCCCCGCAAATTTTCAATTACATTGCCACAGCGAGGGCAAGCGAGCGGGCGCGCGGAAAGCCGACAACCTACATCGATTTACCTATGCTGTAGGCAAGGCGGCCGAGCGAACCTACTGTGCGGAATGAAACCCCCATGGACGCACGCACTACGCTTTGTCGAAGACGTAGCAGCAAACTGAAGTCATATTCATACGACTGATCGTGGTGGACTTAGTAACAGGATAGCTAGCACGACTTAGACGCTATGTCGCTCGGTACGTCGCTTTCTCACTACCCGAGAAGGAGAGAGACAGACTGAGCGACAAGCGAGAGAATGAGCACTTGCTACCCGTATAGTTACAGTTGTAGCATCTACTGGCGTTGCCCTGGTCGTAAATCCTAACAGAGGCTATTATTAAGAACAGTTTTAGACAAGCAAGGAAACTGAGAAAGTTAGATACAGGTTTTAGTGTTTTTTTAAAGATAACAGCATATATGTAACTTGTTTGTTGTAAATTAGCTTCACTTCGTGAACCAAAAATTTTTTATTAGTATGCTTCAAATCTTGTATATATTTTTTTTGCCTCCGATGGTTGGATTCTCGGATTAGCTTGAAATATGGAAGCATGCGTAGTTCCGATGCCCAAGTAATATTAAAGTTTAGTCAGCTATCAATTTGTTTTTTCCTAAAAATTGATCTTTTAAAAATCTTTTTCCCCCTATCTACTTATGTGTCAAAATTATAGTTGGAAGTTCAATTTGACACAGTTTCTCGATGGCTGTTTCCAAATTGCAAGCAGTGGTAAAACACCGGCTTGACTTCCTATATTAAAACGAGGATCTCTGTGTCTTGCTCGTCAAGAACCAAGGGCACGACTTCGTTCCCCCTCGAACATTCATTGATGGCTGAAACGTAGCTATTCAATATTTTAACCCTTTTTCAGGCAGAGACGTTTATCGACCACATACATTTATTTAAAACTAGTCGCCCGCCCTCTCTTCGCAATGGCTCAATCAAAAAGTAATGTACTTAAAAACTTTCGGTACAAAATTCTCTAAATGACAGTGAAAACCGTTTCAAAATATGTAAAGATTTTAAAATTGGAATGCACTTATTGAAAATCTACTTTTTAATTATTGGCCAAAAGGCCATAACGTCGCACGCTTAGAATTAAAGTGACCCATTTCTGAATAATACACTTCCCAAAATATGACCTTAATTAAAAGACATAGGGTTTAATTTTGGGAAATATCATATTCAGAATTGAGTCGCTTTAATTCTAAGGGTGCGACGTAATGAAACTGTATATCTTTTTCGTTTCGTTGTAACATGTCTATATCAATGGGGGGGGAAATGGGTTAACATCGTAACCGTATAATTGCTGGCATGAGCAAAAATCTCAAAATAGTCATGAATAATTTAGTGTTATGTTATGAATCATTTTTCACTGAATCATTTAAGTGATAATATAATTAATCTCGAATTCATTTGAACAGGAGCAAATAGCATGCATGATAAAATTCTGTGATAAAATAGTGTTGTATGTCATTGCAGTAAATAGAGTCAATTAATTTCTTGGACTAATAGTTCCTAGATTCAACACAGCTTACTTTACTATGCAAATTAAAAACCTTTATTTTACCCTAGTTCAAAAAGTCAAATATCTTGAAAACTGCACCGGGTTGGGCTGAAGGCCGGCAACGAATCGGCAATTTTTACGTTCAAATACTTGTAATTCGCGGAAGGTCTAAGTTGTTAAATATAACATTTTGGTAAAACACATTATTAACTAGACTATTTTTTTATGTTATCGAAATGTTCAAAATTACAGATTTTCCTTTATTTCTGCGTCACCCAAACAATGTTTATAAAAAGATGTGACATCATTATTTTATCGTCAATTTCGAAATTAATAACTATCTTTTGCGGAATATTATGAAATCGTGTGTGTGCAAATTACCGCTGATAACAAATTTCCTCGGATAACAACAACAATACTGATTTGCGACGGTGTAGACAAACATATACATGTGTTTGTTTAGATAAGGATAAGAGAACTGAACGCGCAAATATGACGGCACCGTGGAAGTTTATCTTAGTTTGTGGCTTTTTAAATGCTGCAAACGAGAGTTGTGGCCGGAAACCGCCAGAGGTCGCTCTTCAAAGTCAAAAAGTCAATATATATTTATTCAGATTAGGCTTACAGGAAGCACCTATAATGAATGTCTTAAAATTAACCACCGGTTCGAACAAACTTCTGATGAGAAGATATCGGCAAGATACTCAACGAGGTGTAATTTTTTTAATATATAAATAAATAAATTTTAGGGGAGTGAGTATTTAGCAGCACCCTGTCTTCTGAACGCATTACCACGAGTAAGGGAGACAGAGCGATGTCTCGACGTCGGACTCGTCTCTGTCGCTTAGAGGATAACAGGGCAGGTTGTTTCGACTTTTTTATGATTTCTAATTTGCTCGTACGGATTGCAAGTAAACTTCGAACACGACACGCGTTAAAGTTTTTGTCACTAATATCTACCAGTTATCTACCAGTTTGTGTACGTCTGTATTATGATTATGAAGCTCTTATTGGCTGTCTTTCTACTGAGAGCGGATTGGGGCGCCGAGCGATCTGAAGCACCGCCCTACTCTGCTTGGAGTGTGAGATGTGTGGAAACGTCGCACATCACCAGACTTGCATTGAAGTACCTTTTCCAATAAGAAATCTATTTCTGAGAGTGACTAACTAATAAGTTATTCGTGTCACTCAGTGCAAACTTTATCAACTCGAGCTCAAGACCGAATTAAAGCGTGTCCTTTCTTGTTTCCAGCCCGTGGCACCTGTCCTTCTCGTTCGCGTTCTTCCTGCACGGCGAGAGCACGGTGTGCGCGTCGGTGGACGTGCGCCAGCACCCGCCCGTCCGCACGCTCACGGCCAAGCGGCTCGCGCGGCTCAGCGCGCGCGAGGCGCCGCCGGACCCCGACAACAAGGGTGAGGCGCGCTACCTGCACCGCAGCCGACCACTCGCTAGCCTAGGCCACTAGTTAACCCTTTGAACGCTTTCATATTTGAATGAAGTGATCACTCACACGCCAACCACTGTTAATTGATATAACGTTTAAACCAATAAAAACAATTCATAATTAATTTTATTAATGATCAAAGCACACCTTCACTTCAATCTTTTTAGTGGCTGTTGGCGTGGTGGGCACGACGACACACGATCACTTTATAGGTTCTTGGCGTTCAAAGGATTAATCGAATGCGTATGCTCGTTTCGCTCTACGAAGCTATCTGGAGCAGTGTTGTGTACGGAATCGGTGTGGCCTGGCCCTAGAAGTTGGTCAACGGGCTGTGAAAAGCTTCGCTTGGAGTTTCCGAAGTGATCGGCATAGCTCTTAAAGTTAGCAGATTGAAATGGCAGTGCACTGGCCACTTGTGTTGTTAAAATGGATAATCACTGGTGCAAGCGTGTTCTGGAGTGAAGACCACGGCTTGGTAAACGTATCGTGAGCCGCTTTCCGGGCAGGTGGCGAGACAACCCGTACAGGCAGGGAGGCCACTGGGTGCGTAAAGCAAAGGACAGGGCTTTGTGACGCGCCTTGGTAGTGGCCTATTGGACTGTTGGCTGAGATGATGTGATGATGAATGTCTAGCACTAGATGTCGGGAATCGTTTTGTTGCTGTGCTTTCTTTCCTAAATAATTTAGCAAAAAGAGACTCGACGATTAGCGAGAAAGGTTCCATTTTCACTAAAGCGAAGCGGAGATGAGCGGCGTTTTCACACATTTAAAACACCGATCGACTGCGTTTTAAATATGAAATGTATGAAAATACCGCACATCTCTGTTTCGTTCTTTGTGAAAAATTAACTATAAAACGTCTTCCGACCTAGCCTGTGTTTTTATACTGCACTTATACATATAAGGTATCTTCTAAAACGGATTCTTCTGTATGCGATCTAATGGTGTTGTGCAACGTTCGGTTTGCAGTGATCCTGGCGCCGTTCGGCCTGGAGGGAACGGTGACGGGACGCGACTGGGCCGACAGCGACGCGCCGACCGCGCGGCTGCTCGACGCGTGGCGGCAGCTCTACCCGCTCGAGCAGGGCTGCGGCGCCGTCGAGGTAACTCTGCCAACCATAGGCTGTCATACCCTTGATCCCGAGGTGTCCTTTGTGATCTTTGAGAACAATCTGCTGTTTCATTAGTTGATTCAGGCGTTACATTCCGTGATCTTTATCAACAAACTGAAACTAATGCGGAGTAGCAAGGTAATTTGTTTATTTTGCAATTTGTTCATCGCTTTAAACTAGAGTGTGAGGGATTGTTTTTATAAATTTTCGACAGTCTCGCGCAACTAAATGCCGCTCGGTATGATGGCTTCTATTGCTTCTTGCGATCCTTTACAACTGGGCTTCAATACAATAGAGGCTCAGATAAACGAGAAACGTTCCGGTACTAGCTGCAGAGGGAAACTTTCTAAAAGGGTGCGGAACCTCAGGAAGGAACATAGTCTCCGCCGGGTTGCGCCTGTTGTACCAAAATAATATCTAGTCGAGAGACATTTTACTATTTTACTCGGTGCTCAGGGACTAATTCCTAGTCGAAAGACATTTTGCTCAGTGGCCAGTGACCGAACGGTGTGGTGTGTCGTGCAGGTGCTGTCGGGCGGCGTGCGCATGCGCTACCCGCTGCCGTACGTGCTGGTGACGGGCATGGAGCCGCCGCCCGCGCCGCCGCCCCCCGCCGCCGAGCTGGCCGCGCGCGCCGCCATGGCGCTCACCGTGCCGCGCGCCGCGCAGGTGACGACCACACAGACACACACACACAGCCGCTCCTCCGTCATGCGCTACCTCACAGAACCCACCGCGCACACAGCCGCTCCTCATGCCGCATCACGGGCCACTTACCCGAAGCGAGTTCTCGTGAGCGAGTCGCGCCGATCGATCACGTCGCACCTCGGTAGCCCGCATTGTAATACGACACGCATGCGAGAACTCGTACCATCTGAGTGGCCCTTGACGGACCAATCTGCTCCAATTTTGTTCCTTGACAAATTAGTTATCAGTTTTTAGGGTATACCCTAAAAAATCAATAATGTGGTGACCGTAAAAACGAAACACATTCAAGAATTCGCAGGGCGTGGTAGTGGTAATGTGGCGAAACTGACAAACGCGAGGCCCGGTATGCTGATGTTGCAAGTTCGAGTCCTGCCATTTCCGTAATTTTTCTTTGTGCTGTCATTATATAGCATTTTAGATTTACTTACCAAATTACCGACATATTAACTCATGATGTAGCCTAGTATAATATCACCGCACAAGAACAAAGAACCAGCCGTTATAAAAGAAACACGTTCGTACGCTAAGACTGGTTTAAATGCACTGAACTCGACCCACATCTATTACTATTAAAATAGTAAACACCCAACACGACTATTCCTCACCACTTTGGGGACTATTATCTTCATCTCCCAAACCCCTGCGGGGATAAAAACACACATTGAGTTCGGTACATTTAATAAGAGCAGATAGTTCTCCTGACAGAGGGCATAAAAACGACCAACTCATATCCCAGTATCATTATCATCATTCCCGCTTTCACGATACCTAGGCCTACTCCTATGTACATAGGTGCTGACTTTATATGTAAAAAAATGTACCACATCTAACTCTCGTCCCAAAGAGCTCAAAGACTCGAGTATCCTGTGACAAGCAACCATTGCCGCATATCCACATTATCCACGTGCAGACGCATCACAAGTTTATGAAACTCTTGATTCTGTTAAATTTTAGTTTTTTCACCGCGTTTTGTTTCTCAGTTACTACCCGGCTAGTCGCAACTTTGCCAAACGCGAGCGGTAGAACCTATAAGGAAGTAGGAAACAGACCTGTCGCTGAGGAAATGACCGGTTTGAGTACACTTCCGATATCAACAAAGAAGTATAAGGCACTATGATGTTTGTTTCAGCAATCAAATATCATTAATTATATTTCTAACAATAATAAGAACCCTTAACTTAGTATGACTATTTGTTAATTTAAACTTATCGAAACATTTTATCCTACAGTTTCAATTAACCTAATTCTTTACACCTTGCAGCCAGCGGACGTCTCTTACGGCGATACGGCGGAGAAGTTTGACGATTTCGTCGATCCCACCCGAAAAACACCATGTACCTGCGCCAAGTAAGTCCGCGACCGCTTGTCTGTAACGGTATTTACTTACGATATTATTTATCTTTTACCGGTCCGATGTTTACGGCACATAGACCAATCACATGTAATATTAACTCAAGGATGTGATCGACTCCGAATATGTGAAATTCTTATTAAAACCCTAGTCAATATGTTAACAATTAATTTGTACCGTAATGGTCAAGTCGAGAGTGCAGTCGATACAGTTTTCAATGCATTGATTTGTCGACACTTATAAGATCCTTAGATGAGAATTAATATTAGGCTATGTCAACCAGGGAAAGTGCAGCTTTGTATTAATAAAAAAATAACCCTCTACATACGAACAAAAAAAAAACAAGGTTACTTACCTCTTTATTACATTAGTGTAGACAAGCCCCCCCCCCCCCCCTCCATTTAATCCTTTTTTTTGAATTGCCAATAATCCTTTCTTGCTGCACCTCTACCCTGAGGAATCTTCAGCAGTTTAGGTTCTGATTTGTCTGTCAGTCAGTCAGTTAGTTACGGAAGTCATATATCGAAAGATAGATGATTGAAAGGTTATTGCTATTGTGTTTTATTGTCACATTGAAACTTATTAGACTGTTACCAAATTATTATAATTGAAGTTATAATTACTTGCATTTGGTCTGTGTGTCGTTCCACGACAATTTATTATTGTTAAGTATAATATACAGTAGATAGGAGCAGTATATAGCCGTAGTATAAGAACGTTGTGTGCCATGCATTTTATATACGTTTTGTTATTTGTATGAGATAATCACGTATATATTTATCTTGTTTTTTTTTTATTGAAATGCATTTGAATGAACTTTTAAGCTCTGTCACTCACGGCCTGTATAAGAACTCGACTGCAAAGTTCAAGGGCCGAGAGCGACAACACGCAATGGAGCTGTTTATACAGGGTGTAGCTGCCATGTAGATATTTAGGTAGATGTTATGTATGTGAATGTTTTTATTATTATATTAGTTTATTATCGTAGTGGAAATAACAGTAGAGGGATTGCTGCTGCTTCGCCAATGGACGCGCCGTGTCCGCCTCTAGGCTTGAAGGTGATCGATACCGTTTGGGTATCGACTGCTTTCATACGATGTAGGAATGAGAACACTTTGCTAATACCGTGGGGATGGTTGTTTAAGGAGCTTAGTCATAACTGGCACACGTGTAAAGGAGCACAATGTTAATACTAACTATTGAAAGTTTTGAGTAAATTTTAGACCGTTTTAAGATTTGACTGTTGAACCGATCGAAATAGCGAGCGTTGATATCCTTTGTACACCAGACTGATGTAGGTTTATCCGTGTAGTACTTGGCATGTATTCAAAAGCTTTGATAAAGATTTGTTTACACTATTGTAGTGTGCAAAGTTGTAAAGGGAGTTGGGAAGGGCTTAAAAAAATGTTCGCCGGCCTTATCCTCAGAAATTGTGAATGTAATAGATGAAGGTGCTCAAAATTTTTCGAATACAGTAACAGTCTTGACGATAGAGTTGTGTTCACATATTTTTGACCGTCTTTTCATTTCTGATATATTTCATGGCGATTGAACAAATACTATTAGTTGCCATTTAGCTTCTCTGAAAATAAAACTCTTAAAGAATATCCCAATCTCTTCAGATGAAAGCTGTATATAAGTCGGCTTATTTCATGTGTTTCAGCTTGAGTGCTACTCTTTGGAACGGTACGGTGTAAAGATGAAGTATTTCATTCACTCGTGCATCGTTCAGCCTGGAGCCGTGCAGGTTCGAATCCTGTCGTCAAATGGGCACGTTTTTTTTTCTAATAACGATCCCGGTCCACTCGTGTTACTGTGGTTCAGTCAATTCACTAATTCGAGGTCCATCGTTAGTTGCTAGCTACCGATTGTGTCAAGGTGATCTCCAGCGGCCCTAACATGACTGCCCAGTTCAGTTTAACCCCTCCCTGTGTCTCCGCCTAACTAGCGTTATAAGAAAGAGACGCAGATAGAGATAAACTAAACTCGGCCAGTCACGTCAGGGCCACAGTCGGTGAGTAATTTTCGTAACCAACTCGGCGAGAGACGCACCGGGTGATAAATAATAAAACGCCTACACATGGTGGTCTGACACACTCCAGGCCGGAGGCGGGGCCCTAGCGGGATCGGTGTAGAACGTAAACGGCCTCGAGCGGTCGGGCGAGGGATTAGCAAAGTGGGGTCGCGGCTAGAGCTAGGTAGGTGCGGGCCCGCTGGGCCGGCGCTAGCGTTGTGTTGGTGGCAGGTGGCGGCGGCGCCGCGCCGCGCGCGCGCCCGCCTTCCACCGCCGCGCCGCGCCGCCCGCGCCCGCCAGGCGGCCCGCGCCCCGCCACCACACGCCGCCGTGAGTACACACACCACACGCCACGGGACCGAGAGGTTCCATGTGACCGATTCCCCGACGGGAATTGATCTTGACGACGCCGAGCATCACTGCCGTAGTCCGAAAGCCGTTGCAAACTGATGCCTCCAAATAATACTTTATCATGAACTGGGTAGGTGTGTGCCCGCAGCATCATTATTTCATTTACTCAAAAAGTTAGTCTTCGAATCATCGCTTAGATCTCATCCACATATAGTTACTTCTTTGATACTGAAAATATAAAAAAATATATACAAAAAAAACATACTAAACATCCTTTAACTTCTTGCTAGCGGATCAAACGGCGAATTACGGGTATAATATGCTTCTGTCAAATCAGTTTGCAACGGCCGAGATGAAATACTGGTGACAAGGAGGCACTGACAGTGAAAACTATAAATAAATATACGCTTTCGACGCCATTTGAACAATCATTTTGATTCATAAAATGTTATTTTATGGATGCAATAAATAAAGAATAAAAAATAAAATAAAAAAGTACCGTTTTACCACAACAAATAAAAAAATGCAAAAACTTCTAAATTCCCGCCTCATACGGAACAATCTACCTTAATATAACTGTTGCAAGACAAGTGTGATGATAAAAACTCCATTTACTTGCCGCTGTAACTCTTTTCCATAAAAGTATTTGAGACCTTATAATGAAAAATAAGAAACCAAGACGAACTTGATCCTATTTTGAACCAAAGCTTTGTAAATCTCAGCTTGGCCAAATTTATCCACTACTGGGTCCATCTCTCACACTGACACAGTTGCGTCTCTGCCGTATCTACGTCACTTCATATTTATAACTCTATCGGGACTTAAACGCGATATAAATATATTGATAATGTTTCAACGGCCGTGGTAAGAGTAGACTCAACGTCACTTCAGTGCTTTCGACCAGTATTTAAGAACTAAAAGCTGTCTCACCAACACGTACACTTAACACAAACCACAAGCTTCATTATAAGGGATAACAAGCCACAAATAATGCAATGCCGCTTCCATTATGCATGTCATATATTGCCTTTATATAAATAATAATACATATTATAACATTTTATAGTATAGCATTGTAGTAATATTGCATGATACTGTTGAGGGTTATGATTGTTAAATGAATTGCATGTTTTGTGTCTTTATTGGCCAGTCGCTATATTCAAGCAACGGATCGATTTGCCTGTCAAAATTATATTATATTATGTTAATTTTGACACGATTTTTATAGGAAATCTGTCAAATGTCTACCAAATGTCAGGCGCCAACGACAGGCGCCAGCCAAGGACACAAGTGATTATTAAAGATGGAAGTGAGAGAAAGTGTTGTCTTTCGTAAGGGAAGCATATGGTATGCATTATGAAATGATACATCTATCCCTTTGGACTATAGACAATTTCTCTTAGTTCCCCCCTTTAATGATTAATTAGTTACTGTGTACATTACGTAACCACTATGTGAGCCCTACAATACAAAAACATGTCAATTTGTCGCTGTCGCCTGTCAGCTTGGTGTAACAGCCAATAGGAGCCTGGTAGGTAAAACGATCCGTTGTCGTTGACTGAAATCGTTTCTACCGTCAACCTCAGAAGTAGCTAAACTCTAGGATCTTGTCGTTGTGACGAATGGGATGAGAGCTGCTCGAATATGTCCCATCACTGACTGCAAACAAGGTACTAAATTGTTCGGCTACTTCTGAGGCTGATTGTACACTTGGTCGATTTCATGGGTCATATTTATTTCGATAATTTCACCATTATCTGGCCGCAATCAGAATGGGAATGGAAAGTACCGTTAGCACGGAAGTACAGTACCCGGCCAAAAAGATTGCACATCGGTCCTTGGAAAGAGACTCGGTTAATTTCGGCTTCATAGAGCGTTGTCACACACTACCTATGTGACGTTCGTCAGTCGTTGTACAGCTCCTGTAGGGTACGCACGCATTTAGTTGAAAATATATAATATAGAGTTGTTGAAACCCTTCGACTTTAAATTGTACGATGGCATCTTTAGGAAAAACAGGAATACCTTTAGGAGGTCAGTCACGCGCAATTATTTACAACGTTTATAATTATTTTGCAACCGAAGCCGATAGATTTAAAAAAATGAGGATGACAATGTAAGTTATTCAAAAAGATTCAAGGGCGAGTTGCTAATGCGACTGGAATTTCAAAACGAACTTTAAACAATATATTAAACAAAGTCAGTACTGCGACATCTTCCACTTCAGTTAAGTTCAGCACTCCGAAAAAAGGGAGTCCAAAAAGGCAATTTAGATATGGACAATTTTGATTATGATGTTGCTACACTGATAGACTAGTAATAAATACGGCTGATAGTGACACTAATATTGACCTCATTGAGAGCACAGAAAGTGAAATGGAAGGAGTTGAGAATTTTTGTAATTTTTGGTTTACAATACTTATTGAAAAAATTGGTCTATTTTATTTTATTTCAAATTAATGCACAATTAAACTACCCTTTTTTTGGTAGTTGCAATAACTCTCTATAGATATTCAAAGTTTACATGTCATCGATTTGACGTAAACTAATTAAGTCCATAAAGTGCAGTATTTATTTGATATGAAACAACACTTAATAAATACGATGATTGATGAACGGTCGCCAGCGTTCGGAAATCTTCGTCAACAGCCAAATGTCTCTTTCCAAAGACCGATGTGCAATCTTTTTGGCCGGGTACTGTACTTGTCAACGACGTTTTTATAGATATCAGGTAAGTCGGCTATATCGAAAATGTGAATGTTGATTGGTCTCCATATTTCAACTACTTTTTAAACCTTATTTGAGTTTTATTAAAAAAACGGTACAAAACGTTTTAATTTGTTTTTTTTTATGTCTACAAGTAACGAAAACATAAGAAATTATAAAAAAAACAGTACTAATATGACGAACCCTTTTTCTCATTAAAATTTTCACGTTTTTGAGCTTATTAGCCTTTTGAAAAAATACTGTAATATAATTAATTGGTATATAAAGTTGTTATTTGAGCTCATTCTATTCTGATTGCGGTCTGATAAATACATTATAAATCAAATCATTGTTATATTAATGATTGCGTTGAGGTGACAAGCGGATTCCCTAGCAGCCTGATCTTTGAGACAATTTCTTAGTTTTTTTATCGTCGAATGTTATACAAGTAAAACAATCAAATTAAATATCGACCTCAGCTGAGAGACGTTTTAAAGTTTTGAAAAACACTGTTTAAGCGCGAAGCAAACACTGCCGTACCATCCTTTACTGGAACCACTTCGCCGCATTTTCAGGCTTAACCTTTCAAATAGTTTTTTTATAAACTTTTCCAGGCAGCTAGTCAATCTGTTCGCCATCAATAATTTACACTAATGAAAGGTATTGAGAGCCATTCAAATTTATCAAAGCAATAACACAACAGCGTCCTCATGGTTACTCACAACTGATATTTGTCACTCTTGTGATACAAATTGTACAGATACAGTCTGCAGCGCAGATATATCGAAACCATCGAAGTGGCCAAAAGAAACACACGACTGTATGACAAGAAAGTGAAGTCCCATTTACACGGAGAAAGTCCTTGCATGCCAGTAGCATTACATGGCGGGCTACGATGTGAGCCGCGCAATGTCATGCAACTCTCATAAGAGAACTCGCTCCGTGTAAATGGGCCTTAAGAGAAGTGTAAATCTATTTGGCCCCTTCAATTGTTCAGCTACATCTGATTGTGGCAGAACTACATGATAACATCTACCTTTCATCTCGAGGCTATGCGATTGTCATATTCAAATTTGTATGAACAATAAAGTTAGTACTTCATAAAATTTATTAATTCGGGTGACATCTTGACCATTATGATCTAATAAAATCATTCGATATATTTTCATGCAATGCATTGTGATGTCGCCGCATTTACTTCATCAGATCATGATCACTAATGAAACTCTTTCAGTATCATAAATCAACTACAAAATAAACTTGTCAAGTTCATGAGTAACAAACAACATTCATAAGGTGAAAAATACTTTTTTTTCAGTTACTCGACCGTAAATTTTGATTAAAGTGACAAGCAAAAACTGATTAATTTGACTTGATAAAGTTCTCAATTATTTGATAAAAATAATTTTGTTAAGACATCGTTAAAAAAAGTACAAATTGTCGTGAATCAATTTAAGCTTTAAATTTCAATTCGAAAGTGTTCATCATAATCTAAATTTTGTAGAATAATAATTGGTTCTCTTTTTGATTAATTCTAAATATACCAGATATTGGGAAAATATCTTCCTTGATACAAGACATTTGTTTTAGTTTTTTAAGATGATCGATCTTTACCTTTCACCACTCTACGTTTTGCGTTTTTTTTTCACATCTAACGGGTATCGATTGCGTTCCGTTTCCAACGTTTCGCAACGTCTCGCGCAGACTAGTGAACGTTAGGGGCGCGAGTCGCTAACGTCGTAACTGGTGTGGCGCGAGCCGTCGCGTCCAGGCCACTGACTGACTCCCCGCCGTTGCAGAGGCGGCACGCTGGGCGCGCAATGCACGGCGGCGTCGCCCGGCTCGTGCGGCGGCGGCTCGCCGGCGGCCGCCGTGTCGGCGCCGTCCTCCGCCGGCGCGCCGCCGCCCTCGCCGCACGGCCCGCACCTCGCGCAGTCCGCCATACACTCGCACCAGGTAACTACTGCTGCCACTCTGCCGACCGGCTCCGGCAACTGTGACGGCTCGCCGGCGGCCGCCGTGTCGGCGCCGTCCTCCGCCGGCGCGCCGCCGCCCTCGCCGCACGGCCCGCACCTCGCGCAGTCCGCCATACACTCGCACCAGGTAACTACTGCTGCCACTCTGCCGACCGGCTCCGGCAACTGTGACGGCTCGCCGGCGGCCGCCGTGTCGGCGCCGTCCTCCGCCGGCGCGCCGCCGCCCTCGCCGCACGGCCCGCACCTCGCGCAGTCCGCCATACACTCGCACCAGGTAACTACTGCTGCCACTCTGCCGACCGGCTCCGGCAACTGTGACGGCTCGCCGGCGGCCGCCGTGTCGGCGCCGTCCTCCGCCGGCGCGCCGCCGCCCTCGCCGCACGGCCCGCACCTCGCGCAGTCCGCCATACACTCGCACCAGGTAACTACTGCTGCCACTCTGCCGACCGGCTCCGGCAACTGTGACGGCTCGCCGGCGGCCGCCGTGTCGGCGCCGTCCTCCGCCGGCGCGCCGCCGCCCTCGCCGCACGGCCCGCACCTCGCGCAGTCCGCCATACACTCGCACCAGGTAACTACTGCTGCCACTCTGCCGACCGGCTCCGGCAACTGTGACGGCTCGCCGGCGGCCGCCGTGTCGGCGCCGTCCTCCGCCGGCGCGCCGCCTTTTGTTCTAAAACACCCAAAATTGTGTCAATTAAAGCGCTTATTACACTACCCAATTTTAAGGGAGCCTTACCCTAACTGAGGATGGTGTAATCAGAGTTAGAGAGTAAGGGTCCCGCGTCTCCTCTTTTTTCTTCTATAATATTCATGGATGCAACTACAGCCACGGCAATCGCTGCTTTTTTTAATTTAGATACAGCAGGTGCTATGATACGTCTCTATCCGCGTTCAAATTCAGACTGTACACGGAGAGTGAGGGAGTCGGGATTCAGTGCAGCGTAGTAATCGACGCTCTTGCAAGGGGCCACGCCATCCCTAACTACCGGGCCCTGAATACCGTCTAGTGTAATACCCACTTAATCCAAGAGCTCTGTGTAATCCATCCGAACTGCAACTTGAACATAATCCAACATGTAATGACGTGTGTGTGTGCGCGCAGTCCGCGTGCGTGCCGACGACGCTGCACACGCCGGCGCCGACGCCCGAGACGCACGCGCCGCCCACGCCCGCGCCGCCCTCCGCGCCGCCGCCCACCAAGCTGTACAACCAGGTACTGCAGCCGAGCGGCCACGTCGTCGTCTGTAGCTAATGCTGACTGGGGAACTAAGAGAGACACGCTTATAAAATAGTTGCAAATAAAGTGGTTGCAAGCATTGCAATATTTGCAAGACAGTCCAGCGCGCTCATGCGTCCTTCAAACGTCGCCAACGACTTAAAACGCGTCGGTGGATTCTTGCATTTTGAGAAGTTAGAATTGTGTGAGAACACCTTACTTGTGTGTTTCGGGCGCATGATTGATATAATCCGAATTCAAACTGACACTAGATCGTTCAATACTACTAGCAAATAAATATTTGAAGCAGTATTAGGATGGATCAAATCTTTCGTAGGAGCCTTTATCGAGTTTCAGTAATGCTCCTGTGAACGTATGTTCTTCAAATTAAGCCCTTCACTCTAAAGTTAATAGTTTATTAAGAGAATTATCTCTGACGTTCTATATTGGAATGCAAATAAAATCTACTATTCAAGTTTTTTTATAGACGATGTGACTAATGATAGACGTAGGACGCAGAGTCAGCGAAACAACTGTACGGTGTTACACCGTACATCTTTAATACATCAATTAATGTGTATAACAAAGTCTGGACTCGTGTCCGCCCCCAGGGCGACTCGCCGCGGGACACGTGCCCGGCGCCGACGGCGTCGCCGGCGCCCGGCTCGCTGCTGAAGCGGCCCGTGCTGCCGCGCGGCGAGGCGCGCGTCGACCCGCTCGAGGACGAGCACTCGCTCCACATGCTGTACGACTACACCACCGTGCACGCCTGGTGAGTCCGCGCCGTCTGACCCGTCCCGCGTCACTAGTAGACTGAGAGGTAGCAGCAAAAATTCACGTCATTTTCAAACGATTTAAATTACTCTAGTCGTATTTAAAATTATCAATAGACAGAAATTAGTAATGTATTGACTGAGTAGTGATAAGGCTTATATTACTTTGAGAGCAAACCGTTGTACCAGTCTGGCGACGTGTTAACGACATGTATTTGGTCTGGCGTTTTCATAAACGTAAATGCGATGGTATAAAACATTAAAAAATGTTTTTTTTCAGCTTTTAGAAAATTACGTCAATTTCATGTCGGTTTCAGCCACTTTAAACCAGTCTGGCACTGACTTGGCAACCAGTGAATAGTCTGGAAACACTGATTTGCGATTGTTTACGTTGCTGACTAAAAGAAAATCAAAAAATCAACCATGAGAAAATCACGTAATTTTCATGATTTTTTATGAGTTTCGAAGCCTTCGAAGTTTCGCCCAGCAGCCAGACTGCCAGAATGGTAGGCCAGAAACACTCCAGAACACGAATAGAGTAATTTAAATCGTTTGAAAATGACGTCAAATTTATGCTGCTATCTCTCACTCTATAGTTGTTTACTGACAACTAGCGCTTTAACTAACAGGGGTCCAATTTTGAACCTCACCAGGTGACTATAGCTCACCAAAATGGCCGAATCTCTATGAAAAACGGCCATTTTGGCGAACTTTAGTCACCGGTGAGATTCAAAAATCGCACTCCTGGTTTGTCTTACCAAGGATGCATTTAGAGATAATTGAGAGCGTACGCTCGTGACAGCTGTTAGAGCGGCCCGTGGTGTCGCGTGCGGGAAGTTTATTGAGTCCAACAACGGCACTAAACAGTAACGTTCCTTTGGAAGTAAATGAAATTTTAACGAATGTTTTTGAATAATGTCATTGTTGGACGTCATATTTGCAATGAACTCGTGACTTTGTGACTGTTATGTTTGCGTCAGTTTGCACTTGAACATGACCCCTTAAAGGGGCTTGAAACGTTGGAAATTAGATTCATTACAATACACGCGATATAAATTGTTCAAATTTCTTTATTTATAAGTCTTAAAGTCGCGAAAACATAAGAAATTTTCATGGACGTTTAAAGAGCGTGAGGGTCCTTCCTTTTTCCTGAGACATTTCTTTAAAATTTGTTGTCTTAAGTATCTGGAATCCCTAATTGCAACTGTACCACAGGTAGACAGCTAAATCTTCTTAACAACGCTATGTACAACTGATATTTAATATGTGTTACTAAGCTAAGTAAGTGTTGTATGCAATTACAAAAATACTTCTAAAGAATAGCTGTGAATTGATTAATTTAAGTTTCATTTACCATTCAGAATATGAATTTTTGCAAACTAATTTACTTGTCTGAAATGTTTTCATGTTCTGCACAACTGCTGGCCTGCAGGTAAAACTGTAGCGTTTCTAGACATTTGAATTATTTTATGAAAATTTTTCATTTCATTTCATAACCATACCCGGTTGGGTCGGAAGTTTGTTTTGCGAGAATTCACGGTCACGCCGATACTGCAGCAAGGTCGGCGGGAATCTGAAACTCGCTATATTATCATACCTGTGTGCGCATCAACAACACCTCAAGTTTATGTTTGTTGTGTTCTTCATTTGGTCACAATATAGTTAGAAAATACATTTGCACTGTACTCTACAGACAGTAACCCTAAGACCCCATTTATAGGTAAAGCAACTGTATACACATGATGTGCAGCTGTGTGCGTGACCTGCAACCAAATTTTTGAGAGTAACTAAAGTTATTAAGCGTTACGATTAGTCCGTTGTGATTGGTCCGTCCGTCCGCGGACGTACTCGTTCACGATGTGGAGTTTCTATTCGAGGCTCGGCTCGCTTATAGTTTTTTTTACTTATGGTAGCGCCCGGCTATGTGAAGTCTAGCTAGACGATAATTTGTGATATGCACATTTTTTAGCGAACCGGTTAACATGCTTCTAATCGTATTAATGATTTAATCCTTGTCCTGGCTAAGGAAATATAACTTGTGATGTAAATAATATTTCTACACTTATGGTACAAATTCGATTATATTAATGTGAATAATGACTCGCTACAAAATTGATGTCCTATCAGTAAGAAGCGTCGCCAGTCTCTGTTTATTTTATTTTTTAACTTTTAGCTCAATGGGGCCTGGCGCCTAGTATAGGGTTAATCGATTAAGGGTCTCCCCGGACCAATCGACGCGGAATCGGCTTTACCCGATCAAAAAACGCTTTATATCTACGCAATAAGAGAGAAGTAGATGTCGATCGGCTCGGCCGACGTCGTTGCGCGTTTGGTGCGGGGAGACCCTAACTGAAAGTTGACGCATGAGCTCATGAGGGTTGCGCACACATGCGGGGTCAGTCAACTAACGACACGTTCGCCCGGCAGGCTGGAGCACCCGGTGAAGCGGTTCAAGAGCGAGGACAGCTGGTTCCGCGAGGAGCTGGCGCTGGGCAGCGCGGCCGGCGACCTGTACGCCGGCCACGACCACACGCGCATGGCCGCGCTGCCCGACCACGAGCGCGCCGTCAAGCTGGAGCGGCCCGACCACGTCAGTACTGCCCCGCCCCCGTCTGTCTACGGCCGATCCAGCCTTCGAAGCAGGGGGTTCAGTTGGCACTGGCTCATCAATGACATTAGAACAATTACCAGTGGCTTATCTGGATCCCGCCCGTCACCCCAGCTGAATCCGCCCTTGACTTGTACTCGCTAACTTGTTACATCCAATACACTATTTAATCCGTTGGCGCACTGTTTTCCATTCGCATTTTCCCTCGAGGGAAACTAACAAGTGGGTCACCTGACGGTAAGTGATCAACACTGACCATAGACACCCGCAGCGCCAAGGATACTGCTGATGCGTTCCCAACCCAGAGGGCTAAAATATAATACTTCTTCTGCCTGTTATTTCACTGGTGTCTCGTTCCAAGCCGGACCACTACAGTGCAAGCACAGCTGCTTAGCGGCTGGATTAGCGAGCGAGATGGTAGTAGCGATCCGGCCGGACCTTACAGAAGGTCCTAACCCTTGCACTGATTTATAAATGGTTGCTTTCTCTTAGAGTAATCTTTATAAAGATATGTTCAGCTTGACTTTCATTTGGTTCCGTTGTGGTTTGCGCAGGACGACGCGACATACAAGAACCTGTTCACGTCGGACGGGCTGTGCCCCACGCTGAAGGACCTGGAGCAGATCTTCGACAACTCGGACGACGCGAGCGGGGATGAGACGGTAAGACTTGTGAGTGTGCAACCTTACTACTTACTTCATTAGAGTCCGTTCATACATACTTGTCTTACCATGTAAACGAAATTCTAACCTAAAATATCATATCTGTCACCTGTTTATTGCGCTATTATAGCGCAGAGTTACCTGAGAGCGCTAGCGTTTGCAGTTTCATTTAGCTTCGGTAATGTAGTAGGAAATTCATGGTTTTTGATTGGGCATTAACTAACACCTCTATGTGCTCTTTTGCTGAATAAGTGCTCGAAATGATTATTATGATTTAAGAAAAGAACTTACGTGAGTCCCTATTTGAAGCCAGCTGTCAGAAGCTGCCGTCGCAGTCCGAGTCTGTTATTTTGAAAACTTTCGATGTCAGCTCTAAACGAGTGGTCGCGTTCCAGCTGCAAGTACAAACGCCGCCGGACTCGAACAAGTCGACGTGCGAGGAGGGGCGCGGGCGCATGGTGCGCGCCGAGGAGCTGAGCAAGATGTTCCCGACGCCGCCGTCGCTGGAGGCGCACGCGCAGCCCTCGCCCGGCTTCACGCTCGACGCGCTCGACAACAAGCCGCACCACCACCTCACGCCGCACGCCACGCCGCCGCACGAGCCCATCGAGGTACACGCACGCACACACACAGCACGCGCACGGACACACACACAGCACGCGCAGCCCTCGCCCGGCTTCACGCTCGACGCGCTCGACAACAAGCCGCACCACCACCTCACGCCGCACGCCACGCCGCCGCACGAGCCCATCGAGGTACACGCACGCACACACACAGCACGCGCACGGACACACACACAGCACGCGCAGCCCTCGCCCGGCTTCACGCTCGACGCGCTCGACAACAAGCCGCACCACCACCTCACGCCGCACGCCACGCCGCCGCACGAGCCCATCGAGGTACACGCACGCACACACACAGCACGCGCACGGACACACACACAGCACGCGCAGCCCTCGCCCGGCTTCACGCTCGACGCGCTCGACAACAAGCCGCACCACCACCTCACGCCGCACGCCACGCCGCCGCACGAGCCCATCGAGGTACACGCACGCACACACACAGCACGCGCACGGACACACACACAGCACGCGCAGCCCTCGCCCGGCTTCACGCTCGACGCGCTCGACAACAAGCCGCACCACCACCTCACGCCGCACGCCACGCCGCCGCACGAGCCCATCGAGGTACACGCACGCACACACACAGCACGCGCACGGACACACACACAGCACGCGCAGCCCTCGCCCGGCTTCACGCTCGACGCGCTCGACAACAAGCCGCACCACCACCTCACGCCGCACGCCACGCCGCCGCACGAGCCCATCGAGGTACACGCACGCACACACACAGCACGCGCACGGACACACACACAGCACGCGCAGCCCTCGCCCGGCTTCACGCTCGACGCGCTCGACAACAAGCCGCACCACCACCTCACGCCGCACGCCACGCCGCCGCACGAGCCCATCGAGGTACACGCACGCACACACACAGCACGCGCACGGACACACACACAGCACGCGCAGCCCTCGCCCGGCTTCACGCTCGACGCGCTCGACAACAAGCCGCACCACCACCTCACGCCGCACGCCACGCCGCCGCACGAGCCCATCGAGGTACACGCACGCACACACACAGCACGCGCACGGACACACACACAGCACGCGCAGCCCTCGCCCGGCTTCACGCTCGACGCGCTCGACAACAAGCCGCACCACCACCTCACGCCGCACGCCACGCCGCCGCACGAGCCCATCGAGGTACACGCACGCACACACACAGCACGCGCACGGACACACACACAGCACGCGCAGCCCTCGCCCGGCTTCACGCTCGACGCGCTCGACAACAAGCCGCACCACCACCTCACGCCGCACGCCACGCCGCCGCACGAGCCCATCGAGGTACACGCACGCACACACACAGCACGCGCACGGACACACACACAGCACGCGCAGCCCTCGCCCGGCTTCACGCTCGACGCGCTCGACAACAAGCCGCACCACCACCTCACGCCGCACGCCACGCCGCCGCACGAGCCCATCGAGGTACACGCACGCACACACACAGCACGCGCACGGACACACACACAGCACGCGCAGCCCTCGCCCGGCTTCACGCTCGACGCGCTCGACAACAAGCCGCACCACCACCTCACGCCGCACGCCACGCCGCCGCACGAGCCCATCGAGGTACACGCACGCACACACACAGCACGCGCACGGACACACACACAGCACGCGCAGCCCTCGCCCGGCTTCACGCTCGACGCGCTCGACAACAAGCCGCACCACCACCTCACGCCGCACGCCACGCCGCCGCACGAGCCCATCGAGGTACACGCACGCACACACACAGCACGCGCACGGACACACACACAGCACGCGCAGCCCTCGCCCGGCTTCACGCTCGACGCGCTCGACAACAAGCCGCACCACCACCTCACGCCGCACGCCACGCCGCCGCACGAGCCCATCGAGGTACACGCACGCACACACACAGCACGCGCACGGACACACACACAGCACGCGCAGCCCTCGCCCGGCTTCACGCTCGACGCGCTCGACAACAAGCCGCACCACACAGACACACACATACACAGAGAGAGAGACGAACGGACACAGACACGGACTCACAGAGAGAGACGGACAGAAAGATGGACGAACGGACGGACGGACAGACAGACACACGGACAGACGGACGGACAGGCATCCATATTATAGGCAGTTTTAAGAAATTTACATTGATATATTTGAACTTTATACTGATGGTAAACCGTTGTCATTGCATATTATCTAAATTCTTATTGCACCATCGAAAAGTTTGAATATAAACGACACGTATCAAACTAACACGCCGACGCCCCGCAGGACTGGTCGTACGTGTTCAAGCCGCCCACCGTGTACAAGTGCCACGGCTCGTCCAAGTACGCGCCGCTCACCGCGCTGCCGTCGCACGCGCTGCCGCCGGTCGCGCTGCCGCCGCACGCCGTCTACCGGCCGCGCTGGCAGCACGACAAGCGCGACGCCGACCCGGCCGCGCAGCACCAGACCGGTAACCGTACATACCATACAATGCTGGACATCTCCCTTTTTACTCGCACAAAAATAAGAGACAATTAATTAATTTGCTGGTGAAAGAAAGCAACAGAATGTTTTTTGTCCCTTATCGCGGGCCAGTTTTTTCGATTCAATTTGCTATCCCTTTCGGCGACACGCTCTTCCGCAGTCTTTGGAATTATCAGTCTACTTACTACTCAACGCGAGCGATGTGGCATCTGCACAAAAAATTTCATGCATACCTATACCTGCGGGTGCACGCGTATCTTCGTCGCCTCGCTGCATAACTGTACCTCCGGTCACTCTGAACGGGGTTCCGTTGAGAAGGGTCGAGGAGTTCAAGTACCTTTGCCACTGGGTCGTTGACGATCTCTCTGATGATCGAGATATCGAGCGGGAGCGAAGGGCGTTGGCGGTGAGGTCTAACATGTTGGCGCGTAGGTTTGCACGGTGCTCACGGGAAGTTAAGATAACTTTGTTCAAAGCATACTGTCAAACTTTTTATACCTGTAGCCTATGGGCCAAATACTCTCAGAGATCGCTGAGCGCTCTTCGCGTCCAATATAATAAAGGGTTCAGGATGCTGTTGGGGCTGCCTCGACACTGTAGCGCTTCGGGCATGTTCGCCCAGGCGAGCACGGATGGGTTTTGGGCGATACTTCGCAAACGCATTGCGTCTCTAATGCGCCGGGTGGGGGGGAGCGCTGATAGCCTCCTGAGCAGCATACTAGACAGGGTTGAGTGTCCAGTGGTTAGACACTGGAATTATGTTCATAGGGGAAATAGGCGTGCCATTTTTATTGTAAAATAATGTAGGTATTTTAAATTTGTCATTGTGTCATTTTATTTTATTGGATTATCTTATTAAAATTCTAAATTTATTTATTCGATTTAATGGTTATTGTTTTGAAATTTTAATTATTTATTTGTTAATGACATACAATTTAATTTAATTTTCAAATTATGATCATGTATTTGACTTCCATTTCTTTTTATTATTTTTTCTATATGACATCCAAAGTAAAGATAATCAATATTTTAATTTTAAATTTTAATTTATATTGCGCACTAACATAGTTTTGTAAGTAATTATTGTTACTCACACATTATGGGATCAGATCCTGCAATAAATGATTTTGATTTGATTTGATTTGATAAGCATCCGCCGGAGCTCAGCCTTCGCACGATGGTGATGTTTTGAACCGCGCGTGCCCTGCAGGCGCTGCGCGCGCGGCGTCTCGCAGCCCCGCGCCGGCGGAGCGCGCGGCGTCCCCCGCGCCGGCGCGCGCGTCGCCGCCGCCGTCGCCGCCCGCGCCGCGCGCCGCGCGCCCCGCCTGCCCGCTGCTGCTCAACGTGCTGCTGGCCGACACCGTGCTCAACGTGTTCCGCGACCACAACTTCGACAGCTGCACGCTGTGCGTCTGCAACGCCGGGCCCAAGGTCAGCCGCGCGCTGCCCGCTGCCGCACATCTGGCCGATTGTTTTACGATCCTGTGGCGATCGGTCTGCTGTCTTGTCGAGTGATATTTACTATGATATGTCAGTTTCTGATACGCCCTATACGGCCGTCGGCGGTATATATTTGATGAATGATAGATGCCGATATGGTGACTCGTAAGATATTGAAGTCGTTCGATTGATTAAAAAGGTGATACCGCTGTTGATAATGATACACTGACAGACCGATCGATTTTAATAACATGTCTCTTAATATACACAGATGTGTTACCCGCTTACCGTGTCAGGAGTGGCTCCTTTACATATATAAAACATGTGATTAAATTACGAGGAAATAATTGAAACGCAGCATCAAGAGTATGTTTTGTGAAGATCGTAGAAAGTTTTTCATTCAGTGAAACAGTCGTGATATAGTACGTTGTCACACGGCAGGTGGTGGGCAACATCCGCGGCGCGGACTCGGCGACGTACCTGCCGGGGCAGGGCGGCGGCTCGCCGGACGCGTCGCCGGCGCCGGACGAGGACCCGGGCCGCTGCACGTGCGGCTTCAGCGCCGTCGTCAACCGCCGCCTCGCGCACAACGCGGGGCTCTTCTACGAGGTACGCGAGCTCGCGTCGTCACGCGTGGTCGTATCCGCGAGGGACAGGGGGAGAGAACTGGCTCTCTGCTATTGTAGGATAAAACTTTGGATGCGAAAATGAACCTTTTCAGTGTCGTCGAAAGCAGTCCCAGCGTAAGAGCGACCATATTTGCCATCTTTCAACGAAAGATTCGGCTCGCGGGTATCGAAATTTCGAGCTTCCGGGGCGCGGTCCGAAAATACAAATATGAATATGCCGGTTCGGTCGTTGCAGGACGAGATGGAGATAACGGGCATCGCGGAGCCGCCGGGCCGGGGCGGCGTGGCGGGGCTGAGCGGCGTGGCGGGCGCGGTGCTGGGCACGTGCTGCCCGCTGGGCGGCGGCGCGGCCTCCGCGCTGGCCCGCGCCGCGCGCGCCGCCGCCGCGCCGCGCCGCGCGCCCGACCACCACGGCGTCAACCTGCTCGAGTGAGTGCCCGCCCGCCTCGTTACGCGTCGTGATTCGCGGATGTCTCGCCTAAACCTTCCATAATCGAACGTAGATCTTCGAGAGTTTCGCAACAAACGCCCGTACTCCTCGTGCGTCCACCACCGTTCTGAATCGTTGTTTTATTCCAGCGATCGAAGTATTCACGTCGCGGGTCTCGATCCGTAGTCCCTATCCGAGACTCGTCGGCTATCAAATTGGCACATTTTGAGACTCGCGCTGCGTTTGTCCTTAACGAGTGTACGTATTCCTTGCAGATACTCAGACGGCGGCGCGGCGGCGGCGCGGGCGCTGCGCGCGGCGGCGGGCGCGGCGGCGGGCGGCGCCGTGCACCGCTGGCCCTTCATCGGCGCGCGCGCGCCGCGCTGCTCCCGGGACGTCGTCAGGTATCTACGCGTTATTTGACGCATACCGTGACGCACCAATTATCGTTTCATTGTATAGTACTCTACGCAGTCTAATATATGTTTTTCACGGTCATAACTTTTCGTAACCATGCTCCTCAGATTGATGCGGCGACTCCGGCCGCTCCTGCAGGACGCGATCCAGAAGCGCTGCTGCGGCGCGCGCATGTGGGACGGCGTGACCGGGCCGCTGACGTGGCGGCAGTTCCACCGGCTGGCCGGGCGCGGCAACGAGGACCTGTGCGAGCCGCAGCCCGTGCCGCCGCTGCTGGTCGGGCACGACCGCGACTGGATCGCGCTGTCCCCGTACGCGCTGCGCCACTGGGAGCGGCTCGCGCTGGAGCCCTACTCCTACTCGCGCGACGTCGCCTACATCGTGCTGGCGGCCGACGGGGACGTGCTCACCGAGCCCATCAAGACCTTCTTCCGCGAGCTGTCCACTGCCTACGAGGCGCTCAAGCTCGGCCGCCACCAGCCCATCGTGCGCGTGGCCCGCGAGGGCCTGGTCCGCACCGCGCCCAGCGAGCGGGACCAGCCCGCCGAGGAGTGGACGGGCGAGCTGCCGCCCGGCCGCCTCGGCGAGTACATCAAGGCGTACGCGGAGACCCTGCGCACCAGCCTGGTGCCCCAGCTCGCGAGCCTCAAGATCGACAGCTCGCTGCTGGACACCGAGACGAGGCCGACGCCGATGGACCGGCCGGCGCCGTCGCCGATGCGGCCGCCGTCCACGCCCGACCAGCCGGGCGCCGAGGCCGAGGGCGAGCCGGCCGCGTGCGCCAACACCACCGTGTCCAGCTGCTGGGAGGAGGAGGAGGGCGGCGCGCCCGCGCTCGTCGTGTACGTCGTCGAGCCGCCGGCCGCGCACCAGCACCGCGCGCGCGCGCTGCGGGCGCTGCTGCGCCTGGCCGCGCGCACGCACCACCACCTGCGCCACCACAACCCGCTCGTCAAGGTGCGCCCCCGCCTTCCCCTCGGGCCCCGCGCTCCGCACGGCCGCCGGAGCTAACGCCGCGTGTCTGGTTGCAGATCATCTCGCTGGAGGGCGTGTGCGAGACGGCGGGCATCGGCGGCGGCGCGCGCTCCGAGCTGCGCGCCCTGGCTTTCAGCGTGTTCACGGGCGCGCGGCGGCTGCTGGCGCACGCGCCGGCCGGCAAGTCGCTCACGGGCTTCGGCACGGCTGCGCAGGCGCACCTGCTGCTCGACGCCATGGACGTGAGTACCCGAAAAGCTTCCTGCGGTCACGCTTCACCGCATTCGCTGCTTCTAGACCGACTGCCCCGGCTGAGTCGTGAAACATCGCGACCGAAAGCGCCCCGAGAACGTTCGTTCTCCGGTAATCCCCGAAAGCTTACCATGTTTCAATTTGATAATCTGGTAACATTTCGGTTTACAGGAGAAGAACCGCGCCCCCTACAAGCTCTTTTCACCCGCTTGGGTGCTGGCCCCGCCGCGAGCGCTCAAGGAGGTGGCGGAGACGTGGGGGCAGGCGCCCGAGCAGGGCTCCGTGCTGTTCCTGTCCTACTGCCTGTCGCACGACCAGCGGTGGCTGCTGGCCGCCGCCACGGACGCGCGCGGCGAGCTGCTCGACACCGCCGCCATCAACATACACGTGCCGCACAGGTACGCAATGTTGCTGGGACAACAATAGAAATTAACATAAGAGAGTTAAACTTTTGTGATAGGACCCACTTTTGACACCATTAGCTCTCAGAATTATAAGCTATTGGGGGAAGAAACATGGTAACGATAGTTATGTTTGTTTATTTGTTAATCAGATCTCGACGGAGACGGATGGCGCCAGCGCGGCGCTGCGGGTTGACGAAGCTGATGGACTGGGCGCTGGGCGTGATGAGCCAGGCGGCGCAGCCCTGGCGGCTCGTCGTCGGCCGGCTCGGCCGCATCGGCCACGGCGAGCTCAAGGGTGAGCGCAGCTTTATTCAAGGCGAGAGCGATCGGCGAGCGCGGCGCTGCCAGCTAAGCATGTACTCACTAATAACTTGATATTCAGTGAACCGAACCATTACGCATCGTGGGGTGTCGCAATTATTCTCGTACGGATTTCGAAATGTCCGGTCTAGAGATAGAACGGTTCAGTTTAGGTCTGCCGTTTTAATTTATTTTTCCCACTCGAAACGTTTGAAAGCATCCGTCGGTCCGTTCCAGGCTGGAGCTGGCTGCTGTCCCGCAAGAACCTGGTGCGCGCGTCGAGCATGCTGCGCGAGATCTGCGGCAGCTGCTCCGTGCTGTACCCGGCGGGCGCGCCGTGCATCCTGTCGGCGTGCCTGGTGTCGACGGAGCCGGACCCGTGCCTGCGGCTGATGGCGGACCGCTTCACGCCGGACGAGCGCTTCTCGCAGGCCTCCATCCAGAGCCACCTGCACACGCCGCGCGACGTCACGGCCACGCACATCCTCGTGTTCCCCACCTCCGCCACCACGCAGGTCGGGCCTTGCACCGTTACACCTTCAACGTCAAGCTCGAGTCGAATATCTTTGTTCAGATTAGGCTAGGCGATGTCAGAAAATTTACCACCGGTTCGGAAAAACCTGACTGGCTTCAAATTGACCTTTCCTGGTTTCGTTCAGACACTTCAAAGATCGTATAAGATGGAGAGCATACGGTTTTAGCCATGTGGTAGGAACGCTGCTCGAGCTAACATTTGCATTTTTGTCGCTCGGCACTGCCGATGACTTCGCGCATTTGCTTGCTGTGTCGTGGCGCTGCTAATGGTAATCAATCGTGCCACCTGATGTCAGGGAGTTGTAATTTACCTTTTTAACAAAAATACCAATATTATAAACTGTGATAATTAAATTACACTAGCTGTCGCCCGCGACTTCATCTGCGTAAAATTCGTCGATTCGATCCCATGGAAATTATGCATTTTTGCTGAAAAAAAATCCTATGTGTTAATCCAGGTTAAAAGCTGTCTCCGCTCCCAATCTTGTCCAAATCCGTTGAGGTATTTTAACGTCAAGAAGTAACAAATATTTAAGTCGCACACAAACTTTCAGCTTTATAATTTTAGTACGGTAATTGTACAAACTCAAAACTCCTAATGCGATAGAGCGCGCAAGATCGTCACCGTTTTATCATAACAACTTTCGGTTCCAGTCCAACCAGATGCCGTTCGAGCAGCCGATGGCGAACGGCGAGGCGGACGACATGATGTTCCTCGGCGTGGACATGAACGACGAGGACATGGGCGAGGACAACATGACGGACCTGCTCATCGGCGACATGTTCAACAACATGTGGCCGCAGGGCTCGCCGCGCGCCTCGCCGCGCCGCGCCGACGACGACGCGCCCGAGGGCTCGCCCGCGCGCGCCGCGCCCGTGCACTGCTACCCGCACCCCGACGACCACGACCAGGTCAGCCAGCCGGACGGCCTTAGCCTTGACGATCGATCGGACTGACGGCTGGGAGAGTCCGTCGTCAGTCCCGGTCGGTTTTTCATCTGTTCGATTCCGAATTAATCGTGTTCCGTTCGTATCGCCATCGTATACATGAGTGTGTCGTGCCGGGCGCAGGAGCAGGTGGGCACGGTGCTGCAGCAGCCGCTGGCGCTGGGCTACCTGGTGTCGACGGCGCCGCTTGGCGCGATGCCGGCGTGGTGGTGGGCGGGCTGCGCGCACCTGCGCGACGCGTGCCCGGCCTTCCTCAAGACGGCGCTGCACCTGCACGCCGGCTCCGTGCAGGCCGCCGACGACTACACCAGCCTCACGCAGCGGCGCGACCACAACACGCACCCGCTCGACTCTACCACCACCACCGACGTGCTCAGGTCGGGACCGCTACACGTAGCGAATGCGTGACGAGACGACCCTAGCCGATCTATGACGAGACTGACGGTGGTCCCATCCGTTTCCAGATACGTGCTGGAAGGCTACAACGCGCTGTCGTGGCTCGCGCTGGACGGCGAGACCCACGACCGGCGCTCGTGCCTGCCGCTGCACGTGCAGGTGCTGATGCAGCTGTACCACACGGCCGCCGCGCTGGGCTAGCCGCGCCGCCAGTCGCCGCCGACTGAACCGATGCCCCGCTGAACGGATTAGATAGCTTGAATTTACTCCGCCGCTCGCTCGAGTCGTTCCCGTTCGTTTCGCCGAACCGGCGACGCGCGCCGGATTCCCGCAAGCCCTCGTTGTCGCCACCGCGAACGTAGCGACGGCGCGGCCTTATTTATTCGAGACGGTTAGATAAAACGAATACACTAATTTATTACCTAGTTAATTCCGGATAGGACTTTTCTATTATTATTATTGATAATTGCTATATTTGCTGGCGACACACCGGGGCTCGCATAACTTTAAAAAGGCAGTTTAAGAATAGAATTCTAGACGACAGTACTTAGGTAAATTATACGATAGGGTAGGTCGCCGCGGGGCGCCTCGCCACCTCCACGTCGGGTTGAGAACCCACCGGCATGCGAATCGATACGTAAGTTAGGACATTCGACTGTAAGGCAAGCTGTAAAGATTATGGAATAGTTGTTAACACCGGTTGATCGGGTTTCTGGAGGTTAGTAACCATTCAATTTACTAAAGTAATCAGGATTTATACATTTTACAAACCTAGCATGCGATATTTATACATTAAATCAGAAACACAGTACAAAATAATATTAAATAGTTATTGACCACAGAAACCGTGTTGTATATTGCGAGGCCAAGATAACCTGTATATGGGTAGCTTAGGAATGTATTTGTGATTCAGCGCTTGAATTGTTAATTAGTGGTGATAGGAACATCTCGTTGATCGACGCTTAGCCATAAAGGTCTGTTGCGCTTCGCGTTGTGTCTGATAAGATATCTGGCAGATCAAATCCTTTGAAGATGCGAATCTGGCAGTTTGACCAGAGAAAGAATAGCTCAGTTTTTGGTTATAGTATAACTTAACTGCAAAAACACCAATTTTTACATTTTATTCAATCAAATTATTTGGCGTATAGCCTTTATCAGATTAATAATGACTAATGAGAAGTAGGTTAACTGAAACGGCATGAGTAAATACTTAAAACAACCCAATAATTTAAAAGAAATCATTTCGCTGTGACAGTTATCAAATAACTTATATCATGTTGTTAAAACAATGAAGCCCGTAGCCATTTTACACCACACCGTTTACAGGAAGCAGCAGATATTCGTGCGTACTCGAGGATGTCAAAAAAGATCTGACACGGCTCTATTGTCAAGAGTATAAGGTCTTTTTCACACCTTCGAGCGTTCAGCAACTTCGGCCGCTGACTGTACCACGGCATTTTAATATTGATATGCGCACAATCACTCGCGTCGTATACAGTTTTGTATAAAATGTAATTTATTTAGAAACGAGCCAAAAAATGTAGATCGTTAATTTATTTATAACGCGACTGTATATCAGCTATACGTACCTAATTATTGAGAATTAAAAGGGCATTTCATTACATAGTAAAAGGGGTGATTTTTCAAAAGAATTCCCTTCACTTAGTTTACTTTTTTGCACGCAAAGGTTAAATTTAAAGTGCTGAGGTAATTAAAAAAAAAAGTCTCAACAACTTACCTTCCTTTCCGTGGAAAGGAAACTTCCATTATCAGTCTTTCACTTTAAAGATTCTTCCGTGATCTCCCTTTCCATTAATTTATCATGAAACTCATTTTTCATAGCACTATATTTATTATTCGATTTTAGATAGACTTATTATATCTAATAATATTTTAATCATGCATGTTTGTTGTTTCCGAGCTTAGATCATTTATACTAAGGATATTGCGCGCTATACTTCTAAAATAATGAGACATCACGTCATGTCATAGCTATAAAGATTTACATTAGCAGTCAGGTAGTTAAAAACAGATTTTTTTCTTATACGATTGCCTACAACTATCAGCCGCCTTCCTATATTAAAACAATGGATAGTTTTACTGACAAGCTGTCAAATTTTGACAGATTTACATGATGACAACATAAAGAAAAATTAAGGCAATGGCAGGGTTCGAACCTGCAACATCAGCATTCCGTGCCTTGCGTATTTTAGTTTCCGCGTTATTAAATTTAATTTGAATGTAAAAAAAATACAAAAAAAGAAAAATCTAAAAAAATTAAAAATAAATAATTTCGATTACAATAGATTTATCATGGGTCAAAACGTAGGTGTTGCTGGGTTAAACGATTTCTTATTTGAATACAAAAACCGGCCCTATAAAGTAGCTATTCGTTCCTGTCTGTCCTAAATTGTTATGGTGTATGTTCGGCCGCCTTCTAAACCACGCAACGGATTTTGATACGGTTTCCACTGTTATTTGCAGATTTTTTTACGGAACGTTTTAATGTGAATTACATCCCGATTGTACTCTTACGAAGCCGGGGGAAACGCTAGTTATTCATAAATTACTTCACCAATTTTGTAAGTACTAAAAAACACCTAACTCAACCACGGTTCGAAATGTTGTACGATAAAACTCTTAAAGTCGAATTTCTTTTAACTAACTGATACTGTGTGAAGACGTTGTCACTGGAGAGTTTGAGTTGTCACCTGTCACACAACAAGTGCGCTTATGCAATATCCTTAGTGTCTAAGTTTCCGAAACAGATTTTTGCGCATAGTGTAAACGAGCCCAATGAGGGTAGTTACACTGGTTGACGTTTTAACATGTTTGACTTCCAATCATTTGAGATTGGCAAATACTGAGTTAAGCCAAGGAGCGCATGGAGTGGTCTTCCGCGGTGATTTGTACGTAAATCACTGAGGCATAGTTCCCGACTGAACCTCGCTGACAATGTCGGCGAAACCATACAAACATTAGCATTTGCTCGCATCGGCTCACTGATCTCTATTATGCCACTTACGTTTGACATCTACTTTTGTGTACCAAGCTGGCCCCCAATTCTGGTGTTCATCGAGATTCATCTGACGCTCGAGATGTGTCATAATATGACAGATTTTGAAGGGATTTGACTACTCTTTTTGGCTTATCTCGAGTGTGACTTCATCTCTACTGGGAAAGTCTGTGCAATCGAGGGGATCACCTGGAAAGTCAGGGAAAATCTGAAACTTACTGTTTCCCAATCTTCGCTCATTAAAGTTCAGTCTTTGCCAAAAAAAAATAGCAAGTTTTCCATCTTCTCGTGAATTCGTACTTATTGTTTGGTTTACGAAAAACATCGCGTAAAGAAACCTACAATTAATGAAACTTTTTTTTATAAATAATTAGGAAAACTTGCTTAAATATGGATATTTTTTAAATTTCCTTTTGACACCCTGTTGACGTAAATGACATCACAAAATTTTAGTTCCATGGTACTCTCGTATTGCTTACATTGCGTACAACGCCAAAACGGCGACAATCAAATACATACATTAATATTTTGTCAGCAGCTGTAGCTAAGCAGCAGTACTTATAGAGGTCAGTGATCGGCTACACACGTCATGGCAGAAGGCGACTCCATGTGCCCCGTGGTAATAGCAATAGCTAAACTTGAGCATTAAGATTTAATTTACATTTTTACTTACTGACGTGTACAGTAGGCAGCTGGTGTTTGTGCACACGTGAAGTGGTCTAAATGATCGTCACGCGACTCTTTTGTGAAAAGAGTAAGGGTGTGTTTCCACTGACGCGGAGCTGGGCGAAGAGCAGTGAAAAATGACAAGTGATTCCACTGACGCGCGGTGGAGTTTTCGAACACTAATTGGTTAATTCACGGTCAGCTTCGCGTCAATGGAAACGCATCCGGGTCTGTGTATCTTTTTAACCTCTTCGTGTGTCTACAACTTCTCTCGCTGACTGTATCAAGGTTTTAAACGTATCACCGTTTGGAGTGTTGCCTGCCCGATCGGTTTGTGTGCGATTGTCGCAGACTGGCCGCTCGCCGGCACTTTACGCGTGTGACATCTGTCACGAGTTATATATTTATTGTGGTTGTAATGTCATGATTACCTGCGTTGCGTTGTTGTGCTATATGTATAATGTAATATATTTTTTATTTTACGTTATTATATTAAACCGGTATGAATTACCAAAGGAGTAGATACGAGTAGTGTTCTAGATATTTTTTTAACCACCTTTTTTCCCCACGGTCTTCGCAGGGTTCCAATTTGTATTATATTTTAAATCGAAACGCAATTTTAATTTATTACTCTGATATTATTTTTTATACGAACTTTTTATTTGAAACTAAATTTATTCTGTAGGTTTTTTTTAGCGAGTCGATCCACTCGGCCGAGACTCGTCGGGTAGACATAGCGGCAATTATATTAGGCGATTTGACCACGGACTTGGCGCCGAGTGGGCGACTCATGTACGAGGGAACAAAAAGCTCAAATCACAGCGGCGCCAGCCGCGCCGGCGCCCGGCCAGCGGCGCCGGCGCGGCGCGGACGCGACACATTCTAAAATTAACAGAATTGCTAGTAATAATGTCTTATGATGAGAAATAGTAAAACCTCCGATTGATACCTAATTAGCGACACCAATAGTTTAACGGTTAGAATAATAGTGATAAGGAGAGCCCCCTAGATAATGTTCGAAGTAGCATTTGTATAATTTTAGACATTGTCGTTTTATAAAAGTATAATGGAGTCCACGGAACCAACAGCGATGTTGATTCATCGAATCTCCGACAGTTTGGTAGTTATATGAAATTTTCTATTTTAATATATATTAAAGCTTAAGTGTAGCGACGTTTGCTGTGAACTGTAAATACGAGACGCGCGACGTTGGAGCGTGGTAATCACTTTTTACTCATTTTTTTTAATGTTGATTTTTTATCATTTTATCTAATCGCTGTGGACCGTCGAGTGACTGAACCGTTACGGAACCTTTTGCTATTGTTTCATAAAATACTGGAATCGAATGAATTCATAACAATCGTGAATTTATTTTTTGTTGTTTAGTACCTAATTAATTATTGATGTTTTCGTCATAAAGTATTGGCAGTCGCGTCGAGCACGCGCGGGCGCGCGGGCGCAGCTGAGGCCCGGGCCGGCCGTGGCCGTGGCGCGCCATTCCGCTGCGCCCGCGCCGGCCGACGCCGGGGCTAACTGAAGTGCGCCTAGTTGAATATAAAATGTTTTAAATGTGTTACAGCATTTGAGAATATTTAATGATGTTGTATATAGTTTATATTTTGTTTTGTAAAACATTGTGTACATAGCGCGGGAGTAGTGATGCCGCCGATGGCCCGCTGCGCCGGGACGGCCGTCTTAGAGGAACCACTCGTCATATTTTGTACAGTTGTTGAACGAGATTTGTAGTTGAATGTATTATTTTTAGGAATTTTGTTTTCGATCTTTTTTGTTATTGTCGATTGTCAATTTATTTAGGGAAATGGGATTGTACTGTAAATAGAGCTCACCATTTTGTCATATACTAGGGTTAGCGTCAAATCTGATGATTGATATGGAAATCAAATTTTCTAAATGGAGCAATCATTAGAAATTCGTAAAACAAAATTAGTGTAATACTTGATATTAATATAACTTTATAAATAACTGTGAAAATAGGTAATAATAATTATGAATAAAATATTACATATTTAAATAGCATTGTTTTATTTCTCTAGATAGTATTTACAGTGTCATCTACTGGCCTGACGCGCATTATAGTTTAAAAGTGTTAAATAATTTATTGTTGTCTTTCTTAAAGACTATATTATTCTCTCTTACGGCGAAAAATATCCTTAGCCGAACAAATAGTTTCTTTAGATAATCAAGGGGAAAGCATTTACACGGCGTCTCGAACTCGAAGCTCGCAATTTTCTTCAAAATCTGGTGCCCAATGCTGTTTACCTTCACATCCTGCTTGCAATAGTCTTTGAATCGCTTCTCTAAGATCATTATGAACTCTGTGAAGTTGCAAGGCGGGGTCAGCTTGCAGTTCCTGATGTCGAGCGGCGCGCTGCTGCGGTACGGCGCCACGTACAGCCGACTCTCCGGGGTCCGACTCAGGTAGTCTTTGAATGTGTTGCAGGAGTGATGGTCAATGCACTTCAGGTAAAGATATCTACTAACAGTATCCATTCTTTTCTTCTCCGGTAAAGCCAGTCTGTAATCTGTAGTGCCTACTTTGATCAAATGATTTGTTGATTTGCCCACTGATAGCAACGACTGTGGAGTGAATCCTGCCTGCATTGAATTGCCTTTACAGTCCCCAATAGGTTTTTTCAACATATTGTAAACGAAGCATCTTGCGAAACAACCTCTGAATTGCCTGCTAGAACAGCCTGTCTTGCCTCTGCTTCTTGCTTTTGCAAAGAATTTGTTAAGGGAATGCTGGCTGAGGCGGCTGGTGAGCAAACTTTTTGCCCCACCATCCTTCAAATCTTTAAATAATTTCATAACTGATATAATTGATATTTGAATATTGTCTATAAACTTAATATTCTTTATTTCCAATCCATCAGCTCTTCTGACCACTTTCAAACTGGGGAACATAGCTAACATGTTTTCCAGAAATTTGCGCTGACAATTCCTACCTGAATAAGCTTGTTTGAATGGAGATTTGGACAATCGGGTTTTAGAGTTTAGAATAGTGATTAAATTATTAAATTTCACATTAAAGTCTGCATTGTCACTGCATTCTGATGACACTCCAGCAGCATGGAAGTTACAGTTTTTAAGATACCCTCGCACTGAATTTTGCAATTGTGCCGTATCATAGATATAGTAAATGTTTTTGTCATTAATAGAGAAATAAGGTTTTGCAGGGGTGACCCTTTGCAGTTCTGACATGTACAGAAGTTCTGTCTTTGGGTCGGACACAAAGGCCCTGACATCCAAGCCAATGTCAATTAGTAACGTAATTATTTCTTCCACCCAAATTGAGATGTCAGGAGAGTTCTCATGCCTAGAAATAAAAGCGTGAGCAACAGGTTGTGTCCACTTTTCTACAATCCCCTGCACCATGAACACAAGGGCATACTTTGCCGGCTCCATCTTCTGAACTCCATCAATCTCATGGAAACCTTCAACTTTGTCAATTTTAATATTATAATACAGATTAGGTCTCAGTTCCATGCTTGCAATGGATACACTGCAAATTCGTTCTCTCGGAGACATATTGCCGACTTTTATTTTCAAAACGTTTATCAAGCTATTATCAAATTTTGTATTTTTTGGTATGAAAAGCTTCTTTATAGCGTTTATTGCTGGCAGACCCATCATGTCTTTTAAAAAGTTATATGCATTGGCTCCAGAAAAATACAAGTTCAAAGCAAACATGTGAAACTTATAATTGTCAACATTTTCTTTAGAATTCATTTGCCATTTGACAAGCTGCAACATGCCTTTTGGAAGATTTTTGGCACAGGATTGTAGAAAATAATCATTTGTTTCAATTGGGTCTAATTTTCTTTTTCTTGTTCTTTTTGAGGGGTCTTCTGCCTCCTGGGGTGGTGTCTGGGTTTCTTTACTGACTTTGATGACACTCTCGCAGAATTGAGAAACATCTGGGAACCCGGTAAGCTCCGAGCTCACAAACTGTGGGCAAAGGGGATCCTCAACATTGTCAGTCTTTTCAGTTTTTATTTTGTCAGCAGGGATGAGATTGTCAGACATTTGCTCGATGTCCATTTGTAGTTCCTCAGTCACAGTTATTGTACTAGAGTTGTTGTCAATATTCTCAAAATAATCAGCATCATCCATTTTCTTAAGTTTCTTTTTTTTAGGTATGCTCTTTTTCTTATTAGATGAACATTTGTCAGCTATAACTGGTAGATTGTGCTCAGGTGATCCATTTGATTCATCTAAATTAAGAAGAGCCTCGTTGACATGCAGGAGAGAGGGAAAGGCATCCTTAGTTAAGCATTTTCGCCGTTTATTTGTTCCATTTGTCTTTTTAACATAATTATCTTTGAAATGATATTCACAAATTCTGTGGTTGCCCCTTGATTTGTTGTCGACAAGTTTATCAAACAGATCCATACGATTCACTGCTTGAAGCCATTCGTATCTCCTGAAATAAATCAAAAGCAATGTTCAGCCATTTGGCAAATACTTATAGAACCCTTTTAAGCAGTTCCTAGTAGTTAAATTGCTGTTGTTCACAGGCAAATAATGTAATAATAAACAACAAAGTATTATTTATTTACCTGTTCGTATCTCCTGGGTATGTGAAGAATGATAGGTTTTTATTTACAGCTGAACATTGCTTGCACACCGTACATATTTTACCAACCATTACGAGTTCAAGCAACAAAATTTACTGCTATACAGTACAAATTATTCTAAAAACTAAACACTCAGACAGGGAACTAACTATATTTCATCAGAAAGATAAATTAATTAATCGGATCTGATTTGACTTATTACTTATTTGTATGTATTTAGTAATGCAAACGTCAGACAGAAACCTATTTCACTGATTTTGTAATAAGATTTTAAGGCCTGTTACACACACACAAACTCGTCGCGTGGTTACGTTTAGAAATTTTCCCCGCTCCACTGTCACACAGATTAGAGAGACAGCAGTGCACACTGTCAACTGTCACCCGCTACTTTACTCAACTGTCACTACTGTCAGTTCAGTGTCAGTACCAACTGTCAGTCAAGTCAATCCAAGTCAATCTGATTATCAGTGTTTCACTGTTTATTTTATCCGAAAACTTGACTTGTTTTGTACTAGAATCATTGTAAAATAAACGATATTCAGAATAACAGTTCCATTCAACAAAAACATCTAACTCATATAATATTCTGTATTCATGGCTCGTTGATGCTTGATTTACTTAGCGGCATTCGTGGGCGTAAAAGCGTATCGCACTTTCCCTATCGAAGCAGTAAGTGAATATGAAGATAAACGAAAAGAATCTGTGTGCGTTCGCTTCGTCGGCCACGCCGGTGGACCGCGAGGGCTGGCTGGACATGCGGGCCGAGGTGAAGAGTTACCAGCGCCGCTGGTTCACGCTCAAAGGGAACTTGCTGTTTTACTTCGATAAAAAAGGCGACAAGGAACCCGCCGGGGTCATCGTGCTCGAAGGATGCACTATTGGTAAATGATTTTATTTGTAAAAGATTTATTAAGTGTATGAAGTAGAGATCAGCTGTGCTTACTTGGTTTGTTGGGTTGGTCAATTTGTACTTTTGAGTGAAATCTTGCAAGTAAATTTTGGCTTACTTGTAATGTTTGGAACAGGGGCGTAACTAGGGTGGGGCAGGCAGGGCATGTGCCCTGGGTGCCAAATAAGGGGGAGGCGCAAAAAACGAAATTTACTACCTACATAAAAAAAATACAATCCAAATACTTAAGGCATTAAAGTGAATCCGTCAGGCCTATTTCCGTCCGTTGGTCCGTCGTGGTGGACATGCCTGTAGGCTATAGGGTCACTGGGATGGAAACAGTTCCATGAACCTGGCGGACCAGGTCATTGTACAAAGGGGAAGGGGCGCAGTTTGGATGCAAGCCCTGGGTGCCATTTTCGATACGCTCCTGGTTTGGATTGATATTAGGTATGTGTGAGTTCTGATGACAATAAATAAAATCTATTGTCAAAAAAACAATAATTTATGGATATATTATAAACTTAATTATTATAGCAAAATGCTATGTTTGACATTTAAAATAAACATCTAAAGAAATTTTGGTTACCAAATTTAATTTTTATATCTTGGATAGGAATGCTTAGAAATGATCCCGAGTTCATTGCAAATACCTGGCTCCAAATAGTGTTAATACTCAAGACGTAAAAATAATACCTTGTTGAGATATTTGCCAGTATCTTCTCGTCAGTGGGTTTTTCCTAACTTCAACGTCTGTTCATAAGTGCTTCCTGTAACACTAATCTGAATCAAGATATTTTGTTTTTGATTTTGACTTTGATTATATTAGGGATATTTTTTTAACAAACAGATATTTAACTTACAGAACTGACTGAAGAAGAGGAAGCATATAGTTTCAAGATAGTGTTCCAGTGCGAGGGTGGACGGACATTCTACCTGTGCACCAACTCACAGGCGTCCATGGAGGCGTGGATGAAGGCCCTTGCCTGCGCCAGCTATGACTACATGAAGCTTATGGTGGCTGAGCTGCAGCGACAGCTTGATGAGGCAGAAGGTGACGGCATTTCAGAGATGATCTTATGAGGGTATGAATAGCTTGTTAGGGTGTTTCTACAGGGGTATATATAAAGACAGTCTTTTGTAGAAAAATTGTCTGTATTCTATTAATTATGTCTGGTATATGACAAATATAAAGTTACTCCCTTTTTCTAGTTGTGTCTGCGTGTTTTTAACATGCCTTTATACATGTCAGCATCATTAATGTTTCCTTATGGAAACAGTAATAGTTTGCTCTAAGCAGAAATCTCACTGATTACGAGGAGTCTGGAGGGGTCCCAGAATGGGATTTCTGGGTTATGAAGTTAAAAGGGTTGGAAGCGCCTCAATGGTCCTTATGAAAGAATAGGCTGAAAAAAAGGTGCCAAGACATTATTATAATATAATAGTATCATTATGTATAATAGACATGCCTAAGGAAAATATACGGTAACTAGCGACGCTGGGGCGCCAGCTTCACGCGGGGACAATTTACTGACAAACAGTCGTTTATCTGTTGGGCAGCGGAGGCCGCGGCGGAGGCGTGCGTAGCGGCGCCGGAGCCGCGCGCGCCGCCGCGCGGGCAGCGCCACAACCCCTTCAACCGCGCCGCCGACGACGAGCCCAAGGCCGTGCCGGGCAGCCGCCACCGTCAGTGCACTCTTCCGTCTTACACTACACCTATTAGTATCAAACAGTATGGCTAACACGACACACCGCACGATGCGTCTCTTTCTGACTAGCCCGTTAGAAGAGGGCCACACTGAGCGATAAGCGAGAAAATGACACGCGTGCTAACCGTTCTCAAACTGTTCTGCAGCATAACAAAAAAATAATTTTTGAGCAGTCTCTTGATCACTTGTACACACATATGGTATTTTTGTAAAAAAGCTATTATTTAATTGTGTGCCCCAATTAGCAGTTCTAGTGGTTATGCCTTAAATATATTATTTAATACAATAACCCAACTGTTAAGATAACAATTACAAGATGAAGGTAGAAAATGTTTTACATTTTTCGTATGTCTGTTCTCTTGGATATTTAATAATCTGAAGTGACAGTGTTTTACGTCGTAAATATCCTAAGTGAAAATTTTATATTTGCATTTTTATTTACATTTCTTATAATTATTATGTTTGTTTCCAACCTTTTTTGTGTGAACATGTTGTTTCCACATGATCCACAGAAGCTACAATCATCATAATCTTTCTAGAATTATTATAAATTTAATTCTCACAGTGGCAAAGTAATCTGAAAATGAAAATGAAAATGAAAAATTTATTTTGCAAGTAGGCCATATAGGCTCTTTTACATGTCTGAATCTACTAGCGCTTCGGAAAATGGAAGAATCTGCTGAGAAGAAACGCCGCAAGAAACTCAGCAGTTTATCTTTTTTTTTCTTCTCTTTTGAAAACAAGATTACAGAGCAATATACACAATCATAACAATAGTTCACATAAAGTGTGAAAAAAAAAAAGATAATAAATAGCACAGCAAGCTTTAAGCATATTGAACGAACTGGCACTAGTACAGATTGACCAAGAGATGTATAGGGTCCCCAGGTCAAAGAAATTAGAATCGGGATGTATGTGGTCCCTGATCAAATACTTAGTCTAAATAACTTAGAGATGTATAGTCTCTAAGGGTCAAAACAAATTAATTACCTTAATCTATGCTTAGCAGAGGTGTAAAACGCCTCCACGGTCAAATTGTACAATATTACTTGGAGATGTATAGTCTCCGAATGTCAAAAGAATATAAGAATAAAAATATTCATGTCAAAAAAAAAAAAAAATGGTGAAAATCCAACAAAATCAGTAATATAACAATAACAACTCAATATATGTCTATATTTAGTTATATATATAAATATAAATAAATAGACAACACGATGAAGTCTCCCACATCAAACCGCATTTAAGTACCTACATTTTAGGCTTTTTGAGAATTACATTAGTCTTTGCAGCATGAATAGTCCGGACCCCACAAACAGCACCCGATCACGAGTATGACGCGTATCTCAGCCATCGTCTCCCTCAACCATATTGCAGGGAAGGTGGCGACCCGATCAACGACGCCACCGTAAGCAATGCCCTTTAAGCGAGCATGACATACTCAAGCAGTACGACTACAAAAGAGAAATTGAATACGGCTCGTCTGGCGAGAAACATCACAATGTGCTCCAAAATAATAATTACACTTTAATAGGATGTCATACATAATTAATAGGTATAAAATTAAGTGATAAAAAAAAAAAGATTAATGCTTAGAAATGTCACAAACATACAATTATTTATTAAAGTCAAAGATATTTAAATTAAATATTGAACAGCCGATATTTAAATTAAATATTCACGCCTTTAGAACTGGCCAAGTCAAATCGTCGCATATATATTCGTCGACTTTGTAATAAGCTTTTTTCAATAGCGTGTTTTTAATATACCTCTTGAATGCATTTAGAGGTAATTCCCATACATCCACAGGCACTTTATTATAGAACCTCACGCAGTTCCCTAGAAAGGATTTGCTAACTTTTTTTAAGCGGAATTTGGGTACAAAAAGCTTATTTTTATTTCGTGTGTTGAAATGATGGACATCACACAGTTTCTTGAAGGAATTAAAGTTCCTATGCGTATATACAATTACATCATATATATATTGTGAAGCTACTGTAAGGATGTCTATTTCTTTAAAGCGTTCTCTCAGTGAATCACGAGAGCCAAGGTTGTAGATGGACCGAACTGCCCTCTTCTGCAGAACAAAAATGGTTTCAATGTCGGCTGCCTTACCCCAAATCAGAATGCCATAGGACATAAGGCTGTGAAAATAACTGAAATAAACGAGACGCGCAGTTTCCACGCTGGTGTACTGTCTGATTCTTCGTACGGCATATGCTGCAGAACTCAATTTATCAGCAAGATTCGAAATATGTGGACTCCATTGTAAATTTCGATCCAAAGTAAGTCCAAGGAAAACAGTTTCGTCTACTAAGTCTAGTCTCTCTCCATTTAAAGTAATCATTGTATCAACTTGTCTTACATTTGGTAGTGAAAATTTAACACATTTAGTTTTTGCAGCGTTCAGCAGAAGGTTGTTAGCTGTGAACCATTTTAAAACATCTATTAGGGTCTCATTGATGTGACTGTGGTCTTCTTGTTGCCTGTTAACTTTAAAAATTAGCGAGGTGTCATCAGCAAATAGAACTATGTCACACTTATTTCGTACAAGGCTAGGTAGGTCGTTTATATAGACCAGAAAGAGAAACGGTCCCAAAATCGATCCCTGTGGCACTCCAAGCTTCACCGGTGCTCCACGTGACTGCACTCTATTTACGACCACCTTCTGGATTCTCTGGCTAAGATAGGAAAAAACAAGATTCAGTGCCTCAGCTGAGAGCCCGTAGTGCCGTAGCTTGCGCAGGAGTGTCTCATGTTCCACACAATCAAACGCTTTGGAGAGATCGCAGAAGATGCCTATTGCATCCTGCGAATGTTCCCATGCATCGTAAATATGCTTCATGAGTGTTGCAGCTGCATCTGTGGTCGAACGCCCTCTTGTAAATCCGAATTGCTTGCTATGTAGTAATTTATTAATGTTAAAATGATGAAGCATTTGGTTGAGCATGATCTTCTCAAACACTTTACTCAGCACTGGAAGTATAGAAATCGGTCGAAAATTTCCAGGGTCGGATTTGCTGCCAGATTTAAATAAAGGAATAACCTTACTATACTTCATAAGGTCGGGAAACATACACTCGTCTACGCAGTTATTAAATATAATGGCCAGATACGGTGCCACAATATGAATGACAGATTGGATAACTTTAACGGAAGTACCCCAAAGATCCTCAGTATTCTTAAGCTTCAAGGATTTAAATGTTTTGATGATCTCGTGTGGGTCGGTATAATGAAAATCAAAGTTTAGATTTCTTACATTAGCAACCTCGTTTAAGTAAGAACCAGCCCTCACACTACATGAATTCAGGCCACGAGTAGTAGTTGAAGCTATGTTCGAGAAAAAAAATTCAAAAGTGTCCGCCACATCTAAATCTGACGTCAGTATCTTATTGTTAAGTTTGAGTTTAAAATGGCCATCACGGGGCTTTGATTTACCTGTCTCTGAATTGATAACATTCCAAACTGCCTTGACTTTATTATCAGCAGATTTAACTTTATTACTTATATAGTCTGCCTTGGCGGCAGAACAAACCTTTTTAAATAATTTAGAATATTTTTTTACATAATCAATGAAACTAGCATCTTGGCTGTAGCTCTTCATTTCATACAACTCGTACAGTTTGGTCCTACTCTTATGTATTCCAACTGTGGCCCAATCACTAAATTTTGGTTTGTTTGAGCCGTTCTTGACAGTCTTTAATTTGAAAATGTTTTCAAACTCATTATTTATAACACTAGTTAAATCCTTATATAATATGTTGGGATCACTCGTCCCTATGGTAGGCACAGGAACTTTACAGAGAATATTCTGTTTGAACTTTTCTATTCGACCTACAGTTATAGGCCTGTAGGTTAATTCTAGTTTAGGATTCTGATTGGTGATTTTAAAAGTGGCTTTCTGGCCACTGTGATCCGAGTTAAAACATTTAAATATTGCCACTTCCGTAGCTTCACTCATGCAGAAAATATTGTCTAAACATGTCGCCGTGCTGGCGGTCACTCTAGTGGGCTCATTAAACAGATGAAACAAGTTAAAAGATTTAAATAGGTTCAATAGTCTGACCGAGTTTGTATTTGTTGAGTCTAGTAAGTTAACATTGAAGTCGCCACATACCATGATGAATTTACTACTTTCAAAAATCTGTTTCAGGGCATCTTCCATTACGGCTTCAAACTGGCTAAAGTCTGAAGACGGTGGCCTGTATACGCACAGTATAATGTGGTTTTCTAATTCCACACATGAAATTTCGATAACTCGCTCAATAGAAAGCTGAACTATATTTTTACGTTCTTTACATTTAAAATTGTTTTTTAAAATAATCATGGAGCCTCCGTGAATTGCCGACTTTCTAGTGAAGGAGCTACCGATTTTGTAATTATTAAAGTTCAATAATAATTCATGTCGTTTCAGCCAGTGTTCAGTAATGCACATTACATCTACATTAAAAGCATCTAAGAATAAACCAATTTCTATTATTTTGCTGGAAAAGCCTTGTATATTTTGATGAACCAAAATAAGGTTACGTTGCTTTTCCGCTGTCTCACGCATTAGTTTAAAGCCGGCTGGCGGGCCGCGGGGGAGGCCGCGCGCTCGGCGGCTCCGGCCCCGCCGCCGCTGTCTGCTGCGTGCAAGTGCCCAGGTTCAATATTGTATGCTAGCAGCTTCGCTGTTGCTATTTTACATTTTTTTGGTAAATAACATTTGTCTCTATTTAACTGAAAACGTTTTACAAATTTGTTGCTGTCAAAAAATGTATAAGTACTATTAAAACATGTCAAATTATACAGCATAGCATTCAAATTTGAAATTTTGATGTTTTGCTCATAGGATACAGAACCCGAATACGGGAGCGCACATAAAATTATTTTATGAATACCGCGTTGCTCGACTATTGACAGTGCTCGTAGTAAGCATTCAAAGTGAGGTTTCGACAAGTCTAGACTATATCTCGTAAAAAAACTGAATTGCACCTCCCAACTGTTAACTGACTCTCACAATACTAAAATTCTTTTCACAGATAAGGAAGCCCTTCGCCCAGACCTTCCGCGCAAAAAGGTCCCATTTCGGGACATCCACACCGCCTTCGGGCGCAAGATACTCGCGCACCGCAGCGAGTGGCGCGCGCAGCTGGCCAGACAGAAGGCGAACAAGGAAGCCGCGAAGAAAGCTGTGGAAACTCCACTCATACAGTTGTAAGAGATATTACCTAGATCCAAAGGCCGTTTGAAGCTTAAATGCAAAATAATTGTTGAACGACTTAGATCTATCTAAATTTGACAGGATACACTTTGCAAGTGGAGTGTTTCACTTGTCTTCAGTAGACCTATGGCGCCATATCGCCGTATTGGATAATCAATCAGTATTTTTCCGCGTGCTGTTTAGCTATTAAAGTTTAATGTCAAAAGTTGTTGAAAGAAATGAAGTATTAACTCTTTCAGTTGTTGTTGTTTGGGAACACTAGCTGGAAACCAGAGATATTTAAAGATTTGACGCCCTTGGCCATTTAGCTTTGGCGCCCCATTAAATGACGATAAAGTATTTCATTTTAGGGGCGGCTGCCGCCCCTCGCAGCCCCCCCTGGATGGCCTTAGGGTAAATACGCCCCTGCTGGGAACCAAAATGATTGAAATATTGATGAAATGGCTATTGATGAAACTTATCTGAGTAGTTGTAAAAAATGGCGCGAGTAGAAGCGCTTTTGTCAAGAGACCTAAGCGACCAGAAAGGCTGTCAAGAGACAAAAGAGCTGTCAAGAGACCTGTCAAGAGACCTGTCAAAAGTTTCTATTTAAAGTTTTGTGGTGCTATAAATGTTTTTATTCAAATTGTTGTGTTTTTACCCGAATGCCGCCAGAGGGAAAGGTGGTTGTGGTTTGCGACCGATTCATTGATAAAGCCATTTTGACAGGTCCCCATTGACTGCAGTTTTACCAAGCGGGATAATTGGAAAGATTAATCCCTATTAAATTTAAATTTTATGCAATTACAACACAAAATAATCTTGGGTGTCTGGCAGGTCTTGAACCTAAATGACATTTCCGTGCAAATAACCGACAGCAGTTTCCATCACATAATTTAATCCCAAATAGTTGATCTAAAGTCAAGTTTGCGTAGGAAGCTCCAATTATGAGAAGGGTTTCGTGAAAACCATATACGATCGCATAAATAAAATTTTGCTGTCGTTTTTTAGTTTACGTTCACCGCATTTTATTATTTTATAAATACTCTTCAGTAGATGTTTTTTTTAGAAAATGCATTTTGGCCCTCCTAGATAAGAGTAGATAGGAAGTACAATTTTTGCGTTAGAATTTACTGGGATCGTTCTTTAATTTAAGTCTAGAAATATTTATCTATAATTTTTGATATTTGGCGGGTGGTAGGACCTTGTGCAAGGTCCGTCCGGATCGCTTTCACCATCTTGCTCGCTAATCCTGCCGCTAAGCAGCACTGCTTGCACTGTTGTTCCGGTGTGGGGAGCAAGACAGCCGGTGTAATTACTGGCACAAGAGGTATTCCATCTTAGCCATCTGGTTTGGCAACGCATCTGTAATCTCCTTGATATTACGGGTGCTTATATGCAAAAAAACGCCTTGGTTTTTATTGCAATGGTCTGTCTCGTATCAAAAATGTTTTTTTTTTGGGTGCGATTCCTTTTTTTTTAAAGTATGAGAGAAAATATAATAGCTGATCAAATCTACATTTTTAGTTCGCTGACGCCGTCTAAATATGTTTTCTAATGATTTCCATAAAATTGTTCGTAACTTGACAGTGCCTACGATCTTACTATTCAGCATGTGTATATTTTTGGACATTTCTACATGAAAGAAAGGTTTTGGTGTCGTGGACATTGCTTTCTCTACATGATTCAAAGTTATTCGCAATAAGTTTCACTTGCCGAAAAAGTATTAAACGCTTGTTAATTAGTTCCTAATTTGGGTGTAAATAGATAATTATAATAAATGAAACGCCAAATGTATTAAGTAGTTTTATTTAAAAATCTTTGTTATGTAAACCAACACTTTACAACGTCAACTAAGACAGGGAGAGGCGTAACGTGACGTAAACGTGACGTAAACGCAACGTAAACGTAAAATAATTTATCAGCTGCGTTCACCCTTAGCCGACAAGCATGTTATTACAATGCAATCAATAGTTTTGGTATTCCATTTCTTTATATAATTTAATGAAACTAGATAACATTGAGCAATACGATACATGGATAAGGCGTCTTAATCTTTTATTCCTTTTTTGCCCATATTCTTTTTATATTTCATCTCTCTCCCCAAAAGGTAAGACGCCTTTTCAAACGCGGACCGTTTCCAAAGTTAAGAAGGTGACACACTATACACAACATGTGAAAAATCAAACGCAAGTGGAAGACAGTTTCAAAATGCCCAGTTCGGAGAAACATGGTAACGAACAAGTTAACACACGACACAGGTTAAGTCCAGGGATAAACCGAAAATGTCAAACTTTAACGCTCTAAAATAACTTGTTAATGTGTAAAAACAATATAATATGCCTCTATAAATATAATATAAGCAATGTAAACGTGCCTACAGAGGGCCTAAACTCCAATACATATATCTCCCACATCCGCTTATAGCAAACGCTAAATTTATAAATCTACAAAAAATGAACAAGGGCACAAAACCACTGAGAAGGCATAGTGGCACGCTGCTTCGTGTAGAAACGCAGTTAAGTTAAAACACAGTATCTCATAATCCACAACGGCGGACCACTGTGCCTTCACGCCTGAAAAAGTAAAAATGTCATAAATAAGAAATATTTGGTAACAATTCCTTAAAGATTAAAATGGACAGGGACTCTGTGCACGAAAACAAATGGTTACAAAAGGAGAAGGGTCGTTAGTCTATACATAAAGTTTTACATTTTTACAACATCACTAACCAATCTATTAACACTAACTTAGAAATAGAACTGAACGAAAGGTATAATCAGTCATTCACCCAAAGAACGGTTAAAAGAGTTAAGAAAAAAGTAGGTACAAAAGAAAATGAAAAATTAATTTACAACTAAAGTTAGTTAAAACTAAATAAACACCTAACAAAGTTATATACATTTCGTGTGGTGGGTGGGAGTTAAAGAATCTGGCCACTTATAGAGAAAATTATATTTGGTCATAACAATAAACTACAGCTAAATGTCGGGAGCCTACGTACGCCATAACGTGAATATAGTCATATATCATCAACCTCAACTGTCAAATCTGCAACTTCACACGTTCCAATTCTAAATCTCACAGTTACAGTCGATTGTTATCCTACACGCAGTCTGGTAGAGGTTACTCCATATATTTGAATACACTGTCATGAAACACTCATAAATAATGTTAATAACTCTATAATAATTCATTTAATACTTAAGTAGTCCGTGGGAGTACTAATAATGGATATTGCTCTTACGTATGGAATATAGTTACAGCGATCGGTTAAAAAGTCGACAGGGCTTCCTTCTATTTTTGAATACATTGGAAACAAAACAAACAGTCTTTTGTTTTTAACCGATTTCGGCAACTAAGCACATGTAACATTAAGCAAAGTGGCCAGGTGCTAGCGTGGTGGGTGACGTATAACAAGCGTTTAAGCGTCCGCTTAAACGAGAAACACTGCGCTTTTAATGTTCTAAAACGCAATTAGTTGTTTGACATGCAAGAGACGCGTGATCGCGGTTGTTAGCACGGTCGCATCATTCTGATTCTCTCGTCGACGTAGCCGTGTGGGACACGGAGTGGTGTTGGCGGTCGACGAGGGAAGAGAGCGTGCTAGAGCTCGAAGCGCTTCTTCCGCTCGGCCACCATTCCGACGAGCGGGGCGACGGGCGTGCGCTCGCGCAGGGAACATCGCCGTGCTGTCAGTTCTGGAAACAGATTTAGGTATGATTATAATGTCTGCCACACTACAAATGAAGTGAAAGTGACGTGTTCCGTACGCCATGTCATTTGTATTGGTCATGTCGCACGCTTAGAATTAAAGTGACCCATTTCTGAATAATACACGTCCCAAAATATCACCTTAATTAAAAGACATAAGGTTTAATTTTGGGTAATATCATATTCAGAATTAGTCGCTTTAATTCTAAGGGTGCGATGTGTTGGATGGCGTTGGCGTGGAAGCTCTTTCATTGGCTGTGACGATTGAAGGACTGGCGGTCACAAGGTTAAGACGAAACTTGATTTGTGCTTCACTGGTCCTAAACCGTGACGTGAGTTTAATTTAACTGCAAAATTAGTCAAAATAGTCAGAAAAAGTTTTATTTTTAAACTGAATCGTATGTTACTTTTAGATTGTACGCGTTGACGTATATATCGGTTAAAGTCGTTATTTACATGCGAACCTTTTTTGGTAAGTAACGAAGTTGAACCTTATGCGGATGCTCGTAGATCACTTTTATATGGCACGCTTCGAAATATATATAGGTCATTGGCGTTGAACTCACAGTGCGGCTATATATTTCTTTTTTTTTATACAACATAGGAAGACAAACGAGCAAGTGGTTCACCTGATGGAAGTGATCACAACCGCCCATAGACACCCGCAACACCAAAGGGATTGCAGTTGCTTTGCCAACCCAGAGGGCTAAGATGGAATACCTCTTCTGCCAGTAATTGCATCGGCTGTCTTGCTCTCCACGCCGGAACACAACAGTGCGAGCACTGCTGCTGGGCGGCAGGATTAGCGAGCAAGATGGTGGTAGCGAACAAGTCTTTGGCGTCAAACAGGTTAGGTCGTCTGAACGGACGGTGGACGGTGTAAGCTTTCGACTACTCCATTAATTGTAGGTACCTGGACGGGCGACAGCTGCAGGTTTCTGGTGCTCTCTGTCTTCGCGAACTGTATCTTGGCGGGGCGCGTCGGCCGCGCCGCCTCCAGCAGCGGACTCCCCCGCGATGACTTCCCCTGCGCAAGAGTTGATTAACGACGGTCGGGGTGGCACGCTGTTCATTGTTGAACCAGGAACTTAGGTGTGATCATGAACCATGGATTTTTGGTTTTCATACCAGAAACGTTCGCTTGACGAATTTTAAGTCATACGGGTCGCGTGAGCAGGGTTTCGAAACAGTATTTTACGCGACATTTCACGTTACTATTTTGTAATAGTGCGATGTACTTGCTACAGTAAAAGTTTATTATTTCAGCAAAATCTTTGTTGTATAACGAAATGTTTGCCAGACCAGATCATTCATTAGTAATGTGATCAACTGAAAATCAGCGTTGTGGTCCCTGACTGGTTGGCTCAGCTGGCGACCCTTTCGGCTTTGTATAATTTTATTTTATTTTGTGTTTCAATTGTAAAGGGTTGCGCAGAATTTAATATTTCCTTATTACTTCTTGTTGGTTTAATGGTGAACCAATATTTACTCAGGCAATATCTCTTTCTGAAGATTGCTGTGGCTTTGAAGACACACACAACAGTTTAAGTGCTGGTGGCAGCCAGTGTTGGACTAACTAGCGACGCGCACGGTGGCACAATTGTAACACATGGGCCGGCAAATCATGGCAAAATAGGGTTGATAAAGCATTAATTTGGATAAGTTTTTAAACTCCATGAAAAGTCGTCTCAATTGGAACCTTTTCCCAGTGCAAAGCCATAACAAAAAAAAACAACTAAAAATAAAAATAATAACTTGTGACTGTAGCTAAATAAATTTAATACACCTGAGTTCCTGGTCAAAACGGAATTTCCGGAAACGGAATACGGAATTTCCTCAAAAATATCCGACTCGTTTAGAAATGTCGTCACGTAACTCAAGACTCAATTTTATTTGTTTCGCGCGAACGACATCTGTTAAGTATTATTTCTAACAAAACTTCAATATCTAGCTTAGGTATACGAATTTGTTATTAGTTAAACTACGTTGGTGTCTACAAAACTGAATAAAAGTTAAAACTGAATCTGTGCACACGTTAAAGTGTGCGAAATACTTTTAACACTTCTAAAAAAATAGTTCGAACTAAAAAACAGCCTAGTTATTTGTTAATTTGGAGGCAGCAAAAGCAAATTAAAACGATATAGCGTTAAGTTATGAACGTGTCAATTGTTAACGCAATCAATTTATGGTCTTAAATCTCGTGCAATAAATAAAAATAACAAAATAGGAATCATCATCATTGTCATATTAGCTTATAACTTACTCTGTAAAATGAAAAAAAAGGAAGTAAAAAAATAATATTTACAAATCATACACCACCACTATGAACAGTTTACCTGTTTGCCCCGTGTTTGAATGTGCGGCAGCGTAACTGGTCAACTTGCGCTTCTTAAGAATGCCCTTAATTTTAATCTATTTTTTACTCATGACCGCCCGGTTCGCTCTTTTCTCCATGAAAACGCTCACGTCTATTTCCTCCCCGGGATTTGGCTTTAGGAGGACCTATGACTTTTACAGTTTTAATATTACTATCAAAAGTCGAAAGTTTTATTATTCTGGTTTTTTTTAATGTTTGGAAATCCAAAAAACCAAAACATAGGTCTATGCATTTGATTAAACCATACATATAATTTAAAAAAAATTCAACAGCCATACTCCAAAAATAATGGACGACGATTATAAAACTGACTTACGTTGCAGTTATTATCATGTCCAAGAGTTAGTTATCAGTTTCGGTTTCGAATCCATTGCAAATATCCAACCGTCTTAATTTAATTTAAAAGTTCTTTTTCTATTCCAATTACGCCGCCGGACATTAAGCGCGCGCCGGGCCTTGGCGTCCGTACCTGCACTCCGCTGCCAGTTGCCTGCCAGCTGCCGCAGGTGAGCCCAGAGCGGCGCCTCCCGCCCATGCTGTTAGTGCCCAATCAACCGTATAAACTAACGATACAAGTGTACTGGCGAGCGAACTGAACTATGCCAGTGAATTTAGTACCAAATTGTGGTTGCAAAGCTTAAGTTTACATCAACTCCCACGGTGTGGCTATTACCTTTTCCCAAAGCTCAATTGAAGCGCTCAATTTTGAATAGTTGAGCAGTGGGGAACTTTACTTGGTACTCATTCGTCACTGCTCAACTGAACAGCTTAACTTTTAATAGTTGAGCATAGGGGAATACCTCTTCTCCATTGCTCAATTGGAGTGCTCAACTATGTGTTTGAAATTGGAAAAGTGTGTCGTAAGAAAAGTACAGCGCTTTTATTCGTAACTCAGTAAATTTTTGACATTACTAACAAAAACTCAATCTAACGGAACTTTAATCCAGTCTAAGTCAACATTTTCAATGTAGTCTTTTGTGCAACTTATCTTTGATTTAATCGTTTAATATGCATAGTTCAATTCGCTCAATAAAGAATGAAAGACAATCGAATATTGCTGAAAGATACTTTTTTAAAGAGGGTGCTGAGAAACGAGATACATTTGTCATTGGAAAACCAATTCAAGAACATAATAGAATTCATTTGGATCGAAATGCAATGAAATAAGGTACAGGTTGCATGATGGTTATTCTATGACAGTGTGCGATGTCATGCAAGCATGGTGCGGTCTATGCTTTATGCTCTATGGTCTATGAAAGCGACGTAGAAGCTGGCTGTATAAGCGAGTGCCGTGGCAGTGTGCTTTAGACGAGACAACGCAAGACTCTACCACTTGACTTGAAATGAAGTTGCAACTAGCTAAACTAAGTTCCAGTGAATCAATAAATTGCTTTTTAATTTATTCCAGTAATTACAATTTATCTCACCCCTAGTTTATATTTTGTGAATTCTTATAAAGCTTGGGATCAATCATGATTGATTATTATAATATTTGTTTTTTAATGGACTTTCTCGAATTTATAACCTCTTACTCAAATGATGATAAGCATTCATAAACTAATTCTTTTTAAAAAACAACTGTAAGCGCATAATATGGGTTTGTTTAAAATAATTCTTAAAGTTCTTATCCGTCGTTAGAAAAAACTTACAAGTCTAAAAACTACGTTCGATTTCGAACACGTGAGTCTCGAAATATAAAGAAAAAGTGTGCGATATTTTGCGTTGTCTATATCTTGCATTTCTAACTATAGAGTACGGACGGAGAGACAATGCCGCACGCTCATTGGACGTTTTATGTAACGCGCAGTGATGCCATTGGCTGATATCACTGTTCTAACCAGTAAGAAGCGAAACGAAATAGTCGCAGTAGTAGGTACTCTTTTATTTAAAAAAGTGAAGAGCGCACTAGATACTGCGGTTTTGAGACTTAATTATGAGGTAGTCTTACCGATCCACTGTCTTCTATCAGCTGTGGCAGAGCATACGATTCTCCGTTTTTCATGTCGTTGCTTTCCGATACTATGTGCGCGCGAAGATGTTTGTTCCTGAAAATATATAGTAATTTAATTACCTAAATGTCGATTTGTTTTAAGAAACCTTAAACATTAGATAAGCCAGAGACCCTGATGACTAATGAAAATCAAAAGGCGATGCCAAGTCTAAGTCAAAATTGTTTATTGCGTATTGTGCAACACGGTATCATACAAAACGCGGCCGCCATCAAAGAAAAAAGAAAATAACAGATTGGTATAACGCGGTACGTGTATAAGTAAAAGGTACGAATGAATTAAGAAAGGGTTCTAGTTCTAAACATTGAAAGGAATAAAATAGAATAGAAAAACTTAATCCAGAGCTTAGAAAACAGGTGCAAGGAGAAGGCTCAACAATAATTCTGGACGTCAAAACAGATCAAATGTAATTTTTATATAAATATCACTTTTTTAAAAACATACATGTATGCGGTTTTTAATTAATCTTTAATCTGTTTTAGTTAATCGAACTTGGTTAATAAAGATAGCGATAATTATAATGATCATAATATGGTCCATATGTTTAAAAAACCGATTTTGAAGGCTGTAACGTGAGCACTTTCGCAGTGTCAGTTAACCGGCCACACTTTTTTTTCGAAAACTTTTCTCTTGTGAAGGTTGACAGCTCAGTCGGAACACTCACCACAAATGAATTAAAATTCACGTCATGGCGGGACTCCAACCGCTCGACCCTCAGAGTGAGCTTGCTCTTCACTCGCACATATTCCACGATGTCCGCGACCTTAGTGGTGTGATGCAGCCAAGATTATTAATTATCAGTTAAGTTTGGTGGTGGTACCTGGCATCGAGTTGCATGATGTGGTTGTGCGCATGCTGCAGCTGCGCAGTGGCGGCCGCCAGCCGGTCCTCTAGGGCCGCGGACTCCACGCACTTCACCGAGTACTTCTCGCTGAGGGACAGGATCTCTCGCTTGATCTCTTCCATCTCTTGCCTGCCGACAAACACAGTCGATTGTTGGCCGTGCGCACTAGGGGACCGATAACGACATTACAATTTCTTCAGACTTCGCGAAGAGTTCCTGTGCTTCAACAAAAAATATTAGGGCCATTTTAGAGGACTCTTTAGAGATCTTTCAAACACAAAAAATTCATAGCGCGAAGATTTTTTTTCTATAATCATAACTTTAATCCATTGGTAGGTTTAGTCTTCCTACTGGGAAACAAAAATTCATATGGCCCTTACAATGACTTGGTTGAGAAAAATGATATTTCTACTTCTTAGTGCCATGTCTATTGATTGTGTTTGCCATCTCGGTGACAGACACGCATGAGGTCTGCAACACCACGAGTGTGATTTACATATTTTACTTAACCATTTAAACGCCATTTTTATAAAGTCCCTCATGCTAAATCTCGCTGGCAACACCTAGAAAAGTAGTTCCTTCTGCAATCTAAGAGTGTCTCGGAAGGAAACACCAGCTATAGAGCAAGCGTTTAATTGATGGAATCTCCGCGAGGCTGGGGCGGGTGGAGCCGATCATCCATCATACACTTGCGACACCGTACCCCCCAACCGCGCACGTCAAGTCGCATCTAACCCCTTCTGCCGCGCAATAGTCCCATCATTTCAGCGGTCGCTGTATATAAAGACACCAGTTCTGAACAGCTGTTTAGAGTGGCACGGGGGTAATCATAGAGCTACCGGCCAACCTCCAGTAGTGGAGAGGCACCTGCAGAAGAAGTGTAAAAAGTGTGGTACTGACTGGTGCCTTGAGCTGAGCTGGCCCAGCTCGCCGTGCTGGCCGCGCGTGAGGAACTCCGCCTTGAACTTATCCACTTCGCGCCGCACCTCGTTCTCGTGGGCCTTGCGCATCGCGTCCAGCGCCGCCAACGTCGCGCGCGTCTCTTCTGCGAGCGCCTGCTCTTTGTCCAGTCTGCAAGGAATGTTCATTGGTTTGTAATGACAAGCAAGTCTCAAAGTCTGTGTGACACTAAACGACAGGAGCCATTCTATCTCGTGCACGGCGATGCGAGCTTTCTTACTAGTGGCAGAGAATAATTAATACATCCGTTTTACTTGCATATAAGAATCGTACTCTCTGTTTTTCGTATAACTCGTATTCATTCGAACTCGGGGGAAGTCTCGGGGCTACTCAATTGCGCGGCCCCATTGCAGAGGTGAGCCGATATTTTTGTAGCTTAGCAAATTAAGCCTGTCTCAATAAGCCTCACTAACCTAACCTGCAACTCTCTAATTCATAAAAAAAATACTTTTTAAGCTAACAATCTAAACATCTTTTTAAGCTAACAAATGTTTGGTCCCTTTCATTTGAAGGTGAACGTCACAATGACAGACAAAGACATAAAACATGTTAACTAACAAACGTTTATGAAGCGTTTGGTAAGCGTGTGAGCCTCACCGGAGCTGCTCGCGCTCGGCGCGGTGCTTGTCCTCCATCTCGCGCACGATGCGGCGGTGCGAGCTCTCCATGGCCAGCAGCCCCTTCTCGCACAGCGCGCGCAGCTGCTCGATCTCCTGCTGGTAGCGCGCGCGCAGCCCCTCGCCGTGCACGTCCGCCGGCACCGCGTTCTGTGCACACGGGTTGCTTACTGATTGTTTGTTATCGTTAAAAAATAAAATCATAACAGAATTATTCATTTGTGACTCATTAACAGTAATCAAGAAAGGTAATAAATTATTAAATGTAGATTTTTAATATAGATTTTTAATATTTATAATATATTTAATATTTAAGACTTAAATAGAATTTGGAAGTAGAAAATAAAGGAGCGTCATACTTACTTGCGCACTGACCTGGTAGGCGGCGCGCAGGCTCTCGAGCTGCGCCGAGTACTCGGAGTCGAGCGCGGCGAGGCGGCGCTGCAGCGTGCGCGCGCGCTCCCGCAGCGCGGCGCGCTCGCGCTCGTGCTGCGCCAGCATGGCCGCGCGCGCGCGCCGCGCCGCCGCCAGCGCGCCCGCGCCGCGCGCCCGCTCCGCCTGCAGCCTGCCGGGGCCACACGCCACATCACTAACGCAACATCCACGAGAATACGTTACAGGAAGAAAGGAGTTAATCATGAAATCGATATTCGAGTTAGTAGCGGTTCGAGTAGGAGAGAGCCATCAGTCACAGAAGAAGAGGAAAATAAATCGAATCGATTAAAGAATAATGGTACTGTTCGATTGCTCACGTATCGCTCAATAAAATCAACAAATAATTAATGGTGTCAGTTCAGTCCGTCGACGACGACTCACCTGTCCAGAGCGTCCTGCAGCTGCTTGCAGTGCTGGCACGGCACCAGCGCTTGCAGAGCCTCGACGCGCCGGCGCAGCGCCTCCACGCGGCCCAGCACGCCCTCCGCGGGGGGCGGCGCGCCCTCCGCGCCCTCCGCGCCCGCCAGCTGCCGCGTCACCGACGCCACCGCCGCTTCCACTCGCTCGAGGCTCTCGCCGATCTTCGTCAAGTCTTCACTGTTACCCGAACAGTCACTGGAGAAGAGCGCTCGGCACTCGTCCGAGAAGTGCTGGAACAGGTAGACGAACTCCGCCTCCTGCGCGGGGTCCTCGTCCAGCGGCGCGGGCGCGGCGCGCGGCGCGTGCGGCGCGGCGGCGCGGTACGTGCCCTCCAGCACGGCCACGCGCGCGTCCACCAGCGCCTTGTGCGCCAGCACCTCGGCCAGCTGCTGCAGCAGCGCGCGCGGCTCGCGCCCGGCCGCGCGCTCCGGCCCGCGCGCGCGGCAGCGCGCCGCGATGTCGCGCACGGCCGCGTCCAGCTCGCAGCGCAGGTGGTCGTGCGCCGCCTGCCACCACAGCTCCAGGTCGGCGCGGTCCTGCGCGGTGAGCGTGAGCCGCTGCGCGCGCGCGCGGTCCAGGCGCTGCTCGCACTGCGCGGCGGCGCGGGCCAGCGCGCGCGCCACCTCGGCCTGCACGAGCTCGGCGCCCAGCGCGCCGCGCGCCGCGGCCCAGGCCTCGCGCACGCGCGCCGCGCCCGGCGCGCCGCCGTCGTCGCCGGGCGCCGCCGCCTCCTGCGCCAGCGCGCCGCACAGCTCGGCCAGCGTGTCCTGCTTGTAACACTCGACGGCCGCGGCCACCTCGCGCTGCGCCAGCCGCAGCGCCTCCAGGTCGGCGCTCTGGACGATGAGCTCGTGCGCGCGCAGGTCTGCGGCGGCGCGCGGGCCGGTCATGCGGTCGATCTTGCGCGACAGGATGCGCGCCAGGTAGTCCAGCGAGCTGCGCGTGCCGCTCGCGCCGCGGCCGCCCTCGCCGCTCAGCTTACATTTAAGGTTATCGATTAATTGACTAGTTTCGATTATTTCAGACTTTATTAACCTAGCGAAGAATCTGCTCCCGTTGGAGGATTCGAGCGCCTCCTGGATCCTGCTGACGAGCACGGCCTCGTATGCCAGTTTCTCGGCCAATATCTCGAGGCTCTTCCGCTGCGTGAGCTCGCCGGCCTCGTACAGCGCGGCCTTCTTGTTGGACAGCTCGAGCAGCTTCTCCCGCAGCTGCTCCTCGAGCTGCACGACCGCCTGCGCCACGCTGTCGTCGTGCTCGGCGGCGCCGTGCTCGCCCTCCACCACGCAGCGGTCGAAGCAGTCCTGCAGCCTCCTGCTCACGTCGGTCAGGCACTTCTCCATGGACTTGAGGCTGTACTTCTTGTCGAGGCTCGGCGACGGCGAGCGGCGCGACTTGGCGGCGCGCATAGCGCTCATCTGGCACAGGCACTCGTTGACCTTGTCCCGCGAGTGGATGACGACGCTCTCGAGGCTCTGCAGCCGGTCCAGGAGGTGGCGCTGCGATTGCGTGCCGCACGCGATCTCGGGGCTCTCGCTCACCGGGCTGCTCGTGGAGCGCGTCGCTTGGCTGAGAGACTCGCACGAGTTGGTCAGGTCTCGACGGTTTTCGAACACCGAAGCGACTTTAGTCTCTAACGACGTCAATCGGACGAGCATCTTCATCGGCTCCGAGCTGGTGGCGCTGTCGAGAGACTTTCTTCGTAATCGCGCGGCTAGTCTCTTTGCTCTTTTCTCCTCCGATGTGCTTTCCGATTTTGATGTTTTCTCTTTGGCAGGCGACGCACTCTTCGATGGAGAGTTAATGATAGGAGCGGGTTCCCCCGTTTCCAGAAGCGTTATTTTGTTCTCTAATTCAGTCAGCTTGTCCTCGACTTCCTTACCCAGTGTAAAGGATTCTCTCCCTTTGAGAGACAAGCTGCGTCGCTTCTCTCTCGACTCTGACTTCTGTATTTTATGTTTCAGCGTTCGGACTTGTTTGTCCGAGGCTGTCAGTTTTTGCGTTAAGTCTAAGATGCGAGCCGCCATTAGGTCTATCTCTGATCTACTGCACTGTTCCCGTAATTTCATTTCATTCCTCAATTTCATGTTCGATATTTCTAGCTCATCGTACATGTTGTGTGAGTCGCGAAGTTCCTTCTTCATAGCCTTGATTTCTTGAATCGCTTTAAGGAATCTTCCTCTCAGCTCAACATATTCTTCTATAAGTCTGTTCTTCTCCAAAGATTCCAAGTTTAGATCTTGGTTTAGGTTGCTGAGATCGCTCAGCGAGCCGATGCTCTTCCGTTTTTCTCTGACGGGTGACTCGGACGCTACTCGTCCCTCCAGCTCTCTGATCCTGACGTACAAGTTATCGTTTTCCTTGACGCTCTTCAGAAGTTTGTCGTTAAGTTCGTTTAACTCTCGTTGCAACTGCTGCACGGTCTCCTGCGCGGACGCCAGTTGACGCGTTAGCAGCTCACAATGTTCCGTGGACTCTTTTAGGAAATTTTGTGTTTCAGTCAGTTTCGTTTCCCACGTGGTCTTGTCTTGATTATACATCTGCTTTATCGCATCTAAGCTTTCAGCCTCTTTTGTTCTAATAGATAACTCTTCTTCTTTCTGTTGTAATGCTGTGACTAAATCTTCCATTTTCTTTTCTCTGAGAGCGGCTTCCGACTTGAGTTTGCGCAGACGCGCGAGCTCTGACTCTGCAGCGTTGACATCTCCGAGCGCCAGCTTGAGTTGCTTCCGCAGGTCATCTATCTCAATGGACTGCTTATCGATGGTGGATACGTAGCTACGTTTTCGAGGCTCATTTGGTTTTTCGTTTTCGTCTACATCGTCAGTTCGTTCTTTTTCTTTGGCGGCGTCTATTTCGTCTTTATCGGTTTTCGGTGTTTCTCGCGGTGGTGTCTGATGGCAGCCACGCGCGCGGACTTTTTCTTTAACTTTGCTAATAGGTGTTCGACTCAGTATCGGGGATGGCGGGGGTTGGGGCGCCATGTCGCCCCAGTCCGCGCTATCTCTTCGGCCACCTTCTGACGCCGTTCTATACTCCTCGTCCGACGAGAATGGCGCCGATCTGCTCGTGATAGGAGTAACCGGGGTGATAGGTGAAGTCGATGACTCTGATGCTTGGTCGACGGTGTCGTCGCGCAGGATCAAAGATAACGGTTTGGTTTCCGGCAACCCGGCGGTTCTTCGCATCGCTGACACCCAGTTGGCGCGTATACCTGCCGTCACGGCAGACAACACGATATGCTTGCCATCCCAAGTCTAGAAAAAAAACCGGAACGTAAGTATTTTCATAAAGCATGATGATAGCATTCTCGAGAGATGTTTTGGTAAAGTACGAACCTCAGTCTCAAAAGCGTAGCCGTTAGTAGATGCTGATGTAGGCAACTCCACCACTCTCGCGATGCCGCTGAGGTCGATGACCCCGTCCATGAGCCCCCGGTGCTCGGCGTGGGGGTCGCGGAAGTACAGCAGCGCGGCGCCGCGCAGCACGAACCAGTGGCGCGACCAGCCGCCGGCGCCGCGCCGCTGCAGCCAGCCGGCGCGCGCGTGCAGCAGCCGCTCCGCCGGCAGCTCCACGCGCCCGCTCTCGCCGCCCTCCGCCACCTCTACAGCGTCCGTGGGCTCGCTTCCCTCGCTCGCTGAGCTCGAGCTGCCTTCTTCCGGCGGTATCGCGCCATCTGGCGTTCCCCGGACCTTGAAATTCAAATTTTACTATGCATTAAGTTGTGGTCACCTGAACGTTGATTTTGTGGTAGCTTTACTACCGGATATTTTGAAGATGCTGTTTCATAAATAAAGCACTTTTATGCTTATACAGAAGGGAGAGAAAATACTTGTAATTATTTTCGCTGCGTTCTGATCTGTTTGAACATTGGCAATCTTTACCGCAAGTGTGAATACGGGTATTAATACTAACCGGGAGGCGGTCCGGCGGCGGCAGGCGCGTGGGCCGCTCGAGCGTCGGCGGCAGTGCGCGTCGGCTGCGCGGGCGCGTCAGCGAGGCCGCGATGTCGCGCAGCTGCTCGTCGTACTGCCGGTGCTGCTGCTGCAGCAGCGGCGAGCGGACGCTGCCGGCTGCGGACGAAAGCGCCATTAGGTTAAGGTTACAGTTAACTGGAAGCTAAGATAGGACTTTACGCCATTGAAGATTGTCCAATGTGTAGCGAAAAACTTGAATCAATCGAACACAGGAACGCTTGTGATCTATTGCCAGTGTGACAATGGCACTCCTTTGAAATTGGAACCCTGAACCAGGTCAATTCAGTGCGCTACCACTGCACCACATCATGGAGGAGGTAGAAAAGTGATAGAATAAGTGCGGAGGAAGGGTACCTATTCAAAAAAAAAATTGGGTCCAAGTTAATCCGAAAGGACCCTTCATAGATAAGATCAGAAAGATAGAGATGGGTACAATAAAACGAACAATCAACGAAGATAAAAGTATTGTACCAAAATGTAGGTGTTCAAAAAAGAAATTGTATTGAAGGCAACTCACGGTCATCGCTAGCGGTGGTAGTGGTCGGCTCGGCCCAGGTGTCCCGGCGTCGCGAGCGCGCCTTCTCCTCCCCGTTGATCTTGTCTCTTGTCGGCGGCGACGCGGACGACACGGGCTGGTCCGTGTATACTGCGGACAAGAGAGACTGTCAGTCTAAGTTCATACAGGCAATTGGAAAGAGATACGATTCGACCTTGCTTACATTTAGCTCCCTTACGTGGCAGTTAGCAATAGTGTAGTTATATACCTCCATGTAAACCTACTGCGCTGCCCTATGCAACTGCCATAATCGTTACTTTCTCTCTTGGGAGGACGTTTAGTGTGTAATAAGCTATTTTAGTCCTCACTTGTCTTAAGTTGTACCTAAACAACATTCTAACCTAAAATTTCAGTTTATGCCATCAAACATTGCTTATAGTTAAAATAAAACATTGTCGAGCAACAAATTATAAGTCACCTTTTCTATTTACAGCCTCGATTTGTTTTATTAAGTATTTATCACGTTATCGGGACTTAAACGCGATAAAAATATTTTGATAATTTACCTCGACGTTTCGGCCATGTTTCAACGGCCGTGGTGGACTCTACTCGTGACACGGCCGTTGAAACATGGCCGAAACGTCGAGGTAAATTATCAATATATTTTTATCGCGTTTAAGTCCTGACAACGTTATAAATATGAGTGAAAATCGCGAAAGTTTAAAAGAATTTATTTTAGGTAAGTATTTTGTTTACGTGATGGATGAACACTTTGTGTTTATGGTTTTTTATAATCCCCGCCGGAGGTCTATCAAGGGTCCATCGCATCAGATCATCATCATCATCATGTGATGAACAAACTCACAAACTCTCGCGTTGTCCATGGACAACGTGGCAATAAGAGTCGATAAGTGCCAATAATTATCGATCGGTTATATTATATCGTTCACACCTTTCGGTTTTAGCGGCTCTATAAAGATATTGACGGTGTATTTGATGTAACGCGAGATTTTATTAGCGGCCATGATGCCATGAGAAATTTACGACGGACAATGTTGCATGGCAAGATATGAGAAAGTTAAATGGTTGAACACTATATCTATGTACCTATGTACTTACTATTGAGTGTTCTAAACCATCACTATGTTCCACTCAAGTGCGGTTCCGGCACCTCACCGCACTAGCTCTGTCTCGCTTTTACTTCCGAAAGACGCTATAACGTCGTGCGCCCCGTTGCACGCGATGGTGGGCGCGCAAAGACCTATTCTAATATGCTATTCTAGTGTAACCTCTATAGGTTAGGTACACTAAAATCAATTAACTTCAATGTTAACAGGTGTTAGAAAATCCAGTGACATTGAAGAGTTTTTGCATTTAATAAGCTAGTAAATAAGCTCATAGTGGCACAGCCACAGTCTAACTAGTTAATGGTTGCAGTACGAACGTGTCGGCACGAACGGGGGAGTACCACACTCTCACGAAATACCGGCGTGCAGTAATAACTTGCTATTGCGTATTGTACAGTAGGGGAAATATATTCACGTACCACCTTAGAACCCTATCGCAATGACGCGACGCGTTAAACGCCAGGCTATGTCATACAAACATCATGCGTATGTCTCTTCGACTAGGTTCTATGGTGGTACGTGTTTCAATTTCCTTGACTGTACGGTGAGTGAGAGCTCCGGAGGCCCAAAAGAAAGGGGACCTAAAGGCTGACAACGAATCAGGGAATACCTTGGAATTGCTGTTTCCTATGGGCGGCGGTGATCACTTTCCATCAGGTGACCGCATGTTTGTTATCTCCTTCGTCCATAAAAAACAGTCTCTACAGATATGCGCAGTGATCAAATGTTTAAAAATATGAAAACCGGCCCATGTTTAATTTATCCCTCCCTGCGTCTCTGTCAAACTAGTGTCATAAGAAAGGGACGCATCAAGAGATAAACTCTGATAAAATAACTTGGTCGGTCATGTTAGGGCCACATAACTAAGATTGCTTTGTCGCTCCGGCGTCTGTAAGTACATTCTCTTTTGGTTACAATATATCGAGTAAGATACTTTATTTCCAATTTAAATACGACTTCGCGGTATTCTTTTGAAAAAAGTTTAGATTACAACTGCAACTTTGTAGGCAATCAGAATCTGCTGTAAGGTAGAATCAAGCCAAGGAACTTACCTTAGTGTAATATTATAGTACATTTTTAACTAAAACTGACTTAAGATAAAAAGGAAACGTAGCTGTCCATGTAATTTTGGAACGGGTAGGTAATACGAATTTAGAATCTGAATCTGTTCTGTTTCTGTACAGTATACGATATACGACGGTTGTCCAGAGGTTCATATTAGACTTGGCATCTGGGAAGGTGTCAAAGACAATCTTTTGTTTTTATTTTTTATTGCTTATGCTGGTAAGCAGGCCTGGTACTTTTGACGTGGTACCGCTGCCAATATTGGTACCGGACCCTTCCGTACCGGTACTATCTTGACATAACAGATTCCAATACCGGTATCGAATACGGTTATTTAACCGGTAAATATAATCAAATCGAGTACAGGTGACCGTGACAGGAGTGACACAGCGCTGCAGCGAGCGAACGAACACTTAATTAAATGGTTAAATCGCTCAAGTGTCCGAATCTTCTATTGGCAACCGGTTCCTTTTAGTAATTTTATTACCGGTACTAATAAGCATAATTACCGATCCATCACAATAGTAGAACCGGTTCCCCTTTTTTTACCGGTACCGGACATGACAAGGATCGGGATTTACCATCTATATTTTTGGTACCAAGTACTGGTACCAAGCCCTGCTAGTATTAGTAGTATTAAGTATTTTTGGCTCACCTTAATAAACAATAACTTAATGTAAAATAGGACCTACATGGTTCCTCGCACAGATATATAACGACTAGCTCCACATAGTTCATAGATATGTAAATTTTTACCAGTGCCCCAATACCTACAACAATACTCCTTATTCATTCGTAAGCTACATATCAGTGAGTTAATATCTACTCCAAATATACAGCTACGTTTTACAAAAAACAAACTCTGATTGGATCGCTCCGGTATGCGCCGGCGGCGGCTGTACTACTCTCGGATTTACTCCCCGCACTATTGACAGCTAGCAAGCAACAAGTATATAATTCTTAAGGTCTGTTCTGTTTCTGTATAGTATACGATATACGACGGTTGTCCAGAGGTTCATATTAGACTTGGCATCTAGGAAGGTGTCAAAGACAATCTTTTATTTTTATTTTTTATTTAATTTAATGTAGCAACACTATTTTTCGTTGTTCTGTACACATGTTATTAAAACACTGTCATAATAGCTTTTTAACTTAATTCCATTTGAATTCCTAAATTTCGTAATACAACCAGACAAACAGAAAGACAATAATTAGTTATAATAACATATTACATGCAATTGAGAACTATAAGAGAGAAGTGTATCGGTATAGTTTAGATTTCTGTCTTACTCTTACGACCTTTTTCTTACATCTAACATATAAGCAGGAAGTCTCTAATATGAACGAATAAACACGTTGCAAAGCCTAAAGGAAGGGTTATGATTTTAGCAGTCTATTTCTAGGTGCCAACGTGTCGGGCAACGGAAAGTGCCGTTTCAGCTTCTGAAGATGTCGTTTATAGCCATTCTGTTTTTTCAACAGTAGGTGCTTAAAATTTCAAAATTGTAGAGTAATTTTTAATACTTTTGACAAAAAAATTAAAAACACTGTCCCTTGAAATATTGATTTCCTTTGTAACGTATCGTCGAAAATAATTATATGATTAAACGAACTTACCTGAAGTGAAGTTCTATCATAATTATACGTAGCTCCTTGTCCGAGACAATTAACAAGTAGTATACGATATTCATTAGCACCAAGTCACATTTCAAAGCCTAAAAAAAAAAAAGAAACCTTGTCTCGTTTGACAGCTATTTGACAAGACGTCATTTCGTTTAAAGATGTATGATATGAACAACCCTATGTTATGGGATAATACTGAGAGTATTAGTGGGAGGGTTTTTGGGAATGCCGTCTCGGACAAGGAGCTACGTATAATTATGATAGAACTTCACTTCAGGTAAGTTCGTTTAATCATATAATTATACTAATCTCCTTGTCCGAGACAATTAACAAGTAGCTGTTTAAAGCCAGGGTTGTGAGTAATTTTTCCTGATTTATTAGTGAAGATAAATTTCGTTTTATTACTTCTTTACACATTAATAAAAATAAACAACTTTTTGTAGTAATACAACACCATTATAATGGGTAAAAATAGACATAGACTTAACAATTATTTTAGATAAAGGATAAACTATTAGAATTAATAATAATATTGTAGTTTCTTGTAACAATAATCTTCATATACCACACCAAACATATCCACATTTTAGTATTGAGAAGGCGAGAGCAATACATGGCCGCCAGACTTCAGTAACTATTTTGTACAAAAAAATAAAAAACCAACAACACGCAATGTCTGTATTTTAACAATACTAGTTTACACAAGCACATTCTGTGGTCCACTAAAACTAAATAACCATCATTAAATTCTGCTACGTAAATGTAGTATCATGACTTTGTTCTCCAATCCATTCTTCTAAGCCGTTATGCTACGGGTGTTAAAGACTAATTGTTGTTACTACAGTAACCCTTACTGCAGTAAGGTCTTCAGCTTGCATTTGTTTTGTTCAAAAACTGAACTGAGCAATTGTTTATAATATTTTTGGAGATGACTGAACAGCTGTACAGTTGAGTATTCAGTAGTCATCGAACTTATCGTTTAATATTTATTGGATAGTTATCAAAGATAAGTTCTTTGTTAAAAATATCATTTATCGCATCAATGATTCTGTTCATGTCTCTGTTCATTAAAAACGGCAGTTAGTGCTTACCTAAGCAGGTAAATTCAAATTTCGATATGTATGTATAGTATAAATACTATGCTGTACGTAACAAAAGTTATGATACAAACGTAAAGCTCAACTACTTCATAATTAAGTAAAGACGAACTTATCCTTCAAATGAGTCTCTTGTAGCAAACCTGCAAGGCTTAAAGGTTTAAGCAAAATTGAGGACGTGTATGTCTCATGGATTTTGTTGATATCATGTTTCTTCTTTCATAATGGTACTTGAAATAATGTTACTATTTTTCAAGGTAAAGATTGAAAAATTAGTAGTAGTTACATTTTCCAGTGTGGGATATTAACTTATTTCGACTTTTCAACATCCATAGTTATGATTCTTATCCCTTTTAAGGAAGGAAATACCGGTCTTATTGAGACCTGAGATTCAGCTCTTGCTTATCTTGGCCTTCATTTTTCCCTTTTATCATTGAATTCTTAAAATAGATCATCCATCAAGCGCTAAAAACAGACAACTTATATGTTGTTAAATGATAAAAGTGTATGTTGTAATTTTTCTCTGCTTGAGTTATCTTGACAAAAAAAAAAAAATTACAATCTGTATATCCGCTGTGGTAGCGCGTCTGTTTATAATATTCCAATGAGTAAAATGAATTAACAGAAAATAATAATCTGTTGTTGTCATTTTATAATTCTTCGCCATTTTTGGGTTATATTGTCTAATAATACCGTCAGGCTATGTCTACCCGCTGTGTGTGGTAGCGCACCTGCTTGTGATGCAGGACAAGACAGAAAAAGAAAATGTAATTTTTAATTTCGTGTTGAGATTACAGCTGTTTTTCACAGTGCATTCGTGATCAAAAAACATTTTTTCAAGTTGTCTACCCGCATGTGGTAGCGCATTTGATTATAATATTTAAACATTAGCATGAAAGAAGTACAGACACAATGTCTTCCATACATAGGGCAACACATATGTTTCTCATTAAAAAATGTATTCAAAGTTTTCATGTAATATATTAGACAGGTTGTCCACCCACTGTGTGGTGGCGCATGTGTCCCAGTCCAGCATGTCAGGTACATGCCAATACTGTATTTATTTTCTCTTTCAATCATAACTACATTGCATTGCATGGTAGTACTGGTCAGAAATGCAACTTCAGCTAGTTGATTGCTACTTATTATGCAGTGATGTGTACACATGAAGTCTTAATAATATTTATAGACATGTGTCTTGTGAAGGCTCTTATGTCCTTTCGAAAAGCAAATCGTCTCACTAAAGCTTTTTAGCAGTAGCAGGTCCATTGTAATGGCAAAGAATAAAATAAAAATAATGCATATTAAAATTGACATCTCAGTCTTCTAAATTAGAATACACTGAAATCAGATTGTCATCCATTGACATAAAGATGTATTGGAACTAAAGGCTGTAAAAAATAATATTTGATGTTGTTTTCATCCTGACTCATGGTTACTTCGATCTGGCGACTTATAGTCGGTGTGAATAAGTTGATAAAAAATTTGTTCTTCCTGTAGGTGTTCCATCTTTATATGCAAAAATTTCTTCAGGGTGATAACTAGCCAATTATGAACTTATGTCCATAGACAATAAGAGTAAAAATCATTTGTAGTCTGTCTGTCTTAAATGGTTTATCATATTTGATATGAGTAGTTGGATCGCATTATTATTAAAATGTATGTAATGCAAATCAATAGATGATGATATCTGCCTGTGACCCTGTGGTCCTGTGGGTTAGCGCTAGTAATATAAATAATTTTCTTGTCAGATCTTGCAAGGAATCATCTTCCATTGGATAACTCACCAAATAGTGGTGAATATTGCTGTTGGGTCCAACCAAAGTCACATAGCATTTGTGAGTGGGTGGTTCTATCTTATTAATGAGATGACTAATTTTATTGAATGGGATAAGGAGTCTTCATAGATATAATTTATCTATTGTTTACCGTTGCAGAAGCTCCACCATAATAATTTAAGTGACAAATAATATTGTCATCAATCGGTATCCTTCAGCTTATGTATAAGTTGACAAAGTAAAAAGAGATAACTATTATCTAATATCACTTGAAAATGGGAGAAAAAAATAAAAATAAAATAATAATATAGATTTTGCAATTAGGCCATATAGGGTCTTTTACATGACTGAGTCTACGAGTCATGAGTCTACCATTCATATAATTAAAAGATCCATATCTTTTTGTCTTAAAAAAGAGTATGTTCAAATATTAGTATCCACTTTTTCTTATTTTAACTTAATGTGTTTTATATGCAATGTTAACACATTACTTAATAATATTGCACAGTATTGTATTTTATCTGAAAGATTGATAATCCAAATCCCCTCAGTTCCGGAACTTTAATGAGTGATTATATTTTTGTGTTTGTCCACGGAGCTCTTATAAAGTGTCACACAATATTTATGTGTGTAAAATTTCCAAGTTAGATTAATGTCGTTTAACATTTCAATCTGGTATTTTTATTTAAGTAAGTAAGTACATTACATACGTTTTAGTAAATTCAAAAATAAAATAAAAAAATATTTAAAATAACTTACAAATTCTCCGCTTCTGGACAGTTAAAGCAAACTAGCCATACATGGTAGCAGGGGATATAGGGTGATCCAGACAGTTCCAGTCCTATGAGGACATTATTATTATTATTTTCCAAAAGTATAAAAGTGTAAAGCATTCTATGAAAGACTGATCTAGTAAAAAAAAGTTATCAATCCCCTTTTTCTGTAAGTTCATAACAAATACTTATTTTTGTTTATGGAGTCTCTTTCATCTTGAATACCTTTATAATCTGTGTTAAGTTGACGGTAGCCAACCACATTAACAACAACATTACCATAACAACAAACTTTGTTGTTTACAGGTATTAAGGGGTCTTTACAGTATAATAGACAGGTAAACACACATGGTACTTAATTATGAATACACAGCAAAGTATTTAATTAAGTATTGAATTTCCATATTCTCACTGGGTAGGTACCTACATATTTAAATTATTTTTGGAAAATGAATTATTAACATTTAAGTTATTTATACTGAAAAGTAGACTGTTGTGTCATTCATGTTACTTACTTTAATTTTCAAAATAAACCTAATGTTTCAATTTGAATTATAAAATAAACAATATGGGGATGCTTAGCCCAATGAAAAACATTTTGAGATTATTCAGATGATCATCGGAAAGGAAATTCTTCCTGTTACTAGAATCCTATAAAAATAACTTTATAGCCTGTTACTGATACAATATTGCATATGCCCTGGTACTTTAATGGTCAATCTAATAAATAGTGCAAGGAGCACAGAATAACATTAATGATACCAGTCTTTTTTAAATTGAAGTGAAGAATTGTCTAACCATAGGATCACTTATATTGTTAGTCCAACAGGACTAATTGAGTTATGTCCAATCTAAATGAGTGGCAGTTATGACATAAAATTACCATATTTAAGATCTTTAAGTGATCTTATCATCCTGTTCTTGTTTACTTCAACTGATTACATATCATCTGGAAATAGCCGAAGCGTTTAAAGTTTATGACTATGTAGTACGAGTACCACATATCTAGTGGTATGGTAGTATGTCTTAATCTACATATGTATCCTTAAAGTACTAATTGTGTTTTTCACTCATCGTGGGAACCAATGGATGCGAGCAGCATAAGACTGACCGATGTGGAGATCCTTGGAGATAGGTTATTCTTAGCAGTGGGCGTCTTCTGAATGATATGATGATGATGACTTTCTTCATTTCATTTTTTAGTCCACTTCCTTTTAATTGCACTTAAGTACACACTCATAAATCGCATTAAATTCGAATGCTTGCGCGAAGATGACCGTGTTATCACATAGAAGTGAAAAAGAAAAAATCAGTTTTCATTTTCAGTAGGTAACCGCAAACAAAAACCAAAAACAACTCGCGCAACAGTCTAGATCGTTAACTAATAACCCAGCTTATAACTAATATGTTTATTGAATATAGAAAGTGTAACAAAGTTGAACGGTTCATATAACCCTAAATAGGTTCTCATCAAGGTATGTCCACCAAGAAAACGTTTTTAAACGTTACGTAGTTACGTATGTAATAGACTGTCAATTCATCTACTAGAAAATAAGTATCAACACATACCTTCCTTGCGATGATTTATGTGAAACATAATTATATTATTTAAATACCAAACGGCGATTCGAAGCCGGCCGGGCACTTGTTGACTGGTCAACCTCATCACCGTGTTATACGCTGTAAAAGCTACACCAACACTTATACACTTAAACACCTTTATAAGGATGTATTTTAAATACATTAATATATCAGATTTGTATCAAAAAACTATTTTAATACATTGTAAAAACGAGAGATGCTGTGACATGGCGCTCACAAAACTTCGTAATGACGTCTTGTCAAATAGCTGTCAAACGAGACAAGGTTTCTTTTTTTTTTTTAGGCTTTGAAATGTGACTTGGTGCTAATGAATATCGTATACTACTTGTTAATTGTCTCGGACAAGGAGATTAGTATAATTAATTCCAACTCTGCCAACACGTTTTTAAAAATCTCAAAAAAACTTCAAGGCTTTTTAGCATCTTTCTTTCGAGGGGGTTATTCTATCCGTTCAAATACAAGGTTTCTTTAGAACGAAGCTTTGTACTTCTTAAAGGTATGCTTAAAAGTAAATCCTCGCAAGGATAAGTATGCGCAGCTCTGCACCCCGTGCGCCGGCGCCGCGGCCACAACGACCGGATCGCATGCGCCAAGGCCAACAGATGTAATTTAAAAAAATATTCGCCCTTTTACCTGATTATTTACGATGTAAACGTATCGAGAAATATCTCGGCGGTCCGGAGATCAAATAATATAAATGAACTGTCATTATGTAAAATTGTAGAGCTGTTTCTCCGAAGCGTTTACCAGCGCCCGCGCACGCACGCGGCGAGTTAGCAACGCCAGCTGAGATAAATCGTAATTGTCTCATTAATTACTACGGAGGTATTATTCGGATGGGGTTTTTAAGTACTATTTTCAGTCAAACATCAGTTAAAGTAAGTCTTTTTGACCCTGTTTTTGAAGCTTTTTAAAGTCGATATACTTTTCCTGTTATTTTAAAGTGATTTGTTCTGATAACATTCGACAATCACACTTAATGTAGGTTGAGTTATGGCGTCGGAAATATTTTAAATTTACGTAATTGTTTACTAAATGCGACTGTAATTCGTAAGTGTAGTGTTCATTTTACGTTGAACACTCACCATTACATGTACACATATAAGAGCTGATAAGATGCTCAAAAAGTATCTCAACATGCTCAAATGTTCTATACAATAGGGTTGTGTGAGTGTATAAGTAGGTTTATTGATATAATTCAGTTAATAAAATAATGCATATAGTATATGACATACAATATTCTTAAGATGCTTAAAAATACAAAACAATAATATACATCATTTATAAAATTCAAAATTATGATAATAACTAACACGTTAGGTATTTCGTCGATGTTGCTCCAGTTTCGCGGTGTCCAACAGTCGTGCCCGAAAACGTCGGAAAACGACACCTTTCGGCCAGAATTCCTATTATGTGAAGTGTTGGCGAAGTTCAAAGTTAGTATGGTCCAAAATGCCCAACTAAAATCACAAAACGATTTTTTTCCCCCAACTTAAGCTTTTTGATATATTTTTCCAAAATTAAGTTAATAGTACTTTAAGTACTTACCAGTGCCCATGTACCCTAATTGATTGAGCAAACAGTTGGAGTTAACTAGCGCTTTGGCGGCGCGGGCGCAGGTGTATTTCAATTTATCCACTCTTTTTATAGAGACGTATTAAACCCGCCTATAAATTATCATTACCGGCCAGTACGCTTTTATAGTTATCATATAGCCATATTTTTGCATACTAATATGCCGTTTCACGTTTATTAGGTTCTCGTGTTATCACCTCGTTTGTCGCCTGCTTTATCCTGGGTGTGTAGCGTGCCTTAGATCTGTAGGGATTCTCTAAGCTCACCAACGACGAGCTCGGCGCTGGGGTAGCGCCCTGTCTTGCTCGAGCACACTACGCACGTTCAGAATTAAAGCGACCCATTTCTGAATTATACACGTCCCAAAATATCACCTTAACTAAAAGATATAGGGTTTAATTTTGGGAAATGTCATATTCAGAATAGAGTCTCTTTAATACTAAGAGTGCGACTAGCTCAAGTAAACTTTGACGTTCTCAATATTATCTCAATTTATAATGTAACTAGCTTTTGCCCGCGGCTTCGTCTGCGTAGACTTGTTTAATTGAATCAAGCAAACGTGCACCCAACATGCAATCTGCAATATTATCTCGACAAATTATTGAGAATTAGTTGCTTTGATGCTCATGACGTCACGGCGGCGTGTAACTCACTTATCGCTATCCCGTGGGAACTATGCATTTTTACGGGATAAAAAGTATCCCATGTGTAATACAGGTTATAAACTATGTGTGTGCCAAATTTAATCCAAATCCATTCAGTAGTTTTTACGTGAAAGAGTAACAAACATCCATCCATACTTACACACTTTCGCGTTTATAATATTAGTAGGATTTTATATTCTCTGAATAAATAACCTAAACTAAACTAAGCTAGACAGGGCGATGCTTCGTCGTTGAGTCCGACGCCGATGAGCCTGAATAACAGTGCTGTAATGGCTCCCACGGTAGACGCTGTGTAATTTGCCGACGCGTCGGCTTATTTCTTTATTGGAAATGTAAGGTACGTATGTAAATGTGTTTATTTTCGGAATAGGTACGCGGTAAAAATTAACTCTTTTATAGACGCTCTGTAAACCTACATTACTTAACACGTCTTTATCGTTCGCTGTGACGTTTGCCTTCGAAGGGAACAAAACATATGTTAGTTAATAGAAATTGGTAAAATTTTATAACAAGGGGTTTACGGTTAGGTATCGCTAGTTTCATTTGCGCGATAACGAACACAGTATTACAATAATAATAAATAAAAAACATCCGGATCGCTACCACCATCTTGCTCGCTAATCCTGTCGCTAAGCAGCAGTGCTTGCACTGTTGTGTTCCGGCGTGGAGAGCAAGACAGCCGGTGTAATTACTGGCACAAGAGGTAGGTATTCCATCTCAGCCCTCTGGGTTGGCAAAGCATCATCAATCTCTTCGATGTTACGCGTGTCTATAGGCGGTGGTGTACACTTACCATCAGGTGACCCACTTGCTTGTTTGCCTTCCTATTTCATAAAAAAAACTATTAAACGTTGTACATCCTTATGGTGAGTTGATTAAAAGAAAGATTTAAAAACGTTAAAACACACTAAATTCTCCTAAAGCTTTTTATTGTTTTTTTTTTAATTCGGAGTACGCTTTGAAAAATATCCTCGATGACGAATATTTTAGTTATAATTTTAGTATTAACGTTTAGTTTTTTTATGTAGTTTCATTGTTTAGTTCATTTAGTATAACTGGTTTATTTTTGTTTCATCTACACTAATATAATCTACATGATCTACATCTACATTATCAGTTATTAATCTACACTAATACAAGAAAGAGGTAAACTTTGTTTTTTTGTTTGTTTGTACGTCAGGTGTAATCTCTGGAACTGCTCAACCGATTCCAAAAATTCTTTCACTAATAGAAAGCTACACTATCCCTGACGGATATAGGTTCCTAATTTCACACGAACGAAGTTGCGCGCGTCCGCTAATTATAAATATACTAGGTAGATACTTGAAGTTTCGAAGAACAGACGTAAGCTGTCATGCGGCTCGGCCGGGGGAAAAAATGGCCAAGTTTAATAAATATGAATGAGCTAGCCCGTAGACAAGTGGATGTAAATCATCGACACCCACTGCGCGTGCGCATTGTGCTCCCCCCCTGCGCCCACGACCCTCGACCTAGGCCAGTCACAAATTAATGTCCTAGCCGTAGGAGCGCTTGTCACACGTCGTTTATTTAGTTACAAAATAGAAAGTGTGGTCAAGTAAGTCGGATACTTAACGGACTTGGCTAAGATTTTACTGATATATATTTTATTTCATAACTTTTAATTGTATGGCAGTTCAAATGACGGATGAGATTAAAACTGACTTATTCGTCTGGTTTTTAATACAATACAATTTTTTTTTATGGACCTTTATATACAGGTTGTCCCTAAACCCAACGATAAAACGCAAAGAGCTGACAGGGTGGCTATTCAGCCACGCGATTAAATAACTACACTAACATAATAAAAAAAGGTAAACATTGCTTTTTGTTTGTTTGTGTGTATGTACGGAGAAATCTCTGGACCTACTCAACCGATACGAAAAATTCTTTCACAGCAACTAACACTATCCCTGACAGGCATAGGCTTTCACGCGAACGAAGTCGCAGGCGTCTGCTAGTTTTTGATAATTATAGTCAATCGATATAATTCCATGTCCGAACGTGCCTAACGGTCTCAAAATAATTCAGTTCAAAAATAATTTGCACTCCTGCGCTGCTAACGTCATATTAATGGTGCAAAAGGCCAGTCGCCATTTCGGCTGGCAAGTCAAATCACCCCGGCAGGCAATGACCTCAGGATGACTAATGACTCGGAAGCCTCGATGACGGTTCCCTACGTCACGGAGTCACGAGAATTGTCGAGCGGACTTCAATAGGGTTCTAAATCTAAAGCATTTTGAGCCAAGGCTTACCAATTTCGATAATTCATTGCCGCTGATTCACAAGAATTTAAGGAAAAAACTATTTTCTTTTGCCCAAATCTCCTAGTGCCAAATTCGGTCTGATTCATCTGAATTTTAATAGTGCCAATCGAGACTTTTCGACGTTTTGACTGCAACTGTATTCAATCAATCAATCACTTTATTGTGTGTCACAGGTAAATAATACAGGTGCTATAACTTATATTATATCTACGTGTCTCTGTAACATGCCATTACGACATACAATGTATGTAAATTTATATTTTTATGTATATATTTATATTTATATGTATGTTTATTATTTATTTATTATTATCTATGTAAACTCTTATGTATGCTTATTATGAGTGTGTTTGATTCTTTTTTTTATTTGCACTGCCCGTTGTACTCTGACTATATCTCACCGTATCTCTTTCCAAAGGTTGTCTGGAAGAGATCGCTGCTTAGCGATAAGACCGCCTGTTGAATCCCATGTCAAATTTTCCTGTGTGTGTTCTTTTATTTTGTTTACTTGTGTGAATCAATAAAGAGTATTTGTTGTTGTTGTTGTTGTATCTTAATTACTGCCTCAAGAGGTATTCCATCTTAGCCCTCTGGGTTGGCAACGCATCTGCACTCTCTTTGTTATTGCAGGTGTCTATAGGCGGTGGTGATCACTTACCATCAGGTGACCCATTTGCTTGTTTGCCTTCCTATGTTGTATAAAATCTTATATCTAGGGCTTATAACAAATAGAATCAATAGCAAAAATGTCAGAAGGATACATTTTACATTACAGAGTAAAAAATAAAATTTGTATTGCAACGGCCGTGGTCACGAGTAGACTCGACTTTAGTAAATACTAGCGACGGTCACCCTAACTTAGTACCGGTACAATTGGAACATAAGTCTTCCCTATAAAACATCTCTAAATGACAGAGAAAACTGCATCAAAATCCATTGCGTGGTTTAGAAGGAGAAGGCGGCCGAAGATAAACTATAAGAATTTTGGACAGACAGGAAAAAATAGCGACTTTAATTTATAGTATGTGAAGATATGTGAAAATCGCGAAACTTTAAAACTTTATTCAACTGACTCTTTCACCCGCGGCCCTAACAAGACTGACACAAGGATAACTTATTGCTCAATGCGGCTGTATCTACTATACACATTAATTGTTTTAGATTATTATTTTGTACCTGATTATTTTTGTTTCATTTTCATTTTATTTCATTTTTGCTTGTATTGACATTTTCACCGTTTGTGAGTTTATATTTTTATTTTTATTGTGACATTTGAATTTTTTATTTTTGACATTTTGACATTTTTCTAGACGTATTTCTAGATATTTTTATTTTATTATTTTGTTTACCTTTTTGACGATCTTATTGTGAATTTGTTATGTTTGACATTCAAAATTTAATGTAATTTCCAATAAGTAATAAATTAATCTAATCTAATCTAATCTTAAGGAGTGTCGTGACAGTGGTCGTGACCGACAGACAAAAATTCACCAAACAGCCAGTTGTGGTTGTTTACAATAAAGTATAATTCATTTGTCATATATTTTTATTAACCGACGAAAAGTTATTTTCTATTTTATCTATGAATGACCACGTGTAACTTTTCACAGAGTAGTCATTTTTAAAAAATTCCCAATCAATGTATTCAGAACCAAAACAAGTATGCTTGACAATCAAACTGATTGCAGATTTTGTATTGGATTAATAATTTCAAAATTATGGTGCAAGACTTGCAAGAGTCTCACGGATCGATCAGAATATTAAATAAAAATTAACGATCCGATTCACGGAAAACTTTCTCTTGTTTCGTGTATTTTCCAGCAAATATTGGCCGAGAGCGATTTCCTGTACGAAACACCTGTCGGGCTGGGTGTTCAATGGTCCCGTGCTACACTTATTTACTCAACATCGTATCTCTACGAATTGTGTAATTAGAGAACCAACACTGTACAGTTTCACATAAGGTTGTCTTTTCTACTGCATAATTTTGGTAGATATGGGGTTAAGAAAGTAAATGCACGCCATTACGTAACTATAGCATATTATGACATGACATGTGCGAGATTAAAGTACTTAATTTAAACAGTTATCGGCTTTAGTGTGTATGAATATCTTCAACTCATTTTCATACACATCAAAAAAGATCCCGACGAATTGAGAACCTCCTCCTTTTGAAGTCAGTTATAAACTATCGACCCCCCCCCCCCCTTCCTTAAAAACCTTCCTTTAAGAAACTCTCCTACATAAAAAAGAGTAGAATAGAGGGTATAATCCAAAATACGTGCTATTGAAATGCTATTATAGTTGAAAATAATCCTCCCTTTTGGCAGCGGTCGAGTAAAAGCACAATCATCTGATTGGCCAAACGCATCTTAATGGTTGAATTTAACCAAAAAAGTATATTTGGCATAGTTTGTATGTTTTGAAACGCTTCGCTAGCTTTTAGTGCTGCCACAACAGAGGCCCACATTCCGCGTCGCGTCACGGCCGGCGCGGGCGCACCGAAAGTGAAAACACTCCCCACCTGCTTCGGGGAAATGATAATGCATCAGTAAACGGAAACTTGTTTTTTAACAATCGGGATGAATTAAAACTCCAGTGTTAGCCAAGCTACTCTGATAATAATGCACTATTTTTATATCCGATGTATCTTAACTATTTACTATTTCATTACACTCGAGGTTTGACTTGCGCGGTTTCACCCGCACGTTTTTATTAGTGCATTATTCGGGATTTTACGGAATTTTGTAGGGTGGAAAGTATCCTATGTTTTAATCTTGGAAACTATCTATCAGTCTGCCAAATTTTATTTTTTCAATGACATTAGTCAAACTTGTGACTAGTGGTGTCAATTTGACAGGAGCTAGCGCTATCGACTAACGTTTTGTAGCTTGATTGTTAGATTTTAATAGCTTTTTTATCGTTGGAGTCATACTAGCGATATTTAGATCTATTAGTGACCGCTAGAAGCGCTGAACAATTCTCCATACACATCATTTTCGCCGTCATGATAAGGGTACTGCTTATGTTTTCGATGACTACAGAAATAAATCCCACAAGTGTCAACCATACCAACTGAAGCCGTAGCCAGCCGACGTCCTAACTCTCCCAAAATTGACAATATACGATACCCAGTAACACCGATACGCTGCGTAGGCGCACATTAACTTTCGAAACAACGTCGTAAATTACTACGAACATAACTTGGAGCTCCACTCGATTCGGCGCTGGCGCTGCCTTCATAAACACTAAACATTGTATGTTTCTTTGAAAATTAGTCACGTTGTATAGACGTATAAATAAGTTGAGAGTGGCTTCTAAACTCGTCAACCTCTTTACTATATTAGGTGTTCATTGCTTGTTGAGGTTTCACTGGTCTACAGTGACCTAATAGGCAACTATACAAATTGTAGGGAACCTATGTACCGACGTAATATAAGTTTAGGAAGGTATAATCGCAAATGGATAAAAGTGGGTTTTGCATTCCAGTGGGTCATAATGGACTCTAAACAATGCTCTAGATAATAATAATAATTGCACTGAGAAACTGCAACCTCAGCATTCCGTGCCTTGCGTTGGCCAGTTTACAAAAATAGATAGTATCAACTAGAATTTATAGCAGGCACTGAGTACAAAAGAGAGGATTAAGGGGTGAGAGTAGTACTAACTGGGCATAGCCTAGTCATCATCATCATCATCATCATCAGCCCATGTTCGTCCACTGCTGGACATAGGCCTCTCCCATGGCACGCCACTGAGCACGATCCTCGGCCACTCTCATCCAGCTCTTGCCAGCCGCCCTGCGAAGATCATCGCTCCACCGAGTCTGAGGACTCATAGCCTAGTAAAAGCCAAAAAAATATATATCTTATATTCTATTTCCTATGGTTTGATTTTTGATGAAGTTAAAGTGATCACTGTAGGAAAGAAGCTTTGAAAGGGATTAATATTAAATGGTTGTACTTACTAAAAGTAATTTCGATCTTTGACTGCGTCAGTTTTTCAGTTCAAAGGTTTTTATATGTAAAAATAAGTATACTTTCTTAAAAAAATTATGTTTAAATCTGGTCTATGGTTGTGCGTACATTCTTTTTTTGCAAAGCTTTGTTTGAACCATAATCGTTTAAGTTACAGTTCTAGTGAATCCTGGCCACAACTTGCGTCGGCGCCGCGCCGCCGCTTCTGTACCTAATCACGTACGTATCTGCGGTGAACACAAAAACTTATTTGTGCCTTCTGCTGATTGGTTGAGTAAATATTGGTAATGATGTAAAAAGTGCGAGTGTAGTTTAAATCTGTATGGTTACTTATTAAATCTGTATAGCACAAAATCTTTACATAGTATAACACTAAGTCACTACCCGGCTCTGCCTGACCTCATATCTTCGACCGCTTACTCCTCCTAAACCACGCAACGGATTTTGATACAACTATTTTCCTTTGACTAGTAATCATTAAAACCTTTACGAGTTTAATCTTTTCTGCACAAAATGTGCAAAAGGCTAACTTAATGCTTTAAGGCCTTATCCACCAGTCAACCTTTAAGCATTAATTCTGTCATGAGTAATGACAGCTGGCGGCACAGAAGTGGCTTCTTTCGGTTCTTCGAAAAGTGATCGTCACCATTTTCCCTCTGCACTTTGGCGAGAGTTCTTGGGTGACTAATAATTTCTCTTGACCGTTCAACCGCTTCTTTATTTGCTTACAAGCCGTAGCGACGTAAGTATTTGTAGAAAATGACAGGCGTAGTTAAACTGTGAGTAAGTACACAAAATAAATACATTCAACTCACCCTCGACATATTTAAAACTGCCCATCCCTTCAAAGTCAAAGTCAAAATATTTTTATTCAGATTAGGCTTACAGGTGGCACTTATGTCATAAAATTTACCACCGGTTCGGAATTTTAATTTTAAATAAATCAAAATTACAATGTTATTTTACATCTTAAATATTTAAAAATTTAACAATTTAACACAGTAGGTGTACAATTTTTGGAGCCAGGGATCGCCAATACAAATCGGGATCATTTCCAAACATCCCTGTCCAAGATATAGTCATTGATTTTATAATACGCCCGAGAAATTAATGTGTTCTTGACATTACATGACCTTAGCTACTTAACATAGTTGAAAACCATTTCGCTTAGTTCAGCTACCAAAAAAAAACGTACGAAACGTAAAACTACGAAGCTACAGACGGCCGGACGGACAAACAAACGCCTGATACTCGTCGCGATAATGACTGAACTGCATCACCACTCTGCTTCAGCGTACGGGCAAAACATAGTGAGACACGTTCATGTACCAAACTAACCATATTATTAACTATGTTCAAGATATAAAATACTTTGACGTTGACTTTAAGCGTACCGTAACCACGGCAGTTGCAATCCGGTCGAAAAGACAATGTTATAATAAAGTATAGTATTAAAGTCCCGGTAGGTGTTTTAAATATATGTGAAAATCTGAAAAGTTTAAAACAATTTAATTTGCATATAGTATACTCGTATTTGATTCAGAATTTCGTTTGAGAGATGATATTTTAATCAAATCTTTATTGTGTGTGCAATTCAAGTACCTAGTACATAACATAATACCATAAAACAGTTACATTTGTTAATTCAGTAGTTTCACCGAACCCTAACCATGCAGACTTACACACATTATTGTAACCAGACAAAGTATTGTATTCTATGTATGTACGTAAACTCTTTATTATAAGCACTTACAAATACACAGAAAAATACAGGAAGGAAATACAAAGGCGAACTTACCCCTTAAAGGGATCTCTTCCAGCTAACCTTTGAGCAAAAGAGAGAGGATTTACTTATATTTAGGGTGATATACACAAACAATACAACTACCTATGTACAAGGAAATATAAAATCAGATTCGGGATAAAATAAACTGAATCTACTCGGAACATAAAATAGAGATATATAACAAAAATAAAATACACATAAGAATAAATACCACCAATTAACAAGGCCACAGACGGCGACTGCCTTAAGGATAGAGGCAATTCGTTATATTGTTTTTGATACATTCGTGAAATACCGTTTCAATTTCCCAGGGTGTCTGTAACTCGACGCCATCTCAACATCGGTGTCGATGCGAATTACCTAACTCCAACAAATCTCAACATACAGACAGATTTATTCGTAGCTAGTGTGACAACGGCAAGCCTAGTGTCACGACTAGATTTATTAATATTGCCAAATATCGGATATTTGCAAGTTTTGCCACAGCGCGTTATTTAGCAAAGATCCTGGTTGTCAATAAACTGCATTGTCTTCAATGACAAGTAATTTATTAAGAGTAGAAACTACACGAGGATATGTTAAGTAGTTTTACCGTTAAGGTAGGTTTGTGTGAATAAAGAGTATTTGTTGTTGTTCTTGTTAGGGCCGAGACACACCGGTTCCGTACGCGTTGCGTATCTAACAAGGATTTATGGAATTGGTTCAGTAATTCCAGAGGTTATCCCTAACGTACAAACAAAAAAAAACAAGTTTATCTCTTCAGTATTTTAGTGTAGATCAGTGATTCCCAAAGTGGTCCAGGTGGAACCCTAGGGGTCCACGGGAGACTTGCTGGGGGTAGAAATGTAGCAGCAGGGGTCCACCGAAACCAGTAAAATTTTGGAAGTGGTCCACGAGAAAAATAAGTTTGGGAACTACTGGTGTAGATTATTAACGACGCCCCGGTTTCATGAGGATAAAACTAGAATGTAATGTCATAAAAGCCTTCCGCAAAAATACTCTAAATGACAATGAAAACTGAATCAAAATCCGTTGCGTGGTTTTGAAGGAGTAAGTGGCCGAAGCTTTGAGGACAGACAGGAACGACTTTATTTTATACTATGTAAAGAAAGATAAGATAAGATAGATAAGATAAGATAGATGAAGATAACAGCTATGATAAAATACAAAATTAGACAATACTGGGTGTCCAAACAACGAACGTTTTACTTAACAGACTAAATAATCTGATAAGAAAGTTATATTAGTAAATTCTTAAATAAATAGTTTGAAATTGCGAATGATCGGGCGGTTAACCCTTTACGGCGCATTAAGGGAACAGTCCTAATCCCGCACGGAGGTAATCTGTAATTAAAGTGTACCCTAAACGATAGATCAGTAATTGCGATCGCCAGGTGCGTGCGCTTGCGCGCAGGCCGGGCGCGGCGCCGGTTGCAGCGACGAACAGTGGTACGATGCCGAAGATCAATTGTGTAAACGTAACCTCCCTTAATAAATTTTGAGATCTAATAAGACCTACTCTGAGAAATAGGGACAACCGAACTAGTTTGGTTACTCGTAATTTTGGTCAATGGTAATCAAAGTTCATTTAAACTAGCAAAACTATTTGTTACTGATAAACATTACTTGATTTATTACAAATCACGAGTAGGTGTTAAATAGTTCGGTAGTCGCTTTTTGCTTAACAGATGCCTCTCAAATTGATTTTTTTATGATTTATGCACCCTACTGTGACATTACAAACATTTTTTTTTTACTGAACTTATTGAAATTATTGATATGACAACATTATATTAGATACTTTTAAGTAATTAGTTATTGACATTTTCTTGTATATTTGTAGGCCGTTTAAGCCATAAACATAAATTTTTGCATACCAGATGCTGGCGGAATATGTGGAACTCTAGTTATTAAGTCATTTAAGCAAAATAAAAATTATTCTATTCTATTCTATTCTATTCTTGTGCAATAGGTATACAAAACTTTGGTTATGTGTAACAAAACTCTTTTTTCAGTGTATCTAGATCGACTTTTCGCCCCCGTTAACGGCTATAATATAAGTGTAATCGAATACGTTAAAGCCGTTTTCGGAAACGGGATTCAAAACCAATAAATAAACACATATAGGTATGCATAGTCATTGCTCGCATAGTTTAGGATTAGAAGAAGTTTTCTTTAACTTTCTCCTATGCACACTCGTAGATTCATATTGCCTTACCATATTATTAATCCCAAAACATCTGTACCTAGTGCCTAACACATATATTTATCTATATGCAAACGTATTTATTTATATCTCTAACATTTTTGACCAAAACTCGAATGATTGACTGTTCACAGCGGATTTACAACATTTCATACTTTCTCTTTGAGAGACTGTAGTTCTAATAGTACCTATCTAAGAAAATTACCACGTAAGTAGGTCGTAGTTTTCTATGGATTCCTGAATTACAGGAGGCCCACGGGGGAGCGGACCTCAATACAGGAAACGGATCAGCGATTCTCTTGGGGTCGCTGGTTCCTAGGAGCGGTGGAGATCACTTCCTATCAGGTAACCCGCATGCTTGTTTACCTCCTTTTTATTAGAGACCCCACCCCGCTGTAATTGCAGCCCGACCCGCGCGCTGGACGCTAATGCGCGGCCTTGGTAATTGCCGCTCGGCTTGTGATCTAATCGCTTCCTAAATTCCTGCTTCATTCAGACTAACACTTGTTTGCTGTCCATTATGCAGTAGGCAAATAATGGTAACATAATAGTATTTTATGCAACTGCTATATAATGAGAGACCTTAAAACACGAGTGTGGTTTTATGAAACGAGCGTCAGCGAGTTTCATAATAGGATCACACGAGTGTTTTAAGGCCTAATTATATACAGTTGCATACATTACTTTATCTACACACATATCATAACTGCAAAAAATCGTAACAGCAAAAAACCTAAAAAGAATGACAACTAATGGCGGCCATGTATATTAAAAAAGTACTCTGTGATTCGATCTATCCGTCAGGACGAACATTTTTTTTAAACCATAGACGAACGAATGAAGTTGCTATTTTCATGTCACTCGAGATCAAATGTCGTGCGTTTAAATTACAAAATCATACTGAGTTGACGTTTCGTATCGATAACTGTTTTAATATCTGTGGATACTAGAATAGAGACCAACTTGAATTTTGACAGCCGTTCCAAATTTAAATTCATAACGTCACGAGCAGTCACGAGATATCGGTAATGTGATGACCAATAAAGAACAGATTTACCTACTACCACAGACAAGAAAATTCTTATAATAACATTGGTTGTAATAATGCTGGTCATTTCCTAGGGTTTTTGAACGCGTTATTTAGCCTTTATGATATGTGTGTAGATAAAGCTTCATATCAATGCAAGGAAAAATTGGAATCAACTTCATTTTAAGATTAAAGTTTGAAGAATGTTTTATAAAATAGAAAGGCAACCAGCGATAGTGGGTCTGAAAACCTACGGAGGGTTCTCCCCCCCTCTCTCTTTTCCATTATGATAACAACAACACACATAACAACATTTTTATAATCAACAGTTATTTTAAGGTGGTATGTCTACAAGTCGCGAATACATAAGAGAATACTTTGTATTAATATTGTTTTGTTTCTTTTTATAAAAATATTGTAAAAACCTAACCTAGGATTTTAAATAAATATACGATAGTAATAATACTAATTCGTTTTTTTAAGTCGAAAATAAAACTTTCACAACTAAATTAACTTAAGCGCAGTTCATTTATTCGCACAGAGTAGCACCTGCATAATGGTATGTTCACATTCCACGACGCTTGGGTCAACTGTCTCACAACTTACTAAAGCAAGAGCTAGTGCATTCTGCGCTAGTGCATCCAACACCTGGAGGTTCTGGGATCGTTTTCAATCAATTAGGGCGCAGAATGATAGTGTGCTAACGGTGCGGAGTCTAATTGACGCGCGGAATCCGCCGCGGGCGCTCGTTACTGCCGCTCGGACGTGAATCATAGGCGGAGACGCGGGCGCAAGCCATGGGAAGCTAGCGGTAATACAAACCAATGGACTTAGGGCCTCCGCTAAGTCGCGCGGGGGCACGGAGCGGGTGCACGCCTATAGGAAAATAGTATGAGAGCGTCCGCTAACTCGCGCAAGGGCGGGTGCGGGTTGTAGCTATTTGTTCGATAAGCGTGCACCCGCTCTGCGTGCACCTGCGTGACGTAGCGGACGATCTTACAGGCTAGCTTTTATCGCTGATATAAAGCATACGTCCCTTTCTAACCAGTAGGCATGTGTGGGAGGGACGGACGCTTTTATGTGCGCGATAAACGCTAATGTGCTACTATAGCCAGGGGAGTTCCACTCCGCACTGAAGGTACGCTTGACCGCCTTGCCTATGGCATAGGTAAATCGTAGTAGGCTGTCGGCTTCCCGTTCGCTCGCTCGCTCGCCCCCGCCGAGTCAGTGTAATTGAAAACGAATGCCGCGCAACCCTAGCGTGTCGCCGGGAGTAGCGAGGGGAAGGCGGTCGTGGACGGCGCGTTCCCTTTGACTCGCTCCGCCTGGCGCATGGTGTAAGAAGTAATACGAACTTTTTAAGCATGTCAATAAAGTTGGAATTCGTTTAATCACGGTCGTAAATGAGAAGTTTATATACGTTAGTACTATTATTTATTCTGTGCTATAGCTGGTTGTAACTAGCCTTTGACTAGGTGCGAACAAGTGCGCCCTTGGCTTCTCTCTACCACGCATGACGCAAAACTTGATGCTGGTCATTTCTGCGCCCTGTGCCTGGGCACCGCTTTAGATACAGCACTGAATGGACTGTTGGAATTGGTCAATGGGGTAACCGATTCATATTAAAATATAAACTAACCCTTTTTTTTTTATTACGTTACTATTTCTTTGCATTTTATTTAAGTATGTATATTTACAGATGTATACGTTTGTTTATCCGTTGCCTAGCACTAGAAGCTTTGCTTAGTATGGGACTAGCTCCATTGGCGTTAATTGTCCCGATATATCTATCTATTTCATAGTGAGTACTTACTAATTAAGACCATTTGATTACTTCAAAACAAAATTGCATTTTTTCTATCTTACGTGATATTTAACAGCAGTGGAGTTAGTTGCGGACTTCCTGACATGCCAGCATCATCGTGATGACTAATCACAAGTCAGTTAAAAGCAAAAAAGTTATTCGGAAGTAAATCGCGGCTCGCCTGCGCGCGCGCCGCAAAGGTTACGTCTCCGCTAACGGGGTTTAATTAGGTGCGCGTTGTCGCGGGATCTATGGGCAGGACGAGGATCTAGCTGTTAACTGATACACGCGATAAAAAACCCCGAAGTGCTTAAGTTATGTCACGCCAAATACGTAAGTAGAAAATGTAGAAATTCTAGTTATTGTTTTTTTCCCTCTGCAATTGTGAAACGTGTTTTTACGATTACACGGTAGAGCAGATAATTGGTTCTGACAGAATACCGGCATAATTTTATACGACGACATTCATGGCAAAAAGAAAAGTATTTCTTTTGACTGTCTGTCAAATAAAATATGGGCCACCCATGGGCTATTATCATGATCAATTATCTCCTATTTTTACCCGTCTGCTGCCAGAAGGGAGCATTATGTTTTTGGAGTGTATGCAGTATGTATGTTTTTGTTAACTAAAAAGTTTCATACAATTTAATTGCAATACTGAAAGATTTTTGTAGGACTTTTTGTTATTAACCAAATATGGATTAATTGGCTTTTGCCCGCAACTTCGACCGCGCAGTTTTTGAACTACGTACCAACTTCCACTCCCTTCTAAACCCTTGATGATGGCGTGGAATTAATTCCCAATTGCATATTTTTATCTTTAACTATTAGCTGTTATTTGTCTATCAGTCAATAACGGAACTCTTTTATATGTATAGAGATTTGTCTAAAATGTTTGCAGCTGGAAGGACCTTGTACAATATACATACAATATAATAGTTAAAGATAAAAATATCTACAAATTGTTCCGATAAGCACTGCTGGCCCTAACATGACTGGCCAAGTTTAGTTTATCTCTATCTGCGTCCCTTTCTTATGACACTAGTTAGACAGAAACACACGGAGGGGTTAAACTAAACCTGGGCTGTCATGTTAGGGCCGCAGTTGGAACACTGCACTGTACTACAATTTGAACAGTACTGTTCTGTCTCTGTTCTGCCCCCATGTGAAATCAGCATTAGGGCCACAAGAACTAGGCTATCAGGTCGTCAACGTACAAGTAAAGGTGATGAAGCAAACCTAACCCGATATTAGTCAATGGATGACGTTATCACAACACTATGTGAACATTCCCCGTTTGCAAAACTTCACCATAACTAGATTGTAACGATCCAAATTGTGGCAAAGTTGCCGTATACGGTCGTCGCGGAATTGATGACTGAAGGCATGTCTGTCTGTCGCAAGCGCACCTCTATCTGATGCACGCCTGTGAAATACAACGACCCAATAGGGAACGGCCATTGATAGCACAAGTGAATAAATATTAGACGGGAAAAATGTATAAGTTCGGTCGGTTCGAAGCTCGAAGGCCCGAAGGACCAAATTATAAAAACAAGTCATCCTGTCCTGTCCTTTCAATTATGGATCATTTTTCAGTATTCAAATTTCGAAGCAGAAGCTTAAATCTGACGTAATGGCGGCTTATAATACCATACTGATAGCGTGTAAAATGCACTAAAAGGGCGTTTTAAATCAAATTTGGCGTAATCGCCGAATTCGGTGAACCGATCAAATCGGCGATACAGATTCGGTACCCCGTATCGCCGGATCATAAATAATTCACACCTGGTCATTACGCGCGTGCGCAGTAATTTGGCGATACGTTTAATTCGGTTTTGTGAATGGCGGGTTCTTGCATAAGGCGGTTACTTTGACTAGCAGGTTTTCGGCGGGTACGCACTTAACACTCTGAATATAGAGTTGAATTTGTTTAGATCTGTCTCTAAAATGCAACTGTAAACTTTGCGGCTGTCAACACTCTTGCTGTATTACAAACAGAGTTACAATTAGAACAATCTACACGCATTAGTGTCATCAGCGTATTCCTTTCGATTTTGCCGTAATAGTAACACGTGGGTGTTGGCGCCGCGTTTTGTTTTTAATTACTCTGAGTGGGTGTCCATTTGTCTATAACTGAAACTATTTCGTGATGTCCAAATGACAGGGCATTTAGCATGGCTGCATTTAGATTTGAAAAATGGTTTTAACTTTATTAGTCGCTAGTTATTCGCCAACCTAGATAACTAAAAGTCAAGGATCTCATTAGCGTAAAGTTCACGCAATGACATCCATGTTCCTCTTCAGATTAACATATAGTATAGTTAACGAATACGCGGTGAGAGATCATGCTGATTTTGCCGGTTCACAGATAATCGGTTTACGAAGTGGAGATTATTTGCGATTTATCGTCCCGTCATTCTAAACTTTAACACAAACATTACTTCTGATGTTAAAATTATGGAAAAAATAATTTAATCTTGATACAGACACTAACCCCATTATTCATAAAAACTTAACAATATTTTTAAGGTAACAAATGTTTTGTCCCTTTCATTTGAGGGCAAATGTCACAATGACAGATAAAGACATGAAATATGTTAACTAACAAACGTTTACGAAGCGTTTATGAATAAGGGGGTTAGTACTCCAAGATAAAGATATACAAGCATAGCAAATATTCAGATTTTATTGTGATAATTTTAAAACATAGCATTGTTTATTTGTTTTAATCGATCCATATCCATATCCATAGTAATAAAGTAGAGTCCCACTGTACTGTAGCTAATTGCTAACTACTTGAGGTACAAATGGGCGTGTTCGACCGGGTTAGTACCACACTCTTACTTCTGTACCGGAGCGAAGTAGTAGCCTGCTATGGCATGTTTTAGTGAGTTAGATATTCGAAGGCCCCAGGCGGAGACAACTAAAGGCGTCCCGGTTTATGGCCGAAACTGAATCAGCCGAACTCAGTTTGTTTGCCGAAACTCTGCTAACTTCCACTGCACTGACCTTTGGTGTCGATAGGCTGCGGGGGCGCCAGGCTTGGGATCTCGGGCTGCGGCGGCTGCACACGCGGCCCGGGCCACGTGGTGGTGCCTACGGAGTACCTCGGCCGCGCGGCGCCGCAGCCGTCCGCGGCGTCGCGCAGTGTCGACGCGTCCGCCGAATATTCTGGAAACACCGAACAGGGGACTTAGGGGGTTGAGGTCAACTCATGCAACACAGAAGTACGCTCGCCATCAAATACATTGGAGCGGGCAAGTTGCTCAAAACATCTGAACATGGGTCTATTCCCAAATTCGTTCAGATATGTGGGAACACCTTGCCCGCTCTCATATATTTGATGGCGACTATACGTTAACATTTTAAGAGGGTGTATGAGTGACTCTATGTCAGGAATAAACGGGTAACATGAAAAAATGAACGAATATACTTGTCTTAATTGTTTACAAAAAAGTTCGTTGTCATTATTTTAGGATTAGCCGTTTATTGATATATGTAAGCAAAGGACTATCAGCCAAAGGAAGGAACTCGCGAAAGGCCTTACTTTAGCGAGTTTCCATGTATTTAACACCGCTATTTACTTTTTTTTTTTAGTTCTATGGACTTACTCCTCGTTGTTGAAGATTGCAGCAGGCTCGCTGTCTGGCCTCCGGGGAACGTCGCATTCCGTTTATGTCGGCCCTGCAGACAAACAAACATACCACGGTCAGTTTCAGACGCTATATGGCGAATGGCCGATGCGGGGCGGAGAGGTTTTCGAATGATGGAGAACGCATATCGGAAGACAAAGAGTTGGGAGGTTTCCCACGAGGTGAACCGACGATCTAGAGAGATTTGTGAGTAACCTTTGGAAGCGATTAGTACAAGACCGACTGTCATGGACGTCCATGGAGCAAGCCTGACAGCAGTGGGCGTCTATGAGCTGATATGATGATGATAATGATTTGCTTGCCAGGAACTTCCCAAAGGCTATTAAGATGCGGAATATGAGGTAACATAAAATAAACTCGTAAAGTTAATATATAATATGCCAGAGTATGACAATGAAAGGACGAAGTAAGATCATAACACTATCCAGAACCAATACGATAGTTTGGTTTCGGCTTCGGCTGAAGATCCTAGCTTTGGTGGATCACTAATACTTTCACAAAAAACTCCATTCTTAAACTGGCTTCACAGATAAGATTTAAGAGGAAACACAAGGGCCGTTTTTCCATACAAACGTCGTCCCCTGTTTCCTCTCTGGATAATGCCAATAGAGCAATATTTCTTCTTCCAAAAAATCGATGGCCACTATTATGCATGTCCCTATGTTTTCCTTTTTTCAATAAATTAATTATTAAAAGAGATATGAACATTTAAAAACTTAAAAAAATGGCCAGATTTTCGGCTGCGTTCATACATTCAGAAAACAAATTTTACTAGATTATTTAAAAAAGGAAAAAAATAGGAACACTGCCATAGCCTTTCTTTAATTTTTAATGAAAAAAGTAGTTAAATCGGTTAAGTTTTGGAAAAGGAATCAGGGCAGGGGTCTACGAATCGTTGATTTTGTGTACTTTAAATAGGTATTTTCAGTCCAAGCTGCAGCTGTCTCTATTGCGCTCTGCGGGGGGAGGCTTGATAGATGGAGGCAGCAATAGATTTTACAAATACCTATTTTTGAATTCTCTAGGCCTTGAGGTTTCCTCTTAACCTTATAATCCTATCCTACTAATGTTTAGATGTTTATCGCTCAATCACGCATGTCGGCTGTATTTGGTTGCAATTTGCTTGTCTACCTGCCGGCCAAACAAGAGTTAAAAACCTTATATTCCGTAAAATATAGCGATTACACGGGTCGCAGGCACAGCCCGTGACACAACATTATAGCTTATCAATATCTAGCGGACGCGTGCGACTTCGTACACGCAAAGTTAGTAGCCTATGTCCGTCAGGCATGCATAGTGTAGCTTTCTATCTGTGAAAGAATTTTTGAAATCGGTTCAGTAGTTGCAAAGATTACCCCCTGCATACAAACAAACTAACAAACAAAGTTTACCTCTTTATTATATTAGTGTAGATGTAGACAAAGCACGTCAGCGACAAATCTATGCGATTTATTAAGGTGCTAAAAACGCGAAAATCTAGCTCTGACCCTGATTTGGGGTCTAGTGGCTTATGGAGTTGACTAGTGATTAAAACTACAGCGAGTAACATGAGATAATCACACTAGATCTTATCAACGTCCACATAAACACGTCATTATGCTATACAGGATGTCCTCCGGATGGAAACCTGCGCGCGCGCCGCTAAACACGGCGATCGTCGCGATGGATAATCTCTTATTGTCACCTTTCTCATTGAACGTTGGTACGTTGACGTAGGGTGGCAACACGTTTAATTTATGTCGGATTTGTCCTCATTTCGTCGAGGGATCTCAGTAAAGTTTAAAGTGATCGAGTTTTATGGAATGATAAAATCATAACACCGAATAGAAAAGAACCATTAATTTCGGGCCGAATAGACCCGTAAAAATTTTTATTAAATAAAAACGCATTAAGAATAAGTTAGTGATACATACAATAAAAATGAAAATAAAATAAAAATGGAAAAAAGGTAAATATCAGTCGTCAGTTTTTTGAGTGCAATGGGTAAATACCCGAATAAAGAACTTTTTTAATATATTTTTCTCTTTGTTGCTGTGTTTCCGTGCGAGTACATGCTTTCGGAAGTCAGTACAGTATAATTATTTTAAGAATTGACTTCGGCTTTCATCGGAAATGTCATCGAAGTACTCTTCTGCCTTTAGAGAGAAGGTCCAATACCATGTAATGGTCCAAAAAGGTAGATCAAAAACGATCTTTGTGGACTAATGCCCATTGGCAAAATAACTGCACTGTAAGAATTGCTTTGCCTAATATATTTACTGTAGTTTCACGCCGGTCTGTCCTGGTATCGCGGCGATAGCTGGTAACCCTAAGTCTGATGTGAAATGCGATCGGAACCGTGCGTAATTGTTCGAAAGCACATAGCTACCACTGGTTAAACCTTAGTGGACTAATTATCCTAGCCATTGCGAAACTCGCCTTCGGGGAACCACGGGCGCAGACTGGTTCTTGCCACCAATATCCCAGTACGTCGTATGTAATTAAATTTCTCCCCTGCATCTATGATTGAAAGAAACGAGAATAAAGAATGATCTAGCGAGTTGTTTTTTACGCATTAAAAGGACGCATGGGGCGTGTGTTTCGTACTGTTACAAGCGGCCACTGGCTGCGTTAATTGAAAGAAAGAAAAAAAGAAAAAAAGAAAAACTTAAAGCTAATACACTGAAAAGGCAAGCAATCAGCACAATTGCTTACCATCAAGAGAGTCACATGCCGACGTAGTGAAAGCAAATCAATGTCAAAACTTACTTTAGGCTCGGACGGCTATAACATGTTGGTATAGTCAACCAAACTAAATTCTGGGCCACTTTAGAACCTTTTCACAGTTAATGACTTTCCATGACAAATTCCGCAATCTTACAGCGATTCTACACTGCTCTTGGAATCACTTTGGCTGACTGTTGTACAGCCTCTGTTTTGTCATTTTTTACATATAAAAAAGTTTCATAATTGTGTAAGGTTTTTTTTTGTCTATGGGCCTTTGTAGCCTGGGAATAAACGATTTTATAATATTTATTTTTTACTTATTGTGTGACTCAACTACTACTGTAACATAGTGCTTAAAAAAGGCTTAAATTACTTAAAAAATTGGTTTTTCGCTCAGAACGACATCGTGCATTCTCAAAAACATAACAGTCAACGAACTCGTAGATATAAATTTGACATTTCATGTCAATCGCATCACGGGTAGACTTAATTTAAAATAATGGTCAGTCATGCAGCCAAAACAAACCCTACCGATTGGGCATCAAATTAATTGCTGAAAACATAAAACTGCAATAAACACTGCGGCTGCGCCGGCGCCGTCCCGTTACCAATGATTGTCGATCGGGTCACTGCACTAAATACGTGGGACGCAAACACTCAATAATAACATAGTCTTAAAAATGACTATAGAAGCTTATGGCGGTAACATTAAACACGACTGACATGCTGTGTTATATTCGAAAGTTGGGTACTTTTTGGTTTTTCTCAAAGATCAAAGAGCCTGTGGGTCCTGATGGTATCATCATACCAATCAGCAGACGCCCACTGCTGAGCACAGGCCTTCCCTAGGAATCTCTACGATGGTTGATCTTGTGTTACTCGCATCAATCAGTACCCTGCGATTCTCACCAGATCGTTACTCCACCGTTTGGGAGGCCTTAACTTATTTGCTAGGATCCTTTCAGATACATTTCGACCCGATGGGATCTTTTGTGCATTTTACCCCTCCTTTGGACTTATTTCTTCACTTATTCCACCTCCTTCATGAAGTGGGTGATGCGATGCAGGTAGTGCCTTGAATTCTTCTGGCTCGGGGTTACCAAGGAGTTTTATTCTCAGTCTGGCAAGAGTATCGCAATCACACATAATGTGTTCCTTTTTTTCAGTCTCTTCGCCACAGATTCTACAATCCTCATTATCATGCAGTCCCATCTGACAGGCCTACCAACACTTCCTCTTCCAGGACGTGGCCTCCACTCGAGAACCTTTCCGTCCCAACGGCCATCGGCTCTAAGAGCAATATGCCGTTCCCACTGCCATTAAAGGTTTGCAATTCGCAGAGCTATGCTGATGATTTCGGTCCGTTTGCGGATCTGATGGTATGCAATCTAACAACCGCAAGAGCAGATCCGTTGCCAGCATTTAAGTCCTCATTCAGATCTCGTAACTTACTGTGCGAATGCACTTACAAGCTACTATTTCACGCCGTTATGCTGCGAGTGTATTCCATTAATTTCCAAACTTTTTCGTGTGGTTTTTATAATAATAATGAGTATTATTCCTGTCTTGGTGTTAACCCGCTCCAGATTACGAGGTGCATTGACCGACCGCTGCACCTCATATTGAGGCATACAATGTTACCACGTGGGAAAGGGCGGCGCCGAAGGGCGGGCCTGTATCACTTACTAGAAGTTCACGCCATGGGAGAGGCTCGGCCCTTACACATTGTCTTGCTTTTTACTTGTTTATTATTAAGTGAATGGATGTTTTTATCTTTCAAAAGATGTAAAGCTGTTTGTTTCTCACGTAAGCGTTCACGGCATCCCCGCGGATGAACGGACCTGCTGAGGCAGAGTTGAATGTTACCCGAAATTTGACGTATAATATATTTTTTTGCAGAATAAATACAGGGGTATCAAAATGTATGAGAATAACTACGAATTGAAACAAATTACCTTGCTACTCCGCGAAAACAGTGTCGTCTACAGCCTCCTAATTTGTCACAATATGTAATTTCTTCAATTAGCGAACGGTCGTAGCCTTTAAGATCCCGATGAAGGGTGGGTTTTTTGCATAAAAAAAAATAGCGTCACACAGACGCAGCTGTTTCGTACGAGAGTACAATCAGCGCCAGATATAGCGGAGCATGCAAGGTGGTAAAGAATACCTAAACTCGATTCTATTGTCAAATACGTTTGGTTGGGCGTTTTCCTATATTTTTGATGCCGACTGTACACGACACTAGTTTCGCGGAGTAGCAAGATGTTTATTGAAATTTGTTGATATGGATCATCGCAAAGTAACGCCTGAATCGATCGATTATTTAAGAGAATAACTACTACCGCAGATGATGTGGTGTCTTTCAAGACAGTAATTTGAGGTAGTTGAAATCGCAAATATTCGTAAGTGGTATTTCTAAAAAGGAAAAGAAAACCTTTCTTTGTCGACAAAAGAGCAGAAATGAAAAGAAAATAATGAATTTACTTGGGCATCGGAAGCTACAAAAGATTATGATAATTAGCAGATAACAACATTACATTTATGTCTTATAAGTACTGTATACTTTCACGCTTCTGTCTCCTATTATATATTTATAATATTAGACTCCACCTCTTAGGATTTCACTGTTAAAGAACATCGATCCCTTTGATCTTTAGAATTACTTTAGAATATCTCCAAGTCTCTTATAATCCTTTGTCCTGTAACATATCATTACACCGTAATTACCACTCGAGCCAATGTCAACATGACTGGCAACCCTTTTCGTTTACATCGGGACGTGCAAGCGACGCTGACTTGCTGGCTTGCTGACTCGCCAACTTGCTGGCGGGTGACGGCGCCCCCTGGTGTGGGCACGCCCTCCATTGTAGAGATACCCTACGTCATTGAGGATAGATGTTATGGACTTAAAGAAACCAATTATTAAATGGTACATAAAGGTCTTCTCCAGGTTCATAACATATTGCTGTACGAATGTTGTTGGACGTATATAATTGAAACATCATAGATCATAGAACGGACATGAGCCCACTAGAAAGCAGAATATCAAAGGTTAACTAACTGGTCGTAGTCAAAATGGACTGAAACAAGACCCTAGTTAAGCTATGGGACAGAAGAAATGGCTCATTTTTTTTAGCATATTCGGTTGATTTGAAATAAATGCAGATTTTACCCGACTCAACGAAATGTTTTTAACTTTATACAATAGTTGTATGTAGCGCTGGTTTTGAACTGTGTTTGGTCAAAGTCAATTTAATTTAAACTATTTTCGGGACGTTTAACTTCTTTTAAGTTTAAGGTAAATTAGAATGTTTAGCTTTGTATTTACGACCAGTCTGCTACGTAACACGTGAAGTCACGGACACGGTATTTATTAGTGCCGCCCTGAACACATGGCTGCCACATCACACATCCTCACTATCCTGTCCCGTCGCAGGCGCACTATCTGTAACAACTTGCGCTGGTGTACTCTGCATGGCGCCCTCTATTTGGTCCGCTTACTTTTTCATCATCATCATCATCATCAATATCATCATATCACAACAGCCAATGCGCTATTCGCACCCAGCTGGCTCTCGCAACCGACAGGTCATTGGCCCGCCTTGTGCACCGACGACCTGGTGATCTAATTATTGCACTAGCTATCACTTGCTCTTAAATAGAGTTAAAGTTTTATATGTTGGTATCACATACTCCTCTGATTGCCTTGTCATGTCCTGCGCATTCATGTTTATAACCACTTGTTTGTTTAGTTACATGGCTGATAAATTAGGATGTATATGTTATTTAAATGTAATAAACTTGAGTCTGAATTCAGTGCAGTTAGATATTTGATACAAAGATGAATAAATAACAAAGTATTTAATTAGTATTCCAGATTTTGCCAAATTATAACTTTTTTTAATACTCTTATATCTGTAGATGTCTTTATCTGTGGATAGGACACTCGATAAACCTTGAAGTGTTACTCTCTCAGTGGAGCAACATTTTCTAATTTATTTTGGGACAACAAAACGGGATCAAAGAGGAGCAAGCCGCCATCAGATCCGAGGTCATTGCCCTAGTCGGAGATCACGAACTTTTTTACACGAATATTTCGTTAAGTGTAGCCACATATAGCTATTACAGATCGTGAGCAGTATATGTGATGTAATAGTTTTATTGCTTCGATCGATATAATTCGATATGAATTGAATTTGAATATCGATATGTTGATTTCTGAGCGGGAAAGTCTATTGGTAGGAGGGACTGGGATTAAATTTCGATTTATTTTTTCATAAGAAGATTACTTTGAAAATTATTGTGGTGTATAAAGAGCTTATGGTTAGGATTTAGGCGGAAGGGCCCTGGGTCAAAGCAATTTCAAACGTATTGTGTAGCAAATAAGATGCTTTTACAGGGGCCTTCCGCTCGTTCCCCAACTAAAGACTGTCTTTGTCGTTCAAGCTTTAATCAAGAAAATCAAATTACTATCGCTAATGCAGAAAATGTAACCACAGGACTAAATGTCAATTCTCAAACATTAGACCTTTGGTCAACTTCAGTGTAAGTTGTATGGCGCGATTTTTTGAATACTAAATGGTGGTAGCGATGATATATGGTGGCATGCGTATCTGCAAAAAAGGCATTTTTAAGTAAAGTGCACTCTTAAATTATCACCTTTTCATATATATTTTTTACAAAACTGTGCCATACAAATAACATCAAACGTCATGAACCAGTGACGCTGCGCGACACAAGTTTCACTAACGTTTCCGAGCCCAATTAAAATTTATTTCTCTCTAATTTCACAAATAAAATGTCATCCTAAATGGCATTTCACGATCGATATCCACGTTCATTAATAAGAAATACCCAAGAAAAGCAGTAAATTTACAGCCATTCATTAATCATAAAACGGAAGGAATGCGTGTTAAACAAAACCTCGAGAGTTAACGGGTTCTTAACTTAGGTTTTTCTATTCATCAATCAAAATCAAAACTCATTTTACTCCGCGAAAAATGCTAATTTGTATGGAACGTGGGAACGCACAACTGTTCGGAATTGGCTGAAAATATGCCGTTATGTAGATAGCCTATGCCCTAACATGACTGACCAAGTTTAGTCTATCTGAGTTGATCTCTATGTGCATCCCTTTCTTATGACACTAGTTTGACAGAGACGTAGGGAGGGATAAATTAAACCTAGGCCGGTCATGTTAGGGTCACAGTATAAACCCCCCCCCCCCCCATAGATTAAGTAGTCATCATCATGCTCTTTTGCACAATAGTTAGCTGCAAGAGATCTCTTTAAGGGATAATTTTGCCATTTTATCACTAATTGTATTTGTCTTTGTATTTGATTGTGTAATAATATGTGGAAACATAAGTGGCGAGTTGGCGATAAGTTTAAAGTCCAGTGACACCTCTCTACCCTTAGCCTTCCGCACCGGTGTAGCCTCTGAGCCATTTTATATGTCGCTTTTAAAGGGGGCCCATCTAGCGGAGGGCGAGTCACCGTCTGCCAAGATCACTTTTATTTGAGACATTTTTATTTGGCAGATGTCCGGATGTCTCACGCAATAGCCCAGTCATTAGTCCATCGTTTTCCCCCTGTAGTCTTGTACGGTTTAGGTCCCATCTTTCCACAATAGTCTATACGCCTGGCGGGGGTTGACTCTGCTCGTGTCCCTATGATGCGGGCAGGGACAGCATCCGCCCGGTGTACCCATCACATTTCATTAAATTGTCTAAAGGGCCTCTACGTGTTGGCTTCGGCTCCGCGCACGCCTCCCAAAGGTCCGGGGCACTATTGTCCCGTGAATGGGAAAGTTTATGTACATATTTACAAACATACATTAGCTAAACCACTGCTGGACTGAAGCATACCCGAGGCTCTATTTAGTCCATTAGTCCTTCAGCGTTTACAACCACACCGTCAACATATGAGATGCGCATTAATGCAATTTTTATGGAAGTTTCTGTAATTCTTATTGTAATTGAATACCTATATGATATTAAAAATTTTCACATCTGTATTAAATAAAATTAGGCGTTCTATATTTGAATTTTTCTATAAAATTTTCTCCGTTTTTGTTCTTTTCTATTTTGACATGCCAAATGTATTGTAATTTTCAAGGACAATTAAATACCCATCTATCAATAAATCAAACATGGACCGTACCACTTTACAACTTTTTTTGACAGCTTCTTCCTTCTAACTTTATCATTACGTAAAAGTTCCTTAATTCACAGAGCATTGATTTATTGTATACCTACGTATTTTTTTGCCCAAATGGATTCTTTCTCCTGAGAACTATTAATTGGACAGTTTCTATGGCGGCCTGCGCCCAGTATGGTGCGCGAGCCGCGGAATCCCAAGCCCGATGTTTCCGTGTGCAGCAAAAAATTATGGAACGCGAGTCCGGCTGCCACACAAATAAAAAAAACTCAATAAAAAATATGTACGTAGTTAATTTTCCCCGAGCCGTTTATTGACGGTAGATGAATAATTTATGGACATAACACCCATTTAGTATGGTAGTAAGAAAAGGTATTAAATTCATTAAACTAGATCCGCATTTGAATTTACAATTGCGCCTATGTGCGTCAATTCGAAACGTGCGGGTGTAAATAAGTAGGTAGCTAATAAAAAGGTAAAAAATATACTACTCAATTTTTTATTTCTGTTTGGCCTAAAGGTTGACTGGTAGAGATGCATCAAGGCATCAAGTTCGGCTTTTGTACATTTTATACTTAAATATTAAATAAATAAAATATATATGAATAAAATTGACAACTAAAATAAAAATAGTCTTAAATATTATTATAATCAACGCAATCTGATACTTTGACAGCTACTAACGCTTTAATGATATTTATTTCAAATCACATTTATATGCTTCTAATTTCTATGGACCAGCAGCAGAGGCTCTGCGCACACGGTCCTTAATTGTTGCTCCAGCAATGCGCGTGCGCAGGAAAAACAGCGACGACATAAATGTCCGCATGCACGCGTCTCCGCAGCGGCTGGGTTTTTGTACGGCAGCTCATTTGTGTGTGATACCGTAATCATGTATTTCGGGTGAATTTATTCTCCAAAATAATAAATAGATTATTGAAAAACACTAGAAGTAATGTTGTTTTAGTGAGAACGTTCTAGAAGGCCACAGTTTACCGCAGCTCGTTTAATGAATATTAGCTTTACTTTATTTTTTTATGCTATGATAGAAACCGGAACAGACTTTTGCTGAAAAATCAACACGGAGATAATCTTTAGCAAAATTTCTAACGTAATGAAAAATAAAAGTATATATGATCTTTTATTTGCAGGTTTGATTTTACTAAACAACGCTACGGGAAATGAACAATTCGGCTGAGAAAAAACGCCGCGCAGCAAGAAAGTTGTCAGCTCATTCAATGATAATTACATATATAATACAAGTTTATATATGTATAGTAGGTAATTAACATGAAAAAAATGAAAAATAATAATTAAATAAATAGAACAGAGAACGAGAAATTACACCAGAAACCAAACGTCTAGTACTAAACCCGCTGAGGAGCTAAGTACAGCTTCTCCGTTACAAGCTACCATAACACTTAACCGACGAGCGATGGTATGTAATCACGAGGGTAACAGGTTCAAGTCCGGGTCAGTGTGTCGACAATAGCAACAGGACCTACTTTGCTTTCAGCAAATAGGTCGCCTATTCAATGAACAATAATTGCTTAGAGCGTTGCGATTCGCTTGCGGCTACCGGTCAGCGCCGATTCGAGGCAACATTTTAATTTTTAAATGTTGGTTAAGACGCTGACAACAGCCTCAGGCGATAGCAAAACCTGCGGACCATTCAGAAGCTTGAGGTATCGCGACTGATAGCACCTCTCCTTGTCACACTCGCCTAAATCGAAACTCGCGCGAAAGAAAGCAACGTCATAACACTTATAACATAACGCGAGAGAACTAGGTGGTGAATGGATTGCAAAATGGAAAGTTACACAATAAACCCTCCAACCATCTTGCTTGTTAATCCTGCTGCTAAGCAGAAGTGCTTGCACTGTTGTGTTCAGGTGTGGAGAGCAAGACGGCCGGTGTAATTACTGGCACAAGAGGTACTTCATCTTAGCCCTCTAGGTTGGCAACGCATCTGCAATCTCCTTGGTGTTGCGGGTGGTGATCACTTACCATCAGGTGACCCACTTGCTTGTTTGCCTTCCTATTTAATATATATATATATATATAACTAGCGACTTGGCCTGCACGGGTACAAGTAGGTTGTAATGTAATGTATATAAATACCTTCCTTTTTTTCTAACTGACAGGGAAAACAGTATCGAAATCCGTTGCGTGGTTGAGAATGGTTATGGCCGCAGATACATATAAGGACAGACAGGCAGATACCGACTTTGTTGTATACTATGTAAGAATAGAAGAAAATAATACTCAGGCACTTAATTTCTAATATAAAACAGCCAAGTTTTTATCAATTTATGTATAGTATAATAAGTTATTCTTCTTAATTGTTCAAACGTGTTTGTAATTTTTAAATAACAAAATAACAGAGAATTAATTGTTTAGATAACATTTTAAGGGGTAATTGTGTCAGTTTATTCAATCGAGACAATTATGTCAAAACGGATTTTCTAAAAAGGCAAACGTTTTCATAATAAGGTGAAGGTTAGAGTGTGATTTTCTCCCTGCCATAAAATAATACATTTTTGTTAAAAACTGTATAAATAAAGTAAAAAAAATGTTTTTGTCAGTACCTTACAATATTTAAAACTACTTTAGTGTACAGACAACGTTCGAAAATAGAGCAGTCAGAGTTCAAGCTTCATGTCCGAAAGAATAAAACCCAAATACACGCATAATATGTCGCACAGACGTCGTTGAATTGCGCGAGAGTGTTGAATTTAATGCTTATTTCGCGGAGAATCAATTTGCTCCAATTTGCGAATAGAACGCAAGCGTCTTTATGGGCGCACAAGCAATAGAAGTTTATTACGAGAACAGTCGTTGTTATACATGATATTATTAGGTTATTAAAGAAGTTGAGTACTCACGCTAGTAAATACAAGCCAAAACAAGGTTGACAATCCGTAGCTAAACCCAATCAATCAATTAACCATTGAGTGTTTTGCCGGTATCTTCTCATCAAAGGTTTTTTCCGAACCGGTGGCAAATTTGACGTTCATAAGTGCTTCTTGTATGCCTAATCCGAACAAAGTTATTTTGACTTCGACTTTTGAGTATGCCCGTTATGTCGTGTGTCAAAGTCAAAGTCAAAATATTTTATTCAGATTAGGCTTACAGGTAGCACTTATGAATGTCAAAAATTTTACCACCGGTTCGGAGTTTGTGAATGAGGTTAGCGCAAAATGAAGGGAATAGCAGAATCGGTTCAAGCTGAAAAACAACGTTGAGGTGTCACTTATGTGAGCAGGGATTTTTAGCATTTAATAATAGTCGTCGACAAAACAATTTACTACAAATACAAGTAACATAATCAACACTTAAATTAGGATCAAATTTTTGCAAATTCCCCCACCCCTTACTCCCCCTCCTCCCTACTATATAATGCTGCCAACGTCTCTGATGTTTGGACTCCACGAGTCACTACCGAGTCTCATTCTCGTGAAGTTATATTGGTTCTAGGCTACATGTATAGGCTGCAGCTACGACCACTAGGCCACCAAGTAGTTCAGGGCTCTAGGGTAAATTGTTACTTTTTCATAACAAAGCTAAATAAAGATGAACATGATGATAGAGATGAAGATGAAGATGGAGATGGAGATAGAGATGAAGATAAAGATAAAATTTTCATTACATAATGCAAAAGACATTTCATTCTTAAAATGCTAGACGTCCCTCCTAACACTAGTTTTAACGTTTACGCCGTCGTCGGTAAAACGTAATGGAAAACAGAACACAAACTTTCAAGTCCAAAAATGTTGTAAAAGCAACTGATTACGTTAGGAAATCTTCGTCTCTGTACACCATCTGGGTCACGTCTGACAACCAACAGGAGCTCCTGTCCAGATGCCAATGTCATCTTAAATCCGTCAATTTCCTTCGAGAATCTTCCTCGATAAAATGTATTAATACTAACCCAAGCAGGCCAAATTCTTCGTCCCTGTTTCTAAATTTGGCTTCTTCGGAAATCAAACTTTACTTGGTTAGTTTAGTACAAAGGAACTGAATAACGAAAATTCGAATTTATATCGACAAGTACCTACATTGTAGTATATTTGAATGTATACCTTCTCGTTTTAACTAATGTATGGCGCGTTTTTGTCCGACATTTGTTACGTTTAGTAAATAAATATAAACTACACTAAACAGAACAGTTCCCACTTGACTTTTCTCGGCAAAAATCAAACATAAAAATAAATATGTATTTCTACTAATACAAGTTGTGAAAGCAGGGTTTTATTTTATTATTTTCATGTATAAACAATTTAAAAAACCCTACGTTAAAAATATGTCTCACATACATATTTTGGTTTTACTGAGAAAAGTCGAGTGGGCCCTATTTTATTTTGAAATATTTTTTTAGCACATATGAAATTGAGTATGATTTGCTTGCAAAACTAAACTTTAATGTATTTTACCTTTTTTTTTATAAAATAGGAAGGTAAACAAGCAGGTGGGTCACCTGATGGTAAGTGTGCACCACTGCCTATATACACCCGCAACACCAAAGAGATTGCAGATGCGTTGCCAACCCAGAGGGCTAAGATGGAATACCTCTTGCGCCAGTAATTACACCGCTTAGCAATGTAGATACTTCTTAATTCAATCAACGTTGAGTAAAATAGGTATTAGGTAAATATGGTTAAAAATACACCTTGGTAATTGGGGCCATGCCACACCGATCGCGTACAGTCAATGGCAAAAATGTGCATACAGTTTCTCACCCTAATCCAATAGAGTAAGATGAAAAAGTGCATACGTATTTATGACCTTGACTGTACACGTCGTGCATCGCGTATGACTAGCTTCGTAGAGCTGCGTTACGCGCGTAACAGGTTGCTGGAGCCGTGTCGCACACGCAATGTGTAAGCGACCAGTGTGGTTACAACCTATTTTTGTAAACTAGCCTAGTTTGGTACACCTATGTATATAATTTTTGTGAACTAACGCAGCATTTGATCGGTCGCTGACCCGCGACTACCTAATTCCTTAATTGGCCCGTGATCGTCGCGATCGGTTTCAGGAACCCGGCCCCGATTGTAAATGGGCCGCGCAATTAGCGTCGGGTTACAAGCGCGGGCGCAGCGGCACTATTCTGCCCCGTGTGGGGCGATTTTTGCCTTTCGAGCGCTCGCCAATCCATGCCGCCTAAAATATACGCTCGTATTTGATTGGCCCACGGCCGGCTTGTGTTGAACGCTTGAAAGTCCAAAATCAACCCTCTGTTATTTTCTTGAGAACATCGGTTTTCTTTTAGTTAGAAACGAAAGAATCTGTATATACGCTGACGACTGAAAATAAATAAATAGGAGTTTAACCATTTTTATATTATTTCAACCAACCCTTATAAATTACTATCAAAATAACAGTCAGTCATACTAGTGAATCTGTAAAGTTTTATAAGTATACAAGCCTGAGTTTTCTAATGGTAAGATACAGACCTAGCAGAGGGTTTTAGCATCAGAGAGATGAGTTCAAAAAACATTAGTTGTATTACGTTCAATGTAACACCCTGTATAGGATGTCAAATGTACTGAGTTAAATTACTATTACCTAAAGTTTATTCTGACGTTTGATCATATACATTTAAGACTTTCATAAGACCGGGCCTGAGTTGACCAGAATAAGGCCGCATCCGGCTTGTTGATGTTCGAATGACCTGGAAAATGCGGCCGTCTCAATTTTACGCTGAAATTCAGTTACGGCTTCTTTGAACCATTACTCATTACTCGCGGTTTCGTTTGACGTGTTCTATTTATTTCAGGCCGTATAATTTTTTTTATTCCTGATACACATTTAGCAAACGTACTTCGATGTTTTGTTCAATAGCTTTTTTAAGCTCCGTATTTATTTGTATGCGAGTGGGGCCCATTTTAAATCTATTCGCTACAGTGTATGATATTTGAATTTTTCTGTCCGCTTGTACCTACATGTTAACAAACTAGAACAAATTGCCTTGCTACTCCGCGAGAGTAGCAAGGCAATTTGTTTCAGTTTGTTGATATGGACCTCCGCAAAGTAACGCCTGAATCTATATATTGCTGATATATTACTAGTTTGGATTGTTTTAATTTTCTTTTCCTCTTCTTTCTTTCTGTTTGATGCCAAAATGCTGCTAAAGTAAACTGTAAAAATATCAATAATGTAATGACCGTAAAGACGAAACACATTGAAAAATTCGCAGGGTATGGCAGCGGTAATGTGGCGGAAACAGGAATACGCAAGGCACGGAATGCTGATGTTGCAGGTTCGAACCCTGCCATTACCCTAATTTTTCTTTGTGTTCATTATATAGCATTCATTATATAGCATTTTAAATTTAATTTGAATGTAAAAAAAATACAAAAATAAAATTCGAAAAAATTTAAAAATAAATAATTTCGATTACAATAATGGTATAAAAATGTATGTAGATGATTATTTTCGTCTTCTTTACATTATATAAAACAAAGACGCTCTCCATTTCTGCATGTCCTCATATCTCATGTCTCTTTGTTGTTGCAGGTGTCTATAGGCGGTGGTGATCACTTACCATCAGGTGACCCACTTGCTTGTTTGCCTTCCTATGTTGTATAATAAAAAAATAAATAAATCTTCGGTCGCTTATTCCTTCTAAACCACGCAACAGATTTTGATACCGTTTGCACTGGCACTAAAAGTTTTTTGCGGAAGGTTTTTATACAGTGTTTTAGGTTATAATGATGTTTTAGTAAATTGCATCCGTGCATAGTCAGGGCAAGTCGCTAGTTTCTAATAACCATCTCACAGCCATTCCGAGCCCGACAAAGAAGATTGTGAGCTATTAAGCCTTGCCGTTTACAAGGAATTACTTAGTCCGGCGTGCGCCACGACTTTTGTTTTCAACTCATTGAAGGCACGTTGTTTATGATGTGAACTTCCATAAGTAGCCAGATTGGCAATAGCGCTAAAAGATAAAAAATCTTACCAAAATTTCGTTCGATTTTTTTTTCTATATCTAGCAGAACTCGAATCTGCAACCGAGGTTTAATCGCTTGGCTCAAATCGTTTAGCCAAATGTCTAGTTGCATGATTATTTCCCGAAAGAAAAAAGGCACTTTTTTATTTTTGAAGCACCCATCACAGTTATGAAAACCAGAATAACTTGAAAACAAGCATGCGCTACATAAAAATCAGTAACATGTCCAAAAATAGTGGCATCAAACACCACAACTGTTTCTGCTTTGGCTAGAGGTTGACTTGTAGAGAATACGTTACGCCTTTAGTAAATTTTATATTTACGTTTGTGCAATAAATATAAAATAAATAAAGGGCGCTTTTAACACTAGTCAGGCAGAGGAAAGACAACAACGTTTTTACGATTCCTGTAATCGATTTTTTTTACTTTTTTCGATTATTTTTTTATATTTAAATCCTGAGTCCTGCCATTACCCTATTTTTTCTTTGTGCTGTCATTATACAGCATTTTAAATTTAATTTGAACGTTTGAACGGAAAACTCTCTTGATTGGCCGCTTAAAGTTATTTCACTGCGCGACATATCGAAGTCCTCAAGCGTTAGAAGACTTGCACGTTTATCAGTTAGTACATCAATTTTTTCTGCCGCATCTCCGGCCGCAGTAACAGCACATGACAGCGCATCAAACAGCCGTCACACGGCGTTTTTGCGCGCGCCTGTTATGGACGCGCAAATGGTTGGAATTAAATAAGAATTTATGATATCGGGCGATCTTATCGAAAGTGCGGCTAACTTGATCACTTTACTTAGTTAGCTGCGAAATGATTGAGTTAATAAGTAGGTTAGTAAAGTGAACATAATAAATCTAACAGGCAGACAGGTTATTTTTCACGTTTACTGACATTACATTGGGTTCGCGGATTAGCAAAGTAATTGATTCCATTAATATCAATATGAACTTCAGCAAAGTAACGCCTAATTCTCTAAATTAACAGACTTGTTCTTCTCATGTTTTTCTGTTTCGGTCATTCTTATGCACTTTTTTACCCTACTTATTAATTTGTCGTTTCTTATTTAATTGACGAAATACTCAATTAGTTTAGCATCAATTTCGGCTAAAACTAATGTCCACTCCGAAGCCAGCTTCTGTTCTTGCTTCCAGTCCATGTTTGTAGACATGTATGTCGTCAATTAATGAATTTAGAAACGACGAAAACTTTTCAGAATGCTTGGAAAAGTGTTTGTGGGTTCCATTCCTGCAAGGGGCAAACTTGTATGTATGTATGTATGTATGTTGTATGTATATTGAACATGAATATTTGTAGCTGTGTTGTGTGGATACAGGATGATGTATCCGTTTAATATAATAGATTTTTTATTCTTCGTAATCTATCTGTAGTAGCTCGGGTAGTAGGACCTTGTGCAAGGTCCGTCCGGATCGCTACCATCATCTTGCTCGCTAATCCTGCCGTTAAGCAGAAGTGCGCACTGCTGGGTTACGGCGTAGAGAGTAAGACAGCCGGTGCAATTACTGGCAGAATAGGTATTCCATTTAGCCCTCTGGGTTGACAACGCATCCGTAACCTCTTTGGTGCGGCGGTGCTGACCAACTTGCTTGTTTGCCTTCCTATTTCATAAAAAAAACTATTCTATTACTTACTCCGTGACCCTAATGGATAAAATCCTATACAAAAGTAACAAAACTATCAACGAATCAATGAAACCCTCAACAACAAAAGAAGCAATGCCATCAGAACTGGTCTATGCGTGTGCCGTCACGGCGACGAGTGCATTGTCTGCGAAATTACCACTTCAATAAAAACGTCTGTTTCCATTTGTAATTTATATGGACATACGCTCTTTCGGTCGAGTACAGTAGCCAAGACCAGTATTGTACTAGCTTGCAAAAACCGGTGCTGGCTTCCCGTGGTCAATGAACATACTAGTTTAAAAAACCTGATTGATCTCTTTGTTAAGTAATTAGTGATGCAGGTTTAAAGATAATATAATGTACCTTTCTATGGGTACTTGAACTTTAGGGAGTATGCCGTATATGAACGACCAGGGGTGCAATTTTTTAATCTCACCAGGTGACTAGAGCTCACCAAAATGGCCGAATCTCTATGGAAAACGGCTATTTCGGTGACCTTAAGTTACCCGGTGAGATTCAAATGCAATTTTTGAATCTCACCAGGTGATTCACTAGCCGTGCACCAATCAGTGTCGGCTGAAATATACGCTTGCATATTTGATTGGCCCGCGGCTGGTTAATGTCAAGCGTTCGAAAGTCAAAAATGTTTCACCAAACTAACATATTTATATCAGGTGACAACGACAATCCAATTGAAGTTTCGGATAGATCCAGTTTATTCTGTAACCTATTACTAAAATTACTGATACCGTTTGATAGAGCTCGAGAAGCACTTTCAGGATCAGTAACCAATTTTTCAATATCTGGTACAGTTTTGAAATAATCGAGTGAGATCAGATCACTTGTCGTTTGCACCCTGTATACGTCGTTATCATTATTATTTGCAAAGTTTAATTTGAAATGGGCATGCCATTTGTAAAATAAAACGTAACCTACGCTTGTATGTAAACGCGAGGTCAGACGAGGTTATTGATCACTTAAGAAATTAATAATTTAGGACAATCCAGAGACCTATAACTGTTTTCCGCACGGAATGATTTTCCTCTAAAATCAAGGACTGAGCGAACGTTTTGTAATGGGTTTTGTCGAGTCAATAATATTACCTGACTGGTCAAACGGGTCGTTTGCAACCAGTCCTTTCAAGTGGTCATCGCAGTAGACAATTTGCTGTCAAAGGCAAAATAACAGTGCGGAGAAGTGCTGCAAATACCATCTAATTTAAAAGCCCGAGAAAATCCTTAATGTATAATATTAGTCGGAGTTGCCTAATAGCCGTAATAGATTGAAACGTCCATGAAGGCTGGCAGCCTAATTCACTGACTGGCAGAACTTATAAAATAGGAAGGCAAAGAAGCAAGTGCGTCACCTGATGGTGAGTGATCACCACCGCCCACAGACTCCCGCGCAAGATTGCAGAAAGGTTAACAAACCTAACCTAACATGGAACACCTTTTGTGTCAGTAACTTAACCGGCTGTCTTGCTCTCCATGCAACACGACAGTGCAAGCAATGCTGCTTAGCGGCAGGATTAGATACCAAGATGGTGATAGTGATCGAGACACACCTGGTACAAGGACCTAACTTTAGATACTCCCACACTGCGATGCGATCACAATAAATGTAAATAAATACCAAAATATAATGCATTTCTTAAGCCATAAACAGCTACCAGACGATCTATGCAGAGTCGTTCGAGTTACCCCGCACACACAAGCAGGACCCCAATTCTCGGTTCATACGAGATGCATCTCACGTGCGAAATACGTCAAAAAATGACAGATTTCAAAAAGATTTGACAGTTGTTTTCGTGCGAGATAGATCTCGCATGATCCGAGAATCGCCCCGCAGGTTGTGTAGACACTCATTACAAATGTAAACACCGTGCCTTGGCTCTTCCTTAGTGCCAATAATGTGTACGGTCGTGGCAAAATTGCCTGCACTGACCGCTGCCTCGACTGCGGGTAATTATAGACGGCACATGGCACGTCGGTGAGGAGAGGTGTGAAGCGCCGTTCACTGACAGATCTATTTTCCGGAATGGTCGATAAAACAAGACAAGATAGACCAATATTCATTGAAAACCAGACGGAAAATAGTTTGGAAAAGATCCACTTATAAACAACTAGCAGACGCCCGCGACTTCGTTCGCGTGGGTTTAGTACACTTTGTCCGTCAGGGATAGTGTAGCTTTCTATTGGTGAAAGAATTTTTGGAATCGGTTCAGTAGTTTCAGATATTACCCCCTACATACAAACAAACAAAGTTTACCTCTTTATTATATTAGTGTAGAAGTGTAGATTAATTAAATTGTGGCTGAATTGATTGTCTGTCTTTATGTTTCAGCTTAAAAATCAAAAAGACCGACAGTTATGTTCGTAATGTTAATCAATACAGCCGCTAATCGTCAAGGAATAACAGTTTAATTAAAAAAGTGACTCCGTAATTAATTACAAGATTAAAACATCATAATAACTCCAATTAAGAACAATAAAGCATGCATTCTGAGGCAGACATTAATCCTTTCTCTTAGAACACCAGAACATAAGCGGCAATTCAGAGAAATGAGTTTATTACACCATCTAAAACCAGAATTAGTATTAAGGAGATTGTGTAAGAAGCCCCAAAAACGCTGGGACAGGGCTCTGTCATGCTCTAGCGCGCTAGCAGGGGGGCTCCACTTAGCACTGTAGGTACGAGCGACCGCCTTGCCTATGGCATAGGCAAATCGCAGTAGGCTGTCGGCTTGCCGCGCGCTTCCTCGCTCGCCCCCGCCGTGCAAGTGTAATTGAAAACGAATGCCGCGCAACCCTAGCGTGTCGCCGGGAGTAGCGGGAGAAACGCGGGCGCGGCGGCGCGTTCCGTTTGACTCGCGCCGCCTGGCGCATGGTGTATAAAGTAATACGGTCTTTTCTACCGTGTAAATAAAGTTGGAATTCGTTTAATCGCGGTGGTAAAAGAGGAGTTTCTGTACGTTATTTATTCCGTGGTGCTAGCTCGAGCAAGACAAGGCTATGCCTCAACATCATCTCCCACGCCGATGTGCTTACAGTGCTGTACCTACTCGTCATTTTACCGGAGCTCCATAATGGAATTCACTTGTCAAATTACGTCTGAAAGCCCAATTAACTCTTTTATAGTCGCAAAGAGGCTCTTAAAGGTCATTTTATGTTCCAGGAAAGTCGGTTTAATAAAGGGTTTTTCTTTTACTACCCTACGTTCTTATATAATTCTCTGCAGTATTAATTAGCTTAGTCGGTGGGTTAACAGTGGTGATAACTTGGGATACTGAAGCTTGGTCTTATTATAAGGCAGACTTTTTGCTTCGCTCCTTTGCGGCACTTTAAAGAACGAGTTACTAAATTAAATTGTTTTTTTTAATATCATTAGTTGGAGTTGGAACCGTTAGTCGTTGTTGGGTATTTATTGTTCAACATATTTCTTGACTTATTCCACTTTAGTGGTGATCAAGGAAGCTGGCGCAAGGACACCGCAAATGAGAGAAGCTACTGCTTTTTAACAACATTTAATGATTTAAACAGAATCGATATCCCCATGGCAATCCTTTTGGTAGGGTTGTTGCACCTGTCCCACTAGAACGGATTTTTGTTAACTATAAAAGTAAAATTATTTCAAGTAAATAGTTTACGTAAACATATAATTTTTTAGTAGATTGTGACCTAGATATCACGACTCCCACGGTTTACAAAATGCAAAAGACATTCTACATACAATGACATATCTGCAATAAAATATCACCCCTGCTTTTAAAGCCGGGAAATATCTCTACGTAACTGGGTTCTGTCTGACTAACATAGTGTATAATTATTACTAACCCAATATGGATCCAGGTCCAAAATAAATGTTTTTTTATTAACTAAAATGACGCCCGAGTAACCAAGAGTTCGGTTATCCCTTTTTTTCAGTGAAAGCTAGTAGTTGTCGCCTGTTCAAAGGTGTTTCGGTAAATATTGTAAGTAGGTACATAATGTTGAATGTTTGATAAAAAAGCCAATAGATGTCGCTGTTAAACTTAGGAACGAATCCTGAATGGCGCTATCGAGATTTCCGTAGCGTCATATATAAGAGTTAAGAACTTGCAATTAAACTGTCATTCGTCAAGCAACCGTTGAAGTTTCGTTACGTGTGCAGCAAGTAGTCGATTGATAATCGCCTTACCTTGCTCCGAGGGTAGACGCTGAGCACATCAGCCCACCACCGCGCCTCCTCGCGGCACGTGCCTTTGACGAAGGTGACGCGCTCCGGCGCAGTGATGGCCAGGCTGTGCGCGTGACCCGTCACGGAATCCGCGTCGCTCACCTCCAAAACGGTCGTCATGTCTATGCTGGCTTGGGGCACTGTGTCTGGCTGTGGAAGAGGAAAACAGGGAATTAATCTTTAGGGACGGGACATACCGGAGGCAGCACGGCGAATAAATAATAGTACAGAAAGTTCTCTTTTACGACCGTGATTAAACGAATTCCAGCTTTATTAATACGCTCAAAAAGTTCGTATTACTTTATACACCATGCGCCAGGCGGCGTGAGTCAAAAAGAACGCGCCGCCCGCGTCCGCCTTCCCCCTGCTACTCCCGGCGACGCACTGGGGTTGCGCGGCATTCTTTTTCAACAAAAAGAAAGAACTCTATCACGAAAGGGGATAAAATGGAGGTAAAATTTAGTACGAAAACAAAATTAAACGCGGACGAAGTCGCAGGGCAAGAGCTAGTAAGGTAATTAATTAGTTAATTTTAACCTAATTTTAATCAAACGGTTTAGCTTTTAGATGGCAGTTATGCCCATGGCAGGCGGCAAAACTCTCTCACAGAAGAGCCAGTAATTTAAACAAGACCAACCGTTTAAATAACTAATCATCGCTTCAACTTAAAATAACACAGACAACGTAGCAATCCAGTTAATACTTAGTTCCATTAACAATAATGCCATGTCTACTCAATCTTGCTTATAAATTACAACTCTGAAATGTACGAATAGCTCCTGTTGCGTTGATAAAACGAGCAGCCAGCCAGGGTTATTTCCACGTCTTTACTGTGTTCCAATACACTCCACCATACCTCACGCTGACACGCACTATTAGTTTTCACTTCATTAACACTACCAATTAAATGAACCTTCAGATCCATCACTGCTATTAAGTACCCTATAAACTTGCCATGAGAGTCGGAACTTCGATGCTGGTCCGTCGTTTTTTCTCGCTAGCCAGTTAGATGGTTTGAACTGAGATTAAACGATGGTTATCGTTATCACTGGCCACGTCATCGGTAAAACTAGAAGCTATATTTAAGAGGAAACTTGAAGAGATTCTGTTGATATTAATAAATCGTTTGCTGTCGAGATATATGAGTGTTCGTACAAACTAGTTTCACTAACTAGCTGGCAGCAAATTGGCACTTCTACTTCTCATAAGGGTTTAATTTCAACAAGCAAGCTTGATGTTTTCGTTATTAACGATGAAGGAGATTAGACTTTCGCACAATTAAAAGTAGTCATTTTAATAAAAACGGAGCACTCACGTATTTTTAAGTCGATAATTGCCGACATTGTTCGGACCAGTCCGTGCAGTCAGTTCTCGACTTAAAAATACGTGAGTGATCCGTTTTTATTAATATGTCCGAGTCTCACGATAGTTTCATTTTTTTTTATACAACATAGGAAGGCAAACAAGCAGGTGGGTCACCTGATGGTAAGTGATCACCACCGCCTATAGACACCTGCAAAAACAAAGAGAGTGCAGATGCGTTGCCAACCCAGAGGGCTAAGATGGAATACCTCTTGTGCCAGTAATTACACCGGCTGTCTTGCTCTCCACGCCGGAACACAACAGTGCAAGCACTGCTGCTTAGCGGCAGGATTAGCGAGCAAGATCGTGGTAGCGATCCGGACGGACCTTGCACAAGGTCCTACCACCCGCAAAATGTTAGATGTTCATGTTAGAAGTCACACTAAATGGATCAAAAGAATCACTCAGAACCTCATTACTATATGTTTTACTAGCGATAAGGTTTTGCACAGGTACAATTCGGATGTATAATGTATAAAAACACCTTCCATCAAAAAATCTCTAAAGGACAGTGAAAATTGTATCAAAATCCGTTGCGTGTTTAGAAGGCGTAAGATGAGGACAGACAGGAACAGATAGCGATGCTTTAAACTAAGTCTAGATGAACATGACTGCTCAATTCAAAAAGAACCGGTCCAAATAACCTATTAACTCAAATTAAAATTGTAATGACAACACAAAGAAAAATGGCAATGGCAAGACTTGAACCTGCAACATTAGCATTCCGTGCCTTGCGTTTTCCAGTTTCGCCTCACTGCCGCTGCCCTACCCTGCGAATTTTTCAATGTGCTTCGTCTTACGGTCATTACATTATTGATTTTAAGGGTACAACTACCCTCGGTGTCATCTATATGAAACTTTTTAACAAGTTATCATACTCATCTGGGTACCTTTACAGCTACCGTCAGCTGACGGTTGTGTTGTCATTACAATTTTAATTTAATAATTTGAATGTTGAAAACATTTAAAATAAAGAATTGAAAGAAATTTCGGTTACAAAATTTAATAACCTATTAACTCCTTACATTCTCATTCAGCACCATCTCATCCGTTGTCGGCCAATCCCCTCCGTTTAATCCGGGCTTCGTGACCTTGGTCCGGGTCTGAAGACGTGGCATTTATCATGCGTCCGCGCATGACCCGGTGGTTATCCTAGCGGTATGCAAATGTCTGCAGTCACCATTGGTTGGCGCAAGTGATACGATCGAGGCATAACAGGCTATTGGCTATTAAAGTAACTGAATGACTACTCGGTTCTAGATCTAAAATGATCGTTACAGGACTGACAAGTACAGCCAGGTTCATAGCCACTGTTTAGGGGCCGGCCACACTACGTACATGTTTACGCATGCGTAACGCAGTTCTATGAAGCAAGCTGCATAAGTATCCGGTGTTATCCGGTTTAAACCAGCGCGTTGGAACGCCTCGCAAAAGGTTGGCTGTCGACTGATGGTCAAAGTAGCTGGTGGTTAGATACAGAAGGCCACCGACCTGATGTTGTGGCGTTCTTGAAGAGGTGTCCAACTGTGGATGCATTGAAATATAATTAAATCATTTTAAGCTTCCGAATGATATTTTTAGCATTTGCCGCCATCCGTCGCTCGCTTGCGCCGGCGCATTGCGGACTTCGAAATAGTGCGGTTGACGACCGTCGCCGTCTCGAAAATAGACCTGCGCCCGCGTCTACTGCAACGGGATTCCGCGCCCATACGCAATGTCACTTGAAATACAAACTTATTGCTTTAGATTTATTCAGAAAGAGAAATGATAATTAGGCGGCCAATGAGTAGCAGATTGTGGTTCGATTGTCAACCCAATATGTATCAATTTGTTTAAATGACATTTCTAAGCAAAAAGAAAAAAAACTTAAAGAATTTATGTAGGTATTTAAAGGTGGGTAGGTACCTTTATATTTATAGTTTAGTTTAAATATTATAAAACTAAACTAACTGTAATAAAACGGAACTAAACAGTTTAAAATTTTAGTATAGGACACATAAACTTTACCAGGTATAAAGAATATGGTGTTTAATGCTTCTTGATAATTAGATACTCACAATATTTTTCCTAAAATTGTTTTAGCGGAAGTTTTCAAGTTGCAGCCAATTGGAGATAAATTTCATACACTGGCATGTGCTTAATAGTAAAGCGAGATGTTATCACTAAAACGAACAAACGGACCGATACAACAGATATCTTATACTTCGTAGGAACAATGAGACAATTGGATTTATAACAGCACTTTCGCCTCCGAAAAAGGTCTAATTTGACGTAGGTATTCATCGGCGTACGCGCAGCGATTAAGGTATTGTCACACAAACTGTGTTCGAAATCCACTAGTACATTCCTTTGATATGTTTTATACTATAGCTTGGTCGTTGTGGAGAGGATACCTCTTAGCAGTTGAGATGCGTCCGCACTGGAGTGATCCTCTAAGCGAAACAGCGACGAGCTCGACGATGAGGCAGCGCTCTGTTTTGCTCTTACGCGCTCGAGTGAGCGAGACAGAGCGATGCTTCGACGTTGAATCCGACGCCTATGCGCTTAGTGAATTCCAGTGCAAAACCGGCGATTGACGAACGATAGACGAGGAAGTAAGGATTCATTTACACTACGATACTATTTACGTCTTTGTATAAACGCGAGTGTCTTTAAGCGTTCATACAGCGACACTGGTGTCTACACTGAGTGTACCGTGAATAGTTTCGTAGTCTAAATGAGGCTTTACGACTACCACAACTGTCTTCTTATGTTTATCAGTGGGACATATATAGGCAGGATTATCTCTTGATATTTGGAAACCATAACAACATTAATACTAACAATACATCTACTAATACAAAAAAGGCATCTTCACTTGTATTAAGTAGTGAACAACATTGTAACTTAAAATTTCAGTATTTGCCACCATAATTGTTTATTGTCAAAATGGAACAATATACCTTGCTACTCCGCGAAATCAAGGAGCTATTTCGCGGAGTAGCAAGGTTAGTTCTAGATTGTTGATATACCTATATGGCAAAGTGGCACATGTGTCTGCTTACTGTGTAAGAGGTCCCGGGTTCAAATCCTGGTATGGGCAAATATTTGTGTGACGAATACGAATGTTTATACCTGAGTCATGGATGTTATTTATTTGTATTTAAGTATCTATTTATCTATATGTATATAAGTATGTTTATCCGTTGTCTAGTATCCATTACACAAGATTTGCTTAGTTTGGGACTAGGTCAATTGGTGTAAATAGTCAAAAGATTTTATTTTTTATACCTCCGCAAAGTAACGCCTGAATCTATTAATTACTGTTTATTATTTAAATAAAACATTGTAAAGCAACATATTATATCTTTTATTTACTGCTTCGATTTGTTTTATTTAGGCGATAAACAATTTTTGATGGCAAAAACTGAAATTTGAGGTTAGAATATTGTTTACTACTTAAGATAAGTGTGGATTAATGTGCTTTACAACAAGTACTCGTTACGTATCCACAAACGTAAACAAAAGATAAAAAAACAAACAGCATTTTTTACAAGCGTTTCAACAAGCGGTTTTATTGATAACCATCCATGATATCAGGGAAACCTTCGAAAAGAGGTGTGAAAACAGCCAATAATAATAAAAATAATGGAGCAAAAATATATAAGATAGAACAACGAGTGACGCTTAAGAATACTGTCAAAAGTAAGAGCGAGTGAGATGTAAGAAATTTGACGAGAGCCATAAAAAAACTTGAAATGGTATGTTTAAATCTTGCCAGTCAACTTTAACTCACTTCTAGTGGCCGGATTGTTTCTAAAGGGTATGTGTTATCCGATGACGATGCAAAATAACATTATAATACTGTCAACCAAAAACCTTGAATTAAGAGTGACGTTCTTAACAAAAAATCCATAAAAACAAATTAATAGATTCAGGCGTTACTTTGCGGAAGTCCATATCAACATGTCCAAATTGTCCCTTATGGGTCATTTACATGGTGTGATTTCTCGCAAGCGAATCGCATTACATTGCGGGCTACCGAGGTCTGACGTGGTTGACCGATCGATCAAGCCGACTCGCATGCGAGAACTCGTACCGTGTAAATGGCCCTTTAGAATTGTCAAGATCTTTTCCTGTTCGTCGCGTCTATGTGACAAGCCCTTTAGGATTACGCAACGGTTCTACACGCCTCGCTCGTAACTTTCAGCCCTGGTACAAGATGGCCGATCAATGGAAACATTCCTAACCGTATTAAACTTCAGGCAATCAAAACCTACTGTCGACTCGACAATAACTTGTGGATCAAACCGATACTATTGAATCGAATAATTTAGCATCAGATGCTAGCAGTGGGTTTTGCATTGTCGTCCATATTTAAGTTTTGTTAAAGCTGAATCAGGCGCTGCTGGGTATAATTTCTGTTGAGTCATTCATTATCAAATCATAGACGCAGTCAACAGTTTGGAAGGAGGGACATATCGGTTATAAATACCAATAGATCAAAAGTCAAACAATTACAACTTTCAGAAGCCTGATGCGTCGAAATTAGGTAATTATATTTCGTTTAATAGAAAGAAAGGGAAAGCATGACGTTTTCATGTTAGAAGCAGCAGAAGCTGACGGACCGGACGGCATTTGCAACATCGTTAATTGCAAATAGTAAAAATAGTTAACGTCATTACCAACGTAAAGACTATTTAGTTTTAATTATTTATTTAAATCAGAACCTTGATGTTGTTAGTAACATTGACCGATACCATCGCTTCCACCGTATCGACTCCAATCTTACAAAATTTTGTGGAATTGCAATTCCTTGCCAGTAACTTTAATTGAAGAGTGTGGGTGCTTGCGGGATTTATGCCAAATAATGGTGAAATTCTGCAAAAAATTCGCAGATTTGCAATTCTTTATCCGTAACTTTTGCTTAAGAGTCTTGCGCGGATCCAGTCTGAGTAAATAGTTAGGGTCTAGGTCAGCCAGTGAATTTGACTCAAAGCCTGGATCCACCCTTGTGAAGAGTACAGGTGGGACTGACGCCAAATAGTAGTCACACTCTGCAAAATTGTAATTCCTTGCCCGTAGGATTGCTCGCTAATCCTGTCGCTAAGCAGCGGTGCTTGCACTGTTGTGTTCCGGCATGGAGAGCAAGACAGCCAGAGCAATTACTGGCACAAGAGGTATTCCATCTTGCCCCTTTAGGTTGGCAATGCATTTGCAATCCCTTCGGTGTTGCGGGTGTCTATGGGCGGTGGTGATCACTTACCATCAGGTGACCCACTTGCTCGTTTTCCTTCCTATGTTGTAAAAAAAAAGGTTTTTCTGAAAAGTTTGTTTGCGGGATTTACGCCAAATAATGGTCACATTAATAACTTTTATCATGTCCTCCATTTGATAAGGACCAGCATGAAAGTCAACATCGACCTGTCGACTGGCCCATCCGGGGCTATTCCGACTCGTAATCCCCGAGAACTCGCCCCATACAACGTTAACCGGTCGCAGTTAATAAGACCCCGCGCCCGCGCATGCAAATATAAAGGTTATTTATAACGGCCGGTTTATATAACTGTTATTGCGATTAACTAACGCCGTTTTCAGTTAGTTTGGAATTGCAAATTGTGACAATTGCCTTGTTTACGAGATTGGCGAATTTAATGTGTTGTGGTGTACCGGATTTGATAGGCGTTTGTTTTCATTTTAATGTTGGTTAAAATGTCTGAATTGATTGTTATCAGTTGAATGTTTGCCCTTAATTGACAATAATTGTTGTTATTGTTGTTTTATTGTTATTAAAACATCAATAAACGTGTTTATGAGACAATCAAAAGTAATTCATTGTAGCAGGAGGCCGGAGTATGTTAGGCCAATACCCAATTGTCAGCAGTCGACTCCTGCCGTTCACGTAAATTTAAGGCTTTTCGCAAGGTTAAATAAAAAAAATAGTTTTAACCGTACGAGGGTCACTGAACGAATATAGCTAATGAAGACGAAATATCTTTCAAACGCAGTAAAAGAAAACTCGACGCGGAAGCTATCTGGCTCCGTGACGTCATAAATCAGCGCCGGCGCAGAAAACAATTAGCCTTCCACCTCTTACGAATCCTTGCCAGTTTATTTGGACCCCCACTTTCCCTACAAAGTCCTAAAAGGACTCTAAAGTTTCTATGGTCTGGGGGGAGCGGGAGCTCTGAAATGATGGTTAAAGTTGAACCTGGCACATTACGGATTTGTCACGGCGGCGCGGACCGTTTTGTGTCGATTCTGATGGGATATTTATGTGCCCAGCGTTGGGAACCGCTAGCTTCGGATTTACTGTGATTTGGGTGGTATGACTATAAACAGATTTAATAGTTGAGCATAATAACAAAAATAATAGGCGGTCGTCTATGGTATTCTTTTTAACGGGACTTAAACGCGTGTTAAATGGTGCATGTTATACGCGTCGTCTGTCTGTCCGTGCCCACGGCTCTTGAAATAAAGACAAATCGTGGGCGCAAAAACACGTGTTTTAGCATTGTAACATCACAACTTGGTAAAAGATTACTAATTCGTAGTGGTAGAGCAATTGTAGCCAGTCGCTTGGTTGCGGAACGAATCGGCAAATACGACCGGAGTTGTACCACTCCCTTACAGAATAGTTTGCTACTGCGTTTCAGACAGTGCAAATGCGGGCAATGGATCAGTGATTCTTTTGACATTGTTTCACCGCTTACCAATTTTGCCAAAACAACAGTTTTCAACTAAAAACAGAAAACGAATACCACCCACTTTTTCTGTGATCTTTACTGACAACCGTCTTAAAGCAACAACCCGATCACCGATTATTAAATCGGGTTGGATCGAGTCCCCAATCCGTTATATCGGATCGAAGTCACTCGCCCACGAAGCCTGCGATTATCCTGAGCCGTGGACCGCACACGACAACCCTTCAGCCGATCTTAATAAGCCAACAATGGGAGACAGTTCTGCTCCACTTCTGCTCAGTGATAGAACTCCAAACTTGCTACATTCGTAGTTCATCCCGTTCTCTCATGACAAGGGAAAGTATGCCCTGCACTTATTTATACTTTACCACAGTAACAAAAAAGTAAAAAACCGGCCAAGTGCGAGTCGGACTCGCGCACCGAGGGTTCCGCTAGGAGTAGCTACAATACAACACACTTAATATATTTTTTAAACATGTAACTACAGATGTATGGTTTTCGGATTTATTCCTTTATTTGTGCTGTGAGACCTTGCTCCTTAGCATATTTCATAGTTTTAGGTCAACAGGAAGTGCCCTATAGGTCTTCAACAACTTTGCGATTGCAAACGGCCGTATCATTTAATTGCGTTGACTTAGAAGGTTGATTTTTTCACAGCTCTAAAGGACTTCAGACCCGAGTATTTAATATTAATTTAAACCCGACTTTTTCAGTAGTTGACAACATTGTCTCACATTGTTCGTCTTCGTCAATTTCGCGCAATGTCAAGGACTGGGACCGTCACATTAACTTCATAGTATAGACCTACTAAGGAACATGTTAACGTCAGTTAAGAGCGCGACAGTAGACCACATCCTTATTACATCCGCCAGACCGACCCGGTAAAAGACCGAGCTAACCCTTCAATCTCAAACTCACTCGCCCTATAATTGGGTTCCGTGCCCCACTATGGGCTAATCCATTCGTCGTCCGCGTTCGAAGCTCGTTCAGTGTTAATAAGATTGCTCGTGTCACAGTGAGATTTGCATGCGCGAGCGCAGGGCTGGCGCGTATTGCGGTTTTAAAAAAAATATTAAAAAATTGCACTTCTGCATTAAAAGCGGCGGTTTCAAATCAATACGTCCTAGTCATAGCGCTATTAAATTATGAAGATGGAGAAGTACGTGTTATTTGTCGGTATTTTCAAGGGTGGTAAAACATACTGTTGCGTGTGTGGTGCCAATTACTCACACTATTTTACTGTAAGCGTATATAGTAGTCATCTACAGCTAACGGTAAGGAAGTGAAGCTCACACTATAATACAGATATAAACATGGCTACTTACACTTAAATATAATATTTTCTTGTCTTATAAATTACCTGGCAAATGACGTGATTATTTCAGACTGCATCTAGTGGAACACTACCGTCACATAGGTAATTTATCATGAGCGTTTTAATAACGTACGCAAGTTCTCTAATCCACAAAAGGGCACGAAAAAACAAGTCGTATACTCTTTATTCATGAAAGGAAGCCTGTGCCCAGATGAAGTTGTTAATCACTGGTAGGTATAAAAAAACTTACAGCACTTTCCCCGGAGTAGCAGCCCTGCGATAGGCGTGGCCGTCATTTGTCGCCGTGGCCCGTATGTGGGCCGCATTACTAGTGACATACGACTCAATGTTAGCCACTCCACTTTTCGTCCCGCCTTATCTTTACCTTATCTTTAAAAAACATTTTCAGAAACCGGCCATTTCATTACCATAATTGTTACATCTGTACCGTTTTTGGTCCAAATTAATGTTGAAGTGTTGTTTTGATGGCGACGTAGGCGATTGTTAACATTAACGGCTGCGCGTGGACTTTTGACCTTAATTCTTGTAATTTCATCATTCATATTGTGTTATCTTAAAAAAAAACTCTCAGGAACTACTACAACTCTCTGCCTACTAGGGAAACAAGCGTTTTTTTTAATAGGAAGGCAACCAAGCAAGTGGGTCACCTGATGGTAAGCGATCACCACCGCCTATAGACATCCGCAACACCAAAGAGATTGCAGATGCGTTGCCAACCCTGAGGGCTAAGATGGAATACCTTTTGTGCCAGTAATTACACCGGCTGTCTTGCTCTCCACGCCAGAGCACAACAGTGCAAGAACTGCAGCTTAGCGGCAGAATTAGCGATCAAGATGGTGGTAGCGATCCGGACGGACCTTGCACAAGGTCCTACCACCCAGCAAAGCGTCAGCTTATAATAATAAAAAAAATAACTATTTCATCGCATTCAATGGCGCTTTAAAAAACTTAAACCTTAATTGAATTCTATGACTATACTTTTTGCTATACTATCGATTAGACCACTGAATTCTTATCAGAGACAATGTATCTGGCTGTGATATACCGGTCAGATATATGGCCGGCTGACAAAGGAATCTGGAGCTCACTTTGCGTGTACAGTTTGGTGGCAGCGACAGGACAAGATTGGTCATTTTGCAAAAACTATACATGTCATTAAATTGTAACATGCTAATGTCTGGACATAGGGACATATTGAAGAAATAATATATAAGGAGTGGAGGAGTTATCTGTAGAATTATTGTGGGTCTATCTGTATGTTTTTATACGCATCACAAAAAAAAACTGAACGAAATTATACGCGGTTTTGCAAAGTTGCATTGCTGGAGGTCTAACTTGAAACCCGCTGCATGCTTAGGCATTAAAATCTAGCTTAGCTTGGTGTATTAAGAGCTATACGAAACTCAATTAGTTTATAATTTAATCAATATCTTAGGCTAAAGATTTACATTAATCACATTGACTTGATTAGTTTAGCGGGAACTGATTTTGCAACAGATGAAGCGATAAAAGCGAATATTAATGCAGATGGTGCTGATGTTGAAGGAAATGCAAGAGAGCGTTTGCATTTACATTGGCGAGAAAAATCGATTGATAACGGGGCCATAGCCAGTGTCTGTGACGGAACGGTCGGTTAAGTGTCACGGTACAAGCTACAAGCGGTAGCGTTGTGATACAAGAAACATTATTAAAGTCACCCCACTACTTTGATTTAGTCGTGGATTTGCAGTAAAAATTGTGTTGTATAGTCGACCAAGTAATTGCTTGACCACTTTTAAACCTTATCTCTTTGTAATACGGTCGAAAAGTGGTCAAGCTATTTCTTGGTCGACTATACCTCTATACTGATGGTCACAGTTCCAGTCGTTTGAAGAGAACTTATTGGCCTTTAATTTACATCTTGTTTCTAAATTGTATATGCACTGAATAAAAATATTTATAACTAAAACTTAAATACAATTTATCTACAACAAACTGAAACAAATTACCTTGCTACTCCGCGAAACCAGTGCCGGGCTCGTGCAAAATAGCTGCGTCTGTGCGACACATATATGTTCATGCAAAAACCCACCCTCCTCCGCTTCCACACGAAACAACACTAAAACTACACGATCGACGCGCGTTTCGCCTCTATACGAGGCATCATCAAGATCGAAATACAAAATATTTACAAAATACCTAAGGAAACACGCCGTCTCGTCTGTGCTGTCACTGTCGCCATGCAGAAACGATCCTAGAACACTGGCAGCATTGACGGTAAATAGACAATTACATTAAAGTTTATTCCCTGAATCTTGGACCACCCGCGATCAGAGTAACATTTCCTACCTGCGGCTTTGTTTGCATTACTATACAATACTATATTGCGAGTATCGATGCTTTTTGTATCGAATAGCGGCTCGCCCCAGGGAACGATTCGGCTCAAACGGGCTGCGGTCAGTCGATTGCTATTTTGTTTACCACCTAACTCTGAATAATCTAAAAACAACTTTGTCCGACTTTCTACAGTATTATCATCTGTAGGTATTAAATGACACGGTCTTATATTTCTAGAGTTAACCGCAAGATGTATGGATAGAAGTAAAGAAATGCAGAGGAAGCAAGGTAAAATGTAAATATGAATATGAATCTTAGCCCAGTGTAAAAATAGTGAAAACAAACGTTGATACGCGTTGATTTGCGGGTAGGACCTTGTGCAAGGTCCGTCCGGATCGCTACCACCATCTTGCTCGCTAATCCTGCCGCTAAGCAGCGATGCTTGCACTGTTTTATTCCTGCGTGGAGAGCAAGACAGCCGGTGCAATTACTGACACAAGAGGTATTCCATCTTGGCCCTCTGGTTTGGCAACGCATCTGCAATCTCTTTGGTGTTGCGGGTGTCTATTGGCAGTAATGATCACTTATCATCAGGTGACCCACTTGCTTGTTTGCCTTCCTATTTCATAAAAAAAATACAAAAAAAAGTGAATTAAATGCTCTTTTATCATACGGCTTATTTAGACATTAATTATAAGAAAATAATGCTCATATAAGAAGGTTAATGCTTCCATTTTTAGAAAATAACGAAGTTCAAGGTTATTGGCCAAAGAAATATCTCGAGTCCTGGCAAAACAATATAATCATAAGAAACAGCGCAGTTAATTAAAATAGTCAATTTAAAATGATAAAAATTCGTATACTTATAATTTAGACAGGCGTTTATCATCCCGTCGATAAACATCTCGGATGTCAAAAACGAAACTGATCAATTAAAATCGATATTCGTAATCGATTCCGATAATATATGGGCGATGATTGCAGCTCAGTCGATGTTCGAGTTTATTTATCGACGTTTTCATATTCGCGATTGCTTTCACTCGTTTTTGTTTAAAATAAAGCAATTGTCTTTGTGTTTATGCAGCAAATAATACCGCGGCTTCCATTATTTTATCTAAAATGTCTGCATTTGTAAGTAAAAAGAGAAACTTACATATGTAACTTTGAGGTTGCTTCCAAGTGTTTCGGAAAGTGGTTTCCGCTTCAGAGAGGTCATTTCACTCGGCACCTCGTGTTTATTTATTAGGATACTCAACAAAGTTTTGCTCTTAAGAGGAAACCTCAAGGCCTAGAGAATTGAAAAATAGGTATTTGTAAAATCTATTGCTGCCTCCATCTATCAAGCCTCCCCCCGCAGAGCGCAATAGAGACAGCTGCAGCTTGGACTGAAAATACCTATTTAAAGTACACAAAATCATCGATTCGTAGACCCCTGATTCCTTTTCCAAAACTTAACCGATTTAACTACTTTTTTCATTAAAAATTAAAGAAAGGCTTTGGCAGTGTTCCTATTTTTTTCCTTTTTTAAATAATCTAGTAAAATTTGTTTTCTGAATGTATGACCGCAGCCGAAAATCTGGCCAATTTTTTAAGTTTTTGAATGTTCATATCTCTTTTAATAATAAATTTATTGAAAAAAGGAAAACATAGGGACATGCATAATAGTGGCCATCGATTTTTTGGAAAAAAAATATTGCTCTATTGGCATTATCCAGAGAGGAAACAGGGGACGACGTTTGTATGGAAAAACGGCCCTTGTGTTTCCTCTTAAGGTATTGCATTGTATAGAATTACATTGAAAAGAACTAAGTCGCTATCCTTTCTTGTCTGTCCCTATCATATCTTCGGCTGCTTATTTTTCCTAAACCACGCAACGGGTTTTGATATGGTTTTCACTGTCAACTAGATGTTTTTTTTTACAGCAGCTTTTTACACATACTAATTGTAACCGTGCGAAGTCAGAACGGGTGGCTAGTATAGTGTCTATGGGCGGTGGTGATCACTTACCATCAGGTGACCCACTTGCTTGTTTTCCTTCCTATTTAATATTTAAAAAAATTACAAACAAAGTAAATTCGCATTTGCAGTACGCAACATAAAAATTAAATAGGGTATAGTGATCTTTTGGTCATATTAAGTGGAAAAGAATGAAAATCAGTTCACGAGATGTTTGAGTTATGATTGTCATTCGTAAAATAAGCAGTGCTTAGCCAACTTAATGGGCAATCGGAACAGGCCGTATCCGGCGGCGGGGCCACAATAGGGCATTGTTGTCACCGTCGCGCTTCCGGCCTGCGCGTGCGCATCCACGCGCCACGACCCACGGCTTTATTTGATACTCCTGATGGGCATTTTTTTTTAAATTTTTGTTTTATGAAATAGGAAGGCAAACAAGCAAGTGGGTCACCTGATGGTAAGTGATCACCACCGCCTATGGACACCCGCAACACCAAAGAGATTGCAAATACGTTGCCAACCCAGAGGGCTAAGATGGAATACCTCTAGTGCCAGTAATTACACCGGCTGTCTTGCTCTCCACGCCGGAACACAACAGCGCAAGCACTGCTGCTTAGCGGCAGGATTAGCGAGCAAGATGGTGGTAGCGATCCGGACGGACCTTGCACAAGGTCCTACCACCCGCAAAGCTTGATGAGAGGACGGAGTTTTTTTATGAGGCGATAACTGTTGATAAGGGTATGTTGGAGGTGAATTCACGGTCCATACAAATAAAGGAGACATTAGTGACAGAGAGAGACAAACAATTCGTACATTCATCCTTCATTACTTGTCTAATTAAGTGAGCAGTATTCTTCATCACCGAAAGCCGGCTAACGCAAAGAAACACTAACAAGGCAGATCGAGCTGACCAACCAGCCCTCCGCTCCCGTGCTCCAGTGGGAAAGATATCTCTCTCTCATTTGGGTATTATCACCTCGCTCGGTAGTTCGCCTTTGTACATCACTTTATCTCTTTTTGTCATTTATGTTTTTTTTGTACAATAAAGAATTTATATACATACATACATTATCATTTCCTGAATATTTGGAGTTTGGAAGTAAACGCGTATACGGGTCATTTGATGGAAGTGATCATCCCCGCCCGTGAGAACCAGCCATTACTTCGTAAGAGTCGCCGATTCGTTGTTGTTTCATGTGGAAGTGGACTAGGGCGGGTTTTTGTATGTCGCACAAACGTAGCTATTTTGCACAGGACTACATAACATTGGTTTCGCGAATTTACAAGGTAATTTGTTATATTGAAATAAAACAATTTAAACGGTTCATATCGCGTGTATTGCAACCGTTTAAATTGTTTTATTTCAATGTCTACAAGTCGCGAAAACATAAGAAAATAATTTGCTATAGTTTATTCATGTCCAAGTGAGACGGCAATACGTATATTATATGTGCGAGTGACAGAGGCAAGAATCAGGTCAATGTACCTAATTGTTCCTACAAAATGTCCGTACTTTAATTCCACAGTTTCTCAGTTACTCAGTACAAAGAGTAGCCGCGTGTGAAAACCCCTAAACCTGATTACTAGAAGCAAATACTAGGACAGTATTGTACCAACCGTGTTCTTGTCAACTCACTCTGACTGTCACTGGCAATCAGACATGAAATTGACCAGTTGGTGGCTATGAGCTTAAGCCAGGGCTGTCCAATCAATGATATTATAATGCATGGACGTACAGTGTCATTGAATACTAAATGACAGCAGAAAAATGGCACGACAAGAGAACACAGGTTGACGCCAATGTTACAAATGTAAATTTTTAGTTTACCATTTATAGTCATTGGATTTTCAATTTTACGTCTAACTGCATAAAATAATAATTTTTTAAGTTTCATTGCAAATACGTTTTTTACAACATAAAAGTTTTTGACAGCAGCGCCGTCGGTCCGACAGACTGACAACGCGAGCGATTGTCTATTTATTGTACTTTTTGTTCGACTTTGATGCGGTCATTGTTTAAACGCTGACTAGAAGTCCATTATTTATAGGTCAGTATGTCCAATGGACAATTTAGTTTGAAGCTAGTAACCTAAAGTATAGGTACTTTACTTTTTTAATATAAAATAAGAAGGCAAACAAGCAAGAGGGTCACCTGATGCTAAGTGATCACCACCGTCTATAGACACCTGCAACACCGAGGAGATTGCAGCGTTGCCAACCCAGACGGCTAAGATGGAATACTTTTTGTGCCAGTAATTGCAGCGGCTGTCTTGCTCTCCACGCCGGAACACAACAGTGCAAGCACTGCTGCTTAGCGGCAGGATTAGCGAGCAAAGATCGTGGTAGCGACCAACAACGACAGTTAACACAGACAACAACAACGACAACAACGGCAGGAAGTCACGCACACTGTTGTATGTCATTTGTGTATGGGAGTTTCGTTCGAATGTTCAAATATTTGTTTTGTTTTGTATTGCGCTCTGTGGTCGTGTGTGTTATTTCTCAAATCAACTTTCGTTGCGTTACTGTAAGCTTTTGCACTGTGCCACTTTGCCTAATGGTAAGGATAGTCTGTAATATCCTATTCTAAGTTGATGACTTACTTTATTATCCTCTTTGAACTAGAGAAAGTAAATAAACTTAGTGTCAAATAAAGTTATATAAGTACAAAGTTTTGCATGCAGGTGTTGACTGTCGGTATTCTAAACAACAACAACAACAACAACAAATACTCTTTATAGATTCACACAAGTAAACAAAATCAAAGAACACACACAGGGAAATTTAAGTTAAGTTTTTTAAGTTAAAACTGTTGGTTTTAAAGAATGTGGCACAATTCTTATTTCACTAAAATGTAACCGGTTGTTTCCTGGATAAATAAAAAAATGTGTTGATTTTTTTTTCAGTTGGCAACCCTACGTTTAAGGGCCCGGCAAGCTATCAGCTGATCGCCTAATCGGCTTACATTGATAACTGTGTCGGCCCTTAAGGTCCCGTTCACATGACAAACGAGCGATCAGCTTTTTTACCAGGGTTTTTAGGTTAAGTTTGATTTGAATGGTGAAATTATCCGGTTTGCTAAAGCTGTAACTGATTACACATGGCTACTAGGCATTTAATTAAGACTTTAATAGTGGGCTCGTAAAGTATATACTTCCAAAACTTCTTCGTGAAACTGGCAAATGCACGGCACGGAATGCTAAGGTCGCAGGCAGGTTGCAGTCCTGCCATCACTCTAATTTTTCTTTGTATTGTCATTGCATAGCATTTAAAATTATATACTTCCACTCAGAGACAATATTAGAGGAACGATTATGAGGCCACACGCTATGCATAGTATAGTCGACTAAGCAATTGGTTGACCACTTTTGAACCTTATCGCTTTGTAATACGGTCGAAAAGTGATCAAGCAGTTTTTTGGTCGACTATACGTTCCTTTAATTGTGTCTCTGAGATTTCAAGGATTAACAAGCGTCTACGCTATCCAATAGAGACATGTTTCGATCGTATCGAATTAATTTTAATTTATTAATTTTAATTTACATTTATAGTTTTAATTTTGACATAATAATGCTACCTACTCGTAATAATGTAATACTTGTTTTTTTAGGTTATATGTACCTATATTAGTTTTTGATTATTTATTTGAATTGTTTTTTTTTTGTAATATTTGTGTATTTATTGTAATTTTCAAACACATGTATGTTGTTAATGAATAAATGAACTATGAACTAATATTTTTTCAAGTGGAACTTAACTAACTAAGGCTATCAACAATTCGGAGTTGACCGTTAATTCACAAGTTTAAATTTTGCATATCTGGGGACCAGGTTGTCAATGCATAGTTTCGGGCGAATTTGAGCGCAAAACTAAGAAAAAATTTTACTCCTCAACGAGCCCTACATAAAATCTTTTTTTAACAAAATACCTGGCAATTTTCCAAAATCCCCAGGTAGGCGTTTTGGAAAATGATGCCACTGTTTCTACAATTTTGGTGTGTCGCAAATATTCCAAAGTGGGGATAAATTAAATCACTGTTTAAAAACATACTTACGCCCCTAAATTACTCCACAATACTCTTGCGACCTCCCATACGACTCGATAAAATTCAGAAGTAAATTAAATAAATAACTTGCCTAGCACACAATCTAGTCTTAACTAAGTTCTCTCATAAGTGACCAGTTATGTTTGTCTTGGTCGCAGATATCGCCACTGCCATTCAGAGCGTAAAGACACCTAAGTCACAAGCTGTCAGCGTATTCTGCAGTCCGCCAAGAAAGTACTGTATAATACCATACCATAACGTTCAATATCATTTTACGAGTATACACAGGCCTACAAACTCTTCGTCTTCCTGTATGCGATCTCCTCTCGAGAACTTTTCCGCCCTAGCCGAAATCGGTTCTGCAAGCAACGTGCCCTGCCCACTGCTCTTAAGGCTTTAAATTCGCAGAGCTATGTCGGTAACTGAGGTTTTTCTGCTGATCTTCTGATGCCTGATTCGATCTCGCTGAAAAGGGACCACGTTTCAGTTGAAGACTGTTGTCTTGACACACTGGGAAATTTAATGTAGCGTAGCTTAGCGAACGGTGACCAGCTGAGTCGAATTCAACGATTGACCTCTTTCTAGAATGTTTGTCCCAGGTGTAAATAAGCTTCAACCACTTCGATTGTAAAGTTTAGAACTTACAAAGAAGTGGGTGCAACATGTAGACTTGACGTAACTTGTTTATCCATGTTTATTTTAAGACCTCTTTGTTAAGAACCTCCACTGAGGCCATCAAGCATTATCCCGAGGTGTTTCAAGATCTCACCCATGACTACTAAATCTTCGGCAAATCCAAGGCGCACCGTTACTGTCGTTGCAAATTCCTTTTCAATCCAGAATGCAACGTCATTAGGATGGTGATACTCTCGCTTGGCCCTTCCAGTTGGTCCACCGCCTATCTCCGGTTGACACAGGGGCGTTGTCGTCCCTCTGATTTACAGTTCGTGTTCGTAATTGAGCGAGCAGGACGCTGGTACCACGTCGAACACACTTTGGAACGGGTCAAGTTACCTATTTCCAGTTTTAGTTTTACACAAACTTTAAACAAAAAATTAGACCTTAAAAATTTGATATAAACTAAAATTAAGTAGAAAGTCTTAAAAATTAAAGTTTACTTTATGGCAGGTTTAACTGCACCCACTGTTCATATGAGAATACATTTCTTTAAATCGGAACCGAACCATTTCTGCCCGGTACCACTATGGTCCGATTTCAAACACGTACCTACATATTGCACTACTTGAATACATCTAATATTGAAATACAGCAAAATTGCATAATGACAATTCTTGACACTTTACTTAGATACATCGTAATGCGTGTTGACCCCTTTTGACAAATGACACAATATAAATACAAATAATTTATTTCAGAGTTTGAATCCTTAGTGTTAGTAATTACAGAGACTTATTACTAGGGTTAGTATGTGACAAAATGATTTGCCGCACGCAGCGCTCCAGCAGCGGTGAGTCCCAGCGCTGCGCCAGCGACCTCAGGATAATGTTTGAGCTGCAGCGGTCGCGACTGAGGAGCGACGCACACCGCTTCCTCATTATCGCAAAGAAGCCGTCTGTATGAGCCTCGGCAAACATCAAGGAGGCGCTACAATATCGCGGCAACCCAAACAGCATCCTGAATGCGTCATTATAATGTACGCATAGTGCGCCATAAGCCCGCTCCAATAATACACAATGACTCCTTTCGACATATTTACCCCGTCTCGCCCCGTTAAAAGGTGCGGAGACTATACCCAAGGGTGCGGTGACGTCAATAAGCCATCTCTTAGTCAAATAACCCATTTAAGCCTAGTACTTATTGGCTTAAATTTACATGCTTTTAAAGCCCACCCACAAATGATAACATTATCTTTAAACGTAAAGTTGTTTACTTGTAAAGAATTTAAAAAACTTTAAGACCAATGCGGCGCTTAAAAAAGAAGGCAGACGAAAAAGCTGAACATAACTAGATTAGTTACTATTTTAACTACTTTGCTATTAGTGATTTTATGCGACGTTGAAATGATTATCTATGTATTTTACGTAATAAATATTTATAGATTTTGTATGTATGTACTTATTATTGTATAGTACACTAGCTGTTGCCCGTGACTTCGTCCGCGTAGTCGCTATGCCGCGGGAACTATGCAATTTTACGAAATAAAAAGTATTCTATGTGTTAATCCAAGGTATTAGTCATCTCCACTTCAAATTTCATCCAAATCCGTCGAGCCGTTTTCGCGTGATGAAGTAACAAAACCATGTTACACACAAACTTTCGGCTTAATAATATTAGTAAAATATCTGTATCTACGTGTAGTATCTCTGACCTATAAGTAATGGACTTTTAGTCAGCGTGTAAGAAATGGCCACATTAAAAGTCGAACAAAAGTACAATAAATCGACAATCGCTCGAGCTGTCAGTCTGTCGAACCGACGGCTCTGCTGTCAATAACATTATTTTGTAAAAAAAACCATTTACAACGAAACTTAATAAATTATTATTTTATGCAGGTAAATCCAATGACTATAAATGGTAAATTAATAATTTGCATTTGTAACATTGGCGTCAACCTGTATTCTTATGTCGGGCCGTTTTTCTGCTGTCATTTAGTATGACACTGTACATCCATGCATTATAAAATCAATGAGTAGTATACGTAATAGTGTGTTGTTTCATGCCTGTATAGTATTAGTATAATATCAATTAAGTATACCGCACTAACATTATGTGAAACATATATTAGGAGAATCAATACGTATGCGACCCGATATAGACCTTTTGCTCTTGCAAAGAAGACCTATCGACGCACCTTATTAGGCCTCCCGTGACCAGAAGGCTGGCATGCTGGCCCATATTTCGCTGAACGAATCCGTGACCAGAAGGCTGGCTGGCTGGCCCATATTTCGCTCAACAAATCCGTGACCAGTGGCCCGTTTCACTAAGCTACAAGTTACAATTTTACAAGTCTAAACCGGCAACATTGGTCAATAATGACCAATAGCAATGGGCATAAAGACCAATGTTGCCGGTTTAGACTTGTAAAATTGTAACTTGTAGCTTAGTGAAACGGGCCACAGAAGGCTGGCTGGCAAATACTCCGCTTAACAAATCCGTGACCAGAAGGCTGGCTGGCTGGCCCATATTTCGCTCAACGAATCCGTGACCAGAAGACTGGCTGGCCAAAACTCCGCTCCGCTGGCAATGCTGCCAGCCTTCTGGGCACTCTCCGTTTTGGCGGGGATTTGGGACAGTTTTTAATGCCTTAAGTCATAGTTTAGAATACGATTGTATTGTTATTTTTAAGTCAGTATTTGAACTCTACAATAAACTTCTCGCTTAATAGTGAGGTAACTCTAACTAACTTAATTGATTAATAACATTATATCACGACTTAAACACGGTTAATAATGTTGATCAAAGATTGTGCATGGCAATCGAAATGCACGTTCAGTATTATGGCAATTTGTTTAATGTTTATTGAACTTTATTGTTGTATTGTGATGCAATGTCAATATTCATCACTATTTTCACTAGCGCTTTCTATAATTAAGTTTGTAATAAAAACTCTTTGTCTGTCCATCAATCCGCACTTTCGATGGGAGTCTTTTCATATATGTATAATAACTTTGAATGAAAAGGTGTTAACCAGTTTTGTTTGGCGATAGAGTCAATTTGAAATACTTTTAATTTAAGTTACGCAATGCAGAAAATTTCTTACCAATGCTTGGCAAACAACATAATGTATAAACTTTGGAAAGTAGCACAAAACCGAGGTAGGAATAGAATTGATGGGGGGGGCTCTAGAGTTTTAATCAGTGTGTAATCTACCACTGCATTTGCATCAGTTGTATAGTCGACCAAGTAATTGCTTTACCACTTTTGAACCTTATCTCTTTGTAATACCGTCGAAAAGTGGCCAGGCAATTTCTAGGTCGACTATACCAAAAGGTAGCAACTTAGCCCCTCAATAAACACGGCCAGAGTGGTTGGCTACAAACGCCCAAGAGTCGCTTTGAAGCCCTTGTGGAACTCCCAAATTCCGCAGTAGTTGTCTTTCGGGTGTAGTCATGTTGCTACATATTTACTCTCCATTATATCTAAAATCTACATTTTCCACACATTGTATCCTTTCTCCTCCCTTCATTAAGTACCGAATTCATGATGCCCTAAACTAGTAAATCGCTCCCAAATAAATCATTAAGAAACCGTCCGAGACCGCCATAACACCTCGTTAAACCACCGGTTAAAAAGTAAACAAAACTAGATAAACATCTCGAAAGTAATTAAAAGTTATTACCGCCATCAATTTGATCAGATAAAATGTAATTGATGCTTATTTTCGTGCGATGTTCGACCTTATTTCATCGGGGGCCGTCATTTTCGGTGTCGCAACTAAGTGCTCCAGGGTTTTATGGATTAATACGAAATTATGCCAGTTCGTAGACTTGAGAAACGCATTTTGTCGGCGCCAACATTTTAACTGCAACTAGGAATTACTAAAGGTCAGTCCATCCCAATGTGCCAACATGATGGAAAACAAAAACATCATCGGCAACGTTCAGCAAAACTAGTGTCTAACTAAAGTAACATCGTTGCGGTTAACAATGCGCCAGCGCCATCGGTAACGTCTGAATCGGTATACAGAGATGCCAGCACGAGCGAGTGCGATAGAGCGCTGGCGCAGCGTCGATCACAACGATGTTATTCTGGATATAATCGTACGCGTCACGGGTGAACTCGTCTAGTTGTATGTTGATGAATTAAGGTATCAGTTGTTGTCATTTAATTACTAGAATCAATGGCCCTAAATGACCGGCTGAGTTTAATTTATTCCTCCCTGCGGTCATAAGAAAGGGAAGAATATAGGGATCAATTAAACTTGGGCAAGTCTTTGCGGAAGGTAATAAATTGGATGAAATTACTACCATTCTATACTCAGAAATTAAATTTGAGACCAAAAGTCGGGGTTTACTGGTGGCATTACCTGATGCCTGATGTGGTAGAGTCTCGATCTGTCTTATCCGTGAGATCTATCAGGTGACAATCCTCCACAGCACATGATATTGCTCCTGATCCGATCATGACATTCACCAGAATCATGCCATCTGTAGACCTTTACTTTTGATCTCGGATTCTATTTTAGAATTTAGTTTTTGCCGGTCTTAGGACCTTGTGCAAGGTCCGTTCGGATCGCTACGACCATCTTGTTCGTTAATCCTGTAAGCAGCATTGCTTACACTGTTGTGTTCCGGCGTGGAGAGCAAGACAGCCGGTGAAATTTCTGGCACAAGAAGTATACCATCTTAGCCCTCTGGGTTGGCAATGCATCTGCAATATTCTTGGTGTAGCACGTGTCTATGGGCGGGGGTGATCACTTACCTTCAGGTGACCTTGCTCGTTTTCCTTCCTATGTTGTATAAAAAGAAATCCAATTTAAAACCAGCTTGCAAAAATTAAACTATGAAAACGGATGCTTGTAATAAAAGAGTAAAGAAGAATAAGGTCAACTTAACTAGACCGCGACTTCCCTTCCCTATAAATTCAGTTTTATTATTAATTTCTCAAAACTAGGCCTTATAACATTGGTGTTGGGACTTGGCTGCCATAAACACCAATGAAGCATTCTTGTAACATTTTGAATGAAAATGAATTAAAATTGACATTCCAATTTTAATTTTGTCTTAGTTTTGTACTTTTTTTATTTTTTTATTCTGACATTCGAGCCTTGATTTTGTTTCAGCTTTATTGTTTAACACTTTTATGAAATTTTGACGATCGCAATATAAAAACGTGTAATTTGATCTTGTATGCAATTTTTAATGTAATTTTTGAAGTGACTGAATAAATAAAATAAACAAAACTAAACTTAATAATTAATAGATTCAGGCGTTACTTTGCGGAGGTCCATATCAACAAACTGGAACAAATTACCTTGCTACTCCGCGAAACCAATTCACCAATTTCACCAATTTGGTTTCGCGGAGTAGCGAGGTAATTTGTTCCAGTTTGTTGAAACTAAACTTGTCTACATTCCCTAGCGCAGTAGTTCGAATGTGATTGCTTTATGCCCTAATAAGTTAATAACCTATATATAGTTAGTAAGAACCGCTGCTTTAAATATACCTTCCTTAACCACAAATTAACTACAGTGCCGTAAAAGTCACAATAAATTACAAAAAACAATTTACATTACCTTTTAAAAGCAGGTGCTAAACCTACTTAGAATCTCTCTTCAAAATGTCCGGTCGAGTTGGTTGAACAGTGTAGTAGCCGAAGTGGAATGGAACGAGCAAGGGCCGTCCGAGAAATAACAGAGGATCGGTAATAAATAGTGATTTGCGTCGGCATTTGATCTGAAAAGCGTCGCCAGGGAAACGGCAAAAGGCGGGTCCTGGGGCCTGCGCGGGCGCGGCGAGCGCGGCGCAAGTTGTGAGATACAGCGATGACATCGAAGTTTTTTTTTTCATAGAATTAGAATTATTTATTTGTTTGTGAAACACAGGTGAGTTACATAAAAGTCTTATTCTATTACAGTTTCTCTGTGACCTGTTTGTTTCGACGTACAAACGTTTCACTGAGACCTAAACTATTCTATTCTATTGACTAGGAAAAGGCAAACGAGCAAGGATCACCTAATCTATATATATAAAAATGAATCCCTATTTCCCTTGGTCACGACATCACGCCTGAATGGCTGGACCGATTTCGCTAATTCTTTTTTTGTTCTGTTCGTTATTATCAGGAGAAGGTTCTTATGAAAGAAAAAATCAAAAATCTGCTCATTTATGGCGTCTAAGGCGGAACAAAGTTCGCCGGGTCAGCTAGTGTTTAATAAACACCATCGTCCACAGACACCCGCAACAGTAAGGAGATTATATTGCCATTGCCAACCCAGAGGGGTAAGATAGATGGAATAGCTCTTGTGCCAGTGATATCACCGGCTGTTTTGCTCTCCACGCCGGAACGCAACAGTGCAAGCACTGTTATAGTTGCAGGCAAACAACTTGAGCATAAATCGAGTGGAGGGGGTATGTTTGCGCCATACATATTTGTACTAGAAACGGCCACTGCGCAGTCAAGGGCTGTGCTCAAGTTGTTTGCCTGGAACTGTACTTAGCGGAAATTGCTTAAAATCAGGCGAGCCGAATTGTTTGTCACCTTAGTTATAAATAATGCATGACTTAATTGTATAAGGAACCCGAAACCATACTTGATACTTAATCCTAACATCATAATACCATGTCCCAGTTTACATGACGTGATGATTGTACTTAGCGGAAATTGCTTAAAATCAGGCGAGCCGAATTGTTTGTCACCTTAGTTATAAATAATGCATGACTTAATTGTATAAGGAACCCGAAACCATACTTGATACTTAATCCTAACATCATAATACCATGTCCCAGTTTACATGACGTCCAAAAATGTAGTATTTTATCTCATTGTTTATGACTTACGACACCGTAGCTTGCACATGGCACCACAGCCTAGCAATCATTAGAGCTAGCGGCCACTCGCGACATGTATACTGTCTGTTTTGTATGTAAATACCCCGTTCTGGGTTAATCTGCGGCACGCACTAGAAAAAACATCGCTATGTCCATACGCCCATGTACCGGGCTTCTGTATGAAATGAGTTTTAGATTAGTTGTAAGTATAACTAACGCACGTGCCCCACTTGTGGGTCACGCGCAATGATATTATATACCTATATAGAGTGTCATACTTAATGACAACAGAAAAACGGACCGACATAAGAATACAAGTTGACGCCAATGTTACACATGCAAATTATTAATTTATCATTTATAGTCATTGGATTTACAACTTAACGCCTAACTGCATAGAATAATAATTTAGTAAGTTTCGTTGCAAATAGGTTTTTTTACGAAATAAAAGTATTGACAGTAGCGCCGTCAGTCCGACAGGCTGACAGCGCGAGCGATTGTCAATTTGTTGTACTTTTGTTCGACTTTTGATGCGGCCATATTTTAAACGCTGACTAGAAGTCCATTACTTATAGGTCAGTGGTCACGCGCTACTTTCTGCTTAGCCAACTCCAACGTTGAATATGGATCAGTAATGACAAAGATCTACAAATAATTGTAGTTTTTGCGCGCAATGATACGCAAAGATTTAGATAATATCTAAACCTCGAAACCTTGAAACATAAATGATATATATAGTAAAATATCGTAATATTATCCAATCAGCGTTACATAAATTAAAATGTTATGACACTTGTATTAGATTTTTGCTACTTTGTTGAAACCTTAAATATAGTATTTTCTCAAACTTATTTTGTCTATCGCCCACTTTATCGCCCTAATTTTTTTACACCCCCTATTTTTTTTACTATACCACATGTTAAAATCACAATAGAATAATTACTTTAACCTCGTAAGGCCCCAAGTCCTAAATAAAGGACAAATGTCAAACTGATTTTGAACTCACTGTCTCAAACGATATGGTTCAAAATTCATAGAATGAAATTTGATGTGGGCCTTACGAGGTTAATAACACAGCGGAAAATGAATGTAGGAGTAAGAATATTTGTATAAACTGACCCGCGATACACTTGTTATGTTCGTCGCCATCGTTGTTTTTATAAAAAGTTTTTGAAAGTATACTAATTTAACATAACGCATGTCCTCTCGCGGTTCACTTGTTGGAAAGTGATTTACGCTGTATCGAGTTGTGAATGACAGTAATGCGTTTAAAAGATTCTTATCTTGGTCTTGTTTAAATGTTATTTTTTTAAACGGCCCCAAAAAATGGTTGATTTTTGCATACTTTTCTTTTTAAATTACTCTGTCATTTGTGTGTGTTAAACGATCAACATTATAAATGCTGGAAAAGCTACTTATAACTACTAAATATTACTTACGAGTAAGTAAGTTTTTTAGATCAAGCTAAAGAACGGATTGTATATTCCTGATAGTCTATAGCAGGATCTCTAATATTCGTAATTATTAGATTTGTTTACGCGTTTATCAAAAATATTGTCGACAGACAGATAAAAAACCAAGTAATCGAATAAGGATTACTTTTTTTCAAAAATTGACTTATAACCACACATTTTGCAATACTGAAATGCGGACTCGTAATGAGATATATTATTGTCCGAAAATGTGTCATACGTACCTACCAAGTAATATAAGTCGTAAGACATGGAAAACTGCCTATAGCCCCAGAAAAAATAATCACAATGTGACTTAATAAATTATTAAATACAAGCGGACGCGCGCGACTACGTTCACGTAAAATTAGTAGCCTATATCCATCAGGAATAGTGTAGCTTTCTATCTGTGAAATAATTTTTGAAATCGGTTCAGTAGTAGAGATTACCCCCTACATACAAACAAACTAACAAAAAAAACAAACAAAGTTTTTCTCTTTATTATATTAGTGTAGATGTAGATGTAACCAAGCATAAGTATAGTGCATACTAGAAAAAAGACGGTTAAAAACCTCGGTCCATCACTCCGCACCAATCAGGTCAGAACGAACACCCGTGAGACGCCTCGCCTGCGCTCGCGCACACGTGCCAGTAACTGACTTAGGAATAGTCTAATGCAGTTTTGCAAAATGTAGGTCGCGATGGGGGTCCTAAAGCAAAGCTTAAATGTTATATATATATTTTTATACAACATAGGAAGGAAAACAAACAAGTGGGTCACCTGATGGTAAGTGATCACCACCGCTTATGACCTGCAACAACAAAGAGAATGCAGATGCGTTGACAACCCAGAGGGCTAAGATGGAATACCTCTGGTGCCAGTAATTACACCGGCTGTCTTGCTCTCCACGCCGGAACACAACAGTGCAGGCACTGCTGCTTAGCGGCAGGATTAGTGAGCAGGATGGTAGTAGCGATCCGGACGGACCTTGCACAAGGCCCTACCATCCGCAAACAAAAAATGTTAAATATTGCTAAAAACAAAAACGTTAAAAAGTTTGAAAATCCCTGGATTTATGTGTTGATTGGTAAGAATTGAAGAAGAAGAAGAACTAATTGATCTAATATGCGAAAGTGTTTGAACACATTTCTTAATGTCAATTCTAACGTGAAATCGTCAACATATACCGCAACTTACAGCAGTCGATATAACATTGCCAAGCATAATCATAATTCACACCTCGTGTTCCACATTGCAACAGTCCAATATCAACGGTGCCATAAATTCGATATTACACATTAAGCCAGGTACATAATATAACTATGTTGCGAGTATTACGTAAACGGTTAACGTCATTTTAACGGTTATTCGCCGTTCAAATGCGAATGGAATCGAATGAGTTATATTTTTAAATTGAGTGTTGCCAGTTGCGCAAGCGGTTTTGAATCTGTGTACAGTTGCCATACGAAAATTGAAATAACTTAGGTTTAATCTTTGCAGTAATTTTATATATATTTTATATATTATTGTTAGTAAATATACATAAAATCTTAAAAGCTAATGTTAGTACTTAAAAGTTAAATTAGATTTAACAATTTTAACAAGGTCTACCATTATTGGGCAACACACGTGGTCAGCAATCATCCTCAGAATGCTGTTCTGGCTACCTCTTACTCTACTTAGTCAGCAGCGACGCTGATTTTTTGCGCATAATCGCAGCAAATCCGTCTGTGCGAGCCTCTGCAAACATAGCGGACGCACTGCAAAACCTAGGCAGTCCAATCAGCATTCTGAAGGCGTTGTTGTATTGTACCCTGCACGCGTTGTACGACTTTTGGGTATATCTGACCCACAGGCTGCTTGTGTTAAATGATGAGCAGTACGCTTTAAACAAAGTTATTTTAACTGCACTCGAGCACCGAGCAAACCTGCGGGCCAACATGTTTGCCCTTACACACAATGCGCGCCGCTCCCGCTCCATATCAGCGTCATCCTTCAAATCGTCTGTCACAACATGCCCAAGATATATCCTACTATGCATAGTTCCCACGGGATAGCGATAATTGAGTTATACGCCGCCGTGACGTCATGAGCAGCATAGCAACTAATTCTCATTAATTTGTCCAGGAAATATTGCAGATTGTATGTTGGGTGCACGTTTGCTTGATTCAATTTAACAAGTCTACGCGGACGAAGTCGCGGGCAAAAGCTAGTATTTAATATATTTCATATTGCTGACGATTTCTTTTACATTTTTGTAAAAGTTTTAGGAATAAAAACACTTTTACTGGTTTGAGTCTGCGTTCCACGTTACATATTTAAGTTGATTTAGTTGAGTGAATAGTGTACTGGTCACATATTTAATTGAGCTCGCAATTCATGTGTGGATATTAAAATTTGTACGCCATCTTTATTACAAGTTTTTTTCACTTATTTAAAAATTAAACTAATCATACTGCCTCTAACACACGTAATTCCTTACGACATAGGATGGCGCACCGCGGCAGGCAGGATGCGCTTGCGCAAGCCGGGCAGCCGCCTGTCGCTGCTCTAATTGCCTGCCACTTAGACCTGCGCGTTAGCCTTAATAAGGCTTAGCATATAATGAAAACGAAGAAAATCTTTTGCAAGTTAGGCGCATAGGCTCTTTTACAAGTAAATACTATGAGCGCTTTGAAAAATGGAAGATTATGCTGAAAATTATGTGAAATAGTAATTTGCTACTTCGTTTCGTACGGTGAGTGTGAGATCCAGAAGCCTATGGGGGGGGGGGGTGTAATAATGAGTGACGGGATCACTTCCCATTAGGTGAGCAAATGCTCGTTTTAATCTCTATTAAAAAAAAAATTGGTGGCGATTGGTAAAAAACTTCTCTACCTGATTAGTTTTTAACCCAGGTATAGTCTTGCTGGAACACTTTTGAATCTTACCCCTTCGTAATACGATCGAAAAGTCAAGCAATTGAATTAGGTAGGTTGATTCAATTCATTGAGTGACTAATTTCAGGTTTCTAAGGTTTTCCCCGCTCACAAGTTTAAAATCATCCGTCTCCTTTGCACATGTATACTAATAGTTGGGAAAGGACAAATATTCCAACACCAATTCACAAAAGACACGAAATACTCACATTTAACGCGAAACTTTCAGAAGATAGGAAAGCGTTAGAAAAATAGCAACCCTCCCTTCTGGCAGCATTTGAGTAAAAACGCTTTCCGTTCACAGACGCTAGCATATGCTGGGGCACTCACTTAATACCTGTTACCTAACATCAAGTGTTCCTCAATCCCACTACACAGCCTGTATATCGCATACTTCGCAAGAAGTGTAGGGTAAAAGTCACGATGCTTGGGCTATGTTGAAATTTTTCTCAGCAATTTTCCGTTGGAACCAGCCACAAATCAACGCCACCGGTATTGTTACCTCACGGGCCATAGTTCAGGAGATACGCGATCAGAGACAATCCTACTTTATCTAGATAAGTGCAATTTATTGACGTTATTAGTGGCTGATTATGTTGAGGAAACGTATTGTTTGTTTTTGCTGATGTGTTGCGTTGATCACGACCGATACAGTGAAATAACAACTCCTGTTTGTAGGACGAAGCGGGATTGCTAATGCACGATATGGTATATCGAATGACTCTTAGGGATAAAAAACCTATAATGTAAGTTAAAACCATGGCGGACCAAGCTCAGGTGTGGTTTAGCCAGAAAGTAGTTAGAAAGATAAAAAATGATTTATTTTCAGAGGCTGTCTGGCAGATATCCATAAGGATAATAATACATACACACGCAACAGGCGCACACATACACTCACACACACACACACACGGCGAGGAGGACTATTATTATTATCAATCAATATAAAAAACCTAAATCCAATAGTAAAAATAAGTCCACAAAAAAACCCGTTACATTTGTGAGTCGAAAATAATGCACAATGGTTAAAGGTGCAAAATTATGAAGAATATAACCAAATGACAGGTGTAGAACATAGGTGCCGCCTGCCCCTAAAATCGGCGCACGCGAAAGCACAGGTGAGCCGCTGCGCGCGCGCATCGCTTGCATAAGCGGCCGCATTCCGTGCGGGACGCCGCCGCGGACGCACGCTTGGGCAACAGTCAGTCTGCGGGAACGTGCTTGAATACGAGCCTAAATTTGGAACCAAATGTCAGCTGGTAATAGGTCCAGCGTCTAGCCGGCTTGGTTAAATTCTTGGTGTGCATGCGCGGTCTCCATTATTAAATGGTATTCCTTAGGACCCTTCAAACAGGACCCTTTCTCTCTCTACACCAAAATAATCTTCTTCTTCTTCTTCTCTTGTGTATCTTCATACATCTACATACATGTATAATATAATAAAGAGGTAAACTTTGTTTGTTTGTATGTAATCTCTGGATGGATGTAATGAATCGATTCCAAAAATTTTTTCACCATTAGAATGCTACACTATTCCTCACGGATATAGGCTACTAATTCCACGCGAACGAAGTTGCAGGCGTCCGCTAGTCTATAATAAAGAGGTAAACTTTGTTTGTTGTATGTAGGGAGTAATCTCAGGAACAACTGAACCGATTTTAAAAATTCTTTTACAGATACAAAGCTAAGCTATCCCTAACGGACATAGGCTACTAATTCTACGCAAACTAAGTCACGGGCGTCTGCTAGTTAGTAATAAAGAACGTATGCGTTCGAAGTCGCCTTTAAGTTTTTAGAAATAAAAACATGTGGCATACAGACAGAGAGAGACAAGGGGAAATAGCGACACTATTATGGTTCCTAAATTGATTACGAAACACTAAAAATATAGTGATTTAAACCCACTTACTACAATAATAGTTGTTGGTACACATTTTTATCTGGAAACCAATTATCGTTCACTTTTTCAATAAAATATCAATAGATCTTACACAATGTTAACTAGAGCAACAATTATGATTGCAGAGTGCGATTGTATCGATCATAAACTAGGGGTAAATTGCTGGCGCTGCGCCGAATTAAGATTAAGTGGGTAATTAATGCGCCAGCGCAGCGCACGCCGTTTGCTGTCACTGGAGGCTTTTAGAGGCTTGATTCACTTATTCTTATTTGTTAGCAATTTGTAACTTGTTTTGAGTTTCTTAACTAAGTACCTTAGCATTTTGGTACATTTTTTTCTTTTTTTTTTATACAACATAGGAAGGCAAACAAGCAAGTGGGTCACCTGATGGTAAGTGATCACCACCGCCTATAGACACCTGCAACAACAAAGAGAGTGCAGATGCGTTGCCAACCCAGAGGGCTAAGATGGAATACCTCTTGTGCCAGTAATTACACCGGCTGTCTTGCTCTCCACGCCGGAACACAACAGTGCAAGCACTGCTGCTTAACGGCAGGATTAGCGAGCAAGATGGTGGTAGCGATCCGGACGGACCTTGCACAAGGTCCTACCACCCGCAACATACACATTGAAAGTCCTCCGATAAAATTAAGTACCTAATTAGGAAAGTTTGGAGTTATAAGTATTTTTTTTGACCTTGCTACTTGCCAAATTTCATGGCTCTAGGTCGATGGAAAATACCTATAGTTTTTTGATTCCTTCGAGCGTATATGAAATATGCGGCATAAACGGCCGTACCTTTTGATATTGATGATTTAGAAGTATCATTTTTTCACAGCTAAAAGTTCCTGCAGTCCTGAGTATTTAATATTAATTTCAACTCGATATCTCTACGCCGTTCTGAGAAAAGGGTCTTGACTGACAGACAGACCAACAACGAAGTGATCCTATAAGGGTTTTTTTTTCCTTTTAAAGTACGGAACCCTAAAGAACTTCCAGGCCCCAATTTCATAAATGCAACAGGCGACTGGTGACAGTGACGATTCGCCGTACATTACTCTGTCGACAAGTAACGCTGCAGAATTACAGACTCAACATCATAGTGGGCAAGCAATGTAAACCGAATTGTCACTGTCACCTGTCGCCTTTAAGAAATTGGGCCCTGAAAACACCGTCTAAGGTTAAGCGATAGGTATATGTTGGTAGATTAGGTACCGTCGGGGATCGCGAATGCACGGATCAATGGCAATGAGAGTTGTAGGGGCTCGTAAAGCCAATAAAAATAAGGCTTCACTATTAGCACTACGGTACCGACTAATTGAGCCTTCGAAACCCGCATGTGGAATGTATTTGTACGCGGCTTAGAGTTCGAAATCGTGTCTCAAGAGGCTCAAGGCACTTGGCGGTTTGGCACGCTATTGACACTTGCCTAGTTTATATAGTACTCATGTTTTTGTCACATTAAAAGGATTATAAACTAACAAGCTTTATCTGCGGCTTTCGCCAATAATGTTGGCAATAAAAAGTCTCATATGTTTTAATCGAGGCCATAATCTATCTGTGTACCAAATGTCATCTTAATCTAGCCGTTAAATGCATGATTGTTGAACAAACCTCCAAAGCTAATTACTTTGTCATTTTTAACATCAGTAGGATTTTATCGTAGTTCTGACCAATGACGAATACAAGTCCTGATAGGTAATGGCGCCTTATCATGATATTGGTGGTATTTAGAAACAAAAATTCGGCATATAATTCGGAAAGATAAGTACGGCCTGCTTCGGCTCATAATCCAGGGGAAAATACAGGGCCGCAGACCATCTGGTCGAAGCCTCCTGGCTTAAAAATCTTAGAAAAAAAAATTACACCTCGTTGAGTTTCTTGCCGGTATCTTCTCATCAGAGGTTTTTCATTTCATAAGTGCTACCTGTAAGCCTAATCTGAATAAAAATATTTTGACTTGACTTTGAAGTGGTTTGGGATGAGCACCAGATCTCTTTTCCGAGCAGCAGTCTCTTAAAATAAAAATTGCTGTAATTATCGCCGACCTCCGACTAAAAGAAGAAGAAACAAAAATACAGTTTTGCATTAAACACATTTCTCACGCACATTACACGAGATACCTATTTATATTTATTTTGAACAGAAAATTTTAAACAAATAATTGACAGTAAAAGACGAAATGAAAATTAGTTACAGGTTAGATATCAGCTTTCGTTAACAAAATGATCCTGCATAATGTAAAGTTTTATTTTAAAGAGAACTGTATCTGTAACTTGAAGATTTACCCAGACAAGCAATTAGCCTGTCCTGCCGTGCAATCAGTTCCCAATCTGCATATTTCAAACCTTTATGTTCACGTTAAATTGCTTATTTAAACAAACCCGCGTTTCCGCTCGAAAACGAATTCAATATCGGCGGCCATTTTGTTTTCGAAAGAATTGATTTCGTTCAAATTATCATGTCAAGTGCGCGGACTGTAATTTTGTTAACTTTTTACTCGTTTTAAGTCTTTTAATTTAAATTTATTTCCAAGTTTCATTCAATTTTGAATACGCATATACCTTTTTAGAATTCATGATTTCAGTAAAGACAACAAACACAATGAATCTCGTAAATGCACATAGTTTATTCCAAATCAATTACCATCAATAATGAAGACCAATTCCTCCAATTAATAAGGAAAACGTAGATTATACTACCTTAATTTACCAAAGGTAATGGTTCCCAAGGGTAATCATTTCGTCTATTCATGTGATCAGGGTCTCAATTAAAGAGAAGGTTTAGAGTATGTAGTCGTCTCTTTTTACCCGACTGCGCGACGCAAAGGAGGGTAATTAGCACATTGTATTGCCATTTAAAGTAAAGAGATTAGCTAATAAAACTCTTTCTATGCTACACCATTTCTATGTTTAAAACATTTCATTATCTACTAATAAGTCTTATGGCAACACTGTAAATCATAAACGTCCGAAGGCTGGATGCACCCACACCGGTCCTGCTCGGTTCCGCGTTTCTCATTAGCTCTCACATTAATTTATAACCCTTTACATATGCATGCGCGCGCGCCTTCAACGGCTCCGGAAGGCTGTGGCGCGCATGTAGGTGTTATGAGCCCTCAAGTGGTGATAACTCAATGTTGGATCTTCATTACGACCGTATTTCAAACGGCCTTCGAGTCCGTCTGTCCCATTTCATTTGTGTTAGCTGGGTGAATGTAATTATTCAATTGATTCAGTCGGGCGCTGCTAGACTGGTTAGGTTTAACTTGACCATAGTATTTATATTATTTTACTTCACTTTGTTTTTTACTTTTTCAGTGTCGAAATCTGTCTTCATTATCACTCGTTGGAGTTAGGATAGTTTCAAGTGTTTGTGTAGTTGCAAAAAGAAATAAATTTATTTCTTTTATTTATGAGAAAGGCAAAGAAACAGGCTAGTCACCTGATGAGATCAGCGCCCCTAACCAGCACCAGCACCAGCAACCGCAAAAGAGTCGCTGCATCGTTGTTGGCCTTTAATTAGGGAAATTTATTTAAGAGACTGATAATTTTCAAAACACTCGTGTTAAGACATATTTTTTTAATAAAAACGGATCACTCACGTATTTCACACGCGTCTTCAGACAGTTAAAGAAAATGAGAAACATTATCAAAGGCGTATCCAACTTCTTATTAACTATACTATTGAACATCCCCCCTCTCTTCTCTCTCGAAGCGTCCAGTTCCTCTCCTTTTTTTCGTATTTTAACACCAAATGCGACCAAATACTGTTTAAGTGGTTTTCTTTTTTTAAGATTGGCGTTATAAAACGCATCGCAATTTCCTCCGAGTTGTTCAGCATCAAATCGCCAAAGGCTTATTCAAATTTAAATATAATCGATACAAACGATTATACAAGTAGCCATCAATCGACTTTGAATAATAATCGAGTTTCTCCATCTCCTGCGACGCGAATTAAAAAGAAATCACGCGTGAAAACGTGCTCATTGCGTCTATGACAGGCTGGTTTTTTTTACTCTACGTATTTATGCTCGCCTAGTGGAAGATATGCAAATTATGTTCAGTTCTCGTTTGGGATCATTCCCTCTATCATCCTGGTCATTTCCAGTGGACATTAGATGGGGTCCTGTCGACCCTCTACCTTCTAGTCTTAGCCGACTTAAATATGTGTTATGTAAGGATTGAGTGACATCTTATAACGTGCTAACATAAGGTTAACAGTACTTGAGCGACCGAGCTTTGCTCAAGACGAAACAGATGTAAATGTGAAACAATAAAAAAAAACTAGCGGTCGTTTTTTTGCGTTCTCATTGTAAACTTTATCGAAAACATTAGAATTGTTTTCGAGAACGCGACCAAATCGACTCCTCTGGAGTGCGATTTTTGAATCTCACCGGGTGAAAGCTCACCAAGATTGCCGTTTTTCAGAAAGATTCGGCCATTTTCGTGAGCTTTAGTCACCTGATGAGATTAAAAAAATACACCCCAATCTCACCGGCTGACTACAGCTCACCAAGATTGCCGGTTTTCACAAAAATTCGGCCATTTTCGTGAGCTTTAGTCACCTGGGGAGATTGAAAAATTGCTCCCCTGGATATTATTACCGTCTTCCTATACTTTTTAGCTACTTTTGATATAAGGTAATTAGGTAACGCACCCAGTCTTTGACCGACCCAATAATTGGCGAGATAATACAGACACGGATTGCACAAACTGAGATACATGATGTTAACTACTGGTACAAACATGCCTTAGCGTGTCAATCACTCGGACGATTACCTTAATTCACTTCAGTTCACTTGTTTTCAAGATACTCGTCAAATTCCTTAAATCGTGAAACCTTTATGCTCCTAATTTAAAACGCTAAGATTGACTTCATCGAATGCTGTCGTCAACGTACGTGGACGCCGCGTTAGAGACATTCTGGTCGTTTGTTCATATATCTTCGGCCATTTATTACCTTGTTGAGGTTGAATACCACATTTTCACTCTTTAATATCTAGAAAGACACGTATTTCAACTAGTTTCATCGGTGCGAGCTATTACGCAACAGTAAACTCAGCCTCAGAAGTATCGTAACACTTAAGAACCTTGCCATAGTAAGGTTTGAAATAAACGTTGCTCTAATTTGTCACATTACTAACAGCGACAAGGTACTAAAGTGTTCAACTATTTCTGAGGCTGACCGTACTATGTTTGTTGTTAACATTGCCTAGTTTAAGATTTCATACTAAAGAGTGCGTACGCGCATGACTAAGTACCCGCAACACCAAGAAGATTGCAAATGCAGTTAGATCTATTGATAAATTATTATAGTCTGTAGTCCAACTAAAATCTTAATCCTACTGTAAAAAAGCCTTTTTAATTAAGAACTGTAGAGTTGTCCTATAAAAATCTTGATATCAACGCTGTGACAGTGATGAAGGACCGTCATTATTATGACACTGTTTTTCATACTAATAAATACAACAACTCATAAATCGTAGGTGTCTTCATTTCTAGCTTCTGTTCCAATATGTCATCAATACTCAAGATTTATTTAGATAAAGACGTTTTACAAACGTCTTATTTCCATTTCGAGAACTCTTGAAATTTTAACCTTACACCTAAACACATAAAGTGTAGTTTTCTAACCTCGTAAAATATCCTCGTATAAATACAGTGGGCATTGTACTGTCTTCGGGCCTTATGAGGTTAAGGGGACGGCACACTGGGCCACACATTAAGTGTGGCACTAATTTATAGGGTGCCTTTCACACTCGCCTCGTTACCATTACCATGCGCGAGCGCACCTCTTAAATAGGCAGGGACATTGTCGATTCTCACGATTGTTAAGCGCAGGGAGTCACCACACTTGAGAAAGTAAAAACTAGGAAACGATAAAGTGACTTTTTAATCGCGGTATACCTAAATGACGTTATTTGATTTAAGCTAGAGAATATAGCACCGGTATGTAACTTCCTAACCTAACGTATATAATCTGCTAAATATTAAAAATACATTACAAATGGACAAAATACTTAGTTTTATTTCATAATAAAGAAGAGATCCCTTAAAGGGATAAGTCAGCCCTTTTTACATTACTGTATTTCTTCTTGTCATTTATGTTATTTAGTAAAATAAAGAATTTACGTACATACATACATACATATTAGCTACAAGCTAAAATATATATACCTACCTGCGACTTTACACGCATGATATTATTTACAGTACATTTTACGGGATAAAAAGTACCTAATCAATGTTTGAACTCGTGTAGGTAAACGCACAAGTTAACATATATTTATGTATCAAATTATTAAAACAAATACACAGGTTGCTGAATTTAACGACTCCCTTCAAAAACATATACAGAATACACATGATCCTGCTAAGCATACATAGTTGCAGATAACAACACTAAAGTAGATCCGCTAGATACTAACGCCATCTAGTTTTTGTCTCCTACAATTCTGTGGAAATAGCTGAACTCTTCCTGTCCTGCACTGAAGCCTAGCATACTAACTTTGCCCCTCTTACAAAGGCAAGTGTCCCTTCAAACTTGTTCGATTCTCGAGACATTGGGTCCGTGCTAGCGCCCCCGGTGTCATCCGGGCACATCTGGTTTTTGCCGGGGCAACACCTTTATACGGAAAGTATTAAAATTCATGTAACAACTCGGTAGCCTTACGCTGCCAATTATTATGAATATTTATAAGATGAGAAGAAAAATTCTTAAGATTTGATAGTGATCAGAGGCGATGGAACTGTGGGCCTTTTGAGTGGCTTCCCTGTGGCCCGTTTCACGAAGCTACAAGTTACAATTTTACAAGTTTAAACCGGCAACATTGGTCAATAATGCCTGGGATTATTGACCAATGTTGCCGGTTTAGACTTGTAAAATTGTAACTTGTAGCTTCATGAAACGGGCCACTGGTGACAGTATTTTTTATTCGGTTCACAATTACAATATGAGCACTAAAACCGATCGAGATCTAGTAAAAAAAACAAAACCGTGATTTGCCTCCGAATCCTGACCAAGTCAGTATTACTAAGCTATGGCTTTCCACTGCAAGGAAACCGTTAGTGTATAAATTGATGGGTCTTCTACACCTTTATAAAATTGTAGAAATAGTAGTTTATTCTGAGGGAGCAAAATATAACATAGAACATAAATCAGCTATTTTGATCCCTAAAGGCTTACAAAAGCTCTTTTCTGAAAAGGCGGTGAGTAAAAACATCGTCAACGAGTCTTTAAATTATGGTCTTACCTAAAGACTACTTTAATGAAGGTCAGTTTTTGTGGAAATTATATTTTTGGGTTTCCTTGGAACTGACCTGTTTCAGCACAATCAAGTATTTTTGCACTCGCTATAAAAGTGATTCAGTCTTGGTTAACACATTCCTTTTTATTAAATTTGAATTAAATAATGTTTTTAAGGGTAAAGGACAAACATAGCTTTGTTTTAACGCTAAATATGCCCTAACATGACCGATCACGCTAAATTTATCTTTATATGCATCCCTTACTTATGACACTAGTTAGACAGAGACTTAGGGAGGGCTGAATTAAACCCAGGGCCATCATGCTAGGGGCGCTTTCAAATAACCTAAATTGTGTTTTTTTAAACATTTAAAAGCTATTTCCTTTATAATTAAAGTAGAAGCTATTTATGATTTAACATTTAAATAAATTAAAATGCTCTTTAATGACAACGCAAAAGAAAAATTAGGGTAATGGCAGGACTCGAACCTGCAACATCAGCATTCCGTGCCTTGCGTTTGCCAGTTTCACCACATTACCACGACCATACCCTGCGAATTTTTCAATGTGTTTTTCAATAAAAATAAGAATAAAAAAATATCGAAAGTTCGATTACAAAAACCTTAGTTTTACAGAAAATCTTCTTTTAATGACAAAATTATATGTTTTCGCCAATCAAAACGGTATAAATCGCGTGTATGTTAACGATTCTAATTTCCGACGTTTCGATAAATAATAGATTCAGGCGTTACTTTGCGGAGGTCCATATCAACAAACTGGAACAAATTACCTTGCTACTCGGCGAAACCAGCAAGTTCAGCAGGTTTCGCGGAGTAGCAAGGTAATTTGTTCCAGTTTGTTCCGACGTTTCGAGCCCTTTTCAGGTTTCTTTAAAAACCATTATAATCAACAATTATCGAAATTAAACAGTGCTAATTGGTCCACAAAACCATCATCTTTCATATTCTAAATCTTCCAGACACTTCCCGATAGAATACTTAAGGGATTAGGGTGAATGCGCCCGTACGCGGACACTTGGTTCACTAACGACTCAATTACCGGCAACTGTGCGATTCAATGCACCCAGTAAGGCCCGACGGGCTAGAATTTGTACCCCGCTGTACGAGTAGATTACAGCAAGAAAGATATCTACAACACTGATTTTATTTCTCGGAAACTGATGCGATGGGATCGTTTACCCGGTGTTTCCTTACGATTTTTGCTTGAAGTACCTTACAGTTTTTTTAATAAAATACTAGCGGACGCCTGCGACTTCTTTCGCGTGGATTGAGTAGCCTATGTCCGTCAGGGATAGTGTAGCTTTCTATCTCTGAAAGAATTTTTGAAATCGGTTCAATAGTTTCAGAGATTACCCCCTACTTTGCATGTATAGTCGACCAAAAAACTGCTTGACCACTTTCCGACCGTATTACAAAGCGATAAGGTTCAAAAGTGGTCAAGCAATTACTTGGATGTACCTAAACAAAAAAACAAACAAACAAAGTTTTTCTCTATTATATTAGTGTAGAAGAAGGCGGGTGGTAGGAACCTTGTGGAAGGTCCGTGCGTATAGCTACCACCATCTTGCTCGGTAATCCTGCCGCTAAGCAGCAGTGCTTGCACTGTTGTGTTCCGGCGTGGAGAGCAAGACAGCCGGTGCAATTAGTGGCACAAGAGGTATTCCATCTTAGCCCTCCAGATTGGCAACGCATCTACAATCCCCTTGGAGTTGCGGGTGTCTATAGGCGGTGGTGATCACTTACCATCATGTGACCCACTTGCTTGTTTTCCTTCCTATTCCATATAAAAAAAAGGCAAACGATTCACCTGATAGTAAGTGATAGTCACTGCTCATAGACACTCTCAACACCAAGGAGAATGCAGGTGCATTGCCAATCCAGAGGGCTAAGATGGAATGCATCTTGGCTCAATAATTTCACCATTGATTCCTAAAATATTCTAAGAAATTCTACTTCTTAATAATTATAAACGCGAAAGTAATTATTATTTTTGGATATTTGGATGTTTGTTCTTCAATCTTGCATTAACGGCTGAACGGATTTAGATGGAATTTGGACGACGGACAGATCAGTGTCTGGACTAAAACAAACCATACTTTGTATCCTGTAAAAAGCATAAATAATCTTACACAGACGAAGCCGCGAGTAAAAGTGTGTAAGAACGACATTTTTGTAACAAAAATCAATTTAAAAAAGTTGTGCGCTCTGACGGTTCTGTACAGTTACAAGCGCCAACATCTATACAGTCAATCTTCCATAAATATGTATACACAGACCTTATGCCTCTAACAATAAGGTTGATGTTTACATAATTTTGACAGGTTGGGAAGGATTGGCTGTATACATGTTGGTGCTCGTGACTGTACCTACCACCACAGAATATATTCGTGTTTACTATGTACCTAAATAAGCTAGAAAAGAAACAACCGAAACGCATTACCAAGTTTGATGATGGTGGAGGTTTTTGATATTTTTAAGAACAAATAATATTAGTCACATGAATGTTTATCGACTCTAATTTCAGCAGACTTATTACTGTTTGTTTATAGACATACTGTTGATTAACAAACTGGAACAAATTACCTTGCTACTCCGCGAAACCAGTGCCGGGCTCGTGCAAAATAGCTGCGTCTGTGCGACACATATATGTTCATGCAAAAACCCACCCTCCTCCGCTTCCACACGAAACAACATATATCACACAGACTCAACTACACACCACCACCACTAAACACTAAAACTACACGATCGACGCGCGTTTCGCCTCTATACGAGGCATCATCAAGATCGAACAGTACGACCGTTCGCTACTTGAACGAATGGCGTAATACTGTTGATTTGTTAAGGTAAATAAATAAACAGTATATTATCGCGTTAAAGTCCCGACTAACGTAATAAGTATGTGTGAAAATCGCGAAAGTTTAAAACAATCTCATTTCAGCATCGTGCCTTGGCCAAGGTCGAATTTGGGTAGAACATATAGAAAAATGTGACAGAAAAAAACTACGAAATAAAACAAATAAGAATAGACTTACGTTAAAATTGTAATGACAACACAAAGAAAAATTAGGGCAATGGCAGGACTTGAACCTGCAGCATCAGCGACAGTGTGGCGAAACTGGAAAACGCAAGGCACGGAATGCTAATGTTGCAGGTTCAAGTCCTGCCATTGCCCTAATTTTTCTTTGTGTTGTCATTACAATTTTAATTTAATAATTTGAATGTTGCAAACATTTAAAATAAAAAATCGAAAGAAATTTCGGTTACAAAATTTAATAGACTTACGTGTTCGTCCAACGAATATGTGAGTTCGCCATCATCGTATAAAACGAACCACCTCCGCTGCCATCTCTGAAACAGACAGAAACAGATTTAGTAATCTAATAGGTATAGTTGACATTACGTTGTACAGTCAAGGAAATTGAAACACGTACCACCGTAGAACCTAGTCGAAGAGACATACGCATGACATTTGTATGACATAGCCTGGCGTTTAATGCGTCGCGTCATTGCGATAGGGTTCGAAGGTGGTACGTGAATATATTTCCCCTACTGTACCTTCTTTTTCATAGATCTTTTTTTTATGAAATAGGAAGGCAAACAAGCGAGTGGGTCACCTGATGGCAAGTGTCCACCACCGCCTATAGACACCCGCAACACCAAAGAGATTGCAGATGCGCTGCCAACTCAGAGGGCTAAGATGGAATACCTTTTGTGCCAGTACTTACACCGGCTGTCTTGCTCTCCGCGCCGGAACACAACAGTGCAAGCACTGCTGCTTAGCGGCAGGATTAACGAGCAAGATGGTGGTAGCTATCCTTCCACAAGGTTCCTACCACCCGTCTTCTTATTTTATATTAAAAAAAACTGTAAGGCGCTGACTGACAGCGCGAGCGATTGTCAATTTACTGTACTTTTCATTCGACTTCTAAGGCCATTTTTTAAACACTGACTAGAAGTCAATTGTTTATAGGTCAGTCAGTACATCGCTTAGAATCGCTTCGACAATACGGATGTCAACGCATCGTCTTTTCTAGACTCCTTAATAACGTAAACAAAATAATTACTAACTCATTGGAGACAACAGCTTACATTCAGTACAAGGTAAACGCGCCTGTACATGACACTTGGAGCGAGGGAGATGGCTATCTAGAGTCGTGTCGCTGGCTGCTTGGCACCTACAATGAACTGACTCAGTTCTAAAAAGGCATATAAAGTTACAGTTAAAAATGCACATAAGCCGTTTTAGACGAGGACGCCGGAGTTGGTTACAATTAATGGGTCTCCAATTAACCTATTAGGCCCTAACTGATATTGTTGGCTGGTACAGCGGTTTTAATCTTTAATGCTTGCTGGATTATGCTTTTACGAGGAAGATTGTGATAAGGTCCTTATTAGGTCATTTATTTAAGAGGGATAACAAATTAAACAATACAGAGATACTTAAAATAACTTGAACTAAAATTTGGAATACTAAAATTATGACACGTCTCCCAAATCAGATCCCTGCGGTAGGGGTCCTCATGACGGTGGCTGCGTATCGTTTCCCCTCTGGATCGATATGCTACCGTGGAGCATAGAACACTGCGCAAGCTTTATACAAAACCATAGCTGGCGTACGCCAGGTTTTTTGCACCATGCGTAGCGTACGTCGCAGTGGCATTTCGCCCTTTATCATAACTGTAGCTAAATGAATAAGTATGATTATTTGGCGACACATTACACCTATTAACCTAGTCCCTAACCAAGCAAAGCCATGGCCACTAGAGTGAGACGAGTTACAGGAACCTATCGCAAAGAATAAGTGTTGCTACACTACGAGTGAACGCTGCCATGCCACCAACCAATTGGGCACGATGCCACAGGGGCCCTACATAGATTTATTTTAGTGTTCATTTAGTTTTAAAGTGACTTTTTACGCTAGCTTATTTCAGTTGTGGTTTAAGATGTTTTAACATTATTTCTTTCATAAGATGACCTGGATATTTTGACTTACACTTCAGACAACGCCGGTTAAAAGGTTGAACTAGATGTAACTTTACAAACGTAGCCCAAATGTTAACAATAACAGCACAAACCGTATGTTAATTATGTCTTCTCGTGTACCATTTAATGCCACCGTATCAGGCATCGACATAATTAGGACCCGGCCACTCCTGCGCACAACAAGATCGCGATACTAATACCTGGTTATACGTGCTACGTGACAATGGGCACGATTGAATGGTAACAAGTATTGGGTAATTTACCCTAAATAGAATTGGTTCCCATTGTTGGTGGCTTTGTTTCGACTTCGTGTCTTGGGCTTGACATAACCACCCAAGTTCAATTTATACCTCCTTACGGCGTTGTTTAACTAGTGCCTAAGGGGTTCCAAGAGACAAACTAAAGTTAAGTGAATTTAAAATGCTATATAATGACAACACAATAGATTAGGGTCATGGCAGGACTAGAACCTGCATCAGCGTTCTGTGCCTTGCGTTTGCCAGTTTCGTCACCTATATAAAGTTAGGTGGTTAGGTCGGAAGGGTGGTAGTTAAGGCTGCTGAAACAACGCGTCTCCCTTTAATTGTTGGTTCCTGTCTGTTATGTCTCATTTAAGATCATAAACAAATCTATACATAGTCATTTTATCTTTATCTTTTTACACAAAAAAGTAAAGTCGCTATCCGTTCCTGTCCTAAATCTTTATAGTGTATGTTTGGCCGCCTTCTCCTTCTAAACCACGCAACGGATTTTGATACGTTTTCACTGTCACTTAGAGATTGTTTTACGGAAGGTTTTTATGTACAGTCAAGGAATTTAATTCCCTACCCATTTCGTTGAAATGTCGTGTGACATTCGCAATGCATTAAGGTCGATATGTCAAACTAACGTCTGGCTCTATAGCTCTTATGGTGACAGTTTGCTATATGCTATTGAACCTTAGGTGGGTTGGAAATTTAATTCCTTGACTGTACATTATATTCCAATTGTTCTCGCGCGAAGCCGGAGCAGCTCGCTAGTATAGTCAAAGAATGTAATTCCTTACCCATTTCGTTGAAATGTCGTGTGACATTCGCAATGCATTAAGGTCGATATGTCAAACTAACGTCTTGCTCTGTAGCTCTTATGGTGACAGTTTGCTATATGCTATTGAACTTTAGGTGGGTTGGAAATTTAATTCCTTGACTGTACATTATATTTCAATTGATCTCGCGCGAAGCCGGAGCAGGTCGCTAGTATAGTCGAAGAATGTAATTCCTTACCCATTTCGCTGAAATGTCGTCAGACATTCGCAATGCATTAAGGTCGATATGTCAAACTAACGTCTTGCTCTAGTTAGCTCTTATGGTGACAGTTTGCTATTTGATATTGAACCTTAGGTGGGTAGGAAATTATATTCCTTGACTGTATATTAATAAGCGAAGCGACTACTTAATTTATGAAGCTGTGCCGTTACTAAGGCGGTGCTAGAGGTGCCCAGGCATGGGGCACAGAATTGACCAGGATCAAGTTTTGGGTCATGTTGCATGACCATTTATTTATTTTGTCAGACCGGGACACATCTGCGGAAATATATGATAAAAAAAAGTTTTTGGTGTTTTACAAGTATTATATTATAGAAGATGGAATGCTAAATCTACGGTATGGAATATCACAAAATAATCAACGCTCTAAACACAAAATAGTTAAGTTGGCATGACTTACTAAGCCCCCAGTAATGGCGTGTCGGGCTACGCATTTCGAGCGGAAAAAATAAATTTTAAACTAACGTTGGGTCTGCTTGCAAAACCGGGACTATGTTGGCTTCGCTGGGGACACCGGGACAGACTGCTTGAAACCGGGACTGTCCCGCACAAACCGGGACGTATGGTCACATGACTCATGCATGGTAGTAGCATTTTTCCAGGACGCAGTTATAGACGCTCGCACCCGACGCATAAGGCTAGTTACGAATTTACAAATCTTTAAACCTCACTGCTAAAAAACGCTCCAAGTGTCATGAATACGTGAGTAATTAAACAAAAACGTTCCACAACACAAACAAAGGCCACCAACGTCCCGATTTCTAAACTCGGCACATTAGAAAAGCAATCGGAACCCCGTGAGAAAACAAACGTTTAATTGTCGACAATTAGGCGAAACAGCGGCGATGTTCAGCTGTTTGGCAATGGCGCTGAGAAGAGCAGAATGGTGCAATTATAGAAATATTTGAATGTCGGGTGATTAAATTACTCTAAGTGAAGGTTGAGCCGAAAGCCATGCAGTTTTAATGGCCATAGCTTGTTATGTATGACATTGAACTATAATCTAGCTTAGAGGCTGAAAGTTGTGCAAAAAGTTTATCCGCATGGTTTGATGTCCTCACGATGTTTTCCCTTATCATAACTGAATTTTGTACCTAGTATCAAAAAGGGCTTTCATACTGTGATAACCTTTTCCACCCTCAAAACCTTAACCTATAGCCATGTTCTTTCTTATGATAGTATGCCTTAGAAATACGTTTGCCGACTTGATAATATTAATAAATATCTTTTTTTTTTTGCACGAAAAAAATATATAATGCACAGACGCAGCTGTTTTGCACGTGCACAGCACTGATATTATATATATAATTTGTTCTAGTTTGTTCATATGGATTTTCGCAAAGTAATAAAACACCTAAACCTATTAATTTTTGAACTTTGAGTTTATGCGAAACAATAGTGTCAATATTTTCCTAACTATAAAGAATATAAAAAGAAATCTAAAGTTACAACCCCATTTTTATTGCAAATCAAAATTAAATTTAAAAATTATGACTACAGCTCTTAAGCTGTTTAGAAGGTGGAAAATGGTAAAGCCGTTTGTCGTTGCATAAAGAGCGTTGCATAAAGATCGTTGCATAAAAAAAACAATAATTGTATGTTAGTCTATATATTTAAAAGGTATTTATTTGTCTATGGGCCTTCACTGCCTGAAAATGAATGGTTTTGTTAAAGTCATAAGAGCATCGATTACTGCCAATACTTAAAGTATGTTAAATTAAAACATCTTACTGGCCACCGCCGGGAATCGAACTCAATACCTTACGATCGCGAGTCCACCCCTCTAGCCACTAAGCCACCAATGCTTTAAGGTTACGTAAATATGGAGCAAAGTTAACAAGGCTTACTGTCGTATTCAAAGACATTCAATTGCCTTATTTCAGATTAACTTATTTCTTTACAGTCATAGAAAACAAGGAACGAAGTTAGGTGTCACTTAAAATTAGGGATGTCGAAAGTGCGAAAAAGTATCGATATATATGGCTATCGATGTTTCGCAAATATTGACAATCGAAGATTGATAAATTTCAGGTGTTACTTTCCGAAGGTCCAGTTTCTTATTTATTGATATCGATGTTGACATTTTTAACAAAAATATTGATATTTTTAATGCGGTATGATTTCAAAAAGGATATTGGCGCACCAAAAATCTAAAAAAAAAACCTTAATCTAGCTAAACTATAGAAAGAACCTAAGCATTTTTGTGAGCGTATCAGAAATAAATATCGACTTTTGCACTTTCTCGATACTTGTCATTTTTTATCGATAGATCGAAAAGTTAATATCGATGTTTTTTCGACAAACCTGGTTAAAATCCCTCTCGAGTAGGACAGTTAGGCCCACTTGCGTCAACCCAGGTTAACTTAACCGGTTAAGCTAAGATTCTAACTAGGGGTTAACCTGACGTATCTATGCAACAGTTAGCGAGTTAACAGGCAAAGCCAGGTTAATGCAAGGAAGCTAACCAGAAGTCAGCTGTCAGCTAGACAATCTATTTAAACTACAGTCGAGGGGTCTAAAAACAAAGCGCAGGGGAGGGGTCTAAAGCGCAAAAACGATGTATAAGAGCCATGTGTGGCTTAAACGTAACAGATAGCTGTGTACCCTATTTTAAATCACTTAAAATTTTAACGCTACCATCATTATATATCCTTGAAGTGGGCATTTTTGTTAAATCGAATCCCAATCTATACAACAAAGTCTCGGAAAATCGCAGATTTCCTGTACGACCACATTACGAGCACAAACTTAAAAATCTACATGATAATAACACAGCACTGATGAGAAACAGTATATTGAGCATGGCGCCAAGAATTTATAATAAAATCCCTGATCCGATTAAAACTCTTAACATGGACCAGTTCAAAAAGGATTTGACTTCACTCTTAATTGACAAATGTTACTATAGGATTAGTGAATTCTTAAATGACATCTGATAAGTTTTGACATAATTTAGTATAGATATGTTTTTCTCGATTATTTTAATTTTAATTTGCATGTTTTTTATGACCGCTGAAATTTTTGTTATGTCTGTTAGATTATAAGTAAATTTTGTACGCCATTCTGGCAAAACATAGCTTGAACATTATTATCATGTAAGACCCACTGTATACCTATGTTCACAAATAAACTATCTATCTATCTATCTATCTATCTAAAGGGTTGTCACTTTTGCACTTTATCACTACAAACTGTTATATTCCTTGACTGCAGAATTGGCTTAAAGGTCTTGGCAACCAACCTATAAACTTAAAAAAAAATTACAAAAAATTAAACTATGCAAACTCGGCATCTCGGCTTTTGGTTCCTATATTTTTTATTCGTAATTTTATCGATATATTAGATGACTACAGGAACTCCACGAATCAAACAGGTGCATCTCTAAATAAAAGACTCTATAACGTCATTGTTTTTCAGTCGTTATTTTATCTACACTTATCTACATCTACACTAATCTACACTAATATAATAAATAAGTGAACTTTGTTTGTTTGTTAGTTTGTTTGTATGTAGGGGGTAATCTCTGGAACTACTGAACCGATTTCAAAAATTCTTTCACTAATAGAAAGCTACACTATCCCTGACGGTCATAGGCTACTAATTTCACGTTCGCTAGTAAGAAATAAGCAAGATAAAAATAGGAAATGTTTTAAATTACCTTAGAAAAAATCGCCAAATGTATTTTGTAATAATAAAAAGCAGAAGCGCCCTTATTTTTTTGTTTTTTGTTTCATTAAACATGTTAAATTTACATTATAATACGTCGATATAGATATATCACTGAATATAATAAAACAATCAAGTTACATAAAAACTAAACATTAATACTAAAATTATAACTAAAATATATCAAAAAAAGAAGGCCCCCTTCGCATGGTACCGAAGATACTGGCAGCATTTACTCTCTGTATAGTTAAGCTTATACGCTGTGCGAGGTAGCTGCCAGCTCTTCGGTCGCCTGTAACGTCGACCAGCCTCTTCGAGATCTCTTTAAAGAGGCCTAGTCAAATGGGGCAACAAAAATCTCTGCAACTATAACACTATATTTTGTTTCTGTCAAATCCCCACCGCATCCATATTCATGCATTACCAAGAAGTACAGTAAACACGAGCAACAGTACATCAGCGGGTATTACAATAATCAGCGCAGACGCATAATGTATGTCAGTTGCATTGTTTTACCTCGTTCATACGCAAATGTATGCGAGATTTTAGATTAGAGCTTATGATCTGTTTTGCATGAATCGCCCACTGGCGTTGTGTCGTTTGGAAAAATCTTTACTCAATTTGTATTTATAGAAGCTACTGCAGTGACTCATTATAGTCCTTATATACTATTTATTTAGGTACTAAAGGACGCGCGCGACTTCGCTCGCATGAAATTAGTTGCCTATGTCCGTCAGGGATAGTGTAGCTTTCTATTAGTGAAAGAATTTTTGCAATCGGTTTAGTACTTCCAGAGATTACTCCCTACATACAAACAAAAAAACAAACAAACAAAGTTTAGCCCTACCCACAACGGTTGTTTAGTTCGGGACTAGGTCAATTGGTAAAAAATATCCTAAGATATATTTATTTATTACCTATCCATGTATAAGTATTATCTATAGGTACAGGTTCATTATTTTATTGCCATCGAATTTAGAATACTTATGCCAAATTTCAAGCCAAGCAGACCACTGGTAAAACAAATTGCCCAGGATTGTCAAAGCACCTAAAAAACAAGTAATACGATTTTCCTAACCACAATAATTATAGTGAAGTAAGAACAACTAATTTTGTGATAATGGAGGACGTGTGAAACGTGTGATTGTATCAGAGATCGGATAATGGGTATCTGCAAGTCGTATGCGCGGGCGCAGGCAGTGTCGTTGGAAAGTACCGCGCTACTGCACAACAAGCTATGATTTAGAGGCTAGCCATAGATTAAGGAGTACAGTGTGGAGGATATATTGTGGAAATTGTTCTATACTAGATTTAGAGTAAAACGGCTTTCTGAGTCAGTTAGGTAATTGCCTATATATCCATGGTCGTTTTATAGTTGTGACATATCTGTCGTTGAAAAAAAATGGCCACATAAGTAGCCACATCGCATTTGCCTAATAAGTTTTTAGCTTTAAATTAATCTTTTCCACGCAATGTGAAATAGTTACAAAAGCCGTCACTTGCGCGCCAAGTCTGGCTGATTGGCAAAGCGCCAACTCATATACTTAAGGATCTTTTTGAGCCATACGCACTGCAAGGGTTGCCAGATGGTCGGGATTCGTCTTGATTATCTCGACATCTAATATGATGCCCAGACTCCCGACAAAATAGAAAATGTATATAATGTTACATATGATTATAAGAAACAGAAATTTAGAATTACCGCGCTATTCACAAAAGTAACATTTTGATTTTTAATGTTCTTTTTTTTTAATTTTGCCCAGGCATTTTAGCCTCCCCATCTGGCAACCCTAGCTCTGACAGATATATCCATCGTATGCATTGAACTAGTTATGAGGATATATTCGTCCTTGGCGTTGAGAAGGTTAAATCACATGACTTAAAGTGTCTTCGTAGCTCTGTACAGGACAACCGTCAACAATCGGTCCCGCGGGGAAAGTCGGTCGTCGAGCTAATGGGCCGCCGATACTGGGTTGGGCCGATACGGCGGACAGATAAGATGTCTATTATCTGCCACGCTATTATGCCTTGGCTAGTTGCGGAAGTAAGGTTTAAGGTTAGATGCTGGTAACACTAAAGCTCTAATAGTGACAAGCGGCTTGGCTTAAGGGACTTGGATTCTAGGCCATAAAATATTATTAAAAAAAAGTGACAAAGCGGCTGGAAGGGCTCGATCCCAAGCCGTAAACAAATTAAATAAAAAAAGTGACAAGCGTCTAGCGCGCTAACGTCACTGTCATCTTATTGTCAAGTGTTTTGTTTTAATCTGTTACTTTTTTTATACATTCTTTATTTCTGTAATTATAGAAGGGGCACAAAGTATTTTAATAACAATTTTAAAATTACCAATAATCTGTTACTGATATTAGCCCAAGCCTAGCCTAGTTGCCGCCATTATGAAAAAAGTTTTTATCTGTCAATGTGACATATAAGCCATTGTCTTCGAAAGACAGGAACACAACTTATTTTAGTTTAAAGCGGTTTGAAAACTGTTCTGAATAAGGGGTTAAAAATAATGTAGATTATAGGTTTAATATTAAATGTATCTACAAAAAGGCCTCTACAATAACTTTAATAAAGATTACACTAGTAGAGAACAACTCGCCATTAAGGCATTCTATAAACTCAATCAGCTATTATTTATCAAAAATTCTATCAAGGAGAAATCCAACATATACATATTTAAAATTAATGCAGACCGTCAATACAACAAACAATACCTAAGTATTTCTACGCTGCTACACAGAGCGGGCCGAGGAAAGGCGCAAGCGCCGATGCCCGATAACAGCTGAATGGATGGCGGAACGAAACAATAAATTGGTAAATATTTTTTCGGATCGAGACGCGAGATTCTTATCAAGTTGCTACTGGAGTTGGGGCTTTTGGGCCCTTTTCTTTAGCCCTCAGGGCTTATGTTTTGGTTATGTGGATGATTTGGAGTTTTTATACAAAGACCCGATTAATCGTTAAGAAACTGTAAATTACGTACGTTCGAACTTTACTCAAGCTGAAAGCCATTCTTTACAGTTATTTAGCAGTTGTCTAATAAATGCTAGCGATTTAATTCACAGAATGTTGATTTAAACTCTGAATCGAAACTAGAAAGTAGATCGTAGCGGAACGTCATCTCTAATTTATTACCTAGATAAGAGTCCACAAATTCCGTTCAGTTAAATACTACGAATAATTCAGAGCGGATGTTCTGAACGCACGTGCCGGTATCGACCAATCAGATCACGCGAGAATTTCGCGCCGATTCAAAGTACGTTCCGAAATCGTATCGCGATAGAATTCTACGCCTGTTTATCTCAGCTGTATAAGTATACAGACGTTTCCGCCGGAGCCTCATTTGGTTTTTTTTGGCGGCAACATTTTAATGTTCCAATTAGTAGCAATGATACAGATTTATTTGTACAGGTTCGATAATCTTATTAGATCATCTGAAAACCGTAATTGATGAGAATCATGCTATTAAAGAACATGATTTTATTGCGTAACGAAACGAGTATAATATTATGTGTTTAAAAATAGTGTGACTCGTTTACACAACGTGTGGACGTTTATTTGTTTCGGCGCTTCGACAAGTTTATTTGTCTGTGGCAACCCCATTGTCTGCCGCATTGTTTGAGCGTTGCAAAAAACTACGCAACCTACGACCGCAGCGAAAAATCCAAGTGAAAGTGTTGCTATTCTTGAGCGTATAAAATAATTATCTCGAACGCAACGACAAGGAGGCCGGATCGGCCTGTGGGAGCGTCGGCAGAAAACAAAAGTTTACAATTTATTATCTCATCGGGTTTTATAAAGTTATGCGCTATTGTCTATGCTCACGCTAGTCGTAATTAGATTTACTTTTTATACTAGCGCAAGTGAAAGTGATTTATATCAAATAAGTGATGTTAGGAAATTACATATCGTCATTAGAGTCCGGTTATAGAGCCACTAAGGAACTCACGTTTTTAAACATTTTCTATATTTATTACCGTATAAACGTAACCACTTGGTTGTATAAGAAGCTTAGTGTCAAGCGGACAATTATGAGAGGTCAGTAACATGAGTATTGTACGCAAACTAATGTATAAAAAAGTTTGAATGTACGCGTCACCGTAGTAATGGCACACATGCACGACACACAATGACAGTTTGCAAGTGTAGTTGTGTTATCTCTAATACAAATTTAGACCCACATGCATAAAGTTTTTCTTTGGAAAGACTGTTCCTAAAGCTACTAAGCCTGAGTTCGTTGATCTTGAACAAAAAGTTCACGTATGAATTGATGCCGGGTGGCATTCATCACGCACCTTCAGAATGATTTATTTTGGCAACTTGAACTTGGTTCACTTTTAACTGTATTCAGCTGTTGGAACTTAATTGAGCCGAGTTTAAATAATATAATGACGTTCCGCCGTAAAGGATGATTACGTCAGTACTCTCGAAAAAATGCGGCATATTCTCAACAACTTAGCTTTATTCTTTCAAAAAACCAAGATGATATAATTTATTTACATAGGTATGCATACATACCTTTCATAATATAAGTAAACATAATATTACTTAGTAATATTAGTCTGTGTGTCTTTTCCAGAGACAGTTTATCCGCCTATTTGGAACACTAATTGTCTGAAAGCTCGAAATGCACGCTGCCAAAAATATACCTATTAAAAAAAACAAAGCCAGCGTCATTTTGTGATTGTGACACTCGTTTTCGCGCCATTTAAAATAAACGAATTCTCTGTGTATATTATAGTTTGATTTCTGTAAGATTTAGTCGTTATTGTGATCCATCACTCGTATTGTTAAATTGCCGGTATTGCAATATTTGACATTGACATTCAAAGCGTTGCAAAATAGCAGACATTTTGTTGAATGAAAACACGAACGTTATTAACGATCTCATATATTATTCTTGCCCCGTACAATGTTAGGTCAAAGATGATTCTAATTTTGAAAATACTCGTGGTATTCATCCGATCTGGTTTTAACTAGGGACACATGCATTTTTTTAAATTTACTATTTCTTTTGCAAGTTTTTAGATACAGTTTTTCTGCTATCGCTCCCAGGCGACGCGGGGTGCCAATTCTAAGCGTTGTTCCGAATCGATTTAGCGTAATTGTCGAATAGAACAAGTGCGCTTGCGCAACGCACGTAATGCGAATGTCCGTCTGTCGATAACATCTGGGATGTGACCGAATGACCGAACAAGCCGTAATAGGCATTCCTCTTACTATTGGTACGTTCTCGGAGGATAGAACTTATTAAATAACTACGTTCTTTGAAACTACAGAACTGGTGGAACAAGACCATATTAAATTAAAATTGTAATGCCAACACAAAGAACGAGATGACACCGAGGGTAGTTAACAAACTGGAACAAATTACCTTGCTACTCCGCGAAACCAGTGCCGGGCTCGTGCAAAATAGCTGCGTCTGTGCGACACATATATGTTCATGCAAAAACCCACCCTCCTCCGCTTCCACACGAAACAACATATATAATACAGACTCAACTACACACCACCACCACTAAACACTAAAACTACACGATCGACGCGCGACTGGTTTCGCGGAGTAGCAAGGTAATTTGTTCCAGTTTGTTAATATGGACCTCCGCAAAGTAACGCCTGAATCTATTAATTATTCCGAGGGTAGTTGTACCCTTAAAATCAATAATATAATGACCGTAAGACGAACCACATTGAAAAATTCGCAGGGTAGGGCAGCGGCAGTGTGGCGAAACTGGAAAACGCAAGGCACGGAATGCTAATGTTGCAGGTTCAAGTCCTGCCATTGCCCTAATTTTTCTTTGTGTTGGCATTACAATTTTAATTTAATAATTTGAATGTTAAAAACATTTAAAATAAAAATCGAAAGAAATTTCGGTTACAAAATTTAAGACCATATTACCTTACTCCGTCCGTCCGTCTCTTCTTCTGCCAGTGCTATATTTAAAGAGTGCTATATTTAAAGAACCGTAACAGGTTGCAGGTTAAACTTTTTAACTGAATGTGCTATTGTACCTGGGGGCCTAGCACGCTAGCTTTTATCGATGACATAAAGCATTTATCCCGTTCTAACTAGTATGCGTGTGCGAAAGGGACGAATGCTTTATGTCAGCGATAAACGCTAGTGTTAGAGGGGCTGGTCTCGTAACATTAAAAAAATGCTTTTGTGTAGGTATTAAATTAAACATGTTTAGTTATAAGTTTGTTTCTTTTTACTCTATCGTAAAACGATAAAATAAATAAAATCCAAACTTCATGCAATTATTGTGGAAATTCTAAAGTAAAACAACAAATAATAAAATATAATATTTTATACTTGATTGTTATTCTATATGTATAGGGGGTTTTAAACAGCATCTGACAATAGAACACATTAATAGAATATATTCACATTACTTTGAAAAATTGGCTGTATTGTCTTAGTACCTTTGCCTGCTCATAATTAGACAAAATTAAAAATTTTAACTATTTGTAAAGCGCACCCGTTGAAACTCAAACTTCAGGGCTCAGGCTAGATTGGGGATGTGACAAATATATCAAATATTTGACTATTTACTACATACATTATTTGTACTTGTGAATTAAGCAAATATTCGTTCAGTTTTCGCAACCTAGACTTCTCTGTCATATAAAGGCACTTGAGATAGGCCACAGCGCGTGTGTTCATGCCTCGTCACACCCGATTCGACTAAAGCATCGATTATACAACTCACGTCACTGATAATTCGCATCGCATCGATTCGAGCGTGTATCGATGGGTCACGCGGGCGAGGCGATTTGTCAAATCGACGCCGAGGCTTGCGCGCGCGCTTACAATGTTGCACTAGGGGTGTCACTGCGAGTTTAAAAATAAAAGGTCCCGGCGAATTGAGAAGCTTCTCATTTTTTGAAGTCTGTTAAAAATGTTTTTCAAGTGAAATAATTACTATTATTTGAGCACTTAGCTAATCACTATAAGGTTAACAGGATCGGTAAAATGTGGTATCTCTCGCTATTTGACAAAATGACTGTCTTCAGGTATGAGACAACCATTCCATAACCTTAATTATCGTATTATACGGTACAGAAACATAACCTATTGAAGTTAACCGGTATAAAATAAGTATACATAGTCGACCAAGAAATTGCTTGACCACTTTTGCACCTTATCCCTTTGTAATACGGTCGAAAAGTGGTCAAGCAATTTCGTGGTCGACTATACGTACTTTAGTATGTTTATGTATATTAAGGTAAACTATTGGTAGCATGAACCCCCTAGCATAATTATGATGATCTATAATGTATACTTCTCTGAGTTTGGTGACAATGACAACCCTAGCAGCCTCTACATCGATCAGAATTAATTAGGATCCCGATTATGAGATCGTGTGAACTCGTGTTCTTCGTAAAATAAGAATCGACTTCAACTGCTGGAATCGATCACACATCCGACTCAAGCGCATTCTAAATCCACACTGGCTTGTTGAAAATTGTACTCTATTAGCGGTACCGTGTGGTATAATTTGATCCAATTGGGTTTTGTATTTGCGACTATTTAAAGCGCTATCCCGGCGTGATAACAATTTGATTATTGTAGCCAGTTTGCTTTCATAATTGATTACCAAAAGCTGAAATCGATATAAAACTTCATACACCATTTATACAATTTTTATAGTGCTAGCAAGAAGCTGACTTGTACTTGGATAAAGGACTAAAGCATGGATATAGCCTCAGCACTTGTCAAGTGTACATAGCCAAAACTGTCAAAATAAAACCTGCAAATTAATAAGAAAAACGAAGATTATACTACCTTAATGTAAACAATACCATAACCAAAGGTGACCATTTTGTATATTCGTTGTGTACAGGGTGTCAATTGAAGAGGAGTTTAGAGTATGTAGTCATCTCTTTTTGACACATTGTATTGCCATTTAAAGTAAAGAGATCAGCTAATAAAATATCGCTTTCAATTTTAATACTCTTTCGATGCTATACTATTTCTATGGGTTTGTACTTGGCAGTGTGTCAAATCGTCAGAGGAGTTGTGGACTCTTGTCATACTATTACGGATTCTTTTAGTTAAATAGAAAAAGTTTGACAATTTTTGTAAGCGAAATTTCTTTTGATTTTAATTTTTTTATGGTAAATAATTGGCTATCTTTCTTTCCAAAGATAGACATGCATGGAGGGAACTTGGGGAGGCCTAAGTCAAAGAGGCAACTTCCATAACGGACTTAATTAGTATTAGGTACAAAATTATGTTAACCAAAATTAAGGTAGAATAAAGGCTTTTTTTATTTATTTCATTTTATTATGACATGATAATAATGACATCATAGTAATGACAACACAAAGAAAATCTAGGGTAATGGCTGCACTCGAACCTACAACCTCAGCCACAGAATAAATAATAGAACTAACGTACAGAAAACTCTCCTTTACATGGGATCATGGTCAAAACGTACCCCGAAGTAAGGTCCGGGAAAAAAAACGCTAAGAGAATGATGAGTGATACATTTAGGCGTTATATTTACTGAGCTAGTAATGCCTGTACTCAGACGTAAGACAATGTCTATTGCTATCTTAATTCCACGTTACATACGAGCCCGACGTGACGAACTGACGAACCTGCGGACAAAGAAACGAAACGTTTACACACAAAAACAATATTTAAATGTACGAACAAATTAAAATGCCATTAGCGCGGTTCAGCACGAAGAGAGACGGTGGCTTTCACATGGTTCGCTTTACGTTACATGCGTTAGGGAACATAAATAGCTTTTATCTACACACATATCATAAAGGCTAAATAACGCGTTCAAAAACCCTAGGAAATGACCAGCATTATTACAACCAATGTTATTATAAGAATTTTCTTGTCTGTGGTAGTAGGTAAATCTGCTCTTTATTGTTCATCACATTACCGATATCTCGTGACTGCTCGTGACGTTATGAATTTAAATTTGGAACAGCTGTCAAAATTCAAGTTGGTCTCTATTCTAGTATCCACAGATATTAAAACAGTTATCGATACGAAACGTCAACTCAGTATGATTTTTTAATTTAAACGCACGACATTTGATCTCGAGTGACATGAAAATAGCAACTTCATTCGTTCGTCTATGGTTTAAAAAAAATGTTCGTCCTGACGGATAGATCGAATCACAGAGTACCTTTTTAATATACATGGCCGCCATTAGTTGTCATTCTTTTTAGGTTTTTTGCTGTTACGATTTTTTGCAGTTATGATATGTGTGTAGATAAAGTAATGTATGCAACTGTATATAATTAGGCCTTAAAACACTCGTGTGATCCTATTATGAAACTCGCTGACGCTCGTTTCATAAAACCACACTTGTGTTTTAAGGCCTCTCATTATATAGCAGTTGCATAAAATACTATTGCTTCTTAAATTATAAACTAAAATTCTTATTTTTAACATTAATTATTTAAACGCTTATCGAGACACGCCCAGGCAGAGATGGCGAGACGATCTGGACGCCGAATTGAAGGATTGGTCGGAAATAGCACAGGACAGGGAGATGTGGAAGTCAAGAGGAGACGCTTTTGCCCAGCAGTGGGACACTCAGTTAGTAAAAAAAAAAATGACAGACGTTAGATACATCTGTTGAGACTTTAAAAACTGCTTTGGTTTCCAATGCAAAATATCACTTTTTTATTGCCGCTCTTAGATGTCCATAACATATGAGATAGGGAGACATATATCTCTCTACATTAGGAATGATTTCTTTTAAATATCATTTTGTATTGAATTTACTTTGAATGTATTAGATAGCTTGAGATGATGTGAAATTCCGTTAGTGCAAAACACCATCTGTTAGTACTTATTCTGCTTTATGGCTACGGTTCCTTCAGAAAATCTGGTTTAGCTGTTAGTTACAATACTAACAATAATGTTCAAAGAAACCCTATTAACGCTAATTTGCCATTTATATTTTAATCGACTTTTTATGTTGAAAAGTAGCCATCTAGTTCCACATATACATATAAGATTACGCGTATTACTATATTCTATACATTCATTATTAATCCTAAGTTTGTGGTCTTAGTAAAAACTATCTTCTGCTACACCAAAAAAATCGATATTAGCCGGAGCCTAAGTTTTTTAAAGAGCTAAATGGCTGTTCGTTCGCACAATCTTGGTCTCATTAGACCGCAAAACGGTTTTGGATCTAAAGAAGTCAATTCCTGAAAACTAAAGAAGATGAATTTGAGCAGTGAGCACCCATGAAGTTTACGGCTAAAGTTCACTTATTCCAAGTCCTTTGCGGCCATTTTAAATTTCATTGTGCAAATAAAGCTACTTTTCAATGGCAGTTTACTCATGCTGGCATATTTAAATGTTTCACGGAACAAATTGTGTCGGCCCTATCAACCCACCTAGATATTTTCTACTGTTTTCTCCGCTTCCATAAAACAAGAGCCCTACACGTTTTGTTATTAGCAGCGCACAACTATTAAAAGGTATCAGCACATTCCATCTGCATCTAAAACAATCGCCAAACGTTTTTATGAAGGTAACTTTCGAGCGAGATCCACGCATCCCGCGCGGCACCTAATTAATTAATCAAGTCGCAGAGGTCCGGTCATTGCCCCCACGGACGTACCATAGACAGATCGTTTACGAACCCAGCTTTCGACACCACTGATGTAATTACCGCGCAGTTTTTTTAATTGCGACACACTCCGTAAACGCATGCTAGAAAATGCGCGACAATGTCTATGCACTCGATAGCGTCGGGGATTTTGGTCTTGCATTAGTTAAGTTAAAGTCTCATTTGGTTTGTGTTCGGTAGTTGTGCCAGAGATTCTATCGCTTGTTTGTACCGCCGGCTGTTTAGTCAGTTATTCCTTATCGAGATGTCGATCTGTTGTCACTATCATCTTCAAAATAGCTGTCGTTTAAAAAGCGTGTAAATAAAAGCAGCGCTGGTTTTATAGTTTTAGTACCAGAGATTTTATAGTTTTAGTAATAGAGATAGTAGTTTAGGTTTGGAACGATGCGTAGTCCAGTTCAACTAATGCGAAGTTATAAAAAGTGGAAAGTGGTTTTGTGTGTTTGGCAAGTTTATTAATTGTTTGTGTTGTTACTTTTCCCTCAGATCTTTACGTCGACGACTTAATCTATTTTCAAGTTATTATACATGTAAATCCTGATATTTTCATTACATTTCATTTTCATGTTAATATGACAAACACGTGGCACAGTGGTCTTGGTCACAGGCTATCTAACAAAAATTACAAAATCTAAATGAATTACAGATAAAGGTGAAATGTTATTTCACGAAATGGTGGCATATTTGTTACCAGCATGTTTTGGCGAACAGCATTTATTGTTCAGTTAGTATACGATTATGTTCGTGTTTTCATTTATTAAATTTATACTTACATTTGTCTTAATTACGCGTCAAATAAATTGTTATCTTTCTAAAGCCGGCTTTGATTTGTAAAAACCTCGACCTATCTCCTCTCCACCTGAACTCCCGCTTCACATTTCACAACCCGATGTTGAAGCTTATTATCTATCATTTAGAGATCACGAAAGCTGTGTTTGTTGTCCAGGAACAACAAGTTTTGGTCACGGCGTCGTGACGCAACGTGCAAATGTCAATCCTGACATGTGCGAATGATTGATTGTGTGGTGGATTAGTTCTTAGTTTGTTATAATTTTGACGTGACTCTCATTCTTAGCCCTCATTGTTTGGACTTAGAGTAACGCGACATGTTGCACAGATCTGTCGTATCGTATGGCTCGACTAGTCCATTAAATATTGGATGGAATGGTGTGATGTTGGATACATTTCGCAACGATGCTATAATGCTCTAATTATTTAACGGAAAGTCTGAAAACCAATATGGAACACTGTAACGCTTTTAGTTTTGTTAATATACAATGTTATACTATTTATTTTAGGATCCAAGGAAAGGAGGAAAGTTGAGGTTAGGCATGAAAGATACCAACTTCTTCAACTAATTATGATGGGCAAAGTCGAGAGAAGGAGGCGTCTTGGATGGAGGAAAAAGTGGTTGAGGAACATAAGAGAGTGGACGGGAGTCATCAGAGCTGAACAGCTGTTCAGAGTGGCACAGGACCGGGACAAATTCGCAGAGTTAACAGCCAACCTCCAGTAGTGGAGAGGTACCTGCAGAAGAAGAAGAAGGATCCAAGACTAACATTAGCTTTTTAGCACAAGTATAGACAATTTTCGAGGTTTCATTTGCTACGTGAATGGTGACAATTCTAAGAAGATGTGTATTGGTATGTGTCAAGACACGCATTGCGTCATGAAGAAGAAGAATCATTGTACTGTGATATGTTTAGTAGTATTTTGGTATAATTTTATTTAACAAATTTTGCGAGAAAGTAGAGGTAATCTGGGTAGCGGCATTTTAAACTTCGATTAAAGACATTGAATGGCCACAAAATAATGAGTTGCAAATTTATGCATTATTCTAATTGGCTGAATGAGAGGAAGTACGTAATTGTTTCCTTTCATTCATACAACATGGGACAACGTGGGGACAGATACAATCTACCCTATATCGTCTATGTACATGGTTTGGATGAATATTCTGAAAACGAAAGAGAAGTCGGGAGAAGTTTGCTCTTCGCCATGCTCCTTTAATTACTAGAGTTAAACTATTGCAAACTTAAATAAAAATTAATAAATTATAGCTTCTATGCGTAGTTTTAGAGAAAGATAAGCCAAAGTAGATTCAATTAAAATAATTTTAAGGAGCACATATTTTTAATTTCTCTTTAAGTTGTCTTTTATTTAATAAATACTTATATTTACGCGATTTATAGACATTTGAAATACGGACATTGCAATAAGTACAAATCGCGACCTTTTCAGGTACTCTTAATTGGCGGGTAGTTGCAAACAGACAGTCGGAAGTGCAGCATTAATTCTAAACCTCCCTAACGTTTTTAATCCGGACTAAACGCGTTATAACACTTACATCTGATGATTATATGATGAGCGCTGCGTTATAGTCATACTCAGTATCATTATCCGCCCTTGATTTGAAAGAAAACCATTCACGAACACAAAAAAATATGGAGCAGCTCAAAACAAAGAGCCATTATTCACCCCACGCAACAATTACTTATTACATCAAGCCAATAAAAAAGTTACCGCAAACTATTAATTTGATGGTGCCGCGCATTCGTAACGTGCAATATGGCGGATCATTTGTCAAAACGCGTGCGCCCGCGCCGCCGACAAGACAATCGCGTTTGCGCAACGTGCCAAAACTAACAGACAGCCCAAGTCCGCGCAACGTGATTGATTAAAAAGTTTATTCTTTTGTTGATACCCGGTTACAACCAGTGCAATTAGAGGGTAAAGGTCGGGGCTCGCATCTGAACTGCGGCGCATGAGATCCGTCGAGAAGCCTTCGTGGGCTTGCGCTGTCACTGTCAGAGAGTAATCAGAAGAAACTCTAATACAATATACAATGTGAAATAATATAGTTATTCATACCAGAGAAATATTAAATAACAGAACATAGATATTCTAGTAATTTAAAGATACTCCAATAACATCATGTGGGTTCTAAAGTAAAATTTTAATCAAAAGAACTATTTCATTTGACCCGTCAACAAAAAACAACCTGGAAGAGATAGGAGAAGCATCCAAATTTTTGTTATAATAGAAAGCAATTTTTGAGCAATTAAATATAAAATACCCGGGGCCAATAATGACCCCGGTGATACAATGGAGAGTAATTACCCGCTAGACAATGAACTTGACAATAAACTGACGAGGACATTACTCTGACAGTGCCGTTGAACCCTAAATTTGAATCCATCAATGATGATACTGAGGATGGAACGTCTAAAAAGCAATGACTACACCTAAAAGGCTTTCGTCGTGACATTTACGTTTGCCCAGTTTTTTCTGGCCAAAAACAACTGAAGTCCGTTTGTACGCGACTCGTCGCTCAAAAGAAACAAGCCGCATTGTTAGTTCTAACAACATTATGTATTTACCAAATAATGGAGGTCGCCGCAATAACGCCAGCGGACACGCGAGCCAACGACCGCCCGACCTGTCCAAATATTTTCGTAAAAAGAGCGTCTTCAAAACGCAATTCGTTTAATTAGACAAAGTTTCTTGGAAACCGGCCGCTTAACAACCACCCGTCATGTTAAAAAGACTACGCGACGAAAATCGTATACAAATTGCCTCCCAATGACTGGGCGAAGTGCGAAGGTCCGCATTTCGGAAGCCGAAAACAAAACAACAAAATGAGCCTTACAATGTTCTTTGGACTCCCGAATTTATCCATCGACAGCAGGATGGGAAAAAGGAGGATCCCTTTATGGGTGCATCGCTGACAGACCGGACAAGAATCGCATTTACGGTGTAATATTTTCAAAATGGCCGCCGCTTCGTTTCGCGTACGTATCGTGAGTGATTGCTGTTAACAGTCTTCTAATTGCATCTTTCGACCTTTTTGGGCAAGTCTTCTCGAGGTAAAGGGACCAGCTATCCATTTAAGGGATTGCGTATAAGATCTTTTTGGCATTACCTCCAAAAAAAGTATCATTTCCCCGGTTCTAACGAGAAAGTGCTTTCTAATTTCTAATGTGTTGCATTAGCGTTGCACTAATTGCTCGGGTACCATCGTGATCTTACGTGGTACAGAATAATTACGGAGTATATCAAATTTAATGTCTCGCCGAGATTCGTCTGGTTCTGACCCTGACTGCTTTGATGCTGTAATGAAGGGTTTTTATTAAATCAACGTCAGAAGTCCATTAAAGAGGGGCCCGCGGACCAAGGCCATCAATCAACCGAGATAGGAATATAACCATACGAGATACGCGGTAAAAACTGAACGGGTGTGATCCTAAATTAGTGTATCGAGGATTCCGTGGTCCAATTTTAATACTATCTGAAACATAAATTCTTCATCGACCTATTTCATACGAGTAAACTTCATGCTGAGGGGTCGATGAGGATCCATGATTTGAAATAAATCATGTCACGCTCAAAGGAGGGGCTTAAGCAAACGCGTCGCTTAAGCAAACAGACCGTATTAAAAACGGGAAAAAGTGCGACGAAGGCGACGAAGGGTCAACAAACAACAAATATGGAGATTTATAGCTAAGAGGCACTTATAAATGTCAGAAAACTTACAACCTGTTTGGAAAACCTCTGATGAAAAGATACCGGTAAGAAACTCAACGAGGTACGATTGAGAAGATAACAGACTTTATCGCAAAACAGCCTCAGGATTCTTTACCACGTCAGGAAGTGATCAAGTAAGCAAAACAACAGAGAAAACTAAACCAATAATTATATAACTCCATATGTTCAAACTCAAACGAGGATGAGAAAGAAAATATGAAGAACGCAACAAACGGTCTTTATAATAAAAACTAAAGTTTAAATCCAATTAATCCACTTGTTAAAATAACAAAATCTCACGGACAAACAAAACGTAATCATCATTTTCATTTCATTTGAAAGGTTCTTTTAAATATGATGCACGTTGATCCCAAAAAGGGATGAAAAATTATTCAATTTGTAATCTTCTTTTGACTCCTTAATTTTTATCTTAACATTTTTTATGTGCCAGACAAGGTTTTTGGCTTGTCCATTTCAATTAGCTTTAGTCTTCGTCTTTTAAGAGAGAAAAATAAGGGACATTACACATCAGTCCACGTCGCGCATGCGCCATGCTAATTATAAGTATAACAAACATGTCGCGATGAATAATTGCTTTTATTATCCTTCACTGTCTATCACGGCGTCAGAATTTGTTCTGGCTTGTCGAGCTTGTCAGCCATGCTTAATTAGGGTTCAAATTAAAGTTCTTGTGACTGTCGGAAGTAACAAAAGCTAACCTAAAAACAAATACTGCATCGAACGAACATATGTTTAGCTCTTAACAGCTTTTCATTAAGAATTATTTAATATTTATGGGCCAAAATTCTTTTTAGTGCCTAAAAAAAAATTGAAAATGTTTAAGCACTTTTACAAAATTGTAGAAGTCTCGAAATATTTTCCTAGTAATATAAGTTTAGTTCTCAACCGGGCCCCAATTTTTATTATGAATTTTCCCACCATCCTGGGTTTTTTATTACAGAAAATTTTCATTTGGTACCCAAATTACCACTGCGTTACCAGTCCCCATGACTCCTCAAGAATAGTGTCCACTGCGTTACCAAACAATAGTTTTTTTCTTATTCTGACCCCAAATATTTTTATAACAGTCATCATTCGGGTATGCGTATGTCATTCCGAATTTAAAGATAACATATTATTTTAAGAATATCAGGATAATTAAAAAATATGCGTTAAAATGTACAGTCAAGGAACTTAATTCCCTACCCATTTCGTTGAAATGTCGTCTGACATTCGCAATGCATTAAGGTCGATATGTCAAACTAACGTCTTACTCTATAGCTCTTATGGTGACAGTTTGCTATATGCTATTGAACCTTAGGTGGGTTGGAAATTAAATTCCTTGACTGTACAAGGGACATTTTATTAGGCATCGAAAAGAATTTTGGCCCTTATATCTTTACATCGTATAAAACAAAGTGGCTATCCGTTCCTCTTGGTCCTCTTATCTTCGGCCGCTCATTCCTTTTTAAAAACGCAACGGATTTTGATACTATTTTCACTGTCATTTATAGATTTTTTTAAGGAATATTTTTATACATCCTAATTGAAGCCGTGGCAGGTCACTAGTAAGAGATATAAGAGTTAGACACGTGCCAGAAACATCATACTTTTACGGCATAACAGCTCGCGAAAACTACCTCAAAATCCAACTTCTTGCTATTAACTCGAGGCTTCAACTTTGGGAATTCCGGCATTTTAAAATGTCCTTTTGTCCCGTAATTTGTCCGTCCAATCTTTGTTGATATAAATCCACTTTGTCCCTTTTTAAATTTCTATGATTATCAGCGCTGAGAAGTCATTAGTGGAGGTAAAAAATTGTAAAACAAACGGGCCGGGACAAAAACGTGATGGAACCAGTTTCGACACGCTCCCGGGCGAACCCTTCCATAAATTGGTCCGGGACACGATTTGGAAATCGAGTAAGTATTGAGGAAGTATGATATAGTAAAACTAGAGGAAATTAAGGTTGAAACGAATTTTCTGAAGTTATCAAGGCTGTTTTTGATTGCTTTAAGATAACCGTGGAACTAAAATAATTGGAAGAAACTCCCACGAAAACTTCTGATTTCTTTTGAGATAAAAGTACGCTATGTTAACTCAGGTGCCCAGGACAGTTCTATTTGTCTCTCAAATCTCATCCAAATCCGTTCAGCCGTTTACGACTGATTGAAAAACAAATCATTGCCACTTTTTTCAACATTTTTTTTATGAAATACTTAGGTAGGCAAACAAGCAAGTAGGTCACCGGTAAGTGTACACCACCGCCTATAGACACCCGCAACATCGAAGAGATTGCAGATGCGTTGCCAAACCAGAGGGCTAAGATGGAATACCTCTTGTGCCAGTAATTACACCGGCTGTCTTGCTCTCCACGCCGGAATACAACAGTGCAAGCACTGCTGCTTAGTGGCAGAATTAGCGAGCAAGATGGTGGTAGCGATCCGGACGGACCTTGCACAAGGTCCTACAGGTTACAGAAGTGTGTGAATTTATCTTTAGCAAAAATTACTCCACAACTAACGTACAAATCATCAAACACTTTTAAATGATAAACATGAAAATAGAATCAGTAATTTTAATACCGAGAGATCTCACTGATCAAGATAGTAACCGCTGTGCACATTAAAAAATACCTAAGGAACAGAATACCAAAATTATAAAAAAGAAAAGTGAAAGAGATACAGATCTCGCTCCCAAAGGGTTCGTGATCTCAACCCTATCATTACATCACCGACGCTATCACTAACCCTCATTACCATTGGTCACGCATTTGGGAAAGGGACCGGACCCTGAGGAATGTCCATTAGAACCCAAGGTCGTGAGCTTAACTTGAACCCCGAAAAAAAAAAACGCCACCACGCTTTAATCACAATGGCGGATTCTTAAAGCCGTGTACTTATATATTAAGGTCCATCCGGAACGCTACCACGCTAATTCTGCCGCAGTGCTTGCATTGTTGTGTTCCGGCGTGGAGAGCAAGACAGCCGGTGACATTACTGGCACATGAGGTATTCCATCTTAGACCTCTGGGTTGTCAACCCATCTGCAATCTTTTTAGTGTTGCGGGTGTCTATAGGCGGTGGTGATCACTTACCATCAGGTGACCCACTTGCTTGTTTGGCTTCCTATTTTATAAAAAAAACTATAAAATAGTTACATGCCCTGCGTGAACTGAGTAAAGAAATATTTGTTATTGGCCTATTTCAGTCCACTACAGGACAATAACCCGTCCCAATGTGTAACACTGAGCCTGACCGGAGATCGTAACTACAGTCATTCACTCTATCAATTTGTGGCATCCCTTTTTACCCGACTACGGTTAAGCCAAAAGTAAAGGTTACGTTTTTCAAAGTTCCTTTTAGATTGACTGCGGAACCTTTCAAAATTTTGTTCCAAGAACTTCATACTGGGAAAACTTCTTGTTGCAAAAAATTTCAGAATTCCTTTCCATTACATAATGTGTCGCATTACATAATGTGGTTTTGGTAGGAATGTGGAGGAATTTACTAAAGTTGTCAGGTAATTGGTGCTTTCGTGCGCTTGCGCTCACTGCCGGTGCGCATTATGCGCGTTAAAGCGTAATTGTATTGCAAAATGTTGGTCAAGCGCATGACGTGTATTTTGAAAAATTATGAAATTTCAATATACAATTTTAATTTCTTTACATAATGAATAGTATTATAAACGTGAAGAATATTTCTGTTTGTGTTGTCGTGGAGTTTATATGAAAGCTGAAATCTTTAAAGTGATTTTCCACCCTGTTTGAACAAGGTCCCTTCAATCGTTTCGAACTTCTAAATATAATATTATTTTAACAGAACTTTTCACTAGAATATTTTAAACTTTTCTTTAAAGTTTGCATTTATGTCATTTTCCCAATACGCTTTGACCATGATCCAAGATGTGGCAAGTCGGGTTTATTATATTGGAGCGACTGTCATTTGTCCTCCATAACCCCTGTTACAAGGCAACCGAACCGACAGGGTTATGGTTACACATTCGTTTACATGAATGTGCAGGTCGAACTGTAAGAGCGTTGGTTACTGTACTTAATTAATCTACAAGATAAAAAACTCCTTGGTACATTGTAACCGCTGGGGATTGAACTCGGGACCTCACAATCACTAATCCACTCTCCTAGCCACTATTGGATGACATGATCTGGTGAATGTTACGGTCAGATCAGGAGCTATATCATATGGTGTGGAGACTTGTTACATGGTAGTCTCTTGGACAAGACAGATCAAGCCCCAAACAGGCATCAGATAATGTCACCTGTAAACCATCTATAATCTCGGATCCGATTTCTGAGTTTAGGCAGGGGATTTCCACTCCGCACTGTTGGTACGGTCGACCGCCGTGCCTATGGCATAGGCAAATCTCAGAAGGGTTTTGGCTTGTCGCGCGCTCACTCGCTCGGTGTAATTGAAAACGAAAGCAGCGGAACCCTAGCGTGTCGCCGGGAGTAGTGGGGAAAAGGCGGGCGCGGGCGGCGCATTCTTTTTGACTCGCGCCGCCTGGCGCATGGTGTATGAATTCGTTTCATCGCGGTCGTAAAGAGAAGTTTCTGTACGTTATTAATTCTGTGGTTTAAGCCACCAAAGTATGCATTTACGTATCGAATTTTATTTCAATCATTTAAGCCAATTCCTGGTTTATTGTGGCACACCTCACTGACACTTATCACAACGTGTTGACAACGTCAGTTAAGCAGTTCCGTGAACTATTCAGTTCATAGAAGGTAAATAATTTCATCAGAGCAGTTGACATCACCTTGCTAGCAAATCGTGCGTCGATTGTCTGAGTAATTGACGCAAATGCGCAAACCTTTTGCATTTATCACGTTAGATATACATTACAACAGGCTTATAAACGCTTTGTGACCCTTAGCTCTAGGTGATAGGGTGTTGAATTGCTTCATCAGTTAATGGTGGTATACAATTGGAGCATGAAGTTATTATGATATGCAGTTAATGCTAGTTTTTGTCGTGAATACTGTATTATGTCGTGAGGAGACCAAGTTCAGTAAGTATAATAGTATGCGTCTGTCCCTATTGTCCTTTCAGCCGTAGCTTCTCGTGTTGCTAGATCGTGTCTAAGCCTGCAAAGCTGCTCCCTCACCGCTAGGCTGTAGATAGCATGAGCCATATCTGAAATAGTTTAACCGCGTAACACCACTATTACTACCACGACCACCAGTAACGTCACACCTCAACTCCGAACATCATGCAGGGTGATTTCTTAGCAACAAGGCTAGTGACGATAAAGGGAAAGGAAATGACTGTTAGGAAGAAGTCAGGATCGTTTAACATCGTATGTGATCAAATGGAACTGGTTATGTCGGGGATTTCTCTGTGCGATAGAATTAGAAATAAAGAGATTCGCAGGTAAACTAGACTGACTGAAATAGCCATGGTTATGGCTCGAAGGAAATGGAAGTGGGCAGGCCACTTACGCCGACGACAGGACAGCAGGTGGGGCGTAAAAGTACTCGAGTGGAGACCCAGGACTGGTCGGAAAAATGTGGGCAGACAACTAATGAGATGGTCAGGCGATCTGGTTGTGGTTGCTGGTAAGGGATGGATGAGGAAAGCTCAACATCGGAAGGAATGGCATGAAATGGAAGAGGCTTACACTCAGCATTCGGTGGATATAGGCTGAGGAACGGAGAGAGCGATCAAGTGAGGGAATATATGCTATAATTTATAGGGAAGCATGGAGAGACCAAAAGCACCGACAAGACCAGGTCTTCAATAGGGATGTCTCCTGGGTTAAAACAACAAGATTCTAATTAGTCCGTCAGTTAGATTATAGAAAAATACTCGATACGTATTTTTTTATTTGTCCATACGAATAATATTGACAAAGATACAGCACATTCAAATTCAGGAGTAGGGGCTCGTGACGTCACTCTTTCGTAAAAATTTTACGAAATAATGACGTAGCGCGAACTTTCGCCGCTCTGTAACTTTGTTATTTTAAGTTTTAGAAGCAAAAGAAAAAATACGTATCTACTATTTTCTGGCGTTCTAAAAGATGGACTAATTATTATTTTTTAGTCAACATCCCAATTTAAGAAGAAGAAAGCACTAGCCAATTCGTGATAAATATGATCGAAACCAACCATCGATTTTGATACAGTCAAAGCGGTTGAACGGTGACCCACAGTGGAAGGTACCTTTTCTCAATAAATTTCATACTGACATTCCAAATATTCCAATGCCTATCAAAGGAAATCATTATGAATTTGCGATGCAAAAGTTCCACAGTGAATCATAATTCAAATGGTTCGATTGTACAATACCTACACGCGAGATCTGGTAAATCCAGCCTAACCTTTTTTTATTGTGAGTGTGGTTTCTCGTCTTCAGTGAATTATGGAACTTATATCATCCCACTCACTGTGTCACTGTCGTAACTGTAGCTAACTACAGTTACGGGGGACAATACGGTAGGTAGGTATGATATACTCAATCTCCTCCTGATCCAAATCAGTTACATAAGAAACAAATAACAGCGACAGTTCACGATCAAGATCAGTGGCGATGCGTGACCGCTGCGCACCCGCCGCACGCAGCGCGATCATTATCGAGCGATGATAAGTCGATCGTTTAGGTGCCGATATATTCTGTGGGCGAATGCACGGTTATTGTGCTTGAAATGCTAGGTTGGCAGATTGTCGATAGTTATTGATGGGCTATGTACAGTCGACCAAGAAATTTGCTTGACCACTTTTCAACCGTATTACAAAGGGATAAGGTACAAGATTGGTCAAGCAATTTCTTGGTCGACTATATAGTCAACCAATTTATTCATTGGCCACTGTAGGACGTTGTCGCAATGCGTCATCGCTGGGATATTATGACTTTTTTTCTTTTTTTTTTTTGAAGGACGTGCGCTGGTAGACTCAGACGGCTTTGTCAGTTTACCGGAGAGAGGGCGACCAACCAGAAGGCCCTTAGCAAGGGGAGCATTACTTAGCATGTCAAAGGGAGATATTATGACATTTAATCAGAAGTCATTATGACGTCTATTGTGAAAAGGTGCTACAGTGGCATATGACTCAAATTGGCTGACTGTACGTGTGCATACTCTCTTCATAACGTTTTTTTTTGTTATTATTGTAGTTAAAAATATTTTCTGTTATCTAACGTACCTATTTATACACGCCCAGTAAACCTTCATTACTTAACAAATGTGTCGCTTTTATAAAAAAAAGAAAGAAAGAAAAACATTTATTTTAAACTATTCAACATAAAACATACAAATACACACAACACGGACAGAATAAAAAAAAACATTATGTTGAACAGAATTGAAAAGGGCCCCACTCAGCATACTGCCTCGGTAAACCGAGACGCTGATTTTCAGTGGGACCCCTGGGATTCCTATTACTAAACTAATCCTACTAATATTATAAATGTGAAAGTTTGTATGTTTGGATGTTTGGATGTTTGTTACTCAATCACGCAAAAACAACTGAATGGATTTGGATGAAATTTGGCACACATATAGTTTATAACCTGGATTAACACATAGGATACTTTTTATCCCGTAAAAATGCATAGTTCCCACGGGATAGCGATAAGTGATTTATACGCCGCCGTGACGTCATGAGCAGCAAAACAACTAATTCTCATTAATTTGTCCAGGAAATATTGCAGATTGCTTGTTTCAATTAAACAAGTCTACGCGGACGAAGTCGCGAGCAAAAGCTAGTACTAAACTAAAAACTAATGCTTTATCTGCTCTTGCTGTTTGCCTTCCAATTAGGGTGGCCAGCTGTCCTGTTTTTTCCGGATTTCTCGTTTTTCAACTATCATTTCGGCCGTGTCCTGAATTTTAATAAGAAAAATACAGAACCTTACCATACCAAAAACAACTTAGTCCTGTATTTCTCCATGAATCCTGTAATTTTAGATCACACACACGCCCTGTAAAATGAGCACTCAGGGTTGGTCACCTTACTTCCAATGGAAGAAACAAAACATACTTCAGCTAAAAGAGATCATTGTTACTACTCCAATATGGAACCAAGTCCGAATTAAACGTCTTTCTTTTTATTTATCGTAAAAAATAAGTGACCAGATAGCCAGACACATGAAAGTACTTCAAAGACACTTCCAGCCTCATCGCAACTTACCTTAAACACCGAGATAACGAGCTGCGGTAACATTCTGAGAAAGACGGCATATAATAGGCACCCGCGTGTGACCGAGATGTAAAAAAAACATCTAACGACATACGACACATCCTCCACTTGCTTCCCCAACGTCGTATCTACCTACTTTATAATCAGAAACCCAACACCATCCACTGTAACTTAAAGTTCTTTTTACAAGTGCTTAATTTGGGTAGATACGAGGTTTAGGAAGCAAGTTGGAGACATGAGAACTGTAATCCATATCGCGACCGCAGCCCGTCGTTGCTCGTAACGACACGACGTCATAATACAGACTTCCTTCGCCCACCGCAAGAAGGTTGGTTAAAAAAAAAACAGTGATAAGCGCGATCGAATCCTGCGCACTGAATTCCGCGTCGATAAAGTTAGGAAATTTAACCGATAGACGCAATGGCAACCTATTCTTCCTAGTAACGTTCCTCTTTATCTTTTATTGACATAGTACAAAACAAAGTCAAGCTTTTCGAGCATATACTGTACAAGAGGCATTCCATCTTAGCCCTCTGGGTTGGCAACGCATCTGCAATCTTCTTGGTGTTGCGGGAGTCTATAGGCGATGGTGATCACTTACCATCAGGTGACCCACTTGCTTCCCTTCCTATTTAAAAAAAATATACACCTCCGTGAAATGAAAGTTCATTTTGATGAGTGTTTCTTTACGGTAAGCTTCACTATTTATAGCACAGTAGCTTTTGTGGGCTTGTGTAATAAAAAAAAGAGTGTCACGTGATTAGCTCCCGCCTTTCGTTTCCATATTCTTCTAAACTAAGGAACCCTACAAAAGGTTTAAACAAGGAACCCGATCCGCCTAGCGCAGCCGACCGCAGTACGTGATAAAAAACGGCTGAAGCGTCGTTCAGAAAAGGATATTCCCGGTTTGAGTCCTTGCGTAATTATTTTTGCTCGTTTTGCGCCGTTCAGGACCCTTACCATGAGTACAGGGCATCTAGCCGTAACCGTACTCGCTAGCGACGGCGTAATCTATTTGTATGGGGAAATGAACAGCGCCTCTAGCGCTCACTTAAACAACTAAAAATCGCTAGTATAAGTCCAACGGTAAATTACCTATCGAAATCTAAGCGCTAGTGACTAAAGTTTTAAAGCTGTTGCCGTAGAATGTTGGTACCATGAGTCCCTCGAAATGAGAAAACTATAGAACTGTGTACAACGCAGTGGCAGAGTAGCCAACCATAGTCTATTTGGTAGACTATGTTGGATAGCCTGAATAAAACTGTCTGTGCCAATTGTCAAGTAAACATCTCTGCGTTTTGTACATTTTACATTGGCGTCATATTTTTAATTGTGTCGCAGCTAATTAGAAAAATTAGAAGCACTTTATTCACTTACGATAAGATTCATTTGAATCAATGGCTAAATGTTGAAAACCCTCTTCACCTGCTTCACCCCGTCGCAAAGTGGTGACGCTAGGCTTGTAACAATCCGAACAGATTAAGAGTAAGAGTAACAGAAGTAAGCAGATCTATTGTCTTCTTATATCGATGCTAGTATAAGTCCAACGGTAAATTACCTATCGAAATCTAAGCGCTAGTGACTAAAATTTTATAGCTGTTGCCGTAGAATGTTGGTACCATGAGTCACACACTTGACATGTCATCGAAAAATACCGCATCGACTATGGTTAAATCTTTCACTGACAAATGGGAGCGTATTTAACCGCTATCGACTGTAGTATCGTAATATGAATTTTCGATAGAAACTCATGGTAATGGTACAGGGATACATGCGTGGCACCGTGTTGGAATTCCTGAGTACTTAGGACTCAAATGGGTGGATGGATCAGGGCCGGGATGGGCAATCTACGGCCCGCGGGCCATCTCAACGGTTGCAATCCGGCCCGCAACCATCGACCCAGAAGTAAATAATAAGGGATATACCTCCATAGTCGCGCCCATCTCACGGCTTCGACCCCATGTGTGTCTTTCAAATGACCAGGTCTCCACGGGTCCGTGATCGGAAACCGTACCAACATTAATAATAGTAAAATATTTTCCTAATAAAATTACGTTAGTTCTCAACCGGGCCCCAATTTCTATTATGAATTTTCCCACCATCCTGGGTTTTTTATAACAGAAAAGTTTCATTTGGTACCCAAATTACCACTGCGTTACCAGTCCCCACGACCCCTCAAAAATAGTGTCCACTGCGTTACCAAATAATAGTTTTTTTCTTATTCTGAGCCCAAATATTTCTATAACAGTCATCATTCGGGTATGCGTATGTCATTCTGAGTTTAAAGATAAAATGTTGTTTTAAGAATATCAGAATAAGTAAGAAATATGCGTTAAAATGTACAAGGGATGTCTTTATAGGCATCAAAAAGAATTTTGGCCCATTTGTCACTTTTTCCGTATTTGTAACTGTTTGCATCATTCTGTATGTTGTTCCAATAATGCCGCGTTGAAATAAGTCCACATCATTATGCTTTTGCTGACGCTCGATTGAATTTTCTAAATCATAACTCCGTTCAATATTTCCAAAGAAAACAATATGAACGACGAGCAATAACGGTTTCCCATGAAAAGATAAAGATTGCCCGATCCCTTGGGACGTGGGGCGATCCCGGCTCATCCGGGTCTAGCGGCGCCTTTGTGCGCGCGCGCCGATACGCAATCACGCATAATGGGGGAGACTGGGGCCCCTCGGACCACATATTGGACTCAACGTTGTAGTCGATATTGCTATTTTGAAGCTTATTGGGAATTCAGTGTGTTTGTCACAATTTTTGTTACTATGTTACAGTAGGAACTCGAAAACGTGTCTAAAATAAAGTGAATTTTTAATACAAGTTTTTTTTGCTGACGGCACTTTTATTGTCAACTAATTTAGATGTACATAGTAAATTTCTAGTCAATCCGACCACAGATATTGGATACAATTCATACAATCGATTTGCAAGATTGTCTAACTAGGCCCATCTCACTTTCGAGATATGTCAAAAATGACAGATTTTGAAAGGATCTCACAGTTTTTTTCTTGGATATAACTAGAATGTGATTTCCTGTCTACTAGCACGAGAATTTCTCCGCATCTCACTGCAAATGATTGCATACAGACTTATTCATAAATGAGTTCAGTCCTTTGCATGCACCTAATTGTGCCATTTCTTCTTCTTTGTAAGCCAAACCTTTTCCTATTTTCTAGGGCTTATCGATATTAGCGACATTCGTCTCCCCATTGTGGTCAACAGGTGTTAACAATAAAAAAAAAACGATTAAATTACACAATATACTACGCGAATACTACAACGCGAAACAGCGTCTACGCAATTCCAGGACTATCTATTCGGAGCTCATCTCAAAAGCCATCAAAACTCCCCATCAAAAAGCAATCAGCAGTATATAAATTAATCTATAATCTCTCAAAGGCGAATTGTATTACGTAAGTTGCATTACATTGATTGCCTCGATCTATCGATCGAGCACGTCATACCTCGGTAGCCCGCAATACACTGCAACTTGATAATGTTAGCCGCGCTTTAAAGCTAAATTAGTACTGGGTCATTATTTCAAAGAGTAACTTACAGTCATAGAACAGCCTAATAGCATTCTCGGAGTAATTGGAGGCAATTCTAATCGCGTAAAATTCGTTGCGGTCTAGGCTAGGAGCTTGCACCCTTGTATAGTCGACCAAGAAATTGCTTGACCACTTTTCGACCGTATTACAAAGGGATAAGGTTCAAAAGTGGTCAAGCAATTACTTGGTCGACTATACTACAACCCGTACTAAACCGGTAGGAAATACGTTAGAAGCGATTTATTAACTAACTATAACTTATCAATTAGTAATGCGTAAATTTAAATCTAATTCTTTAAAATTTTAATTAATTTAGACTATTAATTTGAAATAACACTACGTTATTTTAATAATATTGTGATACTTAACTCGAAAATTAAATTAAATTAAATACCTAAATAATATGGATTGTTTGACCCTTGGAATGTCACTAATCAGGCCCAAAACATTCTTTGATTGTTTTTTAATTGTTTTTTAACCATTGTAATTATGGATAATTAATCTTACTATAATATTATAAATGCGAAAGTAATAATGGTTGGCAATAAATAGACCCACATTAGATCGATTCTAGTTCCATAGTTAGACTCACATGTTGATTTACAAAAATAAAGAAAAAGCTCCTCCACGCTGAATGTCGTAATTACGCGGCGTCTGATACGAATTGATAGGATTATAAATTAAGCAGAGCCACAAAAGGAGTGCGCACGGGCATCCGCGCGGCGCGGGCGCCGCCCAAACGCTGTCCATTACTGAATTTGCATACAAGTTTTATGATCGGCCGGTGTTGCCAGTTTGTAGCTATATTGTTATTTATACATATTTAAGTCTATCGGATGAAGTAAATGTTACCTACTCCAGCCATTCAGTATTGCTGAGTGGAGGAGTTCCTTTGACCGTCAATTGCAGTTTTTTTTTCTGGTTTGTTCTAACCTAAAAAAAAGAAATATTTTCGATGCAATATACAATAGAGGAACAACTAGAAGGTCCCTGTCAAAGTCGCCATTTGTATAGTCGACCAAGTAAATGCTCGACCACTGTTGGACCTTACCCCTTTGTAATAAAGTCGAGAAGTGGTCAAGCAATTTTTTGGTCGACTATACTACCACATTGTAACAGACATTGCAGGCGAGAAAAGTTTGGTTTTGCTCTAGGCCTTCCGCTCTATAACTGATCGAACTACGTTACACAAAGAAGACACGTAAAAATTTCTATAATAGATACCTACATATATTAATTGAATTCAAAATATTTATTTATAAGTGAAGTACGGTCAGCCTCAAAGTAGCTGAACATTTTAGTACCTTGTCGTCGTCAGTGATGTGACAAATTCGAGTAACTCTCATTTCATTCGTTACTACGACAAGGTTCTTAAGTGTTAAGATACTTCTGAGACTGGTGTAGCAAGTATCTGTTACTTTAATATCCAAAAGAATGCTAAAGTTCACTCTAAAGCAGATTTTTTTATGATTTTTTTTTTATGTTATAGGAAGGAAAACAAGCAAGTGGGTCACCTAATGGTAAGTGATCACCACCGCCTATAGACACCTGCAACAACAAAGAGAGTGCAGATGCGTTGCCAACCCAGAGGGCTAAGATGGAATGCCTCTTGTGCCAGTAATTGCACCGGCTGTCTTGCTCTCCACGCCGGCACACAACAGTGCAAGCACTGCTGCTTAGCGGCAGGATTAGCGAACAAGATGGTGGTAGCGATCCGGACGGACCTTGTGCAAGGTCCTACCACCCGCATAGGAAGGCAAATAGGTGGGTCACCTCATGGTAAGTGATCACCACCGCCTATAGACATCCGAAACACCAAAGAGACTGCCGATGCGAAAATGCACAAATAAGTAAGTAAGTTTGCGGGTGGTAGGACCTTGTGCAAGGTCCGTCCGGATTGCTACCACCATCTTGCTCGCTAATCCTGCCGCTAAGCAGCAGTGCTTGCACTGTTGTGTTCCGGCGTGGAGAGCAAGACAGCCGGTGTAATTACCGGCACAAGAGGTATTCCATCTTAGCCCTCTGGGTTGGCAACGCATCTGCACTCTCTTTGTTGTTGCAGGTGTCTATAGGCGGTGGTGATCACTTACCATCAGGTGACCCACCTGCTTGTTTGCCTTCTTATGTTGTATAAAAAAAATAAGTTACACTACTTACCTAGTTGCAAACTCAAAACGTCTAATACTCGTATATTCGAAGGTTTATCATTAACATTATCATAGATAAGCCATTTAAAGCGCAAGCGCAACCTGGCAACACTGTAATCTAGCTCCGTGTAGTATTGCGCCCGCGCAGGGGAAACTGCGCGGGAACGTATTTATCGCTCATTCACTTTCGTGCCATGATTTATTGCGACGCTTTTAATTACGGGTCTTAGATGGAACTCATCAAATTATGTAGATTCGCAGCTGTTTTGAATTATGTGTCCTTTCTATTTTGCTTAATTAATCTTTGCAGGGTTATTTATAGTTAGTGCTCGGAAAGGACTTTACTTACTAATAAATTGCGACCCGTTGAATTTAAATTATTTAACGATCTCTATCGTTTATTGTGCTGTTACTTCTGTCAGTCATTTAACGAAATTTCAGAAGCAAGCCCTCTGGGTTAGCAACGCATCTGCAATCTTCTTTTGCAAATGTCTATAGGCGGTGGTATTCACTTAACATCAGATAACTTACTCGCCTGTTTGCCTTCCAATGTTGTACAAAAAAGAACAGTCATTCACTGTTCAGGCGTGTACCAACAAAATGGAACCGTGTCAAATTGACATAAAAAGAAGAATTGACAAATGTTTCCTACGATTAATTTATAACGTCACTTTGACATAGTTCCATGGTAAAGGCTGTTAGGTAAAACTATCTCATGGTTAAATTGTTATGTAAATCAAATTAAAATTGTTATTAAAAACATCGGTCAAAGACAATGTCAACTGACTTTAAAAAAAGAAGCCGAGAAGAATTACCGATGCTGCCCGTTGTACTTTGGCTATTTCTCAGCGTATCTCTTAGCGTATCTCTTTCCAAAGGTTGTCTGGAAGAGATCGCTGCTTAGCGATAAGACCGCCTGTTGAATCCCATGTAAAATTTCCCTGTGTGTGTTCCATTATTTTTGTTTATTTGTGTGAATCAATAAAGAGTATTTGTTGTTTGTTGTTGTTGATGCTCGAAAGAGATCGATATATTGACTTTATAGTGTATATTAAATGCCTCCTTTTCAAAATAAACAATTTCGACATCTATCTTTCATGGACACTTTTCTGTAGTTTTGACAGTACTCTTATAGATCTCTATTTACGTTTTCACAATGCAGACGGTATTACTGCTTACGGCGCGGCGCAGTATTAAATTTAATTACTCCCGTTTACTGATGCGCCGCTTGCGCAAGCGCAGGTGCCGAAATGTCAGGTGCGCGCACGCCGGTATGCCACCACGGTTATAATTCACGAAAATTATGAGAGAATGAACCTTATGGCGATGTGTTACGGGGTTTTATGTGATGTCCTGACTGTGGTTATAAACTCAATTGATACGGTACCAGTTATTTAAGTTTGTATGGCAGTTTTTGGATATAACATCTGCTTTTAGCTATTTTTATTATGAAAGAACCTTGTGATTGCTGCGGGAACTCGCTGGATGCGAGCAGCTCAGAGGTGCAATTTTTGAATCTCACTAGGTGAGTAAAGCTCGTCAAAATGGCCGAAACTCTATGAAAAACGGCCATTTTGGTGAGCTTTAGATATCCGGTGAGATTCAAAAATCGGACTCGTGGCCCGGTCGTCGTGGCCTTGATTATGAAAGAAACAACCTGCCCCGGTTCCTTGGATATCCTTTTATTTGAGATGGTAAAGTGCCGAATAATGAAAGGCCGAAGGGTGTTCTGTTCCGCTTGCTCCAGGGCAGACTGCCCCAGGTAAACATAGCACCGGAGATGGCGACTAGCACCTATTACTGTTAATTTATATTAAACAAATTAAGATTTTACTGCAATGCCGTAAACTTTTATTGGAATAAATAAATTAACCTACTGATAATCGCATTTAAATCTATAAAGTATCTAGTTCAGAAGTCTATTATTATACATATACAGTGAATAGAGCAAGATATGTAGGCAGAAAATTCAAATAGAAAGCTATAAAATTATTGGCTAATTGAAAATATTTCGCCAGCCAATTAAGTTGTAAGAAAGAGAAAAAGTTAGAAATCCTAAACCAATCCAAAACCATTTGCATTTATCTGAGTTCTTCCACAACTCTGATTGTGCTAGTCATGTGCTGTCCGTGACATCAGCCTGTCGAATAAATCTTACTGATATTATAAACGCGAAAGCTTGTAAACAGATTTTGATGAAACTTTATAGTATGTAATAAAGCATATCAGTGTTTAAACTTCACGCAACGAAGTCGCGGTGATCTAGTCTTGAAATACTAGGAGTAATTGTTCGACACAACTCTAAACATGTACAGTCAGCGTCAAATATACCAGAGCGGGCAAGGTGGTGTATAATATCTGAACACGCCCGAGCGTATTTGACAATAGCGTCGACTTCAGATATTTTTGACACCTTGCCCGCTCTGGTATATTTGACGCTGACTGTACACGCTTGAATCTCTAAATGGGGTCCAAATATTATAGAATCTTGACCCTACCTACCCAGCGACGATCCTACTTCCCGCCATTCCCACGCGTGCGCGAAGGCCGCGCACGATTCGTTGCGAAACACCGACGAAGTGTATTGATTATTTGTATTACACTTTAAGTTACTATTAGTTTAACACTGGCTTATCTTTAGGGTCACATCTAATGTTTACTGAGCTCTGAATCTTGTATTACTCAATCCCGAGATGCGTCCGTAAGGCCACTGCGGTAGGGGTTCCACTCCGCACTGTCGAGACTGCCGCGTTGCCTACAGAGTAGGCAAATCGCTGAAGGTTGTCGGCTTTCGCCGTGTCAGTGTAATTGAAAACGAATACAGGGCAACCCTAACGTGTCTCTAGGGAGTTGCGGGGGGAAGGCGGGCGCAGGCGGCATGTTCCTTTTGACGCGAGCCGCCTGCGAATGTGTATAAAGTACCTGCATAATACGAACTTTTTGTGCGTGCCAATAAAGTTGGAATACGGTTAATCGCGGTCGTAAAAGAGAAGTTTCTGTACGTTAGTACTATTATTTTATTCTCTGATTGCGGACCAAAACAGATCGGCGTGCTGTAACGTCCACAGCATCCCTTGTGTAGAGGTAGTCATGGTTGAGATTATTTTTTTAGGGCCCACAGCGGGCTATAGGACGCGTTTCAGGAAGTTTAAATTAACTTGGACGTATGTTCCAAATCTCTGTTTAACCCACCATTTCAGTCTGCTATAGTGCATGGCCGTTGGCATTCCACTGTGATCCTGAAATGCCCGCCAACTTTAATTTATTTCTATTTACGTTCCTATTTAATGATACTAGTTATAAAGAGCTGTAGGGAGGGATACATTAGCTTGGGGAGACATGTAAGGTCGGCTGAAAGGTGAGATAATTAAGATTTTGCGGGTGGTAGGGCCTTGTGCAAGGTCCGTCCGGATCGCTACCGCCATCTTGCTCGCTAGTCCTGCCACTAAGCAGCAGTGCTTGCAAGGTTGTGTTCCGGCGTGGAGAGCAAGACAGCCGGTGCAATTACTGGCACAAGAGGTATTCCATCTTAGCCATCTGGGTTGGCAACACATCTGCATGTCTTTGGTGTTGCGGGTGTCTATAGGCGGTGGTGATCACTTACCATCAGGTGACCCACTTCCTTGTTTCCCTTCCTATTTCACAAAAAAAAATGCGTTAACACAATTAAATCCTTAATTCAATGATTTATCCAATGATGAACTGATCAACTGTCGTCTTAGCGAGTAAAGTCACCGAGTTTCGATACGAACCTTGGATCGACAGCCTGATTTACTATATAGATATAATAAAAACCTTACAGTATAAATTTGGTTCTAAGAATTCACACTCTCTTGGAAGCCAATTCCAGATCAGATAAGATAAAACAAATCTGCTTCACACTTGACCCAAGCACCTCTAAGTCGTAAAACATAGCATTGCTTAAAAGCAATGATTTGTTCGCGTCGGAACCCTACGCATCGCGGCTGTGGGCCTAATGAATTGAGATATTTTTCACCGTCTACCATCCATCACGGCGATTCGCAATTATCGAACGCTGTGGGCCTGTGTAAAGGCGCACGCGCACGGGAAAGTCCGCGGGCGCAGCGCGTGTTTCATTCGCCTTAATCAATTCATGGGTTAGAACGCAAGCGCTCTGGGATGGGATTACATTCCCGCCAATTGTTCGTAGTTAAAAGTATCTTATTATAATTTACTTTTGCGAAACTACTAAAACTAGCCGTTGTCAGCGACTTCCTCCGCGTAGAATTTCGCTATCTCGCGAAATTATTTTCGAGATAAAAACTAGTCGATAGCTATTCTGGATATGCAAGAATCTCCCCGCCTCATCAAGATTATTTACTTGTCCGCAAGTCCCGCAAATTCTTTCGCCCCGTAAATTTAGCAGTTTAGCATTTCCCATACAAAGTTTCACCCCTTCCAGATTTTAATTTGGCGACAAAACGTAGCCCATCATCTACCAAAACAACAATTTTAAAGAGACAACATTGCAAGTGGACAGCGCGCCTTATGCTGCCGAGTTCAGCGCTCGCACAAGCAAATGTATGACTGACGAGCAAGAAATATGATTAGCGTATTGTTGCCTCGCTTGTTTATTTACCAACCTAACGAGATAGGGATTGGAGTGATCTATTCTTCATAGATCATAATGAAGTGGATCCTCCTTCATGGAGGATTCTTTCAAAACCTGACTTTAAGTTACGTTGAAGAAGTTCCTTCCTTTAAAACTTGTATGTACGTTTAGCGTTCACTTTTCTTTAACTAACATATCAGGATGAGAAAAAAGTTGTAAGCATTAGGTGGTTCCGTACTAGTACCCAAAGAGTTTCATCGGGAGTCTATTGGTAAGCCTCCAGTGTCCGTCCGTCCGTCCGTCACACTCACAGGTCTGTACCTTTTGAACTGTAATAGGCAGATACTTGAAATTTCCACAGTGTACCTATGTAGTACTAAAGCCGCCGTAAAAACACATAAAATAAAAAGTTTAAAATCAAAGAGCTGTACCAGAAACGTGTTTTTTTTCAACATTATTTGTACGGCACCCTGCCTGCGTGAGACAGACTTGGCTCATTTTTATTTTTCAAGTCCTTTTAGTTAATGCGATATAAAACACATTTTTCGCATTTCATTTTATGTCCGTGTAATAAATAAACTTGCTTTAAAACGAAAGCATAACAACATTCGCCCATTTTGGGTTTAATTGCTAGCCATGATTGTCGGCCTAATCAGTGAGGTTAACTAGAATTTAAGTCTTAACCTATTAAAACCTAGTTCACTAAGCCATGTTAGGCTTACTCTAATAGGTATCGCCGGTGGCAAAGCTACAAGCCAAGCATTCTCTGCGGGTCAAACAGATCAGCTGATATTAGCAGGTGGCATAGAAAGGATAATTTGAGAAAAGAGAACACAACAGTCTGCGTTTTGAGCGTCTGCGCTCATTCCCATCCTAAATGCCAATGTTTGGCGGATTCTGGGAATCTGGGTGTCTAGACAAGTGGCACTCTTTAGCGTCAACGCTAATAGAAACGACAGAATGTATAGGTCTGAAATTGGCGATCGACACATTTTGACGTTTTCTTTCGCCGCCTTACGTCAAGTCCATACAAATTGTCGTTTATAGTAGTGTTAACCCTAAAGAGTGTCACTTCGTCTAGACGCCCAGATTCCCAGAATCCGCCAAAAATTGGGATTTGGGATGGCAAGTAGCGCAGACGGTCAAAACGCAGACTGTTGTGTTCTCATTTCTCAAATCATTATTTCTATGCCACCTACTAGTATCAGCTGATCTGTGGTTTAGACACCCTGATGATGGTTACGTTTTTGATATGTTTGTGATGCATAAAGTGCTTTCTGTCTTGAGTTTTCATTTCTGTTAAGCTCATAACTGGAAGGATGAAGGGAATACTGTTCTTATTATACTATTCAGAATCTTTTAAGAGCAGCTCACAAGTGTCTTAAGCTAAGATAAGAAATTCGACGAATATACTCTAACCTTAGTTGTGATACATTCATCTCAGAACAAAATATAAAAACTGCCTCTAACTTGGAATAAAACAGCACAGCTTGAGTACTTCCATGAAACGACCACTGTTTCGTCTGTTTTCTGGTCGGGCGCGGGCGCAACTAGTTCCCGTATTTTCCAAGTCATGAGTGATGATCTCGACAACGAGGCCGCTTATTGCTCATTACCATGCCGTCATTACCGGCTGCGATGGGGTACAGTGTGGCCGGAAATGAAACGGATTCTGTTCCATTGTAAGTATTCGATGCAAAAAGTCATCATTACTTACTAGCGTGAGTTTGAAAAGTGAAAGAAGTTTGGATGGGCAATGACTTTAAAGGCTTAGTTTTGTGATAATTCCTGTGAATCCTTAGTTTAGCATTTGAAACTTTTGTTGTTTAATGTTTGACCACAGAAAGTCAATAATGCGATTAAGCGACTAATACACCTTTTTAAAAATAACTTCTTGTGTACGTACTGGGCATGTGCAGTTGCTGTTACAATCATTATCTATTTCCTTTTTCTGATAGTATGCTAGAACTGATTGCTTAATAGTATTTTATGCAACTGCTATATAATGAGAGGCCTTAAAACACGAGTGTGGTTTTATGAAACGAGCGTCAGCGAGTTTCATAATAGGATCACACGAGTGTTTTAAGGCCTAATTATATACAGTTGCATACATTACTTTATCTACACACATATCATAACTGCAAAAAACCGTAACAGCAAAACACCAACAAACAAGTATGGCGGCAATTCGATCTATCCGTCAAGACGAACGTTTTTTTTAAAATCATAGACAAACGAAGGAAGCCCCTATTGTCATGTCACTCGAGATCAAATGTCGTGCGTTTAAATTAAAAAATCATACTGAATTGACGTTTCGTATCGATAACTGTTTTAGTATCTGTGGATACTAGAATAGAGACCAACTTGAATTTTGACAGCTGTTCCAAATTTAAATTCATAACGTCACGAGATATCGGTAATGTAATCACCAATAAACACAGACTACTAAGAGATACTACCCAATAAAGAACAGATTTACCTACTACCACAGACAAGAAAATTCTTAAAATAACATTGGTTGTAATAATGCTGGTCATTTTCTATGGTTTTTGAACGTGTTATTGAGAAATTATGATATGTGTGTAGATAAAGGTAGTATATATATTGATCAAAGCCATAAAATACTCAAATTGCCATACAAATCGACTTTAAATGCTCCTCGGAGTATTTCATCACCGAAGATTCGATTTACTCCTTAACGTCAGAAGTCCGTAGTAGGCTCAATAGAACACCCTTCGGAATGCTGAGTAAAACTAACGTCCCTCTGATTGCTCGCCCTCACTCCGGTAAGCTGTAAAATTAAGCCAGTGGCTAACAGCATACGTCCGTCCCAAAAAAGAGAAGTAATATAACAACTAAAAGTTAACATCAAAACTGTCTTGTGGTTTCGGAAATTATGAGTTAACTTCGGTTATGTAAAAAAAGAATCAGTATCTGTTCCATCGCTTCCTTGTGTAATTTTAAAAAAAGCGCGTCCAGAGGCATTTCGGCAAATTACCCATGCAACCAATAAGGGTTGGATATAAAATTTAATCGGATAAGAAATTGAATTACTCTGTACACAAGACTCGTAAAAATAAACTGTTTCTTATTAAACACCTTATTTTTTGCTGATTTGTATGTATGGCTTTCGGTTTCGTACGAGGTTAATGACGTTAAATTATTGATTTTAAAGTTACATAACAGGCAGTTTCATTAAAGTGTTAAATTATATTTCCTTTGCCAATTACGAAATCTCATAAAAAAGTTTAAATTAGTTCCGACAAGTTCCGAGCGTGTTGTCTTGCTATAACCGGCCAGCATTAAAAACTGCAAATAGCTAAAAAGTAAAAGTACAAACATTGTCTATGCGTGGAACGAAACGCAACGTAAAAGGAATGCTATAGAATAGTAGCTGACTCCTTTCTTTAAAATGACAATTCAATGTGCCGAAAAGAGAAGAGTATATACTCTAAACTTCCTCGTTATATTATTACTCATATTGCCAAAGTGGTGATCTTTAGTGTACATTAAGATAGTATAATTTACTCTTTGCTCATAAATAGCCGTCAAGTACCTTGACGCATACCTAAGCGCTGCACCATTTTATCGATTTCGTATATACTTTATATATTATGTACTTAGCCCTCAGGGCGCAATTTCATAAAGGCGAACAGGTGACAGTGACAATTCTCTATACATTGCTTGCTCACTATATGATGTTAAGTCTGCAACTTTGTAGCGCTGAAGCATGAATAAAATTGGGCCCTGATCATAAAAACTTTGCCTATATTCATGTGCTTTAGTAATTACAACAGGAATGCGAATACCAACAGAATTACAAATTTGTATTTGCCGTCGAGAGTGGCTCTGTTATCAAACATTGGCCTTGAAATCTTACGAAATGACATTAATTCCTGCTTTCTGACCCCGTTGGTTAAGTTTGTATTGGTTTAACAGACGCCCACGGTGGCGGCACTTTGACACTTTCTATTGACAAAATGGCGCGAAACGTAAGAAAGCTTGGGAAAATGGAAGTCGGGCATTTTTCATTCGGGTTAAAAGATACGTACGATAGATATGCAGATAAAGCAGTTTTATTAGCATTAACCGCGGAAACGCCATATTTGGTTGGTTTTGTTTAAAACAGACTTTTTTATGTGACGCGATATTTCCATTGAGATTAGCGAGATTTGGTTATTGTGTTGAGATCCCGGTTAAATAACTAAAGCAAGGAGCCTCAGTACATGTCAAGCGTACACACCCGAAACTGTCAAATGGTTTGCCTTTGGTGTGCGTCAAGGTATTTTTTTTTTACTGGGATGAAAAACGGGCTTCGTACCCAAGGTAGTTAAACCTTTAGTTTAAATTATTAAGGGAAACGTAGATTATCTAGATGATTTTACCTTTTGGCAGTTTATATGTGTACGGGGTGTCACTTGAAGAGGAGGTTAAGAGTATGTAGTAGTCTCTTTTCGCACATTGTATTGTCATTTATAGTAAAGAGATCAACTATTATAATTTCGCTTTCAATCTTAAACATGTTATACAATTTCTATGATTTGGATAGTAGTATAGCTGTCAGCGCTACAAAGCTTATAGGATTTCATAGACGTGTTATTTTTTTAATCGGTCAGTGTTGCCACTTTGAATGATTTCCCCCTTTTAGGGCAAAACAGCCTACATAATGTATGGTTAAGGCCTTTTCATTCTGCCAGGGATTTAGAAATAATTTGGGGTAAAATTAAAACTTTAGGTGGTAGCCATTTTTACTCTATGGTCCCATCAACTTACTACGGGTGATTCTCTTAAACTCCGAATGCAACATACCACGGCTCGCTTTACACTAACAATATTTACAACATGGCTTTTGCTCTCCCATCAGCTGTTCATAATCAATACGGTAACTTGCGTGTTTACAAGCGATATCTTCTGGAAAGGCACAGTGAAGTACTATAGACTAGACTAGGCCATGGATACAAGGCAGGAAAGCGCCTGGCCTATGCCCTCTGACCCGCTAGTGTGAACACAGCCCTACCTGCAAGTGTGAATGCAACTTTATGACGGTTTTAACTACTCGACTCGATACTTTAGAGCTGGGTCAGTGATATTTGCTTGCATAGCCTTAAATGTGTACTGACTTAATCAAATGTGTTTTTTTTGCAGAATATGAGTGAAAATAGATGTAGTACTTTTTTTAATTGCCATATCTGCCAAAAAAAATTGCACGCAAAATTTCCAATTCGTAACTTTGTTGATTAAATATCATTGCATTTCTTTAGGGTACCCAAAGGATAGGAATCTCAGCCAGACAAGCGAAAACGACACACGTGCTAGCTGTTCTGATGTAAATTTTTTTTTCATTCAAAAGGGAGGCTAACGAACATGTGTGGTGGAGACTCAGTATGTATGTATTAATTCGATGATCATAAGCTGACTCTTTTCATGCCCATGTTTTATAGGTTGTTATTCAATTAACACATATTTTGGTTTCAATCTAGTTTAGAGATAATTAGTCAAGTTCCTTAGCGTTAACTTCGAAATTCCAATCAGGTATCCAATCATACACTAAACCTCGGCATAATATTTGAAACAACAGTTAACTTCTCAGTCATAAATCGATAAAAGCTGTTTCAATTAATTTTATAATTAAAACCAGAGAAAGAGCGCTCTAAATCATTAGATCAATTAAATGTTTCATTAAATTAGTAATTTTGTATCAAAACTAATTGAAATGTTATGTAACAGACTAATGTACAGTCAGCCGCGGATGTAGTTTAATATTCAAAGAGATCAAAACATAAACAAAAGCTATTACACTTTTTTTTAAACAACATAGGAAGGAAAATGAGCAAGCGGGCCACCTGATGGTAAGTGATCACCATCGCCTATAGACACCCGCAAAACCAAAGAGATTGTAGATGCGTTGCCAACCCAGAGGGCTAAGATGGAATACCTCTTGTGCCAGTGATTGCACCGGCTGTCTTGTTCTTCACGCCGGAACACAACAGTGCAAGTACTGCTGCCTGGCGGCAGGATTAACGAGCAAGATAGTGCGATCCGGACTGACCTTGCACAAGGTCCTACCACCCGCAAAACACCCTTGATAACAGAGTCGTGTTTAGTTGTGTAATATAATAATAAAAAATATACATCTAATGGACAATATTGGTCGTTTCCTAAGAGCCTATTTAGCACCGAAAATGTATTAAACTGTCATTCATTTAATTTCATATACTTTCGGTGCTAGGTCTTAAGAATCGGCCAATACTACTCTTGTAAAAAAAAACTAAGCAATGCTAAGTTGATTATAATCACTAGAAGAAAACTAACTTCCATCGAGAACTTTCTTGTCCGTGAGATCTGCGATTTTCAGCTATCAGTATATCTAAGTTAGTGCTATTCCCAGTCTAGACTAGACTATAAAAGTACGTACGCTTTATGATCCATGATTAATTGGCTACTTTCTAGGCGCAACTTTATGGCTACAGCGGTGAAAGTTACCTGTAACCAAACATAAATGGTTAGTTGTAAAACTATGCACAGTTGACATTAATGTTGGTGACGTGACGTTAGGATTGTCTCACAATTTTAGAACACATGTCGCATATCAAACTTGCCAAAATCCACGCAACATTCTGACGGAATGTTTATTTTTTATAAACAAAAAATAAACATTAGAATAGAATAGAATAGAATAGAATATTTTTATTTCAGACCATTAATTGCGATCCATAATTTTGTTAGTAAGTACAAAGAAACTTAAAAAGTACGGTTAGTAAAATTACAAAACTAATACTAATGAATAAATGACACAGCCTCACACCCAGACAGACCAGTCAGTTACACAGACCCTCAATACACGGCAACCTCGCGTGTAACCTATTCCAGTGCCTAGGTAGAGGTGCCCCTATTTTAGCAACAAACGTTTTCATGATACTGTTGTCGCTAGCATTTAGAATTCGTAATAGTGAAGCCGACCTACTGCGTATGATCGTTTTAACATTAACCTTTAAATTGTTTTATCAAATTTTAAAGGGTTAGACAAGTTTGATATTATATCGATACACCATGCCCATGTTATCATAGTGAATCAAATCATCATTTATTGGTAATAAATTTATTACCAAATTTAACTATTCCGATTAAAAAGATATAGCCATGTGGCAGACGGACAGATAGACAGACAGGAGGACGGACGGACGGACAGACAGATAGCGGAACCATAGTATAGGGCCCCGTTGGCACCTTTTGGGTACTGACTGAACACTAAAGATTGAAGATTGTATGTGCAACTCATTTGCTTTTCATACTTTTTTAAGGCAGTCATAATTTTTGTTAAAGAAATAATAAAAAAAATATGTGTCGACTTCAACTTCCTCCTTTTTTTTCGTCAGTTAAAAAGATAAAGAACTCGAAAAATAGTCAGGTATCTTCGTAACACGTTTAAGTGCTATAATTTCGAGCTCGGTTGTTTAACATATTACTAGTATCTAGCAGTGGATTATTGGAAAGTAATAAATAATAATAAAGCGGACGGCTCGCGTGACGCACGCCACTGCGCGCGCGCAGCGCGGCTCCAAACGCCCAGGGCCAACGTTAATCATAGCTTTTTTGCCGTAGGTCCCAGCGCTGGGCCAAAGCTGTCTAGCCTGATCTCTACTAGCCCTGAGCTATCGGCTGTACGTTTACTGTCGCATGATTTAGTATTGCCCGGGTACATTAAATTACTTACAACATTAAGAAAATAAATATTAATAGGAATGTTTATAGGAAATTATGAGTATAACGAAATAAAAACTAACAGTGCCATTCCAAGACGTTCCTATAAAAATCTTTAATTAGTTATTCAGTCTCTTCTTCTTCGAACCAGTCTTTCAATTGCTTTACGCATTAAGTAATCTCGTATTTACGGTAATTTGTTCTAATAGTAATTGAGATGTACTGTGGAGTCGCCATCGAATATACACTACATTAGATCCCTGCACAAAAATATCTGAACACGATTCTATTGCCAAGTCCGTTCGGGTGTGCACACATTTTTTTGATTTCTGGATGGCAACTCTACATGTTGCTTTACTATTACTGCCAAATACCTCTCTGGGTTATTTATTATTAAGCATATCTAAGATACTAAAAACTCTCTTTATTTACCTACGTATTATTATTATAATTAAAAGTATATATATTTCTGCCAAGTTTTTTGGAGCGCCTTCGCAGCAATGACGGTTAATCATCGGTTTATCGAAGCATTGTCAGAGTCGAAAACTGACATGTGAAAGAGACTATTTTAATTTTGAATATCACTGAAATAAAACATCGTATTTGCATAGTCATTATAGCATCGTGACACAATGGACATAATATGAAAACAACCTCGTGTAGGTCCTACAAATAACATGCCGAGATACCGTGCCATAATGGACACAGATCACGAGCTCCGTTTGAGTCTGCGTGGTAAATCACAGGTTCCGACCAATGTGGAACAACCAGACCTCTCGATACATGGCGATACAAGACATGTTTAGGAAAAAAAGCGATTAACAACTAAAACAATATATTAAAATTAATAAATTACACGTAACAGTAACAAACAAATAACCAAACATAAGAACTAGTTAAATAGACGTAAGAATAATAAATTGTTAAACAATAAAATTAACATACAAAATAATATACTAAAGTGTCTTCACTTTTTCGCACCCGTTTTCTTGGGTTCAGATTCAGGAATAGGCTCCGGAGGCGGAGTGGGTGGCAGTTTAGCGTCAGGCCACTTACGTTTAACGTACTCCACTAATGCTTCAAGACTGAGATAAACGATTTTTTCATCTTTTGGACCGGGGAAGTAACGACCCAACTGGTCTACTAACCCCTCGTCCACTGGTACCCCAAGTCTCCGTATCTCCTTACCAAACTCTTTAACTGGCATCCATCCACCATTCTCCTTCTGTAATTGCAAAATAAGAAGCGCAATATTCGGTTTGTTTTGACGTTTAACTGTCTTACAAATCGCCTCCGCTCTTCTTAGCAACAAGTTCTTCATATCGATTTCAGTCGGTATAAATTCAGGCTTATTGTAACCATAAGTAATAACTGTTTGTTTCCGGAACGCCAGTTGAAGAATCTCGCTCCGCAGTTGCATAAACTTGTGGTCAACGGTAATATTATCTAGCAGGAGATTCCGTAGCTTTACGGCTTTAGGTTTCAAAAATTTAAGGATGTCAATGGCGTCACTTGGGGTTAAAGGGTTGAATGACAAGTCTAAAGTTTTTAAAGATTTTGCCTTCTCTAAGTTTTCGCCGATTGCTACAATTACCGCTGCGCCACACAGTCTATTATTACTAAGATCTATGAGGCATACAGACGGATTCTTTAAGAGAAGTTTAATGCCTTTGGCGACGCGTTCGCCTTCGAGTGAGTTCCAAGAAAGTTTCAGTTCTTTGAAAGCCAAATTTTGTGATAATTGCGAGCAGAGAGCGCTGACGGCGTTTGGGGAGTGTATTTTGTTCCACGAGAAATCCAAGTGCGTCAGCTTGTTGTGCCTCTGAAATACTTGCGCGAGAGCCATCACCCCAGCCTCGCCCACATTGTTGTGACTTAAATTGACATCTCTTATACCAGTGCCTTTGAAAACAAAGTTAGCGAAATATTCAACGCCTTTGTCTTCAAGTCTATTCCCGGAAAGATTGAGTTTTAATAGCGTGGCATTTAAATGGAGATTAATAAATAATTGCCTGGCTCCCTGAGGCCCAATTCGACAGCCGCTTAAATCCATTTCAGACAGCGCAACGTTCACACTAAGCATATCTCCTAAATGGTAGCAACCATCAACTGATATAGAATTGTCCGTAAAGTCTACATAACTTACAAACCTATTAAACTTAAGCGCCGCTGCTATTGCTTGGAAGTTCCTCTCATCAATGCCATAGTGACTCAAATTAATTGTTTTTTCTAGAAGTTGTCTATAAAAAGATCGAATAGGATGCGTGTTCATTTCTTTGCACAAGGCTAGATACAGTTCTTGGCCATCATCAGGATAAATTACTTCTGGGATGGGATGTAATAGAGCCTCGGTAATGCCAGGGTCTTTGAGGCCAGGATAGCAGTAGTACACGTGGCGGAAGACTGAACTGGCTGACACTGTCAGGTATTTGGTGCATATTTCCCCACTGTCAGGGTGGTCGTCGCCGTCTTCATGCTGTCGTCGCTTGGTGTACTCCTCGTGGAACTCAAACACAGAACTCCATTCTTCAGGAGGAGGATCCACTGACTCCTCCTCGAAATCGTCTTGTTGGAATACTGAGATTACTTCTGTTGCTTCAGCACAGATGTCGTTGTCTGACATTATTGTGTTCTTATACTATTCTATTGAATCCGAATCTATTCTTTACGCTGCTTGTCTACGAATATACACAAGTCGAAACTAAATGTAATATCAAAATATTTCGATAGCAAAATCTCGTAAATCTTACAAAGTAAAAGGATTCAATGACGATGTCATTTTTGACACATATTTGTCTTCTCAAAAACCTTCATTCTTTCAGTAAGTATAGCCTTGTTTATGTTTACTGTTACGACTCTTTAAAGAGTGCCTATGCACGTTTCTGATATGAAATTCAAGAATGTTATTTATCTAATACCTGGACCGGGCGTTGATGGGTGCATAAAGTCCTGGTTTACGGCAGTTTAATTGCGCTGCGCGGGCGCAGCGGTGGTTCAATCATTCTTAAAAGCAGCCGGGGATCGTTCACAACGATTGCCGCGTCAGATGGTTAATGAAGTTTAATAGTGGTTTCTATAAAAGAAAGAGTAAAGGGAAAAATTAAAAAATTCTATGAATATAACTTAAACCGCGGCCACAAACGCCATCAGCTCCGTTAGCATGGATTTATATCTGAATTTCTTCTTACGAAGTTGTAAGTCAGAAATAAATCACAGTTAACCGACCAATGACATAACTTGAGGCTCCGTCCACTCACAGCCATGCCTTCTTATTGTTTACTTTCCCAAGAAACAGACGGACGAACAGATGTTCGTCTACCTGTCTGTCAAGATCCTTATGCTCAGGAATGGAAAATAGGAAGGCAAACGAGGAAGTGGGTAACCTGATAGTGATCACCACTGCTCATAGACACCCGCAATACCAAATTGCAGATGCGTTGCCAACCCAGAGGGTTAAGATGGAATACCTCTTGTGCCACCAATTTCACCGACTGTCTTGCTCTCCACGCCGCTACACAACAGTGCAAGCACTACTGCTTTAGCTTTTGGATTAGCGAGCTACATGTTGGCAGCGATCCGGACGGATCTTGCACACGGTCCTACGAGTAATGAACCTTAGTAAACCCCTTTTGCATGTAGTAGCGTACTACAAAACTGATATGGAACTTACGTCATTTTTTTAATATGCGTCAACATGTCTATACGGACACGTCTCTACTACATGCGAGAGGGGATTTACTTAAGAGGTGTGTGAACCGAACGCTCTCCATACAAACGGCGATAACGTTTTCCACCCTCTAAACCTTAACGTACAGCCATGATTTTCTTTGTATGTTTTCATTGTGCCCTAGAACCAGGTTTGTATGTTTTGATTTTTTAAATATTCTTAATAGTTTCAAAAGTATTGATGCGTTTTGTTTTATACGAAATTCGTAAAATGCAAATATTGTCAAATCTGTGAAGAATATTAAAAAAATCAATACATACAAACTTAGTTCTAAGGCATAATGACAACATACCAAAAAATCATTTCCATAGGTTAAAGTTTAGAGGGTGGAAAACGTTATCGCCGTTTGTATGGGGAGCGCTTTTTGGGGCTGGGTTCACACTCCTCTAAGTTTTTTACCAATACCACCCGCAAACTCTCTCGGTGATAAGAACTAAAAAACTATTAATTTGAACTCAGGGGTCAATCAGGTAACCTCGGGGATAAAATCAGGAACGAATCACGGCCACGCCTTCTTATCGAGCTATTAATTATAATAAATATAATTACACACCCGGCTTTGTTCAAATTAGTAACAACCTTCGTTGATCACTGATATTACTGATATGAAAATGTCGAGGCTTTCGCAAAAAAAGGTAAATTTAAACAGGTAATTATATTGAAATAAACAGAGTACTCACGTAATCTTACTTAAAAGCTCAACGTGTTCCGTTTACTCATAGTTGATTTTCTTTTTTATGAAATAGGAAGGCAAACAAGCAAGTGGATCACCTGATGGTAAGTGTTCACCACCGCCTATAGACACCCCAACACTAAAGAGGTTGCAGATGCGTTGCCAACCCAAAGGGCTAAGATAAAATACCTCTTGTGCCAGTAATTACACCGGCTGTCTTGCTCTCCACGCCGGAACATAACAGAGCAAGCACTGTTAGGTAGGATTAGCGAGCAAGATGGTGGCAAAAAAAACATTTTTTTTGATAAAAAAAAAACTACTCTAAAAAAAATAGCGCCCACTCGACTTTTCTCAGTAAAACAAAAATGTAAAAAGATGTATGAACCAAAGTATATTTATGTAGTATGGGTTTATTTATTGTTTACACATCAAATTAATGAAATAAAATCCTACTTTTAAAACGTGTAATGTTAGAAACACACATCATCAATCACGCATCTGCAATCTTCTTGGTGTTGCGGGTGTCTATAGGCGGTGGAGATCACTTACCATCAGGTGACCCACTTGCTTGTTTGCCTTCCTATGTTGTATAAAAAAAAAAACACATACTTATATTCACAAGTACAGACAAGAAATGTCTACGATTTTATTACATACTAGCGGACGCGCGCGACTTCGTTCACGTAAAATTAGTAGCCTATATCCGCCAGGAATAGTGTAGCTTTCTATCTGTGAAAGAATTTTTGAAATCGTTTCAGTAGTTCCAGAGATTACCCCCTACATACAAACAAACTAACTAACTAACAAACAAAGTTTACCTGTTTATTATATTAGTGTAGATACGTGTGTTTGTTTGTATAGATAATAATAGGCTAAGAAATCTTCGTAAATAATTATCTAAAAGTTTAGCCTGTGCATACCAACAGCGGTTGGGCAACGTCTGTGCGTGCTGTTATTAGCAGACAAAGATAATACGTAATTGATTTAGGTGCGCCCGCGCAGCTTGCGTTGATTTGGCTGATCTTTGAGATAGGAATGCCGTGGTAGTGGTATTTGGTGTCTGTGTTGTTAAAGATCATATGAGTTGTGAACAGAATAGACTAATTGCGTGGTCCGAGCTCTTCTAGTTTCTACCAGCGGCCCTAGAATGACGGTCTAAGTTTAATTTTTCCTCTCTCTGCGTCTCTTTTCTTTGGAAACAGGTATGCAAACAAGCACGCGGGACACCTGATGGAAAGTGATACAATAGTGACCTCAAGAGAATCGGTGATTTATTGCCGCCCTATTGTTCCTCCTCTTCCGTAGACCTTCTGAACTCTTACTCACCGTACGTAACGCAGTATCAAGCTAAACAATTCACACTGGTATTCGGTCAGTGTGTGGTACTACTCTAATTGAGCCGGCCCATTCGTATTGCAACATTGGCTTTACCACACATACGTCTACCACACGTAAAGCACACAGAGATTAAAAGAAACTTAGCCGGTTATGTTTTTTTATTTTTATTTATAAATTAGGAAGACAAACAAGCAAGTGGGTTTTTATGTTTATGTATATATTTATATTTATATGTATGTTTATTATTTATTTATTATTATCTGTGTAAACTCTTATGTATGCTTATTGTGAGTGTGTTTGATTCTTTTTTTATTTGCACTGCCCGTTGTACTCTGACTATATCTCACCGTATCTCTTTCCAAAGGTTGTCTGGAAGAGATCGCTGCTTAGCGATAAGACCGCCTGTTGAATCCCATGTAAAATTTCCCTGTGTGTGTTCTTTTATTTTATTTACTTGTGTGAATCAATAAAGAGTATTTGTTGTTGTTGTTGTTATGGGTCACCTGATGGTAAATGATCGCCGCCTAAAGACACCCGCAACACCAAGGAGATTGCAGATGCGTTACCAACCCGTCGGTTTATTTTGACCCTAATACCTTTTCTTTGGTTACCGTTTTTATGATACTAGTTTAAGGTGCACTGAGGGTTAAGTTATCATTACGTGAGTCATGTCAGGGCAGTACACAAACAATTGTTAACATGACACTTAGATAACTACCCGCTTTCTCGCAACACGACCCGGTTCTCATCCGGCTCAGCTGTGATCCGGCTGCAAGTCTCAATTCAGCCAACACCCTAATCGCAATACATTGCTGACTGCGCGCGCGCACGCCCATAAATCAGCGCGCGCTAGGGTTGCCACTGTTGATGGATGCTATTAAATATGTAATTTAATTTTAAGTTTTTATTTTTTTTATATTATTAAAGAGGGTAAAGTTCAGTGTTATATTTATATAGTGAGCTTAAACATTTATAATTTTTTTAGGACATTAATGTGTTTTGAGTGAAGGTCTCCTTTATTATGCAATATATGCAGTGGATTATAAAAGTGCAGTTCAAGTAATGTTCTTTAAACGTTAAAACGTTAATAGCTATTTCTATATTATATGATTATTTGATTAAAATGTTACATTCAAAACTGATGGAGCTTTCGCGATTTTCACACATACTTATTACGTTTTTTCGGGACTTAAGAGCGACGTCGAGGTTAATAAATAAACAGTTTATTATCGTGTTTAAGTCCCGATAAACGAGATAAGTATAACGGAATAGTTTGGGTTATAGGTTTATTGTAATTCCATAGTTTCCTAATGTTATTCAAAAATATGATCTCAAATTATAAATTTAATGAGGATTATTGATTAAAAAAATCTGGTTAGTAAATAAGTTTTTGTTAAAATTGTTAACGTCGAATACTTTTTCATCGGGTCTAGAAACACCTGCCAATTTTTACGTCCGCGCGCACTTGAAGTGGATTAAAACAGATATGAGATTTAACCCAAAAGTACAGTCAAGGTGTTATAATTTTGTTTAGTCCGTTGCTATGAGGTAAAAAGCTATATATTCATGTTTGTGACCTTGACCGCATATTCAAATAAACATATAATAATCTATCTGCCAACCCTAACGCGTAGCGACAACATTTCATACACAGCCGCGCGTATTCCGTGCACAAAAACGCTCCGAAATCAATTTCGAATCGTAAACTTTATCGCTGTCCAGCTCACTAGTTCCGCAAACGAGGAGGAAAGTGCTATCGGTTCCGAAGCACAAATCAACTACATCCCAGAATAGGTAGTGTTTGATTTAGAGAAATGGAAGGGCGTGGCAATTGTTTTCACTTGAAAATTTACTGAGCCCAGATAAACTGTATTTGGAAACGAAAGCGGCTGTTAACTTGAAAGGATTGTTTGAATTCTAAATAACTGGAAATTTATCGGTTGGACGTAAGTTAAGTGCAATTACTGGCACAAGAGGTATTCCATCTTAGCCCTCTAGGACGGCAACGCATCTGCAATCTCCTTGGAGTTGCGGGTGTCTATAGGCGGTGGTGATCACTTACCATCAGGTGACCCACTTGTTTGTTTGCCTTCCTCCTCCTCCCGATTTATGCTCAAGCTGTTTGCTTGCAAATATACTTTTGAAGTGCCTTTTCTATCGAAGACCCTCCAGTACCTAAATTAAGGATTAAAAAACACATCTATCCTAAGTGCCACCAATATAGGTTATTTATTAGTGTTAATTGATACACATGTACCTTTACATATAGTATAGTCAACCAAGTAATTGCTTGACCACTTTTGAACCTTATCTGTTTGTAATACAGTCGAAAAGTGGTCAAGCAATTTCTTGGTCGACTGTAAATTCTGAGACTAATTAGCATCTGGCTGCTTCGCTTCTTTACCAAAACATAAGATAGGCAATACTTGACCTATACGACCACGCACCGAGTAATAATCATTTTGTTCCCAAGAGCACAAAAAGACCCCATCGTATCGACTCCTTATAAGATTTAAAACCCAACCAACCACGAAATAATGTTAATTGCTCACTTGGAACTCTAAAACACGACGCGTGCGCCGGGGCGAGGCAAAAAAACCCCCATATAAAGGTTTAGAACAAAGTTTGTAGCCATACACGCGGTACTGGGAATTCATGAATAAAAATACGTAACCAAAAGCAAGATGGCGCCAATTAAGGCGCGTTCGAAATTTAAACTCAAGGTTCGATGGCTTGCGCCCACGCCGGCAGGTTAGGCCTACGCGATGATTAAACTGGATGGTATGAATGAATGGATTTATGGTAATTTTCGAAGTAGGTCAGGATTCTAAACAGATGTATCGGGTTTATGAATGGAGCGCGCACTAATTATAACGATAGCACAGACTCAACTTCAATAACTTAGCATGTCCTACGCACTCCAATTAAACGTAACAATATCAAATAAAACGGCGATACTGAACCAACAATAAAGGATAATTTTTAACAGGACATGCTATTAGCTGTCTTGTTACTTCTTTTTAGGAGCCCCAAAGCATGTTCAAATGAAGTAGACTTGGCTGTATGGTCTTAGTACCTTTGCCTTCTCATATTTAGGTAGAATAACAAAAAAATATGGGCTAACGTCAGTTTATTTACTATCATATAAATCGCAAAAGTAGCAGCCTCATTGCAGTTTAAAAGGCAGTTCAGCTATACAAGGCATCATAAGAAATTATAACACTGGCCACATATCTTTTAAAAAGGTATCGATCGGAATTCAAAATCAAATTTCAAACAAAGAACGCGCGTGAATTCCCGCCACGCACGCGCGACATTCAATTGTCTAATTATGAAAAGAAAGCGATACTGCCAAACGCCGCAATCGATATGGAACTTTAACGGGGATAATTTAAGTTCTGTTTGGCGCGGCGATCGTTTGCCCTCGGGAGGAGCGTGATGTACGTCAGTAATGCTGGGCTCGTGCGATAAGATTATCAACAATAGGTATTTAGCGAAAGTCGAAGCCGTCGAGAGCGAAATTTCGACGGAACTGTCGAATGTCCGCTCCAGGGTATAAGTTGGCTGGGAATGTAGAGAGAATAGTGACAAGAAACAATGAACGGTGGACAAAAACAAAACTCAAAGGCAGGAAATCCATCAAAAAAGAAAGTTTTTCCTTCGTTTTATTTCTATTGACAATTGGGCGCCAGGAGCCCAAAGAACGATCACTTGGCTGCCCAGACGGTTGTACATAGACGATAGTAACTCAGTAAAGAAAAAATAATTTTAATACACGCATTTTGACACCAGGTGATCATTCTTGTATGCAAAAAACTCTTTATTTACGAAACTCTTTATTCATCTTAGTCCTCTGGGCTGGCAACACATCTGCATTATCCTTGGTGTTGCGAATGTCTATAGGCGGTGATCACTTACCATCAGGTGACCCGCTTGCTTGTTTGCCTTCGTATTTGGTATAATTTACAAAACGGTGTAATGAGGAAAACCAGTTGACAACATTGTGGCTAATTCCACTTTTTACATCGAAAACTTTGTATGGGAAAACAACTACTTCGCACCAAAAGCTGCCTTCATTAACGTCCTAATTAAGAATGACCTTCAAGGAAAGCTCCCAAAAGCACCTATTAAAATACTTAAAACCAGATTCCGTCCTCATTAGATACGCCGATAAAATCTGACATCCAATTAAAAGTTTTGGTTACACGTGCTTGGGGTTCAAGATGTTGGTGAGGATCATAAAGTTTTCGTTTAATCTTTGGAGATAACACTTAAATGCACGACTGAAATAGAAATGCAAAACGACGAAGATAAAGATGAGATAAAGGAAAGTGACGACGTCATTGTGAAGTTAAAACGATTGAAAACGTCACACAGATGCTTGAAAGATTCGTTGCATGAACTCATATAAATAGTTAACAATGGGGACTTCGCGACCACTAATACCTTTTCTAAGGAACAAAATTACGACTTCATTGCATGTTCCTAATTATTGAATAACATCCTGACAAGGATAACATTTAGCCTTTGTGAAATGCCGTCGATCATTAACTACATCCAAACAAGACTACTATCATTATCAACAAATACATCATACGTTGAAAAGTGCAATTTGCATTAAAAGACTCCACAAACATTAACGAGTACAGAGACAGGATGCAGGAAGTAAAATCTAATTAAACAACAATATACATTTGCAAACGAATGAGAAACAAATCCAGACTTTAAGGACAGATCTGATGAAAATAATCAAGGCGCTTTTGTTGGACGACCTTAATTTAAAATGTTGATTAGTGAATGCGACGTGAGAACACCAGCTACAATAGGAAATTAATTTAACATACCGAATGAGGGAACAGACACCAAGGCCAAACATATACAACTGATGCTGGTGATAGCGTCCTGGCATTCACATCAGAATACGATAACAAACGAGGAAATCCTGAGCAGACCTTAAGTCATCCACATAGATTTTTAAGCTAGAAATTAAAGTGCAAATGACCTGGGCTCATATCTTGTAGAACTGACGGCCGGTATGAGGATATAGAGTGAAGACAATGGTCTATGAGTAGCCCCGTGAGATGGACCAACCGTATGAAAGTTTGTTATGGAAGTCTTTGGGAGAGACCTAATATCGTCAATCGAGGTATTCGAGCAATGAATGTCCTCATATTGACAAGAGGAAACGTTCACAAGAACAAGTGCTACATATAAGAACTGGTGAGGTTAACAACAAACCCAATATCGAAAAACAAGAAACGAGGGTATTGTTTATTGTTCATACGGACTTCAATATTTGAATGTTTGAACATTGAAAATAAGGAAAAAATCGTAATAGTGGTATGGACAAAAGGTTTAGATCAATGTACGAAGAGCTTGTATAATTCAGTGAAATCTGAACTGATACTACACTGCCTTAATTCAATATCATGACGCTCTTCCTTCACCTTGACGAAGGTTGTACTATATTTCATAGGTAAGACATCGAGAACCAATCAAAGAGCTGTATACACCTGTCACAGAACTCAAACTGGAGCAAGGTTAGGTGTTAATTATAGCTCCATATTGATTTCTGATCAACTCCATTCAACATACAGTCAGTATCTCCTTATGTCGGAGTGAAACAGTTCGATTTGCTTTGGCTAGGCGGTATAGTTAAGATTGAAAACGGTGCGTGGGACACCGTTGGAGGTTCAACAGTTGCAATATTTATCGATAGATCCAAATACTTATATCGATTCGCAGAAGTAAAAACGTAATCAATACGACCTAAATAGCTTTAAATATAATTTCAGATGCTGTGTGCAATTAAGAGTGCCCTAAATTGAATAAAACCGACAGGTTTATTATGCCGTATCTGAGTTGAAGTTTTTTGTCGCTTGGCCAAAAAAAACCTTCGCATTCCAAAGTACCATTGATTATCAAAGAATTAGTGAAGGATGTTATTAAGCTCACAAAAGCATCCATTAATACGATACGGACAATCGGTACGCAGCTGAGAATGCCAACAATCGAATAATCGATAAGAACAGCTTGTAATAACAGCCTTTGAACGTTTGCCAAAAATCGATTCTGAGACGTTTTTTTGCGATTACGAATAATGAATACGATTTGAGCATATGTAAATTGCTCTGGGAATTCATTCCAATTGAAAGACGTCTTTGTGAATGCCATACAGAAGCGCAAACTTACAATGGCTGGTAATTCTGGTGCTGTCATCGATGTGAGACTCGGTTTTCGTATTTTAGATCCTTAGCTCTGATTTTGGCCTCTTGCTGAGTTAAATTTGTAAAACCATAAATTCTTGACGGTTACATTTTTATGTGATGATAAAATAAAATAATAACTCTTTTGGTTGGATAATATTTCAACGTTCCGCGCACATGCATGGAAAAAAAAACGTTGCCGGCATATGATAAAGTTATACAACAAAAAACATGGTGGAAATAGATGGTTATGATTACGATTCGAATATTAATATTTTAGTACGATTGAATTTAAACCGTGACAATCGTGCAGTTAATAGGCTATTCTTCGTCAATTGGGATGTTGACAAAAAAATAATAATTAGTCCATCTTTTAGAACGCCAGAAAATAGTAGATACGTATTTTTTCTTTTGCTTCTAAAACTTAAAATAACAAAGTTACAGAGCGGCGAAAGTTCGCGCTACGTCATTATATCGTAAAATTTTTACGAATCGAGTGACGTCACGAGCCCCTACTCCTGAATTTGAATGTGCTGTATCTTTGTCAATATTATTCGTATGGACAAATAAAAAAATACGTATCGAGTATTTTTCTATAATCTAACTGACGGACTAATTAGAATCTTGTTGTTTTAACCCAGGAGACGTTGGTTTTCAGATTGCAATACTAATAATGGTCGCGCATTTACACATTTCTAAGTTAAACGAAGATAAAACTGGTAAGTAAGTACATATTATTTACCTCAAATAACACGTACTTACTATTGTTAATTACGCTTAAGATGCAGTAGTTGATACATTTTTAATTTAAATGTCGTTTTGCTAAAACATATGCAATTTTGACTGTTATAATTCTAATATTACTAATATAATAAATATGAAAGTATTGATGTTAGAATATTTGGATGTTTTTCATTCATCACGCATTAACGGTAAGACGGCTTTAGATAATTTGCTACTCAGATAGGTCGTAGCCATGTTTAATACGTTGAGCGCCCCATGATCGCATTTGACAATAATTTACAGTTTCTTTCATTGCAACAACCGAAGAAGACCAAAAATAGTTATGATCACACGTGTGATCATAGGGCGCTCCACGGATTAAAAAATAGGATAACGCTGGCAAAGCTGGAGATACAAGCTCATTTGAATTGAAAACCAAGTATAGGTGTGAACATCGGAGTTGAAGTCACACACACTGCTGCATGGCACATGTGTACAGAGAGTTTAGTTCGAATTTTAAATTTTTCGTTTCGTTTTCTATGGCGCTATGTAGTTGTGTGTAGGGTATGCAAAACCGGTACTTTACATGAAAAAGCGGTTAAAACCGGTTATATAATTATCTAATAATATTACCTATAACTGTCATTCCAAATAAAATTCAAAGTTATTTCTCGTTCAATAACGTATTACCTATCTCCGTCTAATTAACCTCAACATTAACACGTAACCCGGAGAACCCTGAAGCCGATTTGAAGCAATTAGCTCAAATTGAGTGCAATTCATCTAATTACCGTGCGCGGGCGCAGCCTTGCCGCGCATCATCGCCATGTTAGTTGTATTTATGTTTATTGAGTCTTTAGAACGCAGTAAGCTGTTAAATAGGATGATTGATATTATTTTGATCGATAGAATCAATGGATTCGATTTCTTAAAGTGTCAATGTCAACTTACTAATCTATCTATACATATATCAAAATTATGACTGACCGGTGTCTGTACAGTCCACCAATTTGATTCATAAGCCACTGTAGAACTTTTCCGCAATAAATGTGGTAATGATTTCTGAATAAATGACATAATATCCTAACGATGACACAGTGCGACAACGTTCTACATTGGCCTATGAAGAAAATTAGTTGACTGTACATAGGAGATGTTTAAGACAATGAGGGAAACAATATGAGAGGTCTTTATGAGAGTAATAGAAGCCAAAATCATTGTCTTTTGATTTTTTCTGTCTGTCTGCACGAAATTGTATTTCTGGTATATTCATCAATCTTATCTAACCTAAGTCATCGATGTTCAAAACATCTTATTTATTTAAAATTTACATTGAAGTATGATTTCTATGAAATAAAAATCGACGAATTGACAAATCAATTTTGTTTTAAACTTTATTCGCAAATAAACATGCGGCTCGCCTGGTGGTGAGCAGTCACCGCAGCCTATACTTGCTTGTAACACAATACGAATAATAGGTAACCATTTTAGAAATCCGGCATCAACAGGAATACATCGTAAATACTTGTCCTCAAATACTAAGTACAAATACTCGTTCCCTAATATCTATTCCATACAATCTTCGCAAGTAGGTCGACATTGCAAGCCTAGTAATAAATCGCGGCACTAAACAAATAACCATCAAACCACCACGAAGCCAAAACCGCGTAAGTCTCTAACCCCTTTATATTGACTTACGCTGTTTTGGCTTCGTGGTGGTTTGATAGTTATTTGTAAATAAACAGCTTAAGTCTCTAACCCCTTTATATTGACTTAAGCTGTTTTGGATTACAATTAGAAGTTGAGAACAGTTGTTTTCATGTTTCGAGCATTGGGAGAAAAGCGGTTATGAAATTATGAGCATCGCTATTGGTTTATTGCTAAGTGAGATAGGGAGGGGATATAAAGATGAGAGGTAGCGTTTTAGCGTTATTAACCCGACAAGAATCATTCTCCTAGCGTTTCTACCCGTTTCTTAATTTGAGGTACGCTTCGCATGATCTTATGCAGATTCAACAGGTCAGGTTATTACATTGGAGCAGTAACCCCTGTTACAGGGAAATTGGACCGACATGAATGTGCAGGTTTCCTTACGATATTTTCCCTCACCGTAAGGGCGTTGATTACTTCAGTACTCAATGTACATAAGTTAGAAAAACTCATTGGCAACTGCTGGGGATCGTAGTTGGTACCTCATGATCCCAAGTCCATCCCACTAGTAACTAGGCCACCGACGCTCCTTTTAAAGCAATGGTTGAAATAGAGGCTTTTGGCTGGAACTAATAAAATGCTAAGTTACAGAGCAAGGTCAAGGCAATCTTGTGAAGCCACGATTCTTAACATGCACAGGCAATCGCCTTTTCAGGGTTTAGAAGGCGTCACATATTTTCGTTTGTGTTTAGCAGGTGTTTCTTCTTACACATGCAATAGTTGCTTATTCCTAATTTAATATTACTAAAAAAATTGTTTAAAATGTTATCCTTACGGCCGAGCCACTCTGCGTGCGTAGAGCTAGCTGGAGCCGTGTTGCATACGCTATGCGTACGGAACCGGTGTGGCTTGGCCATTAAAGCTAAAAAGATCATAACAGGGCTCAAAAGGAATAAATATAATTCAAAACGTATCGAACTGTACCTACTTAGAACTGGCCACATCCAATACGACATATGATTTTGTACGCTTTCTATTTCCGCTTCCGCTTCCGCTCCCGCTTCACTCATCACTATGACCAAGCCGTCACTAACAGATACCGTCAGCAGTTAATTAATTTAATTTAATTTATTGCAACTAGCTTTGCTCGCGGCCTCGTCTGTAATTTCTTCGCTGAACCTACTTGAACTGGAAGTGGTCGGCATTAGGTACCTGAAAAAAAAAAACAAGAGTATTAGCTTTGTGTTTACAGTGTCAAGGGAGGTTAGAGGGCCTAAACTTAATTTTTGTTTGTTTGTTTATACGTAGGGGTTATCTCTGGAACTACTAAACCGATTTCAAGAATTCTTTCACTAATAGAAAGCTACACTATCCCTGACGGACACAGGCTACTAATTCCACACGAACAAAGTCGCGGGCGTCCGCTAGTTATATTTATGAGTACCTAAAGCCGATTCCTACATATAGCATATGAAGGTCTTCAATAGAGACGTTAAAAGGTTCGAGAAGAGTCGACAAGGCGCGAGTGATTCCTCTAAAGTTGCAAGCGTCTAAAAGTGGCAGTAATTCCTTACCATCAGACAAGCCCCATGTCTGTTTTCCACCGACGTATAACAAAATACCCTTAACACCTACAATTAAATACAAATGAAATTACTGGCACAAGAGGTATTCCATTTTAGCTAGCTGGGTGGGCAACGCATCTGCAGTCTTTTTAATGTCGCGGGTGTCTATGGGCGGTGGTCACTAACCATTAGGTGACCTACTTGTTCATTTTCCTTCTATTTCATAAAAAAAACTTTTGCGGGTGGTAGGACCTTGTGCAAGGTCCGTCCGAATAGCTACCACTATCTTGCTTGTTAATCCTGCCGCTAAGCAGCAGTGCTTGCACTGCTGTGTTCCGGCGTGGAGAGCAAGACAGCCCTGTGTAATTACTGGCACAAGAGTTATTCCAGCTTAGCCCTCTGGGTTGGCAACGCAACTGCAATCTCTTCGATGTTGCGGGTGTCCATAGGCGGTGGTGTGCACTTACCATCAGCAGCTGCTTGCTTGTTTGTATTCCTATTTCATAAAAAAAACTAATATGTTTGTATACGTAAAATAAAATGGCGTCTTATAGTCTAAACTGGGCCTTACCTCTCTTGACATTAGGACCCTAAGTCAACGCGTAACTCATAAGGCCGAGTCGAATGGCGATCTCTGATAGCCAAGCCCACTTCCGTCCTCTTCCCCCTTACGGAGAAAGTGGGCGTCAGAGAGAGAGGACAGCTAATGAGCGGGTGAAATGGTGGTGCATTCTTGCCTAGGGAAGTGAAAGCGTCCTGCGCAGGTTTGCTAGACGAGCTAATGCGGTAAGTATGTAAAGTTGATTTTTTAACTGATAATGTCAACGTAATGGTCCGTTTGTAGTGCGTAATGGTTCAATTAGATTAGCTCGGGTCGAGACAGTAATATTGTGATCCAGCGAAAGTGTTAACGTGTCATTGTTTCACGTCAGTCGTCTTAATTTTTTAAAGACTGATACCAAGCCTATGTCTGGCGGCGTGGTTAGTGTAATTGAGCCATTAGACATCGGAGAATTAAGTGATGGACAGCATACTTTGTTGTTGATTGGAAAAGGTATTAAATCTCAATTTCAATTTCAATGTTAATTTGAAAATGCTATATAATGAATGACAACACAGAAAAGTTAGGCATCGTCAAATTAGGGTTTTGTGGCGAAACTGGCAAACGCAAGGCACGGAAAGCTGATGTTGCAGGTTCGAGTCCTGGCATTACCCTATTTTTTCTTTGTGTTGTCATTCATTTTATAGCATTTTTAATTTAATTTGAATGTAAGTATAACAAAATCGAAAATTAAAATTTTTCGATTGCACAAAGGCACATAAATCTGCCATTTCTTAAGTTTCGTGCAAACTAAGTTATAAATTTGTAATAATAAATTGACTAGCGTGTTTCTATTATTGTTATGTATCTTCCATTCCATTTAATACCGACCAAAGCGAAAAGTAGTTTTTTTTTTAAAGCTTAAAAAAGACTCAAAATAACAAAGAGCTTTTTTGTTTTTTTAAATCGTGGTTAGAATACACATATAAACACGTATATATTACACCGTTGCTAGTCACACACCGGCCAAGCGTGCGAAATAATCAGCTATGTAAAATCAGATGTGGCAATAAAAACAGAATTAAATTTGACACGATTTAGCCTTCAGAATGACAAATGCGTTGTTGTATTGTTCTCAACGCGCCGAATTAAACACGCATGTAAATATATGTTAATACGTGCGAAATATATCGCCTTATACACTAAGTTAATTTATTAGGTGTCAAAACTTATTTCCCTTATCTGAAAGTGAAAAAGAACAAGACTAATGGTTGGTATGCGCACGCGCAGCGAGCGAGACCGGCTGATAGGGTTGTTGGAGGAGCGAGAAAGACGGAGTGAAATCAAATTTGGAACGTATCAGAATCGATCTTGATTTGTCGAACGCTGACAAGTGATCAGTCAAACACATGCACGCAAAATGGCGGTTACAATAGCGGGCGTGGTAGTACGCTGGTACAGTAGGGGAAATATATTCACGTGCCACCTTAGAACCCTATCGGAATGACGCGACGCGTTAAACGCGAGGCTATGTCATACAAATGTCAGGCGTATGTCTCTTCGACTAGGTTCTACGGTGGTACGTGTTTCAATTTCCTTGACTGTACATACTAGTAGATAAGAAAACTACATATCAAACTGTTTTCCTTAGCTCGAATCGCCTAAGTCAATCAGAATACGACTGGTCAGATACAACAGGATGTCAGTCTGCTCAGCTTATAGTTGTCTTTTGAAATACAGGATACATTAAGTATACTTTGTATCCTCGTAAAGTAAAGTAAAACCTACAAATAAGTAAATCAATTGTTCCAAATCGCTGTCAGTAGGATGCCTAGAAGGCTGACAGCATTGTCACTTTGTATGGCAATGCTAAATCTTTAAGTAGATATAGATAAACCAGCCCTTTTGTCATCAAACGTTTCGCTAAATGTGGCCACTATAGCCCTGGTGCCTGGTGCTCTATATAAGGTAAAACAAAAAATATAGTTGAGTTGATCTTGAGACGATCCCATTCATCATCAAAACCATTCAGAACGTGAGAGACGTATTAAATACCCCCAACATTTAAAAACTACAGTAGAACACAGTGTTCGGTGAAATGAAAATCGGCGAAGTCACAATATGCCAAATAATTAGTAAAAATGGCTGACCATCAAAGCCATTCAAAACGTGAAAGACATAGTAAATATTGTTCCCAACATTTAAACAACTGCAGTAGACTATAGCATTCGGCGAAATGAAAATCGACGAAGTCACAGTCTGCCAAATGATTGTTCGTCGAAAAGTGAACAGGAAAGAATCTTCTAGCAGAGATTAGAGAGGTTGGCTTTCCGTTTATTCTGTGCCTCTAGTGAATTAATGTTTGTATTTAATTCAACAGATGCTGCAACAAATATCGACCTATGGTTAAAGAGATCATTGAGCGAAATGCTGGATACCATTATTAGCGTTTTCCCAGCAACTTGATATTTCTATGTTGAAATCGATTTGTCCATTTCCCCGTGGCCTATACAGTCGCATCGCAAAATGCTTTCAAATGCCTTACACTTTTACCGACCTCGGCTGACACCGGTTGCCATAGAAAATTCCATATCTCATATTATAAGGGATGGGCAAGTTGCACAATTCACAAAAAGAAGGGTGTTTTCAAAAAATTCTGAGAATCGCTCGTTGAAAATTTCGCAATTATGGTAACTTTCTCTATTATTATGCACATTAGAAGCTCTAACATTTGCTGACTTTCAGCTTTACCTAAAATAACGATGTTTTCTCCTTCCACTTTTTTTAATGAGTGAAACGTCGTATGCTATATTGAATATTTGGACTTTTTTGTTAATTTTGTCCCTCTTTTTCCTTAAAGTTAAAGACTATTGACTAACACTACTCACTAAGTTTAGACTAAAACTAAATCAACTTAATAGAATTTAACTTTCAGATAACTAAAATAACATAGGTACCTAATTAAAAAAAACTTTATTTGATATAAGCCGGCAACTAAGTATTTATTTTAACACCACCTACATATATTTATAAATAAATATATAATATAAATAAATAATTAAATAACCTAAAATTTCGTCTATTTATTTAAAAAATTGTATTGCAAGCGCATCCTAGCCCTTATTGCTAAGAATAGCACGTTCACACAGTAGGCTAGGGCGGAAGGCATGCATGACCTGGCATTTCGCGATGCGCAGGCGACGGTAAAGGTGAGGGTGGAATGGAAGCAAAATACGCGGCGTTTTAATATCTGCGTGGGGAGGTACTTATTGACATTAACTATTTTGTTACCCAAATTTTTTGCTATCTTTTTTAAATGTAGAACATTTAAATTATTAAAAGATTTAAGTCGTCACGGATGCTTACGATTTCACTTTGTAGTCATTGCAAATCCTTTAGATGTATCTTTGATTTGTAAATATTTCTTAATATCTGAAATAATTCTTAGCGTTTAATTTTATGTGCTCCGAATTGTCGTTGTCACCTGACATAAGTAAGTTAGTTTGGTGAAATAGAACCCTGTTCAGTGTTACCAAGTGCAGGAACGCCATATACGGCAGTTTAACTTGAAAATTACCTTATAATCGATACCATAGTACGGTCAGTATCAGATGTAGCCGAACATTTTAGTACCTTGTCGCTGTCAGTGATGTGACAAATTCGAGCAATTTTCATTGCATACGTTACTACGACAAGGTTCTTAAGTGTTAAGCTACTTCTGAGGCTGACAGTACCATTGGTAATATTTACCAAAAACTTCCAAAATATCCCTGATATCAAAATCACCGTTTTTGTATGAAAATGCACAAAATTGATTAGCTTCGAATACTTGAAATAATCGCAGATCTACGTTACTTACTACATAATAACGTGTGTTCCGTACTTTCACTTAGTTAAGTAAATTTCTTTATTTTTCTTTCGCATTATTTAGCACATGCAATTTCATTTCTAAACGTTCTTTTTAAACGTAAACTGGAAGGAGGCATGTCTGTTTTCCGAACGAAGCCATGCCACAGTACTGCCACCATGCGGCAACTTGGAGAACTTCCATCGGGCGGCACGTACGCTCCCTACGATACTTTCTCGTTTTTCAATACTTTCATCTGAAAATCACAGTGCAAGTTCCATTAGCACCGCAGTGTTTAAATCCCTGACCAGTTCAGCCGAAGACCTATGGAAATACAGACGGGGGCCAGGAGACCAGCAGCCACGCTTTTTCGGTAAGTCAGATACTGCTTTCTTCCAGGCCTCTATTCACTACTTTCTTCCCTACAACGTGAAATTATTGTAATCGAAATTATTTATTTTTAAATTTTTTCCATTTTTATTTTTGTATTTTTTTTACATTCAAATTAAATTTAAAATGCTATATAATGAATGACAACACAAAGAAAAATTAGCAGAAAAACAACAGAAAAAATGATGTTTTCCCAAAGAAAAAATATCAATAATGTAATGACCTTAAAGACGAAACACATTGAAAAATTCGCAGGGTATGGCAGCGGTAATGTGGCGGAAACTGGAATACGCAAGGCACGGAATGCTGATGTTGCAGGTTCGAACCCTGCCATTACCCTAATTTTTCTTTGTGTTGTCATTCATTATATAGCATCCTACAACATGAGTCTGGTAACATATTGCCAGATCGCTAGTCTACCAACACTTTGTATTCCGAGCGTCTAGTTTAACTTCTTGTTACAACAAACGTAACAAACGCGTTAGAGTTAACTTCTCAATTACTATGGAAGCAAAGACAGCGCCTCTAGTGGCGCGTATCTCCAACAAAATGTTTCCATACAATTTAGAAGTTAACGCTAGCGCGTTTGAGACGTTTTTTATGACAGAAAAATTACACTAAGGGCTCTGTGCCCGCGCACACTTGGATACCGTTATCCACCCAATATTTTGCAGCCTCGCTGCCACCAGCTTGCTCGCTAATCCTGCCGCTAAGTAGCAGTGCTTGCACTGCTGTGTTCCGGCGTGGAGAGCAAGACAGCCGGTGAAATTACTGGCACAAGAGGTTTTCCATCTTAGTCCTCTGGGTTGGCAACGTATCTGCAACATCTTTGGTGTTCCGGGTGTCTATGGGCAGTGGTGATCACTTACCGTCAGGTGACCCAATTGCTTGTTTGCCTTCCTATGTTGTATAAATATATATTTATATATATAAGTGAGTATGTATTAAAAAGTATTAGAAAGGAGAATGCCTAACAAAAAACAAGAACAATCAAACATTATACCATATGAAATCGCGGAAAAAGTTATAAAACTAATTAAAATCCATTACATAATTTATAGTACACGTAACATTAGCTCAGCAATTAGATGTTATAATACAAAACAAAACCTCGCTCAATGGAACTTTCATACAATTAATTACGAAGCGGTATGTCAATATAAAGATCCATTTCCCGGGTCAAAGGGCGTAGAAGGCACTTTATTTATGTGACGTATCTAAAATAACATTAACGCTGAGGCTTTCGCGCGCATGTTTATTAAACATAGTCTATAAATACAGACAGTAGCTTTACTTAAGCTTGCTACTATACTAGATTGTATCACAAGGGAGCAAAATGTAAAGTTACAGCGAGGGCGGCGAACTGAACTCAGAGGTAAAGACAGATTTAAGCGATTCCGGCCAAGACAAGAATAATTTTGCTACTGTATGACATATGCTGCTTTTCATTTCATTCATTCATTTTATTTTTTGCGTTCATGGGTATCTACATTTCCAATCTAAATCTATTATAATTTCCCAACTTGAAACCCTGCATATATACTTAAATGTAACTTTTAGGCCACCTATAAGGAAAAAACGAAAAAAAAAACGTTCAAAATCATAAACAAACGAAGCGTCATAACATAAAAAAAAGGAAATTTAATTGGGCTATTTTGAACCCTCTCCGCTGGAAAGTGGAATGAAAATGTCAATGTATCCATTAGTGTATGCACGACACCAGTGTGTGAATCTTATTGTTTTTAGTCCAAAATGTTGTTGAGCCTTCAATGCACTTGTACCATTAATATCCAATTGACCTTCACTCATAATGGTTTTACAGACATCTGTGAACCACTGTAAATAATTAGTCTGTGCCAGCGAAGACATAGTAGCGTTAAATGGTGCTACATTGCGCTTGCGCAATCCAACAATGACTCTAAAAATTAACACTTAATACCAACACGAATGGTGTTGGTATTGTGTGGAACGCCGTCGGGATTGAGTCATTGCTATTGTTTAATTAGATGAACGTCTACTGTTATACATTAGTTCACTATGTATTTATTTAACGGGACTTTAAGGTCGCTTTCGCGGAATTTCAAACATTTCTCAGTTTTTTTTTATCGTATTCTAGCTAAATGGTGTGACTATTTACCAATTCGTATTCGCTGTTTTTCGGTTAAAAACAACTTTCGGTGAATTTAATTTTCGGACAAGTCGTAAACATTCTGCTAAAAGACGTTCGGCGTAACAATACCGTTACTGGTTAAAAACAAAATATATACACAGTTGTTTACGGTGTTTCAGTTATTTTCAGTCTCCCTTTGCACTGAAAAATATTATTTACAGTAGTATAAAAAAACGACAATTCCTCTGATATCGCCAGCGTACATGGTGACAGCCTACCATGATGCCATCCTCTTGCTTCCTATAAAATAGTATACACAACCGTTGGCGGTCTTAATCGTGTGGAACCCTAGCTGTCAGGGTGAGGGTGCGCCCGCGCAGCCGGCGTGGCGCCGCGGGCGACTTTCACTGAGGTCGACGCCCGCGCGCCAAAACACTCCCGCGCATCTTGCGTCACGGATCTACAGCCGTTTTTATCACAAATTTATTTAATTAATAGCCAATTAAATTAATTAACGCGGAAAAGTGAGGTTAGTTAATATGGTAATACAATTAAGCGGTTCTGTTAATGTTATTTGAGCTATTTGAAATACGGGCGGGATTAAAATTATTTATTTTATATAATTATTTTATTAAGTCATTAGTTTATTATTGTATCTTGAACGACGTACATGTTATAAACACATATCTAGCTTCGACAAGTTGTTTAATTCACATCAATTGTTTATCTTGTAGACTAACATAACTACTATAATTACACGAAGAGTTATAAATTGCTGTATTATTAAAATAGTTGCTCGGTATTTAAAATTATAGTGCGCATTTGCTTTAAATCATGTATAATTGAAAGAATGAAAAGAAAAAAACATGACAAATTAAAAAAACTTAACTCTAGCTACTTACAAAAACGAAAAAGCGTCTTTATATGTTTTTAAACACCTCATATTGCACGCCGTCTGGTGCATTAGGGTGGACAAAAGGTGTTCAAAAATATGTCTTTAAACACCCTTGATCCTTGCCTTTTCGGTTCTATTTGATGACCAATGCCTTTAAAAGCAATGATAGATCAAAATTTCAAAAATCACGTAATATCATCTATCTCTTAAAGATATACATCGATTAGATACTACTAAAGTTTCTTAGGAAAGGTGAAACTAAAACAGAGTTATTGATATACACCTAAATTCAAAACAGTAAACATACTAAATCATAGATAACTCAAAAACAATAGAGAGAGTCTCTGATCTATTACAAATGGAATCGAGAAGTGAAACCGAGCCGATTCGATCATACCGATAATCGGCTAAAACAATTATACGATGAATTGTTTGACCATCGGATATTTTTCATACTAATTTATCGTTTGATCGGTCACGATTGAACAGGTTTGTCGGTTTGAGACAATCATTGAACTATACTTATATTTATACTTACTTTTATACTCTACTCTTGAATGATGATCGTGGTCCTTCCGCATCTGATATAATGCCTTCCGCAAGTGCGAAACTGGGATGAGAGAGATAGAGTCAACCGATCTGTTACTAAAAGTTTCACTTAAGAAAATAATTATTAGCCAAAAAAATTTCGCTCGAATGGAAGTTTGGCATTATTAAAGGTCAATTACTAGTTCACTAGAATAAATAAAAACATAACCCTTCCTTTTGGCTTTGCCGTAGTCGGGTAAAAAAGTGGGAGGCGGATGATGGAGGATAGAGGCTAACATAGGTTTACACAACGTTTATGATTAAGAGGGTAAGTTGTTCATAGTTATTTTTTTGATGCCGTAACTACATTTTTTTTTATAAAATAGGAAGGAAACAAGTAAGTGGGTCACCTGATGGTAAGTGATCACCACCGCCTATAGACACCCGCAATACCAAGGAGATTGCAGATACGTTGCCTACCTAGGGGGCTCAGATGGAATACCTCTTGTGCCCGTAATTACACCGGCTGTCTTGCTGTCCACGCCGGAACACAACAGTGCAAGCAAGAGCGAAGCAAGCAAGATGGTGGTAGCTATCCGGACGGACCTTGCACAAATCAATAAAAACATTGTTAACAATTAACGTTGTTTTTTCCTTGACAGTACACGTTTTCTTTAGAGAAGGACACGATATCTGAATGGGTGTTAACAAGTCGATTCAGCCATTTAACTTTATCCTAACTCCGTATAACTCCAATTTGGAAACCGAACCGTAAAGTTCTAGCGAAAAGGTTTATTTTTACACTCTCGGTATAGCGGAGTTAATACAATGGAATATTCGTAGAGGAGTGTGGATTTGTGATGAATAGCGAACATAATACACGTTGCAATCACGAACTGACAGACGTTCCCAGGCATTCCGTTTGTGCGGGTACAGTACAAGCGAGGACACAAGCGATGTAGAATGCAGTATAGTACAGTCAGCCTCAAAACTCGCTGAACATTTTAGCACCTTGAAGCCTTCAGTAATGTGACAAATTTGAGCAATTCTCATATCGGATCTCATATCTTCAGTATATCCGAATGAAGACCAGTTTTACCCTAAGGGTCGAGCGGTTGAAGTCCCGCCACTATGTCAACTTTACGTCCTTTGTGGTGCGGGTGTCGACCGATCATCTGTCGACCTTCATGAAGCGGGAATTCTGGCCGAAGGGAGTCGCTTTGTGGTTGCTAGACACCCCGAAACTAGGTCACACGTCGCCGAAGTAACGTGCTAATTTTATTGTTTTAATGTTTTGTCTTATAAATACATATGTTAGTCTTTAAGGTATTTTTTCTATGGGCCTCTGCAGCGTGCAATACATGGTTCTATTCTATTTCATACGTTACTACGACGAGATTCTTAAGTGTTTAGCTACTTCTAAGGCTCACTGTTCAGTACACGCAAGGACACGCGATTTGGGAGTGTGGAAAGGATTTCGAGCTTCGCAGGCTACGGCAGCAACATACATCACCGTTCATGGGGTTGGACCTAAAACTACACACAGATCCGTTGTAGGCCTTTAGTTTTCTTCTCCCTGGGCTCTTGAATCTCAATAATCTCAATCTCTCTCTCAATTACCATACAAAACTCAACAGCAAACTTCTTCACGCCGGTGTTCGGTATAGTTGCGGGCAAACCTCTTAAACATAAATCGCGTGGCTGCATCCACTTTTGTACAAGAAACGGCTACTGCACAGTCAAGGTCATTGCTCAAGAAGTTTGCCGGTAACTGTACTGCCTCAATCCAGCCGGGGAATTAGTACAGCGACAAAAGAATCAAGTTATAAGTTATAAGTTCCCTCGTGCCATGGCAACTGGGACGGTCCCTCATTTGGGACGCTACATGCGTGGACACCCTTGCGCCGTCCACTAGGCACAACGTCTTTGAGAGCAGGCGGGGCAGCTGCGGCAGCTGAGGCCGCAAAACACCGCAAATACATCGGTCTCACGGATCGACATGTATTTGCGGCTTTTGCGGTCGAGACCCTGGGACCGTGGAGCCCAAACGCCCACCAACTTTTCGGCCTATTGCAAAAAAAAATACGTTCAGCCACTGGGGACCCTAGAGCTGGCTCGTTTCTTGCTCAACGGATAGGTATATCAATCCAGAGGGGAAACGCAGCCAGTATCGTGGGGACCGTACCGCAGGGATCAGACCTGGGGACCTCACCTAATCTTAGTTTTCCTAGTTTTAGTTTAAGTTTCATTTATATGTCTACGTCTAGTTTAGAATTTTTAAATGTATTATTGATTAGTTATTGTTTCCCTCTGAATAAATAGTTATTGTGATCAACTGTCTCCGTCTGTACCAACAGGCAGTGCCTCGTCCGTGACACACATCCCCGCACGACGCTCCTAGCTGGAGAGCTATTCTCTAAGCGTAACAGCGACGAACTCAACGCTGAGGCAGCGCCCTGTCTTGTTCTAGCGCTAGCTCGAATGAGCGAGACAGGACGATGCCTCGACGTCGAGTCCGACACTGAAACGCTTAGAGAATAACAGTGTCGAGCGAAATTAACATTTAATTGCCGCTGATACATACACGGCGTCTGCGCATACGCAAGTGGCACGTTTTATTTGAAATACTTAATAAGTTTTATTGTTAAAAAAAAATATTTTTTAACAAGTTTTTTGTTGAGGCGCCTTTTTATATAAAATCTTAAGGCAAACGAGCAAATGGGTCACCTGATGGTAAGCGATTACCACTGCTTATAGACAGACACCCATAAAACCGAAGAGATTACAGATGCGTTGCCAACCCGAAGGGTTTAAATGGAATACCTCTTGTGCCAGTGATTGCACCGGCTGTCTCGCTCTCCACGCCGGAACACAACAGTGCAAGCACTGCTGGTTAGCGAGCAAGATAGGCCTTTTTATTGCATTGTCCTATTGGTAACCTTCGCGTATGGAACCCAAATAAAATATCAAACTGCATTAAGCCATATCCACACTTACCATACCTGATATAAACTCAAATTTAGAGTTTAGTGCGATCCGATGCTTATTATGTATTAAAACCAGGCCAAAACCACCAGCTAAAATAAAAATTGGCCTCTACTACGCTTAAACCTGTCACACAGACAGACAGACTTACATAAACATACAACTAAATAAAAGTCCTCTTCTTTACATAACACAAGGTTTACTTAGCTTGGGACTAGGTCAATTGGTGTGGATTGTCCTGAGATATTTATTTATTTTATTGCCCTAAAAAAACTTGGAGAAATGTAGGTATGTGATTTCAAAACGTGTTGTTATATTATACCACATTTAACTTTCTGTAGGAAATAAAGTATGTTATTTACATATAATGGGACAATATTTCAATGTCTTTTTTAAATCAGTTGTTTTAAATTAAGTAGGTACATTATTTTCGCTGTAATTTTAATGATTTCTTGTTAACTCAGAAAAACAGAAAAACAACTCTTTAATCTTTATGCAATTACTTAACACGAATTTCCTCAATTATTGTATTCGAAAGGTAAAAAACACATAATTTTTATACCTACATAATATCTTGGTTTTCGTCAATTATGACAGAACAAGTTTTTTACACAAAACCTCGTCTCTTAAAAATGTGAAAATATTTTTGCTGAACAACGTACAGGGTTTTAAGTTAAAACAATTCAAATCGCCATCCTATATCGCTAGCCTTCCATTGTTTTGAAATTAGAAAAATAATAGTGAAACTTGCACACGTTATAAAACAAAACAAAGATAAAATTGGTCATAATATGTAACTTCTGCATTTTAAACGTAATTAACAAAAGTAAAAAAGAATTATTAGACAATTTTTTACCAGTTAAATATTCAATTCACTGAAAACCATACGCATGTTTGACTGTTATTTATTATTCGTATCTAAAAAACAAAGATAAAACAATAAATAAATAAATAAACGTCATCCCCATCACTTATTAAAAAAGAGATGACCTAGTCAAAAGAAACACGCCACTAACAGCCATAAAATAAATTAAAAAGAAACCAAACAAAACGCGTCCGCAATTCTAAATTCAAACATGTTCCTTGGGCCGTGACCCGGGCGCGGGGTCACCGGATTGGCCAAGGTCGGGTCGGTGTCAACGGTGCACGAACGAAACGTTGCCACGATGTGTCATACCAATCGGACTCGATATTTGAATATTTTGACAGGTGACGTTGGAGTTTAGGAATTCGCGCACGCGTATTTGGGATAGGCTAGTTAACAATTTTAGTTTTTAGAAGTATCCAAGTTTTAAGCGCTTTCGCTTCAGCACGGCCTTTAAAAAAATGCTTGGACATTAATTATTTAGCGTTGACAGCGAAGTGTTTGCGATTTGCTTTTAATTTGATTTTTAATTATAAATATGCTAGACGTTCACCAAAAACCATAAGTAGGTAGCATAAGACATATAAAATGGAATGGTCTATTTCGCTGTATGGCGCTGCTGAGGCATGCCTTGGCATCAATATTTTGAAACACTATATTTACCCTATAAATCATAAAAATTGGCCAAAACTGTTAGTACAGATGAATTATAAATTTTCCTTGTGCCATTTCTATATTCAAACCTACCTACAAATAAATACATATTAATAGAAAATCCTAGTTGTAATACTCGTCCTAATACGACTGAACAAGTTTAAGTTAGTGAGTCCATCCCTTTTCAATTACCCTGTTTAAACAGAGTCGCAATGATGTATAAGTTGTTCTGTCATCTTAGGCCATAGTTTCTATTTCAAGAAAAGCCAGCTAGGAACTGCAAGCCATTAGCCACTGCAAATAATTTTAACTACCTCAAGTGTAAACATCATAATTTACCATTTTAATTGCAATCAACCATTCGCTTATAAATACACGTCATATTCGATGCCTATCAATAACCAACTTACAAATGCGGCTTTTAAAATCGAATCTCGAAGAAGCCAAGCTGGAATACTTGATTTCAAATGGTAAATATAAGTTTGTAAAATTGCGAGGGAACGGGTAGTGCTATCTGAAGAGAGATTATGAAGAAGGTAGCTAGTGCGAAATTAACATAGATTTAGATCCTACCGTATTTAGTTACTTGCAGTAAATTATCGATCTTGTAAGTAATTCATTAGTTAGTATGGAAATGAGCATACGCGGTACGTTGGCAACTTATGTCTGAAACTCAGCGAAGTCGCAGGCAAAAGCTAGTATTAAATAGATTAATCGGTGACTCACGATTAGATTCATGGTTGTGCTTGAACCCATTACAGCTGAATCATCAGTCAAAGATTGAACGAATGTCAAAAGTTCAAGGCCTTTAGGCAATCCAAAACACAAACCACAATAAGCACTTATTTTATATTTCACTTGGCCCCAACGATACCTATGTACAGTAGGGGAAATATATTCACGTACCACCTTAGAACCCTATCGCAATGAGGCGACGCGTTAAACGCCACGCTATGTCATACAAATGTCATGCGTATGTCTCTTCGACTAGGTTCTACGGTGGTACGTGTTTCAATTTCCTTGACTGTACTTAATAGATTGAGTGTTCTAAACGTTCCACACAACGCAGTTGTTTGGAAGTTGCGGAAGGCGCCTTAACGTCGTACGCCCCTTTAAAAGTGCGAGGGTCATAATCTTTTTTTTTATACAACATAGAAAGCCAACGAGCAAGTGGTTCACCTGATGGTAAGTGATCACCAATCCCCTTAGACACCCACATTGCCAAGGATATTGCAGATGCGTTGCAAACCCAGAGGGCTAAGATGGAATACCTCTTGTGCCAGTAATTTCACCGGTTGTCTTGCTCTCCACGCCGGAACACAACAGTGCAAGCACTGCTGTTTAGCGGCTGGATTAGCGACCAATCATTTTGCTAATGTGTTATTATGGTGTAACCTAAAATTCAATGCCTGACATCTACTTTACTAAACTAACATATGTCAGATGACAACGAAATTTCGGAGTACATAACGTAGCCACTACTTAAGTCTGGTAATACAAAAACACTTCGAGATAGCAATGGATGCAGAATTGTCGCATGTCACCTGTCAGCTTGGCGAAATACGAGACTGGAAGCAATTTGAAAACACACGCAACCCATTAAGAAGGTCATATACTCAAATTGTATCTAATAAAAACTGGAATATATTACGTCTGACATAGGGTTTAAATCTGATTGCTTTGAAGGGCATAGAATCTACACTTTGTTTTCCAACAATGCTGAGGGCAATTAGGCATGCGGTGCGCGTGCGCGAGTCAACAAACGCGCTGCCATGCGTCGGCGCCGGGCGTGAGCGAATGCCCTTGCGGATTTAACGTACGTACTGCTTAAGAGGAATATGAACCCAGCACTCTCTAAACCTTAACCTATAGCCATATTTTTTGTACGTTGTCATTATGCCCTAGAACTAGGTTTGTACGTTTTGTTTTTTTAAATATTCTTAATACTTTTAAATTTTTAAAGGTTTTTTGTTTCATATGAAACTCCTTAAATGCAAATATTGTCAAATCTATGAAGAATATTTAAAAATCAAACATACAAACCTAGTTTTAAGGCATAATGACAACATAACAAAAAATCATTGCCATAGGTTAAGGTTTAGAGGGAGGAAAACCTTATCGCCTTTTGTATGGGGAGCGCTTTTAGGGGCTGGGTTCACACTCCTCTTAAACTACATTTATTTAAGGATACTCCTCTTCGTTCTCTGTAGCCCTAACATGACCACCCTAGGTTTAATTTATCTCTCCCTGCGTCTCTATCAAATTAGTATCAGGGCCAAAATTCTTTTTGATGCCTATAAAAACGTCCCTTGTACATTTTAACGCATATTTTTTACTTATTCTGATATTCTTAAAAGAACATTTTATCTTTAAATTCAGAATAACACACGGATACCCGAATGATGACTGTTATAGAAAAATTTGGGGTCAGAATAAGAAAAAAACTACTTTTTGGTAACGCAGTGGACACTATTTTTGAGGAGTCATGGGGACTGGTAACGCAGTGGCAATTTAGGTACCAAATGAGAATTTTCTGTAATAAAAAACCCAGGATGGTGGGAAAATTCATAATAAAAATTGGGGTCCGGATGAGAACTAGCGCAATATTACTAGGAAAATATCTCGAGACATCTACAATTTTGTAAAAGTGTTTATACATGTTCGTATTTATTTTAGGCACTAAAAAGAATTTTGGCCCATCATAAGAACATCATAAGAACGGGTTGCACATAGAGATAAAGTCCGATAAACTAAACTTGGCCGGCCGTGTGACTAAGCCTTCAACATCGCCCGAAGAATGGTGATATTACGATCTGTCAAATACAATCTTATCTTTTTTCAGTGTCTTCTTTACGTCTTCATCTTCTTATCTTTTTTTTAAAAGCAGAAAACAAAGACTCTATCCGTTCCGGTGTGACCTCACATCTTCGGCCACTTACTCCTTCTAAACCATGCAACGAATTTTGATATGGTTTTCTCTGTCATTTTGACATTTTTAGCGGAAGGTTTCTGTGTATAGTCGACCAAGTAATTACTTGACCACTTTTGAACCTTACCCCTTTCTAATAAGGTCGAAAAGTGGTCAAGCAATTTCTTGGTCGACTATACATTAGATTCTTGTACCCGTGGGAAGCCCATGTGAGTCGCTAGTATGTAATTAATGACTAGGCTTAGGACTTTTCGTAGCATACCGTGGTTCTAAGATCTGTGGAGTCGCTAGTTGTAAAAAAATTTCAAGTTATAGTTATTATATTTTAATTCCTTATATGGCTCTATCCAGTATTTAATTGCGCAAGTTGTAATAGTGTTCATTTTAATTAAAATCAAAAACCAATGTGAGCGTCTCTAATCAAAAGTGACAACAAATTTTGTCAATATTTTTTAATTTTAATTTTTTGGTTTTAAAGAGGATGCAGAATTAGATAAATCATATTGTAGCGTCACATGTGATCAGTGTTAAATATTATTAAACAGGATTATAATTAAATTAATTACGTTCGATTAAAATGATCTCGGTAACGATGTGACAGTGTAAATCATTATATTTAATATTACATCACACTTTTTGACTTTGACTTCGAAAATTATATTTGACATATGGCGGCTCCATGGATTTTAGAACCACGGTATGCTACGAAAAGTAAAAGCGGGTGGTAGGACCTTGTGCAAGGTCCGTCCGGATCGCTACCACCATCTTGCTCGCTAATCCTGGCGCTAAGCAGCAGTGCTTGCACTGTTGTGTTCCGGCGTGGAGAGCAAGACAGCCGGTGTAATTACTGGCACAAGAGGTATTCCATCTTAGCCCTCTGGGTTGGCAACGTATCTGCAATCTCTTTGTTGTTGCAGGTGTCTATAGGCGGTGGTGATCACTTACCATCAGGTGACCCACTTGCTTGTTTGCCTTCCTATGTTGTATAAAAAAAAAAGTCCTAAGCCTATTAATGACTTGTCCTCAGTGTCACTTTTGGAGCCTAGTATTTCAAATTGGTCGACCTGGCCATCTACATACAATAAAACTAGTTTTTTCGGAGAAAGTCGACTGGAAATTCTTGCGTTAAACGCCTAATCCGTAAAGAGAGTCCTAAGCCTTCCTATGCCTACACCTACAACGATCGGGGCCAACTCTATTACAGCTCGTGCGACAGGGCTTTTAGGACTAAGTTCGGTCTGGCAAGCCATATTAGAGCTCATACTAGAAAATAATAAGATTTGGCAAAACGTATTTATTTATTATACGGGTCGCCGTCATCAAAATCGATGAGGACTACAACAACAACAACAACAACAAATACTCTTTATTGATTCACACAAGTAAACAAAATAAAAGAACACACACAGGGAAATTTTACATGGGACTCAACAGGCGGTCTTATCGCTAAGCAGCGATCTCTTCCAGACAACCTTTGGAAAGAGATACGGTGAGAAATAGTCAGAGTACAACGGGCAGTGCAAATAAAAAAAAAAGAATCAAACACTCACAATAAGCATACATAAGAGTTTACATAGATAATAATAAATAAATAAAAAGGTATAAACATACATATAAATATAAATATATACATAAAAATATAAATTTACATGGAATACGTAAATGTACAGCGCACAACTGCATCGCCAAAAAGCCAAAAATTGAAGGTTACCTACAGCAAAAAGAAGACGAAGTAATTGAAAGAGAAACATCACGGAAGTGACAGGTAGTGTTCAAGAAGTCTTTTGAAGATGGGATGACTACATATATATACCTAAAATCCTAAATGCAGATGTAGTCTTGCAGATGAACAGATAGCGGATCTCCAATCCATACTAAGACGCGCAGCCCGGAACCACTGTGAATAAGCCGTAAATCATTCCCTGTCGAACTTGCCCCTAGGTTGTACCGACCGACGTGTTACTTAACATTTAAGTACAGTCAGCCGAACAGCTGCTACTTTAATGTAAGCTTTTGTCACAATAAACGAGTATTTTTTTTATAAAAAGCAAACAAGCAAGTGGGTCATATGATGGTAAGTGATCACCACCGCCTATAGACACCCGCAACTCCAAGGAGTTTGCAGATGCGTTGCCAACCCAGAGGGCTAAGATGGAATACCTCTTGTGCCAGTAATTGCATCGGCTGTCTTGCTCACCACGCCAGAACACAACAGTGCAACGCTGCTGCTTAGCGGCAAGATTAACGAGCAAGATGGTGGTAGCTATCCGGACGGACCTTGCACAAGGCCCTACCACCCGCAAATAAGGCCTTTGGTCCGTGAAGACATCAGAACAGGTATGACTTTAACGCTGTGAATAGGTTGGTGATCCTTGGCAAGATCAAGGTTTGGGCAAATGATTCCTCATCGCTAAAAGGTTAAGATCGGTGATAGGACCTTTTGCAAGGTCCGTCCGCATCGCTACCACCATCTTGCTCGCTAATCCTGCCGCTAAGCAGCAGTGCTTGCACTGGTTCCGGCTTGGAGAGCAAGACAGCCGGTGTAATTACTGCCACAAGTATTCCATTTTAGCTTAGGGTTGGCAACGCATCTGCAATGTCATTGGTGTTGCGGGTGTTTCGTTTTTTGTGACAAAAAACGTACACAGGCACTGAACACTAGGATTTAAAAAAAACTACACATGGACTTTACCCTCTTGACAATACAGTCGTGTTTAGATCATTTTGACATCTTCGAATTTGTATATATGCTGCTGACTGTATCGATATCGTAAGATATCAGGATTACCGTCGATATCGGAATGGGTAATGTACTTTTTTTAACGGCTCTATTTTCGAACAGGTCTTAGTACAGTCGGACATACTCGTACATAAGTGTTAATTGAAGAAGGAATAGTAAGAAAGTGTAATTTTTCGAAAAGGAGGCATATAAATAAACATATAAAATGAGTAAAAAATAAAAATGGTATGTAAATGGTTGTCTGGAAGAGATCGCTTTTAAGCGATAAGACCGCCAATTGTTTACTTTGTAAATTGTTTTTAAGTAATGTTTGTTAACTATTTTCCGTGTGGTTTTCAATAAAGAGTATTTGTCTTGTCTTGTCTTGTCTTGTCATATAATGTGCACTATGAAGATAATATAGATCCCTTTCGAGCATAGACAATTTCTCTTAGATCACTCTTTAAGTTAGTTAAGTTTGTTGCTGTTATAGTGGAATTAGTAGCCTATGTCCGTCAGTGTAGCTTTCTAAAAGTGAAACACTTATTGAAATCGGTTCAGTAATTCCTGAGATTACCTAGTTTAGTTTGTATGTACAAACAAACAATTAACACACAAACAAAGTTTACCTCCTTATTATATTAGTGTAGATATATATATGCCATATATTAAGCGCTCTTCCTTAAGAAATTTTAAATCGTCAAATTAGTAATTAACTCTAGCAAATACTTAAGATCTCTCAACCCAACCAAAAAATGCGTGAGCTTAAATTTTCCAAAACGTTACAAGCCTCGTTGCAACAATTTCAGTTATTACAAGATTGCGTGCGCGGGCGCAGCTGGCGCAAGAAAAATTAAAGCAAAAACAATTGCAAGGCGGTGTCGCAAACAATCAGTTAGCGGGGCGTCGACCCACAATATGTAATGACACAAACTACACAAAAACACGAAAGACACAAAAACTACCAAGGACAACCACAGGCTGCCCCTTCGGCGATGTTTTTAAGACCATGAAATTTGTTTGGTATAATAGAATTTTCTCTGGGATGTAGGACATTCCTATGTACTCGTAAACATATGTCCACATATGAAGGTAGGTAGGTATTCTATCTACTTGCTGACTCTGAGACCGACTCTCCGTCAGATTTTTTTTTATAAAATTGGAAGGAAAACGAGCAAGTGGCTCACCTGATGGCAAGTGATCACCACCGCCCTTAGACACCCACAATACCAAGGACACTGCAAAATTTGCAAATGCGTTGTCAACCGAATTGGCTAAGGAGCAATGCCTCTTGTGACAGTGATTTCACCGGCTGTCTTGCTCTCCACGCTGGAACACAATAGTGCAAGCACGGCTGTTTAGCGGCTGGATTAGCGAGCAAGATGGTGGTAGCGATCCTTGCGAATCTTGCACAAGGGTTTACCACCCGCATAAACTTGGTGATGTGGGAGGAATCTGTTTCCTCCTTAAATGGCGAGCTCGTACAATCAGAAGCAGATCAGAGACGTCAAAGATTTAATCACAATCTATTATTAAGGAGGTAAGTGCTTCTTCTGTACTCTGTAGGTACGTTAGTTTATGTACAATATAGTAAATGAACTGGAAAATAAATACCTTCAAGAATAAGTGTATATTGCCACGGTATTGCACGTTCGTTTGCAAAAGACAACTCTCACGTCAAATAAAGAAAAAGAAAATCAGAAATGCAAACGCTCAAAAACCTGTTCCACGTTTAAAACTATTTGCCAACACTTTCGCGGCATAACCAGCCAGCATTTTTGCTCAACAATTTCCCATTTTTTCCCACTTTTCCAAGTGCATAAAAGGATTTGTGAAAACGAGACAAAAATGCTGTCAGTGCCACTTTCGATTGACCAATCACCAACTTATCCGATTCAACGACCGTGGCAGTGTTGTCGGTTTTTATACGTAAAGCTAGTACGTGGTAACGTAAGTTTTCACATTTCACCGCCTACACAGATAAGTTTGTAAATTTATACGACGATGATCGAAGCGTGCGCACCTCACTCTTATTTTCTATTCGATGTTGGCTCTATTTATCTCGTAGATAAATCTTAATTTAATAAGATTTAATCTGACTACTGAGTTATAGTCGAATTATTTAAACATGGGCCTTAAATTAAACGACTTTTCGGACAGCGATCTAAGTAGGTATTCATTTAAAACACCTTTTGCACAGACGAGTTTCGGAAGCCATTTGCGGATCGTTTAAATTTGCGTAGAAGATTTTTATCCGTGGAACAATCAATGTTATTTGACTGCAATTAGAGGATTTACAGACAGCTGTATAGTAAAGATAAGTGACAGACACTGACAATGATCCAATAATTGTCGAGAAAATATGAAAAAATACGAATTAACACCAAGCTAATGATGTCAACCACTGACACAAACAATGCCCTAAACGCATGTCAAGCTGTACGGTACCTTAAATGAAAACACAACGTTTTTTTACTCAAAATGCCTACTCATTCAGAGATAAACCATATTAATTTTTGTTTGACCTAAGTAAATACTCTAACCTAAAATGTCAGTTTTTGGCATCACAGTTACAGGTTGACTATTTTTATCTTAGATACATAGAGATATAGAGAACATGTGAATAAGATACTTCATGTGATACTAATACATATAAGGCAAATGTTGTACACCATGTTATGGTAGGCTGTAGCGAATATTATTCTGTTTTAAAATCTATTTTTACCTACAGTTATACAATAAAATGTTATGGTTTTGATTTCAGTATTGTCTATTGTTTAAATTTTAAAGCAACAAGTCATAAATCTTCTGTTCTATTAACAGTATCGATTTGTTTTATTTAGGCAATAAACGATGTTTAGGTGACAAGTAAAATTTAATGTTAGAGTTTTGTTTACATGATTAGACAAGTATGGATAAATAGCTTTAGAGAAGTACGGTGGAAAGAAAATTGTTTCATTGCTTGACGCTCCTTAAACTTGCTATTTTTTTTTATCCCTAACCTAATCATAACTAGCCCAGCAAAATATACCAGTCGTAATAAATGAGATATGATCAAAGGTGCCCGAGACGAAGGCTCAACCAATTCATAATTATAGTAACGTTTCTATTTGCGAGTCCCGTGATGGATGGCCTGCGTACGCGCATATCGGCTTAGCGAACTGGATTGCGGATTGAAATTTGAAAGTACTAACAAGGTTACTGATAAGGCTATTGGATTAAGAGATGCATGGTATAGAGGTACTTTATGTCTTTAATCATTTTGTTAAATCGTACCTGCGACTTCGTTCGCATTAAATGAAGTTATATAGACAAACTGGAACAATTTACCTTCCTACTCTGCGAAACCAGTGCCGTGCTCATGCAAGTTAGCTGCGTCTGCACGTTAGCTGTGTGTGCACGAGCACGGCACTGGTTTCGCGGTACTCAAGGCATTTGTTCCAGTTTGTTGGACCTCCGCAAAGTAACGCCTGAATCTATTACTTAAATTATTTAGAGTTTCGAACAAATGGTACTCAACAAAAGTCGGAACAAACACGTGAAACTGGTCATCTGACGTAATTATGTTGTTGTCAGTTTGTTGTCTTTGTTTGTATAGTACAGACAAATTTTTCAGCGCCACTTCAAGATTTATTTAATACAAGCAAGCCGCTCCAGCTTCGCACAAGTACAGTCAAGGAATTAAATTTCCAACCCACCTAAGGTTCAATAGCATATAGCAAACTGTCACCATAAGAGCTATAGAGCAAGACGTTAGTTTGACATATCGACCTTAATGCATTGCGAATGTCAGACGACTTTTCAACGAAATGGGTAGGGAATTAAATTCCTTGACTGTACAAAGGTGAACGTATCCCTTTAAGGGTTCTCTTCCAGTTAAGTTAGTGAGAGTTTCTTGCAGAAGGTTTTTATGTACATTGCATCCCGATTCCGTACGAAGCCGGGGCAGGTTACTAGTAAGATATATTTATGTAAGTCTTTAAGGTATCTCAAAGGCCTCTGCAGCCTGAAATAAAAAAATGAATTTATTCCTATGTGTACTTTATCGGCTTTAAGAACTAAGATCATCGCAAAAAAGACTTAAAAAGAACTCGGTAATAACATTAAGTGAAAAGTTCAATAGACAATCGTCGCAGAACAGTTATTTATTAGCTTCACTTTTACGCGGCGCGGGCGCATCGAATTTAACACTTTTACTTTCGGAAACCTACTAAAAACAATGATTTGGCGAAAAAATATAAAAGATCATCGAAGATACCCACGATCGTGGGAGCCCGAAGCTGGCGAAGATTAATTAAAGGTAGATAGTACAATACTTTGTAACGATAACGTTTTCTTTATATTCATGGTACCTACAGTCTAGTCCAGTACCATTACCATGAGTTCCTATCGAAAATTCATATTTCGTTATTACAGTCGATAGCGGTTAAATTCGCTCCTATTTGTCAGTGAAAGAGTTTAACCATAGTCGATACGGTATTTTTCGATGACATGTGTCACATTTGTGACTCATGGTACCAATATTCTACGGCAACAGCTACATACCTCTAGTCACTAGCGCTTAGATTATGATAGGTAATTAACCTTTGAACTCATACTAGCGATTTTTAGGTCTCTAAGTGAGCGCTACAGGCGCTGTACAATTCCCCATACAAATCGTTTACGCCGTCGCTAGCGAGTACGATTACGGCTAGATGCACTGTACTCATGTTAAGGGTACAGTTAAGGTGGCTAACTGTCCCGTATTTTACAGGTCGTCCCGTTTTTCAGCTATCATTTTAGCTGCGTCCCGGATTTTATTAACAAAAATTAAGGGCATACATTCTATGCTATAAACGCAGTCTCCCGTTGTTAAAACAGATCCATTACATTTACCTGGGCAGTAATGAGTAATGTGCTCGCGATAGGCAAGCCCCTCTTTTCCAAAGGGCACTCTGGGTATATGCTCAGGGCCCCGCGATCCCTGAGCCCCCTAGTTTCTGCCAGATCATCAACCTACTCAAAGTCCTCTGTTATATCGTAATAAATGGGGCCCCACTATCTTACAATGCCCAGGGACTCCAGTAATTAAGAATTTGTTGAAAGTTAATTATTTGTCTTGTTTTACTGCCAAAAATGACTTTTTGTTACAACAAACCACACCTTGAGCTTTGAATATGCGTCGGTTTGTAATTGCTTTTCTACCGCCCATGTGATACCATTAACTATTTCACACAGAGGTAGCGAATAGCGATGTCTTTGACGCGTCTGCACTAATAATCCAAGCCTTAAGTGTGAACCCCGGCTGTGGGTAATTGTGGACCAATCAAAACCCAATAAAAGTAAGATTTCCTACAAATTGCTTCTATTGGCGCGGCCGTGACTGCGCAGACGACGATCTTTCACTATGACATCGTTATTTTTGGGGATCTATGCCAATAATGGCGCTTTGGGTTTAAATAAAAAATGGTTTCTTTTATTGAGTAGATAGGCCTCACGTACATACGTTAGACGAATGCTTCATACAGTTTTTAAGTTTAAACGATAACAATCAGTCTGGTGGTAACAAAGTTAAGGGGACGATGCATAGTTTATTTGCCAGATCTCTGTTGAGAACGACTAGCTTATTAGTTAAGTTTCGTCATACTTTATTATTAAAACTGCGACGTCGGAATGGATCAAAATTGTCAATGTTTTACGAGTTAAAAACCCGTTGTTATGACAAAAAGTAAATATAACTATAAATCAGTATAAATTTGTGTAATTTGACATGCAATGCAATATCTAATGTTACTTTATATTGACTGAATAAACTGAACTAAACTAAGTAAATATATTTTCCTCGTATCTCACCGCTCTCCTCAAAATCTGCATTTGATAATTTCGATTGAGATAGATGTAAATACATTCTTGTTATATTTAGATAGCTTACATAACCCATCCAAATCAGCAGCGTCAGCTTACCTGCAACAATAAAAAATACATATAGCAACTTAAGTATTTCATTCAATCAAATGAAAACTTAGAAATCGCAACAAATCATCTGCAATAACAGGCCCTTCGATTTCTAATCCGAAGCCCTTAAACATTGATTAATACAAATTACCCTATTACCTAGCTCATAAACCAGCCACCGTTGACAAATACGCGACTTTCGCCGCACCTGCGCGAGCGCAGGGCCTCCATTCAAGGCGAGCTAAAGCGATATCCGAACGATATTTCTGCGTTTCTGCGTCTCTCTCTCACGCATCATTTGTATTGCGTGAGAGTGAGATACAGCATCTGGTGTTTCTTCGACTTCTAAATCCCTTAAACCGTGTCGAATAGAGACCCTGCGTCGGCGCAGGAAGCCCGATTATCATCGCCCACGGCCGCGCATACATTAGTAGGTACTATTCTTATTAATTTAAACTACTACATAATATTATTGAAAAGGAAACTATAAATAAGGCGGATTTAAATGCCTCAACACATGTCATGTAAGGTCAACAAAGTTAAGCATATTTTTTGCGTCTGGCAACGCCTATTCGGCTCACCTTGTTATGCAAAAAAAAAACCAAAAGAAAAAAAATATCAGTCATTTTATTACCACCTGTGTAATCGCTTATCATATTTCTTATGTTGGAATTAGAGTTGAGTTATAATCTGTGTGTATTATCAATTGTTTACTTAACAATGACTTCGTTCAGCGCGTAAGAAAACTGCAATTTAATGTAGTCAACTTCAAAAAACACGTTTACGAAAAAGTTCAAGAATTTAAAAAAGGGGGAAAATTAAGAGAAAAAAGTACGTAGGTTCCGCATTTTCAATTCAAATAAATAATAGATTCAGGCGTTACTTTGCGGAAGTCCATATCAACAAACTGGAACAAATTACCTTGCTACTCCGCGAAACTAGTGCCGGGCTCGTGCAAAATGTACGCCATTCGTTCAAGTAGCGAACGGTCGTACGGGTCGATCTTGATGATGCCTCGTATAGAAGCCAAACGCGCGTCGATCGTGTAGTTTTAGTGTTTGGTGGTGGTGGTGTGTAGTTGAGTCTGTGTGATATATGTTGTTTCGTGTGGAAGCGGAGGAGGGTGGGTTTTTGCATGAACATATATGTGTCGCACAGACGCAGCTATTTTGCACGAGCCCGGCACTGGTTTCGCGGAGTAGCAAGGTAATTTGTTCCAGTTTGTTGATTTTCAATTCAGTACAAGTTCTTTCGATTACTTTATGTTTTGTTCGGGTACAATCGGGATGTAATGTACACAAAAAACTTCTGTAAATAATTCTCTAAATGACAGTGAAAATCCTATCAAAATCCGTTGCGTGGTTTAGAAGGAGAAGGCGGCCGAACATACACTATAAGGATTTATGACAGACAAGAACGTATAGCGACTTTACGTTATACTATGTAAAGATAAAGATATACCTACTAAAAATACAGTAGGTACACTTGTACATATCATTTTTCTTATTGAAATGAAATGAAATGAAATGAAATCATTTAATTCAGACATCGAATATCCATGTTATCCATATATATGTTAGGTTGGCAACCCTAACAGCCTGCATTAATGGAGTCAAGCGGATTGCATTTGTTTTGATGCGTGTATGCGTTAAATTGTGCTAACCGTTTAATTAAAGCAGTGAAGGAGTAAACATAATTAATTATGTTTCTAATTATAGATTTCTCAATATAAACCATGACGAAAACTTTTAGCCATAAGCTCACAAGCTAGCATCACAAATGTTTATTTGTCGCAAGGCCAAGTGTATTTTTCTGGTTAATGGTGTTCTAACTGCATTTGGGTCGTCACTCTCCATCGGATCAATCAATAACACAACCGCAGTTAAAAAAAAATATCTTACCAGCGATTTAATGCGTTAACGGGTCACTCGCGCATTTAAAATAGAGTTGATAGCCTTATAGTCCTTCATGTTTCGGATTAGTTCGTGGTCCGGGTCCGAAACAGCTCTCGGATAAGTCCATGGTCCGAATGAACTCTCAAGACCGTGAATGAGGACCACGGGCTGTTCCGAATCGCGTCGAGCAATAACTCGATTATAAACGTGAGTGACCCATTTATTTCAATATGTCGGAATCTCGCGGTAGTTTTAACCTATCGATACCAGCCATTATTAGACATTACAAAGGTGTAATTACAAATTTTAACAAGATAGATAACAAGGCATTTGCACCGGCTTCTAATTCTATTGAAGCGATCCATCATGTTTGATTTAAGCGATTATTTCATCGGGCTGATAATAGCGTGTATTGGAAAGCCGTATCCGGCGCTACTTTCCATTTCGACGCGGTGAGAACTGCGCGCGCGCACGTGGAATACTATACGAGTTTGACGTTATGTGCGACCTTTTTTAACAAGCCTAGTAGGAGAGAGATAGAATGGGCGATTGGTGACACTGCAAGGTGAAGCGACTCGCTCCCTATGGTAGCTTAACACTTAAAAACCTTGTCGTACTAACGAATGTAATGAAAGTTGATCGAATTTGTTATTCCAATGACAGTGACAAGGTAATAAAATGTTCAGCTACTTCTGAGACTGACCGTACATGCAAGATGATTCAGACAGGAAGGAAAGGAGCATTGAGTTTGTTAAAAACGTATGCTGTGCTGGCTGGTATTAATGCCAGTGTTTTCAGCATTGCAAAGGTTGTTGGTATAGAAGCAACAGAGTTTTTGTATGGGAAAGCCACCGCCGTCCTCCGTTTTATAATATATTTGCAACATAAATGGAATGGGAACTCCACTCTATAGAATTCCACTTGTATATACCATTCTATATAATGTTAACTTAAAATAATATAAATCATGTTTCATAGCCAATAAACTTTGGATAAACGTAGAATTAACAGATGTTAACTCATTATTGACTTAGTTTGCATTAAATAAATAATTAACTACATACATGAAAATGCGTATTCAGTCATGAAACAAAGTTTTGTTCGTCTAAAATCCAATTATTTATTGCTGTGCTAACTTTTGGGTTTGGGATTTCATAGTAATTCCCTACCCTCTTTCGAGGGTAGAGTTTCCAAACATTCTGTATTAGAGCACTGTTTGCATAGCTATGAAACACATTTTCATGTTGCTATTTTTTTTGGCTCTCTAGCTAAGTGCCGCTCGCCATTCGGAAGAACTGTTTTTTAATTATTTAATTTATATTTTCTAAATATTTAATGTACAGTCAAGGAAATTGAAACACGTACCACCGTAGAACCTAGTCGAAGAGACATACGCATGACATTTGTATGACATAGCCTGGCGTTTAACTCGTCGCGTCATTGCGATAGGGTTCTAAGGTGGTACGTGAATATATTTCCCCTACTGTACCTACATGGTACAAAGACTTTAGGATACCATTTGCCCCTCAAAAAATATCTATTAACGAAGTTTTGCATAAATATTTTAAGTTTTGACTCGTTGCGTTTAGCATTGTACTAACTTTACCGAAACTATACTGTACGAATTTCTCGGTATTCTTCTTTTTTGTATGAAAAAATAACATTTTCAATTCCTCGAATATTCTTGAGATTATTCTCAACAATTTCTAGAGAAGGTTTCCAAGTTTTTTAGAACGTTCTGCATCTTGCACGTTGCTAATTGCACTTCGATCTGACATCTGCGAGCAATGAGTAAAGCAGGCGTTTTCTAAATTTCTGTCTCCTATGCAAGGTAACGGCCCAGTCTCTGACAGTGACCCAATAAATGAGAAGAAGATACGAGAGCATACAAGTAAAAACGGGAGATAATGATAGAAACTACTGGTACAGACAATGCCCTAGTGTCAAGCACTGGGACATACCTTAGTTGTTGATTAAATCAAAAAAATTCTAAGGAAAAAACAGCATGAACTTCACACGCGGGCGCTGACGAGCGTGTAATTGGAAAAGTGAGAGCGGCGCGGGCGCCCGCCGATTGTCAATTGTCGTCGAATTAGATAACGATTGATGCATGCGCATGCGACTTTTAAAATAAAAGCCGTCGTTCAAAGTCAGCTGTTACCCGCATAGAATAAATTCCTGCGGGATAAGAAAGAAGAAGACACGCTCTAAAGTTAAGTATTTGTGGGTGTTAGGACCTTGTGCAAGGTCCGTCCGGATAGCTACCACCATCTTGCTTGTTAATCCTGCCGCTAAGCAGCAGTGCTTGCACTGATGTATTCCGGTGTGGAGAGCAAGACAGCCTGTGTAATTCCTGGCACAAGAGGTACTCCATCTTAGCCCTCTAGGTTGGCAACGCATTTGCAATCTCCTTGGTGTTGCGGGTGTCTATAGGCGGTTGTGATCACTTACCATCAGGTGACCCACTTGCTTGTTTGCCTTCCTATTTTATAAAAAGTATTTAATACTGTTATCATGAATTACAGACTAGTTTATCTGGTGGTGGTAGCAAAACTTTAGCTGTGATAGTTGCGTTTGCGTAGTGTATTTAAAACCCCCAACGCAACAAAAAGGGGGGGGGGGTTGTTTAGTGTAGTACCTAGTGTATATATTGGACAGGGATGTTTGGAAATGTTTGAAAATGATCCCGATGTGAATTTGCGATCCCTGGCTCCAAATAATGTACACCTACTGTGTTAAATTGTTGTTTTTTTTTTAATATTTAAGATGTAAAATAACATTGTAATTTTGATTTATTTAAAAAATTACACCTAGTTGAGTTTTTTGCCGGTATCTTCTCATCAGAGGTTTTTCCGAAAGGTGGTAAATTTTGTGACATTCATAAGTCTACCTGTAAGCTTAATCTGAATAAAAATATTTTGACTTTGACTTGACTTTGTAAGGTTTTTTATTCAGTAAAAGGGATGGGAAACTTATGAATACTGGGGTCATATGTACCAAATTCGTAATACGGATATCTATCAAGCAAGTTCTATACTATTAGATGAACTTAACATTCAGAACCGTTTTTTTAATTTCATTTACATACAGAACCTTACTAATCATACTTTAATGGAATCCCTGATACGCCACAGAACCCCAGTTGTCGTTTAAGCGACGCGTGCGATGACAGCCGGATCGTTTTAATAACCAGCGCTTGCGCAACACGAAAGCGACCAGTACGGAACGTTACTTAATAGAGAAATTCTTACTATGACGAGATCATTAGCGCTGCTTTTTATTTATTACTACAAGTTGTACGCGTGGTTTGTTGAATAAGCCCATTTCATGTTGGACATGTCCATTTAACATTAAATTAAACTTGCACGTTAGTTCTGACACCAGAAACCTTTGGATGGAACAGCTTAGAACCTCTCAAATTAAAATACATGATTTTGTTGGGCGGTGCACGTTGCTCGCGGAACGGATGGCGCGTACCGACAGACACAGTGTTACCATACCTTTAAATGTGTTGTGTTAGTAAAATACCTTTTGTACGACTCCGTACCCAAAGGGTAAAAACGAGACCCTACTCCTAAGACTCCGCTGTCCGTCCCTCTGTCTGTCCATCTGTCACCAGGCCGTATCTTGTACCGTGATAGTAGGACAGCTGAAATTTTCACAGACGATGTAACAACAAATACAAAAAAAACAGAATAACATAAATATTTAAGGTGGCTCCTATACAACAGACATGTTTTGCAGTTTTCATAGATAATGGATCGGAACCCTTCGTGCGCGAGTCCGATTCGCACTTGGCCGGTTTTTTTTATCGTCCCCGTAGTCTTAGAAATAAGCAATCATTTTGAGAACTAAATCACTCGGCTTTTACTTAGTTAGTTTTGCCTTTTTTTAATAACTCCGTTAACTACTAAGCTCGTTTCATTTGCGTCCACAGCGAGAACTGGATCGATCTGTCACTACCTAGTAGCCTTAGTAATTACTAATAATTAGCAATTAAATTCTTAACTATTTCCTGCGAAAAGTTGTCATAAAATTCTAACTTCCTGCGGGGAAAGTGGTTGGAACGTGTAAGGTTTCCTTTAGTATTTTAGTCAGGTGTTGCGTGAGAAGATTGACAAGTTGAGTTGCGTTACCCATACGCAAGTAGTGTACGAGTATAGGTAATACAAGCCATACAAAACTTTGTATAGGTAAAGTGATGACTATGATGACCAGTGACCGGCAACATTGGTCAATAATGCCAGCCATTATTGACCAATGTTGCCGGTATAGACTTGTAAAATTGTAACTTGTAGCTTCGTGAAACGGGCCACAGGGGGCCCAGCACGCTAACTTTTATCGATGACATAAAGCATTTATCCCGTTCTAACCAGTATGCGTGTGCGAGGGGGACCAAAGCGTTTATGTGCGCGACAAACGCTAGCGTGCTATTATAGCAGAGATAGGTCCCTTATTAAATAAAGAAAGAGTATGTATGTAAATTCTTTATTGTACAAAAAAAACATAATGACAAAAAGTGATAAAGTGATGTATAGTCGACCAAGTAATTGCTTGACCACTTTTGAACCTTATCCCTTTGTAATACGGTCGAGAAGTGGTCAAGCAATCTCTTGGTCGACTATACAAAGGCGAACTTATCTCTTAAAGGGATCTCTTCCAGTTGATTTTTGAGTGGATGAAAGAGTATTAGAATTGTAAAAGAAATTAGGAAATAAGTAAAGGCCAAAAAAAATTGCAAGTGGTGTACGATAGTAAAAACTTTGGGAATTGCTTAAGCAACAAACAATATCGCCTCGTCTATGTATAGTCGACCAAGTAATTGCTTATCCACTTTTCAACCCTATTCCTTTGTAATACGGTCTAAAAGTGGTCAAGCAATTTCTTGGTCGACTATACAGCCACGATTTGTTTTATTTAAGCAATAAACGACGCTGAAAACTGAAATTTTATGTTTTGTTACCTACAAATTTACGGTTTGTGGATTTATTGTTTTAATTTGTGCTGTGAGACCTTGCTTCTTGCCAAATTTCATAGTTCTAGGTCAACGGGAAGTACCCCATAGGTTTTTGAGTGTCTTGCGAATGTATGAAACATGCGGCATAAACGACCGTATCTTTTGATTGCGTTGACTTAGAAGTTTGATTTTTCACGGCTCTAAGGGACTGCAGACCTGAATATTTGATATTTATCAAATCAATACCTCCACGCATTCTTGAAAAAATGGTCTTGACAGACAGACGGACAACAAGGGTTCCGTTTTTAGTTTTGAGGTACAGAACCCTAAAAACAGGACCATACTGAATAATTAATAGATTCAGGCGTTACTTTCCGCAGGTCCATATCGACAAACTGGAACAAATTATACCTTGCTACTCCAGGACCATACTGTACCATAAACGCGTTGTCCTGTATTTTTCCATGAATCCTGTAATGTTAGATCAAATGTCCTGTAAAATAAGGATAAGGTTGGTCACCCTACATAGTTGTACGTAAGTGTATCCAGTATTAAAGCGGCCCAGTTAACAACGTGCTAAGTGACGAATAATGAGAGTCTGCTGACGTTACGTCTGACATTCTGGATTCTGGATCACGTTATTTCATGTTTGTCTGTTAATACGTTTTATGGGACGAGGGACACGGACTAACTGGACTTTAATTGTACAAATTTTAACGATATTGCTCTAATTTTAATGTTATTTCGGAATCTACATCTACACTATCTACACTTAATATAATAAAGAGGTAAACTTTGTTTGTTTGTTAGTTTGTTTGTAGGGGGTAATCTCTTGAACTACTGAACTGATTTCAAAAATTCTTTCACAGATAGAAAGCTACACTATTCCTTACGGACATAGGCTACTAATTTTACGTGAACAAAGTCGCGCGCGTTCGCTAGTAGTGTATGCTTAAGGCTAGACTGCAACCCTGCGCCGGATCCGTTTTAAAACCGGAGTGTAGCCGGTCCGGGCGCATTAATCGCAAGATACGGCGCACTATTTCTAAGGCTTTCACACTTTTATGGCGGAAGCTAAAGGATTGGAATCCGTTAGAGCTATTCCCAGATCGCTTCCTAACTTCAGCTATACAGGATGTAATAACTTATGAAGTTTATAGCCCTCTGCTTACATTGTCAACAATTGGGAACATGCAAATTTTAGCTTTGCTTGTGCAAGTCTTAGCTGGCAGCTACCTCGCACAACGTATAAGCTTAACTATACAGAGAGGTGATGCTGCCAGTAGCTTCGGTACCATGCCAAGGGGCCTTCTTTTTACACTTTAGTTATAATTTTAGTTTTTATGTAGTTTGATTGTTATGATTTAGTAGCATAGAGAATGTCAAATACAGATGTCAAGTCTTTGAAATAGATCTAAATACTTATTTACTTTTACACAGCGCGGGTACCATAGGCATGAATTGTACATAATTACCTTCAGTAAAATAAAACAAAATTACAGTTATAACTTTTGAAAACTTGACCGCTAGCTTATTCTTAATGAACTTGCAATTATTTTGGTTAGGGCATAATTCAATTAGTTTTGTAATGAGTTCCGCTCGCACTTGCTCGGGGTTTTAGTTAGTAACAGTGTTTCCACAGTAGATCTTCGCTTTACCTTATATTGTTTAGAAATTATCCCTAAAATACCGCAAAACATCTTAGAAATATCTCGATTAAGGGCCCTTTAAAATTTATAAAAGAAAATTGACCAACACGATCCGAAGCCGAAGCATTACTTCTGCACCTTTTTGTGGCACTCAGAAAGGTCCTATTAGGTTCCAAAATTGGTCAATTGTTAGCTAACATCCCCAGTTTACTGTGAAATAAATCGTAGGTCAAATTCACTAAGAGTTTAAGGAAATTCCCCGTAATAAATTGATGGAACCATAAGAGTAAATAACGAGATATCCCTAAACTTTGATTTTACCACTTTTCCTAAATCTGTAAAGCCCTAAAGTATACTTCAAGTAGGTCGTTTTGCCCCAAGAAAGGGCGAAATCCCTAAAAGTGGGAACACTGGTTAGTAATGCAAACAATTCAGTTAGAAATGAAACTAACAACTGGTTATGATAGCGCCGCGGTGGGACTCGGGGGGTACACACTGTCAGCTTGTTTGACGAACTAGGGGGGTGAATTAATTGTTTATTTTGTTTTGAAAAGAAAATAATAAACTGCAAAGTTTCTTGCGGCGCTTCTTCACAGCAGAATCTTCCCTTTGCCGAAGCGCTGATAGAATCAGACATGTTAAGCCTATGTAGCTAGCAAAATCAATTTTTCATTTTGATTGTCATTGAGAAAAACGGATAGCAACCAAACTTCAACCGTTCCAAACCGTTTCGTTCCTTCAAACTGTTTCTCTTTTTGTAATTTATGTTTTTTGTACAGTCAAGAATTTACATACATACTTCAAAAAATATTACTAAAAAGATGGAAAATAAAAATCTATTTTTAAAAAGACTAACTTCGTTGGCAAATTATAAAATCAGTTATTATATCTAGGCAAGGATGTTTGGAATTCATCACTTGTACTCGAATTGGCGATCCCTGGCTCCAAGTAGTTTATTCCTCATATCTTAAATGCTGTAGATGTAAAAACTAACATTGTAACTTATTTTTTCAAATGATACCGCGTTGATTATCTTGCTGGTATATTATCACGTTTTCTACAAGCCAATGGTAAAATTTCTGTCAATCATGAGTGGTCCTTGTAAGACTTAGCTGAATAAAAATATTTTGAATTGGCCCAATGTTTAAATTCTTAAGAAAAATGTACAGACAGACAGGCTTGATAATGGACCAGGCGGTCTGGCCCATTATCAAGCCTGTCTGTATGTATCATCATAATTCTGCATTCCTGCCTCCAGACGTGTTCTTCTTGGTATTTCGATCAAGACGTAAAAATTACAGGCAATTAGAGAGGTCGACGACCAGTTGTTGTAGGGTAATGAGCGAAAGGCCTCCGCGTCAAAGCAAAATAGGAAGTATCGTGCAGCAAATAGCGACTATGGCAAGAGTCTGATGATAGTTCCACAACTGCAGGTAGATGATGTACTCGTAGTTTATGGAAATAATAAACATCAAGATGATAATCTACGCTTTTTAGAAGCGAAAGTACACATGTGTCAAACAGATTGAAATACCGAATTAAAACCATGTCTAAACTGAGATTCTAGATTTGGGAGTTTAGCCGTGAAAACGTCGGGGTAATTAATGTTGAAGATACTTGTGTATGAAGTCGTGGGTGCGTTTAGAACTCGATTGGCCAAATCTACATAAGAAATACAGTATCACCAAACCACCTGATCTACTAAGACTACTAGACGCAATGCAAGTCTATCAACACCTTAAGAGGAAACACCAAGGTCTAGAGAATTGAAAAATAGGTATTTGTAAAATCTATTGCTGCCTCCATCTATCAAGCCTCCCCCCGCAGAGTGCAATAGAGACAGCCGCAGCTTGGACTGAAAATACCTATTAAAAGTACACAAAATCAACGATTCGTAGACCCCTGATTCCTTCTCCAAAACTTATCCGATTTAACTACTTTTTTCATTAAAAATTAAAGAAAGGCTTTGGTAGTGTTCCTATGTTTCTCTTTTTTTAAATAATCTAGTAAAATTTGTTTTCTGAATGTATGAACGCAGCCGAAAATCTGGCCAATTTTTTAGGTTTTTGAATGTCCATATCTCTTTTAATAATTAATTTATTAAAAAAAGGAAAACATAGGGACATGCATAATAATGGCCATCAATTTTTTGGGAAAAAAATATTGCTCTACTGGCATTATCCAGAGAGGAAACAGGGGACGACGTTTGTATGGAAAAACGGCCCTTGTGTTTCCTCTTAACATTAAGAACTAAGACGAAGTTAAAAAAAAAGGAGGAAGTTTTTAATTCGATTGAAATTTTTTCACAGTATAAGTAAGTATCTTGGGACAATTTACACCAATTGACCTAGTCCCAAACTAAGCAAAGCTTGTACTATGGCTACTAGACAACGGATAAACATACATATATAGATAAATACTTACTTAAATACAAATAACATCCATGACTCAGGTACAAACATTCGTATTCGTCACGCAAATATTTGCCCATACCAGGATTTGAACCCAGGACCTCTTGCACAGTAAGCAGACACATGTGCCACTGCGCCATACAGTGGCCCGTTTCACTAAGCTACAAGTTACAATTTTACAAGTCTAAATCGGCAACATAGGCCAGTAATGACCAATGGCAATGGGAAAAATGATCAATGTTGCCGGTTTAGACTTGTAAAATTGTAACTTGTAGCTTCGTGAAACGGGCCACAGGTCGTCAAAAGTATAAAGGGATAGTGACCTCAAATTATTGCGGTAATTGGCGTCCGTTCGTTTGTCTGAAGATTTCGTTGAACACGTCAGGGAATCCAAAAAACGTAAAAGAAGAGAAGGAAAGACACATGGTATTAATATATTTGGTTTCTTTGCTTTTCCTTGGCCATGTTCACCAGAACCTTCCGGCGGTAAGGTACAGTCAACCAAGTTGAATTGGGGTACTGTAGGTAGAACCATGCTGCGAGTGAGTGAATTGGTATGGATGTGATATTAAGGCATTTGTTTTGAGAAGGTATAATTACGTTAACTGTAAATTGTTTTAAACTTTCGCATCACACTTAACTTCAATCGGGAGTTTTGCCCCATTATATCATTGTTAGTTTGCCTCGACGTTTCGACCGTATGAAGTAATTCAACAGTAAAGAAATTTTAACCAGGAAGACGGATAAAAGGTTTCTTCATCATGGAATCCTGTAATCAGCAAGTGCAGGCGTCGAGGCATAGATCCGGATAAATCGTCGGTTCAGTGATGTGCCGGTTCAAAACAAACACCAAGTGCGGGTAGTTCGTAAAACTCGCGCGGTTAAATAGCAGTACAGTTCCCGGCAAACAACTTGAGCAGTGACCTTGACCTTGACTGCGCTGTAGACGTTTCTAGTACAAATGTGTATTGCGCAAACTTACCCCCTCCACTCGATTTATTCTCAAGTTGTTTGCCTACAACTATAATAACCTTCACTTTAGACTAAGACCGTTACAATAATACGGTAGAAGCGTCGAGGTAAATCAAAGGTAAATTGGCAATGACTTTAACACGTTAAAGTTCCGATTGAAGAAAAAATATAGTGAAATCTTAACTGTAAAAAGGTTCTGCAGTGGAAACAATTTGGTTGACTGTAAGGGCAATTCGTTAGTTCGGCTCCTTAGCCCGTCTCCGGTATTCCGGCGGGCAATTAACCCGGGGCGTGTCGCGCGCGCACTAAACCCGCGCCGATTTAGTGTTATGTGCGCCGGCGCAGCGTGCGTGCGCCGCGGAGGGACACACGGACGGAGAGAACAAGAAACAAAATATATTTTATTTTATTGAATCAAAACAAATCACAATTTTGAGTACAGAAACCGTGTAGCAATTTTGGTTAGATAATTTTGGAAAAAATTGCGTTTTCACTAGCAGTTATAAAAATTTGATCTAAACGCGTAAAAGTTACCTACGTAGGATATGACCTAAATGTCGGTGTATATTCGACCGATCACCTAATGGAAACTGACAAACTTATAACTGTCGAAAATAATTTCAAGAAGCTTTGGGTTACACTCGAATAGCACGACAGGACAATGATCGTGGTCCTCGCGCGTCCACCAACGCGTAGGTCCGTAGGCTGCGGAGATCCATATCAAGAAACTGGAGAAAATACCCTGCTACAAGTATAAAAGAAAAAATTAAGAGAAGAAGAGAGTGTAAAGGTAATTTCTACAGTTGTTTGTGTTGTTTGTTCTTCGCAGCACTGTGTACCAGAAAACCAACTACTCCATTTCTTTGTGGTAATTGAGGTGGTATCTTCCTCTTCCTAGTCGGGATAATGGGAGGCCATCTTGGAACACATCTTGATGAGAATACCTATTACCTTTGAAATAGTTTTGCTTTTAATTGTACTATGGATTAAGACGTTCTAGATGGACAGATCCATGTTCCTACATTAATCTGTAAGCGTCCCATTGTAAGGGACCGTGCTCATACTACGTAAACCACTTGTTACACTTTTTTAACCCCCCCCCCCATTGACCACCCGTAGTAAATGCTAAGATCCCCCTCCCCCTCTAATTTTTACGTGGTAAATAAATATCTCAGGAAAATTCACACCAACTAACCTAGTCCCAAGCTAAGTAAACCTTGTGTTATGGGTACTAGACAATAGATACATACTTAAATTACATATAACATCCAAGACTCGGGTACAAATATTCATATTCATCATACAAACATTTGCCCTTCCCGGGAATCGAACCCGGAACCTCTAGCTTCATAGTCAGGGTCACTAACCACTAGGCTATTCGGTCGTCTAGTAGGTCGTAGTAGTTCATAAATATGGTTAAAATTAGTTTTTGCAAACAAACAGTAAAAATAATATTGGCTCCTATTTGTCTTTATTAATACGGCACTTGTACCCCAAGAGTGCGGTCATACCTATAATTACAATTTGAATATAGCTTGAAAAACGCGAAATTTCTCTAGAGATACTTGGTGCAAAAACCAGACCCCCCAAAGTGACCAAATAAATAAATAACCAACCAAGTGTGACCAAGTGTGGTATTTTGAAGACTCCCCTCCTCCCCTGAATGGGTCACATAGTATAGGTAATTTATGATGGGACGGCACATCGCTGGCGTTGCGTGCACAAAACGCAGCTCTACGAAGCGACGCATAGGTTCCCCGGACTCTAGTTCCTCCCCATCTAAACCTCCAGATATCAGCAAACGGATATTAAAAATCATAACCTTGTATTTAGTTATTAACTTGGCGTCGGCCCTATAAACGTTCGATACCTCAGTCCTAAACATAATTCTCATTTAATATTGACTTAGATCGCGCGCTAACAATAAATTTTGGGCTCGTGACCGAACGGGGAACTGAACCTTGGACAATGAAGTTAATTACATTAAGCATATAGATAGGATAACATAAGCACCCTTATCAATCTCACGACGACCGATCACGTTGAAAGCTGACGTGAACCATAAACTGTGAAGCCTTACTGTAGCTGACTGACAGTTGAAAAGTTAATTGTTATAAGTCAAAGTATATACTTTACGGAATGAGTGTCTTTTGTAATCAAAATACGTATAACATCGACCTTATGTTTAGTGGCATAAAGGTGTAGATATTTTTGACGTCTTGTTAACGTATATATATTTATGATGCTGACCGTACATTGATAACATTGAAAATTGTATTCAAATCCGTTGCGTGGTTTAGAAGGATTAAGCGACCGAATGTTCGATGAAGACGGATAGGAATTGATCGCGACTTTCTTTTATACTTTGTAATAAAAAAGATTCCAAATTTTGATTATCCTTTAATATAAAGATGCACAAACAGTCTCATACGGGTATTTCCATCAATTTGAGACCATACCAAAGGCGGCAATTTATAATTCATTTCCATTTCCGAAATTAAAATATTTGTTTTCTCCAACAAAGCCGACAAAGACAAGCTCACCGCAGCTGGAAGCTAATGTACATACAAATTATGTGTGTCTGTCTGTCAGTGGTTGCGGTCGGCGCTTCCGCATTGCGCGTGCGCACGGAGAAAACATAAAATAATGCGCGGCCGCGGATTTCTGAACCGCAAAACGCGGGCTGCAGCTTTTTATAGCGAAACATGGCTTTGCTCTACGCAAGTTTAGTTGCAATAACGGAGTAATGAACAAAAAAGGAAATAAGTTATTGTAAGAAAAATATGCAAGCTGTTTAGTTGGCGGCAAATTAACACACTGTCATCGATCGGAGCTACATACAGTATACAAAATTACACGTTAATTCGACCACTGAAAGTGGATGAAAATATCTTCTTTTGTCTAACAAAGTAACAGGTGGAATGGAAAATAAACACTTGCAAAAATGGTTACTTGAAATACATTTGTATGAATGGATTGGCAGTATTACTCGTAGTGTTCCGGTGCAAAACAGCCGGTGAAGTTTGCACAGGTAAATACATCTTAGCCAGAAACGTTGTAAAATATAAAGTCCCGTCTCATACGAAGGGATCAACTCTTCGTATGAGACGGGAATTTTCATTTTTCGCACTTTTTAATTTATTGTGGCTAAACGGAGAGACTTTTTATCAATTCAAGTAGTTTTGCGATAGTAAAACACTGTTTTTACGCGATTGTGTTATTATTTTGGAAATTTGAGTTACTAGTTTTAAATAATGATACAGACTGTTACGAATTGAATGCGATATTAATTATATTCAGCAACTTGAATTTTCAAAAATAAAAAACCTTGCCTTAAGCAACGGTGTTTTATTACCGGAAAAATACTTGAAATTATCTAAAAATACGTCATTTAGCCAAAATAAATTTAAAAAACTGTAAACATTACGAAATTCGCGCCTCATGCGCAGCGATCCACCTTAGGTACAGTATTCTTGGATGTAAATAAACATAAACTGGAGATATTTCCGGAAAATCATTTTAACCACTGCAGACGACTGGAAACTCAAACGCAAATATATTTACTTAAGTATTGACATAAATGGCGTTGGCAAGAAAGCGTGGTAATGCAGCATGCGCCCGCGCAGCGTGTGACGCGTTATTAGACTAGAACGACCGGGGGTCCCTTTCTTTGCCATGCAAATTAACGTCTTACGTCAATCATTATTACTGGGCCATTAATTCGTATTTATACCATTAAAACGGGACTTCTGGACGATTTTTTACGCGTTAAGCTCATATTCCTTAAAAGTGCAGTTAGTTGGTTATTTGATATCTTTCAATCGCCTGTTTTTTTTTATACTTACAGGGGTCGCTTTTTTCAAATGATTGAAAACACTAGACTTAAGGGAGCCTATGAGGCCAGGAGGCTGTTATTTAACAGTTATAAATAGGGAAAACATATAAATAAAACCACTTAACCACCTGTCGTTTGAGGATGTTACATTTAATTTTTAATGGCTAAAGTTAAAAACTCGATCGAACTAACCCCTTCTCTAATCAAGCGAAAACAGTGTTGCCAACAAATAAAAACAAAACGGCCATTAAGACTTAGCCTTCCCCGAACACATTTAATAGACTCGTGTGAATGATTTTTTTAACTATAGTAATTTTTCCCATGCATACACATGTATTATTCAAACGTTAATAGAAAGCAGAACATAGTTAATTTGCATGGCATATGTGAAACTGGTGCGCGAGTGAGACGGCAGATATTCTAGTCTACTACGTGCGCAGGAGTGCTTAATTAATCGTTTAAAAAGGTGAACGCGCCCAGTTGATTCATTTTATCATTTGCTTGTATATACAGTTTGTATTTGCTAGCAGGTACTTTTCGAAACAATTTGTAAATACAAACAGATAAATTTCTTTTGCAGCTCATTGAAAACTCTAAATTTCTAAATTAAAATCTCGTTTTATAAAATTACTAGAATAGAATACCATATAATATATTTATTTGCAATAAATTGAGTACAAAAGAAATGTTACATAAATTAGTGAACCATACATTTAGACAATAAGCCATACAAACTTTTAAATTATGCTACATTACAGAAAATAATTTAAAACAAGGGTCAATAATCCAAATAGAGAATAGTTTGCTTTTAAATTTAATTATAATTTTTCCGTGTACTCTTCATATACATTTTTAGACGTCATGTAAACATAATATCCATGTGATATGTTGCATTCACATCCACCTTAATATTTTTCCACATAAATCTGCACACGGTTGCGCCGGCGCCGATTCGCGACGCCCGCTAATGCTGATATTATTTTTACATTAAAGGACAACATTAAAACAACATCATGACCGCTACTTCAGATTAAAACAGCTACACCGCTTTGCTGTTAAAACGCACATGCACTTTTTTTATGCCACGTCTGTGGCAAACGGGCAATAATTGATTGACGAGGAATAAACAGATCATATTAATTACTTAGATGTGTGTGTTACTTCAAGTTTTAAATGCTACAACCAAAAAACAACTTCCGTGGCATGTCACTTAAAAGTTGTCAACCAGCAGGGACAAAAGCAACATATCTATCTATATAAATAAAAATGAATTGTTGTTCGTTAGTCTGATTAAAACTCGAGAACGGCTGGGCCGATTGAGCTGATTTTGGTTTTAAAATGTTTGTCGTAGTCCAGGGTAGGTCTAAACGGTGAGCAAATATGCCTCCAATAATTAGGCGGTACGAAGTTCGCCGGGTCAGCTAGTTAGTTATACAAATGATTATCTATACTAATTTGCCTATTAACATTTGTAAGAACACCGTATGAATAAAACTATAGCCTTTCAACCCCTCTTAAGGAAAGAGTTGCTTTCCTATTTTTCCCAGGCTGTAGTTTTTTTTCCTAATAGTTTAATTTTACCATACGCAAATCCGTAAATTTAACTCTTTGGGTTATCGAACAAAAAACAATAATTAAAACTTATAGACTTTTCTATAAAAAAAATATATCTGTGGACAGTAAAAAACAGACTTTCAGAGCAAAAATCCAGGAACGAACAGCGGAAGAAAGAGAGCGTTTGTATGAAGAAAAACCCTCCCACTCTTCCCCGAAAAAACTTTACTTCTGTTTTAACCATTTTTACTTCCAATCCCAATATGTTGACATAAGCGTATAACTTCCATGCTTGTTTTAGTTACAGCGTTTTCACCGCAAAGTGCGCTGTTAAAACTATTCTACATCTGAACCGGTTACTTCTACATTGTAGGAGATTGTACAAGATCCCTGACAGGGGACAACTTAAATCGTACTCACTTAGTAGTTTCGATAACCCCATTTCATACCATATCGCTTAAGGCTCTCGTGAGAGATAATTAAGTTAGTTTTTGCACTATAAATAAGATAAAATACTGAATGAGGTCGTAAAGTCCTAGAAAGTAAAGCTATGGAGCGGCTTTGAAACGGTTGGTACATTGGAAGGGAGGATAGTCTTAAAATGCCTACGTTTTAACAAGATGTGATCATAAAACCAGTAGCTAAGGGTTCGATTCTTGCTAGAGTGAAGTTTGTGCCCATATTTTTGGTAGAAGTTACCCAAAAAAGTTTTTTTTTAAATGACAGGATAAAAAGGAAAGGAGTGGAGTCTTCTGGCTCTTATCGTTTGGTTGATTCGTTTAAAAACACTCATCGTCTTGAATTCTCGTGGTTCAATAACAACAAAAACCAATAAAAAAGAATATAGCCTTTATGAAGTAAATAAATAAATAAATATCTTGGGACAATTTACACCAATTGCCCTAGTCCCAAGCTAAGAAAACCTTGTGTTATGGGTACTAGACAACGGATAAACATACTTATAAGTGAGTTATGGTCTTTTAGACAACCCAAGAAGACGTCAATTGAATTCAAACAATGCAATACAAAATAAAATTGACTTAGACTACTTTTGTAGATTACCCCTGCAAGTTCAAAACCACCCTGTTTACCTGTATGGTATACACAGAGTATTCAAAAGTAAAATGTCTATGCTAAAATGCGCAAAGATAGATAGATAGATAGATTCGTTTATTACTTATTGGAAATTACATTAAATTTAGAATGCCAAAGATAACAAATTCACAATAAGATCGTCAAAAGGTAAACAAAATAATAAAATAAAAATATCTAGAAATACGTCTAGAAAAATGTCAAAATGTCAAAAATAAAAAATTTAAATGTCACAATAAAAATACAAATATAAATTCAAAGTCACAAACGGTGAAAATGTCAATATAAGCAAAAATAGAATAAAATGATCTAAAATGATCAAATCTGAAATGAGCGTGTACTGTTTTCTAGGCTAAGGTTAGTAAGCAAATTTAATTTTCTATTGAATTAAATAGAGACCTCATTATCGTTTACAAAATCAGATTAATTAAAGCGGCAATCAATATGGCTTTATAACCCTTACAAACTCCCCGCAAAACTAGTTGAAAATCTCATTAAAAATAACATGTTCGCTGTATAACGTAACGAGTTACAAATTGCCTCGATAACATGAAAGTCTATCAGTAATCAGGCTACTAGAAACTTTACAATTACATTATCGATTTCTAAGTTATTAAGTCTCCTTGAAAATTTATCAATCTATGGAGTGCGCGCGCGCAGCGATCTAATAGAGTTTTCACTTTCTGTCAACTTCAGTATAAGGGTGCGTTTCCACTAACGCGGAGCTTGACGGAACACGGACGGTTACACTGTTTTCAATGACGCGGAGTGAAGATTTCGAGTACCATGATTGGTCAATTCTTGGTCAGCTCCGTTCCACTCCACTCAGTTTTGTGTCAGTAGAAACGCACCCTTTTGAAAGTCCGCTCAACCCCGCTACGCTGCGCCTACACTGATTCCACTGATGCGGAAAGGAGTTTTCGAACACAGTTATTGACCATTTCACGGTCCACTCCACTCCGCTCCGCCCAGCTCCGCGTCAGTGGATACGCACCCTTAATCTCGGCAGCTAATAAGGTGGTCTATCAATCAGGAGATATTGTTGTGACCAATGTAGCCATAGTGGTAGGGCCACACTGCAGCCAACTTGATGGGCTGGCTTGACCAGGGTACTACACTTCCACAGAATACCGGCAAGAAGCTTGCATCATGGTAAGTGGGAGTTCTGGATGCCCCCGTATTACAAGGGCTAGTAACGGATTAGCGATTAATGGAATCGCTAGTTTACGTTCACACAAACTTGTGTGTAAAATAAAATAAGTGTAAATCGATAGGGAACAGCTAGCTAACCGTCCAAAGAAAATGACGGGTCGCACATCTAGAGCAGTTCTAGCGGACGCGACCGAGCATGTTCTGTGAAGACGACTTGCGAATTTATAATTATTTTATAGCTTTACGGGACCTCAGGACTTCGACACATGATTTTTAATGACGGTGACATCTCCTGATTAGGGTTACCAGTTACCATCTTTAAAATACAAATTGGCTATAATTCATCATTTTAAGTTTTTCTTTGAAAATTAGTATGACAAGTAATATAAAACACTTGTTTTATTAAAAATCAATTACATGCAGCCACGTGGTGGCGGTTCTCTGACGGTGTAGCATAGGGTTATGCATGGATGTCGAAAAAACGGGACAGTTAGCGTCCCGCACGTTCCCTTGAGCGGGACGTGACTTCCTGGGTCCCAGAAACGGGACGTCCGGCACGGTTGGTAACACTAGTCCCTATATATCTTGCATGACGCATGACAACTTTATTCCTGACGCCAAAACCCGTTGAACCGATATCATTTATGATGCTAAAACCAGCCAAAAGCGAGTCGGACGTCCAGACGAAGGGTTCCTTACCACCTTACAATATTAACATACGTCGTTAGGGAACGTACCCATACTACGCAAACCATTTCTTACAATTTCACCCCCTCCCTCTTATTGGTAACGCAAATAAATAAAATATACTACCAAATACGCCGAAGAAACACGTTTCATGCAGGGAATTCGATCCCGGGATCCCGGGATTGACTATACTACGAATCCCGGGATCGAATTCCCTAGTTTTATGGAACGGGATCGTATATATTTTTTTATTATTTGCTACTAGCGACGCCCACGACTGCGCTATGTCTAGCCTATGTCCGTCAGGGTACGTAGCTTTATATTACTGAAACAATTTTCGGAATCGGTTCAGTAGTTCCAGAGTTTACCCCCTACATACAAACAAACAAAAAACAAAGTTTACCTATTTATTTAATGTAGACGAAGATTGGTGTAGCTAACAGCGGCCATATTAAAACACATCTATAGAAAATTTCAAATTTCTACCTGTTACGGTTCAAAAGATACAGCCGGACGAACAGCGGAACTATAGTATTCGGGTCCCGTTGGCCTTTGGGTACGGAGCCCTAAAAATGATGCGATCGGTGTCCCGTCAGGAACGATCTGCGCAGCCATTGGCCGGGAAACCCGGTCGATACGGATTACGCAAGCTCCGCTGCGCGGGAGTCTGCGCCAGGATCAGAATATTGACCTAAGGGTATACTGTATTTGTATACGAGTAAGTTATCTTATATTCTGGGAAGAACGAACAACAAGTGCTTAAATACATAGTGTAGCGTTCTATAGTCAGTTTTAATATTTTTTAAAGATGTATCATTGTTTATTATGATATCTTAGGGTCACTGTGAACTTAGCATATCAACTATTAGCATCTCAACAAATAACTTCAGTATTGCTTGCATCCAGCATAGTTCCACAGTTCCTGATAGATTAAAACAATAGTTCAGCTCAATTGCCCTGAAAAATAAAATTTTGAAAATGAGATGCCAACTTCACACTCGACATCTTAGCATCTCACAGTATTAAGCGTAATTCAGCATCGAGGAGCTGTTTTAAACATAGTTCTATGCCTCCTGATTGATTTTAACAATAGTTCCGTTGATTTGCCCTGAAAAATAAAATTTTGAAAATGAGATGCCAACTTCACACTCGACATCTTAGCATCTCACAGTATTAAGCGTAATTCAGCACCGAGGAGCTGTTTTAAACATAGTTCTATGCCTCCTGATTGATTTTAACAATAGTTCCGTTGATTTGCCCTGAAAATTTAAATTCTGAAAATGAGATGCCAACTTCACATACGACATTTTAGCATCTCACAGTATTAAGCGTAATTCAGCACCGAGGAGCTGTTTTAAACATAGTTCTATGCCTCCTGATTGATTTTAACAATTGTTCCGTTGATTTGCCCTGAAAATTTAAATTCTGAAAATGAGATGCCAACTTCACATACGACATTTTAGCATCTCACAGTATTAAGCGTAATTCAGCACCGAGGAGCTGTTTTAAACATAGTTCTATGCCTCCTGATTGATTTTAACAATAGTTCCGTTGATTTGCCCTTAAAAATAAAAATTTTAAAATGAGATGCCAACTTCACATACGACATCTTAGCATCTCACAGTATTAAGCGTAATTCAGCACCGAGGAGCTGTTTTAAACATAGTTCTATACCTTCTGATTGATTTTAACAACAGTTCCGGCCACTGGCCTTTAAAATGCCGTCTTCAAAAAGATTTAAAAATGAGATGCTAATTTCACATGGGACGTCATGGCATCTCATACTATTTCGTATATTTCGGCAACGAAAAGTTATGTTAAGCATAGTTCTATATCGCCTAAACGATTTCAAGAATGGTTTCGGCCGTTTACCTTTAAAATCTTGTTTTTATAAATATTTTAAAAATGAGATACTTCACGTAAGACGTTATGGCACCTGAAACTATTTCATGTATTTACAGCAACGGAAAGTAGTGTTAAGCATAGTTCTATACGTCCTGAGTCATTTAAAGAATAGTTTCTGCCACGGGCCTTAAAAATCCCGACTTTATAAAAAATTTAAAAATAAGACGCTAACTCACTCCTGAGCGATTTATAAGAATGGTTTCGGCCTTTTGCCTATAAATCTTGTCTTTAAAAAGCATACTTAACTGAATATGTATTTTAATTTTCACAAACACTATTGGTGTGTTCGATTCCGAAATTAAAACTCTGCAGTTTAAGCGAAAAACAGAACTAGCTTCAACGCGGAACAACAACAACAACTTTATATGTTTTTTCACACACAATTTAAAAGTAAATCTTTCGGTGAAAAAAAGAAACATAAAAGTTATACGTTGTGCGTTGGGAGAGAGTTCTGCTCGGCGTCTCAGTTGTTTTCGTTACCAATACTATGTACAAGACTGGAACTGTAGAGTTCTACTCTCGAAAGCGGACACACTCCCAGTTTTGGCGAAAAAACGAAAAAACATATAAAATTATATGTTGCGCGTTGGGAGAGAGTTCTGGTCAGCGTCTCAGCTGTTTTCGTTGGCAATACTATATACGCAACCGGAACTGCAGAGTTCTATTCTCAAAAGTGGACAAACCCACAGTTTTGCGAAAAAAAAGGAAAAAACATATAGAATTATATGTTTCGCGTTGGGACAGAGTTTTCCTTGGCATCTCAGCTGTTTTCGTTACCGACATTATGCATGCATCTGGATCTGTTGAGTTCTACTCTCAAAAGTGGACACACTTCCAGTTTTGGCGAAAAAACGAAAAAACATACAAAATTACGTGTTGGGCGTTGGGAGAGAGTTTTGCTTGGCATCTCAGCTGTTTTCGTTAGCGACACTATGCATGCAACTGGAACTGCAGAGTTCTACTCCCAAAAGTGGACACACTTCCAGTTTTGGCGAAAAAACGAAAAAACATATAAAATTATATATTGCGCGTTGGGAGAGAGTTTTGCTTAGCATCTCAGCTGGTTTCGTTGGCAATACTATATATGCAACTGGATCTGTAGAGCTCTACTCTCAAAAGTGGACACACTTTCAGTTTTGGCGAAAAAACGAAAAAACATTTAAAATTATTTGTTGCGCGTTGGGAGAGAGTTTTGCTTGGCATCTCAGCTGTTTTCGTTAGCGACACTATGCATGCAACTGGATCTGTAGAGTTCTACTCTCAAAAGTGGACACACTTCCAGTTTTGAAGAAAAAACGAAAAAATATAAAATTATATATTGCGCGTTGGGAGAGAGTTTTGCTTAGCATCTCAGCTGTTTTCGTTAGCGATACTATGCATGCAACCGGAACTGCAGAGTTCTATTCTCAAAAGTGGACACACCCACAGTTTTGGCGAAAAAACGGAAAAACATTTAAAATTATATGTTTCGCGTTGGGAAAGAGTTTTGTTCGGCATCTCAGCTGTTTTCGGTAGCGACAATTTGCATGCAACTGGAACCGCAGAGTTCTATTCTAAAAAGCATACACATCCACAGTTTTGGCGAAAAAACGAAAAAACATTTATAATTATATGTTGCGCGTTGGGAGAGAGTTTTGCTTGGCATCTCAGCTGTTTTCGGTAGCGATTCTGTGCATGCAACCGGAACTGCAGAGTTCTACTCTGAAAAGTGGACACACTTCCAGTTTTGGCGAAAAAACGAAAAAACATATAAAATTATATATTGCGCGTTGGGAGAGAGTTTTGGTCAGCATCTCAGCTGTTTTCGTTGGCAATACTATTATACGCAACTGGATCTGTAGAGTTCTACTCTCAACAGTGGACACACTTCCAGTTTTGGCGAAAAACGAAAAAACATATAAAATTATATGTTTCGCGTTGGGAAAGAGTTTTGTTCGGCATCTCAGCTGTTTTCGGTAGCGACACTATGCATGCAACTGGAACTGCAGAGTTCTACTCTCAAAAGTAGACACACTTCTAGTTTTGGCGAAAAAACGAAAAAAACATAAAAAAAATTATGTTGCGCGTTGGGAGAGAGTTTTGCTTAGCATCTCAGCTGTTTTCGGTAGCGATACTATGCATGCAACTGGATCTGTAGAGTTCTACTCTCAAAAGTGGACACACTTCCAGTTTTGAAGAAAAAACGAAAAAATATAAAATTATATATTGCGCGTTGGGAGAGAGTTTTGCTTAGCATCTCAGCTGTTTTCGTTAGCGATACTATGCATGCAACCGGAACTGCAGAGTTCTATTCTCAAAAGTGGACACACCCACAGTTTTGGCGAAAAAACGGAAAAACATTTAAAATTATATGTTTCGCGTTGGGAAAGAGTTTTGTTCGGCATCTCAGCTGTTTTCGGTAGCGACACTTTGCATGCAACTGGAACCGCAGAGTTCTATTCTCAAAAGCAGACACATCCACAGTTTTGGCGAAAAACCGAAAAAACATTTATAATTATATGTTGCGCGTTGGGAGAGAGTTTTGCTTGGCATCTCAGCTGTTTTCGTTAGCAACACTATGCATGCAACTGGAACTGCAGAGTTCTAATCTCATAAGTGGACACACTTCCAGTTTGTGCGAAAAAACGAAAAAACATAAAAAAAAATATGTCGCTCGTTGGGAGAGAGTTTTGCTTAGCATCTCAGCTGTTTTCGTTAGCGACACTACGCATGCAACTGGAACGGCAGAGTTCTACTCTCAAAAGTAGACACACTTCTAGTTTTGGCGAAAAAACGAAAAAACATTAAAAAAAAATGTTGCGCGTTGGGAGAGAGTTTTGCTTAGCATCTCAGCTGTTTTCGGTAGCGATACTGTGCATGCAACCGGAACTGCAGAGTTCTACTCTCAAAAGTGGACACACTTCCAGTTTTGGCGAAAAAACATATAAAATTATATGTTGCGCGTTGGGAGAGAGTTTTGCTTGGCATCTCAGCTGTTTTCGTTAGCGAAACTATGCATGCAACTGGAACTGCAGAGTTCTACTCTCAAAAGTAGACACACTTCTAGTTTTGGCGAAAAAACGAAAAAATATAAAATTATATATTGCGCGTTGGGAGAGAGTTTTGCTTAGCATCTCAGCTGTTTTCGTTAGCGATACTATGCATGCAAGCGGAACTGCAGAGTTCTATTCTTAAAAGTGGACACACCCACAGTTTTGGCGAAAAAACGGAAAAACATTTAAAATTATATGTTTCGCGTTGGGAAAGAGTTTTGTTCGGCATCTCAGCTGTTTTCGGTAGCGACACTTTGCATGCAACTGGAACCGCAGAGTTCTATTCTCAAAAGCAGACACATCCACAGTTTTGGCGAAAAACCGAAAAAACATTTATAATTATATGTTGCGCGTTGGGAGAGAGTTTTGCTTGGCATCTCAGCTGTTTTCGTTAGCAACACTATGCATGCAACTGGAACTGCAGAGTTCTAATCTCATAAGTGGACACACTTCCAGTTTGTGCGAAAAAACGAAAAAACATAAAAAAAAATATGTCGCTCGTTGGGAGAGAGTTTTGCTTAGCATCTCAGCTGTTTTCGTTAGCGACACTACGCATGCAACTGGAACGGCAGAGTTCTACTCTCAAAAGTAGACACACTTCTAGTTTTGGCGAAAAAACGAAAAAACATTAAAAAAAAAATGTTGCGCGTTGGGAGAGAGTTTTGCTTAGCATCTCAGCTGTTTTCGGTAGCGATACTGTGCATGCAACCGGAACTGCAGAGTTCTACTCTCAAAAGTGGACACACTTCCAGTTTTGGCGAAAAAACATATAAAATTATATGTTGCGCGTTGGGAGAGAGTTTTGCTTAGCATCTCAGCTGTTTTCGGTAGTGATACTATGCATGCAACTGGATCTGTAGAGTTCTACTCTCAAAAGTGGACACACTTCCAGTTTTGAAGAAAAAACGAAAAAATATAAAATTATATATTGCGCGTTGGGAGAGAGTTTTGCTTAGCATCTCAGCTGTTTTCGTTAGCGATACTATGCATGCAAGCGGAACTGCAGAGTTCTATTCTTAAAAGTGGACACACCCACAGTTTTGGCGAAAAAACGGAAAAACATTTAAAATTATATGTTTCGCGTTGGGAAAGAGTTTTGTTCGGCATCTCAGCTGTTTTCGGTAGCGACACTTTGCATGCAACTGGAACCGCAGAGTTCTATTCTCAAAAGCAGACACATCCACAGTTTTGGCGAAAAAACGAAAAAACATTTATAATTATATGTTGCGCGTTGGGAGAGAGTTTTGCTTGGCATCTCAGCTGTTTTCGTTAGCAACACTATGCATGCAGCTGGAACTGCAGAGTTCTAATCTCATAAGTGGACACACTTCCAGTTTGTGCGAAAAAACGAAAAAACATAAAAAAAAATATGTTGCGCGTTGGGAGAGAGTTTTGCTTAGCATCTCAGCTGTTTTCGGTAGCGATACTGTGCATGCAACCGGAACTGCAGAGTTCTACTCTGAAAAGTGGACACACTTCCAGTTTTGGCGAAAAAACGAAAAAACATATAAAATTATATATTGCGCGTTGGGAGAGAGTTTTGGTTAGCATCTCAGCTGTTTTCGTTGGCAATACTATATACGCAACTGGATCTGTAGAGTTCTACTCTCAAAAGTGGACACACTTCCAGTTTTGGCGAAAAAACGAAAAAACATATAAAATTATATGTTGCGCGTTGGGAGAGAGTTTTGCTTGGCATCTCAGCTGTTTTCGTTAGCGAAACTATGCATGCAACTGGAACTGCAGAGTTCTACTCTCAAAAGTGGACACACTTCCAGTTTTGAAGAAAAAACGAAAAAACATAAAATTATATATTGCGCGTTGGGAGAGAGTTTTGCTTAGCATCTCAGCTGTTTTCGTTAGCGATACTATGCATGCAACCGGAACTGCAGAGTTCTATTCTCAAAAGTGGACACACCCACAGTTTTGGCGAATAAACGAAAAAACATAAAAAAAAATATGTTGCTCGTTGGGAGAGAGTTTTGCTTAGCATCTCAGCTGTTTTCGGTAGCGATACTGTGCATGCAACCGGAACTGCAGAGTTCTACTCTGAAAAGTGGACACACTTCCAGTTTTGGCGAAAAAACGAAAAAACATATAAAATTATATATTGCGCGTTGGGAGAGAGTTTTGGTCAGCATCTCAGCTGTTTTCGTTGGCAATACTATATACGCAACTGGATCTGTAGAGTTCTACTCTCAAAAGTGGACACACTTCCAGTTTTGGCGAAAAAACGAAAAAACATATAAAATTATATGTTGCGCGTTGGGAGAGAGTTTTGCTTAGCATTTCAGCTGTTTTTGGTAGCGATACTATGCATGCAACTGGATCTGTAGAGTTCTACTCTCAAAAGTGGACACACTTCCAGTTTTGAAGAAAAAACGAAAAAACATAAAATTATATATTGCGCGTTGGGAGAGAGTTTTGCTTAGCATCTCAGCTGTTTTCGTTAGCGATACTATGCATGCAACCGGAACTGCAGAGTTCTATTCTCAAAAGTGGACACACCCACAGTTTTGGCGAATAAACGAAAAAACATATAAAAAATTATGTTGCTCGTTGGGAGAGAGTTTTGCTTAGCATCCCAGCTGTTTTCGTTAGCGATACTACGCATGCAACTGGAACTGCAGAGTTCTACTCTCAAAAGTAGACACACTTCCAGTTTTGGCGAAAAAACGAAAAAACATATAAAAAATTATGTTTCGCGTTGGGAGAGAGTTTTGCTCGGCATCTCAGCTGTTATCGTTAGCGACACTATGCATGCAACTGGAACTGCAGAGTTCTATTCTCAAAAGCAGACACACCCACAGTTTTGGCGAAAAAACGAAAAAATATGGAAAATTATATGTTTCGCATTGGGAGAGAGTTCTGCTCAGCGTCTCAGCTATTTTCGTTAGCGATACTATGCATGCAACCGGAACTGCAGAGTTCTACTCTCAAAAGTGGACACACTTCTAGTTTTGGCGAAAAAACGAAAAAACATATAAAAATATATGTTGCACGTTGGGAGAGAGTTTTGCTTAGCATCTCAGCTGTTTTCGGTAGCGATACTGTGCATGCAACCGGAACTGCAGAGTTCTACTCTGAAAAGTGGACACACTTCCAGTTTTGGCGAAAAAACGAAAAAACATATAAAATTATATATTGCGCGTTGGGAGAGAGTTTTGGTCAGCATCTCAGCTGTTTTCGTTGGCAATACTATATACGCAACTGGATCTGTAGAGTTCTACTCTCAAAAGTGGACACACTTCCAGTTTTGGCGAAAAAACGAAAAAACATATAAAATTATATGTTGCGCGTTGGGAGAGAGTTTTGCTTAGCATCTCAGCTGTTTTCGGTAGCGATACTATGCATGCAACTGGATCTGTAGAGTTCTACTCTCAAAAGTGGACACACTTCCAGTTTTGAAGAAAAAACGAAAAAATATAAAATTATATATTGCGCGTTGGGAGAGAGTTTTGCTTAGCATCTCAGCTGTTTTCGTTAGCGATACTATGCATGCAACCGGAACTGCAGAGTTCTATTCTCAAAAGTGGACACACCCACAGTTTTGGCGAAAAAACGGAAAAACATTTAAAATTATATGTTTCGCGTTGGGAAAGAGTTTTGTTCGGCATCTCAGCTGTTTTCGGTAGCGACACTTTGCATGCAACTGGAACCGCAGAGTTCTATTCTCAAAAGCAGACACACTTCCAGTTTTGAAGAAAAAACGAAAAAACATAAAATTATATATTGCGCGTTGGGAGAGAGTTTTGCTTAGCATCTCAGCTGTTTTCGTTAGCGATACTATGCATGCAACCGGAACTGCAGAGTTCTATTCTCAAAAGTGGACACACCCACAGTTTTGGCGAATAAACGAAAAAACATAAAAAAATTATGTTGCTCGTTGGGAGAGAGTTTTGCTTAGCATCCCAGCTGTTTTCGTTAGCGATACTACGCATGCAACTGGAACTGCAGAGTTCTACTCTCAAAAGTAGACACACTTCCAGTTTTGGCGAAAAAACGAAAAAACATATAAAAAATTATGTTTCGCGTTGGGAGAGAGTTTTGCTCGGCATCTCAGCTGTTATCGTTAGCGACACTATGCATGCAACTGGAACTGCAGAGTTCTATTCTCAAAAGCAGACACACCCACAGTTTTGGCGAAAAAACGAAAAAATATAGAAAATTATATGTTTCGCATTGGGAGAGAGTTCTGCTCAGCGTCTCAGCTATTTTCGTTAGCGATACTATGCATGCAACCGGAACTGCAGAGTTCTACTCTCAAAAGTGGACACACTTCTAGTTTTGGCGAAAAAACGAAAAAACATATAAAAATATATGTTGCACGTTGGGAGAGAGTTTTGCTTAGCATCTCAGCTGTTTTCGGTAGCGATACTATGCATGCAACCGGAACTACAGAGTTCTACACTGAAAAGTGGACACACTTCCAGTTTTGGCGAAAAAACGAAAAAACATATAAAATTATATATTGCGCGTTGGGAGAGAGTTTTGCTCGGCATCTCAGCTGTTTTCGTTGGCAATACTATATACGCAACTGGATCTGTAGAGTTCTACTCTCAAAAGTGGACACACTTCCAGTTTTGGCGAAAAAACGAAAAAACATATAAAATTATAAGTTCCGCGTTGGGAGAGAATTTTGCTTGGCATCTCAGCTGTTTTCGTTAGCAACACTATGCATGCAACTGGAACTGCAAAGTTCTAATCTCAAAAGCAGACACATCCACAGTTTTGGCGAATAAACGAAAAAACATATATAATTATATGTTCCGCGTTGGGAGAGAGTTTTGCTTGGCATCTCAGCTGTTTTCGTTAGCAACACTATGCATGCAACTGGAACTGCAGAGTTCTAATCTCATAAGTGGACACACTTCCAGTTTTGGCGAAAAAACACAAAAAAAAATATGTCGCTCGTTGGGAGAGAGTTTTGCTTAGTATCTCAGCTGTTTTCGTTAGCGACACTACGCATGCAACTGGAACGGCAGAGTTCTACTCTCAAAAGTAGACACACTTCTAGTTTTGGCGAAAAAACGAAAAAACATAAAAAAAATTATGTTGCGCGTTGGGAGAGAGTTTTGCTTAGCATCTCAGCTGTTTTCGGTAGCGATACTATGCATGAAACCGGAACTGCAGAGTTCTACTCTGAAAAGTGGACACACTTCCAGTTTTGGCGAAAAAACGAAAAAACATATAAAATTATATATTGCGCGTTGGGAGAGAGTTTTGGTTAGCATCTCTGCTGTTTTCGTTAGCGACACTACGCATGCAACTGGAACGGCAGAGTTCTACTCTCAAAAGTGGACACACTTCCAGTTTTAAAGAAAAAACGAAAAAACATAAAATTATATTTTGCGCGTTGGGAGAGAGTTTTGCTTAGCATCTCAGCTGTTTTCGTTAGCGATACTATGCATGCAACCGGAACTGCAGAGTTCTATTCTGAAACGTGGACACACCCACAGTTTTGGCGAAAAAACGGAAAAACTTATAAAATTATATGTTTCGCGTTGGGAAAGAGTCTTGTTCGGCATCTCAGCTGTTTTCGTTAGCGACACTATGCATGCAACCGGAACTGCAGAGTTCTACTCTCAAAAGTGGACACATCCACAGTTTTGGCAAAAAAACGAAAAACATATAAAAATGTATGTTCCGCGTTAGGAGAGAGTTCTGCTCAGCGTCTCAGTTGTTTTCATTGGCGTCACTATAGATATAACTGGATTTGTACAGTTCTACTGTCAAAAGCGAACACACTTACAGTTTTGGCGAAAAAACGAAAAATTACCTAGAGTAAAGCGTAAACATTATTTTATATTTGGTTAAGTCATTAACAGGAGCGCCTAATGAAACAATTTTTTTTGTTATTTAATTAATGAGTACCTTTTGTCGACAAAATGGTACTTTGGTGTCCCATCAGCCAATAACTAGGGGGCGGTGCCAATCAAGTACGACCTTGAAACAGCCTATCGCGTCGCTGTTACTTCCGTCCCAACAACCCGCAACTCTTGAGGGGGTATGTACTCTATGCAATGCAACATTATGGCACTCGGGCGTAGGGACTGAAACTCCCTGATGGTGAATATAGGCTTGTTTGTTTTGTTGCCATGATGACGCCTATATTATGACGATCACTTACGCGAGAAGTACAACAATTTTTCTAAAATATACATGTGGGATCGTAGAAGGAAAAACTCAAATAAAAATGTAAGAGTTTAATTTAAATAAAAACTCGGAAATAACAGAAAACACAACTAGCAGCTAATCAATCACCAAACGCACTCCCAGTCACTCTGTCATACCCATTCGTTCACAAAATCTCTTCCAGTAATTCGCTCGTTTACATCAGTTGTTCATTCTGTGTTGCAAACATTCTCACATACATTTATTTAAACTAATGATGATTTCTTGTTACTGAGTAAAAATGCAATTATAGATATCACAGCAATTTATTTACGATCACAGGGTTACCTTTTAATTCCACTGAATCCAGAAGACGACTGAGCTCTGTCAAGATGGCCAACTGTATTTTATACTTCGGGTATGAGTGTTAAAACCTTTCATTTATTTTATCGTATTTAAATCAAAAGCTTACATTTATGATTTAAACAATATTTATTTTCTACTTTTAGGTTTTGTTTGTGTGTTTAATAAAAGCTTGTTACCCGATTGCCGCTAGAAGGAACGGTTTTTTGAACTTTTCAACTATGTATGTATAAAAGGCAAAACTGATTGACTGATGTATCCACGCAACGCAACGCAAGCCAAACCGCTGGTCCTAGAGTTTTGCAATTTTGCACATATTGTCGCTGATATTTAAAACCCAATATTTGAGACTTGTCTAATTACGTTTATAGTGATGAGGCTAAAGTGTGTCGATTTACGTATCTACGTGGCAGGTTCTTGCAATCGATTATTAGCAGTGATCGGAAATTCGGGTGCAATTATATAAACTTCACTTTTTCCCACAAAAATGTAGCCTTACTCCCATTATTCATAAAAAAATACAATCTTTTTAATGTAACAAATGTTTTGTCCCTTTCATTTTAAGGGCAAACGTCACAATGACAGATAAAGACACAAAACATGTTAACTAACATCTTTTTAAGTTAACAAATGTTTTGTCGCTTTCATTTGAGGGCAAACGTCACAATGGACAGTTAAAGACATAAAACATGTTAACTAACTAACGTTTACGAAGCGTTTATGAATAGGGGGATAGTATGGATAAGCCTATCTGAATAAATGTATAAATATAACAAAATCTCGGGATACCGGTATCGTTAAAAGCGTAGATTAGATTATTATTCATTTTATTGTTCTAACTATAGTCATTGTTTCCCCACGTTCAGTAATGTGCTTAGGTATTTTGCGATTACCTACGTGTTTTTTAATATTCGAAAATGTTTAGACATGCTGCTACATACACGTGTCTCTCTATGGATGGAGTTTTTGCTAAAATGAGTTTAAAGCTCTCTACAAAAAAACTAAAAAGCAAAAAATTATCCGTTAAAGTACCTGCCGTCTACATCCGATTTCCGATTCAAACATAAAATCAAATGGTGCCGATGGCGTCGTTGTCGTTTGGCTGGCTGGCTGGCACCGACTCCAACAGGTAAGTAAAATGTATGGCATTGTATGAATAAATTTTATTTTATGTTTGATTCGGAAATCGGATGTGATAGTAGGTAGTTTTTAGTTTTTTGGTTGTTTTTTTATTTTTTATTTCTCTGTTTTTAGTGAGTCGGTACCTAAGTTACAATAGCCTAATGTCAATTCCTCGCCACCTTTTACAAAATATTGCTTTTCCCAATGCAGGGACGTTAATCATTGAAGAGTTCTCCTGGTACTTCAGCATCAGCTCCATTTCACCATATGCCTTGCGACGAGTATAAATTGCTTAGCAACTATATTAAATTAACCGTATCGCCTCCCGTGAAATACCTATTATCGAGTAGTTCCGGGGACCATCTGTAGTCTTCCTTCATCATCATTTCCACTTCACCAAATGGTGTTTTGCAAGAGCAAAGGCGTGAGTTACCGTAAAATAAATAACAAAATCGCTATAGGTGTGCATATAATCTTTGAAGAGTTCCCTCGATCTTTCCTGGATCCCATCATCAGATCATGACCTGATGACAATAAGATCAACTTGGAAGTACCCTTTCAAACAACCAATTTTTTTTTTCAAATCGGTCTAGCCGTCTTTGAGTAATCGGGCAACATACATAAAAAGAGCTCCCGACGAATTGAGAGCCTCCTTTTTTTGAAGTTGGTTAAAATAGTGTTTTACAATGAGTAATTCGACTACACTCTCGAATTTCTCAAACTCCAAACGGGGTTGTTTTTGAATACAAGAGGTCTATTTTGGGCATGTTCCCATTACATTTACGTTTAGGGTGAAAATTGAATATTAATTTTTATAAATTTAAATGCTATTTAATGAATAACAACACGAAGAAAAATTAGGGTAATGGCAGGAGTCGAACCTGCAACATCAGTATTCCGTGCCTTGCGTTTGCCAGTTTCGCCACATTACTACTGCAGATATTGAGTCAGATATTGATTGAGTCAGTTTTCATTTTGCAAAAAAGGGCAGTTAGAGCAATTTATAATATGGATACTCGTGAGTCATTAAGGGAATTTTTCAAGGAAATAGACATCTTAACCCTACCGTCGCTATATATTTTTGAAATAATCATGTACGTTAGGAAAAATATATGCAATTTCCCTACCAACGTCGATAAGCCAAAGGCTACTAGAAATACAGGAAAGCTTAAAGTTCCAACTTACAGACTGGCTAAAACCAATAAGTCGTTCATGGGAAATTGTGTAAGATTTTACAACAAAATTCCAAAAAACATAATTGAACTAAATGATACAAAATTTAAATCTGTTGTCAAGAAGACATTAATTTCTCGGGCGTATTATAAAATCAATGACTATATCTATTTAATTATTTATATTTACAAAATCAATTTATTGACAACCACAATATAGATATAATAAAACAAACAAACTACATAAAAACTAAACCTTAGTACTAAAATGATAACTAAAATATATCAAAAAAAGAAGGCCATATCTTGGACAAGGATGTTTAGAAATGATCCCGATCTGTATTGGCGATCCCTGGCTCCAAAGATTGTACACCTGCTGTGTTAAATTGTTAAATTGTAAAAATTTTGAATATTTGAGATGTAAAATAACATTGTAATTTTGATTTATTTAAAAAATTACACCTCGTTGAGTTTCTTGCCGGTATCTTCTCATCAGAGGTTTTTCCGAACCGGTGGTAAATTTTTTGACATTCATAAGTGCTACCTGTAAGCCTAATCTGAATAAAATATTTTGACTTTGACTTTGACTTGACCATACTCTGCGAATTTTTACCCGACTACGGCAAAGCCAAAAGGAAGGGTTATGTTTTTAGCAACCTATGTATGTATGTTTGTATTGACGTATGTTCCACTGTAGTACATATTTATAACATTATCGAGACTTAAGCGCGATAGATATATATTGTTGATTTACCTCGACGTTTCGGCCATGTTTCAATGTTCCACTGTAGTGCCTAAACGACTGAGCCGATTTTGATGAATGAGGTATCAATCGGTTCGTAATTGTAGTCTAGGTGACATAGGCTATATTTTATGTGAACAAAATGAAAATGACTAATGTTATATCCAAAAAAGAGGGGGTCTAAAAAATTTTTTTGGCTATTATGTCGTCATGAATAAATTCTGAGTTCAAAAGCATAAATATATTTCAATATTAGAGTATTATACCAAGCTACAGAAAATCAATTTACCCATGTTTCGTTATCAATAACGCCATCTATTGTCTAGTAGCTATATTAAATAAATATAAACTACCGTTTAATTATTTATAGAGAATTATAGACGTTGTCGTTTATGAGGCATTTCATTATGTAAACTGTAGGTGTTACCCGCGACTTCGTTAGCGCAGACTATTGTAATGAGACCACAGAATGTGTAACAGTAATCCTGATGGCACTCACGCCAATGTAATAACTCGGCCTGCCAAATATGAGATCATGGCCAAAGCGTACCTAGCCTACCCCTAATGAAAAACCGGCCAAGTGCGAATCGGACTTGCGCACCAAGAGTTCCGTACAAACTTAACACCTATTTTTTTTAAATTAGGAAGGCAAACAAGCAAGTCGGTCACCTGATGGAAAGTGATCACCACCGCCTTTAGACACCCGCAACACCAAGAAGATTTTAGATGCGTTGCCAACCCAGAAAGCTAAGATGGAATACCTCTCGCGTCTGTAATGTCACCGGCTGTCTTGCTCTCCACGCCGGAACACAACAGTGCAAGCGTTGAGCACTGCTTAGCAGCAGGATTAGCGAGCAAGATGGTGGTAGCGATCCGGACGGACCTTGCACGAGGTCCTATCACCCGCAAAATAATTGCCAAATATTGCACTAACGAAAAGATAAACCGAAATAAGGGACAAACTTAATTTTGCTACTGGAAAATTGTTCGCAGGTCGCTGTCAGTGCACCTAGCACGAATCTTCTCGATACGCGTTAACTCGCTACGTAACTCAGTGCGTCTCATTCTAACTAGCCCCGTAAAAGAGAGACGCACTGACTGACGTAGCGAGTAAACGCGTATCGAGAAGATTCGTGCTAGGTGCACAGTTTACAATGTGTAATATAAGTTAGTAATCGAAAAAAAAAAACATTTTGAGATGTGGTAACGACAAAATTAAATTTTTTGTACAATTTCCTTTACTTGGGATATAAGACATTACTTCTTACTAAATTACAGGATTCTACGTCATCGGAAAGTAGTACCGTATAGTAAAGATTTTTGATTTACTTGCGAATGTCTAATATGTGGCATAAACGGTCATATTTTTTGATTGCGTTGACTTGATAGTTTCATTTTCCACAGCTCCAAGAGATTACAGACCTGAAAATTAGATATTAAAATCAATTTGCTCTATTCGTTTCTGATCAAAACGGTCTTGACAAACAGACTATCCTGTAAGGGTTCCTTTGGTAGTGATGATGAGTTACTTAGTTAAAACGGAAAATGTAAAAATAAAAATAAAAGTTTAAAAACTGTTACCCGACTACGGAAAAAACTAAAAAGTAAAAAATAAGTTATGATTGACTACTATCATTGTCCTATAGAGTAAGGCATGTCTTTTGATGTGTTAGATATTACTGTTAATTTACTTCTGTTTAAGTATTCTGGCAGTGTCCCATTAATACTGTAATAATACAAATCAAATGCCGTGGTCGTGCGTATTGTTATACTTGATAGTTGTAGTTGACGCACGACCAAGGCATTTGATTTGTATTATTACAGTATTAATGGGACACTGCCAGAAGACTTAAACAGAAGTAAATTAACAGTAATATCTAACACATCAAAAGACATGCCTTACTTATTGTCCTATAGGACAATGATAGTAACTACTCATAACTTATTTTTTACTTTTTAGTTTTTTCCGTAGTCGGGTAGCAGTTTCTAAACTTTTATTTTTGTTAGGATAACTACCCGCGGTGTCATCTATGCGAAACTTAATCAAGTTATTTCATTCAACTTGGTCATTTATGAATGCCCGTTAGCTGACGAGAGATGATTTCGCCATCTGTTGTTAAATTTTTGTAATCGAAATTTACTTTCGATTTTTTTCAAACATTCAAATAAATTTAAATGCTATATAATGACAACAAAAGAAAAATTAGGTTAATGGCAGGACTCGAACCTGCAACAACAGCATTCTGAAAAACGAGTGTTTCAAGGTTTATCGATTTACATATTTTCAGGGGGGAGACTGGGAGTGAAAGTCTGTATCGATGCATCGGCTATTTTAAAGATACCTATTTAGAAACATTAATATTAGAATTCCTGCTTCTCATCATGATAAATGAACAATGACGTGTTTCAGGTGTTTTAGATTTAAAGGGGGAAAACGGGGAAGAAAGTTCATATGGTTAGCGGTTTTTTAATAATGAGAATTTGGAAATTGGAATTGTTGCTATTCATAATAAATAAATAATGACGCGTTTCACCAACTTTTGATGTCAATGTTAATACTTCGATTCTTTTGAAGGCCTGTGTAGATTTAGATACCCTACAGTACAAAATTATGTGCTCTGGAATTCGGTGCATGAGCTCTTACCAAAAAATTATTATAAAAAGAATTAAAGAAGAAAAAATCCTACACATTAAGCTATACATATACAGTTTAAATCTTTTTTATGGAATAGGGAGAAAATCGAGTTTGTGAATTGAGTACCTAATAGGAAGGCCGCCCTCGGTAACTAACGTTCTCAGAAATTCGCTGTTACGTTGCCCACCTCTAGATCCTCCCCTCCCTGTAGGCCTCCTGGATCTTTTACTCAATGTTCGATACTCATCAGCAAGCTAGTAACACCGGCATTCTGTGAGAGTGAGGTAGTATCCAGGTCGGACCAGCACCTTCCTACTGGAGCCGTAACTGGCTGCAGATTGGCTCTAACACTACAAATTAGCTGCCTTGGTCTTAAGGGGGGTTCGAACTTTGCATGAAAGTTTTTTTGTTTAAAGTTAAAAACACGAAAATTTGAATTACAACTTGTTTCAGCGTTTTAGGATCTTTACGTTGAAGGTTTGTGTAGGAGTATCACTTTTATAGATAGGAACTTAAGAATTTGAATTGTAGCTACACTCTCATAAATAAATAAGGACGTAATTCAAGCTTTTTGAATTTTCAAATTTGAAGGGGGTGTAATGGGGTGTAAAACTAAAATTTAAAAGTAAAAAATTACAGATAAAGGAATGAAACGGGGGATGAGAATTTGAGAGAGGGTGAAAGCGCTTATTAGAATGTTTGATTCTAAAGACAAAATATGTCATTTGATTCCTGTAGGACACGCGGGCGAAGCCGCGGCCATAAGGTAGTCATAAATAAATAACGATGGTTCAGTGTTTTCAGATTTAGATGTCATTTGTTTCATGTAGGTCACGCGGGCGAAGCCGCGGGCAGAAGCTACTTTATTTTATAAAAACGCCAACCATGCGATGTTACATGTTCAAAGCAAGGACATTTATGTTTCACTATGGTTTCACTAGATAAGGTCCTCAGTATAAAATACGTCACCTTTCGGGATCGCGCCAGATACAGTGACGGGGACAGCCGACACGGTGTAAGCGATGCTCGGATAGACGCGATACGCGGTTTAATCTTTGTTTACCCGACTGCTGCCAGAAGGGATGGTTATATTTTGCAAGTGCATGTATGTTCGTATGTATGTCTATTTCTTTGGTAGGTACACGCTGCAGCCCAAACGGCATAATGAATTTTGACGTGTGAGGTGTCTTTGGTTTCCCCTTGATTAGAGAAGTGACATAGGCTATATATTTTCAATGTGGCGTCTGCAGACTGCGAATCAAAAAAGGGGAGTAGGTACTTTTTTTGCTATTGCAACACTATGGGTATCAAATAAAAGCTAGCAAAAAGCTAATTCTTAATATATAAGTAGTACTGACCTAAAAGTAATGGACTTCTAGTCAGTGTTTAAAAGATGGCCGCATCAAAAGTAGGAGAAAAGTAAGAAAAGTACACTAAATTGACGATCGCTCGCGCTGTCGTCAGCCTGTCGGACGGACGGCACTGCTGTCAATGTTATTATTTTGTAAAAAAATATTATTTTATTCAGTTAGACGTAAAGTTGTAAATCCAATGACTATAAATGGTAAACTAATAATTTGCATTTGAGACATTGGCGCCAACCTATATTCTTATGGCGGGCCGTTTTTCTGTTGTCATTTAATATGACACTGTACATCCATGAATTATAATATCATTGTACGTAAATAAGCATAAACTAAAAACAACCGGCCAAGTGGAGGTCGAAATCGCGCAGTGTAGGGTTCCGTAGCTGCCTGATTACTCGTAAACTTGTAAAGCTTATTTAGCTGTGATTGTTTCCTTTTTTATTTCGTTATATTTAAAAAGTGATTTTTTTCACATTTCCCAAAACAACTATATAGCCGGCCGAAGAGGGATACACTGGACCCTAACAAAAGTTAGCATGTATGTGTCACTGTCAATCATAATAACTTGTATTCTTTCGCACGCGCGGCAACTCAATTGCTTCGGCCCCAGGGCAGGGGTGCACCGACATTCTCGTAGCTCAGCGGAGCGAAGGAAGCCGCGCGCCTGGCCTAATATTTCACAATCGTATCCCTAAGTATTTTTTTAACAAACCCGCAATATTTTTAAACAACCTACTCAAAGACGCCCCGCATCATGGGGTAAACAAGAAACGAAACCTAAAAAAAAATTGCCAAAACCGTTGGTGTGTCTGGCTTTGAGAATAGAATTCTACAGTTCCAGTTGCATATATATAGTGTCGCCAACGAAAACAGCTGCGACGCTGACCAGAACTCTCTCCCAACGCGCAACATATATTTTTATATGTTTTTTCGTTTTTTCGCCAAAACTAGAAGTGTGTCCTTTTTTGAGAGTAGAACTCTGCAGTTCCAGTTGCATGCATAGTGTCGCTAACGAAAACAGCTGAGATGCCAAGCAAAACTCTCTCCCAACGCGCAACATGTAATTTTGTATGTTTTTTCGTTTTTTCGCCAAAACTGTGGGTGTGTCTGCTTTTGAGAATAGAACTCTGCAGTTCCAGTTGCATGCATAGTGTCGCTAACGAAAACAGCTGAGATGCCAAGCAAAACTCTCTCCTAACGCGAAACATTTAATTTTATATGTTCTTTCGTTTTTTCGCCAAAACTGGAAGTGTGTCCACTTTTGAGAGTAGAACTCTACAGATCCAGTTGCGTATATAGTATTGCCAACGAAAACAGCTGAGACGTTAACCAGAACTCTCTCCCAACGCGCAATATATAATTTTATATGTTTTTTCGTTTTTCGCCAAAACTGGAAGTGTGTCCACTTTTGAGAGTAGAACTCTACAGATCCAGTTGCGTATATAGTATTACCAACGAAAACAGCTGAGACGCTGACCAGAACTCTCTCCCAACGCGCAACATATAATTTTATATGTTTTTTCGTTTTTTCGCCAAAACTGGAAGTGTGTCCACTTTTGAGAGTAGAACTCTACAGATCCAGTTGCGTATAAAGTATTGCCAACGAAAACAGCTGAGACGCTGACCAGAACTCTCTCCCAACGCGCAATATATAATTTTATATATTTTTTCGTTTTTTCGCCAAAACTGGAAGTGTGTCTACTTTTGAGAGTAGAACTCTGCAGTTCCGGTTGCATGCATAGTATCGCTAACGAAAACAGCTGAGATGCTAAGCAAAACTTTCTCCCAACGTGCAACATATATTTTTATACGTTTTTTCGTTTTTTCGCCAAAACTAGAAGTGTGTCCTTTTTTGAGAGTAGAACTCTGCAGTTCCAGTTGCATGCATAGTGTCGCTAACGAAAACAGCTGAGATGCCAAGCAAAACTCTCTCCTAACGCGAAACATATAATTTTGTATGTTTTTTCCTTTTTTCGCAAAAACTGGAAGTGTGTCCGCTTTTGAGAGTAGAACTCTGCGGTTCCAGTTGCATGCATAGTGTCGCTAACGAAAACAGCTGAGATGCCGAGCAACACTCTCCCAACAGGCAACATGTAATTTTGTATGTTTTTTCGTTTTTTCGCCAAAACTGGAAGTGTGTCCACTTTTGAGAGTAGAACTCTACAGATCCAGTTGCGTATATAATATTGCCAACGAAAACAGCTGAGACGCTGACCAGAACTCTCTCCCAACGCGCAATATTAAATTTTATTTGTTTTTTCGTTTTTTCGCCAAAACTGGAAGTGTGTCCACTTTTGAGAGTAGAACTCTGCAGTTCCGGTTGCATGCATAGTATCGCTAACGACAATAGCTGAGATGCTAAGCAAAACTCTCTCCCAACGCGCAACATATATTTTTATATGTTTTTTCGTTTTTTCGCCAAAACTAGAAGTGTGTCCTTTTTTGAGAGTAGAACTCTGCAGTTCCAGTTGCATGCATAGTGTCGCTAACGAAAACAGCTGAGATGCCAAGCAAAACTCTCTCCCAACGCCCAACACGTAATTTTGTATGTTTTTTCGTTTTTTCGCCAAAACTGGAAGTGTGTCCACTTTTGAGAGTAGAACTCTGCAGTTCCAGTTGCATGCATAGTGTCGCTAACAAAAACAGCTGAGATGCCAAGCAAAACTCTCTCCTAACGCGAAACATATAATTTTATATGTTTTTTCGTTTTTTCGCCAAAACTGGAAGTGTGTCCACTTTAGAGAGTAGAACTCTGCAGTTCCGGTTGCATGCATAGTATTGCCAACGAAAACAGCTGAGACGCTGACCAGAACTCTCTCCCAACGCGCAATATATAATTTTATATGTTTTTTCGTTTTTTCGCCAAAACTGGAAGTGTGTCTACTTTTGAGAGTAGAACTCTGCAGTTCCGGTTGCATGCATAGTATCGCTAACGAAAACAGCTGAGATGCTAAGCAAAACTTTCTCCCAACGTGCAACATATATTTTTATACGTTTTTTCGTTTTTTCGCCAAAACTAGAAGTGTGTCCTTTTTTGAGAGTAGAACTCTGCAGTTCCAGTTGCATGCATAGTGTCGCTAACGAAAACAGCTGAGATGCCAACCAAAACTCTCTCCCAACGCGAAACATATAATTTTATATGTTTTTTCGTTTTTTCGCCAAAACTGGAAGTGTGTCCACTTTTGAGAGTGGAACTCTATAGATCCAGTTGCGTATATAGTATTGCCAACGAAAACAGCTGAGACGCTGACCAGAACTCTCTCCCAACGCGCAATATATAATTTTATATGTTTTTTCGTTTTTTCGCCAAAACTGGAAGTGTGTCCACTTTTGAGAGTAGAACTCAACAGATCCAGATGCATGCATAATGTCGCTAACGAAAACAGCTGAGATGCCAAGGAAAACTCTCTCCCAACGCGAAACATATAATTTTATATGTTTTTTCCTTTTTTTTCGCAAAACTGTGGGTTTGTCCACTTTTGAGAATAGAACTCTGCAGTTCCGGTTGCGTATATAGTATTGCCAACGAAAACAGCTGAGACGCTGACCAGAACTCTCTCCCAACGCGCAACATGTAATTTTGTATGTTTTTTCGTTTTTTCGCCAAAACTGGGAGTGTGTCCGCTTTCGAGAGTAGAACTCTACAGTTCCAGTCTTGTACATAGTATTGCGTATTGCTAACGAAAACAACTGAGACGCTGAGCAGAACTCTCTCCCAACGCACAACGTATAACTTTTATGTTTCTTTTTTTCACCAAAAGATTTACTTTTAAATTGTGTGTGAAAAAACATATAAAGTTATATGTTTCGCGTTGAAGCTAGTTCTGTTTTTCGCTTAAACTGCAGTTTTAATTTCGGAATCGAACACACCAATAGTTTTTGTGAAAATTAAAATACATATTCAGTTAAGTATGCTTTTTAAAGACAAGATTTATAGGCAAAAGGCCGAAACTATTCTTATAATCGCTCAGGAGTGAGTTAGCGTCTTATTTTTAAAACTTTTATAAAGTCGGGATTTTTAAGGCCCGTGGCAGAAACTATTCTTTAAATGACTCAGGACGTATAGAACTATGCTTAACACTACTTTCCGTTGCTGTAAATACATGAAATAGTTTCAGGTGCCATAACGTCTTACGTGAAGTATCTCATTTTTAAAATATTTATAAAAACAAGATTTTAAAGGTAAACGGCCGAAACCATTCTTGAAATCGTTTAGGCGATATAGAACTATGCTTAACATAACTTTTCGTTGCCGAAATATACGAAATAGTATGAGATGCCATGACGTCCCATGTGAAATTAGCATCTCATTTTTAAATTTTTTTAAAGACGGCATTTTAAAGGCCAGTGGCCGGAACTGTTGTTAAAATCAATCAGGAGGTATAGAACTATGTTTAAAACAGCTCCTCGGTGCTGAATTACGCTTAATACTGTGAGATGCTAAGATGTCGTATGTGAAGTTGGCATCTCATTTTAAAATTTTTATTTTTAAGGGCAAATCAACGGAACTATTGTTAAAATCAATCAGGAGGCATAGAACTATGTTTAAAACAGCTCCTCGGTGCTGAATTACGCTTAATACTGTGAGATGCTAAAATGTCGTATGTGAAGTTGGCATCTCATTTTCAGAATTTAAATTTTCAGGGCAAATCAACGGAACTATTGTTAAAATCAATCAGGAGGCATAGAACTATGTTTAAAACAGCTCCTCGGTGCTGAATTACGCTTAATACTGTGAGATGCTAAGATGTCGAGTGTGAAGTTGGCATCTCATTTTCAAAATTTTATTTTTCAGGGCAAATCAACGGAACTATTGTTAAAATCAATCAGGAGGCATAGAACTATGTTTAAAACAGCTCCTCGATGCTGAATTACGCTTAATACTGTGAGATGCTAAGATGTCGAGTGTGAAGTTGGCATCTCATTTTCAAAATTTTATTTTTCAGGGCAAATCAGCGGAACTATTGTTAAAATCAATCAGGAGGCATAGAACTATGTTTAAAACAGCTCCTCGATGCTGAATTACGCTTAATACTGTGAGATGCTAAGATGTCGAGTGTGAAGTTGGCATCTCATTTTCAAAATTATATTTTTCAGGGCAAATCAGCGGAACTATTGTTTTAACCTATCAGGAACTGTGGAACTATGCTGGATGCAAGCAATACTGAAGTTATTTGTTGAGATGCTAATAGTTGATATGCTAAGTTCACAGTGACTATCTTAGGCCAGTTATAGATCGTTTTCAAGTGCGACCGCGTTCTGGAGATATATTATCATTTGACGTTTACTTCCAATAGAAGCGAAATGTCAAATGCGATCTTGAGCACGCTGCTGTACTTGAGAACGATCCATAACTACAAGCCTTAGATAACTGCAAATTTTGAACAATTAGATCATGGGTGGGTAAATTTTGCGCTCTGGTATAATTCTAAATGCGTTGAGTTATGAATTACGATTGTACAGTCAAAGAATTTAATTCCCTACCCATTTCGTTGAAATGTCGTCTGACATTCGCAATGCATTAAGGTCGATATGTCAAACCAACGCTTTGCTCTAGTTAGCTCTTATGGTGACAGTTTGCTATACGATATTGAACCTTAGGTGGGTTGGAAATTAAATTCCTTGACTGTACATAGTGTAGCGTTCTATAGTCAGTTTTAATATTTTTTAAAGATGTATCAGTGTTTATTATGATATCTTAGGCCAGTTATAGATCGTTTTCAAGTGCGACCGCGTTCTGGAGATATATTATGATTTGACGTTTACTTCCAATAGAAGCGAAATGTCAAATGCGATCTTGAGCACGCTGCTGTACTTGAGAACGATCTATAACTACAAGCCTTAGATAACTGCAAATTTTGAACAATTAGATCATGGGTGGGTAAAATTTGCGCTCTGGTATAATTCTAAATGCGTTGAGTTATGAATTACGATTGTATGTATGTACGTATGTAAACTCTTTACTGTACAAAAAACATAAATTAAAAAAAAGAGATACAGTGATGTACAAAGGCGAACTTATCCCTTTAAGGGATCTCTTCCAGTTAACCTTTGAGTGTGTCAAAGGAGTATCATAGTATTATGTAGTATTGTGTTGTTATTGTTTGTGTAAAAGATATAATCTTGTTTAACGATGCTTTTAATTGTAAAAAAATAGACACGTGATTCATGTGTTTTTTTTTGTATACTTAACATTTGGAAATCGTTTTAGATCTTTGAAAGTTAATTTTGGAGGATGAAAAATAGCGTAACCAACCCTAATTCCCATCCTACTAAAGTCCGCGATAGGGTACTGGTCCGAGACCTTGACAGTGACGTCACAGACCCAATAGTTGCCGAGATGATTCGGAAACATACGAATAAAAAGGAGAGATAATGATGTCAACCACTGGTACAAACAATGCCCTAGTGTCAAACTGGTTCAGTTACCTTACAACACCATAAAGTTTTTTTTTCACTACAAGAAGAAATCCTAAATAAATAACGTAAAAAGTTAAAAAACTATAAATTTTCTTGTCATTGCAGCGTAAAGGTTATAATAACACAGTGAGCTGCCTAGTTGTTGCTCAATGCGCGGGAGTCGGAAAATAAGCATATTTTAATATCTAACCCGGTCGTGACTCCGCCACTCGCTTTATAATTTATCGGAGGAATTGTGTGAGAATTTGTATTTAACAGAAAGGTTAACTTTTTGATTTATTTGGACGCTGAATTGTTTTTGAGTTAAAGGGTCAGGTACTTTAGTGTTTCGATAGTTTTCAAATAAATGGCGACAGTGTTGACTTAGACAAGGGGTCATCATTAATACGAGGTCTTCCGTCACAGGCACATTGATTCCCTTTATCAGTTTTGTATTTACACTGCTTGTTTTGTGGTAAAAAAACTGGAATAAACTACCTAGCTACTCCGCGAAACCAGTGCCGTGCTCGTGCAAGTTAGCTGCGTCTGAGCGACATATATAATATGTTCATGCAAAAACCACTTCCACACGAAACAACATATATCACACAAACTCAACTACACACCACCACCACTAAACATTAAACGACGCGCGTTTCGCCTCTGTACGAAGCGGAGGGTGGGTTTTTGCATGAACATATTATATATGTCGCACAAACACAGCTAACTTGCACGAGCACGGCACTGGTTTCGCGGAGTAACAAGGTAGTTTATTCCAGTTTGTTGAAACGCCTGAATCTATTAATTATTTGTTTTGTGTTGTTATTTACTTAAGGGGGTAGACTGACGGACTGCAATCCAACTGCCAAATTGCAATACAACTAATTAACAATGACCATTGGATAAAACTTTTTTTACGTTTTAATAATTTAAGCAATTATGAAAAAATACCGAAGGATTAATATTTAGTATGCAAACCAAAACGCATGAAGAAGCGATGTAACTCGCCTGTTTTACTCGACTACGGCAAAGCAAAAAGGAAGGGTTGTGTTTTTTTTACAAAACGATAGCAAACAACTTACCGAATGAATTTGCTTTGTTATCACTTTTCAAAATTTAATTAATCTTCCTGACACGGTTTTCAAATTAAAATATGACGTTTTAATAAGATTCGTGTTCACGTCAGATTCTAAAATGCCGTTAAAAAAACAAATTAAAAACAATAAGTGGGCAGACGAGCTTAATTTTTTACAATAATCGTTAACAAGATGATGAATTTAATTTAGTTTCCTTTTAATATAACCTTGTTGCATTTTTTTTCTTCTACTCTTTAATTTTTATTTTTTACTAGGTTTTAACCGCGGCCAGGGGGGTTCCACTCCGCATTGTAGGTACGCTGAACCGCCTTGCCTATGGCACAGGCAAATTGCAGTAGGCTGTCGACTTGTCGCGTGCTCGCTCGCTCGCCCCTGCCGTGTCAGTGTAATTGAAAACGTATGCCACGCAACCCTAGCGTGTCGCCGGGAGTAGCGGGGGGAAGGCGGGCGCGGCGGCGCATTCCTTTTGACTCGCGCCGCCTGGCGCATGGTGTATGAAGTAATACGAACTTTTTAAGCGTGTCAATAAAGTTGGAATTCGTTTAAGCGCGGTCGTAAAGGAGAAGTTTCTGTACGTTTAGTACTATTGTTCTATTGTGCTCTCCACGCCAGAACACAACAGTACAAGCACTGCTGCTTAGCGACAGGATTAGCGAGCAAGATGGTGATAGCGATCCGGACGGACCTTGCACACGGTCTTACCACCCGCAGGGTTAATAGGATATTAAGATTGTGTGATATTTATATGTTTTTTGCATACCTTAAGAGGAGTGTGAACCCAGCCTAAAAAAGCGCTCCCCATACAAGCGGCGATAACGTTTTTCACCCTCTAAATCCTATGGCAATGTTTTTTATGTTGTCATTATGTCTTGGAACTAGGATTGTATGTTTTGATTTTTTTAATATTCTTCATAGATTTGACGATATTTGCATTTTAGCAGTTTTACACAAAACAAAAAAGCGGCAATATTTTTGAAACTATTAAGAATATTTAGGGCATAATGACAACATACAAAAAAATCATGGCTGTAGGTTGAGGTTTAGAGGGTGAAAAACGTTATCGCCCTTTGTATGGAGAGCGCTGGAGTCGCACTCCTCTTAACTTCTTATAACAAATTAACAAGGACGTTAAAATAAAAAAATCGGACACGTTCGGTGTGTATATTATTAACTTTAATTTGGATTCTAATTTAAATAAAAAAACACAGCAACGTAACAAAGGAAGCCGCTATTAAAATGCACTTAGACCTGGTGATGGAAAAAACTCTGATCTAATCGTGGCTTATAAAAAACCGGCCAAGAGCGAGTCGGACTCGCGCACCGAGGGTTCCAAAACATCACACAATATTCGTTTTTTACCTTTTTTTTTTAGTCTACTTGTCGTAAAACTGTTGTAAATCGTCCTTTTAAAATAACATAGGCCAAAATTTTCATAAAAATACATATAGGTGGATATGTATTATGGGGGCTGCTGCATAATTTTTTATTTTATTATTATTTTAGCAATAACTGCCTAATATGTGCCTTATATTTTCTCTCTAATATATACGTTTTTCATGCTGTTTTATGGTAATCCATAAAAGTTTTTATATTGTATTTTTTTTAGTAAAGTAAAAGTTTTTTTTGTTAGTAAATCTGCCATATCAAGTCACAAATATGAAAATTTTAACCGGCTAACTGTCTTGATTCAAAATATAAAGGCCTTTAAACTCAGGCGGATGGCGTAGAGTTAGCAATAGGGTTCCGTTGACACCATTTCAGTACGGAACTCTAATAGAATTATGGTCGTAAAAACGGCACCAAGTTGCTTTGTTACGCTGGCTTGAGTTTCCGTCTTCCTCCGTATAGTCGACCAAGAAATTGCATCACTTTTCGATCTTATTACAAAGGGATAAGGTTCAAAAGTGGTCAAGCAATTACTTGGTCGACTATACATGTATGGAAATAGAGATTCATAACTATTAAAACGATTTGAGATTGAATACATGTTATACTCGTACACCACGCATCCAAACATCGTGTGATCACATATCAAATTGACGATCGGATAGCCTAGTGGTTAGCGACCCTGACTACGAAGCTCGAGGTTCCGGGTTCGATTCCCGGGAGAAGCAAATGTTTGTATGATAAATATTAATGTTTGTACCAGAGTCCTGGTTGTTATATGTATTTATCTATATAAGTACCTACCTATGGATATCCGTTGTCTAGTACCCATAACACAAGCAGCTTTAGTTGCTTACTGTGGGACTAGGTCAATTGGTGTTAATTGTCCCAAAATATTTATTTATATATATTTTATTTATTATTTATCAAATAATTGTTTATGTCTATAATATGCCTTACGTTTACAAATACAAATTTCTTTATAATACTGCCGTAAACGTTAAAAAAGCAGTGATTGTTGAAAACTTGACATAAGAAATGGCTTTCTATCGGCAGTCGTGCGCGCGCGCCGCGCCACTTGCCAACCGGGGGACGGCCGCTAGCAGACCACAGAACAAATGGAGTAATAGACTAAATACTAGTATACTGACGTCTATAGCATAAGAATATCTTATTTTGTAACAAACATTTCCAACTACTTAAAAAAATACATAATGGAAATTTCTTTAAATTTTAAATTTTTATGTAGATCTAACAAATCATTTAAATGAAATGTAATGACGACACAAAGAACAATTTTGTGTGTCCATAGAGGTCTTTGTAGCGTAAATGGTTAAAGCGTGGAGCGGAATATCGAAGTTCAACTCCTGCCAGACAACCAATTTTTTTCTCTATTGTCATTACATTTCATTTAAACACTCATAAGACAGAAAATGGACAGAAATAAGAAAGTGAATACAGCTGTCAAAGAGAAAATAAATCCTTGGAAATATTATACGTTATGCGTTAAAACGAAATAAACACCTCATTCGTATAAATTTCTATTTTCGGCCTTTAAGCGACACCCGTACTACAGAATAAATAGTAGTACAGAAACGCCTCTTTTACGAACGCGATTAAAAGAATTCCAACCTTATTAACACGCATTAAAAGTTCGTATTACTTCATAAACCATGCGCCAGGCGGCGCGAGTCAAAGGAAGGAACCGCCCGCGCCTTCCCCCTGCTACTTCCAGCGACACTTCAGGGTTGCGTTGCGCGGCATTCGTTTTCAATTACAGCTACACCACAGGGCTAGCGTGCGAGCGCGCGGCAAGCCAACAGCCTACTGCGATTTGCCTATACCATAGGCAAGGCTGTCGAGCGTACCTACGGTGCGGAGTGGAACCCTGCCCGTACAAGCGTATAACACACGTCAGTTATGTAAAGCGACGAGGAACCCACTTGGGTACTGTTCCCGGCAAACAACTTGAGCATTGACCTTGACTACGCAGTAGCCGTTTTTAGTACAAATGTGTATGCGCAAACTTACCCCTCCACTCGATTTAAGCTCAAGTTGTTTGCCTGCAACTACATCTCGTCGCTTTACATAACTGACGTATTACGCTTTACGTTTGTATCATTATACGGAGGCTTTTCAGACTGATTGTACAATTAGACAAATTGAGCCCAGTAAACTTTAGCACAAGATAGTATCGATGAATGTTAAACATTCAACCGTCGTAATGGCGGGTTATTTATCACAAATTGTGCGGCTGACGCCCAAAGGTTCGGCTCATCATTGCACAATGGCGTTCATTGTGTTCTAACACACTTTATATTATCATTATCATTTTGAAAGTGTGTTGGCAATGGCAAATTTTGATTTATCAGTTTCGGTGACATTTGGCATTGATGTAACATTTACACAGTTTTTAATTCGTAAGTAAACACCTGAAGATTGACAACCAATCAGCTATTAGTTTCCGATCCGCCGGATTCTTGTTGGGTCCGATTTTTTTAGTTACAGAAAATCAAAGAAGACTTTGGTAATATCGTGGCTTTGGTTAAGAATTAGGCGAAACAAGAATCCGACCAAACAAGAGTCCAACCAAACAAGAATTCGACGGAAGCAGAATCTGTCGAATTGGGAACTTATCAAATCAGCAATTCTCTTGGGGTCAATAGTTTTTTTTTAACGATTCCAGTCTAGACGGTTATTATCATACAGTGTGAACTCGTTAGAACTGCTCACCGAGTGCAAGCGGATTGCACAGTCGGTTTGCAGAATCGCTGCAGTTATACTGCAGTGCAAACTGCTGTGTTGCAGCTGGCTGGCAGTTCAATCAAATGCAAGTCAAGTGTAATGGCTCCTTTATATGTACTATATATTTATCTGAACCAACAATGCCTATATTTGACGACTACAGACCCTCACTCGGTCTTCAACTTGAATGTCAAACAACCCCTCGTTTATGTTAATCGCTGCGCAGTGTCACCGCGACGATGCGCACACGCATATTACACGCATGATCGAGGCGTCGCGCCCTGTCATTACTCGCCGAGCAACAGTTATCTGGCTTCATTGAATTTCGTATTTGTTTGCAAATTTTTTAACGGTAAAATTTAAATAACCACTTGTTTTAACCGACTTCAAAAGTTGACAAGGACAAAGATGGAGCACGCTTGCGAATGTTTTTTTTAAGGTGATTCTCCAGCGTTTTCACCGTTGCTTATTACCGTTCATTAATTAATGACGAAATACCTAACGTTTAGCACCGATTTCCGCTAAAGCTAGTATCAACTCCGAGTACAGCTTCTGTTTTTACCTGAAGTCCATGTTTGTAGACCTGTATTTCAACAATTAATGAAGGAACGGCAATGAGCAACGGTGAAAACGCTGTAGGATTACCGTTTAACATAAAGTCAATGATATTGGAAATTCAAATGAAAAAAATATTTTGCAAATCCATATAGGCTCTTTTACATGTCTGAGTCAGCCAACCAGAAGAACCGACTTGGCTTAGTAGCTTAGACTCCGATGAATAGAGCCGAATGACCAGGGCTCGAATCCCATAGGACATATAAACAAACAAAAAATGGTGAAAAATATTGGTCTAAATTGTCTTAAACTTTCGCTATTTTCACACATATTTATAACATTATCGGGACTTTAGCGCGACCACGTCTACTCGTGACCACGGCCATTGAAACATGGCCGAAACGTCGAGGTAAATCAACAATATATTTTTATCGCGCTAAAGTCCCGATAACGTTATAAATAATATTGGTCTAATCATAATTATTCCTGTTATTTATTACTTTTAACGTGTAGGATTGGACACCTTTTTCAGTGCTGTTTTTGTTGTATGTAAAAACTGGTGTAATTTTGTAGGTTTAAATGTTCAGGTATACCATAGAAAGAGCATTAAAATTGAAAGCAATATTTTATTAGCTGATCTCTTTACTTTAAATGGCAATACAATGTGTCAAAAAGAGATGACTACATACTCTAAATTCCTCTTCAATTGACACCCAGTACACAACCAATAGACAAAATGGTCACCTTTGGTTATGGTTATGTTTACATTAAGGTAGTATACTCTACGTTTTTCTTATTAATTTGCAGGTTTTACTACCTTGACGCACCCAAAGGTCCTGGCATTTTGACAGTTTTGGCTATGTACACTTGACAAGTACTGAGGCTATGTCCATGCTTTAGTCCTTCATCCAAAGGATATACTGAACGAAGTAAAGAAGTTTCGCTGCACCCTGTGTTCCGTTTCGCATTAGCGGCAGTGGAAGTTATCATATCTGATGATTATTAAAATTTGAATAAAAAAAAAACAAACTGGCCACTTAAAATTTTGATTGACTGTGACAAAGCTAAAAAAAACTTTTGACATCTGCATTGATAACCGTTTGATTAATAATATCCTGGCTGTTCATCCTATGCTCATAAAAACGCGGTCTAACTCTTAATACGTCCACTGTTATTTTAAGTCTTAACCGGTTACATTACGATACATTTTCCACCACACAGTTATTTGACATATGTCACTTGGTACGATATATTCGAGCCTTGGGTGCGCGAGCGCCGTTTTTTGACGCTTCTTGGCGCTCCCCCGCTGCTTCTTATTCTTATCGCAATCTTCAAAACTCAAAAAATTATTATTAGGGTTCCTTGACAGTTTTAAACTGCGCAGACGCAGGATCAGCCAACTTCGCGAAACTACAAGAACATAGACGCACCTCAGCACTGCGGCCGCATAGTCAGAGTTGCTGCGCATGCGAGTGAACACGATGCGATAAACAGAGACACCCAGTAGGCTTCCTACTTACTACCTACTTAGGTAGAGTAGGACCTTTAAACGCCTTTTTGTTCGAAGTAAGACTTCTGTCCATTTATTTATACTGCAGCTAAGGGGTATCATGACACATTTTCTTCTCAGCCAAGTTTTGTATAAAAAAATGAAGCAAATGGAGGATGCGGGTTACCTGATGGAAAGTGACCATCGCCGCCCACGAAAAACAACGACCACAAGGGAATCGTTGATGCGTTGGTGGCCTTTTAGTCCGTGGGCCCCTGGCCCTCTCGACACTAGTTGCTATTGATCCGCCCGATCAGCTCTCTTCGTTTTATCGTTAGTTTAAAGGACACCCTGTATATTTATATTTAATCTACTGTCCTACTAATATTAAAAATGTGAAAGTAATGATGTTCAGATTTGGATGTTTGTTCCTCAAATACACACTAAAGGACGGACTAGATAATGTCCTGAATTAAAACGTAAGATACTTCATATTGCTCGCTAATCCTGCCGCTAAGCTGCAGTGCTTGCACTGTTGTGTTCCGGCGTGGAGAGCAAGACAACCGATGGACTGGCACAAGAGGTATTCCATCTTAGCCCTCTGAATTGGCAACGCATTTGCAATCTTTTCGATGCTTCGGGTGTCTATAGGCGGTGATGTACACTTACCATCAGGTGACCCACTTGCTTGTTTGCCTTCCTATTTCATAAAAAAAAACATAAATGCTATGAAATTAATATTACGCGGGTAGTGCTACTAGTAAAACCTCGTCTAGACTAATAATCTTCACTAATAGAAAGCTACACTATCCCTGACGGACATAAGCTACTAATTCCAGACAAGCGAAGTCGCACGCGTTCTATAGTAATATATATAAATAGTATTCAACAGTTTTCATACGACCTAAGTTACATACAAGCTGTGATAAGTTCAGTTACATCGGTTTGCTATTGCCTAGAACAAGTTGTTCAAACAAGGTCATGATCGATTAATTTGCTTGCGCACGATTACTCTTTCCAGCTTTCTTATTGTTCCAGTATTGTGGCAGATATACTGATTAAACGTTATGGCAAACCACACTATTGCACGAATCATCCAGGCACAAAAAAGCGAGATTACGATGGTTCGAGAGGAAGGCGAGTACCACAAAGGAAATTTACGTTCTGATGTCGGGTTGACAAGCACCAATGGATGACCAATGTCATTGAGAGATCGGTGCTACTGCGAAAGAAAAGCAATTAAGTTGATACGCGCGGGGTATGGTTTTGTGTGAAAAATATCAAAAACATAATTTTTATTTTAGATCATTTTTTGAATTTATAGAATAAAACAGCGAAGCTTTTTGGTTAGGACATAAACATTTTAGTATATACATTTTCTCAGCCAACTCATAATGACAAAAAAGACACACGCGCGTCGATTGAAATCCTTTTTTTTTAAGTCGGCTAAGACTTGCAAAGTAATTGCATTTATTCATATCCGTAAACAGTAGTATCTATTGGATACTGCTTTTTCAGAAGTGTGTAAGGCTCTTTATAGCTGGCTCATAATTAAAGCAAAAGATTTATCTTTTTCTAAATAAGGGGTTTGCCCACAACTGGGACACTAATGTGGGCTAGTATGACAAATAAAATCGTGCTGACTTGACTTTAAGCGACGGAATACGGAACCCAATAACTTATTGTAGAATAATTTGTGATAAAATTATCTCCATTATATTTTTATATTGGTATCTCCGATATAATACAACGTGAGATTGAAGCCGAAATTATGGGCACCCTTTTTCCACTTGTAAGTAACGATTGGGAACTGAAATAAACCAAAAATTCGTTGAAAGCATTTTTAATAAAAATAACGTTATTTTTGAATAATCTGATAACAACTGAATTATAACAATGCCACTAAAGTACTACTTTTCCGTTTTGTATTTTTTGGTTTTATCACAGTGGTTATTACAAACACATACGACTTGCTCGTTTACTTCCTATGTTGCATAAAAAAACCAATCCCTATGAGAATTTATAGTTATGCTTCTAGTAATATTTTTTTAGTATTTGCGACTTTTAGACAAATTTAGATTCGTTAGAATTATACGAGATATAAACCGTTTAAATTGTTTTATTTCTGTTTGATACTTGGACATAATTGAACATGGAACAATAAAACAATTAATAGTATCTAAAATTAATTGCATTTTTTAAATTCTGTCATATATTTCAGCTATAGTCTGTAAACTTAACATTTGTAATCCCGTTCGTTAACCCCGCCGTCAATACACATTATAAATTAATGAATTTTCCACCAATACATCATCGAACGCCAATGAGTTATCTGACACCATAAAACATAAGGAGCGTATATTTCACCAATATTACCCGTAGATGTCAGCTTTATATTAATTACGTGTGCCTTGACAGCGCACGGTACGTCATTGCGCGTAATTTACGCCTAATTTAACACTGTGACAATAATTGCTTGCGACTTCACGTAATAAACTGTCAATTTGGGATAAAAAATCTAAGTACAGGATGTGGTGATTTAATTGAAATAAGTTATAAATGTTGTTACGTCGACATTATTCAATGGGAGAGGAAATGCATTAAAGAACACGATAATTAAATAATAATTATAAGTACTCGTAGTTACCCAACGAGTAATTTCTGTCTGACTTACATCACAAAACATGTAGTACAATTTACTCCCGTTGACCGACCCAAACTAAGCAAAGCTTGTTTACTATAGGTACTAGACATAGATAGTTATATAGATAAATATATACTTATTATTCAGTATAATATTTAGGATTCAGTATTACATTGATTTCACTTGATGTTTGTTTTATGCCATCTCAAAATATCATCTTATCATATCATATTATTACAGCGAACTCGAATTACTATTTTTACGATGTTTCATACTAGAAGTCGTTAAAACATAAATTTTAAAGTTCCCAAAATGCTTAGCAAAATGTAATAAAAATAAACCTTTTAGTCATCCTGTATCAAGTTCGAGTCTCCGATCGATAAATAATCGATCCTATATTGATAGCTGCTATATGCGCAAGCGCATCACGGCCTTTATGGGCCCCATAAATATGAGAGTTCCGCGAAAAACCGATTAGGGTCTAATGTGTTTCGGGTTTTTTAAAAAGACCTGCCAAGGTTTGCAATTTTTTACGAGAATCAACACATCGCAAGCTTTTTTGAAATCCGAGATGTAAATTTTTGCACCAATAAAAAAAAGCAATTGTGTTGAAAAATGCAGCGCGATAAAGGTTTAGAATATCTTTGGCATACGGCTCGAAAGACCATCAATTACATGAAAAGTAAAGTGTTGCGTTACCTTTGTTCTGTAGAGCGGATTTGAGAAATCCCAGCCTGGCGCCACAAAAAGATACCCGCATTTTGATATCTTTCGACTGGCCTGCAAACAAAAAAAAAATACATAAGAAAAATAACACAAAACCATCAGAGTGACCAATAAAACGCATTGGACGCGAAAATTACGCCCACTGAAAGATGTAATGCTTAGAGGTCAGCGGGGGTCAGCTGTTTTCAGTTTTTGCATAACATGGACATACCTTGTCATTCAATGGTTAATGCCCCATGTGTACGCACTTACATGGGCGCATCATCTTATACTAAAAGTAGACAGTTTTCCATCACTATAGGCCTGCAGTGTATGAAACCACTGTAAAAGGGGCCAATCTGAAAATCAGCGCGGGGTACTTCCACCTCGCACATGCTGAGATTGGGACCCATTGCCAAACAGCTGTATTGTTTCTTTCTCACTTTCTTTTATTGTAATTATCGTTATTTGTCTTTCCAACTACCTGCTGATATCTATGTTGTGGCAATAAACGTCTTTTTATTTATTTATTTATTTTATTTATTTAATTCGGCCGTTGCCATTCTGTTCTTATACAGAATGGCAATGTCCGAATTCATATATTCCTACTATAGTATATTTAATATTATGTATTTCGTGGTAACTTAAGAATCATTATTTAAGATTCTATTAATATAATAAACCAATGAAATGATCGACTCTAGAAATCTGTAATGTCGTAAGGGACATGTCCCTTAATGTCCCTTACGACAATTGAGATTTCCACTGTCGATATTATTTAGGCTGCCTTTCTGCTTACGAGCTTTACGTCGCCATCAAAATTAATCTACGCGCGTTTCGCCTCTCTATGAGACATCATCGGCATATAGAATTTATAAATCGGAAAACAGGACATGTCACGCCTCTATTACCAATTTAAGAACTAAAGTGATTTACAATTTCGGTATCTGTCACGACATCTAGCTCACCAAACCTAAACAGGTAATTATAGTAAAATATGCGTTTCACTAAGTTTATGGTGCTTCTTATTCCCATGTGTGACATAATGTCGTGTTTTCCTATAAGCCTTTTTTAAACTGTTTCCAAATTTAGATAAACGTTTGTTAGGCGTTTAATGACCGTCTTCAGCCCACAGCCCTTTGGTCGTAAATTCGTTCGCAGACAGGCGTAAACCCGCGGGATCAGTGTGAGATAATTTACGATTATCCTTTACTGGTCGGTGCAGAGGGAAAGGAGCGAGCGGTTTTCTGAAGCTGCCGTTTGGTTTTTGACTTTTGAGCGCTTGACTCGCCAGCCAGCCGCGGGCCAATCAAACACGCGGGCGTTTATTCTAGCCGGCAGATTGGCACTGCAAAGTGTCGAGCGCTCGAAATTCAAAAATCACCACACAGAATATCCAATCTCACTTATCTCGTAGAATCAGTGCGCATGAACTAGATGGTAGTGGGTATGCATAATCAAGACTGCCATCATGCCATGCAATTTTCGCGTCATGTCCCGAATTCACGCAATCTCGAGATTCATCTCACGCTCGAGTATGTCAAAAAATTACAGATTTCATAGGGTCTGACAGCTCTTTTTGGCATATGTCGGTGACTTCATGTCTTCTAACGCGAGATGATTAAGATATTTTTAAATTAACAAAATGTTTTTATCGCGTTGAAGTCCCGATAACGTTATAAATATGTTCTAACGCGAGAATTGCCTTGCAGTACAGTAGCGATGAAGTCTCAGTCAAGATATGTCAATAACAACTGTCAAATCCCTCTCAAATCTGTCATTTAATGCGTTGATTACTACACTACAGCTGCTACTAATCAAAATATAAGCAACCAGACTAAAGAGACCCATAAATAAAAAAGAGTTCGTTAAAAGATTTGATTTTGTAACTTTTTGCAGTAAATTTTAAAATATCGCCGCCATTTTCTCATCGCCCCGCAATTCAGTGTATAACTTGCACCCAACAAAAGAGTGTTGCCGAGTGCCACACCAATAATATAATTTATGTCAACAGGCAACACCAGTAAACCAACATTAAGATGACATATCGCTTCATCTATCTACCCTTACTAATTTATGGCATTCCTAATTAGTTCCACTACTGCAGAAGCTTTGCTTGATTACAAAAAAGATTCGTTTCTTGTCGTAAATATCGTCCTTTGAATAGACACCATTTTTAAACAGCTGAGGAGAACACGAACTTTCCTTTAAATAGAACGCAAACTGATCAAGAAGCTCTAAATATAGGCCAGGTAACCTATCAGTCTGTTTGTGGCATGTGGGGAGGACTTGTAAACTTAAAAGGTGCCGAGTTCAATTCCTAGTGGTCACCATGTAAAATCGAAGACACATACAAGTCACCATTAAAGACGGAACTGCGAGACAGTGCAATTTTTCGAAAGGGAGACATATAGTATGCACTATGAAGTTAAAATATCAATCCTTTTCGAGCATAGACAATTTCTCTCGTCATAAACCTCATTAATGGTCGGTTAAGTTTGTTGCTGTTTGTACCAATAAATTTTTCTAACTTTTGAATACTACCTAAGTATTGACAGTAACTGTGATCAACGCTCTTAACGATGACAGAAATGAATGCAGTCTATACGTCTGGTTTCCCTATAGAGGTCAGATGACAGTCACTCCAAACCTGCCCTGCCAGATTTGGGACCATGGCTATGGTGGAATGAATTTACGCACGCGAATTAACGCACAATGGCCCGATATGAACGGGTTACGCGCGTAAAAAGGAGCTCATAACTATGGTGGAATGAAGAAGCAGGAAAAACCGCTAAGCGTATGGATAGTTTGCTAGCCAAACTCTATGTTGATGATATAATGTTAGGATTCCACGGATATGAAAAGGATGTTTAGCACAAGAGAGTTCATGTAAGTATTATCTCTGACAAATATAGTTTCAATAGAAACTCTTTTATGTAGTGTTGTAATAAACAAGGATTTCTTCGTCTGCTTAGATTACATACTAACTTCTGCCCAACTTTTAATCCCCTAATGGTGGAATTTTAAAAATCCTTTCTTAGTGCACCCCATGCCTGCTAAGGAACATAGTAATTATGTATCTTCCATACAAATTTCAAGTCTAGGTAAGGGGTTTAAAGGTGCGCCCCCATTTCACTTTCCAATGACTTATCTTCGCCGGCGCTGCGCTCCAAACAAAACTTTAACGCGAAAGGTGTGAGTTGTCTGTCAGTCAATCATGAAAGCCTAACATATAGATTATGACCGACGTTCATTAAAAAATAAAAATATTTTATGTAGAATTCACATTTATTCAATATTTACGAGTAAGTATGTAAAATTTAAAATATTACATCAGACTCGGATTTTCAGAACTACTTTAAATATGCAGAATGTGCCGCAATTTTCGTTATAAATTCTTAATCGATTCATAATATAATTAATTGATTTCCCAACTCAGGAGCGAGGCCGTGAGAACTGGGCGACTTGCACTTTCGTCGATCCCCGATAGCTGCGCGCGCGCCGGCTGGCTCATAGATTTATCATGGTTACACATGCCCATGGATCCTTGGTGAAAGTTTAGGATTTATATCGCAACGTTCATATGTACAAGATCAGTATGAAGATAAATGTTTTAGAATCTGTCGTCTATGAGATTTTCGATCGTATTTGGATGGTAATGTAAGCGTCGCCGTAATAGGATTTGTTAGGTACCGAAATAGTAACGTACGTTTTCGGTTCGTTTGTTGATAAAACAGATGATAAAACTGACAACGAAAGTGAAACAGAATTGTTCGCAGGGATTGAATCAGAACTATGTAAGAATAATAAATTCAAAACTCAACAAAGGACGTCGAACAATAGGCAAAACCAACAAAAGTGACACTTTCTATCAACAACAATGAGATATGAAATAAAAAGCGACAGCGAATCGTGTCGATGAAGTCACGACTCCACTCGATATAAGTCGAGAAAAATACTCACTATCGCTTCCGATCGACGAATCCACAATTGTTAAAAGATTGGGTCAAAACTGATAAAAATTGGACGGTGAAAAAATCAATCCGAATCGCAGTATCGTTTTGCTAAAACTCATGAAAATCGACACGGAAACTGCGACAAGAAAAAGCAATCAAGAAAACGGGAGCGTCGATCTAGGACAGGAAAAAACGCCAAAAGATTGGGTTCGGGGGAAAATAAACGCATCAGTAGAATACAGTTCAGACAACAATGAAGTCACAGGCGTTCGTTCGACAAGTGCCGAAACATCGGGAGGCAGAACCGCTACCGGGGCAATTATCGAATGTAGACCACTCTCACTGCGCCAAAAAGAAGAGCGAGACGTAAAGAAAGCAACGTCAGGTGCGCCCCCATTTCACTTTCCAATGACTTATCTTCGCCGGCGCTGCGCTCCAAACAGAACTTTAACGCGAAAGGTAAACGCTCCGAAGTGCATCGCGGTTCACACTTTGAGTCACTAAGCATTTCATTATCAAGATTTACGAGAAAACCCTTTAAAACTCGTTAATTGTAAACGTTCATTTCGCTTTCTAATGAATCTTCTAAAAACTATTTCTAACGTTTGCTATTTCAAACGACAATGTATGACGTCAATTCAATGTTACGCTAAACAATACCCTGGTTTCTATGACAAACTCTTGAATGGAAAGATGGATATGAACATAAAATGTATAGATAAGATTTCCATGCTCGATTTGTCTTTTCATTTTAGAGATATTTACGTCAACGTCATAAACAGTACAATGCATACTAACAAAAATCTATAAAAGTAGTAGTTAATAGTGAATTAAATAGTAATCCTTCATAACGTTGACTCAATGGAGTTATATCATCTTTGCAAAACTGAGGTGTTTGTAAGAGGTAAGGAGCTGTATATCGAAGAAAATCGAATACGGGAGATTCTAAAATCCATCTTCTTTCTATTATAATTTAATTTAGATATTTCCAAGTCAATTTGCTAAGTATTAAAACGTCGCTCTCGATCGTTATCGCCTGTAAATCATTCCGGGCATTGTGCGCGAGCGCAGGTAATGATAGTCCATTTAGCGGATCAGAAGATCCGATTGAGCTGTCGACTGCGTCTGACAGATCTGGTTTTTGTTCACCTTTTAGCTTAATTTCTATACGAGGTTGTTATATTTTATTGGTTCACTTTATTGAGATTATTCGTAATTGTAGCACGTTGGCTTCGATTTTACCATCTTTTTAGTATGTCAATGTTTCCGAAGCTTGCGTCATTTGATTGCATTTGCTTGAAAACTGTGTCTATGTGTTTTTGTGTCAATTGAATAACAAGTTTTCAATTAAACTAAAATAAAAGCACTCTGGTACTGATGGTAATGCTAGGAATGGCACGATTAAAAACACTAGGACATCGCCTATTTGTTTAAATCCTGCTTTCCTTATGGCCATAAATTAAGCGAGACTTAGGGAATAATGTTAACAATAAGCTAGTTTACTGTCATCATCACCTTCCTAGCGCTTTTTAGAGTTTCTTCATTCGAAGAACGCTTTGAAAATTTTAAAATAAGGAAGTAAATATCACCCTACTTGGAGATCAAGTAAAAAGTTATGAAATTTTCGGTGTCTCGTCACTACTACGCACTAAGCAAGTTGTGATAACTGAAAAGATTAAAAATGCATATTTCCAATTTGTTACCATTCTAACGTATTTTTCCATATCCCGGCTTTTTCGCCGCACTCCCGTTTTTCACTTATGCTATTAATCCCGATACTTTCAATTACTGATCTGGCAATACTACACATGCTGTACAGTGTGACAGTTTGCTTTTTACAAAACTACACTATCTAATCTCTTCTTCTTCTTCTTAGTGATTACACTCTTGGCAGAGTGGTCGTGGTCTTTATTTCAGGGTTGGTGGTACGCTTCACAATTCGTCGCCATTCCTCTCTGACTGCTGCTATCCTGGTGCACGCATGAAGGGGGTAATTCAAAGCTGCCCTAATCTGGTCCGTCCATCTCATAGGTGATCTGCCGCGTGCTCTAGTGCCCTCCACCTTACCCTGCACCACCAGGCGCTCAATCGAGACATCATCTCGTCGCGACACGTACCCGAAGAAGGTTAGGATGCGAGATTTGACCACAGAAGATAGTCGCTGCCTATCTAATCTAGCAAATATTTTATAAAAAAAAGGACTGGCTGCAAAGAACCACTATCCTAGGGCGCTAAAAAAAGGAAGAGAGCAGAATACCACTGGGAAAATCAAACGTATTGTCACAATACGAGCTAGGGACAGGGGCGTTCTGCTTGCCCCCTCCAGCTTGCAAGCGTGCGTTAACTTCAAACCTATCCACGATCTAATCTACTCCCCTGTGTTAATTATTTTCGTCATTGAGCCGTCTCATATATTCGCATGGTCAGATTGCTGTGGCAACAGTCAACAGTTGACACGACCTCCGCCTGTCAGACTTGTCGCCGACAGTGTAATACGAGTTGACAGCTGTATTGGCAATTTACTTTGACGTATTTGCTAATGATATCATTGGCGATACATTTGATATTGTGTTTGTCTATTTGGTTTGCAAAAAAAAATATTGGTAAAGTTTCCGTATGCTCAAACCAATGTTTTTCAAACTTTTTAAACCGACATCTCTACAAAAACTCTTCTGACCTAATTATATTAATTCCTTTAAAAGTCCATTCACAAATTGAAACATATTAGTTTGGTAAAGCAAACGCGGTATTGTTGAACATGAGCAACAATTTTAAAAACACATAAACGGATAAAAGCTGAACACTATCTCAGATAAAGACTACTCCTTAAAACGAATATTAAAGAGCTACTCGTAAAAAGCTTTCTGATTAGCTAATAACTGCCTGTTCGTCTCGTGGAATAGACTCAGACGAGTGCGCGGGCGCACCGAACGGCCATAAATATGAGTTTCTCAATTCGCGCGGCAATTACTCTGCGTTAGCGCAGAATCAAAGCCGCCGCCATGACACTTTCGCTGACAGCCCGAGTGCACACCGGTTTCATATTGCATAAAGGGAAATATTAGCTGTTATATTATTTTTTTTTTAATATACGGCACTTGAAGTGGTACTTGCGATAGAATTACTTGTAGTGTGCTAATAAGGATGCGATCGGACAGTTTGACTCGCACACCGAGGGTTTTGTGTCACAGCAGAATCCACGCATTTTCGTTACGATTGTTGTGTTCTCTATTTTTCTTTTTGTGGGTGACTATAGCTCTGTCTTGCCTCTAACTTCGTCGGTTTTTATTAGATAGAGCTTACACTATAATAATCTCATCTAATTTAAGTGTCACACAGGTAGGTTGAGTATTTATCCTTTTTTACTAAAGAGAAAAGAAACTTTACTTTAGTTCTTGTATGGAGATCTCGACTTAATTTTTTACAGAAATAAAAAAGTGGGATCAACATTTATTTAACATTCTTTCTGATTTTTCTTAGTAGCAAACCACAGAAAACACATCTAATGTTTGTGTCTATTCTAAACTCAGCCTTTTATCTCAGTAAACAGTCCCGCCCACCAGTGGCAGGTCTGCGTACGCGCAGCTGGTTGTTGCCCAACTGCGGCGACACTGAGAAGGGTTATGATTATAATTACAAAAATAATTAAAGCGACTTTAGCTTAGGATATCATTTCTTTACTTAGTATATAGTAAAGTCGATCTCCGTTGCTGTCTGTCCTAAACACTAACCCCCTTATTCATAAACGCTTCGTAAACGTTTGTTAGTTAACATGTTTTATGTCTTTATCTGTCATTGTGACGTTTGCCCTCAAATGAAAGGGCCAAACCTCTGTTAGTTTAAAAAGATTGTTAACTTTTTATGAATAATGGGGTAAATCCTTATAGTGCATCTTCGGCCGCCTTCTCTTTCGAAGTCACGCAACGAATTTTAATACGGATTTATATTATGTTTCTAGTTGGTTACTTTATCTGTTTAATTTTTAATTTTTAATACATGTTACATATTTATGGGTCCACTGAAAATCAGCGTCGTTGCATTCTGTGCCTCGACACATGCTGAGTGGACTCCTTTTTTGGGATAACCCGCAACATTAATTTCTATCTAGATTTAAGGATTATTTTTGTAAAGTATAAGCCTGTAATGTTGTCGTTGTTGTTTCAAAATAAATTATTTCTATTTCTATTTCTATTTCACTGTCAGTTAGATAAATAAAATAAAAAAATAAATATCTCAGGACAATTCACACCAATTGACCTAGTCCCAAGCTAAGTAAACCTTGTGTTATTAATACTAGACAACGGATATACATACATAAATAGATAGATACATACTTAAATACATATAACATCCAAGACTCGGGTACAAATATTCATATTCATCAGACAAACATTTGCCCTTCCCGGGAATCGAACCCGGAACCTCTTACTTCATAGTCAGGGTCACTAACCACTAGGCTATCCGGTCGTCAATAATATCAGATAATTTCTTAATTTTATGTACATAACATTCTTATTGTACCTACCTGTGCGAAGCCGGGACGGCTCGTTTATTAGAAAAAAAAATACTTTGGAAAAAATTTTATTCACTCATTTTATTCGGTTGTTCATTATACCCATATTAGTTTTTCTCATACTCAGAAAATGCCTCATATAGGTACCATATGAGAAAAACCATTGAAAAACGCATAAGTAATACAAAAACTGCCACAAACATGCGATTCGATGTTTCAAAAAAGTCGACCACAAGAATAATATTAATTCTTCGTATCAAAAACAGCATTAAAAAAAATGTTACAAGATCTACGGCCTCCATCTTGCAATTACACAAACTGAATCAAAATCAAACTATATTCTATTTAACATCAAATAAATGAAAAGGATTCTGTTTTCGAGATTAATTAACTCCGAAATAAAACTAATTTAAACAACATATGGTCGGTTATATTTAGATCGCATTCCATTCTCTTCGTCAGATCGTCATGGGAAGACAAGACAAACGATAAAATAACATGTTCCCTTGTAGGTAGGTACCTTGCAGCAAAAACGACACACGCACCGTCACATCAAACACACCACAAACCATTACAACTTCACAATCCAATAAGTTTCCATTGAGTGAAATAAGTTTTCCACCGTGGAAAACCACTTTCCATACACAATTGTATGGGAACGAACACTTTCCCCGATAGAAATTACTGTCGCGTCTGTCAATGTCAACTCTAAAGCTATGATGCTTAGAGACGGTTGTAACGTTAGTGAAATATCGTCAATTGTTTTTGTCGCGGTGGCTGGGTTTGAGTGTCTATTGTTTTTACTAAAGAGGTCAATGAAACCTTAAGGCTAGTATTCACAGGTTGGGCATTTGGTGTTCGACGTATTACCTACACTGAGTCACATACGAGTAGTTCGTTTAGACGTTACATGTATAGTCAAGGTCATAAATACAGCCATTAGGCCAAGTATGAAAACATACACATAGACACTGCCAGTTACTGACACAAAAGGTATTTCACCTTAGCCCTCTGGGTTGGCAACGCATTGGCAATCTCCTTGGTGTTGCGGTTGTCTATAGGTGGTGGTGGCTACTTACCATCAGTTGACCCACTTGCTTAGCTCTACAAAGTTTGTAAACCAAAACATCTAGAAAGTTTACGACAAACCAGCTTTCTGACTAGCAGAGTATTTCAGTAAATATTAGAAATCCTTTACAGAACAAATAAGTTTTTGGGGTCCAGGTTTCTTAGAAGGACTGTGCAACAAGCCACAAAAAGGTCTTTTACCATTTTTCACCGTCTAAACATAAACCTGTAGCTGTAGTTTTTTAGTATGCAATTCTTAAGTCTTAAAAATTAATATTCTACACAGATATATTTGTAGTTTACAAAAAAAGTGTCAATATTTAAAAATTCTCACCTTCAACCCTAATATTTATGCAAGCCGTTGTTGACATAGTGTAAATCATAGCTATATATAGAGAGGGTGGAAAACGTAACCACCCGTTCGTATGAAGATGGTGTTGTAAGAAACTCGAGTCTTGGAGTCTTTTTTAATAAAACTTGAGCTATTTTTGAAGACTCGAGTCTTATAAATAATACTTAGAGCTCAAGTCCTTCAGAATTCATTGGAGTCTTTTGTTAAAAGACTTAGAGTCCTGCCAAAAAGAACTCATGACTGAGTCCTCTAAATCCATAGCTGCAGTTTGAAGTAAATGAAATAGCAATTAACAAATTATTAATTTTTTAGGTACGTAACAATTAAATATGGATGACGATATAAAATCAGCCACTATTACCTATTATAATATTTATAATACACCAACTCAAGTTCATGACTCAGTCTAGCTCAAATAACTTAAAAGACTCGAAAGGACTCAAAAGACTTAAAGGACTCGGACTAACGAGTCCTAGTCTTGAAAATCTACTCAAGTCTCGAAATGAAGACTGAAAGACTTTTAAGGTTTTTACAACACTATATGAAGACGGCTTAGTACAAAATGTTCTTTGAAAAGACAACTTCTGTTTACGCTCAATATCTCCAAAATACAACACCAATATCGATATCGCAAGCTCACTATGTTGCGCAACCGCTGACTATCGGCACACCTGTCCGTTACACCAAACCGCAAAGGCGGCGCGGGCGCAGCGATCACACATTTCGACGAATTAAGCAATTGGTGACATTGGTTGAAGAATGTGCTTTGTAGCTAGGGTTGTCAACTCCTGGTTTTGTGGTGTATGTCAAGGATATGGCTTAATTAATATCGTATTATATCAACAAACTGGAACAAATTACCTTGCTACTCCGCGAAACCAGTGCCGGGCTCGTGCAAAATAGCTGCGTCTGTGAGACACATATATGTTCATGCAAAAACCCACCCTCCTCCGCTTCCACACGAAACAACATATATCACACAGACTCACCACCACTACACACCACCACCACTAAACACTAAAACTACACGATCGACGCGCGTTTCGCCTCTATACGAGGCATCATCAAGATCGAACAGTACGACCGTTCGCTACTTGAACAATCGTATTATATGTATATATTTTTAAACTCATGTTTTGTGCGATAAAGTCCTTCGTGATGTAAAGTCAAAGCAAAGTAAGTCCTTCGAAAATCTATTTATTAAATTAAAAAGGCACACACACCGCACGCTAGCAAGGGCGCGTGCTCAAACGAGTGACGTGAGTCAAAGCTCGTGAAGCAGGAATTCTGGCCGAAGGGAGTCGCTTTCCGTCGTTTTCGCGGACGGTTGCTGGACACCCCGAAACTAGGTCACACGTCGCCGAAGTGACGTGCGAGTTTTAATGTTTTTGTTTAAAAATATGTATGTTAGTCTTTAAGGTATTTTTTCTATGGGCCTATGCAGCCTGAAATAAATGGTTCTATTATATTCTATTCTAAAACTAGACTAGTGACACAGAGCTTCAATTTATTCTATTTAATTTTTCATCTTCATTTTACATAGAGCTTTCATAGTAAAATTAGTTATAAATATATTTATATTAATTTACATACCTTAAATAATAACAATCAATTCTTCAGATTCAGACTTTTTTACTTAAACTTTAGGTTGTTTGACAAGCTTGGCAGCCCTATTGATCCGCAGGAGTGACGAACGAAGGACGAATTTGTTCGATATTTGCCTACTGAAATTTGATTGGTCTAATTTGTCTTGTTATAACCAGTTGAACTAAATCGATGTTATTATTGTAATCTCTATCTTTATAATCAGGTGGTAGGATCTAGTACCAGATCCTACGGAACGCTACCACCACCTTACTCGCTAATCCAGTAGCAACTAAGTAGCAGTGCTTGCACTGTTGTGTTCCGGCGTGGAGAGCAAAACAACCGGTGAAATCACTGGTACAAGCCCTCTGGGTTGGCATTGGCAACGCATCTGCAAACTCCTAGGTGTTGCGGGTGTCTATAGGCGTTGGTGATCACTTACCACCAGGTGACCCACTTGCTCGTTTGTCTTCCTATTTCGTTCAAAAAACACTGTAGTCAAGCGCTTGACATTTTCCCGAGCCAACTACATAAATCAAATTAGTTAAGAATCCCAGGGTCGTGAGGACCTTCACCCAACCCCAAAGCCTTCGTGGTACCTTTGAGTGTGCCGACCCTATAATCATGAGCTTCATCACCATTTCTCACCCACTAAATCTCAACTGAGATTATATCTGGAAATTATAGAAGTGGCTGTATAAAAATATCTTTAGGGGTCAATGGGACAAAGGGATCGTCCATTAATCACGTGAGGCTCGAAAAGGGGGGGGAGGTTCGGAAAAAATCACGAAATATCACAAGGGGGGCGGGGGGTGTAGTGAAATATCACGTGTAAAAAATATGCACGTGATTTTGGGTAGGTTAGTCTTAAACCTCACTCAGGGGGGGGAGGAGAGGGCTAAAAAAATGCTAAAAAACATCACCATGATTAATTAGTAAACGGCCCCTAATCGGGAAGAATTACTGCTGAATATTGAACTAGCTTTCAAGGAATTGAGTGTAGGAAGATAAAGTCTGTTTATCCATAGTTGTCTTATCGTGTAAACAAAGTTCTAACCTAAAATTGTTGCTGTCAACTGACACCTAAACTGCGCTTAACGCCGAAGAAGTGATTTAATAATGTGTTGCTTTGTGCAATGTTTTACTGAAAGCCTCTCTGTCTGTCGTATCAATCGTATTATCGACGCGGCCTCAGTGCTGTGGTGCGCCGTTGTTCTTATAGCTTCGCGAAGTAACCCGCGCCTGCTCTTAGTACTCACGTAGTACTATTATCTATTTTGTGGTACGAGGCAGTAACACAAGCAATTTAAAATGATTTTATATAATACGTATGTATGTAACATCAAATAAAATTATTATCTATTTACCACAGATAATAAAACTTAGTAATTTATTGTGGTAACATTGTAACTAATGTTGGAACAAATAATACAATACTACAACGCTTTTTAGATCACTACACAAAGCAATATAAAAAGTTAAAATTTAGAGAGACTAGTTCTTAATGTGGCTTAGGGTACTTGACTTCCATTATATTTAAATTATTAAATTAAATTAAGCTACGGAACCCTCGCAACCAATTTAGTCTATTCAAAAAAATATTTCGTTAAGTTGGTCGGGGGTCGTTATGACTATTATTGCTCAAAATAGGCAGTGCGCGGGCGGGTATTTTAATAGGTGCGCTGGCGCAGGGTTTTTGTGCACTACAAATTGTTCTTGGCCGCCAAGCCAGCGTTTTTGCTTTTAATTACGAGTTATAATTTTTAATCACTTCAAGATTGTTTGCGTTGCCTTTTTAAGCCGAATACTTATCTGAATTTAAATATAAATTTAAGCTTGGGACGACATTTTATCTAAATTGACGTACGATACCATCCTCAGCGCCAGTTCAGGCCCAGAACGCGCAAGGCTCTTAGCGCTTAGTAAGAAAGAATCCGGTGATTGGCTACGTGCTTATCCCTCAGCCAACACCGGCACTTTCCTTGAGCCCGATACCTTGCGAATAGCTGTTGGCCTGAGGCTGGGCGTCGCGCTGTGCTCACCTCACCGATGCCCCTGTGGCACTAACGTTGACTACTTGGGCCACCATGGACTGTCCTGTCAAAGGAGCGCGGGCCGCTTTTCTCGTCATGCTGCGCTCAATGACATCATCCGCCGGGCTCTTGCTACCGTCAATGTGCCGGCTCTTCTTGAGCCAAATGGCATTATGAGGGACGATGGCAAGAGGCCGGATGGAGTGTCATTGATTCCCTGGAGCTTGGGTCGGGTACTGGTCTGGGACGCAACTTGCGTAGACACTCTGGCCCCTTCACACCTCCAGGGAACCATATGCAGAGCCGGCGCAGCGGCGGAAACGGCCGAAGCTAAAAAAAGAAATAAATATCAGGGTCTCGGCTCCAGTTACAATTTCGTAGCGGTCGGCGTCGAGACCCTCGGTCCATGGGGTCCAGGCGCTCATAACCTTATTAAAGAACTGCAAAAGCGTCTAGTCGACGTGACAGGTGATCAAAAGGCTGGCAGCTACCTATCGCAAAGGATTAGCATTGCGATACAACGTGGGAACGCTGCCAGCCTTTTGGGCACCATGCCACGGGGGCCATATTTAGATCTAAGTTAGCTTTTATTTTAGTTTTATTTAGATGTTAAGTGTGTTTTCTTTTGTTTTATTTGTATATATTGTATTTATTTTAGTTTAGTTATTATTGTTTGTATTGTTTTTGTTCATCTTTTGACCTAATAAACAGTATATCTTATTATAATTTAAGCTTTAGTTATCATACTTAAGGTTGATTTTGCGTTAACGTAATTGTGTCACCTTCTGAGACAAACTATGGATTAAGATAGTTTCGGATACTATGTACAATACAATAGTTCTTTATTGATTACTAACAAAAACAAGATGGAAGTTAACAATTAATAAATGTGCTATGGAACCTAATTCTGGAATAAGTTCATTTCATTTCAATATCTGTAGCCAGATTAGTCGCTTCTATTTATTTATTTTTCTTGATTGCATTTTTATTAAAAATGAATTTAATGCTTAAAGCCATTCTCTAGCAGCCAACCTTCCACAAGAGTTTAAACCCTGCCCTAAAAAGCGCTCCCCATACAAACGGTAAGGTTTAGGGGGTGGAAAATGCTATCGCCGTTTGTATGGAGAGGGCTGGGTTCACACTCCTCTTAAGCAAAGCAGAAATAGCTGAGATTATCTATTTGATTTTGACTGGCCTTGCAACTAAGTTTCGCATATCTTTTGAGCTAAGGATTACTTGTTAATACATATCTACGTCACATAGCACCATATGCGATAAGAGATAAGATTTAAAATTAAATGAATGCAAGTTTACATTTGATGCATACCTTCGGTAACCGCCATTGAGAAAATGCGCAATTTTATTCGGGTACTATTTCTATACATTTTAAAATAGCTAGACTTAACGAAGACCTCTGTTTCGATTTGTTTTCTATTCACATAAAAAGGCCGCTCAACAACTCGACCATTAAACGCGCCATAAAACCTCACAAAAGCGCCATAAGCCATCAAACATAACAGTTTTGCAATAAGCATGATAAAATCTCTTTTTAATCACACTTAAGAATTTTGCGGAATAAGACAAGTTATACAACATTTTGGCACGCGATAAACCTTTTAAAACATTATCCTATTTTTAAAGTCATCTTAACTTCAAATAATGTATATGATTTTCACTCAAAAATGAAAATACGTACTATTTTCTATCCAGGAATATTTAAATGACAATTATTTAAGGCCCTAATCTGTCGTAATAATTTTGTTGTTCATTTATATTTTTACTTTTGTGACAGCAATTTGAATACTGTCATTTTTATTGTAAATTATTAATATATAGTTATGCTGCATGAGTAGTCAAATTTTTGCATGCCTTATGGCAAGCATAGTGATACAAAACTTTAAGTAACACACATACTTACCTATGTTACCAAATAAATGAATTGATTGATTGATTGACTCGCGTTTTTTTTAAACTGACAACGTGTATTTTAGAGGATTCACCATCTATGCATGTTCCTTATTCAGAGATTATTGAAATCTAGTACTAACGACTTTTGTCGACACTAAACTCAGTTAAATCAATGCGTTCCAGCACACAGTTAACTTTTATAATAAACATAATATTCTTAGTATATTAACCGCATCGTAAAGAGAGAGGTTGTGTAATTTGCGAGGCGTGACGTGACGACTTTCTACATGACGGATTAACAAACAGAAGTTATATAACGGTAGTTAAGTTCTTACTACTATTACATATAAGGGCGAAGTAACATATGTTTGTATTTACAGACACGGTAGCGGACATAAATAACCAATATGCATCACAAAGCTAATGAGATAAGGCTGTCAAATTGCAGTAGACCATTAAAATTGTAATGAGAACACAAAGAAAAATTAGGGATTAGGACTTGAACCTGCAACATCAACATTCCGTGCCTTGCGTTTGCCAGTTTCGCCACACTGCCTCTGCCATACCCTGCGAATTTTTCAATGTGCTTCGTCTTACGGTCATTACATTATTGATTTTAAGGGTGCATTTAAAAATAAAATCGAAAGAAATTTCGGTTACAAAAATGCAGTAGACCATCTTTAAAAACATTATTTTCAAAAGAAGAAAGTTAAAAACTGAGATATATATAAGAAATTCATTATTAAACATATATGTATGCAAAAAGACACAAAAAAAGGTATTTTTGTTCCAAGATATTCTTTTTTTTTTTTACACAACAGGAAGGCAAACGAGCAAGTGGGTCACCTGATGGTAAGTGATCACCACCGCCCATAGACACCCGCAACACCAAAGATTGCAGATGCGATGCCAACCCGGAGGGCTAAGATGGAATACCTCTTATGCCAGAAATTGCACCGGCTGTCTTGCTCTCCACGCCGGAACACAACAGTGCAGGCACTGCTGCTTTGCGGCAGGATTACTTATCAGGACTTATACTACATAATACTCTATTTGCTAGAAACTACGTAAAATTGACTTTGATCCGTCGCCTTTCTGTATCCCCAACTATAGTTTGTAATCACAGTCAATAGATAAACATCTATTCCAAATAAATTCTAAAACATCTGGCCCGAGTCTAATACAAAAAAAATGGCCTAAACGACTCGACTAATCGCTATTTACGGTTTTATTCAGAGCATAGTATTAATCATCACCAAACCGGGTCCATGTCACGACATGATTCAGATAGCTACTCCATTTTAAGCTAGTATAGTTTTTTTAAACAGCCAATAATTAACCGATTAAGATTAACACCCTATCCCAAACGAAGCCATTCAAATACGCCCCTCCTCAATTCCGTCGTATAACAAACCAGTGTTGCCAGATAACAACGCTTTCCGCTTTTCACACCGCCTTTTTGACAATGGTTCCACTTTTCACCCTAGACTTTAGATTAGACCAACGCGGTTATGCTTTTATAGAATCTGCTCGAACCTTGCCTTGAACGAATATAATAATCAATTAAAAACGCCGATAGGACATTTATTTGAGAATATTAAGTCAATATAAATGTTAAAATTATAAATCCCTTTTTTTTTGGAAAATCCGCGTTTCACCAGCCTGTGCTACTCCATTTTAAATTTCTCCCTCTGGCAACACTGAACCAAACAAAAGGATCGTCATATAAACGCCCGGTAAAAAACGCATACGAGGTCACGCTTTTTACGACCTATCTTAGCCGTTTATTTATTGTTAAGGAGTTATTTATGGTACCCACAAAGCAGTTTACACTTGCATTAGTCCGTAAATCAAGTTAAGTGGTTGGTTTTGAGAGTTTTAATAAAGCTTACAGAGCTTTCAATATGGCGGAGGCTAGTAAATTATGTTTTGAAATTACGTTTCCGATGGAGTCGTAAAATGTTTAAGTACGCGGCTAAATAGAAAAGTAACTGAACCGGCTGGCTGTCGCTATATTCGCGTATGAAACAGTATGAATACATTACTGTCGCTATTCGTAGCATGACTGGCTGTGACCAGTGTGACCGCAGCGGGCATTCCTAAATGTATATCTTGACAGCTGGACCCACATAGCTGAATGCCTTCGTACATTTAAAATGTGTGGCGACACGACGCTGCTACCACACCGGTCGCTACTGATTTCAATGCACAACACCACCAGCATACATTCATAATTTTCTTTGGGTCAAGAAAACTACCATCTTAAGAAGAGCCCCCATTGTTTTCAGCGCCAAGCAAAAATGCGAACATCGCGATTGTTCGGGGTCCTATTAATTCTGGATACGTTAAAGCACGTCCCTTTCAAGTTCAAGATGGCGCCGGCGTATACGTGACATTTCTAATGGCGGGAAACAATGGCTACACCGTTATGAATATTGAGAACTCGAGGGATATTATAGTCGAACGCATGCCTCACCGATTTTCGCCGCACGTCAAAATACTACCGACCCGTATAGTATATATCGTACAAACTTGTGTTTACCGGTAGTATATTTATAGCATAAAGTTTGCATGAAGTCCATCTTAGTTCTAATTTAAGCTACCTCTAGTAAGTTTCTGTTTTGTAAACATTTTGCGCGCCATTTCCAGCATTCGAAATTCGAATGTTTCTTTTCTGCATTGTTTACATGCCAAGGCTGCCAGTTTTAAAATGTACAGAGCAATTTGTAGTTGTTATTCGAAGCCGTTATTTGTTTCTGACAAATTTATTTGGAATTGGTGACTCAATAGACAGATATTGAATATTTATTAGTATTCTACTTGTGTTTATTTCGAGTGGCGCGCCGGGTCCTTGAGTTTTCTAAGAAGGGAGATACGTTAAATGCAATTATTGCAATACCTACAGGAAAAACTTAAGAAGAATCTAAGAATACGACGGAGCAGACATATGTTTTCGATGAATAACATTCACTTGACACATTTTTGAGGCCACACGATGAGACGTAACATAAAAATAGCCCAGTTTATTTATAGACAGCACAAGGAGGAATATCATTGACACTTCCCAGCGTGGCAAGCCAGGAACAGAAAGTTTAAAAATAATATTTAATTAAAACAACACCATAGCTTGAATGTAAAATGACAAATAGCAGCCCTTAAAATTGGCGTTTTCGTTCTCAAATAGCTACAAGAAGCATGCTTCGCGAACGCTACATGCCTTATGGAGTAGTGGAGTAGTATGCGACTATAAAAAAAATAGCACTTATGGAAGCCATGAGCGAGTTTACGGAGTGTCCTACGATTCTAAGAAGAGCAGCGAAGATGTTTGCACGTTCTCATTACTGTGATTCAAGTCTGATTAGTAAAAAAAAAGTAGAAATGTTGCGGTGCTGTAACTCTATTTATCTAATTATTTAACTTATGGCTAAGTCGAAAAGATTTTGTATTGCCTGGCTTAAATACCTAGTGGCTAGTATGTAATAAATGTACTCTCAATTATCGCTGTCACCTGTCATATGTTAAGTTTGGTGAAATAGACGCCAGGCCACGTGAGCAATGGCCAATACCTGTTTGGTGCTCGTCTCTATATGACTTTTTGCGTAATTTAAGAAAAAAAAAATAAGACCCCTTTTTGTAATAATGTAATAATGATGCTGGCAACTCGCTTAGGGTTGCCAGTTGTGTAACGGTTTAAATCAACAAAGTGTCACGTTTTGAACGAAATAACTTATGAAATGTATCCAATTGTGAAAGTAAATAAAATGTTTCGCTCGTTGACCGCGGAAGTGTTGTATTCTTTATTGCGGATTTGTGGCAACATCTATTATGCTGCGGTTAAAAAAAAAAGGTGTTTATTTGTTATCGTACTATAACAGAGGTCATTCTATTGTAGTGAACAAAAGCTAGTAAAAATATAACGTAAAAAAACTGTGGTAAGTTATTTACAAATCTGGAGCTTTGGCGATTAAACTAAGTTAATTAACTATGCCATAATTAGAAAGAAAACTATAGTCATAATTTTATTTACATTTAGTTTAGACGAATGATTGTATTTTTACATGTAGCGCTGTCCCAGCATCGAACTCATCGCTGTTGTGCTTAGAGAACAACTTCCCAGGGCTATTATATATTTTTGAACGGCAATAGGTAGCCACTCAAATTTTCGCAGAACATATCTCTCATTATGAAGGATGCGCTAACAAAATATACAAATAACAAGCCATTGCCCTAATTTCTCTTTGTGTTGTAATTACAATTTTAATTTAATAATTTGAATGTTAAAAACATTTAAAATAAAAATCGAAAGAAATTTCAGTTACAAAATTTAAATTACAAGAAGTCAAAATTAAATAGGGTGAGGAGGGAACTAAGTGGCACCAAAATTAATTCCAAGAAAAAACCAAAAGCTCGTTTGCATTCCTTCAATTTTAAGAAAAAAATATGTTTAAAATTCGGAACACTTCAATATTTATTAACGCTCGTTACACAAAATAAACTTTCTCACGGCTCACTTCAATTTATGATCCCCGAAAACAAATATGGTAGTAGCATAAACGGCACCTCATTACGGACCGAGGTCAGTGTTTTTTAAATTAAAAAGTAAAACGGTTTTTGGCGCGAACGTTTAAAAGAGCAGTGCGGACGACTACGAAGTACGGGTTGAAACTTTTATTTCCGATTGATTCGTTTTACCAAATATCCTTATAATCTCTTGCCTTGTGTTAGTTGACAATTACCTGTAGCAAAAAAAACAATTTGTTAAGAAGTCGTAACTTAACGCATGAAGAAAACAATCGAAAGAGTGAACAAAAAACTTGTTTTAAGAAACTCTACTACAGTAATCAGTTCTTCATAAAAAATAACCCTCCTTTTTGGCTTCACCGCAGTCTAATTATAAGTAATCTGTGGCGAGACGATCTGGACACCTATTTGAAGGATTCAATACTCAATACTCAATACTTTATTGTTTTTCCATAGATTGGCCGGATATAGCCCAGGACAGGGAGATGTGGAAGTCAAGAGAGATCTTTGCCCAGCAGTGGGACACTCAACAAGGCTACTAAAAAAAAATGGCTATCTAATCCTTTGATATTTTGTAATGTAAATAACTTCAAAAAAATACATTACAAAAACGCGAAACTACGTCATACATCACCAACGTACTCATCATCAAAAGTCGTGACATTTTAAACGCAGCATTTAATTTAAATTAAGGTTTTTTACCATCGAGTTGTTATAAAACTAAGCATTGACTTATCGCTCTCCATAAAACGTTAACATATTTACTCCTTATTTATAAACGCTCATTCAACCTACTTTAGTCAATGTATGTAGTCTTTATATGTCACTAATAGACGCCTGCGACTTCGTTCGCGTGAAACTAGAGTGTCTATTGTGGGGCCCCTCTTTTGTGGAGGTCCCGAGAATTCCCGAAATCTCCCGAATTCTCCTAAATCTTCCCTAAATTCTCCGGTTGCCCTCCCCTAAATCTGGCCCTGCGCTTGCACCGCATATGTCCGCAAAGTATAAAAAGTTGTAAATATTTCCTTTTTACTTATAAACAAGCGGTATGTTTTGGTAACACTGAGGGGCACGTAATTTTACACTCAAGATTACATTGGTTCGGATTATCGTTGTAATCAAAACTCGAGTCACTTCGCCGCGGTGTGAGATTTCAAATTATTTTGAAGTCAACGTGTAATACGCAAGTGTATTTACAATTTGCGTTGTATCTTGTCACCATTGCATATTTGCTGGTAGAGTCACAAATTTTATTATCTAGAGATTTTTCTCCGGTTCTAGAGAACCTACGGAGTCTCTGTAGAATCTCCGATGAATAAAATTAAACGAATTGTACGTTATGCAGGTTACTACTTTACACCGGTATTCTATCTATAACTATTCTATTATATTACCCCGATGAACCGGTAAATTTATACTGAAACCAGCTACAGGCTATAGGATGGCTCTATCACTATACATTTCTTAGTCAAGACGTTACAGCTACTACCCTCATCTCCTCGTCAGTTCAACGACCTTTTGACAGCCTACTTCGCCAGAGCCCAAACCCATAATTGTTATAAAACTGCAACCTACCGCATCGCAGTGGCCTCGTTACTTGTCACCTGACCAGCGTGAGTCAGCTGATTGTTTTTTTTTTGTGGCAATAACAGCTGATTGATGGTAATCCAAAAATGACGGCTCGCACGGATGCGTTCCACTTTAGGCATATAAATAAGGCTTACTGCGTAAAACTACTTAAAATCCGAACGCGTAATTACTTAAATTGGAACAAATTATTGCTACTCCGCAAAAACAATGGAATTTTAAACTTAATACCTATAAACACGCGTATAGTCTAAACATTCTATTCAATTTTAAAGGAACAGACATTAAACCCTGACATTTTTGATGTTTCAAAACCGTTTGTTTTAATGGAAAACTAATCCGCTAAATACGATCACTATGAAAGTTATATTTATATGTATAGCGACCAAGAAATTCCTTGGCCACTTTTGCACCGTATCCCTTTGTAATACGATCTAAACTGGTCAAGCAATTTCTTGGTAGACTATACCAGCGTTGCCAGACGTCCTGATTTTTAGCCCAAAATTAAAAGTCCCGCTTTTCAGGGATTACTCGACCAGTAAACCAGACAGTATGATGCTGAATACGATTGCTATCCACCATCTAGTGCGCGCGCGCAGCCGAAAGCTATTTTATCGACAAGTTGTCGCGATTCCGTTTCGTCACCCGCAACAGCCTGGAGAATTTAAATGACGACATTGGTACTTGCTCCGGTTGTATTGAACTTGTTTAAGTGAAGGAGATAATAAAGGTATTTCATAATAACGAATTATGTATTCGTGTGTAATGAAACGGGGCTTTATCGGGCAAAAACATATTATATTTGCCTTGATGTTTTGCAGTGACAGTGATACCCTCTAGTCTGCTCGTGACCACGGCCGTGGTAATACGACCGAAACGTGAAGTAAATGAAACATGTCTTTGCGCGATTCAGCCCCGTTTTAATTTAATACACAAATATGTGTAAAATCGCGATAGTAAACAATAAATCCTTACTAATATTATAAATGCGAAAGTAACTCTGTCTGTCTGTCTGTCGCGCTTTCACGCTAAAACTACTGAACCGATTTAAATGAAATTTGGTATACAGATAGTCTAGAGCCTGAGAAAGGACATAGGCTACTTTTTAATACGTAAAGGGGTTGAAAGGGGGAATGAAAAGTTGTATGAAAGTATCGTTATTTTTATCGGCGTGATACGGCGCGGTGTAGGGGAAATATGCCTAAGTGTGCTTACCCGAACGGGCAGACACGTGAGGACAAATACACTGCAAATAGCTGATTAAAGTATTTATACGTTTGTCTTACTCGTAAAATAATTAGCCAAAATAATAAAAAATGCTACCCAAAGACACTCTTCCACGCAGACGAAGTCGCGGGCACAGCTAGTTGATTATAGATTCATGCTTAAGCGCAATAAGAAGACTGCTTTGCTATTGGAAGATGAAGAAGGAGCTGCATCAGATCGAAACCAAATTTACCTACGGAATACCATATCAATTAGGGATGCAACTAGTCCATCATAACTTAAGACATGTAAAGCGCACCTACACTATTAAAAACAGAAACACCATATTGCTCGAAACTTTGGTCACATTTTTGAGTTATACCACCAGATGGTCCTCTGAGGTAATCTTCAAAAACTCCCGATCTTGGACCTAATCCGGAGATAAAAGATACTCAAAGCGTCTTAATTTACTAAACATCGTTTTAGCTTTCGACATCAGACATTAAGACTCATAACTTAATGTAAATCCTTCCATGTTTGGCTAATCGGGCCACCACGGAACCTGTCGTTGAGACGACTGTCTTTCGCAAAGATAATGCTTCAAGCTCTTTAGATAATGTTAATGTACAATAGATATAAGGTAGACAAATTAGTCAGCGGCTAATGGAAATAGCAACTGATTTAATATTAGAGTCTGGTTGACGTTCAGGACTTACGGAATCTGGCGCACCAATTATACTTCTGTGACTTTGACTAGCCAAGTTTAGTCTATCTGAGTTTGTCTCTATGTGTGTCCCTTTCTTATGACACTAGTTTGATAGAGACGCAGGGATAGTTAAATTAAACAAGGGCCGGTCATGTTAAAGCAACAGATTTAAAGTCGGAGTTAAAAACCCCAGAAAGTGTTCGACTTGTTTTATAAAGCGCTGATACACTTTATTAGGTTCCATAATTTAAGAAGAAAATGCACAAACTTACCATAAAACAAAAAAAAATGATATTTTTGCAATTTTTAAAACTGCACCGTAACCTACATGGGTGGCATCGTAGAAACATTTAAGCTCTGCAATACAAATCAAAGACGTCGGCATCGCGCTAAAACATTCAGCTTTTGCCTCGCGAGATTACAGAACGTCAAAAACTGTACACTGCCGCAATAAACATTAAATTCTCTTCACATCAGACCAATTCAATCCACTCAGCTTCACCAACGGGTCTTGATAAATCCCAATGCACGTGACAAACGACACATCAACTTATTAAGTCGACCTACAGTATCGAAGTAATCGTTTCGCAATTTGGAGAAACAGGTTGGCCATTTCGGTGTAATATTCAGCGTTCGTCACTCGTTAATGGTAAATGCCATGGGACCTGTTCGGTGACCCACTCAGTTTTTACACTTATAAAATGTCGCCACGGCTGAGCACTTTCGGACTCCGTCGTAATAAACTAACAAGTATAACTTAGAGTGACAGGCAGTCTGTTCCAGCTGTAGCCAACTGGCCAAATTTCGTTTATCTGAGTGTATCTCTATATGCGTCACTTTCTTCTGACACTAGTTCGACAGAGACACAGGGAGGGATAACTTAAACCTGGGTCGATCTTATTAGTGCCACTGTAATACTCATTTACGTTTGTGCTGACAACTCTTAGCGCATCAGTGTCAAGTCCGATGGTAGCGCCCTGTCTTGCTCAAGTGGGACAAAGCGATGCCTCGGTGACAAGTTCGGCACTAATGCGCTTAGAGAATAACTTTAAGTGCTACCTGTAAGCCTAATCTGAATAAAAATATTTTGACTTTGGACTTTGTGGAAGTAAGTCTCAATAGAGAGATCTCTCACCAGGCGGGTGTTATGCCTGGGGACCGAAATCCGAAGGCTGAAAGTTGGAAGTTGTATATATGCGTCCGTGTTACGAAACTTCGTTAGCGTGAGTTAGCGCATGTCAGTCGGTTTCATCTATTCAACACTAGATGGCGCTAGACTCGCTACAACTTTTAAGGAACCAGGTCTAACAGTGCCTAACCCTGTCATGGATGTATATGTGAAATTGTCTACGTCATATGTACCTAACAATTTATTTCTAGCTTTCACAAGAGTTACCGTTAAGTTACGAGTACCTTATGGAATCCACTGTGGAGACGTATTAGTTGTTATGTAGCAAGTGTAAATCCATAGTATCTGGATACACTTGTTCTTAAGCGAATAGCGCATGCGCAAGGTGAAAACTTTCCCGTCTTGGCAAGAGGAAAACTTGAACTCTCGCTAATTAATGTCCCATAAATGTTAGATAGTGAAGGACTGTCTAAAATTTCGGCCGAAGCCACATGTTTACAAGTAGGTTTGAATGGGGTTTGGTTAAACGGTATTTCACTAATAAGCCAAATGACATAATAGTATAAAATTGTTCATCATAATGAATAATTTTAATGTCGAAAGAAAATAAAAAGATATTTTAGAAGTTATTGAGACACAAAATTACAAAAATTATGGATTAAAATGATTTTTTTCACAAAATACGTTTGTTACAAGTAAACGTTAAAACGTTTATAAGAATTCAGGTAACAATGATGAAAGTTTAATTATGTATTGAAATAAACGCAATTTAATTGCATTCATACATTATTAAAATGGTGCCTGTCACTAGTGCTGTATAAAGCGAAATGGAGCGAAAGAATTATGTCAACTTTTAAAATTAATAAACATAAGAATAGCGCATTGTGACCAACAGATACATTCAACTTACATAGTCCAAGGTGTGACAATCGGAGAGGAGTTCAAGGTATATATATAAAGAAGAATTCTTATACTTGGCGAGCAATATTTCCGTAATTAATTTATAAAATATATCGAACATTTCACAAAATCTCCGTACGAGAACTTATATCAAAACAAATCTCTGTATGGAATTACTACTAATTACTTGGCTCGTAAATAACCCTGGCAACCGTCGTGGCCCGCTGTAAACGGTCGTAATTATAATTTATTAAGTCCAACCTAACGGCGGGGAATTAATTTCTGTATTAAGTACAACGAGGAAGTTGTAATAACATGTATGAATATAAAATAAATACTGGTTACTTATATAAACAGTAATTTGCTGAGTAATAACACAGTAACAGTTTGTATAGTTTTTGCGCTGAAACTTTCTGGTTCTGTTTCACAAATATATCGTCGCCTATAATCTTTTCAACCATTTGTTTTCTCTTTGACAGCTACTTGCCCTTCGCAACTCGCATGCTCGTTTGACCACAAATTAAAAAAAAGACGAAAAACAAATAAATAAAAAAAATATTTTGGGACAATTTACACCAATTACCCTAGTCCCAAACTAAGCAAACCTTGTGTTATGGGTATTAGACAACGGATAAACATTATATAGATAAATACAAACTTAAATACAAATAACATCCATGACTCAGGTACAAACATTCCTGTTCGTCACACAAACGTCTGTCACTTTTACACTGGTCTAGAATGCGAGCCCCCTCTAGACTAACATCCATGGCGCATTGGGTGGCGTCGCGGCGACAGTCATGGTGCAACTTTTTACCCAAATGGCGACAGAAAGGAGGGCTATGTTTTTTAACACAATTTTTGGAGCCACGCCCATATACGGCCCGCGTATCGCTGTTATCTAACAGACAGGTGAGCCCGTTGCTGCGTAGGATGCAAGATGTTATCTCACAAAAATGTACAGGGCTGTCACAGAAAGTTGTTGTTATATTTTAGTTATAAGTAATTTTGGTATCAATGTTTAGTTTATATTTAGTTTTTACTAACTAAATATAAAACAGTAACAATATCTCTACAAATAACCCAACTATTATCAAGGTACTTACAGTAATTTTGAAAACCCCAAAAGTCATTTATATCGTAAAGTGTATGAATTTTCACTAGTCTTCAGCTAAGTATTTACGTAAATCCAAAACACTTCAAAACAATTACATAATCCTTGTTACATCGAACAAACGGTTTGAGCGTCGAAGCGTCGCCATAAATAGATCTGTCCCATAAATTGTAACGCAATAGGCAACCCTGGCGGACCGTTAGGCGCACGCGCACGGAATATTAAGGTATGCGCGAAAATCATAAAGTTGTGCTGGCACGATGCATAAATAAAAGGAGTGACTTTTAGTGTTGGCGGGATCGATTTCTATACAAAAGGGGGTCATAATATAACTGAGGAATAACGCTTTTTGGGTTTTGTGTTTTATAAAGTACGTTAGATCAAAATTTGGTTGTGTAATGTACAAATACGATTACTTAAAGTATAAGTAGCATAAAATGTTTTCGAAATTTAAATTTAAACGGGTTACTTAACGTTTTAGCAGGTTGGCGCGAATATGAATGTTGTTGCGCGCGCGCAAGCTAGTCAATAATATGTGTCGTGTGCTCACGGGATTTCTAAATTTCTAAATTTCTAAAAAGATTGTTAAAATTGGGTTTATCGCTAGAATTGGCGCTTTTTGGGACAACGTTAGCGACTATTTTTGCATGTGTTTCATATATTCTAGCGACTTCTTATCGCCAGTGCTCCATAAATTTAGCGACATTTGAGCCCAAATTTTACATTTACTGCGGGTCGATTTTTGGTTTACGAGCGCTTGACATTTACCAGGCGCGGGCCAATCAAATACGCGAGCGTATATTTCAGCCAGCACTGATAGGCGCGCAGGTGGAGAGTGCCGAGCGCTAGAAACTCAAAAATCACGCTACAAGACCCCAATTATCAGTTCATGTGAGATGCATCTCACGTACGAGACACGTCAAAAAATTACACAGTTCCAAAGAATTTGACAGTTGTTTTCGAGCGAGATGAATCTCGCACTTTTTCAACATTTCAAGGGACTTCTACAAAACTAAGCTCAAGGCAACACTGGCTCGAGAAGAACATGCATTCTCCCCGTTATCTTGCAACTCGCATGGCTGCCCCAAGTTGATCTTTGTCTGTTAAATTGGGCTACTCCATGTAGAATGGCGTTAACATTCAGTTGTACACATGCTTCTAAGGAATGCGTAGAACTTGATGCAATCTGTTTAATTTTTTATGAGAACATCATACATGTCACTGGTAACACTGGGATAAAAGTGTTTTCGATCCGGTGGTAAATTTTCTAACATTCATTGTCAATTCATGTCAAAAACCAGCGTTGCTGCACTCGTCTCGTGTAGCAACACGTGCTGAGTGGAGATCCCTTTATTGGTGTCAAATTGTGTCACCATCGATAGTTAGGTTATAAATATTTTGTAAGTTAATTTTTGTAAATGGTGGTGGTACTTTATGAGACTAAATAAAAAATATTTTCTTTCTTTATATTGCTATTTGTAATAAAGATTTTGACTTTGAAGATTTGTTTGAAAGTGCGCGTGAAGTTTGCTTCAATTGATAATATGCTAGGTTTGCCTTTTGGATTATTGTCAAGTCGACAGTAGAAATCTGAAATGTCGTAAGGGACATGTACGACATTTAAGATTTCCACTGTCGAAGTGTCATGTCCTAGTTTTAAACCGAACTCAATTTCGAGTTTCACATAACATGGAATCGCAACTTGAGTTATCAAACAGGAAGTTTATTCATTGAAAAAAAAAACGACAATAAAATCTTATTCTAAACTTAAAGGTAAAAAATTGACATCAATCGTGGCCAATAGGGAGAGTGCCCAGAAGGCTGGCAGCATTGCTACGTTGGATGGTAATGCTGATTCTTTGGGTTTTGCGGGTGGTGGCTTGTGCAAGGTCCGTCCGGTCGCTACCACCATCTTGCTCGCTAATCCTGCCGCTAAGCAGCAGTGCTTGCACTGTTGTGTTCCGGCGTGGAGAGCAAGACTGCCGGTGTAATTACTGGCATAAGAGGTATTCCATCTTAGCCCTCTGAGTTGGCAACGCATCTGCAATATCGGTGTTGCGGATGTCTATAGGCGGTGGTGATCACTTACCATCAGGTGACCCACTTGCTTGTTTGCCTTCCTAAATCATAAAAAAAAAAGTATTGCCCAGCCTTCTGGTCACGGGAGGCCTTTATAACGCGCGTCGACAGGTCATTGTATGTTTTTGTGTGGACTTGACAGAGTTTCGACCCAACTTGAATTTGGTATAAAACGGTGTTTTAATAAACATTAATTTGCTAGGTAATCGAAGCCGCCACACTTTGCAAGGTCTACAATCAGCAAATATTACAGAACCTAAAAATACTTTGAGTTCTTTCAATCGTTCAAAAAAAAGATTAAAAAATAAGTAAAGTACACTGCTGTCTTTAGATACAACATCAAGGATAACTAATGGTTTAAGGCAATGTAAATCAAAAATGAAGTCTTTCGCCTAATTCCGAGACTAAAACTCAGGCCAGTATAGATCATTCTAACCAGTATAGAACGATACTCAGGTACTTGCCTTAAGATAGTCGCACTGTAAATGTCATTTATTTAGACAAAGTAACGCAGGATGTTAAAATAACTTACAAACTTGCGTCGTGGAGATAAAATAGTAATTATCGTTGCGCAGACGCACTTACCTGCAAAAAAGAAAGATTTATCAGCAATGTTTAGAGCATTCTTCAGATAAGTCACTATTATCTATCTCCTTATGTTTAAGGAAGGAAATAGAAAAAGGAATGCCTCAAGTAGCTTAAATACGTTTGCTTTTGTGTCTAGCAATGTTTCAATACAATTCAACACAATATGCTTTATTGAATACCCCATTAACAATTTCACAGAAAATACACATAATTCTTAAATATCCGAAAGGCGGCCTTAATATATAATTTATTTTTATTTTAAAGGTGCCATAGATGAAAAACTGAAACAAACAAAACTATAAGCTAAACTCCTGAAAATAATTTAAATAAAGATACTCAATATATTTCTTATTTGTCAATTCTTGCGTAAGTCTTTTTTCTTTCCACAATATCAAACAAAGTTAGACGCTACCTGGGCCCTATTTCATATCCGCGACAGGGGATTGGTGACAGTGACAATTCGGCATTGCTTGCCGACTATGATGTTAAGTCTGTAAATATGTAGCGTTACTTGTCGACACAGTAATGTACAGCGAATCGTCACAGTCACCTGTCACCTGTCGCGTTTATGAAATTGGGGTCTGCTGTCTTTCCTCGTCGCTTACTCCTTCTGAACCACGCAAAGGATTTTGATTCGGTTTTCACTGTCATTTAGGGATTTTCTTACGGAAGACTTCTAATTGCAATCGTGTGAAGTCAGGGCGAATCGCTAGTAAAGTATATATTTGTTTTTTTTTGTAATCGATAAAAAAAAATTTTTAAACATTTTTTTTATATATTCAAATTAAATTTAAAATGCTATATAATTAATGACAACACCTGACAACACAAAGAAAAATTAGGGTAATGGCAGGACTCGAACCTAATGCGCATTAGCGGTAATGTGGCGAAACTGGCAAACGCAAGGCACGGATGCTGATGTTGCTGGTTCGAGTCCTGCCATTACTCTAATTTTTCTTTGTGCTGTCATTCATTATATAGCATTTTAAATTTAATTTGAATGTATGAATATATATTTGATTTAAAAATAGTCGTTGGTGGGCTCTTCACGGAGACTTAACGATAGTGCTACAAAACCACGGAAGATAGAATAATACGGAAATGAGGAACAAAACAATTGCATTTCGCGGTTAGCGATTTGTTTTTATTCCAGCGCAGTTGCAGGGCAGATTAGATAATTTCCGCAGGGCGTGTTTGTGCCGACGACTTGAGGTGTTTTTTCGGCTATCGGCTCTTTGTTTAAGAAACCGGAAAGTATATATTTTTCTAATATTTCGTTATTAGTCTTAAATTTCCTAAATATTCGTTTTATTTTTTCTTTTAAATTGTCTTCTTTAAAAATTTTAAAGGAGTTTTTGTTTGTTTTTTTTTGCGATAAGACCGCCTATTGTTTACTTTTCTAATTCGTTTCTTTGTTTTGCTTTGTATTTTTTTTTATGTGGTGTGTGTGTAAAGAATATTTGTTGTTGTTATTTTTCTCAAAATCTGTCCTAAAATGTTTCAAGTACGAAGACGGCAAATACACCAACAAATTGTATACAACGGGGTATTGAAAAAAAAAATCCCCTACTTTTGTCATTACCGTATTATTTGTGTCTGTCAGTATACATGTATACATTCAATTCAAATTACTTAATTACCCGACTGCCGCCAGATGGGAGGGCTAAGCTTTTTGAATGTATATATTAAATAATCATTTATATTATAAAAAAATTACGTAAATAAATCAAAGTTTATTTCGGATAACTTACAGATTGATAGCAAAAAAATATATAATAAAATAATAATTTAATATTAGAAAAAAAAAAAAATAAGTAAGTAATCTTAAGCTGTCCTGACAAGTATGTTATTCGCGTATTTTTACAAGATTCAAATTTTCACCATTATCATAAAGTTACCATAGCAGTCACGTCCTTATCGCGGGGTTGTCGCAGTTCAGACGGGGATCGCGACATGCGCAGGAGCACTAATTGAGTTCACGGCTACAGTTAGGGGTGGCACCTTAACCCTTTGAAGGCCAAAAACGCCTAAAGGCGTCGTGAGTAGTCGTGACCCCTAATAAAGGCGTTTAAAACTAAAATATATTTATATTTTTTGTCGGCCTTGTGTTACATTCATTCATGGTTCGTGCGAGTTATTACTTCATAAAAACAGTTATTTGTGTTACAAGGGGACAAAGTAAAATTTTATTCCTCGAGGGCGCTATTTTGAATTCAGAGCGTAACGAGGGATCCTCTAAAGCCAATTGTGGTTTTTCGAATAGGTGTAATGGAAAAATATTGTTTATTTTTAGGTCTTTTCACTGACAGTTTGCGCACACGAATAATTCTGGCTGTAGCCAGGGCATGTACCATTTATACCCGAGGACTTTAGACTCAAACAGTATATACATACCTTCTGTGTTAAATACAGATGTAAAATAAAAATATTACGTGAAAAAATGATACTGTATCGAAATTCTTGCCTGTATCTTCTCGTCAGAGGCTTTTCCGAACCGGAGGTAGTTTTCTGAAATTCATAAGAGCTTCTTTTAAGCTTATAGAGATTTTCACTTGACTCGAAACTTAATGGGTTGGCAGCCCTGCGGGCAACCCTAGGTCATAAGTATAACGGTGTTGCGTGCGCAATAATCCTGGTTTTAGGTATGGTTTAATGGTTTAGGTAAGATTTATGGTGTCGTATCTACTTATTGTGGGTGGTAAGGGAACATTGAAAAGGAGGGAATTGGTTGACATTGACTGTTAATACGAAGGATATTTATCGCAAATAAACTCGCAATTTAAGCAGACGTGCCATCTAATGGCATGCCATTAGGAAGATGGCAGGCCAGGGTAACATTATGGCTCTCCTATTGGCAGCAAATAAAAACTTTAAAGATCAATTTTCGACCTGACTACAACCAAGAAAGGAGGGTTATATTGTTTACTGATTGACTAGTAAAATTCACTTTTGTATATCCGCTTACTGGGCGACAGGTGCTTATAAGTTTGTGTTTATACTCGTAGATACAGGTAGATAGACATAATATAAATTCTAGATATAGATTTACAATATTAAAAAAAAACTCGTTTAAAAGAAATCACTCCATAAATTCAGGAAAGAGCTATTGTAAACCCCAAAAGAAACGAAGGTTTCCACAATAGTGTCCCGTTGCAAATATATCATTTTACTCCCTCGTGACGTAATGTACTATTATTTACTGCATAAACTAGAGGTAGTTTGTGATGGCAAGCGCTTATTAGTAAGCTTTCAATGAAGCTTCCTTCACAGTTATGTTATAAATGATCGGCTAACAAGGAACTAAGTAAGATATTTGCTAGACTGCCGCGTCATGCGCCGGTGTGGATAGGAGCGCGTGGGATTGCTGCGCGGTGGTCCGTGCTCAGCTGATTCGAGCAAACAATTGTAAGTTCTTCTGAGAATTTACGCATCGATTATTAGTTATTATAAGTTTTTTTTTTAACAGTTCAGACCACGAAGAGCTTGAAGCGGTTTTCCGCCTTGATTTGAAATTGCTGCTCACACGTAACTAAACGCTGACAATAACGGCGAGACCATAGAAACATATGATTATTTGCTCATATGCAACACAAATAACGGCGGAACTCCACTTCAAGTAGGTACATCCATGGTTTTTACAATACGAACGCGCGGTAATCACCGCTTTGACAGATCCTTGCGTTAGGTTGGTACTCCTGTAGTCTTGCCAGCCGTGATGTTGGTCACAGTAAAGGAGACTACTGCGAGCATGGAAAGTTTGCTACGTGAGATCTTTTGAAGAGCTACTAGGTGCCACTGTTATTAACAGACTTCAAAAAGGAGGATGTTCTCAATTCGGTTTTTTTTAATGTTTATTACTTCATAACTCTGTCATCTATATATATAAAATGATAAACTGACTGACTGACTGACTGGGTGATATATCAACGCACAGCCTAAACCGCTGGACCTAGAGACTTGAAATTTTCAACATAGATACCTTATACGGTGTAGGCATCCACTAAGGAAGGATTTTTGGAAATTCCTCCCCTAAGGGGGTAAAAGAGGGGATGAAAGTTTTTATGAAAGTCCGTCAGTTTTGAAGTTACGATTATCAAATTTTGTATGTAGGCTGATGATTGAAAATAAGTTTATACCTGTTTCAGGATTTTTGATAATTCCAACCCTAAAGGGATGAAAAGGGGGATGAAATTGTGTATGGAAAGTCCTTCATTCCCTAAGTAAAAATCACTTAATTTATTACTTAGGCTTATGGTTGGAAAGTAACGCAACGGAAATCAGGTTTGTTGGAATTTCAACTCTTATGGGGGTAAAAAGGGGGATGAAATTTTGTATTTAAATTGACAATTCACTAAATTTCGTTTTCAAAGTAAAAATAATGTACACGAGTATCGTGTTATTTACTATGCCTCTACTGCCGCCCGGCTGTGCGTCTGTCTATCTGTCTGCCATGCCCAAACATGTCCTGACAGATTGGCGATCATCGCCCCGTCGCAACTACTAAAGCTAGAAAACTGAAATTTCGAATATAGTTTTGTTTTATAACGTAGGCATCCGATAAGAAAGGACTTTTAGAAATTTTGATTCTAAAGGGGGGAACTAGGTGGGGATCGAACTTTGTATGAAATCTTTGTTCTTCGAAGTTAGAAACATAATAATTAAATTTGAATTAGAGCTACTGACCATACATAAATTAAATTGTGCTGCATGGTTTTTGGATTTTTAAGGGGGGGGGGGGGGATGTAGCGGGAGGATGAAAGTTTGTATGGGGGCAGCTTATTTTAAAGATAAGAACTTAAAATTTTAAAGTTTACTACTTTCGTAAATAAATAATGAAATGTTTTGGATTTTTGCATTTTAAGGGGGTGAAACAAAAGGTAAAAGTTTATTTGGAGGTATCTTTTTTTTATAACTTGAAAGTTTGAATTATACTCATCATAAATAACTAGTGACGTGCTACTGGGGTTTTGGATCTTCCCATAGGGGGAGAAACGGGGGGTGAAAAAAGGGGGAAAACGGGGAAGAAAGTTTGGTGGTTTTTTAATGATGAGAACTTGAAAATTGGAATTGTATTCATAATAAATAAATAATGACGCGTTTCACCAACTTTTGATATCAATATTAATAGGTACGTACTTCGATTCTTTTGGATGCCTATATGTAGATTTAGATAACCTACACTACACGATTATGTGCTCTAAAATTTGGTGCATGTAGTGCTGTTGCAAAAAAATATTATAAAAAGGATTATGTGGTGAAAGAAAAATTCCTACATATTAAGCTGTACATATACAGTTCTGATCTTTTTTATGGAATAGGTAGAAAAACGAGCATGTGAGTACCAGATAGGCAGGCCGCCCTCGGAAACTAACGTTTTCAAAAGAATCGCCGATCCGTTGTCCACCTTTAGGTCCCCCCCCTCCCTGTGGGCCTCCTGGATCTTTCACTCACTGTCCGATATGGGTATTGGACAGTGAGTGCAAGAGAAGCAATTACTTCACGTCGGCATTCTGTGAGAGTGAGATACTACCCCGGTCGGACCAGCACACTCCTACTACAACCGTAACTGGCTGCAGTGTGGCTCTAACACTCCAAATCATCTCTTAATGCCTTGGCTGCCTCAGTTGAAATTTGAAAGGGGTGGAACGGGGGGTAAAAGTTTGAATGCAGGTATCGTTTTTTTAAAATAGGAACTTCAACAATTGAATTACAGCTACTTATCATAAATAAATAATGACGTATTTCAGGATTTTTGGATTTTCACATTTGAAGAGGATAAAGCGGAGGGTGAAAATTTGAGACAGGGTGAAAGCGTTTATTATGTCTGTTTGTAAAGAAAAATGTGTCGTTTGATTCCTGTAGGCTACGCGAGCGAAGCCGCGGGCATAAGCTATCATTAATAAATAATAAAGTGTTTTTGGATTTCTGCATGTTAAGGGGGAGAAACATGAGGTAAAAGTTTATTTGGTGGTATTTTTTTTTAAATAGGAACTTGATTTTTTAATTTCTTTCATCATAAATTAATAGTTACGTGTTACTGGGGTTTTAGCTTTTCACATAGGGGGAGAAACGGAGAGTGATAATTACTTTCTGGGCAACGGTTTTTTAAAGGTAGTGAAACGAGGAGCGAAAGTTTTTATGGATGCATCGGTTATTTAAAGATATAAACATAAATATTAGAATTCTTGCCTCTCATCATGAGAAAGAAATAATGAGGTGTTTGAGAGTCTTTAGATTTCACATTTCATTTCAGGTGGGGAAATAGGGGGGAAGAGGAGGAACTTTAAAGTTTTAATTAGAGCTACAGAGCACAAATAAATAATTATGTGTTTCAAGGCTTTTAGATTCAAGAGGGAAAACCGGGAAGAAAGTTTATATGGGTGGCGGTTTTTTTAATGATGAGAATTTGGAAATTGGAATTGTTTTTTTCAGCGTTTTTGGATCTTTAGATTTTAAGGAGGAGGGAAACGGGCAGGCGCGGGGGGGTCGGCATGGCGTTGAAAGTATGTGTACATAGGTGTATAATTTTTTGAAAATTGGAATTGTAGCTGCTCTCATTATAAATAAATAAAGACGTATCTCAAGCTTTTGAATTTTCAAATTTGAAGTGGGCAAAACGGGGGGTGAAAATTTGAGAGAGGGTGAAATTGCTTATAATATTTGTTTGTAAAGAAAAATGTGTCATTGGATTCTTATAGGCCACGCGGGCGAAGCCGCGGGCAAAAGCTAGTTTACATATAAACGGATTAAGTTTTTTTTATGAATTTACTTAGAAATTGGTCCCATTTTTATCAAAATTCAGTTCTGATGCTGGGATCAATGAAGAATTGAGGGAATTACTCAAATATTGTAGGTATAAATAGCAATTTTTAAATAGCTACGTTTGTTTATGTTAGATATATTTTGCCTCCAATAAAGGCTCCGTAAGAACTCGGATTTTAATTTAAAAATATCTACAGATCTTTTTTTTAATCAACCTAGAGCAATAATGTGTCTTTTCCGTACACCGTCAGAAATTACCTAGAACCCATGAAGATAACAAAGCTGTTATTAATTTCTATGGTCACTTTGCAGGGGAAAGTTTCAACTCTAAGAATATTTGTTGCTGATAACAGCGATTAGATAAGCGATGGTCTCTCATTGCAGAATGATAATCGCTATCTTTGTCGTTTAATGATTTTCGGAACGTTCCTGCTTGACTCATGCCATGATTTCATCATTGTATGTCATTACCAAGTCAGGACCAACTTACATAGTGTTTTATTTTCAGCCAACCTCGAGGACTAAGATGGAATATCTCTTGTGCCAGTAGTTATACATAAACTAAAGACCTGTCTCAGGAATAACTAGTCATAGTCGGATAAAATAGATGGCAAATGACCACGAGAGCGGTCACCCACTCGCTGGTCGGATCAAGTGAAGACTATCACTGGCCTACCAAACCTTAAGACGAGCCGAGGCCAGAAAAATCTGGAGGGGATCTGGGGATCTGGTTGGTCGGCACGACTACGAAGGCATTTCAAGATGGACACGATCTTCAGTATTGAAAAGCATGACAATGAAGTAGGTACATTAAAACCTTCTGTAAACAATCTCTGAATGATAGTGAAAGTTTGCAACATCCGTTGCATGATTAAGCAGGAGTAAGCCGAAGATTAGGTTATTCGTACTTATTAGTTTTAAGGTTCTTGAGTGGAAACCACGTACCGGAAGATGAAGTGTTGGTAGACCTCCCACAAGGTGGACCGACGATCTGGTGAGGATCGCTGAAAATCTGTGGATGTGAGCAGCACAAGACCGACCGTCGTGGAGAGCTAAGATTAGGTTATTCGTACTTATTAGTTTTTAGGTTCTTGAGTGGAGACCACGTACCGGAAGATGAAGTGTTGGTAGACCTCCCACAAGGTGGACCGACGATCTGGTGAGGATCGCTGGAAATCTGTGGATGTGAGCAGCACAAGACCGACCGTCGTGGAGATCCTTGGGAAAGGCCTATGGCCAGCAATGGGCGTTTTCCGGCTGATATGATGATGATGAGTCGAAGATATTAGGACAGACAATCTACCCGTTTGCATCAAAAAAACATGTTTAAGAACGCTGTGATACCAGCATCTAAACATAGACACTTCTTATCTGACTCTTATCTCTATCTCACAGAATATTACGTAAAGTGTACCACATAATATGTACTCGCAACGCGTAGAACTCTCGACAACACCGGATTTCCCTTGGTCGCAAAAACGTATTGACAACGCCTGACTTAAGACGCAATTATGGCCGTAAAAAACAAATGACGCTCGAGGTCATATTTGAAAAGGGAACTGCTATAACGTATTTAATAGTTCAGTGGCGTCAAACGGCCAGTATCAAGTCAACTGGCTGTTTGAGGCACGTCGTTCATTGGCTGTTATGGCTAATAGCCTCAACGTGACATATCTAAATGCTGCATGAATTGCCATGATTGGTTATATCTTTCTATGATCTGAGATGTCGATAGTCGGCGAATGAAATAGGCAGATTTGAGTTGTTTTAAAGACATGCCGGTCAAGATTTTTTTTTATGTAAGGTCGGAAATGCTTAACGTTAGTTCTTAATTAGTTAGTATACTAAGTAGGTACCTTGAAATTAGAAAACACCGTGAGGTTTAAATCATTTGCACTTCATGAACTTCAAGACATAATTTCACTTACAAGTCAGGGTCACAGTCAGGGCCTGTACTTGGGCTTGTGCGTGTTCAAATATGTTTAAACACCCTCTTTGTACCGTCTGACACTGGCTTCATACGTTATTTAACAGATACACTTCAATAACGAACACATAACGGTTAATTTGTTTTTTTTTTCTAATCGTATGAGAGGATGACGTAAAGTATGAACAATCATCTCGGCCCAACCACAATAGCTTTTAACCTAATAAAGCAACGAAATCTCTTACAAACCAAACAAACCAATAACATCATCAAAAAACGAAAAACAAAAGAAGTTTCACCGCCTTTGTGTTAATTAAAAGCGTGAATTAAAAAAAGGTTTACGTTCCTCGCTTGTACGTCAAATGATTTGTCAATACCCGGGTGCGCACCAACCGCAGGGAGTTGCGGAGCGGACGAAAATAGTCCGTGGAAAAGTGACAGTGACATTCCATCATCATTATCATCATCAGGCTATGATGTCACGATATGGACACGAAGTAGTAATTTGGGTAGGGAAACTCGATGATAAAGATTCTAATGATGCCTCGTATTGAGGCGAAACACGCAAAGATCGCGTAGTTAAAGTGTTTAGTGGTGATAGTTAAAGTTGAGATGCGTTCTCTTCGTAGTATGAGCGGGATTAAGCTGACTGATAGAGTGAGAAATAGTGTTATAAGGGAGAAGTGTGGTTTGAAAGAGGATGTACTAGAATAGAGAAAGGAATGTTAGTTGGTTTGGGCATGTTGAACGAATGGATGAAAGGCGATTATTTAAGCAAATTTATAAAGGTGATGTAATTATTAAAATTATTGGTATATTTCATGCTGGCCTCTTATTTCGGGTACCGCTATTTTGAAATTTTTTCTAGGGTTCACTTTAAGCACAAGCTCACCTGGACAGGGCATTTTTCTCAGCCCTCAAGTTGGTGCGGACCCGGCGGCTGCGCGCGCGCAGTAATTACCAGTACGACAGAGACGGATTGGCGCTAATGATCGCCTGTGGACGGACGGGATCGAGGGATGCATAGCAATCATTTCAACGGGATAGCCGGGACTTGAGCAGTTCTTGAAGAATCCCAGTGGTTCTGCGCCGGCGCATGTTTTTATGCCTTAGCTGCCAAATCTGGATCATGCGCAAAACTTATCCCGAATAAATAAACGGGAAAAGTCCTAGTAAATACAGTATTACTGATTAATAGCAAGTATTATTGTTAGAAAAGCCAGTGGTTCAATTTTCTGCCCTATAGCCTCTTTAAAGGGGATTGTAACTTCGAACCAATGGGTTATCTTAACTTTTCTTCTAATTACTTGCACATGTAATACTAAGTTTACATTAGACACGTAATTAACATGATTTATGTATACAGTAATTACATTCTTTATCAATATAGCTATTATCATTGACGTAGACGACTTCATTGTATATATGGCGATCACGCTTCCGTGATTCAGTTCCGATCAGACATTACGACAGTGGTAATCTCAAATGTCGTAAGGGACAAGTTCCCTGATGTCCCTTACGACATTGAAGGTTTTCACTGTCGATTAGTGTCTGTTCTATTCGACAAGGCTTCGGCAAGGTCTGACTAAGCAGCTAGAAACAACGTTGCTAACAAGAAATGCTATAACAGGAAATAAAATCGCAAACCTATTAAAATGTCGATATCTTTTTTTTATACAGCATTGGAAGGTAAACGAGCAAGTGGTTCACCTGATGGTAAGTGATCACCACTGCCCATAGACACCCGGAACTCGAAAGGGATTGCAGGCGCGTTGCCAACTCAGAGGGCTAAAACGGAATACCTCTTGTGCCAGTAATTGCACCGAATTTGAAATGAAAGCAATAATGTATTTATACAGAAATACATAAAAATACAAGGTTTACGAGTATATAAATTTTAGATTTAAAATTTTAATCAAATCAAAAACGCCTTACGATGGAAACAAATGATTAAATAAAAAGTAACAGTAAGTTTTATTTTATTTATTTCTATATTTTCTGCAATTATTTTTACTTTAAAAATTGCACCACCTGCTCAACATTGTAATTTTTTCGTGTCTCCCATGCTAAATGGTTGTCTGGAAGAGATCGCTTTTAAGCGATAAGACCGCCAATTGTTTACTTTGTAAATTGTTTTTTAAGTAATGTTTGTTAACTATTTTCCGTGTGGTATTCAATAAAGAGTATTTGTCTTGTCTTGTAACAAAAAATATGTGTATTTATTGCATGTCTCTGAATAGTATAAAACAAAGTCACTATCGGTTTATGTCTGTCCTCCTATCTTAGGCCGCTTACTCCACCTAAACCACGCAAAAGATTTTGATACGGTTTTTAACTGTCATTTAGAGATTTTTAACGTTTTTTTTAATGTACAGTCAAGGAAATTGAAACACGTACCACCGTAGAACCTAGTTGAAGAGACATACGCATGACATTCGTATGACATAGCCTGGCGTTTAACGCATTGCGTCATTGCGATAGGGTTCTAAAGTGGTACGTGAATATATTTCCCCTACTGTACATTACATCCTAACTGTACCTGTGCGAAGCCGTTGCTATATACATATCGAAACTAGAAAACTGAAATGTCGTAAGGGACATGTCCCTTAATGTCCCTGACGACGTTTGAGATATATTGTTCTTTTATCGTAAAGATAAAGTCAAAAACAGATAGCGATTCTTAAGTAGATTTTTCAATACAAACACACACACACACAAACATTATCTTTTTCCGGGGAAATGTAATCATTCTTAAGCGCAAACACGCGACAGTTTACAAAAAAAAAAGAACTTTCCTTTATAATCCGTATACGACAATAAACAGCGAGAGAACGGTACTCGCTAATGTCACTGTGTAAGCAATGCTTGATTCCGCTACTTAATAGCGTGTGGCTTGCGCACGCGCCGCCGCTGTCGTTTAACTTCACACTCTGAATGCGTCTGCGCGGCGCAAGTTTAAGGCGATTATTGTACTGTTTGGTTAATGTTTGAATATGTATTGTTATGTATTTTATGACATTAATGGTTTAGAAGAGGCTATAAAAGCAGAAATGGAGGGCAGCTCAGTTTCTTTTTTGCGGCAACAATCGTTGTAAAGGCCGTATTTTGCATTATTTGCTTAAAATATAATACAATATAAATATGCTTTATTGAATACTACATTAACAAAGACAAATAAAAACAAACATACAGTGTACTCATTGACAAGACAAGACAAGACAAGACAAAGACAAATACTCTTTATTGAAAACCACACGGAAAATAGATAAAAAACATTAATTACAAAACAATTTACAAAGTAAACAATTGACTTACGTTTTATTGTTTTTATTTTATAAGCGGGCCCCTCGTAAGCACAAGAGGGGGGGGGGGGGGCACAGAAAGGCAGGCAATGGATCTGCTCTCTAAATATACTATCTTATTGCGTACACGCATAAAGTAACATTTGTTACAAATTTCATGTTGAATTTCTATTTTCAGGCGTTTTGACTGTACGTTTCCCGTTAGTCAGTCAGTCATTAAAGAAACTCTTTAATAACCCTACACTAAATTAAGAAATGCCCAAGCATATTAGTGGCACCCAACTGGAAGACGCAAAAGAGGCCGCCCGAAAACAAGATGGCGTCGCTCAACAGAGCTAGAAGCTAGAAGCCGCAGCAGCCAGATTAAGCTGAAGAGATCTAGAATCTGCCGCACAAGATCGATCCAAATGGAAAAATGTGCAAAGAGCCCTAAACCCCTGCAGAGGGGTGAAAGGAAAATAATGATGATGATAAAATTAGACGAAGCCTAACTATTATTTTAAATTAAGATCTAGCGTTACGATCTCTGTTGTAACTAAAGATTCGAAGATCATAATGATTTCGCTAGCTATAACCGATTTGCGCCACAATCTTCACGCTCTACTACGGCAGAAACTCGTGCGCACGCTAACACTTTCGTACGAAACGTTTCCTACTGGATTCATATTTATCTATCATTAGCATTGCACTAAGTAAAGTGTATTGTTAACGGTCAGGATCTGACTTTCTTTACTGAATAACTTTTTTATACCACATTAGGCGATGACATTACTGTATGTCCCTTTTTTTATAAATTTATTCATATCTTACCTTACATGTAGTCTCGCCTAAAATTAAGTAATTTTATTTTAAAAAAGTCATAGACATAAACTTGTGCTGGGGTAATTATTTAAATTTGTAAGTCAACCAACAGTATGTTGGTTTATGAAAGTTATTACGAAGAATATTTCATTTATTTATACATATAAAAATGTTCCGAACTGACTGACAAACATGCAACCCTAAACAGCTAAAGATCGAAATATGAAATTTTGAACACTTGTTCTTTAGGGGATGTGGAAGATCACAAAGAAAGATTTTTTTGGAAATTTCACCATTAAGGGAGTTAAAAGTCAAATATGCAAGTTGATAGCAAAACAAAAACTTAAAGGATGTTTTTACTACAAGCCCGATACAATATTATAGTATCTTTGGGGTAGCAGTTACATTTCATTCTCAAGTTTCAGTTCCAGTATGAACTGGATAATGGATCAGTACCCACCAAACTAGAACTTAAGTAAGATTTATAACTACAGCCCTTCATTTGTACCTATTACCGCTCCAGCGATTCCGAAAGAAGACACGTGTCTGAGATTCTCCAAGGTTTTCATTGCGTACCTTATTATCGTTAATGATCTGTTTATAAATATTCCATTACAGATCATAGTCCTTCAAGCATGGATATAGCCTCAGTACTTGTCAAGTGTACATAGCCAAAACTGTCAAAATGGTTACCTTTGGGTGCGTCAAGGTAGTAAAACCTGCAAATTAATAAGAAAAACGTAGAGTATACTACCTTAATGTAAACATTACCATAACCAAAGGTGACCATTTTGTCTATTGGTCGTGTACAGGGTGCCAATTGAAGAGGAGTTTAGAGTATGTAGTCATCTCTTTTGACACATTGTATTGCCATTTAAAGTAAAGAGATCAGCTAATACAATGTCGCTTTCAATTTTAATACTCTTTCTACGCTATACTATTTCTATGATCATAGTCGTGACCACAGCGTTCTTTTAGTGTCACATTGACAATGCATGTCACTAATGTGTGTCACACAGTTGCCACAATACACGTGTTTCTGTTTAAAACTGAACTAACGAACAATGCCCGACAGTATGGTAAAACGAACGAAAATTACTAACCGATGCAAATGTTTAGCATAGTTAGCTCGTAGGTATTGTAACGAAAGGGACGTAAAACGAGGCTACTGACTGATACTGACTAGTTTTATTTGGGTCATACCACAGAATAAATAATAGTACTAACATAGAGAAAGTTCTTTTTTCGACTACGATTAAACGAATTCCAACTATATTAACAAGCACAAAAAGTCCGCATTACTGTATATGCATTCGCTAGGCGGCGCGCGTCAAAAGGAACGCGCCGCCCGCGCCCGCCTTCCCCCCGCAACTCAACAACCGATGAATCGGTGTTAACGGTCCTTATTTCATAATGAAGCTAAAATTAAATTAATAAATCTAGTAGTTTTTACTCAACCGCCGCCATAAAGGAGGATTATGTTTAAAATACTCCTTGTTAAAAAATTATCGATCGAACCTTTCGATTTTCCTTACTAAGAAAAAAAAGACTAGGATTCTAGACAAATTAAAGGTAAGTTCTAACCCAACATCACCTATTCTACATTTGTACTTGTACATCGTGCTCGCTCTTAAGGGTAGCAATTACTGTCCGATTCGGTTGTCGATGGCTGCATAGTGCGCCTGCGCCGCGGGCAACCTGCTACTGCGCAGCATCAATGCATAATAAGAGTAACGTAGAATTATACTCTTGTTCATTTTTTGAGAACACGCTTTATTATGTAACGAATGGCATCTATAGGGTGCGTTTAAATTATCTACGGGATAATTTCGATAAAAATAAATTATAATAAGTAGAGAGGAAATGAGGACTAAGGTTAAGAGAAGTTAAGTATAGTGAATTAATCGGTATGTTTTTGAGCTGCCCGTTTGAGCAAGGTTGGAAAGTTTAACTGGTAGAGAACGCCTTAAAGCATAAATTCCGCTTTTTGAAGATACTTCTCAAAGTGCTACGTCAATTGAATGGACCTAAGCAAAAATATTTTTTTATTATTATTACACGAGTAGACTACTTTTTTTTAAATTAATATTGACTCCGATAATAAAGTTATAAATAGACCAATAACAGAGCACAAGGAAATGTTCCCTGATGCGAAAGGCGATAATCCGCTCTGTATTATTTCATAGTTATCGGGTAACGAGATAGGGTGCGCAGGCGCTGCAATCAAGGCGATACCGGCCAATCAGAGTGCCTGTGATCTATCGACGGCTGCACCAACTATTACGCCATCGACGATCCATACTTTACTTAATGTTATGAATGCGAGGCTGGGTTTGTCTGTTTGTAAAAAAAAATGGAATAGACTTATCATATACTAGCGACCCACCCCGTCTTTGCACGGTTACAATGAAAATTTAATAAACATAAAAAAAATCGTAAAAAAAAAACTAATTGACAGAGAAACCCGTATCAAAATCCATTGCGTGGTTTAGGAGTAAACGGCCAATGATACGATGAGGGCAGACAGGCGGATTGCGACTTTATTTTATAGTATGTAAAGATAATAATAAAAAGAAGAAGATGAAGAAGATACAGTGTACGTCAAGAGAACATACAAACTGTGAAAATAACTCCTTTGTGCTGAATAAAAAGGTTTTGTTACATGTAACCAAAGTTTTGCTACCAATTACATAAAAAAGTGACTACCGAACTAATTATTACACCACAGAACAAGGTGATTAATGAAACAAAAGTGAAAAACAGCAGAATATCAATTTGGATCTTACACATGCGATGTTATAAAATTTTGTAGTTTTACCCTTAAAATAAACAAGATGAATCAGAGCATTAAAACACATTATTTAGTCGATATCAACAAATGCTTAGTTCATGTGACACAAGTAACGTCATCTAGCGGTAATATTTAGCTCTATATTCTAAAACCAAGGAGTCAGCAGTCTGTGTTGTAGTGTAGGCTGTGACCTTACCTAAATTTTGATTCGTAAATAACTCATCAAATGTTTTTCAGTAGCAAATACCTTTGCTAATTTAAAACAAAAATCACGAGTAACCAAACTAGTTCGGTTGTCCCTTTTTGTCAGTGTGATTTCCGTCCTTACATTATAGTTCGACTCTCATAAGGCCGGTTTTAATTGTCTACACTAATCTACACTTATATAATAATCGGGTAAACTTTGTTTGTTAGTATGTAGGGGGTAATCTCTGGAACTACTGAACCGATTCTAAAAATTCTTTAACAGTGGCCCGTTTCACTAAGCTACAAGTTACAATTTTACAAATCTAAACCGGCAAAATTGGTCAATAATGACCAATAGCAATGGGCATAATGACCAATGTTGCCGGTTTAGACTTGTAAAATTGTAACTTGTAGTTTCGTGAAACGGGACACAGATAGAAAGCTACACTATCCCTGACGGACATAGGCTACCAACTCCACGCTTACGGACGGAGTCGCAGGCGTCCGCTAGTAACTTATAAATATACTTGTAGTTTAGACTCTTGGTCCAATAAAATAACTTAGTTCGCAATAAACACGCTAAGTTACGTATCAGCATTAAATATGCTAATGCAAACTTGTGACAAATTGCATGATTTACGCGTTTTTTACACCCCCACACGGACTGGCTTCACGTTCATGCTAATTTAATTACTGTCACGACAATGATTGCTAATAAAGTTTTATGTCGCGACATATAATACTCGAGTTTTAAGATTATGTATAACTTTAAATACCAGATTTTATTTAATTTTCTTGGTACTTTCTAGACGCATTTCTAGATTGTTTTGTTTACCTTTTACGTTGACGATCTTATAGTAAATTTCTTATGTTTTCGCATGTCAAATTTAAAATATTTTTCAATAAGAAATAAATGAAATAACAACTTAATGTTGATAGAGATTCTTGTGAATTTACAGTTAAAGCTTCTAAAGAAACATTAATGTAAGAAAAGTACCAACAGTTCGCGTTGCTGACGTAATTATGTTTTAATTTAAAGAGTTTATTAGTCTATGCTTACATTTTTTTTTCTTGATTTATTTTGAATTTATTTTATGTATATATTTTTATACATATTTCAGCGACTGATATATCACTGAATATTGATAGCACACAACTGGAAATTCCGTCGCCGCAAATTTAAGACTTATAGTCTTGTCTTTGTAGTGCTTTCCAAGCTTCCCTATCGACCGCCAGCTCCTTGACTTCTCTGTAAGACACGACACAAACCTTCTCCTTCACTTGATCAATATAAATTCTTCTAGGTCTGCCCCTTCCTGGGCATTAGCTTGTTGAAATTAAGTAATAAATATATAGTTTTTAAATGTTTCTAAGTCATGCGCTCATTAACATATAACCATAATTTTAAATTATAAATTGATCAGGAAAGCCGGCAACTGGTTTCGAGACAAAAGAATTTTCGTATCAACGAGGTATTTAGTCCATTTTAACTTTCAAAAGTAATAATTTACAAACAAAATGGGCAATAAAACCCACGTCCATTATAAATCGATAAAAATCTGTCGAGCGGGAATCGAATGCGCCTACGCGTCTTAATTATATCGAATTGTTTGTGATGCCCCTAAAAAGATGAAAAACGACTGTTAAATGACTCTATCGACGGTAATTATTTTAAAAGGCCAAACTACAATTTGTAGGAAACTCAGCTTGGACCATAATAGTATTTTAAAGCTGCAATAAACGAACAAGACAGCATTTTAGACTTTTTTTTGTGTTTGTAATAAGTGACATAACAAAAATTAACAATTCATAACAATTAAACCGAATTTAACATTTCCGTAACTAATTAAAAATTCACCTCGCATTTTGGACAAAGTAAAAAAGGTCAATTTAAGTCTGTCAAAATTAAAAGGGCAGTAATACGCATAAACAGTACTAACACATTACAACACGCGTCGAAGAATGTAATCGTTTCAAGTATCGATACTGGGTGGGAATCGAATAAATCATTCGATCGGACGGGCGGTAAATCGATTTGCTGTGATCGAATACCGATCGCTAGTGTTTTCGCGCTCTTTGAGTTTCTATTTCCTGTATAATTCGAGCCTTGGTTGATCAATATAGTATGTTTGATTTCAATTAATAGCCCTTTTGGTATTTTTAGCCTCAGAAGTAGCTGGACATTTTAGTACCTTGTCGCTGTTAGTAATGGGACTAATTCGAGCAACTATCATTTCATACGTTACTACGACAAGGTTTTTAGGTGTTTAGCTGAGGCTGACTGACTGGCAGGCTGGCACGATTTGTGCGCCGATTTTTTCAAATTAAAACTTTCGCAGTTCTGGTAAGTTTCTGACGCCACATTAGTAGTCACGAGTCTAAGATAACGGCGACGCTCAGGGCTACAATTTTTGAATCTCACCAGGTGACTAGAGCTCACCAAAATGGCCGAATCTCTATGAAAAACGGCTATTTCGGTGAGCTTTAGTTACCCGATGAGATTCAAATACAATAATTGACTCTAACCAGGTGACTAAAGATCACCAAAATGGCTGCATTTCTATAAAACACGGCTATTTTGGCGAGCTTTAGTCACCCGGTGAGATTCTAAAATTGCACTCCAGTTTGCCATTAGTTTAGTTTACTGTCTGAGCCCTTAGTGTAAGTTTTCTGTCAAAAACAACGTGTCGAACGCGTTAATTTCTAAATTGTATGGAAACATTTTGTTGCAGATACGCGCCGCTAGAGGCTGTCTTTGCTTCCATAGTGCATAAATGGGAAGTTAACTCTAACGCGTTCGTTGCGTTTATTGCAAGAAAAACTTACACTAGACGCACCATTTAAAAAAAACTTGACGAAAATTATTAAAGTATTTAGTAGGTAAATAAAAAAGTAGTAGTAGGTAAATCGAATGAATGAATCGCCGATAGTTTTTATTAGATTACTACTTCTAACTTGCAGCAAATGGTCTGCTAATAAATAAGTTAAGCGAAAACAGTATGGGGTGTTTTACAAAAATAAGCTTAAGGTTTTCTTACCAAACCTATTCCGTCGGTACCTAAGCCTAAGGGCTCACGTAACGACCGATACTTTACCGAATTAAAAGTCTTCAAATTTATTACCGGACCGGCGATCCGACTATCGTCCGCTAACAGGCCACAATTTAGAAATATAGCGAAGAACCGGTGATTACAGACAAGAAAATATAGGAGTTACAAAATCTCTGTCTAGAATCTAAAGCAGATTTATTTAGAAAAAGAAACAAAGATACTTTTTTCGGAAGAAATTTTGATTACAAAAAATTCATAACAAATGGCGCCATCTCTCGTCAGCAAGCGGTCACTGCAAAGTTACCCAGTTGAATGAGATAACTTGAAAAAGTTTCCCATAGATGACCCTGAGGGTAGTTATACCTTTAAAATCAATAATGTAATGACCTTAAAAAACGTAGTACATTGAAATATTCGCAGGGTATGGTGGTTGTATATGGCGAAACTGGCAAACGCAAACGGAATACTGAGGTTCCAGGTTCGAGTCCTGTTATTACCTTAGATTTTTCTTTGTTGTCATTTCGTAGCATTTAAATAAATTGTGAGAATTATCGCCCAAGCTGCTGTTTTTGGGTAGGCTGCCCAAAATGGCTGGCGGCGTTACTTCTTTGAATGACAACGCCAATACGTTGGGCGAGGAACGTGCCGGCTCTTGGGTCACCAGAGGTACAAACTAAATCTAATACTTTACTCTGACACGGTGAAATCTTGTGCCCCCTGTGACTGGTCAAAGTCAAAAAGTCTTTATTAAAATTCGACTTACAAGAAGCACTTATAAATGTACGGAAAAAAACCTCAGATAAGAAGATCCAAGAAACTCAAAAAGGTATTATAAAATTTATGTGTTTAACACAGTAGTATTCGAAACCAGGGATTGCCAATAGTCGTTTCTTTTCAGACTATTATTAGCTAAAATTTTGCATTTGTATTCCTATTTTTCAAAGTTTCACACTCTGAATTTTCTTATTGTGCGTCATTTCATTTCAAATCTAACTTGAGGTCTTTGGTGTAGACTCTAGGCAGGGAGGTTCCACTCCGCACTGTTGGTACGCTCGACCGCCTTGCCTATGGCATAGGCAAATCGCAGTAGGCTGTCGGCTTGCCGCGCGCTCGCTCGCTCGCCCCCGCCGTGTCAGTGTAATTGAAAACGAATACCGCGCAACCCTAGCGTGTCGCCGGGAGTAGCGGGGGGAAAGCGGGCGCAGGCGGCGCGTTCCTTTTAACTCACGCCGCCTGGCGTATGGTGTATGAAGTAATACGAACTGCGCGTGCGTATTCATAAAGTTGGAATTCGTTTAATCACGGTCGTAAAAGAGAAGTTTCTGTACTATTATTTATTCTGTGCTGTAGGGTATAGAGATTTCAAGAAACCTACTGCATGGCACCAATGTCCACTCCGGCTGAACCAACCGCATTGGTCAGATGGAACGGTACTGACAACGGTCCATTACTCCTTACATTGCAATCTGTCAACAAAGTCGCGACACAGCCTTCGCTAGATATCTTGCTTTAAAGATATCAGTGCACTTAACACGAATCTCGATACGTGTTAACTCGCTACGTAACTCAGTGCGTCTCTTTCTATCTATTTTAACCACTGACCAATACGTAATGGATTTCTCAGCGTTTAAAATATGGCCGCATCAAAAGTCAACAAAAGTACGACAAATCGACAATCGCTCGAGCTGTCAGTCTGTCGGACCGACGGCGCTGCTGTCAATGTTATTGTTTTGTAAAAAAAAACCTATTTGCAACGAAACTTACTAAATTATTATTTTATGTAGTTAGACGTAAAGTTGTAAATCCTATGACTATAAATGGTAAAGTAATAATTTGCATTTGTAACATTGGCGTCAACCTGTATTCTTATGTCGGTCCGTTTTTCTGCTGTCATTTAGTATGACACTGTACATCCATGTATTATAATATCATTGATTTTAACTAAGCATCTATTTTAACGAGCAACACAAGACCAACCGTCGTGGAGATCCTTGGGCAAGGCGTATGCCCAGCAGTGGGCGTCTTCCGGCTGATATGATGATGATGGTGATTCTAACTAAAATAATCTTCTTGATTAATATTGACGTAACTTGTTGTTTTCAATTTCGTGGCTCTTGACTATTTATTTGCACTAATATAATAGTTTGTCAGGATCACGATACTAACCAAAATAAAGGGCCATTATGAATTCTGAAATAAATGTTTTTTTTTTATTTGACCTTTAAAGATTTACATCAAGAAGAGAACCTTAAAAGTTTACGGTTTACCAGTACCTGAAAAATCTTACTTTTTTCAGTTCTCTGGAGTAGTTCATGAAGGTACGTACCTGTAAACAAAACAAAAAATAATGAGCTATGAGTTATAATACTGAGTTTACAGTGATTTTTTATTTATTTACATAGGATAAAAAAACAAAGCCACTGTCCGCTTCAACCAAATACTCCTTCTAAACCACGCAACATATTTTGATACAATTTCACTGTCATTTAGAGATATTTTTTAATCAAGGTTTTTATATACAGTCAACCAAATTGATTCATTAGCCATTGTAGAACGTAGTCACAATGCGTCACCGTATTATGATATTTATTCAGAGGTCATTATGACGTTTATTGTGAAAAGATTCTAAAGTGACCTCTGAATCAAATTGGTTGATTGTACATAGGTATATAACATTCTAATTGTACCCGAGCGAAGCCGAGGTGGGTTGCTAGTTTCACATAAAGTTCAACAAGTTTTTTTTTTATTGTTATTTTTATGGAAGTTGTAATTTGACTGTATTTTTAAAATTTAAATTTAAATTTTCATTGTAATTGTATTTTTTAAATTTCGTTAATAGTATTTTATATTTTAAATTGTAATTAGTTTTTAAGACGCAGCAACATCCTACTAGAGTAACATGTGTTTTTAAGACCTTAGTTTGTACATACATAACACATTTACTGTACCTATAAATACATGTATGCTAGCGATTATAAATAAATAAATAAAAATAAATAACCCTTATACTAAGACGTCCCGAGTGTACAAGTGTGAAAGTATTGACTAGAGGAGTGCGTATGCAGCGCGGCACCAGCTCGCTGCGTAGAGCTGCGTTTCGTGCTCGCAACGCATGCGATGTGGCATCTCAACATATAATTCCATTATTACGACCAGCGTGTTCACGCGCGTGTCCGACGCTGTGCTGCGTACGCATCCCGTATGGCTCGGCCTTAAGAGAAGTGTGAACCCAGCCCCGAAAAACGCTCCCCATACAAACGGCGACAACGTTTTCCACCCTCTAAACCTTAATCTATGGCATTGATGTTTTGGTATGTTGTCATTATGCTTTCGAATTAGTTTTGTCTGTTTTGATTTTGTAAATTATATTGTCAGATTTAGAAGTTTCATACAAAACAAAAAAGCGTCAATATTTTTGAAACTAATAAGAATATGTATTTAAAAAATTAAAACATACAAACCTGGCTCTATCGCATACTGACAACATACAAAAAAATCATGGCTATAGGTTAAGGTTTCTCTAAACGTTTTCCACCCTCTAGTGGAAAACGTCATCTCTGTTTGTATAGAGAGCGATGAGTACTCCTATTAAAGTACAGAGTTCGAAGTCCAACGGTCACCATGCACCAATGAGTTTTCCTAACTTATTCACACTAGCTCAATTATGTTCACAACTCGCAAGGACAGCGTTACCACAGGAAAATAGCATCGTCCTGAGACTCAACCGAACATTATCATTTCCGTGGCGTCGCCAACCACGCTGTAAAACTGCAATAAATGTTTTAACTATGACCGCGCTTTTATGACCCAACTGTCGTTTAGTGTCAGTGCGTCTTTGACCTCAAACGCTGTTTTGTAGTTATCGCGTGGTTGTGGTGTTTTTTTATGAAATAAGGAGCAAAACGAGAATGCGGGCTACTTGGTGTGAAGTGACCCCCGCCGTCCGTGGGAACTAGCGATCCTAAGAAAATCGCTGATCGGCTGTAGGGAGATATCGCGTGTGTTTAGTTTTTCCTTGAACGCACGATTTTTAAACAAAAAATGGCTTGTGAGCGAAAAATTAAAAAAATACTTTGTACTAAAAAAACACGTGATTTTGGGCAGGAGAGGGAGGTTAGTCTTAAACCTCACCACGTAACACCAGTGGCCCGTTTCACGAAGCTACAAGTTACAATTTTACAAGTCTAAACCGGCAACATTGGTCATTATGCCCATTGCCATTGGTCATTATTGACCAATGTTGCCGGCTTAGACTTGTAAAATTGTAACTTGTAGCTTAGTGAAACGGGCCACTGGGGGATGCTAAAAAATATCACATGATTCATGGACAACCCCTAGGGTTATTGGTAAAGTTACCACAATTTAAGGTTTTATGCCAAGACACGGACTTGACTCACTCTTACAGCTTGTACAATGCACCACAAAATACCTCGCATCTCTTAAATTGTACCAGTGTACATAAAACGTGTACAGTCCGCCACGAAATCGCCTAAACATTCATGAGCCTTATTCCTTTGTAATACGGTCGAAAAGCGGTAAAAACTTTTTTGGACGACTATACAGTCGGCGGTCCCGTTAAATTTGCTCTATCGGCTAACAGAACCTGTCGCTCGAGTCATTCACAAAAAGCCGCGGCTAAATTTCGGCGCACGCGCACAGCTAGGGTGACCACGCTGTTTCAAATTTAGTTTAGTTTCCTTATTCAGTTAATATAAAATTGCATTATAATTATAAAATTTTATAGACTTTCAGATTAATATAAGGTTAAAATTAATATAAAAACAAAACGAATATTTTATTTTACTGTGTTTGGTAGCTTAACTACGTGTTTTTTCCTTACTTTAGCGCGATACAGGGCTAGAATACAACCCCGTAAGGTTTCCACAGGCCAGGATAAAATGATAGTATGTGTAAGACCTTTTTAATATTGAAGGAAGTGTTTCCAACTGAATATATCGCAAGAGTTTCTTTGTGTTGACAACGTGGCCTGGCCTGTCTTCATTTGTTTCTAGTGTCAGTTTCTGTTGGTTATTTTTAAAAATAGTATTCGAAACATATTACAATGCCTGTAAAATTCACCACATACAAATACACTCACCGCTGGAAAACAGCGTTGAATTTTACGCTACTCAGGCCAAATTCCCTTTTTTTTTGCCAAATATAAGGTTGTTTTAATTAGGTAAGTCTAAGTCCTAAGGTTGTCTGGAAGAGATCGCTGTTTAGCGATAAGATATGTTTACCTTGATATTTATCTTATTTTTGTATCTCATTTGTTTCCTTGTGTGATGTTATGGTTATAAAGAGTATTTGTATTATATTGTATTGTAAGTATTCTCGTTTATTTTGTCGTCTGTGTTGTGTCGAATATGTAAATGAGCGTCTCTTTCTTTTTCAATAAATCGGGACATATCCGTAGAATCGACCGACTCATGGTCACATGAACAGCTTTGCTACTTACAAACGGACCGACTGTTACATTTGGAAATGTTTCATACAAAAAACACTTACATCCAAACACATGCTAGTTAAGATGTCAATCTGTTCAGTCGTGAAATAAAATGTACAAAAGAACTAGGATATGAGAATAAGCTAATTCTGACATAGTTAGGAGTGGCAGCGGTTGCTTTAGAAATATATTACACTAGTTGGTTGTAGAACGTTCTTAAAGAAGGCATTATGAAGACTAAACGTGAGTCAGAGATCCAGAGGCCCACGGGGGCAGTAATCACTTTCCATCAGTGCAGCTAGCACGAATCTTCTCGATACGCGTTACCTCGCTACGTAACTCAGTGCGTCTCGTTCTAAGAAGTCCAGTTGGAGGAAGAGGCACTTAGTTACGTAGCGAGTTAACACGTATCGAGAAGATTCGTGCTAGATGCACTGTACCCTTACCATGAGTACAGTTCACCTGGCCGTAACCGTACTCGCTAGCGACGGCGTAAATGATTTGTATGGGGAATGGTACAAACGTTTGTATTATCAATACGAATGTTTGTATATCCGTTGTGTAGTATAATACAAGAAGCTTTGGTTGCTTAATTTGGAACTAGGTCAATTGGTGTTAACTGTCCCAAAATATTTATTTAGTTATTTATTATCTCGAAACTGAACTTAACTTGAGAACGATTACAACTTCATTGGAACCTGAGCTAGGTCAGTTTATATTGTAACTCATACTGAGTCATTTTTCTATTTGATTAGAGCTTGTACAACTTGCCTGTTGTTAGTGTTGTTTATTGGCAGATGCCAATAGGTCAAGCAACTTGTTATTTACAACTTTTACTGTTTCCAATCATTAGTTATTCAGTAGCGTCTGACAGCTCACTCGCATCCTTTACCGTTTAATAAACTCTAGCTAAAAGCGTACTCTTCGAAAACAAACCTAAAGAAACATTAATTTAAGACTCAGATTCAAAGGTGTATGTTAACAGATTTACTCAAATAGCTGCCAATTTAAAACTATAAATCAAGTCAGTGGTTTTGTATAAAAAAACTTGTTTTGAATACATCGACGAAAGTGTTATCCGAAACCTAGTAGTCCATTTTGAGTATATTGGTGTCAATCGAGAGGCATCGGAGCGCGTGAGGCTTGGTACGGTCACAGAATAAATAATAGTACTAACGTACTGAAACTTCTCTTTTGCGACCGCGATCAAACGAATTCCAACTTTATTAACACGCACAAAAAGTTCGTTTTACTTCATACACATTCGCTAGGCAGCTCGCGTCAAAAGGAACGCGCAGCCCTCGCCTTCCCCCCGCAACTCCTTGGCGAAGCATTAGAGTTGCGCTGCTTTCGTTTAAATTACATTGATACAGTTAGAGCGAGCTAGCGTGCGCAAGGCGAGCCCACAACCTACTACGATTTGCCTACTCTGTAGACAAGGCGGCCGAGCGTACCTACGGTGCGGAGTGGAATCCCTGGTACGGTCAAAAGTAAATATAAAGGCTGGAAAAACCGAACGCCAATTTGAAATACGTGACGTGGCTGAAGCAGTAAATTAGTATACTATACCATACGAGCAAACAACTATACTAAGGTAACCGTCCCAGTACCTGACAAGACGTGTAAGGTATTGTTTTCACCAGTAGTTGACATCATTGTCTCGTCAAGGACTGGACCGTTTTTTTTACGTTCATATTATAAGTTACGTTTTCGAAAACTGCTTTAAGGACTCGATGAAATTTAACATTGAAATTTACAACATAGGGTTTGAAGGGGCAAAAAATCAATCTATCCCATTCTTATTTCTGGGACTATTCGTTTTTACTGTTTCTCACATCTGTCCTGTGTCGAATCCAAGTGCAATTTGATCCAGATCGGTTCTCGTGTTGTTTTGAACAGAAAACAAACAGACAGACGGGGAGACTATTACTTTCATTATAATAACATAGTAAATATGGTCTATAGATACAGATGAACGAAAATGGCAAATTTTTTAAGGATTATTTTAACCTTTTCGCCCTCAATTTGTTTTTTAACGGCACCGTAATTCAAACTTTTTGCCGTGTAAAGTGAATTTATTACACTTCACGGTTTCCTTGTTGAAGAACCAGTTATATGAGAAGATCTTGACCTAGAGGCGATGCCGAGAGTAGGTATTACTATTATACCCACGAGTAAATGATATTATTTTATTTTTAAATTAAATGTAGGGGTCTCGGCTCTGAATATAACTTTATTCCATTCGGTGTTGAGACCCTTGCTCGTGGGGTCCTAGGCCTCTTCAACGAGATCTCGAAGAGGTTAGTCGGTGTCACAGGCGACCGAAGAGCTGGCAGCTACCTCGCACAGCGTATAAGCTTAGCTACAGAGAGGTAATGCTGCCAGTATCTTAGGTACTATGCCACGGGGGCCTTCTTTTTTTATATTTTAGTTATAATGTTAGTATTAATGTTTAGTTTTTATGTAGTTTGAGTCTTTTATTATATTAGGGTGTTTAAGCAAGATAGAGGTCTAGCCTAGTTTAGTATATAATACGGATTTATTGAAATAAATGGATCACTCTCGTGTTTAAAGCTAAATTTTCCCCCTACATATTTCTACACATATATATGTATCATTCAAGTAATTAAAATCATTGTCATTATTGACAATTCGCAGTTCGCACAGGCAGACAATGCGCGCACGTGATGGCGCCCGCCCACCTGCGCCCGCGCACGTGGACCGCCGCTTCCGTTGCAAATGGCCGTCTCATAAAATTAACGTAACAATACACTTTTATGGTGTATTGTATATAGTAAATGATTTCTTATTGGCGGTTTTAGTAAAATTGCCCAGTGTTTTTTTTTAGTAAGTATCCTCTAAAACTTTAAATGTGTATATTTTTGAAACGGGTGCAGCGATTTCCAACATGGCTGCAAACCAACTTCGAAGTGTCATGTTTTGTAAAATATATAATAATAATAATAATAAATCATTTATTTCAGACAAAAAAGCATCCATATAGTGTTAGTAAATATTAAAAAAAAACTATGACTATATATTAGTACTTATTTACTAAATGGGAGCATAAAATAAAATAAAATAAAATTTGTTCTAAATTAAAATTAAAATTATTATTTATATGTATACTTTTTTTTGTAGTTGTTTATGTGAAATGTAGTCCGAAAATTGCATACCTAAAATGAAGAAATTCAATATAATTTCATTATAATTATAACATGATTTTGCGGGTGGTAGGGCCTTGTGCGAGGTCCGTCCGGATAGCTACCACCACCTTGCTCGCTAATCCTGCCGCTAAACAGCAGTGCTTGCACTGTTGTGTTCCGGCGTGGAGAGCAAGACAGCCGGTGCTTACCTACAGGCACAAGAGGTATTCCAACTTAGCCCTCTGGGTTGACAACGCAACTGCAATCTCCGTGGTATTGCAGGTGTCTATAGGCGGTGGTGATCACTTACCATCAGGTGACCCACTTGCTTGTTTCCCTCCCTATTTCATAAAACAAAAATGATGAAGCAGATACGTGACATTAAACTTTATAAGCAAATGATCCATATCGATAAATGAAACCGTAATTGCGGCCGCCGCTCGGACGCCGTGAGGTGAGGACAGCGGGTCCCTTATACTGCAGCAAGGGTAACCCGACGCACCGGAAGACTTTTTGTCGGCCGTCGTGATCTTGAGTCACTGTCGGACACCGATATCGAGTAGCGATACCGGCTCGTTTACGATAACAAGGTGTCGATATTGTAAAAACTTTTTTTTGAATAATTAATACTTCTCAGCAGAGTCTTCCGATTTCCGAAGCGCTGGTGGAATCAGACGCGTAAAAGCTTATGTGGCATACTTGCATTTTTTTTTCAATTAGGGATGCCCGATGTGAATCGATAATTTGGAAGATAGATCTTTTGCAATACGATCTGCGATTTTTTGAATCGATTCACTTAAATGCGATCTTCCACAAGATCGAATTACATGCCTAAGAGATCGGACGAAATAAATCGAATGATTGTTATTATTAAATTCTCGTAGTACGATATGCAAAACGTAAATATTTCTTGACCAAAGTCTACATTGAGATCTCTTTCTTATTACATGAAGCGAAATAGTACGTACTTTACTGTAAACAGTCTTTGCGGCTATTAGAAATAGGAAGGTAGGTGATAATTTTTCGTTAATCTTATTGCCCGACGGTTCCTTCAATAGATTCAGGTGTTAGGTACTTTGCGGTGGTCCGCTGTCCATGTTACAAATTACTTTGCTACTCCTCGAAACTAGCAAGATAGTTTCGTTCTTTCGGGCACCATGCCAAGGGTGCTCTATTTAGATTTAGTTGTTAAGTCAATTTTGTACAATAGTATTAATAATTGATTAGTTTAAGATTTTTAAGTTAAAGTTCATGTAAATTATTATAAGTTTTAGCCGTTTGTTTTATGGTCGGTTACATCAAATTTCAGCAGAAAGACCTTTCTTTACTGGCTCACTTGAAAAACAATCTAATTTAAAAATTTACGTTTTATTACTAAGATAGCGTTTATCGCCTAAACAAAGCAAATCGAGGCTATAAATCGGAATTTGGATTGATAATTTATCTTTCAATTGTTTTATTCGAGCAATAAATACTATTCTGGTAGCAGAAATCTTAGAAACCCAAGTACCTAATAGAAAAAAAAAGTAACTTCTTGATCCTACGGACTTCATAAAACCGGGCTAAATTTGAAATAAAATTTTAATTAGTAATGGTAAAAATTAGTAATGTGAAATTGAGTTATTTCTAACACTTAATCTTACACCTGGCTTACATCTTTGGGCATCAGAAGTATATCTATCAGACCACAGGTTAACCCAAAACTAATGACAATTATAATCTACTCATCCTTACTTGTTTTAACTAGTAAACAACATTCTTAACTCAATTTTCACTTTAACCCATCAAAATATTGTTTAACATTTGGTTAAAACATTACAAAGCATCAAATTATAAATCACCTCTGCTATTTCAAGCTTAGATATGCTTAATTTAGGCGATAAATGTTGTTTAGTTAACAAGTGATAACGAATAGACTTTTAAGTCCAATTTTGACTTCAGTAAACAGAACACAGGGTAAATTCTTTGTTGGCCATTCAATCACGGACGTACTCAGTCTTATTTCTTGGTGGTTATTGTCTCGCAAAAACTAGATGGCAATGAAAAACTAGGTGCCAATGACCTGCACTTTGGGCGCCAACAGAAGGGATACATATTTACCCTTCTCTGGACATTATTAGCAAGTATCTTCTTAACCAAACAAACGACTAGTATAGACGTTAAGTTACTTGAAACGACCATAAATTAAAGTTTAAGTTGCAATGAAATAAGACGGAGAATGCGGAATGCGGAAATCGCATGGCGCTCGTTTTTGCGTCGTGACATTTCGGGTTCAGGAGTCTTACTTATGAGGTATCTTCCTTATTACTACGTGGCATACTTTTGACCATTTTTTAAATAAAATAGGAAGGTATACAAGCAAGTGGTCACCTGATGGTAAGGAATCACCAATGCTGACAGATACCCGCAAAACCAAAGTGATTCCAAAGACGGACGTCTCTGCCTATCCAGAAGGCTAAGATGGAATACTTTTTGTGTCTGTAATTTCACCGGCTGTCTTGCTCTCCACGCCAGAACAACAGTGCAAGCACTGCTGCTTAGCGACAGGATTAGCTTTCAAGATGGTGATAGCGATCCGGACAGACCTTGCGCAAGGTCCTACCTCTCGCATTAGTAGGGGGGGGAAGAGGGATTTCCTAAGGGCAACATTAATCTCACTAACATAGTGGTAGATCAAGACAGGGCGTTACCTGTAATATTTTCTACCTGTCTTCAATATCGTATTTCAAAGCGCGACAGTTATAGCCGACAATAAGTCCGCACAGGTCATTCAGTGTCAACGACCAACAACAAAAACATCGATATAATCGCAAATAGACAAAATCTTAAATTCACACAACGCTCGACACGCGTTTAAAAACCTGTCGTCGATGTAAAAAATGACCCACTTAAGGCACAAATGCGGGGAAAATGGTCGTAGCTGGTAACACCGTTAGATATTGTTAACGCTATTTATTAGATAAGGCAGAACATGGCCATGTTTAGATAACGTTTTTTGTTTGTTTATTTTGTTATACACGAAAATTGTTCTGATCCACCGCCTCTGATAAATTTAAAAAAACCAAGCTCAGTATTTTACTTTGTGGTGGTAAGCTGCAATGGACATGTAACAATGGTTATCAATAAAATATTTCATTTCATTTAATTTTTTGGTTTGTTGATATGGACCTCCGCAAAGTGACACATGAATTGGACATTTCTCATAAAAAAAGTTTCTTATCAAGAGCAGTTATAAAGCTAATTATTCATTAAAAGAAACTTGATGGGCTAGGGAAGTAATAGTTAATTACGCACCAGAATAAAAATGAATGGGTGTTGTGCGAAAAGTGACGCGTTGCACCTGATCCAGCCATATGTCAACTTCGGTCGCAAACATACGTCCGAAGCCTAGGACACGTTTAAGAGGTGATATATCACCTATTCAGACCATACAAACAGAGTTATAGCTGCGAAAGTCTTCCTGCTCGCTCCCTGATTCACACTAGCTATTCAAGCGAGCCCATTTTATTGCTAGTAATAAAAATTCCTGCAGTCCCGCTAGCCATAAATTCTGAGAAATTTCATAAGAGCTTTGTTGATTGTTAACGTCTAGCATAGCACAAAGCAATGCGCAAGAGCACATCTGCGGCTATAAAAATACGTTAGTTTATTTGTGAACTTGTAGACCGAATTTTACGTCATAACTGCCAAAGTATACAATAAATTGAACTTGTTTTGTATGCACAAAAGCCAGGGTCAAGTTGTAAAAACTTAAACCCTACTGCTACTTCGCTGGCTGCAACCCAAAGTAGATCTTGGCCTCCAACACGAGCTGGCGCCAACACGCCCTATTCTGGACGATCTCCCAGTTCCCTGTGTTTGTTCACTTCGTCTTTCCAGCGGTAGTTTGGTAGACCGACCTATCGACGACCAATTCCAGGTCGCCCCAATTAACCTTTTGACCGCCACACTACGAATCAATATCATCCGAAGTAACAAACTCATTTTTCCGCTCACAAACGCCAGTGAATGGAAGACTAACTTCGACGAAATGTTCCGTTAATTAAGCCCCAGGCGCAGGCGCCTAAAGTGCCTAAACATGTACAAAAGAATCAAGAATCCTAGACCAATACAATTGGCGTGGGACAATCTTCAGATACCTATATTTTTAGTCAACCCGTTATCAACACGTCATTTCAATTAAAGAACAATTTGAGTTGTTTTTATGATTTCCGCGCGCTATCATCCAAATTTCCAATGCTACCAATCTTTGCCAAAAAGCAGCTTGCATTCAGAAACGCGTTTTTTTCTCTCAAGTCCTTATTACCGGCCTCGTCTGTCAGATTACCGTCTACATCGGGAAGCCATATTTTAATTCCGCTCTCTTGAAAATGATTAATTAATATTTATGATTTTTTTTTTTTTTTTGTGACCTGAATGTCTCAAATCGTAGTCCTCGCAAGAGGTACGGGCGACTACGATTGCTTAGCAAGTAAAATGAATCGGTGCATCGTAAGGGTAATGATGAAGATCGAAGGGTCCATCGGAACGTGCGACGACTCCGGGCGGCAGTTCGAACCACCACCAAAAGTCATCCAGAACGGTGCACCCTTCGATCGTAACTTACTTTAATTATAATTATATGAATATGAATATGATCTAAAGGACTAGCCCTAGTGGTTGCCACAAGCTTAGTCACTCGGCCTGAGAAGGACAGACTGACTGACGAGCGAGAAAATGGAGACCCATGCTAGCCGTGATGATATAATTATTATAAGTATAGGTCGTTTCACAAGAGCTGGGGCCTCATTTCTACGAGATTAATGGCAGTTTCATAGATTTTCGGAGGCGGCCCTTGTCAAACGGTCTATACTTTGAGATAAGAAATGGAGAAAAGCGCTAAGAAGATGGTTGATGATGATGACAAGATATACTCGTAGTCGGTGCTATGTGCCATTGAACTTTTTAAGACTATTAATTGTACCAACAAAATTTTGGAATGATTTGATGGCTGTTTCTTTTTGGATGAGTTCAGTTATGTGGTAAGGGTTTATTCTAATGTTATTGCAGGTAATTTCATGATCAAGTCGATGGGTCGAAAATTTTGGGCAATGTTTTAGAAGATGATAGATAGACTGAGTGCTGGTTCCGTCACACGGGCATAAATCGTCAGTAGTTATTTTAAATCTAAAAAGATATTCTTTGTGATAACCATGCCCGGTGAGAATCTGGGTGATTTCGAAAGATGGTTTTATGGTATGACAGAATTCGTTTATGGATGTGAGATTTGGTAGCCAATGTTTGAGATGAGAGCCTGTGGGTGAGTTTTGATAAACGGAATTAGCTTGAGTGAATGATTCTAATTTCCTATGGTGTTTGAAATGGCTGATGGGGAACTGGTTAAAGTCCAAGTCTCCTTGTAGAACCGTGGCTTTTTTGGCTTCTATGTCGGCCTCTTCGTTGCCGTTCAAACCATGATGTGCTTTTATCCATAAAAATTTTATGCTTCTGGAGTTCTTTATGGTTCTAATGGATTTGTGGATACTGTTGACGGTTTTATTGGTACTGTTTCTATTCGCAATCTCTTGTAGGGCTGACATTGAGTCAGAAAGTACCGCTATGTTCGATGTCGGGTTGGTTACACAATAAAAACAGGCTTTTTCAATAGCAAGACATTCGGCTTGAAAGACAGAGCAACAGAGCAATATTTATGATTCAAACGTGTTTTTTAACCGCCTGATGGTACATGACCTCCGGCGCCCACCTATAAAGAAGCCGCGTTAATTTTTAAAGATATTACAACTTACAAAGTACTATTTGTATTAACAATGCAATCAACTCCACTTCCTCTTAGAATAAGTTATAACGAACCACTTTCAGACTAATTCTCGTATTCAAATCCGCTCCGTTTTACAAAAACGTCTTTAGTTTATTTTTTTGCCAAATTTATCTCCAAGGAATGCCCCGAATAAATAAAATAATAAAAATAATAAAAGGAAAGGCAAAGGAGACTGAGTTAGTACAGCCAAGTGTTTTTGTGGAGTTTGTTTTAAGCATGTTTCGTATTTTCTATCTTTGTGGTGTTTGCCTTTAAAAGAAAGGAACAAAACGGGTTTTATTAACTGAATGAGTTATTTACTTAGTTAGTTATTACCTTAAGCATATATGCTCTTAAATTTTTTTAACAAAATGTTAAACCAAAACCGAATACTTAATGAAGAACTGACATAATGTAGCTTTGAATCAAAACATTTTTTTTTCTTTGTCACTTTGTTTTGGCATAATACAAATGGTAGTATTTGGTAAATTAAAGCACAATTGTACTTGGCTGTTTTTTTTATTTATGTTTAGTTTTCATCATAACCAAACATTAAACACAAACTGAGCACTGTGTGACCTATTTCGCATTCCGATTCCTATTCAGTTTTTTTTTTATTAAAACAAAAGAAATGATTTGTAAGTGTCCTAATGAGTATCAATCTGATATAATATAGAAGCTAGAAGAATTTAGTTTAACCTCAAGTTTTACTTGATTCCCACGCGAGCGAACCTACTGGAAAGCCTAGTAAATAATAACAGGTTGCTTCAAGTACTTGCAGTTGCAGGTTGATACTACCTAGAACCTGTATTTCTATGTTGGTATTGTGGTAGGTATTAATAAATGCATGAAAACAGTTGTCGCAGTCCCATCCCGTTCAAATGCCGCGACCTGACATTCCAAGCTATTCCGATGGCGATAGGTTAAGAGCCTATGGACGTGTTTGAGTGGATTTGTTTATATGGAAGTGATAAAGCTACACTGTAGCCAGTTTGTTGCAGAACGAATGGCCCGGCTCTACCGCGGTTATACCACACTCTCACAGAATACTGGCGTGAAATCATAGCTCCTACATAGCCTATGCTCTTTTGGGCGCCGAATATTGTGATGTTTCTTTTTCTACAGATCCAGTAATGTAAAAACTACTAGCATGTTGTACGACTAAGCTTCACAATCTATTCAAGTATTACAAAATATTGTTTAGTAAATAAATAGTTATCCACTAAGCTCCAACTGTCAAATAACACGTGTGCCAAATATCGCCATCGCATATATTTAAGAGCTGTGCTCTCCACAGCTCTTAAATATATGAACATTAATTAGAACAACAATTAAAGTATGCAGTCTCTTTGACTACAGTCGGCCATCTTGCCAGATGCAAAAACAAAAGGTGCTCGATTAGAAAATTATTATGACAGCCAATTCGGCGTGGACCGCACAATTAAATGGTTTAAACGGTCCCATTATCAGATGATCGTCCCAGTTTACCAAGATCGTCGATATCGTGACTGGCACCGACTATCGACTCTATCGATACAGTTTACAAATATTTCGACACGAGTCGAGATAACGATCGGAGTGCAGTTTCGCATTTTTTTGACATTTGCGATGGTTGTGAGGTAGCTGTAACGTTTGAGGTGCGGCTGAGGACTCTACTCTAAAGCATTAAGTTTACAAATTTATGGAGACAGCTCTAAACTGTCTAAAACTAAATATGAGAAATACCGCCCACTTGCAGCTGATTCTATCTAACAAAAAATATATAGATTAAGTTTAAGTTTTGCAAAGAACAGATGGTTCAATAAACATTAAACGTTTTACATTTGTGCCACGGAGTCGGCATCCAGATGGCTCTGATAAGCAAAACTTACATTCGGTACGGTTTAGCAATTGCATTTCGTAACGGTTTTGACGGGCAGATTGTGGAGTCAAGGTCTTTGATGACAATCTGTGGTCAAATAGGGTTAGGAAAACTACAAAGGTTCTTAAGGTTGCTGCTTATCGATGCGTGGGAATCCGTTCAGAAGTCAACGTTTGGTTTGTTCGTGTAAACTACTATCTTTGGTAGTTTAACCTTCATGGAAAATGTAGATTGTTAGCGGCTCAATCGTATCGTAATGATCAAATTGAATTGGACTATAGAGTTTCGAATGCTCTTAGGATGTATCTCAGGGTTCGTTATTTGGCCGAGTGTTATTTCTGACCAACAAGACGTTATTGCAACAATTTTAGAGAACATAGGCAAAAGTTGTTGAATTATTGTTGAATTTGTATTTAATTAAACTTCTTTCCGAAAAATTGTAAAACATAACATAATACAAATTAAAAAAAAAGTTTTTACTTTTCCAAGTTAAGACGGATTCGGTTGCGTTGCGCACATCGTCTCTACTTTCTAGAGAATTACGCAATCAATAATGCAAACAGACGAAAAATGGAAACGGATATTTCTAAATCCCTAAAACGTCCCAAGACTAATGACCCTTCAGCATTATGCGTCAACTCCAAGCCGCCATTATTCAGATGTATACGGCCGCAAAAACAAAATGGTCGTCAATCAGCATTCGCCAAGTCTTTCGCCGATCCCCGAGTAATGTTATTCACCATAAAAGGCTGACGGGAACCCATTTGTTTGGTGTACCTTTTTCGTAGGTAATTACTTAAGTTAACGGTCCTCCGGCCCTTTCCTTAAAGCCTGTTTAGACTGGACAACACGCTGTCAGACTTATAGCGTATACAAGGAACGCTCGTTTAATGGCGCACAGCGTCATATAGTGCGTCAATATCTCTTTCAGATTGTAGTAACGAAGTTTAGGAAGGGTGGCTTTCTACTCTCAATGACTTATCAATCCAAAAAAGACTTAAGTTAGTCGTTCATATGAGCTATATGGCAGCAAAGCGTTAAGCCCTGAACAACAGGACTTGCAGACTATCGATATGACCAATCGGATACAATTAACGACGTGCCTGACTATTAAATCAAAATCTGCTGTTAGAATTCTCCAAATGAGATAATGTTATATGGTTCAATGTTTTAAAGGGATATCGATTACTAACTATATTACTGTAGCATGCGGCAAGCTGTCGCATTGCCTTTTGCGGCATGTTGATGTTCCGGTACAAACCAGGCTGAAAGTAAGTAGCATTGTTTAAAACACATTTAGCTTGCATAAACATAAAACAAGCATGTTTATGGTATTTGTCGGCTGTTAATGGATGTTTGTCTAAAATTAGCTTTGATGACCTAAAAAACTGTCATATTCTAAAATTAGTAACGTTACGAGCATGTGCTCTGAATACGCTTTGTCCTACTTAACATATGGTAAAAATTAATAAATGGGTTTATGTTTCCTTGTTATGTTTTAAGGTGATTTTACGTAAGGTCAAACAAATCTCACGTTCATGAAATAATTTTTCCGGTTTACCTTTTAGCAATTTACGATTCTTGAAACTGTACCTAGCGTTTTAGATACCATACAGGATGCAGGACGGCTCATTAATTACTACACGTAATTGTGCAATAATGATCAAAGAGGTATTATAATACAATAGAAATTTAAACCACAAGGTAACAGGACAAGAACTTTGGGTACCTAAACCGCACGATAGCTGAAGAGGTCAAAAAGATTCGCACACAATTCATTGCAAGGAGTTAGTCTAGATTTTTTTTCCTTTTCGACCCTTCGACTACTTCTACTGGTGGTTGCACTGCTATATTCTACAGTAGGATGGCTCAGAATGGGAAAAGCCTTTTAATTTTTGCTACCTTACCACCTATGGCAAAGGAGTGCCCCCCCTCAAATTCCCAAAATTGATCCTGTTATCTTCACCTGGATCTACCACGCTGTCTCATATGGCTCCCACATGAGCTCACGGTTCCTGAGTAAAAACATTTGCTCACTCATTTCCATCAACTTTTAAGGACGTGCCTTCTATTATTGTTGTTTTAACCAACTGCTATGCTTTTCTACTGTTTTAGCTTTCTTCTTGCATTGCATCCTTTACATGACTCCTGTTTTCTAATTCACTTGGGTAACATAAACCCACTCTTTTTCCTCGCCTTGTTTTGTTTCTTTAGGCTTATCTACTCCGTTTTTATTTGGGGTCAGCTGTTCTGATTGTCGCTCTTTAGATAGAGATTTAATGAGCAATGATCTTCTTTGCATTTACTGGTATAGATTGTAAGAGGACAATGGCTAACCTTCCAAACACTTGAAAGGTATTTCATATTCCTTTTCCTTTTGTTCCTACAAGGAAAACGTTTGCCCGTCTGTAAATACCTGCTAGTTTTGCTCAACACTTCGATCCTGTGTTTACGCGGTGCTGTTTGCATGTCTTCTTGTTTGTATTGGTACAAATGGCAGTGTCAAGCGATAAGGGAACAATTTTAGCACCGCCAATATCGCCATCTAGCAATTGATATTGTTCAGCAATATTGCACAAAACAGGAACAAACTTTTGCAGGAACATTAGTTATATTTCTAGTTTCTGATGAGTCTTTGAATGTTAGAAAGTTATCGGAAGTAATTAAAGTGAATTTTGCCATCTGTTATTAAGTAACTAGCCTACTCTAAACTGCGTTAACAACTATCTTTGTCACCGCGCAGTTTGGTCGAAGAGATCGCTTCGAAGCCTTACCTGCTGTTCAGGGTAAACATTCAACCATCTTTAGAGATTGTTAGTGTGGATTTTGTATTATTTTCATCACGTCTACGTCTTCACCAGAGAGTTGCTCAATCTCGCTGTCAGTTTGTATCTCATGAACTCTAAAGACTCTTTATTTAAACAAGTCAACTCAGTGTTCAGGTATTGTCGAAATGCCGTTTGTATAGAATATTGGGCTTTGCATTTAGTACTAGGCTGTGCGCTTTTGTCAATACTCTTGCGCATAAACAAAGCTGTCAGCTTTTAAGTTTAGCCAAAGTCACAGAGCACAGGTTTAACGTTGGTCGTTTGTTTGTTTATAAGTGTTTACAGACCCACCTAACCTAACTATACTAACCTAACCTAACCCAACCAACAGGTGCAGTGGGTTTACGTTATTCCTAAAAGAAGCACAGATTTTGAGGCATAGTGTATGGAGAAATAATAAAAGTAATTGAAGTGGACGATTAATTAAAAAAAAATAGGTACGAATTGACGCAAATCGTCCATATAAAAGAACTTGGTTTATTCCCATCAGTAACGCCCTACACCAACTCCTCTTAAAATACTATCCGAAAAAGAATCGACAAACAGAACACGTGTAACTTTTTCAACACAAAATTTTCGACGCTGTTCGTTTAAACACGTGACGTACATAAATTCTGATACTAAACAAATGAAAACAAATACAAAAAACATGCCAATATGTAATTTCTTGAGAAAGCCTTGTATTTTTAAGAGGAAACAATACCTGCGCGCGCGCCTCCGAGTGTTTGCCGAGACGCGTTAGTACGAACCACAATATTATTACTACGAGAAGGTCCTCCAGGTTATTATTCAAATACTCTTCCCAAATAACTTAACTTGACAAATAAACAGTTTTTTGCAGCTTACGTTATTATTGATTAAAAACAGAATGGACATTAAATAATCATTTCGCGTCTTAGAGCACTAAATAACCGTACCAGTGCTTGACACGCGCAGGGCATTGTTTGTACCAGTAGTTGACATCATTCTCTCGTTTTTACTCGTATGTTCCCGTATTTTCTCGTCAATTATTGTAACAGTATCAATGACTGGGTACAACCTTGGTATTTTTAAAATTAAGTTTGTGCTTAAAGTAAAACTGAATTATTGAAATTCCCTCATAAGTTACCTATTCTTAGTATTCTAGATTTACTGAATAAGGGTTAAATTATTAGATTCAGTATGAGCTGTATTGTAGCTGTATGTATCTGAGATACATTTAGAATTACTCCCATGCGACCAGCGCGTGCACACGGTTACCGTGCGCCTGCGCAGAGAAATGCAACGCGCTTTCCATGCACTTTGACACGGGGTATATGGCGGTGCGGCTTTCTATGAAGCGACAAATTAAAGCCTTCGGAGGAATTCAATGAGGCTGAGGGTTATATTGATGGTCAATTTAAAAAAACGATCAATGAATGACTTTTACACATAGGTATTCCGTTTTTCTAATTGAGTTAATAGAAAACACGTTGACTCTGGATATTTATTTTTTTATAAAATGGGAAGGCAAACAAGCGAGTGTCACCTGATGGTAAGTGATCACCACCGCCTATAGACACCCGCAACATCAAAGGGATTGCAGATGCGTTGCCAACCCTGAGGGCTAAGATGGAATACCTCTTGTGCCAGTTATTGCTCCGGCTGTCTTGCTCTCCACGCCGGAACACAACAGTGCAAGCACTGTTGCTTAGCGGCAGGATTAGCGAGCAAGATGGTGGTAGCGATCCGGATGGACCTGGCACAAGGTCCTACAACCCGCAAAAATATACATTTCGTAAGATGTGGTATGTCATGTTGTTAAGGCACTCGTTCTTATGTGTAGGGTTTGTTAAGATATGTAAGGTGTTAAGTGTGTTAAGGTTTGTTTGCATAGGCCAAGAAAATTATGCGGTATCTAAAGATTTTGCCTGGTGGTACCTATTTCGGCCTCATAAAGTAACTTACTTCATCATCAGCCTATGTTCGTCCACTGCTGGACATAGGCCTCTCCCATGGCACGCCACTGAGCACGATCCTCGGCCACTCATCCAGCTCTTGCCAGCCGCCCTACGAAGATCATCGCTCCACCGAGACTGAGGACGTCCCACGCTACGTTTGCCGATCCGTGGTCTCCACTCAAGAACTCGTCTACCCCAACGGTTATCGGTTCTTCGGGTTATATGACCGGCCCATTGCCACTTCAGCGTGCTAATGCGGTAACTTACTTATTTAAGTGTAATGACATCTAACTCCTTATTTGAGTCCTACTGGCAACTACCGCCTACGTACCTACAAACTGAAATGCACAAATAAACAATAACCTTAAACCACAATCATTATCTTAACACAAAAGTATTAAGGTTCGTAATCGAATGGGTTTACGGAAAGACAATCGTGACCGGAAATAAACGATGAGTCAGTAAGTGCAAGGTCGCCTGTTTGTAGGTTAGGGTCAAGGATCTTAAGTGACCGATAAGACTTAGGTCATGGAATGGACTATAATTTAACAACAGTATGCCTCGTTTTATCGGTATCTACGTTTCTTTTTTTTTATGAAATAGGAAGGCAAATAAGCAAGTGGGTCACCTGATGGTAAGTGATCACCACCGCCTATAGACACCCACTACACCAAGAAGATTGAAGATGCGTTGCCAACCCAGAGAGCTATTGTGCCAGTAATTACACCGGCTCACCACGCCGGAACACAACAGTGCAAGCACTACCCGCATTCTCACAAATTCGTTAAAATTTCTGGAGGTATTTCATGCCCATGAGATACATATAGCGAAAAGTTAAAACTTCATTTTCGTGCTTGTCGCTCAGTACAGCTCTAACATGGCGATTCTCATTATATTCATTTTCTCTTTCTTACTTCTTTTAACTGGTACACAATGGACGCCAGTGTATTCTAAGTTAGCACAAATTTTTAGTTTAAAGTTTAAACTAAAAATTTGTGCTAACTTATATATAAACTGATTATCATCAATATTATTTAATGAAATACCAGTGTCTTCATTTCCCAGCCCTATCTTATTAATTTACCGCGTACCTTTTTCCTCGTCGAGATCCTATCGATACTGACAGTCAAAACACGCAGCACTAATTAAGTGCATAACGGTGCCGTTCACTATCGACACCTAGCTATCGATAAGACCCTCGACCTCTCTAATATACGTTGCACGGGGACGTATTAGAGATGGGAACGTTTACGTTAAAATTTCTGGCTCAAGAGGTATTTCATGCCCACAGTCTCCTTGGTGTTGCGGGTGTGGGCGATCACTCATCATCATTGGCCCGTTTGACGAAGCTACAAGTTACAATTTTACAAGTCTAAACCGGCAACATTGGTCATTATGCCCATTGCCATTGGTCATTATTGAGCAATGTTGCCGGTTTACACTTGTAAAATCGTAACTTGTAGCTTAGTGAAACGGGCCACTGCTGACACACTTGCTAGTTTGTCTTCTTATTTAAAAAAAATCTTAAAGCGTCTTTAACATATCGACACTAGAAGTCTGAAATGTCGTAAGGGACATGCCCCTTAATGTCCCTTACGACATTTCGCACCCTTAGAATTAAAGCGACTCAATTCTGAATATGATATTTCCCGAAATTAAACCCTGTCTTTTAATTAAGGTGATATTTTGGAACGTGTATTATTCTAAAATGGGTCACTTTAATACTAAGCATGCGATTTGAGATCTCCACTGTCGATATTTTAAATATACTACAGAGTAGACAGCTAGTACAATACAGTGGCTAGTACTTATACTACACTCGTAGTCGAAAATAAATTGACAGTTCCATTCAAAATGGCGTCTCTATTGGGTGTCATCACCTATAGAGATATACAACGGTACAGACAGGTTTTTTTTTTAAATAAAATATGAAGGCACACGAGCAAGTGGATCACCTGATGCCAAGTGATCGCTACCGCCAATAGACACCCACAACGCCAAGGAAACTTCAGAAGCGTTGCTAACCCCGAGGGCTAAGAAGGAATAAATACCTTTTGTGCCAATAATTATAATGAATCTTCTGAGGCATCTTTTGGGTGAGCATGCTACACCTTCGGCCTCATCTTCATTTACCATCAGGTGAAATTGAGGCCAAACGCAAACCCATTTCTAATTTCTAAAAAAAAAAAAAAATCGAAACTAATACCAACGAACCATCTTGCTCGCTAATCCTGCCGCTAAGCAACAGTGCTTGCACTGTTGTGTTCCGGCATGGAGAGAAAGACAGCCGGTGTAATAACTGGCACAAGCGGTATTCGATCTAAGCCCTCTGGGTTGGCAACGCGTCTGCAATCACTTTTATGTTGCGGGTGTCAATAGACGGTGGTGATCACTTACCATCAGGTGACTTGCTTGTTTGCCTTCCTATTTCATAAAAAAAATTTAATCGAATCGTAACTAGAAACTAAGGTATTTCACATAACTCGATGACTTTATAGTGTGCCTGGGTCGACATCGCCACATTTGTCAGATCCTACGCATGAAGTAATCGAACATAACGCTGCGCACGCGGCGAAAAAGGGCCTTTACTATATAAAGCGGGGCCGGACGCGCTGTATAAGCGGAGATGTACCTAACGGGTCGCGGGCCTCGTAATTACCGTTCACCCTGTATCGGGACTTCGATTCCTATGTGGATTTTTCTAGAAGTTGCCTCGCCAATATTTCTTTACCTTACTCAATATTTGTAAGGTATTAATTAATAAAAAAATGTTTAAAGTATCCTCTGTGTTACGCTAAAGACGATGACCTATCTCGTTCATCGATCAATCGACGAAAATCGGGTGGGTGTAATTATTAGACGAAAATCGGTTGGGTGTAATCAATAGCCGAAAATTTGTTGGGTGTAATCAATAGACGAAAATCGGATAGGTGTAATCAATAGACAAAAATCGGGTGGGTGTAATCAAGCTACGATAGTCGTGTGTAGGGTTGCCATCTCTTAATTTTGGCAACCAGAACAAGAGGCGTGAAAACCTTGGATTTTAGAGCCCAGAACCCGGATTATCACGGCGTGCGGGCACAGTGAGTGTGTCTATACACACAGCGTGTGTGTGACTACAGTTGAAGTCCCGCCCGGACGCTCCCCGGATACCCTCTAAACTAAGACAAATCCGGGGAAACCCGGACGACTAGCAACCCTAGTCGGGTGGGTGATGGCAATAGACGAAAGGCAGGTCGGATGGATGATATCATTCGACGAAAATCAGGTTAGTTTAATTATAATCGTATGATTTATTTGCGTACAACATTTGAAATGCCTGCAAATACAATTATAACTTATAACCGACCTTAATATATTTCTAACAACTGGCCAATGTCTGATAATTACAATATAAGTATTGACCTAGGCTACAATTAGCATTATTAAAGCACAAAAAGGGTAGAGGCAATCAATCTATGAGAATTGATTGTTGAATCCAGAAAATAGGGGTGGGTATGGTAAAATCCTAAGCAGTGTCCGTTACCAAGTGGAGTAGTCTGTCATTAATGGTCTGCCTTATCTAACCCAGCCTTAAATCCGACTAAAATCACTAATCTAAACTCAAACAAGCGTTTTAATGTCCGCAAGGGCTTTAATGTCCCGTTTAACTTCGAGCCCGATGATTGCATCGGCGCGGGCGCACTTCAGGTTAATTTCGGTACACAATAGCCGGGGACAATTACGTCCAGTTAGTGGTTGAATTGACTGTACTTAACTGGTACGGTCGGGCACATAAACGGTCAAGTGCATGGTTTAACGGTACGAACTTTTGATGTGAAGAAATGCAGTTAAGGGGCGTCCATAAATTACGTGAGATGTTTAAGGGGTGGAGGGGGTCGAGTCAAATCTTATCTAATCTTACGTTGAAGAGAGGGGGGTCTCGGCAAATATCACGCAATTTTTTTTCTGATGGAAACAAAAAAAAATTATACTATTTTAGTCTATTTAATCCAGATTGTACATGCTTAAGATTTAATCTTAAGCGTAATCGTAACGATTAAGATCATTCACTAATTCAATAATTAAACTCTCAGCAGTATTGATTACTTTTCTTAACTAGTCGTAAATAAAAGCACGACGTAATTTTTTTCTTTCTTTTTACAATAAAAATCCAATGCGTTTACGTAAGAAACCCACATTTTGAAAAATGTCACGTGAGATTGGAGGATGGGGGAGGGGGTTGAATAAAATCTCACGACATCTCACCAAGGGGGGAGGGAGGGACAGAAAATTAAAAAAACACCTCACGTAATTTATGGACGTCCCCTTATGCGTCTGTCTGGCGAGATGGTAGGACCTTCTCACGAAAAGACGTAACACTTAGGGTCACAGGTTTAAACCGAGATCAAATTCCAGTTTTATACTATACTTGTATAGAACCTTCTTACTTGGTAACTGCTGCTTTCCTTCAGGCCGGGCCATACCGGATGCGTATACAGCACGGCTCCGGAGACACGCGCGTGGACACGTCAGTTGTAATGTATGGAATTATGCGTTGAGATGCCACATCACTTACGTTGCGTGCACGTAACTCAGCACTACGAAGCGAGCTGGAGCCGTGCGACATATGCATTCGATGCGGCACGGCCTTTAGACGGCTCGCCCTCTATCCGTTAAGCTAATTTGAAGCGCATATTCATTCGAAATAAGTTTTTTTATGTAATTTTTGGTACAAGCCTTTTTGTTGACGGTACTTTATAATTGCATTGTCATTGGAATTACATACACAAACTAAATTTCAAATCGATCCGCCCACAGGAAGAAAAGGGAAATTTTACACCGAAAAGACAGAACCAAAAGCAAAGGAACGTAGGTAGAGAGTAAAATAAAAAACTTAAAAATGGTATTCACTTCTGTTGCCAACTGCACAATGTCTGGACCGTTATGAATGTAACGTTATGGGAAAACAATTATCCAATTAGATCCCGATCGCCATTCGTAATTAGATGTACAACTGAATGAGCATAATGTTGTTTTAATTGTTGTTTGCACTGTGATTCGGTCCACTTAGTAATGAGTGCCTGATTTTAACTGCCAGCAAAAGGCACAGTTAATTCTGATTGATATATTAGTGGCGTACATGGACGATCTTCTACGAATATGTTATGAAACATGATCTGTTTTAAACTTTCGTGATTTTCACCCATTTTTATAACGTTATCAGAGTCTACTCGTGACCACGGCCGTTGGAACATGGCCGAAACGTCGAGGTAAATTAACAATATACTTTTATCGCGTTAAAGTCCCGATAACGTTATAAATATGACAGATGATCTTTAATGCAGCTGAGTTTCTTTGATGGACGAAAAACTTAATCATGGATATAGCGATATTAGCCTTAACATGTTAAGCATACACAGCCAAAACTGTCAAAATGGGTACCGTTGGTGCATCAAGGTAGTAAATCCTGCAAATTAATAAGAAAATGGTAGATTATACTACCTTAATGTACCTACACCGAAGATAACCATTTTGTCCATTCATGTGTGTACAGGGTGTCAATTGAAGAGGAGGTTTAGAGTATGTAGTCGTCTCTATTTGGCACATTGTATTGCCATTTAAAGTAAAGAGATCAGCTAGTAAAATATCGCTTTCAATATTAAACCTCTTTCTATGCTATGCCATTTCTATGGTTCCTTGCGACACTACTTCTTAGCAGAATGTTAAATTTCCAGAAGAACTGGTCGAATCAGATGTTAAATAGAACCTATACCTACTTGCTAAATACGTTTATCATTTTAATTTTCATCGATTGAGCTAAAATGGGAAAGTTACGATTTGTAAAACTGCGTCCCACAAGGACGATTGGATGGACTAATTTTCACTCAGTTACTGAACTAAATGTCCCTGGACAAAAGTGTATCGATTAGATGCGGTGTTATAGGACTGTCGGAAAGTATATTTTATATTCCTCTTTGAAAATTCATCATACTAATTATTTTATTCTTTTACTTCATCGGCTCACAAGTCTTCAACTTCTTATATTATTAAATGTATCCTTCCTTCTATATTTTTCTTTTACCAAGCCTTTAAATAACTATTGCACCAACGCAACAATAAATTACTACAGTATTATTATAGCGCAAATTACCGCTATGTTGGCACCTCTTCCTGCCAGTAACTAATAGTACCAATTGATATAACGCGCTGACGGCGGCCAGCGGTCTCCTCGAACGCAACCGTTCAATAAACAATGCTCTATGGAGTGCAGAGGCGTTTATTTCTTCAGCTCAACTACTGTATTTTTTGCTAGCAATCTTGGAAAAGTTAGTTAATGTTAGGTACCAAGAAAATTAACACGTACTGGAATTTAGCTTGAACATGAAGAGAAACACGATGGTTGCACAGATAAAGGCTGGGTGACATCTTGGTGACATTTTCTTTAGTCGCATATCGCATCCCTTTAACACTGGTTACCACTATTTATACTTAAACTACGGTAGTTCTTCCTATCAACAGTTATAAATATTGATCTATGGGTGCTGTGTTGCCGATATTGGTTCCCTAAAATGCAAACGAAATCGGCGATCAATGTATCGTAATGTATACGGCACTAGGTAACAAAATGGCGGACCGACCCGTCTGCTATCGATTAGATTGAACATAGCAACGCCTAGACGTTCCTATAGTCTTGCTTTTATTCTGTCTGGCGTCTGCAGTGTCGAAATAAACCGGGAGTTGAAAGGTCACATTCTTTAGGTATAGCTATTATATCCTTTCCGAATCAGATGTGATGCTAATTCAGGAATTTACGTAATTTCAATGATGATTGACCATACATAACCCTTTCTGCCTCCAGGCCGAAGGATGTCGCGTTATATACGCGGCGTTTTGTCGCCAACATGAAAAAATTGTTTTGAATTGCATTTTAGTCCATATGTTTCTATGTTAGTTTGTAAGGTATTTATCTATGAGCTCTTGTTGTCTGAAAATAAGTGATTTTATTTATTTATTATTATTTATAAATTATAACCATGAAATCAAACCGCGGGTCGAAAAACCACCGATAAGAAAATGAGTTTGTTAGAAGCAAATCTCGGTATTTTCTTAATGTATGTTTTACAGTATATCCTGATTTGTTATATATCGCATGTCGGTATTGAATACAATGGATACGAAAATTTGGCGCCAAGAATCTTCAATGCAGATCTGAATTACATCCAATCCATCCAATCTCCAAGATGTAATCAGTAGATATACTATTAAGTTTTCTAATTCCAATAAAGAAGCATAACCATCGCTAATTGTTAAACCTAACGGCTTTAGAAACCAACATTTGTGCTTATGCGGGTGGTAGGACCTTGTGCCAGGTCCGTCCGGATCGCCATCATCTTGCTCGCTAATCGTGTCACTAAGCAGCAGCGCTTGCACTATTGTGTTCCGGCGTGGAGAGCAAGACAGCCGGTGCAATTACTGGCACAAGAGGTGTTGCGGGTGTCTATAGGCGGTGGTGATCACTTACCATCAGGTGACCCACTTGCTTGCCTTCCTATTTCATAAAAAAAACTCAGGTATTTCTTTAAATCAGAGACAAAGGAGATACTAAAAATAAACACGTACTAAGGAACTTAAGTCGTGATAAAGCTTCCATTAAAAACCGTCTTTTATAGTCTGGTAAATCGACTAAAAACTTCGATTAAACGACGAATTAAAGACAAAGGATCGGACTTACGGCGTCCATTTTCAGTGTATGGAGTGTCGTAAAAAGTTTCCATCCACGTTTACGACTACAGAGGCTCTAACATGACCAGCCCAGTGGCCCTACCATGACTGGCGAAGTTTAGTTTATCTCTATCTGCGTCCCTTTCTTATGACACTAGTTAGACAGAGACTCAGGGAGGGGTTAAACTAAACCTGGGCTGTCATGTTAGGGCCGCGGGTTTTATTTACCCCTCCTCCGCCCCTGTCAAACTAATGTCATAAGAAAGGGACACACAGAGATAACCTTCCTGAGGGCTATATATTTGCGCCATTTGGCACAGAAACCCTCGGACCCCGGGGGCCTGGAGAAAGAGAGCTCTACAAAGAGCTGTCGACTTGGCTAATGGAGACTTCTGGTAACCAAATGGCTGGCAGCTAGGTTGGGCAGCGGCTGAGTTAAACAAGCAAGTGGGTCACCTGACACCCGCAACACCAAGAAGATTGCAGACGCGTTGCCAACCCAGAGGGCTAAGATGGAATACGTCTTGTGCCAGTAATTACACCGGCTGTTTTGCTCTCCACTCCGGAACACAACAGTGCAAGCACTGCTGCTTAGCGGCAGGATTAGCGAGCAAGATGGTGGTAGCGATACGGACGGACCTTGCGCAAGGTCTTACGACCCGCAAAAGTTTCAGCAAAAATCGATCAGTAATTTTTAACAGTATGTAACATCCTCATAAACCTTTGTAAGGCTGCTTTTCCACTAGAGATGTGAGAGGATGCGTAGCGAGTTTACCTCGCCTCGGTCAGCACAGCTCTGGTGGAAACGGCTCATTGGTTCTTTACAAACACATCCCTCGCTACGCATCCTCGCACATCTCTGGTGAAAACGCAGCCTTACACTAGTAGGATTATAAGAAGAACGACGTCATTATGACTATGACACAACCTTGGTTGACACATCTCCATTATCTCCAAGAAGGCCACCAAAGCAGCTATTACATGACATCCAAACAGGTCGCATTGATTCATAAAGAAATCCACGACTCTTCTTAATTACCTGAACCGTTGTCGATGCAGCTGTTCAAATACAAGATGACCTTGCGCAAGAGGCGACGGTGGCATATGACGATGCGTGCGCGCATTGTTTCTGGCCAGTTACATGAAGATCTATCTTTGGTGTTGCAGGTGTCTATGAGCGGTGATTGCTTACCATCAGGTGAACCAATTGTTCGTTTTCCTCCCGGTTGTACAAAAAAAATGAGACTCAATGATAATGAAAAATTTATTTTTACAAGTAGGCTATATAGGCTCTTTTACATGTCTGAATCTACAAGCGCTTCACAAAATGGAAGAAGCTTCTCAGCAGGAGAAGAAACGCAGCAAGACACTCGGCAGTTTATCTTTTTTTTTCTCTTTTCAAAACAGTTAGCAAATGTGCTGATTATCGCCGGTACAGTCAGCAATAACTTTTTAAATTAAAAACTGATTTCATTTACAGTGTTTTTATCAAAAGGGCACATACATACACAAATATAACTATTTAAAAATCGTAATCGTAATAGTATTTTATGCAACTGTTGCATAATGAGGGGTCTTAAAACACGAGTGTGGTTTTATGAAACGAGCGTCAGCGAGTTTCATAATAGGATCACACGAGTGTTTTAAGACCTAATTATGTACAGTTGCATACATTACTTTATCTATCTATCATAAGTACTCTATGATGGGTTCAGAAGCCATAGGGCAATGACCTGCATTGCTATTAATCTACTAGTACTAGGTACCTATTAAATATCTATAGACTGTACACATTAAAATAATGTATTAAAAAAATAATTTGAACAAATATAGAAACAAATTAGAAAATTTCTCATAATAATATTGGTTGTTATAATGCTGGCCATTACCTACGGTTTCTGAACGCATTATAGAGTATTTATGATATATGTGTAGATTAAAATCTTAACCAAAGCAACGAATACGAGATCACTGTCAAAGACAAAAATGTTCTCCACTTAATCACGTATAAAATGCTTTTGAAACTAAATATTCTTATTTAAATACATTACTCGTGAATGCTCGTTGGGCATACCCGGACTTGTCACAACTTTAAGGCTGGGGCACATCAGCTGCTTATGCAGCACGGCACTGGAATAACGCGCGTGCGCAGCCCGGTTGTAAAGTATGAATAATATATTGAGATCACATCACTTCCGTTGCTACGAACGCTAGCTCTACGCAGCGAGCAAGAGCCGTGCTGCGTACGCCTCTGGTGTGGCCGGGCCTTGAGGCAGCTGAACAAAGCGAGCAGGAGCCGTGCTGCATACGCTGGCAAAACCCGGCTTTTAAATGCGAATTCACGCAGTGAGTACTCGGCTTAAAAAACAACTGCCAACTATAAAATCAGAGTCGGCGGCGCGCTCAATAAAATTTATTTTTCAGTGCATCACGTTTATGCAAGAATTTTATTAGTGACCCCGAGGTCGCGGTGACCTAAGACCGAGTTGGTCGATGACCTTTTAAAAATATCAATGACGCCACTACCTTTTATAAGTTTTACGTAGTCATTACAATGCCACAATGCGGTTTTTCACTAATCATGCCTAATTGTAAATTTTCTCGGGACAAAAACATGTGTTTATATTTGGCTAGTTAAGTTACAAACTGGAACAAATTACCTTGCTTCTCCGCGAAACCACAGAATAAATAACGCAGAGAAACTTCTCTTTACGACCGCGATTAAACGAATTCCAACTTTATTCACACGCTCAAAAAGTTCGTCTTGCTTCATACACCATGCGCCAGGCAGCGCGAGTCAAAAGGAACGCGCCGCCCGCGCCCGCCTACCCCCGCTACTCCCGGCGACACGCTAGAGTTGCGCTGCATTCGTTTTCAATTAGACTGACACGGTGGGGGCGTGCGAGCGAGCGCGGGGCAAGCCGACTGCCTACTGCGATTTGCCTATACCATAGGCAAGGCGGTCGAGCGTACCTACAGTGCGGAGTGGGACCCCCTGGCGAAACCAAAATCCGCGTTGGTTTCGTTAGTGTCGAAGCATTTTGTTCCAGTTTTTTTGATCAGAATATAACTTTTAGCCTCAGTGTCCCATAGTCATTGAATCAGAAACAATATAGTACATTGTGTTCTCTGTGGCGAGCGGTCTCTCCTGAACCGATTTCAGCGCGGTTTCCGTTCGGTAGCTGAAGTCAGTGAGATGGTGTCAAACGGGTAAGCGGTTATTAGGATATAAAACGTTTTGGAGTAAATTTAAAGTTTACTATACGCCGTTATTCCAAATTCTTATTCCAACTTGCCATTGAAAATTTAGTAGAAAATTTAGACCTTTTCCATTAATTAAGAAAAAATCCGGAGTAATAAACGTGACGTTTGTGTATTTGCATAAATGCTTAACTAAAGAATAAAAATAAACTTATTTCATAATTCTCTTTCTTGGAAACCTTGATTTAACCAACTACAAAGTAATGTAATTTCCCTTTAGCGGTCAATTTGTTGTTGATATTAAACAGTTCTTCTATGCACATATAAAATAACGGATCGATTTTTGACTTTTAAGTGCTCGACTTTCGCCAAGCCGCGGGCCAATCAAATACGCGAGCGTATATTTTAGCCGGCTCTGATTGGCTCGCGGCCGTGTCGAGCTGTCAAAAGTCAAAAATCACCCTACTGATCTCTAAAGCTGGGCTGTAATTCTATGTGAACAATAAACTATCCTAGTACTGTATATAAGATATAATGTTTTGTGTTAGTTCAAGTAGCGAGCGGTCGTACTATTAGATCCGGATGATGCCTCGTACAGAGACGAAACGCGCGTCGACCGTGTTGGTTTAGTGGTGTGTAGTTGAGTCTGTATGATAAATGTTGTTTCGTGTGGAAGCGGAGGAGGGTGTGTTTTTGCATGAATATATATATGTCGCACAGACGCAGCTTTTTTGCACGAGCCCGTCATTGGTTTCGCGGAGTAGCAAGGTAATTTGTTCCAGTTTGTTAATGTTTTGTGTGCCTATTAAATAAATAAAAAACCCTCCTTTAAAAGCCGGGTCGGTTTTTTTAATCCGCCTAATTTTCGCAACTCTTGGCAGCCAGCCGGCCGTAACTGTCGCTAACGACAAAGCCAGTGTTTCACTGCGCCGACGCCGCACGTGCGCCTGCGATTTATTTCGGTAAGCAGGTCGCCGGGGTCGATGGCCGCGTCGCGACGCCTAATAATATGCGCCGGCGCAGGTGGTGCAGCAGGGCTGCCAAAACTATGGTATTTAAATACCGAGTTTTTTTAAATACTTCGGCTTTTATCAGCGGTGGTAGGTTAATGTTAGTAGATGAATAGGGTTACCAAACACCATGTCGCTTTCGGCTTACCAAGAATGTTCTGACGAAATTAAAGCAATTTACAGACTGTTGCATACCGACCATGTGGAGACAGTTAGATAGGTCATATAATATTCCTTTATAGTCTCCGTAGTTTTTGGCAGACAGGCAGCGAATATTAAAAACCTACAATATTATAAAAATTTTTCCTATTGACGGAAAATTGCTTATTATCTCTTTTGAAATTACAACAATAATTCAATAGCTACACGTTTCTATCGAGTTGTCATCAGATCTGTAGTCACATACTAAATATAAATTATTCAAAATTCAGTTGAAATTTACAAAAACAAACTAACAAGCCAAGCTAAAAAGAAAGCTTGTAAAAAAATTAAAAGCAAAATGTCATCTGTCAGCAAAAACGTCACATATTTTCTTCCGTTGGCAACCCTGACAAGTACAGCGCAGGCGCAGACGGACGGATTGATGCGTACGTGGAAATAGACGATGTTAGGGCGGGCTATTTACACGCCCCGAACTCTTTGATATTCGAAATGCTTGATAATTGATTCCGATTTGCTGTCCCAGGAAATAGCTAATCTTTTAGTTTTTTTAGTTGGAAATTTAAATTTGACGGCTTGAGAAACTATGCGAACCGAAGAAAAACTCTTACAACTTCATTAATAAGCTACGCTTTTAATTCTTTTATGAAAATGAAAATAGTTAATTTGTTACAGGCTTAGTTTAACAATAGGACAGAGTTAAGATCTCTTATTTACTAAGTGCTGCCGCACTTGACAGGAGAATCCGCTCTTCTTCTTCTTTAATAATTAATGATTAATGACATATAAATATATCAAAGGTACCTTGAAAATTAAAAGAAAACTTAAGTCCTAAATTCAAAATTAAACTGCACTAATTCCCATGTCTTGTCTTGATATAAAAGAATGCACTGTAAAATCATTTGAAGACCTTTTGTAAACATTATTTCAAGCAATAAATGTTTTTTAATAGTAATCCAATAACAATAAACTTATATTTGTTTCATTATCATTATAAATTAGGTACATCTTAATTTAAAAAAAAATATAAAAAAAAAAATCGCAGCTTCTAATTCGCTCGCCGAACGTGAAGTACGGTCAGTATCATAAATATAAATACATTACCAAGACGTCAAAAATATCTCTACACCTTTATGTCATTAAACATAAGGTCGATGTATACATATTTTGGCGCTATGGCTGTATATATTTTTACAGCTGACTGTACCACCATGTGATAGAAAAAAGAGCATTCGTAGAATACAGCGAAGTAGCTATAAAACCGAGCTTTCAAAGATAATCCCTACGACTTTATGGTCTTTTGCAGAATGTTGAAATAACCTGATACAGGGCTTTTAACAGTTTCCTGATATCTCTCCGTTTCTTCTAAAATTAACACTAGTGATCTAAAACAGGAAAATCTTGATAGCATTTGATAGTTCAGTTAGTTAATAGTAATTTATTTTATTTACTCCGTACTTTGCAAGCACTTTCATGCTAATGCCAGTACTCGGATAGATACCAGATAATTAAAACTGTGGTACCCAATTGAACCGGTATCCGGTACCGGGTCAAGGGACGGTAATGGGTTACGGTAATTATTGTATGCACTTGTGGTATAGATTGCATCTGTTGATATGGTTATCTTTAGATTTGTAACTGAAGATTATAATTGTAAACAGACTGTGAGGTTCAAGCGAGAAAGTATTATATAAGAACTACTGTCTTATAGTAACTAAAAAGTTGACACCAGAAACTATATTTCAGCCAACACCGAAACTTCGGCGTCTGCGCCGGTTTCAGCCAAGACCGAAACTCATTTACACAGTCATGTTCAAATCATTCCTTGAAATCTAATGATTTGTGACATACGAAGAAAAATATACGTCTCATATTAAAAAGTATGACAGTAAGAGGTGGCAGTACCAAAGCTCGTGCCAATGTCACTGTCACTTGCTTATCCCAAATTTAAAAAAACAATACGTCAAACGTCAGACATGACATTAACGGGTCAACCTTGCCTACCATAATAAAGACAGCATCACTAGTGGAAGCTCTCCGAGTGGATAAAGATGGCTTGTCAGTAGAAAATTTTTAAAACTGGTCTTTAAATTAACTATTCGAACATAAAACTTGTCATAATGAGCCGGTGTTAAACTGCTAATAGTGTAGGCCAATTAAACGGCTTGCACTTGGCCTAATTACAGCTTCGGCAACAGGTGCGCGGGCGCTCGTTAATTAGCTTATTGAGTGGGCGGCGCGGGCGGCGTTATGTCACCGCGCCGTATTGTGTTTTTAATGTCCTACTCCTGCACAGTTTCTGGCTGTTAAGTTGGTAGTTCAGGAAGCAAGGAAATGTAACATATTGCAGCCCGTTCACACAGTCTCTGTACATACAGTAGCCTTTTACTTACTTTTTTAGTATCTTTTTAGCACAATTTAATACACATGCTTGTGTAAACGGCAGGAAGACTGAGGAAAACAGTAATTTTCAAATGATTACCTATTTATTTTTTATTCCTTTACATGCTGCTATTAAGTTATTAAGAAAAATTATTGCTGTGTTTTCCAGGCAGCTTTTTACATGTCGTTAAGTAAATCTGTTTTCATGTCATTTTACGTGCCATTCACGCATCGAGCAAAAGTTGTCATTGCGCAAATTGCTAGACAATTCAATAGAATTACCGTCGCCATAAAAAGTCAAACAGCCATCAAAAACCGAAGACCTGTCAATATGGTAGCTAAATTTTATACCATTTATAGAAATTGACGAGTTCACGCAACTGTGGTTGTTTAAACACTTATCACCTCCATTTATAGCGTCAAACGGACCGATGGCAAACAATGGGGTACCTAAAAAAACTGTCATCGTGACGTTTGGTTTCCCGCCAACGCGACCGCCTACGCGCGTTGAAATTCTTTATCTGTGAAGTTCACAGCTCAGCACAAACTTAACAGACTCGGTGGGCGAAATCAGAACTATAATATGAAGTCGCTAGAAAATTCATATCTTTAATCTTTGTTGATTCACAATCACGTCACAGCCATTGTCAACGGAACTGATGATATTTTGATGCCGAAGTTAGGGTAGTGCCAGAGAAGAAAAAAAAGCTAAGGTAAATCTTTAAGAGGCGTTTTCTTACTGTCAATATCAATTCAAATCAAACAATACTGTCTGTTCCGGATTTCGTCGAGCCAGAAAAAAGTGTTGACTTTTCCTTGAATTTCAATTGTGAAAGATATATACTTTTATAAATAGATTTAAATACTATTTATTGTGTGTAATCACATAAACTTTCAACAACTTATACGCTTAAACCTTCCATGGTATTTCTCGTTCCAAAATTTACATTTCGTTCCACGGTCGTAAAATAAAATGTTTGTTACAGTGGGTCACTATGCTATGTTTGTCAGTTGTGTAATCTCAACTGGAAATGGAAAACTTCGTTGACAGCTAAACCTACATACATTCCCTTGATATTATGTAAGAAAATTTCATCGTAAATCAGCAAGTCCCAACAGTCAAGATAACATATTGCTTCGCATGCCGCGAATAACCTAAAATGGCGGCCAGGAAATTACCACATCGTAAATAATTCATGCATTATTACTCAATCATGTCTGCAACGGTGAATGTTTCAGTGGGACGTTTTTTTTTTCTCGTTCCGTCTGTAGGGACGTTTTTCTCTTCGCATTGTCCTGTCCATCGAGCGAGCGATGCGCGAACTAAATCCTATACATGGTACAGTACTGGCAACCTGGAAGAGTTTTTCAACTGTGTGAATGTGAACGGAATTCCAAATTTGAATGATTGTTAAATATGGAACGCAGATTGTAATACAGTGCCCGTTATTAAGTGTTACTTAGACGAACAATGTATTTTGAACGGTTTGCAAAACATTATTTTAAGGATTTTTTTACGTAATTAGGCGAATGTTAATATAATTAATAATTATTGGTATTTTAGTTTCTTTTACGTGTTATATTTTAGTTACACGTATTATATTTTAGTCTCTCTCTACTTCGCTACTCCTAAGAGTAACTACCTGTTTAATTTCAAAGTGAAAAGCATTAAAGTCAAAATAAGATTAATTTAATAACGTATTAATAATGAAAACAGTTATGTTAAGTTATTGACCCAATTGCTCTCCAACAGTAAAATGTCTATTGTTAGCCTGACTGCTGGACTGCCGTAATAAAATTATTTATTTACCGTCAATTTAATTTACGTGGATATTACTTAACTACATATCAGTCATTCATACAGGTTGACAACTCGTAAAAAAAGATTTACATTCAGCCATTATTTTCATGAAAATTTTATTACAATGAGTAGTAGTATTTATTAAATAAATAATTTACATTGACGGGAAGTTTGGGGCCTCCTATTTCGTATGAGGAATACTTGTGTCAGGATAGGGCATGTCGGGCATGTCTTTAATTTTTGGTAAAGTATGCATGACACGGCAAGCACCTTCCCTTTCTTTCTCCCCACCTCATACCTAGGGCGCGGCGAATGACTTTTGCGTTTAGTACTAGATATAAGTTATTTGAATTCGTTTTGCGCCGAAACACTTTAGTATTCGGAAAGATTATCTGATTATATTTTCTTCCAACTTTGAAATATTTAACGGTAGTTTTATAGCAACTCGGTGACCTGGTGGAAAGAGGACGCGCGACCGGTCACGCGCGTCACAGGTGCGGCGTTCACTTTCGATCGCCGTGTTTTATAGTCTGTGGCATGCCGCCATGACACTATCGTTTGAAAATGATCGTCGTGTCAGCGGAACGGGATCGATTATTCATCGAATAATTTCAATATAGTTTTCGTAATCGTATTGAAAACAAGCTGCTCTAAGTACAATCACAGAGTCTTATCTGCACGCTGCTAGACTCTGGTATTGCTAACTAGTGTAAGGTAATAGTCGATCTCTCTAACAGTTGGTTAATTTTAATTCCGATCGCTTATCGATTATGTAGTTTAAATAGACATTCCTAACCTTAAAATACTCGGTAGCCAAAGTGAAAACTCTATTTAAATTTATAAACACGCTATAAAATCGATAAGGATCGTTTCGTTTTATTTCGTTTATATTGATTGTATTTTGGTACAAATTAGGCATTCGATTTTTAAATAATGCCGTTAAATTAATTATTCAATTCGGAATGGTTGTTTAACGTTTTCATTATTCAAAACCGCTAGAGTAGCAGTTGTTTAATTAAAAATGAGCAATTTGTGATATCGTGTGTTGGCTGAATTGCGGCCGCACCGTGGCGTGGTCCGCAGTGTAAATTGAAAAATAAAACTTTGTTTGTGGTGCAACAATAGCAACCTTTTTTGTAACTTTTAGGTTAGTAAAGTTTTTACAGGGCCATTGATAAAAGAATTCATCTTTTGTTATCACCAGCTAACAAACCATTATATTTTTGTAGTTTTTTTAAACATCAATTTCCAGTCCAGGTCCGCGTTTAATAATTACGTTGTGAACAATATTGAATGTTATTTTTTAAATGAAGAGGTGAAACGGTCAGTAAAAGTCCTGTTTTAGAGAAACCAGTTATACCGAAGTATGTAGGGTGGTCCGCTTAGTTGTAAACGGATACTTGCAAATTGAGAATTTATGTTTTTAAAGTGATAATCTCATTTTATTGTGGTGCATTAGCAACATACAAACAATTTTCTACATCTTTTTATCTTTAGAAGTTTGGAACTTTTATTTGTTTTGATGTGATTGTGAATTAAAACTTTAAACCGTCAATTGGAACACACTTTTCCCTGCTTGCAATTTGGCGGGAAAATTTGTAGCTTTTCTAACCTCAAAACTTTCAAGGTCGGTGTCATATTTCAATTTCAGTGGACGATTAATAATACTGACATTGCTATTAGAATTTGAAATGCCCGGGGCACTCAATAGACTCTTCATTTTATTACGTACCACAGTTAACTCTAAATTAATGTAATGATGTCAAACTTTACGGCTTCGCTTCTTCACCGCTTTTAGTAGCTGCTGTGAATAGGTTATATGCATACTTAGTATCCGTAACCTTTGCTTCTTATACTGCCGTTTTGGTGGCATCATTGAAAAGGAATGCTTTTAATTTAGCGCTCTTCTGGAGAGGCAACGATTGAAGGCCATAAAGCCTTAACTAAATCGAAAAAAAAACTGTCGCTTTAAATTCAGTCATTGCATGATTAATAAAATCTTGAAAACACTTTATCGTTAACTTGTGGCCCGTCCCGGCTTTACTGTACAATTAGGACGTGATGTAAATAAAAACCTTTTGTAGAAAATTCTTTCGATTTTAGTGAAAACCGTGTCAAAATCCGTTGAGTGGTTTAGAATGAGTCAATGTCTGTTTTATACTAAGATAAGATACCGATATGGAATTTTGGTTCCCCATATTTAAGATTTACCTATAATTGTTATAATTAATTTAATAAATTTGTTAATGAGGTACATATAAAAAAATGTTTATCTTAGATATCTAATACACAGCATTACTCCTACATTTTATGTACTTTTTCCATCGTTTAGTGTTTAATTATAGAAGCCATTACAATTTTCTTTAACTGTAGACTCAAGTTGGGTTAAGTCAATTAGCTAAACCAAGATCATTAGAATGTTAGTCAAATATTCCAAGCCAATATTTGCACGGCTAAAATACTAAAAGTAGGTTAATTATCTTATAATTAACTCGCCATAATTCCCAAGTGTATAAATTAAATGAATTAATCAAAATCTAAAGGACATTAAGTTGGAATTAATTAATGACTTTTTTAGAAACAGAAATCTTTAATATTGATTTATTTCTCTTTAAACGGTTTCTTTAAGAATCCGTTAACGAGACAATTTGCAAGGAATTCTTACGGTTAATAAACGTTTTTAGCATTTATAAAAATATGGTTAAAGGATGTATTTATTTTGCAATATTAACGAATGTAAGATTGAGAAACATTAGTCCAAAAAAATCATAATGAAACAAGCCTTGGCTAGGCTTTTGTTTAGAAAAAAAGATAAGTGTTAATGTTGATTTTTCTTTATTACAATTATTACTGCATTGTCATCTGGACCTTCTGTACACCACTGACAGTGATTCTAAATTCACTTGCAAGATTTCATTCAACGTACAAAAAAATTAAAAACTAACACACACGCAGAGTTATTTAAATGAAATAAAAGCTAGTATAAGCTAGATTCCAAAACGCCATATGCCATTTATGACTAGCTCTTCGTGTTATCATTGTGTATGACATTTACCAGCTTGATCCTTTAAGCTTAAAACAATCCTGGCAGCCAAAAACGTACCTGAAACAGAAATTTTGATAATTAAAACGAGGGCTCGAACGGCCAAGCGTATAAAATCGGTTCTTAATGTTGGTTATAAACGAGACGATAATGTTGGCCACAATTTATACCAGCTTCGAAATTTAAATTGTGAAAGATAATTTACAGGGCGCGATCCGTTATTTTATGAGGTAGTGAAAATTGACTTTGATTTAATTTTGTAATGACAAAATTTGGCGAATAATTTAATGCTTTTTGTCCGTATTAAAGTACAAATATTGGAGAAAAGATATACACTCCCTTTAAAGATCGTATTGACGAACAGCGTAAGCTTAGTAATAGAATCTTGTGAGCACCCTTTGCATAAGGCATCCTACAAAAACTGTCCCGTATTTGTAATTAGGTCATTTATTTGCAGTCATATAACGAGACTCATTATTTTGTGTCAGTCATTTTGTTAGCGCAGTTGGTGGTAACTGCGATGCTCGAACAAAACGGCGTATGGGAGAATGAACTCGGTAGCACCTACGTCGTTTCGGATTCGTATAAAAAATCTAGCCTAGCATTAGATTGAACGTAGGCGTCGAGGTCGCACGTACGCGCCTCTTAGCAAACAGTCAATGAATTACGAATTGAATGGTGACGGTATGTTGGCAGCATTGTTCGGGTGACAAATTGGCCCACATTCTTTATTTGAATTTATAAATTGGTTATGAGCGTTTTGTTTTATTGGAAATCGATTGGTGGCATGTCAAGGACTTTTGAGTTACAACTTAAAGTATGATAAATTAAGTCACAGTTTTGTCTGATACAGTTGCCAAATCTGGAACTGCCTGATCTAAGAACTCCCAGGACACCAAGCCAGGCGATTGCTTAATTTTATGATGTAAAAATAACACGTTTTCATCATTCCGTTAAACAGAAATTAATGGCAAAGGAAAGGGTACCATACAATCTACATTTCGTAAGTGACGTTTAATATTATATATACGCACTCTTTGTGCGTCTGATTCTTAAAGACGCTGTTAAGAGTGAAAACTGTGGACAATTATTACGTATCGTAGACAATATTTTAGTGGAAGCAATTTAACTTACTTACAAAGATATTAACTGACAATTTGTGTAATTTAAAAAGTAATTAGAAACCATTTCTTGTGAGGCAGTTTTGACATGCCGATAACGATTATCGAATCGATATAAATAAGTTCTAGATTATTGCTATCTTATCAAGCTTAGTCGTGTTATCAGATAATCGGATGTAGCTGAATGCAATTATAATTTAAAAAGTTTTTTTTTATAAAATAGGAAGGCAAAGGAGAAAATTCTGATAAATATAAACTTAAGTAGAATACATATCTTTAACTAACATTGCAACAGGTCGATGTCTGTACACATTTATTCTTTCTTAACATAGTCTAAATTAAAGTCACTATCTGTTCCTATCTTTCCTCATATCTTCAGTAGCCTGCTCCTTATAAACCACGCAACGGATTTGGATACAGTTTTCACTGTCATTTAGAGTTTTTTTTTTATAAAACATAGGAAGGCAAACAAGCAAGTGGGTCACCTGATGGTAAGTGATCTCCACCACCTATAGACACCCGCAACACCAAGAAGATTGCAGATGCGTTGCCAACCCAGAGGGCTAAGATGGAATACCTCTTGTGCCAGTAATTACACCGGCTGTCTTGCTCTCCACGCCGGAACACAACAGTGCAAGCACTGCTACTTAGCGGCGGGATTAGCAAGCAAGATGGCGGTAGCGATCCGGACGGACCTTGCACAAGGTCCTACCACCCGCAAGATTTTTTCAGGCAAGGTTTTTTTTATAAAAAACATAATTTAAGTTTTGCAATCGTGCGCCACTATTAAGAAATATGTAAGAAAAATAAATATGAATTGTTTTTTTGTGAGCGTGAGCAAAATGTTATAAAAAAATTTATCTTACGCGTATTATTTTTTAATTCCCATCTCAAACGAAGTGATTTACCTTAAATCACAATAATATTTTTAATTGTGATTTCTTAAAGGGAAAACGAAAATCAAAGTTATTTACAAACATGCCATTGCATGCGCGGCGTACCGTGTTTAGCAGACGTGCTGTGCGTATCGTAATCATTATAATTGTGGAACAAAAACTAGTATTCGAAATCGGGGACAATAAAGTTTAATTCTTGGAAACGGGACAGGACACGTAATCCCGGACAATCCCGGATTTCAAGGGCATCTGGCAACTCTATCCCTAAGAAGGATGAAGGTAGTACCTCAGGTTGGCAATCATTGCACCAGTTAGCATGATTCAGTGACTAGAATAAGATCAGCTATATCATTAATTAAAAGGAAATCATTACGAGTCGGAAATCATTAACCGCCTCATCTGATTAAAATTAACGGTGAGACACCTGGTAGCATTTTATTGCACACTTCATTTATTTATTACAGAAAAAGTATGTTATGATACAAGTGCTTATTAATTATTAATGCCATGTTTGTAGCACGTAATGAGATTGATATGTGTTTACTGTACGGATGTTTATGAAATTTTGCGACTTGCAGAGTACTGTCGGTGACAAAACAATCTCCCGCGGTACTCTATGTATCTCGCGTGTAATTAACAGTTATAAAAGATGAGTATAAGTAAAGTAAACGTTTTAATTTTCATATCGAGATTTCCAAAAACGACGCATTCACGACGTATGGCGCTCCATTTGTCTTACATAACTACAGGTTTACTTTTTCAGAGTGTCAAAACAATTGAGAGTGGCGCCACCAAGCGGGGTAAATGGCGAGATTACTCCCATTAAGGTGTCAATGTCACTTGCAGAAGTGTCAACCGTACTCCGAGCTTTTCGCACTAGAAACTCGAAGAGAATTGATGGCGTCTTTCAAATTTTTTTTATCTATGCACTATGCACATAATACTACCACAGATCTCCTACGTGCATGCGTTCCCTTGAGGTTTTTCAGATATAATATAAGCAGTCTGACTCATCCCACAAGTCTCACAACGGGTTCTCAATTCAAACTGACAGATAAGTTCAAATCTCGAATACATAACTAGCAGGATCTGGTGTGTCGATTTGCACCTTAACTACACACCTATATCAACACAAAGACACTTCATACGGACACAGAATTACCTTTCTTGTTTAGAACTGGCAGAACAGCCCTACGCCATTACCTTCGCGCCAAAATTCTAACCTATAAAGTCGACTTTGGCGCGCAAACCGTTCAGCCCCAACAACTTGTTAGTGGCCGTGGGTGTTGGGAAATTAAGCTTTGGTTCAGCAGTTATAAGGACGTTGACAGGTGCTTCAAGAACTGTAACGAAGTATTGGTTTTCAACTAAAACTGCTTTTACGCACACAGCAGCAAATATGATGGATTGGCTGCTCTTTGCGTGGGCATGGCGTCCTGCGAGTATGCTAATTCCTCGGTACATGTTTTGTTAAGTTGGTACACGGCTACGTTCGATTGTTCGCTCGGTACATGCGTATTCGCGGTTGCGCCATAGGTGCGTTTAAATTTGACATTTCGTGCTGCACAACAATGCAGTTGTCACTTTTAAACGTAGCTCGAATAGTTTGGTATTTTACTAGACACAGACGTTTTGATTCGTGAACTTTAGGTTAATTAAGCAATTATTTCGTCGATTTCAGAAGACGCTATCACGACTGAAAGCGCGGTCATGTTTCGCGCTCGCCACTTACAAGCAAGTAGGTGTTTTACTGACGCATCACTTTAAGGATGAATGATTCTGCACGCATTTATCACACCTATTGCACACACCTGCAATCTAATGCTTTTATTGACGCTTTGTTTGTTTGTACTCGTTTTACCATCCTTTTAATTAGTTTCACGTCGAATGTGATTACTTTGAGCATTTTGTAGGGCGGAAAGAAACAAAAATTGTCATTTTTATTACAGTAATAACCTGATACGATGACACCTCATCCAAGCTAACTTTATATACGCCGTTCCTTCGTGCCTCAAAACCACAAGGCTTTATTATTCCATTTAATGTCATTAGAATCTGAACTTTATAATAAAAGCATAAGGGTTTCCGTCCATCATAAAAAGGAACGTTAGACCTTGGGGTACTCGGAAACCATTGTGATGCTGGATCGGGTTTCATCATTCCCGTCCCCATTGTAATTCCGCGCTCATGTCAACACAGCATTGTCTTGTGTGTTTGCTTGTGCGAACGTCGGATGTTATTGGTGTCTGTTTACTCGTTACTGTTTTCTTTAGCTTGGTAGTGCGAACAGATACATACAACACCTGCATTTCTAGCGACGATTGAGAATTGCGGTGTAACATGTTTCAACGGATACTTGCAAGTCGTGTTGAGTCACTTCGGTCCCCGTCACCGGCGGATTGGTTTGTTGATGCGTTATTCGCAGCGTATGGCGCGCACTAGTTCAGTTAAAGCAGAGATCCTTAACTTATTGCTATCATAGACAACTTGCTATTTTTTTCTATAGCGAAGATCCCTTTGACTCCTGTTATGTATTTTTTACATTTTTTTCTCTCTATACAAAAGTGGAGCAGTTCTCTTGCCATCATATATTCTTTCAAACGAATAATTGCTTTTTAGAAACTGAGACTTTTTTTTAAATGCTTTTAACATTGTAGTACATATCGTCAGAAAAAAGTGTAGAAATGTGAATTTGACGGGGGCTTTCCGCTAGATCCCCAGCTGTGTACGTATAGAATTGCCATGACTTCTAAATGAGAGTAGACTATAATGGGTATTTCTCATGTCACTTCCTTGGAAGACATTTTCTTTCACAATCCTATAATAAACTATCTTTAGGATAATGGAAACCGAGCTTGTAATCCTAGGACAGGTTACGAAAGAGATTTTAAAAAACTATTCATTTCAGGTTGGATAGGCCCATAGATATACTTTAAAGACTAACATACATATTAAAAAAACAAACCATTAAAATTAGCACTAAATATGTCATCCATGGAAGTGACATCCGCGGAAATGGCATAAGAATTACCCTATGGACTTTTGCGGTAAATAATCAATAAAATGTGTGTCTGTGTACCTCAGGGGCTTAGGCTGGACGTGTACATCTCTTTTAATCTAAGTCATTGTCACACGATAAAACCTCCATTAGCATATAAACTGTAAATGAAATGTAAACTGGATCGTCGTAAAATTTTATTGAAGGCAGCATCGATCATAGAAGCTGCGCAGGAGCCCTTAGGGCGTCCTAGCGGAGCCGACCATTCAATATTTCTGTTAGCATTAAATTACAGCTTAATTAAACATTGGTATACACCTCTGAGGCGGTGTTCGGCGCCACTGAGACGCTCCCCGTAGACCTGCGCATGCGCATTAATACCATACAATTTTCATCTATTTTATTGCGAAACCACGCTTTACGCCCGGTTAATTCAATTTTGAAACGCACTCGTAAAATTCTTACCAGTTTTAAAAGGACGTATGTGATAATAAATCCCGATCCGGTTAGGTCGTTTTACTGCGCAGCCTGTAAGCTGTTATTATCGTTACAAGCGCTGAGTTACAAGTTGCGTTTCGTTTTTGCATCACGCATTGCTCAAGTTTTTTTGCTGGTCGTGGCATTGACTTCGTTCATTTGTTTTGAGGGAAGAGTTTGTGGCCAGTTATGTTTTTTATTAAAAAAAACTCGGGGACACTGACCACAGGACATTTTTTAAATATCGAAGTTAAGTTTTGTGCATGCTGGTAAGAATGTCAAAGAGTTATATAACTTATATAACTTATAACTTTAACTTTTAACTTGTTTGTTAGTTACTTTTATAATTTGGTGGGAAACCTTCGTTACTACGAAAGTTGTTATGTTTATAACCTACTTAAGTGTAGGTGAAGTGAAAAAACTTTTGACATGTCAAAGTCTTTGTGACATTGACGCAAGATCCATTTTTGCTTGATTCAAGTAAAAGGTTTTCTCACTCTTAGTATATGTACGTTCGTGATTGCTGCCTCCCTGACCAAATCGCCTATCTAACAAAATACTACAAAATAACAAGTATATATTTTTCTACGATAGATCTGGACTCCACGCATAATTAAATTAGCACCAGTTTAACGCCAGTCCCATTACTGTTTCGCTCAATTTTATTTTCATAGTAATCGATCTGTTATTATTTCGTTAAGCGATTCCGTTTCGCAAAGCATTTTGCGGATAAACACACGCTCCTGCGCATCCGACGTGAAAGGACGTATGCGCATGCTCACTTGGGGAGTTACGTCCTTTCAGTTCAACGGTCACGGTAAATACGCTATTATGGAATTACCATACGCACTGGGTATTTTATTGGACGCATATGTTAACGGTGCGAGTTTCGTCCGAACCGGAGTGGTGGGAACTGACTACACACAACATACACATTCGTGGATTTGGCAATTTGGCTGCGCGTGCGACGGTTGCATCGACCATACAAACTATCTTTTTTTTGCAAATTGCAGCAATTTACCTAGTCTCATGCTAAGCAAAGGTTTCTTATAGGTACGAGATAAAGAGAGGGTACTTATTATTGATCAATACATGCTTAAATATATTTATAACATCGTTGGGAAAAGAAGCGAAGACTCCCGAGTCCTGATTCACAGAAAACTCAAACGTATATGTATTATGCAACATAAAGTTACTTTAGCAGGCAAGGGCCTTCCATTTGTCACAACAGTAGATCCGAATATCCTGAAACTTCAATAAGCGTTTTAGCTTCTCATTGCTTCAGGTACTTACGAGGTTCCAGTAGTACTTCGATTTATATATCGATACTAGAAATCTAAAATGTCGTAAGGGACAAGTCCCTTAATGTCCCTTACGACATTTGAGATTTCCACTGTCGATATCCTCTCGCCAATCTTGATATCTGTCACATACTTAGCAACAAAATAAATTACTAAGCAAGTGTCGTTGCACAAAGCATTTCTTACATTACTAATGACATCGTGCTCAAGTTAACTTGTTACTTTTAATTAAACGCTTTCAGTAAACGCCGCTTCGAGCCGGCGAAAACGCTGACACTATCGCACGCAAGCTAGGTAACTTAACAAAACTATAAAAAACAATCCCCGATTAAAACCACACTCGCTGCATTACCCGCTCATTTGTGTATGCTGTATGCACGCCGCCATATTGACTTTTTATAGCTGCGTTCGGAAAACGAAACAAATTATGCTTTTAATGTTTTAATTAGAGCCGCTCTTTACCGCCGCTATCTCTGTTAAATATATATTAAGAGCGTCGTGACTCATAGAAACAATTTACATATCAGATAATGCTGTGTAAATAAAACCTGTTAATGACTTCCAGTATAACGGATGAGACTGCGTTCAAGTGCATGCACTGGGCCATAAGCCATACCTGACACGGGCCGTAAAAAATTCAATATTTAACCGTTTAATACTAAGTTTATTGTATAGATTTATAACCTAGTTAAATCGGCTTTATTTGAGAAATAATAAGCCCAGTGGGGTGATTTTAGACTTTCGAGCGCGCGCCAATCAATGCCGGCTAAAATATACGCTCGCGTATTGATTGTGACGAAAGTCGAATGTCGTTGTGGCGATGTCAAGCGCTGGAAACTCAAAAAAGTTTGACACTAGTTTGGCGCCAAATGCCAACGTCCGTGACATGTGCTCGCACGCTACCAACATACAAAGCAATACTTCTCACTTAACTCGATACCCAAATCGATAATCGATATCCATAACACTGTTTGACCACTTTGACCACATCGTCACATAATACTGGCCGTGTTATTATTAAAAAAAGCCGTCGAACGGCTCGAACGTGGACCTAATCTGACAGATGCGTTCGTGAGAACTTGCTACATTTGATATTGTAGGAGACCATGGAAGTGGCAAGTACTTATCTATACGTGGAAGGTGCACTAAAACAGACAAAGTGAGCCCACTGAGAAGCACTTTTCCGGCAGTTGTCATTTACATATAACCATCACTCACATTTAAATATTTATTTTTCATGATACGGAAGTTGTTTAAATACGAGTTTTGTGTCATAGGATGAAACAAAATTTGATTTTTCTAGGTATTAACGGTCGCTTGCATCTTCCAGTTGCACGTTAATATATACTTATTACTTCCATATAAGAGACTTGGCGGCTAACACTCGTCACATCTGTCACTTTTGCGTAAGTTCTGTGGTAAATTTCAAATATAAACATTGCTTTTAACGGTATTTTATTGTTTTAGCCGCAGCAAGGCTCCTCTTGTAACTTCACAAGATATGAGCTTGGGAAAAAACCAGTCGGCAGGTGAACAGTTCGTTACAATACGCATTGGGAAGCAAAACAATAAAGTATCAAAAAATAAGTACATACCGCATTTAATTCACCATTAATTTCTAATTTATGTGTAATAGCTGACATTGGTCCACAATTCTAGATAAATAGAAATAGTTTCGTGGAATAATTCTAGAGAGTATTTTGTTGAGTTGTGGAATAGGGAACTAAGTGGAGCATGAATGTTTTTGCCTGATTTTTGCAGATTTTCTAAAGGTGCGTTCTACAAAATAAGTCCCAAAGTATATCTTTTTACAAAGGCTACAAGAATTCTAAAATATATACTTTCAAAATCTGGATTTGCCAATGTAAAATCAAAACTGCGCAACTGTCAACGAGAGAAATTCTCAGAATTTCCCTACTTTTGGAGAACATTCTCCAACTCGTCCATCCCAAGTCTTCAATAGCTATAACGTTTCGTTTGTTTCCCAGCATCCTCTTTAATACAAAACTATGTACAATCAGAGACACACATCATACATAGGTGCCCCTTAAGGACGAGAGAAGTAATCATTTTTTTGAAAGGGAGGCATTAAATATGAGATATGTCTATCCCTTTTGAGCATAGACAATTACTCTCAGTTCCATGTTCCATCTTTAACAGTCGAGTTAAGGTTGTCTACAACTGTACAACCACAAACGACAAAATATATGTCATGCTAGGATCGCTAGGCCAGTAACCAGTACCAACAAAACAAAGACGTATGACAGTCCGATTAAAAATTAAGCGTATACACACGGGTAATTCTACGAATGAATCGTCCATGGAGATTTAATGTCTTGAAACGTTATACCCCTTGAAGAATGGGTGTATAGTGTGAATAAAGGACAGCCATTAAGCTCTATGATCGCATGCGCACAATGAATTAATGAGACGCATCAGTTTGTTGAACTTTAGTAGGGTAAGGTCGTATGTACTCAGGATTGTTAGGGCACTTATGCCCTTTTTGACTAAGACAGGCGTATGGGATTGTGCTTGCGCAAGTATAACTTTTTTTCTACATTGTTTACTGTTATTCATCTATAAAAGAACAAGCATTAAGAATAATCATTTAAGTGACTTTTTTTGCTTAAATCCAATTTATATCTAATAAAAGAGAGCAATCCTATTTTGAATCCCAAATAACGTGCACGGAAGTGTTCACTCCAAGGTCCAAGTTCTAACAAAACTTAACTAAACAAAAGTCAAAATATTATGGTTTAAAAATAGTGCCTACATGCTGCATAATAAAAAAAACACAGTACACATTAACCAAGATTAAGGAAGCAAATATTTGTTAGAGGTGTGATAATGATAGTACGCAAGCGAGATAGTGATATGTGGCGTAAACGAAGTAAAAATATCATTGCGTAAGAGCATTCTTACGTTTAACTTTTGTTAAGTCATTAAAAGTAGGTACGTAGGAATACCAACACCTGCTTATATCAGCGCCATCTATTTACAAACAGTTTAAATACATTGCAATGTCTACAGGGAATAAATGCTACAAAATAGGTAATTGGATTTTACACCTAGAAATAGGACATTATAAATAACTATCAGTTGTAGTTGTGTTATAGTTATTTTGTTTGTCTTTTCTATTGCTTATACTCAAAGTTTAGTTGGAAGATTTGTACTTTTGTCTGTGTTAGTCTGTGATTTTTTAACTGAGTATGAATAGAGTTTTTACATACATGTTCTGAATAGATCTAGAAATGATTTGCAACAGGAAAAAGTGCGAGTGAAAAACAATATAAATGGAAAAACTGCGAAAAGAATGTAGTTTTAAGAAAACGGATCTTTGGAAAATGATTTGATTAATCCTCTTAATATTATTTAGACTTCCATGAGTATAATTTTCATCAGTGCCGTGTGCTGGGCTATACATTCTCATAGCTCGTCTGTCTGCACTACGGATTTCATTCATTAAGGTGTTGAATAAGATATTGTTCCTTTAGCCTACTAAGATAGCTGCATTGTGGCATACCAAGGCTATCGAGTTACCGTTCCCATAGTGCCGACGACGTCGCTTAACCATAGTTAAATAATGAATAAACTTGCGAGATATGAATATTATAAACATCAACCTAATAGTAATAAATCGACACGCCACCAGTAGCGGATTATCCATGAGGCAAGTCCCTAGGGGCGCAAGGTTACAAAAGGCCGTGGTCGAAAGTTTTTGGACAACACCCACTTACAAGAAATCATACTTCCTATAGAGTTGTAGCGCGAGAGGGGCGTATGAAATGCTAGCCTAGGGCGCTTTCGATATGAAATCCCCCTCTGTACCCACTGGTTTTTTCATTGATATTGGTTTCATGGATGGATCTAATATTCTTAATCAATAAGTTCTTATTCTATACTTAAAGAATTAGAACAAAATGAAAAAACCTCAGCTAAAATGCTAATTTCAGTTCTCACCTTAGAATTAGATTTAGTGCTTCCGGAGGTCTGATCGACGTCACGGCGTGTGGAGGGAATAGGGCATTATATGCCAGCATTCCTGACATGAACGGCTCAAGTTTAAGATATCTTAATTTTCCCTTTCTTATGACACAAAGTTAGAAAGAGCCGTACTGAATTTACCCTTGAATCTTTCATGTCAGTGCCATAGAAATAATTGGTTATCGACAATAGAAGTTTTCAGATGATCATAATTAAAATCAGGCGTTTGTTACCAGTATGTACCGGTTTATATATGCAAGTGTAGCCCACAGATAGTTGCAGTTTGCATATTGTGTGCGTTTGTATAACCAACAGACACGTTGTTTTAATTATATGTAGACAACATACTTCTTTGTTTTACTGTGGCATTGAAGCTTTATCAGGGTGAAACGGAAATTAACGACAGTTATTGTTATTTAATGAATGTAATGTAGGTTAATTGAGTAGTTTCGGCACATTGAAATTACACTTACATGATGCATACATACATGATACATACATACATGATGTATTTTCTTATCTAAATTATTTTGTTATATTGTATTCGCAAAGTTATGACATATTTGTTTGAATCGGAGTTCCATAATTTGAAGCTGATCTATAAAGTTACAAGTATCGAGATCGCCATCAAAAACTAAAAGCATTCCAAAAAGATAGCTAACGACAAAAACATAAGGATGGAAAATATTTGATCGTGACGCAGCGGGAGATCCCGACCGGTTTTGAGAAAAAACGAAAAAAGCCGAAACAGACCCGAGTTACGCCGAGCACTTGTTCTGGAAGTAGGTGTCGGTTTTAATTGTTGGCGTTATCCGGTGTCACGTACGTTCCGCGACCCACATTATAATGTTGTTGGCCCATTGTGCCGGTAACGGTCCACAGATAGCACTACGAGCGACGGTGTTAATTCGCCGGACTGAATGGCTCAACTTGTACGCAAGCGCACTAGCAAAAGCAAACACGTTGGAGATTCGCGTTTTATGCATTCACATTTAATGTCGCCTGATGATGGAGGAAACGAAAGCTGTCAACACAGATACGAGTTGATTACCAGTGTTTCTAGTTGAGTGTTAATTGGCGCTAAGATCGATTTCCAAACCATTCATTCTCATACATTAGGCGTGCTCACAAAAATGCCGGCCGGCGGGCGAGGCCGTTGCACCTGGAGATCGCCGGCGCATTCCTCACGCACTCCTTTTTATGCTACACTACTAGTTTAGACCAACCACTGTTAGTTGAACCCCCCCTCCTCCCCCATTTAAACAACCGCAGACTAGAAAAGGTCACGGTAGCACGCAGCAGTAGCTCTCGCTTAACTGGCTACCTTTATAGGCACGGAACGCATCTATTTTTTTTTAATTTAACTATTTCATCTCCACGTCTTTGTTTGGATCAAAAGATTTTTGGTCAGGGTGGAGTTACAGCTAAGTATAATATTTACAAATATTGCTGCGTGAAACCTACCTTTGCACGATGGATTTATGAAACCTTACAAAGGCACTTGCACACTTACAAGTTTTGACACCACAAACTATCGAATACACTCAAGATGCCGAATATTAATAAGCTTCTCTTATATTTAATAGGCGGATGACATAGTTTTAACTTTTAATATCTACACAGAAGGTCGATGCAATAATCATTAATATCCAGTTAAGTTTAGCGACGTTACATAAAAGTGTGTCAAAGTACTAAATAAAACATTACGAGTTTGTGTGTAGCTCGCGTTAACCGCAAAAATGGCTGCGCCGGCGCCGCCGGTCAACGAAAACGGCCCGTTTTTATAACACGTTGATTTTGTTAAACAAACAAACGTAACCCACAAACCTGTGCCGATAACAATGCGGACAAAGCTTTATACGTTTACTCGACAAAAGCAAGAATAATTACTAACACAACAATCTGTTAATTGTACGTTCATTATAATCATTATAAGTCATACATTTAATCATATACAGTGCAAAGACCCGGAATCAGTAGTAAATATCAAGGAACATGCCATGTATTATGCAGTTCTTATGCAAAAGAGTAACTTAGTCAACCAATCAATTAATAGCAGGAAGACAATTTGCTTAATAAGTTAACTTTCACTAGCATGCCTGCATTAAACTAAAAAATCGTGCATTAAATTCATTGGCTTTGGTACTTTTGATAAAAAGCGAGTTTTATATGGTTGGTACAATTGATTCTATTACAGCATAGAATAGATGATAGGATACATACAAATTCATTTTACACATTTTTTTAAGTATAACTTTGTCACTATAGTCTGCATGAACGGTTAAATAGCTCAGAATAGGTTTTCCCTACTGATTATTCTCCAATTTTCTTAACCAAAATACTCTTGAATATGACAATTGAATAATTATAGATGTGTGGCAGAGATTCACGTTAACTTTCTTATTGGATCTTAGATTAAAACGAACTGTGTTGTGTAAAACTGAACTGGAAATGCAATTCACACCCTAACAACACCGACACGTCATGTTTAACTTATCCCTGGCTGCGTATCTGTCAAACTAGTGTCATAAGACAGTTAACAGTGACATACATTGAAATAAACTCAGACTATATTAGGACCAAAGACCTAGAAAAGTACGATTTGAACAAAACAATTTACATAATATGATAGATTGAGCCAGGAACCAAGCCTATGAAGATCTTCTGCACAATACTGACATCTACAACTGCATTTGGTTATGCCAGCGTTTCTTAACCTTTTTTGTCCACGGACCCCGTAGGAAATTAAGCACAATTTTATGGACCCCCTCAATAAAAAAAGAAGCAATAAATTTCGGACCATTTTTTTTATTACTACAAATAACATAAAAATATGCGTGCGTAGTGATTACAAGACTTTTGGTGGCATTTATTTATGATTGTTAAACGATCCATAGATAAGACTGCGGACCCGCATACATATGCTCACGGATCCCCGGGGGTCCGCGGACCACAGGTTAAGAAACACTGGGTTATGCTATAGTATGTAATTTCCTAAATTAGCAACAAACAGTCAATATCAATGAGACATACCATTGGTCAGTCGGCGTTTCAGCATCTAAATCAAGGCTGTTACTCCACATAATAGCGACAGTAACTAAAGCATAAGTAACAAAGTCTATTCATTAGCCAACGACGTCCAAGCTGTAGCTCCATAAAGCTAACAACTCTCATTACTGTCGCCTAATGTCGCTTATTTAGCGAAGCGACCGTTCAATCGATCGTTAACTTCCTATTCGCGTCGCATCACCTTGCGCACGCGCAGCGTATGTCAGCTTCGTTAGTCGAGCATTTGTCAAGATAATTGTCCGGACAAAACCATTTTAGGTGGACGTTTCCGCATTATGAATAGTGTAGTCTTTAACGTTAAACGCTTACTTTATACCTATTTTATACAGACTTTAATGCGTTGGAATAGAGCTCAGGTTGCTTGAATTATGGTGAATTTCAGCTTCGTTTAGTTGAGTCAACCTTGGCTTTGACACGTCGAAGCCATATCGGGTTTTGTTAAACCGACTCGACGATGCGTTGATCGTATAGTTTACGTCAGAGAATGATTTTAGATGTAAAACTTACCAATATCAAATTGCAACGTTAAAAGGGCCTTTCCATAAGTATGCCTTGGCGCAGCACTACCGTGCCCCTTTTATGCGTTCTATTTTATCTATGACATTATTTTTTTAATTCCAACTGATTCCAACGAAACATGATTGATCATATTGTTGTCAATTATTAGTTGTACATTTTTATTATTTAAATAGACTTTTATCTTAATAATGTTTGCTGAATATTTACTTAATTATTATAAAAGCATTATTTAAAAGAAATTCATAGGATTGTTTACAAAATAGCGATAAAATACGGAATATTATTATGAACGGGCCTCAACAGGGTTACTTATCGTGATAGTGTTGGTACAGGTGTGTGCGGACGCAAGTAAGTCATATTTATTTAGACCGAAATTATCAGCATAATTTACAATATCACCATGGTACTTACTCTATGGTATAAACTTATTATCTGATTAAAAAGTTTAAAAATAACGAAGTGACAGTTGACACAAAAGAATTTTGTATCTATGGTAGGCAAGTACGTATGTGGTTGGCAGGTTGCGGTCAACAAGACAAACGTTTTGTTAATGTTAGTGTTTAGTTATTTTTAAAATGTTGAATAAACAAAAATGAATCATGCACGGGCATGCGTAAAAACGACCTCAATTGCTTTTTGTTTACATCTGTTTACCTACTGACTTTCTCAACTTTCTGGGTTAGGACACTTTAGTATTGTGATTTACATTTGACTTCTTGAGCTGACATTTGACAGGTTTTTTTTTCAAGGAACTTCGGGTTGAAGTACTGGCGATAACAATTTCTAGACGTGGAATTGAATAAATAATTTACCTCAGCATAGCTAAAGGAATACTTACACACTTTTACCACTGTGCGGCAATTTTTACAGTCTTATTGTAACTTGTATAATTATATATGTTATGCTTTTTCAAATAAATGTACTATGTATGCATTGAAGTGTGCACTAAAGGCCCGTTCTTTAATCCGTAGTTAACTCAAGTAATAGTAAAAATCTGTAATTTTTCAAGAAAACGCGATGGATATTAGTTTCAATCGTTATCAATCATTAGTTGAGTTAACTTCGAATCATACAACGGACCCTAATTATATTTAATAGAGCTTCAGTTATTCATTTTCAGGGTCCCGCTGAAAATCAGCGTCTCATTTTGGTTTACCGGGACCGTATGCTCAGTAGCGCCCTTTTGATTCTGTTCAACACAATGTTTGTTTTTGAACCTATCGTGTTGTTTGCAGCTATGTGAGTGTATTGTGTTGAATAGTTTTTAATTAATGTTTTTTATTTCTTTCGTATTAGTGGCCAGTCCAAAAAGTAATAAATTTTATTTTACAAGCCGCATTTCACTCTCCTAGTGATGTTTTCCAGTCTATTCATTTGGAAGGACCCGCCTAATACCATTAATACCTCCTACCATAAATAGGATTACCCAAATTTACCATTTTATAGATTTGTAGAACTGTTTTTTTGTATTTTAATTGAGAGTCTCAGCAAATACATAACGACACAGTGCTTAGTAAAAATTTATTTTTGACAATGGCTGCTATGATTTCTGGAACATGACAGCATCGTTTCGGTAATTAACGAGGTGCTGATTGACAGACTGTTTGTCTAAATGAGAGCAACCAAAACAAAGCAAACGAAACTTGGCCGTATGGTCTTAGTACCTTTGCCTGCTCACGATTGAAAAAAAAAACTTAGACCACGTACTGAATATTTAAAAAAATACATGCTCTATAAAAATCCAGGGCCGTTAAATTAAAACAAAAAACTGTTTAGAGTGTCTACTTCTAAATTCACTGTGTAGGCTTGCTTACGCACAAGATAAATCAAACAACAGTGTCGTAATCATGATTAGTAGATATTTTCCTAATTAAATAAACTTATGTAATATCTATGCGGTTAACTGAGATGGCTCTAAGTTTTAACTTACATTTTGGGATATTTTCCATAGTCTTAGGTACATTAAGGAAATATTAGAATTACATGGCGAAATTTTCATTACGATTTTGCTAGATATAAAATAAAACCTTTTCACGAGAAAAATATCATTTTTCCGCTACTATATGTCGACATTCTGCACTAATCTTATCAAATCGACATCTTTTAATGAACGCAGCGATTTTTTTTTTTATCACAGCCATACTGACCAGTGGCTCTGACATTGCAGCAATCTGCCAAACGTTTCGAGTTTCGACACTACACTTGACGTAAAACAATGAGTAACAAATGGATGGTTAAGACTACAGTACACCGAATAAGATAACTGTGATTAGGTTATTTATTGTTCTGTTATCGATGGCATTCATAGTTTATCGATAAATACGATATTACAAGATAGGCTTGCGTAAATTGAAAGCATCTGGACACAGTAGTTTCACAAGTTTTGTCTAAAGGGTTTATTTTTTTTAATTTTCTCCATTTCACATTTTAATCAAGATGAAAATTACTTCTACTTTTTTTCTAAGAGTAAAGCTATACTTAGTCCTTCCAAGAATAATTACGGTAAAAAACATGTATACATACAACGACTGCTAAAACATAACCCTTCCTTAAGGGCTTTGCCGTAGTCGGGTAGAAAACAGTGATTAAGTTTAGCTAGGTAGGTACGAAAAACAGTGACTTTGGCAAAATATTCTACTTTGATAGTTTTCATATCGTCATAAAATCACTGCAGACCTTAAATATAGATAGACAACTAGATAATCCATAAATATATTAACTGGATTAAAAATTATTAAATTAGCTTTGAATTGAAACAAATTTTTAAACTCCCCTTGCAGTTCAAAGTCATCCCATTTATTTATTACTAGTGGACGCCTGCGACTTCGTAGTAGCCTATGTGCGTCAGGGATACTGTTGCTTTCTATTGGCGAAATAATTATTGGAATCGGTTCAGTAGTTCCAGAGATTACTCCTACATACAAACAAAGTACACCTTTTTATTATATTAGAGTAGAAGAGTAGATGTAGATTAGTATAGATATAAATTCATTCATTCATTTATTTATTTTAGCTATTTTCCTGTCGTTGGTAAACTTTCTGTCATTCATAGTTAAGTACTTGTAAGCCTAATCTGATTAAAGATCTGACTTTAATTATCACATAATATTTATTCGAATAATAAAACGGAAGTCTGAGGTATCAATGATATGATCGTTTTTTGCGATCTTGGCCGTAAACTTCATAGTACACGTTTTTCCCCAAGGTCAATTTGCAGTTACGGACAAGTTATTTTTTTGCGAACTCGGCGGTAGGTTTATTTTTCTTAAAGAATAATGATGATGAGACTTGGTTATTAAGTTACTATAGGTATGATTAACTTGAACTTAAAAAATACATCGTACTTTTAGACGTTTTTAGGGTATTTTGATAAAGGTTCTGAACTATCCAGAACATTGTTTAGCTCTCACGAATTTACTACCTACAATAACAAAAACGTACCTGTATACCTACAGCTACTATAACATTAATTACATAGGGAGTTAGATATTTTAATAACACGATGAAATAAAATCCGTTAGGTCAACAGTAAGAGTGGTCAGCCCACGCACACAAACACATGCTCCAATCCAATCGAACTATCGTACACACCTACACGCGAATTTGTGTTGATTAGAAACTTGTTCGATTTTTAAAATTTATTGCCATAAACAAAAAGTTACTTTTTAACTTACCCGATTAGATTCCAACGCTTCGGCACTGTGCTCCTCCTTCTGCCGAAAGCAATTTGTGCATTTGCTTTTATTGAAGATGTTTGGAGCGAATTTCCTGCAATCCGATCGCCCAGACATGATTGCCAGAGGTCAGGGTCATTCAGCGTTCACTATGTCACCACCCTGCACAGCATGGTGCTACTGTAAAACACCGACACTAGACGATAAATCGCCTTCTTGAAACACGTATTATAAGTAAGTTTATCACGCGCGCGCCCACCGGCGAATGAGCTATCAGAAATCACTGCAAGTGAAGTGAGCGCGAACGTCATACAAAAACACATGCACTGACACAATCTCCGGCCACCGAACACCGGAGTCGAATCGCGTAAACAATAATCGGAATGACGTCAAATTTTTAAAACAATTAACATCGATGTTATACGGAACACGCGTAATCCGCGAGCGCGCAGCGACACGACCGCCCGTCCATTTTACATCTGATAGAAAAGCAGCAAGTTGTTGTTTTACAACTTCTCTTTTCTTGTTCAGTGTACTGTCTGGTGTCAATGTAGTGATGTGGCTTGGGTGTAGTGGTAACTATTTGCCTCTCGTTTTGTTCAATGTTTATTACATCGCTCTATCTCTGTCGCACATTTCGTTACTTGTGATCGTTGATTGTACTGCCATCTGACGGCCTCGGGTGGTAAAAACTTTGACAGGCGCTAGTGAATGGACGTCGTAGGCGCATGGTTTTTACGTTAAGTGCTTGTTCTGACATTTTGCGGTAGATGGCGCACATTGTTGAACGTAAATTTACCGAAGCTAAACAATGAGTTTTCCCCATTTACCAGTAATATTTTTTGGCTGGGTTACCTACCATACATTTTAGAAATTAAGTTTGCATTGGAAACAAAATAATAGTGATTATTACTTTGACCTTGGATTTATGATTCCCATAGTTATGCCCATGGTTTTGTATGGTTCCTGTTGAGATTGAGCCAGTCCTTTTTTTTTTACTTTATAGTGTTGCCACCAATATAATTAAATAGTTGGGTTGCGGGAAATTAAATAAATATTAGTTGAAGTGAAAAAGATATGTCAAAATAAAATTATTCTTCGAGAAACATGAAAATTTGCTATTTTTTGCTGTTATTATTTTTGTTTTACGATCCTTTGCGTTAAAACTTTTTACGAATCCTTTAAAAATTCAATAACTTCGTAGCCGCTTCATGGATGATAAAAAAATTTAAACAAGATATTTTTAAATTTTTGTAACCGAAATTTCTTTCGATTTTATTTTGAAATATTGAAAGGCAGTGTGGCGAAACTGGCAAAAAACGCAAGGCACGGAATGCTGATGTTGCAGGTTCAAGTCCTGCCATTGCCCTAATTTTTCTTTGTGTTGTCATTTCAATTTTAAGATATTTTTACATTCGGTACACGAATCGAACTCACTTTTGACCAATTATTTTCAAAACAAGTATATCTTCTGCAACTGTTAATGCAACTTTATGAACTCGTGAATTAATTTATACTACAACAAAAAAAAAACAAATGTAAAAAAATGCTTAATTATGCATTACATAGAACTACTCTAATCATTAATAAATCATTTGTCTACTATAAGTAAATAAATTATTAATATTAATTGATTTACATTACAATACAAATACGCTAAATTTATTCTCTTTAAATAATAAATCTAAAAGGATGTGACTTTAAAATTTTAGAAAAACTGATGGTAGTTCATTTGTGTTCATAGATCTTTCTGCATATAAAAGATTGCCTTTTAAACTTTGCGTTTTTAATAGCTGCATGCTAAATAAAAGCTTCTTATAAACAATACATTGAAAATAATGTTTTTTTATCTATATTGTTACCTAAACATGACGTTAATGACATGAAAACATAACCTTATGTGATCTTTGAAAGTAAAACAAGAACTATAGTAGGTTTTCTAATAAAATTTTGTGTTTGAATGCAAGTGGGAGTTTACTTATCAAAAATTTGCTTGAGATTCGGACACTGTTGCAGGATACGAAAATAGGTGTTAAAGGGGTGTCTAATTATGTACAAGTGCATATTGTGTAAATCTTATAGTGTTAGAGATATGGTGGAAGGGGAGTTGAAAGTACCTCAATAATGACCACCTGTGATGGTAGACCAAAGTATTATTCCATTTAACTCTTCTCCTTTTGGAATATATGAGCTAGCTCATAAAAAAAACATTTTGATTACCGTTGTCTAACAAAATATCCAACACATATCGCCAATCGCATGTCATTTAGTACCTATTTTAAAATGTATCAGCGCTTAAGCGTTTTACGTTTTAAAACGTTCATTATGCAATCTGCAAATAAACAGTGCAAACATTTCATGCATACAGTTGCCGCGGGGGCTCATGATTAAGGACCACGAACTGGTCCGACACATTTCGGGCATTTCTCGACTTAAAAATAGGTACGTGAGTGATCCGTTTTATTAATATTTCATGCATAGCTGGAGTTTTAGCAAGTTTTAGAATTTGCCTTTGAATGTTAGTGTAGGTTTGCGGTTTTTAAAATGATAATATAGCAACACCCATTCTGTCAGTGTCAGTGAGCGGCTGCGGCTCGTTCGGCAGTACGGTACGCTGTCAGTCAATGCCAGTCAAAACGGTATAAGGAGCGCAGCATATTCTTTGCCGCTGCCCGTTCAATCTCTGCTATTGGGGCGTGTAGTTCATTTTAAACAAAAATCTCGTCCTAAATCACAACCTACTTCAATATCGTGTAATAACCTAAATCGCCTTTGAGTTCTTTTCGCATTCTTCACTTTAGTTAATCAAGAGGTGAGATTATATTAACGGAGCAGTGTTTTAGTGTCCTATTAATTTAAACGTGTGTCTGACAGGGAATTTTTAGTTTCTTGCCTATCGGACGTCTGTTTCAGTCAAATTAGTCATTGCCGGTAGTAGATCTAATTTCGCGGTCAGTTCTTTAAGGTTAGGAGAAAACATTTGTTTTTTTTTTAAGTTTTAGTAATGGAAGACTTGAGTTTCGTGCCGGATCTCCCGACCGGGCCCCTGGACAAGTACAGGAATGCCGCCTCTTTCGACTGGAAGCGTTTAAAGCTGGCGCTCGAAGGTGACATAGAAAATCTTAGACTGAAAGTAAGTGTGTTCTTATACTCCTAATCTAAGTTATCTGTCTGCTATACGAGATAATAATTTGGTTTGCAAAGATCGTATCAACATGCTGTCTGAATATATTTTTTTTTAATTTATTTTTTTTGCATTCATTATCACTTAAATTGATACTGTTATGGTGGCCTTCAGCGCGTATCGTAATTTAACTGTGACAATGAATTTATTTTTGGCGCGGAATTTGAATAATTTCGCTATCTGTTCCACTTGAATACAATGAGTCATAGATTATAGTGTGATGTCACATCACATGCTATCTCAATGCGGAAGGTTTTTTTATGGTTTACTATATGTTGCAAATATAATAAAATTGATGTACTGCCTTACATTTTATTACAAGCTATAAACTTTTATGGTTATGATAACAATATGCCAATATCTAATTTCACAGAAATCTATTGGCCAAACCATTTCGTTTTTATCACGGGAGTAAAGAAATGAAATGAAATAAATTATAGTAGTTTATTCCTGAACACATTTTCATTTAATAATAAATAAGCCATTTATTCAGACTTTTTTTGCATTTAATATAATTATGCTGATGTTTTATTACAATAATAATTTGAACTATTATTATTGTCTTAAATTTACTTTTAAATACCCTTAAAATTAATTTTAGTATGTTTATTTTATATGTTATTGAATTATTCGACAGAATCGTCTAATTTTTTGCGCTGTGACAGACGAACGGTTGAACAGCATTGGACGCTTAGTTATAAGGTCTTGTTGGCATCATGCATATAAAACCCTTAAAAGTGTGTATTTTAACAACTTGTGACAAATGTTCATAGGAGTCTATAATTGCTTACCATCAGTTGGACTGCATGCCTGTTTAGCACCATCATGCTAAAAGAAAAAGTATCAGTGATTGTTCAGTCAATGAATGGTACATTTTGTCAATTTTGCCCCTTATGACATTGCAATAGGGTGAAAAACTTGCAAAAGTGAGAAATCTTGTTACGATCTTTACATTCCTCAATTTGTCTTAAAAAACTGTCAAATGGCAATCTTTGCTTGTTTTTTTTTAAGTCTGTTAATAGTACATATAAATTGAGAACCACTTCCTTTATTTAAATAATAAATAGATTCAAGCATTACTTTGCGGAGGTCCATACTCCATATCAACAAACTGGAACAAATTACCTCAATACACCGAAAAACCAACTTTGGTTTTGCAGAGTAGCAAGATAATTTGTTTCAGTTCTTTCTGTTATTTAATTGATTAATAATTAACAATGTAGTTACTGTTTCCCATTTGCAATCGTTCGAAAATATAATATAAAATAAAAATAAATAAAAAAGCCTTTATTCTACCATAATTTTGGTTACATAATTTTGTTCTTAATACTAATTTAGTCTGTTCTGGAAGTCGCCTCTTTGGCGTAGGCCTCCCCAAGTTCCCTCCATGTATTTCTATCTTTGGCAACTCTCAACCATATTGCTCCACAACGCTGTCTGAATATATCCTCCCACCTGTTCTTTGGCCGACCTCTTTTCCTTTTCCCATTTCGTGGTAACCATTCTATGACTTTCTTTGTCCATCTATTATCTTGTAGTCTACAGACATGTCCAGCCCATTTCCATTTCAGACTCCTTATTCTTTCTACAATGTCCGTTATTTTTGTCTTTTTTCTAATAGCATCATTTCTTACTCTATCTGCTATTCTGATTCCCAACATACTACGTTCCATCTTCCTCTGCTGTACCGCTAATTTTGTTTCGTCTTTTTTGCGTAGAAAATATAATGAGTAGTGAAATGACAGCAGGCAAGCTTCACAAAAACACTCCCATCAAGCAGCATTAAGTAATGCCACTACACTAGCCTATAGTAATGTATGGAGCCAACTCTAAATCGTTTATTTTCATACTTTCAGCTTTTAATTAGTTGCTATCGGGACAAAAAAAACCATTATCCTCGTTTTTTTCTGGATTCTAATGAGCATATTTCAAAAACAAAAACTTTTTCTCGGACTATTTTGTAATTTGGTATTGCCATAACTTATGAAATATCTGTATTTTTGTCAACTCCTTAGGACATATAATAATCTTAATGATAAATTAGGACATTTTTTCACTTTTATCCCATTTGAATCGTGAGTAAAATACCATATTGGGGTTTCCTCAATCATTTATTCATATTTGTTTTCATGACTCAGTTCAGTAATCAAATACTTGCTTTACTTAGAATGTATGTGTCAAATGAACAATAAGAGCATTCTTAGAATAGATGGCATGCACAATATTTGTGATAGTGATAATATATAGCCTTGCATGTGAGATTGCGATAATCTTGATAACAAACTTTTCATGTAAGGATAACTTTGTTCAAAGTGTATTGGAGTAAGAAATCGCCTTGCCAATCAGTTCAATATTATTTGCAATCTTCCACATATAAAACGCAACGTCGTCATTCCGATCTAAAGCACTGTGTAGAAAACTTAGTGATGGTCAACTCGAGTAACTAACTCGAGTTAACTCTAGTTGAGCTTAACTCAAATCAACTCGAGTTGAATACTCTCCAACTCGAGTTCGAAAACCGAATAAAACCTAAGTTAGGCGAAGGTAGCAGATCATTTGAGAGTATTCTCTATTATAAATAAACAATATAAAAAATTAAAGAATTGAAACAGATATAAATATAATTTGTTTGTTCCAATTGTTTTAACTGAGGGATAAAAAAGTTAATTTTTTTTTAATTATTCACTCTTTTTCTTCCAGTTATCCCGAGTTACGTAACTCGAGTTCAAAATAAGTGAAATTTAACTCTGGTTAAATCGAGTTATGTTCTTTACGAGTTGGCACATCACTAAGAAAAATTACCAGTGCATCTAGCACTAATCTTCTCGAAGCGCGTTAACTCGCTACGTAACTCAGTGCGTCTCTCCTACTCATAGAAATAGTACAGCATAGAAGGAGTATTAAAATTGAAAGCGATATTTTATTATCTGATCTCTTCACTTTAAATGGCAATACAATGTGTCAAAAAGAGATGACTACATACTCTAAACTCCTCTTCAATTGACACCCTGTACACGACCAATAGACAAAATGATCACCTTTGGCTATGGTAATGTTTGCATTAAGGTAGTATACTCTACGTTTTTCTTATAAATTTGCAGGTTTTACTACCTTGACGCACACAAAGGTGACCATTTTGACAGCTTTGGTTATGTACACTTGACAAGTACTGAGGCTATGTCCATGCTTTAGTCCTTCATCCAAGCTCCTACTGGACTAGTTAGAAAGAGACTTATGTTTGTGCAATGTGTTTGCACAAACGAAGTTTGTGTAAAACGGAAGGTGTCGACGTCAAGTTTGCAGTTGGCACGAAACTGATTTTAGCGTCGATTTTTTGAAACGAAATACAAATAAGCACAAACTTTCGTGGCAACTACAAATCTGACCTCTACACGTTCCGTTTTACACAAACTTTTTTTTTTATGAAATAGGAAGGCAACAAGCAAGTGGGTCACCTGATGGTAAGTGATCACCACCGCCTATAGACACCCGCTACACCAAAAAGATTGCAGATGCGTTGCCAACCCAGAGGGCTAAGATGGAATACCTCTTGTGCCAGTAATTACACCGGCTGTCTTACTCTCCACGCCGGAACGCAACAGTGTAAGCACTGCTGCCTAGCGGCAGGATTAGCTAGCAACATGGTGGTAGCGATCCGGACGGATCTTGCACAAAGTCCTACCACCCGCTTAGTTTGTGCAAACACGATGCACGAGCGACCGGCTTTTATAAAATTTTTCATATTATGAAGGTACATACGTACGCGCACTGTAGATTATGTCGGGGAAGTTCCTTGACACTTTATAGCTGATTTCGTTGCAGTAAAAAATATTCGTTTCTTTAAAAAAACACTTGATTTTAATCGCGATTGTATCACTGATTTAAATAATCTCAACACTCATACACTTATTTAATAAAATAACCCTTCAATCAGGCTGACATCGGGTGAAAATATCCTACTAATATTATAAATGTGAAAGTTTGTATGTTTGGATGTTTGTTACTCAATCACGCAAAAACAACTGAATGGATTTGGATAAAATCTGCCACACATATAGTTTATGACCCGGATTAACACATAGGATACTTTTATCCCGTAAAAATGCATAGTTCCCACGGGATAGCGCTAAGTGAGTTATACGCCGCCGTGACGTCATGAGCGGCAAAGAAACTAATTGTCATTAATTTGTCCGGGAAATATTGCAGATTGCATGTTTCAATTAAACAAGTCTACGCGGACGAAGTCGCGGGCAAAAGCTAGTATGCTATAAAATGGTCGATTATTTTCGTCATTGCTACTTTTTTGTTCAACTTAAGACAATTTATTTACTCATTGTTCTTTCTCGGCCTTGTCCCAGTAGTTATTGACCAATAGCTAGGAAGCTGAAACCAATAAAACTCAATGAGAACAAAGTTGCAGACAGCAGATCGCAGGATGACCTTCAGTTATCTGCGGATAACATCGATATCTTACGATTACTATACCAGGCACAAGAGGTATTCCATCTTAGCCCTCTGGGTTGGCAACGCATCTGCAATCTCTTTGATGTTGTGGGTGTCTATAGGCGGTGGTGATCACTTACCATCAGGTCATCCACTTGCTTGTTTGCCTTTCTATTTCATAAACAAGTAGGTACATCGGCGCGCTTAGCTTCTACGGGGCAGACGCAATCATTGCAGTCGGATTGCAGTCCGTCTGTCTGTATACACCCTCACTCAATTGCGTCTGCCCTGTAGAAGCGCGCCGATGTACTTGTTTTTTTTTTTACGAAATAGGAAGGTGAACAAGCAAGTGTGTCACTTGATGGTAAGTGATCACCACCGCCTATAAACACCCGCAACACCAAAGAGTTTGCAGATGCTTTGCCAACTCAGAGGGCTAAGATGGAATACCTCTTGTGCCAGTAATCGCACCGGCTGTCTTGCTCTCCACGCCGGAACACAACAGTGCAAGCACCGCTGCTTAGCGGCAGGATTAGCGAGCAAGATGGTGGTAGCGATCCGGACGGACCTTGCACAAGATCCTACCACCCTCTAAACCGCGGTTTTATTGAGAGATTTTGAACAAACTTTTTTTTGTTTCAGTACAAAGTATGGCAGACGTTGGAGAAGGATCCCCTGTTCTCCCACCACTCAGTGACACCCCCCACCGAGGAGCAGAAGCGGATCGCCCAGCTCCAGCTGCTCAGAATAAACCAGTACAAATTCCTCTCCGACGACGTGTTCAAATCTGCATATTCTAAAAAGGTGAGAGACAAATGAAATTACGACCGGTGATATCACTGGATAGGTGTGACTGTGATCTTTTTTTTTATTGTGACGGTATGAGATTAGAATGAGTGATGACTTATGGCACTGAAACGTGACCGCTTACTATGGGCCTTAGAAGAAAGCTCAGAGTCACGCAACGAGCTATGGAGAGGGCTATGCTTGGAGTTTCACTGCGTGATCGAATCAGAAGTGAGGAGATCCGCAGACGAACGAAAGTAACCGACGTAGCCCAGCGGATTAGCAAGTTGAAGTGGCAGTGGGCAGGGCACAGGGAACCGATGGCCGATGGGGTTGAAAAGTTCTCAAATGGCGGCCGCGTATTGGCAGGCGCAGCGTAGGACGACCAGCCACAAGATGGTCCAATGACCTCATACAGGTGGCAGGAAGGCGCTGGTTGCATGCCGCTTCCAACCGGTCACTTTGGAAATCCATGGAGGAGGCCTATGATCAACAGTGGACTTCTTGTGGCTGAGAAGAAGATGATGATGAGATCAGAAACTACGGGAGATACAAGGAGACAGTGTTAGGGATCGTTTGGTTTTGCGGGTGGTAGGACCTTGTGCAAGGTCCGCCCAGATCGCTACTACGATCTTGCTCGCTAATCCTGCCGCTAAGCAGCAGTATTTGCACTGTTGTTTTCCAACGTGGAGAGCAAGACAGCCGGTGTAATTACTGGCGCAAGAATCATACCATCTTAGCCTTTTGGATTGGCAACGCATCTCCTTGGTGTTGCGGGTGTCTATGGGCGGTGGTGATCACTTACCATCAGGTGACCCACTTCCTCGTTTGTTTTCCCATGTTTAAAACAAAAATGTTCGGCCCCCTTCTCCTTCTAAACCACGCAACGGATTTTGATATGGTTTTCACTGTGAGTTAGATAATTTTTTGCGGAAGGTTTTTATGTACTTCACATCTTAACTACAGTTAAGCCATAGTTAACCCATGTAAAGCCGGGGCAGGTCGCTAGTTTATAATATTAGTAGGGCTAGTAGGATGAAGGTAGCGTTGTTGAAGTATCGATAGTTAACCTCGAAAAATAGTCACAATCTCGGTAGGCCTTTCGATAGTATCGGTACTATCGAGAGTATTGATAGTTTTGAACCAATGCTATCGATAGATCAATACTATTGCAGTTTTTATTTCAACAAACAATCGATACTATTGGTAGTTCTTTGAACTATCGATAGTATATCATTATCGATAGTTCGTAAAACATCGATCGAATTGGAATACATTATATTACGATAATTTTGAACACTAGATGAAGGTATCCCGAAGCGTCGAGCACAACGTTGTTACGTTAGATGATCACATCTCTGGTTTAAATGGTGTTTGAGTGTTGTTTATCCGAATCGTGCCGCCATCTGCTTTTCGTCAGCTGATGCGCAGGCGACTATCACTTCGCACCCAATCGGAGGTTTTATTTAAACTTATAGTGGCATTTCGTGTTTTGTATCGTATGAACGTTCACGTGAAAAACTGTGGTGTCTTCAATCACGTCAATCGATTCATCCTAATTAAACTGGGATAGTATGAAATTAGAAACCATAGGATCTCCTATCCTCCTTGTATCTACAAGGAAACCGTCTTAGGGATCGTTAGGTTTTGCGGGTGGTAGGACTTTGTGCAAAGTCCGCCACGATCGCTACCATCATCTTACTCGTTAATTCAGCCGCTAAGCAGCAGTGTTTGCACCGTTGTGTTACGGTATGGAAAGCAAGACAGCCGGTGCAATTAACGGCACAAGAGGTATTCCATCTTAGCCCTCTGGGTTGGCAACGCATCTGCAATCTCTTTGGTGTTGCGGGTGTCTATAGGTAGTGGTAATCACTTACCATCAGGTTACCTACTTGCTTGTTTGTCTTCCTCTTTTATAAAAAAAAATTGGAAAAAAAGTCTAACTATCCTTATACCAAATGTCGTCCAAATCGATTCAGCCGTTAAGGCATGAAAGCCAGACAGATAGGCTACATATAATATTACTCAGAGTTCGAACTGGATGGGATGAGACCTCATGGTCTCATCGCGCTGTCAAAACTTATTTCTATAAAATAGGAAGGCAAACGAGCAAGTGTGTCACCTGATGGTAAGCGATAACCACCGCCCATAGACACGCGCAACGACACAAACAACACGAGACAAATTTCGTTCCTTACTAATGATTCATGGTTTTCAAGCGTGACTAAGTACTTAGGCCTTTTCTTGTTGATAGATTGTTTTGTATTGACAACAGTGATAAGACTAGGGTTGCCACCCGTACTCTAAAATAGAGTATTGTCCTCTTTTTCATGTAGGCGTACTTTATAATCTACGACAACAATTCAAATTCAAAATCATTTATTGCAGGATCTGATCCCATAATGTGTTAGTAACAATAATTACTTACAAAACTATGTTAGTGCGCAATATAAATTAAAATTAAAATGTTGATTATCTTTACTTTGGATGTCAAATAGAAAAAATAATAAAAAGAAATGGAAAAGTCAAATACATAATCATAATTATCATAAATCAAATTTAAAAATTAGAATTGAATAAAGTAAAGTACGCTAATAAAGTACGCTTAAATACTCTATGTACGCGAACTGATTGTTAATGGCTCGTTACGGACAAATAAATGGAAAGAATTAATAAATACTCTTTTTTTATGTGAACTGTATTTTTGTGCTAACAAAATGAAAAAATTCTTTATTCGCCCTAAAAAAAGGGGGCAACCCTAGATAAGACTGACGTTTGAGTCGGTATGAATCAATCGCAATCGCTATGATTATCTATTACCCTAAGACAATATCAATAAACATTTGGATACTCAAAATGTTTTGCGGTACATGATATCATTGTGGGACGGTTAGATCATCAAAGTACAAGGGCATAGGGTTGATTTCATAATAACATAAATATTTATTACAATTAATGAATATTAACATAGATACATATTTGATTAGGCAAAGGAAGGTTATTTGAATGGTATTTAATTGAACAGGTTTTAAAATAAGGTGTATTGATAAAACTTGATTAATTGTAGAAAGGTATTAATTATGAAATTTATGACTACTGTTTTTATGCAAACTTTATATATAACTTTTTATGCAATCTTTATGCAAAGATATTTTAAGTTTGACTTTGATAGTAGGTTGACTCCTTTGTCTTCGCCGAAAATGCCGACGACTAGCTGATGGCAAAAATGCAAGGGTTGTCACAAAATTTGCAAAGCGTGCTGGATTGGTTCAGAGCACCTAGCACGAATCTTCTCGATACGCGTTAACTCGCTACGTAACTCAGTGCGTCTCTTTCTAACTAGCGCAGTAAGAGAGAGACATTAAGTTTTTTTTTGTATGAAATAAGAAGGCGAACAAGCAAGTGGGCCACCTGATGATAAGTGATCACCACCGCCTATAGACACCCGAAACACTAAAGAGATTGTAGATGCGTTGCCAACCCAGAGGGCTAAGATGGAATGCCTCTTGTGCCAGTAATTGCACCGGCTGTCTTGCTCTCCACGCCGGAACGCAACAGTGCAAGCACTGCTGCTTAGCGGGAGGATTAGCGAGCAAGATGGTGATAGCGATCCGGAAGGACCCTGCACAAGGTCCTACTAGAGCTGCGTAGCGAGTTGCCTGTCGGTGCGGTGCAGTATGGTTTTTAAACGCCACAGTTTATCTTGCAGAACTGATATAAAATTTAAATTCAAATTCAAATTCAAATCATTTATTTCGGACTTTAAGTCCATAGTGTTAGAGGTTACAAACTTAAAGCTATGGTTAGTATTTTATAATGATACTAAACTTAAATTAAATAATTAACTTATCTGATTGAATTTGCCGGTTACTATCTCATGTTATCTTGGATGCTATCTCTATACTGGATGCGTCGACCTTGGACTTGGAGCTGAACACTAATTTGTTTCTAGGAAATTTTGTTACATTGTTTCGGGCTAAACAGGTTCTTTATCGTGTTGTTTAGTCTTGTGACTAGCTTATTTAAATACTAGCCTACCCCAGCTTCGTACGGGTACAATAAGGATGTAATGGACTTTACGTTACTCCGGGCCTAAGTAGCAGTTTACCGCCCGCTACGCGAGCAAAAATATCTTCTTTGTCTTCCTGGCCAGGGGAAGACGTAAAATTGCGTACACACCTTGGGCGGTGATAAAGAAAGCCTCAGGTTGCATGTTTATCGCCCTCGCCTTTGGCTCCTGTTCCTGCGATCTGAGACATTCTTTATTTCACCACCCTCGGGGTGTAATGTACTATAAAAACCTGTAAAAATGTCTAAATGATCAAGCGATCCCAAAAGAACCGATAATCCGCCGGTTTTTTAATCAACGTACGAAACGCAACAGCAAGCTACTACCTCATGCCGTATGTGAGAGTATGGTACTACGAGTTTCGCGAACAGAAGATCCCTTTCGAATTCTGTTAAAAAAAATAAAAATTTTGCGATTTCAAACTTATATTTGCACTTGGTAAACTGACTGGCTGCCTATGTCGATGTATGGGGGCAACGGTTTTCCAACCGCAAAGTTAAGTTTGTCTCTATTTTTTTCCCACTAGACGAAAGCGCTAATGACACTGAACGAGGCGGTCCAGTCGCTGAACCCAAGCGTCTCCGTCAAGATGGCGATCGGGATATACCTGATCTCGAACGCTCTCCTCTCGCTCGGCACCGAGCGCCATTACAAGTTCTACGAGGCTACCTTAATCAAGAGAGAGGTAAGACTTCACTACATTCTTAATTTTTTAAGGTATAACTACCCTCGGTGTCATCTATGAGGAACCTAATCAAGTTATCTCATTCAACTTGGTTATTTTTCAATGACTGATAGCTGACGAGAGATGGCGCCATTAGTTATTATTTTTTAGTGTAGGTAATGGAAATTTATTTTCGAATTTTTCGCCACATTATCACTCCATACCCTGCGAATTGTTCAATGTGTTTCGTTTTTTTTTACGAAACAATCAAACGCAAAGCACGAATCTTCTCGTAATGCGTTAACTCGCTACGTAACTCAGTGCGTCTCGTTCTAACTAGCCCAGTAGGAGAGAGACGCACCGAGTTACGTAGCGAATTAACGCGTGTCCAGAAGATGCACAGGTACGAGTCCTGCCATTACTCTAATTTTTCTTTGTGATGTCATTACATAGGATTTAAATTGAATTTCAATGTTTAAAAAATAAAAGTAAATTTCGATTACAAAAAAAGGTAACACTTACTTACTTTGACGTACACCCAAGGTAACCATTTTGACAGTTTTGGGTGTACCCTTGACATGTATAGTCGACCAAGTAACTGCTTGACCACTTTTGAACTTTATCTCTTTGTAATAAGGTCGAAAAGTGGTCAAGCACTTTCTTGGTCGACTATTACTGAGGCTATATTCATGCTTTAGTACTTTTTTTTTTATGAAATAGGAAGGCAAACAAGCAAGTGGGTAATCTTATGGTAAGTGATCACCGCCTACAACAACACTGGCACTGCATCTGCAAGCCCTTTGGTGTTGTGGGTGTCTATGGGCGGTTGTGATCACTTGACATCAGAAGAACCACTTGCTCGTTTGCCTTCCCATGTTGTAAAAAATAAACTTTAATTTGTATAAAAATGTGTCGAAATCTTAGTAGAATCCAGTTCAATAAATTACGTTATGTTATGTTTTACTATGAAACCGACAGTTTTAAAATGCGACAATCGTGATGTCGTGACGTTTCAAAAAATAACGATCGCAGGAAAATAACAAAATCATTTTTTTCTTCTTTTGACGAATTCTTTCAACTTCGAAAATAAAATAAAAACATAAAAATTCCGTATCTTTACATAATAGTATGTATAAAACAAAGTTGCTATGTATATGTCCTCATTTCTTCGGCAGCTTACTCCTTCTAAACAACACGACGGATTTTGATAATGTTTTCACTGTCATTTAGTGATTTTTTACAGGGTTTTTTTTTAATGAAATAGGCAGGCAAACAAGCAAGTGGGTCACCTGATGGTAAGTGTACACCAGCGCCTATAGACACCCGCAACATCGAAGAGATTGCAGATGCGTTGCCAACCCAGAGGGCTAAGACGGAATACCACTTGTGCCAGTAATTACACCGGCTGTCTTGCTCTCCATGCCGGAACACAACAGTGCAAGCACTGCTGCATAGCGGCATGATTAGCGAGCAAGATGGTGGTAGCGATCCGGACGGACCTAGCGCTAGATCCTACCACCTGCAAAAGATTTTTTTTTAAGTGATCAAATCCTTAATCCTTGCGAAATCCTTAATGCGAAAGTAACTCTGTCTGTCTGTCTGTCGCGCCTTTACGCCAAAACTACTGAACCGATTTGAATGAAATTTGGTACACAGATAGTTTAGAGCCTGAGAAATGACATAGGCTACTTTTTTTTTGCGAAAAAAGGGTTGTAAAGGGTCAAAGGGGGGGATGAAAAGTTGTATGGAAGTATCGTCATTTTTAGAGCTAGAAGCTTGAAGCTTATTTTTGAGGCTGTTGATTCGATATAAATAAATATGACATTCAAAGTTTGTAAAAGTTTTACCCTCAAGGGTGTAAAATAACAATAGGGAATAGGGGATGAATGTTTGTATGGAAATATGTAAGGTTTATGTGAATGTTTTACAAGTTTGCGACCAGTGACAAAATATTAGAGCTTTTGACAAATACACTGCAAATAGCTCATTAAAGTATTTATACGTATGTCTTATTTGTAAATTAATTAGCCAAAATCATTAAAAATGCTACCCAAAGACAGTTATTCCACGCAGACGAAGTCGCGGGCACAGCTAGTTCATTATAAACGAATTTTTGTAGGTGATAATACGTCATACCATCTTGTTCGTTCATCAGCCGTTATGATAATCCATCTTAGCCCTTTGGCCAACGCATGTCAAGTTTCCTTGGTACAGTGGGTCATGGGCGATGGTGACATCTTACAGTTTCCTCGTTCTTCTTCCTATTTAACATTTTTTTTTAATTAAACAAATGACCTTGATTTAGGCTCGTTTTGTTTTCAAGGACTTACAATATAATTTATTTCAATTTGTTAATAGGTACCTTAAATAGTTTAGTCTAGAGGTCAATAACTCCTGATGATGCCTTGTGGATAGGTGAAACACGTGTCGGTGGTTGGGTTGTTGCCGCGTTTTGTGTTTGTTTTATTTCTTTGTTAAAGTATTCAGCACAGGCGCGGGCGTTGTCTTTTTTCACGATTGCTGACACTGGGTTCGCGGATTAGCAAAGCAATTAATTTCATTAACATCAATAGGAACCTTCTCAAAGTTCTATAAATTAAATTTTCAATTTAATTTACATTAACAGGCTTACAGTATATAACCAACACACCTATAGACAGACAAGAAAATTCTTATAATAACATTGGTTGTAATAATGCTGGTCATTTCCTACGGTTTTTGAACGCGTTATATAGAGCACCACTGACCTATAAGTAATATGGACTTCTAGTCAGTGTTTAAAAACTGGCGTATCAAGGTAGGATAAAAAGAAGACTAAATCGACAATCGCTCGCGCTGTCAGTCTGTCGGACCGACGGCGCTGCTGTCAATACTATTATTTTGTAAATAAACCTATTTGCAACGAAACTCAATAAATTATTGTTTTATGCAGTTAGACGTAAAGTTGTAAATCCAATGACTATAAATGGTAAACTAATAATTTGCATTTGTAACGTTGGCGTCAACCTGTATTCTAATGTCGGGCCGTTTTTCTGCTGTCATTTAGTATGCATTATAATATCATTGTAGAGCACTTATGATATGTGTGTAGATAGATAATAATACAAACCATACCATTCTTGCAGATCCTTGCGTGCTTCGCGCTGACGGAGGTTGCGCACGGATCGGACGCGCGGCTCATGCGCACAACGGCCACGTATGACCCGGCTGCGCGGGAGTTTGTCATCCACTCGCCGGACTTCGAGGCGGCCAAGTGCTGGCTCGGGAACCTAGGTACAGTCAAGGAAATTGAAACACGTACCACCGTAGAAACTAGTCGAAGAGACATACGCATGACATTTGTATGACATAGCCTGGCGTTTAACGCGTCGCGTCATTGCGATAGGGTTCTAAGGTGGTACGTGAATATATTTCCCCTACTGTACGTGCACCCAGAGTAGTGCCAACATTTATTCGGTTGAATGGAGTATTTTTGAGAATAGCAGTGCAGTGCTTGCACTGTTGTGTTCCGGCGTGGATTGCAAGAGATCCAGTGTAATTACTGGCACTGGTATTCCATCTTAGCCCTCTGGGTTGGCCATAGGCGGTGATCACTTACCATCAGGTGACCCACTTGCTCGTTTTCCTTCCCATGTTGTTTAAAGAAGATTAGGTATATTTTATTATGCCTTAGTACTAGGTTTATATTCTCAATTTTTTTTATATTCGTCATAGTTTGTAAAATATTTACATTTTAGTAGTTTCATACAAAACAAAAAGCTTCAATATCTTAAAAACTATAAGAAATCTTAAAAAATAAATAACACATACGTACCTTTTAAGACATACATCAGCATATTATATAAAAATATAGCCTATGTCACCCAGACTACAATTACGAACCGATTGTTACCTCATTCATCAAAATGGGCTCAGTCGTTTAGGCACTACAGTGGAACATACGTAAATACAAACATACATAGACTGCTAAAAACATAACCCTTCCTTTTGGCTTAGCCGTAGTCGGGTAAAAAAATTACGGCAACAGCATAAGCTTATAAGGTGGAAAACGTTGCCGTTTGTAAGAAGTAATAGTCTTAGTGATCCTACTAATATTATAAACGCGAAAGTTTGTAAGTATGGATGGATGTTTGTTACTCTTTCACGTAAAAACTACAGAATGGATTTGGATGAATTTTGGCACACACATACTTTATAACCTGGATTAACATAAAGAATACTTTTATCACGTAAAAATCCATAGTTCCTACGGGCTAGCGATAAGTGAGTTATACGCCGCCGTGACTTCATGAGCAGCAAAGCAACTAATTCTCATTAATTTGTCCAGGAAATATTGCAGATTGCATGTTGGGTGCACGTTTGCTTGATTCAATTAAACAAGTCTACGCGGACGAATTCGCGGGCGAAAGTTAGTTAGATTAATAATTTATCACTTTATTTGTAAATTTATTTGTTTGAAATTCGATTATGTAAGCTAATTTATAAGGGTGATGTGTCTGGGCGAGTTGGTAGAGGGCGGCCTCGGCGTACGTTCGTTGATTAAATTGGCGACGTCCTTAAGACAGGCAGAATTAGAAGTACCCGTAACCGCCGAGCATGTATTTAGAGAGGAATGTGTGTGGAAGAAGCGAGGGAACTATGCCAGGACCGGAGCAAATGGCGTTCTGTGGCCTCTGCCTACCCCAAAGGGAAACAGGTGTGAGCTTATAATAATAATAATTTATTAGTCACTGTAAGTTTTTGTTTGATGTGTTGTTTTAAATGTGCTTCCCCATTTTTTTTTCGTAATTTTAAATCATATACGCACCTTATTAGTTCAAGCTATTGTTCTGAAAATCATAAGTACAGAGCGTGTTTTTCCATTTTTTTCCTAATTTTATGTTATTTTTATTATGTACGCGTTTTAAAATGACCTGCCGCCTTTCAAACAAATTCGTGGGTTAAAGTTCTGGGTTTTACGGTTTTTTGTTGAGGTCAAAACTCACTCACTTTGATGACGTATCAGTCACGTAACTTAATTTATTCGTAAGAATATTAATATGTATGAGGGGTTCGATAGTTTTCTAAAATAGAATTTGAACTCTTGAACTTGAACTCATCTCTTCAACAGGTTTCTTCCGGGTACCGGCACTGTCTTTTTTTTGTGGTTTATGTTTTGTAAAATAAAGAATTTATAAACATATTACACATGAATGAACATGAAAATCAAAAAAATATTTTGCATGTAGGCCATATAGGCTCTTTTACATGTCTGAATCTACTAGCGCGTCGGAAAATGGAAGATACTACTGAAAAAAAAAAACGCCGCAATAAAGTCAGCAGTTAATTTTTTTCTTCTCTTTTCAAAACAGATTACAGTGCAATATACATAATTATCTCATTAGTACATGGCATACATGAAAAATAGGTAATAATAAACATGAAGCAGGGAATGAGCTGAAGGCCCCTGGGCCAAAGGAAAATCAAACTTATTGTGTTGCAAGTAAAGACTTGGGTAGGGGCATTCGTCTCGATCTCTAAATGTATAGTAGACCAAGCTGCTTAACCGCTTTAGAACCTTATCGCTTTGTAATAAGGTTGAACAAGATACCTACAAATGAGAGAGGTTGAAAAATAATAAACTACTAGCTTTTGCCCGCGACTTTGTCTATGATGCTTTCGGATTACACTAACCGCCCCACTCTTTAACTCCAATAATAGCGGAATTTTCAAAAAACCAACGACAACAACAAATATTCTTTATGTACAGTCAGCGTCAAATATACCAGAGCGGGCAAGGTGGTCAAAAATATCTGAACTCGACTCTATTGTCAAATACGCTCGGGCGTGTTCAGATATTTTTGACCACCTTGCCTGCTCTGGTATATTTAACGCTGACTGTACACCACAATATACAACGAAAACAAAGAAACAAATTAGAAAGGTAAACAATAGGCGGTCTTATCACTTAAAAGTGATCTATTCCAGACAACCGGTTTAACAGTCAACAATAATAAATTAAAGTAGGTGGTGCAATGTACAAGACAGGAAAAAACACGTAATCTATTTATACATGTGGGATCGTGTGAAGGAAAAACGACTATTAAAAGAAATTAAAAGAGTTTAATTAAAATATAATACGGAAATTACTAAAAACACAAACGGCAGCTATCAAATCGCCCAACGGAATCCCAGTCGCTGAGTCATACCCGTTCGTTCACAATAATTTCTTCCAGTCATTCGCTCAGCCCACATACATATAAACACATAAACCTCGATACACATATAAACAAATAAAAATATCTGTATATAAACTAGATTGCATACATACCAGTAAGTATACATACCTGTAGGATACATACCTGTAGAAAAATATAAAGACAAAGAAACCTTTTTTAGTATACCTCTAAACCTCCTAAGGAACACTTGTTCCAAATTTCGTGTTTCTATCATCAGTGGTTTAGGCTGTGCGGTGTCAGTCAGTCAGTGAGTAACGGAACTCTTTTATGTATAAGATTTACCCCCTTATATAATACTAGCGGACGCCTGCGACTTCGTTCGCGTGGAATTAGTAGCCTATGTCCGTCAGAGATAGTATAGCTTTCTATCTGTGAAAGAGTTTTTGAAATCGGTTCAGTAGTTCCAGAGATTATCCCCTACAAACAAAAAAAACAAACAAACAAAGTTTACCTCTGTATTATATTAGTGTAGAAAAGTTGACCAACCTAATAGTCTGGAATTAATTATCTTGCTACTGCTTAGGGCATACAAAACAGGATTTATTTTGTACGAAAAACCCGGTTAAAACCGGTTGTTTTATTAAATATAAAACCCTATTTTCAAAACACGAGGAGGTATTCAACACAATATTGTCCGCCTACTGTGTTAAATTGTAAAATTTTTAAACATTTAAGATGTAATAACATTGTAATTTTGATTTATTTAAAAAATTACACCTCGTTGAGTTTCTTGCCGGTTTCTTCTCATCAGAGGTTTTCCCAAACCGGTGGTAAATAAAAATAGGTAAACCTGAATAAAAATATTTTGACTGACTCGACTTCGACTCGACTTTGCCACGACTTTGACTCGACTTTACCACGACTTTGACTCGACTTTGCCACGTCTTTGACTCGACTTTGCCACGACTTTGACTCGACTTTGCCACGTCTTTGACTCGACTTTGCCACGACTTTGACCCGACTTTGACTCTACTTTGCCACGACTTTGACTCGACTTTGCCACGACTTTGACTCGACTTTGCCACGTCTTTGACTCGACTTTGCCACGACTTTGACTCGACTTTGCCACGACTTTGAGTCGACTTTGCCACGACTTTGACTCGACTTTAACTCGTCTTTGATTCGACTTTGACATGCGTTGGTACAAACACATATTACGTATTTCTATATTTTCATTCTACCGAGAAAATAAAAGTGGGCGCTATTTTGTTTTGAATAGTTTTATCTTTAAAAATTTCAGAATATTATCTTTTTTAAATACAGGCAATATAGTATGTCAGTAACTAATATTAAAATACATCAAGTTCAAAATTAAGATTATTATATCATGTCTTGTTTACATTAAATAAATACCTAAATAAAAAAAAATCATGTCAGATTCATTCATTTATAATCATAGTTCGTCATTTAGAAATGCTTCCACCGAGTAATAAGATTTTTCTATAAGTAAGGCCTTTAATTTAGACTTGAATAAATAAAAGCAAAGTAAACAGACAGGGCAGTCTCAAGGTCAGTGTTCATCTTTAGGATGCTCAGTGCATAGATAAACCTAGTTATTTTAGTCTTGACCTTTTTAATATGAGATTTCTAATTTACGCCAGGGTCAATTTTAATTCCCAACAAGCTAAATTCTGTCACTTCATCTATTTTTGTAATATTGTTTTGTAAGCTTAACTCTAAAGGTCTTTTTTGTGTGGGTTTAAATTGCATGATTTTGGTCTTTTTCAAATTTACTTCCAAATTATGGTCATAAAGCCATTTGTTTATGTCACACGCACACGAGAGTTGAGATTTACACTCTGAGCTATCCGCGCATAATGTTACTAAAAACCTTCTGTAAAAAGAGCTCTAACTGATAGTGAATATCTTATCAAAATCCGTTGCGTGGTTAAGGAGAAAGCGGCCGAACGTACACTAAGGAATTAGGACAGACAGGAACGGATAGCGACTTTATACTATCTAAAGATTTAACTGAGGGTTCCAGAAGGTTAACGGACGGTCCCGTTGTCCTCAGGCAGGACGTGCACGCACGCGTTGCTGTTCGCGCAGCTGGTGACGCCGGACGGCACTAACCACGGGCTGCACGGGTTCGTGGTGCCGATCCGGGATCCTCACACGCTCGACACCTACCCCGGCCTCATCGTCGGCGACATGGGCGAGAAGATCGGCGTTCACGGCATCGATAACGGGTGAGTGGTGATATTAGAATAGAACTATTGATTTCCGGGTGCACAGGCCCATAGAAAAACCACCTTAAGGAATAACTGTAACTATTGTAACACTCTGAGGTGTTTGTTTGAGGACATTATCGGGGAGTCGCCATCTTTAACCGGATGGCGCGAAAGTATTAGTTTTTTGTGGGTGGTAGGACCTTGTGCAAGGTCCGTCCGGATTGCTACACCATCTTGCTCGCTAACCCTGCCACTAAGCAGCAGTGCTTGCACCGTTGTGTCCCGGTGTGGAGAGCAAGACAGCCGGTGCAATTACTGGCACAAGAGGTATTTCATCTTAGCCCTCTGGGTTGGCAACGCATCTGCAATCTCTTTGGTGTCTATAGGCGGTGGTGATCACTTACCATCAGGTGACCCATTTGCTTGTTTGCCTTCCTATTTAATAAAAAAAAAGTATTTAATTATTCTAGTTCGTCATTTTAAAAAGGTATTGACTGAAAAAAACATTATGTGTACATTATGGGGGCTATAGCGAGATAAAGGTACGAAACTTATAAAATCATGTATCAAATTATACTGAAGCATTAAAACCATGATAAAAAATAAAATTTATTTAATTATAGCAGGTACCATTTAAAAGCTGTTATTGCTATAATAAACATGATTTAGTTTCACTCTCCATACATTTACTAGCAAAAGTACCAAGGTGTATTTATAACGTCTTCGGGATTTTAACGCGAAAAATCACTGTTAATTTACCTCGAAGACCTTCGATATCAATATGTGTGAAAATCGCGAAAGTTTAAAACAATATAACATGGTGTGACGTCATATCGTCGAGTCGTTTTCTATGAAGCGCTGTCGCTGTGATTCCGTTGCATCGGTTTTCTTTTTGCGATATTTCAAGACATGGTTATCGTAGAAACAACTATACCTAAACCCAGTTATTTAAAAATAGAAAATATGTTTAACAAGCCATTTGCGTCAATGCTCTTTTCCGTCTCTTTTCTGTCCGAAACATTTTTAAAAACTATTTAAGTTTTTTTATTAGTATACTCGTACTACATAAGTTTTTTTCTGTTTTAATTAATGGCGAAGGCACGATTATCGTGCTATCCTACGTGAGTTAAACCTATTTTACAGTGAAATATCTTTTTGGAAACACGATTTTGCTGTAACGCCAGATAAATCTGAAGTGGGTAAAATAGTTGATTTTGACTTTGAATATAAAGAAGATTTTCTTAACTATAGCTTGTTTTTTTTAAATATGAAATAGAACAGCAAACGAGCAAGTTAACTGATGGTAAGTGATCATCACTGCCGTTAGACTCCCAAGGAGGCTGCAGATGCGTTGCCAGTCCACAGGGTTAGGATGGAAAACCTCTTGTGCCAGTAATGTCACCGGCTGTCTTGCTCCCCACGCCGGGATACAACATGCGGGAAGTAGGACCTTGTGCAATGTCCATCCGGATCGCTACCACCATCTTGCTCGCTAATCCTGCCGCTAAGCAACAGTGCTTGCACTGTTGTGTTCCGGCGTGGATAGCAAGACAGCCGGTGTAATTACTGGCACAAGAGGTATTCCATCTTAGCCCTCTGGGTTGGCAACGCATCTGCAATCTCTTTGGTTTTGCTGGTGTCTATAGGCGGTGGTGATCACTTACCAACAGGTGACCCACTTGTTTGTTTGCCTTCCTATTTTATAAAATATAAAATAAATACAAGCACTGCACTATTAGCCACTGGATTAGTAATAATTGAGAAGTTTTTTGACAATAGCTTGTTTTCTCACCCGCCAGCTTCATAATGTTCAACCACTATCGGATACCACGCGAGAACCTTCTGAACCGTTCTGCCGATGTCACCGAGGAGGGGATCTACGAAAGCAAATTCTCAGAACCTTCTAGAATACTTGGAGCCGCTTTGGAGAACTTGTCTGCAGGTAATGAGATTTCCTCAACACAGTAGAGGCCCCTTAAAGGTGTAAGTACGCCTTCGTACATCACCGTACCTCATTTTGTCGTTTACATACATACGTAAAGTCTATTGATCCACGCTTGTCATAAATATTAAACAACATTGTGACTTAAAATTTCAGTTTTTGTCATCTGAATATTGTCCATTGTTTAAATAAAACGTTGATTCAATGGGCGTTTTTCTATTACCGTCGCCGGGGTAGCAAGCTGCCCACTTGGTGCCGGCCCGGCAAAACTGCATGTGTTGTGTGTGAACTGTAGGCGTGTGCGTGTGTGAGTGCGCGGGGCGGGTAGGACGCAAAGTGGTGGGAGAGACCGGGCCAGGGGGGTTCCACTCCGCAGCGTAGGTGCGCTCGCCGCATGACCTGTGGCATAGGTTAATCGCAGTAGGTTGCCGGCTTGCCGCGCGCGCGCCCGCTCACTCTCTGTCGCGCGTTGATAGTATTACAGTAAGCAGCCCAACCCTAGCGGTGCGCCAGGCGATTGCGGGTGGAAGGCGGGCGCGGGCGGCGCGTTCCTTTTGACGCATGCCGCCTGGCGAATGTTTATGAAGTAATACGAACTTTTTGTGCCTGATCATAAAGTTGGAATTCGTTTAATAGTGGTCGAAAAAGAGAAGTTTCTGTACGTTAGTACTATTTATTCTGTCCGTGACCTGGCGTCAACCGGCATCGACACCGGCGCCGGTGCCGGTGCACGGTCGTGCCGGTGCCGTACCGGCTAATGGAAAAACGCCCAATAGCGTTGGAATCGTCTTATTTCAGGTCGCATAGGCATTATGCAGGAGAGCTGCCACTCCATTTCAAGCGCCGTCTGCATCGCGGTGCGGTACGCGGCCACGCGGCAGCAGTTCGGGACGGCGGCGCAGGAGATACCGCTCATCGAGTACCAGTTGCATGTGAGTGACTTTTTCCGGGTTCCGTACCTCTAATATTTTACATCCTTATTCATAAACGCTCCGTAAACGTTTGTTAGTTAACATTTTTATGTCTTTATCTGTCATTGTGACGTTTGCCCTCAAATGAAAGGGATAAAACATTTGTTAGCTTAAAAATGTTGTTATTTTTTTATGAATAAGGGGTTAGAATCTGAAGTAAACAAACGGGACCCTTATACGATCCCTTTGTTGTGTGTGTGTATCGTATTGAATAGTTTTTAAATAAATCGCACGCTTAGAATTAAAGTGACCCATTTCTGAATAATACACGTCCCAAAATATCACCTTAATTTAAAGGCATAAGTTTTAGTTTTGGGTAATATCATATTCAGAATTGAGTCGCTTTAATTCTAAGGGTGCGAAATGTTTTTTTTTTTTGTTAAAAAAATTATAAAAAATTAATTTTATGAGTGTATCGTTATTTTTGCTTTTTATTATTTGCGCATAAAAAATTCACAGTGTCTGGCAGGGCCATCTGCAGCTTAATTGGTAAGAGCAGGCATGAAAATGCAGTTTTGGCAATGTTTTTGTGTTGCCACTGCGTATATCAAATAATTAATAGTTATTATTATTCTACGTTAATAATAAAACAATCTAAAAAAACGGTTACAGAATTATACTTCTTCCTACTAATATTATAAATGTGAAAGTAATGTTTGGTTACCCGGATGTTAGGATGTTTGTTTATTAACGGCTTCACGGATCTAGATGTAATTAGTCAGATAGGGGCGTGAGGCACATTTATGAATGCCCGTTAGCTGACGAGAATTATGTATGTATTATTATTGTTTTATTATTATGTGTGTATTTAATTTGAATGTAAAAAAATACAAAAATAAAAATCTATTTTTTTTTAGAAATTTATAGAATTTAGAAATAAATAATTTCGATTACAATAAGGTTTTAATGTACATTGCATGTATGGGGCGCTAGTGTATGACAAGAACTCTTTTTATTTCCAGCAATGGCGGCTGTTCGGGTTCGTGGCAGCGGCAGTTGTGTTCAAGTTGTACATACAGAATATGACGCAGGTGTATCTGAAGGTTGTGGAGAGCTCGAACGCCTGTCAGAAGCTTGACAAATTGGTAGGTGACATATTTTTTAAACTACTCCGACCCTTTCAAAGTTGTCGCCTTCGGCTCTTGCGTAAAGAAGCGGTTTTTAGTTTCGGTTAATTTTTGTGTTTGACGATCCCAATTTTTGTTTGAACGTTTAAACTTTATCCTTGATACGGTCGAAAATTGGTCAAGGAAATTCTTGGTCGACTATACATTAATTTTAATATAACTTTTGAATTGCACTATTTATAATTATTTATTGATTTAAATCAGGTAATACGGAACGTAAGTACAATATTCTTGTAATTTTTAAACATGCAACTTTTTGTTGTATGCCTTATTATTTATAAAAGTAATTAATAATTAGCACGTTGCTTCATCGATATGTGACCCGGTTTGGGGTGTTCAACATCCGTCCCCCAAAACGCCGGAATACGACACCTTTCGGCCATAATGTCTGTTTTGTGAACGCCAGTAGATCGGACGGTACCCCCACCACAAGGAACACAATGCAGTCGGGACATGTACATTTCACAGTTGCGTCGTTGGAATGGCGGGACGCAGCAGATGTTTCGGTCCGATTGGTTCTTTGCGCATAGGTTTTGACACGTCGGTCGGTCCAATTAACTTACTATCCAAATGGACTGCGCGCTGGTAACAGGAAAAACGGTCAGAGCGAGAGGCACGAAGTTCAGTCCTGTGTCTCTTTCTCCCTTACCACAACAAATTACATTTAAAAATGACACAACTGGACGGTGTTCAGCTAATTCTCTCTCTCCTCAAACACAGCATCTCAAACGCTTCCAGCCTTCTTCTACCTCTTTGGGTTAACACACACACGCACGCACGCACGCACGCACGCACGCACGCACGCACGCACGCACGCACGCACGCACGCACGCACGCACGCACGCACACACACACACACACACACACACACACACACACACACACACACACACACACATATATATATTCATGCAAAAACCCACCCTCTTCCGCTTCCACACGAAACAACATATATATAACACATAGACTCGACTACGCAACACCACCACTAAACACTAAAACCACATGATCGACGCGCGTTTCGCCTCTGTACGAGGCATCATCCGGATCTAATAGTACGACCGTTCGCTACTTGAACGAATGGCGTAATTTGTTCCTGTTTGTTAGATATTGGTAATAGGAAGTAATAATTATAAGATATGAGAGATGATATATTGAGATATAAATGAACCTAACCCTGATGCTGGTCTGTTGCAGAGCGAGACGGTGTCAGAGATCCACGCGATGGTATCAAGTAGCAAGCCAATGACCACGTGGACGGTGCTCCGCGCCGCGCAGCAGTGCCGTGAAGCGTGTGGCGGACACGGCTTCCTCAAGGTACCCCAGCATACCCCACGCTACCTCAAGGTACCCCAAGGTACCCCATGACACTTGTTGGATACTACACGAGTAGGGGCATCACGGAAAACAAGGTACCCCACCGTACCCCACGGTACCCCACGACACTTGTTGGATACTGCACAAATAGGGGCTTTGCGGGTGGGAGGACCTTATGCAAGGTCCGTCTGGATCGCTACCACCATGTTGCTCGCTAAGCAGTAGTCCTTGTTGTGTTCCGGCGTGGAGAGCAAGACAGCCGGTGTAATTACTGGCACAAGAGGTATTCCATCTTAGCCCTCTGGGTTGGCAATGCATCTACAATCTTGGTGTTGCGGGTGTCTATAGGCGGTGGTGATCACTTTCCATCAGGTGACCCACTTGCTTGTTTGCCTTCCTATTTCATAAAAAAAAATAGGGGCATCATGGAAAAGCAGGGTCTAGCACTTGCTGAGACTGGCAACCATTGCTATGATACGATAATGTATGGTACACGACTGAGTAGTCCCACACTTTTGTGGGCCACATATGGTACCCGGAGTAGCGTCACAAGTATACGGCAAGGAGGCATCTTTATTTTTAATAATGCCTAGTTTTATCTTCATAGCATAAAATTGATGTTACAAAAAACATAAATGACAAAAAGAGATACAGTGAAGTACAAAAAAATGTGATGTGATGTTTTTTTTTTAAATTTAAATGATTGTTGGCAATAATTATTATTTTTAAACACTCTTCCGGTGGACGTATACTGCAATGCAATATATAGAATGAGCTAGGTAGACGTGAGATGCTAGTCAACCGGCACACTATAAACGTGCTAATTTTAATGTTTTTAAATATGTATGTTAGTCTTTAAGGTATTTTTTCTATGGGCCTATGCAGCCTGAAAAATATTTTTTTTTTTATTAACACCTGGGCACGAGCCACGAGTTAAAAACCGAATTATTTCGTAGCGAGCAAACCTCGGCGACATCCGCAGCAATCACGAGGTGACCGTGACGTACGAGGGCGACAACAGCGTGCTGTCGCAGCAGGCCGGCAACTGGCTGCTGCGCCAGTACGAGAGCGCGCGCGCCGCGCAGCCTGTCGACTCGCCGCTCGGCACCGTCGCATTCCTAAGCGACTGGCAGGACATACAGGCGGGCAGGTTCCGCTGCACGCAGACCAGCGAGCTGAAGACTACTGAATGTGAGTTGAACATTGTACACTCCGGACTCCTATTGTTGAGGACCGGATACCCTAGTGGTTAGTGACCCTGACTACGAAGCTAGAGGTTCCGGGATCGATTCCCGGGAAGGGCAAATGTTTGTATGATGAACATGAATATTTGTACCCGAGCCTTTGATGTTATATGTATTTAAGTATGTATCTATCTATTTAAGTATGTATATCCGTTGTCTAGTACCCATAACACAAGGTTTGCTTAGCTTGGGACTAGGTCAATTGGTGTAAATTGTCCTGAGATATTTATTTATTTACTCAAAGCAGGGGGGTTCAACTCCGCACTGTAGGTACGTTCGACCGGCTTGCCTATGGCATAGGCAAATTGCAGTAGGTTGTCGGCTCGCCGCGCGCTCTCTCGCGCGCCCCCGCCGTGTCAGTGTAATTGAAAACGAATGCCGCGCGACCCTAGCGTGTCGCCGGGAGTAGTGCGGGGAAGGCGGGCGCGGGCGGCGCGTTCCTTTTGACTCGGACCGTCTGGCGCATGATGTATGAAGTAATACGAACTTTTTGAGCGTGTTATTAAAGTTGGAATTCGTTTAATCGCGGTCGTAAAGAGAAGCTACTGTACGCTATTTATTCTGAGCTCAAAGACAGCCTTAACTGATCATTAAAGACAGCACTGAGAGAAATTGCCTATGCTCGAAACAGTTTCGTCTTTAATTGTCAATTATGTGTGTTTTTGATCGTATTTTGACCCAGTTGAACATTATAGGTTGTGGAGGTAGGTCAATAGAGAGATCTCTCTCCAGGCGGGTGTTATGCCTGGGGACCGAAGTCCGAAGGATGAAAGTTGGAAGTTGTATATATGCGTTAGTGTCACGAAACTTCGTTACCGTGATGTAGCGCATGTCAGTTGGTTTCTTCTATTCAACACTAGATGGCGCTAGAGTCGCTACAAGGTTATCGTCAAACCCTTAACTGAGAGGCAAGAGTCGTAATACAAAAAGTTTAAGCCTAACGAATAATGATATTTCGAAGGTTATTTATACATACATGTGTCCTGAGCGGAGCTCATATAACAAACAAACAAACTATCATTTGAAACGCCCTTATTCTCCAATTGGACAAACTAAACTACGTAAAGTCCGCATTCTAATATAGTTTTTTTTTTCTTACAGTCATACTGTCGACGTACAGATGGCTCCTGTGCTGGCTGCTAAAGGAAACGCACGACCAATACGAGTCCCTCATCGCTTCTGGTCTCACCAAGTTCCAAGCCAAAGCCAACACACAAGTCTACAAATGGCAGACCCTAACAGAGGTCTACGCGGAATACCTCGCTCTTATATTCAGTATAGAGTCCATAGGGCGGAAGGAAGCAGGGTTACAGCCTATTCTAAAAAACCAATTCTTTTTGTATGGTCTGTGGTCCTTAGACAGGCATTTGGTGGAGTTGTACCAAGGAGGTTACGCCCAGGGGGAGGCGTTAGGGAAGTTGTTAAGACTGGCCATTTTAGAACTCTGCTCAGATGTCAAGAACGAGGTTGTCAGTATTGTGGATGCGCTCGGGCCGACGGATTTCGTGCTGAACTCGGTGCTGGGAAAAAGTGACGGCAAGGTAAGCGTCATCGTTTGTGGTTTATTATACTTACACACTTCCGTGTACCATATAGGGTACACGACTGAGTAGCCCATTTCCATGCACCATATATGGTACATAGCTAAGCTATCCACACTTCCGTGGACCAAATATGGTACACGTCTAAGTGGCCCCACACTTCTGTGCACTATATTTGGTACTCGACTAAGTACAACTCAATGCGGAGTATGTGATGTTTAATTGGAATATTATTTTTTCAGTTGTACCAAAACCTACAGAAGGAGTTCTTCCACAATCCTGGAGCCATGGAACGGGCAAAGTGGTGGCGAGAAGTCGTGCCTTCTAAGTCCAAGTTGTAGAGTACTTACCTTTTACCCCGTCTGCCCCAGTCTATGACAAGGGCCAGGCGGAACAAAAGGAAGTTTGACTGGAGAAAAATTACACAAAGAAATTGTTGCAACAAGTGTTTTAACTTGACTTATTAATATCACGAAATCGTATGAAGAGAATATGGGCGACTGCACGGATTCTTAACGTCAAGGATTTTATCATGAATTAAGTTGCATTGGGATAAACATAACCTAAAAGGTAAAATTTTAGACGAAACGGTCTCGAAAGTATTACCATATGTATTTGTTTTAGTCAAATACGAATGTTCAGTCAAGTTTTGTCCGTGTTGAAAAAAAATTACTGGGGTTTAAATGGTAATTTTTTTCCCATTTTACCCCTTGGTTCAAAACACCCCAATCGACAAAGTGGTTTGGGACTAGAACGCCATTATTAATAAATAATTGTTTTCGAAGTAATGTAAGTGTCATATTAATGGAGATTTACCTCGTACTCATAAATTTGTTCTAGTTTAAATGTGTTTCTTCTCTGTTTGATGTAGTGATTTTTGATTTTGAAAAAAGGGATGCAACATATTAAAACGTGGATGGGTGGGCTTAAGATATTTGTGTTCATTACTCATGTATTTTATCTTTGTGTAATGTTTATTTGACTAAGTCATTGGGGCTTATTAATGTTTTATTTCCATCCAAAATTCCTTCTCTGAGATGATTGCTGAAGCAATAAAGGTCCTGAATGAATAAATAAATACTAACATGTGCATTTGGAAATCTGCATTTCACGCCAAATATTGTATTTTAATGTTACGAATTGTTTTCGTATTACGTTTTTTTAATTATAAGTGGGGTCAGCTGGGGTAAATGCGATAATGGGGACGAATGGGTATGGGGCAAAGCCGTAAAATAGTTGCAATTTGAGGTTAAAACAAAATAATGGAGGAAAAGAAATTAAATTCGTGGTTATAGGGTAAAAATATAATTTAAACCATCATATCATAACACGCAGGCGTAATATTGATAACAAAAGTCTATGTCACGGGGCACTGAAAGGGTTATTTAAAAGCTTATTTTGGTGGTATAATGTTTATGTATTAAAGTACACAACTACCCCGTCATCTCATTTAGCCTAATTGATCTAATTAGTCTAGAATCTAGATCATTATTTTAATTATGAATATATTTTTTTTAGATTTGATTTCGGTAATAATTCGATATTATAATAATCGCTTGTAATAAGCCCATTTTATTTGACGTTCATATAATAATCAAATTATTTATAAAAGTTATTTAATCCCTACAACGCCAACAGACGATGTCAATCAGCAATTTCATCTAAGATTTGAAACTTTATTTGGAGTTGAATATTTTAAAAATAAAATGTCCTGACTTTGAAGAACTTTACTCATTTGTCACAAACAAATTTAGTATCTGATCAGGGTTTAATGAATTTAAACGAAAATGAAATGAAATTTATATAACAGTATGTATGTTAAAAGTTAACTGTGTCCGTATGTACAAATGTGTTTTGTCATCTGTGGCTGCACTACAGTGTTACCTTAACAAGTATTAAATATTTAATATTATTATTAAATGGCAGTGGATACGTAATGCGCATGCGTTTGAATACCGCGTCATTTTTGTTTTTGGAGAAGCGACAAAAAAATATTTATAATACACACAGACATAAAATATAAACTTTTTTTGACTCGCCTGGCACCATCGGCTTTAACAATATTCTATTTAATCTTGCACATAATGAGAAAAAAATGCACAAAAGGCGGGCTTAATGCCTTAAGGCATTCTCTACGAGTCAACGAGTCAATAATTTCTTCTCCATAATAATTTCACTTACCATATAATATGTCTGTAAGTCATAATTGTTTTAATCTTTTCTCCAATTCTTTAAAGTATTTATTTTCATGAAAAACTTAAAATGTTTGTTATATTTCATGTCCACTGCTGCACAAATAACATTAACCTCCGAATTACTTTAAGATTCCATTCAATGTAACAAATCAATATATTTTATTTTGTATAATTTTTTTTTGATAGTTGAAATGTTATTTTTGTAATATAACCTTGTTCGTGTTATTTAATACTAAGCGAAATTATAATAAGACGCCGTCTTCGTCTAGTACAATGTTCAGCATTCCTTGTCTTTCTTTAGTCATTATCATTAGACATTTACTTTTCGGTTAAGGTATACATCGTGAGCAAAGCTTTGCATCTGTAAAGCTGTTCCGTGGCTTATGAAGTCCGCGGGGATCATAGCCCAGCGCAGTGTTGCCAACTTAGTTTTGTAGAAGTCGCTAGAAATGTTGCAAAAAGTCTCTAGTTCATGTCAAATTGGGGCCAAATGTCGCTAGATGTATGGGGCACTGGCCATAAGAAGCAGTCTAAAATGTATGAAACACTTCCAGAAATAGTCGCCAACGTAGTCCCGAAACCCGCCAGATCTAGCGACAAAGACGCTAAATTGGCAACACTGGGCCATCGTCTTACAATAAATAATGCAAATCGCGAGCGCGCTAGTGTTGGTTGTGGGTAAGTCATAACCATGCGTATTGCGTTAGTGAGAGTGTCTGTCGGAGCGAGTGAACGCCATACTATCTCGCCCACACACATAAAGTTTGTTTAACCATACTTGTTGGGTTAGGCTCGTAAAACACACTTTCCCGAAATGTGCACTTTCTCTAAAGGTGCACTTATTTAGAAGGGTCATTTTCTCGGAAGGTACACTGTCTCAAGTGCACTTCCCGTTTATATTACTAAGGTTTTCTATGAAATAGTGCAAAAAAGTTAAAAGTTACCTTTTGAAAAAGTGCACGTTTCGGGAAAGTTTCCAAATTGGGAAAGTGTACATTTTGGGAGTGTACATTTTGCGGAAAGTGCACCTTTTGTTTGTTTGTTCTTTAAGTGTGCTAAGGCATACTTACTTAGGCTGAAAATATATTCTTGTTTTAAATATTAAAAAGTTAATAGATGCTCAGTACCTTTCTATAAATAAACTGTTTAATGAATTCTAAATACCTAATCTAATTAATTGTTGCCAGGGTTGTCTGAATAATTTGTCGGTGTATGTACCTTTAGTTATTAATAATTATTACAATAATTGTCCAATGGAATGTTATCATTTATTGATGGGTGTTTTCACAATCGTTGTTTGTTGTACATGTTTACCATAAATCAAATTTATTTATTTCTTACTTTAACTATAGCAGAATTAGATAAGTCTATCTAACAAGAATTTGATCTAATTTCAGTTCATTTCTCTCAAAATATGTCGTCTGGTTTAGGATTTTTATTAGTTCTGTCTCTGCTAACAGGTGCGTACAGTCCAGGACATAAATATCCCAAAATTACATAAAAATAACACACCTTTATGACACTGACAATAAGGTTAGTGTTTACATATATTTGACCTTATAGCTGTATAGATATTTATGACCTTTACTGTACCAGTAGTAAGTAAACTATAAAACAAAAACATTTGACACTTGCCAACAACTCCTTTATCCTATTTTGCTATACAGGGTGGATATTACAGATGGGGCAGTGACCCATACTTGACCCATAATGCCCCATGTCAAATTCGTTATGTCTATACTAAGGGAACGAGCAGAAAACTCCTGTCTAACCCTTATTCATAAAAAGTTAACAATCTTTTTAAGCTAATAAATGTTTTACCCCTTTCATTTGAGGGTAAACGTCACAATGACAGATAAAGACATAAAACGTGTTAACTAACAAACGTTTACGAAGCGTTTATGAATAAGGGGGCTAGTCCCTGGAGTGCGATTTTTGAATCTCACCGGGTGACTAAATCTCACCATAATGGTCGTTTTTCACAAAGATTAATCCATTTTGGTGAGCTTTAGTCACCTGGTGAGATTCAAAAATTACACCCCAATCTCACCGGCTGACTAAATCACACCAAGATGGTCGATTTTCACAAAGATTAGGCCATTTTGGTGAGCTTTAGTCACCTGGGAAGATTCAAAAATTGCTCCCCTGTTCTCTAGATAGTTGGTATGATTTTGCTTTAACCCAGAGGGATACCGCTGTATTACCCAACTAAAAGTCATTGTGAGAGTCGTGCTAATGTAATTCCGTTGTAACATATAAACAGTTTTTTTTTTTAATTATGTTTTAACAACAACCAATTAGAGCTAGCCTTCGCTGAACGGACTACGTAGATCAGTGAAGATAGAGGGACGGACGAATATTGGGCGTTTCAACCGCCGTCATTGACAGTAACAACTTGTTGACAGATTTTTGAAGGCATGATGATTGTCTAATTCAGGTGTTTCTTCAGGAAAAGCGTCGGCATATGACAAATGTCAATGCTTATTGTCATCCTTTTCTTCAAAATTTTGATAAAAATTGTTGCCGATGAAACGGTTAAAACGCCCGAATATTCACCCGGACGCAATTTTGTGTAGGTGTAAAACGGTTATTATAATACATATTAACAAACTGGAACAAAATACCTTGCTACTCCGCGAAACCTTGGTTTCGCGGAGTAGCAAGGTAATTTGTTCCAGTTTGTTGATATGGACCTCCGCAAAGTAACGCCTGAATCTATTAATTATAATACATATTGGTTACAAAAAAACTTTAACCTGCTTGGCTTGATCAACCAAAATCATTGTCCATTGCTGACGTTTAATTTATCCCTCTCTGTGGCTCTGTCTGACTAGTTACATAAGAAAGGGACGAACATAGAGATAATTTGAGCTCGGGCGGGCACATTAAGGTCATTGACCCACTTTTAAATCCGTTGTCTATGCCCAATTTCGAAAATTATAGAACGGGACTTACTTACATTCTGTATTATTATTATTTTCTACTGAAGCGAAAGTGAACGCTAGCGTTATTATTTTTAATTATAAATGTCAGTATTTTCAGGGGTTAACGATATTTTTTGGAACAATCTGTATAACGAAATAGGTGAATCAAACATATCGTTTGATGTAAGTAACTTATAAGTAATAGTTGTAACTCAAAAATACAACTGCGTTTTAAAATTATTACTAATCCGTCAGCCCTAACGTGACCGGGTAACTCGAATTTATCACTATGTGTGACCCTGTCTCATGGGAATAATTTGAGCTACAGGGAGGTATAAATTTGAGACGGGCATGTTAGGGCCTTTGGTAATTAAATGTATACAGAAATAATAACTGCAAGTTAAGAACTACTTCACCAAAACTGTGTATTCTTGCTAATTAAAAAAAATCTTAAAGTATTTTAATTCTCGTTTTTGATGGCAAACAAATCGCTTCGGCACTATCTTCAGAATGTGTTGTCTGTCCCCAAAGTGCCTTCCTCGAATGTTTATACTACAGTTTATAAATATAGTATCTTCTATCTAAAATGTCTTTTTTTTAATCCTTAGGTACGATCAGAAGTAGCTAAACATTTTAGTACCTTGTCGCTGTCAGTGATGTGACAAATTCGAGCAACTCTCATGTCATACGTTACTACGACAAGGTTCTTAAGTGTTTAGCTACTTATGAGACTGACTGTACGTTTTATTCAGTCGCTAGTTTTATTGTATGTGTAAACTAGTTACTCGCCCCGCCTTCGCATGAATGCAATCGAGATACAGAAAACCTGTAAAATGAAATGAAATGAAATGAAATGTAAAAGAAATGAAAATAATTTAATCCAGAACAATAAGTTCCATATCCGTGCTGTGAAATCATAAAAAAAATAAAAAGAAACCGTTAAAAAAATCCGTTGTAAAAAATCGTTAAATGACAGTGAACAAACTGGAACAAATTACCTTGCTACTCCGCGAAACCTTGTTGATATGGACCTCAGCAAAGTAACGCCTGAATCTATTAATTATTTAAATGACAGTGAAAACCTAATCAAAATCCGTTGCGTGGTTTAGAAGGAATATAAGTCGCGCGGGCGCACGGAGCGGGTGTACGCCTAGACAAATAGTATGAGAGCGTCTGCAAACTCGCGCGGTGAGGGCTCAAACTATTTGTTCAATAGGCATTCACCCGCGCGACTCGCGACGTAGCGGCACAGAATAAATAACGTACAGAAACTTCTCTTTTACGACCGCGATAACGAATTCTAACTTTATTCACACGCACAAAAACTTCGTACCTATTACTTCACACACCGTGCGCCAGGCGGCGCGAGTCAAAAGGAACGCGTCGCCCGCTCCCGCCTTCCCCCCGCTACTCCCGGCGACACGCTAGGGTTGCGCGGCATTCGTTTTCAATTACACCGACACGGCGGGAGCGAGCGAGCGCGCGGCAAGCCGACAGCCTACTGCGATTTGCCTATGCCATAGGCAAGCGGTCGAGCGTACCTACAGTGTGGAGTGGAACCCCCCTGGAAGCGGCCGAAGATAAGAGGACCGAAAGGAATGGATAGCGACTATAGATTATGCCAGTGCAATAGGGTCCGTATTCCAAACAAATAAAAGTGGATTTTCAATACGTTTATTCCTAATCAAAAGTACAGTGGCCATTATTTTATTAGACGTTAATGTGTTAGTGATTGCATTCTAGTCATAAAGACCCAATCCCAGCGTTCATCGAAACCATCTGACATTAGAGATAAATAAAAAAAAAAAATATCTTGGGACAATTAACACCAATTGACCTAGTCCCAAAGTAAGCAACTAAAGCTGCTTGTGTTATGGGTACTGGACAACGGATATAAATACTTAGAGATATGGCAAAAAATTACAGATGTCCAAGGCAAGACAGCTCTTTGACATCTCGATTGTGACTATATCTCCACTGACACGTTCACATAGCAGTGGAAACATCTACAGTAATTTATAAACGCTTTAAATCCCTTGGTTGGTGTTTAGAGTACAGTTTGCAGAAATAGTTAAAACATTCAAAGACATCAAAAAAGTCTACAGATGCTCTTACTCTCTTGACACTTGGTTGAGTGGACTGTACCAACCTGAGCTCTGGATTATCAAAAACATTGTATGTTTATTACTACAGTAATTAATATCAGTTCATTTTAGTAATGAAATCGTTAATAAACTGAGACAAATTTTTGTTGCGAAACTGGCAAACGCAAGGCTCGAAGTTCGATTTCAGGTTCGAGTCCTGCCATTACCCAAATTTTTCTTTGTGTTGTCATTATATCTATAGCATTCTAAATTTATTTTGAGACAAATTGTTATAAAACCGTTATTGAATTTATAAGATGTAACGTTGTGTATTTTTGGTACGTTTTCTCCAGTGACTTGAACAGCTTAAGTTTCGATTATTGTGGTAACATCGGTAGGGTTTTTCAATACTGGCAACTTAATTAGCTGTGTTTACGTACGCGGCTACATATGATTGGTAGATCATATGATAATAAAATTAGGACTGTCAGCCGCAGATTTTCCCCCTAAATATGGGGATATAAAATGAACATTGCGTTTTCATACATACCATTTATTTCAGATATTTCAGGAAGTACTTATTCTAACAAGGTTTTGCACACATTCAGGTACAGGAAAGCAGAGCAGAGATCTTCTTTGATAGTTGTCTTCGGTCATGGTTATAGTTTGGATCCAAGAGTAGAGCATAGGGAGTCAATTTTCGGAATAAATTTCAGGGGATAAATTTGGGGGAAATTTCTTCATCTGAGGGTGCTCCAGGGTGCTTCTGTCGCAACTTCCTCCAGCCATTTTGGGAATCATTCCGATATAACCAGGGCTCTATGATGGTGCGGAAGAGAAGCTTTATTAATCGGGTGCAAGAAGGAGGTCCGCGCCTGGATGCACAGCTTGAGTGGCTCATGTGGCGTCGGAGCAGCTTATTTAAAATATATTTTGAAGGAGTTAGGAAAATCGTGAGTAGAAATTCCCCTGGTAAATTCATGTGGCTCCTTGTTGAATAGTTTCTAACCTCGTGGTTTATTTGCAGCTCTTGAAGGATTCTTCTTGACGGGAAGGAGGGAGAGCCGGCGTCTGAGATAGTCCATTTAATTTACTGGATGGTCTCCGGTAAGAATCCTTTCCTCATGTCTGTTTCGCTATCGCTTAAATTTTGCAATGTGCACTATCTAATCGAAGCAATGTGTTCTTTCCAGCTGGATGGGTTTTCTTATTTTCATTAAATTAATTAGATTTGGTTAGGCTTCACTTAAGCTCTATTTAATCTTCAGTTTAGTAATCTCTTTATGCCTTAGGCCTTCTGATCTTTTGCATTGTGAATTTAGTTTTGTAGGGTTAAGTCAGGGGTTGCTTATTTCGAGTATTTCGTAATTGCGGGCTTGGTCATTTCCCCAGCCGCCATTTTGTAAAGCCAACCCTTGATTTTCCATATGCCTTCTGCACCAAGCTTCTACCACGTTTCGTAATTTGGGGATTGCACTGCTTGCGCCGCCTGAATATAATCTTCGCGTCTTCCTGTGTGGCGTGAGAGCTGAGCTTGCATAGAGTCGACACCCCGAGCTTCGTGTTCGACTCACACTGCCCTGTTCCAGTCTGCAGCCGGACAGCTTGCCGGGAAGGTTTACTTCAGCGCCAGGTCTGTGAAACAATCATACATTAATAAAGTAGGGAATTAGGATTTAAAGTCATTTAGACATGAATTGGAATTGATGGCATTTCGATTTACGTAGGGACTAACATCTTTAGACATAGTTAATTGTGAACCTATCATAAGAACCGCCTTCAGCAAAACACCCGCTTGCGGCTGAGCTAAAACATATATTTACTTTAATTGTCTGGCATTTAGACGCTAAGGTTCCACAATTACATTACTGTATATATGTCAAATTTTGGTAGGAAATAAAGATTGTGCTTAATACTAACATTTTTCCTTTACCTCCATTTAGTTAAGCCCTAAACATTCAAAGCACGCCTCCAGACAATATTTCGATTTTGTGATAGCTCCGGCTATCTTTTCAGTATTTTGATATTTCGTTTGAAACTGGTGTTCCTCCCTCCGGGCAGGGGAACGCCCGTGACAATGGCGCCCAACCGTTTTGATTAATTTTGAGTGCTTTGAGTGATTATTTGGCAAATTTTTTGTGTAAAAATCAAATGCCACCAAGTTCCAAATTTTTAAGACATATTTTGCCAAGTTGAAGCCGAATCTTACCTTTGTTCTTGACGATATAGCACGTTTACACATTTCACTGTCTATTTCCACTGGTTTCAGATCCAAATTTGATATTTTTTGCTATTTTCCATTGTATTTTGAGTTGTTGAAACAAAGTTAACCTTAAAGTTGAGTAAAACTTTCTTTTAGGTACTTTCTTTGCAAAAGTGACAGTTGTGGAAACGTGGCAGGTCATTAGTACTTTGACATTTAGAAAACCTAGCTATAGGTACATTTTGTGAGCTTTATTTGTCCTTGTCTTTGAAAGGAAACCGTTATACAATTGAACAATTACTATTTCAAAATTATGTGATATCTTATGAAACTTATGAGACTGATATTTACAAAAAACTGGCTAATTTAAAATAAAGTATTACAGGTGTTAATTAATTAAGTTTTGTGACCTTTGTTATGAATCTATAAAACATTTTTTTATGGGTTCATGCTTTAGTGTCTTATGATATAAATTTCAATAATTCTGCCTTTTAAGCAGAATATTAAGTAATAAAGCAACTCTAATTTAGTCAAGCATTTTGCTATTAGTGTCTGTACACACTAAAGATAGTGTAAATTTAAAATAATATTGGTATTTAAAGTAAAAACACTAGTTTTCAGTTGAGTGCTTGGTTTATTCATCTTTATTATGGACTTATACTTACACGGTGTATATTTATATAAAATTGATTTCTAAAAAGTAAAACAACAGTTCTCAGTTGCTAATTGTTATTAATTCTTTAATATTAACATAATAACACAAATAAATAAACATTAATTAAGTTTATACATAAGTAACTTCAAATTTTGTAAGCCATTAATTTCAATTCAGTATACAGTTCAACAATTTAGTTCAGTATGGAAAGATCTATACAGTTTCATTCACTTTTAAAGGATGAGTTAACTTATGAAGTTCAGATTAGGTCAGAAACACCATTGAGTACAGTTGATGGATTAAGAAAACAACTTAGAAAGTTGAGTTTAGAATGTCCTTCAGAAGCTATTTTAGACACAGATCTGCCGGCCAGTTCAGAATTAAAAACCATTTCAGATAAGTTGGTTGATTTAGGTACAACTGTCGACAGGTACTTGAAAACACAGGATAGGTATTCATTAAATAGGTCTAAAGCACTGGGGTATCACCTATATCATCGGTTATTGAGAGTTCAACCTCTGCTGGATCCGGTCAAGCTTCAGACTAAGTCTGACCTTTTGTCACAGCTGGAGTCACTTTTAGCTATTGTTGAAGTATCAGCACCATCTTCTGAGGTAGTTCAGGATGATCAGATCGCCTCTCCACTTGTTCAGTTAGTACACAGTGACCATCAAGTTGAGTGTTCCGGGGATAAAAATGTTTCAAAGTGGGGTGTAAAATTCAATGGTACCACAGATGTCAGATCTTTCTTAGAGCGTATTGATGAACTCAAATTGGCGTTTGGCGTTTCAGATTGTAAGTTGTTCAATTCAGCGGCACAGTTGTTTACAGACAAGGCATTATTTTGGTTTCGAGGTATAAAACAGGAGGTTTCAACTTGGAATAATTTGAAAACAACATTATTGAGGGAGTTTGATCCCGTTGATTATGACTACAGGTTGTTAGGTGAAATTCAGTCACGAACACAAGGTGCAGATGAACCAGTTCACATATATTTTGCAGTTATGTCTTGTATGTTTGCGCGTCGCAAGGTACCGCTGTCTGAGGAAGCGAAATTGGAGATTTTGCAGCATAACATCCGGCCCAATTTATCACAGCAGTTAGCTTTAGTTAATATCACCTCAGTCGCGGACTTGAAAGAAAATTGTAGGAAAGTTGAGGCAGCGCGACAGCGGACAGAGATGTTTTCGGAACCGCCGTCAAAGTCGTCATCAAATATCCTTGGCAGTGAGTTTTTATACAAAGGCAAGGCAAAGCCAGTCAACTCAGTTTCAGTTCCTACTGCCAGGAGTTCCGAAGGCAACTCGTCATGTTTTGCTTGTGCGCAGCGCGCAGGTTCATATGTTCCGATTCCGAAGCAACGCGAGAGTGCATTTAGCGTTCCGAAGCAAGCGCAAGTTCCATCCACACAGGTGCGGGAACCCGTTTGTTACAAATGCGGTAAAACACGACATAACTTTAGGTTTTGTAAAGCAAAACCTCATAACAAACAAATCAGATGTTTCGGTTGCGGAATGACAGATGTCATGATTGCTAGTTGTCCGAATTGCAGTAAAGATGCATCTAAAAAGCCTGGTTCACACTTCCGTACAAAAAACTAATAGGTTCGAACCGCAGCGACTTAGATATTAATAGTGAGTCCATTTCGAAATTTTGTAATTATAATTCGATCGCTACGGTTCTGTTTGCACCAAATAAAGATGATGTTCGGCCATATTTAAAGTTTAAAGTTAGTAATTTTGAAATTTACGGATTATTGGATTCTGGAGCATCCATTTCGATTTTAGGTAACAATGCTCATTTAGATTTTGTGAAATTCGGTTTTAATTTACAAAAAACACAACCAACATCTTGTCATGTTGCAACAGGCGTTGAAGTTCAAACAATAGGGTACAATTTTGTTCCGTTAACATTTAATAACGTAACTCACGTCATTAAATTTTTTGTTATACCCGACATTGTTTCGGACGTTATTTTAGGAGTGGATTTTTGGAAATCATTTCGATTGGCGCCTGAAATTTTTGACAACATAGACTACATAGTGACACCGAATACTTATTTTAGGAATTGCAACGGTATAAATTCAGAACAAGTTCACACGATACAGTCATACGTGCATTTGAACGCGAACCAGAAGGAACTGGCTGACGCAGTGGTAGGTAAATTTATGGACATTTCTTTTGAAAAGGTAGGGTTAGGTAGGACCGGCCTGATTGAGCATGTTATCGAGACAGGTGACGCATCGCCTGTGAAGGTGAAGCAGTACCCGCTTTCACCTGAAAAGCGAGCAGTATTAAGTGCTGAGCTCGATAAAATGCTACAATTAGATGTGGTCACTCCCTGTGAAAGTCCATGGAATAATCCTGCGTTACTAGTGCGTAAGTCAAATGGAGACTGGCGTTTTTGTTTAGATTGTAGGAAGTTAAATGCGGTCACGAAGGGGGATTCGTATTCCATTCCGTACATTCCGCAAATCTTAGACAGCTTGAAGGAAGCGAAGTACCTGACGTCGATCGATTTAAGTTCCTCATTTTGGCAAATTCCGTTAGCAAATAGCTCACAGGAAAAGACTAGTTTTTGCGTACCGGGTCGCGGGTTATTTAAATTCAAGGTCATGCCATTCGGATTGTGCGGAGCACCTGCTAGACAGCAGCGGCTCATGGATAGGCTGATCGATCACAATTTGACAAGTGACATCGAAACCGGTTTAGTATTTTGTTACATCGATGACATTGTGATCTGTTCATCGGATTTTCAGACCCATTTAGTACTTTTGAATCGTGTTTTGGAAAAATTGAAAATGGCAAACTTAACAATAAATTTTGCGAAGTCCAAGTTCTTCAGACAGTCGCTTAAATACCTCGGTTACGTCGTAGACGAGTTCGGGTTGCGCACTGATCCTGAAAAGGTCGCTGCCATTTTGAATTTTCCTATTCCGACCACTTCTCGGGAAGTGAAGATATTTTTAGGGACGTGCTCATGGTATCGTCGATTTATTCGAAACTTTTCGACTATAGCCGCTCCTTTAAATAGACTCACGGCTAAAGGGAAGAATGTTCCTGCCTTTCGGTGGTCTGAAGAAGCAGAAGAAGCCTTTAAGTCATTGAAGAACGCATTAGTTTCGGCTCCTATTCTGGCAGTGCCTGATTTCGACAAGCCTTTCGTGGTGCACTGCGATGCTTCTTCATATGAACTGGGTGGGATGCTTAGTCAGACTATCGACGGACACGAACACCCCATCGCGTATGTTAGTCGTTCTTTAAACAAACATGAACAAAACTACAGCGCGACCGAGAGGGAGGCTTTAGCCGTTTTGTTCTCTGTAGAGAAATTTCAGGCGTATTTAGGATCGCGTCATTTTAAGGTGATTACGGATCACGCGTCACTTAAGTGGTTTATGAACCTAGAGAACCCATCAGGACGTTTAGCACGTTGGGGGTGTAGACTGTCTCAATTTGATTTTGAAATTGAGCACAGGAAAGGCACCGACAATGTGGTACCTGATGCGTTGTCTAGGCTCATGAAAGTTGATGCCGTGAACGGTTCGAACACCGATGACGTCGAAAAGGACGAATGGTACGAGAAGATTATGAACGGTTGTAAATCTTTCCCCGCTAACTATCCGAATTTTTGTATTAAGGAGGGAAAGTTACTCCGATTTTGTAAGAGTAAGTACAACTTACTCAGTGAATTTGACTGGAAAGTGGTAGTGCCAAAGAGTGACCGAATTAAGGTTTTAACAGAGAACCATTGTGAGTCTACAGCCGCCCATCTCGGTGTATTTAAAACACATCGGCGGTTATCTTTGACATATTTTTGGCCTGGCATGCATAAGGACGTAGTCGACTTTGTGAAGGCGTGTGACGTATGCTCCGCCTATAAGCATTCACAGCGACAAACTCCCGGGTTGATGGGTCAGCCAAAAGTATGTCATAGACCGTTTCAGGTAGTCTCTATAGACTTAGTAGGTCCACTGCCGCGTTCTCGGTCGGGTTACACGTTTTTGTTTGTGGTGACATGCTGCTTTTCGAAGTACACGTTATTGTTTCCGCTTCGCCGCGCAACAAGTGCCTTAGTTGCAAGACACTTTGAAAACGGTGTTATTTTGGCTCATGGGGTTCCTGAAACTGTAATAGCCGATAACGGGGTTCAGTTTACTGGATCAGAATTCAGGCAGCTTTTGAAACGATACAATGTTCCTAGGGTTCATTATGGACCACGGTATACCCCACAGGTGAATTTGGTTGAGCGTCATAACAAAACGGTTATGACTGCCGTAGCGTCGTACGTGGAAGAAAACCACCGTACATGGGATGAGCAACTGCACCGTATTCAGTTTGCGTTAAACAGTGCAGTTAACGAGTCCACGGGGTTCTCTCCTTTCTTTTTGGTACACGCTAGGGAACCAGTCATAAACGGTTCGTTCTACCGAGATACGGGTCAGGAGTATACCGTAGGTATTCCTAGAGAAGAATATGCGGGCGAATTTGGCTGTTTGAAAAGTATTTTTGAACAAGTTAGGTCTCACCTTTTGAAAGCGCATGGCACAAATGCAAAATACTACAATTTAAGGCGACGTTCAGCTAAATTTTCCGTGGGAGATATTGTGTGGAAACGCACTTACGTACAAAGCGATGCTTTGAAATTTAAGATGGCGAAGCTCGCGCCAAAGTATGAAAAGTGTAGGATTAAGAAAGTTTTGTCTCCCTTAGTTTATGAATTGGAAAGGATGGACGGCCATCCGATAGGCTCTTGGCATATTAAAGACCTAAAAGCGTAAATTACCGCTTTTGGCTCATTTGGTGACCAGTGGACGCGCGGCCCGCTTTACTAGTTATCGCTCGCCGCGCCGCCATTGTTGACTAAAACGCCATGTAAGTGGTGAATTAGGTAGTTCGGACGGTGACTGTGGTCGGTGGACGCACGATGGCTTGCTCCGGCTCGTCGTCGTGCTGCCACGGATCGCAACCGTCGTCTGTAACTGTTGCCACTAATTAAGATTGGAGCTTAGCATTCGAGTGTTAAATATTATGATATATTTAATCACAAATTGTTAGAGGTGGTGAACAAAAATAATTGTCGCACTACTTTTGTAAGCGTGATGTATGGAAAGCAAGTGAACGTTGATGAATTTAGGGCGGCTCAATCTTAACTCTATAACATCCGGAGTAGTCTTTAATATATATGCACAAGTATAGGTATGAATATTTTGTCCCTTACCAAGTTATGTATAGGTTTATGTACATCAGTGTTTCGCATTCAACATGAACGGGTTTCGGTGCTTGCGTGGATGCGATGTTATGTTGCACAGTAATTTTGCTTCGTTCCGTTTAATTATCTCGACCTAGGCGAGATAGATTTCGTTTCCTCAGACAGCAGTCTAGGATGTTTAGTTTTTTTTTCGGTATTCCTCAGAGACAATAAATTGTATCTGAGATGTTTAGTTATATCTTGGTGAAGGGTTTCAGTTCAGTTTAGGTTACGTTTTGAATTTTGAAAGTTGTTGTGACTATTTCGTTAGGTTTCGCCCGGACAAGAAGAGATTATATTGAAGGATGCTGAACATCGGTCCTGGCTGTTGGCGATTAACCTCTTCAGCACAACATTGCCGTTGTGCTGGGAAGGTTAATGCGGTTTGTTTTCTTTATGGTTAGATTATTTTTTTTGAAGGTTTTTGGTATGTAACTTAGTGATGGATTTATGGTTTTGTTGGTTACATACATTTTTTCCTCTGTTAAGGGGTTCTATTAAGCACAATTTTTTTTTTGTAATAACCTTTTGGTAGAGTTTTTTCAGCACTTTTAGTTAACGTTTGTGGTTACGCAGGGTAATCGAACCTTGGGTAGTTCTTTCACTGGAGATCAGAGCGCTGAGGACAGCGTCGGTTCACCTACGTTGAACCTTAAATGGGGAAGGGGGGTATTGTAACGTTGTGTATTTTTGGTACGTTTTCTCCAGTGACTTGAACAGCTTAAGTTTCGATTATTGTGGTAACATCGGTAGGGTTTTTCAATACTGGCAACTTAATTAGCTGTGTTTACGTACGCGGCTACATATGATTGGTAGATCATATGATAATAAAATTAGGACTGTCAGCCGCAGATTTTCCCCCTAAATATGGGGATATAAAATGAACATTGCGTTTTCATACATACCATTTATTTCAGATATTTCAGGAAGTACTTATTCTAACAAGGTTTTGCACACATTCAGGTACAGGAAAGCAGAGCAGAGATCTTCTTTGATAGTTGTCTTCGGTCATGGTTATAGTTTGGATCCAAGAGTAGAGCATAGGGAGTCAATTTTCGGAATAAATTTCAGGGGATAAATTTGGGGGAAATTTCTTCATCTGAGGGTGCTCCAGGGTGCTTCTGTCGCAACTTCCTCCAGCCATTTTGGGAATCATTCCGATATAACCAGGGCTCTATGATGGTGCGGAAGAGAAGCTTTATTAATCGGGTGCAAGAAGGAGGTCCGCGCCTGGATGCACAGCTTGAGTGGCTCATGTGGCGTCGGAGCAGCTTATTTAAAATATATTTTGAAGGAGTTAGGAAAATCGTGAGTAGAAATTCCCCTGGTAAATTCATGTGGCTCCTTGTTGAATAGTTTCTAACCTCGTGGTTTATTTGCAGCTCTTGAAGGATTCTTCTTGACGGGAAGGAGGGAGAGCCGGCGTCTGAGATAGTCCATTTAATTTACTGGATGGTCTCCGGTAAGAATCCTTTCCTCATGTCTGTTTCGCTATCGCTTAAATTTTGCAATGTGCACTATCTAATCGAAGCAATGTGTTCTTTCCAGCTGGATGGGTTTTCTTATTTTCATTAAATTAATTAGATTTGGTTAGGCTTCACTTAAGCTCTATTTAATCTTCAGTTTAGTAATCTCTTTATGCCTTAGGCCTTCTGATCTTTTGCATTGTGAATTTAGTTTTGTAGGGTTAAGTCAGGGGTTGCTTATTTCGAGTATTTCGTAATTGCGGGCTTGGTCATTTCCCCAGCCGCCATTTTGTAAAGCCAACCCTTGATTTTCCATATGCCTTCTGCACCAAGCTTCTACCACGTTTCGTAATTTGGGGATTGCACTGCTTGCGCCGCCTGAATATAATCTTCGCGTCTTCCTGTGTGGCGTGAGAGCTGAGCTTGCATAGAGTCGACACCCCGAGCTTCGTGTTCGACTCACACTGCCCTGTTCCAGTCTGCAGCCGGACAGCTTGCCGGGAAGGTTTACTTCAGCGCCAGGTCTGTGAAACAATCATACATTAATAAAGTAGGGAATTAGGATTTAAAGTCATTTAGACATGAATTGGAATTGATGGCATTTCGATTTACGTAGGGACTAACATCTTTAGACATAGTTAATTGTGAACCTATCATAAGAACCGCCTTCAGCAAAACACCCGCTTGCGGCTGAGCTAAAACATATATTTACTTTAATTGTCTGGCATTTAGACGCTAAGGTTCCACAATTACATTACTGTATATATGTCAAATTTTGGTAGGAAATAAAGATTGTGCTTAATACTAACATTTTTCCTTTACCTCCATTTAGTTAAGCCCTAAACATTCAAAGCACGCCTCCAGACAATATTTCGATTTTGTGATAGCTCCGGCTATCTTTTCAGTATTTTGATATTTCGTTTGAAACTGGTGTTCCTCCCTCCGGGCAGGGGAACGCCTGTGACAAAGACGATAAGAAACTGACTCATTATTTTATTAATAATATACATACATACAATGTTTTTTATTTTGACCTATTCGACTGCGTACAGTAGGGGAAATATATTCACGTACCACCTTAGAACCCTGTCGCAATGACGCGACGCGTTAAACGCCGCTATGTCATACAAATGTCATGCGTATGTCTCTTCGACTAGGTTCTACGGTGGTACGTGTTTCAATTTCTTTGACTGTTCATCTATTTGTTGCTAACTGTACCTATCTGATTTAACACTGATCTGATTAGTGTTTAAAAACGGTGCAAAACAGTGTTCTAAATAACAAGTACAATTATTTATTTGAAGTGTATTTATTTTTACTATGTTTATTTTTCACATATACTTATCATCTATGAGTACATTTAAGTGCACGGTTTTATTAATTTAATATGTTTATTAAATATTATCTTTCTATTTTAGGTATTTTATAATTTATTAAAACTCAATGTATTATGGCAAAATTACGTAAAACTGATTTGACAGGTTTAGATAAATTCGTCGTTTTCGTAAGTTCGATTTTATGGTCAATATTTAGATTTTCAAATGAATAACATCAATAAAAAATCACAATTTGCGTAAATACGAATTTTCACTCGATATTTCGAATAAATGCATTGAATCAACCTTTTTTTTATACTAACTTAGTCTTACTTCGGTGAGTTTAAGCGTTTTTTTAACCATTTAGAAATATCATTAGCAATACGAAAGAACGCTTGACACATTTAGTAAAAACATTTGTTAAAATTCGAGTCCGATTGGGGACCGACTTCCAATCCTTAAAAAATATTTGATTCCAATTTTTATCCAATTCACTAATATTTTGTTGAACACCAATGATATTTTTTCAAGAGTCAAACCACAGAACATATGAATATGGTAGAATCACCTTCCGGCGTTTGTGTCGCCGATACGTTATGAAAAATGCCCGAAATTAAGAAGAGTATTTTAAAATGGTTTGAGCATGTGAGATGATGGATGAAAGATAAACAAAATGTAGAAGGGAAAGTGGATAGAAAAATGAGAAGGACAAGACCTCAGCAAAAATGGGAAGGGGGACCTTGACGAACGTACTCCAACCAAATCGGAGACGAGAAAGGACAAGTCGATAGTCCTATCCTACTAAATCGATGAGCATTCATGAAGAATAATATGAGAGCAAGAGAAGAAAAGTTGCTAGGATCGTAGCAAGTGAATCCTTGGTCTCTGCCTACCCTTCCGGGAAACAGGCCTGACTTTATGTATGTTAAATGCTCGTGTTGTCCCTCTGACGCTAAGTAGCGCATTCCTTTCCTACATTCGAACAAACGGATCGTTGTACCTACCAGCCGTCAAATTGTAACACATTCTGGTGGTAAAACGATCCGTCGTTTAAAAATAGGAACGTGGCATTAGTCGTGTCAGAGCAGCGAGCATCGGCGGTTACGGCTCAAATCGGCGGACAGGTATTCTAACCTTAAAATTGTAATGACAACACAAAGAAAAATTAGGGCAATGGCAGGACTTGAACCTGCAACATCAGCATTCCGTGCCTTGCGTTTTCCAGTTTCGCCACACTGCCTCTGCCCTACCCTGCGAATTTTTCAATGTGCTTCGTCTTACGGTCATTACATTATTGATTTTAAGGGTACAACTACCCTCGGTGTCATCTATATGAAACTTTTTAACAAGTTATCATATTCAACTGGGTACCTTTACAGCTACCGTCAGCTGACGAGAGATGGCGCCGTTTTGTTATTACATTTTGTAACCGAAATTTCTTTCGATTTTTATTTCCTAATGTTTCTTTGTGTTGTCATTACAATTTTAATTTAATAATTTGAATGTTAAAAACATTTAAAATAAAAATCGAAAGAAATTTCGGTTACAAAATGTATTCTAACCTTATTCATGTATTCTGTGTGCAAACGATCTGAAATTTCCTCACCTAATATATGAGCAGGCAACACTCCTATCTCAGCCCTTCTAGCATGCCAGCGTGTGTCTTTTCTGTCATCCACAAGTGCTTCCTGTCAGTTTAATCCGAAAAAAATTAGACTTGTTTTTTTTTGTTATTCCATCGGCTCAAAGGTTAACTGCAACCTCGGATCTAGGATTTTTCCAAGGCAGAAACTTGGTTGTGGCGCCCCGCCCTCTCTTCAGCGTTTGAGTTAAATTTTGATTTCGACACTCCACCCATATTATTATATAGCTGGCGCCCGAGCCTTCGTTCGCGTGGAATTAGTAGCCTATGTCCGTAAGGGGTACGGTAGCTGTCTGTTTGTGAAAGAATTTTTGGAATCGGTTCAGTAGTTCCAGATATTACCCCCTACGTACAAACAAACAAAGTTTACCTCTTTATTATATTAGTGCAGATGTAGATTTATGAAACTGCTGCCAGGGGCAGGTGCTTCAGCTTGCCCCCTAGATCCGGGCCTGGGTAACTGGAAAAATAGTTAATTTTATCTTAGTTCTACGGCATCTCAGCTTCTCATTTGTTTTTGCTGTCCAGAATCAAATTTACACTCAAACTAGCGCCATTTTGTTTCTGCCTGCGGACGGTTAATTACACACCAGCATGCTACGGACTCCTACGGTAGATTTATGTATAAATGGAAAATATCTTAATTATTAGGTACGGCTTCATCACTCTCTGATAAGTTCCTAGTTAGTATCTATCTAACAAATAAACAAAGACGGTAACACAGATTTCTATTGGTTTTCGATTGGATTGGATTTTGAATCTCGACTAAGCTCACCGAAATGGCCGAATTTGTATGAAAAACGGCCATTTTGGTGAGCTTTAGTCACCCGGTGAGATTCAAAATTGCACTCCAGGAACTTATCAGAGTGGTGAGACAACCCCTAATTAATATTGTTAGTAAGAAATAGCGTTAATCTTAGATAAGAAGATGTTTGAATGTTTCCACCGTTTTATAAGGCATTCTTCAACGTCTGAGCCCGTCAATATTTCTATCAAGTCTTTTATTTTTGAAAAACACTTTTGAGTTCGTCCTTACTAGTCCTAGACAGGGTTTTAAAGTACCTATTTGAAAAAAAATTAAATAACTATGGCACTAAGAATGCCCAAATTTGAAATTTGTTTTAGTTTACGTAGCGAAATATAAGTCTAAGAGTAATTTAAAACACTTAATTATTTCCATATTATGTTTTCTGAACACTCTTCAACAAACAGTGTCAGCTTTTTTGAACACGCACATCACCTTTTTGAATAATTCATTAATTACCCAAAATATTATTCAGTATTTACTTCCGAGAATCAAACAAAACATTAACCGAGTGGTTATAACTGTAAATTTTTCACTTTTGCTAATGATGTGGCGACGAAAAATCTCCAATATCGCGAAGCTTTGTAAGTGAACAATTCTCTGTGATTTCTCAGAATTAACTAAAAAATCTCAATGGTATGGTATTCTCTCTACTCGAGAGAATTCTCAGAAATTTTTAAGAATACTTCCTCGTTTTTAGAGAATATCCTGCAGTTTGCACTTTCGGCCCGTAGACGTGTTGTTCATTCAAACAAATCTGCGCGCAGTGGTGCCATCTTTGATTCTCATTTGGAAGTCTATAGTTACAACGTTTGTATACAGATGGCGTACCATGTATACACTTAGCGAAAGTGGAATAAAAAACCCACCACAAAATAATAAACAAGTCAGAACGTTTTCAGAAGTATCTCACCAAATAAAGCCTTTAAGCTAACTTTTATTGCAGATATAATTCACTCGGCTCATTCTACCAAGTAGGGCATGCAAATTGAGTTTTCGTTATATTTGAATCTGGTTTAAACCGGATTTTTCTAAGAGACAACCCGGGTATACATGGCCTAGTACCAAGGTGCATTATATCCGCGATAAACGAACCATGAAAATAGGGAAGAAATCCCTTTACTATCTAAATCCACAACCTCAAATAAGTACCAACCAGTATCACGGATTTCACAGACCTAACTAACTATTAAGTAAATACTACCCATCCTATACAAGCTAGCTGTTACCTCCCGCCGCGCTTCCCCACTCCTCACCTCCCTTAAGGGCATCAGATTTGAGGCCACGCCATAGAAATTCGAAAATTGAAAGCGAAATTATAATAGCTGATCTCTTTACTTTAAATGGCAATACAATGTGCTGAAAATAGACAACTACATACTCTAAACCTCTTCAATTGCCACCCTGTACACACATGAATTGTTAAAATGTCAAATGTTAAAGTGTCCTTTGGTGTGCATTAAGGTAGTATAATCTAAGTCTTCCATAGTAATTTAAAGGTATCACTACCTTGAAGGACACCAAAGGTTATATTTATGACAGTTTCGAGTGTGTACGCGTGATATGTAAATAAAGCATATTGTATTGTATGTACTGAGGCTACATCTATGATTTTGTTATTCATCAGTTATTATAATATCACTTCAATTTTTATTATTATTTCTATGCTATACTATTTCTATGACCTATTAAAACGTACGCGATCGGAGGCAACAGCTAACTTGTAGCGTAGTGTTTTTCAATCTTTCCAGATACGTGATATTATTAGCTAAAAAAATCAAGCGACCACCTAAGAGCGTAACAATGCGGCGAGTAGGGGTCGCCTGCTCTGGCGATCAGTTCTTTGCGATCGCAACCCCCTAGCAAGTGTTGGGACTCCTGGGGGTCGCGATCACATTGAAAAACACTATAATAGCGGACAGGTACATAGACAACCAATTAACTAACTATAGTGATTTGTGAGCTAAGTGTCGGTGGACTGATATGGCTCAATATAAAGAAAGATTTAGAAACTAACTAACTAGCTAAAACTAACAATAATATCTAACAACCACGATGATTTTAAAGTAACTATTTAGACTGCGATAACGAATTAAATGCTAGTCAAAGAAGGCAGTGAACTGTAGAATTAAAGATGTACGTTTAGAGTATCTGTAGGAAAAAAAAACCGGCTATGTGCGAGTCGGATTCGCGCACGAAGGGTACCGTACCATTATCTATAAAAACGGCAAAAAAATCATGTCGGTTGTATGGGAGCCCCCTTAAATATTTATTTTATTCTGTTTTTTAGTATTTGTTGTTATAGCGGCAACAGATCATCTGTGTAATTCTCAACTAACTATCACGGTTCATGAGATACAGCCTGGTGACAGACGGACAGACAGATAGAAGTACGGACAGTGAAGTCTTAGTAATAGGGTCTCGTTTTACCCTTTGGGTACGGAACCCCAACAACACAAGCTTCTCTCTTGATCAATCATGTCAAAGATATGCCTCGAGTATTTTTGGCAGCGGTCATATGCTCTCGATATCTCATACACAAAATTTAAAATTGCTAAAAGCATTTTCCTTTAAATCTGGCCCCCAAACCAATATGAGAATTCCAGAAGGCCCTTGATAAGTCTAGTTTGAGACCTATGCTCTACACAATAGAGGTATAAATAGACCCACTTCGACTGTGGTTGATCTGGGGTGCAATTTTTGAATCTTACCAAAATGGCCGTTTTTCATAGAGATTGGGCCATTTTGGTGAGATTCAAAAATCGCAGTCCTACTCCTCGCTATAGAGTAAGGCAACTCTGAAAAACGTTCTGGCCACCAATTCTGGCGCTCATCGAGATTCATCTCGCATTCAAGATGTGTTTAAAAATGATAGATTTTGAAGGGATCTGACAGCTCTTTTTGGCATATGTCGAGTGTGACTTCAACCGACGCCAGAATTCCCCACTGGTAGATAAATGCTTGTCGGTAAAAAAATCAAGTAAATCAATTCTTGCATATTCGAAAAATGACGTAAGTTCCATATCAGTCTTGTGCACTACTACATGCAAAGGGGCTTTGCTTATGTTTTTTAGCTTTAGAAGTTATGAGATCAACAAAGTAAAGTGAATGATGATTGTTACTTAATATAACCGATATTACATTTCAGCAAGTTTGACATATTGCCCATAGTCGCAACTTACAGTCTAAATAGTCACTTCAAAACGTTAAAACTACAATTATAGACAGCTTTTTAACTAAAACTAACATACGAAACAGTGAGCAAAATACAAAGACTATCTCAAAATAGTGATATGACTCAACAAACATCATTTCAAACAGTACAATTTTTATTAACAATTTTACTAATGTTGAAATTGACTCGTGAGTTACTAAGACATACATTTTTTTAAAGAGTACAGACAATGCCGTTCGCGCATGACATCGTGTGACTAACTCGATTGCATCCATAGAACATAAACTGAAGAAGATATCAAATCAATTCGTTTAAAAAATACGGCCAAAAAATCTGACAGCTGTCACTTTCAATCAGCCATAAATAATACAAATAATTTAGGTATATTCAGTAAAATATGTTCCATGGTTGCATGGTTATTCTCTCATCAGCCACAACCGATGCCAACATCATACACCACATCCATTCAACTGTTATCACTGTCAGTGATAGTTGAGCTTGTCATTCGGATGACAGGATTCTGCGTTGAGTCGCTAGAATCACATTCAACCATCAGAATCTCATCGGGACTGTCATTTCTATCAGAATTGCTCTCAGTGTACGTTCCAGTGGGACTCTTGTCTTCAATAACCGCTTTTAAATAAGACTCTCTATCCATAATAGTCGTGTCTCTAGCCAAAGCGAGTACATCCAAAGACATCATGCTTTTAGATTTCTCTGACTTACTTATGGGCGGGTTGGTGTGTTCAAAAACCACTTCACGACTCCTCGATTTAGTACGCATCAGGTTCGACTCATTTTTCCAGGTGTCGCTCGGAGGGTGGCTGTATTTTAACCCAGTTTTAGAGCTCGTCGACGGCGCACTGGCATTTCTCGGCGATGTGGTTGTGAACTTGGATCGTTTCTGTTGATTGTTCTCCTTCATCATCAACAGCTGGTCTAGCTTGTTGATGGTTTCATTCAGCTCCAAAGCCCAAGCTTCGTCGGTCTCGACGTCCTTTCTATCTATAGGTTTCAAAGCCAGTTCCCGTACGCGCATTCTGAGTTCCTGCAAGCTAGATTCTTCGTCCTTTTCGACGCCATCTTCGTCGACTTTAGCTTCATCGTGTATTGGATCTCTTTCTGCGCCAACGCCTGGTTCCCTGGGGCCTACTGGAATGGTATCTTTATCAGGTGGGTACTCGCCGCGACTTCGGTGAATTTCTTCTGATATCTCCTCTAGAGCTTTCAAAGACTTGGAATAGCGGTACTTAGCGTCAGCTATGAGGCGCTGCAGTTTTTCAATTTTCGCATTTTGCGTCTGGAGTTGCTCGTCACAAAGTTTCTTCTCTTCGAAGTAGAGACGTGACTTTATTATGTTACGTTTAAGATTCTCCTCTAGTTGTGTCACCTGAAGAAATAATAAAGGCAACTTTAGAAATAATGTTTCTGATTCCATTAGCTATAACCCTGTTCATATTATTGAAAATTGAGACATAGGATATAATATTAAGTACATTTTATACTTTTTAGAAACAAGGTACGAACCTTTCTTTCGGCTGCAATGAAAGCAGCAGCTTTCTTCTGATGTTCCCTTCCGCTATCCGCCTTCCTTTTTTCAGCGTCCATAACCTGAAAACGTTGCGTTACAAATGTTATAAAATCTAATATCACGTGTTTTTCGGACAAACAAACCGCGGGAAGAAGTTGACAAAGGAAAACTGGTACAAAGTGACACAAAAACTACATTTGGAATCCTGTCTTTCCGATACCCTTTGCAAGTCACAAAGATTATATTCACAGGTAGGCAGAGCTAACAGTTTGTAGCCTATTTACGATGTATTGGTTTCGTACATAATTTAATACTTTCAAACACTTCATATTACCTTTACATTACAGTACTGATTACCAATTTAATTGGTCTTTATGTCAGCTTCACCGGTATCTTAGTACTATGCCCCAAGGGAAAATTCTAGGGCGCTATTTGTTTATTTAGTATATAAACGATCCACCATCGCCCTACAGCTACATCGGATTGCTGGGAACAGAGGTTACCTTGATGATGGCATGGTTGAGGACCTCCTGCCAGTTGCTGTCAAACTGCCACTCATCCTGCTTGCTGACGAATCTCTGCTCAGCTAGGGTCACCGTCTCTTTAGCTGCTGCGTGAAGCTCTGAAAACGGGATATCACAAAGGGTAAGCCTGGATGGCTAGCACGACAAACCACAACTCGCTTTGTCGTTCAGTGGGTCTCATTCTAACTAGCTGAGCAGGAGAGAGATGTACTGAGCGACATGAGAGAAAACAGCACTCCTGCTAGCCGTACTGGGGATGGTTTTATGATTGAAGTAAGGATTAAAAACTCTGATTGTACCTTGACAAAAAGGGGTCGAAAAGTCAAAAAGATACATAGACTGCTAAAAACATAACCCTTCCTTTTGGCCTTGCCGTAGTCGGGTAAAAAAGGGCATGAACTGTCCCCGTTTTTAATACTTTATACGGAGAATGTCACGTTATGAGTATTTCATGCCAATATCACGTAGCGCCAGACAAGGTCAGTGTTGCTGATAAGAAAATGTATAAAATTAAATGTAAAAAACTGTTTAATGCGTGCGACCGCATGCCGCGATTATCAGAGAGAATGTTTGTTTAAAAACATGTATTTTTACAACAGTAAGTTCATTGTACACAGCACAAATAAAGGTAAAGGAATGCCGCTATTAAAGATTATAAAAAGGTTATCTATAACTTGGCCTTTATTTTATTTTTGTGTTTTTGTAAAGCAAGTTAGACAGCTGCAGGGAGGGATAAATAAAACACGGGCTGTCACGCTAGGGCCGTCCGCAGTCTTTGTCAAACGACAAATCATCAACGTAGCTAAACAAAATTGGCTTTATAAACCAATCATATTTGCATTATTTTTAGTGGAAAAAGGCGTACGGAAATTCTTTAGGACTTAAGACAATCGGAATTTCCTTATCTTTACATAGTATAAACCAAAGTAGCTGTCCGTTCTTTTTTGTCCTCATATCTTCGACCGCTTACACTTTACCACGCAATGGATTTAGATACAGTTTTCACTATCATTTTTATGGAAGGTTTTTATGAACATTACAATCATATTGTACCCGTTCGCAGCCGGGGCGGGTCGCAAGTCTACTATAAACATTAGTTACAAGCCAATAGTTGTAGAGATAATGGTGACTAAAAGTAACTAGAGTATCAATTGTATGGAATGCGAGTCAATCTGTGACAGGAAGGCGCTTATCTGCCGGCTTTCAGGCGCGCTTGATTCGGCACCGCTGCGTGCGCGCATTTTGCGGCACAATTACAAACAGAATGTGTGTATCGATTGCGGATAGTATGTATAAATACATGTTTAAAATTGCCATTGTTGGAAAAACAAATGATAAATAGAAACACAGCAAAATCGAGGGGGTTTAGGTATTTCTCCTAGATAAAATTTAAGTGTAAGAGGAGTATTATTTGTGACAGTAACATTACTATTATTAATAAACATAATGATAATACAAATACGAGTACAGTTCCTGGCAGACAACTTGAGCATTGACCTTGACTGCGCAGTAGCCGTTTCTAGTACAAATGTGTATGCGCAAACTTATCCCCTCCACTCGATTTATGTTCAAGTTGTTTGCCTGCAATTATGCTGACGTAGATACAAATAAACTAGTGAACCGCCCCGGCTTCACAGCGGTCTGATCCGGACGTAATGTATAGTCGACCAAGTAATTGTTTGACCGCTTTAAAACCTTTTTCGTTTTTAATACGGTCGAAAAGTAGTCAAGCAATTTCTTGGTCGACTATACATACAAACCGTATCAAAATACTTTGCATGGTTTAGAAGGAGGAGGCGGTTGAATATACACTGAGGACTTAGGACACATAGGAATGGATAGCGACTTTATGCTATGTTCTATAAAGGCACTCAGAAGTCTAAAGAACTTAAGGTTGGACCAGGGGTGTAGCTACCGCCGTATCCCCCGTATCAACGATATGGGGCCCCCCAGTTACAGGGGCCTTGTAGACCCATAAAATCATTACCCTCGATTTGGGCTTCGCCGCAATCGGGTAGAAAGGCCCCCATTAATACAGGGCCCATCCTGAGAAAGGTACAACACTGGGTTGGACATCTTCTTTAGCTTGTCTCTAAGCGAGACTACAGAGATGTTACATGCGTATTATTTATTATTTATGTAGATGGGTTTTATGTTACCGACCGTCGTTAAGACCGCCTGTTGACTCCCATGTAAAATTTCCCTGTGTGTGTCCTTTTATTTTGTTTATTTGTGTGAATCAATAGAGAGTATTTGTTGTTGTTGTATGTTACTAATTTATCTCAAGATCATATATGGTTTACTGCCTTTGTTATAATATTATTTCCACATCATACGTCAAAAATCTGTGTTTAAATTTCGTTCACGCGGATAATTTTAATCTTTAGCATGCAAGTTTATCGCCTTTGGAAATAATCTGAAATTGTAATTTTATATCGTTACACAGACAATCAAAGATTACAGCTCTGTATTAATTTAGTTAATAATAATCAAATTACGTGCGATAAGAATCCGATTACATAATGTTATCGCATCGCATGTGCTACATGACTCGATTAACATTGAACACCCCGGAAATTAATCGATTACTGTCTACTGCGGTCGTTAACACGTGTGCTCATCGATTATCGATTGTTAAAACATTAATGCTAACTGTGGGTTCTTTCGCTCTTCCCTTAATTTCGTCTTCTAGCCAAAATCAACGTCCAAATATGTTTACTTATTCAGAGTAGACTTACGTATGAATGTCAAAACATCTACCGCCTTTATCAAAGCACCCAAATATAAATCTAAAGAAATCAAATCTTTTTCTGACCTACATAGTTTTAGCGATGACTCTGAATGAGGATACGGGTCAAACTTGTCGTTATCATTAAATATGCGGTTGGCTTAGTCAAATATTTAAATAGCTACGTGCGGCGGGTAACGGTACACGTAATTCCCGACCGTGACCCCCACGTTACGTTACCGTTTCCTCTCTAACCGTGAAGTTTAAATCGAAGGCCCCTATCGGAGCCTTGGTGAGCCATTTTAGCAAAAAGGTAGTTATCTGATAAGCAAACAGAAAAGGGAGAGAACGTGTTCGCTGATAGCGACAATACTTTACAGTTAATTAATGATTCGAATTCGCTATTTAGCTAATTCAGTCAAAATGGACTTCTACGAAAACCTATAGACCATGTGTTCTCTCAAAACGTAGATGGAAAATTTGGTGAGGATTGCGGGAAACTGGATGCGATTAGATCAAGGCCGACTGTCGTTGAGATCCTTACAGAAGGATACCAAACAGTTTTTTTTTTATAAAATAGGAAGGCAAACAAACAAGTGGGTCACCTGATGGTAAGTGATCACCACCGCCTATAGACAACCGCAACACCAAGTAGATTGCAGATGCGTTGCCAACATAGAGGGCTAAGATGAAATACCTCTTGTGCCAGTAATTGCACCGGCTGTCTTGCCACGCCGGAACACAACAGTGTCAAGTAAACAGCTCTGCGTTTTGTACGTTTTAAATTGGTGGCATATTTTTAGTTCTGTTCGCCTGTGTCGCTGCTAGTCAGAAAACTTAGAAGCACTTTATTCACTTACGATAAGATGCAAAGTTGAACCAATGGCTTATTTAGCCATGAAAGCCTCTCTTCACCTGCTTCACCTCGTCGCAAAGTGTAACTATCCGAACTAAACTTGTAACAATCCGAACAAGTAGGCAGATCTATTGTCTTCTTGTATCGATGGTTATTAACTTGGCGCAGATATCCTGGCGTATGTTAATGAAAGGTAATTCGGAGTAATCTAGATCACAGACACAAGGCGAAATGACATCACTGGATATTGATCCAAGGTCTGTGTTTCAACAACTGACGCACCGCTGTAAACAAATGATCCCGTACACATAATGTTGCATGTATGAAATACAATGGTCTAATTGACGCTGCGCTCGCGCACAAATTAATAGCTACATGCTAATTATAGCTTCATGTTGATATAATCATTTTGCGGATATCAATTTGACAAGAATGAAATCCTTTGGCATATCTGTGGATCTGATATGATCGTCAAAAGACGCATCTTTCCACGGTGTTCAAAAAGATTTGAACACGTCCAAAAGTTATTTTGGAACACCATGTTATCGTTATTCCTTTTTAACATCCTTTCTGATTATCTTATTTCTTTATCGCTTCTACTCAGCAGAATCTTTCATTATCCGAAGCGCTGGTAGACGCAGACATGTAAAAGAGCCTTTATTTTTTTTCATTTTCATAAAAGAAAAAAACAGGATCAGAAGCCGGAGGGGTTTTGTACCTTTTCGTGGCACTCAGAAAGGCACTATTAGGTTTTATTGTTAGCCAATATCCCCAGTTTATTGTGAAGTTTTATACAACATAGGAAGGCAAACAAGCAAGTGGGTCACCTGATGGTAAGTGATCACCACCGCCTATAGACACCTGCAACAACAAAGTGAGTGCAGATGCGTTGCCAATCCAGAGGGCTAAGATGGAATACCTCTTGTGCCAGTAATTACACCGGCTGTCTTGCTCTCCACGCCGGAACACAACAGTGCAAGCACTGCTGCTTAGCGGCAGGATTAGCGAGCAAGATGCGAGTAAATCTTAGAGAGTCAACTTCACTAAAAGTTTTAGGGAAGTCCGCGTAGTAAATTAGTGGAATCATAGAGTAAATAACGGGCTACTCCCTAAACTTTGATTATACCCCAAATTTTCCCGAAATCTCTAAAAAAAAGCTCTACTTCAAATACACAGTTTTACCCGAAAATAGGGCGAAATCCCTGAAAGTGGAAACACTGCCACGCAGTCAACTAGGGCGTAGTGCAGCTTATAATGAACGCACTCCAAATGGACGCATACCGTTAATAGCCTAAGTTCTTCGACTTTGCATGGCTCCACTTACCGCTAGCCCTCTGGAACTGTACAGCTGCCTTCTGGCAGTCGGTGCGGGCGGCGGCGGCGGCGGCGACCGCCTCGTGGTACGGCCGGGACTTGTCCACGCACGTGCCGAGCCGCTTCGTCAGCCCCTGCAGCCGGCGGGACGTCTCGTTCAACAGCAGGTGGAATGTTTTCATAGACTCCTGGAAAAGTAAGCTTCTGATAACGCTGAGAAAGTAATCTTAGTCTGTGGCCCTAACATGACTGGTCAAGGTTAGTTTATCTCTATCTGCGTCCCTTTCTCATGACACTAGTTAAACAGAGACGCAGGGAGGGGTTAAACTAAACCTGGGCTGTCATGTTAGGGCCGCTGTTAAGACACGGAGGCTATTGCCAAACGCGTCAATCTGCTCTTCTACACTAATATAATAAAGAGGTAAACTTTGTTTGTTTGCATGTAGGGAGTAATCTCTGGGACTACTGAACCGATTCCAAAAATGATTTAACTAACAAAGCTACACTATTCCTGACGGACATAGACTACTAATTCCTAGTAGTCTAGGATCTAGGATGTTTCGAACCGAGGCGGAAACTTGATTGCAGCGCCCCCTCTCTCCAGCGTTTCAGATAAATTATGATGTCGGTGTCCCCTTAAACTATCGCTCAGGGGCAGTGCCACGGTTTGCCCCTCTCCCCCTAGATCCGGGCCTGATTTCACGCGAACGAAGTCGCGGGCGTCCGCTACTCCCTAATACAATTTTTTTACAGCAAGCATAACAGTAACAAGATGTCATTAACGCTCTACAGACATTCATAAATTACCGTGATAATGGTACAGTCAGCAAAGGAGGTAGCCGAACATTCGTATATTCTCTTGATAATGGAGTCGTGTCTTTTTAAAGCCAAAACAAAATAAAGTAGATCAGGGGCTATCACAAAAAACCCCGATGATTAACAATAAAAATAGCTTAATCCCAAAATTGGCTATCTCCGGAGATTCTCGGGTTTTTTCAGTAGCTAAGCACTACTACTCCATTCTTTGGCGGAGACATGCGTTTCTCCCGCGCGGAGACTCCTATTCTGTGTGTGGTAACGCGTGTGTGTGCTATACAAACTGAGGTATTTGCACACAACCTTAAATCTAACGCGGCTGTGTCACAGAATAAATAATAGTAAGAAACTTCTCTTTTACGACCGCGATTAAACGAATTCCAACTTTATTCACACGCTTAAAAAGTTTGTATTACTTCTTACACAATGCACCAGGCGGAGCGAGTCAAAAGGAACGCGCCGCCCTCGCTACTCCCGGCAACACGCTAGAGTTGCGCGGCATTCGTTTTCAATTACACTGACACGGCGGGAGCGAGCGAGCGCGCGGCAAGCCGACAGCCTACTGCGATTTGCCTATGCCATAGGCAAGGCGGTCGAGCGTACCTACAGTGCGGAGTGGAACTCCTCTAACTGTGTGTAGATACATTTAACCTCTACGACTGAGTAGATAGGTTTGCTGCTGAACAAACTATGGCTTAAGCGATTAGACTCTAGTAGAGGGATTCTTTAGAGAAAATTTAATTGAGCTTATGGGATGAATAAAGACTTCATGAAGCCTCGCAGTCATAGTATGTTACACATAAATACTCGACGATTGGTTAGCCTTATGGTTAGTGGCCCGTCAGATGAAGCTAAAGGTTCCGGGTTCGATTCCCGGAAGGGACAAAGGTTTGTATGATGAATGTCTATAGCCGAGCCTTGGATGTTTATAAGTATGTATATCCGTTGTCTAGCACTCATAGTGCAAGCTTTGCTTAGTTTGCGACAGGTCCACTGGTATAAATTGTCCCGTGATATATTTCTTTATTTGTTTCTCGTGATATCTTCCTTACGCATTGCATTCCTCCATACTCGTACCTCACTGTTTAAACACGTGTTATTCAGCTGTTATTTCCTTATGCGCCTGCACAGTAACCTAACCACGTTACATAAACGCGAGGGTTCGCAAACAGCAATTGACCTCTTATCCCACCGGCCTCGGAGTTAATTTTCGTAATTGTCTGTAGGAAATGTGTGTAGTATATGTGCACACCTTGCGACTACGTTGTATGCACTGGGACCTACTTTCTTTGATCGATATAGCTTCCTTGTTGTATAGCATGGGCTTTTGAGCCTCTTGAATTTTGTTCATTAAGTCTCAAAATTTAAAATTCCATTTGAAATGGCTAATTAATTAAACACTTTTATACAGGTTCAATACTTCAATAGTTTAATTATAGTAATTATTTTTTTCTCTCCGCTGTTTATCGTAAAAACATGCTGTGTAGTGTTTTAGGATTTGCACGAGATGATGAGATACTTTAATTTTAAGCATTATGTGTCGTTAACTTAAGTTGCAATATCCAGTTTGTTTGTAGACCGAATTAAAAAAAATTAGCATGATTGCATGTAATTTTTTTTTAATTTATTTAGGAAACAAACGGTAATTACGGAAATTAGCACAAAATTCGAACGGAAAGCCTAGCGGTGTTGTAAAGACTATTGTTTATCCAACGCTCTCCATACAAACGACGATACCGTTTTTCCATCCCCTAAACTAAGGCTAGGTGAGGTCGGGGTTGGACTTGACCTATAATTGCGGGTGGTAGAACCTTGTGCAAGGCCCTTCCGGATCGCTACCACCATCTTGCTGTGTTCCGGCGTGGAGAGCAAGACAGCCGGTGTAATTACTGGCACAAGAGGTATTCCATCTTAGCCCTCTGGGTTGGCAACGCATCTGCACTCTCTTTGTTGTTGTAGGTGTCTATAGGCGGTGGTGATCACTTACCATCAGGTGACCAACTTGTTTGTTTGCCTTCCTATGTTGTATAAAAAAACCTAACCATGATTTTTTTGTATGTTGTTATTATGCCCTAGAACTAGGTCTGTATGTTTTGTTTTTCATAATATTCTCAAAAGTTTCAAAAATATTCACGCTTTATTGTTTTGTATGAAACTCCTAAAATGCAAATATTGTCAAATCTATGAAAAGTATTAAAAAAATCAAAACATACAAACCTAGATCTGAGGCATAATGGCAACATACCATAAAATCATTGCCATAGGTTAAGTATAAGAAGTTGGAAAACGTTATCGTCATTAGTATTGGGAGAGCTTCTTGTGGTTGGGTTCACATTCCTCTTAATTAAAGACTATTGTGTACCTAGCGGTAAACTTTAGATGGTGGCAAAACGTTATCGCCGTTCGCATGGAAAGCGCTTTTCGAGGCTTCTCTTAAGCCATCTTAACTACAAAAATCTATAGACAAAACTTATCTACACTAATATAATAAAGAGGTAAACTTTGTTTGTTTGTTAGTTTGTATGTAGGAAGTAATCTCTGGAACCACTGAACCAATTTCATAAAAATCTTTCACAAATAGAGAGCTACACTATTCCTGACGGACATAGGCTACTAATTTCACGTGAACGAAGTCGCGCGCGTACGCTAGTGTTTTATAATGGATTCTGCGCGTGCGCATAGCCATAAATGTATCTGAATCTGAACAACAACCGCTTTGTCTCAAACCTGTTGTTTTTGTACCTTTGAAGCACAAGACTCGTATAACTGGATTTCTTTATAGGCACCTAGTTACGCAATCTAAGGCGTGCTCTATTGTTTGTGTTAATGTTAGCGGCGCGGTGGCGTATCGTAAGACGCGAGATGCACCTGTCCTAGCATGAAAGTTCTCGACACGCGTTAACTCGGTCCGTCCGGATCGCTACCACCATTAGGGTTGCCACCCGTACTCTAAAATAGAGAATTGCCCCGTCTTTTTCATACAAAGCTAAGCTTAATAGTGCGCTTAGAAGCGTACCTACTTTATAATCTACGACACCAATAAAGTACACTAAAATACTCTACAAATGTAGGTACGTAAAACTCGGTTGGTTACGGACAAATAATGAAAAAAAAAACTTTTTTTTATGATGCGTACTTTATTATTGTTCTACCAAAATGAAAAAATACTTTATTCGCCCTAAAAAAGGTGACAACCCTAAACCCCATCTTGCTCGCTTAGCCTGCCGCTAAGCAGCAGTGCTGCAGCAGTGCTTGCGCTGTTGTGTTCCGGCATGGTGAGCATGACAGCCGAAGCAATTACTGGCACAAGAGGTATTCCATCTTAGCCCTATAGGTTAGCAACGCATCTGCAATCTCCTTGGTGTTGCGGGTGTCTATAGGCGGTGATGATCACTTACCATCAGGTGACCCACTTGCTTGTTTGCCCTCCTATTTTATAAAAAAAAAACAGTGCGTTTCTTTCCAACTATAGCCCAGTACCGCTACCATGAGTTGCTATCGAAAACTCATATTAAGTTACGACAGTCGAGGGCCAGTTAACACGCTCTAATTGGCCAGTAAGAGAGTTAACTTAAGTTAGATTTCGATAGGTAATTTACTGTTGGCCTCATACTAGCGATCTTTAGTTCTATAAGCGACCGCTAGAGGCGCTGTACCATTCTCCATACAAATCGTTTATGCCGTCGTTAGGGAGTACGTCACTGTTAACTCATGGTAAGGGTACAGTATGAGGGAGACGCACTGAGTTACGTGGCGAGTCAACGCGTGTTGAGAAGATTCGTGCTAGGTGCACAGTATTAGGGTTCGAACGCACTGGGCGGAACTGCACCCAGGGTTGCCACCTTTTTTTAGGGCGAGTAAGTATTTTTAATTCTGGAAGAACAAAAATAGAGTAGGTACACATCATAAGAAATGAGTATTCATAAATTTTTTCCATTATTTGTCCGTAACGAGTCATTAACAATCAGTTTTACGCGCATAGAGTATTTTAGCGTACTTTATTGGTGTATAAAGTACGCCTACATGTAAAAGAGGACAATACTCTATTTTAGAGTACGGGTGGCAACCCTAACTGCACCGCAGTGGAGCGCGATAAGCGCGAACTAAATGTTTGTGTTAAATTGTACGAGATTGAGGGTGATTGTTCGAGCGTTTCAACTGCACTCACTATCCTTTCCGGGATATTGACGAAATAACTGTGTTCGAAACAAAAGCATAAACCGCATTCTACGGGTGGTATGATCTTGTGCAAGGTCCGGTCGGATCGCTACCACCATCTTGCTCTCTAATCCAGCCTCTAAGCAAGTGCTTGCACTGTTGTGTTCCGTTCCGGCGTGGAGAGCCAGACAATGGGTGTAATTACTGGCACAATAGATATTCCATCTTAGCCTTCTGGGTTGGCAACGCATCTGCAATCCCTTTGGTGTTGCGGGTGTCTGTGGGCGGTGGTGATCACTTACTATCAGGTGACCCACTTGCTCGTTGGCCTTCCTATGTTATATAAAATTAGTGGCAGGATTAGCGAGCAAGATGGTGGTAGCGATCCGGATGGACCTTGCACAAGGTCCTACCACCCGCGCAACTCGCACTAATCTCTTATCTCAGTTTCCCGGACCTTTCGTGCGATCTATTTGACATTCTGTCAACTTCTCTATGATTGAATACAAACACTCGAAAGTCATAACCTTCCTTTTGGCGGCAGTTGGTTAAAAAGTGACAATAAACGTCAAGCTGTCTCACCCTATACGTAGTGTAAATGAGGCCACTTCAGTGGTAGCCATGTTTGACGCATTTTTTATGCATTACTCTATTTACTCGTGTCTTGAAAATCAATACAATTGTGAGACAGACAGCCTAACAAGAAGACTATATTTTTTGTTTTTAGATTAATCAGATTAAATAAACAGCTGTTTTAAACTGTCTTATCTTTTTATTTAATATCCAACACTGGTCGTTCTGTATCCACCGCCGTCGCCCTCTATGCAAAACTAGCTAGCCCATACCATTTTTTCTCTTACAGAGGTGCAATTTTTAATTCTCACCAGGTGACTAGAGCTCACCAAAATGGCCGCATTTCTATGAAACACGGCCATTTTGGCGCGCTCTAGTCACCCGGTGAGATTCAAAAATCGCACTCCAATCTTACACAGTTGGACGTCTAATTTTTAAAAGAAGAAAAACATTTAATTTTCATTAGTGTACAATTCATCTCATTAGAGTTTAAGGAATTGCATTAGTATTATTCCAGGCTCATTAGTGTGATCTAAGATATCGTTTTCCTCATAATCTAGCCAGTATTTACCAGTGATTTTGAGAGAAATTGGTTTATTATTATTTATTTATACGGTTTGGGTCATAAAACCTAAGAAAAAAGGGGTTTGGCAAAAAACATAAAAAGTGCCATTTTAATTCACAAAGTGAAATCGACCCATTCTTATGTCGGGCCGTTTTTCTGCTGTCAATTAGTATGACACTATACATCCATGCATTACAATATACCTTATACTTTAAGTAGCGGGGTAAATGGTATTGCTACGATACTTTCAATACTTTGTTCAATTCTCATATCTAGAAAATCTTTATCCTCCCTTCATTCCTCGCCACTGCCATTAAATCGCTGCTAAGCAAGCAACCCTATAAATAAATCGAATTAAATATTATATTATAAATAAAAATAAGATAAAATATGTTTGTTTTCAGTCAACTTTGTGGTCCATATTATGTTAGTAAAGAAAACAAAACAAAATTTAAACTTTACGATCTAACTACCATACTTTAAGTTTAAATATTATTTGTAAGAGAATCCCTCTGAGATAGGGATCGCAAAAATATCGCGGATAAAACCGCGGGCAAAGCTAGTTTCAAACCCTAGGATGAAAGTTTGTATGTTTGTTTGTATGCTGTAAATTGAGGTAGAACCGGTCTTGTATATTTTGCGGCGACCAAACGTTAGCTAGTTTGCTGCGCTTAACAGCGCCATCTAGTAGAACCTTTCACAATCATATCTTACGATTTCTTCGACTAAGGGCGCACGCATAAATTACGCCACGCTTAAAGGGGGTTGCCAAACGTGACTTGGTATGACTATGACAACAAATAATAAAAACGGTCAAGCATGAATTGCACGTTAAAAAATAAACTTGAACAGATAACAATTTAAAAAATATTAAATAGGCTGGACAGTTCTAGATAACATCAGATAACATTTGCGTTTTTTGCGCGTGGAAAAAAATTACATACAATATAATATGGCATAGTTGTCACTTTTTTAATATAAATATATGCGTGGCGTTGCGGAACCCTTGCTGCGCGAGTCCGGCTCGCACCTGACCGCTTCTTCCTTGCTCGTACAGTAGGGGAAATAAATTCACGTACCACCGTTGAACCTAGTCGAAGAGACATACGCATGACATTTGTATGACATAGCCTGGCGTTTAACGCGTCGCGTCATTGCGACAGGGTTCTATGGTGGTACGTGAACATATTTCTCCTACTGTTCATTCCGTAACTTTGCATAGGAAACTAAACTAGTTTTCCATACCCAAAGGACTTTAGTTGTGAACAGACGCAGCTATTTTGCACGAGCCCGGCACTGGTTTCGCGGAGTAGCAAGGTAATTTGTTCCAGTTTGTTGATATGGACCTCCGCAAAGTAACGCCTGAATCTATTAATTATTTGAATATATTATGTAATGTTAGATTTTATTTGCACGGATGTTACGCAGTATCTTCGCCAATTGTTGACAGGTTTCAATGATTCTTTGAATTTTTAATGATGAATCGCTTTCTGCATATAAATTCGAGGAGGAAAGCACACGGCGCGCCGCGTGCTCCACTCAGCGGCGGCGCGCCGTACGAATTCACGGCGACGACGGCGCGCCGGCGCGGCGCTCATATCTATACCCAGCACATGATGAATCTCAGCATGTGCTGGGTATAAAGTAGGATTTGTTTGATTTAGGCGACACACATCCTTTTACTGGCATAAACTGGCATTTTAAGTTAGAGTGTTGTTTACTCTGACAAGTGAGCATGAATGTGCTTTACGTCACATTATTATCTACTTCTGGGTCGACGGTGCCGGGCCGGAGTTTGCCACCCCTGCACTAAACTGCCAATACAGATCCCTTGAGCATTGACCTTGACTGCGTATTAGCAGTTTCCAGTACAAAAGTGTATGCGCAAACTTACCCCCTCCACTCGATTTATGCTCAAGTTGTTTGCCTGCAACTGTAATGTGTGATACCGGATAAGTGGCCCGCTCATTCCTAATGGCGCCGTCCCCTTATGTTTGTTTTTCCGCTAATTGCCTAGCGCTAAACTTCAGCAGGCTGGCAAGGACAAGGCCACAGCCCTGCCCTGATACAAAAGGCACATTAGCAGGCTTTGTTAACCCGTTACTGAACAAACATGATACTTTACAACGAATTAGAAAAAAATACCTTGGTCTCGGTACTTAAGGCCGAGCCAAGGCACACGGGATCTTAAATAGTACGACCGTTACAATGTCGTCGTCGTTTTAGGATCCCCAGGATGCCTCGTATGGAAGCGAGACGCGCGTGTTTCGATGTTTAAGCCTTTAATTCATAAACGCTGCGTTAACTTATGTTAGTTAACATGTGTTGTCTTGTTTGTTCACATGTTTGTTCTCGAATGAAAGGAATAAAACATTTGTTAGTAGAAAAGCATTATTTTTTTATGAATAAGGGGGCAAGTGTATAGTGGTGGAGGTTTACATTTGAGTCTGTGTGATGCATGTTATTTCATGTGGAAGCGGAGGAGTATGGTTTTTGCATGCAAAATATATATGTCGCATAAACGCAGCTGTTTTGCATGTGCACAGCACTGGTTTCGCGGAGTAACAAGACAGCTTGTTAAAGCTTGTTGATATGGATCTCCGCAAAGTAACGCCTGAATTTATTAATTATTGTAACATTGATTGAAGGGTTCCCCATTTGATGGTTTTGGCCCCAAAGTTCAGTTACCCCACTGACTTTCAGCGGAAATTATACATTTTTCCAACTCAATTATCATAACAGCTTTAGTTTTTAACCTTTCATGCACTATAAGAGTGGTTTTAAAGTTACTCTTACTAGAAAATACAAATCTGGTTTTCTCTAAGAAAAAACGGTACAAAAAAGCCGTAAAAAAAGTACAAATAAAACTATACAAGGCACCCAACTGCGCGCTGGCGCAAGCGGGACTGTAATACCACTCTTAGGCTGCTTTTCCGCCAGAAATGTGCGAGGATGCGTAGCGAGGGATGTGTTTTTAAGAACCAATAGAATCGCTTCATTTACCTCGCCTCGGTCAACACAGCTCTGGTGGAAACGGCTCATTGGTTCTTTACAAACACATCCCTCGCTACGCATCCTCGCACATCTCTAGTGGAAACGCAGCCTAAACCACCACAACACAACATCAATTTTAATTTTCAACGCCATAAGAAAAGTCACTCACATCTAGCTCCAATTCCAGCTTGTTGATCTCGTCTGTGGCAGCGTTGAGTTTTTCCAATTCCACCTGCAAAGTTTTAAAATCTTTCAAACAATCGCAGGGGACCCACACTCTGTAGTCCCAGTTGTGGGGCAAAAGCAAGCAACATGTAGCGACGGGAAACATCCGTTCCATTCTATCGCCACGACACCACGACAATGATAAGTTATCTGTGTACCTTATGTCAAGATAGTTAAAGGACAGTTTTCGTACAAACAGAGGGCCGACAACTTGTCTCGTTAAAATCTAAGATTATCGCGTCAAATCGTTTCTTCAAGTGTACGCGCACGTCGTTTGTTAAATATTAACTCTGGGATTTTTCGTCAACAGCACGTGTTTTTCAGATCGTATAGCAGCATTAAACCTATTTTTTTTCCTTAAATATTTTGTTTTATATTAAAAAAATCATTTTACCCGTGGCTTAGCAGAAGTTAGCCTATGTTTGTTAATCCAGGATGTAAGTTATCTGCATTCCAAATCTCATCTAAATCCGTCCAGACGTTTTAACGTGAAGAAGCAACAAAATACTATGTCATATTCAAACTTAGCTTTATACTAGTATTGGGATTGTTTAGTTTAAAAGTTCCGTTTGTAAGAAGACTGTCCAGTAAACCTTAAGGAATGTTTCCTGTCACTAGCTAAGCAGCTATATACAATAGATACTTAAACATACTTACTTATTTCACAGTCTCTTTCGATTCACTTAATGGCAAATAAAAGTTCAATGTTAAGGCTAGAATTACATTTAATTTTCAAATAATAATCATTGTAAATAGTTACAGTATATAGAATTACACATGCGATAAATTTTACAATACAAAAATACGCATCCCGTTTACAGTTTTCATTTTATATAGTTCTTAATAAGTTTATAGTGAGTAGTTACCTAATTTAAGTTACCAATAAGCAGCGCTAGTGACAAATTTCTGAATGCACCAATAAATGATAAAAGGGGAACGCGTTTTTTTTGTTATACAAAATAACCCTTACATAATAACAATATTAAAGTTTAGAATGGAATGGTTCTCTTGTACTAAGATAGTTATCTAAATTCATAAATGTTAGCTTGTTTATTATTATGAACACTTCACTATTGGTAAAGCAATTCTTAGCAATACAATATGACATTATAATACAAAACGTTAGGCCATGGGGAAGTTTGTAGTTCTACTATTTATTGAGCTATGAGCTATGAAAATGTTTATAGCTCAGCCACCCATTGAGCTACCAGTTACGAGGATGTTGTTAACTCTACCACTCATTGAGCTAACGCTAAGAAGATGTTAATAGCTCTACCACTCATTGAGCTGTCAGTTATGAAAATGTTAGCTCTACTATTCATTGAGCTATCAGTTAATAAGAGAGACAGTTAAGTTAGAATGAGGAAGAACTGAAGATTCTGTCTTGCCTTCATCCTGTCTTGTGTGACTGAATGTAAGATCAAGACATCGAAAAACTTTATAGAATAAAGCCAAATAAATATTTATAATGGAAATAAAATACATAAATAAATGAGATTTTTACTCTTGAGTAACAAGTTATAAAAATAACATGACCAACAATGTTAATGCGGTGGTTGACAACTAAATGCTGACTTACATTAAATACTTAATATTAAAGTTCAAGTAAAAAAAATATAATAATTTCGAGATTCAATTAAATTCATAATTGATTAAACAAAGCCAATTAAAAATATTAATTGTAGGTGATTATTAACTTGTTTTTTTTTTCAGCAAATTAATTATTTGTTATCGATTTATCGCAACTTATTTGTAATAGTTATGAAAAATATAATTTAATCCTGTGACCTTAATACATGTTGTTAGTCAAATCGAATTGTTATGTAACTATATTATTGCATCTCATTTAGGCCCCTATAAGTTTATAACTATCATAGTAAATCATAATTCAAAATTACGACCTAGTAATAAAAGTAAAAATAATTCAATTAAAACCTGAGAAACAGCATTTTTCGCTTTCAAGTGAATCTAATTCTAAAATAAAAAATATGCCCATAAAATACAGTCCATTGAAAATTTTCCCATAAATACTTATATTTTTTCAAGGTAAACATCACAAAACTAATTTATTGTTAGGGTATAAATCAAAATTACAAGCAAAACTTATTATAACATTAAATAAAAATGTTTGTGATGTGGTACATACATGGTGGTAAACAAAGCCTATGGCCAATTAGGTGGACTTTGTCATGTCCTGGTGAGAACAAATTATCCAAATATATTTCTAACATATTGTTTTGTCCCTTTTATTGGCCAATATTGATCCTACAAACAGAAGGACAAACAAAACAAAATAGAGGCAATTAAGACTTAAAGCCCCATTATGTTGCAAACTGAACATCGGAAACATCTGCAAGTTATGTATAAATGGCACATATCTAACTATACTGAAAATAATTTCAATCAATAATAATATTACAGCTATAAGTCATTACAATATGTAGTGTAAGTATGTTATAAGAAATTAAAACTAATTATAAACGATGACAATTATGAAATCATTCCGCTTGGACAGGAAACAATCCTATAAGGTACCGAAAATGTACAATACATATCAAACAAATACATTCAAGTCTAACGCATACAAGACAAGGTATTATGTATGTACAAACATGTGGATTCATAAGGGTTTGGACCAATCAGTGAATATCGCTATCACAAATGTATTTGCCGGAGACGAAACGGCGTTTGACGAGCGAGAGGCGGTAACCGCTGCCTATCAGCTCGAACTCTATGCCCGAGAGAGTCGCGCCCTCGCAGTTAAACTGCGCCGAGATAGTGCCTTTCGTTGAAGGGCCGTGGTCCAGCTCAAACCTTGCTCGAAGGGACCCCACCCCCCTGTCCTCAGAATGCTGCGACAGCTCCGTAAATCCCCAAAGCGCTTGCCCATTCTCCGCGTTCCAAGTGTTCTTCGGCATAGCAATGACATTGGTGACAGAACCATCCATCGGCACACACACTGACACGTTGAGCAGAGGCGAAGGCGGGCTCATTGCGTGAAGATTGTACTTATAATCGACCTTCAAATCGGTGTGTTCTCTCTCGCACTTCCAGTAAGCTACGAGCTGGTAAGGACACGACGCGGCACCGGCTTTTGGACGTATCTGATACTTCAGTATGTCTACGTTGAAGTATAGAGCTGTGGGATTCTTTTCAGATTGCCGTTTGAGAAGCGACGTGAGGGCCGGCATGTTAAATTCAACGACCGTCGAGTCACGGGTGGACATCATCGCGTTGATACTAATTAACTGTTTGTTGGGCAGCACATTGTCTAACCTATGGATGTTTTTCAGTCTGAAGCAAAGTTTCGCTGGGTTAGGATTGTTGGCGAGCACGCCGACTATTCCCGTAGGGAAAGACAACATCATGTCGCCAGACATTTTAACTTGGCATTTCGATTCATCTGCACCCCGGAAGTAAGAGTGTATAATCTCGTGAAAAGCAACTGCTAAAGGTATTGTGTCAGCCATGCCAATCGTAAGAGGAGAGGGCCCACGAGAGCCTGACGAGCCAGCAGTTCGGAAGTCCCCTTCTGACCTCCTTGAAGGCGGACGCGGGAGCGAGATGGTGGACATTGTAGGCGTCGACGTTCGTATGTTTGTTTGACTCATTTCACCAACTTCAGAAAAGAGATCACTGACATCAGCTGTAGATACTGGGGTTGGGCTTTCCAATAAATGCGATTGATTTGCTTGTAAAGGTGCATAAGGGTTCGAGACATTGCCGTGAGGCGAGGTGGGATTGCTGGCTGTGGGACTCTGGAAGAAGTTCAAGTCTAATAAGTCACTGCTGGCTTTACTAGTGTTCGCATTTGAACCGCGTCTTGGGTTAGTTCCGATTTTATATAGTGAGATGTTTTCGACAGTTGCTCTGAGCTCATCAACACTAGCTGACATTGGAGCACTACCATTGCTAATGGGTTTGATCTCCACATGAATCTTCTGTTCCCTTTCTTCCTCCGAATCAGTATCTGTAGAAGAATAAACACTACCTTTTTCGTCTTTAGGTCTGATGCAGTATCCTTCATCATCCACTTCTGGTGAGTTCATCAGATCATCCTTAGTGGGGACTTCTTCTTCTTTCTCTTCTAAATCAGACTTGTCACCCATGTTAGAGTTTTCAGATATCTCATCTTTTTTCTTTTTAGATTTTTTCAGTTTAGTCTTAGTCCTCCTGCTTCGTAGGAACCATTTGGATTCTCGGAGGGTTGTACGCCCCATGTTATCATCTTTATCGGGAGCTACAGGAGTTGCAGGAGTTCCACTGGGGCTGGACGGAGCAGAACAGGGAGCAGCTCCTTCAATGCTGCCACTGGGCTCATCTTTGCTTTGGAAATTAGGTGTAAACAGATTTAATAGGGATGTGGTCCTCCTTGAAGTCTTACTAGCGAAGGACTGGCTTTCCTTCTTAGCTGCCTTGGCAGGTTGTGCTGGTTTATGTGAGCCGTTAGAGACAGTTGATATCTGATCAGCTTCCGATATAGAGTTGTTAGCAGATCCCGGCTTAGGTAAGGAAATGGGGAGTTCTACCAAATTAGCTTTTTCCATCGCATTGTATTTATCCATTAGGAATTGTTCCAGCAACTTTTCAACTGTTAACTCAAGACATTGATGTTTGAAATCTCGGTGTACCTGACCCATGAGGTCATGGTTGTTTTGTATAATGTCAGCGTACATGTTTACAAACTGTTTCATTTGTTTTAAATGAGCTTCCTCAACATCTTGGAAGTGTTTGCATGTCTGGGTCATTTTCTTCTCAAAGTCCTGCTTTACCAAGTTGTACTTTTCTACTAGCTGTCGGTAGTCATCATGTAGCTTTTTCAGCTTCACCTCTGCCTTCTCAAGATCCTTGGCTGATGCGTTGTCTTTACGCAGTTTCTCTAACTCTGTACCTTTACTTGTATACAGGTCCTTGGCCTTTTGTAAGGACTGTTTAGTATTTTGTATGAGCAGTACTACTTCTAGGGTACTAGATTCCGAATCTTTTACAGCTTTATGCTTCTTATGCAGTTCATCAGCATAACGGGCTACATCTTTAACCAGTTCACTCACTTTCTGGAACATGTGCTGGTGCAAGTTCGATAGTTTCTCGGCCGAACACTTTAACACGCCCCAGAAGGGGGCGAAAGTGCCTTGGGCGCAATTACTGTTCGCCTGTTTAGCTAACTTGCTCAGTAATTTTGAATTCGACTCCTCAACATTTGATCTCTCTCTAAGGTACTCAGAAAACTCCTTGCTAGCTATAAGTCCGTATTTCATGTTTTGATATAAAATATCGTATCCATTGTGCTCGCTGGCGAAATAATCTACGAAGTTGACATTCATCTTTGCTGTTATTAAAGCATACGTTTACAGTACTCAACACATTATATTGTCACTGACTGACCTGTATTCTAGGATCGAGCTCTGTATCACCATTGTCGTCCGCAGGGATCGTAAATGAGGATTCTTCCATTGTAGCGCCTGCCACTGCGAAGCCACCTAAATTACATCACCGACACTACAGCGCACAGCGTCACCGTTACACTGCCTTCCAATTAACGAACGAAACGAGTCCCAATCAAGCACGCATCACTGTACACCTGGTTTAATTTAGTCGTCTAACGAACAGAAACAACACACCACTCGCGTAATATGTTTAATTTAGCTACATAAATAATAAAGTAAGAATTTTTCATTCAAGATGACGTCCAACTTCATGACGTCAAATCATAACAATAGACAACATTAGACTACGGTGCAGGTTTTTAAAAATATCATAGCCATAGTAATCACTGTCCACCCACTTTTATATTTCAGTGTCTATTCAATATATTTCGTGTTAAAATATTTCAATAAGAAATGTTCTTTAACTATTTTTTTTCTGGTATATTTACAGATACTTAAATATGTTTCAATGCATAAAGATGTACAAATGCTTTTAATTCTGTGGCTAAAGATGTTTCACAGTTATCGATTACATTTTATTCGTATCTATCGACTAAAACGAATAAACTAAAACATAAATGTCTATGGTATAATACTACCAAAAGCAAAAGTCACTTTATTTACTGAAGGCAGTTGTTTTATCTCTTTTGCAAGCCTGTTGGCTTGTATAGTTCACTAGTCCCGCGTAACATTCCTTGCCTTGAATATTTGAGCATTATAAGTTGGCCAGTTTGTTTCATAGGATGCTTTTGTCGATGTCGAGTTTGACGTATAACAACTTCAATTTGCTCCAATTTCGCCGTTTCTTTGTAGTTAATTATAAAATAATTTCTTTATATGAGTGACATAACTGGCACCTGTAAGTTGTTGCTCGGATTGTTATCTTACGTTCGCGTGTCCAGAGTTTGCTTCTGAGACGGTGTTCGCAGTCAATCTGTATGCAACTTCTACGCGTCGCCTCGACTATGTCTTACCAAGGATCACCATATTCGGGCCCGGGCGATGAGTACGACTTCGAAGACGATGGATACGACGACCTGGACGAATACAGGGAGCAGGAGGATGCAATACCGCCGCCGCCCGCGGACGACAGCGACGAAGGTATGTTTTGTTTACGATGATTGTCATCAGGTGATTTTGGCGTCATTTTCCGTCATTTTTATCACGATTCGTCATTCCTGACCATGACACAAGTGCACACGTTGTTTATAAACACAAGTTATGTAAATATAAATAGGTTAGGATTACCAGCAGGTACTCTTCCCGCCTTTTGTCGCGCTTGCGGCTCGTGACGTAACTACGCTGTAAAGATGTCACTTTCACCTTGATCCAGTGGCAAGAACTTGGTCAAAAAATGGGGACTATAAATTAGATGAGGTTGTGTCAGTATTGTGTTTAAATTGTGTAAATATTTTGTGTTTCAGATACTGAGGAGGCCAGCGAGACAGACATACCCAATAATGATGAACCTCTGGAACATAAGGAGCAGTAAGTGGTTTCTATTTATCCCGTTTAAATTAAAGCATAATTTCTTCACTTAAAAATAACTTTATAAAACTTGTAGCAAGACATAAACGATTATGCTACTATCTATAGCAATTTCGAACACAATAATGGTATATAACATAAGCTAACCTTCCTTGCGAGTTAAAAAGAAGGTTACCATATATTTCAATACTTTAACTTTTCCTCTATTTCACAAAGATGATTCAGATATTCTAGTAAAAAGTTAAACCAATGCCAGTTTCTTTGTTTTCTTTGTATTCTTTATGTGGTGTACAATAGAGAATATTTGTTGTTGTTGCCAGTTGTTGAACCAATTACGTCTTTAATCTCATATGAAACAGGCCCTAGTCAGTCAGTAGAGACAGTTCAGTACCCGCAGCTGCACAAAACCCTGCAAAGGGGTAACCTGATTATCTTGAGATCGAATTATCTCAAACAAATCCTGTGTCCCCTAGAATGTACCAAGACAAGTTGGCGAGCCTGAAGAAACAGTTACAACAGCTGGAAGATGGAGTACACCCAGAGTTCATGCGTAGAGTCAAGCGGTTGGAACACCAGCTCCACGAGAGGCTGCGGTTGAACAGGATATACAAGTTAGTATTGTCATGATCCACAACACAAGATTGCTTCAAATAGTAAAACATGCAAACATTATTATAAAAAAAACCTTTATTCAGACAAGTAAAATAAAACATTTGTAGCTGCTTAACCTGGGTTTTGTTTAAATAACCCTGTCTGTTTGTCTGACCCTGACCATTTCTCTCTATCGCCAGCCACTCTCGGCCAGGTGCCATTCCCCACTGCCTTTATCTCATAGTGCAAACAGCAAACATACAAATAGCAACATGCAAACATACTTACATAACTCTAGTAACCTTAAAGTCATGTTTTGTGCAGTGGTGATCACTTACCATCAGGCAACCCAATTGCTTGTTTGCCATCCTACTTCAAAAAAAAAACTATATTTTCAAATGTACTAATTTAAATACAATTTTATTTATTTGAATACAAGTTTATTTAAATGGTTTGCTTAACTTTTCGTTTTCCAGAGACCATGTATACGATGTGGTAGAGAGAGAGTACATAGCAGAGAAGAAGGCAGCAGCAAAAGAGTTTGAAGAGAAGAAAATAGAGTTACGAGAGAACTTGCTCAATGACTTTGAGGACAAGCGGAAGATGATTGAAACTGAGAGGCACAGCATGGAGTTGAATGGAGATTCCGCAGAGGTTCGTTTGTTGCTTTTTTTTAATTTTATTATTTTTACACAGCCTTAGAGTTTAATCAGAATTTGAGGAAGTAGTTTTTGGAAATTAGTGCTAGTAGGTATGAAAAATTCCAAATTTTTGTTACTCAGAATGAACTAGACATTATAATATTCATTAAATTAAAGTTGTTTTGGAAACTAGGGTTATTTTTACTAACAAAACCATTGCCTTGCACAAATATGCAAGGGAGTTCAATATGTTTAATTTTTTTACACAATTTCAAATAAAATAAATTCAGAAGGCAAGCATGTTAGTAACCTAAATATAGTATTATTGATGGATATTTATTATTGGAGTTGAGTTAAATAAATAGTATCAGGTATATTTTGTCTTTGGCATTGGAAATCTTAAATTCCCAAGTCCACACTGGGCTGGGATTAAAGCTTGCCTTTTTATTTTATCTTGTAATCCTTTTACAACGTAATACAGACTATGCCCAACATTGGGACCCATATACAATCGCTATGGACAAACTGGAACAAATTACCTTACTGCTCCGCGAAACCAGTGCCGGGCTCGTGCAAAATAGCTGCGTCTGTGCGACATATATGTATGTTCATGCAAAAACCCACCCTTCTCCGCTTCCACACGAAACAACATATATCACATAGACTCATATACACACAACCACCACTAAACACTCTGTTGAGATGTTGGGCATAGTCTGTATTACGTTGTAAGATCTACAGTTGATTCTTATCATCGAGAGTAATGTAACAGATTGTAAATACTTTGTTTTAAACCAAAAAACGATAACTCGTCAGTATGTAAGAATGTAAGTTACTAAGTCACTGAGCGACAGATAAACCATGCTCAGTTTCGTTTCCTTTCTAATGATAATCTAGTTCCGTTATTATGTTTATGAATAAATAAATAAAAAAGAACGAGCTCGTGTAGAGTTTTTGATCTCTCCAAGCGTCCACCAACTACCGTACACCGTACAGGCTCCTTATAATTTTGTCCATTCCAATTCATATACGAGCCATACGACCACCCACCCATCACCAGTCCACCCTCTTGCAGGTGAAGCCGGCGATGAAGCGCATCCTGCGGCGGCGCGCCAACGAGCCGGCGCCGGCGCCCGAGAAGCGGCGCAAGCCCGCCACCACGGTGACCTTCCAGCTGGACGAGCGCGACATCGACGCCGACCTGCGCGCCATCGCGCGCCGCTCGCCGCCGCCCGCGCCGCCCGCGCCGCCCGCGCCGCCCCGCCAGCCCAAGAAGCACGTCACCTCCGCCAGCTGTACGTCTTCTAATCTTTGCTTAGTACTGGTGGACGCCCGACGGTGGACGCGTCGAGTTAGTAGCCTGTGTCCGTCAGACCCGTGAGAGAATTTTTAGAATTGGTTCAGTAGTTCCGGAGATTACCCCCCCCCCCCCTACAACGGCGTACTAAATGAATGGGAGGGTTTGAAGTTAATATTTGGGGAATTTCTGTATATAGGGGGTAATCTCTGGAACCACTGAACCGATTTCAAAAATTCTTTCACAGATAGAAAGCTACACTATTCCTGATGGACATAGGCTACTAATTTTACGTGAACGAAGTCGCGCGCGTCCGCTATCTGTTATATTTACAGAATCATTGCTTGGTTGCACTTAACGATTACACCCTGTAGATAATCATTTATCTAAAACTCAACTGTGGTTGTTCACTTGACAGGCGAGTCCCCGGTGCGCGAGAGCAGCGACACGCACGACACGCGCGTGGAGGACGGCAAGCTGCTGTTCGAGCGGCGCTGGTTCCACCGTGGCCAGAGCGTCTACGTTGAGGGCCGGGACATGCCGCGCTTTCCCGGCCACATACACGCCATCACCGACGAGGCGGTCAGTACACACAGCCCACCGGAGACTGGTCAGCTAGCGTGCTTGCCGGTCGGTCAGTACACACAGCTCATAGGGACTGGCCAGCGAGCGAGCTCGCCGGTCGGTCAGTACACACAGCTCATAGGGACTGGCCAGTGAGTGTGCTCGCCGGTCGGTCAATAGACTTAGCCCACCGGAGACTGGTCAGCGAGCGTGCTCTCCGGTCGGTTAGAACACTCAGCCCACCGGAGACTGATCAGCGAGCGTGCTTGCCGGTCGGTCAGTATACACAGCTCATAGGGACTGGCCAGCGAGAGTGCGCGCCGGTCGGTTAGAACACTCAGTTCACCGGAGACTGATCAACGAGCGTGCTTGCCGGTCGGTTAGTACACACAGCTCATAGGGACTGGCCAGCGAGAGTGCGCGCCGGTCGGTCAGTACACACACCCCACCGGAAACTGGTCAGTGAGCGTGCGCGCCGGTTGGTCACTACACACAGCTCATGGAGACTGGCCAGCGAGAGTGCGCGACGGTCGGTTAGAACACACAGCCCACCGGAGACTGGTCAGTGAGTGTGCGCGCCGGTTGGTCAGTAGACTTAGCCTACCGGAGACTGGTCAGCGAGCGTGCTCACTGGTCGGTCAGTACACACATCGCGTCCTTGGCCCCTTTCATCCAAGTGCTACCCGCCCTGCGTACATCCACGCTCTATCTTACTAACCTAAGCTACATTAGTATGTGCCTGTTAAATCCTATGTAATATTCAGTGGCGTAGCTTGCCCTGGGCAGGCCCTGAATAAAAATTGGTCGGGGGCCCTTCTACCGGACTGCTGCAAAGCCCTAATGGCGGTAATGAGTTTATGGTTCTACAAGGCGGGGCCCCTGTAGCTCGGGGGCCCCGCATCATTGATACCGCTGATACGGCGGTAGCTACGCCCCTGGTAATATTTCCCTATGTGTATTTTTTAGTTTTGTTATGAAGAGTATTTGTTGTTGTTATGTGATTAACATGAACTTTTCCATTTCAGATATGGGTGAAGAAGACCACGAATCCGGAGCGGATCCGGATATACGTGTCGCAGCTGGCGCGGGGTAAAGTGACGATAAAGAGGCGCGCCTCGTAGAGTGTCGTGTCGGTGTGTGTGCTCATACAGACGCTAGTTCGCTAGAGTGTGTGTACAGTCGGGTGTGAATGTGTGCAGATCTTGGCAGCAGTGGCCGAGGGCAGACTGGTGACATGTTAGTTTCTACTCTGTGCAGGCAGATATAGCAGGTATGGTGATAAAGGGGCTCCCATTCTCAATGACCTTGTCTTTAATTTTGACGTTTGTGTCGCATATCTATGCGACACAATTTAATTAATTAATTAATGTAGTTATCTAACTACCGGTTATCCAATTTGGTAATTTACACGGCAGAAATGGATTCTGATACATTGGACACAGTAATGAATGAATTTAGTCCGTGTCATTAAATGTAAATTGAATTATTTTTATTACGTCTTTATAGTTTCAGTAGCTTAAATTTATTATAAAATACAAAAGTTCCTTTTTAAAATTAAGATTCTATATAATCAGAATAACATAATACTCTTCTCATCTTAAAGGTTAACTGAAAGAGATTCCTTAAAAGATTTAGTTCGCCTTTGTACATTACTGTATTTGTTTTTACATTTGTTTTGTATTTTTTGTACAATGAAGAATTTACATACAACGCATGAGAATGTGTTCTCATACAATCTTGTTTTTGTAAATGTAGGAAACACATTGGAGTGTTGTCAAATCTATTTTTTCAAATTCGTCTTTGGATCTCATTGGTCTCGCTCATTGGTCGGGAGCCCCTTAGCCTAACAGGTTTTTTTGTTTAGGTAAGGTAGAAAATAATGTGAAAGAGTCACCATCAGACATGTATCTTAGAGTGGTGAAAGTGTTCAAAAATATCTGAACACCCCTAAAGTTTTGTTCACATATTTTTGACTCCTCCAATAATGGTGTCTGATAGTCTGTCTTTGGTCGGATCGTCTCCAGGTCTGATGTCACGCAAGATGTTTATTATTATATTGTTTTTGACAATGATCTGGTAATTTATTCGGTTATTATGTTGGGAAGTGTATGAAGTTTGTAAATAGTGTACGGGATGACTGATTATTGATTTTTTGACACATTTTGTTTTGATCTCAAATGTTTATTGATGAAGTTGTGTATGATTTACGACTTTTACAATGATTTCTCAGTGTTACACTGATTATTAATTTATAATGCAGTGGCTTCGTGTTTTCACGGTCTAGCTACCGACGCGATTTCGATGTAAATTATCGAATAGTTACATAGTTGAAGTCGATCGAGGTAACTTTGCATGAGCTAATCATTCAACTCCCTGCGTTTCTAGCATGGCTGAAACAAGGATAAATTATGCCTCAGAGCAGTGTCGATAAGTAGTATCAAAGGAATAGATGCACTGAGTGACAAGTTAGACAAAATAGGTTAGAGCAAGTTACCCTGATTGACTGTAACCATAAAGTTATATTTCTTTCTTAGCTTGAGTAAATTGACAGGTGATCCGTTAACCTTTTAACTGTTGTCTAATTTTTAAGACATACAATGCTGAGCTCATTTTATCACAGTTGAATATTTAAGACAATTGTCATGTACTAAGGTACAGGTGGCAGCTTGGACATGTCCAATGAAAATGTAGACAGCAGTTAACGGGTTAACGTTTGGTTTCTTTTAAAGTCATCTACCTGTTTATTTTAATTAATAACAAAACCGACTTTGACACATGTACTATATCTAAAAACCAATGTTCCTGTAGGAAAAATTTAAAGAGGTCATCTATGTATAGATTCATTTTAATGTTTTTTTGTTGGAAACATTTTTAAAAAAGGGAGAAAGGTATACCGCTCGTAAGCGTAGGTGAATCAGTTTTTCAGTCTGACGCAAAGGGCAGCACGCAAGCTATGTATGAGATACGGGTTCGTATCCCTGCTCGCGCGACCGAAATACTTTGTCACTTCTAAACTTAATAGGTATTACTTTTAAATATGTGTCGTAATATATAGATGATCCCATACCACGCCAATCCAGGCTAAAAAAGCATGTCATTGGCGCGTCATTATCTAAGGCAGCGTTTCTTAACCTTTTTTGTCCACGGACCCCTTAGGAAATCAAGCACAATCTTATGGACCCCCTTAATAAAAAAACAGCAATAAATTTCGGACCATTTATTTTAGTACTACAAATTTTAAAAAATATGCATGCGTAGCGACTACAAGACTTTTGGTGGCAATTATTTAAATGGTCCATAGATAAGACTGCGGACCCCCATACATAAGCTCGCGGACCCCCAGGGATCCGCGGACCACAGGTTAAGAAACACTGATCTAAGGCAATGTCACATGATTTGTGACGTTGCGCTCGGTGCGAATTTAAATCGCAGTGTCGCGACACGCCGCAGCTGGGCAATTTTTTAAAGCAATGAATTGCTCGAAAAATTGCCTCTGTAGGGAAAACCTTTAAGAGGAGTGTGCACCCAGTCCGAAATAGCGCTCCCCATACAAACGGCGATAACGTTTTACACCCTCTAAACCTTAACCTATGGCGATGATTTTTTGGTATGTTGTCATGCCTTGGAAATAGTTTTATATGTTTGAATTTTTTAAATATTGTTCATAGATTTAACAATAGGAGTTTCATACAAAACAAAAAAGCGTCAATAGTTTTGAAACTTAAGAATATTAAAAAAAATCTAAACATACAAACCTAGTTCTAGCGCATAATGACGACATAAAAAGATCATGGCAGTAGGTTAAGGTTTAGAGGGTGGAAAACGTTAACGCTGATTGTATGGAGAGCGCTGGGTTTACACTCCTCTTAATAGGTGAAAGATTTTGGTATGTTAATTTGTTATTTTGGTCACATTGAGGTGGTTTTATCATCCATCGGTATAGGTTTTCTTTGTCTATGATGCCTATGAAATGTTAGCAACATAACTAACTGAACATGATGTATGATTTATTTATTCGATCGGTGTAAGGTTGCTAAAATTAATTTGTTAATGCGTTCATTGTTGCACCCTAATAAAATCATGTTTATCCTTTATGTATAATTCAGTATTATCTTCTAACTAAACTTCATACATTTTCTGACTGAATGAATTAACGCCAAGCAATATGAGAGAGAATTATTCTAGATAAATGTTGGTTTTAGACCTGTGGTAGATTGTGGAGGCAATAAAAATATACATTTAAATAAAAAAATACAGTTACGTATCATACACTTAGTATTATACAATACCTTTTTTTGTCCGCCATCTTGGTATAGTGGACCAAAAAATCGCTGTACCACCGTCGGGCTGTATTACAATGGAATAAGGTTCAAACGTGGTAAGGAAGTTTACAACATTTACATACATAAAAGTCACGCTTGGTTTCCGGAAGGGTAGGCAGAGACCACGGATCTCCACTTGCTACGATCCTGACATACAACCTTTGCTTCACTTACGCCCTGTTTCACCCAGTCAACAGATATCTGTAATATAATACCAGGAACTCAGAGAATGGTGAAACAGGCTCTTACTGTCATAACATTCTTCATGCTTCTCGTCGGTTTAGGGTAAATACTCCTGACCTGACCTTTCTCCAGAATGTCTCCCGATTTGGTCGAAGTACGTTCGCCAATGTATTATTTAAAAATAAAAACAATGTAAACGGTCTATATTGCGTATATTGTAACGCATTTTATTCCCGGCCGATGTCCAAATTTTAAGGACTTAGGCAAGTATGAACTTTTGCTCATAATTGCCCCCGTGCTGCCCTCTGATTACACAGCCATTCTACCTTGTGTGTGTTCTGTGGCTGCTGCGATGGCAGAATACTTGTGGAAACACACACAGAAACCTCTGTGATTTAAATCAAAGGTGGGCAAACATGCCCCCCTCCCCCCCATAAAATTCTGGTTGTAAATATTGGCCTACGTAGGAAAAAGTTTCCCCATCCCTGCTCTAAACTATTATAAAAGACTGTTGCCAACGCCATCTATCGCCATCGTCAAACTACTAAGAATTAAACAACGGTAAATGCTACTGGGTCCCAACTCTATGTATACATAATTATATTGTAATTAGTATAACATAAGGTATCATAGATGGCAGCATATGTAGATTAAAAGTGAATGCGTAGAAAAATCAGGCGATAAAAGACAAAGACGGCATATTTTATTTGCAATTTTTTTTTATGCAACATAGGAAGGCAAACTAGCAAGTGGGTCAGTGGTTGGTGCAACATCAAAGAGATTGCAGATGCGTTGCCAACCCAGAGGGCTAAGATGGAATACCTCTTGTGCCAGTTATTACACCGGCTGTCTTGCTCTCCACGCCAGAACACAACAGTGCAAGCACTGCTTCTTAGCGGCAGGATTAGCGAGCAAGACGGTGGTAGCGATCCGGACGGACTTTGCACAAGGTCCTACCACACGCAAAAACAGAGTATTTATTTTTATACGATTTCGTCCTGTTATTTCATGAAATTATTACGACTAATTTATCACATTGAGCTACCAAGCAGAGATGGTAGGCCAGTATTAAAAAAAAAATAGCGCAAAGCGCTTCTCTTCTTACGATGTGCCTCGATGGAATCTCCATTGTTACTAATGCCATCTAGTGGTCAACTAGGAAAAAAAAGCAAATCTAGTGTATTTTTAACCGACTTCAAAAAGAGACGGTTTCCAGTTCGTCGGATTTTTTGAAGTATTCTGGACTAACTAGTAGTCTTTGTGTCAGTCACGTTAGGACCGTTGGAAGAGATTAAATCCCAAAATTTAAGATAAGCCAAGTTCTTGCCAACTCTTAATAGCTAAGCTAGCGCGGCGAGCCGACAACCTACTGCGATTTGCCTACGCTGCAGGCAAGACGGCCGAGCGTACCTACAGTGCGAAAAGGAACCCCCCCTGGTTGAGTTCATATATTTTTGACCACATGTCACCACTGTCTGTACAGACCACGTGAGTTGAAGAGAGCACTGGGGCACTACGTATTCGTAAATAAAAAAAAATACATCCACATTTTACCACAGGCCTGTTTCCCGCATTATAAATATAATTCCATAAATCATAGTGGCGGTTTTGTTGTATATAGTTGTACATGTCCATTGTAATATAATGATCAAAATGGTGTTCGTTGTACATGAGTTTGTACCTTTGTAGGTTTCTGTGACTCGTTGTATAAAGGCTTCGTGACATGTAAATATGTGCAGATATTTCTATTGTAGATTATTTTAAGAACAAGAAACTTTAATTTACAATATATGTACTATAAGAGCGTCGTTGTTTTATTTTTCCGCTAAGTGTCAGCGAAATAAAGTTAATAGTATTTTATGCAACTGCTATATAATGAGAGGCCTTAAAACACGAGTGTGTGGTCATAATAGGATCACACGAGTGTTCCGGTGTGGCCCGGCCTTAAGTTATACAGGGTGGAAAAATCGAATTCCACATGTCGCACCCTTAGAATTAAAGCGACTCAATTCTGAATATGATATTACCCAAAATTAAACCCTGTCTTTTAATTAAGGTGATATTTTAGGACGTGTATTATTCAGAGTATTTAGAGAGATTATTCAGTGCGATGTATGGCAACTACCTTAACAGACAACTAACACAAAAATAAAAGGGCTGTCGAATTCCGTACAATGAAGTGCAACGCCATCTATTGACGAGTTTCTCACAATACATCTACAATTTGTTCTGCTTTCTATTTATTTTTGTTACAAAAACTTTTATCGTTCCGTTTCTTTAATTTTAATGGAACATAAGCATAGAACATTTTACATTAATAATGTAATAAGCGTTCCATTTCCACAAACTTCAATGTATTGAATAAACTCAGTTGCCTTACGACGACAACAATCGTGCTTGAGCTATGTTGAACCCAGTTTGCCTAGATGGCGCTATTATGTAGCGCATGGAATATTTTTCAACAAAAACAGAAAAAATAGTCTGTTTAAAAAGGAATAGCAAATTGAAACAGCTTTTTTAAAACAGTATTAGACTAGATGGCCTTGCGCTAACGGAATTACACCTAAGCGCTTCAAATACCATTGTCTTTGGTGTTGCTTAGGCGCCATCTGTTGCAGAACGAGAGTACTAAATTGTGTTACTACTGGCCGTTAGATGTCACTACATAACAATTTTGCATGGGACATTTTTGTACAATGACCTCTTTAGTTTTCAATATATCATATATAATTAATTAATATTAATCGAATGCAGTCTTCTAAAATTATATCTCCGTCGATTAAGAAGAGAAAAGGTAACTTAAACGGTTTTGAAATAGCTTGTTTATTAAAAAAAACCACAGCGTCTGCTGAGTCAATCTTACTTGCCAAAACATAAATGAATCATGATTGACTATTAAATTAGTATCAAATAGCGTTTAATATTAACGTATTATTTTTAAACATAGATTACATAGATTAAATCAAAGACTAAACGATTTTTAATGACTGAAATAGTTAAGTTAATAATGTACCCTTTATACTATTCAAATAAACATCATTTAATGTAAAAGTGGTGTAAACAAGCATCGGGTCATTTAGGTACAAATTTTAAATAAAGATACAGTTTACCTTCAGCCATCTTTCACGGATTGAATGTATAGTCGACCAAGAAATTGCTTGACCACTTTTCGACCGTATTACCACAAAGTATATGTAAAATACTATACCAGTAGTATTACACAGAGATAAGGTTCAAAAGTGGTCAAGCAATTACTTGGTCGACAATACAATTATTTAAAGTTAGCAGCTTGAACTTACAAAAACGAAGTAATATGGAGAATACTTCCTAGCTATATTTGTAAATTACTTATGTGACATTGTGTGATTGACTTCTTCTTGTAATTATTTTTATTTTATTTTTGATTTTTGTTTAATTTAATGTAATATGGATCTATTGTTATCCGAAATAAATGAATTTTAATTTTAATTTAATGTTAACTCGAATTGACTACTACAAAACTACGGGAATTAATAAAAAAATACCACCTCTTTAAATTGTATATCACAATTTAGCCATAATAAATAAAAACTGCGATAATTTTGATATTTTTATACAACAGGAACAAGTGGGTCACCTGATGGTAAGTGATCACCACCGCCTATAGACACCCGCAACACCAAAAGGGATTGCAGATGCGTTACCAACCCAGAGGGCTAAGATGGAATACCTCTTGTTTTTTTAAATTCTTTTTATTCAACATAGGAACAACATGCTTGTTTGCCAGCAAGAGGGTCACCTGATGGTAAGTGATCACCACCGCCTATAGACACCTGCAACAACAAAGAGAGTGCAGATGCGTTGCCAACCCAGAGGGCTAAGATGGAATACCTCTTGTGCCAGTAATTGCACCGGCTATCTTGCTCTCCACGTCGGAACACAACAGTGCAAGCATTGCTGCTTAGCGGCAGGATTAGCAAGCAAGTGGTAGCGAGCTGCGGCTGTCTGGCTAGTTTGTTATTGAAACGTCGAATTTACTAAAGAATCATTTCACCCACTTACCTAGTTCAATAGCTAATTAGACTTAGTACATTCTGTCGTGGCCCACATTCAATAAAACGTCGTCATGCCTCATCACAGTGGTAAAAAGGATGTGGCACAAGGTTTAGTGGTTCAAAACACTGGACAATATCCGTTATCTTGTATAGTCGACCAAGTAATTGCTTGACCACTTTTGAACCTTAACTCTTTGTCATACGGTCGAAAAGTGCTCAAGCAATTTCTTGGTCGACTGTACACTGTAACTTTTTACCCAACTTCGGCTAAACCAAAAGGTATAAAGGGTTATGTTTTGGCAGTCTTTGTTTGTGTCTTGGACAGTGGCATAACTATGCCATCTGGGGCTCGTGGCAAATTCTTTTAATGGGGCTCTATCAGTAATATTTTTGAGCTCGCGGCCTCTTGGGCTGGGGGCCCCGGCCCGGGGCCCTCTTGGGTCGGGAGCCCGTAGCATTTTGCCAGCCCTGCCACCCTATTGTTACGCCACTATATATATATGGTGGGTTTTTGCATGAATATATATATATATTCATGCAAAAACCCACCCTCCTCCGCTTCCACACGAAACAACATATATCACACAGACTCAACTACACACCACCACCACTAAACACTGAAATTTCACGATCGACGCAAGTTTCGCCTCTGTACGAATAATTATTAAAATAATTAATAATTATTAACTTCGCTCTGTATTAATTATTTAAGATCATATTAAACTGGTAAACAATGACGGATGTAGTAGTATCGTTTTGTTAACACATTGTCGTGGGAGCCGAGGATTTCGACTCCATATTATCTTAACCTCGTATTTCACTGATTAAGTCGTTCTAATCTAAAGACAAGCTTATGTAAATCGTCATGTAGTTCGTTTTTGCACCATATAAGTTCATTAAGTAAGCAAAAACATTTAATAACTGGTGTTATTAAACAGTACATATATATATATGTATAGTCGACCAAGTAATTGCTTGATCACTTTTGAACCTTATCCCTTTGTAATACGGTCGAAAAGTGGCCAAGCAATTTCTTGGTCGACTATACATACCTAAAATAAGTTGCTTTACCCTAGTAGGGTTAATGTTTGTATTGGCTTATGATAAGAACATCTTTATAATTACCATGGTTGCAAGAAATAAATATGAATATGAATATGTAAATGAAGTCCATGTTCCTTCATTTAATTTGAATTTGCCGCGCATTCTCTTTGACGTCTTTTCATGAGTAAGCTATGGAAGGATGACAGAGAGGTTTTAAGGTTATGTTGTCAAAACGAGTGTAGAAGATAACATCTTAATATCATAAGTAAACGAAAATATACCTATTATCTTTACTGCAGTCAACGCACCATTCTCGAATGGTTTGAATGAAAGATTAAACCAAACATTGGTTAACAAAATTAGATGTAAGATAAATGAAAGGAAGGATAAATTGGCCTGGACGACAATTGCCCATGAATGTACCAAAAGATATAATGAAACAGAACATACTGTAACAGGATTCTCTCCAAAATATTTATTAGATGGAGAAAACATTTATATTCTACCAGAAGAGATTAAAGAAAAAATATCACAAAATAATTTATTTGAAAATAGAAAAACTGCATTAGAAAACACTATAAAATCGCACAACTATAATAAACAACAATTTGATAAAAACAGAAAAAAAATTGAACTACAAGTAGGAGATTCAGTATACGTGGAAAACGGAAATCGGTTAAACAGAAAAAAACTTGATGAATTAAAAATTGGCCCTTACAAAATTGTAGAAAAATTGTCAAACTCAATTTATAGAATAAACACAGGGCATAGGAAGTCTGAGTCGAATCTTTTTCATGTAACAAAGCTGGTTCCAGTACCGGATTGACTTTAGATTTAAGAACATTGTATACATGTTACCTCTAGTGGGGGGGGGGGGGGAGATGTAAATGAAGTCCATGTTCCTTCATTTAATTTGAATTTGCCGCGCATTCTCTTTGACGTCTTTTCATGAGTAAGCTATGGAAGGATGACAGAGAGGTTTTAAGGTTATGTTGTCAAAACGAGTGTAGAAGATAACATCTTAATATCATAAGTAAACGAATTTGGGGAAATAATAGCTTTAAATGTTGTTTCTCTTTTCAGGTAAGCTTTATAATTAGTTTTACTAAACGTAATATTGTGAAGTGATGTTTGTTAAGCACTGTATTTAATTAAAACATTCTCTTTTCAGAGCAACACAATTTAGTTTTTATTTCGTTATTCCAACAATAACTGAATGGTTTATAAAACCACATTATAAAACAACATTTAAAGCTATTATTTCCCCAAATTCGTTTACTTATGATATTAAGATGTTATCTTCTACACTCGTTTTGACAACATAACCTTAAAACCTCTCTGTCATCCTTCCATAGCTTACTCATGAAAAGACGTCAAAGAGAATGCGCGGCAAATTCAAATTAAATGAAGGAACATGGACTTCATTTACAAATATAGATACGAGGCTGAAGAATTAAGAATTCGATTTGTTCTCTCGCTCCTCCCCCCTTAATCGATAAGCAGACTTGAAACTTATGGTTATTTGCATATAAGTTGGTGCTTGGTTTAACTTAAAAGAGTAAGCGAATTGAATTTTAATGCTATGCTGTGACGACACAAAGAAGAATCTAAGGTCATAGCAGGACTCGAACCTGCAACCTCAGCATTCGTGCCGTGCGTTTGCAGTGCCACAGTTGGCAATGTTACGGTACGGTAAAAACAGGCACGGAATCTTGAGGTTGCAGTTTCGAATTCTGCCATTTCCCTAGATTTATCTTTGTATCGTCATTATTCATCATTTAAATTTAATAATTTGAAACAAAAAAGTCAAAAGAAATTTCAGTTACAAATATTTCAATAAAATAAGTGCGGATCGGTCTATTATGCACCTAATGCGATTATTTATGAAATAGGAAGGAAAACGAGCATGTGGATCATCTGGTGGTAGGTGATCACCACCGCCTATAGACACCCGCAACACCAAAGAGATTGCAGATGCGTTGCCAACCCAAAGGGCTAAGATGGAATACCTCTTGTGCCAGTCATTTCACCGGCTGTCTTGCTCTCCACGCCGGAACACAACAGTGCAAGTGCAGTGGGCGGGTGGTAGGACCTTGTGCAAGGTCCGCCCGGATCGCTACCACCATCTTGCTCGCTAATCCTGCCGCTAAGCAGCAGTGCTTGCACTGTTGTGTTCCGGCGTGGAGAGCAAGACAGCCGGTGCAATTACTGGCACAAGAGGTATTCCATCTTAGCCCTCTGGGTTGGCAACGCATCTGCACTCTCTTTGTTGTTGCAGGTGTCTATAGGCGGTGGTGTTCACTTACCATCAGGTGACCCACTTGCTTGTTTGCCTTCCTATGTTGTATAAAAAAAAAAAGTGCAAGTATTAAGCAGTTATTTTTGCAAGTATTGTTGCTTAGCAGTATGGTTTGTATGTTATTGCTCGAAGTTAAATGATCCCGAAAATCTCCTATGGTATAATGTAAGTCATTAGGAACTGTCAAAAAGAAAATAAATGCTTTGAATGATTATAGGCAAAGCGAGAAACCAACTTACCCTAACTTAGTTTAAACTTCTGTGGTAGAAACAATGGTTTTTGATATCATGTCTTGTAACTGCAAAAGTGGTCCATGCTTCTGGGGACCTCAGAGCTGGCGCCTACTTTAGTTAGAGGCTCAGTCTTGCCATACAGCGGGGTAATAGCGCCAGCGTTCTGGGGTCCATGCCTCGCAGCACAAACTTGGACGACGTGTTCCTGTTGTAAATAAATATATATATATTTTGTATTAATGTTAATTTTCGCAATGTAAATATTTTCTGTATAAATAAAGAACTACATTGCAAAAACTATATTATTATGTTCATCTTATACTAAACTCTATCGTCTTCAAAATAGGACGGTTACAGGGGCTTGAATTTAAGCTTAGCTATACCTATTTCAATTAGAAGACGCGGTATTAACTATACCTATGTTCCCATACTTTTAACCCAACTGACACCAGAAGGGAGGGTAATGCTTTTCGAGTTTGAGTATGTGTATATCTATGGCATGATCTGCAGCTAGTTTAGGCACCTTTTAGTGTTTTGATTGTTTCTACAAGGAGATTTGGAAGGAGATTAAGAAGTTATGTAAAAAAATGCGCACCCGGGCCTATGCCAACGGCTCTGTAACTATATGCTCTAGCGCGCGTAGAGTGAGACGCATGGGCGCGGCGGCCGCGCGGCCCCCCACACCTCACCACCTAAAATCCTAGTTTGCGGGGAAATGCCTCGCCTTGAGTCCCGCCGACCGCCCGTATCCTGCGCCGGCACCGGCTTCAAGTATTACCGGTGGATACGGTCGCGGAACGTATCGCACCGCTAACTTATTTATTGGAAGAGACACCTGATAAACCTTAAACCCTCATTTTGGTTCGTTCGACCATTTGTATCGCAGTTGTATTTTAAAATGAAACATTAAACTTTTTATGAAGTTTTTTTATTATTTTGATTCTTCGGTTACGGAAAAATAAAGACTTTGTTATTTCATGGGAGCAATTTTTGAATCTGACCAGGTGACTAAAGCTCACCAAAATGGCCTAATCTTTGTGAAAAACGACCATCTTGGTGTGATTTAGTCAACCGGTGAGATTAGGGTGTAATTTTTGAATCTGGTGACTAATCAATCAATCAAGTATCCATAGAGTATTAGTAACAAGCAAAATCTTAATCTAGTATTAGTGTTTACAATTTACTAAATATGTTTTTTGTGTACAATTTACAATATACATACAAACACCAGTGCAGCTCGGTATCTATATTACAAATTGTGCTACACTTTTAATTTGCTCCGTCCAATGCTTAAGGACTAAAGCTCACCAAAATGCACTAATCTTTGTGAAAAAGGACCATTATGGTGAGATTTAGTCACCCGGTGAGATTCAAAATCGCACTCCACATTATCTGGGAGAAAGCGCTAAGTAATGGTGTTTCACACCTAGTAGTAGAAGTACTAGATTAGGCAGAGATGCTATTGGTCGAGTTGCTAGAGATGACCTATTCCTACTACAGCATCTCTCTCTCACCTGCCTATAGCTTTTCTTGCTAGAATTGGTAGAATTGCTGGTTGCAGTGCAAACGGGCTTATCGACCGTGGTAGTACCATATGCACTGAATACTGGCATAAAGTAGTAGCTTAGTGTGTAAGATAATTTCCGTAATTGCACCGGCTGTCTTGCTCTCCACGTCGGAACACAACAGTGCAAGCACTGCTGTTTAACGGCTGGATTAGCGAGCAAAATGGTGGTAGCGATCGGGTCGGACCTTTCACAAGGTCCAACCACCCGCAAACGTTTGGTTAGTCGAGATTCGAACTCGAAATCTCTATGTTCGTAGTCAGGGCTATTAACCACTAGGCCATACAGTCCTTTCGTCAAACTTGTGATAGTTACTAGGAATGGAAGTTGCAGAAAGTTATCATCAGGTGGCCCACTTGCCTGTTTGTTTTCCTTTTTTATAAAAATAAAATAAAATAAAATTCTGCAAAACTTGGGAATAATCTGGGGGTTTTTTTTTTGAAAGTTTTGGAATTTAGGCATATTTCTGCTGTGATAAGTAACCACTCTTGCGCCTCCCTTAGCCATAAAAAAGCATGAAGAGTGAGGTTAGATATTCTATTCTTCCCCTACAGTTCGGAGGACCTTGAAACTGCGAAAGTGTGTTAACAACCGACCTCACATCGATGTTGTACCGCTAATTAACATCTCAGATGTCATCGCCGAAATCTATCCAGTTACAGTTACGATGCGATGGACAAAGTCAATTATAAAGTCGATGTCCTGCCCGACGTTAGCCAGTCGCGCGCGCCATTCAAAACGCCGCTGCCGATGCGCAGCCGCCGCTCCAAAATATAAAATAATACCGAAAACAAATCGATTTGGGACCCGCCATTGCGATTCGGATCACGCACTACGTCCTAGGCCGGCCGTCGCGACGCGCCACTGACACATTTCTGCGCGCGCCGTTTGAATTTAGAATACGCTTTTAGTTTTCGAATTTTATTGTTTATTTTTCTTTCGGTGACTAAGTGCCAGTGCTATTGATTTGGTGTTTTCTTTTAAAAGGTAAGTGGTTTTTTGTTTTTATTAGACTTAAAAAAAATTGTTTTCATTTCGGTCGTAAATTTTTTAGGTGATCGAAAATAATGTGTGTAACCTATTAGATGCCTTGAACAGATTTTTTGAATGTCAAGGTCGACAGAGAATGCCGTATGGATTACTCTCTTTGTCTAGTTCGACTTATATGAAAAGGTCATTATTATAATAATTTTATATTTATAAAGCAATTAGAATAAATATTAATTGTTTTAAACTTTCGCGACTTTCACACATATTTATAACATTATCGGGACTTAAGCGCGATAGAAACTTAAGCGCTTAAGTCCCGATAATGTTATAAATAGAATAAATATTGTCACAAACCACCTGTTGCTAATGAAATGACAAAAGTTTACTTTGACATCTCAATGATAATTTTTTACCGCTTTACGTTTTTTAAGGTAGGTAAGTACCAACCGCATATCAAATAATAAATTAATAAAACACATATTTAATCTGACATTTCTTAACAATCTACCATACATATAAAATCGGGCCTTATAATGGCCATAATTTAGAAATTGATCTTTTATTGTTATCCTGTTAAATTTCGAAATAAATTAAATAAAGTCAATTTTTAATTCTAGTACCTATTATTTTTTTACATTTGAACTTGGAAAAATATGAATAATATTACCTATACATAAATGTCACAAATAATAAGAATAAGAACAAGTAAAATAAATCAGCAATTTCTTAGCATATTTCACTAATAGCGTATGAAAGTTTGTCACCGTGATTAAAGCGCTGTAGAAATTAACTTCCTACTATTGTTACATAGTCACCTACTATAGAAACCTACTGACTGCATAATTAAAACAGGTATATCTTTTTAAATCTTCTGAAAGCCTATTTAATTTCTGTTGGCATTTAAACGTAACCCGTCACCCCATGCTGCGTACATCTTTAAAAAAGTTAAATCTCGTTTCCCGCGTAAATACTGGCCAGCTAATGTCACCAAGCTATTAAAAAAAACACTGGCCATCGAGAAAGTTACTAAACCTCATTGGTAATTAAACGAACAAAGCTGGCAGCATAGGAACTACCGACTTAAAGAAATAACAAACACAAACCGGTAACTATAAAACGGTTTATAGTCTGTGACATTTTCAATTAAAAAAAGATGATCGAGGCAAAGGAAGAGACGGACAGGCAGTTTTATAAAATGTAAATTTGGACTGCCTTGTTTGTCAACCATATTGAATGTGTATGATGTTATTGCTCACATTATTTAATAAATTTTCACAAAAAACCATCTGCTTTACTGCTGTTGATGTTTTTCATTAAATTAAATTGAATCCTGTCAAGTCTTCATACATAAGTTCGTTTTGAATTGGTTGAAGAAATTAAGACGCAGTGCGAAGGCCGCCTTATGTAAAGGTGAGCGTCCACTAGCTACTCTTAAGGAAATACATTTGGACATAAAGTCCCTATTAGCTGCACAATACGTTTGATTTACACGTGGCGCAAAGGCCTTCCGCTCAGTCCTCAATTACATATATATAAAAAAATAAAGGGAAACGAGCATTCAGGTCACCTGAAGGTAAGTGATTACTGCCGCCCATGGTAGCCTATGACCATAAGAGAGTCGCTGCTTCATTGCTGGCCTTAAGCCATGAGGCTTCTGAGCTCGTCACTCATCATATGATTACAGTGTCGGTCTACCATTCTAAATAAGAAGTAGCACTTAGGGATACCTTGGTAAGTTTGCCTGCAATAGAAATGTAAAGATATTTATTGTTACCTTAGTTTAAGCATATGTCTATTAAACAAAAATAAAAAGTATATCCTGTTACAAATAATGACACGACAGCCAATGTTCCGTCATAATGTTTAGGTTAAGTTTTACTTTACTTTATAATGTATATTTTGCAGTGCCCTTACAGGGTTTCGAAATGTTTGAAATGTTTATGAAAGCAAATGAATATTTTTTGAGTTTTTTTTTGATAATAGATTAGATTTATTTGTTACTTACGAGGTTTTACGGGCAATTTTACGGGTTAAAGACTATTATATGTATTAATCCAAAACATGATCTGTCTGTTCCCAAATTTCATACAAATCACTTTAGCCTTTAATGCGCGGTCGAAGAACAAGCGTTCAAACATCGTTACTTAAGACTTTATAATTTTAGTAGAATAGAACATGACATTAAATTCAGAATGATAAAACATAAAAAATCACAATAAGAACGTCAAAAAAAGTAAAACAAAATAAAGTAAAAGGGTATTTTTTCAAAATGTAGACCTTTGGTCAACATTGGTGTAATTTGTATGGCACATCTTTTGTTTACTAAATGTTGGTAGCGATGATAGAAGGTAAGCGCATCTGTTGAAATGTCTGTTCTTTAAGCGTGTACCGGCAGGAACACTCTTAAATTATCACCGTTTCCATGTTTTTTTTTAACAAAATAGTGCCATACAAATTACATCAAAAGTCTGGAGTTCGAAAATGTACCCAAAAATATCGAGAAAAACGATAGGTACTCTCTTTGGTAAGCCACTTTTGAACATTTTTAAGATTATAGGAATATTTATATTTTCTGGTCGCATTGAATTTCTCTGACATTTTCTAGACTTTATTCTAGATATTATATACCTAACTATAAATTAACGATTATCGGATTTTTCCTTTACTCTACTAGGTCAACGGGAAGCACCCTATAGCTTTTGGCTTATTGCTTTTGCTTTTGGCTTGACAGACAGACGGACATCGAAATTATCCTATTTTTACTTTTAAGATACGGACCCTAAAAAGAGCATGACAACTTAATTGTGCTCCTGTCAGATCGAACCCGCGACCTTATGTTAATCTTCAATGAATAAGAAACAGTAGATTTTTTCACCTGTTCACTTATCATAACATCTCCATATCACATTAACAAGTTAATCACCCTCCAAACATAAATATGAATGAAGCCATATTAAATATTTATCTTCGAGATAAATCGTCCCGAACGCTGTCATATACAAGTATGGATGAAGTATAAAACATTTTTATTGTGTGTGAAATGTCACATCCCATGTTTGTTAATGTTGCCAACTTGTAAGAGATAACTTTTTACACTATTGACGGTAGCTTAAAAGATAATCTATAGAAACACCGTTTTTTTTTTAAATTCACCTTAAGATAACTTACTGTTTAAATTGTTTTAAAGTAACAATTGTTTACTACAGATTAACTTTGACAGTAATAAAGGACGGATAATACAAAATAAATAATGTTTTCATTGCTCTACATTGGCGATTTCTATTGATTTATAATTAATGACTTTCATTCGAAAGAAAAATTTCAAGTTCTGTAACGTAACGCGTTGATGTCTTTTGTATTGGAATTGCCAATGTCAAATGAAGGTCACCAAAAATCATATACATAATTGTTAACCAAGTCAGCAATATGTCACTATAACGATTTCTTTTAATCTGAAGACAAAGAAGAAACCTCTTCAGACGCGTTAAGTTTAATTTAGTGAAATTTATGAAGCATTTTCAATCCAGAGATTCAAAGTAATGAATACAACAACCAAATAAGCATTTTTAAATGTAGCAACATCGTTTTAATAAATAACGGTATAAAAATATGATAAAGGCTGGTCGGACGGGTCAATTCGATCCCTTGATATTTACTTGAGCGGTTTTTAAACTACTCGCAGCTATTAAGTTCCCGGAAGAGGTTTTCACTTAATCTACCGAAAATCCTGGTGACGTCACTGATTTATAGCTTCATGAAAGTGGTCAAGTGCGAGTAGGGTTTAATTCTTTTTATACAGTAGCTTAAGAAGCGGTCTGGTTTCTCTGTAACAGGGAATGCAGAGGTCACATGGCAGTCGCTCCAATATATAACCTGACCTGCCAAATCTGGGATCATGGTTAAAGCGCACCTCGAACTAAGAATAGGGAAACAACGCTAGGACAATGATGATCGTCAAATATTTGTAATCGGAATTTTTATTTTTCGATAAAAAAAAGCGCGTAGCGGTATTGTGGCGAAACTGGCAAACATAAGGCACGGAATGCTGATGTTGCAGGTTCGAGTCCTGCCATTACCCTAATTTTTCTTTGTGTTGTCATTCATTTTACATATAGCATTTTAAATTTAATTTGATTGTTAACTAATTATAACTAGCGACCAGGCTTCGCATGAGTAATACGTAGATTAAGGATGTGATACATAAAAAAACCTGCCCCCGTTAAAAATCCCCAAATGACAGGGTAATCCGTTGCGTGGTTTAGAAGGAGTAGGCGGCCAGAGATAGCAACGCATAGCGACTTTATCTACATTTACACTAATATAATAAAGAGGTAAACTTTGTCTGTTTGTTAGTTTGTTTGTATGTAGGGGGTAATCTCTGGAACTACTGAACCGATTCCAAAAATTCTTTCACTAATACAAAGCTACACTATCCCTGACGGACATAGGCAACTAATTTCACGCGAACAAAGTCACGCGCGTCCGCTAGTACTATGTAAAGAAGATAATGAAACTTGAATTCTAAAAAACAAAACTGGAGCGTAAAAAGAAGAACCCTACAAAATTATATGGACCCTTTTCATGACAATTCTTAGCGTCGCAGGGGTATATTGCATTTGGGCGGTTATCCCAACGCCGCTGCGTTCCACTTCACTTGAAAGACCTAGTGGTAATGCTAACAGCATTCCATTTAACCTAAGTAATCATAATTAAAATTGAAGTTACCATAAGTAGTCGCGATGAGAAGCAAAACTATGTAAGAAAAATAAGAAAATAGCTCAGTTTAACTTTAAGGCGACTTTATGTTGGTACAGACCTATTACATACTTTGTGATGTTGGACGGGAATTTTTAATCTTTTATTTATTTATTTAAGCTTCATTGCACAGTTTACAAAATAAATACAATTGGCGGACTTAATGCCAGTAGGCATTCTTTACCAGTCAACCACACTATAAATAAGAAAGTAACAAACATGGGTGCACAAAAAAGAAAAGTAAAAAAAAAGCTGATAAACAATAATCTACGTATCAAGTACCTACTTACTAGTATTAATCGATACACTAAACATATATTCCTATAAATACAATACTACTTACGAGTACAATAGTTTAATACATACAATAAATAGGTACATACATACACATGTGATGACGGATCCAACTACTCCCCCTCTTCCTCAAGATAGTGCTTACGAAGCATTCGTTTAAAAGCAACCTTACTTGGGGCCTGCCTTATGGTGAGGGGAAGCGAATTCCAGAGACGGATTGCCTGAGAGGCGAAAGATTTAGACATGAAACCAGTACGGTGAAGAGGAACAGATAATTTTAATGTATGTGTGTATGTAATGTGTTTATAGTATTAGTCTTTATTTTTTCTCTACATAGTTTTCTAGTTACCCGCCCCGACTTCGGGTACAATAAGGAAGTGTACATAAATTTTTTCCGTAAAAAGTTTTATAAATGACAGTGAAAACTGTATCGAAATCCGTTAAGTGGTTAAGAAAAAGTAAAGGACAGACAGGAATGGGTAGCAACTTCGTTTTAAACTGTGCAAAGATTTTCTTATGTTTTCGCGACTTGTAGACATTAAAATAAAACAATTTAAACGGTTTAAATCGCGTGTATTGTAACGAATCTACACGAAAAACAAACTAAAAACACACGAAAAATATAACAAAAGGAATCGCCTTAAGAGTAGGAATGTTGGAATGGAATATTATAATGACTCGAAACAAGTAGATACGTACTAAGAAGTTAAAATGGCTGCTTTGTCACTCAAAGCTTTGACATAAACCTAACTACCTCAATTTACAATATTTATAGTGGTTGAGCCACCCTGTAGCTGTTGTATGTTGGTTGGTATGACCGGGGTAGTAACACTCTTTCAAACTATCAACGCGAATTAGTTCTCTACTGCGTTTTGTTCAACGAGTGAGAGATCCGAAAGCCTACTTATCTAAACAGGTAACAGATCAGCGATTCTATTGAAGTAGTTGGTTTCCATGGGCGGCGGTAATCACTCTCTATCAGGGGTGCAATTTTTGAATCTCACCAGGTGACTAGAGCTCCCCAAAATGGCTGAATCTCTATGAAAAACGGCTATTTTGGTGAGCTTTAGTTACCCGGTGAGATTCAAATGCAATTTTTGAATCTCACCAGGTGACTAAAGCTCCCCAAAATGGCTGAATCTCTATTAAAAACGGCTATTTTGGTGGGCTTTAGTCACCCGGTGAGATTCAAAAATCACACTCCGGGTTAAGGTATAGTGGCCATAAGTTAAGGTTTAGGGGGTGGAAAACGTTATCGCCGTTTATATGGGGAGCGCTGGGTTCACACTCTTTTAAAGTTTGAAAACAATTAATTATGTGATTAACCAGCAAAGGAAACATATTACTTAAGGAATACTAAGGAAACTTGAGGAAATATCAGCACGTTTAACAACTTTTTTCTTAAATTTCTCAGCGCGGATAATTTGGCCAAATTACACGCTGCCAGGTTGTCGAAGTGTCAACGACTTGAATTACTGCGATCGGAAACAATTGAACAATGTACATTGCCACTTTGAAGGTAAACGGCTATCGTCTTTGTAGTCAAGAGACAGCAATGGATGACGTTTAAGTTTAGTTTTCCGGCAGCTTGGGAGGTCTTCGAAGTGATTCTGTAATTCGGTAATAACAATGTTTAAAACAAACTTAAATGTTTAAATAGACAACATAATAAGAATCGTTTTTAAAGTTCTGTACTTCAAAAGGAACGTTTATAGGATGACTCCACTGTCGGTCTGTCTGCAAGACGTTGTAAGTAGTCTGTGTGTAAAATCTTATAGCCAATGATATTATAATGCATGGATGTACAGTGTCATACTAAATGACAGCAGAAAAACGGCCCGACATAAGAATACAGGTTGCCGCCAATGTTACAAATGCAAATTATTAGTTTACCATCTATAGTCAGTGGATTTACAACTTTCTGTTTAACTGTATAAAATAATAATTTATTAAGTTTCGTTGCAAATAGGTTTTTTTACAAAAAAATAGTATTGACAGCAGCGCCGTCGGTCCGACAGAGTGACAGCACGAGCGATTGTCGATTTGTTGTACTTTTGTTCGACTTTTGAGGCCATTTTTTAAACGCTGACTAGAAGTCCATTGTTTGTAGGTCAGTGATTGTAGCTATTTCAGATAAAAATATAAGAATAAAAACCGGGCAAAAATCTTCAACACTCGATTTGTCTGATTGACGACCCATTACTTACAATTTGTACGGAACACTAAGTGTGCGAGCCCGAGCCGTACTTGTCCGGTTTTGTATTTTTAAACAGTAGACAACTTTTCATCGCAAATTGATTTTATGTTCATTGGTTGTATAAGTTCAAGAACACTGATCTTCTCTGACTTGCGATGCGAGTGTAACACATAATCGGACCTGCGGGGCAATTCTCACGTCAGAAGAGATAAAGTCACACTCGAGATAAGTCAAAAGAGCAGTCAGATCCCTTCAAAATCTGTCATTTTTTGACACATCTCGAATGTGAGATATATCTCGATGAGTGCCAGAATTGGGGGTCAGAACGTCTAGTGTAAGTTTTTGTCAAAATAAACACAACGAACGCGTTAGGGTTAACTGCTCAATTACTGTGGAAGCAAAGACAGCGCCTCTAGCGGCGCGTATACCTGAACATTTTAGTACCTTGTCACTGTCAGTAATATGGCAAATTTCGAGCAACTCTCTCTTCATACGTTACTACGACAAGGTTCTCAAGTGTTTAGCTACTTCTGAGGCTGCCTGTACACGTGTCAAGCATTAGGACGGTAACCTTATAAGATCCTAAATGGTAACAAACTACCACAGGAACGTTAGGTACCTACTACGAGTAGATGAACTCACCTACTTGACAGTACAAGTGTTTTGACGACTTGCGGTGTCGGAACCGCAAGAAACATTTCATTCTTTGAGTGAATTTATTAGTTAGAGATAGTATGTTGGTATATCTATACTTATAGTAAAATTATAATTGTCCGATGTCTGTCTGATGAGGGCTTTTTAAGAGCAGTGTGAACCCAGCATACAAACGGCGATAACGTTTTCCAACCCCTAAACCTTAACCTATAGCCATGACTTTTGTGTGTTGTCATTATTCTCTAGAACTAGGTTTGCATGTTTCGATTTTTTTAATATTCTCAATAGTATAAAAAATATTGGCGTTTTTAGGTTTTGTATGAAACTCCTAAAATGCAAATATAGTCAAATCTATAAAGAATATAAAAAATAACAAAACTTACAAACCTAGTTCTAAGGCATAATGACACCATACTAAAAAATCATTGGCATAGGTTAAGGTTTAGAGGGTGGAAAACGTTATCGCCGTTTGTATGGGGAGCGCTTTTTCGCGCTGGGTTCACACTCCTCTTAATAGCACTATGAGCCAAAATATTACTTTTAGGTCTTTGTCCATCTGTCTTTATATTTGTACGTGCATCACGCAAAAAACCTTGCTCGTTAATCCAGCCGCTAAACAGCAGTGCTTGCACTATTGTATTCCGTCGTGGAGAGCAAGACAGCCGGTGCAATTACTGGCACAAGAGGTATTCCATTTTAGCCCTCTGGGCTGGCAACGAATCTATAGTCTCCTTTGTGGTAGATGTCTATGGGAGCTGGTGATCACTTACCATCAGGTGACCCACTACCTCGCTTGCCTTCTTATTTTATATTAAAAAATGTAGGTTCCTTTTCTAATAATAATATATTTTCAAGTTAGTAACGTGACATATTTAATCTTATTAAATAAACATATATAATAATAAAATAAACGTAGTTAAAAAAATGTGATGAATGAGTTATTTAATCATTTCCGAAACCATTAAAACTTTCAATTAAACTGAAATAACGTAGAATCTTTCTGCAATGGAACAAGTGCAAAATTGTATAATTACTGCGCCATAATTTACAGCCGTATAATTTATTATGACATTTAAAATGATATTAAATGAATTCGAACTGAGTTTGTTTTTTATTCGAGGCTGTAAAAACAGTGGCGTTTATTGTAGAGTAGCTTGTTTAATATTAAAAGTAATATAATTCGCATTTAAATTATATTAAAGTAGGTAGCTAAACGTTAATTGTATTGTTGCTTAACCCTTATCAAGCAGAGGCGTTTTATCGAATACATACAATGATATTATAATGCATGCATCTACAGTGTCATACTAAATGACAGCAGAAAAACGGCCCGACATAAGAATACAGGTTTACGCCAATGTCCCAAATGCAAATTATTAGTTTACCATTTATATTCATTGGATTTACAACTTTACGTCTAACTGCATAAAATAATAATTTATTGAGTTTCGTTGCAAATAGTTTTTTTTACAAAATAATAGTATTGACAGCAGCGACGTCGGTCCGACAGACTGACAGCGCGAGCGATTGTCGATGTATTGTACTTTTTGTTCGACTTTTAAGGCAATTTTTTAAACGCTGACTAGAAGTTCACAGTCTATAGGTCAGTGACTACATACATAGATTTAGTAAGAATTTCAACCGCGACAGGACAAACTTTAAAATCAAAATCAAAATCAAAATCAAAAATAATTTATTTGTTCTTAAGTGATCGTTCTTTGGTAATTCTCCAGCGTTTTCACCGTCGCTCATTACCGTTCCTTTATTAATTGTTGAAATACAGTTCTACAAACATGGACTTCAGGCCGGAACAGATGCAGTACGGAGTTGATACTAGTTTTAGCAGAAGTTGGCGCTACATGTTAGGTATTTCGTCAATTAATTAGGGAACGGTAACGAGCGACGGTGAAAACGTTGGAGAATTACCGACTTATACACCTATGTTAATGATTAGCCAACATGTGTATAGAAATTTGTAACAGTCTTGAACCAATATAAGCAATATATGGACAAGTGTTGTGAACTGTCATCGACATACTTATTTGGTCGTAAATGACAAGACGAACGGCATTCTTGATAATTTTATTATTTGATATAGATTGTGAAGTCGTAAACGCGTTGATGTCTTAGTTACTAAAATTCAACAATGTCGAATGAAGGTCGTCTGTTGAACTTGGATTATTCCATATTAAGAATACATTTCTTTGTTGATAAGGTATTTTTTTAATGAAATGGAAGGCAAACGTGCAAGTGGGTCACCTGATGGTAAGTGATCATCATCACCTATAGACATCCGCAAAACCAAAGTGATTGCAGATCCGTTGCCAACCCAGAGGGCTAAGATGGAATTACCTCTTGCGCCAGTAATTACACCGGCTGTCTTGTTCTCCACGCCGGGATACAACAGGTGCAAGCACAGCGCAGCGGCAGCATTAGCGAGCAAGATGGTGGTAGCGATCCGGACGGACCTAAAATATAATGTGCCAGTCGTTGACACTGACCTAAGCTAATTGACGATAAGAAACGGCAACATACGAGTAAAAGCGAAAGACAATGATGTCAACTACTAGTACAAACGATGCCCTCCGCGTGTCAACCACTGGTACGGTTAGGTGCCTTAAAATTTAATTTATTACAGTTCCGTTATCAGTTTAACACGCACACACTGCACTTTGCTAAAAGCTTCTTGCTGGTAATTAACTTAAATTTAATATTTAATTATTCGCTCATCTTCCTGCAAGTTTCAAAGTGCAGAAGTCAACTGTTACCAAGTGCTCTCGGCGGAGCACGTGAAGCTTATCTTACATAAGTTTAAGGTTGAATTTAGTATAGCTGGGAGGTTTTGTACATCTTCAAGTATGGAGTCAAATATTTAAATGGTGCAATAACAACAATTAAGAACTGGCGTTTATGCAATTGGGCATTCCTTGTCGCACGTCGTTGTTTTTTGATATAATTATTAAAATTAATTAAATAGTGATGGTACACGATGCTACCGGATTGCTGGCTTGTAAACTTGAACTATAATTAATCCTTTTCTGTAATTAAAACAGACATTGAATTTATTGAAGTTAGTGGATTTTACGATGCGTGTGCGAGTGCATTTGGCCTGGTCCAGAAAAACTCCAGGAGTGTGATCTTTGAATCTCACCGGGTGACTATAGCTCGCCAAACTGGCCGTTTTTCATAGAAATGCGGCCATTTTGGTGAGCTTTAGTCACTTGGTGTGATTCAGAAATTGTACTCCTGAAGAGAAGATACAGTACAGACAAAAAACAGAGGTACAATTTTTAAATCTTACCAGGAGACTATATCTCACCAAAACTACCGAATCTCTATGAAAAACGGCCACTTTGGTGAGCTTTAGTCGCCCGGTGTGATTCAAAAATCGCCCCTCAGGGTCTATCTATCTGCCTATTTTTTTCTTAATCCATCTAGTCTTCGAGATTGAGGAAGAAACTTCCAAAAAATCATTACTTTCACAATATAATATTTATAGTACCTATATTAAATACTTAAGCTGGAAAAGCCGACTTTAGAACTGTGGGAAAAGCTCAGAAAAATAGCCGAATCTCTATGAAAAACGGCCATTTTGGTGAGATTTAGTCACCCGGTGAGATTCAAAAATCGCACTCCCCCGGATCTCGAATCTTTAAAACAGGCAAAGCCGGGGGAATATTACTTTGTAATATTATATTAAAATTATTACTTAGTGACTCTTATCGTATTATTCGGGAAATTTGCAGTTATTCTTTAAACTTAAATTTGTACATAACTCTATAACATAATATAACATTACTGTACTGCTAATAATGACAGAATAAGAATTAACACGGCATTTACGATATTGATGATTTAATACTACTTTGCTCTTGCAGTCCAATTAATCAAAATGATATAAAAGGAGCATCCATTATATACCAGTTCAAATGATATTTAGAAATTTTATTGATAGAGCTGTTTTGAGCTATCGGTTGACAGATTATGCAACAAATTTGCATTTTGAAGTGGGACTTATGTACGTACAATGATATTATAATACATAGATGTACAGTGTCATACTAAATGACAGCAGAAAAAAGGCCCGACATGAGAATAAAGGTTGACGCCAATGTCACAAATGCAAATTATTGGTTTATTATTTATTGTCATTGGATTTACAACTTTTCGTCTAACTGCATAAAATAATAAAGTTTCGTTGCAAATAGATTTTTACAAAATAATAGTATTGACAGCAGCGCCGTCGGTCCGACAGACTGACAGCGCGAGCGATTGTCGATTTGTTATACTTTTGTTCGACTTTTGATGCGGCCATATTTTAAACTCTGACTAGAAGTCCATTACTTATAGGTAACATTTAACACTGCGTGCAAGCTTCTTGCATGAAAGTATGCAAGCTACAGGCATGGTCCTGTGGCCCTTTTAGGTCAACTTTGAGGTATATTGAAATAAAAAACTTTAAACGGTTTATATCGTGCGTATTGTAACGAATCTGATTCCCGACGTTTCGAGCCCTTTACAGGTCTCATGTTCACGGGCAGACTAACAAAAAATTCAAAGTGTTAAAAGTGTTTATTTCAATGTCTCATCATCATCATCATATCAGCCGGAAGACGCCCACTGCTGGGCATAGGCCTTCCCCAAGGATCTCCACGACGGTCGGTCTTGTGCTGCTCGCATCCACCGGTTTCCAGCGATCTTCACTAGATCGTCGGTCAACCTTGTGGCCTACCAACACTCTCAATGTCTACAAGCCGCGAAAACATAAGAAAATACTTTGAAATAAATTTTACGTCACCCCGGGCCGTAAATAGCAATTTACCGCCCGCTACGCGAGCTGAAATTTCCACTTCCTGCCCAGGGGAAGACGTAAAATTGTGTACACACCTCAGGTGGCGATAAAGAAAGCCTCAGTTTATACTAGTTCCTGCGATCTGAGACATTCTTTAGTTCACCACCCTCGAGGTGTAATATACTATTAAAGGTAGTTTAATTCTAAATGTTTTCATTCTACGTAGTTATACAGCCCATTAAAGGCTACTCTAATTACCCTACTCCAATGATCTAATATCATATGTGAAAACACATTAGCTGGTTAGGTTAATCTTGTTTTGTATCGATGTCTTATGTTGTTATGAAATGAACATATTTGTTAGTCATTAATCCATTTATTACTAGACGTTTAGTCTCCATAGGTATAGTAGCTGCTTGACCACTTTTGAACCTTGCCCCTTTGTAATAAGGTCGAAAAGTGGTCAAGCAATTTCTTGGTCGACTATACTCATATGATGTTTTGGTGAATGACATAATAATCATAATTTAAAGTGTACACCTGGAGTGGGATTTTTGAATCTCACCGGGTTTTTTTTTTATACAACATAGGAAGGCAAACAAGCAAGTGGGTCACCTGATGGTAAGTGATCACCACCGCCTATAGAAACCTGCAACAACAAAGAGAGTGCAGATGCGTTGCCAACGCAGAGGGCTAAGATGGAATACCTCTTGTGCCAGTAATTACACCGGCTGTCTTGCTCTCCACGCCGGGTGACTAAAGCTCGCTAAAATAGCCTTGTTACTTAGAAATGCGGCTATTTTGGTGAGCTTTAGTCACCTGGTGAGCTTCAAAACTTGCATTTTAATCTCACTGGGTAACTAAAGCTCACCAAAATAGTCGTTTTTCACAGAGATTCGGCCATTTTGGTGAGCTCTTGTCACCTGGTGAGATTCAAAATTGCACCCCTGGAGTGCGATTTTTGAATCTCATCGGGTGATCGAAGCTCACCAAAATGGCTGAATTTGAATGAAAAACGGTCATTTTGGTGAGCTTTAATAGTTAGGTTGGGTGGGGGGGGGGGGGGGTTGTTGGCATCTGACATCTTTAACCGGGACTAACGGTTAACAGTTCAACTGTCAGTATATGATTATATCTGTATTTAATTATATGAACGTTTAACATTAAAAATCGAAAGAAATTTCTTTGATGAGTGTTTTTGCAAGACCCTTAGTGAAAAATACCAATTAAAACCAACTGATCGGAGACGCAGGCGCGTGCGCTGCTTTTAAACAACACAGGAAATAAACAGCTCTCTTTATTGGTCCTGTTTGAATTAAATTAGAAGCACGTGTGAGGGTTTTGGGTTCGTTTCATTATCGATTGGCTTCGATCGCCCGCCGCTTACGTAAAGACACGCTATAAAGTGTTATATTCAGTGCACTTACCACGAATCTTCTCGATACGTGCTAACTCGCTACGTGCGTCTCGCTCAGTGCGTCTCGTTCTAACTAGGCCAGCAGGAGAGAGACGCACTGAGTTACGTAGCGAGTTAACGCGTATCGAGAAGATTCGTGCTAGGTAAACAGGCCTGGCCCCAATTCTGGCGCTCATCGAGATTCATCTGACGTTGGAGATGTGTCAAAATATGACAGATTTTGAAGGGATGCGACAGCTCCTTTTGGCTTATCTCGAGTGCGACTTCATCTCTACTGACGCGATAATTGCCCCGCTGTTGTTAGGTCATCACTAACGGCTTACTGTGGTCGTAAACACACTGATTGTGTATTTGATCGATATACTATATCAATCCATACTAATATTATTAATGCGAAAGTAACTCTGTCAGTTTGTTTCGTTTTCACACCTAAATCACTGTACCCATTGTGATGAATTTTAGTATAGAGATAGATGACACCGTGGAGAAAGAGATAGGCTACTTTTTGTCGCTAAAGCAAAATGCGAAGACGGTAAAATGGGAGATTAAATTTAGTATGGAATACGCTAAAATGCTGAGTTTTTGGGATACAAATTGCGGTCAACAGAAAATCTTGATGAGGCGGGGAGATGTTTGCATAGCGTGAATAGAAATAGTCTACTTTTTATCCTGAAAAGATATAAAAATATCGCAGAATAAATGAATTTTACGCGGACAAAGTTATAAATACTTCTTATGGTTTCGGAACTTGTAGACATTGAATATTTTAACGTTTAAATAGGAAAAAATAATTTATTCATGGAATGTAAAAATAAAAAAAAAACAATACATAAACTTAAAACCTAAGACCTAAAATAAAATATAAACTAATTACAAATTATAAATTACGTTTAAATTGTTTTATTTCATTGATCGATAAATGTATCACAATATAAAGACTTATTGTTAAGTATCACAGTTGAAAACAAAAGTTAAGAAACCCAGTCAGAAACATGTCGGGACACGCTCACTGTAGGGTTCCGTGGCCATTATTACATCCGATTAAAAAGGTTATCTCAAGCCTGTTTAGGATTTAGCTAGGCAGTGTCATCTTCGATGATTTTCAGTTGGAGGTGATGATTTTCAGAACCAATGAAGCATTAGCAGGGTTCTGACTTGCGATATATTTCTTTTTAACCGCTCAAATTCTAACATTGATACAACAAAAATATATCTAACGAAACCTCATTCAATGTTTTAGGCAAAAAAAATCCCTTCGCTTTATTTCTATAAATTACCATTTAAAAAATAACACTTTTATTATATTATACCACTTTAACAGACGGACAGAGTCGCACCATAAGGGTTCCTTACTGACATTCATGGTACGGAACGCCAAAAAACAATCGAAAATAAGTCGAACCGTCGGTATGCCCGTCGCTGCGCGCGCGCCGCTCGCCTAACAATGAGCGTTACGACATTTACGGTATTTGCATTAACATGAATGTGATTTAACTTATCAGAATGTAATTTATCTTGTTATAATGCCCATTTGGGAACGATGAGGGTTAAGAAAGATTTAATGCACATACAGACAAGCAGACAAGAAGACAGACAAAGGTTTGGACCGCTTGTGCCATTGTCTGTCTCGCTTTCCAGCTAAACTTTCGAACGCGCATATTTTGAAAACCGCATTTGTTTATGTACTTATTTTAAAATATTTAGATACATATTCTTGTTATTTAAGACGAAACACCAAGGTCTAGAGAATTGAAAAATAGGTATTTGTAAAATCTATTGCTACCTCCATCTATCAAGCCTCCCCCCGCAGAGTGCAATAGAGACAGCTGCAGCTTGGACTGAAAATACCTATTAAAAGTACACAAAATCAACGATTCGTAGACCCCTGATTCCTTCTCCAAAACTTATCCGATTTAACTACTTTTTTCATTAAAAATTAAAGAAAGGCTTTGGCAGTGTTCCTATGTTTTCTTTTTTTATATAATCTAGTAAAATTTGTTTTCTGAATGTATGAACGCAGCCGAAAATCTGGCCAATTTTTTAGGTTTTTGAATGTCCAATATCTCTTTTAATAATTAATTTATTAAAAAAAGGAAAACATAAGGACATGCATTATAGTGGCCATCGATTTTTTGGAAAAAAATATTGCTCTACTGGCATTATCCAGAGAGGAAACAGGGGACGACGTTTGTATGGAAAAACGGCCCTTGTGTTTCCTCTTAAGAGAGGGACTGCTTCGATTGATACGGCAATTTGAAAAAAAATTAAACAATGTTACACTTAACAAACTGGAAAAAAATACCTTGCTACTCCGCGAAATCCGTGCCGGACTCAATGTTACACTTGATTGTATGTTCTAACCGACAATTTCAGGCATTCGTGTAAATACAATTATTTAAAATAACCAGTTTCACTGTTGCAAAACCACTCAAATTGATGAAAATCGCACCATTTAGCCACAAAAAATAAAAAACAGTAAACATTTCTTAATCCTGCATCCCAAACAGGTAACCGAGAGGCCTAAAATTGCACAGACCCCCAATTCTGACGCTCGAGATTCATCTGACGTTTAAAATCTGTTAAAAAATGACAGATTTTGAAGGGATTTGACACCTCTTTGGCTTATCTCGAGTGTGACTTCATCTCTACTGACGCGAGAATCGCCGCAGGGCACAAACGAGCTCCCCTCTAAAGAATTCTGGACAGGACCTGAAGTCTTTTCCCCGTCACAACTTAATATTCATTATTTAAAACAGCAAAAAACCCTAATCAATTCGTGCGAGATCGATGCGAGTGACTGACACCTACGAAACGGTACGAAATGTCAACTACTTAGAACAGGACCGCGGCCGTGACATTAACTGCGGTCCGCGGGCTAATACAAGTAATAATTGTGCTGTGGATCACAACAACCCACTGAGACCTTTGTTTAGAGTTCCTGATTATTAATAATGTAGTAAAAGTCAAGATAATAGTCTGACGGACGCGCCACGCCCTTCAGTACAGCTTTAGTACCACGCTAGCGTTTATCGCGCACATAAACGCATCTGTCCCTCTCGCACAAGCTTATTTGTTAGAAAGGGATAAATGCTTTATGTCAGCGATAAAAGCTAGCGTGCTAGGGCCCCAGGGGTGCAATTTTTGAATCTCACCAGGTGACTAGAGATGACCAAAATGGCCGATTCTCTATGAAAAACGGCTATTTTGGTGAGCTTTAGATACCCGGTGAGATTTAAATGCAATTTTTGAATCTCACCAGGTGACTAGAGATGGCCTAAATGGCCGAATCTCTATGAAAAACGGCTATTTTGGTGAGCTTTAGATACCCGGTGAGATTTAAATGCAATTTTTGAATCTCACCAGGTGACTAGAGATGGCCTAAATGGCCGAATCTCTATGAAAAACGGCTATTTTGGTGAGCTTTAGATACCCGGTGAGATTTAAATGCAATTTTTGAATCTCACCAGGTGACTAGAGATGGCCTAAATGGCCGAATCTCTATGAAAAACGGCTATTTTGGTGAGCTTTAGATACCCGGTGAGATTTAAATGCAATTTTTGAATCTCACCAGGTGACTAGAGATGGCCTAAATGGCCGAATCTCTATGAAAAACGGCTATTTTGGTGAGCTTTAGATACCCGGTGAGATTTAAATGCAATTTTTGAATCTCACCAGGTGACTAGAGATGGCCTAAATGGCCGAATCTCTATGAAAAACGGCTATTTTGGTGAGCTTTAGTTACCCGGTGAGATTCAAATGCAATTTTTGAATCTCACTAGGTGACTAAAGCCCACCAAAATGGCCGCATTTCTATGAAAAACGACCATTTTGGCGAGGTTTAGACATCCGGTGAGATTCAAAAATCGCACTCCAATTCCCGGCAAACACCTTCAGCACTGACCTTGACTGCGCAGTAGCCGTTTCTAGTACAAATGTGTATGCGCATACATACCCCCTCCACTCGATTTATGCTCAAGTTGTTTGCCTGCAACTGTACGAGGCTTTTATATTCGAACTTTGCATTAAATTAGAATCACGGTTTTTATCTTGAATCATGAAAGGTAACAGATAGTCCCAGTCATTGACAGTGACCTAATAATTGACGAGAAGCTACGGAAACATACGAGAATAAACGAGAGACAATGATGTCAACTACTGGTACAAACAATGTTCTACACGTGTCAAACACTGGGACGGTTACCGTAGTTGATTATTTGAGCTGAGCCCTCCAATTAATAAAGAAAAAGAAACCATTTTTCAGGACCGAATCAAGGTAAAAAAAATCGTTTTTGTAAATAAAAATTACGGCAAAACAATTAACAGGACAAATTCAGTAACAATATCGCGGTAAGCTTTTGTAAAGATTGCATTGTTATTTGTGTTTTACTCGAATTTTAATTGCTTGGTAACTTTGTTTTATCAAGATTTTACAAACCACACCGTTTGTCACTTTTATTTTTTGTCCCCTTAAATTCGATGCATGTTTAAATTAATCGAATTCCATCAAAAATGTTGTTGAAAACAAAACGAAGCGTGAAACTTAATCGCTCACATAAATCGGCGTAAACAAACTACCCAGTTTAAAAAACTGCTACCGTCTGATTCAGTTTCATAAATTAGGTTTTCGAGCAAGTAACTCTTTTTAATGGAGCTTTAATTAAATAAATGGCTTTTACGAATATTATAATTCGCATGCATCATTTTAAGGATAACGGTCAAAATTCTAATGCCACAAGATTTATTGAGTCCGAAAAAAAAACAACGGCCATAGACAACTGTCAATTTATGAGGGTGCATTCCAATAATGGTTGCAAGGTTTTGGCTTTTAAAACGTATTAGCATATTCAAATTTTATTGGAGCCGGGCGGGAGAAAATAATACGATTTGCATGCCTGATCAAAAATAAATCATTTTTATTTGTGCTGGACGAGATATTTACTCGAACTGGTTGTTATTTTTGCTAAGATCTCGGATTCCAGGACTAGAACGATTAACAGAGCGGCGCCGTATAAACGTTTGAAGCTTAGCACGGACGGTAGCGTTTATCGTGGACGTAAACAGTTATTCCTTTTATTAACCAAGGTTGAACTTAAACTGGATAAGGTAATGAACGTGAACTTAAGTGATAATGTTGTATCGAGACACTTTTTTGCAATGTAGTGCAGTATGTAGCTACAGCGCGGCTTTATAGCATCTTCATCATTACTATCGCGCTGCCCAAATGCGGCCTTCCGTCACCAAACTCGCCCAGGACCCCAATTCTCGGTTCATGCGAGATGCATCTCACGAGCGAGATACGTCTAAAAGTGACAGATTTCCAAGGGATTTGACAGTTGTTTCCGTGCGAGATGCATCTCGCATAAACCGAGAATAGCCCCGCAGTTCTGGGACCAATTGTCGGTGCTTCGAGATTCACCTCGAGTGATAAACATTGATCACGATTACAACGTGGATTAGTGTAATTAGCGAAGTTTAAATTGCTCATGAAGTAATTATATTAAATCTACGTTCCTCAGCCCACGCGTTCAAAGTTTTCTTTGGGACTTTACATAGATACATACCTCTACGCCCCTAACTTTAATTTATTCTTGCCAGCGGCTCTGTCAGTTAGACAGAGAATTCCTGTCTATGTGCGATCATGCGTTCCTTTTTTATAAGACCAGCTATAGTAGCACGCTAGCGTTTATCGCGCACGTATACGCTTTGGTCCCTCTCGCACACGCATACTGGTTAGAACGGGATAAATGCTTTATGTCATCGATAAAAGCTAGCGTGCTAGGCCCCCAGTTGGTCTTATAAACAAGGGACTCGACTCACATAGAGATAAATTAAATTCGGGCGGTGATGTTGCCACTGGTTGCGAGATAACAGAATGCCCGAAACATTTGGCTTTTTACTAGAAATACAAGTAGTAAGACTGTGTTTTTTTTAATAGCAAACGAGCGCTGAAGTGACCGTATAGTGACTCCCTAACCCCCTTGTTCATAAGAAAATAACAATCTTTTTAAGCTAACAAATGTTTTGTCCCTTTCATTTGAGGGCAAACGTAACAATGACAGATAAAGACGTAAAACATGTTAACTAACAAACGTTTACGAAGCGTTTATGAAAAAGGCGTTAAGTCTATGCGTCCCGTTTTTATGACACCAGTTAAATAGAGCTACTGTATTTAGGATACGAAACGACATGCGTACGCGCAAGGCCGCTACGCTAGCTTTTGTCGCGGACACAAATAACAATATCCTTCCTATTATTATAAGTATGCTTGAACGAAAGCTATAAAGCTTTGTGTGTTCTTTAAAAGCTAGTGTGCTAGGGCCGCAGATATTGACATTTATGGTCGCCGCTGCCGGTGTTGCGCAGTGACATTTCAATATCGATTCGGGACGCTTTTTGCGTGTTGCATATTCGTGCTTGTTGAGGCTGTTTTATTAGCATAAATACGTCTGCATTGTATAGCACGCTATCTTTACATAGCATGATATAAAGTCGCTATGCGGTCATATAATTCTTCATATCTTCGGCCGCTTACTCCTTTAGAAAGCATTCTTTAGAATCGCACACGTCTACTGATTAGAAAGGACATATGCCTGTCCGCAACAAAAGTTAGCCTCTGACTTCCAATTCTAGCGTTCATCGAGATTCATCTCACATCAGAGACATCAAAATTACAGATTTTGATTTAGATTTTGACAGCTGTTTTTGATATATCTGGAATGTGACTTTATTTGTACCACAGATTTCTACTGACACGAGAATTGCCCCGTAAGACCATTTTAATGAGATGTAGGAGATAAAAAATATTTTTGATATTTATACGATGCTTGTAGAAAATTATAAAAATGCAATATGATATAGGACATTATTACATCAAGCGTTATAGTCCTTTATTTTTTTTATGCCAAAGGGTGATGACGTATATCTGGTGGGAAGTGGTCACCACCACGCACAGGAATCGCTGATCCGTTGCCCGCATTAAGGTCCCTCCCCCGTTTAATAAAAAAAATTATTTTAGAGAACCGTTAACTAAAGTTATGTATAACTATCTTTTGTGCCTATATTTCCTTCATCTGGAACATATCTTAATATGGATAATAAATGGCATGGTCCTTCGACTGCGCACACGCACAACTTATGGCAGTATTGCTAAGGAACTTTGTTTTCGTCGCAGGGGGTAAATTAAACCAGAAATGGGATTAAATTACCCATTCGTTATGTCTGGTCGCGCTTACAATGTGTCATTTTGTGATTTTAATTGCTTCGTTAATAATCGACGATTTTTTGTCGATTGCGACCACAGATTTAGTTTGAAATAATTAATATACATATACAAATACTAATTTTTCAAAAAGTGTATCGGTGTATCAGCAATTTAGTATTGCCAATTCAAATTGAGTAGCAAGAATTTGCTTGACCACTTTTCGACCGTATTACAAAGGGATAGGGTTCAAAAGTGGTCAAGCAATTACTTGGTCGACTATACATTGGAACACCTACAGCATAGCTGTTATATCTATATCGGGTACAATTTTGATGTAATGTACATAAAAACCTGTTAAAAATCTCTAAATGACAGTGAAAACCGTATGAAACAAAAGGGCAGTTAGAGCAATTTATAATATGGATACTCGTGAGTCATTAAGGGAATTTTTCAAGGAAATAGACATCTTAACCCTACCGTCGCTATATATTTTTGAAATAATAATGTACGTTAGGAAAAATATATGCAATTTCCCTACCAACGTCGATAAGCCAAAGGCTACTAGAAATACAGGAAAGCTTAAAGTTCCAACTTACAGACTGGCTAAAACCAATAAGTCGTTCATGGGAAATTGTGTAAGATTTTACAACAAAATTCCAAAAAACATAACTGAACTAAATGATACAAAATTTAAATCTATTGTCAAGAAGACATTAATTAATCGGGCGTATTATAAAATCAATGACTATATCTTGGACAAGGATGTTTGGAAATGATCCCGATCTGTATCGGCGATCCCTGGCTCCAAAGATTGTACACCTGCTGTGTTAAATTGTTAAATTGTAAAAATTTTAAATATTCGAGATGTAAAATAACCTTATAATTTTGATTTATTTAAAAAATTACACCTCGTTGAGTTTCTTGCCGGTATCTTCTCATCAGAGGTTTTTCCGAACCGGTGGTAAATTTTTTGACATTCATAAGTGCTACCTGTAAGCCTAATCTGCATAAAATATTTTGACTTTGACTTTGATGACAATACGATGCGTGGTTGAGCAGGATTAGGCGGCGGATGATACCATAGGAATTAAGGACAAATAGAAACAGAAAGCGACTTAATAGTGTGTAAAGATAAAGATAAGGTTTTGCGGGTGGTAACACCTTGTGCAAGGTTCGTCCAGATCGCTACCACCATCTTGCTTGCTAATCCAGCCGCAAAGCAACAGTGCTTGCACTGTTGTGTTCCGGCGTGGAGAGCAAGACAGCCGGTGCAATTACTGGCACAAGAGGTATTCCATCTCAGCCTTCTGGGTTGAACGCATTTGCAATCTCCTTGGTGTTGCGGGTGTAATAGGCGGTGGTGATCGTTTACCAGTAGGTGACCCACTTCCTTGTTTGCCTTCCTATTATAAAAAATATGAAGATTAAGATTAATATTTCGCATTCGAACAATAAAAAAAAAACCTTCAGATATCACGACGAATAAAATTCATCTAAATGGATTGATATATCAATTAGTTTATTAGTCCGTGATTGCAACACTGGTATAACTAGATGACGTGTTAGATAAATGCAATATTTAGAAATATTATTGACAGCAGTATTCATCAACAACACGTGACTCTTTAATCTTTTTTTAATCGGAAATCTCAACATTTTATCTTTTAGGAAACTATTAACCTACATAAGTCATAACATACAGACAACCATGTTCATCTTCTTGTCAAAAAACAACAAATTCATTACAGTATGAATATTTAATTAAAATGCTATGCAATGACAATTACACACACACACACACAATATTTATAACGTTATCGGGACTTTCACGCGATAAAAGTATATTGTTAATTTACCTCGACGTTTCGGCCATATTTCAACGGCCGTGGTCACGAGTAGACCATACATGTGTGAAAATAGAGAAAAATTAAAACAATTGAATTACACACACACACAAAGAAAAATTAGGGTAATGGCAGGACTTGAGGGTAGTTATACCTTTAAAATGTAATGACCGTAAATAGACGAAGCACATTGAAAAATTCACAGGGTACGGTAGTGGTAATGTGGCGAAACTGGCAAACGCAAGGCACGGAATGCTGATGTTGCAGATTCTAGTCCTGTCATTACCCTAATTTTTCTTTGTGTTGTCATTGCAAAGCATTTTAATTTAATAATTTAAATGTTTAACATTTAAAATAACAATCGAAAGAAATTTCGGTTCCAAATTAAGTATGAATCATGCTTTAAACAATGATAAATGTTTTATTCAAATCATAAAGGCAAACATATCATTTTGACATCTGGCTACCTAATAATTCTCGAATTTAAGAGTCATCATAACATACAAAACAAGATCACCGCATGAGATTAACAAACCCAAAAACCCTAATCACACATTGTTATAAATTACCGGGAACCGAATACTTTTGTAAAATCATTCTCAACAAATTCACTCGAATTTTTCCTCACATTATCTGCTAAACCATCTTTTGCTTTGGATTTTCAAGCATCCGGTTCCAAGGACCAAAAAGTTGAAATCGACGATAAAGTTGTTAATGTTTAATAAGGATGACATATTGATCATGTTAAAAGTTTATGGCTTACAACCATTTTATATCCATCCAGAATTTCTTATTCAACTACACAGTAAATTATGTACAGTCAACCAATTTGAGAAATAGGCCACTGGAACCATTTCACAATTAATGTCATAGTGACTTCTCAAAAAATTTCATAACAACCCGGCGATAACACATTGCGACAACGTTCCACAGTGGCCTATGAATCAAATTGGGTGACTGTACGGTAATCGATAACTTAATAACTTCAGAAAAAATTCTCAATGGATTTCTTTTACACATTTATTCAAATTACCCAATAACCACGGTAAAACAGTATGAAAATGAGGTAAATTTACATATACTTAATTTTGTAAGTACATGAACATTTTCATAATTAGCTAGTGCCTCTAGCATTTTTTATTTAAATAAACTGCGCCACAGTGGCCTTAAGAGGAGTGTGAACCCAGCGCTCTCCATGAAAACGGCAATAAACGTTTTCCACCCTCTAAACCTTAACCTATAGCCATGATTTTTTGTATGTTGTCAGCTTGCCCTAGAACTAGGTTTGTATGTTTTGATTTTTTAAATATTCTTTATCTACTTACACACATATCATAAGTGCTCAATAACGCGTTCGAAAACCGTAGGAAATGACCAGCATTATTACAACCAATGTTATTATAAGAATTTTCTTGTCTGTGGTAGTTGGTAAATCTGTACTTGAATGGTCATCACATTACCGATATCTTTAACGTTATGAATTTAAATTTGGAACAACTGTCAAAATTCAAGGGGGATCTCTATTTTAGTATCCATGGATATTAAAACAGTTATCGATACGAAACGTCAATCTCTATGAAAAGCGGCCATTTTGGTGAGCTTTATTCACCCGGTGAGATTCAAAAATCGCACTCCAGCACGCTCTAGCTCGGAATTTTTGGGTATATTTTCAAAACATTGGTGTAATTTGTATGGCGCATCTTTTGTTTACTAAATGTTGGTAGCGATGATAGAAGGTAAGCGCATCTGCGAAAAGGTGTGTTCTTTAAGCGTGTACCGGCAGAAACACTCGTAAATTATCACCGTTTCCATGTTTTTTTTTACCAAAAGAATGCCATACAAATTACATCAAAAGTCTGGAGTTTGAAAATATGCCCTCTTATGTTTACTCTTTAGTTTAGCCGTGTTACATACCGCAGTAGAAAGGATCAAACTTGTCAGTTAGGTAGTTTTCACGGAAGGTGATTCAGCGCTGACAGGAGGAGTCACGATCGTCACTCACCTTGCGGAGTGAAGGTGTTTGATTTACATGCGCCGACGCACAATTTGTCAATTGTGACACATGCGGGGCGCCAGTGAGAGTGGGGAACACATTTTTCGTTTTAAAATGGGAATGGGGAAAACCCTAACACTAATACAATAAAATAATAATAACTCGATTATTGGTCACCCAAAACGTCGAGGTTTTGTGAACCGATGGACAGCCAAATTGCTTTATGCATAAGTTTTTTTTTAAACGTTAAAGTCTACGCCGTACAAGTTTCTATGCATGATACAAATGAGCGTGTTGTACTATTTTCTACGGACAATAATTTGTAGTTAAGTTAGTGGAATATAATAGTGTATAGCTAGCTAGCTATCTCTTTCGCTCATGGTAATAAGTGGCACCATATAGGTAGCAACACATCGCAGCAAACAAAGTCGAAGCATCTTCAAATGCATCGGAAAATAGCACAATAAAACTAACGATATGTCGCTAGATTCGGATATTTTTAAACTTAGCTCAAGATTTAACTAGTTTCCACGTGACAGGCGTTGCCAGGTGTGGGGCCATCGATTAAGCTGTTTGTAAATCAGTGGCCCTAACATGACTGGCCAAGTTTAGTTTATCTTTATCTGTGTCCCTTTCTTATGACACTAGTTAGACAGAGACACAGGGAGGGGTTAAACTAAACCTGGGCTGTCATGTTAGGACCGCTGCTTTCTTTTAATAAACTATTTCTATTCTAGCTGTAGTAACTTTGCGATCTGTTTAGTCGTTTTACCTAGCTCGCCTTGTGATTTTTCGTGCCGTGCCTAGCCATTAATTAACCTATTTTTAGAGATCGTGACGCGGAAGCGGTTCTATTCAGCAGTTCCCGCTCGCACTCGGCCGCGCGTCCTCAAGGCGACGACTTCTGTACACCTAGCCCGAATCTTCTCGGCACGCGTTAACTCGCTACGTAGCTCATTGCTTCTCTCTCCTACTGGGGTAGTTAGAAAGAGACTCACTGAGTGACGTTGCGAGTTAACGCGTATCGAGAAGATTCGTGGTAAATGTACTGAATGCTTTATTGGTCAATACAAACATGTTTTTCATGTTTTTGAAACAATGAAGGGGCTTCCTTTAGTGTATCACGCATCGTCTCGTCGATTATATCAAAATACCACCCATCGGCTTCCAGTATTTTACAGATTTAAATAAAATACAAGGTTACGGTATTGAGTTTTATAGTCCTTAACGCGTTATAGAGAAAGCTCTACGAAATTTATCGGTAATTGAGTATACGAGGATGAAAATAAGTTGCGATATGGAGTGCGATTTTGGAATTCACCTGGTGATTACTCACTAGCTCACCAAAATAGCCGTTTTTCATAGAAATTCGGCCATTTTGATCTTTAGTCACCTGGGGTGCAATTTTTGAATCTCAGTAGGTGACTAAAGCTCACAAAAATGGCCGAATCTCTAAGAAAAACGGCCATTTTGCTGAGCTTTAGTCACCTAGTGAGATTCAAGAATCGCACGCATAAGCACTATAAGAAACTTTTTAATGTATAGTCGACCAAATAATTGCTTGACCACTTTTGAACCTTATCCCTTTGTAATACGGTCGAAAAGTGGTCAAGCAATTTCTTGGTCGACTATACTTAGAGTACCCAGTTCAAAGATTTTACTGATGTAAAATTGTCACTGATATAAGACAATACAACAAGAGAGTTAAAAAATACTTGTTTATGTTAATTATAAACACCAAACACTAAAAATAGAGGACTTTCTCTAATTTCAAAACGTCTAATTTCTCGGAATATTCGTTTTCTCTGTATTTTTTATCCAACTACCGCTAAAAGGAAATGTTATATTTTTTGAGTATATGTTTTACTATCTTTAGCTGAGCTCATTCGCCCAGGTACTTATACAAGTGAAAAAGAACAAATACATGCGACTATTTGGGAAATTTTATTTACTTTTGCTTGTTTGAATACTGTTTGTTTATTGGTTTATTAAAAAACCGTATAAGTATCTGCCTAAGAATGGTACGTGCGACGAATATAATTTCTCATTATGTCTAAAGGGCCATTTACACGATACGAGTTCTCGCATGCGAGTTGCATTACCTTGCAGGCTACCGAGGTATGATGTGATCGATCGATTGATCGAGGAATGCAACTCGCATACGAGAACTTGCTCCGTGTAATTGGCCCCTAAGCTTAAGTCGATATTTTGTGTTTTGACTTAACGAGTTTAGAGAAAATTTGAATAATTGCATTAAATTAAACAATAGGTTAACACATTGCCTGCCGCGTAGTGCTACGTGTTAGGGTTAAAACATTGTTACTGACAAAATATGGATATCTAGTCGGAAATAAATGTATTAAATTCAAATAATTATTTATACAGAATTTAGATGCTTTAAATTAGACTTCCTAGTGTCCTTCCATCCCATGTCCTATCCGTCTATATGTTGTCGATTGATGCTGATTGACTTCTTAAATGTTTCTCTAAAAAATCCATTAAGTTCTCTTGTAAAATAATTAAAGTTAATCTGCTCTATTTCAACCTTAATTCAACGTACAATCTTAATGAACTGAATTGAACCTCATTTGCGGCATTTATCAAAAACGTTCCGATTGGTAGTGTTGTACAATAATGAAGGAAAGATCTGTCGATAGATCCCAATCTGAACCACCTTGATTATTGACTGCCTTATCGATATCGATATGTGTACTATCCATACACATAGACCCCATAGTGACGACGGCACATGCCATTAGAACCGATAACACTTAGTTTATTAAATGTTTATTCATTCAAGTTGGCCTCCAATCCTCCACCGGCGACTCAGTCGCATACTCAAAAATTAAAAATCACCAGCCGCGGTCCAATCAAATAATTTTACCCGGTCTTGATTGGCGCGCGACTGGAAAGTGTTAAGTATTCGAAAGTCAAAAATCACCCCATAGAGATTGAGTTTCTATTAAATTCTATTTGATCCCACGTGCTTCTAGGTGTATCTGTATGAAAAAGCATGCTTTCGAGAGACTTATATCGCGATCGCCATTGTTTCGATACAACAACAACAACTACAACTAATATAATCTTATTTTTATTTTTAATTATTTTAGTGAGTCCTAATAATTGTACCAAATATTGTAATGACCTAGGTTAACCTGTAATGTTGGACGTATGCTGTGAATAAATAAATTAAAAATTGAAATTGTATCGACAAAATTGTGTTAAATTAAATCTATCGATAACTTCGATAGTCAAACGATTTCCCAACAACATTTAAATTAGATTCTAAATATTTCTGCTGATTCTCTGGTCCGGTTGTTGAACTACCCGACCGTCCTTGGCTGTCCATTACGTGACGAATGTCTATATTTGTTTGTATGGACCAGATTGTTTGCGAAGCGGTCAACGACATAACTAACATTAGCTTATGCGCTACGGTTTAAGGAAAAATTAAACGTAGTTTGGAATTAGTGTTATTGGTTCTGCATAATAAGCGTGTTGTGTGTTTATGTTATATTTAGACAAAGCTTTTGTCACTTATTTTCGGTCGTTTGGTATACTTTAATATTGTACTATATTTATATTTTTGAGTTCAGAATTTACTCTTTCACTTCTTCACATCTTTTGGATGTAACATCTGTGATATTACTTTTGTTTACAAAAATTGGAGCCTATGTCACTCGGACTACAACAACCAATCGATTGACATCCAATTCATCGTAATCTTAGAGCATTAAGTACGGGAGATGGCATTCAATGACTTACCCCTCTACCACAGGTATAAGTACAATGTGCCTACGCGATATAAAAACTCATTCACAATCGATTATTTGCTCACTCGCTAGATCAGTACCGAAGATATAATAGATTCGGTGTTACTTTACGAAGATCTATTAACAAATTACACATACAAGCCTGAACATTTTTGTAACTCTTTTTAAAGGCTAGTTGACGTCACGACTAGCCTAAAAAAATTTATACATAAATATACTGTAGGCGTTTAGGCTAGGCGAAGGCAAACGAAGAGCTGACGCAGCTAACCTCGCTAGTATTAGGTTGTCGTGTATAGTCGACCAAGAAATTGCTTGACCACTTTTCGACCGTATTACAAAGAGTTAAGGTTCAAAAGTGATCAAGCAATTACTTGGTCGACTATACAAAGAGCTAACGCTGCCAAAGGAGCCTTCTTTTTTTGATATCTTTTTGTAATAATTTTAGTATTAATACTATTAATGTTCAGTTTATATTTAGTTTCCATGTTAATTATTTTATAAGATTTTTGTCGCTAAACCGGATGAATCAATAAAATATTGCGTTGTTATGGCATTTCTAAACTGTTATCTTGATCAATATATTTAATACAGTTATAGTTTTGAATTGTCGGACCATCGGCCGCATCTTATGAATAAAAAGCACATTAACACGAAACTTAATCCTTATTTCCTTCCTAACGATGCATAAAATATCTTAAAAGTGTTCAAAAACATAAAGTCATGCCAATATATTTTACAAAGAAATTTGAATATCTTGAAAAGTGTTTGCGACATAATTTATTTAAAATTGGCTGTGCCGAGCTGGTAGGGTAGGATTACGAAAAAAAAACAACATTTTGGGTCATTGTTCTCAAGTGTTTTGTAAACCGCTTAGCGGTTTAAAAATAACGTGAATGGACAATAATTTTGTGCAATAAAACTATATATTTATATTTATTATATTTTTGTAACTGATTTACTTTTTTAAATGTAGAATATTTAAAGTATTAAATTCAAATGATAGATATACAATGATAAACACACAGGCAGGACTCGAAACTCCTACCTCGGAAAACTGTGATAGGCTCTTCTCAATTAAAAAGTAATGTTGTTGACTAAAAAATAAGTATTTTCTCCTTGCTTTCCATGCATTCTAAAATAGTGCTTTTTTTACTAATTTTTTTCTATGTCCCTTTGTACGGAAAAGATAACTCATAGTTTCGAAAATGTTCGGAAAGAGAGTGACTGTGATATACTGACAGACATGTTCATAGCGAAACTATAAGGATTCTGTAGTCAATAGAGCCCTTAGGTATAATTTCAGTATGTTTGTCTGTCTGTGTCTAAAAACCATGTCAAGTTACGGCAAAAGATCTTAACATGTATTGGACATCCTCAACTATCACATCGATCTGCTTCAATATTCCACTATCGTACAATGATCAATGATAACTCAATTGTTCTATGTGAGTAGATTGCAAGCCATGCGTGGGTAGGGTTGCCATATGGAAAAATTAAATGTCCTGATAAAAATCCGGACATTTCTTGTAACAGAGTTTTGTAACTAGAGTTTTAAAGTTTTATATGCTCGCCTTTGTACTATTTTATTTTAATTGTAATGTTATGTATCGTGTTTTATGTACAATAAAGTGTTTACTTACTTACTTAAGCGAATAAATTTTTATTAAGATCGCTTTAGCTGTAATTTATCCTATTTTAATAAAGATTTTTTTATATTTCTTCCCAGTTTTATGTATCCTTTCATTTATTAAAATTGTGTAAACTTTGTAACAAAAATATCACGTAAACATTTTCTTTTTTTAAGAGTCCATTCCAAAAATCCTGACACTTGCTTAGTCGGGCCGCAATCCGGACATAGGGTCAAAAATCCGGACATGTCCGGACAAATCCTGTCGTATGGCAACCCCATGCATGGGAGCATGTGGCAGATCTTAATCATAGCGTCTGTAATCGTTTATGCTAATCGTGGATCATTGTCTTGGGTCATCCTTGATTTATTCGGATGATTCTTCAAAAGATTTTTTACTATACTTAGTCTATAGATCTGATGTAGTGTGTACCTTCGCTCTTTGTAGAAGTTTAGGGTAAAAGAACCAGTTACGGGCCCTAAGATAAAAGATACCAGTTTAAAGTTATCTCCCAGTGTCCCACTTTCAGACACTAAATTAGATAGAGCTGTACTGAAGGATAATTCGTCCGTGTTACATACGTGGTAGACTCAATGCTGTGGTTAATAAGCAAAACGCGTTTCGAAAGGTCAGTAACGAATCCGAAGGCACAACCCTATGTATAAAGTTACGACTAAACTATGTGATGTCACTTATTTTGCAGTAAGTTGTCAGGAGTGCAATTTTTGAATCTCACCAGATGACTACAGCTCACCAAAATGTTCGAATCTCTATGAAAAATTGGCTATTTTGGTGAACTTTAGTTACCCGGCGAGATTCAAATGCAATTTTTGAATTTCACGGTGACTCACCAAAACGGCCGAATCTCTGAGAAAGACTGTCATTTTGGCGAGCTTTAGTCACCCGGTGAGATTCAATAATCGCACTTCAGTTACTTATTGGCTCTTTTACCTTACATCAAACAACTTCAAAAGGTTCAATGATTGAAATACAAACTTGCGTAGGTAACCAAAATAGACCGTCCATTAGTCATGGCGTTTTCGATCGGTTTACTCTGTTCAGATCGTTATCTTTGTTAATTGATTATGTTAAAATGGGAAATAGTTCATTAAAAACTCCTATTAACGGCTTTTAGCAATAAGCTAACTTTTTAATGAGTTTACTGGTAATTTAAAGCTAAGCTGAATAATACATGTGTAGCTAGTAAGTACTTGTACTTAATTCAACCGTAAACTTTATTGTTTTTTTGGGTTCCGTACCTCAAAAGGGAAAAACGGAAGCCTTATATGATCACTTCGTTGTCCGCCTGTCAGTCTGTTTATTGACAATCTTCTTAGAAGATTTTAGAAAATATCTAAAAACACGGTTTTTCTTTTTTTAACGAATTCTTCAAATTTTGGAGAAATGATAATAGAATTGGTGACGTCCTGAAGACAGGTCAAATTAGAAGTACACGGAACCGCCGAGCATGTATGAAGAGAGGAATGTGTGTGAAGAAAGCGCGGGATGAATGCCAGTACCGGGGCAAATGGCGTTCTGTGGTCTCTGCCTACACCAAAGGGGTGCGGGACCTTATGCAAGGTCCGTCCGGATAGCTACCATCATCTTGCTAGCTAATCCTGCCGCAAACAAGCGTGGAGAGCAAGACGGCCGGTGCAATTACTGGCACAAGAGGTATTCCATCTTAGCCCTCTGGGTTGGCAACGCATTTGCAATCGTCAGGTTCAGGTTGCAATCATCACTTACCATCATCAGGTTGCTTGTTTGCCTTCCTATTTCTTTGTTGTTGCAGGTGTCTATAGGCGGTGGTGATCACTTACCATCAGGTGACCCACTTGCTTGTTTGCCTTCCTATGTTGCATAAAAAAATAATAATAAAAAACGGAAACTGGAGTGAGTTTATAACAATATCGTGAATCTATTCTGAATCGTGAATTTATTTTGTTAAAATGAATCTCTGTTGTAGAAACCACGAACTTCAATTAGCACTAACTTTATCATGAAAAGCTGTTGTTTATCGTTTAAATAACAAAACTAAGATAACCATATACGGAAGTCGGTACAGGGTCGGTGTTTTTAATGGACCAATTAAAACAAGACCAATAAGTTAAACCAGTTTCAGCAACTGAACTCGGTTTGCTCCACTTTTATACAGACTTTTGAATGATCTAGAATAACCTATAAATTAATCACAATGATTACCTTGTCTTGAAGCAACAAGGTGGTCCTTCCGCATTCATAAATAGGTAATGACAGAAAAAAAGGAATGTTGGTACATACCATACAAGGTTGGTATATGTAACCTTTGTCAGTCTGTCGGTGGTTTTGTGGGCCCCTAACGTTTGAAAGTTTATTTCAAAACAAAGATTTTTCTGACTGTGCCTTTTTCTTAGCTAAAACCTAGTATTTTTGATTTTCGCCTAGAATTATCAAAGTTGGTTAGGCAGGTTTTAATACTATTTTAATTATGTGGATATTTTGTTGTGTTTTTTTTGTCTTGCTTTGCTTAGTTTGACAGTTAATAACTCAAGTCATTAGGCAGCCTGCTCTTTCTCTCTAAGTTTTATATCTACGAGGGTTGAAGATTTTTTTTATGAAATAGGAAGGAAAACAAGCAAGTGTGCACTTACTTACCTGATGGTAAGTGATCACCACCGCCTCTAGATATCCGCAACACCAATGCTTAGCGGCGGGATTAGCGAGACGGTGGTAGCGATCCGGACGGCCCTTGCACAAGGTCCTACCAACCACCCGCAAAGATGGGCTTAAATCGAAAATATTGTACTCGTACCGTTACTAATATAAATAATATCAGTTACGTGACGGTTTTGCAACGGTTTATATCAGTTTAATAAAGATTACATTGTCATACGCGGAGTCTCATGGAATGCTCTATAATGTTGAAAAGAGTGAAATGCTGGTTTTTAGGGTAGGCCGTAAAGATCCGTCTTATGTGACGCCGGTTACTCTCTATGGTGTCGAGCTGAATAGGGTGTCTGAATGCAAATATCTGGGACATGTGATCAATGTAGACTTGAGCGATGATGGTGATATTGAGAGGGAACGTAGGGCACTAGCAATAAGAGCTAACATGTTGATCCGCAGGTTCGCAGGCTGTACAGTTCAAGTTAAAAGAACGTTGATTAGATATTACTGTCAGTCGTTCTACACTTGCAGCCTGTGGGTCAACCATACGAAACGGGCTTATAGTGCCCTGCGTGTCCAGTTCAATAATGCATACAGGATGCTCGTGGGGCTGCCACGCTACTGCAGTGCTTCCCACATGTTTGCTGAGGCCCGTATGGACGACTATTATGCCATAATGCGAAAGCGGGCGGCATCTATGTTGTCTCGTGTGCGTGGCGGCACCAACAGCTTCCTGGGTGCAATAAGGGAAAGGATAGACAACCCTTTTATTAGACACTGGGTGTCTATTCATATCCCAAAAAAAATAATGCCAATTAGCTTTTATTTTTAGATTTAGTATACTAACATAGTTGCGTAAGTTTTCTTGTAATTAACAAACTAGATGGACCACTTAGATGTCTGATACAAATAAATAATAATAATAATAATAATTAGGTACTAAACTAATATAAATTATTGCGAAACCGTTACGAAACGGATTTTTTTTTAAGTGACGTACAATCACAAGTAGCACATGCACTGAGCTCGATGTAAGCAGTATAATAGTTATAAGGCGAGCTTTATAGCGGTGGTGTGCTATTTCGGTATGTTTTTGATTTTGATTCACGAACTGAAAATCACATGTTAAATGTCACTACATACAGATGACGCGGTAAAATGTCAGAACGGATTCGGTTAGGACGCAGTCCATCACCTGTAGTGTTGTGTACAGTCAAGTTCGTAAATAACCATCTGCATAGTTTGCATCTTATATACTCATAGACATTCATAGTGGTAAAGCCACACCGTAATCGCTTGCTGGTTGCAATACGAATGAGTCGGCTTAACCGGAGCAGTAGGTACCATTCTCACTGCTGCCGGCGTATCTAGTGAGGGGGGGGGGGGGGGACTGAAGCAACTTACACACATACACAAAACACGGGCGAAGCACAAATAAACAAACAGTGTGTTGAATAGAACCAATAAGGTGACTCGACCCGCAAGCTGGTTTGGTTTGATCTTGACTATACAATTCCTACTTCTTTCGTGCTAAAAAATAAAATAATTAAAGTGAACTGGCAGGTCTGTTGCTTCCTAGCACCTGCGGCGAACATGAGACGAGCCCCCCGTTCGCATTCAACTTGAAAACTGAATGTCACGGACGGTTCGACGCTCCGCTATTGCTGATCGTTCCACTTCAGGCCGCGGGGTCCAGGGCACGAGAGGAGAGCGGCCAAAGACAAAACCTTAAAAAAAACGAAGAAGGCAAGGTAAACAAGCGTGTGGGCCAGATGGAGTAATTACCACCGCCCGTGGAAACCACCCAAGAAAGTCGGGATTCGTTGCAGTTCCTCTTGCCCTGGGTCTCCGTCCAAACTCTAAATTAAAATCGATAAATGTATATTCAGAAAAAAATCCAAGTGTTTTTTTTTATACAATATAGGATAAGGCAAACAAGCAAGTGGGTCACCTGATGGTAAGTGATCACCACCGCTTATAGACACCTGCAACAACGAAGAGAGTGCAGATGCGTTGCCAACCCAGAGGGCTAAGATGGAATACCTCTTGTGCCAGTAATTACACCGGCTGTCTTGCTCTCCACGCCGGAACACAACAGTGCAAGCACTGCTCCTTAGCGGCAGGATTAGCGAGCAAGATGGTGGTAGCGATCCGGACGGACCTTGCACAAGGTCCTACCACCCGCAAATATATGTGTTTATTACGTATTACGGTTTAAAAGATACAGCCCTATGGCAGACAGATAGACAGATAGGTTGCCGGAGAAACAGATGGAGTGATGGACAAATAGCGCAGCCTCTTAGTAATACCCGATTGGCACACTTTGGGTATGAAACCTTAAAAACTGACCTATTGCTCTGGCTCTCGGTAAGGAACTGATTTTTTTAAATGTATTTTTTAATAATTAATAGATTCAGGCGTTACTTTGCGGAGGTCTATATCAACAAACTGGAACAAATAACCTGTTGTTTCGTGTGGAAGCGGAGGAGGGTGGGTTTTTGCATGAACATATATGTGTCGCACAGACGCAGCTATTTTGCACGAGCCCGGCACTGGTTTCGCGGAGTAGCAAGGTAATTTGTTCTAGTTTGATGTATTTTTTACTCGAAAATATTGCGCGGTGGTACCTTTTAGTCTTTAACCAAATTGGTTTAATTGTCTTATGGTGGCAAATAATCCTCACTGTCTCGCCGACTCGCACTTTTCCGATTTGTCCCATGCAACTAAATCTGATCATGGCGACTGAAATTATGGTAACAATATAATCTGCACCTGGATTTTGGTCGCAGATCATTAATCGTTACAACCCTTCACGGCTATGTGTGGTTTAATCCCAAAAATGTAGTGTTTATGTTTTGGGAATTCCCCACTTATAGTCGACAGAAGAAACTTGCGTTCACAGCGATTAGATTTGTTACTAAGTGTACACAAGGTTGTAATAGTTACCACACGGCGACCAGAATGGTTGGGGTGTAGTTTTACCCCGCTAGCTCCTTTGACTCGCACCGTGTTATTGTGTAGCGTTTATGAAACATAAACAAGCGAAACGATGCCGATGATACTTGGAGGGCGTAGCCACATCTGGTTCACGTACAGTTCTTGAAAAGCGAGTACTAAGCAAAAAGTCGTAATTGTATTACTTAAAGGCCTTGCGAAGGTTACATTCCAGGACGTTTTGGTCCAATTGAATTGTATTTAATTACTGCAATGTGACTGAATGTCTGTAAGGTTCCTCATAGGGACCTCCATTTAAGCACACCTTCAATGATGGGTACATTGACATGGGCGCTGACATAAAGAGACAGAGAACGGTCGGACCCAGCAAGAATTAGATGCCGGTTAAATTGGAACTTTGGGTGCCAATAGGTGTGGTTGACATGAAAATTTCCTAGCACATTATTTAAGCAGCTCTACCACTAACCCCTTAGAAGATTATCGCCAAAGCGCTATCGAATTACCCCTGGCGCCCAATTTTGACGTTCCTCCAGATTCTTCTCACATTCGAGGTACGTCAAAAATGACAGATTTCGAAGAGATCTGATTGCTTTTTGACATCTCGAATGTGTCCTACTGATGTGAGGATTGCTCAGCTTGTTCCACTACTACAGAGTCAATATAAAAACGTTGACTGATAAAGTTCTATGCTCAGTTTCCGTCAGATCAGATCCTAATTAAGAGACAATCACTTAATCGTTGCAAACAATATCTTATTTCAACGTCAAAGCTAAAGTGGCTTAAGATATTCAGTGAGTTGTTCCATTAAAAACCGAATTAATGCAGGATTTGTGCGGAGTATGTATAGAGTAAAAAAAAGGTCCACCGCGTATTGGATTCGTAAAGCAAGGGTTCCGCAAAACGTTTTACTTTCATACGTACTTCTTTCCCGATTCAGGAATTTCGACACTTTTAACGGTTTGTTGAGGGCATGGTTGGCGTATCTAATTAATGTCTTGCTACACAAGTGCTTCGTAAATAACTCTTAAGACCTAAACGATTGAATATAAAAAAAATGCTATGAAGACCCTTTGAATGACATGTCATTTCGCAGCCGCCACCCAAAGAAATACTTATGCTTTGCTTGTTTTAATTTAGGTGTTTGCGGGTATCTAAGTACTTACAACAATTATGCCAAATTTATAACTAAGTCACTATCAATATTCCTGAGAGTCTTGACAGTCCGACACATAGACAAATTGGTTAGGTAAAGGGTCCGTTTTATCATAATTTCGTAATGAACCCTAAAAAACAGGACTAATCAACGTTCGTTGACAGGTATTTCGCTGTGTGTGATTTGTATCCATTCCTCATTATCATCTTTGTAACAATAAATAAGATTTTTTAACACTTAAACTAGCGTCTAATAATAATGTCTAGCAGCAACATACTTCATTATATTGTGTTCAGAATCCCTCCCAGTTATTTCTGATAATATTTTGAAGCCGGTTTGTCGAAATTGTTTATTCTATCTTTTCAAACGTGATTTCTTTATAATTGAATAAAACAACCACAGAAATAAACCGTTCGTTTGTGTGGTTGTTATGTTGTGTGGTTATTCTTCTAGAAAAAAATCATCACCGAACACCGACCAGTATTGTCAGGGGCCAGCTGTCAGATGACCGATCTAGCCGGGAACGAACCAGGCAGCCTTTCACTGGCCTTCCACGCTTCATCCAAGGCCGTAGAATAGAGCATACTTACTTACTTACAAAGTTGTTCATCCTTCCATCCATATTCATCGGCGTTTTACTTGAAAACCTTCGCATGTGGAGGACTTTCATAGTTATCATTACCTTAAAAAAATTAAACTATTTAAAAAAATCTTAAATTATTAAAGATTTTTGGGTAACTGAATGCTAAATAATGCTGATTTCATTTGCAAATTAGTAATTTAGTACTACGTTATACAATTCAAATACTATATGTATTATATTGTATCTACTTCACTAGTAAAATGTTTTAAAACGGTTGATTACTTCTCTACAAATGTCGCTTGAATCTAATATTTATTTAATTATTGTTTTTTCTCACAATTTCTTTCATAAATTCTACTTATAATCCTACTAGGCAAGCTGTATGTCCAGATTTCAATTGGTTGAAACTTCTGTTGCGACTGGTGGTAAGCCGTGTTAAAATCCAATCACTCAATATTAATCCGATCCAGGTTTCGCAAGCCTGAATGACCTATGACAATGTTGAACATGGACTGAAAAATCTTTCTACCATGTATCTGTTTATCTATTTCTAGAGGGAGTCAAAAGTTTTTTAATGATTTCACGGTTATGCTAAACCAATGGGAAGTTAAGAGGAAACACAAGGGTCGTTTTTCCATACAAACGTCGTCCCTTGTTTCCTCTCTGGATAATGCCAGTAGAGCAATTTTTTTTTTCCAAAAAATCGATGGCCACTATTATGCATGTCCCTATGTTTTCCTTTTTTTCATAAATTAATTATTAAAAGAGATATGAACATTCCAAAACCTAAAAATTTGGCCAGATTTTCGGCTGCGTTCATACATTCAGAAAACAAATTTTACTAGATTATATAAAAAAAGAAAAACATAGGAACACTGCCAAAGCCTTTCTTTAATTTTTAATTAAAAAAGTAGTTAAATCGGTGAGGTTTTGGAGAAGGAATCAGGGGTCTACGAATCGTTGATTTTGTGTACTTTAAATAGGTATTTTCAGTCCAAGCTGCGGCTGTCTCTATTGCGCTCTGCGAGGGGAGGCTTGATAGATGGAGGCAGCAATAGATTTTACAAATACCTATTTTTCAATTCTCTAGGCCTTGGTGTTTTCTCTTAAGGCATGAAATAAATTTCTTTATAACGTTTACTTTGTAAATTGTCTTCCACTTAATAACGGGAATTAATCAAAATGTCACTACATTTAAGTACATAGCCGCCAATTTGTTTCATCGGAAGCTTCTAATTGCCGCTCGCCCTTGGCCCCCGCAGTAAATCTTCGCCAAAACCGGCAAAAATGTGAGGACTCCTTGACATTCATCCGCAATCAGCGCGTGCGCATCGAGATTCCGCGATACGCCCCTATCCATTTCAGATGGGGCTAATAAATCGCAACAGATTTATTATCGAGAACTACTAACAAGCTAAAATGCAGGTTGTTTAAAAAATGCTGGCTTGTTTAAAACGTTAAAACAAACTTTTGGTATGCGTCAGTGATAAATTTCTCAATGAATCATCGGAAGAAAGGGACAATGTCTTTCATGAAGTGTCTCCTCGATACAGTGAAGTGTAAAATTAAAAATCTTAAGTAGTAATAAGGGCGCTATTACATTTTTTTTAATGTAAAAAACCGGCGACCCATCCGGCTAAAAAAATCTCTAAACGACAATGAAACCCGTAATAAAATCCGTTGCGTGGTTTAGAAGGAGAAGGCGGCCGAACATACACTATAAGGATTTATGACGGACAGGCTCGGAAAGTGATTTAATACTATGAAAAGATAAACATAAGGAAGATACTAAACCGGCTTTGACGACCTGATAACCTAGTGGTTAGTGACCCTGACTATGACTATGAAGCTAGAGGTTCCGGGTTCGATTCCCGGGAGGGGCAAATGTTTGTATTAGAGATGGGCCGAGTACTCGGTTGATACTCGGTACTCGGCGTACTCGGCGGGTTTTTTGATACTCGTACTCGGCCGAATAACTCGGTTTAAATGCCGAGTATACTCGGTTTAAGAAAAGAAATATATTTAGGTAGATATAATTAAAACAACAGTGTTAATCACAATCAGTGTAAATCAGGTCATCACTAATCAGGTACACACACACAGTCAATCATTAATTAACAAACTTTTCAATTATTTATCTACTATGACGTGCAACGTGAAGTATTTGTTTGCAAACTGTCAAGTGACTGGTAGTTGAAAGGCGCGGGCGGGGTGAGGGGTGTATCAACGCGAGCCGGCCGCTCGACCGGCGCGAACTGTTTGTACTTGTTTACGCGCGCGAAATGGGAATTTGATTAAACCGAGTTACTCGGCCGAGTACTCGGTTGAAAAAAAAATTAACCGAGTATAACTCGGTACTCGTTACTCGGTAATAGTGTTACTCGGCGCATCTCTAGTTTGTATAATGAACATGAATGTTTGTACTCGAGTCTTGGATGTTATATGTATTTATCTATATACATATGTACATCCGTTGCCTAGTAGCCACAGTACAAGCTTTGCTTAGTTTGGGACTAGGTCAATTGGTGTGAATTGTCGTGATATATTTATTTATATTTAAATATAAAGATTAAGTAAAGCTTAATACAGTCATTCATTAGAAGGCATTCGCTTCACAGTGGCAACTATCGTCTTTTAAAGGGCTGGCTAATGGCGACTTCTTGTATGCGCCAGCTTGTTACCGTACCCATAAAATTTAAGCACTGCTTTAACAAGATCACTTCGCGGTTGTTGACATGACGTTGATCACTGCGTGAAGACTTATGGAGGTCTGTAAGAAACACATTACATTGTATCCGACAGGAAAGGAAAGTACGAGCACCTAAAATAACGAACTCTCAATAAAGCTCGAGAAATTACGTCTCAAACTAAAGCCTAGTTACATGGATAGTTTAAGTTTAGTTACATAGTTTTGCGGGTGGTAGGACCTTGTGCAAGGTCCGTCCAGATCGCTACCACCATCTTTCTTGCTAATCCTGCCGCTTAGCAGTAGTGCTTGCACTGTTGTGTTCCGGCGTGGAGAGCAAGACAGCCGGTGTAATTACTTGCACAAGAGGTATTCCATCTTAACCCTCTGGGTTGGCAACACATCTGCAATCTTCTAGGTGTTGCGGGTGTCTATAGGCGGTGGTGATTACTTACCATCAGGTGACCCACTTGCTTTTTTTCCTTCCTATTTCATAGAAAAAAAATTAATCTCCGACATTTAAAGCCCTTTTCAGCGCACCTAGCACGCATGTTCTCGATACGCTTTAGAAAGGGCAATATAACCAAAATAAAAAGAAATTAAAAGATTGGCTGTCACAATTACAATTATACGATGTACGCGAATTAATTAAATAAATAAAAATGATTATGATGTAAAAATTAATATAATTTGATATGGAGAATTTATATATAATAACTTGTTTTATCAACATTATTAATAATGAATAATGTATTGTGTTAGTTAATCATAACTTGTAACCATTGACTTGCAACGATTGTTATTAATAAATTTTTCATTTTAATTTTCATTTTACGCGATATAGAGCTTCAGCGAGAAGCCTGACTGTCCCATCTTGCGGCACTGGGTACGAGCACATGTCGCACGCTTAGTATTAAAGTGACCCATTTCTGAATAATACACGTCCCAAAATATCACCTTAATTAAGAGACATAGGGTTTAATTTTGGGAAATATCAAATTCAGAATTGAGTCACTTTACTACTAAGCGTGCGATGTGCTTGTGCCCGGTGTTCCCGAGGGGGCAGATTCTTAAATTAAACTGTCTTTCTTTTGCATCTAATACTAACATACTTTTTAAGATAATAATGTACTAACCACTAATATGGACACCGTCTGCAATAAAATGGTTTTTTTTATAGACTTTTTAAATTGTTTTATTTCTATGTCTGTAAGTTACGAACACATAAGAAATTATGACGTAATAATGCTTTATAGTCCATAAAACGCAATGAAGCAGGATGCGCGCGCGCATCGACAGGCTACTTTACGATCAGATAGCCGAAGCCATTTCATTTGCCCTTAATGGAATTTATCGTTGGCACCTACCTGCTTGTCAGATACAATTTTTAATATGAATATTATATGACTTCGAATTCAACTGTGCACTGATGTGTATATTATTTTGTTGCCTGCTGATATTCACACGGGGGCAGCACAGTGAAGCACTGGAGCGGTTAGTTCAATATTAATTAATACAATTTGAACAATTAAGAGGAGTGTGAACCCAGCCCGAAAAAGCGCTCCCCATACAAACGGCGATAACGTTTTCCACCCTCCAAACCTTAAGCTATGGCAATGATTTTTTGGTATGTTGTCATTATGCCTTAGAACTAGGTTTGTATGTTTTGATTTTTGTAATATTCTTCATAGATTTGACAATATTCGCATTTTAGGAGTTTCATACAAAACAAATAAACGTCAATATTTTTGAAACTATTAATAATATTTAAAAAATCAAAACATACAAACCTAGATCTAGGGTATAATGGTACCATACCAAAAAATCATGGCAATAGGTTAAGGTTTAGGGGGTGGAAAACGTTATCGCCGTTTGTATGGAGAGCGCTGGGTTCACACTCCTCATAAAGTGCAATACATCATAATGCCCGCCTTCCACTGCGAGCGGAACGGCCTCCGTACGGAGTCCGTTTAACTGGTAATGTCGAACTGCATAGAGATGCTTGCACTGAATAAGAGTGAACTTCTAAGCAGTTCGCCATTACGAGTTAAATATACTTCGTACGGCTCCGCTCGCAGTGGAAGGCGAGCATTCGGGCTGTAACGAAGATCGAAGGGTCCATCGGCCCGTGCGATGCCTCCGGTCGGCAGTTCGGGTCGCCACCAAAACTCATCCACACTGCACCCTTTGATCGAAATTTACTTTACTTTTTTTTTATTATTCGACATAGGAAGGCAAACAAGCAAGTGGGTCACCTGATGGTAAGCGATCACCACCGCCTATAGACACCTGCAACAAGAAAGAGAGTGCAGATGCGTTGCCAACCCAGAGGGCTAAGATGGAATACCTCTTGTGCCAGTAATTACACCGGCTGTCTTGCTCTACACGCCGGAACACAACAGTGCAAGCACTGCTGCTTAGCGGCAGGATTAGCGAGCAAGATGGTGGTAGCGATCCGGACGGACCTTGCACAAGGTCGTACCACCTGCAAACTTTACTTATAATTATATAAATTGAATATGAACATTATCTAAGGGCTAGCCCGTGTTCAACTTAAGCGGTCATGTTAGGGCAACTTGAACACCAAATAAAACGCGTAAAGAATCCCATGATCGAATCGTATTTTAGCAAGCCTCGTCGAGCCCTTCAGCGATACATTCTCGTTTAATACATTGTTTAAAAGCAATTATACAGCCATTGCCTTATTATCTGGTTAATTTATATCAATCTGATGTCTTTATGGTGGCCGTTGATGGTCGATATGCGATAATTAAAGTTGAACATTCGTAATTAACGCTATTAAGATATCACAGTTAGCGGGACATAGTTGGTTTTACGAGAATATTTTACGAATAAACATTTTCAGCGACCCTAACTAGTCGACAGCGAGCAAGATGGTGGTAGCGATGCGGACGGACCTTGCACAAGGTCCTACCACCTGTAAAATGAGATTAGAAAGAGACGCATTTAAAGATAAACTCAGCCGTCAAGTTAGGAATATAGTACAGTTACTTTATGCATTCAATAAATGAAGTTGAGATAAACATCCTTGGCAATGATTAATTCATCCTCTTTATCATCAAAGGAAGCATTATTATTCTCATGTTCAAAAAGACATCATTACTGCGTTGTTAACCTGCGACGAGCTCATTACAAATCATATTAATATTGTTTTTCATTAACAAGAAAAAAGTCCAAAAGCAGTGGTCAACATCAAAATGAATTAACCATCGGAGACGAACGACGCTCGCGGTTGAATAATTGAAAATTTAACCCGACAAGCCTCGCGATTCGGTGTAAGATGGTTTAAGTTTTTCGACCGCTCTCTCCACTGAGCTATAAATAATTGACTTCTAGTTAATGTTTACAAAATTGCCTCAAAAGTCGAACAAAAAGTGCAATAAATCGACAATCGCTTGCGCTGTCAGTCTGTCGGACCGACAGCACTGCTGTCAATACTATCATTTTGTAAAAAACCTATTAATGGTAATCCTATAAATGGTGAACTAATAATTTGCATTAGTAACATTGGCGTCAACCATGTCGGGCCGTTTTACTGCTGTCATTGAGTATGGCACTGTACATCCATGCTTTATAATATCATTGGCTCTCCCATACAAAAGTATGCGAAAGCCAAGTTAGTGTAGGACCAACTAAAGTCTTAAATAAAAGAAACACGGACACGTGAGGCCGAACAGAAACAAGCACTCACGGAAGACTGGTCAGACATGGGAGATGGTGTTTGTTCGAAAAACGGAGATCTTATTTATTTTTTATCTGTAAATTACGATACTGTAAGGCAAGTTGGGAAGTTTCTACTTAGAAGTAACAAAGGCATTCATTTTAAGTTTGCTTTGATCTAATCGTTAAAACATCTTTGAGTTCTAAAAAACTCGGACACCAGAAAAACTCATTGAGGCACTTTTATTTGGTGTAAGTTGCACGCCCGTTATCTACACTTTACACTAGTCTACGCATTTTGTTTTGTTTGTGTGTATGTAAGTGGTAATCTCTGGAACTACTGAACCGATCTAAAAAAATATTTCACTATAAGAAAACTAACTAATACCACGCAAAAGAAGTTGCGGGCGTCCCCTAGCGTGTACATAATTTTAAAATTTTTTATTTTAATATTGTACATATCTCTATCGTACCGCACGTTATTTTATTTTTATGGAACAACCGGTGACTAAAGTTCACCAAAATGGCCGAATCTCTATGAAAAACGGTCATTTTGATGAGCTGTAGTTACCCGGTGAGATTAAAAACCGCACTCCCCCAATTCTAGCACTCATCGAGATTCATCTGACGTTCGAGATGTGTCAAAATATGACATATTTTGAAGGGATTTGACAGCTCTTTTTGGCTTATCTCGATCGTGACTTCATCTCTAATGACGCGAGAATTGCCCCGCTGGACTCTGTCTCGATGCTTCGTTTCGTTAGATGATTATTTTTTACACACATACAATAACAAGGAAAGACAGGTCCCCACTCCCCCAGGCCCCACAAACTCACGGTCCCCCCTGCCCAACGCTACGACCACTGAGGTAGATTCTGATTGATTGATTGATTGATAATTTATTCTGGACGGCCGGATAGCCTAGTGGTTAGTGACCCTGACTATGAAGCTTGAGGCACCGGGTTCAATTCCCGGTAGGGGCAAATGTTTGTATGATGAATATGAATGTTTGTGCCCGAGTCGTGGATGTTATATGTATTTAAGTATGTATTTATCTATATAAGTATGTATATCCGTTGTCCAGTACCCATAACACAAGCAGCTTTAGTTGCTTACTTTGGGACTAGGTCAATTGGTGCTAACTGTCCCAAGATATTTATTTATTTATTTATTCGCTGAATATGGTTACAAAAGGTGGAATAAAAATAGTGCTTAGTGTCTGACATATTCTACCGGAAACAGGTGTGCTTATTTTACATTTGTACACAACAGATTATTAATAAACATTTATTTACCCAACAGTGGCCGCAACGCCTTAAATAAATATTTAATTTTGTGCAACAGCCGTCTTAACACACCTTTTTACTTAAAGTGTAAATATCGCTATTTCAATCAGAGCCCGTAATACATAATACCGCATAAGTATTAAAATTATACGTCCGGAGTTATTTACCTCGATATTTCTGATGGGTCCATATAGATTGGTTGAAAGTTTAAAGGGAAGAGTGGCTTAATTATTGGTTTGCGAGTTAATGGAATGGAGACGTGAAAGGTTTAATTAAAAAGTATTTTACGTGATGCACCTTAACCAAATAGCTTGAGTGATAAGATCGCAATTTTCAGCGTTAAGTTTTATTACACTTGGCAATAACCGCACCTTTGTTTGTTACCACTACAACAAATAACAATAAACATAACTGTTTGGCGATTTTTTTGTCAAAATAATGTACAATCGAAGACACGTATAAGCTATCATTACGAGTACAGACGGAACTACGATAAAGTGTCATTTTTCGAAAGAAAGCCATATAAGTACTTAGGCACTGTGAAGTTGATATATTTATCTCTTTCGAGCATAGACAATTTCTCTCAGTTTCCTCATTAATGGTCGGATAAGTTTCTTGCTATTTGTACATAAGGATCAAACTTAAACAACGCTTTGTAACATTCTGAGTAAAACAATCTAAAACTTGGATTACCTTTATCTAGTAGATATTAAACTAATGATTTTCTTATTCCCACGGCCATTATTGCACGGCTTAATTTTACCAATATAATTATGTACGCGGTTAACTCCCGGTCTATCATAAATTAAAGATAAAACTGGCCAAGACTTTAAATTTAAAAACAATGGTTCTTCGAACTCTCTAATTATACGCTATTGATTAATACGTTTCGACTCTTTATGGCATAGCCCCTTCACACGTTCATACCTAACATAACGTGTAATTTCGACTGTACAAACGACTTATAAATAACCCCATACCAATTGTAAAGGTCCCGATACACGTGCTTATTTCAAGCATGCTTACAAGCATACACGAAAAAACAAAAGGAAGAATAGTTTGGGTCAATATTATAACCACATATTTGCTATTTATGAGTAGATAGTCTGTGATGGTAATAATTTTCTGTGATTGGAATACATTTTGTCAGGTCGGAATTAACCAGCGTGCAGCGTGCTCAAACAAAGCAAACCTGCCCGGATACCGCAAATTCCAAGTGCTGCAATTTGACATAATTGTAAAGTTTTTCATACAAAAATGTGACAAATCTTGTAATTTGTAGTAGATGTATATTTTGTGGCACACGGGGCTGATCACACTCGCAGACTATTGGTCACACTGTGCGTTTAGCAAATTATTTTCAAACAGCGCCTTATTAGCATGTTAGAAAGTCAAATCAGCGTCGGTCACACATCCTTATTTTGCTATTGCTCTTGCACTTGAATAATATGCAGACAGATGACTTTTACACCATCGTTAGGAAAAAAACAACAACCTTATCAGCCTAAAGCAAAGCATTCTAAGCCTCTTAAATATATTTTCGTTTTAATTTGACTGGCCTTTAAATTGCTCAAAATTTTCATATAATGTTTTGATGGGGCAGTTTTAATGTTGTTGGAATGTTTATATCTTATTTTAATATCATAAATATCAAAATAGCTTACAGTATTTCTTGTATTTAACAAATGGGTCTTTTTTGTTTGCCACATACAATAATTATTGATGAATAGATGCTTCTAGGTACTAGAAGCATGCTTGAAAAAAGCATGCTTTCGAACCTGTGTGTTTGGATCTTAATAATTGAGATCCACCGCATTGTTCAAGATATCCGATCAAGACATTCATCAACGTTAAATCGACGCGTCCCGGTTTGGTAGCTAATTATAAGGATATCAGAAATTATAATTGTTGCAATCGGAATGATATCTCAAGATCAGTCTGGCATAATTTGAGTGACGTCAGCTGATGACATTAAACTGCCGGCAAGTCGCCGAGTGATGGATGCATTTTAAATCGTCCTTCTTAAGGATAATTAACTGAATTTTCATAAAAACCCGAACGCATCTTTACCGAAATCACATGTAATTATGTAAAACAGCGGGTCGCGGGTTTTGAGACTTACTAGCGTCGATTATTTTTCTTTGTAAGCGATATCTTAAGATCACTGTGTGAGGATAATGTTTTTTTATTTTGTTTAAATGCTAACTGTGGACGCTTGCGGGTGCCAAACGCATTATTTAAAAGGTTTCTTTCAAATAAACGTACGCACAGGGTATATGACATTTTCGTTTCTCGCGAATTCGACAGCGACAAGATAAAGAGGCTAAATGTATTTTTTTTGGTATAAATAAGCAAATATCTGGATTGCGATTTTTGAATCTCACCGGGTGACTAAAGCTCGCCAAAATGGCCATTTTTCATAGAGATCCGGCCATTTTGTTGAGCTCTAGTCACCTGGTGAGATTCAAAAATTGCACCCCTAGCCTTTTTGACCTTTCGTCTTTCTACAAAAACACGTGACATTTCAAGTCGTATCGATAGATATAATATGTATATTTCTCCTAATATCTAAAGTTGCATTTAGCTAGGAAAAAAACTAAAGGTTTTATATACAAAATCAAAAAATTACGTTTGCCCTAATAAAGGGTGTATATTAAATTTGTGTGCTTAAAACAGGGGGGGGGGAATTTTTGTTTTTGTATAGTTCTTTTTTTTTTTATACAACATAGGGAGGCAAACAAGCAAGTGGGTCACCTGATGGTAAGTGATCACCACCGCCTATAGACACCTGCAACAACAAAGAGAGTGCAGATGCGTTGCCAACCCAGAGGGCTAAGATGGAATACCTCTTGTGCCAGTAATTACACCGGCTGTCTTGCTCTCCACGCCGGAACACAACAGCCGCTAAGCAGCAGTGCTTGCAAGCACTGCTGCTTAGCGGCAGGATTAGCGAGCAACTGAAGCCTATTGATTAATAAGTTGATTGCAGAACGAATGGATCGGCTCGATTGGGGTACGAGTATATTCGTATGTGCTCGTACTTACACAGAATACGTGAAGTAGTAGCTTGCTGCTGCGTTTCGTATGTTGCGTGATGTGTTCCGGAGGTTTTAAAGGAGCCTGAAAGCCGGCAACGGATCAGTGATTATACTTATTTTTGGAGACAGTGTCAGGTGTCCGGAGACACGTGTTTGTTATATGCCAGCGTATTGGCATTGCCATTCAGGGAGGTAACGCCGCCAGCCTTCTGGGCACTGTTCTCAGAAACAGCGGCTTAGGTGACATTTTTCATATTAATTTTAATTCGATTTTTAACTTTTCTATTTTCTTTTCTGTGATAACTTTGTTTCTTTTTCTAAATAAAAAGTTTAAACTTTCAAAGATACTGTTAGTAATTTGTTTAATAACTAGCGAGTCGCCCTGGCTTCACGTGGGTACAATTAGCATGTAATGTACCAACATATAGCCTTAAGTAAAAAAAATCCTAAGCGACAGTGAAACCGCATCAAAATCAGTTGCGTGGAGGAGTAAGCAGCCGAAGCGAAGATATGAAGATAGATATAAATAAATAAATAAATATCTTGGGACAATTAACACCAATTGACCTAGTCCCAAAGTAAGCAACTAAAGCTGCTTGTGTTATGGGTACTAGACAACGGATATACATACTTATATAGATAAATATATACTTAAATACATATAACATCCACGACTCGGGCACAAACATTCGTATTCATCATACAAACATTTGCCCCTCCCGGGAATCGAACCCGGTACCTCAAGCTTCATGGTCAGGGTCACTAACCACTAGGCTATCTGGTCGTCTGATAGAGGCGGCTTGCAAATATGTTTATACTATGAAAAGATAAAGATAAAGACATAGTAAATATTACACCTTACTACTGATGTGTAATGGAAAAATTTCGTTCGGAAAAGAAAAGAAAAATATTTTTTCAATTTTCCCAATATTTTTCTGATACTTTGCCTAATCTAAAAATTTATAAGCTTAGGAATCAAATCTACATTTATTCTTTAACGAATAAAAAAACGTAAGTATACATTGGAAATAATAAAATCAGATGAAAATACTACTCTTGTCTCTATAAAATAGTTTTCTTTCAATAAAACGTTATTTTTGTCTAATTTTACACTAAACAATATTTTTACATTGTTTTTCCATTAATTTTTTTTTCCGAAAAATAAACTGAAAAATTTTCACGATTTGAAAAATTTCGGAAAATTACCCATCACTACACCTTACCTTTACATGGCACCTTTAAATATCTATTTACGCCAGCCCCATTATCGTCAGTCTGTATATAAATAACATCCCTAGTAATAAAAAACCCGTCCAATTTTTCAACGCGCCTTCCGCAATCCACCTACATCGGACCACTTGTACTATTAAATGCTTGTCGTTATTAATTTTACAGACCCTCGACAGTATTAAAATACAAGCAGTGAGCCTGTATCCCCTGTATCCCTAACGTGACCTCTCAAGTCGTTACCCCCCCTTTTGAAAATGAAAGGGAAAAAATCATTTTGCAAGTATTTAGGTTTAATTACTGCCGCAAAAGGTATTCCATCTTAGCCCTCTGGGATTGCACGCATCTGAAGTGCGATTTTTGAGTCCCACCGGGTGACTAAAGCTCGCCAAAATGGCCGTTTTTCATGGAAATGCGACCATTTTGGTGAGCTTTAGTGATCTGGTGAGATTCAAAAATTGCATTTGCATCTCACCGGGTAACTAAAGCTCACCAAAATGGCCGTTTTTCATAGAAATGCGGCCATTTTGGTTAGGTTTAGTCACCTGGTGAGATTCAAAAATTGCATTTGAATCTCATCGGGTAACTAAAGCTCACCAAAATGGCCGTTTTTCATAGAAATGCGGCCTTCTTGGTTAGCTTTAGTCACCTGGTGAGATTCAAAAATTGCATTTGAATCTCACCGGGTAACTAAAGCTCACCAAAATGGCCGTTTTTCATAGAGATTCGGCCATTTTGGTGAGCTCTAGTCACCTGGTGAGATTCAAAAATTGCACCCCTGCAATCTCCTTGGTGTCTATGTGCGGTGGGGATCACTTACCATCAGGTGACCCACTGCTCGTTTGCCTTTCTATTTTAAATATAAAATATATAACAAAGGTGTTTATAAATATATGTACAGCTTACATTAACCATATTTGTAGGGCCGATAAAGCATGTATGTTTAATTATCTTGACGCCTTTAACAGAACGTAAGCTACTAAGCGAATGCCTCGAGCGAGAGATTAAACTGTTTCTTGTCGCTGTGATCACGAATTATTTAGTGTCAATGATATCGCCCGTGGCTTCGCTTTTGGCGACGATTAATTTTACACGTTCCGTACTTTTTCTTTAATAAAAAAATATACAACGTGTCCCTAGCCTATGGACAAAAATGAATGCTAGACAGTATAGATTTGCCAGAAAAAAAATCATTTTTGTGCTTCTAAGTAAATAAAAAAACAACTATGTTATAGCCTGAGAAGTAGTGTTGTACGGGTCATCCTTTGTTCATAGGCTAGGGACAGGCTGTAAACACTAAAAATTATCGCTTATTGCAGAAAAAAGTAAATGAATTTTTTCAAAAACTTAGCCATAAATCTAAATTAGTAATGATTTTTAGGCCAAGGAGTTGCTATACGAGTATACTTATTTATATTTACGTTTATTGTTAGCTTTTTTTTGTTAAATATTATATTGTTTACTACAGGTACTCTAGAATATAATTATTAGAAAACAAGTGGAATATGAATAACTTAACCTAATAAAAAATACAAAACTTAATTATATGTACAAATATCTCCCAAATCTGTCAACGCCGGAACACATTTTTGTTGTACATATTTTTTATTAAAATTAGCAACAGAATTTTCACTTCATGATATTCTACATATTTACTGCATACTTAAATATTTTGTTTTTATGTAGAAAGAAACACAAAAAAATCCCAGCCCAAGGTCCCTACCACCTGCAAAATTACTACGCGTTACGGCGGACACCGGTAAGGTCCCAATTTAGAATTGAAAGTTGGCATTTTAATATACATGTATCTGAGCAAATGAATGTATTTTCTTGATATATTGACATTCAATAATTTTATCGACATTTAACAAAATTAGGCTCGAGTCGATGTCCCCGTTGTGAGGTCGTTAATCAGGTATCGGAAAGTTACTATGATCATACCTACAGTAATTAAAACGGTATCCAAATATGGAAATACAGTTCGTGACATAATTCTGTTTTGATTTAAATGATTGTGTATAGTCCACGTTTATGTTTTTAGCGTTATTCGAAAATAGTTTCCGCCGGTTGGCATTCTTGGTGATATATGTACTCGCGGGTTAATAAATACATATAAGTACGCGTTTTGGAGTTATAAATTTATTTAAGGTGCATTGCATAGTTTACGTTCGCACCATCAAGTGCCGCAAGTACGCTTTTTTAACAAACGATTACATATTTACGACACTTGCAATAGAAACTTTGGGGCCATGGTCATCCGACACCAAAAACTTTGTTTACGAGGTGTCGGACTAACTGGTCGGCGTCTCTGGTGACCCGAGGGCCGAGTCTGTTTTCGCTCAAAGGCTAAGCCTGGCCGTGCAGCGAGGTAATGCAGCAAGCATTTTGGGCACGCTGCCTCGAGCGGGGGAAATGCGAGGTTTTGATATTTTTTTATTAAATATAAGTTTGTTATTGTAATGGAATAAATATAATAAATGATAAATAAACAGTTTTGAATGATAAACAAATACAGTTTTTTTTAATTAAGGTAACGGCGCCTATTACCGTGGTACTTAAGGATGTTTTCAAACAAGTCCAAAAAATTAAGAGTATCAAAGCTACTTAACGACCGAGAATATTTTTTTTATTTAAGAGTGTTTATTGAACTTTCAGCGTAGTAACTTTTTTTTCTCATTTTACTTATTCTTATTTTATAAAATAATTATTGAAACCAAAATACCTAATTCTTCTATTACCGTGGTAATGGCTAGGCTGTGATTCTATTACCGTAAATTGAGCTTCCATTACCGACGGTATACAAAGCAGCAATTTTCTACCATCGGTATTAGGATTCAGACTCATGTTACGATTCGGAACTAATTACCGAGGGTTAAAAAAATATGGTTTTGGTTCTGTACATTATTGCTGTACATTAAGTTTTTTAAGGGTAAGTAAATAAAACGTTAAACATATACAACTTATGACAACTACATAATGTGTCTACCTACTAATCTCCTTTATGGTTCAGTACAAATGGAAAAGATTCCAACTGGTAAGTAAGTCTCAATTTTATCAAATATACTGTACTTACGGTACCCTAAATGTGATTTATTTTAATAAAAGACTGAAATGTCACTCGATAATAGACACTTTTTTAAAAGCCTATCACCGACCCAAACAAAAATTAAATGGATCGGCAATAGATTCCCATACATTCTAATACCGAGGGTTATGTGATCTAAGCATCGGTAATAGGCTTAATTTGGAGTGTTATAAAACCTAATTCCGACCCATAAGAACAATAACATACAGTAGTATTTTCATTTCAAATCAAAAATAAAAATTACAACCTTGGTATAAAACCAAAATTACATAACTGGTCAGTAAGTATATCATTTTATTTCAATATTTAAACAACTTGACAAAATAAGGGTTTCTAAAGAAACTACAAAATCAGTACTGAAGTTTTTGTTAAAAATCAAGGGTTTGTTGAATACATTTTATACCACGGAAATGGTTCTTTATTAGCGTGACTAGATCAAGATTGGAATAACTGTAAGAACTTAACTAACCGGTCACACATACCCAAATTAAAGCATAAAGAACCAAAATCACAACTTTAACTATTACCGTGGTTTACCATGGTAATAGAACCCACAGCAAAAAATGGTGCCTATCACCGCTGTATTTTATTTTCCATTTAAAACGTATTTTCAAGCCAAAAAATATATAAAGAGTACTCAGAACTCGTGCAGAAAATTACAAACAACCATTTAAAAATCATAACATTAGTTCAATTGCCATAACCATTACGTAAAATACTAAATACGATTCCAGTTCACCTACATGTGGCGTCACGCGTTAGTATGGTACGACCTGTTCCTGCGCTGGCGTTGCGGAAACGGACGAATTGCAAGCTCTTTGTTTCATTTACACACACTAGCGCTAATAGCACCGTTAGTCAAGTAAATAAGCTTCGTTCGTGAAATATTTTTTTTTAAGATATCAATTGGTTTGCTTATAAAATACGTATTTGAAAACGCCGCGGTGATGGTCGTCGATTTTGATACCCCCGGTAATAGGCGCCGTTACCTTAATTGTATGCAATCGAAATATTTCTTATTTTTATTTATTATTATATAATATAATGATCTATAATGACATGATAATTGGGACACATAATTTTGTTAATTAAGAATAGACCCAACAAATAGTATTTAGGTTAAGTGTGACATGTAATTTTATTCTGTTATTGACAATAAACATCTCAATCTCAATCTCTCAATCGGCAGACTTAATGCCAGTAAGCATTCTCTACCAGTCAACTACAAAATAAGTAAGAAAATTACAAACATGCAATTATCCAAACGTCCAATTATTATGTGTGTGTGTGTTTATGTAGTGTGTTGTAGTCTGAATTGTATACACGGTTTTGTTATTTGTAACTTTTTAAGTTTTGGGGATAAAAAAATGCAACAAATTGAAGCAAATTACCTTACTATTCAGGGACGCCGTGTAGTGTAGAGGTACCTATGCAAAATAGTTGCGTCTGTATGACATATATATTTTTTTAACGCAAAAATCCACTCCTAGCTACATTTAGCTTTTCGTGTAAGAAAGTTTATTAAAATTAATTTAGTTTTGGCTTAAAGATATACCAAACAGGCAATGTCGCTTATATAATCTTCATGAAATGATCATTGAATATGTTTTATTGTTACAAGAGGAATTACAGCAGTTTGTTGAATAATTGATGTATTAACATAGTGATGATCTGTATCCCATTCTATGCAAATTGATAGTAAAAGTGACGTCTACCAACGTGAGCGAGCAATTTGAATATTTATTATGTTTAGTCATATTATCTATAACCGTAACGGAATGTTGTCGTGACAAGTCAAATGGGTACTTTTTTTATACAACATAGGCAGACAAAGCGCAAGTGGGTCACCTGGTGGTAAGTGATCACCACCGCTCATAGACACCCGCAACACCAAAAGAATTGCAGATGTGTTACCAACCCAGAGGGCTAAGATGGAATACCTCATGTACCAGTAATTGCATCGGCTGTCTGACTGCTGCTTAGCAGCAGGATTAACGAGTAGGATGGTGGTAGCGATCCAGACGGACCTTGCACAAGGTCCTACCACCCGCATAAATACAAAACTGTCACATTTAAAAACATAACCCTCCTTGCTTGCGGTAGTAGGGTAAGAAAAACCTTGTATTCAGTACAGATTTTGATCAAAAGAGCGTTGGTGGCTCGTTGGTTAGGGGGCTGAACTCGTGATCGTGAGGTACCGAGTTCAATTCCCAGCGGAAGCCATGTATCAATGAGTTTTTTTACTTATGTAGATTACCTAAGTACTATAGTAATTGAGTGGGAAAACGTAGTGAGAAAACCTAAACATTCATGTTAATGAATGCGTAACCATGATCCTCTGTATCCGGTTTCCTTGTGGATACGTAGGTCAGACTCCAGTCGCTCCAACGTAATAACCTGGAGTGGGATTTTTGAATCTCACCGGTGAGTAAAGGTCGCCAAAATGGCTGTTTGCAATAGAAATGCAGCCATTTTGGTGATATTCAAAAATTGCATTTGAATCTCACCTAGATAGCCGTTTTTCATTGGGATTCGGCCATTTTGGTGAGCTCTAGTCATCTGGTGAGATTCAAAAATTGCACCCCTGACCTACCAAATCTGGGATTATGGTCAAAACGTACCCCGAATTGGAAACTGCAAAAAAGCACTAGGAGAATGAAACTGCAAAATTAAAAAAAGCAATGCGTTACACAGTAATCGAACAGAGAGACAAGTGAACAAAAACTTGTAACTTACATCTTAAAACTTTATTTTAGTGGATAACATTAAAACAAAACATACACACACCAATACACACACTAACACACACACACACACACACACACACACACACACACACACACACACACACACACACACACACACACCCACGCACACACATTCACAAACACACAGAGAAGCTAATACATAAGTGTTATAATAGTTCTAATTTTTATAATAAATAATAAAGTTTAGAAATCGATTTTAAGTAACTGTAATATCTATACCATAGGGTCCATGTTCTAGTATTTAAGTTTTATGGGTGCAATAAATAAAGAATGAAAATAGAAAAAAGCAAATAAAAACGGCATTTCAGTTTTTTGCCTATCCCAACAATAATAGAGTCAGCGATATCTCAAAGAGAGCGACGATCAAATAATAATAAATTTCCCACATGCGTGAAGCACGTTAAGCCGACATTTATGTCCAATGAATCGATAAAATCGATGTTTATTAGTCGAATCATGTTAACTTAGAGAACCGTCTTTAGCATTATCAATAAGTACCGTTCGACGCGGAAATAATACTTTAATCTATCGATACATTTTATTTTTACGACGGAAAGCCCCTATCAGGAATATTATGGATACGATATTTCGGATCTGGATTTGGATACGGATATAATATGAATCTTTATCGGTTTCAGCTTTAGTACCACGCTAGCGTTTATCGCGCACATAAACGCATCTGTCCCTCTCGCACACGCTTACTTGTTAGAAAGGGATATATGATTTATGTCAGCGATAAAAGCTAGCGTGCTAGGGCCCCAGGAGTGCTATTTTTGAATCTCACCGGGTGACTAAAGCTCGCCAAAATGACCGTTTTTCATAGAAATGCGGCCATTTTGGTGAGCTTTAGTCACCTGGTGAGATTCAAAAATTGCTTTTGAATCTCACCGGGTAACTAAAGCTCACCAAAATAGCCGTTTTTCATAGAGATTCGGCCATTTTGGTGAGCTCTAGTACCTGGGGTGCATTTTTGAATCTCACTGGGTGACTAATGCTCACTAAAATGGCCGTTTTTCATAGAAATTAGGCCATTTTTGTGAGCTTTAGTCAGCTGGTGAGATTCAAAAATTGCGCCTCTGGTGAGATTCAAAATGGCACCCCAGGTATGCTAGCGGATATGAAATTATATTGGATTATCCGATAGTTCCGGATAGTTTATTACGGATATAAGATATATAAGCAGTTGTAAAAGGAAAATATAGATTAGGTAACGGTTTGACTTTATTTCTTGGTTATCATTTTGTTTGTCTTTAAGTTATTGTTAATGTATTTCCACAAGAGTAAAATAAATAAAAACTACCTAAACAATAGACATGCACGGCTAGTGTGTCGGTTAGACGGGGCTTTAGTCTTAGGGTGCGTCCCTGTTCGAAATTTTTCGAAACTTTTTTATAGGATTCCGTTACGATATTGGTTTGATTTTTATTTCGGATATCCGATAGTTTTCGGTACGGTTACGGAGCTCCATAACATCCCTAGCCTATAATATCACGATCGTACTTTGTTTTGACATTTGCGTGCTAACAGTTGGTTTTATGGGCGATAAAATAAATCTGCCATTCGATCTTAAGTGGTTTATTGTTGCAGATGGAGCTCAGATTCAAGTTGTACGGGGTGTCGTTTCTCACCTACTGGATATTTGTATTGCAAGTGAGTAATTCTTCACAGCTTGGCCCGCTGCAAGTGAAAGCCAATATTGGCAAGATGTAGATTGAAGGTACTGATAGGACGCGCCATTTTATAACTCCCACGGACCATATATCCTGTAACTACGTAGTCGATCGCCCCGGCGAGCCAAACTTAGACTCAAAAACTATTCAGGGGTCTAAGGAAATGGACAATACATCGGGTGTGATTTAGCATGAACTGGAAAAACAAACCGTTGCTATTGGCTGAAATAGAATTAACTTTACCTTAAAAACAAAAAATAAGAAAGAAAATATATATTCAGTAAATATATACTCGTATATTAAGGAAATAATGGTTTAAAACGCCTATGGAGTGCGATTTTTAAATCTCACTGGGTGACTAAAGCTCACAAAAACGGTCGAATCTCTATGAAAAACGGCTATTTTAGTGAGCTTTAGTTACCCGGTGAGATTCAAATGTAATTTTTGAATCTCACCAGGTGACTAAAACTCACCACAATGGCCGCATTTCTATATAAAAACGGCCGTTTTGGCGAACTTTAGTCACCCGGTGAGATTTAAAAATCGCACTCCTGGTGAGATTCTAAAATTGCATTTGAATCTCACCTGGTTTTACAAACCCCATGGTCTTAAACATAGCGGCTGTGTTTCAGATGCTGGGCAGTCCCCAGCGCGGAGCTGAGGGCCACGGACGGCTAATGGACCCCCCGGCTCGCAACTCCATGTGGCGTTTCGGCTTCCCCAACCCCGTCAACTATAACGATAACGAGCTGTTCTGCGGGGGATACGCAGGTCAGTAAAATACTAACCTTTTCACCGCCAACAGCGCAAACTAAATTTTTGCATCTCACCAGGTGACTAGAGTTCACCAAAATGGCCGAATTTCTACGAAAAACGGCTATTTTGGTGAGCTTTAGTTACCCGGTGAGATTTAAGTGCAATTTTTGAATCTCACCAGGTGACTATAAGCTCACCAAAATGGCCGCATTTCTATGAAGAACGGCCATTTTGGCGAGCTTTAGTCACCCGGTGAGATTCAAAAATCGCACTCAGTTTATGGTCGCTATAATGTCAAACGCGAATTTGAAGTTTAACGATATAGACGTAAGTCACGCGTAAGTTTCGCGGTGGTAGGACCTTGTGCAAGGTCCGCCCGGATCGCTACCACCATCTTGCTCGCTAATCCTGCCGCTAAGCAGCAGTGCTTGCACTGTTGTGTTCCGGCGTGGAGAGCAAGACAGCCGGTGTAATTACTGGCACAAGAGGTATTCCATCTTAGCCCTCTGGGTTGGCAACGCATCTGCACTCTCTTTGTTGTTGTGACCCACTTGCTTGTTTGCCTTCCTATGTTGTATAAAAAAAAAAGTCACTTCTACTTACTGATTTCGTCAACTATGTGAGCACGACAGCATTATTCTTTTGACCCTCTGCAGGGGCACAGGGGCTCTTTGCATATTTTTCCAATTGGATCGACTCTGCGCGGCAGATCCCAGCGGGCCAATTCTCGCGTCAGTAGAGATGAAGTCACACTCGAGATAAGCCAAAAAGAGCTGTCAAATTCCTTCAAAATCTGTTATATTTTTACACATCTCGAACGTCAGATGAATCTCGATGAGCGTCAGAATTGGGGGCCAGATCGCTCGAGCTTAATCTGGCTGTTGCGCTTTCAGCTCCGTTAAGAGACGTCACGTTGTTTTCGGGCAGCCTCTTTTGTATCTCCCAGTCTAATGAATATATAGACGACCAATTTTGAAGATACCAGTGCCTGATTTTAAGTTTCGAGCTCTCGACATTAGCCAGTTGCGGTCCAATCAAATACGGGAGCATTTTTTAGCTAGCATTGATGAGCGCGGCTGACGAGTGTCGAACGCCAGAAAGTCAAAAATCAATGAGCCTAGCACGCTAGCTTATGTCGATGACTTAAAGCATTCATCCCGTTCTAACCAGTAAGCATGTGCGAGAGAGACCTAAGCGTTTATGTGCGCAATAAACTGCTGGATGCGAGCAGCGGGGCACCGGGCGTTGTGCGTGCTTTGGGAGAGGCATGTCCAACAGTGGACGTCTTTTCGTCTTTCGGCTGATATACACCATGCGCCAGGCGGCGCGAGTCAAATGGAAGGCGCTGCCCGCGCCCGCCTTCCCCCCGCTACTCCCGGTCACACGCTAGGGTTGCGCGGCATTCGTTTTCAATCACACTGACACGGCGGGGGCCAGCGAGCGGGCGCGCGGCAAGCCGACAGCCTATTGCGATTTGCCTATGCCATAGTCAAGCCGGTCGAGCGTACCTACAGTGCGGAGTGGAACCCCCCTGCAAATCTATTTCCTGTCTATTGGGTTCGTTGTTAAAGGCTCGGTGGGTAAAGTGTAGTGCTATATGTTTTGTTTTTCCACACTTCCCCGCCGCCACTTTGCATACGTCGACAATCATTTTTATGATCCCAGCCGCGTCAATTATTCATGTCGGCTTGCGACCTTTGCCGGAATCCGTGCTAGTTTGGTTAAAAATAAAACATGCTAAATAGACATTTTTACAAACTTTATGGGGCGTTGCCTCGTAAACTTTGTAATGTAGTCAGCGGCGTAGTTAATGCATTTTATTTTTAGGGTCCCTGTGCTACTTTTAATAAAACAAAAGATTAACATGACATATAGCGCTTTAAAAGTACGAAGCACTAGAAAAATATTTTTTTTTTGTTTCAAAATATACTTACTAATTAACGTGATTTAGTGGCACATTCCATACATTAAAGGCAAAATTCCATAGACTTAACGATGTAGCCATTTTATAAGGCCCGTTTTCGCGGGTTTTGCGTTGCATCGTTTTCTATTCGCGATATTTCAACAAATAGTGGTCACAAACAAAAACTTTAAATAGAGTTTTTGTTCTTTAGACGAGTTCTTAAAATTTTGATATCAGACTAATTTTAGTCAGCATGCCCATTGGTCGCAGCGTTATATATACTTAGTTAGATGAATAATGGAGTTAACTTGGAGAAAAAACCCCTACAGAACCCTTACTTTCAATTACCTTTATTTTCAATACCTTAAGCACGGAACCGCAACCCTCGTACCATTACCATAACATTAAAGTATTTTCCGCCATTTTATGCAGCGCCTCAAGATTTTGCCATCGTTCAAACACTTTTTGTTCGCTTGTTTGTCGTCTCATCTTCATAATGAAGTGAAGGCAATGATCTACACGGGGTACAAGTTGAAGGCCCCTGTCAACGTCGTTATTTGCTAGACAATACGTTTGATTTTGCGTCGGACCAGGGGCTATTTGCTCATTCCTCAGCCTTAGGTTCGTTGACCTGCGACCTTCGGTACACTCCTAGCAAAAACCGAACAATATGGATTACATACTACATACGAACTCAGTAATCAAGTCAACACATCTCGACGAGGATGACTAATTGTAATTACTGGCTTAGGTAATCAATTTCCATGAGTCGATGATTTGCGGTTAATGAGGCAAAAAGTTGATGTGATTAGGCTATTTTAGTCCTAGTTAGGTTAAAAAATAGGCATTGTGATCAAAAATAGACTTGATTGAATAAGCAATCTCTTAACGAGTTGAGTTTTTATTTTATGGAAAAGAGAGGCAAACTGGCATGGTCACTTGGAAAAAAAATATAAAAAAGCAAAACCTGTCAATCAAATTTTTCAGTCATGGCAACAACATACCTACTAGAAAATTATGGCTATAGGAGTATAGTATTATATATTTTGTACTTAAGGTTTTCAGAACGGAATTCTTTATTAACGCAGTCAACTTATAATAATTCTACTTATATATAGACTATAGTGTTTTATACACCGTATCTACAAAAAGTTTGCTAAAAGAAGTTTGTATTTTATTTATACTTTTATTAAGTTAGAAATTTAAGACATTGTGATCCTGTACATCCAATTTTGTTCATTGGGACAGTCGGACTTATTACTTACCATAGATATATAGTATATCACAGAGCATTCTTGTTTTGATGAGAGAAAAAAATGGGATAAGCTGCTGAGTTTCTTGCGGTGCTCTTCTCATAAATCTCCCATTTTTCGAAGCGCTGGTACCCTCACACATGTAAAAGAGCCCTGTGGCCTAATTGCAAAATTTTCACTAACGTTTCATCTTCATTCTCATTCTCATTTTCATTTACACCTCTTAAGTGTATAATGGTGTGTGTATTCAGTCCAGTGGGAGCAGAACTCGGGGCGATGCGGCGTCTGCGGCGACGCGCACCACCTCACGGAGCCGCGGCCGCACGAGGCGCGCGGCATGTTCGGGAAAGGGATCATAACCCGCCATTACAGCGTCGGTCAGGTAGGGACCATCAATTGTACAGGTCCAGAATCATCATCATCATCCTATCAGCCGGAAGACGCCCACTGCTGGGCATAGCCCAAGGATCTCCACAACGGTCGGTCTTGTGCTGCTCGCATCCACCGGTTTCCAGCGATCCACAGGTCCAGAATAGTGGATGCTTATTAAGCATCATTAACACTCGTCACTAGACCTGGAGAGGCAGGTATATGGGCAAATAACTGAAGTAAAGCCCTTCTTGCAAGTAGGTGTGACATATCCGTCTAGACAACTAGACGCTCCATATTCGAAATTACTTAAGTTCCACATCAATTTTGTACACTACTACATGATGAAGTTAAAGAGTAACAGGCTCCAAAAGTCTACCAAGCTTCATGAAAAATTGCGGCATGTCCTGACATCCATCCATTTAATCCCTATGCATTTAGGGCTATACAGAGCTGTTCACCTCCAGCACACACCAGTATGTCACCCTATTGCAATGTGTTAAGGTGCAAAAGCGACAAAGCTTCGCAATCCTCAGTCGCGCGGGCATCCTACGATGTGATTTTAGTCAACACTCGCCACAACAATATCGCACACAGTCTTACCACGATGGAATTGTGCTAAAAATGTTTGTACTCAGTCACCACTTCACTGAACTTGGCAGCATGAAATGGAAATTATTCTCTTAAACTTGTCCCGAAATGTATGTTGATGACTTGACTACCCCATTTCTTTCTATTGGCAGGAAATTGAAGTCGAAATCGAGCTGACAGCAAACCACCTCGGCACCTTCGTGATGAAGCTTTGTCCAAACAACAACCCGAACCAGGAAGCCACGCAGGAATGTTTTGACAGGTATATTCAATACTCGTCACTAGTCGTCATTGGCTAGAACTTTAACAATTTTCTTGTGCACCTAGAGAGACCTTCTTAATAGCTCTCTCCCCTAAAGGTCATGTAACTACTCCAATAAGTCCTTAAAGACCGTCAAATTAGTGTATCTGTGCTAATTTGTGAGTTTGAGCGCCTAAACCTTGCGAGCGTCAAAATATGCGGCACAAACGGTCGTATCTTTCAATTGCGTTGACTTATAAGTTTGATTTTTCCACAACTCCAAGGCATTGCTAAACTGAGTATGAAATATTAATTTCAAATTGAAACTTCCATCCATTCCTGAGAAAAAACAGACAGACGCACAACGAAGTAATCCTGTAAGGGTTCCTATTTCGTTTTGAGGCATGGAACCCTAAAATATCCGTAGGCTTTAAGCCCTAATGGCTTTCGCAACCCACTGTTTCAGGTATCCCCTGGTAATATCCGGGACGAGGGAAGACCGGTTCCTCATTCCTCTGGACACGGCGAAGAAGGAAACCTTTAGGTACCGCGTGAGGCTGCCTCCGTACGTCACCTGCACGCAGTGCGTGCTACAGTGGACTTATTATACTGGTATGGTATCTGTTTTAGAGAAGGCTTTATCCAAGCCTGTTATCTAATCTTGAGACCCATACTTTGAAAATGAGCAGAAGGTCACTGCGACAAACCAAAATTAAACTTCTTCGTGTACCACAAAATAATTAAACATGTGAAACCATGATCCCATACCTACCAGTGATTGATATGGGATGACAGCTGGCTGAACAATGTCTAACTAAAGTTAGAACAAGGTTTCTTGTGGTTAACACCGTCAATGTATGGTCGATTCATAACAGCCGGTGCCGAAAATGTAAAACACTCAATTATTTCATAGACATTTGGAATCTAGCCTTGGGTCATGTCGTTTTCTTCAGAGGTCTTGCTGTTCTCTTATCTTTCACTGATTACGTTTACAGTAAAAGACACACGTGCTGTAAAAGTCCATTACAGACGGACCTGAGGGCAGGTGTGATTTTCACACTATATAATTGATATAATCTATCCCTACCGAGCACAGATAATTTCGCTCACTCCTTTAATGGTTAGTTAAGACTGTATTTGTCTGTACGACCTTTATACCCTCACAGGTAATATGTGGGGCATCTGCCCCAACGGCACGGAAGCCGTCGGGTGCGGTCGCTCGGAGACCTTCCGGAACTGCGCAGACGTCAGCGTGATCACCAGCACGGGCGGCCTGCCTCCGCTCTTCGCCGGCAACCTGCGCAGAGACAATCCGTTCCTGCTGTACTACAGGGATTACAGCATGCCGCAGAACGTGTACCCCTTGGTCGTGAGGTAGGCTGGTTTTGATTGGTAGATTTGAAATGTTTGCTAAGGTTGATCCGTTTGAGGCATTCACTGCTGCAACATACATGCGTTTTAGGTGATTTTATTCAGTGCTGTTGTCACACATTTGCTGACTAATGAACGCACATGGGCGTTGGGGTTCGATGAATAATAAAGAAATTTGTTTGGGTCTCTGGTTTGGGAATAAGTGCAACATCAGTGAACTTTTTCAAAAAAAGAGGTTTCTCGTGTATTATTTTTAAATATTTGACCATGATCCAAATTTGGGAGCTGAGATTATTATATGTATACATCAGAATAAGGAAGGATTATAAATTATTAATTACTTATTTAAATATAGTATATTCTAACAATATGCAAACAAGCCATATATGTTGTTAAAATACTCTTAGATATTGCCTGTAACTTAGCTCTACCTACGAATGAAAAACATATTTAACATAAGCTGTATTTTTCTTATGTAAAATAATTGTACATATTGTAATTATGTAATTATAAATTACACTTTCAGATATAACATATAACAACACACTTCCCAATTACTTACTAATATAATAACTTCTATTTTGACATTGGTCTAAAGCTGAAAGTGAAAACTTGATCTGGAGTGCGATTTTTGAATCTCACCGGGTAACTAAAGTTCGCCAGAAAAATGGCAATTTTTCATGGAAATGCGGCCATTTTGGAGAGCTCTAGTCACATGGTGAGATTCAAAAATTGCAGCCATCACTGACTGATCTGATAATGACAACTACAACATTATCAGGGGCCCGTACTATGTACATCTAATACTAGCGTTTTTTAATACAAAAGTAATAGAAGACTTCATTATAACCCTTACGATGCATCTATGCGGGTGGTAGGACCTTGTGCAAGGTCAGTCCGGATCGCTACCACCGTCTTGCTCGCTAATCCTGCCGCTAAGCAGCAGCGCTTGCACTGTTGTGTTCCGCCGTGGAGAGCAAGACAGCCGGTGTAATTACTGGCACAAGAGGTATTCCATCTTAGCCCTCTGGGTTGGCAACGCATCTGCACTCTCTTTGTTGTTGCAGGTGTCTATAGGCGGCGGTGATCACTTACCATCAGGTGACCCACTTGCTAGTTTGCCTTCCTATGTTGTATAAAAAAAAACTATTCATTTTACTTGCTAAGCGATCGTAGTCGCCCGTACCTCTCGCGAGGACTACGATTTGAGACATTCAGGCCACAAAAAAAAATAGGAAGACTGGGCTATTGTTTGAGAATCGGGGCTCAGAGGCCTAAGGAGATATAGCATAATTTTTTTTTATGAATTAGCAACGCAAACAAGCAAGTGGGTCACCTGATGGTAAGTGATCACCACCACCTATAGACACCCGCAACATCAAAGAGATTGCAGATGCGTTGCTAACCCAGAGGGCTAAGATGGAATACCTCTTGTGTCAGTAATTACACCGGCTGTCTTGCTCTCCACGCCGGAACACAACAGGGCAAGCACTACTGCTTAGCGGCAGGATTAGCGAGTTAGATAGTGGTAGCGATCTAGACGGACCTTGCACAAGGTCCTACCACCCGCATAATAAAATATTTGCTAGGGTTTGAGCTATAAATGCCGTACTAAGAGAAATAGCAATGAGTATATAGCCAAGCCATATACCATTTTAGTATTTAGCACAGCATCTATTTACTTTTTAGTACGCCTTGTCAAATAGAGATCCATCTCTCTGTACACACTGTATATTGTTCTACATATTATATGCACTCTGTATTTATCTATTTATGTATGTTAATTACACGCGTTTTACATGCATATTTCAGACCAGCCAAGGACTTTGAGCGGCAATCCTTGCGAGTTAGGTAAAATTAAAACCTAATGCTATGTATATACAATTTAAATTGTGTGTGAATAACGATTGTATATGAAATTTTCTTTCAGCAACGATATTTCGGATAGCGACGAAGAGTTAGTTCCGACAGTAATTAGGTACAGACTTTTTGAGTCTCGTTTGAGTTTTTGAGTTTCGGTCTTCGGTGGGGGTTTGTGAATATGGGGACTTACGAGGTTTGGTCCAAAAGTTTCTTTCTTAATAAGCTTCGTTTGTACATAAGTAGCCCGCACGCGAAGCTAGCTGGAGTCGTGTTGCATACGCAACGTGTACGTAACCGGTGTGGCCCTGCCTTAATCTATTGTTAGAAACTATTGGATCAACTCACACTGTGTGAATAATTTATAATGTTGTTATGAATGACTATCTATGATCATAACTTTAGTTCTAAAGCCTGCATCTTATGGAGTTTTGTTTTAAGTACCGATAACATCTAAAAAAACATGCGTTATTTGTGACTGTATTTTTTTTATAAAATAAGAAGGCAAAAAGCATGCGGGTCACCTGGTGGTAGGTGATCACCACCGCCTATAGACGCCCGCAACTCCAAGGAGATTGCAGATGCGTTGCCAGCCTAGAGGGCTAAGATGGAACACCTCATGTGCCAGTAATTGCACCGGCTGTCTTGCTCTCCACCTCGGAACACAACAGTGCAAGCACTGCTGCTTAGCGGCAGGATTAGCGAGCAAGACGGTGGTAGCGATCCGGACGGACCTTGCACAAGGTCCTACCACCCGCATTTTATTTGTGAAGATGCTATCTGTACTTACAGTATTACCAAAATTATATTGTGCCACGATGTACCTGCGCAGTAGACCAATTTTAGTAGCGCGAGAAATTTCAATCTACCAATGATAAAGTAGAATTTTACGCGCGCTAAACTCTTGCGCTTTTATTGGTCTATCGATTTCGGAGCAACATGGCGGCAGCCCGTGCGCCACAGTGTACGAATTGTGTAAGCGGGACAAAGCTAAGAATGCATAGCAAACAATACTCTGCCAGTTGCGCTTGCAAATAAAGTACAATATGGATTATTCACACGTTCGGCTACTATCGGAAACCGGTCTGCGCTTCTCTGCGCAAACGAATACTGCCGATGCTCCATATATTTTTGGTAAAACTGTAACATTTTGTCACTAACTAGAATTCCTTATTTACAGTTCAGAAGGAGCATGGGGTCTCTTTATTATTTATAAGTGTTTTGTACATTGACTTTTCTTCTTACCCCTATGTAAGTGCGCAAGAGCGGATCCAGCCTTCGGTCAGGGCATCACGTAAAGTAGTATTTTTAATTAGCTGGAGCAGATTGACAGATGGCAATGTGAATATATCGTTTATTAAACATTATTTCATGAGAACATATTTACATGAGAATCGTTTAACGGTGATATTAGGGTAACTTTAATAGGTATAGTCGACCAAGAAATTGCTTGACCACTTTTCGCCCGTATCACAAAGGAATAAGGTTCAAAAGTGGTCAAGCAATTACTTGGTCGACTATACATGAAAAGTACTGTCCTTCAACATCAGTTTACTCCAGCTAATTAAAAATAATTTCTACTTTAGTGGAATTTCAGTGAGAACTCGGTTATCAATGAGATTAGAAAAAATACCAAAAGTGCAATTTTTTAATGTCACCGGGTGATTAAAGCTCGCCAAAATGGCTGTTTTTCATAGAAATGCGGCCATTTTGGTAAGCTTTGGTCACCTGGTGAGATTCAAAAATTGTATTTGAATCTCACCGGGTAACTAAAGCTCACCAAAATGGCCGTTTTTCATAGAGATTCGGCCATTTTGGTGAGCTCTAGTCACCTGGTGAGATTCAAAAATTGCACCCCTGGACCCATCTTGCCAGCAGCTGGGCTGGATCCACCCTTGAGTGCGTGTTCCGTGCCGATTTCGGTACCTTGTGTAATATACCTAAGCATCATTTGTGTCTAACACAATACAATAATTATTAATAACTATATTAGGTCTAATTTTTTTTATAATCGATGTTTACTTTCGATTTTTTTTTACATTCAAATAAATTTAAATAATAATGACAAAACAAAGAAAAATTAGGGTAATGACAGGACTCTAACCTGCAACATAAGCGTTCCGTGCCTTGCGTTTTCCAGTTTCGCCACATTACCAACTAAAATTAGGGTAATGGCAGGCCTCGAAGCTGCAACATCAGCATTCCGTGCCAGCAGTTGCTAATGTGGCGAAACTGGAAAACGCAAGGCACGGAATGCTAATGTTGCAGGTTCCAGTCCTGCCATTACCCTCATTTTCTTTGTGTGGTCATTATCATTTAAATTTATTTGAATATTATGTCTAATACAAATAATTAATCGTAATCTAATTTTAACAACGACTCTACCTTCGTGTTTTATATCAGTCTGAAACGCTTCTTCTGTAAATAATTTATGTTTTTATTGTTAAGGGAAGTTTATCTGCATGGAAATTATTGAATTGTACAAAACAATCTACAGCCAGTGTTTATTGGCTTTACTTGACTACCCAAGTTTAGTCGACCTATGTGCGTCTCTTTCTAATGCCTTTAGTAAGACAGAGCGGTTAAATTAACTTGAGCGGTCATGTTAGAGTCACTTTGAGGAAACAATCCTGGATCAAAATCAAAAATATTTTACCCTTAATAAAATAATTTTAATCAGTTTAGTAACGGTTTTGTAATGATCTATCTTAATTTCTTCACTAATTAGCTCAAATTTTTTGAAATAACAGCTTCCAATAATGCTTCTTCTTATCCGGTTCGAAGGACCATGTTTTGGAGGAACTCAGGAGTAATTTGAATAAAACTTTTGGAGATAGCTTGACACGATCTTTACTCAAAGACAGAGAAATTTTAACAGAAAATTCTTAAATGTAAAACGTAGTAAGCGCCCGCGCATGAGTGTTGTTGCGTGAAAATTCTCGCAGGCGTTTATAATTTGGTGATTTTCAACATTAGAATTCAAATCGTTACTAAACTAATATAAATTATGTTACTAACGCGACGTACAATGTTTTTGATGTTTTTGCTCTACTAATCATGGTGCTATATTTGCACCACTTGCTGTCAACATTTCTCCTTTCTCCCACACGGTATCATCTTGCAACCCCTCCCTTTTTGGGTGGGTCACCATCCACAGCTTTTCCACGGGGCTTTTAGTCTGCCATCACTTCCAAGCGATACTGAACCGTATGCTCATGGTTCCAGGGACCAGGTGTGCGTGCCGTCGAACGCGTACCGCCTGCTGCCCGGCATGCAGAACTGGTGCCAAACCAACTGCCTCCGATATCCTCCTAACTGCCCTGAGACGTTGTGCACGTGTCCGTAAGTATAAAATAAAAAATTAAAACCGTTTAGGGTACAATTTTTGAATCTCACCAGGTGACTAGAGTTCACCAAAATGGCCGATTCTCTATGAAAAACGACTATTTTGGTGAGCTTTAGTTACCCGGTGAGATTCAAAAATTGCATCCCTAGAGTGCGATTTTTGAATCTCACCGGGTGACTAAAGCTCACCAAAATGGCCGTTTTTCATAGAAATTTGGCCATTTTATTGAGCTTAGGTCACCGAATGAGATTCAGAAAGGTTTTGTCGTAAAGAGGTAACAAACAAAAAGACAGCTACTATCGTATTTATAATATTAGTACCTAGGATACCTATGGTTTTCACATGCGGTTACAAACACAAAATACGAAATAAACTGTCACCATGACGATAATGTTGAACTTCAAGTTACCTTTACCTCTTCTTTACCTACTGTAACGGCCGTTCTCAAAAAAAAAACACGTAAAATTTTACTCAATTTGCATGCTAAGTAATTAATTCTATCTGATAAGCTGTCAATACAAGTCCATTCGAAAATTACTAATTATCTATTTAAAATGTGTTAACATTTAACTGGCTGGCAGGTTAAAGTCGTAGTTTGAATATTGGGAATGGCCACAAAAAATATCTTACTTTATGAACCTTTTAGTTCTGCTATTCGACGGTAGATGACGCTTGCTACAAGCTACATGTACTATTTTCTTTTTATTTGACATGAATATTTTTATTCTTATTTTATTTTGACATGCGGAGACTATACATCTCCAAGTAATTATTGGGTGCAATTTTTGAATCTCACCGGGTGACTAGAGCTCACCAAAATGCCCGAAATTCTATGGAAAACGGCTAGTCTGGTGAGCTTTAGTTACCCAGTGAGATTCAAATGCAATTTTTGAATCTCACTAGGTGACTAGAGCTCACCAAAATGGCCGAATCTCTATGAAAAACGGCCATTTTGATGAGCTTTAGTTACCCGGTGAGATTCAAAAATTGCACCCCTGCTAAGCATAGATTAAGGTAATTAATTTGTTTTATGACCCTTAGAGACTATACATCTCTAAGTTATTTAGACTAAGTATTTGATTGTTATTATTTCAGGGACCATATACATCCCTATCTAATTTCTTTGATCTGGGGACCCTATACATCTCCTGATGATTCTTAACTAGTGCCAGTACGTTCAATATGCTTAAAGCTTGCTGTGCTATTTACTGTTTTTTTTTATTATATATTTTTTATGTAACTTGTGTATGCCATGTACTATTGTGATAAATTGCACTGTAATCTGTTTTGGAAAGAGAGGAAAAACAAAACTACTAAGTGTTTTTGCGGCGTTTTTTCTCAGTAGTATCTTCCATTTTCCGAAGCGCTATTAGATTCAGACATGTAAAAGAGCCTATACGGCCTACTTGCAAAACAAATTTTTCATTTTCATTTAACAAGCAACGTTTTCTGTACAGATTTTTGTCAAACTTTGTCTAAGTAATAATAATAAAGGAACTACTTTATTTTACAGACAAACGTGCGAGGCAATCGGTGAGCTAGAGGGGCGCGATGGTGCAGACGTGTACTGCATGGACCAGTGCATCGTGTACCCGCCGCGATGCCCCACCAACAGATGTCGTTGTTACTAGAAACGTATGCGCCGCGGCATCCGGCCAACAGATGGCGTAATAATCAAAATCAAACGCAGTGTCAAAAATGCAACACACGTTGATATAAGACCTATTCCCTATTTTGGCTCTAAATTTTTTGTCAATTATGTTTGTACATATTTTTCTTATGTTTTTATAATATTTACTTATTTTCGTTTTTTTTTTCATGATCGGAAATGTAGATATGGCCCCAAATTGAGTGTTTATAAATTTTTTCGTAACTTCCAAATCTAGAGCGAAAATAGGACAAAGCGCTAAAAAAACAAATCGATAGTATCCCTTTTCCAAATTTGCTTTAGAATCAGTACCTCGATGTCTTGGAGATAGAGACAGGGGTCAATTTTGTAATATAAAATTCAGTAGCTTCAGAATAAATAAATAAAGTTTTTAACATAAATAAAATTACCATTTGATCTCTTATAGGAAAATATCTTATCAACCCTTTTTTCTATCAGACTTCTTCATTGCATTGTAATAATATAATAAATAATTAAATATATTTTCTTCTATGTCATACAAATGCCATTTTATGTGCCAAGTACTGCCAAATAGGCAATTTTTCGTTATTTTTCTGTTTAGGTACAGTTAGCAGCAGAAGTGCTAAACATTAAAAAAAACTCTTATAGTTAAGAGGAGAAAAGCTAGTTCTAAATATTGTACAAACTAAAAATATATATTTTTTCAACAGTTCCTTCTGTTGCGGACAGTACTTTGTCTTGGTCATTTATTTAAACTGGTTGAGTACGTTACCTCATCAAGTTGAGCCATAAAATGTACCATCATAAATAATTCCTTCTACATATATCTTATTTAGGAGATGAAGATTTAATACAATTTGTAAAATATAAATAAAGGTAGATATAATGTAATACAATAATTTGTTTTATTCCCTTGACCTTACCGTCCTTTCCTTACCCAAAATGGTTTAAAAATAATGTAGGTATTTAATTTACTGAAGACTTATGGCGCTATTAAAAAGCCCGCAGAATATTTTTCGCCAACAAGGGGTTGGTTAAAAAAACAGCAAATAGAGTTGCTTAAAACATTAATCTGAATACGAAAGACGAAATCACTTGCCATCCTTAAACAGAACATAGTTTCCCAAACAAATGTACGTTGCCACACCACCTTTAATTCCTTTTTTTCGCCCAGTCGCACGGATACATAAAATATTTAGTCTTCCTACTCTTATGCTGCCATCCATAGCTACAACACAAAATTGGGGACACAATTTAAGTAGTTCTAAAAAATGCCACTCCATGGGGGCGCCACTCTCAAAGGAAGCAGTCTTCGTTACTTATGTCGTATATTGCTGTGACTCTTACCTTGGTACGTAGAATGGTTTTAATGACGCTTTCATACCATGTGGTGCGTCAATTCTGTTCAGGAACTACAAGGCAACCCCGAACAACATTTTCAGAGTGATAATTTGATAAAAGCATTTTGACGAGCCTACGCTGAGAGTGGCGCCACCAAGCGGGACAAATGGCAAGATTACCGACATTTCAAGTTTCACATGTCATCAAGGTTTCACACAATAGATGATTCTTTTTGATCTGTGCTCTAAAGTGTTGTTATCATAAGAACGTTATAAAACTTTTATAAGACTACTACTAGTTGCTTGTTGCAAGGGCGCTTTACTAGTTTGACGTTTACTGCAGTTGGCAACACCGGACTCCAGTCATCACACCAATCAGCCAGCTGGCGAAGGCAAAATGTCAGTCAAAATTTTCACAATTAGAAACATCTCACTGGTGTGAATTGCAAATTTTATGAATTAAGTGCAGTCAAGTATAATTCGCGTAAGATGCGGGTGGTCGCGCTTGTGTTTCTCTCGCTCGTACTGGGCGCGACAGCCTGGGACGACGACGATTTAGAAGTATTTGACGTGGTCGAAGAAGTGAATCAAAATTTTTACGAACTTCTCGGAATAACACAGGTACTGTACACAATATAAATAAATAGCTAGCACGTGGGTAAAACCTGGTGTTTTTCTTAACTTCCGTCGTATTTTTTATGAGAAATAATAATATATGTAAGAGAAACCATGCGAATTCCTTACTAATGTCTGTATGACAAAGGCTGCTAGAAATTCACGAGAGCTTCGATTTTTAATTTACGAACTGGCTGGAAACCAATAAGTTGTTCATAGGAAATTGCGTACGATTTTCCAACAAAATTTAAACAAGATTACTGAACAAAAAAAAACAAAATTGGAATCTACTGTCAAGAAGATATAAATTTCTTAGGCGTATTATTTCGTAATTTATATCTTGGATAGGGATGTTTGGAAATAGTTCCTAATTGCATTGGCAATCCCTGACTCTGAATAGTGTATCTATTTTGTTATGTTAAATACTTCATTATGCCTTCGCCATGCCATTATGCATTATGATTCGATAATAACTTGTTGAGTTTCTTACGGGCTTAGCAACAGAGGTTTGTTCCGAACTGATGTTGAATGTTCTTACATTCATAAGTTGCCAAGGGCAATAATGCATGGATATTCTATTGAGTGCTGAGTTTAAGCTTGAAATATATGGTTTATTTGCATGTGTATGCATTTTTGTTGAATACACTTATATCATGAACTAAATCTATCTATATAAATAAAAATGAATTGTTGTTCGTTAGTCTGATTAAAACTCGAGAACGGCTGGGCCGATTGAGCTGATTTTGGTTTTAAAATGTTTGTCGTAGTCCAGGGTAGGTCTAAACGGTGAGCAAATATGCCTCCAATAATTAGGCGGTACGAAGTTCGCCGGGTCAGCTAGTTAACAATATTTTTTTGGTTGAGGAATGCAAAAATTTTATTTATTTATTTAAAAATTTTCTAACTTGTAGGAAGCGACTCCTGCAGAAGTAAAATCAGCATTCAAGAAACTGACCCTGAAACTGCATCCAGATAAAAATGATTCTCCAGATGCCGACATGCAGTTCAGGAATCTGGTGTCCGTCCACAATATATTAAAGGATCCAGGGAAACGAGAGAAGTTAGTGGCTTAAATTTTTTGCCATATTACAATCCTTCTAGCCTTATTGGACCTCAGCTACTATGATATTTTAGAAATTATAGTGTTACAAACTTACAAAGCAGTTGAAGAAAGTAGTGTTTGTTTGGAGCATGATGGAGCTTTTGAGTGATGATTGCCCACTGTCACTACTTGTGATTAATGAAAAAAAGTCATAGGATAAGCGAATAATATGGTTTGCCTTTTTACATATTCTTTAAAAAAATGCATTAAGGTCGGGCCACATTAAATGCGTATGCAGTGCAAATCCAGTTCCCTTCATAGAGCCGCGTTACGGTCATGCAACGCTAGCAATGTGGCGTCTGAACATATAATTCCACACAACACAACTAGCCTGTGCACGCGCATGTCTCCTGACCCGTGTTGCATACGAACCCAGTGTGCCCTGACCTTTATAAAAGCAACGCATGTCACCTCAAATAATAATTTAATGCCCGTTACAGATACAATGAGGTTCTTAAGAACGGTCTGCCGAACTGGCGCTCGGCGATCTACTACTACCGCCACGTCCGTAAGATGGGGCTCGCCGAGGGCTCTATCATCTTGTTCATCATCATCACCTTCGGCCAGTACGCTGTGGGCTGGGCAGCATATGCCGAGAAGAGGTTCACAGCGGTCAGTGTGGTTGTAATTACTTTAAGATAGTGATTTAATCCAAGCGGTGCTTCAGTAGTCCTAACAAGATCGGCCAAGTCTAGTTTATCTGAGTTTATCTCTATGTGGGTCCTTTCTTATGACACTAGTGTGACAGAGACGCAGGGAGCAATTAACTAAACTTGGGCCGGTCATGTTAGGACTGCAGATGGGTTTAATGAACGGGCAGTTACTCGACTATGCGGGCAATCCTTGCGTCAGTAGTGATGAAATCACATTGGAGATATGCCGAATAGAACTTTCACAATTCTTTGAAATCTGTCATTTTTGGATGTGTCTTGGGTGTGAAATGAATTTGAATCCGAGATTCAAGGCGAAACCTCAAAGCGCACGCTTTGCACGGTGCATACAAACTGACCCACGCCAGTTACGTTTTTGTAAGAAGCGTGCGTAGCTTGCGCTGCAGTAGGGTTTCGGTCTTAGGGGCTGCTAGACTGGATCTCAATTCTCGGTTCACGCGAGATTCATCTCGCGTTCGTGAAATTTCAAAAATGACAGTTTTGAAAAGGATTTGATAGTTATTTCGCTTCAATCAAGAATTGCCCCACTTACTGCGCTGCTTAGTGATGGCACGGCCAATTGCAAATTCAATAATTAGTTGACCAAAAATTAAATAAAATTAATTAAACTGTTTGATTTAATTACTTATGTTTTTTTATATAAAGTACGTCATTTTTACATAAAACAATGTAGGAATATGTGAAAATGAATATAAAATTTGTCAACAGGAACAAATCCTAAACAGTAGAGGCAAAAAACATTCAAAGAAGTCGGGCTTCGACACTGGGCTGGCTGAGATACTGGACCAGCTGCCCAAACCCAGCATCAAAGACACGCTGCCCTTCCAAATACCGCGGCTCGTGTGGTGGACCATCGTGGGGATTCCGCGGGGGATCATAGAGCTGAGGAAACATTTGAAGGAGAAGGAAGAAGAAGCTAGGAGGCAGAAAAAGAGGTAAGATTATTCAGGTCGTTTGTTCAGGTCTTGCTTTCTGAATTTGCGCACTTAGTGCTACTTGGGGGGCAAAAGCAGAAAGGGGGCGCCGAATAGACCATCTGCTTTACATAGAAAGGAATCGCGAAGTAAACGCGTCTATAGATTTTGTAAACGATTTATTTTCATTATCAAACAGATTAGTGTAAAAATTAACAATACTTAACGGTCATTATAGATTTAGAAGTATTATTGCTTTTTGTTTGTTTGTTTGTGCGAGCTGGTCTCCAAATGTTCATAAAACGACGGCTTTTTACTCAAAACTACGCTCGACCCGTTGTCATTACTGACAGAGAGAGCGTTTTTATAAAAAGTTAAATTTTGACACATTTTCTATGAGAAATCTCTCAAAATGTAGCATTAGTGTTGGGAAATAAGACAGAACATTTTATTTGCATTACTTTTCAATCAAATGCAATCCGCTTGTTGCAAAAATTGCTTCATGATTCGGCGCTCCGGTCGACTGGTCATAGTTTCGTCGATGAAAATTTAGTCGCAACAATATGTCGCAAAACGGTTGCCTACCAGTCCGAAAATAGCATTCGCCAACTATCGTTTGGCCTAATCATCGTTTAATCTAATTAATATGCGATAATGAAATATTGTCAACAGAAAGATTTTAATTCATGCTGTAAAATGACACTTATAGCTCTGTGTAAGCGTTTGCATTAGCAACGTAGCTCTTAAACTGGAAGATCGATTTAAATATGCTTTTATTAAATCAAAGCCGGTTTCATTGAGCTGGTTCTTAGTCATGTTTGGTGGCTAACGGGCTGGCGGTAGTCGAGATGTTTATCGTTTAAAGTATGCCGTAAGCAGTGGTAGCTTCTGCGTCTCGTACCTACGGTGAATGTAACATCCGAGCCAAAATTTATGAAGGCGACAGGCAACAGGTGACAGTGACAGTTAGCGGTACATTACTGTGTCGACAAGTAACGCTACAGACTGAGAGCTCGTTCCCACTATGTCGTATGTCGGGTCCGGATTTTAATCAGGTGTCGGCGCTTCAGTTCACACTAGTCGGCAATATCGGATTTACATCATAGTGGGCAAGCGATGTATACCGAATTATCACTGTCACCTGTCTCGAAATTGGGCTCCGTAATTCTGGAGGCATTCAAAAGTCGATAATGGGTCGTTCGTCGATTCGTGGGTTTGGTGCCAATGGGAGGCGGAGATCACTTCTCATTAGGAGACTCGCTTACTTGTTTATACTTCCCTTTTTTTCTTCAATGAAAATGGCGGTAAGTTAATGCTTCTTTAGTGTTAGTTAACCCTAAACTACTCTTCTGGTTGTCTAGAGACGAGGAAGAGCGAGCGAGGGCGGAGCGCGAGGCGGCGGCGGCGGAGGAGGCGCGGCAGAACCGCGTGCGCAAGCGCCGCTTCGTGCCGCCCGCGCGGGACTGCCTGCTGGACCCCGTGGAGGCCGAGCAGGACGACGCGCCCGTCGCTGCGCCCGCTAAGCCGGTGAGATGCACTCGCCGTACTAAACTATAATCTTTCACACATAAATAAAAAAAAACTAGGTACAAGAATATCGTCTCGCCACTGCACTAGCCGTAATTAAGTTGCCGAATACGAATTATACGTTAAACAGACAGCTTTTATACTTGAAGGCCTTTGTAAAACTTCCATACTTGTACTTTTATTTATTCTGGGCATAGGCCTATTTTCAACAAACAAAACATTTCTGATATGCATCTTGACGAGACACTAAAGATTTTTTTTCTCATAACTTCTGCCGTCTCAAAAGATCAGCATTTAGCATTTCCCATACAAAGTTTCATCCGCCATTCACCCCCTTAAAGGTAGATTTTTGACAAAAACGTAATCTGTGTCCGTCCCCGGGTGTTAAACTATTCTTATACTAAATTTCTTCCAAATCGGTTCAGTCGTTTAAGCGTGAAAGACGGACAGACGGACAGAATTTCGCATTTATAATATTAGTTTAGATGTAAATAACGTCCCGATAGACGTTGCAAATATCCTCCCCTTTTTCGTACAAGTTTATCAACCCCACTTAACTAAAATGTATTCCTTTCATTCGAAGGAGAATATTTAATGAAGTGTCATATTATAAATATTACGTGTTATAGTGATTTAAATAAATACCATTCGAAGGTAAACTTTACAATGACGGACTTTCCAGTTCCGTTCGAACATTTGATGGCATACTATCCCCTTATCCCCGGGTTCCGCAGGCCCCGCTGATATCCGGCGGGCTGTGGACAGACGACGACCTGGCGGAGCTGATCCGGCTGGTCAAGAAGTACCCGGGCGGCTCCGCGGAGCGCTGGGAGCGCATCGCCGAAGCCATGATGCGAAGCGTCCCAGAAGTAACGCACATGGCTGCCAAACTCAAGGACAACTGCTACAAGATCCCCGGCCAGGAGCCTGAGCCGGTTCCTGTTGAGGTGCCTAAGAAGGTACGAACAATACTTCTTTATTTTCAGTCCGTAGACGTCCACTCCTGAACATAAGTCTATCCAAAAGTGCGCCAATAAACCCGATATTATAGTTTCCGCGTCAAACCTCTACTGGCCATCTTTTTTGTGATCGACGGTCCACTGAGCGAGTCATCCTACGAAGTCCTTACTTCATGGTCTTTACTCCAGTACACGTCTTCCCTACGAGCTATCAGCTAAATAACAAATATGGACTTTTCACTGCGATTTCAGCTTGCCCATTCTTTCGGCTATGGCTCGGACTTTAATACGTTTTCGAATCTCTTGATCTTATACTGGAGGAAGACTCCGAGTATCTACGTAGCTGAAATCTCTATAGTTTAGGATAAGTAAAACACACTGATGTAATCAAATGTCTTCGTCTTAAGCCACTGAAGGACAGGCAACTCAAAGATTTGACGCAATTTCCGCCCCATATGTATTTTCTGTCAGTTTCCTTGTCAAACTTGCATGTACCTAATCAAAGAAACAGCCCTAGGTAGAACCTTCTGAACAACTTCGATTCTGATGTTAGGAAACTGAACTTTTTCTCCCAAAAATATATGATTAATTGAGGAAAAATGCGATGTTGTCGGCATAGCTTTAGTAACGGCTCCCGTAAAAAATGGTGGTGACCGAGCTGAGGTAACCGAGCTTTGTGCAGGTGAAGACCCGCAAGGCTGAGGAGGCGAGCGGCGGCAGCTGGTCGCAGCAGCAGCAGCGCGCGCTGGAGCTGGCGCTGGCAAAGCACCCCAAGGGCGGCGCCGGGGACCGCTGGCAGAAGATCGCCGCCGCCGTGCCCGGGAAGACCAAAGTGAGCACTCGCAGCTTCTTTTTCCAAAGTCAAAGTCAAAATATTTTTATTCAGATCAGGCTTACAGGAGGCACTTATGAATGTCATAAGATTTACCACCGGTTCGGAAAAACCTCTGACGAGAAGATACCGGCAAGAAACTCGTTGAGGTGTAATTTTCTTAAATATTTAAAAAAACTTGACAATTTAACACGGTACAATATTTGGAGCCAGGGATCGCCAATACAAGCCGGGATCATTTCCAAACATCCCTGTCCAAGATATAGTCATTGATTTTATAATACGCCCGTGAAATTAATGTCTTCTTGACAGTAGATTTGGGTTTTGTATCATTTTGTTCAGTAATGTTTTTTTGGATTTTGTTGTTTTAACTTCTTTCCCCCTTTCTTCCCTTTTAACCCCCTTAATTTTAGAATTTCAATAAATCCATCTTAGTACAGTGAGACACCAATGTGAGTCAAGCTTTTGACACTTCATTCTATTTCTATAAATGTCTTATTCTTGGGGGGCTGGTTTCCATAAGCGGCAGGTGATTACTTTCCGTGAGACGATCCGCATTTTCTTTTTCCTACTAACTTTTTTTTATTGTTGTACAGTCAGCCTAAAATATATGGTAGCGGGCAAGGTCAGAAATACCTGAACTCGACTCTATCGTCAATTACATTCGGATGTGTTCGGATAGTTTTGGCCACCGTACCCGCTCTGATATCTTTGATGCTGACTGTACTAGCTTTTGGATATTTTGGTCTGTATCATTATACAGTCAGTGATTTTTATTAATGTCAATAAATTAAACTAAATTACCAAATTAATTAATTAATTTTTCGGGTGGTGGGACCTTGTGCAAGGTCCGTCCGGATCGCTACCACCATCTTGCTCGCTAATCCTGCCGCTAAGCAGTAGTACTTGCACTGTTGTGTTCCGGAATGGAGAGCAAGACAGCCGGCGTAATTCCATCTTAGCCCTCTGGGTTGGCAACGCATCTGCAATCTCTTTAGTGTTGCGGGTGTCTATAGGCGGTGGCAAACACTTGCCATCAGGTGACCCACTTGCTTGTTTGCCTTCCTATTTAAAAAAACGAAACAGATGTTCAAATCAACTTGAAATGACGTAGAGTTTCGATTCTCTTCTTTTGTACTCAGTGACGTAACTGTAGATACGCAGTCGTTTTCAAACCCAATTGAGAGCATGACGAAATGTATTTGTCACTCGGCTGAACAATATTGACCAAGTGTACAAGGCTTGACAATGGCTCACAGAATTGTGTCACGTTTTTATTAATAACTACCAACCAGTCCCGGCTTTTCACGGATGCAATTTACTAATGAAAACTTAACTAGAATAATATAAATCTGTAAAAAAAACCTCTAAATTGCATGTTGCATTGCATTGCAATTGAACGTAATTTCTTACCGATTTTTTATATGATGGTATTCTATTTTTCTGCTGAAGTTTAAAACTCTTTGGCATAGTCATAAATCTAACCTAAACTACACGACAGACGCATTAGACGTCCAGAAAATTGTAAGGTTTCATTAAAAACTTTTGGTGAAATAAAAATTCGGCGAAGTGATACGTTCTCCCAAATGTTATTCGGCGAAAAGGCAGGCATTGTTGACTTATGATTTACACATTTAATTTCACAGGAGGAGTGTATGCAGCGGTGTAAATATTTATCGGAGACGTTAAGAAAGCAGAAGCAGAAAGAAGAAGAAGACAGACTGAGAGAAGAGAACAGCGACGCGCAAAGCGAGACGGACGGACTTATGAACGAGTCGTAGCGATTGAAAGTGATCTCTATACCGATAGCGGAAGTGTCATAATGAAGGAGCAGCGAGACGATACTGAATGAAATGATTATCAAGATTTTTATTTCTATGAAAATTACACTTGAAGTAAAAAAATACCAAAAATATTGTTTTAGTTTTATTTGTGGTTGAAACTCGCACGTATAGGGGCAATTTGTTTACATTTACGACTTGTATGGCACAGTGGCACATGTGTCTGCTTACTGTGCAAGAGGTCCCGGGTTCAAATCCTGGTATGGGCAAATATTTGTGTGATGAACACGAATGTCTGTACCTGAGTCATGGATGATATTTGTATTTAAGTATGTATTTATCTATATACGTATGTATATCCGTTGTCTAGTAGCCATAGTACAAGCTTTGCTTAGTTTGGGACTAGGTCAATTGGTGTAAATTGTCCCAAGATATTTATTTATTTATTTTCACTACAGAAAATGAATAAAGAATTACCTATACTTTTTTCTTTCGGTACTTAAAATAAGGTAAACAAAATAGTCACGTGACTCGGCAAATCAACCAATCAAGTCAATGTTTTGGATCTGTGGAGACCCAAAAGATTGATTTGATTGGTTGATTTGCCGAGTCACGTGATTTATTTTATTTACCCTATTTTAAGGTCCAAAAGAAATAAACTATAGTTTTTAGTTATGTTTTTAGAGCGTGTGTGTATGTCTATTTCTGTAATACGCTCTGTAGGCTAAACGGCTTAATAAATTTTTATTAATGGATTAATAGAAATATTTAAACACCTGAAGTGTCGTTAGATTCTTCTTATTGTGCGAATGATTTTGTGACAGGGACACAGTTAAACAATAGGATGTCTTTCAAATAATACATTTATTTATATACATTTGGCCTTTTGCCTTCCGTATTACTGAATCTAAACATTCATCGCTTATCTGCGCGGCGGTTTCTCGGAACCCATTCGTGCATATATCTCTGGGATATCGTAGTCATATTCCTCGCGTTTCTGAGGCGTCTTAACTCCGGAGTAACCTGTAAACAAACATTTTTTATTAGAAACAATTAAACAAGAGAACTGTCAAGAGTCCATACAATATGGCGTAACTCAGCGCAACGCCATCTATTGGGAGGTTTCCTACAATTCGTTCAAACAGTTAGGACTTCTACCTTCTTCTTCCGCAAAACTGATTGTATCAACACTATTGCGGAAGAAGAAGGTAGAATTCCAGTAAAACAAGTCAGTTGAAAAAATAAAACTGCACATCAAACTACTATTGGTTTGATGTGCAGTTTTATTTTTTCAACTGACTTGTTTTACTGGGCGTTCAATTTTTATTTCCTGAATGAATATATTTATTACCTAGAATGTCATGGCCACACGGTTTTGTACTCAGGTATGACTTCTGCATAACATACTAGTTTTTACCATGGACATAAAGCTTCTGTTCATCCCTTTAACACTTACACACTAACTGGTTAAAAAAAGGGGTACAGTTCGCGACAAACTTCTTGAGCACTGACCTCGACTGCGCAGTAGCCGTTTTTAGTACAAATGCGTATACGCAAACATACCCTCTCCACTCGATTTATGCTCAAGATGTTTGCCTAAAACTATACACGTGCATGTTGGCAACGAAAGCTAGTACGCTAGGATCTCGATGTGGTCTGTGTATTTTTAATTTTGGGTGTTTAGCGGGTGTTTAATAGATAGTGGTTCTAAAAAGCCAGTTTTAATATTTGAACTGTTCAGTAGGCGGTTTAATCTAAGGGTTGGTACTAGGAACCAACTGTCACATTCATCTGTGTTTTTTTTTAATTGATTCTTGGCCATGAGTACAAAGACCTGTAGCCGAATCTGTGTAACCAGTGGCTGGGTTTGCCAGCGGAGGCTGCTCACCATTTTTCGTGGGGTAGGTGGCGAGCGAGGGTCCGCAGGCGCGGCAGGCGCACTGCGCGGGCGAGGCCACGACGTGCGCCTGCGTACTACCGTCCTCGCAGCGCAGCGTTGCCGTCACCGATGTATACTTGACCGCCTGGCAACACTCGCACTTCGAGTCGTGGCTGCCCGTCTCTGCGGAAGATGAGTATAGTTAAATTATTGTAATCGATTTTTCTTTTTTTGTATTTTTTTTACATTCAAATTAAATTAAAATGCTATACATATAATGAATGACAACACAAAGATAAATTAAGGGTAATGACAGGGTTCGAACCTGCAACATCAGCATTCCGTGCCTTGCGTATTCCAGTTTCCGCCACATTACCGCTAATATAGTTAATGTATGAAGTTAGTGTTTATCATTATTACCACGAGAGTTGAGGTTAACTCTATGTTTGGAAACTTAATCGAGCGGTCGAGTGCCGCGTTCGATTCGAATTCGAGAATATAGGGTACGATCTGAAGAAGTCGTAGATATTTTTGTATGGCGCTTGCGCATTGCGTTCGACAAGATTCATAAAATGAAAATGGAAAAATATTGGCAGTAGGCCACAGGTATAGGTTTGTATGTCCCTACATAAAACCCATTTGAACTAGGTTCAGTATTTACAGAAATTACCCCCTGGTAATTTCTGGAACTACTGAACCGATTTCAAAAATTCTTTCACAGATAGAATCCTGCAAAGATTCTTGACGGATATAGGCTCATTTCACGCGAACGAAGTCGCGCGCGTCCGCTAGCTTTATATAAAAAAGGTCGAGTAAGCAGTACTGATGGTTCAAATAAATTTAAACGATAATGACAACAATGAAAAATTAGGGTAACGGCAGGACTCGAACCTCCAACATCATCATTCCGTGCCTAGCGTTTACAAAAGCAAAGTTGTGCAATGGCAGTACTGACGGTTGTTGTAGAGCGTGCCCGAGCGGCAGGAGCCGCGGCACTCGCGGAAGCCCGGCACGGCGCGCGCGTTGACGCAGCGCCCGTGCGCGCGCAGCGTGGCGCGCACCACGCCCACTGACTCTTCGCCCGCCAGCGCCACTGGCACGCACGTGCCTTCAACGAGGGGAAACACAATTTATTATTATTATTATAAGCTCACGCCTGTTTCCCTTTGGAGTAGGCAGAGGCCACAGAACGCCATTTGCTCCGGTCCTGGCATACTTCCCTCGCTTCCTCCACACACATTCCTCTCTTCATACGTGCTCGGCACGCATTTTATTCTCCAAATAATTTGTTTGTCTCCATTTTACTAGTATTTTCCTGCTCGCTAATCCTGCCGCTAAGCGTAGTGCTTGCACTGTTGTAAGTACTCCGGCGTGGAGCGCAAGAGACAGCTGGTGAAATTAATGCCACCATCTTGCTCACTAATTCAGCCGCTAAGCAGCTGTGCTTGGACTGTTGTGCTCCGGGAGGAGAGCAAATCAGTCGGTGCAATTACTAGCACAAGATGTATTCTAACCTTCTGGGTTGGCAACGCATCTGCAATCTCCTTGGTGTTGCAGATGTCTATGACCAGTGGTGCAAGGGCAGTCGCTTGCGTTTAAACATTTTTCAACGGACTAATGCATGGCATGGCATGGGTTATAGGTATACCTGAATATTTTCAAGAATTACTTACTGAGATCTTCAGATTTGGGCCGGCACACCCGGCAGCAGGTCTCGTTGACGAGGTCCTCGGCTGCGCACGCGCTGACGTCGGGGCAGGACACGCGCGATGACGTCAGCAGCACGCCGTCGCCGTCCCGCTCGCACCTGTACGTCGTGCAGTTGTCGGCAGAGTACCACGTCGATCCTGCCACGAGAACAACCGAATGCAATGAGCCACATCGAATATTTGTTTTCCATTTCAATAAAATAATTGATAGGGTTTGTATCTCGTAATGCAACGCATTAAATTCTCGACGTTTCGTGAGCTTTTAAAGTCACGGACAGATCGATAGGAAAAAAGCATCGAAATGAAAAAAATATAGAACTGTATAGAACGCAGTAGCTGACCATAGTCTATTTGGTAGACTATGTTGGATAGCCTGAATAAAACTGTCTGTGCCAATTGTCAAGTAAAGTAAGTATTTTTGGTTCTGCTATCCGACGCCTGTGTCGCTGTTAGTTAAAAAATTTAGAAGCACTCTATTCACTCACTTACATTGAAAGCCCCTCTTCACCTGCTTCGCCCCGTCGCAAAGTGGTGACGCTAGGCTTGTAACAATCCGAACAGGTGAGCAGATCTAATGTAATCGATAGATTCACACTACACTGTGACACCGTTTTCGCGGAGCAGCAAGGTAATCTGTTCCAGTTTGCAGATCTATTGTCTTCTTATATCGATGGAAAAAAAGCCTATGATAATCGAAGTAGAAGTTGTCCCCACCTGCGTCCTTGTACTGGTCGTCGACGACGCACTGTTCCTGCCGGCAGCGGCCGCAGCAGGCGCCGGGCGGCGGCGGCAGGCGCGCCCAGCCGCGCGCGCAGCCCGCCGCGCACGCCTCGACGCGCGGCGCATGCGCGAGCCGCCCCGTGCCGTCGCGCGCGCACGACAAGTTCCTGCACGGGTCCGGAGTCGTCCAGCTCTGGCCCTCCTGAATGCGTCGAATGATAACTTGATTATTAATTACTAGTGGCCGCCCGAGGCGTCGTTCGCGTGGAATCGGTAGCCTATGTCCGTCAGGGATAGTGTAGCTTTCTACTAGTGAAATAATTTTTGGAATCGATTGAGTAGTTCCGGAGATCCTCCCCTACATACAAACAAACTAACAGACAAACAAAGTTTACCTCTTTATTATATTAGTGTAGATTAGCTTTTACCCGGCCCTTTGCCTGGTGGGATTATTTATGCATTTTATGGGATAAAAGGTATCCATGTTATAATCCGGGACATGATATATGTGTCTGCGAAATTTCATCTAAATGTGTCCATGCGTGACTGAGGAACACACATTTAAACATCATTGACTTCTAGTCAGCGTTTAAAAAAAGGCCGCATCAAAAGCCGAACAAAAAGTACAATAAATGGACAATCGCTCGCGCTGCCAGTCTGTTGGACCGACGGCGCTGCTGTCAATACTATTATTTAGAAAAAAAACCTATTTGCAACAAAACCTAATGAATGATTATTTTATGCAGTTAGACGTAAAATTGTAAATCCAATGACTATAAATAGTAAACTAATAATTTGCATTTGTAACGTTGGCGTCAACCTGTATTCTCATGTCGGGCCGTTATTCTGCTGTCATTTAGTATGACACTGTACATCCATGCATTAATATCTCTTAGCGACAGGCTCATACGACCTCTTTGGAACAGCCTAAGTTGTCACAGCTCTTTTGAAAACTGTTTTGCCTTAGTCCCTTTAATATATATTCTTATTAGTTCACAAGTGTTATTTAATTCCGAGCCCGGCCGTCAACAATATTATTGGCTTCAGCTCAACACAAGCCTCGACGGGCAGAAAGCACGGACCTGGTAGATGTCGTTCCCGACGCGGCAGGCGACCGGCTCGTGAGTGCGGCAGCACGCGCCGGTCGGCTTCTCCTCCTTCAGTACAAACTGCTCGCGCAGCGCCGCCGGCACCTCGGGACACGTCTCGTTCGACGTCTGGACTTGCAGCTGTGGTGAGAAACCAGGATGGGACTTGTTTTTAAACTGTCGCGATTTTCACACATACCTACTTATTACGGTTACTGGGGCTTTAACGCGATAATAAACAGTATATTATCGCGTTAAAGCCCAGAGTTGCAAATTTTTAATCTCACCTGGACCCCAATGCCCGGTTCATGCGAGATACATCTCACGTGCGAGATACGCCAAAAAATAACAGATTTTCAAGGGATTTGACAGTTGTTTTCGTGCGAGATAGATCTCGCATGATTCGAGAATAGCCCTGCAGGTAACTTAAGCTCACCAAAATGGCCGAATCTCTATGAGAAACGGCCATTTTGGTGAGCTTTAGTTACCCGGTGAGATTCAAAAATCGCACCCCATGTAAACGTAATAAGTGTGATAGGATTTCTTTATTAGTTTATTTAATTCATTATGTCAGTATAAAGTAACACTGTAAATTGCAAAACATGTAAAATTTCACGAATTTATATTGAGATACTCAAAATTATATAATTATAAAAATTAGAAGCGAATTAAAAATATTAAAACACCATAGTATAAATAAAATTCACAATAGAATGTCAAGGTAAACTAAATTAGCTTCCAATAGGGATTGTGAAAACAAAAAGATATATAAACAAATGGAACAAAAAAAAACATTAAATTAAGTGTGTCATCATTAAATATATCATATTATATAAAAACGAAAAAAAAAACTGAAATTCCTTGAGTGAATATAATATAATTTATGAAAATTTTTTTGGTTGGCTAAAGCATGTCAGGGTGTTTGAACCTTCCCCTGGCTTTACTTACGGTGCCGTCGACATTGACGCAGGTGTAGTTGGTGCAGCGGTCAGGTGACATCCAGGTCTCGCCGACCTGGTGCTCCACGCCGCTGCAGATGCAGGCTACAGGCTTGCACTTGCCGCAGCACTGCTTGCTCTCCGGCTCCGCTGGGAAGTACTTCCAACCCTGGGGGAAGTCTCGCTGTTATACCGGTGGGCTCAAAAGTATCTGGCCAGGTATGATGGAGGGTGCGTTATGTAACAGAGGCACTTCTGGACCTTTCCTCGTACTAATAAATGTGTCAGACGTTATCTTTTAAGGTAAGAGAAGAAAGAATTCTAGGTGATGCACGTTTCAGATACCAACTTAAGCGTTTTTATCTTTAATTCTTAACAATGTAATATTATTCCAGAATCCTCTAATTTGTTTAAACCTTGCTTAACATACACTCTGACGAAACAAACAAACTCTCAAATCCCAAAGTGTCCATTTTTTTTTGTTCTAAAAGCGTCCATTTTATTCAGAGTTTTGTTTTTTCGTCGGCAGTGAAAGTTCTCCTTGACAAAAAACATTTCAAGTCAAAGTCCAAGTCAAAATATATTTATTCAGATAAGGCTTACAGGAAGCACTTATGAATGTCATAAAATTTACCACCATAAGTACAAAGGTTAGTTAAGTGCCTGGGCCCTGTATCACAGGCAATCTGAGCTCAGGATCTAAAGTTATATTTTTTTTGGCATTATAACGTCATACACACTTAAATCTTCTTGATGTTTTAACATGGCAGAAATTATGAGGTGTTGCCACTGCCTATAAATAATGGGCTTCTAGTCAGCGTTTCAAAAATGGTCGCATCAAAAGTCGAACAAAAAGTACAATAAATCGATGACAGTCACCCGCGCTGTCAGTCTGTTGGACCGACGGCGCTCCTGTCAATACTATTATTTTGTAAAAAAACCTATGTATTTGCAACGAAACTTAATAAATTATTTTTTTATGCAGTTAGACATAAAATTGTAAATCCAATGACTATAAATGGTTCCCTAACTGATAATTTGCAATTTTAACATTGACGTCAACTTGTGTTCTCATGTCGGGCCGTTTTTCTGCTGTCATTTAGTATGACACTGTACATCTATGCATTTTTTTTTTTTTGGATTTTATGGCCTGGTTGCGGAGACCTTTAAGCCACGTCTTAAATGTTCAGATTTTTCACATTTGATCTATGCATTATAATATCATTGGGTGTTGCAGTAATTGTAATTCCATGACTAAGTTTTGACAGCAAGAAGTGTCAAAATCGAATAATAATGAAATTAGCGTTGATGCCGCGTAGATAACCAAATAACCACTGTCAATTTCAATTAGGGAAGTTATCTACGCGGTACAAACGAAAAATTGTGCTTCTCGATCTCATGTCGAATAATAATTATTAGCCACAAGATGGTCCGATGACCTCGTACAGGTGGCAGGAAGGCGCTGGTTGCATTCTGCTTCCAACCGGCCACTTTCGAAATCCATGGAGGAGGCCTATGTCCAACAGTGGACTTCTTGTGGCTGAGATGATGATGATGATGATGATTGTTAGCTCACGCCTGTTTCCCTTTTCTTAAGTAGTAATCTGGTTATAGCTTAGCAGCTATTGCCACATTATTATTAGCTACCGCTCACCGGTTCGCAGTCCGTAGGGCAGGTCTGCACGGTCGTGACCTTCTCCAGTTTGCCGCCCTCCGCCTCGATGCAGTGGTAGGACTCGCATACGTCATACGGAGATGTCCAATTCTCTCCCACCTACATGAAACAAATAACAACAACTTGTTTAAATTTTGAAACAAGCTATTGGGTCTTTTGATTGTACGAAATCACTGCCGTATGTAATATCTAGAGAATTACAAGCGTGTCGCCACTGTCGCCGGCCCTTATTACAATAGGCTTGTGTCTTAAAGGCTACTAAGTCGTATCTCTTTAGAAACACTGGCGCTAAAGTTCATATAATAGTGTCGACGTGGCTGGTAACAAAAATACACTTAAACGCACAGTACTGGATCGTCAACTCACCAAACGAAATCTTCCGCTGAGAATGCGGATCGGTAGGCTAAAACGCTAATCCAATTGATACTAGGTACAGTTCCCGGTAAACAACTCGAGCATCGACCTCGACAAATACCCCCTTCACTCGATTCATGCTCAAGTTGTTTGCCTGCAACCATAGGTTCTAAGGAACCTAAAACAGAGTTTGCAGAATGAGGGGTTACTGACTCTGTAAACGGTATCCCCGGCCCTGCACGCCACCTGCACGGGCACAGGGCAGCAGGTGAACGGAACGGGGCGCGGCTCCACCACGAACTGCTCGCTGCTGGCCACGGCGGGGCAGTCGCTGACGGAGCAGCGCGGCGCGGCCGGCGCGCCCGCCTCGCAGCGGCACGAGCGGCACGGCCCGTCCAGCCACGCCGCCTCCACCTGCCGAGACGAAATCAAACATCAGCCCAGTCAAATTTAAGATAAATCCCGTATTCGCGTTAGTTACGAAATAAAACTTCGCGAGTGCGAGACGGCCCCGAGGTCTTAATGCTTAGTACACTATGATACGAGTGTGTTCAAAGTCGGTCATAGTCAACATTTTTTTTTTTCAGATTAGACTTACAGTGGCCCGTTTCACTGAGCTACAGGTTACAATTTTACAAGTCTAAACCGGCAACATTGGTCAGTGATGACCGATGGCAATGGGCATAATGACCGATGTTGCCAGTTTAGACTTGTAAAATTGTAACTTGTAGCTTCGTGAAACGGGCCACAGGTAGCACTTTTGAATCTCAGAATATAATGTCAGTCATTACACTCGAGGCGGTATTAATCGTGCGAGCGGTACGCGAGCGCGATAAGGGAGCCGAGTGTGTTATGATCGTTGCGCACGCATTTCATCCGACGTTTTTCAACACACTTGCGAGGAAAGAAACAGACTTGTGTATAACCTTCTTCATTGGAATTTAAAAAAATAATTCTCTCCGGTAAGCTGTCAAAACCGTCTGAGGCTTCCAGCGGTAATCTTTTTTACTTCAAAAACTCAATGACCAAGACCCTTGCTGAGAAGAAACGCCACAAGATATTTAGCACAAATAGCATAGCAAAATCGAAGTCAGTAGTGAGTGACCTCAGACCAAAAAAACGTGAAGAAAGCTATTATACAGGTTCCAGTTAACTTTTGAACATGAGAATAAGTAAATAAATAGTTCTGAGGTGTAATGTCAAAGTTTACTTACATCCTTCAGCATGGTTAGGGGTGTATCTCGAGGCTTCTCGCCGCCTTTGGGCGCCGCCTCCCATTCCAGGGTCACCAGACACTTGTCCTCTGGCAACACTGCAACAAAACGGTAGACGATGTCAAAGATGCTTCAACGTTTCATCGAGCACCCAGAAATCCATCGCCCGTTAATTACTTGACATGTTTTTAAGAATAGGTATAGGATTTATCAAATATAAAACTTGTATTTTGCATTATTTAAACAGTTATTTCAACATGAGATTTTCATTGACAGTAAAATGTGCTTATGATAACAAAGTTAGATAACAATCATACTACGAAGTTGAAATTTGGTTGAAGTTGAAATTTGCGGGTGGTAGTACCTTGTTCAAGGTCCGTCCGGATCGCTACCACCATCTTGCTCGCTAATCCTGCCGCTAAGCGGTTGCACTGTTGTGTTCCGGCGTGGAGAGCAAGATAGCCGGTGTAATGACTGGCACAAGAGGTATTCCATCTTAGCCCTCTGGGTCGGCAACGCATCTGCACTCTCTTTGTTGTTGCAGGTGTCTATAGGCGGTGGTGATCACTTACCATCAGGTGACCCACTTGCTTGTTTGCCGTCCTATGTTGTATAAAAAAAACAAAAAAAAATCTACACGGGACAAACAGAAAAGTAAATTTGATGAGATTTTTCTGAACTTCTGTTCAAAATAGAAGGATCCATTTTGAACCAACGTCACTAATGGACGCTTCCTAAAGTGTAACGTACGACCAATCAACTTTTCTGAACTAATTCGGGTATCTAGACAAGGTCTAATTCTTTCGGCTTCGAGTCGACTCTAGTAAAGTGGCGAAAGCAAATATCAAATAATTATGTGGGTAGTAGGACCTTTTGAAAATTTCGTCCGGATCGCTACCACCATCTGCTCGCTAATTCAGTCGCTAAGCAGCAATGCTTGCACTGTTGTGTTCCGACGTGGAGAGCATCACAGCTGGTGAAATTACTGGCAAAAGAGGCAATCCATCTAAGATCTCTGAGGTGCCTGAGGGTGTCTATGGCCGGTGGTGATCACTTCATATCAGGTGGCCCCAGGTGTGTCGGGCCGGCACCGCAGCTGCACGCGCGGGCAGCAGCCAGCTGTGTCCAGCACGCGCTCCATGTTGCAGCGCGGCACTTACCGCACTCGTGCTGCGGGCAGCAGGCGCCGGTGACGTTAGTGGGGCGCGGCGTGTGGTGCGGCGGGCAGGCGGGCGGCGCGGGGCACGTGTCGGGCCGGCACTGCAGCTGCACGCGCGGGCAGCAGCCAGCTGTGTCCAGCACGCGCTCCATGTTGCAGCGCGGCACTTACCGCACTCGTGCTGCGGGCAGCAGGCGCCGGTGACGTTAGTGGGGCGCGGCGTGTGGTGCGGCGGGCAGGCGGGCGGCGCGGGGCACGTGTCGGGCCGGCACTGCAGCTGCACGCGCGGGCAGCAGCCAGCTGTGTCCAGCACGCGCTCCATGTTGCAGCGCGGCACTTACCGCACTCGTGCTGCGGGCAGCAGGCGCCGGTGACGTTAGTGGGGCGCGGCGTGTGGTGCGGCGGGCAGGCGGGCGGCGCGGGGCACGTGTCGGGCCGGCACTGCAGCTGCACGCGCGGGCAGCAGCCAGCTGTGTCCAGCACGCGCTCCATGTTGCAGCGCGGCACTTACCGCACTCGTGCTGCGGGCAGCAGGCGCCGGTGACGTTAGTGGGGCGCGGCGTGTGGTGCGGCGGGCAGGCGGGCGGCGCGGGGCACGTGTCGGGCCGGCACTGCAGCTGCACGCGCGGGCAGCAGCCAGCTGTGTCCAGCACGCGCTCCATGTTGCAGCGCGGCACTTACCGCACTCGTGCTGCGGGCAGCAGGCGCCGGTGACGTTAGTGGGGCGCGGCGTGTGGTGCGGCGGGCAGGCGGGCGGCGCGGGGCACGTGTCGGGCCGGCACTGCAGCTGCACGCGCGGGCAGCAGCCAGCTGTGTCCAGCACGCGCTCCATGTTGCAGCGCGGCACTTACCGCACTCGTGCTGCGGGCAGCAGGCGCCGGTGACGTTAGTGGGGCGCGGCGTGTGGTGCGGCGGGCAGGCGGGCGGCGCGGGGCACGTGTCGGGCCGGCACTGCAGCTGCACGCGCGGGCAGCAGCCAGCTGTGTCCAGCACGCGCTCCATGTTGCAGCGCGGCACTTACCGCACTCGTGCTGCGGGCAGCAGGCGCCGGTGACGTTAGTGGGGCGCGGCGTGTGGTGCGGCGGGCAGGCGGGCGGCGCGGGGCACGTGTCGGGCCGGCACTGCAGCTGCACGCGCGGGCAGCAGCCAGCTGTGTCCAGCACGCGCTCCATGTTGCAGCGCGGCACTTACCGCACTCGTGCTGCGGGCAGCAGGCGCCGGTGACGTTAGTGGGGCGTGGCGTGTGGTGCGGCGGGCAGGCGGGCGGCGCGGGGCACGTGTCGGGCCGGCACTGCAGCTGCACGCGCGGGCAGCAGCCAGCTGTGTCCAGCACGCGCTCCATGTTGCAGCGCGGCACTTACCGCACTCGTGCTGCGGGCAGCAGGCGCCGGTGACGTTAGTGGGGCGCGGCGTGTGGTGCGGCGGGCAGGCGGGCGGCGCGGGGCACGTGTCGGGCCGGCACTGCAGCTGCACGCGCGGGCAGCAGCCAGCTGTGTCCAGCACGCGCTCCATGTTGCAGCGCGGCACTTACCGCACTCGTGCTGCGGGCAGCAGGCGCCGGTGACGTTAGTGGGGCGCGGCGTGTGGTGCGGCGGGCAGGCGGGCGGCGCGGGGCACGTGTCGGGCCGGCACTGCAGCTGCACGCGCGGGCAGCAGCCAGCTGTGTCCAGCACGCGCTCCATGCCCGGCATTAATTCCACTTCATTCGCGCTCGGTATGTGCTCACACTCGCTAGCGGGCTTGCATTCTGAACACAAAAATTCATCATAAGACAAGTCGGTGAACGACCTTCCTTCACGGAACAGAAAGAAAAACGGAATCATTGGATAAACACTTCAATTGGCGGCACCACTCTGATGACGAGCACATTCAATTTCATTTTAAATCGACAGTGGCAACAAAAGAAAACGCACTAGATAGGGCAACGCGAGACTGCAAATCTTAAGTTGTATTGAAGAGGGCCTCTGTTATATTCTATGTTTCCTGGGTAATACGTTATCCCTACTCAACACTTACCACAAGCGAAGTCTTTGCATCCATCAGCCGTGGTCTTCTGCTTCAACACCTGCCCAAATCCACACTCCATTTTCTTGGGCTCCTTGCAAATGGAAACTTTCGGCTTCGGAACTGAATAAAAAAACCATTATATCATTTATTATCCAAAACACTACTGTCTTTGTCGCGGTACTCGACACGATATTTAGCTGTCCTGTCACTTTTAAATTTCCTTCAGATTAGTTAAGTATTTCATTCATTCATATTTTTGTCAAATCTGTGTAAATGATGCGGGTGGTTGTAGGACCATTGCTTGCACTGTTGTGTTCCAGCTTGGAGGGCAAGACAACCGGTGAAATATTACGAGAGGTATTCCATCTTAGCCCTCAGGTTTGGCAACGTCTGCAGTCACCTTGATGTTGCGGGTGTCTAAGGGCGGGTCGGCTCACCATCAAGTGACCAACTTGCCTGTTTGCGTTTGTTATTTTCTTTGTTTCAAGCTGGACTTACTGCACAGGTAGTCGAGGCAGCAGGCGCCGGCGCGCGGCGTGCTCAGCAGGTCCTCGTCCGAGGAGCAGACGGGCACCGAGCACGACAGCTTGGTGCACGACACGTGCGCCACGTTCTCGCCCGGCAGCTTGCTGCACGTGCATTTGTTGCACGCGTCCTCCTTCAGAGACCAGGTAGAGCAGTTTAAAAATACAGCACTATGTAGTACACGTATGTATGTATACACCTGTGTCTCCTGTGTGTGTAATCCTATATATAAACTAAGTTTCGTCAATAAATAAGCAGTCTACATTAAAACCAGTGGCCCGTTTCACTAAGCTACAAGTTACAATTTTACAAGTCTAAACCGGCAACATTGGTTAATAATGGCCAATGGCAATGGGCATAATGACCAATGTTGCCGGTTTAGACTTGTAAAATTGTAACTTGTAGCGGCGTGAAACGGGTCACTGGAGTTGTCATTTACTACCGATTCGCCACATCACATGGCGACCCTGCCAGCTTCGCCCGGCTCCTGGCTGGATCAAAAATGTGAACGACATGTGAATTTTAATATACTCAAGCTGCAAGCACAGGGTGTCTAACTAAGATGATATTCTGTTAGCGTAAATGCTGCTGCATTGCGTCTATGTACGTTCCTATACGCGTCCTAAAGCTTGTAACCTGACCTAATTAGTTTGACAGATCGTGTAACAGGTTAAGGACATAGTTAGACAGCATGGGCACAAGGAAGGATAAGTCAAACTTGGGCACTTATAATTCGGTCTGATTAAATTCGATCAAAACCAGTAAAAAAAAACAGAAAATATCGTTATTGTTATTAGTTTTAGTTTCCCTAGTTTTAGTTCATGTTTTATATGTCTATGTCTAGTTAAGAATTTTTAAATGTATTATTGATAAGTTATTGTTTCGCTCTGAATTAATTCGACAAATATAAGAGCCGCTGAGCGATTAGCGATAAAACGCCTGCTTGCCGTTTAGTTGATAACTAAGTAGCTTCGTCTGGAACTATCTCTGCGTTAGTTATTGACTATGAGTTATTGTTCAGCCACGAGAACTTCGTATTTTACGAAACAAAAATTATTTTTTGTTTTAATCCAGAACACTATCTGTATGTATGTCTATTGAGTTTCATCCAAGTCCGTTTAAACCTCACGCGTAATTGAAAAACAAACATCCGAATATCTTCACAGACTTTCACATTTACAAAATTTGTTGGAAGTAGGATATTGCCTAGTTCAGAATTATGTTAATAAAATCAGCTGAGTAGATGCACTGCGTGTTATATCACTCACTCACAAATTTGTGAATTTAGCGTGAAGCCACTTACTTGCCACTCGTCGCCAGCGAAGTGTTCCTTGTTGGCGTCACAAGGGAAGCATTTCGACGGCTCTATGCATGTGTTGTTCACTCGAACCTGTAATAAAAAACCTGTATGGAACCTTGTCTCGGTGACCTTTCTTTGGATTGTTTACTAACACGTGGCTACAGATTGGCAAAGTCATTATGACAGGGTTCTGTGGTGGCTTAACAATTAATGTCTGCGACCGTACATGTAGAAATATCAATAGTAGTTTTTTATTTTAATATAAAATAGTAATCTTAAAAATTGAGCTACATTTAGTTGCTATGTTACTGCTAAAGTTCGATTTTATGGGAATATAAGGATCAATTTAAATTCAATGGCATAAAAATTGCAATTAGCTGATATTAATGAACTTAACAATTCAACATCAAATTCATCATCATCATCATCATCTCAGCCACAAGAAGTCCACTGTTGGACATAGGCCTCCTCCATGGATTTCCAAAGTGGCCGGTTGGAAGCAGAATGCAACCAGCGCCTTCCTGCCACCTGTACGAGGTCATCGGACCATCTTGTGGCTGGTCGTCCTACGCTGCGCTTGCCAATACGCGGCCGCCATTCGAGAACTTTCCGACCCCATCGGCCATCAGTTCTCCGTGCTATGTGCCCTGCCCACTGCCACTTCAACTTGCTAATCCGCTGGGCTATGTCGGTTACTTTCGTTCGTCTGCGGATCTCCTCATTTCTGATTCGATCACGCAGAGAAACTCCAAGCATAGCCCTCTCCATAGCTCGTTGCGTGACTTTGAGCTTTCTTATAAGGCCCATAGTAAGCGGCCACGTTTCAGTGCCATAAGTCATCACTGGTAACACACATTGATCATACACTCTGGATTTCAGACACTGAGGTATATTGGACAAGAAGACATTTCGCAGTTTCCCGAACGCTGCCCAGCCGAGTTGGATTCGACGATTGACCTCTTTCTCAAAGTTGGACCTGCCTAGTTGGACTGTTTGTCCTAGGTAGACGTATTCGTCAACAACTTTGAGAGTTGAGTTTCCTACTGCTATTGGGGTGGGCACTACATGGACATTCATTACATTAACATCAAATTACCTATTCGGAATGTCATATACTTGGATTACCTGACAAATATTTAGGTACAAAATGACAAGGCAAAGTCTATCTGTCAACTTACGCACCCAAATTATGCACCTCCGTTTATTTCATTTATTCATTTTTCTATGTTATCACCACTGCTTAATTTTGTTCTTTTCTGTCTCTGATTGCAAATTGTTGTCTAAAAGAGATCAGTCCTAAGCAATAAGACCGCCTCTTATTCACCTCGTCAGTTGTTTCAGAGTTCGATTTCTCGTTGGTCCCATGTAGATAACCACTTGGTTATCTACACGGCACAAACGGAATTTAGTAAATAATTTTGAGCTACATGAGGTTTGAAAAGAGGTTATGCGGCTTACTTTTAATATAAACTTTATCTTTTTCAAATAAATTTATTGATTTTTGACTGAATTTCTCACCTTCCCTTCGGGGCAGAAGCACCCCTCGACCGGTTGCTTGTCGCATTTCTGTGGGTTCTCCTCGAGCTCGTCGTGGTTATCGCAGGTCCGTTCACAGTCCACGCAGGGGCGATAGACGAGCGGCGCTTCGCTACGTGACCAAATGGACTTATGGTAACAATAAAACAATAAAAAAACGGCGTGGCTAAAGTCAAAGTAAGCAAATTCAATGAATATATTTATTCAGATACAGGAAAACTGATACATCGCTGAGTTTCTTGCCGGTATTTTTAGAAGTTTTTTCCGAACGGGTTGTAAATTTTCTGACATTCACAAATGCATTCTGAAAACCTGATCTGAATAAAGATATTTTGACATAAAAAAAATGTTCGGCCCTCCCTCCATCCCTGCGATGACGTCATAGACCGCGGGAGTGAGCACTAAAAAAGAGGTGTCGCTCGGATGTTTCGGACCAGCCCGGACCGTGGAGTAGGTCTTTGGATCGCGGGGGCTCATGACCAGTGATCACGGACTGATCCGAGACACGTCGAGCGATAATTCGGCTTTAAATGCGTGAGTGATTCGTTTATTTCAATACGTCTGAATTTCACGGTAGTTTACGTTAAAAATCTCATCGGAAACCATCGAATCCACAAAATAAAACTAGCGGTAGTAGTCCGACTTCTACCCAACTCGGTCTCGCATGTCAGCTCACACTGACCTATAAGGAAAGCAAGCGAGTGCATTATAATATCATCGTCAGCTTACCACGGCTGCGGGCAGAGGCCGGCGCGCCAGTCGAGGCACACGGCGCGGCGGCGGCAGGCGGCGGCGTACTGCGCCAGCGCGGAGCACGCGTCCGTTGCGTTCGCGCACACGTCGCTCTCGCACGCCGACACGTACGGCGCAGGGTCCACGAGCGCGTGGCACTGCCGGACGACATTAGGCGTTAAAATATCTTAACAGACTAACATGATAGTGAACCGAAATATCTCCGGGAGGACTGAAATGATATGGTTTACCATCGTTTTATAAAAAAATGCTTTTTGTCGAAACTGTAAATGTTTTTGGAATTTTATAAACCAACCTGACCTGACATATAGGGTTATGACATACTACGACTGGTTTTATCGTTCGGAATGTCTCTTTTTAACTGTCCCAGCGAGCCCTACCATGTTTAGCTAGGATGTATTTTTTTCTAAGTCCTTACATGTTGCTCGGGGCTGGGGAAAAGGACACACTGCGGGATGACGAAAACTCGGGGGTTCATGTTAGGATATTATGATAGAATAATTGTTATTGTGATTCCTATCTTTACCAAAAATTAGAATATACACTAAACATAAACTTTGCCTTTTTCAAAAACGGCAAACATAGTTATATACGGAAAAGGTTATTCTCTACCGCCAAAACTGATATGATTGATAGGTTGATAGGACCTTGTGAAATGTCCATCCGGATCGCTACCACCATCTTGCTCGCTAATCCTGCCACTAAGCAGCAACGGTTGCACTGTTGTGTTCCAGCGTGGAGAGCAAGACAGTCGGTGACATTACAGGCGCGAGAGGTATTCTATTTTAGCTTTCAGTGTTGGCAACGCATCTGCAATCTTCTTGGTGTTGCGGGTGTCTAAAGGCGATGGTGATCTCTTTCCATCAGGTGACCCACTTGCTTGTTTGCCTTCCTAATTCATAAAAAAAAAAGGTTTGGTGTGAAGTTTGAACGGAACTCTTGGTGCGCAAGTCCGATTCGCACTTGGCCGGTATTTCATTAGGGGTAGGCTAGGTACGCTTTGGCCATGATCTCATATTTGGCTGGCCGAATTATTACACTGGCGTGAGTGCCATCAGGATTACTGTTACACATTCTGAGGTCTCATTACAATGGTCTGAGCGAACGAAGTCGCGGAAAACACCTACAGTTTACATAATGAAATGCCTCATAAACGACAACGTCTGTAATTCTCTAAAAATAATTAAACAGTAGTTTATATTTATTTAATATAGCTACTAGACAATAGATGGCGTTATTGATAACGAAATATGGGTAAATTAATTTTCTGTAGCTTGGTATACTTTAATATTGAAATATATTTATGTTTTTGAGCTCAGAATTTACTCTTCTTTCATTTGATATCCATGACGACATAATAGCCAGAAAAAAATTTTTTAGACCCCCTCTTTTTTGGATATAACATTCGTCATTTTCATTTTGTTCGCAAAAAATATAGCCTATGTCACCCAGACTACAATTACGAACCGATTGATACCTCATTCATCAAAATCGGCTCAGTCGTTTAGGCACTACAGTGGAACATACGTAAATACAAACATACATACATAGGCTGCTAAAAACATAACCCTTCCTTTTGGCTTTGCCGTAGTCGGGTAAAAAAGACCGAGCCTTCTCCTTTTTCCTTTAAAAAAAACAGTAAGATGGCACTCACGGGTCCAAACTTGTCCTTGTCATAGATGTTGAGGCAGCGGTTCTCCTCGGGTGGCGGCGGCACGCACTCGGGCTCGGGCGCGGGCTGGTCGCACTGCTCCTGCGCCGGCAGCGCCAGGGCCGCCAGAGACGCGGGCGCAGCCTCCCAGCTCTTGCCGTACTGCGCAAAGCAATGGCAAACACTCGGGGGTAACAGACGAGCTGTGTTATGTCGAGTTGTTTAAGCACTAGCACGCCATCTGTCAACTTCGGTTAGTTATAACTAGATAAGGTCCTTTCCTTTTTTCCTTTTCTTTGGTTTTCTGGAAGTGATGACAAGGCCGCCTATCGTGCGCCTAGACTTCATTTGTTTTTACGTGATTTTTTAAAACTGTTTTTTGTTCATGTGGTGTCTTTTTAGAGCCTTTTGACTTAATGGAAATCCAATGAACATGTCAGCACCATTAAACATATGAAATATTAGTGGCATTAATAACATTATAAACATTCATTTAGCGGGTGGTAGGACCTTGTGCAAGGTCCGTCCGGATCGCTACCACCATCTTGCTCGCTAATCCTGCCGCTAAGCAGCAGTGCTTGCACTGTTGTGTTCCGGCGTGGAGAGCAAGACAGCCGGTGTAATTACTGGCACAAGAGGTATTCCATCTTAGCCCTCTGGGTTGGCAACGCATCTGCACTCTCTTTGTTGTTGCAGGTGTCTATAGGCGGCGGTGATCACTTACCATCAGGTGACACACTTGCTTGTTTGCCTTCCTATGTTGTATAAAAAAAAATCCTAACTAAATGTGTCCTTAGATGTACAGAATGGTGATTTCAAACACTCAAGCAAAGCATGTCTTTCGCCTTGTCCGTTGCAGGCCCTCAGCCTCAGATAAGAAGCGAGTGTAACAAGGAAGGACCGTGAAATGCAATAACAAAGTGTGTATTACTCATACTTAGAAAGTTTAAAGGGACGCTACCAGTTCGAAGTCGTCAGTGACCGTTCCGTTGCTGGTGACGAGCTGGTCCTGGTAGCCGGCGCACACGCCACACAGGCCCTCGGTCGCGTTGGCGTACACGTGCGATGGCACCAGCACCGCGAACTCCATCTTGGACTGCTGCACTGTCAGCTGTCAAAAACAGAACAGTGAAAAGTCAAAGATGGTAAGATTTAGAAGAGATGTTCCGCAAGGCTCAGCGTTGGGCCGTGTCTTCTTCGTTATGTTCACTAACTTTGAACTTAACTAGCAACCGCTGAAAAGAGGCCTATATCACCCACTTGTTTGCCTTCCTATTTCATTAAAAGAAATCAAATAGTAGAAAACCAGTCACGAATTTGTACTATATGTATATGATGTAATTTTATAAGTAACTATATAACTAGGAGTGACAGTAAAGCGGTATTCTATGACAGGATTCCTCATTCACAAAATTTGCTATAAAAGTCTCTTTAATAGGTGCTATTTGTCATCATAACAGCTATTTAACTAGCTGTTTAGATAGACTTCCAGAAAGATTCAAATGTATTTGAGCCACTTTATTCTAAGGACTCACCTGTACGAACGCTTCATGCAGTCGCACTGTCACGTCCTGTTTGTTGTCCGAACTGATGGTCACCCAATCCTTCTTCACCGGGTACTTGTAAATCACGACGTCACCTATCGTCGTCACGAGCTAAACAAATAAACAGAACATAGCAACCACGAAACCGATTCACAGATTTTTCGAGATTATGACGATCTCGAGACGATCTCGAAATTATGTGAGATGTGGTTTGATGAAAAAAGTTGTATCATTTTTTTATGGTATAGGGATCATGCTGCTCACCTGATGGGAAGCAAAAAGCTATCCATGGAAAACAGCCACCCCAAGACAATTGCTAATCCGTTGCCCGCCTATAGTGGACCACAAAACATTAAATTCAAACCTATTTTTTTCTTGTAAACGCCAACTTGATTTTTGGTAATCTGATCAATAGGTATAGTAAATGCCTACCTTCTTAGTGACGGCATCCTTGCGTATGTGGATGACATTCTTGTCGTAGATCACGTGGATAGCCTTCGTGCAGACCACGCTGGGTTTGTCTTCGCATGGGCCATTGGTGGCATATACCTTCACCAAACAATATTTTTAACCACTTTTACTGGACAGAAAAAACAAGTAAAATAATACCTGTATAGCTTCGCACGGATGCAGTTCTCTGATGTAGAAAATTATTTTGTTCACGATTTGATAAAACAAAACTCTACATTACAATGGAATCAGTACTGCGTGGTTTAGAAGAAGCAAGCGGCCGCAAAAATGATGAGGACAAGGAAAGATACTAAATAATAAAGATTTAGAAATTCGTCTGCCTATCACAATCTGCGGAACAATAGAGTTTTTTTGGTTATTTGTCGTTCCTACCTCATACTTGTGCAGGCCGGTCTCGTTCCGGTCGCGAGAGGCAAGATAGGTGCAGTTGCCCAAGAACGGCATGTCGTCGCCCTCGAACGTGGCGTACTTGGCCGGCGCGCCCAGCCCGCGGCACTCGCCTGCCACAAACAGCCAGAGCTTCAAGACATTGCAACCACCACAAACAGCCATAGCTTCAAGACAACCATTGCTTTATAGTTCACGAGGGCGCGTGGCCTTTGGGTTAGGAGTAGCTTGCAATGTAACCACAAAATGCATAGAAAACGTTTTTTGCCGTACATTGTGTCGCAGATACACTATGAGCGTACAGATATAATATCATCAACATGATGTTATATCCTATACAATCGAGGGGTCTCGCGTCAGTGATAGAACATGGCGACCGCTGAAGAATACACGTGCCAGTGGACACTCCTGGCCATTAAGCCATTGATATAAAGCGAAAGAAATAAATTACGATACTATAAAATTTAAAATTTTATTTAGAAAGTGAGTAAATCGCATTTTCAGCTGCACAATTTACAGCGCACCAACTTTCAAAACTGAAGCGTTCTACGCGAGAAATTTAACGTACGAGAACATTCGGTTTTAGTTTTTTTGCAACGTTTTTTCATTAACAGAAATTTCATTAACAGAGATTGTTCAGAAGCATACGGGAGGCGTTAACACTAGCGACTCACAGTCTCGGCAGTCCTGCGGCGAGACGCAGGCGGCGCCGTGGCGCAGCGTGCCCTCGGGGCAGTAGCAGCCGGGGAAGCAGTGTCCGGGCCGCGCGGGGCAGGCCTGGCGCGCGCCGCGAGCCGCGCACGTCGGCTCGCACGCCTTGCTGTAGCAGTCGTAGTGCACCAGCGGCGCCGGGCACGAGGCCGCTGGGAACCACCACCGAACATTTTTTTTATGAAATAGGAAGGCAAACGAGCAAGCGGGTCACCTGATGGTAAGTGACCGCTACCGCCTATAGACATCCGCGACACCAAAGAGATTGCAGATGCGTCGCCAACCCAGAGGGCTGAGATGGAATACCTCTCGTGCCAGTAATCACACCGGCCGTCTTGCTCTCCACGCCGGAACGCAACAGCGCAAGCACTGCTGCTTAGCGAGCAAGATGGTGGTAGCGATCCGGACGGACCTTGCACGAGGTCCTACCACCCGCAATATAATATCAGTATACACTTTAGTGCACAACTAGAGAGTTATTTACAGGGTGCCAATTCTCGCAGGCGTGTCGCATTGCCTTGCGGGCTACCGAGATATGACGTGGTACTCTCGTATGCGAGAACGAGTACCATATAAATGATCCTTGCTTGGGGGTTAGTATTATGTGAAACTGTGATATTGTCACGGTCGAACCGGCCATACGTGCTGCAACCAGCAACTACCATTACGGGAAGATACTCATTATTGTTTTATGATTAAACAGGCACTTCTCAGATGCACCTGCTCCCGTTCGGCACCATCTCAGACGGTATACTCGTAGGTAACGCAACGAGTGTCAAAGTGAACGATGACTTCACAGCGCCGTGCAAATAAATGAAAAATTTGAAAATTCGAACGATACACTCCAGTACACACACATGACATGCAGCAGTGTGTGACCTCAACTCTCGTGCTACCCACACACTTGCACTCTCTCCAACTGTCTGCCTGTATAGCTGCAGGCAAACATCTTGAGCATCAATCGAGTGGAGTTTGCACTAGAAATGGCTACTGCGCAGTCAAGGGCACTGCTCAAGAAGTTTGTCAGGAACTGTAACCATGGGTGATCTGGAGCAAAACTCACGGCAGTTCAAGGTCATCCTCCAGGCGGCCACGTCCAGGTCCCTGTCGGCGGCCAGGCACTCGGCCACCAGCTGCTCCACCAGCAGGCAGCGGCACTCCTCCTCGGTGCGTTTGGTGCCGTTTACCAGCAGGTCGGTACACTTGCACAGCTTCTCCAGGCAGATGCTGCGCCACATGTCTAGGTTGAGGACTTTGCCGCATTTAGACAGGGGTTCTTTCCTGTAGAGAGATAAGTAGGTGTTAAAATTAAACGGTTTTATCTCGTGTTTATTGCACAGAAGGTGGTAAATTTTATGACATTCATAACTGCTACCTGTAAGCTTAATGTAAATAAAATATTTCGACTTTGACTTTGAATCGAATTCCAAAGGTTTCTGGCTCTTTCTAGGTTGCATGTTCACAGGAAGGCTGAAATGACAAATTAATTTCACTGGTTTCAAGTCACTCACGTGATGACGTCACACAGGTCCCAGGCGCGGCGCTGCTTCTCCGGCGGTATGACGGTGGTCTGGCAGGCGCGCGGGGACAGGCCGGGCTCGGCCCAGCCGCGCCCGCAGCAGTGACACTCACGTGATGACGTCACACAGGTCCCAGGCGCGGCGCTGCTTCTCCGGCGGTATGACGGTGGTCTGGCAGGCGCGCGGGGACAGGCCGGGCTCGGCCCAGCCGCGCCCGCAGCAGTGACACTCACGTGATGACGTCACACAGGTCCAAGGCGCGGCGCTGCTTCTCCGGCGGTATGATGGTGGTCTGGCAGGCGCGCGGGGACAGGCCGGGCTCGGCCCAGCCGCGCCCGCAGCAGTGACACTCACGTGATGACGTCACACAGGTCCCAGGCACGGCGCTGCTTCTCCGGCGGTATGACGGTGGTCTGGCAGGCGCGCGGGGACAGGCCGGGCTTGGCCCAGCCGCGCCCGCAGCAGTGACACTCACGTGATGACGTCACACAGGTCCCAGGCGCGGCGCTGCTTCTCCGGCGGTATGACGGTGGTCTGGCAGGCGCGCGGGGACAGGTCGGGCTCGGCCCAGCCGCGCCCGCAGCAGTGACACTCACGTGATGACGTCACACAGGTCCCAGGCGCGGCGCTGCTTCTCCGGCGGTATGACGGTGGTCTGGCAGGCGCGCGGGGACAGGCCGGGCTCGGCCCAGCCGCGCCCGCAGCAGTGACACTCACGTGATGACGTCACACAGGTCCCAGGCGCGGCGCTGCTTCTCCGGCGGTATGACGGTGGTCTGGCAGGCGCGCGGGGACAGGCCGGGCTCGGCCCAGCCGCGCCCGCAGCAGTGACACTCACGTGATGACGTCACACAGGTCCCAGGCGCGGCGCTGCTTCTCCGGCGGTATGACGGTGGTCTGGCAGGCGCGCGGGGACAGGTCGGGCTCGGCCCAGCCGCGCCCGCAGCAGTGACACTCACGTGATGACGTCACACAGGTCCCAGGCGCGGCGCTGCTTCTCCGGCGGTATGACGGTGGTCTGGCAGGCGCGCGGGGACAGGCCGGGCTCGGCCCAGCCGCGCCCGCAGCAGTGACACTCACGTGATGACGTCACACAGGTCCCAGGCGCGGCGCTGCTTCTCCGGCGGTATGACGGTGGTCTGGCAGGCGCGCGGGGACAGGCCGGGCTCGGCCCAGCCGCGCCCGCAGCAGTGACACTCACGTGATGACGTCACACAGGTCCCAGGCGCGGCGCTGCTTCTCCGGCGGTATGACGGTGGTCTGGCAGGCGCGCGGGGACAGGCCGGGCTTGGCCCAGCCGCGCCCGAACTCGTCGACGCTGCGCGCGGGCCCGCCGCCCGGCAGGCGCAGGTCGTTGGAAGGCTCGCCGTCGAAGAAGCCGCAGAGACCGTCCACGTAGCCCTTATGGCTTTTGTATACCTGCGACAAATGTGCACAAATGTTGCAACTTAAATAGTATTTTAGTCGAGAGCCAGCTATGACGACGTGTTGATGACTCTCAGCTTGTTCAAAATGTTCATTGACAATCGCGCCTTAACATTCAAAACTTTGCACACCGTAGTAAAACCGGAATGGCCAAGGGGCTTGTCACGAACAGACGCGATAATCTCCAAACTGTAAGTATAAACGCTCCTCGATTCTGTGTGTTGGCAACACTGTTAGGCTTTAGCTTTATCTGTGTAATGTTTGACAGAAGAACAGGAGGACGAAATGGAGCGGGAGATGGTACTAAGTATAAAATGAAATAGCAGTAAAAGGTCAGGAGAGATCAGGAGCGAAATTACTGGATCTTGGTGAGTTTTTGAACCTATTTATGGAACTAATGGGGTAACCAGAAGACAAGGCATATAACATGAATTGCGACGAAGTTTGAATTGGCACAGAATGAAATGTGAAAGTGAGCCCGAAGTGCCAGGCTCATGGCGGATTGGGATGGACTATAAGGGGAGTCGGGAGGTCCTCCGTAGGAACCATAAGGTTCCGCTGTTGAAAGGAGTGGGTACAGTCGAAGTACACATTCCTAGTTGAATTTAGAAATGCCCTTGTTTTCTGGTTAACCTTAAAGCCAAACCGAAACCTTGTCGCGGTCAAATTAATCTCAGAACCTAGGAAAATGAAAGACTCCGCGACAGGGCTCGGGGTGGCGGCTGTGATGCAGCGAACGCGGGTTCAAATCCTAAACCGGTCCACATAACAAATGCACTTTTTGTTTCTTTATAAAGGTTTTTCTAGATCTTTCACGTATTTTCTAGAGTATATATATTATATATATATATTAATAGTAATAGTATAGTATATATATATTAATGCAATGTGACCTTGGTCTTTAAAATTGCGAAATATCTGAAGATGCAAATATTTATACCTTTTAAAAACAAGGTTTACAACTCACCCCAATTTTTACATCGCCATCCTTATTGTACAGGACTGTAAAGTTATACTTTCTGCTCTTGATTGCCAACCCATTGCCCATCTGACTGATATCGAAACTGTTTTTCTGGAAGCAGATCTCGTTCGTCTGGTCAACTGTAAAAAGAAGCAAATATTTTATTACAAATAAGAATGCACAGCTGAGTACAGTTCGAAAGCTAAATTATTTTTCGGGTTGTAAACAGACACCTCGATTGTCAACTAACATTATTACTACAGGTTTCTTTGCCGACCGTGCTATAAGATTGCTGTTATCAGAACTACGCGTGCGTACCAAGTTTCCAGCCAACCTAAACACTGGAGGTGGGTCGAAACCGACTCGCAAGATTTGAAACTCAAAGCAAACAAAGTCTTATAAAACTGTTATTCGTTGCTGTGTGAGTTACCTGTGTACTCGTAGTTGTCGTACTCGATGAGCAGGCTGGGCTTTACGAGGATAAGCTGGTCGTCCTGGCGGACCAGTAGCTCGTTCTGGCAGCCGCCCACGCGGCATTTCTTGCGAACTGTACACCAAAGGGACATTGTTAAACTGCGCGGAGGCAGTGGCCACATTTGTGAAATTAGTATATTGTTTATCTAGGGAGTAAAACGGGCCATTACAACACGAGCCATAATGGCTGTTAGTCTCAAATAAAACACTGTACTTTTCACTTCAATTGCAAGAAAATCAATTACAAAAATACAAAAAAAAAGTAATTTTAAGCGTCTCGCATTTTTTTTTTATAAAAAGGAAGACAAACAAGCAAGTGGGTCACCTGATGGTAAGTGATCACCACCGCCTATAGACATCCGCAGCACCAAGGACATAGCAGATGCGTTGTCAAGCCAGAGGGCTAAGATGGAATACCTCTTGTGCCAGTAATTGCACCGGCTGTCTTGCTCTCCACGCCGTAACACAACAGTGCAAGCACTGCTGCTTGGCGGCAGGATTAGCGAGAAATTGGTAGCGATCCGGACGGATCTTGCACAAGGTCCTACCTGCAAAATACGAACTCACCAAGCACGGTCCAGGCCTCGGACGGCGAGACGTCCCTCGCCAGGATGTGGAAGCAGACGTCGTACTTGAACTCGCGGCCGTCGAACGTACTAAAGCTGCGACCGGTCACGTTGCAGAACTGCGGTCGCTCCGGCGGCGGCACGCAGCCGTACCTGCGGGCCGAGCCGACAGTATGATGGAATCCGAAAGGATAGGAGGGATAATGTCTTAAGGATCATTAGGTATTTTAAGTCACCCCGGGCCGTAAGTAGCAATTTACCGCCCGCTACACGAGCAGAAATTTCCACTTCCTGGCCAAGGGAAGACGTAACATTGTGTACACACCTCGGGCGGTCATAAAGAAAGGCTCAGGTCGCATGTTTATCGCCCTCGCCTTTGGCCCGTATGACAAGTTTCTGCGATCTAAGACATTCTTTATTTCACCACCTTCAGGGTGTAACGTACTATTAATTTATTTATTGAATTAAAGTTACAATATTTTAATATATTTTATCACTGTTCACCTACACCTAGGGTTTGTTCCACAACATCTAGATAAAAGTTATTCGCTAGTTAAATGTTATGCTAACCTTTTTTGGCACTTATAATTAGAAGGAGAGCAATTATTCTGGCGAATAAATTTTAACCAGACATTGTGAAACAAGCCCTTACTATTATAATAATATTATTAACAAAGCTAATAATGTCATGAAGTGGTACTAGTAGTTATGTGCAGAGCACTGCAGTGCCTCATATACGGACAGTCAGGTCGATCTGCTATCGTTCGCAGGATCTTTATTGTTTGGTTTTTGCTAAATTTTGGCATCGTTCAAAAAGCATTCCATCAATTTGCAACACCAAAATTGATTTGATAACAAAAGGTTTAACGGTTCGTTAGTCGGTGTCGGCACTGTATGATACACAGTTCACTTCTGTAAATTTCCATTACCAAATGTTGAAATCAACCAAACTCCCTTATCTCAAAGTCAAAGTCAAAATATTTTTATTCAGATTAGGCTTACAGATAGCACTTATGAATGTCATAAAATTTACCACCGGTTCGGAAAAACCTCTGATGAGAAGATACCGGCAAGAAACAACAAGGTGTAATTTTTTTAAATAAATCAAAATTACAATGTTATTTTACATCTTAAATATTTAAAAAATTAACAATTTAACACAGTAGGTGTACAATTTTCGGGATCGCCAATACAAATCGGGATCATTTCCAAACATCCCTGTCCAAGATATAGTCATTGATTTTATGATACGCCCTAGAAATTGATTGATTTTATAATATTCACTAGATTAAGATTTTATTATTAAATTTTTGTAACCGAAATTTCTTTAGATTTTATTTTTAAATGTTTTTCCATTCAAATTATTAAATTAAAATTGTAATGACAACACAAAGAAAAATTAGGGCAATGGCAGGACTTGAACCTGCAACATCAGCATTCCGTGCCTTGCGTTTGCCAGTTTCGCCACACTGCCTCTGCCATACCCTGCGAATTTTTCAATGTGCTTCGTCTTACGGTCATTACATTATTGATTTTAAGGGTACAACTACCCTCGGTGTCATCTATATGAAACGCAAGGCACGGAATGCTGATGTTGCAGGTTCAAGTCCTGCCATTGCCCTAATTTTTCTTTGTGTTGTCATTACAATTTTAATTTAAGATTTTGCTTGTTACTAATACTCTATGGATACTTTGTTTGTCCGAAATAAATACATTTCATTTCATAATGTCTTCTTGACAATAGATTAGCATTTTGTATCCTCTTGTTGTACTCACTGCGGGCACTGCTTGCCGCCGGCCGGCACGGCTTCGAGCCGCAGGCTGTAGCCGGGCGGGCAGGCGGGCGCGGAGCACTCCTGCGGCGGCGCCGTGGCCCCGGGCCGCAGCGGGGGCAGCTTGGGCACGCACTTGAACTGCTGGCACTGCTGCGCCGGCGCCTTGCTGCTCGGCGACGCCTTCTCCAGCGAGAACACCGGGGTGAGCTGAGGGGTTTGACCTGAGGGGGAGAAGGTAGTTTTATTAATGTCCAGGAGTGCGAGTTTTGAATCTCACCGGGTGACTAAAGCTCGCAAAAAAGGCCGTTTTTCATAGACATTCGGCCATTTTGGTGGGCTCTAGTTTTTTTTTTTCATACAACATAGGACGGCAAACAAGCAAGTGGGTCGCCTGATGGTAAGTGATCACCACCGCCTATAGACACCTGCAACAACAAAGAGAGTGCAGATGCGTTGCCAACCCAGAGGGCTAAGATGGAATATTGCTTGTGCCAGTAATTACACCGGCTGTCTTGCTCTCCACGCCGGAACACAACAGTGCAAGCACTGTTGCTTAGCGGCAGTATTAGCGAGCAAGATGGTGGTAGCTATCCGGACGGACCTTGCACAAGGTCTTACCACCCGCATAACTTACCTGTGAGATACAAAAATTGCAGCCCTAAGCTTTTCTACTAAGCTTTTGAGGCTAAAGTACAAAGAAATGTCAAACTTTTGCGAGTTGCTTGCTAACTAGTTGTAAAAAGTTGTGTTTCTTACGTTCTTTATTGACAGTTTAATTCTTCGTAAATTTATAACTTTTCCAAACAGTCCATGGAACATAATATTTTGTTGTCTTACGAGGTTAAGGAGTTTTTTAAGAATTAAGTGGGCGAAATATTTACTGTTCTGTCGGCATGAGTTAAGTCAGTTTTTACTAATAGAATATATTTTTATGATTACAATTTAAGATCTTTATTGTCATCATCATCATCATTTTCAGCCGAAAGACGTCCACTGCTGAACATAGGCCTCTCCCAAGGATCGCCACAACGACCGGTCTTGTGCTGCTTGCATCCAGCGGGTTCCCGCAACGATCACCAGGTCATCGGTCCACCTTGTGGCGGGTCTACCTACGCTGCGTCTTCCGGTACGCGGTCGCCACTCGAGAACTCTATGGCCCCATCGGCCATCCGTTCTGCGAGCAATGTGCCCCGCCCACTGCCACTTAAGTCTGAATGGAGAGGGCTATGCTCGGAGTTTCTCTGCGAGATCGAATCAGAAATGAAGAGATCCGCAGAAGAACCAGAGCCACCGACATAGCCTTAAGAATTGCTAGACTTTATTGCCATAAAATTATAAATTTACTCACATTCTTTTTTCCGAACAAATATTCGGCATAGCTGTTTTTTATTACCGAGCAACGATGGCGAAATCTAGGAGCTTAGTTTAAACACATTTGAAAAACAACTCCTTACATTAGACCTGTTTCGAACACACTCACTATATCCGCCCTTAGCGTATCCTCCTTTAGAGTACCCTCCCTTCGAGTAGCCTCCTCTGGAGGAGCCCTTGGCGCCCCCTCGGAAGTAGCGGCTGTAGGACACGCGCGGGCGCGGCGGCGGCAGGTCCGAGGTGGCCGAGCTGCTGTAGCGCGCCGGGGCCACCAGGCGGACCACGTAGCCGCGGGGACACTCCACTACTGGGCATTCTAGAGCTGAGAACGAGAAAAATCTGCATGAATGTACAGTATACGCGGTTTTATAAGAACTGCGGTGAATGGAACGAAACGAAATTATTGTCACCAGCCTTTGTGTTTTTTTATGCGATAGGAAGGCAAACAAACAAGTGGGTCACCTGATGGTAAGTGTAAACCACCGCCTATAGACACCCGCAATATCGAAGAGATTGCAGATGCGTTGCCAACCCAGAGGGCTAAGATAGAATACCTCTTGTGCCAGTAATTGCACCGGCTGTCTTGCTCTTCACGCCGGAACACAACAGCGCAAGCACTGCTGCGGCAAGATTAGCAAGCAAGATGGTGGCAGCGATCCGGACGGACCTTGCACAAGGCCCTACTACCCGCAAAACCCGCACCCGCTTGTGTGAGTACTAGCTAGTCGCTAGGCTGCCTTAATCGGGAGTCGAACTGGTTGAATATGACAAAAAAAAGTCATGTTTTATGGTACAGATCGAAGGTGTCATTGATAGTGATCATTTATAGCAACAACACAATAAGGATGGTAAAACTTACGTTTAACAGTAGTAGTGGGCTGGGTGGCCGCAACAGTGGGTACCATAGTGGTAACCACCGTCGGCTCGACTGTAGTGACGACGGTCGGCCGGACGGTAGTGGTGCAGTCTCGCTCGTCATCGGGGCAGTCTTGCAGGCCGTCGCACCACTTGTCCAGCGGCAAGCAGAGTTTGCTGGTAGGGCAGATCTTCGTGCCCGGCGGGCAGGGGGTGCAGAGGCATTCGCAGGATGACGTCAGTTTTGGTACCAAGTCCTAAAAACATATGAGTTTTTGCTAAAAAACAAGGTTACCTAATAAGTACTAGGTTTTTATTTATGGTATTGCAAGTTTTCTAATTTTTACTAAACATTTCTAAATTTTCTATGGGTCTACCTAAAAATAAATTTAATTTGATTTTAATTTCATTTTTTATAGTACCTACTGGTAAGTACTTGATGGTACTTTTCGTAGTTTGACTAGAAATAAGTGAACAATGAACTTGCAAAATTGCACCCAAACGTAGTACAGATAAACTAACACCTGTAAAAGCTAAATAAAAACTTGGAAAAAAAAATTTTTTTTTGGTTCATGTATAGTCGATCAAGTAATTGCTTGACCACTTTTGAACCTTATCCCTTTGTAATACGGTCTAAAAGTGGTCTAAAAGATAAACCCTTTTACTGAGTATAGACTACAAACGATCAAAATTAGTTATGACCCATATGAGCCCTCTTGACGTCCACAGACTAATCTAAGAAAGAGAGTCAATCGGGCAACCTTCTTTGTTAGAGACACAAGGAAATTTCATAAGGATCTGTAACGCACCTCTGCGCACGCGCACTCCTTGACAGGCTTGCAGTCGGTGACGCCGCCCAGCTTGCACACGCACTCGTCGCAGTTCGGCCCGCGAAACGCTGAGCCCACTGCGTATCTGTGGGTACACATGACTCGTTTCTTGCACAGTTTTTTAGCTAATGTCGAAACTTGGGTATTCGTGGCTGCTGAAACCGAGTTCGATTACAAATTGACAATTCAAAATTGATCCACTCCAACTGCAACATAACTGCAGCTGGTGTTGACTGCTACAAGCAGTTCATCTATGTATAACAACCGAGGCGTAACTAGTAAATTTACATAGTAGAATCTACTGTACCATAAATGAAGGCCACTACAAGTCCTACTCATAAAAACATCCTAGGCAATAACGTGGTGGCACGACACATACTTCAACGTTTAACCAAATCCACAGTAAATATACTTGTATTGAGCAGTATTTCTACGAGATTCTGCACAGTTAAACTCTTCCTTCACCCCGTTGCCCCGTGTCACCAGCGGAACTTTACCTTTAAGCTCGCATAAAGATCTTGTTACAACGCTCGTCTCTGTGAGTGTTACTACTCTAGCTATTTATTTACTGTACATTAGTAATTTACTGTAAGTAGAACAATGATATTATAATGCATGGATGTACAGTGTCATACTAAATGACAGCAGAAAAACGGCCCGACATGAGAATACAGGTTGACGCCAATGTTACTAGTGCAAATTATTTGTTTACCATTTACAGTAATTGGATTTACAATTTGACGTCTAACTGCATAAAATAATAATTTATTAAGTTTCGTTGCAAATAGATTTTTTAACAAAATAATACTATTGACAGCAGCGACGTCGGACCGACAGACTGTCGATTTATTGTACTTATTGTTCGACTTTTGATGCGGCCATTTTTTAAACGCTGACTAGAAGTCCATTATTTATAGGTCAATGAAGTAGCCGAATAACGACCGATGGTGTGTAACCAAGGTGGTTTGGGGCAACATCTGATTTTACCTTCTTTTGGTTACAAACAATCACTTACGTCATGAAGCCTTCGACGCACGGGCACTGGTCGCGCGACACGCAGCTGTCGCCGTCGAAGTACTTGGCGGTCATATTGTGGCACTCGCAGGCCGTGGCCTGTATGCCCGGACACAGCACGCACGCCACCGTGGTGGGCTGGAGTGGCGATTGTGTCGGTGCCACTGTCGTTTTTGCTGTGAAATGGAGTTGGCAGATGAAATTAATTAATTCAGGCGTTACTTTTCGGTGGTAAATCTTTTGACATTCATAAGTGCTACCTGTAAGCCTAATCTGAATAAAAATATTTTGACTTTGACTTTGCGGGGGTTCATATTGACCAATAGGAACCAATTATCTTGTTCGTAAGCGAAACTACCTGCTTCTACTCCTGCTTGGTTCCGCGAAGTAGCATGGTAATTTGTTCCAATTTGTTGGCAGTTGTAGTGGAGGTTAGATTTGAAAGTAAAGAATATCTTAGGTTCTTATTCTTTATGTTAAGTGCTTACCAATATAAACATAATTTCTCTGTAATATTGATTTTAAATGATAACAAAAAAGCTGGTTAATTAACCAACAAGCACAACTGTGGATGTGAGTTTTGTGGCTCTATTTCTCAGCAGAATATTTCATTTTTCATGGCGCTTGTATAATTTAGATATGTAAAGGAGTATACACGACCAAGTGTTCAAATATTTTTTTATTTAGAATTTAATTTTTTGACAAAACTGAAGCGTAAGTAAGAAGCAAATGATTCTGTTTCATTCGAAAACTACATTAGATTTATTAAATTATCACGTTATAATCCTGTGTTAATAGTACACCGGTATTAACTGTTTTGGATTAAAGAAAACGTTCATTTTAATGCGATGAGTTAGTCTTTTGGTCATTTATTCTTTTTCACTTAATATTTAAACTTGTTAAACCTTCGGAACTAAAGTACCTTAGAAACCTTACTAACTAAAGTAAATAAAAAAATAAAAAAAAATTCGATGGAAATTTCGGTTACAAAAATTTTAAGTACCTACCTTCGTCAAATATACGTTTTTTTTAATACTTACGGTACGGCTCGAAGCATCCGATAGGCTCGACGCTGATCTCGATATTATCCTTCCACTTCAGCGGCAGCACCTTAAGGTACCGCGCGTGTATGGGCGGGCGGAACTCGTTGACGACAACGCTGTCCTTGTCGAAGTTGGCGGGGAATATCTTGGAGGCCCCCGCGTCGTCGATGACGGGGTTAAAGGTGTTCAAATCCGAGGTGTACATTATAGAGTAGGAAGTGACCCACCCGTTGACGCCGCCTTTGGTTTTGACGCCAGTTATGTTGCGCGGAGACGTGAAATCGAACTGTAATGGAGGAGTAATTTTATAGAAAAGCGGGTGGTAGGACCTTGTGTAAGGTTCAGTCCGGATCGCTACCACCACCTTGCTCGCGAAGCAGCAGTGTTTGCGCTGTTGCTGTTGTGTTCCGGTGTGGAACGCAAGACAGCCGACGCAATTACTGGCACCAGAGGTATTCCATCTTGGCCCTCTGGGTTGGCAACGCATCTGCAATCTACTTCATGTCTATGAGCGGTGGTGATCATTTACCACCAGGTGACCCACTTGCTCGTTTTCCTTGCGCGGGTCACCTGATGGGAAGCCGCTGTCGCTCATGGGAGCCAGTGGTCCAACGAAAATCGCTAATCCGATGTAGACCTTTAAAACCCCCTGTGGACTCTGGATCTCTCAATCACCGTACGAAATTCAGAGTGATACTACTTCGGACGAGCCGGCCTATTCACACTGCAACCATCAACAGGTGAACTTAGAGTTAGGAATGACCGTTTCCCACTTGAAACACGCTACTTTTTCAGCACATTAGCAATAGTTAAACGAAATTACAATTCCAAACAGTACAAAGTTATTTGGGTTGAATTTTCCTCATAACTGAGATAATTTTAATGTGTTGCTGAAGCAATGATTCATCATTGTCATATCCTCAAAAGATCGGCGGTCCACTTCGAGAGAGGCCTATTAACACTTCGTCTTCCAGTACATAGTTTTCACTCGAAGACTTTTAAAACAAAGACTGACACTTATACAGCCAAGGTATTTAAACTTTGTTCACCATGATCCATTCTCCAGGTGTGCTGTACAGCGGCCTCCAGCCCCTTGGCGCGTCGAGGGCGAAGTACTTTCGGTCCTCGTTGTTGGAGCTGACCTCGATGCTCTCCAGCGGCAGCTCGGCCGCCAGCCCCAGCGGCTCCGTGCACTGCATGGGCTCAGGCTGCGGACAAGAACACGTAGGTATTGAAAACCTCCCTCCTTGGTTGAAGTCGGGTAGGAATATAGTACTGAGCAAAGAACTTTCTCGATACGCGTTACAGTTCCTAGCAAACATCTCGAGCACTGACCTTGACTGCGCAGTAGCTGCTTCTAGTACAAATGTGTATGCGCAAACATACCCCCTCCACTCGATTTATGCTCAAGTTGTTTGCCTGCAACTATAACTCGTTATGTAATTCAGTGCGTCTCGTTCTAGCTGGTCCAGTAGGAGGAAGACGCACTGAGTTACGTAGCGAGTTAACGCGTGTCGAGAAGATTCGTGCTAGGTGTCCAGATCTTTTTTTAGCTTCTTTGGCGAGGTTTAAAAACTGAATAACTGAGTCACTATTTTTACAAAAATTAGGTCTTAATCAGAATGCCTAATGTATCTTTAGTCTTAATCGGAATTTGTCCTCTGGGGCCTAAAGGATTTAATGTCGGAACCGTAATTTTTGTCGAAAAAGAGCTATTACATGTATAAAGCCAACCTAAACTGACCTATCAACTATAGTTTTAAACAATCTAGAAAATATTACAGTTTCCCCAAATATCAAAGGACAAACAATACATTAGGGGAAAAAATAGGGACTCCGAATAATGCCCATAAAGAAGCCATAATATAAATATTTAGTTAAGATAGTCTAAATACGAATTGTCCATGAGATCTTAAAAGGACCTTGAGGTTTTTGCTTTGTGCGAATGCATTGCCACGCTTACTGATTCGCCTAAGCGTCCTAAATAATGGGGATGACACGTAATTAAACGAGCGAACACGATCGTTGTGCAAAAACGTTATTTGAATAGCGCATTCACATGAAAGTTCTGTTGCGTCAACCCCATGAAGTGACGCTTGTTTCTATTTTATTCTTATTTTTTGGAGATCAAAGCGTCATTAGATGTCAATCGATTTTGCCAGAACCCGAAGGTCTTTTTAAGATCTCAAAGATCGTAACTAATTGTTGGAACTTACTAAGTAATGTCCGAATACGCTGCCACTACTATCCAAGCCCCGCCCGGGTAGGAGCCCATCAAAATCAACCTAGCGGGAAATTTTGGTTTCTTTTCAATCATTTTAATCAATAGCCAATTGGTGGAGTGATGACTTATTTAAATTGAATGTAAAAAATACATGAAAAACAAAAATAAGCCACAGAAAAAGATTATGAGACCAAACATATTTTTCAAGTGATAGGGTTTTCATATTCGGTTATTCAGTTGTCGCTTGGCAATAACAACGTCAGATGATTTGGTATAATCAGAATCAAAGGAAGGATAATCATGAATTGCAAAGGCACCTATCTCTAAAAGTAAAAAGTATGTATTTGTATACAGATTCATTATGACAAGATCCAGACGGCTTTATCGCTCTACTACGTTTTATGGTATTTATGATACGGCAATGTTTCGAACGATGAACGTTATCGTCACCTCACAGTAACCAAGAATTGTGTCATATCATCAACATTGTGTTTTCAGAAGAGCGCCACCAAACTCAATCCTCCGTTTTCAGCATCCAGCCATTACTGGTCCCTTTTTGAGGTCATCCACGGACCATTCATTTCAAAGTATCCATCCCCCCACACGTCTTCCCTACCATCCAACAGCTCTACGACAAATATTGCCTTTCCACTGCAATTTCAGCTTGCCCATTCTTTGAGCTGTATCGGACCTAGGTTCTTTTTTGAATCTTCTCATCACGATTCTAATTAAAGAGGGAGACTCAGAGCATAGCCTAATATATAGCCTGCTGCGTCATTCTGAAGCGGTGGAAGAGACTTTTGTCAGTTTGCACATATCTTAGCTATAAATTGGAATGGGTAAGACGCATTAATCGAATAAGGTCTTAAGGCATTATGTCTTGTCAGCGCTAAACTTGGATAAAAATGGTTTATTATTCACTTACAGTGTTAGTAGCGCTGTCACTTCTGCGGTCCGATACGGAAGAACTTCGCGTCCAACGGAGTGAACATCTGCTTCAAGGTTTTAGCGTGGTGTGTAGTCTTACCTGGTTAATGGTGTTAATTACTTACAGTAGTGGTCCGGGCAGTGGTAGTCGTCGCCACCTCGTCGCAGCCAATCAGCTCGAACCGTACGGCGATAGAGTCGTGCCACGTCAGCGGTCTGATACGGACGAACTTCGCTTCGAACGGAGTAAACATCTGTTGAACAGCGCCTGTGTGGTCTATGGGGCCGCGGAGGATCTGGGAAAGTGACAGATGTAAGTTTATTTTGGAATAACTAAGTACATTTCTGATATGTAACCGATAGTATATATTTTGCCTCACCAGGAACTGAACCGGCCTGTCAAAAAGGGCTGTAATAGCGCGCTTCGTATCGCAACACCGAACTTATATGTCATGATCACAGAACTAAAAGTCATGACATACATATTCTTTTTACACTTGGAGGGATGTTGCCATACTGTCCTAACTATATATAATTACTGTGACTGTACATACTTGTTATCCCTAAAACAACATTTGGACACTGACCTTTGGTTTTCCATCAGCTCCGTCCACCGTAGAGAAGGCGTGTCCGTCGTCTCCATACATGACCTCGTAACTGGTGACATACTGGTCGAAGAGCGGGCTTCCCTGCATCAGGACTCCATACACCGGAGTAGGTCGCGGCAGCTCTACTTGGATGTATTGGTTGGTGTCTTGAGTAGCTGCGTTCCAACTGCCAGCTGTTGGACAAAATAAATGACTTTGGTAAGGCGGGCTATGCACACCAAAGCGCGTGGAAGAAATTTAAAGTTTGTAGCAGAAAATCAAACGGGAAGGCGAGGCGTGGGCAGACCACTAGCCGGTCGGACGATATCCACAGCACGGCAGGGCGAACCAGGATCAGATGCGCAGCATCAAGAACGATATGGAAATCCATGGAAGAGGCATATGTTCAGCAGTGGACAGATTGATAGATATGGAAGTAATGGAAATACTAATTCGTTATCCTCGGAATAGAAACACGTACGTTTTCAGGAAAGCTATTTATTACATGACAGACGTCCTAGACAAAACCACAAACACATCACAGATGCTACCCGTTCTAACTAGTAGAACTAGTAACTTCTGAGAAGAAGAAGAGCAGAAAATTCCTAAAAAGCCTGTTCTAACAGAACGCGAATTTCGAAGCATAATAGAGTCGCGATTAAGCGCCGTGCTATTGTAGTACTATCTGGATTTCTGGTTTCAACGAACTCGAACGATACAAACGTCCTCGCTTCCGCTCCACTTCCGGTATCGCCTGTGTGCTGGCAACTTTAGTATTAGTATTAATACATACCTGACACGTCTACGGGCTGTCCGTTGAGCTTGGCGAATTGCGGTTCGAAGTGATCGTTCTCGACGGAGCTGGCGGTGAAGGAGGACGCTGGCAGAGGCGAGACTTCCCATAACAGGTTCTTGTACCTGAAGTAATACAATCTGCATAAGGCTCATGCATTTGAATCACTGGACTAAGTTGGTAAACTTAGTCCAGTGATTCAAGAGCCTGTTTCAACATTAGATTAGATTATTATTCCTATGAATAGATTTACTTAACATCTAACTTGTAAATTTTCTCCGTAACCTATTTACTTGTAAATTTCCTGTATGGTGTGTGGTGTTTGGACAAAGAATAATATGTACAATCCTATTTATGCCAATATAAAATGACTCTGGATAGCTTTGAGTCGGCATATATGTTATTAGTACAGTTTTTTTTTTAAACGCAACTTCGACAAATCCTTTACGTCACGAATGCGAGTTAATGACTAAAGATACTGCAAATAGTGCCTCAAGTGAAGTAACAACATACCTGTCAGGATTACATTCAGGCGGTGGCGTGACTGACGTCTTCACAATCAACGGCGGGTTAGTAGTCGAGGGAACACTCGTAGTCAACACAGGAACACCCGTAGTCAACATGGGAACAGCCGTAGTCGACACGGAAACGGTCGTAGGCGTGGGCATAGTCGTGCGAACAGTGTGTTCAGTCATTATCATGGGCAGGTGGGATGGAGCCACCGAGGGGATGCCGACGGACACACACTCGCTCGTGTCGCAGTGCAGTGCGTTGTCGAGGCACTGGCATTTGATGCAGCCATCGTTGACGACGCCGCCGGGCTGGGAAGCAATTTCAGAATTAAAGCATTAACGCTGAGACTAATGATTCAAAAGCTGACTGTAAAGGGTTGGGTGCATACATTGTTAAAATAGTGATGTCACTAGTGCTTTTTTGTATGGAGCGCGATGGGGTGTTTTTCTTACCCCATTGGGTAGGTTTTCTTCTATATTTGAATTCTTTAAAGCCACTGAACCATATCACCATTAACACTACGAGCAATTATCTGAAAATTACAAAGTTCCAATTAAGTACCTTGACAACGTTTCCTTCGGAGTAGCATGTGCAGTCTTTTAACGGGACGCAAGTCTTTTCGTCGCGCCAGCGGGACGCGAACTCGCACTTTATGTTCGCTACCGACTCGTCCACACAGCCCTCCATGCATTTCTATAAAACAAAATTAAAATAAATAAATAATTTAGATAAAATCGCAACTAGTAACTAAAGAATAAAAACGGCAATGCTAATGAGACTACTGATAACCGTTAGAGATGTCACTTCGTACTTTGAAAAATACTCGCCTACGGCTCGTGTTGTTAAGCTTACTTGTACAGCGATTGCCTACTTCCTAACCTTAGGCATTAATCTACTATTATTAAACCACACATGTAAAAAGAAACTCAGACGGGAAAGTTACAGAATATTACTTCTTTACCAGAAATCATTTTTTTCTACTTGTTTATTTGGAAGAAGGTAGAGTAAGACATTAGTAATCTAAAAAACGAATTCACATTTCAAATCGATAGCATTAAGTTGTTTCTAAAATATGCAGCTGTAACAGACAGACAGTTGGAGTCGCATCAAAAGGCTACCTTTTTACCTTCTCGGCGCGAAATTCTCCAAAAAGGAAAATTGTGGACGTGAGCGAGAACCGCGGGCAAAAGCTAGTTAAGACTTTAACCTTTCCGTAAGTACATTCGTCCTTCATCGCGAGGGTCTTCTTGAAGTGGTCGCAGAGGTTGTCGCAGGGGAAAGCGCACTTCTTGTACACCTGCCCGGGCGGGCACGGGCCGGCAGTGGTCGGCGCTTGCGTGGTAGACGGCATCGTCACTGTACACCAAACAAACATACGTATAAACTACTAGCAAACACCCGCGACTTCGTTCGCATGGATTTAGAAGCCTATGTCCGTCAGGGAGAGTGTAGCTTTCTATATGTGAAATAATTTTTAAAATCGGTTCAGTAGTTCCAGAGATTACCCCCTACATACAAATAACAAAAAAACAAACAAAGTTTGACTCTTTATTATATTAGTGTAGAAGTTTAAACTAGAGAAAAAAAACCAGTTACCTGAATTAACGTGTCATCTATGACTGACAGTATTACCATCAGAAAATATTATGGGGTTAGGCAACATTAATAGTAAATAAACAAAAAAATCGTTTATTTTGGATGTATTAAAAAAAGAAAGAAAAATTTAAAACTTATAAGTTAAATTAAATAGTGAGCAGATGCTTTGTTTCTACTCGTACGTGTGTAACAGATACAAGATGATAAAAAAGAAATACTTAAATAATTTCGTTATAAATCCTTTCATTTTGAAATTTTGTGTGTGTGTTTTAGGATGAACTCAATCTAATTGCATTATGCTTTGACATGAGCTTGCTTCCGTTATACGCATACTTTATGAAGTGTGTCCAGAGACAAAGCATGCTTTTAAGCACACTTAAAAGTGCGTGTGTATCTGGACCTTAAAATGTGTATTTATTTCATTTATTTATGTATTATTCACTTATTATTCAGTATCGACTTTACTAGGTCTAGGCTTTACCACTTTTAAACCATATCAGCCGGTATGCTAATACAATTAAAAAAATAAAGCAATTTCTTGAAGATTAAATGTAGATTAACGTACTTAAAGTGGTAATAATAATGATAAAAATCGTAGAAACATTATATTTACCTTTTTATTTATTTATTATTATCTATGTAAACTCTTATGTATGCTTATTGTGAGTGTGTTTTATTCTTTTTTTTATTTTCACTGCCCGTTGTACTCTGACTATTTCTCACCGTATCTCTTTCCAAAGGTTGTCTGGAAGAGATCGCTGCTTAGCGATAAGACCGCCTGTTGAATCCCATGTAAAATTTCCCTGTGTGTGTTCTTTTATTTTGTTTACTTGTGTGAATAAATAAAGAGTATTTATTGTTGTTGTTGTTGTTATTCATATTGGTGAACGCACGACAGCCGTCAGAAGGGAAATTTACTTGTATATACAAGGTCACAAACCTGAGCCAGCAGTTTCCACGGACACCGGGACTGTCGTTAACATTTCGCGCGATTCTGCAAATCAATTAAAATTAGAAGTATAACAGCTTTACTAAACGGCGCTCAATTTTAGTCACTACGATGTGACTTCGACCGAATGTGACTGAAATGTTATATTGTGTACAGTCTCACTACTGTACATTTTTCTGTTGACGCTGCGACCTACATACGGCCGAGCAATAGTGTTTTATAAATATCTGTTTTTAACATAATAACGAGAGTGCATAACTAACTCGCGTACGATAAGCATCAGGAGAAGGAACAACCAACTATTTTACGTATTCTTATAACTCTTATATCGTGAATAAACTGGCATCCAACATCGTTCCTTTCTCTGCACTCCTCGCAACTAACTACAGCAACTACGATACAGTGTACAGATCTAACTGGACTGTATAGTCGACCAAGTAATTGCTTGACCAGTTTTGAACCTTATCCCTTTGTAATACGGTCGAAAAGTGGTCAAGCAATTTCTTGGTCGACTATACATTTAATGGTCCTTCTAGCCGGATTACACCATTGGTTTTAGCAAGTATCGTAACTGCGACCAATAATTGGTTATAAAAAGTTGCACTGTCAACAAATCAAAATTCTGGGTCAATGTAGAAGGTTTTCACCTTAGATAAAAGAATAAAGAGATATGTCACGGATGGGTGGCAGTGACTCCACGATATGCTAAAATGAGAACATCTCCGCCCGCCGGAGACTAGTCGCAATCTAGACTAGAGTTGCCAACCGTACTATATTATATAGTATTGTACTATATTTCGGCTCTCCGTACTATATACTGTTGAACTAATATATAATACGCAAATATACTATATTTCGAGCACTTGTCATGTTATTAAAATAGATAGAATATGGAGATAGACAGATAGATAACAAACTTACCCCCTTATTCATAAACGCTGCGTAAACGTTTGTTAATTAACATTTTTTATGTCTTTATCTGTCATCGCGACGTTTACCCTCAAATGAAAGGGACAAATCATTTGTTAGCTTAAAAATATTGTTAGGTTTTTATGAATACGAGGAGTTACACTATTGCTTTTTGTTCATCTTTCCAAAAAATACTATATTTTTTTGAAGCGTACTATATATTTTTTAGCTTATTCTCAAAAATACTATATTCAACCGAATAAATGTTGGCAACCCTAATCTAGACATCCTTGCGAAATGTTCTCCTGTGTTTTCACAAAATGCCGTGGTTACGTGTAAAAACAGAAGTGAAACTACAAACTATAATGAAGATGGAGTCACATACTACATATAAGTAGTACAATTTCATTAGTTTTTGAGTTACAAAGCATGTCAACAACTAAATCCAATGACCCATGATTTCTAATAATACGAGGGTAGACTAGCAGTATCTTGTTGCATGTGTTGTGCATTGATGGTTTAGGACTTCGGTCAACATTCGTTGCACTAAACGGCAACGCAATGAATCCAACTCATTACGATATTAACTATTACATGAGCGTTCGTAGCTACGGTCGCTTCTCGAAGCGTCTGAGGGGGGTACTCACCCTCTAGCGTAAATGTAAAATAAATTGCTTTTTTTAATGTGTGCGTGACTTGCGATTTAAGCCAATCATGCACTAGCGTCTGGTTTTAATACACTGTCGCGCCACGCCCCCGTCTTTGTTATTACACGCGCCAATGTGCGTGTGATAGTCATGGTGGGAGATGTTTGGCGACACCGGTTCTCACGGAAACTAAGCAGTATGCCATTTCTCCTTTATTTTCTGTTCTGAGGTTTTCACTATAAACTGCTCACCCACAATTAAAATTTCGTAGTAAAGGAGAATGGGCATTTTTGTATGGGCGCTGTCCCAACCCTTGTATACAATAGTGAGTAGTATGGACGTGTAGTACTCGGTGTAAGGATCATCATAGACCATGTTTCGAAGACCAGGTGTCTGCAGGGGTGACGTGGGACGCAAAAATAAAAAAATATTTTTTCAATAAAACTTAAGTGTAACACACGGTAATGTATGCAACGTTGCCATTCTGTTGACTAAAAAGTCATAACGAAATGTGTCACGTCAAACTGAAATAAGCCTTTGTCATTTAAGTCATCAACGTGATCGAAAATAAATAACCATCATGACCTAACGTATCAAAACTTAAAGTAGTACGTTGCCAGCTCGTCCTAAAGCACTGTTCGACTGTAGTTTACCTTAAGAATTATAATTAATAATTGTTTTGTATGAAAAAAGAGAAAAATAAAACAGCTAATTAGACCTATGCTCACATTACGTTTTTTACTTCTAGTGGCCTCAGTAATGCGTGGTTAAAATCTTTCGGCTATATCTCAAACATGATTTTACAGATACTTTTCTTACAACTCCTAGTACAAAGTGAGGTATAAAATAGCTGTAGCTTTTTCCCTGCAAACATCTCGGTTTTGCTGTCAAATAAAAAAAATAAGCTCTTATAGAGAGCTTTCAAATAAGATATAGCACAACTGTATACAACACTTGGGACAATTTGCCCATTCTCCTTTCTTTATAATATAGCGACTACTAATTGCAACCAGGCTGTACCCACCTTTGGTATCATTCTTGCACTCCGGCCTGTCCGGCAGCACACTGGCCGGCCAGTCGCAAATCATGAGTTTCTTATTGTACAGGAGCCCCTCGGGGCAGTCCTTGACGACCGCATGGGGTTTCCCGGGACTGAGGGGGTCGGGGCTGCACTCGTAGAACTTGGCGCAGTCCGACGGGTGCGGGTGGTTAGGGTGGCTCGAGTCCAGGCACTGGAAGGGCTTAGGTTGCTCGGGGAGGGAGCGCCCTGCGAGACAATATCTTTAGAATAATGTGCGATTTGGGTTGGGAAGTGAGAAAAAAATAGATAGGTGTGCTTAGATAGGTGTACGGCTTTTGCATCCACATTTTTTCTGGTGACTAAAACTCACCACTTAGAAAATTTGCAATTTAAAAATAAGGTTAACTTTGTATATCAAATCGTATTGATTTAACAATGTTATTTTCTTATGCTTTAATTAAATTCAAACAGAAACTGAAAAGTTAGCGTCATACCTCCCCGTTAAAATTTGCAATTTACATCTCCAACAATTCTCGACCTTAAGTACGTGAGACATCCGTTTGTAATATGAAAAGTTAGTGTATGAAATATACGATTATGAGACTTTTTATGCGTTCTCTTATATTTACTACTAGGATACTGCTAAACTACTGGGATCTCCTAACTACGCCCTGCGGACAAGAACCGGCCCGCAGTGGCCGAAGACTCGTGCATAAGGGGCCATTTTTATTCACATTTACATTTGTAGCTTAGTGAAACGGGCCACAGCTGGATCTTAGCCTTTAGACTAAGTGAACTAGTCAGGATCACTTACAATAACTAAGAACTTTATAGACCACCTTCTCAAGGCTTCTCAAGGCAAGAACTCACCTTCTTCTTCTTCGCACTGGCAGAGGACGCGTATCTCAAAGTCGGGGCACACGTTTCTGACCTCGTCGCATATCAACCCCTGTTCTAGACTGCATTCCACATTGAGGCCGGTTTCCTTGGGCGACTTGTGACCCACTGTGGTACGGCATTCGATCGCTGTTACATTTTCTTTGGCACACATTGGCTGGCCGATTTGCTGGATAAAGAGAGGTGTAAACTCTATGAGCTCATTGTATAATCAACGAATTTGATTCATAGGTCACTGTAGAACGTCGTCGCAATATTTCATCGATGAGATATTATGACATTTATTCAAAGGACTCTATGACGTTTAGTGAAAGAGTTCTATAGTAGCCTATGAATGAGGTTGACTGTATAATATGCACAAATTTGTTGCTTGTAGCTCTACTGTTTAAATTAAATCGACCTTTGCTACAATATACAAAAGGCTGCCACAACTAACTTCGTAATTTAAACGAGTTAAGACCCATATCCGGAATGAAAGGAGTCTCCTGCCTACACAAGGGCTAGTTCTATGGGGTTAAAAAAGAACGAATTATACTTTGAGTGTATGCAAGCGTCTATAGTTTTATTCGATTTTTAATTCTTCGAAATCTTAGAAATCCTCACAATTATGTCAGGTTTATTGTAAACAAAAATATCTGTGGTTAGTTTTAGAATCATTGTGATGTTCGGAGATAATTGATAGGACCGTTGAGTACGAGAGGTGTCTTTATTATGAGTTAAGGTACGCTGTAGAATATACAATATGAGAGTGTGTTTGCATGTTGCAGTATACACTACATGTCGAGGAATTCTCAATACAAATACCGACGTGAGTAGTCCGTGGAGTTATAAATTAATATGTTTTTTGGTTAGGTTATGACTTAGCTTACCAGTTCGTTGGGCTTCGGCAACGGCTCGGCGTCGACGGAGTGTCCATCGGAGGCTGTCTCGGGCGCGGCGCGGCTGAGCCAGGCCGTCCAGCCCGGCGCGCAGCGCAGCGGCGCGTCGTGCGGCGTTGTGTCCAGAGGGCCCGGGGTAGACTCCGGCTCCTGGTACAATGATCAATGTGTTATGGGACCTATTTGTTGACTTGGGAATAGGAAATAAATAAAATGTTCTTTCGTAGCCTTTATGGTATAAGAGCTTTTTACCCGTAGCACAGAATAAATAATAGTACAGAAACTTCTCTTTTACGACTGCGATTAAACGAATTACAACTTTATTAACACTCTTTAAAAGTTCGTATACATTACTTCATACACCATGCGCCAGGCAGTGCGAGTCAAAAGGAACGCACCGCCCGCGCCCGCCTTCCCCCCGCTACTCCCGGCGACACGCTGGGGTTGCGCGGCATTCGTTTTCAATTACACTGACACGGCGGGGGCGAGCGAGTGGGCGCGCGGCAAGCCGACAAGGCTGTCGGAATTGCGATTTGCCTATGCCATAGGCAAGGCGGTCGAGCGTACCTACAGTGCGGAGTGGAACCCCCCTGCCCGTAGCTTCGCCCAAGTGGAATTCTTTAATCATTTTAAGGGATGAAAAATATTCTACGTTTTATTCCAGGACGTGATCTATCCGTCTGCCTTTGATCTAGATCCGTCCAGCTGTTAATGCGTGATTAATGAACAAATATCCAAAAATCCAATAATCACTACTTTCGCATTTATTTAATTAGTCTGAATACATTATTGTAGGATAGTATGATACATATACTATACCTGGTTAGCTGGGCAACCGACTTCTGGTTAGGACAAATGTAAAAGAACCAGTGAAAACCAATTTGGGATCAAGCTAGATCGATTTTTTGCCCCCTTAAACTAGTGCGGGGCGAAGTCATCTCCTCCGCGACTTTAATATGACGAGTCAAAACTGTATAACGAATTATCTTCTCATTAAACGTTACCCTGGAGCCTGCGAAGTATTTCTCACCTTATCAACGGGACACGGGAGGCCAGTGCAGACCCGTTGTTTTTTCGAGCACCGGCAAGTATGGCAGGCGTCCTGCTCTATCACTTCACCTTCCAACACCTGCCTCCCATCTTCCAGCGTCATACAAACAGGCTTGCACTGGACACGAGGCACGCATGCAGACGAGGTCGCGTTTTCGACTATTTGACCTTCTGGACAGTCCAACTCTGTATCTACCTTTGGCTTGCAACCTGTGGAAGAAGAGATAGTTAAGGCATAGAATAAATAATAGAACCAACGTATATAAACTTCTTTTATCTACACATATATCATAAATGCTCTATAATGCGTTCAGAAACCGTAGACAAGGACCAGCATTATAACAACCGATATTATTATGAGAATTTTTCTAATTTGTTTCTATATTTGTTTAAATTCATTTTTTATTACATTATTTTAATGTGTACAGTCTATAAATATTTAATAGGTACCTAGCACTAGTAGCTAGTAGCAACGCAGGTCATTGCCCTATGGCTTCTGAACCCTTCATAGAGTACTTATGATATGTGTGTAGATAAAGTAATGTATGCAACTGTACATAATTAGGTCTTAAAACACTAGTGTGATCCTATTATGAAACTCGCTGACGCTCGTTTCATAAAACCACACTCGTGTTTTAAGACCCCTCATTATGCAACAGTTGCATAAAATACTATTTTTCGACCGCAATCAAACGAGTTGCAACTTTATTAACTCGCTCAAAAATTTCGTATTACTTCATACACATTCGCCAGGCGGCTCGAGTCAAAAGGAACGCGCCGCCGCGCCCGCCTTCCCCCGCAACTCCCGGCGACACGTTACGGTTGCGCTGATACAGTGAGGGCGAGCGAGCGAGCGCGCGGCAAGCCGACAGCCTACTGCGATTTGCCTATGCCATAGGCAAGGCGGTCGAGCGTACCTACAATGCGGAGTGGTACCCCCCTGACCTTACCTTCGACGCAAGTATCGCGCTCACAAATAGGCAGTATCTCTTTGTAGTAGTAGGTGTTCTCGCACGTCTCCTTCGGGCAAGGCGACATGCACGGGTCGTAGGACGCGCAGGTTTCATCACACTGCATTGCTGTGGCGTTAAGAAAATGAATTAATTATTTGGATTGCAAAAATTGGTTGTTTACCAGGTATCAAGATATTTATTAATGGATAGGTATCAAGTTATTTAAGATATTTATCTTATAAAATGGTGGTATATTCAAACCTTTTTAAGTTGGGCTTTTTCTTTTTTTTGTGTTCACTTGCACATAAAAACTTAGTAAAATACTTTAGCTACTGCTTAAACTGCTGAGTTTCTTGCAGCGTTTCTTTTCAGTAGTATCTTCCATTTTCCGAAGCGCTAGTAGATACAGACATGTAAAAGAGCCTATATGGCCTACTTGCAAAATAAAATTTTCATTTTCATTTACACTTTTATCAAAATAACGGTTGCGGGTGGTAGGACCTTGTGCAAGGTCCGTCCGGATCGCTACCACCATCTTGCTCGCTAATCCTGCCGCTAAGCAGCAGTGCTTGCACTGTTGTGTTCCGGCGTGGAGAGCAAGACAGCCGGTGTAATTACTGGCACAAGAGGTATTCCATCTTAGCCCTGTGGGTCGGCAACGCATCTGCACTCTCTCTGTTGTTGCAGGTGTCTATAGGCGGTGGTGATCACTTACCATCAGGTGACCCACTTGCTTGTTTTCCTTCCTATGTTGTATAAAAAATTAAAATCGACAACACTCACGACACAGTTCGCTCGTCCGCCACTTGAACACGACGCCGCGCGCGGCGCAGCGGTGCGCGTACGCGGCGAGCGCGGCGCACACGCAGCCGCAGTCGTCGCCCGCGTCGCACGCGCACGCGTCGCGCTCGCAGCGCGCCAGCCACGCGGACGGCGGCACCTCGCCGTGGCACAGCGAGAACGGGTGCCGCTTCAGGGCCGCGCAGGCGCTCGTGGCCCACTCCCTGCGCTCCGGGCGCTGGCGGCAGTGCTCCTGCGGGGCGATTCTCGCGTCAGCGGAGATGAGACCCTTCGACATCTGTCATTTTTTGACGCATCTCGAATGAGATGAATCTAGACGAGCGCCAGAATTGGGGCCTGCGGGGCAATTCTCGCGGCAGTAGAGATGAAGTGACACTCGAGATATGACAAAAGCTGTCGGATCCCTTCGAAATCTCAATTTTTTACGCATCTCGAATGAGATGAATCTAGATGAGCGCCAGAATTGGGGCCTGCGGGGCAATTCTCGCGGCAGTAGAGATGAAGTGACACTCGAGATATGACAAAAGCTGTCGAATCCCTTCGAAATCTCAATTTTTTACGCATCTCGAATGAGATGAATCTAGATGAGCGCCAGAATTGGGGCCTGCGGGGCAATTCTCGCGGCAGTAGAGATGAAGTGACACTCGAGATATGACAAAAGCTGTCGGATCCTTTTAAAATCTGTCATTCTTTGTCGCATCTCGAATGAGATGAATCTCGATGAGCGCCAAAATTGGGGGCCTGAATGGTCCAGGCTCATTAGGCTCGTCAGAGTTTAAATATCTCTATTCAGACCTTTGTTGCATCTGTAACTAGTAATACAAACATAGATCTCTTTCTATCAAAAGGAGTAGAAAAGAGAGTCCCACTTGTATTACATGTTATGCAACCTAGGGGTCAGGAGTGCAATTTTTGAATCTCACCGGGTAGCTAAAGCTCACCAAAATAGCCGTTTTTCATAGAGATTTGGCCATTTTGGTGAGCTCTAGTCACCTGGTGAGATTCAAAAATTGCACCCCTGGAGTGTGATTTTTGAAATTTACCCGGTGAGTAAAGCTCACCAAAATGGCCGTTTTTCGTAGAGGTGGTTTTACCACCTCACAAAATTAAAAAATTGCACCCCAGATTAGATTTACAGGACGTACTTTTGAATGTCAGATAAACCGCCGCTTCGGAAAAAACCTAAGACGATACCGAGACGACTAAAACAGCGCCATACAAAATAAAACAAAAATTTTAAAATTCTAACGAAACTCTCCGATACACGTACGACATGCTGCAGTGTGCGTAACCTGAACGTTGCGTTACCCAACGTTGAGGTCAATTAGTGACCAAGTGAACATTAAACACCTTAACGGCTTCAGTCTTGGGGCAGCTCGGCTTAAGTTTCCAAGAGTCCGCGAAGATGAGCACCGAGGACTCAGCGATGCCACCCTCGGGCTTCTCGAAGTCGTCCCGCGAGTCCGAGTTGTAGTTGCCGCAGAGACCCTTCACCTGGAGCAAAAAAATGAAGCTTAAATTGAAGTTTTGCGGGTGGTAGGACCTTGTGCGAGCTCCGTCCGGATCGCTACCATCATCTTGCTCGCTAATCCTGCCGCTAACCAGCAGTTCTTGCACTGTTGTGTTCCGGCGTGGAGAGCAAGACAGCCGGTGTAATTACTGGCACAAGAGGTATTTCATTTTAGCCCTTTGGGTTGGCAACGCATCTGCAATCTTCTTGGTGTTGCGGGTTTCTATAGGCGGTGGTGATCACTTACAATCAAGTGACCCACTTGCTTGTTTGCCTTCGTAATTCAAAAAAGATTTAAAAGGTTTCAGCTATAAATTTTACTATCATCATCATCATTATTGGCAGCCGTGTTGAGTCTAGTATTGCCAGAATCCAGTGTTCCTAGTTGATGTTGTTTTGTTTAACATTACTAATTTAGTTTCGCAGTGTATTAGTTTACGGACTGTAATTCTGTATAAATAAATTGATGGTAAAATAAAATAAAATTGCGCATAAGCCGTCTCTTATTCTCGCCATCTTGTCCTGACACTAGTTTCTCGACTCCATTATTTGCCGGTGAATTTTTGGAGGTCATCCAAAATGTCGCTTCAATTAATTGCATTCTAAATTAAAGACATACCAATAAGATGAATCAAAGCTTATAGATTAACGGGTTACTTTGCAGCAGACCAAAACAACTTCATTTGAAACCAATTACCTTCCTACTCCACCAACCCAGTGCTAACGAAATCGCGCAAAATCGTTTTAAATTATTTATCTACACACATATCATAATTGTTAAATAACGCGTTCAAAAACCATAGAAAATGACCAGCATTATTACAACCAATGTTATTATAAGAATTTTCTTGTCTGTGGTAGTAGGTAAATCTGTTCTTTATTGGGTAGTATCTCTTAGTAGTCTGTGTTTATTGGTGATCACATTACCGATATCTCGTGACGTTATGAATTTAAATTTGGAACAGCTGTCAAAATTCAAGTTGGTCTCTATTCTAGTATCCACAGATATTAAAACAGTTATCGATACGAAACGTCAACTCAGTATGATTTTTTAATTTAAACGCACGACATTTGATCTCGAGTGACATGACAATAAGGACTTCATTCGTTTGTCTATGATTTAAAAACGTTTATCTTGACGGATAGATCGAATTGCCGCGATACTTGTTTGTTGGTTTTTTGCTGTTACGGTTTTTTGCAGTTATGATATGTGTGTAGATAAAGTAATGTATGCAACTGTATATAATTAGGCCTTAAGGCACTAGTCCCACCACCGACGATGAACTAGAAGCGAGCAAAGCTAGAAACTAGAAACGAGTTGGCGAGCAGCGAGGAGCGAGTGTGTAGTTCTGATAGTTGGGCGCTCGGCTATCAAGCGAGTATTTCAGTGCGACGGGCGATTACTCGCACCACTCGCTCAGGCGGGACGGCGAGCATACAGTAATCTATTTTGACATTTACCAGCGTCTCCTGACGGTTGTTGACTGAACTACAAAATAAAAAATAAACTATCTGTGACTGCTAGCCACTCGTGTTGGAGGCGGCCATTGTCAACTCTGGCTTTCGTTTGCTTCTTAGAGCATTAAGAACGGGAGTAGCCTTGTGTGATTATTTGCTTACACAGAATTCTGCCGATTCTCGCGAGAGGGGGGGGGGGGGGGAATGTCTAACCTATCACACTAAAGCAATTTCGCTTGCGTTATTATGCACTCACACCTTTAGAAAGTACAACACATTCTTATTTTCACGCACACACTGAATAACTGAATACTAATGCAAATGTGACAATCCACAGATAATAAATATCGGCTACACTCGATAGCAAACGATTTATTTTTGACTCGATTTTTTATGTCATTAAAAAAATTTCATTGGCGATTTAGTGACTGAGAAAATAATCGATTGTAAATTAGTGTTTATGTCGCGTAGGCACATTGTGCCTATACCTTTGGCAGAGGGGTCAGTCATTAAATGCCATCTCCCGTTCCTAATGCTCTAAGGTTTGCTTGGATGTCGATACGGTCTTGGTTATCTCTTTTTGTTAACTCATCAAAATTTTATTTATCCTTGCAAATTTTATGACTATGGCATTCTTACTTATATAAGTTTTCATAAAATTTGCCAGAACAAAACTTTGATTTAATCCATTTATGCGCAGGTGCGCATACACCCGTACATGTATAAATGCCTATCTATAGCTATAGGAGTACACTGCATTAGTTCAGTTCCTTGACACTAACGGCAGCACTTTCCATACATGCTATTTAAAACTCTGAGTTGCCACTCTTCTCATTCTACATACAAAACTCTTTGATACAGTCGTGCAGTAAAATGATCGCCAGTGTTGCCGTTTTGGCATATTTGATGCTAAATTTGGCTCATTTTTACCTTAATTAGCTTGTTAAATTTTAAATTTAGCATATATTGCATTATTCAGCATTTTTTGTTTGCCAAGCATCCAAGAGGTTTAAGAGTGTAATCTATAGGTACAATAAAAGTGAAAAACCAGAAAAAGAAATAAAAAAAGCGATACAGAGCGGGATGGCGCTCTACGAAGCATTACTGACACTTTTCTCCTAAACGGTGCACCTATTTCTCGGGAATTGGTATGCAATTCGATTCCTCGACCTCGGGACTCCTGAAGTAATTGAGAAAATATGATATTGGGTGTGTAATTTCTATTTAATGAGCATTGGCATTTCATTTAGCACTTTAAAAATTGTTCTCAGCATTTTTTAGCATTTTTCTAGCGGAAAGTTAGCATTTTTCTAAATTACAAAACGGCAACACTGATAATCGCTCTGGTGGCAAGCGGGCATCGCTTGGCGAGTACCGCTGAGCGAGTTTTATCGTTTATAGCTTTTATCGCTGCGATCGACTAGTGAAGGGAGAGTCCTCGCCGGCAGTGTGAACAGCCAGCGATGAACTATAAATATGTCTCTCTCTTTTACCGTCACGGGGATCTTTATCTTTTGTTCGTGTCTTGAGCGAGAAAATATAAAATTTTACCTTCCAATAAAATTATTATTATGTTTCCTTCACGTCCGAGGTCCGCTTTAGAGAGACATCGTTGCCAACGGCCGTAGGTCGTCAGATGTCGCTACATCCGTGATGCAGAATCCCGCGCCAACAAGCACTTCCTGTGGATTTGACTTCCGCCTACCTGTCAACCTCAACTTACGACTAACTAGCCGTCATTATAGGCGAGTGATGCGGTTTGGTGGGCCCACCAGGTAGCCATTACTCGGACCTCGGACGTGAAGGAAACATAATAATAATTTTATTGGAAGGTAAAATTTTATATTATGTGTTCCGTATCACGTCCGAGGTCCGCTTTAGAGACCTGTTTGTTATCTCCTGGTGGCGAGTTAGGAGTCAATGTGGTGACTAATGGCAATAATGTGACAATGTGAAGAAATAGGTACCTGTTGAGTAATACCAAAAGCAAAGAAAATATCGCACATTTGCAATAAAAGTATAAACAAATTCAGCAAACTCAATAAAGGACTTACGACAGGCTATTCAGTACTATAAATAACAGTCTGTATTCAGAAACAGATTTAACACCGCGTTAATAGCACACTTCTGAAGATAATCAGACGGTAAAAACAATTTAGTACCCAGCTGCCCGTTAAGCTAGATGGGACGTTATTAACAGAGTATTTAAGTACTTTAAATGGCAAAAAACCCTTTCGAGTATGGGTACCAGACGTAGCAGGCATGCTGGTGGTAGCAGGGGCTTCAGTCTAACGGAGATAACGGAGTATTGTTCGCTCCCACGTCTGCCAATCAAATCGGTTTTGCAACCTAATTAATGGTACAAATGGTGAGGTCGAACTATCAAGCTAATAGTTCTTTTAATATTTGTAATATGTTAGTATGTCAAGTATTTATCTATGGCCTATGCAGCCTGACAATAAAGGTCTTTAATAATATACCAAGTTGTAACAATGTTGAACGTAGATACTAACACCCTGCGCCGGTATATAAAGTACGCGAGCGGGTTATCCTCTGGTAAAGTCAAGACGATTATAGGTCAGCTAGAATCGTTACATTTTGCGTAGGGTCAACTCAAGCTCTTACAGTATGCATATACGATGAGAAAACATGACAGAACTCGTTGCCCTGCTAGCAGGATACGGCGAATAATTCTTTACGGATCGTGGTGTACCGTGTCTTACCGTAGAAGTGACTCTCTTATGACAGTCAATCGCAATCGCCAAACCACGTGACGGCCCGTTAACCTCTGCGCTGTAGTGTGGCCTGACCAGAAGCAGCAGTCGCAAAGGAATCCGCAACACAGCCAACGGATAGCGCGGCGTACAGTCGGCCTCACTGTCGAAACGGGTCGGCAGAAGCAGCAGCGGCGAGGGGCGAACGCGAAATCAGCAGCTGGTACGACAACACGTCATCATCGTTGCGGTAACTGGCAGGCGAGAGCAGCGCGATAGGCGATACAAAACCGGCGAGTGCAGCGGTAGCGCTTTGTGGATGCGCCTGCCTGGTAATAGCAGCGGCCAAGAAGGATAGCGCAGCAAAGCCAAGCCAACAGCTAGCGCAGCACCAAGTCCATTTTGTCTCCGTACGACAGTAACAGCAGCAACAGCGTAGGAAGCAGCGGCTCCGACAAAGCGTTACTGCCAGGCACGCCCACATTTCTCAAAATGACGCGCGCGTTATCAATCACACCGTTTCGAAACTTATTAGCTAACACAGCGGGTGGTGCAAAAGCTGATCAAAAATCCATAACAACTACCCGTGAAACTATGTAGAAAAAATATTTGTTGTTAAAGGTACTGTCCAGTGCATGGATGTATGAACGTGAACGAACGATAGAACTGCAGTTTATTCAATGTTGTATACATTTACTTAACAGACGAGGTTACGCAAAGAGTACGAATCGGAATCAGTATATCAGTATCAGACCGCGACCATGTCACAACATGCTAGTGCCTATCTGTTTCGAAGCACTGCAAACAATATCTAATTTGTGACGGTGTGGCAGCCCGCCATGACGAGTACAGCATAGCCGGCAGTCAGGGCGACAGCTGTAACGGGCTTGCAGGCTACAGTCGTGATGAACGCGCAGTTAAGCCAGCGGCTAGCCCGCTAGCTCGCGCTATAGCGGCTTGACAGGGGCAGCGGATGAGAAAGAGGCGTGAAGCTTCGTGAAGGTTAGCGCGAACGCTCGTCCGCATCACGACTGCAGTTGCCCGACCGGGACCGAGGGTGGAAGGAACGCGCGGCACAGCCCGCTGCTAGTGTGGCAGCCCGCGCGCTTCTCGGGTGCAGCGGCCCGCAGGGCGGCACCCGCAAGAGGCGAGCAGTAAAGCCCGCGATTACGGTGACGACCTCGTAGCCGTAGCGGCCTGGCAGATGCAGCGGCCGCGAGACGCGCGCCACTAGTCTAGGCCGACAACCAATCGGGCCTCGCAGCGGTAACGGCTCGGCAGAATCGGCGCGACTGTATGCAAACGTCTAGGCAGACAATCATTTGGCCACGCAGCTGTAGTGGCCCCGCGGGAGCAGCGGCAGTGAGCGGCGCGCAGTTAAGTCAGCGACTAGGCCGACAACCATTTGGCCTTGTAACTGTAGCGTCCGGCAGGAGCAGCGGCCGTGAGAGGCGCGCAATTAATCAGCGTCTAGGCTGACAATCATTCGGCCTCGCAGATGTAGCAGCCTGGCAGGAGCAGCGGCCATAAGAGGCGCGCAGTAAACGGCGTCTAGGCCGACAACCATTCGGCCTCGCAGATGTGACAGCCTGGCAGGAGCAGCGGCCATAAGAGGCGCGCAGTGAAGCCAGCGTCTAGGCCGACAACCATTCGGCCTCGCAGATGTAGCAGCCTGGCAGGAGCAGCGGCCATAAGAGGCGCGCAGTAAAGCCAGCGTCTAGGCCGACAACCATTCGGCCTCGCAGATGTAGCAGCCTGGCAGGAGCTGCGGCCATAAGAGGCGCGCAGTAAAGCGAGCGTCTAGGCCGACAACCATTCGGCCTCGCAGATGTAGCAGCCTGGCAGGAGCAGCGGCCATAAGAGGCGCGCAGTAAAGCCAGCGTCTAGGCCGACAACCATTCGGCCTCGCAGATGTAACAGCTTGGCAGAAGCAGCGGCCGTGAGAGGCGAGCAGTAAAGCCAGCGTCTAGGCCGACAACCCTTCGAATTATCTTGGTCTCGCAGCTGTAGGTGCAGCAGCCGCAAGGGAAACGCAGCATAGCTGACGGCGTAACGAGATAGCCCATCGGCATCGCTGCTAATCGGTCAAAAGGAAGTAATTTCGCGGAGTGGACCAGTGCAGGTGGTCCAAACGAGTGAAGGCGACAAAGGGGAAGTGCCTGTACGCAGCAAGCAGCATTGCAGCAGCAGCGGTATCGCCTCTCCCAGTGGGGGATAAAGGTTTAGAAGACCCAGCAAAGTTACAGCACTGGTACCGGCAGACAGACCGAATCTTTCGTTTAAGACGGACAGACTCGTCTGGGCGAACTATCGTGCGTTTATCTTGGTTTGACCGTCTCTTGTTAACATAGGTAGTATAGTATAATACTGCACAGTCATATTAAGGCAAGGCGGGAAAATAAAGCGAGGCGTTAGCGGTACTAGCTGTAGTAGGTAAACCATTTCAAAACAGCCAGAGGTCTGAGGTTATTTACAGCATCATCTAACGTTTCAAACGGAACACTGACAGAACACTAAGAAGTGTCGATTCATAAAACAGTTTCGATAATCTAAGTTGCAACCTGAAAAGTAAGCTTAAAACTAAATAGAAAGTCGTTCCGAGTATTGTAGGACGGGGCGACCCGACATCCTACTTATAAAAATACCATCGAGGAATATTAAAGACTATAAAATTCTTTTATAATGAAAGTAAATGTGGGTAGTGATAACACTACCTACTTTCTGAAGTCGCCTCGGGCCGCGGTAGGCGCGTAGTTTCACCCGGCTGCCGTAAGAAGGGAGGGTTATGCTCGTATGATTTTCTTGTACCCCCCCCCCCCTTTTTTTGAGAACTTTTGCGCGGCACCTAGGGATCGGAGTTTAATGTCAATGTACTCCTACATGTTGTCGTTAATTGGGAAAATCGCTAATCCACTAACGCTTCGCGACCGGACCCTCAATTTTAATCAATCTGGAGCTTCAGAGCATCTGGTATCGTGCGCCGGCAGTAGAGCCTTTAAAAGGCAGAAGCCATCGCCAGTTACGCACGATCGCAGCATCAGACTGGACCGCATGGCCGCTCACGTCTCGTAACCCGCCGTCGGGCCGGGAGGGCCCGCGCTCGGGGCGGGCGGGGCCCGCGGGGACTCGGGAACTCGAGGGAGCCCCGGCGCTCGTCACGGTTCCGGATCAGGCTCCGGCTCCGGCTCCGGCACGGGCGCGAGCAGAGGCTCGGGCGTCCTACTTTTACGCCAGCGGACGGGGTTGCGAGATTCACATAATAATATCGTTCAGCTGACTCACCGACTGGTTTAAGAGACATCGGAACCTCCATTCCGGTCCGACGGGGGATGCGGGGCGGCGCGGGGTCTGCGGGGCCCGCGCCGCCGCCGCGAGCTTCTCGACGCGACGCTCCGGATCTGACGCGGGACTCTCGTTGCGGGACTCACGCAACACACACGGAAAATCGTTAGAAAGATAACACGAACTCTCTAACGCAAGAAATCGTTAAGCGGAGGAATTGTACTTTTATCTCGAAGACCTCGCTTAAAATAGTGTACGTGCGAAACCAGATTATCACGATCGATCGTGATTATGCACGTGATTACGCTCAAAATCTCCTGAAAGCGTGTCACTCCTCGCCGACTAGGGCGGTATGAATATTTACGGACTTACCCTCTTTTGTGACACGAAAATTTTAACAAAATATTTTAAGGTTTGATTTAAATTATTGTTAAAGAGGGAGAATTGAGCTGTGAATTCAAAATTCAACGTGATAAATGAAAATTGTAAAATAATTAAAGCGACAAATACGAACCATCTTCACCGAACGGCGAACGACGCAATAATGGTTGAAAAACATGCGGCTAGTTAGTCGTAAGTTGAGGTTGACAGGTAGGCGGAAGTCAAATCCACAGGAAGTGCTTGTTGGCGCGGGATTCTGCATCACGGATGTAGCGACATCTGACGACCTACGGCCGTTGGCAACGATGTCTCTCTAAAGCGGACCTCGGACGTGATACGGAACACATAATAGCCGATAGCTAATAGCTTCCTCGCTCTTGGTGGGACCAGTGCCTAAAACACTCGTGTGATCCTATTATGAAACTGTTGCATAAACTTCTATTGTGTTTTATGACGTACCCTGTTCCGCCACATGGCGTCCACTTTGACGTAGACGCGCATCCCGCGGTCCCACTGCAGGCTCACGCCGAGGCTCGGGACGTCCAGGTACACGTACGAGCCCACCACGCGCCGCTTGATTCTGCATCAAAGTCAAAGTCAAAGTCAAAATATTTTTATTCAGATTAGGCTTACAGGTAGCACTTATGAATGTCATTAAATTTACCACCGGTTCGGAAAAACCTCTGATGAGATGATACCGGCAAGAAACTCAACGAGGTGTCCACCAAATCCACCAAACAACGGATAAGTAGAAAGTACAAATCGACCAAGGCACCTGGCACGAATCTTCTTGATACGCGTTATTTCGCAACGTAACTCAGTGTATCTTTTTCTAACTAGCCCAGTAGACGCACTGAGTTACGTAGAAAGTTAACGCGTATGAAGAAGATTCGTGCTAGGTGCACAAGAGCAGGTCGGACACCCACACGAAGGCTGCCGTACAAAGAATGTAGGAAGAAACATTACTTGTTGTTATAGCCGCCACAGTAATACTCGGACACGATTTAAACTTAGACAATTTAGCCACGGGACCTCGCAAGGCACGCATTCCCCTCTGCCAATGCAAAAGACCTAAAACCGTGAGTTAAATCATAACGGTTTATAAAAACCAGTTCGCCGCGATATCGTGTGTCATTTTGCTTTAGTCCGTATGGCGAAAGCGATCTCTGCAAAAATGACTAATCGTGCTGTATTTACCTTCAAACGGCTATCAAAAACTTCAAATTTCACTAAAGACGGATTTTATTATCACACGCAAATAATTCTCTTCACAATTAATTTATTATTTACAGCACCAAATACATTTTAAATGAATAAGCTTTTTGACAGACATAACGTAAACATTTCAAAATTTGACATCATGGCATTCGTGGCAGTGTTGCCGACAGCATGGTGTGATTTTATTCGGATATCTCATCTGGAGACTTCCGATACTGTTTACAGTTTTCGGATTTTTCCTTTTGAGGTAAGGAACTCTGAAAATATAGTAACACTCGAAGTCCGGGACTATAAAGTGTAATTACTGGACACGGGACAAGACACGTAATTCCAGGACAATCTCGAATTTCCCAGCCATCTGGCAACACTAGACCCGTCTGCCCCCGCTAAAATTGGCAGAAAAAATTGTTAGGTGATAATACGGCTTGGCATCTCAATTGGTTAAATCCTCAAAGGATTTAAAAGACTGACGGACGGTCAGACAAAGGGGAGGATGGACAGACAGCGGAGCTATCGCAACTTTCCAGTTGCATGCACTCTTTGGGTACGGAATCCTAAAAAAAATATTTCTTGTCGGCATCTTTTCATCAGGGTTTCTTCCGAACCAGCGGCAAATTCATATCTCAAATGCTTCTGTAAATCTAATCTGATTAAAAGAAAACACTTTGTCTTATGCACAACGGTCTGCCAAATTGTATTTATTTGTTTTTGTCAAATTTGTGAGCTTATATAAATAAATACAGTTATTTGTCATTAAAAACGCTACCGCAGGAATTATAGTACACCTACCTCTCCAGTTTGGACAGGTCAGGTAGAGGCGCGTCTTTGGTCAGCGAGGCGATCTCCTCGTTGCGACCGCTGCCCACTTTCAGCGTGACGGACTTGGAGCACGTGGCACCCGTCGTGCCGCAGGGGGCATTCTGGATAACGGGACACGACACGTATTCATAGAAGTTGCATAGATTAAGATTCCATTTTCCAGGACACAAACACTCAAGTCAGTTATTCTCCAGCGTTTTCACCGGTGCTTATTACCGTTCCTCCATTTTTTGTTGCCATACAGGTCTAAAGACATGGACTTCAGGCCGGAACAGAAGCGGTACGGAGTTGATACTAGTTTTGCAACGGGCAATGAGCAACGGTGAAAACGCTGGGGAATTACCGAAGTGCCTTAAGGGTCATGGTACGAGTCCTCACATGCAAGTTGCATTACATAGCAGGTTGCCGAGGTATGATGTGATCGATCGATTGATCAAGCGGCGCAATGTAATGCAACTTGCATACGAGAAGTAGCTAAGTGTAAATGGTCCCATAATCTACACTGCGCGCCTCAAGCGATCCTTTTAAGCTGCCTCTAGATTCAGACTATCATATAGTTCAGGGGTTCTCTAGCTATGCGTCGCGACGCCCTTGGGCGTCTCACTGTTGTCCTAACGGCGTCGCGCGACAGTTGGCACAGGTCGCTTGCAGAGGGTGCCTTTTACAAGAGCGTTGCAAAAAAATTACAAACTGTGAAGCAAGTCACAGTATAACAAAGATTGGGAACCCCTGATATACTTCATGACACCGCCAGGATCAGGTCCAGAACCGGACTGCCATTTTGGTGACCCCTGCTCCAAATAATTAATAGACTGGAACAAATTACCTTGCTACTCAGCGAAACCAGTGCCGTGCTCGTGCAAGTACGCTGCGTCTGTGCGACATATATATGTTCATGCAAACTCCCCCCTCCTCCGCTTCCACACGAAGCAACACATATCACACATTCTCAACTACACACCACTACCACTAAACAACACGATCGACGCGCGTTTCGCCTCTGTACGAGGCATCATCGGGATCTAAACCCTTGCTCTACACAATAGATCGGTACCCACACTATACCCACCTGGATCTGCACTTCGAAGCCGTCGTGTGCGTCGGCGCAGCCCTTGGCCAGCAAGTAGGTGCAGACGCCCTCGAACTCGTACTCGCGCCCGTCAAATGTCGTGACGTGCGAGTCGCCCCACGCCGAACACACTCCGGCGCATTTCTTCTCGGTGCACGACCAGTTTCCATTCACGCATTTGCTAGGATAAAATGGAATGACGGTTGAAATAATAGTATTTCAACATATGGACTCAAAACGTTCTTTTATTAATCGTTTATATGGAAATAAAATTAAAAGCTAGAAAAACAAAAAGCACTAGTACTTTCAAAATACTACTTTTTAGGAAAATAGGGATTATTTCAGAAGTAAATGTGTTGGAGATCTCGAAGAGTCTCAAAACTTATGAATTTATGAACATTTATTGATTTTGTGGCCAAATTTAATCCGGTTATCCTGAAGTCCACTTTTTCAGACGTTAGTTTAAAATGTTAAAATTGTGATTTTAAAAAAAAATCGGAGATTTTTATATGAATGCTATTTGTTCTAAGTAAATAGTGCTGTCGTAACACATATTATCGTATATAGGTGTTGTCGCACGTTTAGAATTAAAGCGACCCATTTCTGAATTATACACGTCCTAAAATATCACCTTAACTAAAAGACATAGGGTTTAATTTTGGGAAATGTCATATTCAGAATTGAGTCTCTTTAATACTAAGCGTGCGTTGTGTCTAGGTGTAGAAGTACCCGATAATGTTTGTCTTACTTTATGACTTTCTGATAAAAAAAACTACCAGATAAATCCTTGAGTAAACTCCCATTATTGCAAACAACTAGCGCTTAGATAGCGCCCACATAATAGTATTTTATGTAACTGCTATATAATGAGAGGCCTTAAAACACGAGTGTGGTTTTATGAAACGAGCGTCAGCGAGTTTCATAATAGGATCACACGAGTGTTTTAAGGCCTAATTATATACAGTTGCATACATTACTTTATCTACACACATATCATAACTGCAAAAAACCGTAACAGCAAAAAACCAACAAACAAGTATGGCGGCAATTCGATCTATCCGTCAAGACTAACGTTTTTTTTAAATCATAGACAAAAGAATGAAGTCCCTATTGTCATGTCACTCGAGATCAAATGTCGTGCGTTTAAATTAAAAAATCATACTGAATTGACGTTTCGTATCGATAACTGTTTTAATATCTGTGGATACTAGAATAGAGACCAACTTGAATTTTGACAGCTGTTCCAAATTTAAATTCATAACGTCACGAGATATCGGTAATGTAATCACCAATAAACACAGACTACTAAGAGATACTACCCAATAAAGAACAGATTTACCTACTACCACAGACAAGAAAATTCGTAAAATAACATTGGTTGTTATAATGCTGGTCATTTTCTATGGTTTTTGAAAGCGTTATTGAGAAATTATGATATGTGTGTAGATAAATATAATTAACGACATTCGTTTTCAGCCCATTCATATCGCAAATATTTCGTTGACGTAGTTAATTTTTTCAAACAAAACTGGCACTGAATATTATAAAATTGTTTTATTTTTGACTATTCCTTTGCTAAGAGGTATACATTTCGTCTTTTCTGTCATACTATGGTCACAGCCGCACTTAGAATGTGGCATGTGAAAAATGAAAATGGCATCCGGCTCGAAGGACCAAAATATATGTAGAAAACATATATTTAAGAATGAAACTGTATTGGTAAACTGAATAATTAGGCGCTGGAGAAATTAAAATACGTGCTACGGAAACAATGGAATTTATTGAACTAAATTAAAAAAAAGGAAAATTGCCATAGACAATTTTCTAGTGTTGCAAACAAACTGAGATTAATGTCTTAAAAAAACCTAACCCCAGAACACTTTGAATTAACCCTTAGGTACCTAAAGTTAAAAATCTCATCTGCTGCTAACTCGTTTGTTTGGAAAGGCCTTTCGGAAAAGCAAAATCACACGTACTGTGCACTTGTGCAGCAAATATCGACTTTGACTGCCTTCGTTTTGTTCCCCCTACTCTAATATCGAATTATTCAGACAATCCACCATCTTGCTCGCTAATCCTGCCGCTAAGCAGCAGTGCTTGCACTGTTGTGTTCCATCGTGGAGAGCAAGACAGCCGGTGTAATTACTGGCACAAGAGGTATTCCATCTTAGCCCTCTGGGTTGGCAACGCATCTGCAATCTTCTTGGTAACGCGGGTGTCTATAGGCGGTGGTGATCACGTACCATCAGGTGACCCACTTGCTTGTTTGCCTTCCTATTTCATAAAAAAAAACTATGAACAATTCATGTATTGCAACTGATTCAAGTGAAAGGGACGATTATGTAATCAGAATGGCCGCAAGGATTTCGACAGCTCACTTTCAAAAGCGATCAAGTCACAATTTGCATTCTAGCAATGTGAACTCAGCTTCATATGCCACACGGTTTAATATAATTAAAACTATATTTGTTCTTTGTAATAAGTAAAGAGCGAATGCACGTAGTATGGTAAATTATTTCGTGGACTGAGAGATATAGGGGGCGTAGCTCAGATGGTAGAGCGCTCGCTTAGCATGCGAGAGGTACCGGGATCGATACCCGGCGCCTCCAATTTTTTTTTAACCGACTTAATTAGGAATTCTCAATTCGGTTATATATTTTTTTTGTTTATAGCCCCAGAAAATAACTCTGTTATTTATAAACGGATTTGGAACAATAATTTCTATTTGAAAGAATAGAAAAATAATAGAATAGAGTTTTCTAGATTGGTCTCATTTTTATTAAAATTCTATTATGTAACAGTACCTAAATTAGCGAGCAAAATGGTGGTAGCGATCTGGACGGACCTTGTTAAAGGTCCAACGACCCGCAGAAATGGCGAAACTTTCCTATTAACATTTGTTGCACTCCTCCTGCATCTCGTTCTCATCAAAACAATGGCATCCGCCGTGGTAACAGGGGCACTATGTGACTCCCATGCAGCTGTTACTCTTGCAGTATCACTCACCATTTGTTGCACTCCTCCTGCATCTCGTGTCCGTCAGGGAAGCTGCGTCCCCCGCGGTGGCAGGGACACTATGTGGCTCCCACGCAGTTGTTACTCTTGCAGTATCACTCACCATTTGTTGCACTCCTCCTGCATCTCGTGTCCGTCCGGGAAGCTGCGTCCCCCGTGGTGGCAGGGACACTATGTGGCTCCCAGGCAGTTGTTACTCTTGCAGTATCACTCACCATTTGTTGCACTCCTCCTGCGTCTCGTGTTCGTCGGGGAAGCTGCGTCCCCCACGGTGGCAGGGACACTATGTGGCAACCACGCAGTTGCTACTCTTGCAGTATCACTCACCATTTGTTGCACTCCTCCTGCGTCTCGTGTCCGTCGGGGAAGCTGCGTCCCCCACGGTGGCAGGGACACTATGTGGCAACCACGCAGTTGTTACTCTTGCAGTATTACTCACCATTTGTTGCATTCCTCCAGCATCTCGTGTCCGTCGGGGAAGCTGCGTCCCCCGCGGTGGCAGGGACACTATGTGGCTCCCACGCAGTTGTTACTCTTGCAGTATTACTCACCATTTGTTGCACTCCTCCTGCATCTCGTGTCCGTCGGGGAAGCTGCGTCCCCCACGGTGGCAGGGACACTATGTGGCAACCACGCAGTTGTTACTCTTGCAGTATCACTCACCATTTGTTGCACTCCTCCTGCATCTCGTGTCCGTCGGGGAAGCTGCGTCCCCCACGGTGGCAGGGACACTATGTGGCAACCACGCAGTTGTTACTCTTGCAGTATTACTCACCATTTGTTTCACTCCTCCTGCGTCTCGTGTCCGTCGGGGAAGCTGCGTCCCCCGCGGTGGCAGGGACACTATGTGGCTCCCACGCAGTTGTTACTCTTGCAGTATCACTCACCATTTGTTGCACTCCTCCTGCATCTCGTGTCCGTCGGGGAAGCTGCGTCCCCCGTGGTGGCAGGGGCACTCGGTCGCCGGCACACACTTGTTGCTGCTCGCGTCCAGTACGTAGTCTTTTTTGCATTGGCATCCGGGCCGACACTCCTTTGTCGTCGGTGACGGCGGTAGGTGCATGTTCTACAGAAAAGTCAGAAACCGGACAGTGTAATTAGAACTCCTAGCACGCTTAGCTTATCTCGTCTAAAGCATAATAGCGCAACGCCTATGCTTAGGAAGTAGGCAGTTGCTAACAAACAACCCGTAAGTGTAGCCGTGTAGTCAATTCCCACGGATGTTCAGCAACAGAAATACTTCATTTTGTTGATATTATGAGTAAATTATTTAACACTAGCGGACGCGCGCGACTTCGTTCACGTAAAATTAGTAGCCTATGTCCGTCAGGAATAGTTTAGCTTTCTATCTGTGAAAGAATTTTTGAAATCGGTTCAGTAGTTCCAGAGATTACCCCCTACATACAAACAAACTAACAAAAAAACAAACAAACAAAGTTTTCCTCTTTATTATATTAGTGTAGATAACTTTTTCTCCCATAAGATAGCGTCGCTTAGTAGCTAGGGGGTTGACTTGTAATCTTAAGGTACCAAGGTCCATCCGCAGCCAATTTTTACTTTTAGATATTACCTATAGAAACCAACGCTTTTAAGTCAAGTGAAAAATCACAAGGCAATTTCCACTTTCATTTAACTACTCGTAAATATGTAACGAAACTTTTCGATCTGGTTTCCAAACTGTGGCCCCTTTCAAGAAGCTACAAATTACAATTTTACACGTCTAAACCGGCAACATCGGTCAATAATGCCTGGGATTATTGACCAATGTTGCCGGTTTAGACTTGTAAAATTGTAACTTGTAGCTTCGTGAAACGGGCCACCGGTGGTCACAAACTTTACTGAAATCGGATGGCAGTCACTCGAATATACGCGGAGTAGTAACTCTACCTGCCAATTTTGGGATCATAGTCGGAATGAAGTGTACCCTGGATGTAGAAATGGGAAAAGACACGACTTATTTGTGGTGTTATGGGGACTTTAACGTTGACGTTTCGGCCGTGGTCACGAGTAGACACAAAAACATGATACATTAGATTTTTTAAGACATGACTTATTCTTGTGTGCCCACCTTGCAAGTGAGCGGCTCGGCCACCTCGCAGGTGGTGAACTCCATGTGTCGCGCGGCGCTGCAGTTGCTGCGCAGGTCCTCGGCGGGGGGGTAGTTCTGGATGTCCTGGGGGGACGCCGGCACGCACTCCCAGCGGGCGCCCACGCATGTACTAACCATATTTAAGTCTTTGTTAAAAAAAATACAAACAATTCGCTATGGATAAACTGCGGCAAAGTGCTTGGTGCAATCATAAACCTGAATCTGATATTATAATTCGGATTCATGATTGCGTATGTAATTTCAACATAAAAATATCATAAGTGAATGCTAATTTGACTTTATTTTTTACGCCAATAACGTTGCTTTTGTATGTCAAAAAATAATGTTATATATTAAAAGACCTTTTTTTATTATCCAAGACATTTTCTGCTATCCTCATGGTCGAAATGAAAAGCAGAGTGTTTAACTTGAGTGAAACACCAATTCCACACTCGAACTATTGGCGCACTCGCACCGCTCATGCGCCAAAACATCTCATGTGTATTAGGTGTCTTTTATCCCTCGTTGAATAATCTACTATTTCTGACTTAGTAAAAGTACATAGAAAACACAAACTTCTGTGGCAAACGTAACGTAACTTTTTGTAGATACAACTTTGATAAATAGGACAGTCGATTATAGAAAAAGAAGAAGTAGAAGAATTCTATGGGTTCCGCACCAGAGCTCTCTCTCCCGGCGTCCGGCGCGCACCTCCTTGTAGCCGGCGTCGAGCTGGATGCCCTTGTGGAAGCACGGGCACAGCCCCACCGGCACGCACACGTTGCTGGCGTCCAGCACCTAGACAACGCCCGTTTTTTTTTGTGGCCTGAATGTCTCAAATCGTAGTCCTCGAGAGAGGTACGGGCGACTACGATTGCTTAGCAAGTAAAATGAATAGATGCATCGGGTTATAATGAAGATCGAAGGGTCCATCGGCCCGTGCGACGACTCCGGTCGGCAGTTCGAACCACCTCCAAAAGTCATCCAGAACGGTGCACACTTTGATCGTAATTTACTTTACTTATAATTATATGATATGAGTATGATCTAAACGACTAGCCCGAGTGGTCGCCACACGCTTAGTCACTCGGTCTGTTTGGCTCAGTAAGCAAAATAGAGAAAGACAGACCGAGTGACGAGCGGGAAAATAGAGACTCATGCTAGCCGTGATGATATAATGTTATGTATAGACAACGTCGGTTATGTTGAGCGAAACAATAGTCACAAATGAGATGAACAAACTGGAACAAATTACCTACTCCAACCGGATAGCTTAATGATTAGTACCCTGACTAAGCTTGAGGTACCGGATTCGATTACCGGGATTATATTTGATTGATTGATGATGAATACGAATATTTTTATCAAAGTCTTGGACGTTATATATATATATATGCATAAATTATACATAAATATATACATACGGATATATCCGTTGTCTATTTACCCATAATACAAGCAGTTTTAGTTGCCTAATTTGGGACTAGGTCAATTGGTGTCAACAAACAGCGGCGTCTGTGCGACATAATGTATATATAATATTTTTATCTACACACATATCATAAGTGCTCAAAAACGCGTTCAAGTACCATAGAAAATGACCAGCATTGTTACAACCAATGTTATTATAAGAATTTTCTTGTCTGTGGTAGTAGGTAAATCTGTTCTTTATTGGGTAGTATCTCTTAGTAGTCTGTGTTTATTGGTCATCACATTACCGATATCTCGTGACGTTATGAATTTAAATTTGGAACAGCTGTCAAAATTCAAGTTGGTCTCTATTCTAGTATCCACAGATATTAAAACAGTTATCGATAGGAAACGTCAACTCAGTGTGTTTTTTTTTAATTTAAACGCACGACATTTGATCTCGAGTGACATGACAATAGGGACTTCATTCGTTTGTCTATGGTTTAAAGAAAACGTTCGTCTTGGCGGATAGATCGAATGGCCGCCATGACTAATTGCATTCGTTTGTTCGTTTTTTGCTGTTATGATATGTGTGTAGATAAAGTAATGTATGCGACTGTATATAATTAGGCCTTAAAATACGAGTCTGATCCTATTATGAAACTCCCTGACGCTCGTTTCATAAAACCACACTCGTGTTTTAAGGCCTCACATTATATAGCAGTTGCATAAAGTACTATTATGAAAAACCCACCCATTTCCGCTTCCACACGAAACAACATATATCACACAGACTCAACTATAAACCACCAGTAAACACTAAAACGACACTATCTACCAGCGTTTCGCCTCTATACGAGGGCATCATCCGGATAAAACCGTACGACCGTTCGCTGCTTTAACGAATGGCCTACTCCAAGGATAGACAGGACACTGACCTGGCCAGTGGGGCAGGCGCAGCCCTCGACGCAGCGCGGCTTGCACTGCCCGCGCGCCGAGAGTGCCACGTCAGAGCACGTGCGCTGGCAGCTGTCCGCGCAAACCGTGTACTCCTGTCCGCCGCTGCACGACAGCTCTACAACACATAATAAACTGGTTTAGCATATTTGACGGATTTGTTAACTAGGCTTACCAAAATCATGATGGTAGACCATGTGCAGGGTCCGTGCGGATCGCTACCACCATCTTGCTGGCTTATCTGGCCGCTAAGCAGCAGTTCTCACTGTTGTGTTCCGACGTAGAGAGCAAGACAGCCGGTGACATTACAGGCGCGAGAGGTATTCAATCTTAGCTTTCGGGGTTAGCAACGCATCTGCAATCTTCTTCGTGTTGCGGGTGTCTAAAGGCGGTGGTGATCACTTTCCATAAGGTGACCCACTTGCTTGTTTACCTTCTTAATTCATAATTAAGAAGCAGTTCGCACTGTTGTGTTCTAGCGTCAAACTCTGCCACAAGATACCATCTTAGCCCTCTGGGTTGGCAACGCATCTGCAAACTCCTTAATGTCGCAGATGTCTATATGGTGATTACTTACCACCAGGTGACTCACTTGCTCTTTTGCCTTATATATAAAATATGTATATACTAGCGGACGCCCGCGAGTTCGTTCTTCGTTCGTACCTATAAATAAATAAATAAATATCTGAATAAATAAATATCTTGGGACAGTTAACACCAATTGACTTAGTCCCAAAGTAAGCAACTAAAGCTGTTTGTGTTATGGGTACTAGACAACGGATATACATACTTAAATAGATAAATATATACTTAAATACATATAACATCCACGACTTGGGCACAAACATTCGTATTCATCATACAAACATTTGCCCCTCCCGGGAATCGAACCCGGTACCTCAAGCTTCATAGTCAGGGTCACTGACCACTAGGCTATCCGACCTATGGACCCCACACTAGGCTGAGCCTGTATCTTGAGGCCCAGCGAGTCGGCTAACATTGTGAGACATTTTATTATTCCTAACTACTACATTACATGAAACTGTAGAGGTAGGTCGCAATAGAGAGATCTCTCTCCAGGCGGGTGTTATGCCTGGGGACCGAAGTCCGAAGGATGAAACTTGGAAGTTGTATATATGCGACCGTGTTACGAAACTTCGTTGGCGTGAAGTAGCGCATGTCAGTTGGTTTCCTCTACTCAACACTAGATGGCGCTAGAGTCGCCACAAAACCAAAATAAAAACCTAAAATAAATTAAACAAAAATGTAAAGGAAAGAAAAAGGTATCTTTCACAGCAAGACATGCACGCTAGGACGTGTGTGTGTGTGTGTGTGTGTGTGTGTGTGTGTGTGTGTGTGTGTGTGTGTGTGTGTGTGTGTGTGTGTGCTGGTATGAAGTGCGTGTGGTAGATTAGTGTAGATGTAGATAAAGTACCGACCGCACTCCTTCACGTTGTACCGCCACTGTATGCGCACGCCCTGCTTGGCGCAGGCCATGGCGTAGTCGCCGAGGATGGGGCAGAGGCAGCGCGCCGCGTCGCCGGCGCACGCGCACAGGTCGTACACGCACTCCTCGTAGTACGGCGCCACCGACACGTGCCAGTGGCACGCTGCAGGGGACACATTAGGTACGATGAGAGAGCGAGATGGCATCAAGGCATCCCACAGCACTGAGAGACGAGGCACATGCGAGGCGAGAGTTTCAGGGGGAGCCTAAGGTCGCATGTATATTGCCCTCGTCATTGGCTCGGGCGACAAGTTCCTGCGACCTGAGACATTCTTTATTTCACCACCCTCGGGGTGTAATTTACTATAGTTATAGTGACTTTGATACGGTTTTCAATGTAATTTAAAGAATTATTCACGTAAGGTTTTTATGTGCGCAGGTGGTAGGACTTTAAGCAAGGTCCGTCCGGATCGCTACCACCATCTTGCTCGCTAATCCTGCCGCTAAGCAGCAGCGCTTGCACTGTTGTGTTCCGACTTGGAGAGCAAGACAGCCAATACAATTACTGGCACAAGAGGTATTCCATCATAGGTCTCTGGGTTGGCAACGCATCTGCAATCCCTTTGGTGTTGCGTGTGTCTATGGGCGGTGGTGATCACTTACTATCAGGTGACCCACTTGCTCGTTTCCTCGTTTCCCGCTTTGACACGCCCAGTAAAGGCTAATAAAGACCCTGTGACATACGTTCGAACAGCTTGCTCATCAGCTTGCTGCAGTACTTCTCGGCGGCTTCCTTGTTCTCGACGTTGGCGCGGCAGGGGTGCTCGGGCTCCCTGGTGTCGACGTCGCGGCACAGCTCGCGCGTCTTCCACTTGTTGGCGAAGGCGAGCGCCGACTGCTCCGTGTCGCCTTCCGGGGTCAGGAAGTCGTCGTTTTGGTTCAGGTTGAAGGTTCCACAAAGGCCCTGAAAAAAGGGCTTATTTAGAAAACGAGATTTTACATGCTACAGTCGCAGTTTCGCTAAGACAGCTAAATGTAACATAATTAAAATATTTTAAAAAAGTCATCATCATCATCATCTCAGCCACAAGAAATCCACTGGCCTCCTCCAAGGATTTCCAAAGTGACCGGTTGGAAGCGGCATGCAATCAGCGCCTTCCTGCCACCTGTACGAGGTCATCGGACCATCTTGTGGCTGGTCGTCCAACGCTGCGCTTGCCAATACGCGGCCGCCATTCGAGAACTTTCGAGAAAAGAGTGAAACTAGGTTATTTCGCGATTTATATGTCAGAAGCTTATCTATTCATCTGTCTATTTGTCTATTTATCTGTTACATCGTAGCTTCGGATAAATTGCCGAAATAAGCCAGATAGTTGTGATGGCAAAAGGATTAGGCATTTTTAGATGTTGTACTTTCGGTTACATAAAAGTATTTGCTGGTAATTAAGATCTTTATGGCACATTGAGGAAATGACGGCTGCGCAACAAAACTAGGTACTTTTGCTTCTTTTGCTGCCTGTACAATCGGAATCCGGATCTACGACCACAGAAAGACAGACAGACTGGCTTCGAATAGATAACACGTAAAGGTCGAGACTATATTTATGAGAATTTATATCGCTTAGGAATACTTACCTTGGTTTTATCGTGGAACTCTGGTGGTACGTCGACAAACACCCTCGTGTTACCATCCCACCACAGGTCCAGGCCGTTGGGTAACTGAACTGCAAGAAACATTATTGGTTAGAGAAAACTAGCTACAAGAATCAGTCCTCCATGATATTTTAGTAGACGTGAACGAGCGACAGAGGCGCGCGTTCCGGTATTCCATCATAGCCCTCTGGGTTCGCAACGCATCTGCAACCTCTTTGGTGTCGCGGATGTCTATAGGCGGTGGTGATCACTTACCATCAGTTGACCCACTTGCTTCTTTGCCTTCCTATTTCATGAAAAACAATTATATAGAATTATTTGTGACAAAACATAGCAAGCATGCCTGAGTGGAGCCCTCGCCGGGAACAAAGTTGAGTTCTTTATATTGATATCCTACGAACTCAAGCACAACCATAAAGAACAGCGAAGAGGCTGCTTCGTCAGTGGCCATGATACATTGGCACCGCGGCCAGCTATGGCTCAGAACGAATCCACCCCACTTCAGTCCCAGATTTATCTACGCTACCGTACAGTGGGAGCCGAGAGAATGAGATTTTTCGAAATGGAGACAGACCTATGCACTATGAAGTTGATTTATCTATTGCAGCGTTTCTTAACCTTTTTTGTAGACGGACCCCTTAGGTAATCAAGCACAATGTTATGGACCCCCTTAATAAAAAAAGCAGCAATAAATTTCGGACCATTTATTTTAGTATTACAAATTACAAAAAAATTTGCGTGCGTAGCGATTACAAGACTTTTGGTGGCATTTATTTATGATTGTTAAATGGTCCATAGATAAGACTGCGAACCTCCATACATATGCTCGCGGACCCCCAGGGGTCCGCGGACCACAGGTTAAGACACACTGGTCTATTCCTTTCGAGCATGGACAATTTCTCTCTTTAATGGTCAGGTAACTTTGTTGCTGTTTGTACATCAGCGTCACCGCCTGACTTAACCTTTGGTTTGAGCTCATTCCCTAACAAGCACACTCACCGATCAGGAACAGCGAGGAGGCGGTTCTGATCAGCAGGCCGCCGACCTGCACGGGCAGCGCGGACACCTCCTTCCCGTCGACCAGCACGAGGCTACCCTGCTTGAGGAGCAGTTCCACGCCACCATACCCTGGCTCACAGCCTGACTACTTGTGAACCAAGCTCATTCCCTAGCAACAAGCGCACTCACCGATCAGGAACAGCGAGGAGGCGGCTCTGATCAGCAGGCCGCCGACCTGCACGGGCAGCGCGGACACCTCCTTCCCGTCGACCAGCACGAAGCCGCCCTGCTTCAGGTGCAGTTCCACGCCGCCGTACCGCAGGCTCACGGCCTTCGTGCACGATGGCTTGCCTTGCCCCTTGAAGGGGGTCAGGTTCATTTCCTGTCACCAATTTAAAAGTTAAACTACTTAGGTTCTTGCGTGGCGACCGCGTATCAGAAAGCGGAGCGTTGGAATGCTTCATATAAGATTGGCTAATGACCTGGTCAAAGTCGCTGGTCGTGGTTAAGTGTGGAAAGCTAGCGAAAGATTTGGGTGTCATCGATCTGACCTCGCTGATGGCTCCAGAGCACGCGACGTTCTCGACCTCGACGGTAACGTTCTCGGCCTGCAGCAGCGTGTAGGTGCAGTGGCCCATGAAGTCGTAGCGGCGGCCGTCGAACGTGGTGTAGTGCGGGTCGCCCACGGCGCCGCAGCGCGCGCCGCACGGGACCGCCGTGCACGTCCACTCGCCCGCTTGACATGTACTACAAATGACATCGACGAATAAGCAAAGGCCATGGATGAAATACTAAAGCATGGATATAGCCTTAGTACTTGTCAAGTGTACACAGCCAAAACTGTCAAAATGGTCACCTTTGGGCGCGTCAAGGTAGTAAAACCTGCAAATTAATAAGAAAAACGTAGATTATACTTCCTTAATGTAAACATTACCATAACCAAAGGTGACCATTTTGTCTATTGGTTGTGTACAGGGTGTCAATTGAAGAGGAGTTTAGAGTATGTAGTCATCTCTTTTTGACACATTGTATTGCCATTTGAAGTAAAGAGATCAGCTAATAAAATATCGCTTCAAATTTTAATACTATTTCTATGCCAAAGGCCAGTCAGTCACTTATCCGTGCCAGGGTGAAGAAAATAAATATCGCAGCTGTATAAAGTCGCCAGGTGAACAAGTCCGCTATTGCTGAACATTTGCTGGAATCAGGACCAACCCATTGGATCGAGCTTCATAACCCCAAAATTCTCTCCACAGAACGTCATTATTATCTAAGAATGGTACGTGAAGCGGTTGAAATTAACTTTAGCTACTTTAACTGCTCGTAACCACGGCCGTTGCAATGCGGCCGTAACGTCGAAGTAATTAAATAAACATTATATTATCGCGTTAAAAGTCCCAACGTACCTAAAAAGTTGGGTGGGGAAAATTGGTACTTTTTGGTACAACTGATGAAAATAGACTGGTAGACTAGAAGCTGTAAAGAAAAAAACTTAACTGGAAAATTTTAACAACAAATGGCGTCATCTCTCGTCAGCTAACGGGCATTCATCTTAGAGCTTTCAGCATTCATTGATGACCAAGTTGAATGAGATAACTTGATTAAGTTTCTCATAGATGACACCGTGGGTAGCTTTCCCAAAAAAAAAAAAAAAAACGTAATGAACGTAAAGACGAAACACATTGAAAAATTCGCAGGGTATGGCAGCGGTAATGTGGCGAGACTAGCAAACGCAAGGCAAGAATGCTGATGTTGCAAGTTCGAGTCCTGCCATTACCCTTATTTTTCTTTGTGTTGTCATTCATTATATAGCATTTTAAATTTAATTTGAATGTATTAAAAATACAAAAAGAAAATCGAAAAATTCGATTACAAAAATTTTACTGAAAATTTCAACCAGTTATCTACATATAAAGTTTAAGGAGCAGATCCATTTACAGATCAGGCAGACAAAAGTACCGTTGGTTTAATAATATGGTTCCGTGGTATGGAATCAAAGAAGCATTCTCTTAAACAAAAGTCACTCACCAAGTATTACAGTCCTTAGGCACCACACTGCCCGGCTTAAAGCTCTTATTCCTCAGTCTACAAGGGCACTCCTCCCTCGGGATGCACTTCCCCCCCTCCAGCAGGAGGCCCTGGGGACAGAAACAGCCCTCCACGCAGGTTGCGTTGTCGACAGACGAGGGCTGCGGGAACTGGCAGCTAGGCTGTACGTCGGGGCCGCAAGATTGGTAGAGTTTGCCTTCCGGGCAATGCATGGCTGAAAATGAGTCACAATGTAAGTTTTTTTATGAAATTTACTCCCAAGTTCCATTAAAAATTGTGTCAAAAATCACGAATGGGCATGACGACGTATGTATCTGTTATCAAAATTGAAAGAACAAAAACTGCATTTCTAGTTTTTGCCTACGATCACTATTTGTTGAAATACCATGGATTGAAAACGATGCAACGCAAGCCCCGTGAAAACGCTCCACATAAAATGACTACAGAGAGATGACGTCACGTCTGGGTTGCGCATGTAAGTCACGTCTGAGTCACGCATGTAATTTTGCTAGTGAAAGTATGCAGTGTGCAACTCAATCACATTTATTAGAATAATAAGTGCGTTTATATGGTTACCCGCTTAGTAAAAATTGTTTTATATTTTATCAGGGTTATTCAGTATATTTTGAAACGAAAAAATTTAAGCTTTGTTTTTCTTAAGTTTACTACTTTTCATTTTAATTCTTTTTTTGTGGATATTATTTAAAAATGATGATGTACAACAATTTTACACTTTCAGGCCTTGGTTTTGGGTGTCAACTGCCCAATTTGTGTTCCAAAAATATTAATTACTCACGGCACGTGTCAGGGTCCCTCCAATCCTTCATTTCTTCGACGCCAAGTCTTTGGCATTCTTTCACGTACACTCCTACGGTTGTGCAGGCGCACTCCTCTTGGCCTGTTTAATAAATAAATATAAACACAAATCAGGGACTGGGCAGGTTGCGTACACGTCACGTATGCGTAACAGCTCTAAGTAGCTTTGTAGTGCTGCGTTAAGCGTTGAGAAACGCTTTTCTGTTACTTGTGTTTTATTTTATGTTTATAGATTTTTTTAAGGTTTTAAATTGTGTAATGTATGCAAGTCGCATATTTCTATCATTGAAAAAAGTTCTAAAAAAACATCAGTTGCGGAATAAGCAGAAAGGGCTATCTCAAAGTCACTCACTATAATTATCAGATTTGAAATTAATTCTAGGCAAATCGCGTCTTACCTTCGTCCTTGTCCACACTTTCTATCAGGTATGACTTTGGTCAAGCGAAACCCCATAAAACCCTTAAAAGAATTTAAAGCAACGCGAACGGAAAAAAAACATTGATAACTCTTTAGTTAACAACAAGCAAAACAATAAATACTCTTTATTGATACACACAACTAAACAAAAATAAAGGGACACACACAGGGAAATTTTACATGGGATTCAACAGGCGGTCTTATCGTTAAGCAGCAATCTCTTCCAGACAACCTTTGAATAACCTTTAAACCAACCTTTTAATAATAAACCAAATAATTATTTCGTCAAGTTGGTTTAAGACGGTGAAAAGCGTAACCCAAGTCAAAAACATAACCCTTCCTTTAGGCTTTGCCGTAGTCGGGTAAAAAACGGGAAATAGCGCGGAGGATGATGATGAGTATGATAATTGTACTTACTCATGCTAGTCGTGCAAGCGCAATAGTCCCACTGGCAGGTTTCAAGCAGCTGTGTCACATCCATTACCTGCCGTCATACAAAAATAAAGCTAATCTACATACAATATACTAGCGACCCGCCCCGGCTTCGCATGGATCCAATCGGGTTGTAATGTATATGAAAACCTTCCCTAAAAAAATCTCTAAATAACAGTGAAAACCATATCAAAATCCGTTGCGTGGTTTAGAAGGAGAAGGCGGCCGAAGATGCACTATAAGAATTTAGGAGAGACAGGAAAAAATAGCGAGTGGCACTGTGGCGAAACTGGAAAACGCAAGGCACGGAATGCTGATGTTGCAGGTTCAAGTCCTGCCATTGGCCTAATTTTTCTTTGTGTTGTTATTACAATTTTAATTTAATAATATGAATGTTATAAACATTTAAAATAAAAATCGAAAGAAATTTCGGTTACAAAATTTAAAAAATAGCGACTTTAAGTATACTAAAGATGTATATTAGACGAGTTTCAAATGCTCCAAAACAATACAAAAGCTACGTAAAACTAAAACGAGGAACGCATTGAATTACCTTTGAGCATTTCCTGAACTTTTCTTTACTAAAAACTTTGGTGCAAAACTGCAGCGCTTTTTTCATGTCTTCGTCTGATTTCGACGCGCACGCGTTCGGTTCCGACGGCGAGCTGTCGCAGACATCTGAAAAACATTTTTGAACTACAGAAATGATTTTTAACATCATGATATATACTACCGGTCTTACCATAAAACCATGTTTAAGTCTTAGACATTCTTTAAACCGCTGTCATCCCATACAAATCGCTGGTTTATCAAGTGTTGAACGCATGTGTATTTTTTTGTGGTATGACGGTACATGTTTAAATTAAAATGGGAGATAGACGGACAAGTTAATATGGCTCGATGACTTTCATCCCCAATTTGTCCCTTTAACCCTTTAAACGCCAAGAACGCTTAAAGGTGTCACGAGCTGTCGTGTTCATCACGCCACCGACACATATAGTTGACTGATGACACAGAGCATCAAGTGACCTACGTCTATATCCTATATCTCTTAGCTTCAAATTCGCGTTTGACATTATGGTGACAACTTGAGTTAGCGTTGTTGGCGATGAAAAGGTTAAAGGCACTATGTTAAAAAGTTATTATTTTGACCTAATAAACTTTTTTTTATTTCTTTTTTTTCCATTTTCAAATAGACATTAAACGACGTCAAAACGCACGTGCCTCATGTCTCGGCTAATTACTAAGAGAGTGCTTTTAGTTCCCATACAACCAAATCTGATCGTAGTGACTGAAATTTCGGTAAAAAAATAATCAATATCTACTTAAATCCTGGTCGCAGATGTAATCGCTCGTACCCTTTACGGCTGTTTGTGGTTATATCCTCAAAATGTAGTATTTATGTTACAGAAATTCCCTACTCATTGTCTACATGAAATACGTAAATACAAACATACATACATAGGCTGCTAAAAACATAACCCTTCCTTTTGGCTTTGCCGTAGTCGGGTAAAAACTAACCGGTGACAGCAACTAGATTACTAATGTAACTGATGTGTATTTATGTGTGCGTAAACGCACACAGGATTGTTACTTGACGTCTATATCAGTAATAAACGAGCTTCTATTTGAGTCGGTTGTTTCACTCGCTTTATACAAACAATGCTGCATACATCTCAGTAACATAAGGATGAAACCACGGAAATCAAAAAACAGGGGAAGTGCAATGTACGCGTGATGCGCGTGCCAACATTACGTACTGTTGCACGTAACCTCCGCTAAACCGCTCCCAGTCGTGTTCTGTCATCCCGTGGAGGTGTTAGTCTCGCGAAATACTTTATTTTTCCCTAGCCATGCCGTATTGTTCAGTTTTAGAGTGCAAGAACCATAGTAGGAGCATAAATCTTCAAAATGGGGTAGTTTCTACCACCGTTAAGTACGATTTTAATGATATTCCATAAAAATCTTAGTTATTTTCCTTGTACTAAAAATTTAACAGAACATTTATTCAAAATTCAACCGTACATGATTACAATAAAGTTCATTATTGATTGACTGCAATGACTTTTTCGCTCTGGAAGGTTCTGCGCTACAGTTGTGACATCTAGTGTTGAGTAGCGGAACTACGAAGCCAAATTTTTCTTTTGATGTTTACAGATTAAAATGTCGTATAATCAGTTTGAGGTTAATAAAAAGTAAATCTTAGTGTCACTATCATAAGATATATTTTCTTACAAAAACTTGTGTACCATTTGTCTTATATCGTTTGACAATTTTAACCAATCAAGATTATGTTATTTTAGTAGTGTTGTATAAGATGATATCCACAAGTGTGTGCGTGTGGCGACACCGGTACCGGTACAAATAATGCTTTAAAGCACTTCCCCTGTTTTTTGATTTCCGTGGATGAAACAGTAACGTGACGACCAAAATGGTTGTACGGGTTACCAAGTGTCCTCTTGCGTACCTCCGATCTTGTTAAGCTGCCACGATGAAGCGAGCACGCCCTTGGTCTTCGCGAGCGTGCCCTCCTTGGTGAGGAAGTCGTTCTCCGGGTTCCCGTCCAGCCGCCCGCACAGGCCCTGAGTGTTGTTCCACAGCAGTACGGAACCCTCTACCACGACGACGTTCTAAAATATAATTCAGAATCATCTAGTTTATTTGCGTTTTTATACAGAAAAATGATGAAATATTATGAGATTTTGCCGCCCGACATGAGCCACCCAGCTGCCCCCACTGGACTCACATTGGTGTCCCACTTGATGACAACGCCGACGGCATCGAGGTTGACAACGACGTAGCCGTGGGGCATGGCCACGCGGAGGCCGGGCAGCGCGGCCGGGATGGGGATCAGCCGGCGGGTGCTGCGGAACACCACTGTGCCCTCCTCCTCTGGAATACAGGTGGTGTTTAGTTTAGTTTCGTTTGAACAGTCAATGTAATAGTATTTTATCCAACTGCTATATAATGAGAGGCCTTAAAACACGAGTGTGGTTTTATGAAACGAGCGTCAGCGAGTTTCATAATAGGATCACACGAGTGTTTTAAGGCCTAATTATATACAGTTGCATACATTACTTTATCTACACACATAATCATAACTGCAAAAAAACGTAACAGCAAAAAACCAACAAACGTATGACAACTAATGGCGGCCATGTATATTAAAAAGGTACTCTGTGATTCGATCTATCCGTCAAGACAAACGTTTTTTTTTAACCATAGAGGAACGAATGAAGTCCCTATTATCTTGTCACTCGAGATCAAATGTCGTGCGTTTAAATTAAAAAAACATACTGAGTTGACCTTTCGTATCGATAACTGTTTTAATATCTGTGGATACTAGAATAGAGACCAACTTGAATTTTGACAGCTGTTCCAAATTTAAATTCATAACGTCACGAGCAGTCACGAGATATCGGTAATATGATGACCAATAAAGAACAGATTTACCTACTACCACAGACAAGAAAATTCTTATAATAACATTGGTTGTAATAATGCTGGTCATTTCCTAGGGTTTTTGAACGCGTTATTTAGCCTTTATGATATGTGTGTAGATAAAGTTACATTATGATTTGCATAACATGAAAAATTACACGAATTTATACTGAGATCGTCAAAATTACATAATTATAAAAAAAACGATAAAATAACACCATATTTGACACCAAATTACGATAGAATGTCAAGGTAAATTAAATTAGTCTCCAATAGGGATCGTCAAAAAACAAACAAAACAAATAACTGGAACAAGAGAAAAAGAAAAATCATTAAATTAAATATGCCAAATTATATAAAAACTAACTAAACGAAAATATCTAAAAACTCCTAACGGCACCCAAATGCTTCGTCATTGGTTGGCTTGATATTTAGGATGACATTTGTGGTAGTGGCAATGGCGGATCTAGGGGGAGGGGCATGAGGGTCATCACCCCCCCCCCCCCCTCGTAGGCTGTGTCCAGGTCGACGACTGGTAATGTTTCTAATCTCATTGATAACCCGACTGAACTTCAACTATGTACCCCTGACTCGAAGGCTGGATTTGCCCTTAGGCAGGGAAACATTTTCGCTTGAGAGTGATCTCTTCCAGACAACCTTTGCACAAAGATAAAAAAAAATTACTGAGTTGACCAGAATAGGGTATTGTATATTGTAAGGTTGATTTGAACACAAACCTCCAGCTGCCAGGACGTAGGGCTTGTCTTCGAGGTACACGGTCAGCTCCAGAGGGCAATAGTCCTTCCTCTCACACTTGCCCTGTTTCACTGCCACCGTATACTCGTGCTCTTTCGCGTCGCGGACCAGGATGTGTTGGCATGGGGACTCGAAACTGAAAAAAATGGGCCGTTTAAACAAACTGGAATAAATTACCTTGCTACTCCGCGAAACCAAAAATACGATAGAATTTCAAAATCAAGTCAGTCTCCAGTAGGGATCGTCAAAAAACAAACAAAACAAATAACTGGAACAAGAGAAAAATTAAACATCAATAAATTAAGGAATCGCTTAGGACTTCACACACGTAAAAAACACACACACACAGAGACGGAGAGAGAGAGAGAGAGAGAGAGAGAGAGACGCACGGACTCACGGGCAAATAGACCTAAAGCCTTTCCAAATAATTTTATTTGTTATTCCACTTATTATATTGTATAGAGTTTAATTCTAACAAGAGTACTCAAAATGTATTTTATGTAAATTGGTTTAATCCGAATCTGCTATAGTAGCACGCTAGCGTTTATCGCGCACATAAACGCTTTGGTCCCTCTCGCACACCCATACTGGTTAGAACGGGATAAATGCTTTGTCATCGATAAAAGCTAGCGTGCTAGGCCCCCTGGTTTCCACGTGACAAGCGTTGCCTAGTATGGGGCCATCGGGTAAGCTATGTTTGTAAATCTGCTTCTTTTAATAAACTATTTCTATTTCTATAACCAGTGCTGTGCTCGTGCAAGTTAGCTGCGTCTGTGCGACATATATCTTTCATGCAATAAACCCACCCTCCTAGGCTTCCACACGAAACAACGTATAGCTATCACACAGACTCAACCACATACCACCACTGAACACTAAACAACACGATCGACGCGTGTTTCGCCTCTGTAGGAAGCATCATCGGGATCTAACAGTACGACCGCTCGCTACTTGAACGAATGGCGCACTGACAAACCAAAAAACTCAAAACCAAAGTAACACCTGAATCTATTAATTATTTAATGGGTCATTTATTCAAAACAGTTTCGATGCCATTGACAGATATTCTGAATAGAAATTGCGCTTACAATTCAAATTCGAATTATTTTATTTACAAACTACTAATTGGTCCAGATTTGCTAGTAACATTAAAATAATTATTGACTGTAGAAACGCTCAACCGGCTTGCCTATGGCATAGGCAAATCGCAGTAGGCTGTCGGCTTGCCGCGCGCTCGTTCGCGCGCCCCTGCCATGTCAGTATAATTGAAAACGAATGCCGCGTAACCCTAGCGTGTCACCGGGAGTAGCGGGGGGAAGGCGGGCGCGGGCGGCGCGTTCCTTTTGACTCGCACCGCCTGGTGCATGATGTATGAAGTAATACGAACTTTTTAAGCGTGTGAATAAAGTTAGAATTCGTTTAATCGCGGTCGTAAAGGAAAGTTTCTATACGTTATTTATTTTGTGTCATTACTTACCTGTAAATCTTTCCGTCAAACGTCTTATAATGGACCCCGGCCCAAGTTAAGCACGTACCGCCCTTGGGCGTAAAGTCCTGTACGACAATGTTTACATTGTTGCCTTTCACGCCGTACTTCCCGTACTCAAACGTGCCGTCGTGACCTGCGCCGTGTGAGTGTGAACTTTGCATGCCCGTCTGACTTTGACTTTCGCTATGGTTGTGAAAAGTTTCGTAGTAGCTCTGAAATGTAGAAAAAAATATTTTATATTCAAAAGTTTTTCGATTTTTTACGATTTTTTTTTATGAAATAGGAAGGCAAACAAGCAAGTGGGTTAGGTTAGGTAAGCGATCACCACCGCCTATAGACACCCGCAAAACCAAAAAGTTTGCAGATGCGTTGCCAATCCAGAGGGCTAAGATGGAATACATCTTGTGCCAGTAATTGCACCGGTTGTCTTGTTCTCCATGGCGGAACACAACAGTGCAAGCACTGCTGCTTAGCGGCAGGATTAGCAAGCAAGATGGTGGTAGCGATCCGGACGGACCTTGCACAAGGCCCTACCACTAAGATACTTTCTTTAGCTTTGTGAAGTGTACCGCGCCTGACATAGACATACTTGCAAAACTTTCAGAAAAATACTTACACTGCTAAAGCCTGAATGATGATTGCTGGGAGTGACGATGACAACTTCGTCTGTGAAAGGAGAAAGAATAATAATTTAAATACAAAATACAATACAAATGATGAAGAAAATGAAAACATTTTTACTGAAATAAAAAAATCACATCTGACTCGTACACAACACCCTTCGATCTTCATAATAGCCCTTATGATGTATTAATAATTTTAATTACTAAGCAATCGTTGTCGGCGGGTGGTAGGTCCTTGTGCAAGGTCCGTCCGGATCGCTACCACTATCTTGCTCGTTAACCCTGCCGCTAAGCAGCAGTGCTTGCAATTTTGTGTTCCGGCGTGGTGAGCAAGACAACCGATGCATTTACTGGCACAAGAGGTATTCCATCTTAGCCCTCTGGATTGGCAACGCATCTGCAATCTCTTTGACATGTGCTCTTATGCAATAAAATATTTTGACTTTGACTTTGACTTTGGTGTTGCGGGTGTCTAAAGGCGGTGGTGATCACTTACCATCAGTGACCCACTTGCTTGCTTGGCTTCCTATTTCATAAAAATAGTTGCTTTTAGACCCTTAAAAGCACTCACCAAAGACGCAGTGAGGTATCGGTTGCGGACTGAACACGCCCGTGGAATATAGACAAGTGTATCTGTCTGCCAACGGCGTGGAGGCGCTAGCACCAACGGGGCAGCTGAGCTGGCACGAAAACTCTTCGGCGTCTCCCTTGCACTTGTAATTGCCGTTGAACGCCAGCTTGCGGAAATCGCAGACCGACGTTGCTGAAGACAAAAGACAGATTTATTTTATTATTTATTTATTTATTAAATAGTACAACAAAAAGCTTAATCCTATGAAAAAAGTCCCACAAATCTGTACGTACAATTTGTCTGTGGGGAGGCAAACAGGTGAATATGGATCCTAAGCTTTAAGACTACAGACAGATATACAAATTACTGCCACACCATCTTCGCGTTTCTGCGAGGAGTAAAAATCTTTGATTAAATTAAATAGTGGAAGATAGGTGACCAGCATCTAAGCATGGACGTCATAAATTAGGCCAACGTCGCCTAATTGAATTTGTCGCCATCAGTAGCCCGTTTCACGAAGCTACAAGTTACAATTTTACAAGTCTAAACCGGCAACATTGGTCATTATGCCCATTGCCATTGGTCCTTACTGACCAATGTTGCCGGTTTAGACTTGTAAAATTGTAACTTGTAGCTTAGTGAAACGGGCTACAGACTGGCAATCGCATCGCACGTTTGCGTGATTAAAATATTTTGTGATTTTACTCGTTGTACAAATCATTTAAAGAAAAACAAACCACCCAGAATCGCTAATCGATGTATTTTTTATTAAATATGTTTCGACTCGTTTTATTTATTCGCCATTATGCAGAGTAGGATAAACATCTATACTACATACTAAGAACGTATTACGTACACGAGTACTAACAAAGTTAACCTCGTAAGGCCCACGTCAAATTTCGTTCTATGAATTTTGAACCATATCGTTTGAACCATATCGTTTGAGACAGTGAGTTCAACGTCAGTTTATCAATTTGTCCTATATGTAGGACTTGGGCCTTACGAGGTTAAACATGGATACTTCGTCTTCCTCGCGCGTCACCTGTTTGCGTCATTATATCTCTCTCAGTGGCCCTAACATGACAGGCCGAGTTTAGTTTATCCCTATCTGCGTCCCTACCTTATGACACTAGCTAGACACAGGGGTTAAACTAAACCTGGGCTGTCATGTTAGGGCCGCTGTTGACGTGTAATACTAACCTTAGTTTGTGTGAGTAAATGTATCCATGGTAGTACATAGTACTAGAGCCAGAGATCGAGGTCGTAATGGTAGGACATCACCTATCTTCCGCCATTTTACTTAAATCAAAGGTAAAAATAAAATACTTACAATACTGGCACTGCGGCCCCCTATACTCGGTAGGGCACTGGCAGGTGTTGACAGACAGACAGACCCCGCCGTTCAGGCACGGCGGGCTGCACTCGGGCTGGCAGTCCGGTATGGACGTGAAGTCTGCTCGCGTGGGCTGCCACTGGCCGTCGACGCAGCGCATGTTGGCCACCGTCGAACCGTCAATGAACTTGTGACCTTCGAGGCAGGTGATAGTGCACATCCTGAAAATAATAGTTCAATTTTGACAAACTGAAACATTCTTTTTATACGACATAGGAAGGCAAACCAGCCCATTGACACCCGTAATATCAAGAAGATTGCAGATGCGTTGCCAACCCAGAAGGCTAAGATGGAATACCTCTTGTGCCAGTAATTGCAGAGGAGGCAACCTAGGGGCCCCGCATCGCAAAGAAATTGAAAATGTTTCATACAGTGCAAACAGCGGAAATGGGGCTACGAGAATTAAAAATAAAAATATATATTTTGCAAGTAGGCCTTATAGGCTCTTTTATATGGCTGAGTCTACCAACGCTTCTGAAAAATAAAAGATTCTGCTGAGAAGAAATGCCGCAAGAAACCCAGCAGCTTATTTCTTTTTTAGGGTTACGTACCCAAAGGGTAAAACAGGACCCTATTACAGTATAGTATTATATACTTTGTGCTATTACTAAGACTCTGCTGTCCGTCCGTCCGTCAGTCTGTCACCAGGCTGTATCTCATGAATAGTTAGACAGTTGAAATTTTCACAGATGATATATCTCTGTTGCCACTATAACAACAAATACTAAAAAACAGAATAAAATAAATATTTAAGGGGGCTCCCATACAATAGAAATGATTGTTTTGCCGTTTCATAGGTAATGATACCTACGGAACCCTTCATGCACGAGTCCGATTCGCACTTGGCCGGTTTTTTTAAGCAAGCTTTACATTACCTAAGGCCCCGACGTGGCTAATCCGACCCTGATAATAAGCAATGTTAATAATAATGAGGGAACGGTGAGAGGGTGTGCTACGTACTCATTGCTGCATCTCCTCATAGAGTTGACCGGCAGAGGCGGGTAGGTCAAGCATGGCCTCTTCTCAAACTCGCAGAGCTTGCCGTAGAAGTTCGCCGGGCAGTGGCAGGTGTTTGGGGCCACGCAGATCCCGTTGTTCTGGCAGTCGGGCTCGCACGTTGCGGCTGTAATTCCATTTAATATTAGGCATTGTAATTATAAACACATACAGACTGCCAAAATCATGACCCTTCCTTTTGGCTTTGCTGTCATCGTTTAAAAAAGGGTAGGTCGGCGTTGGTGTCCAAGTGGCTAGAGAATACAGCGGTCCTGGAGTGCGATTTTTGAATCTCACCGGTTGGCTAAAGCTCGCCAAAATGGCCGTTTTCCATAGAAATGCGGCCATTTTGGTCAGCTTTAGTCACCTGGTGAGATTCAAAAATTGAATTTAATCTCACCGGGTAACTAAAGCTCACCAAAATAGCTGTTTTTCATAAAGGTTCGGCCATTTTGGCGAGCTCTAGTCACCTGGTGAGATTCAAAAATTGCACCTCTGGCACTTTTGTCACTTAGATATCCAATCTACCCATTTCTACCCGAGACCGTGTGCAAAAGGATAGATGCTTGATGTCCGCGATACACGCTTGTATGCCAGTGCTACCAATTATATGTAGGTATAAGGATAAACTCGTGATCGCAAGGTACCTTTTTTTTAAATTATTTACGGCTTAGGATTGAGCCCTTTAAGTTGGGTGCCGAATGCGCTCCCCAACTATTGCCATTTACCAACGAGATTTTAGTATGTTCAGTTATTAACCTTAGTTGACACGCCCTTGCGGCGAGGAAAAACATCGTAAAGAAATCTTTAGATCAGTTACCAGAATGTGTAATCATAATCCTATTTAATCTGGTTTCCCTAGGGTTATGGCGGCCAGATAGCTGTCCGTAAAATGTAATTATTATAACAATAGTTACTTAAAAGTCTTACTCCTTCCTTATTTATAAACCATTGGAAAAACTACATTACTAAAACAAGTAAATATTACTTTAACACATTGTGTCGTCTATTGAGAAAAGAAAGGAAAGAAGAAGAAGCAGCATTTTAGTCGATAGAGAGTCTTTTAAGGATAAGGGGGTAATCATTAATTCTTAAAACAACCCTGACCCAAATGCACTTGCATCAGTACAAAGTGCATTATGACATTGGCTGATGTAGGTCGCTGGTTATCGTCGGGAACGTTTGCGCGAAAACGATTGCGAGCTAGGATTGGAAGCGACTTCCGTTTGATACGCCCCCGGTTTCGCGGCCGATAAGTTTAATTTAGGTACAGATTTATTCATGTTATTGGCTTAATTTTTCTGCAATTCGTTTTCGGATGGTGTTGACTAATTTTTAAGAAGTTACTGCGACTTGTCCGTACCTACAAGTTGTGGTAAGGTCGCAAAAAGCAACAAGCTTTAGCAATTATTTTACATTGAAAAGTTCGCAATTAGGCCTTCCAATCGCGGGATTTCTAGTATGACCAATCCCGGGATCCGGAGAGTACATAATTTTTGAAATGTTCAGGGCTATCTAATAACGACTTTATACTACGCAATAAGATGATTTCAATGTAAAAAAGGACTAACAAGGTCTACGGAAATATACGAAACAGTTAATTCTATTCCACTTGCGCTGCCCGTACTTGCGTATAAAAGCTTGTATCTACCTACGAGAAGGGCCTAACATGAACGCTTAAGTTTAATTTATCCCTCCGTAGTTCTGTGAAAGAGGCTGAGCGCAAAAATACGTATCACTAACCTGTGTACGGCATGTAGGCGTTATGCTGAAGATCTTGGTATGTCGGGCTAGAATAAAAAAGTGACGAAAATTAAAAAAGAACTAGGGTTTTCGACTGCGTTGTAGCGAAATCTTAAAGGTAATGCCAGCCAGTAATAACTGTAAGCAAGTAATTATTGAAAGTTTTTTTAATAATAATATACATACTTAATATGTCTACAGCGTCATTCAAAAATAACGTTTTATGCATATTCGTAGCTGTACGACAGGCAAAACGCTGTTAATATTGATAAAAATACAAAAGCTGAAAAATGGCTTTTGTAGTTGACCAATAAATTTTAGCTAATTGCTTAAGGACTGTATTATGTGAGGTACTTACGCATTTCCAGAATTCGAATACCAAGTTTTAGACTCCGAGTATCCGCTTGTGTGACCCGTTTTGGTGCCAGCATAACCCGTTTTCGTGCCGGCATAGCCAGTTTTCGTGCCAGTATAGCCAGTTTTCGTGCCGGCATAGCCAGTTTTCGTGCCAGTATAACCAGTTTTCGTGCCGGCATAACCAGTTTTTGTACCATAGCCGTTTCGAGGTTGTATGTTCTTAGCATATGAAGGTACGTATGCCGGCGCCTGAACGTCAGATTGGCTGTAAGCAAAAGGCAAAATTTAATCTAAATGAAAGCAAATCAAGTATTTGTGCATGTGGCATAAATATATGTTTAAAATACAATGTAGACGATTATAATGATACTATTTGAATGGCTTACTGTGATCGTTGCGATTTGATTGTGTGTCTTAAAACAAAATTTAGAATTTACTTATTTTTTTGCCGCTTATAAACCCGCTGGTTCTTTAACGTTTTTTTTAATACCTCTATGACATACATACATGTACATATGTATAAGTTTGTATATTTTTAACGTAAAACTACCGTGAGACTCGGACATATTAATAAAACGGATCCCTCACGTACAGTCAAGGAATTTAGTTTCCAACCCACCTAAGGATCAATAGCATATAGCAAACTGTCACCATAAGAGCTATAGAGCAAGACGTTAGTTTGACATATCGACCTTAATGCATTGCGTATGTCAGACGACATTTCAACGAAATGGGTAGGGAGTTAAATTCCTTGACTGTATTTTTACGTCGAGAAATGCCCGACATGTTTCGGACCTGTGTTTCGGGTCTGTGGTCCTTACTCATGCGCCCCTGCGGCGGTGGCGCGACGACGACTCTCGACTTAGGTACTTAGAAATACGTGAGTGATCCGTTTTATACGTATTGTGTGTAAATGTTTACATGTTTTAGTTTTGTTTCACTAATTTTCATTCATTTATTTTATCTTTAGAGCACAACAAACTTAATTCTACCAGTCAACCTTTAGGCCAATTATTTGTTTTGTATTGTAACTATCGTGTGTAGTAACAGCGTCGACGTATATCTAACTTACCTAATACATGCCTAATACCTACTCAAAAGTTGGTTAACAAATTGAAGTTTATTCCAACACCAAAAAATATTATTATATTTAATTAGCGTGTTTCATGTTTTAGGAACATTAGGAAATTTAGACTGCGTTGACACAATATTTTTTATGTTGAAAGAACTGCAACTGTCATAACTAGGTAATTAATATCATAAGTAAATAAGTACATGATACCTATATAAAACAAAAATAATAAAAACAAAACTAGAATTTGTTAAAAAAAATACGTTACTTTTTTGGCACACGTGAAATTATAAACCGTAAAAAAATTATAGGTACTATTAAAAAACCTTTTCAAAGACGTTTTTAAAAAATCTGTACTTACGGATTCTGCCATTCTTGCCCTTCAGAACTTTCTGGAATACCGTAGCCCGCGTCGCAGAAACATACTCCAAATATTAAAAAAAATGCGTGCGTAACTATATGCATAATTACAATGTATTAGAAAAATCCATTTACAAAAAAACCAAAGCAACAGTCGTTGGCACAAGTGCCACAGACTGGACTGAGGATAAATTAGTTACATAGAACACATTATCTCGTATTATATAAATTATTACGGGATGTCATCCTTTTGATAAGGCAGATTTATCGCAAAATGCAGGATTTGCATTTTTAGGTACCAACATATTTCGAAATTCGTTGTTTAGTACAATTTAGGTACAAAATGATAATATAAAGCGTAGGTTTTGTTTAAAACTTATACAAAAAGAGTATTTTGGAATTTAATTATGATCCAACGAGTGAAAAATTAAATAGCCAATATAATTATTTAGCTTCGCCCTATCTAATTTAATAATACTAGGAAAAAATCCAAAACATTTTTAAATTTTAACGATAGGGCATAAGACATTAGTGGCTGTATGTTGGCAACCTTTACCCTTGCAAATTTAAGTTTTTAAAAACACCTCATTATCGACAAAAGGCGGGAAAGTCACTGAAAAATATCTCAAGAATATTATTAGTTACTTATAAATATCAAAATGCCTCGAGGCAAGAAAACTAAACGGAACAAAAATGAGGTTGGTTAATGCGCATTTTTACAAAGAAATCAGCTTACTCACAGACATTAACCGGGTAGATTCTTAAAAAAGATCGCGTAACTACCAAACGAAAACCAACGGCTAGTTTTCTAGTCGCAAATTTTTTATCGATTAAGTACCTATTTAAATCTGTTGGTAACCTTAGCAAAATCACATTTACGAGGAACCTAGTATAGTTCATCAAGTAATTAATTTGCCACTTTTTAACTTTATCCCTTGTAATACGATCGGACAGGGGTTAAGCAATTTCTTGTTTAACCCCTTTTCGATCGTAACTAGTTAGATCACGGAAATCAGAAAACAATGTAATGTAAAAAAATGTAATGTAAACAAGTAATGTTGGCACGCGCATCACGCGAACATTGCACTTCCCCTGTTTTCTGATTTCCGTGAGTTAGATATACCTACCAATAATACGTTCATAGGAAATAGCGTAAGATTTTAAAAAGAAATTTCAATGAATATTACTCCGTCGTCGTCGCAAATTTAAGACATTTAGTCTTGTCGGTGTAGTGCTTTCCAAGCTTCCCTATCGACCGCCAGCTCCTTGACTTCTCTGTATGATACGACACAAACCTTCTCCTTCACTTTTTTTTATGGCTGCTGTTACTGAATGTTTCAGTTCAATTCTGCTAAATTCACCCCTTCACTTGATCCATACCTATAACTTCGTCTAGGTCCCTTCCTCTCTTTCCTTCTATCCTTCCTTCTACATATAATACGTATTACTCGGGCTTGTCAAAAGCATAGGTAAACAAAACAAAAGTTGTCTTTGCTCTCGTCAAAACTAACACAACCACTTAACAATTAGATTGGATTTTCTTAGGCCAGGTACCGTGTCAGCGGATATAGACTTGACCAAAAAATATAATAAGAGTATAGATCCTTAGGTAATTTCTGAGATGAAAGATATTTATAAAATAAATAACTTATGATATCTTCATAGAATACTGTACATTTTGAAAACAACCCTTTGAACGCCAAGTACCTATAAAGTGGTCGTGTGTTCGTGCCCACCACTCCAACAATCACTAAAAAGGTCGGAGTGAAATAATCATGGTGGTCATGGATAATAGTATTTTATGCAACTGCTATATAATGAGAGGCCTTAAAACACGTCTGTTTTAAGGCTTAATTATATACAGTTGCATACATAAATTGTTTTAAACTTTCGCGACTTTCACACATATTTATAACATTATCGGGACTTAAGCGCGATAGAAATATATTGTTGATTTACCTCGACGTTTCGGCCATGTTTCAATGGCCGTCTACTCGTGACCACGGCCAACGAAACGTCGAGGTAAATCAACAATATATTTCTATCGCGCTTAAGTCCCGATAATGTTATAAATAAAGTTGCATACATTACTTTATCTACACACATATCATAACTGCAAAAAACCGTAACAGCAAAAAACCAACAAACGAATGACAACTAATGGCGGCCATGTATATTAAAAAGGTACTCTGTGATTCGATCTATCCGTCAAGACGAACGTTTTTTTTTAAACCATAGACGAACGAATGAAGTCCCTATTGTCGTGTCACTCGAGATCAAATGTCGTGCATTTAAATTAAAAAAACATACTGAGTTGACGTTTCGTATTGATAACTGTTTTAATATCTGTGGATAGTAGAATAGAGACAAACTTGAATTTTGACAGCTGTTGCAAATTTAAATTCATAACGTCACGAGCAGTCACGAGATATCGGTAATGGGATGACCAATAAAGAACAGATTTACCTACTACCACAGACAAGAAAATTCTTATAATAACATTGGTTGTAATAATGCTGGTCATTTCCTAGGGTTTTTGAACGCGTTATTGAGCCTTTATGATATGTGTGTAGATAAAATCTATAATGAATTATTATTATTGGTTTAAACATTACATCAATTAACAGTGCTTTGGCGTGTGAGTGATCACTTCATACAAATATGAAAGCGTTCAAAGGGGTAAGCTACGATCACCACTGCTCACAGAAATGTACGGCAATTTGGTATATGTACAGTAGGGGAAATATATTCACGTACCACCTTAGATAGAACCCTATCGCAATGACGCGACGCGTTAAACGCCAGGCTATGTCATACAAATGTCATGCGTTGTCTCTTCGACTAGGTTCTACGGTGGTACGTGTTTTAATTTCCTTGACTGTACATGCATGTTTCTTGACCTCAAGTTTAATATCTTTTGCATTTGTTTAGGATGAACTGACCGCAAAGCTAATGCGGATCAGTCTGAAGATGGACGACCACATCTACTGCAATAAGCTCATATCCGCGGCAGCTGCAGAAAACTACCTTCAAGAGATCGCTAGCTTGAAGCTGAAATGCTCTCGTACTAATGTCAGAGCATTACAGGTACGATTCCCGGCAAACTTCTTGAGCACTGACCTTGACTGCGCAGTAGCCGTTTCTAGTTAAAATGCGTATACGCAAACATACCCCCTCTACTCGATTTATGCTCAAGTTATTTGCCTGCAACTATACTTAAAACTCATATTTAATTCTGTAGGGATAATTTGTATATTAATAGCTATTCCCCTTTTCTTTTACTAACCGCTGATAATACGCCTGCGATTCGGATGTTGTGGGCGGCCGGGATTACTTATCATTATTTAATCCGCTTGCTCGTTTTCACCTTGTACTTAATGTAACATAAGTTTTATGTCAAAAACGAAACTTTTACTTGTATAAGCGTTTTGTTTTCGGTACTTATTATTGCTTTGTCATCGCGTTGGATACACATACCTAATTTCACGTACGTCAATCTGATTACTGGAAGTGGGTTAAAAATCACTTTCAAAATTTAAGTTATTCGCTAACCTGTTACCGGCGTTTATGCCCCCCTCCCTTCACCCCTGATCCCTAGAGGGGGCATGGCCCCCATGACCCGCCTCCCCGTGGTCTGCCCTTGAATGGACCTTCGGGTCTGGAACTAAAGTTTATAACAAAATTTAAACTTTTTTACTTCACTCTAATAGGTCAGAGGAGTGCATTCGTATTTAATTTATAATCTCGACTGTTCTTTACACGTTAACGATTTTGCGCATACGTTTTTCATATATTTCATAAATTAAATCGGGTCAATAAATTGTCAAATGCTATGGCGTGACTCTACTGACTATCTAACAACCATAAATAAAAACGCACTTTTCAATTTAAGGTCATTGAAAAACTAACGCGATACATGAAAGGGATTATCATTGAAGACCAAATACATGATCATTCATCAGACCGTACTGACCAAGTGTGCACAGAATTCCCAGGAGCCTGCTCTCCCGTTTACTCCATAACCGATGAAGACAAGACTGAACTTAACACTGCAGTAAGTATGATGGACGATAATCCTACTATTGACCTCACTGAGGACGAAAAAGACCAAACCAAGGCACCAAAAGAGCAAGAAAACTTAATAGATAACGTTAATAACGCCATAGCCAATATGGCCATACAAGACGAAGCAGAAACTATGCATGAAGATTATTCACAAAGTATTTTAGAAAGTTTTCAAAATGATAACGCAGTTTGCAATGAAAAAAATAATCAAAGAGATATTTATTTAGCAAACGTACCGAACAATCTTAAACATACAAGTTACTTAACTGAAATAGCAAATAATCGCCATCAGGATACAATTTTTGAACCACAAAGAGTTCTTGAAGATTCTTCTCAAAGGTTTTTAGATATTTCTTGTCATGAAAACACAATATGCATAGATGCAAGTCAAGTACGAGAGTTCGAAGATAGAAATATATCCAATAGTAATCTAGTAGCTCAACCTCTGATTAAAAATGGAGAAAGCAACAGCATTACTAATAATGATACTTTCGCAAATACAAATTCTCTATTTCACACTGAAACACTAAGCTTCTTAGAAGAAGATCCATTACATACAGTTGATTTAAATAGAGAAACTGCACTAAAAACCCCATTTAATCCACCAGCTTCGAAATGTAACGAAAAGAAAAAGATTGTCAAGCGAAAGAAAAATAAAGACAATAATAATGTAACAGAAAAAAGAAAACCGAAAGTAAAAAATACGATAACAGAACCGCGTAAAAAAGAAAAACATGTAAACACAGGCAAAAAAGCACTAAACATTGTCATTGGAAGAAACGCTGTTAGTACAAATATCAGTGTTAACAAGCCTGAAGTCGCAATTTACAACAAAAACGTAGAAAACGACCTTTCTTGGATCGAGAATCTGAGGTTCGTTCGAGAATTAAGTCCAGAAGAGAATGATCCAACACTGGTTATTTTGGAAGACAATTTTTGGGATAACTTTAGTCTTCCGCAGAAATGGAATGATCTAGACTTTGAAACTTAATTTCAGTATCTACTATTCCGAGTGTCCTTTTATTTCCCTGTTTAAGACTACCTTCAATGAAACGGAGCAAAGCGAAGATGTGCGACGTTTTCATGGAAAATACCGCTGGATTTCGCCTGAAGTCTGAAATTTATAGAAACACCGCTCATCTCCGCTCCGCTGTCTCAGTATAAAAGCAGCCTAACGTTCACAAATCTATCCGATTAACGTCCGAAATCCGATTGTGAATCATAACGGAACGAGGTTAAACCAGTGGCCCGTTTCACTAAGCTACAAGTTACAGTTTTACAAGTCTAAACCGGCAACATTGGTCAATAATGACCAATGGCAATGGGCATAATGACCAATGTTGCCGGTTTAGACTTGTAAAATTGTAACTTGTAGCTTCGTGAAACGGGCCACTGCCCGCCGACACGTCTACCAATTAATGCGACCAACGCGACCAATATAGCTCGCCAATTTATGAGGGCCCGCATTTAAGTTGGGATGTTCATCGGGTCGGTTAAAGTTAAAAAGGAAACATGCCCTAAACGGTACATTGTTTCACATAAAAAAATAAAAAAGGAAGATTAAAAAAAACAGCAGAATCAATTTCATAATTTTATTAATAGTTAAGACAGTAGACGTATTTGTAACGACAAAGAGTCAAACACCTTACATACAACAAAGCAAATGTATATTTTCGTACTATCTAAATTGTATATGAATAAACTCAATATATTTATAGCATAGTGATTTAATCACTAAACATACTTATTACTTTTAATGCATTCACTGCCGCCATTGTTTTTCGAACATACCGCACCCTTAGAATTAAAGCGGCTCAATTCTGAATATGATATTTCCCAAAATTAAACCCTATGTCTTTTAATTAAGGTGATATTTTGGAACGTGTATTATTCAGAAATGGGTCACCTTAATTCTAAGCGTGCGATACATCAAATTCTACAAACGCATCATGTGCGTTATAACTAACAAATTGACAGTGGCGCTGGGTGGAAGTACCAAAAATGAATATTTGCACTGCTAGCCGTGAATGCGTACACAAAAAACATTAGGCCAATATACATTATCAACCTGAAACTCCCTGTTTTGCCCTAATATGACCGGCCAAGTTCCTTTATCAGAGTTTATCTCTTCGGACTTCCCTTTCTTATGACAATAGCTTGACGGAGACGCTGAGAGGGATAAATTAAATCTGCGACAGGTGACAATGGCAATTCGATATACATTGCTTGTCCACTATCATGTTGATTCTGTAAGTCTATCGCGTTGCTTGTCGACACAGTAATGTACGGCGAATTGTCACTGTCACCGCCTGTCGCGTTTAAGAAATTGGTCCCTGGGCCGGTCGTGTTAGGTAAGGTGTTAGGGTTACAGCTTTATTTGAGGTACGATATGACCAATATTAGGTTTCAACATAAATACAATAACATTATTGAGTAACAGTATTTCTAATAATATTTCATCACAAAACAAAATAATCGTAACAATATTAACTACAAAAGCTTTGGCATAAACATACTTCTAGCTAAAACGTTAAAAAAATACCACAACATAGTTCTTTCTGCAAAAATTAAATTAAAAACAAGATCCCAAGAAACACATAGATACATTGTACAGTGTCAAAAGTATGTTACAGAGTGTCGAATGCCAACCGGCTTAGAGAATATCACAATATATTATATAGAATAACGACAATCAACCAACATACAGCGGAGTGATCCGTTAGTACGGTCAGCATCATAAATATATATACGTTACCAAGACGTCAAAAATATCTATACACCTTTATGCCACTAAACATAAGGTCGATATATACATATTTTGACGCTATGGCTGTAAATATTTTTTTACAGCTAACTGTTACAAATGTCAGTGCAACTATTAATTTATGACTTTGACATTAACAATCTGACATTTGACTAGCCAGGCCAGTTTTTATTAATCGGTGGACTAAATTGAGAGATTCCAAAGCGGACACGAAAATCGAAAGCTTTAGAAAGGGCATGGGAGATGATTGAAGACTAAAAATATATTTAATGAACTCGTTATTATATTTATAGAGTATTCCGTAATAAGTAAATAATCCTAAACCCCCCCCCCCCCTTAAGGATTGTTTACTTCCTAGCTAATATTTACTAGCTTGTAAAACTTGACCTTAGCAAAAGTTTTACGGTTTTCCAGATATTGAAAGGTAACTTTGACTTATTATTAAAACGGATCACTCACGTATTTTAAAGTCGAAAATTGGCCGACATGTCGTCGCGCCACCGTCGCGGGGGCACATGATTAAGGACCACGGACTGGTCCGAAACACGTCGGGCAATTCTCGACTTTAAAATACGTAAGTGATCCGTTTTTATTAATAGGTCCGAGTCTCAGGGTAGTTTTATGTAATTTTGACTGTTTAATAATATTAAAACCATATTTTAAACAAGACTGATTGAAACACTTTGCGTTTCATTTAATCACAGCTACCTCCTGAAGGATTATTTACTAATTACCGGAAACCCCATATAAGCAGCTAGATTTTTTTCCACTTATGTGACATCCTTTGTTGCTTCTTCCACCTCAATACAGCTAACACTCGACTGTTGGCATCGTAATAGCTACTTAAAATACATCTAGATATATTATTATATCATTATCACCGATTTTATGCAAAAGCTACTTTCACTAATAAATACTTTCAAGTTACAACAAGTCTCTTATTTTTAAACACTCGTGACTTTTTTAAGTATAAGGTTCTTAACCTCTTCCAACTATTCCGGTAGAAAAGAGACGCCTATATAGTAACATAACCAGGGACCTATTTATCTGTCATACTGTGTAAATTATTTGCATAATAAGAGGAGTGTGAACCCAACGCTCTCCATACAAACGGCGATAACGTTTTCCACCCTCTAAACCTTAACATATAACCATATAACCATGATTTTTTTGTATGTTAAATATCATTATGCCCTAGAACTGTTTGTATATTTTGATTTTTTAATATTCTTAATAGTTTCATAAATATTGACGCTTCTGTGTTTTGTATGAAACTCCTAAAATGCTAATATTTATCAAATCTATGAAAAATATTTAAAAAATAAAAACATACAAACCTAGTTCTAGGGTATAATGACAACATACCAAAAAATCATTGCCATAGGATAAGGTTTAGAGGGTGGAAAACGTTACCGCCGTTTGTATGGGGAGCGCTTTCTGGGGTTGAGTTCACACTCCACTTAATACAATAAACTTAACTTAATGCATCTCTCTTACTAGGCCAGTTAGAAAAATACGCACTGAGTTACGTAGCGAGTTAACGCGTGTCGAGAAGATTCGTGCTAGGTGCACAGATATATCGTTATGGCACATAACTATTAAGGTCTTTCGGGGTTGTTGTGACTATTGGGTTATTCTAACTAATGCATTAAACTTCTTTCTAGTCATAATTTTATCGAACCTCAGAATGGAAGCGGAACCATTACAGGATCATTTTGGTGAGAGATGTCTTTAAACGGAAAGAGAAACTATAGTTAACACACAAAAACATTTTACTAAATATAAAATAGGAAGGCAAACCAGCAAATGGGTCACTCGATGGTAAGTGATCACCACCGCCCATTTGCCAACGCAGAGGGCTAAGATGGAATACCTCTTGTGCCAGTAATTGCACCGGCTGTCTTGCTCTCCACGCCGGAACACAACAGTGCAAACACTGATGCTTAGTGGCTGGATTAGCGAGCGGACGGACCCTGCACAAGGTCCTATCATTCACTTCTTTCTCATTCGTTTCTTTACACAAAAAGTCACAATAACCCCATAGTCACAACAACCCCATGTCACATCAAGTAATTATAATTCGAAAGATAAGCTATTAAAAAAAGCAAGTGGAGAGTGACTTTTGGTATAATTTTCGCAACAATATAAGTATAAATGCATATCGTGTTTTAAACTTCATGTTCGTGACTAAATATTTACAGTTTATGTTTGAGCTCTGTTGTAATGTGTTAGTCTATTTTACATATGATTTCTTATGGTGCCTTGTAGGTGTGTCTACTAATATATACTTATTTTTGGAAGTATTTAATTGTTTTTTTTATTAAATATGTTTTATAATTTTTTTGGATTTGTAGGTATAGTCGACCAAGAAATTGCTTGACAACTTTTCGATCGTATCACAAGGGGATAAGGTTCAAAAGTGGCTAAGCAATTACTTGGTCGACTATACAACGACTGTATGAGGACACTTAATTTCTTATTTCATAGGAAGTAAACCAGGAGACGTAAAGTCTATACATCCTCACTTGTTTCATTATGTAAACAAAATTCTAACCTAAAATTTCACTTTTTGCTACCTAAACATAGTTTATCGCCTAAATAAAACAAATCCAATATTTAAAAAGCATAGGTGACTTATAATTTGTTGCTTTGTAATGTTTTATTCAAACAATAAACAATATTTTGACAGCAAAAACGGTAATTTTAGGTTAAAACGTTGTTTACTACTTAAAACGAGAATGAATTGACTTTAATTAATTAATTATATTGACTTTAGGTGTTAGTGGAAAGATAACCTCCTAAATCACGCGTTTATAAAGAGACCGGAAGCTTAATCTATTATTTATTATGAAAAACACAACAGAAATTTATATTAGTAGACGGAACTGCGAAAAGGGAGGTATCCCTTTCGGAAAACCATACTTTCTCGCAGTTCCGTCTTTGATGGTGACTTGTGTGTCGTCAATTGTAGAGTAGCTATCAATTTCGGCATATTTGATAGTGGTATCACCAGAGGCGTATTTAAAGATTTGGCGCCCCGGGCCATTTGCTTTGGCGCCCCATTGGCGATAAAATATTTCATTTTAGGGGCGGCTGCCGCCCCTCGCAGCCTGGCGCCCCGGGCCATGGCCCGGATGGCCCTGGGGTAAATACGCCCCAGGATATCACTACTAAATACGCGGAAATTAATATGTACAAATACTTTTAGGTAGGTACTGAAGTGAGTTTTCAAGGGCTTATAAAGATAGCCGATTAACGTATTATAAAAGATACATTTACTACAATGGTATCCCATTTACATTAAAACCAACAAACGGCTAATTTCGGTCCTTAAATTTCATTAAATCACAAGGAATCAATACCTCGTCAGCAGTCACACAACTGTCATTACATTACAACATTTTATATTAACAAAGCCATAACGTTATTAACTATAATGAACATTTCAATTGCGCGATCGCGCACCGAACTTTTTTAAGCCGAGTTATCAAAAAATTACACATCGACATAATAATTGTATGAAAACAAATTGGCTGCTTAATAAATAGAACTCATAGTAAAATTATTACGGCCTGATCCCACATGAATTCCTACCAGTAGGTACATTGTCCTACCATGAATACCTATTTTCACCAGATTATTGTAATTTTTAGGGTTTCGTACCCAAAGGGTAAAACGGGACCCTATTACTAAGACTCCGCTGTCCGTCCGTCCGTCTGTCTGTCTGTCTGTATGTTTGTCTGTCACCAGGCTGTATCTCATGAACCGTGACAGTAAGACAGTTGAAATGTTCACAGATGATGTATTTCCGTCGCCGCTATAACAACAAATACTAAAAAACAGAATAAAATAAATATTTAAGGGGGCTCCCATACAACAGACACGATGTTTTTGCCATTTTTATAGATAATGGTACAGAAACCTTTGTGCGCGAGTCCGATTCGCACTTGGCCGGGTTTTTTACCATTGCAAATTTTCTTTCGATTATTTCAACCATGAATTTCTAAATCAACCAAGCCATTGTTAATTAATTTTCTTTCCATCACTTCTAGTAGTAGGAATTATGAGAATTTCATATCTCAGTATCACTATCACACCATTGCTAACTGTGGCCCGTTTCACGAAGCTACACGTTACAATTTTACAAGTCTAAACCGGCAACATTGGTCATTATGCCCATTGCCATTGGTCATTATTGACCAATGCTGCCGGTTAAGACTTGTAAAATTGTTACTTGTAGATTAGTGAAACGGGCCACTGCTGGTAGGAATAATGAGAAAAAATTAACACGTCGTTACGATCGTTAAAATTGCTAGAAATAACGGGACGAAAAATCTTAATATACATACTGTTAGGAATTTATGACGGTAGTTAGGGTCAAAAATTAAAAAACATTGTAGTCGGTCTCAGAAGTAGCTAAACACTTAAGAACCTCGTCGTAGTAACGTATGAAATAAGAGTGGCTCGAATTTGTCACATCACTGACAGCGACAAGGTACTAAAATGATCAGCTACTTCTGAGGCAGACCGTACCGTTACTAAAATAATTAATATCAGTTTCGTAACGGTTTGTAACGATTTATATCAGTTTAGTAACAAATATAAATCATTAGCGTTAAAAAACCGTTATGGTTTTGAAACAATTTATATCCTTTTAGTAACTGATTGTATGACGTAAATTCAAACTGAAATTGATTAATAGATTCCGGCGTTACTTTGCGGAGGAACAAAGTACCTTGCTACTACGCGAAACCAGTGCCGTGCTTGTGCAAGATAGCTGCGTCTGTGGGATTTTTTCATGCCAAAACCCACCCTCCTCCGCTTCCACACGAAAAAACATATCACAGAGACTCAAAAATACACCACCACCACTTAACACTAAAACAACACAATTGACGCGCGTTTCGCCTCTATACGACGCATCATCCGGATTAAATAGTACGACCGTTCGCTACTTGAACGAATGGCGGCCATCGTGCACGAGCACGGCAGGTTTCGCAGAGTAGCAAGGTAATTTGTGCCGGTTTGTTGATATTAATTATTTTAAGAACAATACAAAGTTTTTAATCCTAACCCCTTATAGAAAGAGACCTCTACATGTGAAATCTAGCACGACTAACACTGTCTTTCCAGTCTAGGCAACACAGAATATACAAAAACAAAATTAATCTGAAAATACAATAGTATACAAGACAAGTCAAAAATTATACCACCTGAGGCAGCTGAATCATTTTAAGATAAAACTTTAAATATGGCCTTTTTATTCCACCGTCCCACCGTCCATCTTATCTAAAGCCTAGCATGAGTACTTGACTAAAAGTCAAATATACCTCTTTCTGCCTTCTATCGGAATATAGTACAGTCAAGGAATTTAATTTCCAACCCGCCTATGGTTCAATATCGTATAGCAAACTGTCACCATAAGAGCTAACTAGAGGAAGACGTTAGTTTGACATATCGACCTTAATGCATTGCTAATGTCTGACGACGTTTCAACGAAATGGGTAGGAAATTAAATTCTTTGACTGTACGTCAGATCCTAAAAACCACTTCGGTTTTCGTCGGATAACTTCACCATCCTGCTTCGACTTCAAGATATATTTTCTCTCTATCACACAATCGATGTTTGCCAAAGAAACTCGATGTGCTTTTTAAAAGCTTACGTTATTTACGCGTCAACAATATACTAAATGTTCAATACTTTATCTGAGACAATACTTGCACGCCAAAGCCCGGTTTTTTATCCGTAAGAAATGTTAGACCAACAAGTACAATTTTCGACATTACTAAAGTGGGTTTTTCAATTTAGACTCCACAAGTTCGGTTGCCCTCTTTACATTGTTGTTGCATGCAATTTTTGACATTTCCCATATTATTACTCGTCCGCTACAAGTTAGCCGCTGCCTCCCGCCGCGCCTCACCCCACACCATATAAGCGACGCCTGTATAGTCAAGGAATTTAATTTCCAACCCACCTAAGGTTCAATAGCATATAGCAAACTGTCACCATAAGAGCTATAGAGCAAGACGTTGGTTTGACATATCGACCTTAATACATTGCGAATGTCAGACGACATTTCAACAAAATGGGTAGGGAATTAAATTCCTTGACTGTACAAGCGTACGTCGTCGGTACTATGGGTATTCCGTATACAGGGTGTTAGGTGTTGATAGGGGGCACTTAGGAAAGTCCAAAAAGTACTTTTATCACTCATTACCTAACACCCCGTATATCTCACACAGACGCATCTATTTTGCACGTGAGTAATAAACACTAGTTATGCCGTGTAACAAAGTAATTATTTCCAATATTTTGAATGAAATTTCGACTTTTAACGCAATCTATAATAGTACATTATGATACGAGTGTGCTATGCTTGTTCTGACACTCAAGGCGGTACTGTTCGCGCGAGCGCGAGAAGGGAGCATAGTGCGTAATGATTAATGCACACGCGTTTCATACGACGTTTTCAGCACACTTACGAGGTAAAACATACTTGTTTTCAACTTCTTTGTTGGTATTTAGAAAACCTCTCTTATTGGTACGCTGTCTAAGCCGTCAGAGGCTACCAGCGCAAGTCTATTCGAATAAAATACTGTATCACTCGGTTAAATTAAGAATGCTTCGTCAGCATTATAACTTGCAATGAGGTACAAACATAACTTAATTGGGGGGATATCATAAAAGACTATTGCGGTAAAGTAATAAACACTCGTGTTTAATATCTTGGATTATGAGCCTAAAAGCCATGTAATAAGATCAAAATTACGAGCAAGTGTATTAATACATATATTAAATGTTCGATAATCAGAAGTGCGCCAACTAAGTTACTGAATGGTCTGACAATTTAACACATTCAGAGCCACGGACCGCTATGCGAGTTCGTAGAACAGCTACCAGCTACGAGCGTAGCCCGTAGCAATCCGTGGCAGTTAATGTTAACCTTACGGACTTAAAAACCGGACCCCTCACCTATTCTATTCCTGAACATGCTTCTTACAACCTAAAAGCTAAACTTCCCTCTGACCTTGAAGAAGCCCATGCTGGTCTTGTTGTGCAGCAGGGACGTGACGCCCACGTAGCTCTGGATGACGATGGGCGAGTGGTGGATGCAGCAAGACGACGAGGCCATGGACTCTACGGCCCTCTGCAGCTTCTGGGCGAAGATCTCCATATCATACGTCGACCTTTCTTCTACCTCTTCGTCTGTAAACAGAAACAAACATTTTAGTTTAGCACTCTGAATACGTATATCAACTATCTACAGGCCTTAATGAAGCAGCAATTGGAGCCGAAGGGAGTCGCATTCCGGCGTTATCGAGGTATAATTGATGCGATCGATCAGTCTAAAAGTGCAAAGCCACAAACACGAGTTTACAACACAATACAATAACTCCTCATTGACCACCATAAAACAGCATGAAAATATACAAATTAGAGAAAGTACACAAGGCAAACAATAGGCGGTCTTATAGCTTTAAGCGTTATCTTCAGGACAAGTGTTAGAAGGAAGAGGTGAACCTTAGGTGACGGACATATCCGTATTTGTCGTTGAAAAGGTAAGATAAACAATGAATACAATACCTTTATGCCAATAAATAGGATGTGACGCGAAGGTAATGAACGGCACGTCCTGATTGAAGGGGTTCCACGCCATCTTCAGAGGCAGCGGTTCTCCTTTGTTCCACATCAGCCTCACCCCGCGGAGGTTGCGTTCCCTTTGAAAACGAAAACTGTAGCGTCACGATTTAAGATACCAAAGTACAGTCCGCCCAGAAAGAGTAGAAAATCAAAATCATGTTTTTATTCATCGGTTTTTAGTTGTAGGCCTATTCTAAAAGTCACATATTATCCAACCTGCTTACTCATAAAAAGTTAACAATCTTTTTAAGCTAACAAATGTTTTGTCCTTTTTGATAAAGACATAAAACATGTTAACTAACAAACGTTTACGAAGCGTTTATGAATAAGAGGGTTACAATTTAAAAAGGACTATTTAATGACGGCACGATTTTAAATGAAAGTTTAAAATAGTAACTTTGAGAATGTACTGTATAGAGAAAAGTTCTAGCTACCATGTTTCTGACTACCGTTTGCCATATAGTCTAGTTAAATTAAAAATAAATATGAATACATATAACACTTCAAACGGCACCTTACACCCCATAACCTGTCAGACCGCGCAGGCGTCCCACCAATTGAGATTCCATTAAATTCATACTCTTTCTGGACGCCCTGTAATTGTGCAGCGCGTATAACCTGTTCCACGACATTGTGGTCGCGTACCAAACAAAAAGTTTTCTTATTGGCTAATAAATAACTGACAAAACAATTTAAAATTCCGAATGGTTAATTTCTCGACTTCGTTCGAGTAAAGCGGCAATTACATTGAGTCGATTGCCGCACGCAACATGCGGTGGCCGCAACGGTGCAAAGAACACTGCAGTGAGCCGCATTCGGCGAGCGACAGCTGCAGCCGCCTGATACTGCCACCGCAGTCGACGGAAAGGCTCAAGTGAAGGCGACGTTCGTTGGCCGAAGTATACTTTATTTCTTCAGGTATTTAAAATAAGGTAAACAAAACAGTCACGTGACTCGGCAGATCAACCAATCAAGACAATCTTTTGGATCTGTGGAGACCCAAAAGATTGGTTTGATTGGTTGGTTTGCCAAGTCACGTGACTCATTTTGTTTACTTTTTTTTAAGTACCTAAAGAAATAAACTGTAGTTTGAAACAAGTTCGACGACCGCAGTAAGTGAACGAAGTAGTGTATTGTAATCGAAATTATATATTTTAAAATTTTTTCGATTTTTCTTTTTGTATTTTTTTTTTTACATTCTAATTAAATTTAAAATGCTATATAATGAATGACAACACAAAGAAAAATTACCGCATTAGCGGTAATGTGGCGGAAACTGGAATACGCAAGGCACGGAATGCTGATGTTGCAGGTTCGAACCCTGCCATTACCCTAATTTTTCTTTGTGTTGTCATTAATTATATAGCATTTTAAATTTATTCGAAGTAGTGTAATTGTCGCTTATCTTACTGAAGTTTGTCTGCATAGTATTTAGATTACACAGTAACTCCCGCCTCAATTTTAACTCCCTTAATTGTGGATTTTCTTAAAATTCTTTTTTAATGCACATCTAAACCCTAATCAACACATGTTCCGAGTTTAATCTTCGAATCTACAGCGATGTAGGCTGCGCGTTCTGTCAGTCAATGAGTCAGTCACTAACTCTTATATACAGGGTGTCTCATTTAAATCGGTCAGTATGGGAAAGTCTGAAACTATAAGACATACTAAGATCTGTTATTAGGAACCATGTCATCGATTTTAATAAGAAGAAAAACTGCAATCATTCATTAAAAAAAAACTTGTACTCAGTTCAAGAATCGAACCCGGTTGTTTTGAAAAAAATAAACTTTCACTATTTCTATTTAGATATCTATTGTGTAGGTCTTAAGCAGTAAATGGCTCTATGAAACATGATGTCTAAGATGAATAAAATGTCAATTTTACATGCCTGAACTTGTTGAATATTGTAACGGCGGTCACTTCGAACACCTACTAAAATAAATAAAAATATTTGAAAACAATGCATTCTATTCATTTTAGACATCATAATTCATAGAGCCATTTACTGCTTAAGACTTAAACAATCGATATCTAAATAGAAATAGTGTAAATTTATTTTTTTCAAAACGACCGGGTTCGATTCCCGAGTTGAGTACAGGTTTTTTTTTAAATGTATGAATGCAGTTTTTCTTCTTATTAAAATCGATGACATGGTTCCTAAGAACAGATCTTCGTATGTCTTATAGTTTCAGAGTTTACTATACTGACCAATTTAAATGAGACACCCTGTATAGAAGGTTATACTAAACTGCACGATGATAGATATGGAATTATATATACGAAATTGACAAAATAACCATTCGATTTTCTTATAGAACACAGGAAAAATGGTGTCCAAGCTAAAGCACGGTCACTCGGAACAGGGTATAGGTTGCCAGAGCAAACTACTTGAGCGCCAATAGCAGAGCGGCATTCTGAATGCAGTTTTTTTTTCACTTCGTATACATCTTTTTGAGAAAATTCCATTTTTCGATGCATGTTAATTCTTCCTTTGAAAATAAAACATTTAGTAAGATTATGCTGTAATTTTAAAATTCAAACTTTTAAAAGAATACTTTTTGATTGCCTTCTTAAATCCAGATACTAAATTGACGTTTATCCCACAAATGTTTAGACATTTCCCATATTAGTTTCCTGTCAATTTAGTCTTAAGATTAAAAAAATACTTTACAAATTAAAAAAGCAGACAGAAGCCACATGATGAAAAGCCAGATAAAAACTGTTCCTCATATAGAAAAAAACTTCAATAAATAATTTTAATAATATTTTTTATAAAAGTGGGCTTTTTTGTCAATTTCCAGACAAGGAACAGAGTTTGCAAATTTTTAATGTTAATGTATTTAAAAGCATAAATAATAATACAATACACACTGCTAAAATAAGTTTTGCATAAGACTTATTGCAAAAGCATTAAAAAAAACAAACACATACTTTCATAAAATAGGCTTTCGCGTACACACAAAACATCTTTTTTAAAACAATACTCATTAAAAAGTTTATTTAATAATTTTGTATTACTTTATACTGAAGACGTAAATAATACACGTGTAACAAAATGAAACCTTAAGCATCAAAAATGAAAGTTCAATTTCGGCACTTATAATATTTAGAGGTTAGTTGATGTTGTAAAAGTGCGACGTGTGTAAAAGTTTTTTCCTGAGTTGCAACGCATTACTCTCCATATTAAAAAAGAACGGCGTGGGAAGAAAATACCGGCCAATGAGATCTCTGGGTGTCTAGACTAGTTGACCTGTTAGAGCGAGTACACATTGGGCGCTTTTAAACGCGTGCTTTGTTAACGCGCGTTTTGAGAACCAGGAGTTCTGTTGATGTGTACACATGCAAGCGCGCGCTTCTAGTCAAGCGTGCGTCAAACGCGCGTTCACATATTTCCGTACGAACGCGCGTTGCGTAGGCGTCAGCCGCGCGCTTCCAGATACATGCGCCGCCATTCTGTCGTACATTTGATCGCGCGCTTTCGTGTAGAGTAGAAGCAAGTTGTGAAAATGGAGGTTGGACATTTTCGAACTGACGCTGCTGTACGCGTTGTGTGTGCGCTATTAACGCGCACTCAACGCAGCGCCGAGCGCTCAATGTGTACCCGCTCTTAGCGTCAACAAGGTACGACAACATGAATGGAATTGACGTAAGGCTGCGAAAGCAAACGTCAAAATGCGTCGATCGCATGTCAAACCCATACATTATGTCATTTGACATTCCTACTGGCGTTGACGCTAAGAGGGCGTCACTTTGTCTAGACACCTGGGCTGTGAGAGGGCAGGAAAATTCAGTGATGTCTAATTTACCATTTTTAAAGCCCGTCGTGTCGACCGAATTGCGACGGCCGTGGCCACGAAAACCGTTGCAAATTAAGTTTGTTATTCCGTATGGAAAAGCTTTAAATCCGAAAACGTACGTAAAATAGTACACCAAGGAACCCTTGGTTCTCGATTCCGACTCGCAACTCACCAGTTATTTAAACTCGATTAATAACTGACGACCTGTATGGCACAGTGGCACATGTGTCTGCCTACTGTGCAAGAGGTCCCGGGTTCAAATCCTGGTATGGGCAAATATTTGTGTGACGAATATGAATGTTTGTACCTGAGTCATGGATGTTATTTGTATTTAAGTATGTATTTATCTATATATGTATGTTTATCCGTTGTCTAGTATCCATAGTACAAGCTTTGCTTAGTTTGGGACTAGGACAATTGGTGTAAATTGTCCCGAGATATTTATTTATTTATTTTTATTTTTTAACTAAGAAGCTAGCAAAACAAGAGTAACAGTGTAGTGAGCGTCTACCGCAACTGAAAGTACCTAGGTTCAAAATACTTGGGATCGAACAGTTTGTGCTCCTCGTCGCTGCCGCTCGGCCGGCGGCAGAGGCGGTCGATCACGCAGTCCTTGACGACCGTCGTCACACCCGTCGCTAGCCCGTTTAGCCGACTGTGGAAATTTACGGCCGAATCTCAAAACAGCAAATCTGGCGCTTCGCCCCGTTTCGCCATTCGTATATTGATAATTATCGCAGATTTAGAAGATCAGCAGGCTAGCGCTTATCACGGATATCGAGCATCTGTAACTGTCGTACACGCTGACTGGTTAGCAAAGGGATATGCTTTAGTAGAGACCCCGGCTTTGCTCGGATAAAATTTACTAACTAAAACTAATAACAATGTGTTGTACATACATACAAACCTTCCTTAAGAGGAGTGTGAACCCAGCCCGAAAAAGCGCTCCCCATACAAACGGCGATAACGTTTCTCACCCTCTAAACCTTAACCCATGGCAATGATTTTTTGGTATGTCATCGTTATGTCTAGGAACTAGGTTTGTATGTTTTGATTTTTTTAATATTCTTCATAGATTTGACAGTATTTGCATTATAGGAGTTTCAAAAAAAAAAGTCAATATTTTTGAAACTATTAAGAATATTTAAAAAATCAAAACATACAAACCTAGTTCTAGAGCATAATAACAACATACAAAAAAATCATGGGAATAGGTTAAGGTTTAGGGGGTGGAAAACGTTATTGCCGTTTGTATGGAGAGCGCTGAGTTCACACTCCTCTTAAGAAAATCTCTAAATGACAATGAAAACCATATCAAAAATCAAAATCCGTTGCGTGGTTTAGGTGAAAGCGGCCAAAGATGCGATGAGGGCAGACAGGAACGGATACCGACTTTTATACTACGACAAGTACAGTCAAGGAATTAAATTTCCAACCCACCTAAGGTTCAATAGCATATAGCAAACTGTCACCATAAGAGCTATAGAGCAAGACGTTAGTTTGACATATCGACCTTAATGCATTGCGAATGTCAGACGACATTTCAACGAAATGGGTAGGGAATTAAGTTCCTTGACTGTACTTAAAGATGTCTGCGATAAAAGCTAGCGTGCTAAGGCCTTACATTGCAGCGACTGCTATCTGACCTTCGATATCCCTGTGCCAATTAAACCAGACCGGCAGTTCTCAATCCCAAAACAGCAATATATCGTCAAATACCGCGAGTGCACAAAAATTTGCGACGCGGTTCGCATCGCTCATTAACACATTCGAGAACATAAAATCAGTAGTTTTGATTTTGTGCCCTAGAGCGTGTGGGTTGAAGTACAAAGTAACACAATTCACAGTGAAATCAAAGTGACGTATAAAATGGCGAAAAAGTCGCGTTAAAGTCCCGATAGACGTAATAAGTATGTGTGAAAACCGCGAAAGTTTAAAACAATTAATTCATACTTTAAGATCAGATTGTTAGCACATGAACTAACGTATACCTAAGACATAAACTGGGACGACATAGACATACTCGACATGACATTACAGAAATATTATTCTAACATCGCATTATCTTGACATAGCAGACATCAATGCATGAACAAATGTACAGACAGACACTACTAAACCATCACCATATATCATAAACAGAAGGTATGATGCATTATAAGGAGGAAACTATATTAAACAATTTATGATAGTACACTCGGCATCAGCGTTCGACGCAAAATAGCGTTTCTTCATTGGCCGAGAGTACTCAACGTCCTGACACCAGTGGCCCGTTTCACGAAGCTACAAGTTACAATTTTACAAGTCTAAACCGCAACATTGGTCATTATGCCCATTGCCATTGGTCATTATTGACCAATGTTGCCGGTTTAGACTTGTAAAATTGTAACTTGTAGCTTAGTGAAACGGGCCACAGCCAGTGAGACAATGTGCAGTACAATACCATTGAATTATGCATCCACTGACGTCGTTCCTAGAGAATGCAAAACACGGTTATTTTCTCTAGGGAAAACCGGTTTTAACCGGTTATTACTGTGACAGAATAACCCTAGTCGTTTCCAGTGCTGGTCCGGGTCAGCCAATAAAGAAACACCCTGACTGTTTGTTTGTTTGTATGTAGTCCTTTGGTATGTAATCCTTTCACTAATAGAAAGCTACACTATCCTGGACGGACATATATAGTCAATGTCGTTGGAACTTATGGACATTGTAAACAAACTGCCATAATGATATTTCCAATGATTTAATTAATTTACTAGTAATAGGAAAAATAGTTTAGGTATTTAAGACAAAAACCCGTTTAGTTTTTTAATAAAACATGAATTATTTTCTTTTAAATGACAATACTAAATAATTAATTTGATTTAGCAGTGATCCAAGAGCTAGTGTGAAAATTCATGAAAGAATTTTGACTAAAACGGTTGTTTGCATTGCCCACAGGTTCTATTGAAGATCACTAAAGGCTACTAATTCTACGCGAACAATGTCGCGTGCGTCCGTTAGTATTTTATAGGCTTATTCAATACTCACGGGACTAAAGAAGATGGCGGATACACCATCTCCCCGATCACTATGGTGTCCAAATCATCGAGGTACGTCTTCTTGAAATCCAGTTGTTTCATTGCTATGAAGTCATACTTAATCGTCATTACCAGTCGCGATGTGAGCAGCACTATTCTTTCTTTTTCGTTGTCCCATAGTGTTATTCTGGAAGAAAATAGGTATAATACTGTAATAGCATATTATGCTCCTAGGCCGGTAAAATAAATGTCTCAGAGCATAGGTAATTGACGCATAAGCCAGCGAGGCCGATAAAAATGCGATCCCGAGGCATTCTCTATCAGAGATATGTACACAATGTCTTCCCCTGATTAGGAAGTTGTGTTTTCAGTATGTGTTGGTTTTTGTTTGTTCGAAATTTGGAAAAAAACTGTTTGATAAAATTTTTTTTTTCTTTACTTTAATGTATTGCCGTGGGAACTTCGCCAGCGCATCAAATTAAAAGCCAATCCGACCTAGAAGGGCTTGATCCCAAGCCGAAGAAAAAATCATTTTTTTTTCGTAATTTTTTACTTACTCTGTCAACAGCCAGGCCCCAAGGTACTCCCCGTCTTCCGGGAACAGCAGTACAGTAATGCACTCCTGTATAGCATGCTCCACAACACCCTTACGGAATGTGAAGAAGTCCTTTATATTCTCTCGGTTGAACGGGACATCATAACGAGGGTACACTGTCTGCTCTTGAGGGGGTCCAGCTGCCGCAATTGTAGGTTCTTGTGTTCTTGCATCTGCGGTTATGAAATATATTAATAGGTTATTTTCAGGACCTAAATCAGCAGTGATAGACCAAATTGACTTTAGCAACATTCTTTTTTAAGTTGTGATATTTATAGTCTTTGGAAATCATTTGGTCATGAAGTGTGTCCAGACGAAGCCTATTAGAGACAGATTGTTTGCACAATTAGGGTTTGGTTCCTTCAATGTGGGATCATTGCAATCGATTTTATCTGAACCAAATAGCGATGCAGCTGGGTGTTTGTACAAATGTTTGCTAAAATAGTTTTTTTTTTGTTGTGTTGTGGATCTTTGATGTGTTTTTGTATATAATTGTATTGTTTTCTAATGGGGCTGACATGTTCAACTCTGATCAAAGCCCCTAAATAAATAAAGAATTTAAAAAAAAAATAGTCTTTGGAATCGGAATTTTTTTGCAGTTACATTTATATAGTTGGTAACTTTTTATGGTTAAGGGATGCAGATAAGCATGTGGTGGTAAGTAATCACCGCTGCCCATGGGTACCGACAACCCTAAGAAAATAATTGCTGATTGTCGCTGGCATATAGTTTACCCCCTTTGGGCTTTCGAATCTCACACTTACTGTACAAAATACAGCTCGCTAAAATCACACTGTACTTATTATTTCTGATTTATTAAATAAATAAATAAATATCTTTGGACAATTTACACCAATTGCCCTAGTCCTACCTAAGCAAACCTTGTGTTATGAAAATGAAAATGAAAATGAAAATGAAAAATTTATTTTGCAAGTAGGCCATATAGGCTCTTTTACATGTCTGAATCTACTAGCGCTTCGGAAAATGGAATAATCTGCTGAGAAGAAACGCCGCAAGAAACTCAGCAGTTTAACTTTTTTTTTCTTCTCTTTTGAAAACAATGGGTACTAGACAACGGATAAACATACTTGTATATAGATAAATACATACTTAAATACAAATAGCATCCATGACTCAGGTACAAACATTCGTGTTCGTCACTCAAATATTTTCCCATACCAGGATTTGAACCCAGGACCTCTTGCACAGGAAGCAGACACATGTGCCACTGTGCCATATAGGTCGATCGTATAGGTCGTCGTATTATTTAATATGGGTGGTCCATTTCTTCAGAGTACACCGGTCCCTCGTGACGCAGGTCTGAATTCCCTGAGGCCTAATGTATCTAAGAACAATTGTCTTTCTATATGTGTTCGGAATCAATCCAAGAATCGGATTGCACATTCGGTGCAAAACTTTAAGTCTCTTAATCCATGTTAAAATATATATATATTTTTTTTGTATACAACATAGGAAGGAAAACAAGCAAGTGGGTCACCTGATGGTAAGTGATCACCACCGCCTATAGATACCTGCAACAACAAAGAGAGTGCAGATGCGTTGCCAACCCAGAGGGCTAAGATGGAATACCTCTTGTGCCAATAATTACACCGGCTGTCTTGCTCTCCACTCCGGAACACAACAGTGCAAGCACTGCTGCTTAGCGGCAGGATTAGCGAGCAAGATGGTGGTAGCGATCCGGGCAGACCTTGCACAAGGTCCTACCACCGCAGAAAACATCTGATAAATAAATTAAATAACTTTGGGACAATCGCTCAAAGGTTAACTGGAATAGAGATCCTTAAAGGGATAAGTTCGCCATTGTACATCTGTTTTGTCCCGTAATCTGTTATTTTATGTGTTATGTACAGTAAAGAGTCATACATACATAAAATAAACACAATACAAGTTGGTAAAAACTATCCACTATAGTGATCAGCAAACATCAGACGGAACAAACTTGTACAAAATTATTCATTTGATAGTGAAAAAAGATTAAATTGATACTCTAAAACATTTATCTATGTAAATCGTGGAGCTAAAATGTTTTACACAAACATGTTCCAGTGTTTAGGTGCTCATTTAAATTCGATTCTACAAGCATAGAATGCCTATATGAACTAGTAATTTCCATTTCAATTAGTAACGCAACCAATTAGCAATTCGTAACCAAAGCCGAGACCGATTACAATAATTAATTACCTATAATTTGTTTTTATTATTCCAGAGATTCCAATTGTAAAATGTGGATGAACATCTGCGGAAAATAAACGCACGGAAAGGCTTGTGCTGTAGAATAACGGCTTCTTACCAGCAAAGGATGACGTAGAAGACGACAAGGAGTCGGCACCGGACAATATTGAAGGATTAACATTTGATGACTGCTTACTGTTGGCCTCAGCAGCTGTAACAGTCTCACTAGTTCCTACTTGTTCCTCAGCGTTGGGGTCCGTGGACAGCTGGAGTGTGCCCCCGCGGAATTCCAGGTCGTCGTCGAGTAAATCGCCCATGTTTGATGATAAATGTTGTATTGTAATTGTAAAACGTAATTTCGTAAATTCAATAATCGACCGCCGATAACACAGATGTCAAACTGATACGTTTGATTGGTGGCGTCGAAACTTAAATTTCGAGTAGTAATATTATTACTTTTAACTAATTTAGACTGTAATACAAGGGAATACAATCTAAAGTAGATAATTTTTATTTTAATATAAATAAAAAAGTTTTGCAAATGGCAACAAACGAAGTTTATATGTCAAAACAGCTGCGTTTCGTTATTCAATTTTTGATACAAACTTATATTGATTTGTCTGTTCTTATCTTTATGAGCTGCCATGAAATCCAGAATCCACTTTTATTAAAATTTGAGCCATCATCATTATTGTTAAAACCGCAGAAGTAGCGTCCTTTGATATAAATCTATAATTCAGCATTCCGCACCTTGAATATCAAGATTTCAATCAAGAGTTTCAAAAGTAAGGGCAAAGCCCCACTGCGGCACATGCTACGCACGCTGCATACAAACCACATAAACCAACTCCAAGCTGTATGGAGCGTGCATAGCGTGCGCCGTATTGGGGTCTCGCCCCAAGTGCAAAGGATATTCGAATGAGAATAAAAAATTATTCTGGCATGCTTTGCCGCTAACAGGGGGGGTTCCGCTTCGCACTGTAGGTACGCTCGACCCTTAGACAATTTAGCCACTGGACGTCGCAAGGCACGCATTCCCCTCTGCCAATGCATATGGCCTAAAACCGTGATTTAAATCATAACGGTTTATAAAAACCAGTTCGCCGCGATATCGTGTGTCATTTTGCTTTAGTCCGTATCGCGAAAGCGATCTCTGCAAAAATGGTTAATAGTGCTGTATTTACCTTCAAACGGCTATCAAAAACTTCAAATTTCACTAAAGACGGATTTTTTTATCACACGTAAATAATTTTCTTCACAATTAATTTATTATTTACAACACCAAAAACATTTTAAATGAATAAGCTTTTTGACAGACATAACGTAAACATTTCAAAATTTGACATCATGGCATTCGTGGCAGTGTTGCCGACAGCATGTTGTGATTTTATTCGGATATCTCATCTGGAGACTTCCGATACTGTTTACAGTTTTCGGATTTTTCCTTTTGAGGTAAGGAACTCTGAAAATATAGTAACACTCGAAGTCCGGGACTATAAAGTGTAATTCCTGGGCACGGGACAAGACACGTAATTCCAGGAAAATCGCGAATTTCCCAGCCATCGGGCAACATCTAGACCCGTCTCCCCCGCTAAAATTGGCAGAAAAAATTGTTAGGTGATAATACGGCTTGGCATCTCAATGTTAAATACTCAAAGGCTCGACCGCCTTGCATGCAGAGTAGGCAAATCGCAATAGGTTGTCGGCCGTTCGCGCGCTCGCTCGCTCTCGCCGCGTCATAGTCAGTGTAATTGAAAACTAATGCCGCGCAACACTAACGTGTCTCCGGGAGTAGCGGGGGAAAGACGCCGCGTTCCTTTTGACTCGCGCCACCTGGCGCACGGTGTATGAACTAATACAAACTTTTTGTGCGTGTTATTAAAGTTGGAATTCGTTTAACCGCGGTCGTAAAAGAGAAGTTTCTGTACTATTTATTCTGTGCCTTTAGGCAGCCATAGTAAAGACGCAGGTATCTTTATTTTTGCCTGCTACATTAGGTCGTTCGTATTTTACGGCGCCGTCAGCCGTCGCCATAAACATCTGAACATCCTTCGTACTTATTCGGTTTACTTATCGTAAATTTTGTGTATAGTCGACCAAGTAATTGCTTGACCACTTTTGAACCTTATCCGATTGTAATACGGTCGATAAGTGGTCAAGCAATTTCTTGGTCGACTATACAGTACCCTTACCATGAGTACAGTGCACCAAGCCGTAACCGTACTCGCTAGCGACAGCGTAAAACGATTCGTATGGGAAATTGCACAGCGCCTCTAGCGCTCACTTAGATAACTAAAGATCGCTAGTATGAGTCCAACGGAAAATTACCTATCGAAATCTGAACGTCAGCGTCAGTGTCTAACGTTTTGTAGCTGTTGCCGTAGAATATTGGTACTTGATTGGTACCATGAGTCACAAATTTGACACATGTCATCGAAAAATACCGTATCGACTATGGTTAACTCTTTCACTGACAAATGGGAGCGTATTTAACCGCTATCGACTGTAGTAACGTAATACGAATTTTCGACAGAAACTCATGGTAATGGTACTGTACCACTACCATGAGTTTCTATAGAAAATCCACGTCATACGTTACTACAGTCGATAGCGGTTAAATACGCTCCAATTTCGATACTAGAAATCTCAAATGTCGTAAAGGACAAGATACATGTCCCTCACGACATTTGAGATTTCTAGTATCGATTTATTGTCAGTGAAAGAGTTATTGTAATCGAAATTATTTATTTTTAATTTTTTTTTGATTTTTCTTTTGTATTTTTTTTACATTCAAATTAAATTTAAAATGCTATATAATGAATGACAACACAAAGAAAAATTAGGGTAATGACACGGTTCGAACCTGCAACATCAGCATTCCGTGCCTTGCGTATTCCAGGGGGCCTAGCACGCTGGCTTTTATCGATGACATAAAGCATTTATCTCGTTCTAACTAGTTTGCGGGTGCGAAAGGGACGAATGCTTTATGTCAGCGATAAACGCTAGTGTGCTAGAGGGGCAGTTTCCGCCAAATTACCGCTGCCATACCCTACGAATTTTTCAATGTGTTTCGTCTTTACGGTCATTACATTATTGATTTTTTTTTTCTTTGGGTAAACTACCTTTGGTGTCATCTATAAGAAACTTAATCAAGTTATCTCATTCAACCTGCCATTACCCTAATTTTTCTTTGTGTTGTCATTCATTATACAGCATTTTAAATTTAAGTGAAAGAGTTAACCATAGTCGAAATAATATTTTTCGATGACATGTGTCAAATTTGTGATTCAGGTACCGATCTTCTACAACAGCTACACATCGTTAGTCACTAGCGCTTGGATTTAGATAGGTAATTTACCGTTGAGCTCATATTTTATTGCACTTTATGTGAAGTACTTACTGTTGTGATGATTATGTACAGTACCCGGCCAAAAAGATTGCACATCGGTCTTTGGAAAGAAACATTTGGCTGTTTCCGAAGATTTCCGAACACTGGCGACCGTCCATCAGTCATCGTATTATTTAAGTGTCGTTTCATACCAAATAAATACTGCACTTTATGGACTTAATTAGTTTACGTCAAATGGATGACATGTTAACTTTGAATATCTCAAGGAGGTTTTAAACCCATGGAGGAAGCCTGAAAAATTGAGAAAAAACGTGAATGTATCTGCTCCATTCACTCTTACGATGTAACAACGTGAAGGAGTGAACAAACATAACCATTTGACACCATCTTTAAATTTACTACCGTACACACTCAGTGCTGACATTTGGTCATATAGGTCATGTTATTATACAACAGTTTAAAAAAGTTTCTTTCGTGTATTGAATATGCTGTCGAATAGCAGCCATTCTTTTTAGTCGCATAATATTCACGTCAAATTTTGAAGACGGTTCGTAGAGCTCTCGGTGCAATTTAATAAAATTCTTATGGTTATCGTTAGATTTTTGAGACAAGCAAGTGATATTTACTGTGCGAAATGGCATACTTCGTGCATGGTTGCAGTTCGCATTCATCACGGTGTCCTAAAGAAAGCAATGAAGGACAACACATCGGCGTTTACAAGTAAGTATTATTTGGTATTTATTTATGGGAATGTCGCGTTTTGGACGGCTAGTATTATTATGTGGGTTAAATTATGGAGCAAAGACTCATATGTGCTTGTAAAAACTAAGCTTATTTATTAATTTTAATGGTAATAAATGATTTATTATTTCTACAAGAGGTTATGGAAATATAGACTAGTGATGCGGTGCATCTGACATTTTGTAGAAATTATCGATAAGGTATCCGCCAATCTGATACCTTTCCCTCGTAAGGGGCAATCGTGTCCAGGACTTTTGGGAAGCGGGCGCGGAGAGCGATTTAGAGCGTCCGATACGTCGCGTGGGTGCACAGAGCGGGTACACGCCTATCGAACAAATAGTATGAGCCCGCAGCCGCACCTGTGCGAGTAAGCGGACGCTCCCATACTATTTCTCTATATGCGTGCACCTGCTCCGTGCGCCGGCGCGACTAAGCGGAGGCCCTTAATTTAGTTTACCCTTCTCTTCAGTCGCTACTCCCTAACAGTTCGCCACTTAATACTATTTTTTTTTCAGTTTTCCCAAAAAAAGGAGAAATGAAAGAGATGGATTAAAATATTGGGACGGCCACAGAGGAACTAGTTGATTTATTTAAGAAATAACACCTTGTTGAGTTTCTTACCAGTAACTTTTCATCAGAAGAGTTTTTCCGAAATGATTATAAATTTTCTGACATTCATAAGTTGTTTCTGTATGCCTAATGTAAATAAAAATATTTTGAGCTTTGGTTTTGACTTTTGACTTCACACCACCACTCGCCCTTCGGGGTTGCGAGTTGCTCAAGAGTAGGTACTTCCATCAAAGGGACGCTTCGGCGCCCGCGGACAGAGCTAGTTCTTCGGGCTCGCTGGGGGAGTAGAGGTAGGAGCATACTTGCTTACACCGCCGCTCACCATTCTGACTCGCAAGTTGCGCTGAAGATAGAAGCATGAAGTTCGGAACATGTGTACCCTCGGACCAGGGGTCTTTTTTAAAACCTAAACGAGTCAGTCTGAGCGTAATATTATCATTGTTTGAATGCAAGTTAAATAATTCGCTGTCTTAAATAACGCAGTTGTCCACATTCACATTTGATTCACATATCTGAGAAAATAGCTAAATCGGGTAATCTTTTGTCTCTGCAAAAGAAATTATTTATTAAGTTAGTAAATCGAAATTGCAAGAGGGTTGAGCTATGGTTGTATGTTCGCTAATATTATTAAAGGTTTTATAAGACTTTTTAGTTTGTTAAATAAATAAATAAAATAAGTATCTTGGGACAGTTAACACCAATTGACCTAGTCCCAAAGTAAGCAACTAAAGCTGCTTGTGTTATTGTGTCGTGTTGCTTGTGTTGTGTAATTCATCGTCAGTTTTGATCGACTAATCTACATCACTAGCACTTTTCAAAAAGTGTACGCAGCGGAAACCTTTCAGCTCACTCTATGGGTTCCTTTCTCTGAGGAATATCTATAGAGAGTTATTGCAACTACTAGAAAAAGGACAGTAAACCAATTCTGTATTATTTTGTAATTGAATAAAATAGACCAATTTTTTCAATAAGTTTTGTAAATTAAAAATTTCAAAAAGTTTCAATTCCTTCCATTTGATTATTTGTGCTCTCAATGAGGTCAATATTATTGTTACTATTAGCCGTATTTATTACTAGTCTATCAGTGTAACAACATCATAATCAAAATCGTTCATATCTAAATTGCTTTTTTCGGAATGGTGAACTTAACTGAAGTGGATGATGTCTCAGTACTGACTACGTTTAATATTTTCTATAAAGTTATTCTGGAAATTACAGTGGCATTTGCAACTCGCCCTTGAAACTTCTTAAAATAAAAACTTACATTGTCATCCCCATTTTTTTTATCTGTCGGCTTCGGTTGCAAAATAATTATAAACATTGTAAATAATTTCACGTTCCTAAAGGTTTTCCTCTTTTTTTTAATGATGCCACATCGCACGATTTAAAGTGTAGGGGTTTCAACGACTCTATATTATATATTTTCAACTAAATGCGTCCGTACCCTACTGGATCTGTACAACGACTGACGAACGTCACATAGGTAGTGTGTGACAACGCTCTATGAAGCCGAAATTTGCCGAGTCTCTTTCCAAAGACCGATGTGCATTCTTTTTGGCCGGGTACTGTACCTATATTGCTCTGTAGTCTTGGTTTAAAAAGAGAAGAAAAAAAAACTGCTGAGTTTCTTGCGGTTTTTCTTTTCAGCAGATTCTTCCATTTTCCGAAGCGCTGGTAGATTCAGACATGTACCAATATGATGAGCTTCTACTTTTGATCCTGGCTGTACCTACGTAACACTGAAAGTTCACCATTGATTAAACCACGTGCCACGTGCCTAATCCTTCTGCTCGGCAATCCCCGTCCTGAATTATTAGGGTTCCGCAAATTTACGCAGCCCCTGAATTAACCACGAATTACGTTACTTGTCCGATCTCGTAGCAAATTGCTACGCGTCGTAGCGTGTCTACGCGTGAGCTACGCCGTAGACGGCCCGGCGCCGGGTAGGAAGCGCTTTCTTTATGCTTGTTGTGTTAGTGTTTTGAATTAGGCTTTTAAGAAAATTGCTAAGATAAGATAAAGATAACGTAAATGTATTTCTTTTTGAAATATTGTTTCAAACAAAGTTGCAGTCAGTATACCAAAAACTAACACAAGTTTGACTCTACTTCGCTGCCGTTTTATGTTTTTTAATAAGTAGGTACGTACAATGTATACTTATTCTTGTATGGTATACATTATAGCTAATAATAATATGTCACACATCAAAATTTTCCCCTCCGTTTTTTGTAAACTCTAAATGGAAAATATATTTTTCCACATTTTCCTCCCCATTCCATAAAAAATTCATGCGCAGCTTTATTCGAAAACCTGATTTTTTTACTTTACTGCAACGTGATCTTAAATAAATAATACTGTGCAGGCTGGAGTAGAGAGATTGAGCCTAGACTGGACCAAGACTAGCATTAGAATAAAGGCTTCAAGGCACTTTATGTCAATATCTATCTTATTTATAGTATCTATAGGGACTTTAACATGACAATATTAATAATTAATTAGTGATTTGATCATGAAGATTATGTATAGATATAGTGTGTTTGTGTTTTTTGTTGTTGTGCCAGGTAAAGGTGCCCATGCAGTGGGTACCCTTTCGGTGTTCTAGTTCTAAGTTCATCCTGTGTAGTACATCTTAGCACCGAATAAACTGTATTATTTTTTCAATATCTTTATTTTTACACTAGTATTTGCCCGCGACTTCGTCCGCGTAGACTTGTTTAATTGAAACATGCAATCTGCAATATTACCTGGACAAATTAATGAGAATTAGTTGCTTTGCTGCTCATGACGTCACGGCGGCGTATAACTCACTTATCGCTATCCCGTGGGAACTATGCATTTTTACGGGATAAAAAGTATCCTATGTGTTAATCCACGTTACAAACTATATGTGTGCCAAATTTCATTCAAATCCATTCAGTTGTTTTTGCGTGATTGAGTAACAAACATCCAAACATCCAAACATACAAACTTTCACATTTATATTATTTTTACATATTATAAAAAGTCACTATCCATTACTGTTTGTCCTCATATTTTCGGCTGCCTACGCCTTCTAAACCGCGCAGTTAGTATTGATACGGGTTTCAACGTCATTTAAGTATACTTGGAATTTTTACCAAACGTCTTTGCATCCCAATCGTAGCCGTGACCACGGCCGTTGCAACACGGTCGAAACGTCGCGTAAAATTAACAATAGTTTTATTATGTTAAAGCCCCGACTAATGTTATATGTGGTCTTAAACAATATACATGTACCGTAATGCCTACTAAACATGATAGGTTTTAAATAAGCGCTTGATCATTTACTAGGGGTAATTAATAGTGTAGCGTTTTGACTCGTATGTTTCCGTATCTTCCCGTCAATTAATTGATATCTCGTTTAATGTGCATGAGAAATTTGTTTACAGGACAGCACAAATTTATTGACGATGCAAAAGTATTTTTTTCTAAATCCTACTTGAATAAATGACTTATCTTATCTTATCTTTTAATTAATCAATCACTGACTCTAGAAACACCACCATAAACTACACCAATAAACCCAAAATCGACCATACGGATTTGACGCCAAAACCACTTCTTAACTACGCGATATCCAGCCGCCAAAAAATGTACCCAAGAATAAAATTCGACTCTCCTAAGTACCAACTTCACCCGACCACTGCGTAAAACATGAACGCGTATAACAAAGTAAGTCACGATAATAGCACACAATATAGAAGTATAATAATAGTTGCAAAATGGTCCTATTCAAAAATAACGCACGTTTCGAACCCGTCTGAAAACGTTCCATAACTGCCAATGAGTAACATTATGAAGAAATAAGTGTATTTATTAGCTCGATTTACTCCCAAACATACTTTTTCCGTTATATCGAATCGGCACTCGAATTCGATATAAAAGCACGTGAATTATGGCACACGCACGACATAAAAACAACATTTGATAACATCCTGTATAACCTTATATAGATCTACTTATGTATAAACTAATTTACACCCACACAAGTTAACTGCAGACAAAATTTAACTCTTTCTCTTAGTCCTAGAGTGCTCGTAGTACGGACACAACAGTAGATGTAAGTTGGTAAAAGCGCGGGTTTGCTGTCCAGTTTGGAAAGACCTGTCTCTATTCGCAAAGGTTTGACTTTTTCGCAAATCAAAGTAGGAATGAAGGGTACGGTAGAGATCTTCTTGACTGGCCGCTGTCCGTCCGTTTCAGCGGCAGGGTTGCAAGCCGGGAATATTTCCCTAGATATTTAGGGAATAATCTTTTTAAAGATGGGAAATTTTATTGACATTGTCTAGTGTTTTATGTATGATCTGAATGGAGATATTTTGATTTTGATTGTAAATTAAAATTTCCAACAATTAGGAACATGAAAGTGTTACTGTGATTCAAAATATGGCTCCATTTTTTTCACTGAGTTGTTCAAAGTCAAAGTCAAAATATTTTTATTCAGATTAGGCTTACAGGAAGCACTTAGGCTTGTCTCAAAATTTACCAAAATCTATGGCTCAAACCGCCTTTATGAAATGGGATTTTTCTATAACTGCTTTATATTTTAAAAGTACTTTAAACATGGTGATGGTAAACGATGCCTTCAGTCTTACTTTGAACCTGGATCCTGTAACACAGGGCAGTTCAGAAACGAAATTTATAAGTTATTGTGTAGTCTTTAAAAATAATAAACATTTTACCCGACTACGACAAACCCAAAAGGTAGGATTATGATTTTAGCAGTCTATTTACAATTGTATATTTTTGTATTTACGTATTTAAATGTTTCAGAGTCCCCTTTCATGGCACACTTTACTCTAAGGTTTAAGAGGTCAAAAGCTGGCAGCCCCGGTTAGTATGTCCCGCGCTAGCTTAGGGGAAGGTGGGCAGAAATGCTCCCGTAACTTCAGTGGTATGGTGCTGCACTCAATGCGGACCCCATGTTCCCCTGCACGAGCCTTTTGATATTAGCCATGATTTTCACCGCCACTGCCTTCACAATACTCGGATTTTTTATTTTCAACCCCATACATGTGAGTGTTTATTTTGTGAAATGTTTTGAAGCTATTTTTAGAGTTTAGTGTCTCCAGTGTTTAGTGACACTGAGGTTTACGCCAAAGATCGTCAGTAAGTTTGGTGTAAACCGCATATTTTACAGTGTCAGTGTTTTTTAGTGCGACTTATTTTGAACTGTCTTAAATTAAGCTTAAACTTAAACCTAATATAAACATTTTATAAAGTTACAATTTAACATAGGTACATGATTGTTGACGTACAAAAATATGATATTCCAGAAATGCAAAAATATCTGCATTCGAAAATAAAAGGTGTAACGTTAAAAATTTCTAAGCTACATATTTTAAAAATAATAGCTTATTTTTGGCTTCAGAACTTTAACTCCAAGCGAATTTATTACCATGTTTATTTTTAACAATGACTATTACATAAAAAGGATATTCTTGACTAGAGCCTGTAAAGCGGGCATCGCAGCGTGCTTCGTTTGACGTTTGTATCGATCGGACGCCACGCATGCGCGGTGCGTGTCTTCAGGACTTTCCCGCGCAAATTGTTTGACAGATGAGGATATCTTCTATCAACCGAACAGTTTTTTTGGGCTGAGGCCCTGGATAATGGTACTTAGAGCCAGGCTTATTAACTAAATTAAGTATTCGGTAACTAAATATGGCACAAACAAAGTAATGGAACCAGCATTAACAAGTTGATTCAAAACTAAATATTTTACAAATCCTAAACGTAAGAATTTATTTATCGAAATTCTAAATAAAATAAACAAAAACACAACAAAGTAAGTAAGTGCGGCGAAACTGGAAAACGCAAGGCACGGAATGCTGATGTTGCAGGTTCAAGTCCTGCCATTGCCTTAATTTTTCTTTTTGTTGTCATTACAATTTTAATTTTAAAAACACAACAATAAAATCTTATTCTAAACTTAAAGGTAAAAAAATTGTCCAAATCGCCGCCAATAGGGAGAGTGCCCAGGAGGCTGGCAGCATTGCCACGCTGGATGGCAAGGCTGATTCTTTGGGCAAAGTATTGCCCACATTGCGCAGCCTTCTGGTCACGGGAGGCCTCTATAAGGCGCGGATAGGTCTTTGTATAAACGGCACGCATTTGGCCCCCAGGGCCCTAAAGTTTCGACCCCATACGCCTCAAATATATAGTTGTCACCAATGCAAGGTATACTTGCGAAATTTGAGGTCTTCCGCTGAGACTGCGGCAGAGCCAGCATTATTTTTGGTGCTTGGTAAATACGTAAAATTAGCATTTAAAATATGCCAAGCCTAAAAGATATGCCAAGACCAATCCTGTGACCAATCGTGATACATTATTTCCCCTAAAAATGCCATAATACCGTAAATTCCTTGCCTGACTAAATTGGCATTACTTTAAAATGCTATTTAACGAATGACAACACAAACAAAAATTTGGGTAATGACAGGACTCGAACCTACAACATGAACATTCTGTGCCCTGCCTTTTCCAGTTTCGCCACATTACCGCTACCATACCCTGCGTTTTTTTCAATGTGTTTCGTCTCTTACGGTCATTATTGATTTTTGTTTGGGAAAACTACCCTCGGTGTCATCTACTTAGATGAGAAACTTAATGAAGTTATCTCATTTTATGTAGTAAAGAAACACTGCAGACTATAGTCCATTGCAGGTTGTATTACGAATGATGGCTCATTCGTAATACAATCTGCAATTAAATTTAAATTTGGCTGGCTGCTTTAAATTTATTTGAATGTAAAAAAACGGAACTAAATTTCGATTACAAAAAAAAGGTACGAGTACGTCAATTTCTACTGTTGTCGTATTCTCAGTAAGTCATGGTTGGTAGCAAGTCAAGTTCTTGATAGGTCATGTTTTGTTTTTGTCGGATTCTCAGCAAGATTAGATTAGATAAGATAGATTAGATTAGATTAATTTATTACTTATTGGAAATTACATTAAATTTTGAATGTCAAACATAACAAATTCACAATAAGATCGTCAAAAAGGTAAACAAAATAATAAAATAAAAATATCTAGAAATACGTCTAGAAAAATGTCAAAATGTCAAAAATAAAAAATTCAAATGTCACAATAAAAATAAAAATATAAACTTACAAACGGTGAAAATGTCAATACAAGCAAAAATGAAATAAAATGAAAATGAAACAAAAATAATTAGGTACAAAATAATAATCTAAAACAATAAATGAGAAAGCATAATAATCAGTCAAATTAAATTAAATTAAATGTCACAACTGTTTTCATTGTCATTTCATTTCAAGTCCAGTTCTTTGACATTTTAAACATGTGCAAACCACGAAAATTTTAAAACAATTTAAACTTCGTCTTGTCACAGTTCGTTTTTCAATAATTCTCCAGCGTTTTCACCGTTGCTCATTACCGTTCCTACATTAATTGTTGAAATACTAGTATCAACTCCGAGTACAGCTTCTGTTCTTGCCTGAAGTCCATGTTAGTAGACCTGTATTTCAACAACGAATGAAGGAACGATAACGAGTAACAGTGAAAATGTGAGTGAGATTTACGAACTCATTTCGCTCGTCCAACAACATCGTCTAAATATATCCGTCCGGAATAGGCTATCGATTTGAGCTGTCGCCAGGTTAACGAATGGTGACCCACCTAAACCTGTTAGCGCTAAATCCGGGCTAAGTGCCGGCTGGCACACATACCTAGTAATCCTAGAATAGGCTCGCGGTATCTTCACGGCGCATATAACCTAACGTTTGTTCTTATTATGTGTTTATAATAATAATTAAGTACGTCGTCTCACTCAAAGGCGCTGTGCAAGGACCTGTCCACAAGACTGGTCCTTGCGTCTGGGGATCTCAGGGCTGGCTGCTACTTTGCCCAAAGGCTAAGCCTTGCTATCCAGCGGGGCAATGCAGCCAGAGTTCTAGGCTCTTTTCCGCATGGCGCAAGCGACAATGCAGACGGCGTGCTTCCTTTTTAGATATTTTTAATGTTTTGTATGTAAATTGTGTTTTAAATTTAACTGTAAATATTTTGTTCATATGTAAATAAACAAAAGAATAGAATTAAGGTAAAGTACTTAAAACAACCGTTATTGAGATACAGGAATGCACCCTTCAAGCACAGTATGTTTATAAATAAAGCAGTACCGAAACAAGGCATATATTATTATGTTGAGATAGATACCTACGCTTCGGTGGAGCGTTAGGGTTGTCCTCTTAATTTTTGTAAGCTTAGTTTATTTTCGTTTAGTTAGCACTGTATCTCAGCTAGGCTCTTTTTGAGATAGGTAGCTACTCATCACGAGATAGGGTTGTCACTCTTTATTTTAGTAAAGTTGAAAAGTTATATTTTTATTATTTATAACAACGTTTATTTAGGTTTTATGATGATCAAATAATGAAATGAATTAACGAGTTTACAAATAAAATTGGGTACTTAAAGAAACTACAACATTTTAAGAAGTAATAAACAAAAATTAAGCTCCGGTTTTGAAGAAGACAAGTTTAAGCAGCTATTTTTTTTAATGGCTTTCACATCTTCGTTGGGGTCGGGGTGTATTTTGCCACCAACAACTTGTACATTGGACTATGAAGAATGTTCCGTTGCGTACTTTTGGTGATTTCCAGGGACGATCTGGTACAAAACCTACCTGATACAAAAATGTTAAGGACGGCACAGACAACACAAAAACAATACACACATAAATACAACTAGATAAATACTTCAGTTACTAGTGAAAGGAGAATGAGTAGAATAATCTACACTAACATAATAAAGAGGTAACCCATGTTTGTTTGTTTGTTTGTAGGGGGTAATCTCTGGAACTACTGAACCGATTCCAAAAATTCTTTCACCAATAGAAAGCTACACTATCCCTGACGGAGATAGGCCACTAATTCTACGCGAACGAAGTCACACGCGTCTACTAGTATACTATAAGGGGGAGTTAAGGAAGATGACGACCTGTATGGCACAGTGGCACATGTGTCTGCTTACTGTGCAAGAGGTCCCGGGTTCAAATCCTGGTATGGGCAAATATTTGTGTGATGAACACGAATGTTTGTACCTGAGTCATGGATGTTATTTGTATTTAAGTATGTATTTATCTATATAAGTATGTATATCCGTTGTCTAGTAGCCATAGTACAAGCTTTGCTTTGTTTGGGACTAGGTCAATTGGTGTAAATTGTCCCAAGATATTTATTTATTATTATTTTATTATATAACATTATAATTTTATAACATGCGTCTGAACTTTTTAGCTGAGAAAGTGCAGTGACAACAAGGAACTCAATTCCGGATGCATTGCAAGTATCGATTTTCTATTTATAGCGAGTTCGTCGACCGCTCCTAGGCACTGAAACAGGCAACTAGTACTATTCCTACTACTAGGTAATATAAAGGTGACTATTACTACCTTCTGTAGGTAAAGCCAACGAGAGTTGAGGTGAACGTTTACAGTGTTTTCACAACTACGACCGGATAGCCTAGTGGTAGTGACCCTGACTACAAAGCTTGAGGTTCCGGGTTCAAAATGTTTGTCTGATGAATAAGAATCATCATCATCAGCCTATGTTCGTCCACTGCTGGACATAGGCCTTTCCCATGGCACGCCACTGAGCACGATCCTCGGCCACTCTCATCCAGCTCTTGCCAGCCGTCTTGCGAAGATCATCGCTCCACCATGAATAAGAATGTTGGATCTTAAATGTATTTAAGTATATGTATACCTGTATAAATAAGTATGTATATCATTTGTCCAGTACCCATAATACAAGCAGCTTTAGTTGCTAACTTTGGGACTAGGTCAATGGTGTTAATTTTCCCAAAATATTTATTTATTTAACTACATAGAGCCATTCAAAAGTAAACTATAATTTTAAAATTCTTATGACCTTCCGTTTTCACGTGACATGTAGGGTTGCCACCCGTACTCTAAAATAGAGTATTGTCCTCCTTTTCATGTAGGCGTACTTTATAATCTACGACACCAATAAAGTACGCTAAAATACTCTATGTTCGTAAAACTGATTGTTAATGACTCGTTACGGACAAATAATGAAAAAAAAACTCTTTTTTATGATGTGTACTTTTATTTTTGTTCTACCAAAATGAAAAATACTTTATTCGCCTTAAAAAAAAAGGTGGCAACCCTAGTGACATGTTCAATGGCGTAACTGTCAGTGGTGACCATAGGCCATGGGCCAAAAACAATGGGGCCCTATAGTCAAATTAAATAAATAGGTACGTAATTCTGATGGTCGGAGAATGTTCACGAGTAGGACAGCTAGAGTACGAGCGATGCTGGCCAGGGGCCCCCTGAGCTTAAGGGCCCTGGGGCACGGCACTGCAGCCCCTGGGTAGGTATGCCACTGGACATGCGGCAGTGTGAGTGACCTCAACACCGATGCCTTCCTAGTCTATAGCTCTTTAATACGTATAGTCGACCAAGTAATTGCTTCACTACAAAAAGTGGTCAAGCAAAAGTGGTCAAGCAATTTCTTGGTCAACTATCATACCTATCCTTACATCCTTACCTTTAGATAGTTTTAATACAAAGTCGCTATATCCAACAAACCGGAACAAATTACCTTGCTACGCCGCGAAACCAGTACCATGCACGTGCAAGATAGCTGTGTCTGTGCGATATATATATAAACGGAGGGAATGATTTTCGAGTCGAGGACACTGTAGCTCGGAAGCCCCGTACCTATCATTGATACAGCTAAAACGGCGGTAGATACGCCCCGCTGTCACGTAGGTTATGTTTGAATATAAACAATGGCTGTCTGAATCTCAAAGTAGTCAACAATAGTTTACGGTTCTGACATGACATACAATGTACCTGACGATCTCGTCACCGTCAATGTACAGTCAACCTCAGAAGTTCCTTAACACTTAAGAACCTTGTCATAGTAACGTATGACATCAGAGTTGCGAGTTTGTCACATTACTGACAGCGACAAGGTACTAAAATGTTCAGCTACTTCTAAGGCTGACCCTACATGAATAACCGTACGTATTTATGATTGTCATACACGGTTATTTGTATACTTTGTTTTTAGGGTTCCTTAGTCCCACTAGAAACTTTTAGTTTCGCAATGTCCGTCTGTTAGTATATCACACAAAATTTTTCTCGAGATAGAACTTGTAGCAGACGCGTCATATATGTACAGTAGGGGAAATATATTCACGTACCACCGTAGAACCCTATCGCAATGACGCGACGCGTTAAACGCCAGGCTATGTCATACAAATGTCATGCGTATGTCTCTACGACTAGGTTCTACGGTGGTACGTGTTTCAATTTCCTTGGCTGTACCTACACCTGCAGGGTTTGACTGGCTACCACTACTATATTACTGTTAATTGACTTCTGTTTAAGTCTTCTGGCAGTGTCCCATTAATAGCGTAATAATACAAATCAAATGTCGTGGTCGTGCGTATTTGCTATACTTGATAGTTGTAGTTGACGCACGACCAAGGCATTGGATTTGTATTATTACACTGTTAACGGGACACTGCCAGAAGACTTAAACAGAAGTATATTAACAGTAATATCTAACACTTCAAAAGACATGCCTTACTCTATATAGGACAATGATAGTAATCAATCATAACTTATTTTTTACTTTTTAGTTTTTTCCGTAGTCGGTAACAGTTTTTAAACTTTTATTTTATATTGTTTTTTATTTAATTCATGCTTCTAACCATCACAAACCGACGGTGTACTCTTAGTTGACGCAATATTTCCGGGAAGGTCCCTCATATCCTTCCAGCCTGTATATGTCGCAAAACGCAGCTATTTTGCACGAGCCCGGCACTGGTTTCGCTGAGTAGCAAGTTAATTTGTTCCAGTTTGTTAGCTACACTAGCTTTGAAGGGCAATGGGACGTTGAACTTTCATTCCATTTGGTCATCACTTGCCTCAACATGTTTTTCTTTGGTAGAAACTTCGCAAATAACTTTTTATTTGTTTACCGTCTGACTCATCCTGTTCTTTCAATGCGCGAAGCGAAAGTCAGAAGTTAACAACCTTGTTTTGCCTTATCCTATTAAATAAAATGGGTATATTTTGAGCGACAAACATGCAATGTACGGAAGTTGTAATTTGTTCCAATTTGTTGATATAGACATCCTCAAAATAACTCCTGAATCTATGATTTTTTTTTTTATGAAATAGGAAGGCAAACAAGCTAGTGGGTCACCTGATGGTAAGTGATCACCACCGCCTAAAGACACCCGCAACACCAAAGAGATTGCAGATGCGTTGCCAACCCAGAGGGCTAAGATGGAATACCTCTTGTGCCAGTCATGCCACCGGCTGTCTTGCTCTCCACGCCGGAACACAACAGTGCAAGCACTGCTGCTTAGCGGCAGGCTTAGCGAGCAAGATGATGGTAGCTATCCGGACGGACCTTGCACAAGGTCCTACCACCCGCAAAATGTACTGTTCATGTCCAGTCAACCAATTTGATCCAAAGGCCACTGTAGAACGGCGATGTCTCATTGCATTGGTTGACTATTCTTTGAGCTTTGTGCCCAAAAAGGTGAAACCCTTGCATCAATGTAATGGTCCCAGTCATTGACAGTGACGTCAGCGACCCAATAATTACCGGGAAGACACGGAATATACTTTAACATAAGAGGAAAAACGTGAGACAACGATGTCCACAGCTGATACAAACAATGCACTGAAAAAAGGACAACCGAACTATACTCTTGATTTTGGTTAATGGTAATCAAAATTGATTTAATTTAGCTAAACTATGCTACTGATAAACATTTGATGATTTATTTACAAATCAAGAGTTAGGTAAGGTGTAACAAATAGTTCAGTATAGTCACTTTTTTGTGTAATAGGTAAACGAAACTTTGGTTACGTGTAACAAATCTGTTTTTTCAGTGTGGCCTGCGCGGGTCTAGCACCTAATCTTTGTAGGTAATGAATGAAAACTTCGAGTCTTAATTTAATTTAATTTAACTTTTTTTTAGAAACTGGTTTTCCTTCTCCAGCGTAGGCATTGCTTATCATTAATATAAACATCAAAGAAAATTTTCCGCTTGCTCAAAATAAACATGGCTCGAAAACCTTTGATGCCGAAATTGCCGACCTTCATTAAAAAGTATCTTTTCATTCACATCACAAACGGTATTCAGTACAAATGGCGTCTATTTAAGCCAGTGTGCATGTTGAAAGCCTCCGGAGGCGAAGCGAGATGCTGGAATGACGCCATTGGCTTTGAAATAGGCTGCTTTCACCGCCGGCTTTGATGAAAAAGTAGCTCAAATGATAGCTTTATTTTCATTTTTCTACGGACCCACTAATTAAAGACGTAGCTTATCTTTAAAAAAAACCGGTCAAGTGCGTGTCGGACACGGTTAAGTTCAGGATTCCGTAGAATAGTACGGTAATAAAACCTTATGATATTGAGTAAAAAGCGCAAATATGTATAATTACGAGTAAGTTTGTTGGTAACAGTCCCAAGCAACTTCCATTTCATGAATGTTTCATTAAGTAGCTTCATGTTTTCAAAAGTTAAATGGTAGGGGGGGGGGGGCACATACTTCTATTACTTCTATAGGTCTGCTGCAGTCTCACCAAATGTTGTCTTTTAAAAAATCACTTAAAAACCTAATTTTTAAGACCTTCCCATCTAAAGAAATATCATAACACATGCCTATGTAACTGTTTTTTTCTTAATATCTCAATTACATACGAGTTTACCATTTTTTAGATTTTGTGTGATAGATAATTAATTTTGAATTCATATTAAAGTTGAGCAACTCTAAAAATGTCGGTGACTAAGCTTTGACGAATGACGGCGTCGTTGCTCTTAGGCTCGTTTACAAGCACCTTAACTAAATACATACATAGACTGCTAAAAACATAACCCTTCCTTTTGGATTTGCCGTAGTCGGGTAAAGACTAAAACACCCTTTCCGTTGTTCCAGCGCGTGTCGTCAGAGACGGCCTGCCCCGACGGGCGGTTCTGCCCGCCGCACTGGCTGTGCTGCGAGGAGGGGTGCTGCGCGCCCGCCACCGCGCCGCCGCGCCGCGACCACGACCCGCTCAAGGAGCTGCGGTACCCGTGGTACGCGCAATGGTGAGTATACCACGACAACCCAAGATTAAGACAAGCTAAGATAAGGTAAGATAAAATAAGTTAATATAAATTTTAATTTTGCCAAGCTTAATTTATCTTTTATAAGGAATGCTCATAATTATAATATGACACTTCATTAGATATAATAACTTAACCTAATAAAAACTACAAAAACTTAATTATATGTACAAATATCTCCCAAGTCTGTCCCCTACGGTAAAGTGCCCATAAGGCTGGCTGCATTTCCACGTTGGATCGCAATTCCAATGCGTTGACCAAGAAATGCACCAGCCCTATGGTCATGTGAAATTTCGATTAATTTTGTCTTCAGCTGTCCAAATAGTTTATGTGCGTCTGAGCTCCACGGTCCCAACGTTACAACGGCAAAAGCCGCAAATACGTAGTCTCCTGTGAGCGCTGTGTATTTGCGGCGTTTGGCAGACTCAGCTTGTGATGCCGCCCCGCCAGCCCGGATTGACGATGAGGGTAAATGGGACGGCGCCAGGGTAAATAGAGATAAATTTGACTTCGCCGGTCATATTAGGGTTACTATAGCATTAGTCTATAATAAGAGATCAGCGCGACAATTCTCGCGACAGTGCTAATAAAGTCGTAAAGTAAATGCTCTTAAAATTTTGTCAATTTTTACGTAACTCGAATGCGAGATGACCTTCGATGAACGCCAGAATTTTGGGCCAGAGGTAGAACGACAACGTTACGGCTGCCAGCGCTTCGGAAAATGAAATATTCTGTGAAAAAGAAGAAAAGACGCCCGCAAGTAACTCAGCAGTTTGTTGCTCCGATAGGGTTTTCTGCAACGGTGGCCTAGAATCACAGCAATAGGCTAGCCGTAAACAGTTCCAAACTAAACAAGGGGTCGTTCTCGTTCCAGGCCAGTCCTGTTCCTGCTGGGCACGCTGGGCGGGATCCTGATCTGCTGCGTGTGGTGCCTGGTGTGCCGGCGCTCGGCGCGCGTGTACGCGTGCTCGCTGGCGTGCTGCGTGCGCCGGCAGCCCTCGGACCGGGACTCCGCGGGCTCCGTGTATCCGCCGCCGCGGTACAGCCGCTGCGGCTCTTTCCACACGGCGCCGCCGCCCTATTCAGAGGTACGAGATGCCAACAGGATCTACTCTAACTCGTATCTCTTTTTCTCTGGTCTTTACCTATGGTGCAGGGTGTGCGTTGCAAGCGGGCGCAGCGGTCCTAGGGGGCGCTGTTACTAGTACTTTGTACCCATTTCATTTTGGTCGCGCGCTAGGGTAATGTTTGCACACGGACTCTACATGGGCTAGAGACTCCTCTGTTTTCTGTTTGATCTGGTTTTTGGTACTTGTTTATACTTTATGACCCGACGAAAATGGGGTTGTCATTTTAATGAGTTTCTGTGTGTCTATGTATCTTTATCTAAACATAGGAAGGCAAAGAAACAAGTGAGTCACCTGATGATGCGGATGCCCACTGCCCATTGGCACCGGCAAAACCTAGGACGTTGCTGATGAATTGCCAATCAAGAGGTCTAAGATGGAATGCCTCTTGTGCTAGTGCGTCACCGGCGTCTTGCTCTCCACGCCGGAATACCAACAGTGCAATCACTGCTGCTTAGCGGCTGGATTCTATCATTCGATTATGGTTTTTGTGGAAAGGTGACTTCGATTCATTATTTTCTTTATTCGTGATATTAGTCTAATTTATAATTAGCCAGCCGTCTACCGTTTCTTAACGCTCTGCTCGCGTCTTCCTTAACTTCTTTACAGCATCTGTGAGGCCTTTAAACAGCAACTATTCAGAGATTTGTCTTGGCAGGTGACGAGCAAGCCGGACCTGTTCCCGCTGGTGATCACCTGCGACGAGGGCGACGGCAAGTCCGGGGGCAACTACCTCATGGTGCATTACTTCCGGAACTACGTCATTCGGACCCCGGGTGAGTCTCCATCTTTTGATCATAAGCTAAGCCCCCAATTCTAGCGTTCAAGATGTCAAAGAATGATAGATTCTGAAGGGATCTGATCGCTCTTTTTAGCACATCTCGATTGTGACTTCATCTCACCAAAATGGCCGTTTTTCCTAGAGATTCGGCCGTTTTGGTGAGCTTATCACCTCTGCTTTGTAGCACGCTAGCGTTTATCGCATACATAGATGAAACATCCATCCTTACCGCACACGCTTACGGTTTGTCATCGATAAAAGCTAGTGTGTTAGGGCCCGGACCTACAGTCCTAAGTTGTATCTTTATAAATGGTATTGCAGGTTCTATATCGGCGACGAGTACTGCAGAATCTCTCAACTCCAGCTTCATATGCAACGCAGCAAATGAAGTAAGTCGTTTTCTAGTTTATCTGGGCTAGAATTTTTGCCTTTGTTTTAGTTTAGAATATGTTTTATAAATCATGTATTTATAGACCTAACATGGCAGCCCAAGTTTTTATTTGTTTATGAGAGTACACTGAGCCGCAAGACATATATTAAACTTGGGTGCAATAGTCATGAGCTATAAAGCCTTCGTAACAAAAAAGTATAGTAGTCTTTAGATGATACTGACGTTTTAATAACTTGATACTTAGTCAGATTAATTGGCAATTTGATACTCGTCTTGTCACTCATCACGTCCCTCACTGCTGGGATTCTAAAACGTCGTGTCACACCTGCCCCAGGCGAACTCGGTCATCCCGCCGCCCTACTCCGCGGACCTGTCGTCGTGGGGCGCGGGCTGCGGCCTGCTGCGCTCGCTGTCCTCGCTCACGGAGCGCGAGCCGCGGCCGCCGCCGCGCTCCCGCACGGCGCCCGAGCCCGCGCGCGAGCCGCCCGCCGCCTTCCGCGAGAGCCTCGTCGCCTCGCCCGTCCAGCCCACGGTGAGTGCGACTTGGTCGGCTTTACAGACGCCTCTGCGTTGGGTCATGCTGCGGGCTGTTTTATTTGTGGATTTTTCAAATTCAAATTCAAATACATTTATTTGCTAGAAATCAAGTACAAAATAAGATGGTAGGTACATTTATAAAGAACATATGAATTCTGCCGTTTGTCGGCGTGCAAATCATAAATAAATTTACATTAAATTGAAATAAGTAGGTAAGTATAATTAAGTAGGTATGTCAATTTCATATAATATGTCAAACAAGAGTAAATTGGAATCTTAAAATTATATAATCAAATTATCTTCTAAAAACTCTTTGATTGAATAATAACATTTTTCCATTAGCCATTCATGGATCTTACGTCTAAACATACAATCTGTCAACATTTTTATGTCATCAGGCAACTTATTATATATTTTTATTGTCATAAAATAGGCGTTCTTTTTCACCATACCAAGTTTGTATAGCGGAGCTCGTAATCTGTGTTCTGATCTTTGGGGTACTTTTCTCTGCCTTGTCGACTTATTAACATTAAAAAACTGTGGGTATTGTCTTACAAATAATACAGTCTGCTTTATGTACATGCAAGGTAGTGTGAGTAGCTTAAGTTTTTTAAAAAGTGGTTTACATGGCTGGATATATCCTGCCTGACACAGAGTTCTAATACATTTTTTTTGTACTAATAAAACACTGTTTACATTAATTGAGTTTCCCCAGTTTTTAAATTTTGATCTGCTCACATCCAGTAAAGACTGAACGACTCGCCGTAAGCTTATGCAGCCATTTACCTTATTGTTTCTACCGACGATCGACGATATCTGATTTTAGTCGGGTTTTATGTTTTCAAACGCCATATCGATCGATAACGCGACCACTCGGCGCAGACAGACCGACACATTTGTCATCGCAGAGTCGCCTTCTATCGCTCCGAATCGGCCATTCTGGTGATCGAAACGTCTCTGTCGCTATCTTCCGCAATAGCTGTAGAGTAGTCCTACGAAACGTTTCATGCTAGGAATAAACAGGCTATCGTTCGTTTCCAGCAGAACCCCTCGTTCGACCTCGAGCTGGAGCTGATAGACTGCGAGCTGTACTGCGACGGCGCGTGCAAGCCGCGGCTGGGCGCGTCGCCGCCCGCGCACCGCGCCGCGTCGCGCGCCGACAGCTACGAGCGCGAGGCGTCGGGCCTGCGCCAGCTGTTCAGCGCGCCCGGCCGGCCGCCCGCCTGCCAGTCGCCGCCGCAGCCGACCAGCCCCACGCAGTCGCGGGACTCCACGCTGCGCCGGCCGCGCCGGCCGCGGCCGCGCGACGCGAGCCTGTACATGCCGCTGGCGGCGCCCGGGCCGCGCGGCTCGTCGCGCTCGGCGCCGGCCACGCCGTGCGGCGCGCTGGTGCCGGGCCTGCTGCCGGGCCTGCTGCAGCTGTCGCAGCGCGTGGCGGGCCCGCGCGCCGGCTCGCGCTCCTCGCGCTGCGACGAGAGCGACCCGCTGCTGGACGTCGAGAGCTCCCGCGCCGACCATAAGTTTTAATTGTACGCGCTGATGGCTTCTTTTTATTTCCACCCCGTGCCAGACTCGTCGAGGAGTCACGGTGCAGAGTGGTAGCCGTTCTTTTCGTTTCGACCGGTCCGAGACCGATCATCGCCGTCTCTGATTGGTGGAATTGAAAAAAATGCTTCACACGCTAAATTGAACGATTCAACGTTTCATCGATTAAGTGTGCTACTTTGCATCGTGAGTGGATTGAGATCGTGTCGCCAAATCGTTTTACTGAATCCGTCGTTTGGAGAAATTCCGTTTCGGTTCATTATATAGTTTTCAACATTAGCAAAAGAAATAATTTATTTGCTAAAAAAAAGGGTCAGTTACAGGCGTTATTATAATAGTACATTGTATATCTTACCGCGGCTGCCCACAAAGATGCATGCAAATGTTACCGTACATTTAATAAAATCCTATGGCCCTGACATGACCGCTAAATCATAATTACTATCTAGGTGCATCTCTTTCTTACGACACTGATTAGACAGAGCCACAAGGAAGAATAAATTAAACTGGAACGGCCGTGTTAGAGTGCTGAAGACGTCGACTTTTCTAACCTTAAATAGTTCTCAAACACCTGAAAATGAAATCGATTCAGCTTTAAATAACCAGTTAAAACCAATTAGAAAAAATCTGCCAAACAATTTATTCAGTAAAATGGCTGGCAAAGTGAAAGGATACAGTGTTTTAAAATAGGTTAATGTTTTATTGAGGTTTTACGAAAGCGTCGCCGTGGCCTAACGGACGGACTCCGATTGTTGCCAACGTCCTTATAAAATATTGGCCCCCTGCCTCTAGCGTTTATCGCAGACACACAGCATTTCTTCCTTTTTGCAAAATCTAACTTATCACGGCCATAGTGACGATAACAGAAGCGAGTCTTATGGAAACAAACACTTTTAAGCAAAGTTTAGCATTTAATTTTAATAAACACAAGAACATAAACAATAAAGATTTGGCCAGTTCTATGCAAAATATTAATGCAAAATACAAACCTTTAGTCACTATCAAGCCATGATGGTTGCAAGAAAGAGCCCGATTAGTGAAATATAGTAGAAAAAGAGAACGAGCTCCCCTACATTGCAGCCTTTATAGACCCTAATATGGGATTTCGAATTGTATTATTTAAGTAACTAATCTAATGAAAAAATTAGAAATTTTGGACAATTATAAAATTAAGTTGATCCGAGTATGGGCCGTATTTTAATGCTTTAAAGCCATGGACCGTGGGAAGTATTGTAAATGCGTTGAAAAGAAACAGGATGCTTTATGGTCGGCGATAAAAACTAGCGGGCAGGGTTGGTCTCCGTGTGACAAAGTCCCACATTCTCAATGTTGTGAATGTCAATTTTATGCTCATTATTACCGTAGAGCGATTTACGCAAACTGTGTAGTTAGTTTAAATGTTATTTAAGAATTATGATATTATTATTGCATTTGAATTTAAGGACAAGAGCTTGATGGACCATTGTTCACATGCCTTCTAAATAAGAACGTAACGAAGCGGCTGTTTTGTTTCATTTAACACCTACCTACATACTTAACCTAAGTACTTACTCTCACGTCATGAAAGCAACACAAACTAAAACCAAGAAAATTAATTATTCTGAATCAAGTTCTGGACTATTAACGCGAGATGACATAGGCCTCTAACAAAACAAATATGAATATGAGAAATTCTGCAATGAATTTTAAAAACGCGCGCGCGCGGAATCAGAAACAATAGACAAAAAGAGCCAGCAGTCTGAGCTTTTGTTAAAACAAAAAAGCACCGCCATATCAACTTTGACGTGTTTTCACAAGATTTTAATTTCTTATTTGCTATTTTGCACTATTATTAGATTATTACTACTATTCATTGCTACTATTATTACATTATTAGCTAGAAATCAGTACAGTCTCGCCTGGCTCCTGATATTTCACCTCGAGCGCGTTTTTAAGAGTGGCTCGAGTCGAGCAGCATTCCAACAAATGACGTTTCTATTGTCATTGTTAAAGCGACAGTGACAGTTCATAGACGCTGGAGTTTGGGGTTACATATTTTGTTTGTGCAGTGTATTTACCGTATGTAAACAATATCGCGAACCCAGAAGCTTCTTATATTAATAAAGAAATGAGTTTACCAACGGATTTCGGACCAGACTCAGGCGGACGCGTCAAGGTAGCTGTTCCAATCCTAATTCGAAACCATAGTATAACTTAACCATAAACAGACTCACCGTAAGAATCTTATTATTTCGCAGGGATTAGTGATTGTAAAACCGATAGTTTACGGCAACATAGCTCGGTATTTTGGCAAGAAACGGGAAGAAGACGGTCATACACATCAATGGACTGTGTACCTGAAGCCGTACGCTAACGAAGACATGTCGAATTACGTTAAAAAAGTCAACTTCAAACTGCACGAGAGCTACACGAACCCGAATAGAATAGTTACGAAGCCGCCGTACGAGCTGACTGAAACGGGCTGGGGAGAGTTCGAAATCGTTATCAAGATTTACTTCCACGATCCCAATGAAAGACCTGTAAGTATCTTCGTTTTGTTTATGACAATTCGAAATTCCCATTTATAGGAATGTTTATGGGTATGTTTCGTCGAAAAAAATGAACCCTGGTCACTTTTTCTTACAAAACATGTCAATGACTAATGATACCCCTATATTCAACTTCTTGAAAAACTACAATGATCGGAAATGAACTGGTCCTTTTTTCAATCATTATAAGGAAGGCAAGAACACAAAAAAATGGCAAGTGGTCTAAGATTGCAAAAATTTTGGGGACCTCTGTTCTAAGCCTACACTTAATGGTGCCTTAATAAAAAAGTAGATGTGCCTCCCAGCTTAAAGATCTTAGAGACTGGTTTGGGATGAGCACCAAATCCCTCTTTCGAGCAGCAGTCTCTAAAGTAAAAATAGCTTTAATGATCGCCAACCTCCGGTAGGAAAGGGCACTAGAAGAAGAAGAATAAAAATGTGACACTGATCTAATGCTTTCTACTCTCTGCTTTCCAGGTAACGTTATACCACATCCTCAAACTCTTCCAGTCCCCGGTCTCGGAAGGTGCACCGCCTACTATCGGAAGGGCACTGGTCAGCGAGTCCTATGAGGAAATAGTGTTCCAGGAGCCCACGCAGCTCATGCAGCATCTGTTGACCACAGTCAAACCTATCACCAACGGGCCATGGAATCATGACACCAATTGTAAGTTGAATTGAATGAAGTAAATAATTTCAAAACTGGACCTACCTGGGAATGGAATTGGCTAAAAGCCACCGCTGACACAGTATATAAATACAGCAGTACAGAAACTAAGCCTATTTGTTGAAATAGATACCTATGCTCCCACCAGAGCGTTAAGGTTGTCCTCTTAATTTTTGTAGAATTGAAAGTTATTTTTCATTATTTATAGCAATGTTCACTCGCGTTCCATATTGATCAAATAATGAAATGAATTAACAAGTTTACAAATAAAATTGGGTAAATCACAAAACTTCAAAATTTTAAGAAGTAAGAAAAAATTTAAAGCTCCTCTTTTGAAGAACTCGAATTCAAGAAGCCATATTACGACGCAAGAATTTTGTAGCATCTTTAAAAGGATCGCTCACTGTCTCGAGCGCACGCATAACGATAAACACAAGGCGCGTCCACTCGTCTCGGCGCGGCAGCCGCGACTGACGGACCGTGAAAACTTCTTAGCGGCCGTGTTGAGCGTGCGTCTGTGTGAGTGCGCCGATTTCGAGCGTTTGCACGTAGATTCCTTACTGCTTATATGTACACTGTGCCGCTGATGCAATCACATTCAATGATAATGATTGATGCAAGTTTCAAGAGACAAATTGAAAGGCTTAGTTAGGAAGTTCCTTGTATTATATCGAACAGATATCTATAAAGCCATCTGTTTATTGTATAAACACGAAAAGACACGGTATCTGGTAGATATGCTATGGGGAATTTATCAAAGAATGATAAAAGAGGGCATCAAAGTACTATTTTTACAATAGAGGGAGTTAAAATTATGTTTTTGTTTACTGTCAATTATTATGACTTTAAATTATTGCCACTGGATCGGTCTATTGCATAGTCGACCAAGAAATTGCTTGATTACTTTTCGACCACCAATTAATTACGTTGAATATGGTTTTTAATATCTCAAAGCACCTTTCTCATATATTGTGGTTCTTTTTTTCAGTTGAAGAAAAAAAAGAGAAAACACTAGAAAAGATAATATCAGCGCAAGCTAAAGTGAGAAGCGAGATAGCGGAGCTGAAAGAGAAACTGCAACTAGCCAAAGAAACCAGCGCCAAGTTCAAAGAGGAAATCGCCAAGTTACAGAGCAGCTCCAACATGCTGTCTGTCATCTAGGTTAAAGTGAATAGGAATAAATAATCACATTTACTTGTACAGTAGGGGAAATATATTCACGTACCACCTTAGAACCCAACCCAATGACGCGACGCGTTAAACGCCAGGCTATGTCATACAAATGTCATGCGTATGTCACTTCGACTAGGTTCTACGGTGGTACGTGTTTCAATTTCCTTGACTGTACATTCTCATATACATACAACGTTAGCTAACACTTAACTTCTCAGAACTGCAGCTGCAGCTCCACAATTTACTTAAATATTTATTTATTATTAAGTACAGTGGGCCTCAGAAGTAGCTAAGGTAACAAATGCGGGCAAATCCCATTTAATATGTCGATCGCTACCACCATCTTGCTCACTAATCCTGCCGCTAAACAGCAGTTCTTACACTGTTGTGTTCCAGTGTGGAGAGCAAGACAGCCGGTGCCATTACTGGCACAAGAGGTATTTCATCTTAGCCCTCTGGGTTGGCAACGCATCTGCAACCTCTTTGGTATTGCGAGTGTCTATAGGCAGTGGTGATCCCTTACCATCAGGTGACCCACACTTGCTTGTTTGCCTTCCTAATTCATAAAAAAAGACTACGACAAGGTTCTTAAGTGTTAAGCTACTTCTGAGGCCGACTGTACATCCACATCGTATATATTACAATCTGATATATGCGACAATTACAAAGTACATAGCATTGACGGCGATTATACATCGAGTTAGTAATAGTATTTTATGCAACTGTTGCATAATGAAGGGTCTTAAAACACAAGTGTGGTTTTACACGAGGATCACACGAGTGTTTTAAGACCTAATTATGTACGTACAGTTGCATACATTACTTTATCTACACACATATCATAAGTACTCTATGATAGGTTCAGAAACCGTAGGGCAAAGACCTGCATTGCTACTAGCTACTATTGCTAGGTACCTATTAAATATCTATTGACTGTACACATTAAAATAATGTAATAAAAAATGAATTTGAACAAATATAGAAACAAATTAGAAAAATTCTCATAATAATATTGGTTGTTATAATGCCTACGGTTTCTGAACGCATTATAGAGCATTTATGATATATGTGTAGTTAAACTTCTATTATACAACGTCAACAATGTTTGTACAATGTTTTGGAACCACGGCAAAAACTTAATAGTGGCGCCCTCTCTCTTCCGTTTAAGGTAAATTGTGATTTCAGCGCCCCTAGCATATGTTATGTTATGATATTGGCAAGCCCTGAAACTGGCGCCAGGGGCAGGTGCCCCAGATTTGTACCTGCCAATCTGACTTACCAAATATATCACTGTTCAAGTTAATAATTTTCATAAAAGTTTTTGTAACTGCCTTGGCCCAATTTCATAAACGCGACAGGTTTCTGTGACAATCGCCGTACATTACTGTGTCGACAAGTAACGCTACCGACTTACAGACTTAACATCATAGTGGGTAAGCAATGTATAACGAATTGTCACTGACATCTATCGACTGTCGCGTTTACGAAATTGGGCCCTGATAGCAGGTTTGAAAGGTTAAAATATTGTATGTACACAAAGTTAGTACAGTCAAGGAAATTGAAACACGTACCACCGTAGAACCTAGTCGAAGAGACATACGCATGACATTTGTATGACATAGCCTGGTGTTTAACGCGTCGCGTCATTGTGATAGGGTTCTAAGGTGGTACGTGAATATATTTCCCCTACTGTACCTGATTATTCTTGTTCGCTTCTTCATTTCCATCTGGTTGTTGGTTTAGTTTATCATCCAGTTTCGCATGGTTTAGAATGTAAAGACCAGCAAAGTCTCAGCGACTCTCTTGCGGTTGCTGATTCCCTGAGCAGCGAGCATTTCCTATGAGGCGGGCTTGTCTTCGCTTAACTCTTTGTGCGTAAACTAGATCGAGTTATAACTGTAAAGTAATATTTAAAATTGTATAAAGATAGGTAAAATTAAATAAAACATTATATTTTGTAGTTATTTTATTGGTTTTATACTTATACCCCTAAAATGAAATACTTTATCGTCATTTAATGGGGCGCCAAAGCTAAATGGCCCGGGGCGTCAGATCTTTAAATTCGCCTCTGGGTGCAGTTCACTAAGGCTGCTTTTCCACCAGAGATGTGCGAGGATGCGTAGCGAGGGATGTGTTTGTAAGAACCAATAGAATCGCTTCATTTGCCTCGCCTCGGTCAGCACAGCTCTGGTGGAATCGGCTCATTGGTTCTTTACAAACATCCCTCGCTACGCATCCTCGCACATCTCTGGTGGAAACGCAGCCTTAAAAACTTCACGAAAATGCGTTGTACAGGCGACCCAGTGAACCTTATCTCTTATTAATACGGTCGAAAAGTGACCAAGCAATTTTTTGGTCGACTATAGATCATCATCATCATCTTACGTAAAAAATCTCTAAATGGATAGTGAAATTGTGACAAAAACCGTTGCGTGGTTTAGAAGGAGTTAGCGGCCGAAGTTATGAGGACACAGGAACGAATAGCGACACTAGTTCGACAAAGACGCAAGGAGGGCTAAATTAAACCTGAAACTAAAAAGTATTTGCATTCAAAGCCACTTGGACACTGTAGTTGGCAGTAGGTACCTTATTATGCTAGCCTGCAATCGTGTCCCACTGCTGAGCAAAGGCCTCTCTCTCGGATTTTCAGTTCGCTCTATCTTTAGCAATCTCTGGCCAGTCAATCATCCCGCCATCTCCGTCTCGGTCTGCCCCGTCGCCGACTACCATCTTGTGGCATCCATTGGGTGGCAATGCTGGCAGTCGATGCCCAACTATTTGGGTGCATGCGGCAAATATAGCCAGCCCAGTCCCATTTCAGCCTAGCGGTCTTTTCGCCTACGTCAGCGATACGAGTTTTTGAGCGTTTTTGAGTAGGTACCTAGTTCTTGTAAAAGTTTACATTACAATGTGCAATCGCGAAATAGAATTCATTGTTAAGTCATTGCTTTGTTAAAAACATACACTGACCAGCAAGGTCATGCCGGTCGTATTTTTAGTCATTTCTTGTTATAACATCGTATTGATCGAAACCGATGAAAAATACCTCGCAATTATGGGTACGTGATGGGTGAAGCTACTTCAACGAACAATCGATTTTAACATTTATTCCGACCACGCAGAGGTGCTGTTTAAACCCGCCCGAAGCCGTTATTACGTGTCCATTAGAGATGTAAATGGAAACCTTATATCGGTATGAAATATTAATGTTATTGTGTTTTTGTTCGACGCCCTAAGAAACAAAGTTTTTTGGAAGTTATAAAAAAGTTACCATTTTGTGTTTAAATTTTTTATTCCTTTTAAGGAATAAAACCTACCTTTAGGTAGGTTTTTTTAAGTGTACCTACACCACCGCTTAATTTTAGCTCTTGCTTTGCTTGTTTTACTCTTATATCCCGGCTGTACGCTTCGTTGTCGAGCCGCGCTCACTAGTCCCTGGGGAGGAATGCTGTTCCGCCATCTTTGCTGGAGCTTGCGCGGCATGGCCACCACGCCAGCTTTTCGAATAATGGTTTTAAAGTGTCCATTTATTTTATAGAGTTACCAAGAACAGACTGGTAGGAACGCCTAAAGTAAAGCGAATTAGACTGGCGCACTATTGCTTGCTTACCGACGGTAAACTTGAAAATAAAGATGTTTAATTATGTTGTATTGTTGATGTATTATGTTGTGTCATGACCGGATAGTCTAGTAGTTAGTGACCCTGACTATGAAGCCAGAGGTTCCGGATTTGATTCACGGGAGAGGCAAATGTTTGTATGCTGAAAATGAATGTTTGTACCCGAGTCTTGGATTTTATATATATTTACTCGTAAGTATACTTATTCATTGTCTAATACTTATAAATATAATATTTAAAAGCACAAGTACAAGTTTTGCTGACTTTAAAACTAGGTCAAGTGGTGTGAATTGTCCCAAAATACATGTAAGTAGAAAAAAAAATAAAAATAAATAGAAACCACCGAAAAGTATTGAGGAGTATTGGAGTTGAATGTCCCTGCTTATCGGAGTTTTCTGGTTTTTTAGTGTATACCCGCAACACCAAGGAAATTTCAGATGCGTCGCCAACCCAGAGGGCTAAGATGGAATACCTCTTGTGCCAGTAATTTCACCCGCTGTCTTGCTCTCCATGCCGGACACAACAGTGTAAACACTGCTTCTTAGCGGCAGGATTTGCGAGCAAGACGGTGGTAGCGAGCGGGGCGCACCTTGCACAAAGTCCAACCACCCGCATAACCAGGTGCCCGGGTAGATTAACTCTCGGTATAGGTTTCAGTGGCCGAACATGACGGCCCAAGTTCCATTGATGCCTTTGTCTTTGTTTAAAAAAATAGTTAGTTTCAAAAGAGACACACGCGGCGCGGACAATTACTCTTTTATCACCGCAAAAAATGCATCGTAGACAACTTATTATTCTCTTATCCAGCCTTTATACGTACGTGGCACAGAGGCCCTAAGCTGTCATTACGGCCCAGCGGCTCGAGTTTTGACTTCCGAGCGAAAATATACGCTCGCGTATTTGATTGGCTGTTGGAGCGTTCAAAACTCAAAAATCAACCCGCTGGCCGGCCAAAGTGAGGTAGGTATAATTCACTGTTTTGAAAAGATATCCATATTATCGAATGGAGAAAAAAAATCACCTCTTTGTCCTTTTTGATTCGCAGGCGAAGACAGATCGAATTTTTTTATATCCCATAATTTGTCGGTTGTGCCAAAGAAATAGACATACTCGTACATAACACTCGTAAAACATAACCCTCCATTTTAGCAAATGTCGGGTGAAAAAGGATAAGATGCTCAGTTTCTTGCGGTGCTTCTTTTCAGCAGAATCTTTTATTTTCCGAAGAGCTGGTAGAATTAGACATGTAGATACCTACAAGAGCCTATGTGGTCTACTTCCAAAAAAAAATATTTTAATTGTCATGTTATTAGTAGGAAAACGACGTGCCAAGGGGTGTTCTATAAAATGTGGAAATAATGACAAGGAAACTAGTTCATTGTCAAGGTTAGCTTCACGGAAACACCCCGGAAGTGGCTGACCTAAGGCATAGGGTGGCCACGCCGTACAAAATTACGCGTAATGACAACCGAGTCAGGTTTCGGTTGTATACGCGCCTATGCGTGCACGCCTTAGATAAAGAACTTAAGCCCATGCTTAAATTCTTCATCCAAAGCGTGCATTCGTGCATTCCGTGCCTTGCGTTTTGCCAGTTTTGCCACATTACCACTTATGCTGATGTTGCAGGGTCAAGTCTTGCCATTACCCTAATTTTTGTTTGTGTTGTCATTGCACAGCATTTTAATTTAATAATTTGAATGTTCAACATTAAAAAATAAAAATTGGAAGAAATTTCGGTTACAAAAGTTTAACTACTCGACCTCCCCCTTGATGATACGTAGTGAGATTTTACACTACTGTCGATCCAACATGATACTGTTAGCTTTCCTGTGGTTTACGATCCTTTCTCTCGTTCTACCTATAACTCTGTTTTTTTTTAAACCTGGAGAAGTCATTTTAGAGCCACTGCCGTATAGTTAAAAAAAACGGCAAAGTGCGAGTCGGCCTCGCGCACCGAGGGTTCCGTCATCAACAACATCTAGTGTCGCATTTTTGCTTTGTAAGACCAGCAAGATATTTTTTTGTGTGTATTAACGACAAATTTACGATTTTCGGATTTATTGTTTTATTTGTGCTTGACCTTGCTTCTTACCAAATTTCATAATTCTAGGTCAACGGGAAGTACTCCATAGGTTTTTGAGTGTCTTGCGAATGTATGAAACATGTGGCATAAACGGCCGTATATTTTAATTGCGTTGACTTAGAAGTTTGATTTTTTCACGGCTCTAAGGGACTGCAGACTTGAGTATTTGATATTAATTTCAACTCAATACCTCCACGCGTTTTTGAGAAAAATGGTCTTGACAGACAGACAGACAGACGGACAACAAAGTAATCCTGTAAGGGTTCCGTTTTTTCTTTTGTGGTACGGAACCCTAAAGACAGATTAGATATATCTATAGGTTGCCTTTGATAATTGCTCCACTATCTAGGTCGCGAGCACACAATGCAGGAATTCGGACATGCGATCGACGTCGCGTGTGCACGGACCCTAGGACACACAGTACCTACGGGGCTGATATTTTTGAATCTCACCGGATGACTAAACCTCGACAAAATGGCCGTTTTTCATAGAAATGCGGCCATTTTGGCGAGCTTTAGTCACCTGGTGAGATTCAAAAATTGCATTTGAATCTCACCGGGTAGCTAAAGCTCACCAAAATAGCCGTTTTTCATAGAGATTCGGCCATTTTGGTGAGCTCTACTCATCTGGTGAGATTCAAAAATTGCATCCCTGGACACTTTCAACAAGAACCCCCCTCGACTCGCGTTGATTCGCTACGTGACTGAGTCTCTCGTCTACTGCGGCCCTTACACGACAGCCCAGGTTTAGTTTAACCCCTCCCTGCGTCTCTGTCTAACTAGTGTCATAAGAAAGGGACTCCGATAGAAATAAACTAAACTTGGCCAGTCATGTTAGGGCCACTGGGCTAGTAAGAACGAGACGCGCTGTGTACCTAGCACGAATCACGAATAAATAATAACAATATTTTACAATATGGCCCTAGCATTGATCACCAAAATAAAATTTATCTCTATGTGCGTCTCTTTCTTATGACACTAGTTAGATAGCGACACAGAGTCGGATAAATTCGACTTGCTCGGTGTGTTAAGGCCACAAGTGGTTAGCACCAGTACACCGCCCTGAAGGCTAAGTTATCCTGATTTCAAGCAAGTACCACAGGAGAGAGTTAGCTATTTAGAGATAAGGTCTAGTTACAGAAAATTTTCCTCGTAGCCGTTCATGAATGAAATATTACCCCTTTCCGGGAATCGAAAACGCAACAGTCACCGACACCACCACCAGGCTATCTTTTTAAATTGTACATTTCCTTTGTATTTTATTTAGATATTAAATCAGCAGTTCTATAAAGATCGAAATCCCGATGGCTACGCGTGTAACACCTTCTACAGCGTAGCAAGGTGCTACAGCGTAGCGCTGGTCATTAGTGCTACGAACCTATAATGTGAACAACATACAACATAGAGCCGATTCTTAATCGAGATATCTCGAAATCCATCGATACTTATTCAAAAATCAACAGTCGGGTGAGACGTAATTTAAAATTACAACGTAACATCGTTGCGTTCGACGATATGATAGCGATGAACACGACATAAACAGATCAACGCCTAGCACGCTAGCTTTTATCGCTGACACAAAGCATATATCCCATTCTAACCAGTTTGCGTGTGTGAGAGGGACGGATGCGTTTATGTGTACGATAAACGCTAGCGTGCCACTAGAGCTATATTCAAACGCGAGTGAGCGAGACAGAGCGTCAGAACAGAGTGTTTTAGCTGGCAATCCATCAGCCCTAACATAACAGCCCAGGTTTAGTTTAACGCCTCCCTGCGTCTCTGTCTAACTAGTGTCATAAGAAAGGGACGCAGATAGAGATAAACTAAACTTGGCGAGTCATGTTAGGGCCGCTGGAGTACCTAAAAAACAAAATAATGTATGCAACATTCCCTACGATTCGGTTGATCTGGGGACCCTATTTATTGTTATCTTTTTTTTGTGATTGTGTATATTGTGATAAGTATGTATATTGCACTGTAATCTGTTTTGAAAAGAGAAGAAAAAAAAATAAACTGCTGAGTTTCTTGCGGCGTTTCTTCTCAGTAGCATCTTCCATTTTCCGAAGCGCTAGTAGACTCAGATATGTAAAAGAGCCTATATGGCCTACTTGCAAAATAAATTTTTCATTTTCATTCCGTTCTGAAAAGTTTTCCACTATTTTTTTTATATGAACCGTTTAAAGTTGTAGTGTCGCGCAGTTCGAACTGAGTCATACAATTACGGCGTCATTCACGACTTGTCGCGATTTCTCTATATTTTATTTATTCATTTGAGTGTAGATCAGTTATGTAACTGCACATAAATAGCTATATTTAAAACACTTATATGAATCTATTGGAAAATTCAGTCGTTTGTTTTGTAGCATAAAAGCCCTCGTTATGTGACAGTTGCATTAAATAAGTGGTATGCTTATACCTATCTCTATGTTATTGGTGGTGGAAACCAAGGCCAAGAGTATTATACTATTATCCACAAATGGCGCTTGTTATTTTCGCATTTATTATTCATTCGACCACTGGCTCGTAAAAACGTCGTAGTAAGTGGCAGTGGTTTAAATGGTTCTAAGCATAATTCAGCATCAACGTTTATTATATGACCAGCCAAGGTTAGTTTACCAGTTTACTTCTATGTCCGTCCCTTTCTTATAACACTAGGTTGACAGAGACAGGGAGGCGAAGCATCAAAACTGTAATCTCGAAGGCGCAGCATCAAAACTTTACTCGATATAAGCTCTTTATTTAACTCGCCATCATTTCCATACGTTTGATCGAAATCGTAAAAATGGTCTTCGACCACGTCTAATAATCGGATTGACGTGAAAATGAGTGTGCATGTAAACGGTGACAATGCAATAAAAAAAACTGTCAACAAAATAAATGTTTGTATAAAAAACATAACTCTTCCTTTTGGCTTTGCCGTAGTCGGGTAAAAAGCGAGATTATTTTGTTCAGTAGAACTAAGAAGCGTCGCAAAAAAGCTTTTGAGAACCTAGGAGAGATAAACTTGAACCCCGTCAGTTGATATTCGTTAAAGAAAACCATTTTGAAAGACACACACTTTAATAAATCTTTAAACACCAAACTTGAGCAATATGAATATCTCTTCCGTATACATTTGAATATCAACAAAATAAACTTTAACACTTTTTCACTTAAACTGCTTCTGCGTGGAAAAATCACATAGAAAACACCTCAATAAAATACTTTCTTATGCACTACCTAAAACCAACTGTTCTCCTTCTTCATTTTGTCTCTGTACCGCCCCTTCATCTCAAGGTCTTGGAAAATCTCCGAGAGCTTGTTGAGTTTTTGCACTGGACTCCGGGGCAGCCGCTCCAGCCTGCAAACCGACTTATCTTCGTTCAGACACAGGTTAAACGTCTGTCTCTCCCGCAAGCACAATAGCTTCCCCGTCTCCGGAAGAGACGACAGTTTCGCAACCTGTAGCGCCGCGTTTCTAAACCTCGTCTTGGGTGAAACTTTCTCTCGCTCCTCCTGTCTCGTCTTATCCTGTTTTCGCGTTAAAGACGCGTCCCGTTTCCTCATTTTGGCTTCATTTAAATACACAGGCTCCAGGACTTCGTAAGTGTTCTCTCTTAACAGCTGGGGCTTTTCGTCAGAATCAGGACATGGTTTGAAGCCATGAATCCGCAAAGGCGTTAAAGGATTTAGAACGCGCGTAGTCTTTTCCGGTTCATTTTTGTTCAAATCGAAGAGTATAACTTTAGTTTTCGGGGTCCGCTCCTTCTGCCCTATGTCTGGTAGCGGGCGGAACGGGGACAGCGAAGGTTTGATCTCGTTGTCCAGCATCCTGGATTGCGCCGTCTTGTTTTGCCGCGTGCGTAGTTTCCGCGGGGCGTAGATGGTGGTGAGAGCGCGTGTCTTGTGCGGGTCGAGCGGCGCGAGCGCGGGGAGCATGGGGCGTGCGTTGGGGCGCGCGGCCGGCGGCCGACAGCGCCTGCCCTTGGGCGCCGTGCTGGGTCCGAGCGCCGTGTCCGCTCCGTGACCGCGCGACGCATCGGGGGACGCTCGAAGTAATCGCCGGAATTGATGGTAATAATAATTTCCAGCTTTGACATTGACTGGTTTTTGTCGTTTTTGTTAGCGAGCGTGGCAACGGCGAACATTGCCAGTTCCTATTTATTTAATGGACAAACAAACTTTTTATCGCATTCGTATAGGTACGTCAAAAAGTTTGTAGTGGTGCAAAGTTAAAAATATGCTCAAAATATTGGATATAACTGTTGTTATTTTTTTAAGTCTTTATTTATTTAGGAGATTTGATCAAAACTGATCATCGCAACCCCGTTAGGAAACAATACAAATATATACAAAAACACATTACAGATTCACAACACAACAAAAACAGACAATAGGAGTTAAGTACTAGGTAATGGTACTTGTAAATTCGGGTAATATGAAACGTATTTTCAGTTTACTATATGTATGTACCAATGATAACTTTAATACTGTCTTATAATCCTTAAACAATGCGAAACAAGACTACAAAAGCCATTAAGTTCGGAAATTTGAATTTAGGTATAGGCGTATCATTTAACTTCACAAATTTTCTAATCGCATGTTTTTTAATTCAGGAAGAGTCACAACTAAAAGAAAATAGCTAAGGCCACCAGGTAAGCTTTTTTTAATATTTTTAATTCTTATTTTATTTTTTTATTTATTTATTTGGAACACAAAACAGAGTGTAAACAGTAAAATACCACAATAATAATTATCAAGACCAAAAATAATTTACAATCCAAAACTATGTGTACACATCATTAATTAAGTGAATTAGTTAAAATTTAAAGCAAAAAGATTTTAAAGACAATAGCTACAATAGAAGTTTATAAGTAATCTATCTGGCAAGACCACAAAAAGAGCATCCGTCAAGTGGACACTCGGTTACACTGGCACAATAATAAATAGGTAATATACAATTTGATACAATTTGACAGTGAAATTTTAATAGTCAGTACTTTTAAAGACAATTAAGTATAGACCTCAATTTGCTCACAAAAACGTTGAGTCTCGAGCTGAATATGTCAAGCTCCTCATAGACACTGGCCAAATCATTGAATTCACGACACATTCTAACTATAGGATTATAGGAAGAGGTATTATTTTTGTAGACCGCAAGGCAAAAAGTTTTCGGTTTACGGATTCTGTATCGAATATTAATATTTAGAAGTGACAAGAGTGGTGGTGAATCAATATTGCCGTGAAGAATTTTATGCAAATAAACAAGACTATACTGCTTACGACGGACTTCAAGTGATGTCATCCTCATTTTATCAAGTCTCTGTTTATATCCCCAACGCGATTTTCCTAAGCTGTGACGATAGCACAAAATTCTAAGAAGCTTACGCTGGACACCCTCAATCTTAGGCAACACAATTAAAATTATTGTTGTTCCGAAACCCATCATATGTGTGGGAGGTAATGACCAATGACAAATGAAACCATATAATCGTTAAAGATATAAAACGACAGTAGAAACAAAGCATTTCTACTTATATAAATTAAAGGTATCAAGTAATAACACCTTCGAACCCATTAGTCCTAAAGCGCAACGCACGCGTCACGACATGGCTCATGTGACACCTTTGTACAGCAATAAAACAGCCTAACCGACTACACTAGTCCGGTCTTTATGCTTTAACTCTATTTTTTGTAATCGAAAATTTTAACTTTTCGTTTTTTGTTTTGTATTTTTTTTATTAAACGAAAACAATAATGTAATGACCTTAAAGACGAAACACATTGAAAAATTCTCAAGGTTTGGTAGCGGTAATGTGGCGAAACTGGCAAACGCAAGGCACGGAATGCTGATGTTGCAGGTTTGAGTCCTGCCCATAACCCCGATTTTTCTTTGTGTTATACAGCATTTCAAATTTACTTGAGCTCTATGGAGGCAACGAGGAGTTACGAGTAACTAGCTTTTGCCCGCGATTTCGTCCGTTTGTAAGTATCTATAGAAATATACCTAGTTAAGTGACTGTATCTTGGACAGGGATGTTTGGAAATGATACCGACTTGTATTGGCGATCCCGGGCTCCAAATATTGTTCACCTACTGTGTTTAACTTTTGAATTTTTAAATATTTAAGATGTAACAATAACATTGTAATATTAAATTATTTAAAAAAATACAACTCTTTTAGTTTGTTGCCGGTATCTTCTCATCAGAGGTTTTTCCAAAACCGGTGGTAAATTTTATGACATTCATGCGCCCTGTAAGCCTAATCTGAATCAACATATTTTGACTTTGACTTTGGATAAAACCAGAAGTTAACTTACTTGGTGTATGGGAAATGATAGCGGGAACCGCTAGATGCATGCAGAGCAGTAATAGTGGTTGTGGCGATCTTTGGGGGAGGCCTATGTCCAGTAGTGGACGTCTTTTGACTAAAATGATGAAGAAAGCTATAATATGTATCACTCGGCTCGGTTTTTCTATGGAAGAAGGACAAACGAGTATGCTGTCATCTGATGGGAAGTGATTTGCGTCGCCCATGCGAATCAACGTCCTCAAAGGATCGGATCCGTTGCAATCTTCAGGAAATTATCGAAATATTTGATCTTCTTTTACAAAAGATCAGGGCTAAACTCAAGAATTTAATTTGTGTGGTCTTGTTCTTGTTGTTCTTGTTCAAATTTAAAATGCTAAGTACAGTCAAGGAATTAAATTTCCAACCCACCTAAGGTTCAATAGCATATAGCAAACTGTCAACATAAGAGCTATAGAGCAAGACGTTAGTTTGACATATCGACCTTAATGCATTGCGAATGTCAGACGACATTTCAACGAAATGGGTAGGGAATTAAATTCCTTGACTGTATATAATAAATGACAACACAAAGAAAAATTTGGGTAATGGCAGGACTCGAACCTCAAAAATAAAAAAAAACGATTACAAAAATTTGTGTTTTAAAAATCAAGGGGTTTTCAAAGGTTAAGGAACCACACTAACTTTTAAGATTTAGGAAGTACTAAATATTGAACTAAAACAATTTAACAGATTTCTAATTTCCGACGTTTTTGAAGGTATTAAATACATCATACCGCAACGGCCACCGGCGCCGTGGGCACGAGTAGGTGGTACCTTTAGTAAAGTCTACTCGTGACCACGGCCGTTGCAATACGGACGAAACGTAGGTCAATAAAGCAATATGATCATCTCGTTAAAGTCCCGATAGAGGTTCATATAAATTTAAAAGATAATGACAACACAAAGAAAAATTAGTGTAATGGCAGGACTCGAACCTGCAACATCAGCATTCCGTGCCTTGCCGTGTGGCGAAACTGGCAAACGCAAGGCACGGAATGCCGATGTTGCAGATTCGAGTCCTGCCATTACCTTAATTTTTCTTTGTGTTGTCATTATCATTTAAATTTATTTGAATGTTTCAAAAAAAAACGGAAGTAAATTTTGATTAAAAAAAATATCCCAATAGAGGTTATAAATGTGTGTGAAAATCGTGAAACTTTGAACACTTTAAGGTTCTTAATCTTTAAAAACCCTTCCATAGATCCCTTGTCGCTATTGACTGATCATAATACCTTTTAAAGTCAGCAAGGTGGGTAGTGGGCAGGGTATGTATAGATTATCATCATTACAGGGGATCGATGGGGCGACCTTCACGGCAGGTCAAATATGGACAAACCAAACTATTGAACCCCGTGGTATTGATTAGATTACTAACTATTAGACTATCTATGTCCGTTGTTAACTTCCTATGTTTAACGTTCTAGCTAGTGTTTTAAAATGTCAAATGAGTCTGTATTAACAAACTGGAACAAATTACCTTGCTACTCCACGAAACCAGTGCCGGGCTCGTGCAAAATAGCTGCGTCTGTGCGACACATATATGTTCATGCAAAAATCCACCCTCCTCCGCTTCCACACGAAACAACATATATCACACAGACTCAACTACACACCACCACCACTAAACACTAAAACTACACAAGATCAAAGAAACAGTACGACCGCTACTTGAACGAATAGCGTACATGTGGCGAATGGGAGGGTGGGTTTTTGCATGAACATATATGTGTCGCACAGACGCAGCTATTTTGCACGAGCCCGGCACTGGTTTCGCGGAGTAGCAAGGTAATTTGTTCCAGTTTGTTGATATGGACCTCCGCAAAGTAACGCCTGAATCTATTAATTATTTAGAGTCTGTATTAGGTACGCTTAGGTACAAATTCGAGCAACTCATTCATACGACACTACGACAAGGTTCTTAAGCGTCTAGCTACTTCTGAGACTGACTGTACCATAGTAAAAGGGTGTACATAGTGGTAAATAAAACTTCGGCGGTCAGGTGAACATCTAAGTAACTTATGCTCTTAACAGAAGGTTTGTTTCCCATTGATAAAGCTTATTTAAAATTATGTTGGCATTTGCAATACTTAACTTTATTATAATGACTAAATAAGGCAAATGTCAAGGGTAGGAAGGAATTATGGAGGCAGATAATACGTTGTGAGCAGCTGCAATCATTCACATTATAAACGACTACCTAGTGGACGCCCGCGACTTCGCTCGCGTGAAATTAGTAGCCTATATCCGTCAGGGATAGTGTAGCTTTCTATCTGTGAAAGAATTTTTGGAATCGGTTCAGCAGTTCCAGAAATTACTTCCTACATACAAACAAAGTTTACCTCTTTATTATATTAGTGTAGACTGATCTGAAACAGTGGCCTCAACATGACTGCCTAGGTTCAATTTATCCCTTCCTGCAACCCTATCTGATTAATGACATAAGAAATAAAGATAATTATTGGCACAGGACTAGCTATTAATTTACATTATAAACGAAACGAGTGAGTTTTGACGTAAATGTACAGTTTTCGCGTCGTATAAGGAGTTTAATTTCGATTCGATTTCAAGCGATTCCTCGGAGCTCGCGCGTTGGTTGTTTTTGTATAAAATATGAAAGTTAACGAGCAAGAGCGTCACCGATGGTAACCATCGCCCATACACATGTGCCTTGCCAACCCAGAGGGCTATCTTAGCCCTCACAGCCACCATCATCATCATCATTAGTATTCCATTTGGAATACCTCTTGTGCCAGTAATGTCACCGGCTGTCTTGCTCTCCACGCCGGAGCACAACAAGCGAGCATTGACGCTTAGCGACTGGATAGCGAGCAAAATGGTGGTCGCGATCCGGAAGGAGCTTGCACGAGGTCCTACCATACGACGTATAGTCGACCAAGTAATTGCTTGACCACTTTTGAACCCTACCCCATTGTAATACGGTCGAAAAGTGGTCAAGGAATTTTTTGGTCGACTATACGTCGTGGTACAGTGAACTCACGAAAATGTTAGGCAGTTTTGGACCATGTCGTAAACCTTAAAAAAACTGAGATACACGGAGAAATAAGTTCTAATATTTCATGGCCCGATTTTACTTCTGAGATCTAATACGCGTTGAGTTAGCAGCTTTAGTTGATGAATTTGAAACTTAAAACACCCGCGTTTACGTCCACGTCCAGTTTTGTTACGTTCCTAAGACCAGTTCTCCCCGCGAAGTGGGTCACGTAAATAAATAAATGGTCGATAGGCATTAGCTGGAGCAATCAAATCATCAAGGTAACGCGGCGCAGGAACCAGGTCAAGCGCAGCCGGCTGCCCGAGGACGTAACTTCATAACAATGGGTTTACTGCGCTATCAAATAGTTATAGAAGAGACGACGACGAAACGAACCGTAATTTTCTTAGTTTTCTAAGAAAATCTGAGAGCGGTTGTACATAATTAAGTCTAGACCCTTACCCGTTGTAGGACTTATCGGTCTCCAGAAACAATGTTTTAGAAACGATACCTAAGGATAGGTTTTTAATTTTTGTCATTCCAAAATTTGACCTGCACCCAATTCAATAGCGATAGAGCCAGATTATGGCTACAGCGAAACTGAGTAGTTCTGCTTACGGTATGAAAAGGTCGACTCGAACGGGGTAGCACCATAGACTCACAAAATACCGGTGTGAGGTAGGTTGCCACTGCATTTTTGTACGGTGAGCGAGTTCTACGAGAGTGATCGATTCTCTTGACGATGGTGATGTTTATCCATAAAATTATCCACACATTTTAATAAACCTTACGAGCGGGGAAGTGACTCAAAAACATCTGAAAACGACTTCAATGCCAAATGCGTTCGGTCGTGTTTGAATATTTTTGAACACCTTGCTTGTACCCATATGATGGCGACGACATACCAGGTATTAAGAAAAAAAAACTTTAGGAGTCTTTATTGGAGCAATAGAAGGCAATATTACTTTCTTTAGAATCTTTAGAAGTTTTGTCTGCCTGTATATTTGTACGCATCACGTAAAAACTAAAGCGTGAAATTATATACGGTTTTCGCAGTTGTATTGATTTAAATATTTCTCTTGATACGCCATCTAAAAGCCGAGTTAGATGCCTATTTCCGAATTCCACGAGTAGTCTTTATCTTTATTACTGTTACATAGAAAAACAAAGTCTTGCACCACCTGCTCAACATTGTAATTTTTTCGTGTCTCCCATGCTAAATGGTTGTCTGGAGGAGATCGCGCTTTTAAGCAATAAGACCGCCAATTGTTTACTTTGTAAATTGTTTTTTAAGTAATGTTTGTTAACTATTTTCCGTGTGGTTTTCAATAAAGAGTATTTGTCTTGTCCTGTCTTGTCTTGTCTCTATCCGTTGCTGTCTGTCCTTATATCTTCGGTCGCTTACTCCTTATAAACTACGCGACAAATTTTGATCCGGTTTTCATTGTAATTTAGAAAAAAAATCAGAAGATTTACAGTAAATTTTAATTTAGTTTTAATCAAGTAAATGAAACTAATTTTCCCCATTAGTAAGGCCGGGGCAGGCCGCTAGTTTTAAATAAAACAAGATACCTATTGGCATATGACCTAGGCAGCTTAACCTTTGTTGATCCTCACGGAAATTCCCTCTGTATCAAGACCGCAACGTCACTTTTCGCCTAAAATCATTTTCCACGTTGTCATCGGAACCATTAACTGATTCATAATTTTGGGAGTACTTAAGGGTCAAATGGATTGAGCCAGTTGGGCTTACCTTTACCCTATGCGCCTCATAAATCACAATTACGCGCGTGATTCACTCATTGAGTCAACTTTACGCATTGCGTTAGGTAACTAGAAGTAACCCTACTTAACCTGCAACGCAAAGATGCATAATAATGCAAATGTTGAGGCGTCAATCTCGATGCAAGGGTCTCGTTGAAGATATGATGAAAATGAAAAGGAAATATTTATTTTACAAGTAGGCCATATAGGCTCTTTTACATGTCTGAATCTACTAGGGCTTCGGAAAATGGAAGTTTCTGCTGTGAAGAAACGCCGCAAGAAACTAACCAGTTTATTTATTTTTTTCTTTCTTTAAAACAAGATTGATGATTAAAACGTGACGCAAACTTTTCAATAAGTATAATAAAATTAACATATCTGACCAGATGACATACAAGTGCAAGCACTGCTGCTTATAGCGGCAGGATTAGCGAGCAGGATCGTGGTAGCGATCCGGACGGACCTTGCCCAAGAACCTACCACCCGCAAAACCCCCTATTTGTATAAAATAAAGGAAGGATGTCTCTTCCAGTGTTGCCATGACCTTGGGCCTACCTTGACCTTCGTGTGACCACTGCCCAGTCCGCGTCTACTATCGGATTAGCGGCTCTAAGGCAACGCCTGCCGCCCCTCTCGTTACGTGGTGGCTTTGTTTCACATTTCAAAAGTCAAAATATCTTTATTCAGATTAGGCTTACAGGAAGCACTTATGAACGTCATAAATTAAAGAGACAAAGGACCTCGTGCAAGGTCCATCTTGCTCGCTAATCGCTAAGTGCTTGCACTGTTGTGTTCCGGCGTGGAGAGCAAGACAGCCGGTGTAATTACTGACACAAGAGGTATTCCATATTAGCCCTTTGGGTTGGCAACTCATCTGCAATCTCTTCGATGTTGCGGGTGTCTATAGGCGGTGGTATACATTTACTATCAGGTGACCCACTTGCTTGTTTTCCTTCCTATTTCATAAAAAAACAGGCAAAGCAAGCTACAAGTCGTCCGGCATACAGTCAACCAATTTGATTAATGCCACTGTGGAACCTTTCCACAATGAATGTCACAGTGACTTCCCAGTGAATTACATAATATCGCGATGGCACATTGCGACAACGTTCTACAGTGACCTTTGAATCAAATTGAGTGACTGTACTGTGTACTGCGAGTTAGTGTTAAACTTCGAAGCATTTCGTTGCAAATACGTGCCGCAAGACGCGCTGTCCTTGCTTCCATAGTAATGGAGAAGTTAACTCTAACGCGTTCGTTGCGTTTATTGTTACAAAAACTAAAACTAGACGCTGATATTATATTATTTGATGTTGATACCGCGCAGCAGTTGCAGTCGTGGTCGAAATGAGTCTCCTACGAATTAATACTGCAAAGTGGTATCATCTGCTGTCGCGACATAAACCGCTAACCATCAGCTGTTGCCACCTGCCGCCGCGAGCCTCGGAATCGCACCTTAAGATTAACCTAGACTATCCCCAGACAGGCAAACGGAGCAATGAACTTATCTCATATATTTTTAACCTACTAGATACTAAAAAGTGATTTATAACTATCCCATTGTTATAAATTGAATGAAGTGTTGTTCCCTGCAATAAAACAGATCGTTTCATTCATTCATTGATCCAAGTTTCTGGCACGCGTTTAATTTGTACAACTAATTTAAATTTAACATTATCCCTGTAAGAACTAGGTTCAATCTCCAATGCAGTAAAGGAATCATACAACCTTGTAGTACGGAGCTCATAAAATGCCAAGCGCCACGCGCGTGTCGTGTGACGTCACGTCCACGTTTACACTACCACAAAATTATCAATGCGCGCGGACAAATAAATAATTAGAGCCATAGTTCATATTATTTACTACCGTAATGCATGGTAAATAAAGTTGTAGATAGAATACAGGCATGTTCAGAATTTATGTAGTTTTATCATCCAGTGGCGGCCTCACGAACCGCAAAAAGAAGTTGGTATTATTATTATGACGTAACGGAGAGTATTTCAATGTCACTTGAGATGCCAAACGATACAAACGGTATCGACTACAACAGGTCTGTGATATGACAAATATTCTCTTTACCTGGTTAGCTGTGTTCAGCTAAAATGTGTCAGAATCGATAAGACTTTCGTTTGGTGCGCCTGAGCCGACACTGTTTGAAGGTCGACGTGTAAAATGTACGTATCTGCTATCTTGTAGTATTTACTGCGGTGTACTTTGCCTCGTTTGTAGCGCGATTATTTCCGTCAAACACACGTAATACTTTTGTCGCAATATTTGCAAATACACGGTATTTAAGCATCAAGTCAACGTATCTATCACTATCATCGCCTGTCATATTAGTTACCTACTATCTTTTATCAAACGATGATGAAAATCAAATATGATATTTTTTTTATCTCGTGATGTTCAAAGTTCTCAACTCGTTCAGTGTGAATTCAGTCGTGATTGTCAATTGTTTATTTTACTTCTACGGACTTTATAACCAGTTAGTATTCAGCTGGTCGCGAAATAACTCGTGGTTGGAGGTCGGAACTGAGTTTTCATCGATTTATTTATCTTTTAATGTTAAAGTACTTATACTTAGATAAGTTTTAGTGCTTGTTTATTATTTACTCGGGTGTTATTCGATAGCTGCAAATTATTACCATTTAGTAACTGAAGTGGATTCTTTTAAGAAGTAAGAATTGTCGTGAACTCGGGTGGTTGTCGTGTCGTGTGTTGTCTAGTGAGTCGTGAAGTCCGGTATTTTTTAAAATATTATAAAATAAATATATTGTTCATTTTCACCTTAACTGATCACACGCATGTTTTAAGAATTTCGTTGGTTTGTCTGATTGAACGTGAGAAAAAGGCAGAACAGTTTAAAACAATCGATATTAAACCGTTTTAATTGTTTTATTTCAATGTCAACAAGTTGCGAAAACAAAAAATCATTAGTTTAACACATTTTTGCACAACTAAGCAATATTTTTACCAAAATAATGAAGGATTTTATACTTAGAACTAGGATAGGAACTATCGGGTTGATTTTTGACTTCCGAGCGCTCGACATTCACCATCCGCGGAATAATCAAAAACGCGAGCGTATATTTTAGCCGACAGTGATTGGCTGGCGAGTGTCGAGAGCTTGAATGTTAAAAATCACCCCAGAGTAGAACATTTTGCAAAAGAGTTAAATTTATATGTTAATCTGTGGTGCTAACTTGGCCGGTCAAATTGAATATATCTCTATGTACGTCCCTTTTGATAACACTAGTTAGACAGAGCCGTAGGGAGGGATAAATTAATCTTGGGCGGTTAGTTGAAGGCCATTAACACTAACAGAAGTAGGAAGGTAAGAGTAGGTTTACAAATTTTCATAACACAAATGATATTAAGTATGTACAGTCAGCGTCAAATATACCAGAGTGGGCAAGGTGTCAAAAATATCTGAAATCGACTCTATTGTCAAATATGCTCGGGCGTGTTCAGATATTTTTGATCACCTTGCCCTCTCTGGTATATTCGACGCTGACTGTACAGTTGACCAATTTAGTTACCATCAGGTGACCCACTTGCTTATTTACCTTCCTATTTCATAAAAAAAAAACAAGAAATCCTTTGACCACTTTTCGACCGTGTTACAAAGGGGTAAGGTTCAAAAGTGGTCAAGCAATTACTTGGTCGACTATACAATATATCAGATTGTTAGTACACACGCTCGAGTCAAGTTTTCACCTCGCCCTGTCACAACTAACAAGATAAAAATAAAAATAACAGTTGGTATCAGCTCTGTGCTAATGTATCAGTCAGTCAGTAAATCTGCTATCAATTAATAGGTTGCTATATTACATTAAATGTTACCGTATGATCGTGAACACCGTTAGTTACCAAACAACAAGTTTTGCAGGTGGTAGGACCTTGTGCGAGGTCCGTCCGGATCGCTACCACCATCTTGCTCGCTAATCCTGCCGCTAAGCAGCAGTGCTTGCACTGTTGTGTTCCGGCGTGGAGAGCAAGACAGTCGGTGTAATTACTGACACAAGAGGTATTCCATCTTAGCCCTCTGGGTTGGCAACGCATCTGCACTCACTTTGTTGTTGCAGGTGTATAGGCGGTGGTGGTCACTTACCATCAGGTGACCCACTTGCTTGTTTGCCTTCCTATGTTGTATAAAAAAAATCAAGAGAAAAGTATTTACGTGAAGTATATACAGTACGGTTTGAGTAAAGTGCGTCACAGTGAATGAAAGTGTTATTTCCAGTCAGTGAGTGGGTTTGTACGGAACCCTCGGTGCGCGATTCCGACTCGCACTTGGCCGGTTTTTTTCCCTTTGCATGTCATTTTTATAATAGGAGTAAACTCCTATTATAAATTTTTTTATAATAGGAGTAAACTCCTATTATAAAAACTACAAATTAAAATTATAAATAATATATACTAGCGGATACCCGCGACTACGTTCACGTGGAATTAGTAGCCTATGTCCGTCAGGGATAGTGTAGCTTTCTATTGGTGAAAGAATTTTTCGAATCGGTTCAGTAGTTCCAGACATTATCCCCTACATACAAACAAACAAAAAAACAAAAAAAAACGTCGTTTAGGTATATTATCAAAAAGCAATTAGAATATAATTGGAGAGTAACGTCAGCCCACTGTCATTTCATACATATAGAATTTAAGCTTGATGCAAGTCTATGAAATGACAGTGTGCTGACGTTACTCTCCAATTATATTCCAATCGCGGTTTGATAATAAGCAACGTCCTACTGTATGCGTCTTTTTTTATTGTATCGTATTCATTCGCACGCGCGGCAATTTAATTGCTGCGACCCCAGTGCAGAATTACAGTCAATCAATTTAATTCAAAGGCCACTGTAGAATGTTGTCGCGATGTACTGCCATCGCTGAGGTATTATGTCATTCACTGAGAAGTCACTGTGACATTCATTGTGGAAAGGTTCTACAGTGGCATTAATCAAATTGGTTGACTGTACGCCGAACGACTTGTAGCTTGCTGTGCCTGTTTTTTTTTTATGAAATAGGAAGGCAAACAAGCAAGTGGGTCACCTGATGGTAAGTGTTCACCACCGCCTATAGACACCCGCAACATCGAAGAGATTGCAGATGCGTTGCCAGCCCAGAGGGCTAAGATGGAATACCTCTTGTACCAGTAATTACACAGGCTGTCTTGCTCTCCACGCCGGAACACAACAGTTCGAGCACTGCTGCTTAGCGGCAGGATTAGCGATCAAGATGGTGCTAGCGAGCCGGACGGACCTTGCACAAGGTAGGACCTTGTGCAAGATCCGTCCCGCAGAGTCCGTCCGGCCCGCAGAATGATATTAGTAGGAAATGGCGGTTTTTTCGTACCATGGTGAGAAATTACGCCAACGTCGTTGCTTCAACTGGCAGTGCACCTTTCAGACCGCGACAGGATGGACTTTGTGATCGGCGGGCTGGCCGGCGCGGGCGCAACTGTCTTCACCAACCCCATCGACGTGGTCAAGACCCGGATGCAGCTGCAGGGGGAGCTACAGCCCAAGCACCAGCAGGTTCCATATTCCGCTTTCATAAAAACCCACCGATATCAATAAGGGGATAGATCCTATTATCAAAATCTCGTTCAGTAAACTGACAGACTGTAGACGTCTCTTTTACAACTATCGGAAAGGTAATCAAAGATGTACCCTATGCACACGTTTTGAGCGCGCTAATTTCCGTAGGCTTTCAGTATGCGGGCCTATTTAGAGAGTTTCCTCCTATCGTGTATTAAGGTGCGTGAAATACAGATTCAAGTCAAAATTTCTTAATCTCAACTTGTACTCCAATATCTAATTGTCTATTTTAATCTGTTATCAACATTTCGGTAACATAAATGTACCAAAATGGTTATCAACCTAAATTCTTTTAAAGATTTCAATGATTTCTCAAGACTTCTCTTTAAAGGACTGAACATCATTCAAACTATCAATTAAGAACATTTTATCACCTCAATGTGAACATCTACATAAACAAATTTCAATTAATTTAATTTAAATTCAATAAAAATGTATATGCTGCAAACAGACTTTGAACAGGGTATTTTCCTGAAGGGCAGGTAGTGCGCTACAGAGGGATGTTCCACGCACTCTTCGTCATCGGCCGCACCGACGGAGCCCTGGCGCTCCAGAAGGGCCTCGCACCTGCGCTCATCCTGGGTTTCACAATGAATTCAGTAAGGTATTGTCTTGTACTCGTGAGGGGTAAGCATTATTTCCTTCCCTTAGTGAAATTAACTTGCCATCTGCGCCAGACCCTACTATAGGCAATTATTAACTGCAAATGATTTGGCATCAAAAAAGTCAAATTCAAAATATCTTTATTCAGATTAGGCCTACAAGAAGCAAAAAAAAACCTCTGATGAGTAAATACCGGCAAGAATCTCGTCATAGTATTAGATGTCATGATCCCTCTACCCTCTAAACTGTTAGTAATTGTTTTACTTATCATGCCTATCTCCTAAGATATCTGCAAAAGTCTTCAAGACAATTGATTGCTAGTACCCAAAAACTGTTTGGAGAGACAATAGTGATCAGAAAGTTATAGAATAAAGAGGGTAGGCACAAGAATAGGTCTTACTTGGAGTTATGATTCAGTTTTAGTAAAACCTTAGCCTAAAACCATGTATTTCGTGGTTAACATGCGCGAAGCACATAACTACCATTGGCATTAGCATAATTTTAAACCAACTTCACAATCCCACAGACTAGGCATGTACCATGTAGCCGAAGTTAACGGCTGGACAAAGAAGAAGGATGGCAACGTATCCATCAACAAGTCAGTGTTCTGGTCGAGCGTCAGCGGAATCCTCAGCGGAGTCGTCGCCAACCCAGTCTCTGTGCTCAAGACGAGGATACAGGCTTCTGCACATCCTAGCATCGCGGTCGGACGACAGCACCGATATAAAGGTATGGCAACAAGGCACAACAAGGCAGTCGAGCAACAAGTTAACCCTCAAACCAATTGCGACTTAAACTCTCGAAAGGATCTACAGAAGACATGATCTGATGATAATAGTCAGCAAGAGCAATATCATGAGGTGTGGCTCTCAATTGTTAATTGCTCTCTCTAGGACAAGACAAATCAAGGCCAGACCACTTCAGGCATCAGACAATATCATCTGTAAACCCCAACGTTTGATCTCAGATTTCATTTTTGAGGATAGCAGATTTATTTATTTAATCGCATGACCTGTTCTTATATAATGCAATCGCTCTATGAATTTAAAGGACTGTATCTAATATCTGTATCCATTGAATAGCGTCTTTGTGAAGGGTGAACCAGTCTGCCGGGTTGCCATCGTATTTTGTGAGAGGGCTCCCTGATGATGCGGTAAATATAGGACAGCTGATGAATTGGATTTAAGCATTGTTCTTATTACCTTAATATTTTTCCAGGCATGTATGACGGGATGTCAAAGATCTACTATACGGAAGGCCTCAAAGGTTACTTCGCAGGTGTGAACGCCACGTGTACGCGGTTGGCAGTTGGCAGCGCTGCACAGCTCACCACATTCTCGGCGTGAGTATCTTAGGACCCAAGGCCCTTAACATGATCTACTTTTACATCATTCCTTAGTGTATCCTTATCTTATGGAAGTCAAGTCCAAATATCTTTATGCAGCGCTTATGAATTTCAAAAAAATTACCACCACTAACAGAAGATGCTAACAAGAAACTCAACGAGGTAGAGCAGTTAGACAGGGCTGCAAATGGGAAAGTTATCTTGTGTTACGTTAAGGCTGCAGGAATTTTGCTGAACTAGCTGACCCCATAAATGATGTTTATAAGAAGATATGTAATACACGAGGATATTTATTGGAGAACTACTTCCGTAACGCATCGGCTCCAAAACTATTCCGTCATTTTACCATGTGGTTCAGATTTATAGTTCAGTTCATAAGTACCCTAATACAAGACAGATTTAAGGATCCACCACACCATTGCTTAAAATGTATACGCTGATGTACTGTAAACGCAGAGACGCAACTTAAACCTTTATAAAAGTTGCATTAAAAACGTGACGCATAAAACGCGTCACTGCGTAAACGGTGCGTACTTTAAGCATTAGTGTGGTCGATTCGTCGATCATTTACGTTTCTTAGCCTAAGAATATCTTTATGAAAGAGAAGGAAAGAAAAAGGTAATAACATGAAACGCAAACTGTCCGTTAATTGATTTTAAGTAAACTTACAATATAATTATTTACTTGACGTCCTGCGCGAACAGGTGACAAAGCAATGTACTTATAATAACTTAATGCAGTTACACAAGTAAGAAAGATAAAACGAACACAATGGCATAGTAATCTGTTTTGAAAAGTCACCCCAGAAACCCAGTTTTAGTATTAACTTTCGCATTACTCGGAACCTTGTTCCACGGTGTGTTAGTAAAATAATCGTCACTGAGATCTTTGTGCGTCTATATCTTGTATTTACATACTAAGTTTATAGGTTAAACAATTTTCTGTCTTCAGCGCAAAAGAAGCGTTGGCGTTCCACGGCATATGCGAAAATTCGCCTTTCTGGCTCGCCTTCGCAGCAAGCGCTATAAGTGGCGCCGTGGTAGCTCTTGCCATGTGCCCCTTTGACGTCACCACCGTCCGACTGTACAACCAGGGTAATGATTAACGAGATATTTTCGTGTGTGCAGAGCGAAAGAGCAGCTGGTAAAGATCGGGGTGTGCAATGATTCCCCGGCAATGCTTGCGTTTCTGTCGAGCCTTGTGAGCAGTGCTTTCGTAGTGATTTTTGAGACCCCGCTTGATATCGTGAACACCAGGATGTACAATCAGGGTATGACGTCGCTATTGGCTTGGCGCGGGTTTGGTTAACTAATTCGTTTAACTGTTGGTCTTCTGTTCTTCTTCGCTGCTCAAATTAATTAATAAACTTAAGTTGATCAGGCTGGATAATGTGTTCAGAATTATGCGAACACAACGCAAGTCAACGCTACAAGCCACTGTCAAGGTTGTCTGTTTGCGGTAGAACAGACCCAAGGGGGCCCTAGGAGCTGTCAAGTGAAACAGAAAGCTTTAGAGTTGTAAACTTCTAAACTTTCTAACCTAGGGGAAATAATTCCCCTAGGGCTAATTTTGAAGAGTAAAAGGGAGTTCTGAACAAATTGTCTATTCGATACAACGTATCTGATGGTGAAGGTAATAGTCTTTTATTAGGAAGTAACGTCAGCACACTGTCATTTTATAGATATAGGAATGAAGCTTGACGCAAGTCTAGTGTGCTGAGGTTACTCTCCAGTCTTTTTCTAATCGCGTTTTGATAATAGCTATAAACATTTTATTTACCTATAACTCACTTGAGTTATAGGTATATAAAATGCCAATGCCAATTAAGCCATATTATTAGTTTTGATAGTTTTCCTTTTAACTGTACTTTATTTAACACCTTTTTTTAATATTTTAGCATTCAGTTTTAGTTCTAAAAAGAAGATTTTTAGTCCCTGTGCGCGGAAAATACACGTGTTCAAAATTTCAATTTTATTACTTTAATAGTTTTCGAGAAAAAGTGACTATGGCATACAGACAGATAAACGTATATCGAAACTAGAAACCTTCTTTGACTACGGAACCCTTAAAACATCTGCCTCTAACATCTGCCCGACTCCAAAATGGAGAATAAGGCTTTAAGGATCGACCACGCGGTGCTTAAAATACGCGAACGCACCGTTTACGCAAGTGACGCGTTTTATGCGTCACGTTTTTAAGGCAACCTTCCGCACAGGAATAAATCGCGTCACTGCGTTCGCAAAGCGTCATCGAAGTTTAAGCGCCGTGAGATTATTCCTTTATCCGTGAGGGAACCACAACTAAATGCTAAAAACTTTATCCCCTACAGGAACGGCGGAGACTGGAGGCTTGCTGTACAATGGAGTGTTCGATGCCCTAACCAAGATTTACAAGACAGAAGGCCTCCACGGCCTCTATAAGGGCCTCGGCCCACTCTACATTAGGATAACGCCTCACACAACCCTCTCGCTAGTCATATGGGACATGCTCAATTTGTACATGATTAATGATAATAAAGATAGCTGATAAATTGTCAGGTGTTTTACTTATAGACGGGACGCGAGTGACGCAACATTTGAGTAGTTATTTAAAACAAATATTGTCATCGTTCTGCTCTGAATATTGCGACAAAGAACCGCAGCTCTCGCTGATTAATGTAAATAACAGTGACGTAGCTTGCCCTGAACAGGCCCTTTATCAAAATTGGTCAGGGACCCTTCTACCCTATTGCGGCAAAGCCCTAATGGCGGTAATGATTTTATGGTTATACAAGGCGGGGCCCCTGTAGCTCGGGGGCCCAGTATCATTGATATGGTGGATACGGCGGTAGCTACGACCCTGGTAAACAATAAGGCGATAGAGCCGCATCATGTTATACTATTTTCATACGGGGTCAGAACAGAAAAGCGGTAGAGTGGACAGCGCAGTACTAAAACAATTTGAAAGCGCAGCGAAAGAACAGTGCTGTTCTGCGTTAGGCATAAATCAGCATTAGGGTCGCTGGTGCTTTACAGCATTATTTTGAATTTTAAAAACGAAATACGTCGAATGCTCTATCACTATAGGACTTCCAAATATAAATTAGGGGTAAATTTAATAATGCAGCTTTCCCAATTTCAAGACTATAATTTAAATTATTAAGTTTAATAAAGTCACGTAATTCTTAAGGGTTTGCTGATTTTTAATTCGCTATCGTGATGACGAGCTATTGGTGGAGTAAAATGAATCTCCCAATCAACGTCAAGAGAACTGCAGTCTGAGCCTCCATTTTCCTCACAAGACGACGAACTGTCAGACGATGACTCGGCTACTTCTTTATTAACCTCTGGGATATCTTCGTAGAACCCAACAGCGTCTTTGTAAGCGCAGAAGCACGTTTGCTCGCACAGCTGCGGGTGGTAGGGATCAGAAAATTCTTTGACTACCTTTTTAATGAGATGTCGTTCTTTCTTGTCCCTTCTTCTAACTTTCTCCTCGTTGCTCGCAGACGCAATCTTGTAAATCAGTGGCTTGTATTGGTCGGGAGCCCCCTGTTCGGGTGACACCTGCATTTCGACATTGTACTGTCCTTGTTTTTTGCTTATTATAAGAAGTGGCTTGTCTCCGCCTTTCATCTTTGATTTCTTCAACGGTTTGTGTTGTTCTACAGTGGAAGTGCGCCGTTTGGCTTGATTCAGCATCCTAAGGAGGCATTTTGAGACGGCACCCGGCTTCCAGCCTTGTGCGACCTGAAATTGTGGAATTTTAATTAGATAGGTAGTTTAACCAAACGTGCCCTCGTTAACAAAAAATGAAGCAATTAAAAATAAAATCTTACTGTCACGTTCTTCTTTAAACAACTTGGTCACGCTCTAATCATAAATTTTAAACGCCATAAAATATCGCAAATAATGCGACGTTGCAATGTATTTACTACACCAGTAGAAAATTTAAGATAAAACGCTTACATAGTATCAAAATATTTACTTATTCTTCTTACAGTTACAAAACGTTACGAAATTTCACTTAGCACATAACCAAATAAATTACCACCGTAGATACTTAACAAATGTCTAAACAAATACTTAAAAATGTTTATCTAATTGACAATTCTTGTTAATCAGACTCAGGATGACGAGCTAGTAACCTGACTGCGTGGCTACTTGCACCATGTTCTTCTTTAGAAAGTGTGCTACACCCTTATTGCTATTGGCATAAACTTCTGGGCGTTGAAAACCAGTTGTAAAACTATAGGCTTGTACATTGTGCGCAGAGCCGCGAATACCGGCAGCCATGTTTATGAGCCGCTCTCTTAGCTGCTGTCTCATAGTTTCGCTATTCGTAAACGAATGGAAACAAGGCTCGTGAAATGCGCTCAAGCTTTTGCCCTGGTCTTCCAGATCATGTAACCTCTCACCTGGGCGGAAATTCTTCCACTCTTTTGATTTGAAGTAGGTCTTGCGTCCTCGCTCATCCACCATAATACCTTTATCGGACGGAACGGGGTGCTTACATTCAATGTTTTGTGTAAACAAGCTAGCAGCTGGCGCCCGCCTACCTTTCCTAGACGCTGGAGATCGAGGGACACGCGACACCTCCGGTAGCTTTATATCTTTCTGACCTCGAGCTAGTAGATCTTTTAAATTCTTATAAAGCAACTTTCTATCCGGTCCATGCCCAACGATACCCATTTTAGACAGCTCTAGTGGAGAAGCATCGCCAAAGCAGCTCCATGAGCGTTCGGATTTTTCATAGTTAGGTGTTTGTTTTGGTCCTTTGTCTCCGGCACCTCTTGGTCCTGCAGGGGTACGTCGTGGTTTTTTCTTATCGGGAATATTTCGCCTTGGATAGTACTTCCATTTACCTTGACTGTCTATGAATCCGTCGACGCCGACAACTAGCCATTTCCCGTTCATAGCCTGGAACTTACCAGTATCACTATCGACTTGTTCACCGTTGGGCCCAATAAAATTCAAGGGCGCCCACCGTCCGTCAGGTGCCACGTACCCATCAACATTGATTTCAAGCCACTGATGATCTGGACCCCAGAAACCCCCTAAATCACTACATTGTTGTTTTCCATCAAGGCCTTTAAAGAATCTCGGGACTGGATTGCCAAATCTGTCCAAGAGTTTAACTCTGTAGTCCAAATACGTGTACTGAGTCTCGTTATCTGACGTCGTAACCTTTTTACCCTTGTAAGTAGGATCGAAGCGAGCATTTGGTGGCGTAAACTCCACTATCCATTCATCTGAATCGGTGTCGGAGTCCAATGAAGCGGCATCTTCAGAACAAGAGCATGATCGGTCTAAATTAGTCTGATCGGGTCCCGGAAGCGCCGGGTAGCAAGGGCATTCTGGGTCCTCGGCGTTGGGCAATATACCCAGAGCCTGCTGGTATGTCTTCAAGCATATCTCCTGGCACATATCTCTGAACGCACTCTGAATAAATTCTCGTTGGTCTCTCTCCAGCCGCCTCTGCGCGCGTTCCTTTTTCTTTCGTCGCTCACGGTTCTCTTCTTCTGTCCTGCCTATGGTGTAAGTCAATACTTCCCTGTCTTCATACGGTTGTTGGTTGAGAGCTCGAGGCTTGGCATAGGCTTTCATAGTTTCCATGGTAACACTGTACTCGCCGTCTTTCTTGTGAACAACTAAAAGAGGTCGTTTGAGTGGACGTTTCTTTTTGCCAGTGTCCTTGCGACGCTTCTTAGAAACTTCACCAGGATTCTTGGCCATTTTAAGCAGCCTGAGCACAAATTTGTTAATAGCGCCAGGTTTCCATAAGGGGCGAAACTACGAAAAAATAACAAAAAATGTAAAAAAACAGTCCAAAAATTATCTGATTCATTCATCGGAATTATTAAGACATACCTTTAACGCAGGTACATTGTCAGCAGTCCAAAGCCAGCCCATGCTTTTAGGTACGTTATTTAGAGTACCGGTGCATGGCATCCCACATTGGCTGTGCCCAATTTGAGGGGCTACAAGAAAATAAAGTTCTGTAATTAGTACCGCATCTTTTACTTTATCCTTGGAACATTAATTGGTAAATAGCTTTTGCCTGTGACTTGTCGAGTAAATTTTGGATTAAGTACATGCTAACTTCCACTCCCCTTTAACCCACGAATATCCAAAAATCCTTTCTTAGTGCATGTCTATACTCTATAAGATTTACATCTTTAGCGGTTAAGGCTGTGTTGTCTGTCAGTCAGTAACGGAACTCTTTTATATGTATAGATAGATAGACTATACAAAAACAAAAACAAAACAAAAAATACATACGTATACCTTTGTAGCCGTAGTTAAACTTGAATCTGTCATCTTTTCTTTTCTTTTTCCCTTTTTTTGCATCCTTTGAGGATTCAATGCTTTTGCCTTTTCGAGTTTTTGTTTCGCTTCCAGAATTGCTTCCGGGCTTTTTGGCGGCCATCTTGTGGTATACGGGGCAAGCGGGTGGCATCTGGTACGGTGCCTTACCCTCTATCGATTCTCCAGCCGACTCATACCCGCCGCAGACTTTACAATACGTTGTCTTCCTTCCAAAACCGAACGTGCATTCACATGCGCAAAAACATGGATGTTTGCCTATTTTAACTGAGGCTTTCATACTACCCACCACTTCCTCTACAGTTTCAGCCATGCAACATGGTTTTTTGAGACTAGTAAGGTCCATCATTATCCTATCATCGCGAGGATCGGTGGGCTCTCTATCTTTTTTGAATAAACACTTCATGTCTTTACATTTAGTTACAGTAATCAAATCAGCAGCATCTGCTGGCAAATCCAAAGAGCATTCGTCCTCAGCGCAGTGGCCACTATCTTTTTTACTTGGACAGTCACTGCTGCATAGTTGAAATTTGTACTTTGGTTTGGACTCTAACGTACTCTCGGAAACCTTCACGTCTGAAACCGTCGACTTGCTTCCAGTAGTTTTGACAGTAAAATAGCCAACAGTATAAATTCGACTTCCAAATGGTCCATTTCGGTCACCAAAAACGTAATTCAGTGCGTTCAACCGTTTCATGGAAGAGCATGATTTCGTCTTCACCAAATTTACCTGTTTAAATCTGTCAATGTCTGTATCGCTTTTAATTAAGCTTACTATGCTTCTGTCAACTCGGGTTTTCTTGTTAAGATTTTCGAAATCAATATTATCAGTTGAGGATTTTTTCTCTGGAACTTTCGGGATCTCTTTTTGCACAACATTTTCAGCAACTATGCTTTTTTTGGTGTTTCGTTTAGTATTTGCGCTTTTCTTTTTGCGCTTACCGCCACTATAAAACGTTTTAATAATACCAGTCCCATTATCAAAGGTCGGAGCACTAGGTTTTTTGTTAGTGCTTAATTTCTTAACGGATTTTGGCAAAAGCTCTGGGTAAATCTTTGTGTTTACCTCGGATGCTTTTAAATGAGTGGATATCCCGTCTTTTAAGTGGGTAAGCGTGATATTTAACGTAATGGCCGCCATGCGCTTCGAACTGAACTCATCGAAGATGTTGTGAACATCATTTACGACTACCGGTGGGGGCTCCTCCAATTTGTATAATCGAGCCAAAAACTCTACAAACGCAGGATTCCATGGTATTAAGGTAGAGCCTATCCTTTTCTTTGGATTTTTTACGTTCCATAGAGATATTTCCATAGGATATTGCAGCATGTGGGACATCAATCGGTCGATGTTACTTGAAAACATCACTGACTGACTCGTTGGAGGTTTTGGTTTAACCTCGCCACCGGTAGGTGCATCTTTTACATTTTTAACTTTAGCCTTGTTTTTAGAGATCTTCTTCGGTTTTGAGGGGAGTGTTTCCACTTCTATGGGATTTTTTATTACCACCGAAAAGATATCTGTAAACTCACTTTTTATAACGAACTGGTTGTTACCGACAAAACTCCTTAACTCTTCAACGGCAATCTCGAACAAAAACATTGAATCCAATAGAGCCATTTGAATCAATTTTGTTTGCAATGTATTTATAACATAGCCCACAATTTAGCAATAAAATGGTTGTAGACGAATAAAACGAAGCCTAAATAAGATTCATATCGTAATTGTAATATTACAATTACAATGTCTAACTTCTAATTTAAAATTTAGTGTAAAAGTGTCACATCGGGAAAGTAAAATTTCTTGTCATTTTTTTTCCTTTTCATAATCACAAAAAATCAAGCTGGCTTTGTACGTCAAACCTCAAACCATTGAACCTCAATATTCAACTTCATTTTATTATTAATAGAGTAGAATTGAACCTGAGCACCTTGGATGTAGAACTGAAGCTTCACTATTTCTATGCTGAGCACTGCCATGGATTTTAATACGGTTTACCTGAAGGGACCTAGATGTGACCCTTAATTAAAGAGGTCTAACAGAGGCCATCCAAGTATAATTTATCTCTAGCTCCAATCCTTACGACACTACTTAGACAAACCCGCAGAGGAATAAATAAAACTAGAGCTGTCAAGTCAGACCCGCAGTAGAAAATACAATTGGCTGGAAATCTAGCCCTAGTTCGCTGTAGGAAGCAGCATTTTAAAAACCATTCCTACATAGATGCTAGTAAACAGTCTGCTTCATGAAATGAGATTCCTAGCTTTTCCATCTGGCGACTGTGGTGACATCGGTTAATCGCTACAAACGGACATTTCCGGATGCACATGCAGTACAAGTAACTCTTAATAGGGGTTTTCACCTTCAATGTGTTGTTACTTTCTCGGTAAAGTTAGTTTAGTATACATTAAAAATTAAAAAGCAAAAATAAATAAATAAAAGTTTTTTTATTACAAACAGTTTGCTGGTGAAGTGCCTTGCAGACAAGATCCGGACTGTATCTGGCTGATGGTAGAGTAGGTCCTGTTCCCTGATGAACAGACGGGTTCTAAGTTCGGGAATAAATTCCTGGGGCCTCCGTAAATGGTGAAAGGAGACAGCTTCTTTCTGGGCGTGTTGGACGCCCGATTAGATTTCAATGGCGGTCGCACGTCTCCAATGTCGGCGTACATCTGCAAGCTGTTCATGATCTCCCTGTACCGGGCCAGTTTCTTGGCGTCCGCAGCGCGGGTGCGGAATGAAGGCACGACCGGCATTCTTGTAAACCGACTTCTGTCAAAGTTCGCCGATACGCTCATCACAACAGGCTTTTTCGTACTCTTTGTCCCATATGAAACGGCTTTCTTCGTTTTACCTGCCCCAGTTTTCGTTGAAACTGTTGGTGACGATTTATTATCTGTTTTAATCATTGGACTCGTTCGCCCTTTCGCGTCATTAACTTTGTTCCTGTCACCCGTTTGCGTCGCTTGTGGCTGTTTACTTCTACCATCTTTTGCAGTTGGCGACACGGATGATTTAGATTTTCCAGATTTTGCTATTCTCTGGCTTCTCGGGTACCATGCCCACTTGCCGTCCTTATCTATGTAGCCATCTATGCCTAATTTTAAATGCTTTCCAGTGTTATCAGTAAAATATCCATCTTCAGCCGAGTAGAACATGCCATCAGGCCCTATGAAATTCATCGGTATCCACCGATTATCTGGTCCTATATAGCCGTCTTTGTTGATTTCCATCCAAACGTGATCGGGGCTCCAGAATCCGCCTAGATCACTACATACTTGTTTTCCGTCAGGACCTTTGAAATATCTAGGCACTTGATTGCCTTGCTTGTCTAGCACTTTGACTTTATAATCCAAGTAGGTATACTGGCTTTCGTTGTTTGCGTAGACAGGGGGATGTTTAGCCTTTGCATCCCATCGTGCAACTGGGGGAGTGAACTCTATGACCCAATCGTCTCCGTCAGTATCACTGCTGGATATTGAACCTTCTTCCGAACAAGAACAAGAGTCTATAGGAGGGCTGACACTTTGCGCTTCAGCAGTATGGCACGGACAATTGGGATCGTTAGGATTTGGGAGGGGCAGTATTCCAATAGCTTGGTTATACGCCTTTACACAGATCTCCTGGCATTTGTCTCGGAACGTGGATTGCAATAGTCTGCTTTTCCTTCTAGTTTCTCTTCGCTCTCTTCTTTCACGTTGTCTTTGAACTTTACGTTTCTCCTCTTCAGTTTTTCCTATAGTATATACCAACGGCGGTTTTTCGTCATATGGATATTGAAAAATTAGTCGTTCCTTTGAATACTTCTTGAAAACTTCCATATTGACAGTATATTCTCCGTCTTTTTTCGTTACTACTAAAGTGGGTTTCATTTCCTGCTTCTTTTTCTTTTGCATCAAAGCTCGCTTCTTTTTGGCGGCTATCGTGTCGGCGCCTTCCCTAAGAGCTCGGTATCTTCTCATTAAGATCTTGTTGACGGCTCCAGGTTTCCATTTAGGTCTAGGCTAGAATGTAACAAGCAATGTAATCTTAAGAGTTAAAAAAAAGCCTAACAAAACTGTCCTATACAATACCTTCATTCCGGGAATGTCCTCTGCAGTCCAATTCCACCCCATATTCTTAGGGACTTGAGGATAGGGATATTTCGTTTCTGGCTTCTTTTCTACCAATGCGCCCGAGTCTGAAACAAGCACATACTAACTATTAACAAAAGACAATATTTGAATGCCTGTCTTCGAATAGGAACTTTTAATCGCGTAATTCATCAGAGTCCTATTAGGTACTCCTTAAATCTGTTGGTCGCCATCCAATATATGGATGTAAATTCTTTATTGTACAAAAAACATAAATGATAAAAAGAAATGTGATGTAAAAAGGCGAGCTTATCCCTTTAAGGGATCTCTTCCAGTTAACCTTTGAGTAGGTGAAAGGAGTATCATACTAGGGACCGACAACGAGCAAGATAGCAATGACAATGAGAAATTACCATACAACATGCAAATAAATACAATACATACGAGTATATCGGCGCGGACAAGATGCTCTAAAATATGAGAGTACGATTATATTGCCAATTGTTAGTACGTGTTCAAATGTCTTTGAGCATCTAGACCGCTTTCTGATTGTACGTTAAAAGAGTCCTATTTCTATTTACCACCCTCCTGGACGTTGGCCGTAAACTTGCTCTTTTTCTCCTGTGCTGCCTTCTGCTTCTTGTCTTGCTCAGAGCTGGGTTCTTTAGTTGACTTTTTCTCTTCTTTTTTAACTGAACGAGTAGTTGATGTTAAAGTACGTCTGTCAGCAGCCGATGTGACCCTGGAGCGGTCAGTTTTGGAGCTTTTTGCACTCATATTATCCTGATGTGATTTGTCTTCTTCTGGCCATAGGCTCTTTGTTTTTATGTATTTTTTGTCATAGAGCTTATGGTACACTGGGCATGGATGAGGTTTGAGATGCGCAGGCTGGTCTTTCATATCATCGCCCAAGCACTCATAGCCGCCGCAGACGGCGCAGTAAGTAGATTTTTTGGTAAATTTAAAACTACATACGCAATCGCAGAAGCAGGAATCGTCATCATCAGTTTTCTTTTTCTTCTTTGCGACCCCATCTACTATAAAGTCCTTGACTGTCTCGGCTACATCGCATGTTTTGACGCAGCAAGGATTGTTTATGTCTTCAAAATCTATTTCGATGTTGCTGTCGGCTGGACTGGGTGGATATCCGCCTTCGCTTGGGCACGGTTGTTCTGGGCACTTTTTATCTTGTGTTTTCTCACTTCCTGTGCACACGCTCTTCGAACATGAGGTTACTTCTGAAGCTTTCAAACTTGGACATTCTTTGGCACAATTTTTAAATTTGTCAGGGATTGATCCTGGCTTGCTGTCTGCATTATCATACTCAACTGTGAAATAGTATACGTTGTATACTTGATATTTTGATGATCCAGGGAACGGGCACCCCTTGCCTCCACAGGCCTCGTCATCACTGTCAGAAGAGTTGCCACAGTCTTTGCTGCAGAGACTCGTACACGACTTTCTTTTAGTGAGAGCTTCCTGCATTTGTTCAACACAAGCACACTGAGTTGAGAGACCTTTCAGAGTACGTGGTTCACTGAATACACCTTCATGTCGCAGGAACTCTTGGATCTTTTCAGCTAAAGTACAGAGGTTGCTGCCGCACGGGCCAATAATCTCGTTTATGTCAATCTCAGTGTTGTCTTCATCAACCAAACTTTCAATATACGCTCTAATATCTCTTGCTATTTTGCAGTCAGGTTTACCACAAGGTCCTCTTATGTTTGCTAAGTCGAATATAGCGGCTCGTCCCTCTGGCTTCTTACCAGCGTTAACGCAAATCGGACAGGGACCACCTTGAACCTCTTTTTTAAACCTTTGTGCCAGCTCTCCAGTAGGCCACTGCGTTTCTTTGCAGTAGCAAAGCCTGTCTATGTCTGTGGCCCTGACTTTCGGCCTTATCGCCGGGCGAGGAGTGAGCATCCTCATATTATCATTGCAAGACGCTACTATCTTTCTTATATAATCGACAATGAAATCTATGTCAGGCATCGTTTGAGGGGACTGGTATATCGAATCTGGTGGTTTATCTGCGTTATTCATGCAACAATAGTCACCATCGTTGAACATCGAAAGGTCAGCTCCAGGAGCGTTTTTGTAATCTGCAAACACTTGTCCTTTTGGTTTGACCTTTACGTAGCTATTTTCTATCTTATTGCAGTTCTCCTCGAAGACTTCGTCGGTCGTCTTCATCGTGCAAATATACGACGTAACTCTTGAATTAATTCCCGTATACAGGCATTTTTTTACTGCCGGATCTTCAGATAGGGTTCGGAATGATGTCGTGACTTTATCTCCTAGAAAAGACAGTTTAATTTGCAGGCTGATTTTCGCCATTAGCTTAGCGGTGCCCTCTTCAAAAACATTGTATTCGTCTTTCAAAGTAATTGATTCTGGAGTTTCACAGTTACATAGTCTTTCTAGGTATTTCAAAAATGCTGGGTCCCAGGGAATCAAGCTGGATCCAATGAAAGACAAATTGTCCTCTTTGCTCCATAGAGAGACTTCCATCGGGAACTTGCGCATGCTTTGTATCAAGAACTCTGCGCTGCTAGTGAACAACACAGATTGGCCTGACTGTATTGCAGGCTCTGGTGGGGGCGGTGGCTCTCCTTTACCCTTTTTAGGTTTTTTGGGCTTAGGTGGTTTTTTCTTTTTACCAGGTGGATCTGGTGGCAAAGGAGGAGGATCAGGTATAACGATGTGCATCTGTTTCGGGTCCTTCAACTCCAGAGAGAAAATGTCCGCAAAGTCACTTCGGATTACCAAATTTCTACTCTCTACCAAGCTTCTAACACTCTCTACCACCACTTCGAATATGAACATTGCGTCTGCTACAGCCATTTTCGATTTTTTTCTCTTTTTGCACTCTAATTAGAAAATGATTAGGATTTATTCACGAAAACGTCCATTATTTAATAGCTTTTAGTTTTATTTTATTACATAAAATTTATTAATAAATATTTCGTCAAAACATGACGTTAAAAAATGGCGGTTTTTATAGAAATCGAGTACACCAAGTTAAAGTGCTGTCAACCAGTATCATTATTGGAATTTTATGAAAAAATGTCTCCGAGTTGTTCGAACAATTCTTTATTCATTCTATTCTATTATGAAATATTTATTTGCTTATGATCACTTTGCAAAGATAAGTTTTATCTTACTATAACAGCTCGTGTTATCGCATTTCGTGTTATTATCTAACAATTTCTGAACGTGCCGTCACCTGATCGATGTCACTTTGACGCAAGCATCGCATGACGTTTCAGGAGTTTTTATTACGAAACAAACACGATTTATAATGAGTTTTCTATGGAATTCTCCAGTGCATGGGGTGCGAGGTGCGCTCTTCCTGGTTCTGAGCTGAATACTCAATATGATAACTAAATATATTGTGTGAATAATTAAACAACCCCAGGTAAGACTGAGTTTTTAATATTTTAGCATATTTTGCCGCATTCCTAGGAAAATTTCATAGCATGTACGGAATAGCGTAGATTTTCTGTTATTATGTCATACCGTAGTGCGAGAGATCAAAGATCGTGTAAGAAAAAACGCGTTGTATTACTTTTTTGTGAATGAAACATAGTACTATAACTACTATAACGTATTTATTGGTTAAAAATCTTAAACAATTGGCTTTTATTCAAAGTGAAGTGTGTTTTTATTTGCGGCTTTTAGTTTCATCACTTTTAAAATTTAACACCCTCTTAACAACACTTAATTACGAGTTTTAGTGGCATAAACTAATTTAGAATTTAATTTCCGTTTTCTAAATTTAAACCAAAGATATAATTTTTTTTTAAACGGATTTAAAATGCATACCTTATATAAAAAAAGTAATAAAGCAAAAACATGTGCCTGCATGACGTTATGATCATCGCTGAAACATAATCACATAGTGAGAAATGCTTTTACCATAGTGTTGTCTAACATACAAGTTTTACGTGCCATGAAACTCGTGACCATATTCTAGTAATATGGACTTCGTGGTTGGTGGGATTGCCGGTGTGGGCGCGGCCATCTTCAGTAACCCGTTTGACGTGGTCAAGACCCGTATGCAGCTGCAAGGGGAGCTCAGAGCCCGCAACCAACATGCCGTGCATTATAGAAACATACCGCACGCCATGTACACTATAGTGAAACACGACGGAGTCACTGCCTTGCAGAAGGGACTCGTGCCTGCACTGTGGTTCCAGCTAGTTGTTAACGGTGTACGGTAAGTTTTTTTATGTTAGTTCGTTTCGTGAATTAATTTTGTGCAAGTTTTTTTTAAAACCAAAAAAGTGTAAGTATGAAGTTTTTCTTTTGTGTAATGCTTTCTTGTACTGAACTAAGTGTCACTTTTTACTTTTGTGAGTTTAAATAATTTTCCATTAACCATTTCTACTCCAATTACAGATATATCTGTCACTATAGGTGAATGAAAGATAGATATATCTGTCTGCATGTACAATATAAAAGTGACCTACATACATTTACATGAGGTTCAATTTCGATTCATTGTAAAAAATGCTTGGTGTGCAAAAGCTTTTGTTTTTGATGTGGCATTAAAAAAAATTGCACGGACTAGGGCCAGCTTATTTCTATGCATGCTTAATAACAATTTTAATACTGCTCATTACAGTGACAATATAAAATAAACAAATCCTTTCCAGATTAGGTATATACCAGCATGCAGATAACCAAGGCTTCTTAAGAGACGAGAAGAACAACACAAAGTTCACGAACAGTCTTGTAATGGGAGCGTTTGCCGGAATGATCGGTGCATTCTTCGGTAGCCCGTTGCAACTAGTAAAAACTCAGCTGATGTCTTACTCGTCCGAGAAGATTGCAGTGGGAACTCAGCACGCTCATACCGGCATGGCGTATGCCATGGGGAAGATCTACAAGAAGAATGGACTGGGTGGCTTGTGGAGAGGCGCCCACGGCATGATGATCAGGAACTCTATAGGATCAGCGTCGCAGATCGCTTGTTATGCTGTGTAAGTATCTTTTGTTTTTAGGATTACATACCTAAAGAATGCCACTTAGACAGGAGCGCCGCGCCGGCGCGCCGCCGCGAGCGGTCGCAACTCGTGTTTATATGTAAATTTTTCCTTAATTTTTCACTCATAACGGTGGAATATTTACTTCAAGTTAGAATGAAACCCACCTGAATTATAACCAATTCGATTCAAACCGCCCAAATGCGAGTTTGACCCGCGAATTGTAGGGTTCCATAGCTTGATTGTCACAGTTTACCTTTTCACTTCGTTATATGTACTACTCACTACTGTGAATTTTGTCACTTATCATATAAAATCTAAGGCACAACGCCACGTCGCGGCGCGCCGCCGCCGCCGCAGAAATTTTTTAATTTAAAACTGCCTACTACCTACCTATTTTTTGACGTATAAATACGTGAGTGGTCTGTTTTATTAATATGTAAGGTGCGAAATATTGAGATTACCTACGTCGCCGCCATGGAATTGGCAATCGGCGCTCATATCTATTGCCAATGGGACCATATTACTAAGCCTCTGCTGTCACAGGGCTATGTCTTTAGAACCCTAATAGATAAACATTTTTCACGTTTTATGTTGGAAACGAGTCTGACTGGCAATTGGTAAACTTTGTTTGTTTGTTTGTAGGGGGTAATCTCTGGAACTACTGAACAGATTCCAAAAATTCTTTCACTAATAGAAAGCTACACTATCCCTGACGGACATAGGCTTCTAATTCCACGCGAACGAAGTCGCAGGCGTCCGCTAGTTACAAATAAACTAATGATTCTGATTATTATTATATTATATTTCAAATTTCTTTTTCAGCTGTAAAGAATGGATGGACGACAACGATATGTTCCAACAGTCCAAGTATTTATCAGCCTTCGTGGCCAGTAACATAGGAGCCGTCGTTAAGACCATCGCCCTCACTCCAATGGATGTCATCATGACCAGACTGTATAACCAAGGTGAGGCAAATTATACTCTATCTTGTTGAGATATCGTCAAAAAAGTATGTAGAATTAACTGATATTATATGGGAACTTTTAACGGGGTCTTATCTCACGCTAAATGATGAACGGGCATTCATAAATGACCAAGTTGAATGAGATAACTTGATTAAGTTTCTCATAGATGACACCGAGGGTAGTTTTCCCAAAGAAAAAAATATCAATAATGTAATGACCGTAAAGACGAAACACATTGAAAAATTCGCAGAGTATGGCAGCGGTAATGTGGTGGAAACTGGAATACGCAAGGCACGGAATGCTGATGTTGCAGGTTCGAACCCTGCCATTACCCTAATTTTTCTTTGTGTTGTCATTGATTATATATTTAATTTGAATGTACAAAAAAATACAAAAAGAAAAATCGAACATTTTTTAAAATAAATAATTTTGATTACAATAACTAAATGATGATATTAAATGTGAGCGTATACGTTTTTAAGATGGATTTTATGGGTCCTACAGTCAGCACCAATGCCTGAATAGTTGAAGGCGTGAAAAAGATATACAAACAATACAAATGTAAGATATTGTCCTGCCGCTAAGCAGCAGTGCTTGCACTGTTGTGTTCCGGCGTGGAGAGCAAGCCAGCCGGTGTAATTACTGGCACAAGAGGTATTCCATCTTAGCCCTCTGGGTTGGCAACGCATCTGCACTCTCTTTGTTGTTGCAGGTGTCTATAGGCGGTGGTGATCACTTACCATCAGGTGACCCACTTGCTTGTTTGCCTTCCTATGTTGTATATATAAAAATAATTTTTACAGTTTTCCACAACTAAGAATTCCTTCCGATGTACATACTTGCGCAGTAGGCCAATTTTATTAGAGCGGGAAACTTCGATCCACCAATGGCGAAGCAGAGTATTACGCGCGCTAAAATCTTGCGCTGTTATTGGTCGATCGATTTCGCGCCAAAATCGGGGCCGTCACCCGTGCGCCATCTTGTTCTTTGAATCGTATAAGCGGGACAGATCTAAGAATGCATAGCAAGCAATACTCTGCCATTTGAGCTTAGAAATAAAGTTCAATAGAGATTATTTACACGTTCGCCTTCGGCTGGAAACGAAAGCTGCCGATCGGAATTACAGTTCCCGGCAAATAACATTACTTGACTGCGCAGTAGCCGTTTCTAGTACAAATGTGTATGCGCAAGCTTACCCCCTCCACTCGATTTATGCTCAAGTTATTTGCCTGCAACTATATTAATGGTTTAAAACTGCGTGCGTTAACGTGTTAATTCCTCTCTTTCAGCGGTCGACGCGAACGGCCGAGGTCTGTTATACGGCGGTATAGTGGACTGCGCTAGAAAAATAACCCAAACCGAGGGGCTTCTTGCGTTCTACAAGGGCATGGGACCCTCCTACCTCCGCCAGGCCCCCCACACCGTCCTACTCCTGGTCTTCTGGGACATGCTGAAGGATCTGCAGAAATCTTTGGAACTTAAGGCGTGATGAATGATTAAGAGTGTAAGTCAGGGATGTGCCGGAGATCGGATCGGATCGGATTTTTAAAATCATTCGGAAGTTCCGGTCTTAATCGGAGTCTTAACTCCGTAGCATCCCTAGTATCTATGTAGTGCGGTAATAATCACTTTGATCTATTTACTTTTAGTAAATAGAGATGAGGCGTATGCGACTTTTTAAAGCAATGTGAGACAACGATAGTAATGCGTGCGATATTATTTTTAACGCATTTTTTAAGTGTAACCCCTTAATATATAAAAGTTAGCCGACCATTTTTATCTAAAATATGTTTTGTCACTTTCTCAAATGTCACAATGACAGATAAAAACGAAACCAATTCTAACTAAAATAGGTTCGAACGTTTATGAATAAGGGGTTTAGGTTATTATTTTAGGTATTGGAAATGAGATATCTAAACCGTTTGCTCAAAACTAAACCAGGTTAGATCGCCATCGGTATCAAGTTTGCTGTCTCTGTTGCACACATAGGAAATCACTGCAGAGTGAGGGAGTTGATAAATATCGGCAGTGTGACCGTTGATATTTTAATCGAAAAAAAAACGCAGTCAGGTAATCCGAGGTTATTGTAACTATTAGTAACTATTGGGTTGTTGTGACTAATACATTAACCTCCTTGTAGACAAATAGTAACGTCTTTTCGTGGAAAGATTCACACGCATGAATCATAGTCTCTTCACACAAGAAGCTGGGCGACGGATGATTAATCCATTAGTTACAAAAACCCTATAGTTATACCAACCCTGAATAACTTTATATACCCTCGCCAGCAAATACATTATATTATATCGCAAGAATCACGACCAGTGTTACCAATTAAATTTGCTGTATCTTTCTTCCACGTAATAAGTCACTACAGATAGAGTTTACGAATCTTTTGCCATATTGGAGAATCGATGATAGATGGCGAGCCGTACAACGGTCAACCAAAATACCATGAACGTCTTGGATTTAATTTTAATTCAATTCGCTCATTGAATTAATTAGTTTGGTTGTTTATATTTATTGAAGTGCCTAAAATAATCTAGTATGGCCTTTGTCTCATAGATCTGTGTTTGAAAGCTAATGATAGTGATTGTATGTAATTTTAGGGCCCCGTTTTTAATGACGCAACGCATGTTGAGGTTTTTTGTTTCATCTCGAGAAGAGAAATAAATAGTGATTTCCTTCATTTCTTAACTAGACCTAAGTTTTACAAAGCATTCAGCCAGTTGAAGTAAATAAGTATTATGTGCAAAACAAAGTATTTATATGTAACATTTACAATGCATTACTCGCTACCTATATTATTTTATCTACGGCTTAGCTGAAACAATTATGAGATTTATGATGACTGTACTCTGTTTTTTTTATAGGACTAAGCAAGACTCTTTCTGTAGGCAGTACTATATGTATATTAAAAAACAAAGTAGAAATACATATACACAAGGTATTGTTTTTGTAATCCCATAACTTTAGGTCTATTTTCCTTATGTATACTAAAAGTAAAAAATAATCCTAATTTGCACGGGTTTGGAGATAATTAATAAGTTATCAACTTCTCTGTCCAGTATCAACGTATTTACTGCATTAGTATAAGAGTTTATAATTGCTTGGTTTGGACACACGAAGATAATTTGGTATTTTTCATAAAGCATGGCAAAACGCACACCTGTGACATCATTTTTACATATGAATTCCTTGAAGTCCTAAAGTTATGGAATTTTAATACGACGCCTTATATTTATCAATTTAACCATGTTATTATGATTAACAAGTTTCATTTCAGGATCATATTTGTCTGTAACTAAGCCAAAAAAATAGTTTTAGTAGAAACGAAATGCCAAAGAATAGAGAACCTATTAAGTAATAAATAATGTACTTACTTACAATTAGTATGTTTGGTGAAATAATTTTGTAAAGGTCTTTTACGTCTGCAATAATTTAGTGTAATTTATTTATTTAAATCAGGACACACTGTCCGATAAAATATATATAATATACAACATTCTTGTAATACTAAACGTAAAATACAATGAATATAATTTATAAAATTAGCACGTTACTCTGGCGACGTGTTATCAAGTTTCGGGGTGTCTAACTAACATCCGTTTGCGAAAACAACGGAATGCGACTCCCATTGGCCAGAATTCCTGAGGGCAGATAGATGGTCAGTCAGCAATAAGATGGACTCATGCATTTTCGTTATACGTGTTAATGAAAATATGTATTATTTTTAAATTAGTTATTACGAACAATTTTGTAGCACCACAAGTCGCTTGTGCGTTATCTATCCAGCAGGACGAGCTATTGTGTATTGTAGGCAGCAAAACAGAAAAAAAGTGTTTTTGTCTACACAACTCAATGGAACACTGCTGTAGTTTTCTGCAAAGTCCCCAAAGGGACAAAAATCCGCAGTCCCTACCTCTTTTGACGCTCATGTGAGCGTATAATCTGCGTATGCGTATGATCTGCGTACGCGTATGATCTGTGTATGCGTATGATCTGACTAATGTATGATCTGCGTAGCGTATGATCTGTATTTGTGGCTAATCAGTGAAATTTTATACTAATACTTCATGTGCCATGTTTACGTAGACAATATTAAAATGTTGATCTTAAAATAGGAATACTCGCACACCAACCGAGTTGGGTCGTTAAATAAGCACTAGAAGCTATTTATTTGCGTGTTTCATTGTTATTTGTACGGCTGTTGTAACGCCATGTGATCAATTGCCTTTACTAGGAGTGTGGATAGATATTCGGATTGTAATCTTAGAGCAATTGTTAAAAAAAATCTTAAGAAATTATCTTCTACGTAGTCCTGCAGTTTACTAAAAAGTTGTGACATGTTTATAAGTTTGTAAATACAAATATCAGGCCAAATTTTGACAACTGAAGGTTGATATTACGAATCTTTATGAAACCCAGCTTTAGTGTACTTTTAATTTAATTCACCGATACTGGGTTACCATTAACCAACCGAAGTCAACATTTTGTGTAATAGTTCCCCAGTGACTCGGTATTGTAATATTGCAAGGGCGGATTTAAGAGGGGTGGGGGCACGGGGGCACATTCCCCCCAGACGGTATTTTTGTGTACTGTTCTTCAAGTTTATTCCTAACAGTTATTGTTGATTTTTAACTCGTCCGTCCCTTGTGCCCCTCCCAGAAAAAAATCCTCGATCCGCCCTTGACTTAGTGCATTCATATGAAGTGTAATTGAATCTACCATATTAGTATTATTGTAAACAGTGACCTAAGCATTTAAAAAAACCATTGGACACGGAATGACCCTTGTGCAATTAGTAGAATTTTGTAAGTCCATAGGACAATAAGTTAGGATGATACGCCAAAGCTAACGCTGACATGAAATGCTAATTAATAGCTTGTATAAAACTTAAATAAGTCGTATTTGTAAAAAGCAATTACTAAAACAGCGTTGTATGTGACTTAAGAAGTCTCTTATAAGAACTATGTTGGCAACGACACTTTTTTGAATTTTTCTTGATTATTTTTAAAATAGGTTTGCGGGTGGTAGGACCTTGTGCAAGGTCCGCCCGGATCGCTACCACCATCTTGCTCGCTAATCCTGCCGCTAAGCAGCAGTGCTTGCACTGTTGTGTTCCGGCGTGGAGAGCAAGACAGCCGGTGTAATTACTGGCACAAGAGGTATTCCATCTTAGCCCTCTGGGTTGGCAACGCATCTGCACTCTCTTTGTTGTTGCAGGTGTCTATAGGCGGTGGTGATCACTTACCATCAGGTGACCCACTTGCTTGTTTGCCTTCCTATGTTGTATAAAAAAAAAGGCTTTTTGAATAATTCTCAGCTCCTACGTATTTTTATTTCATTGCTTAAATAAACAATTAAAGGCCTCATTATACTTATAAGAAAGAACTGTTAATAGATTAAATACTAAAAAAATATCTTAAATAATCGAGAAAAAATAAAATAAGCGACGTTGCCACCTCGCTTTCGTAAGAGAAAATTACAGATGCTAATCAATTCTAAGCTTTTTAGTTCCTGAACGCGATTAGTGATTTTCGTGAGAAATTAGCCAAAATTAGGTATAATTTATGTTTTGAATGTGCTAATATTTGGTTGTTTGTAAAGCTCAGTAAATTATTGTCATTTTACCTGACAAACATTAGTTTTATATGTACGAGAAGGTTCCTTAAGGGCCATTTACATGGTATGAGTTCTCGCACGCGAGTTTGACTACATTGCGGGCTACCAAGGTACGATGTGACCGATCGATTGATTGAGCCGCGCAATGTAATGCAACTCGTATACGAGCAGTTGCTCCATTTAAATGGCCCCTTATGTTGATTATATAGATAGCTGTCTCACTTAAAAAGTCTAAGATTGCAGACTCTTTCTCGCATATAAATTATTATTATCGAAAAATGGAAGGCAAACCGTATTCTTTTTTATGAGAGATGGCAACCCATATAAGCAGTTATTTTAATATTATTAATAAAGCGGATCACTCACGTATTTTTGCGTCGGGAAATGCCCGACATGTTTCGGACCAGTCCGTGGTCCTTAATCATGAGCCCCCGCGGCGGTGGCGCGACGACGACTGCGTACCGAAGCCCTGACAGCTCGGCTACTCGGCACAGGCGTTTCGGGCGGCGGCGAACAACTACCCTCGTTTGCTTCATTATTTTTAATGTCAAATATAGGGTTGCACACTACACTAACCACATCGCTCTCTAAAGGCATTAAAAATAATGAAGCAAACGAGGGTAGTTGTTCGCCGCCGCCCGAAACGCCTGTGCCGAGTAGCCGAGCTGTCAGGGCTTCGGTACGCAGTCGTCGTCGCGCCACCGCCGCGGGGGCTCATGATTAAGGACCACGGACTGGTCCGAAACATGTCGGGCATTTCCCGACGCAAAAATACGTGAGTGATCCGCTTTATTAATATGTCTGAGTCTCACGGTAGTTTCATGTTAAAAATATTTTAATATTATAAACTAAGGTGACTTTAAACCGCAGGGCGATATTTAACAATAGTCTTAACGTTATATTGTTGATTTTTCTTCATGTTCAATTTAACACAGTTCATATAATACAAAATTTGCTAAAGAATTGTTAGTTAAACTGCCTTAAACTAAGAGTTACAATACTTGTAATGTCGCTCCGTTTTACGATAAATTTGAGGTTTTTGTAACTAATGCATTAATCTTATTTCTGGCCAAAAGTTTTGGTGGAAAGTGACATCTTTGAGCGTAAAGAGAAACTACAGTTAACGCCTTTACGCGAAGCTGTCAAACGGGTGACTAATGCATTAGTCACAATAAACCCATAAATAGTTAGTCTTAAAACCCCGGGTCACCTTCTCAAATGAATTTTTGCTTTTTTTTGGTATTAATCCTTAATCAATGTTTTATTTTTGTTCGTGAATCTGTTCAGAAATCTCGTTGGATAATTTATTTATTTGTATATTGTAATGTTTGCTTTTATTTATTTTATCAGAGCTAAATACATTATCAGTGCCTTTTAATGTTGTATTTTAAGTTTGGAAATTATTTATTGAATAAATTGCGGATGCGATTGATTTGTGGTTTTTTTTCTACTTAAGCCGTTTTTACTAAATCCTTTAAATTTGACGTTTTGGTGCAAGTGAGCCCAAAGTTAAAAGTGTGTCAGTTCAAGACAAAGTAATATATAAATTATTGCGAAATTGACAAACGCAAGGCACGGCTGAGGTTGCAGGTTCGAGTCCTGCCATTGGCCTAGATTTTTCTTTGTATTATCATTAATTAGCATTTAGATTTAAAAAAATTCATGTCTGACATTAAAAAATAAAAATCGAAAGAAATTTTTGATATACTCCTATTCATACAGGGTGGCCCAAAACCCTTCAAAAATCCTATAAAGGACATTAGGGTACGTGATGGACGACGAACAACCCTGTTTTTCTTTTTTGCATATTTTTATAACGATACCATAAATAATTAGACTTTTTCAAATAGATTATATTAAGACAGCACGATTTATTAGTAATATGTGTCTTTTAGCAGCTGTTATTTATTTAAAAATGGCACTTCTGCAAAAAAAAAACAAAAATTGTTTGAAACATTGCTCATCTAAAAAAAGAACTATAGTGGGTTCATGCACAGAACTAACTTTCGTCTACAGCCATGTCTTCGCTGACGCGTGACATCACGGACATGGGGATGGGCGGAGTGTCGGCCATGTTTGCTACGGTGTTCACCAACCCCATCGAGGTGGTGAAGACCCGGCTGCAGCTGCAGGGAGAGCTGCTGGCGAAGGGCCACGTGGTGCACTATAAGAGTGTGCCCCATGGTTTGTTCGTGATCGCGAGGAATGAAGGCCTGGTCGCGCTGCAGAGGGGACTCGGCGCTATGGTCGGGTTCCAGTTCTTCCTTAATACTTTCAGGTGAGCATTGCTATACTATTTACTGATACGTAATATTTTTCGATACTTATTCTTCATGTCAAGTAAGTTTTGGCTTTTTTTAGTTTTAGCCATCATAATATTGTTTATCATTCAAATAAAACATTCTCAGGTTATAAATCATCTCTTCTACATAGAGCCTCGATTTGTTTTGTTAGGCTAACAATGTTTAGACACAAAAGTGACAAAAATTGAAATTTTAGGTTAGAAGTTAAGATGATAAGACATGTATGTAATATGTACGAATCTATTAATCACTAGCGTACGCCCGCGACTTCGTTCGCGTGAAATTAGTAGCCAATGTCAGGGACAGTGTACCTTTCTATCGGTGAAAGAATTTTTAAAATCGGTTCTGTAGTTTTACCCCCTCCATACGAACATTCGGACAAAATTTAGCTCTTTATTATATTAGTGTAGATGTAGATTAATAATAAGTATGAATTCTGAGTTTCATGATTCTAGAACAATCTTATAACTTTTTCCATACAAACTGCACCCCCCTTTTTTCCATCTTTTTATAGCCTAAGTCCTATTCTGGACTAATTTTAGTAGATCTATGAAAATACCATCCAAATCCGTTCAGAGGTTTTTACGTGATGCGCGTACAAACATTTTTGTCTTAACTTTTTTATTATATGTATTGATTGATAGGTGTAAGCATATCTGTCAGGTTAGGGGTGTTCCGCATGTGCGAGCGCCGCGGGCTGACGACGGTGCGCGGGCGCACGTCGGTTGTGAAAGGCGCCGCAGCGGCCGGCGCGGGCGGCGCGCTCGGCTCCGTCGCCGGCACGCCCTTCTTCCTCGTCAAGACACGGCTGCAGGCGCAGGTCAGTATTAGTACCTTGTGTAAGGTCCGTCCGGATCGCTACCAGCTTTCTCGCTTCGTAATTAAGCAGTGATAATGTAGGATAGCAAAAAGCCGGTGAAATTACTGTATACATTGGGTTTGTTGGAAGGAACGACGTCGTCGTGCCAGATTGTATAATTCTGAATTGTTGTTGTCACAGGCGGCGAAGGCTATATCCGTGGGGCATCAGCATACACACACAGGGACCTTCGAAGCGCTAGCCGATATTTATGCTAAAGAAGGTTTTAAAGGTATGAATGAAATCCAATAGAATAAAAAAATTACCTGTACTCTGTACTGCACTTTTAACTCGAGTTAAAGTGGGTACAGGTGAAATTAGTGATGGTAATGACAATAAGCTCTTGAGCTCATCCTAGACTTTGAATAACTAGCAAGCTGAAGCACAGAATAAATAACGTACAGAAACTTCTCTTTTACGACCGCGATTAAATGAATTCCAACTTTATTCACACGCTCAAAAAGTTCGTATTACTTCATACACCATGCGCCAGGCGCCGCGAGTCAAAAGGAACGCGCCGCCCGCGCCCGCCTTCCCCCCACTACTCCCGGCGACACGCTAGGGTTGCGCGGCATTCGTTTTCAATTACACTGACACGACGGGGGCGAGCGAGCGAGCGCGCGGCAAGCCGACAGCCTACTGCCATTTGCCTATGCCATAGGCAAGGCGGTCGAGCGTACCTACCTGCGGAGTGGAACCCCCCTGGCTGAAGTAAAGTGTATTTTAGTTTCTATGCCTAAAATACACGACTACAATAAATTGTTCTTGCCCGCCACTTTGAACGCGTCGAGTTTGAATCACATTTAACATCCATCCGACATGTGCGTGTGCCACCTGGGCCATGGACTACAGGGCTATTCTCGCTTCAGTAGAGATGAAGTCACAGTGAAGATATGTCAAAAAGAGCTGTCAGCTAACCAAAATGGCCATTTTTCATAGAGATTCGGCCGTTTTAGTGAGCTTAAGTCACCCGGTGAGATTCAAAAATTGCACCTGTAACCTCAGTGAAATCAATCGAGATTTCACCTCACTAGGTGAAATCTCGATTGATTTTTCATTATCGAGTGTGTGATGAATGTCGACGAACGCGAAAATTAGGGGTCAGGGGTGCAATTTTTGAAGCTCACCAGGTGACTAAAGCTACCAAATTGGCCGAATTTCTATGAAAAACAGCCATTTTTGCGAGCTTTAGTCACCCGGTGAGATTCAAAAATCGCACTCAGGCCTGAGACATGTCGAGTGATAACTCAGCTTTAAGTACGTTAATGATCCATTCATGTCGATACATGTGAAATTTATGAAAAATTGTGTCATTCTAGGTCTGTTCCGCGGCGTCCAGCCTCAGATCCCTCGCGGCGCGGTCGGCAGCGCGTCGCAAATGGTCTCCTTTTCATACGCGAAGGTACTTCTTCTTTTTCTTTGATGGCCACGAGGCCGAAGGCGAGTAGAACGATACAAGTATTGTTCGGTTTAGATGGTACGGTCACCCTCAGAAGGTAGCTGAATATCAATAAAGTGACAAACTCGAGCAATTCTTATTTCATCACACAACGACGACAAGGTTTTAAGTGTACGACCCCCCCCCCCCTTCCGATCGTTTATCATTCAAATAAAACATCGATCGCTGGGCATAGGCCTTCCCCAAGGATCTCCACGACGGTCGGTCTGGTGCTGTTCGCATCCACCGGTTTCCAGCGATCCGCACCAGATCGTCGGTCCACCTTATGGGAGGCCTACCGACACTTCGTCTTCCGGTACGTGGTCTCCACTCGAGAACCTTTCCTCCCTAACGGCCATCGGTTCTACGAGCAATGTGCCCCGCCCACTGCCACTTAAAGTTTGCAATTCGTAGAGCTATGTCGGTGACTTTGGCTCTGCTGCTGATCTCCTCATTCCTGCTCCTCATTAGCTCTTTCTTTTGGATGACTTTGAGCCTTCTTATGAGGCTCTTACGGGACCACACGTTTCAGTATAAACTACTATTATAGTTAGTAGAACAAGCAAAAGGTTGATTTATTTATTTAAACTGTATTGCACAAAAAACGGAATGTACGAAAGGCGGACTACAGCCTAAGGTACATGTGTCATGTGTGCAGGAGAGCCTGTCGTCGCGCGGGCTGCTGGCGGGCTCGCCGCTGCTGCTGTCACTGGCGGGCGCCAACCTGGGCGGGCTGGTCATGACGGCCTGCCTCAACCCGTTTGACGTGGTTGCCACGAGGCTCAGCAACCAGCGTGAGTGCCTCGTCATTCATCATCATTTTCAGCCTGCTCTCGTCCACTGCTGAACATAGGCCTTTCCAAGAGGGCGCCACCAAAGCAGGGGGTCCACACGGCACTGTAGGTGCGCTCGCCGCATTACCTATGGCATAGGTTAATCACAGTAGGTTGCCGGCTTGCCACGCGCGCTCACTCACGTTTATGAAGTAATACGAACTTTTTGTACCTGATCATAAAGTTGGAATTCGTTTAATGGTGGTCGAAAAAAAGAGGATTCTGTACGTTAGAACTATTATTTATTCTGTGACCAAAGCAGCACCAGGGAGTGCCTCACACTACCTGAACTGCCGACGCCGCTGCGCCATTACACTGGGGCCGGCGCAAATGGCTCAATGACAAAAAAAAACTGATATCGAAATTTAAAGAGATCGTTAATAGAAGAAATTTTTTCTGCGATCTATTTCATGAGTTATTGTCGCGAGTAGAAAACGATGCAACGCGAGCCCCGTGAAGACTCCTTACGAAACGGCCCTAAAATACAACGTCACAGTTTATATTTTGGCTAGTAGTATGGAGCGTGAAACTAAAATCGAGATTTTTATAATAAAAAGAGCGTTTATACGGTTACTCCCTTAACAAAACTTGTTTTATTTTTTATCAGGGTTCTAGTAAGTGTTATATGGGCTCCTTTATCAGCCCTCTTAGTTTTGGACTTGGGTTTAGGAATACTCTACATGTATTTTTGTGTTGTGTGACTTTTAATTTTATTTTGTTTTGAGTTGACTTCATGTAATTTGACATAATTTTAATAATAACTAAGTATTTTTTTGTTACTATACGTATATTGGGTTTTATTGTATTTTTATGATTATTTGGAGCTTTTAAATTGTGTAATGTATTTCTTGAAGTTTTAATTATTTTATTTTTATCATTCTTATTATTATTAATGAATGCTAATAATTATGTTGGTAACGTGTTGGCTTAGCTGTAAGTTGCAAATTTTAAATAAATAAATATACAAATGTTATACCTCTAGATTTCTACCCTAATGTCATATAAAAATATGCAACCATTCGTTTTTCAGCGTTGGACGCTAACAACCGAGGAACACTGTACACTGGCATGGCAGACTGCTTCTACAAGATGGCGCGGTCGGAGGGTCTCGGCTCGCTGTACAAAGGCGTTGGTGCTAACTACATGCGCCTCGGCCCTCATACCGTGCTGCTGCTGGTCTGCTGGGACCAGCTCAAGATATTGGAGGAGTTTTTGAGAAAATGACTTTTTTGATATTAACGCCATCTGTTGCTGTGAGTTTGAAGTTAAGCGATGCATTTGTTTTACTATAAAGGTCACTCTTGAGATTAACGCCATCTGTTGGTGTAGGTTGAAGCTAAGCGACGCATTGTTTTTATAGTCCGACCGAAACTGGTTTTCCGGCCGAAACCGAAACCGAAACTCACGTGGTCAAGCATAAAATTCCTTAAAATACTGAAATCCGGTGCATTTTACCCATTATTCTACTAAGTTGTGTTGCTACAGAGCTATCCGAACGGCGCACGACAATTCCCGAACAGGGCCGCCAGCGTCCGCCAAAGCGTTGCCGCGAGAAACGAAGTTAGGCGAGCGTGCACGACAACTTCCGAAATCAGTTACGGTATCGGCAAAAGTGTCGGCCAGTTTTGGCCGAAACCGAAACTGCCGCCGAAACTTGATTTTTGGCCGAAACTCGGCCGAAACCGAAACCGAACTTTCGGTTGGACTCTGATTGTTTTGTAAAATGACTCTTGAGATTAACGCCATCTGTTGGTGTGAGTTTGAAGTTAAAGGACGGATTTGTTCGAAGTTCAGGATCAAAACTTTAGAAACAGTTCTGATAAAGCCAGAAGTGCTTAATTATGGCGTCTCGAATTGATTTTGAATTCGAAATCTGTTTTTATTAGAATAAGTGAAAATGTGTGGAAACCAAGTATGGCCTTTGCCCAGCAGTAATTTAAAAAAGTGAAAATATTAGTCCACATTCTCAATATTCTTTTGTTACCTATCCTAAAATCATATTTTATAACTTTTAGCCAAATAACCGAATTGTTGTAAGTTATTTATAATTATACATTTTATTCTTGTTATTTAAATATTTTATTTTGGGTCAAATCTGCCAAAGAAAGATATTACCCTAGCGTCTAGTTTTAAGCATCATTAAACATGGCTTATACTTACTTAAGTTTGACGTTTTAACATACTAACCCCCTTATTCATAAAAAGTTAACAATCTTTTTAAGCTAACAAATGTTTTGTCCCTCTCATTTGAGGGTAAACGTCACAATGACAAATAAAGACATAAAACGTGTTAACTAACAAAGCGTTTATGAATATGAGGGTATGTCTATTAGCTACCAAACTTTTCCTATTTAACGTAAGTTCGTTAAATATTGTGATACCTATACTGGGCTATGAATTTAGTTAGCAAACGGGTGATGCAATTTTTTTACTTCTATTTGTTAATAAAACTATTATTGTTAACGTTGTTTTTTATTTGGTAATATCTGAACAATTTAGGACCTTGTCGCTATACTCCTGAAACATAAATTTGTAGTGTAAATGTCAAACCGAAAGTTACCAATTGGGTACTTGTTGCCACTACACCTTTATCTCGAATCGTATCAATATTAACCATTCTGTATATGATTTCATACGAGTTTCGCCCGACCTTAAATATTTGGGAATTTTACAGGACATATTTCTGTCAGCCAAATTTCATCTAAATCCGTCCAGCCCATAGAAATAGTATAGCATAGAAAGAGTATTAAAATTGAAAGCGATATTTTATTAGCTGATCTCTTTACTTTAAATGGCAATATTATGTCCCAAAAAGAGATGACTACATATCACACGCCAAGCTTCCTTTTATAAGTTACGAAGTTGAACCGTATACGAATACATGTAGGTCACCTTTTATATTGTGCACGTTGACGTGGTCATTGGCGTAGAACCTGCGGTGCTGATATAAAATCAGTACATGTCAAGTCGTTGGCGTTGAAAAGGTTAATGCGTGATTGAGGAACGAATATCCAATCACCATCAATTTCCCATTGATAATATTCATCATCATCATCATCATCTCAGACACAAGAAGTCCATTGCTGAACATAGGCCTCCTCCATGGATTTCCAAAGTGACCGGTTGGAAGCGGCATGCAACCAGCGCCTTCCTGCCACCTGTACGAGGTCATCGGACCATTTTGTGGCTGGTCGTCCTACGCTGCACTTGCCAATACGCGGCCGCCATTCGAGAACTTTTCGACCCAATCGGCCATCAGATACTATTAGTAGGATAATAACTCTACAAATTTATAGGTATTATATTAACTACGTCAATATTGTCATTTACGAGTTGCATCGCTAATAGCTGATTAAAAAATAAAACAAAAACAGACTTCATGAAGTATTTATTATACAGCGTTGCATTTATATGGTAAAGCCAGTCGAGAAAGATAATTCATGATTGGCCAGCGTGAGGCGAGCGAGACTGCGCAGTCAGCAGGCAGTTAAATTTGTCATAAGATCTACACAAACTATCGGCAAACATTGGCGTAGCTAGAGGCGGGAGGGGAGGGCAAGCGTTGGAAGCCTCTTTCCCCATCCTAGACAAAAATATCTCTCATTCAGGGACTGTGGTGAGTACTTACTGTTCGTTTATCTACATGCAGTGGCGTAGCAACAAGGAGCCCTAAAGCTCGAGAGCCTCTGGCAAGCATACCTTATAACTTCTAAATTGTATCCTCGCCAACATTCCCACCTCCAGAAGCAAAGTACCTCTTTGCTTTTGGTCACCAAACGGCACTTTATGGAAGTAAATAATCTTGACCAAAGACAAAATGCAAGCATGGCATAAACAGTCCATTGTACCACAGTATAGATATAACCAGTAAGGAATCTACGTACAAACGCTCGGAACCGACGCACGCACACAGACGCACGCTCAACATGGCCGCTAAGGCTGCTAAGGCGGCCGTCAGTCGCGTTAGCAGCCTTAGCGGCCATCTATACTGTGATTGTACGGTCAACCTCAGAAGTAGCTGATCATTTTAGTACCTTGTCGCTGTCAGTAAGATGACAAATTCGAGCAACTCTCATTTCATACGTTACTAGCGGCGCGCGACTTTGTTCACGTGAAATTACTAGCCTATGTCCAGCAGCGATAGTGTAGCTTTCCATTGGTGAAAGAATTTTTGAAATCGGTTCAGTAGTTCCAGAGATTACCCCCTACCCTATTACAAACAAACAAAGTTTACCTCTTTATTATATTAGTGTAGATGTAGACTACGACAAGGTTCGTTTTTTCAATAATTTTTCAAAATTGGGTAGTTTGTATTCTAAGTTTTTTGTCAGTCTGCCCGTGAACATGAGACCTGTAAAGGGCTCGAAACGTCGGAAATTGCATTCGTTACAATACACGCGATATAAACCGTTTAAATTGTTTTATTTCAATACGACAAGATTCTTAAATGTATAGCTACTTCGGCTGGCTACCTATTAGAGGCTAATCTTAATTCTAAAAACAGCAAGCCGTATAAAAGACAAGATTATCCCCCTTACAAAAGTATTTGCTTCGTGAATAATATTGGCATCTTCTCAAACTGAGAAGTCTATTTTAGAACTTAAATACTTGGCATGTCAAACATATAGAAACTAGAATATAATTAATATAATTAAGTACGTCTTTCGCATATAAAAACACTATCTGATAGGACAAAATTAAAAATATTGTACCATTACTAAAATAATTAATATCAGTTTCGTAACGGTTTTGTAACGAATAATATCAGTTTAGTAATGGTTTTTTTTATATAATGATAAGGCAAGCAAACAAGTGGGCCCCCTGATGGTAAGTGACCAACAAGATGGAATATCTCTCGTGCCAGTAATTTCACCGGCTATCTTGCTCTCCACGCCGGAACACAACAGTGCAAGCACTACGGCTTAGCGGTAGGATTAACAAGCAAGATGGTGGTAGCCATCCGGACGGACCTTGCACAAGATCCAACCACCCGCAAAATCCGCGGAATCTGTTACTAAAGATATAAATTGTTTTTAAATCGTTACAAAGCTAATATTAATCCGTTTAAATGGTACAAGTTTAGTAACAATTTTTTTACTAATGAAAATAGTTACAAAACTGATATTAATTATTTAAGAAACGGTACAATATTTTTGTTCCTTTAACCTAATACATTATGCATTGCAAGATTATAAACCATTTAAAAGATCTAGTTGATTTCACAAAAAGAAACTAACTAACATAAAACTACCGTGAGACTCAGACATTAATAAAACGGATCACTCACGTATTTTTGCGTTGGGAAATGCCCGACATGTTTCGGAGCAGTCCGTGGTCCTTAATCATGAGCCCCCGCGGCGGTGGCGCGACGACGACTGCGTACCGAAGCCCTGACAGCTCGGCTACTCGGCACAGACGGCTCGGGCGGCGGCGAACATGTCGGGCATTTCCCGACGCAAAAATACGTGAGTGATCCGTTTTATTAATAAGAAACTAACTAGTTTCATTTTACATTAATGTTAATATAAACTACAATATACATGAACTTTTGAGTAACAATAAAATAAGTACAATTAAAAAGAATACAAAAGGACACTGTTTCATCTGTTTTAATCGCGTACCTATAGTTTTATAAGGGATCAATTACAGTGGTTGCGCCTTCAGTCTTATTCCGGGCTTTGCTAATCCCATATTAAATGGTACAGCGTACAGCGAAGGAAATCCAAACACGTACCACCGTAGAACCTAGTCAAAGAGACATACGCATGACATTTGTATGACGTAGCGTGGCGTTTAACGCGTCGCGTCATTGCGAAAGGGTTCTAAGATGGAACCACAGAATAAATAACGTACAGAAACTTCTATTTTACGAACGCGATTAAACGAATTCCAACTTTATTCACACGCTCAAAAAGATCTTATTACTTCACACACCATGCACCAGGCGGCGCGAGTCAAAAGGAACGCGCCGCCCGCGCCCGCCTTCCCCCCACTACTCCCGGCGACACGCTAGGGTTGCGCGGCATTCGTTTTCAATTACACTGACACGGCGGGGCGAACGAGCGGGCACGCGGCACGCCGACAGCCTACTGCGATTTGCCTATGCCATAGGCAAGGCGTATTTCCCCTACTGTATGCTAAGATAAAACCAATAAACTGGTAGGCAATGAACAACACCAATACCATCCTACACATCTAAGCGACGGAATTGTTTGCTATACCATTTATTTACACGTGTTATTATAATAAATAGATAATTAATAGTAAAAAACATTCCACTTCACCATATTTCATACATTTTAATTTTTCCCTATCTAAGATTACCAGTCCGTACATTGTTAATCCAAGCACCAATACAATACTGTGATGATCTAATGATTTATTATACTTGTTATGCTGGATCCACACGTTAGCCAAGTGTTGGCAATCGCACAAGACGCAGTTAGTTTAGTTTAGTATTAAGAATCTCAAGGGTCCCACTGAAAAACCGCGCCTAACTTGCCTTGCCTTGCCTTACCGAGGCAGTATGCTGAGTGGGGCCCTTTTTGTTTCTATTCAACACAAACGTTAGTGTATTTGTTATAATTGTACTCTGTGTGATGTGTATGTGCGTGTTTTGTGTTGAACAGTCTTAAATAAATGTTGTTCTTTCTTCTTTCTTTCTTGCAGTTATACATCAGAATATAATAGAAATATCTATTTCCAATTCTAAGATATATCTTTCTTATCATGTCTTTCGGGTTGGAGTGCAGCATTATAGATTCGAACGTGTGCATGTTTATTCTGGGCCGCGTTATTGCCAGATGTTCCTTAAGGGGCCCGTTTGACATCGGAATTGTTGCATGAGAGTCGGATTCGCACACGAAGGAATAAAATCATACGTCCAGTGCTGAATTAAGCCAGCGCGGGGCCTGTAGCAAATTCTGTCAAGGGGCCCTTGGTTTGCTTTAGGTTCTCAAGTTTAGGGTATTAAATACATTTTTATTACGGTCAGACAGGCGTTGGAGCGCGGGGCCCCCAAATTCGCGGGACCCATAGCATTTCCTACTCTTGCTACGTGGCTAATCCGGCACTGTATACGACAGAATGAAACAGAAATATCTATTTCCCACTCTAACATATAACTGCGTGCTATGCGTTTGCCAATACTTGGCCAACGTGTGGAGCCAGCATTATAGTCGCCTAACTATTTTAATAAAGTAATAAAACTAAATGAACCCTGAAAACATTTTATCAACTTGAGCAAACCAAAGAAAATGAACACAAAATTAGTTAAGTACCTTAGCATTATTTAAACATTCCCTTTTAACCCGTCATTCCCAAAAAGGCAGATTAAAAAAAAAGTTCTCAAAATACCAGGCCAGCCAAAGCAAAATGACTGTAGTTTAAAACCTTGGATGAAGAACTGAAGCATGGATTAACTGTCAGCTGCAGCACCTTCAAATTTTGTGGTGAGTAATTTGTTCGTAATCTGGTATTCTGAGAATCTGGTATTTAGAACGAGGGCTTCTAACAACTCGTTCTTTAACACATTACCTGCAACGTAGCGCTACGTGCTACGCTCGTAGCAGCAGTTTACCGCTTTGTAACGAGGATCCTCTACGACCAGAGAACCCACCTAGCGGGTTCTTTAATTAAAACTTAAGATTAAAAAATATATTATTTATGCTAACCAAAACCAATAAGATTCCTGTTTGTAAAATAACTTATTTCGAGTCCCAATTTATTCGAGTACAAATTAAGAATGAGACTTCTTGTCGTAATAAAATATAATTAATACATAAATGCCTATTTCATTCGAGATTTGAGATTCTACAATTGTATCATTTCACGGCAAAATGAACTCTATAGCGTGTGCAATTTAAACTATATTTATCCTTACTTAAGTTATGTAATAAACAAACAACATTGTAACCTAAAATTACAATAAGCAAATTCTGTCAACCCTACTCAGAACAGTGGCTCATTAAAATTAATATTTATAATTTACAAAAGCGTCAATTCTCAGATCATAATGTCGAAAACTTGTCTTAGTGACCAAAAAACCGCATCAAAATCGGTTCATGAGATCCGTAGCTACAAGGCCACAGACAGAGATTTCAAACTCCCCTATTTGCATTGCTTCAGGCGTTAATAAATAACTGAAACCAAAGAACAACAATTAACCCCAACCTACTCATTTGGAAATTTTAATATCTAGACAGTCGCTAACCTGTTTAAAACCAAAATAGGCAATCGACATACTTCAAAAGTAAAACATCTTGACAGACGCTAACCTATTTGTCCCCAGATACAGCTAAAACCATCGCAATGAAACCTGCTTTCAAATAAAATAACCACATCCAAATCGGTATACCCGTTTATAAACTACAATGCCACAAACAATTACATAGGCTTAATATTGACACTAGAAATCTGAAATGTCATAAGGGACATGTCCCTTAATGTCCCTTACGACATTTGAAATTTCCAATGTCGATAATAGCATCCCTGTTTACGTCGAAAGTTCAAAATTGGTGTCCCATTAAAGTGTTAATAAACGTCTCTTATCCTCTTGCTATCTAAACGTCTTTTATTAAAGTTACTAAGGCGGTAAGTCCATTTATGCCTCGATCCTGTACTCAAACGATTCGCTTTACCTGTCAACTGTCAAATTCTGACAGGTTTCCCATAGAATGTGTCAAAATTTAACCGTTCGTATGTAAATCACATCCATCCCAATTGTCTTAAGCAGTAAACAACATTCTATGTATATGTACAGTCAAGGAATTAAATTTCCAACCCACCTAAGGTTCAATATCATATAGCAAACTGTCACCATAAGAGCTATAGAGCAAGACGTTAGTTTGACATATCGACCTTAATGCATTGCGAATGTCAGACGACATTTCAACGAAATGGGTAGGGAATTAAATTCCTTGACTGTACTACATCCAAACGTATATTATACATATTATTTTATGTGTATATATTCTAACCTTAAAATTCAGATTTTGCTATCAAAATATTGTCCAATGTATAAATAAAACAGTCTAAAGCAACTTAATTATGAGTAAGTTCTTCTATTTACTGCCTCAATATGTTTTACATTTCGATAAACATTTTGATTTCAAAGAAATTTTAGGTTAAAATGTCGTTTACTACTCAAAACAAGTTCACCCTGAACATGGTTTAGGACGACCGTCGTTCGAAATACGAATCGGCCAGTACCCGTTGGTATCACCAGCTAACTTCACGCACATCAGCAGCGCGGGTGACGTTAGACGTCGCTGAGTCGCGAGAGAGGCTTTGAGCGGAACCCACGGCTGCACAGCTGAGTTATTTGCTGGGGGGTCCGCCCACGGGTCTCGGGGAAGTAGAACCTGTGGCAACATTAATGGTCTGCATAAGAATATAAAATTTCATATTATGTAGTACAATTACATTTTAAGGAGTGACTTGTGTTCGTTGGCTTAGTCCACAACTACTCGTCGCGGCTAGCACAGCATCCGCAAATCCGCATCCGCATCACTGCGGATGAGGATGCCTTAATTGGGAAGATGACACCTAAAACCAAATGGCGCAAAAGTGATTAATTGTTGTAGATCATCATTTTTAAATAATATCCATAAAAAAATAATTTTAAAAATACGTATATTATGAGAGTTACAGCGATTTAAAAGTACAAAACTTAAGAAAGAAATACCTTGAAATAACCGTGTTAAAAAACAACAATTTTTACTATGGCGGTCACCATACAAACGCACTAATTATTCTATTAGCCGTGATTTAGTTGCAGAGTCCATACTCCTTTTAACAAAATTACATGCGTGACCCAGACGTGACGTCATTCTGTAGCCATCATGCCCATTGAAGTCTCGCGATATCTGCAACATCGCTGATCGCAACCAGCGGTTACAGCTAGCAGCTGCACTCGTCAGCGGGATTTCTCCAGCCACCCAACTGACCTCTGGAGCACGAACAGCGCCGCGGTGAGCGCGGCGAACACGAGGAAGCAGTAGGGTCCGAGCGCGGCTCGCAGCACGGGGAACGACATGCCCACCAGAAAGTTGCCGGCCCAGTTGCCCAGCGAACCCCAGGCCATACCGGCGCCGCGCGCGCCCACTTCGAACATCTCTGCGGAGACAAGGCATGGCATCAAACAAAAGGACCAAATACTTTTTGATGCCAATAAAAACGTACCTTGTACATTTTAACGCGTATTTTTTTACGTCACCCCGGGCCGTAAGTAGCAATTTACCACCCGCTATGCGAGCGGAAATTTCCACTTCCTGGCCAGGGAAAGACGTAAAATTGTGTACACACCTCGGGCGGTGATAAATAAAGCCTCAGGTGGCATGTTTATCGCCCTCGCCTTTGGCTTGTGCGACAAGTTCCTGCGATCTGGGACATTATTTAGTTCACCACCCTCGGGGTGTAATGTACTATTACTTATTCGGATATTCTTCAAAAACATAGTAGTATCGACTTTAGACTGATTGCCATCAAGTGACCAACTTGCTCGTTTTCCTTCCTATGTAAAACCAATATACGATATTTTATTTGACAAATTAAAAGAGACAAAAATAATAATGAACGATAAAGAGGTTCAAAAAAAGGTTTTTGGAACTTAAGACAGTATTATTATCAAACCGCGATTAGAATAGCATTGGAGAGTAACGTCAGCACACTGTAATTCCATACATATAGGAATGAAACCTTAAGGCAAGTCTATGAAATAATGTGCTGATGTTACTCGCCAATGCGATTCTAATCGCGGTTTAATTAGTACATTACACCCTGAGGGTAGTGAAATAAAGAATGTCTCAGATCGCAGGAACTTGTCGCACGAGCCAAAGACGAGGGCGCTAAACATGCGACCTGAGGCTTTCTTTATCACAGCCCGAGGTGTGTACCCAATTTTACGCCGTCCCCTGGCCAGGAAGTGTAAATTTCTGCTCGCGTAGCGGGCGGTAAATTGCCACTTACGGCCCGGAGTGACGTAAAATATATGAAAGGAAGATCAAACCTGAAGCTATGAAGTACGGGATGGGTCCGAGGCCGAAACCGTAGACTAGAACGTAACCAAACACCGTCACCATACAGACGTACGGCATGCCTGCGATCGCGTCCTGGAACACGACAAAATAGATCGTGTTCAATTCCCATAGAAGGCTCACTGTGAATGGAGACTCTTCTGATGAATTTATTTACGGGTAAGACTAGGAATAGATAAAATTGAAAAAGACGTATTGCCACCCAGATAATAAGGTTACAACAAAAAAAAACATTAATATGAGCACAGCAGCATAAAAAAAGAATAAATTACCCTACAGTCTGGTGAATTTTTAAGAATTCCCTCAGGTTCGACCGCACATAAGCTAAGTGAGGTTAGAATAACTGCAGAAGTGGTGAAATAATACTTCGCACTATAGAAGAATAACTGCGGGTGGTAGGACCTTGTGCAAGGTCCGTCCGGATCGCTACCACCATCTTGCTCGCTAATCCTGCCGCTAAGCAACAGTGCTTGCACTGTTGTGTTCCGGCGTGGAGAGCAAGACAGCCGGTGTAATTACTGGCACAAGAGGTATTCCATCTTAGCCCTCTGGGTTGGCAACGCATCTGCACTCTCTTTGTTGTTGCAGGTGTCTATAGGCGGTGGTGATCACTTACCATCAGGTGACCCACTTGCTTGTTTGCCGTCCTATGTTGTATTAAAAAAAAAAGTATGCCTTTACGCTGTGAGATTTTGAACTTTTAGAACTGTCAAAAACTTAAAGGGCGACGCTTCCGAACGGACCTACGCCGTTCATGTCCGATGGTTTTAACAGGAAACCGTAGAGGGCGCTCAACAAGAGAAGCAACGTTGCCCGAGCGATGCAATAATTCCGCTAGGTCTCCGTTGAGAGTGGCGCCATATATGGTGATATTACCCCCCCCCCCCCCTTCATCATGACCAGGTAAAATAGTGCATGGTCCGTCGAAGGCACTCACCAGAAACCTGACGGACATTACACCCCAATTTATAACGTTATCTGGACTTAAACGCGATAAAAACATATTGATAATTTACCTAGACGTTTCGGCCATGTTTCAACGGCCGTGGTCACGAGTAGACTGAAGTGGAGGGTATTATATGTATATTTTATGTCCCGATAGCGTTATAAATATGTGTGAAAATCGCGAAAGTTTAAAACAATTACACCCCTACCCTTCATGATTGGGACCACTATTTAAGATCGAATAACAGTCAAACGATTTTCATTACATCGAAGATGATGCAGCGACAGGTTAATAGTCTTCTTCTCAACTTAAGACTTTTAGTCTTGTCGGTGTAGTGCTTTCCAATCCTCCCTATCGACCGCCAGCTCCTTGACTTCTCTGTACGACACGACACAAGCCTTCACTTGGTCCATATAACTTCTTCTAGAAACAAACTGGAACAAATTTGTTCCAGTTTGTTGATATGGACCTCCGCAAAGTAACGCCTGAATCTATTAATAACTTCTTCTAGGTCTGCCCCTTCCTCTCTTTCCTTCTATCCTTCCTTCTATAATATTGTCATCGTGTTTCTATTACTCGTTCTCTATCCGCACCGCCCACAACCTTTCTGTTTATGCCCAAAGGTTGACTGGCAGAGAATGCCTTAAGGCATTAAGTCCGCCTTTTGTACATTTTGTATTTTTTGTGCAATAAAGTTTAAATAAAAAATAAATAAATAAATGAAAGGGTAATAGTGCGAAGTATTATTTCACCGACGGTTTATTACATCGAATCGGTAACTATATGCTGCGGACTCAATTCGGATTGAAACTCTGCAGTATATGATAATAGCTCTCTAAAAAAACCTAACCACCTAACCTCTGTTTCGTCTGTCTTTTGTCTGTCAATTGAGTCCTCATTACCGATATTAAATAGTGGATCTCATGATTAGGTCCGTAGGTACTCACCAGGAACCTGATGGACACGGCCAGGCCGAGCAGCAGGACGGCTGCAGCCGCTATGGAGCCCAGCAGCAGCGGGCGCCGGCCCCAGCGCGGCAGCAGGAACACCATCAGCACGGCCGTGCACACGTTGATGGCGCCGCAGCCGAGCGTGGCCCACTGCGCGCCGCGCGCCGACAGTCCCGCGTTCGTGAATATTATGTTCGAGTAGTAGAACACCTGCGAGGGATAGCGTTACGGTCATTCATTATTATTATGTATCTCTATTCCATTCACGGGACGACAGCGTCCCGGACCTTTGGGAGGCGTCCGCGGAGCCAAAGCCAACCCGTAGAGGCCCTCTATTCAAGAACAGACCACAAAATGGTTCACATTAGTTAATAAAAAATAAATGAAGACAAATCTTATATCTATGTTAGTACGGCCACTTATAATTCTAAACAATTAACCTAACAACAGAAGGGTTACCTTCTGCTGACCAGCACTCGGGCAAAGTGGCGCATGCGTGGCGAGTCGTACCTTGCCGCCACAGTTTTCAGGATGGAGTCGGGACTAGCCCGCAGAGCTTCGATGCAGTCTTTTGGCGCATGATAGCATAGAAGTCATCTGTTCTAGCCGGCCTGCCTGATCTGCCTCAATGGATTCAGGCGTCACGTCGTCGAAGCCTCGGAGAGAGGCGAAACGCGCAGAGTTGGTGCAGTTTGAACGTCATCGACAGCCGCAGCTCCTCGCGGAGTGACTCACGGCATTGATCCCGCTGGTCTGCTGGCCGGCCTGCATGGAGCAGGTGAGCAGCAGCAGCAGCCGCAGCCGGGGCTCGCGCAGCACGCGCAGCATGGTCCAGGTGGGCGCGCCGCTCAGCGCGGCCTCGTCCGCGGCGCGGACCTCCTCCCGCAGCAGCTCCAGGTCCTCCGACAGCACGCTGGGAGACACGCCGCGGAGACGGCTCAGTTCTAAAATGTTTTTAGTTAAATTAGTTTTTGATACAATCTTAAACTAAAGCAAACGAATGGGTCACCTGACGGTAAGTGATCGTCACCGCCTATAAACACCCGCAACACCAAGGAGACCGTAGATACGTTGCAAATTCAAAGGGCTACGAATGCTACGATAGAATGGCCCTTGTGTTAGTAATTTCAACGGGTCTCCACGCCGAAACACAACAGTGCAAGCACTGCTACTTAGCAGCTGTATTAGCAAGCAAAATGGTGGCAGCGATCCGGACAAATCTTGTACTAGGTCCTGCCACCCGCCAAAAATGTTTATGTGGACGATATTTTATTATTGCGTGACCATCGGAACTAACATTTTGTAAAACAATTTGATCCATAGGCCACTGAAATTGCTGTCGCAATATGTCATCAGTATCATCGCTGAGATATTATGAAATTTATTATGCAAAGGTGCAGTGGCCTGTGAATCAAATTTGTTGACTGTACACGTAAAAAGATTCCAGCGGCTACAGGAACTAGGTTAAAATTACCTTGCGAGATGTGTTCAACAAGCTTACAAGTGAAGTTAAGGGGATAGCTTCGTTTGACGCAAGAATTAAAAAAAAAATCGCAGTAAGCAATTTATTGTGGCTAAACGGTATTACTTTTTTTACAATCAGAGCCGTTTTGCGGCTACAAAGGAACGTTTCATACGTGATTGTGTTTTTATTATCGAAGTTCAAATAATTATTTTTATACATAGAATGATTCTCTTTATGTTTAAACCGACTTTCACGCATTTAATGTATAGTCGACCAAGAAATTGCTTGACCACATTTCGACCGTATTACAAGGGGACAAAGTTGAAAAGTGGGTAAGGCATTACTTGTTCATAAAAAAATCCGGCCTGTTACGGGACAATCCACCATAAATAGTCTTTGAGTTTTTAGCCAAAGGAGATGCCAAACCGTATTATCACCTAACAATTTTTTCTGCCAATTTTAGCGGGGGGAGACGGGTCTAGTGTTGCCAGATGGCCGGGAAATTCGGGATTGTCCTGGAATTGCGTATCTTGTCCCTTGTCCATTAATTACACTTTATAGTCCCGGACTTCGAGTATTACTATATATTCAGAGTTCCTAACCTTTAAAAAGAAAAATTCGAGAACCATAAACAGTATCAGAACTTTTTAGATAAGATATCCGAATAAATCACAACATGCTGCCGGCAACACTACCACGAATGCCATGATGTCAAATTTTGAAATGTTTACGTTATGTCTGTCAAAAAGCTTAATTATTTAAAATGTTTTTGCTGTAGAAAATAATAAATAAATTGTGAAGGAAACTACTTACGTGTAATAGTAAAATCCGTCTTTAGTGAAATTTGAAGTTTCTGATAGCCGTTTGAAGGTAAATACGGCACGATTAACCATTTTTGCAGAGATCGCTTTTGCGATACAGACTAAAGCAAAATGACACACGATATCGCGGCGAACTGGTTTTTATAACCCGTTATGACCAAAACTCACGGTTTTGGTCATGTGCTTTGGCAGAGGGGAATGCGTGCGCTTGGCAGGTCCCTTCGTTAAACTGTCTAAGTAAATAGTAGCTTATAAAATATACTTTACCTTTTAATGCAATTTCTTCTTCTCTCTTAACTACGTAAAGATATTTTGGACTCTCTGGCAGTATAAATAGCAGCGGTATACAAATAATGACTAGAACGGCATAGGCGGCGAGCAAATACGGCCAATCGTCAACTCCACCTGGAACGAAATAGTCATTTGTGATGCAAGCACAGAATAAATAATAGTACTAACGTACAGAAACTTTTCTTTTTCGACCACCATTAAACGAATTCCAATTTTATGATCAGGCACAAAAAGTTCGTATTACTTCATAAACATTCGCCAGGCGGCATGCGTCAAAAGGAAGGCGTCGCCCGCGCCCGCCTTCCACCCGCAATGCCCTGGCGCACCGCTAGGGTTGGGCTGCTTACTGTAATACTAATGTCATGCGACACAGAGTGAGCGGGCGCGCGCGCGGTAAGCCGGCAACCTACTGCGATTAACCTATGCCATAGGACATGGCGGCGAGCGCACCTACAGTGCGGAGTGGAACCCCCCTGATGCAAGTGCGGAATGCTGATCATTCCCGAACAGACGATCCGACCGTATGCCTTATTAATAAATGCGATAGTGCTGCAAGTTGATATAGTTGTCACATTTAAAAAGTTTACATTTATGTCGAGTTGTAACGCTAGTAACGTTTATTAAACAGGGGCCAGTTCGGAAGCATGAGCCGAAGGCGAGTGCCAACCTCACAAATATAGAATGACAATGCCCTTGCGCATCACACGGCGTTTTTTTCTTCATTATTTCAAATAGAATTTCAAACTTTAAATGACTTAGTAGATATCTAGATCATTAGGCTGGTATGTGAGGAGTATGGTCCAGAGTATGGCAAGGCAGTCACCGAGCAGGAAGTCGAGCCCCATGAGCTGCGCCAGCAGCACGCCCACGTTGACCCCCATGGGGCACGCCACGCCCAGCGCCCCGGTGAGCCCCGCCGGCGCCAGCTCCGACAGGTACATCGGCACTATGCTCGTTGTCAGACCTGGAAACAAAGTAGCTCATTGTATAATAGTAGATTTTTAATACGTCACCTTTTAGCTGATTATGTAATCTTGACGTTCCTTTTCCGATATCTATTCCTCCCCTGCCCGTTATTAACGATAAATCTTTGTGCATATTTAAAGCTCTATATTCATTTCTTTCTGATATTGTTTATTTCCTTTAAATAAGTGACCCTTTCGTGATTTTTCCCTTTTTTTCCAAATTCCGTTCCATTCGTATTTTTTCATCCTAATTCCGTTTCCCCGTTTGTCTGAGTGCGCCAAGAGCGCGATGGTGTAAAAAAACTGATTATATTTTATAAAATAAAATAAATAAATATAATAGATATTTTTTAGGCATTCAACCAATTGGACGAGCATTTCAATCAATAAAATATTTAATTGGGGTACAGCCGCCATCAAATATATTGGAGTACCAATTTGAGTTCAAAAATATTCAAACACGACCGTACGCATTTGACAATAGAGTTGTTTTCAGATGTTTTTTTAAGAAATTTGCGCGCTCCAATATAATTGATGGCGACTGTACAATGAATGACACATATTAGTGACATCAATTATTTGCAGTTATGATGATGATGGGCCTTATACCGTACAATCAAAGTTCCAAATATGGAGATTTTTGGATGAGCCCTGTGATCAGTAATGCACTTTTTTTAGTTGAAATTATAATATTTATTGTGATAAGTAAGACCCCGGATTTTTTCGTGCGGCTATTGACAGATTGTAGAGAGAGAGCACCGCTTTTTAGCGATGTTATCCACAAATCGATAGTTTTTGATTTATTTATGTTTTTACTAAATACGCGATCGCCCGCGATTTCATTCGCGTGAAATTAGTAGCCTGTGTCAGTCAGGGATACAGTAGCTTTCTATTAGTGAAAGAATTTTTGGAATCAAATACAGTAGTTCCAGAGATTAACCCCTACATACAAACAAACAAAGTTTACCTCTTTATTACATTAGTGTAGAAAACCTCAACTTTCCGATGATAGTCTTTTCAGCGGTTAATGATAAAAAAAGTTCGAAATATCTGAAAATTTAATCCGTTTAAATTGCCTTATTGCCGCTGACAAGCGTACGTAGGTATCATGGGAAAGTTTGAGGTTTTATTAAATAAAAAACAAACTATCAATTCGTCGATATCATCGATAAAAAGCGGTGCTCTCTCCCTACGATCTGTCGAATAGCCGCACACGAAAATCCGGGCCTTAGTGACAAGTAATGAGGCAATAAATGGACGAGGCTAAGGAGGTATGTCAGTCATAGTGGAAGGACCTGGTCTCCACTAGATGAAGTCGTATAAACCTTTTCGACATAAAGTAGCAACACAAATTTGTACAGTCGACGTCAAGGAGAAATTTACAATTTTTGACTCTTTGACGTCGACTGTACGCCTACATAAGACAAGTTCATGTACCAAACCAAGCATGTAATTACCTATGTTCAACAAATAAATACTTTAAGTTTGACTTTGACTTCGTATGATGATGATTTATTGATCAGATCACCCAATTCAACTTACCGGCAGACAGACCTACGACCAGCCTGCCCAATATGAGCAGCTCCACCGAATTGGCAGCCTGACATACTAGAAAAACTACTGCACCGATCACCGATATAACGCTGGTGAGCACTGTCGCTTTCCTCCTGCAAGAAATACAAAATATGGCGCCTCGACTCTTGAATTAAGACAGTGACGTTTATTATGAACTAAAAAATTGTTTGGTAACGCAGTTGACACTATTTTTGAGGAGTCATGGGGACTGGTAACGCAGTGGTAATTTGGCCCATCAATGCTTTAGTTCTTTATTCAAGGCATAAACTGTTCTATCGTTTGTGCCGCGTAGATTAATTAATTAAATGACCACCATATATTGCAAGTGGCTTCAGCTATCGGATCACCAAAGCAACGGTGGCAAGTCAAAGAAATAATTGACATCCTAATTCAGTCTTGTTGTAATATAAAAAATCTAAACTAAGAAACCTAGTTCTAAGGCATAACAAGAGCATAGAAAAAATCATGGCTTTAGATTATGGTTTAGAGGATGGCAAACGTTATCAGTATCACCGTTTGTATGAAGAGCGGTTTTGAGACTAGGCATGTACACAATTAACTGAAATATATTGACAAAATGTGTTAACTAATGGCGGTTTAATAAACGTTTGAAAATAAGGGGGTAAAAGAGGCTTACGCCCTCACCTCCCAAGGTTGTCCGCCAGCGTGGCCCCGAGCACGGAGCCGGTGCAGCCTCCCACGATGAAGATGGACACCACGGAGGACCAGAGCACGGACAGCCACGTGTCGTCAAGGACCACGTCGTAGTGCGCGACCACGCTCTCGTTCACGAAAGATTTCAGGATCTGCAGTTGTTATGGGAAAGAGATGTTGTTATGAATGCGAGCAGCACAAGACCGACCGTCGGGGAAATCCTTGGGGAAGGCTTATGCCCAGCAGTACAGTCTTCCAGCTGATATGATGATGATGGGAAACGCGTGTAAACGAGTACGCGGGGAAATTATCATCATTCGTCATTAGAATCAGCGATCCCCAGAGATTTGGTGGTCCGTAGCTGGCTCTTTGATCCCCTAAATCTTTTTTTTTTTATTTTATTTATTTTATTTATTATTAAATAACTTAAATCTACCATTACAGGATTTGTACCTAATGCGATAGATAAGTGCTCAAGAGAGTAGACTAATAAATAAATACTACTTATACATTCATCAAACAAAGCAAAACAACACAATACAATAATAGAAACATTGCCAAAAAAAAAAACTATAAAAATAATAAATTACTTAATAAAATCATTTTGCATAACACAATAAAAACATAGTGGCTTTTGCGAATTTATTAAGGGAGCATGTAAGTATGTCCAACTCTAGCGCAACTTTATTGAGAGTGCGAATAGCCCTCGTTAGCGGTGCCTCCTGCAGCAACCTCGTGCGAGCGACAGGCACGGCCAGCAGCGGCGGCCGGCGGCGGCGCCACACGTACCGGTCCGGAACGTACAGACCCACGGCGCTCAGGACCCCGGGGTTACACAACTCGCCTCTCAGCACTCTGACAATATACGAAGCGAGAGCTAGTTCCCGCCTCACCTCTAGCTTGTTGTATCCCACCATTCCAAGCACGAATAGAGTGGGATACAGCAAAGGATATCCAGGATACACACCGTATAATTTCAAATAAAGGAGCCTAACAAATTTATTTTGGATACGTTCCAACATGAGTTTGTATTTAGCTTCATGTGGACTCCAGATTACGGCGTTACATTCGAGGTGGCTCTTTACGAGAGCCTCGTATACGGCTCGCATCGCTGAGATGCTCGTGAAGTTCTTTGCAAGGCGCATCAAAAAACCAAGGTTACGAAAAGCTTTTTTGCAAATACTTATGACGTGATCACGGAACGTCAAATCTACAGTTAGGCGGACTCCGAGATCACGTACCTCCGTCACTCGCTGCATTGGTTTTCCGCCGACATCGTACTGATGGTGCACTGGGCTACGCGCACGGCTGAACGAAATTACGGAGCACTTGGACTCGTTGAAGTACAGCTTATTGTGCACACTCCAGCGGACCACTCTGTCGATGTCATCCTGCAACCTATGACAATCGGAGGTATCCTTGATCACTCGGACCAGCTTTAGGTCATCAGCAAACAATAGGCATGTAGAATCCATCACCACATCGGGAAGATCATTGATCATGATGATAAATCCCAACGGGCCCAAATTGCTGCCTTGACTCACACCCGATCTTACGTAGTACGGCTGGGATTTCCAGCCGGCACAATCAACATACTGCTGTCTATCACGCATGTAACTAGCAAAGAATTCCAAGGTATGTGGGGTGCAACCGACCCTCGCAAACTTAGTCAGCAAAATGTCATTGTCTACCGTGTCGAATGCTTTACGAAAATCAAAGTATGCCACGTCTACCTGATTACCGGCATCTAGAGCCGGGACTATTAGTGTCAAAAGATGCAATAGGTTTCCTGCAGTGCTGCGCGCTGCTCGAAATCCGTATTGCGCCTCCGAGAGTTGAGCGCTCACCTGTGACTGTAGGGTTTTGTGTAAAGCTGACTCGAAGACCTTTGTAGGTGCATTCAGTACCGCTACAGGCCTGTAGCCACTAGTCTCATGCCCGCTCCCACCCTTCGGCACCGGCACCACCCTAGTCACTTTCCACCAATCAGGAAATATTTTAGACCTAAGGCAAACATTAAATATATGACACAAAGGTTCAGCTAGTGTCGAACGACAGTCCTTCAAGAGGAATGGCGGAATCCCATCTGGGCCTGTAGAACGCTTTGCCGGGAGCCGTGCCAGCGCCTGTCGCACATCGCTTACTTCCATTCGCTCGATGTGCACTCGCGCACTGCTCGCTCCGGCTGCTGCATCCGCTGCAACCCAGTCTAATTCAGCCGGCACCTCATTGAAGACGGAATAAAAATACATTGCGAACTCGTCGGCGCATTCCTGTCCCGATAAAACCCGACCCTCCTTTACCAGCTTTGGAGAACAGCCGTTAGACCTTTTAGATTTTAAAAATCGCCAAAAGGATTTAGGTTCCGAAGCCAATTGTTTTTGTACTCGAAGCTGGTATTGGTCATAAGCATTTGCAATAGATGTCTTCAAATGGGCTCGGCACCGAGAGAAGGCTTCATAATCCTCATTGGACTTACGCGACTTATACGTCTTATGAAGTTCATATTTTAATTTGATGTCCCGGATTATTTGAGCCGTGAACCACGCTGGGTAAAAGTACCGAGAGTTCACAGACTGAGGTTTCCTAACAGGAACGCATTCATTTATAATCCGTGTAATTTTGGCATAGAACAGTGATAGAACCCTATCAGCCTCGTTAATAGCATAAATATCGCTCCAGTCAATAGAACTCAATCTGTGATAAAGCGTGTGATAATCGGCTTTGCAGAAATTCCATTCACATACATCAAGCGATAATTGAATGATATGAGTCACCTCAGGTAGAACGCGCGGTGCCCGGCTACCGGCCAAAGTAGCAGTCAGCGACACGCTCACAGCCAACGGAGGATGATATAAGTCTATAGGCTGTAGGCCATCGTCGACACAGGCTGCACCCACCGATACGCTACCGGGCACGGACCCCCCACACAGCACAAGATCGAGTTGTCTCCCGTCACAGTTAGGTACTTTATTCCCCTGAATAAAATCGCAATAGGCCATAAAATAGTCATAGTAATTGCTTATGTTAGTATTACTAGAAAACAAATTAAAATCACCCAATACAATAACATTGCCTTTATACTTAATACAGAGAGTTTCTACTAAATTAAACATAATCATGTATTCATTTTCATCCGATCGGGGTGGGATATAAACTACACAAAGAGCAAATAAGAATTTGTTACATAAGTATACCGTTGCGCACACAAGTTCAAATGCACGGTCATCTAAGTTGACGCTATGGCTCACTCGCCGCAGCTCAATGCGAGGTGTGGCCACTAAAAGTGCGCCGCCGTGTTTGCGGCCATCCGTACGATCACATCTCAGTACTTGAAAACCAGGTGGCGCGATCTCCGCGTCAAAAATAGAATCATTCAGACCAGTTTCCGTTATTGCGAAAAGTTCAAATGTAGAAGCTTGCAGAAGTAACAGAAAGTCTTTAGTTTTTGTTCTGAGCCCTCTTACATTCTGATATAGAATACCTATCGGGTCACTTCTTCTGTTCCTGAGCGTATCACTTAAATCGATGAGGCTATTCCGGGGGTTTAGTTTTATTGGTTGCTCTCCGAAACCACACCCACTCGCTGAATTCAACGTTTACGGGCCAGACATCGGAATTGCATAGCTTATCGAAGGTAGTCGCCGGAGCTCCAATAACAAATGAAGAATAAATGAATGAAGATCTTGAGGCTTTGGGTCTGTCAATCACTCTACGAAACGAGGTTAGGGCAGTACACACAGCACAGTAATCTTCCGCAACGCTTTTAAAACTATAGGGGATTATACATCACAAAGCGAATGGGATAGGTCTGTCAAATTGAGGTTACAGAGACACAACGACAATAAAGTTATTATTTGTTTTGAATTATGCACGTTCGTGATCTGAACTGCGACCAGGGATGTCTCACCTTAGCGGGCGTGTTGATGACGCCTATGTTATACCCGACGGGCAGCGAGCAGCCGAGCGTGGTGGCAGCGGCGGCCAGCACCAGGTACCGCGACCAGCCGCCGCGGTGCTCGCCGCCCTCAGTCAGCTGCTGGTGCTCGTTTGTGATCTGCAACGCGACCAGGGATGTTCTCAACTCAGGACGGCTGTTTCAAAGCTGCGCTGCCAACGTCGCATTTTTCATTTATAGGGTTCCACACGGGGCTTATAGCTTTCAGTTTGCTGTCCATCTATCCGTAAGTATGTAACAAGGCTGAAGAACCTTTAAAATTGACTATATTTTGACCATTTGTTGATGAGTTGTTTCTGATGTATACATCATAACTCAAATGTTTTGGCAGTGCCCATCACATTTAATTCGACTTCTTCATTTTTACCTTGCAAATGGTCTAATCCTACTAATTTTATAAATGTGAAAGTTTGTATGTTTGGATGTTTGTTACTCAATCAAGCAAAAACAATTGAATGGATTTGGATGAAATTTGGCACACGTATGGTTTATAACCAGGATTAACACATAGGATACTTTTTATCCCGTAAAAATGCATAGTTCCCACGGGATAGCGATAAGTGAGTTATACGCCGCCGTGACGTCATGAGCAGCAAAGCAACTAATTCTCATTAATTTGTTCAGGAAATATTGCAGATTGCATGTTTCAATTAAACAAGTCTACGCGAACGCAGTCGCGGGCAAAAGCTAGTATTTAATAATCTACATTCACTTCATTAAAACTGACGTATTATAAGTTGACACACTTTTAAACCCTGTTCACGACACTCACAAACATAGTCTTTAGTTTTTTTTTACAAAGCCACTATCGCCTCAGCGAGCATATGGTGGCGGCGGCTGCAGCCATGTCAGCGCAAGCCGGCAGCGCGGCTCCGAAAGCCAGCACCGGCCACACCCAACCGCAGTGCCAGCCGGCTAGCGCGCCGTGCGTCAGTGCAGCGCACGCGGCGCCGTGACAGCCTATAGCTGAAGCGGCGTTCAGGAATCTAGGGTACTTATGGGGAGCATAAGACCTAGCGCAGATTTCATGGGCGACTACAGTGGGAACTTACAAAAACTAAATTTTCTGTGGTTTTTGGTTCTAATCTATATGTTCTTAAAGATATCACGGTTTGAAAATGGACTGTAAGGAACTCGAATTAAAACAATGCCTAGATTTAGCATCTATTTAGTGACGGCATGACAGCGATATTTTTAATACTAATTTATGGGAGTGTCACGATTTTTATGTTGATTTTTATCTGGGTGCGTTTTACAACATAAAACCTCTGATGAGAAAATACCGCTAAGAAACTTAACGTCGTGTGATTTTTTCAAATAAAACAAAATTAGAATGCTTTTTTTACATGTAGTTATTTAAGTAGGTACGGTTTGGAGCCAGGGATTGCCAATTCAAGTCGGGATCATTTCCAAACATCCCTGTCTAAGATTCAATCGTTAATTTTATAAAACACCGGAAATCGGTATAGCCAAATAACAAATACTACGCTGACCAAGTCGCGGGCACAACATATAAAAATATGTATATATCCTAGCTAGACGTGATATTAAAATAGTTGAATAAGTATTTAAATGGCACACCTAGACATTAAGATACTACATAAAAAAAAGAATAATTTATTTTCGTTCACGTTTTCTGTAAGTAAATAGGTCCCGCCACGCTAAATGGAACTCGTCGAATGAAATGTAACGAAATTATTAAATAGGTAATTTAGACAGACAAACGGATATTATATATTATATTTACAACAGCTTAAATATGAATCATCATCATCATCATTTTTAGTACGTTTTTGTATTTTTATATGGTAACACAGCAATTTTGTAGAGGCCGACCGAAAGTTCGGTTTCGGTTTCGGCTGAGCTTCGGCCAAAAATCAAGTTTCGGCGGCAGTTTCGGTTTCGGCCAAAATTGGCCGAAACTTTTGCCGAAACCGAAACTGATTTCGGAAGTTGTTATGCACGCTCGCCTAACTTCGTTTCCCGCGGCAACGCTTTGGCGGACGCTGGCGGCCCTGTTCGGAAATTGTCATGCGCCGTTCGGATAGCTCTGTAGCAACACAACTTAGTAGAATAATGGGTAAAATGCACCAAATTTCAGTATTTTAAGGAATTTTATACTTGAAGATTCGGTTTCGGTTTCGGCCGGAAAACCAGTTTCGGTCGGACTCTACAATTTTGAAGTCAAAATATTCTGCGTTTTTGCATCTGGTAACACTGAATACGGTAAAAGCTTTACGAATAGCACGCTTGTAAACTTTGCGATTTTTTAAAAATGTAATCAGGATTGTATCACATTTGAATCTTCGAAATACCAGGCTGAAGTCAACACCGACTTTTAATGAATAAGCGAGAATGAACATTTATAAATTCCTATCGAAAATACATTCATGCATTATAATTTGAAATTCCATAAACCACAATGATCAAACAAGTTTAGGCCGATTTTATTGCAAGTTTTAGTATAAATTAAGTCAAATTTGATCGAAAATCGATCTAAGTTCGTGTTGTTAATAATATGGAATTTTGATGTATTTAGTGACGAAAATGGTTTAAGAGCGTTTACGCCGTTTGGCATTTCATACACATTTTAAAGTTCTTTGCTCCATTAAGGCTTGCTAGGCATGCGTAGGGTTCATAAATATTTGCAGTGTTATAACAAAAAAAAAACATGACTAAAAAACTAAAAATTGCTATAATTTAGTTTCAATGCTTATTTTCGAAAATGCGCTGCCTACACTTACGACCTACATTTATTTGCCTACGAGTATATATGCTAAGCAGCAGTGCAAGTTATGTTCCGGCGTGGAGAGCCAGACAACCGATAAATTTCTGACACAAGAGGTATGTCATCTTAGCCCTCTGGGTTGACAATCCTGTGTGCTCATTTGCCAGGACGTGATCTAAAATTACAGGATTCATAAAAAAAGTACGGGACAGCGCATTTATGGTAGGTATATGTAGTATGGTCCTGTATTTTTCTTAGTAAAATACAGGACACGGCCAAAATGAGAGCTGAAAAACATTCAAACTGTATTTTACGGGACGTCCTGTAAAATACAGGAAAGTTATGGCCACCCTAGTTGACAACTCATCTGCAGCCCTCTTGGCGTTGCGGATGTCTAACGGAGGTGGTGATTTAGCATCTGGTGATCCATTTGCGCGCTTTGCCTTCCCATTTTATATAAAAAATATTTAGCGCGGTCTTGAGTATACGATATATGGTCAAGGATTTAGTTTGTTTGTATGAAATGCCGTGCGGCGTACACGCCCTGAATGTATGTAATTTTTAATACAAAAGGATACAGATCAAGGAGACAGTGGATGAGAACATTGTTAGTCCAAGAATGAAAGTGGTGAGTTCAATCAGTGTGAGCACTATCGACGCGGCGTAGCCCGCCACCAACCTGCAACATGCAAACATCGCCCGAATTAGTCTCATTTGTTCATTTGAAATCGATTTATCCAAAATAGTGGTAACTAGCGAAAGCGCGCGACTTCATTCGCGTAAAATGAGTAGCCTATCAGAGATAGTGTAGCTTTCTATTAGTGAAAGGGTTTTGGGTAACGGAGGGGTTAGTGTTAAACCTCTCCACGTATCACCAGGGAGGAGGGGGTTAAGAAAATGCTAAAAAACATCACATGATTAATGGACGACCCCTTTGCTTACTAGCAACGACACGACACATAAGAAAATAAATCCAGCTTCTAGCACTATATCAGTTTTGTTAACAAGAGCTATATCGTGTTAAAGTAACCCAAGGGCCAAGAGTAATAGGTACTTGCAATGGAGCGCAGGTCACGCAATCACGATAGCAAATACTGGTAGGGATTGTCACTTTTGTACCCTATTGCAATGTGATAAGGCACAAAAGTGACAAACCTTATATTCTCGACCGCACAATTAACCAGATCAAACAAGGCATGCAGTCGAGAGTATCGGAACTTGCGATATTAAGACATATTGTGTTATGTGTACCGCGCTCTCCATACACGTTTCCATCTGAACGGAATTAGGCTGCGTTTCCACCAGAGATGTGCGAGGATGCGTAGCGAGGGATGTGTTTGTAAAGAACCAATGAGCCGTTTCTACCAGAGCTGTGCTGACCGAGGCGAGGCAAATGAAGCGATTCTACTGGTTCTTACAAACACATCCCTCGCTACGCATCCTCGCACATCTCTGGTGGAAAAGCAGCTTTACGGGTGGGTTACGATTGCCGACTTCTTTCATAACAATTAACTATCAGAGCGTCTAGTGTTAGTTTTTGTTACAATAAACGAAACGAACGCGTTAGAGTTAACTTCTCAATTAATATGGAAGCAAAGACAGCGCCTCTAGCGGCGCGTATTTGCAACAAAATGTTTGCATACAATTTAGAAGTTAACGTTAACGCATTCCAGACGTTGTTTTTGACAGAAAACTTACACCAACGGCTCAGTTGAGTTCAACACTGACGTAACCATTTCGACACACATCGCTATCAGCGAATGACCTATACACACCAGTTATGCTCATTGTTCTATTTAAGCATTTGTACTTATTACAGACATACGTAGGTGGAAATAACAAAACAAAAATTAAGAAAAATAAACAAAGATATCATAGAAAAGACAATAGAAAAGTTAAAAATCTAATTAAAATGAAAAATTTCACCCAAACCGCGGTAGGATGCCCAAAAGGCTGGCGGCGTTACCTATCAGAATGGCAATGCCAATACGTTGGGCGAGGAACGCGTCAGCCCTTGTCAAACTAGAGGTCGTCCATTAATCACGTGATGTTTTTTAGCTTCCCCCCCCCCGCTGGTGATACGTGCTATGGTTCGAGACTAACCCCCCTCCCCTACCTAAAATGACGTGTATTTTATTAACACGAAGTATTTTAACATTTTCCGCTCACACACCTTTCGGTTAAGAAATCGCGCGCTTAACGTAAAAATAAATATACGTGATGAATGAATGAATGAATGAATGAATGAATGAGTCGTTTATTCACAAGAATATATGGTACATTCCAAGATCTTAAGGCCAAGATGGCAAACAGTGCTTCCCACAATATATTCAGCCAAGGTTAGCATGTGAAAATTTTGTCTTAAAAATAAAGCGAGTAAAAGCAATTTCAACCATATGACATTCCATTTCAAAATAATGTCATTAGTCAATACATAACATGTTAAATTTTTTAAATAATAAGTAAAGCAAAATCAATAAAAACAGAGATAAAAAAGTAAATGAGAGATTTAAACTATTATAAATAACATTTCAATTCAAAATAATATCTCACTACACCCCTCTTCCCCCGAGGTGATTTTTCGTGTTTTTGCCGAACCCCCTTCTCCCCCCCCCCCCCTTTCAAGCCTCACGTGATTAATGGACGATCCCCTAGTGTCGTAACAAAGGGACGCACATAGAGATAAAGTCAGATAAACTAAACTTGACAGGTCATTTTAGGGCATAACCCCCCCGGCCACCCCTCAATGAATCTAGAACTTGGCCGTCACACGGTCAACGCGTTATCTGTAATCTCATTTGGTAGGTACTCAAATTACCCCTGCGTTACCAGTCCCCATAACCCCTCAAAAATAATTTCCATTGCGTTACCAAACAATAGTTTTATTTCTATTTCGACCTCAAACATTTCGATAAAAGTCATCAATCTGTATGCGTATGCCATTCGGAATTAGAAAATAATATGTTTTTTGAAGTATATCCGAATAAGTAAAAATTAAGCATAAAAATGTACAAGGGACGTTTTTGGCCTCAAAAAGTATTTCGGCGCACCTAATCTATTGGTAGAATGATCCCTCCTCTCCTCTCCAGAATAATGTGGTGCTGTATATACGCCTCTGATTGCAGAAAAGTGATTTACGAGAGAAAGTTCCATTTAAATAACACTAAGGTACATTTTGTATTGTGTCTAAATTTAACCAAAGTCACTGCGCCAACGCATTTAAATTAGCCACGAAAATATGACAACTTGGCCTAGTACAGTCAAAGAAACACAAAATCCCTGCTACAGACGGAACTGGAGCCATATTTTGTAAGACTGTGGTGTGTGGTACTAACCCCGGTCGACCCGGCCCATTCGTAGATACTTACATACTTAACCTACCTTTTTTCTGCTTTAATATAAAACACGTGGACAGACAGCTGTGTCGTACTATTGTACAAATAAGCTACCTACGCAAAAACAACTAAATAAAACACCTTTTTACATATTTTATCTTTGAACACCTTAACATATACTTTGCGGGTGGTAGGACCTTGTGCAAGGTCGGTCCGGATCGCTACCCCCATCTTGCTCGCTAATCCTGCCGCTAAGCAGCAGGGCTTGCACTGTTGTTCCGGCGTGGAGAGCAAGACAGCCGGTGTAATTACTGGTATTCCATCTTAGCCCTCTGGGTTGGCAACGCATCTACACTCTCTTTGTTGTTGCAGGTGTCTATAGACGGTGGTGATCACTTACCATCAGGTGACCCACTTGCTTGTTTGCCTTCCTATGTTGTATAAAAAAAACTTTAAAAAATTGTAAAAACACTAAAAAAACCGCATTCCAGAATAACTGATACCTTCTAATACTACACTCGAAAAGTTATTTAACGTAAAAAATGACACACCTTTTTTTCATTATGTTCGCGGACCATTTCAGAGCAGAATTAAAAACGCAACACGACTGCTCAGCGCGCCCGGTTTAATGAATTTACTTAAGTTAAAACCAGTTAAGATTACCTAATGACTTACGAGAAACTGATATAACTAAACTCACCTTGAACCTTGGTATGTGTTTGTTAAAGACATAACCAGACCCACACACCTCCCAACGTTACGTATACCGATTGGCAATATTGGCATAAAATATTAAAAACATGCGTCTTTCGAGGCTGTCGTCCCCATTGACACGATGGCGCGAAATTTGAAATTAGAACAACGGTTTGGCGCCAAAACTCAGAACACAGTGTTTTTTATTCATTTTAAAGGCAAAGATAATCACAGAAGTCCAATATCACGTGTGAGGGTTCACATGCATTACCCGTATGGCCTGACTGGCTGAAGAATTGGTAGCATGCTGAAACTCCTCCATATAAACAGCTATAGTGTTTTATAAACTTTACTGGATATAACTGGATTTTTACTCTGGTTGTAGTATTAAGGGTCACCACTTCACTCAAAACTATCCAAACAAGAATCCTCACATATAGGTTTTGAATTGTGCAAAAGGAAAATTTTCCAACAGTTCTAACGCAGTTGTGCGTCGACGATTTCAATCAAGACTGAAGCCTTATCAACTGAGACTAATTAGAAATGCTGAGAATTCCGTTATAAAAAAAAATCATAGCATAGATTGAGTTGAGAAGAGATGTAACACCTTCCTTACGGGAAGTACAATTGAAAACGGACTAAACTCTATTATATAGAATTTAATTCTAACAAGAGTACTCAAAATGTATTTTATGTAAATTGGTTTAATCCGAATCTGCTATAGTAGCACGCTCGCGCACATAAACGCTTTGGTCCCTCTCGCACACCCATACTGGTGAGAACGGGATAAATGCTTTATGTAAACGATAAAAGCTAGCGTGCTAGGCCCCCTGGTTTCCACGTGACAAGCGTTGCCTAGTATGGGGCCATCGGTTAAGCTATGTTTGTAAATCTGCTTCTTTTAATAAACTATTTCTATTTCTATGTGCAGCATTGGAATTGTTCAAGGTGTGGCGACTCTAGCGCTGTCTAGTGTTGAGTAGAGGAAACCAACTGACATGCGCTACTTCACACTAACGAAGTTTCGTAACACGGACGCATATATACAACTTCCAACTTTCATCCTTGGGACTTCGGTCCCCAGGCATAACACCCGCCTGGTGAGAGATCTCTCTTATGTGACCTACCTCTACAAAAGTATTAACTGTTGGTCTTCTTAAGCACACTTATAAAAGTGGTTGATTGTATCATTGCTTATTAAAGCGATTATTCCGGTTCGGAATGCTAGCTATTATCGTCTATTTTAAATGAAAAAAAAAAACCGTCATACCGTAAATCCATGTTTGTTAATATAATAATATTGACATTCAATTCATCATTTTCTGATCTTATATTAATCGTACAGATTTTTTCTTCGCATATAGCAGTCATTCTTGAAGCTCTTAATATCGCCCACCGCTAGTATCTCACTCACATACAGGCGACTTGTTAACAATAAAAAAATATTTACATGCAAATCAAAAAGTGAAGTCGAAAGCATGTTTTAAAAACTCAACTTAGGGGAAGGCACTTTTTTGTAACAGAGGGGGCCAACGAGCAGACGGGTCACGTGATGGTAAGCAATCACTGCCGCTCATAGACATAAATATCAAGAGAATCGCAAGCGCGTTGCCGGCCTTTAAGAAAGGCTCGTTTCTTGAAGGTCCCTAAGTCGTATCCGTTCGGAAACACCGAAGCCGAAAGTTGATTCCACAGAGCTGACGTACGTAACGTACTTTCTAATATTTTGAAATTTGCAATTTTTTTCAAAGCTGTTAAAGTTAAAGTGTCTTTACTGTCATTATGACGATTGCTCTCAAATGAAAGGGACAATATATTTGTTAGCTTAAAAAGATTGTTAAATTTTTATGACTAAGGGGGGTTAGGCTTAAGAGGGTGGAGAATGTTATCACCGTTCGTATGAAGAGTGCTTTTAGGGTCTAAGCCTAAGATAATGAGAAAAAAATTATGTTCTTAGGGCTGGGCGCACACACAATCCCCCTAAGGGATGATTGCTTAATGTAAATGATACATGGTATTATTGCAGGTGAAAAGAGTTAATAAATACCAAAAGGAAGACAGGTGTCAACCCTATTGAACTTTGAGCTCATTGGTGAAAACGCACACTTATGCATGCCTGCTTCATGTTTATAAATTTTATAATAATAGTATCATAATCCGGTTCAAACCAGTTTGGATTTTGAGTTGACATCCTTCACTTTAGTTTCAACTCCCAGTCAGTGTGACCATATGTGGCAGGATCCTGCCTTTTTGGCAGGTTTAGCCCTTCATTTTGACTTCTGGCAGGATCAGTTGAAGTTTTCAAAATCTGGCAGTATCTGGCAGGATTAAAATATAAGCTGGCACGTTTGGCAGTATAGCCTTAGACTGGGTTCACAGTAAGCATTTGCGAGCGATAAAAACGCAAAAACGTGGCCATTGCCCAACCAGAGACAGCCATTGCCGCGTTTTTCCGTTTTTATCGCTCATAAACTCTGATTGTAAACCCAGTCTTATAGGAGCTTAGCCATAAGAGTTTGACTTTGGCAGGATTTGTCAGTTTTCTAGCATAAGTAGGGCAGGATCTCTAATTTGAAGTTGGTCACACTGCTCCCAGTTTGGCTTGCTCTAATGAATTGAATAGTAAACCAAGCTTCTAAACTATTTTGTATTATAGCCTTCTTTCCTTCTTTTTTTCTTCATTCCCCTTTTCTTTAAGAATCGTCCGTTAATCATGTGATGATGTTTAGCATTTTTTAACACCCACCCCGCCGGCGCTGGTGATACATGGTGAGGTTTACTAACCCCCCCAAACCTCCTACCCAAAATGACGTGTTTTTTTGGACAAAGTATCTTTTCTTCGCGTAAAAAAGTATAGTGACAGGTATAATTAGAGAAGTGAGAAATAGTACAGTTATCTTTAAGTACTAGTTTAGTATTTTAGGTTAAGAGGAAACACAAGGGCCGTTTTTCCATACAAACGTCGTCCCCTGTTTCCTCTCTGGATAATGCCAGTAGAGCAATGTTTTTCTTTCCAAAAAATCGTTGACCACTGTTATGCATGTCCCTATGTTTTCCTTTTTTCAATAAATTAATTATTAAAAGAGATATGAACATTCAAAAACTTAAAAAATTGGCCAGATTTTCGGCTGCGTTCATACATTCAGAAAACAAATTATTCTAGATTATATAAAAAAAGAAAAACATAGGAACACTGCCAAAGCCTTTCTTTAACTTTTAATGTAAAAAGTAGTTAAATCGGATAAGTTTTGGAGAAGGAATCAGGGGTCTACGAATCGTTGATTTTGTGTACTTTAAATAGGTATTTTCAGTCCAAGCTGCGGCTGTCTCTATTGCACTCTGCGGGGGGAGGCTTGATAGATGGAGGCAGCAATAGATTTTACAAATACCTATTTTTCAATTCTCTAGGCCTTGGTGTTTCCTCTTAATCATTTAAAACAAATAAGTCTTTATTAGAGGTAAATGACCCCATCACAGAAATAAAGAAGCATCCCAACTATTTAAAGGATAAAGTAGTTATGTATAAGATAAAAATGTAAATCAGAGTAAACGTAAAAAATAAACAAAGCACATGGCATGACTCATGTAGACAGTCAACACTTTATCTTCAATGAATCACTTGTAAACAATGATTTTAATGTCCAATGAGATTCCCATAAGAGTATCAGTATTTATAAAATACATACATAAACTCACAACTGTTTCCCGGAGGGGTAGGCAGAGACCACCGATTTCTACTTGCTTCGATTTATTACTCGCTTTATAAGTTACTTTGGATTCAATTTAAAAAAAGGAAATTGTTTAGCAGTTAACAACAATAAAGCATTGTTATAATTTTTATAAATATAAAATTGAAAGAATTCATTGAATGAAGGAAAACTGTTGGTAGTTTTTGTAGATAATCATTATTTTTCGAAATATCATGAGTCAATGGCCCAAAGCACTAGTGATGTAACTTTAGTAATATTGTAAAACTGTTTTTTTTTTTGGTTTCCAAAAATGTATTTTCAAAATAGTGTTATAATTTCTAACAAACATATTGATCTTCTTTTTTTGCCATAAAATACTTTTAATGAAAACTTACAACAATTATACCCTTTGACGCCATTTGGTTTGTAAGTGGAATACCGTGTTATGTAACATAGGATAAATTTCACAGGCTGGGTATCCAGAGCTTCATGCCTTAATCTGAGGACCTGAGCTGTACCCCTACAGCTCAGGTCCCGTGGATATGAAGCCCCTTTTAAATACAATGTACAACATTGATCATGTTTTTTTTTTATATCAAGTTATACTGCATAAATTTTGTCACAAGTTTTTAAGATTTCACAATCCTCCCTCCCCCTTTGTCACATTTTTGCCATTTTTTTAACATGGGCTGTCAAGTTTAGCTAATGACGCCCCCCCCCCCCCCCCCCCCATTAGAGTGACGTATTTTATGGATGCCCCCTATTTAGTACTCAGTTACCTGTCACCTGCAATTTTGTCTCCATAGGTTGCTTTTATCACTGTCCTGTAGGAATGGATACTTGTGTATTTCTTTATTAAAGACTATTATAGCCTAATTAAAATTGTAATGACAACACAAAGAAAAATTAGGGCAATGGCAGGACTTGAACCTGCAACATCAGCATTCCGTGCCTTGCGTTTTGACTATTATAGCCTCTCTTAATATGCAAACTATCTCCCCACCTCATCAACCAAACTTTAATAGAAATAATTTTCTACACTACCGGAAAAATTCTGCCAATACCAAGAAGTAATTATTGATTGCCTAATAAAAAGCCATTGTCTTCAAAAAATCAGCTGTCTTTATATTGCTGTACAATATTTACTTGATTTTAAAACTTTTGCGATAAAAGCAGGGGCTTATATAAAGATTTGGCGGCCCAGGCCATTTAGCTTTGGCACCCCGTTAAATGACGATAAAGTATTCCAATTTAGGGGCGGCTGCCGCCCCTCGCAGCCTGGCGCCCCGGGCCATGGCCCGGATGGCCCTATGGTAAATACGCCCCGGGATATAAGAATTTAAATCGCGTTTTTTTCAGTTCAGTCATGCGTGTTCTTCATAACCATAATCGGGGTCGATAGCCTTCACTTTTTTTTCCAGTACCTACTCACTAATTCAGGCTTGGTAAATTAGGGTTTTACTCACCGATTCTGGTAGGTCTCGAAGTAATTTTGGTGAAACTGGCTCGGTAAACAATGCTGAACGCTCTGTTTGCTCTCCCATATCAAGGTAACTAGCACACAAAGGTGGCCTATAAGAGTTAAAAAACGAGCTGGAATCAAAGTTTCAGCCCCTCTCATGCCGCGCCTGTTATAATTTAAGAGTCAAGAGCTATTTTTTCTACTGTACGCCCGTGCCGAAAACTTGGCAAAGCTGCAGTGCGGTTTAAAATGGGTTTGTTGTGTCTGTCACTTATCAGTTGTTATGTCAATGTCAAAATCGACGTCTGCGCTTGGTCTGCGACTAGTCGCGTTGGTTACGTGGGTTACGATTTTCCTTTGCGCAGGACCACATCAGGCACCATCAAGTTAGATATAAATAAAAAGATTTTTTTTGCTTATTTTAAATGATTTATGTAATTAAATAAATCTTTTTCGTATTATTCACAAGACTAAATATTAAATATAATGGCAGCACAAAAAGCACGCGTACGTTTTAAAAACTACATTCGAATTCTTCATCTTATTAAAAAATAAGTTCTGTTTTTGATATGATGCCCCATAGAAAGCGTAAACTAGTTTTTACTTTATAATTTTTATGTTACTAGCTTCAAACTATTAACAAAACCCGAAAAATCTGAAAACAACTTTTTGATAAATATTAATGTGTTGTAGATACGCGTATCTCAATCTTGTTTCAGAACGTCTCTGGTTATGCCGGCAAGTGTCACTGTCAGTTTCGCCAAAGTTAAATACAGTTTTTAAATAATCATTTTCATCCATTTTCACCTCTTTCCGCTAACAGAAATCATAAATGAAGCTTTTAAAACCCAGTTGGGTTAATCACGATGGTAAGCCGTTCATGACTTAAATTATAGCGTAAGTTTTTTATGTGTAAATGGCCAATATTCCCTGATGCATTTGGGATGCAACAATAACAATGAGGTGGAAAAGCCAGTTAGATAAACCTTTCGTCTGCACAACCCAAAGGAGAGTCTGATTCTTAACAGGAACATGTATGTCTCACAGCATTGTATCATTGCCTTGTGCTGCAAATTGGTTACAGGGATCTTTTTAGAGGTACGGTGGTGTAGTTTTCTCGGAGAACGCCCGCCACAAGTGAACGCTGCGTAGAAAAATGAATTAATAATCAGGCGTGTCATAAGTGAGGTTATATCTCTCTGATTGAGACGAGTGCTATGTCAGTCACTCTTAGAGACATTGAAATGTGTAACATCAGCATTACTACTAAAATTCTACGGATCTCTAGGTTGACTGAAAACAAACATTTTCAACTCACTTTTTATCAGACTGCTGCCAGAACAGGGGGCAGCCTTACATGCACTTAATTTTCGTGTGAAAGAGTTTGGAAAGTATAAATTATAACTTAAAGTTCAATTTTTTATTAGGAACGAATATGAAGTTATTTAATTGAAATTTTTAATAGTTGTTTGTTTGACTAATATGGTTGGTGTCCCAACTCTATTGCATTATTTAAGTGACATTATTGATGGTAACAAAAACAACAGTCCTCTTTTTGACACCATATAAACCACAATCTTGAAATATAAATACAAAACCTCTAGCATGCAAAAAACGAAAGTTAGTAGGCATTCATTGGCAGAACATGTACTTAAATTAAAATAGGGAAATATAATCACAAGCACAAACATATAACACAACAACAACACAACAACAACACTAACAACTACACTTACAACACACACAAAGGGTCACAACAGGTAGCTGAGAATCGTCTAGACACTATCATATTGGCCCATTCATTCTCATTAAATATATAAAACATGAAATTGTAGTCAAAATAAAATTAAATAAATCAAATGAGATTATGTCAGATTTTTCTAAAAACAATGTCATGCATGAGGCTATTAATATTGAATTTGATGTTGTTACAGTCATTGCTATACATATTATTAAATTGTCCATATTAAGTTCTTACTTACACAATATGCATTCCTTTGAGTGGGATATAAATGCATTTAATTGATTTATTATCCTGTTTACAGACAAACCAATATTCTCTGTTGACATACATCCAACTGGGAAAAGGTTTGCCACTGGTGGGCAGGGTGGAGACTCTGGTCGCGTGGTCGTTTGGAACCTGAACTCGGTGCTGTATGAGAATGTGGAACTCGACCCTAATGTGCCAAAGATGCTGTGCCAGATGGATAATCATTTAGGTAAGACTTGTAATCATTCACTTGGTGGGTGCCGCAAAATGACCAACAATGACGAGGCAGACCAAGGAGATGCCTGAATGTCTTCCACGCGTTTTAAAGAACTCGCCTGGCATTGCACCAGATCGAGAGCTGTGGAAGTCTAGTGGAGACGCTCACCCAGCAGTGGGACACGTATATGGACTATTCAAAACGAACACTTCTATCCACAGACCTCTGCATCATGTGTTGGTCAAAACATTCATGCCAGCATTCTGAGTGAACGACACTTGCGTTTACTACGTTTTCTATCTGACATGCAATTTGACAGTGCATGCAGCATCTGTCAATTACAAAGTCAATCTATTTATAAAGAAGCCCCAAGTGGTGTTCACAAGTGATGCAACCCGAAATTGCTATGATCAGACCGAAGGAAACTGAACCTGCAAAGTCTTAAGTAATTTATGAGGCATCTTCGATCCTTCCCCAGCTTGCGTGAACTGCGTCCGGTGGAGCAACGCGGGCCGCTACCTGGCGTCGGGCGGCGACGACCGCCTGGTGATGGTGTGGGGGCTCAGCGTGGTGGCGGGCGCGGCGCCGGGCAAGCACAAGGCCGAGACCTGGCGCTGCCTCGCCACGCTGCGGGGACACGCTGGTACGTGTGCCTCTCTCCCCCAGCCTGCGTCAACTGCCGCCGGTGGAGCGAAAAAGCCTGTTATTTAGTTGTAGATTCAGCTATTTTCTTTTCGGAAATAATGTTCAACTTAGTGCATAAACAACACAAAGAAAAATCGTGATTACTGTTATTCGAAACTTATTATTGTGGCAAGTCACGAGTATGCGAATACTTTAATTGTATTTGACACACATCTCTCTCTCTCTCTCTCTCTCTCTCTCTCTCTATTTCTGTGCGTGTGTGTGTGTGCGTGCTACCCAAAGAGCATCGCTGTTTCGTTGCCGGCCTTAAGATCTCCCATAGGTCTCTGAATCTCTCACTCACAGTACGAAACGCAATAGTAGCCATAGTAGGAGTAGTATTAGGACCGACTCCGCGTTGTCTTTATTAGGTACTTATCTGCGTTTAATACGTTTATTTTGGTTGTTTTACAGGTGACGTGTTAGACTTGGCCTGGTCACCGCTTGACAAGTGGCTAGCAAGTTGCAGCGTCGACAACACTATTATAATTTGGAACGCCGAAAAGTTTCCAGAGATGGTTTGCGTGCTGAACGGACACACGGGTCTGGTGAAAGGAGTCGCCTGGGATCCCGTGAGTTACTGATTTCTAATTTTTATCTCTAAAATTTTTCTTATGGTTTATTTCGTTGCAGTTTATGTGGCAATAAAGGTATTTTTATTTTCTTTCTAATTACGACATGAGCTATTAAGGAAAAGCATACTTTTATAACTTAATTTTTAAAAGTATGCATCTGCTATCAAAAAAGCTGGTAATAAAAAACACAATCGTGTTAAAGTTTACTATTTTTATTTCAGTCGTCAGGTTTTTCTGACATCAGAATCCGCAGCACACTTCGCAGCTTCAATATAATGACTCCGTTTCAGGTGGGCAAATACTTAGCGTCACAGTCGGACGACAGGTCCCTCAGGGTCTGGAAGACCGCAGACTGGGCCCCGGAGACCGTCATCACCGAGCCCTTCGACGAATGCGGAGGTAGAGTATCGGACGGTCGCCTCACGCCTCGGGACCATCCCGGGGTCTCCCCACAATCGTCCGAGCATATCGCACAAGGCATGCAAGGTTGACCGTTCTGCGCAGGCACGACGCACGTGCTGCGGCTGTCGTGGTCGCCGGACGGGCAGTACGTGGTGTCGGCGCACGCGATGAACGGCGGCGGGCCCACGGCGCAGGTCGTGGAGCGCGAGTCGTGGCGCTGCGACAAGGACTTCGTGGGACACCGCAAGGCCGTCACCTGCGCCGTGAGTAGCACGGGGGACCCGACGATGTAGATCCGATCCGCTCACACGCAAACGTGTGGTAACTCGGGGCGCGGTCGGATAAACGCGATGTCGACGTTTATTTACATTACGCCCGTTGAAAATCCTCTACTAGTATAAAAGGCCATGATATCGTAATGATATATAAGCATGTACGAATATTTAGATACAATTGACGTTGTTAATTTAGAAATAGATAACAGATACAGATACAGTTCATCTAGATCAGTAGTTGCCAAACTTATTTTTCTCGTGGACCGCTTTCAAAATTTTACTGGTTTCGGTGGACCCCCTGCTGCTACATTTCTACCCCCAGCAAGTCTCCCGTGGACCCCTAGGGGTCCACCTGGACCACTTTGGGAATCACTGATCTAGATGATAAATTTTATTACCGATAAACATGAAATAAAAATTGTATCTGTGAAAACCATATCAAAATAAAAATAAAATAAATATTATTTTTCTTGTGTATTCTTTTTGTTAAAAAATATATAGAAAACGGATATTATTATTAGTAATAGTCAAATTTACAACAATTTCACAAGCTTATCCCGTTTGCTTCATGATGCATATTCCCTATTGGAATGATGATTCTATAATCTGTTGGCAGCGCTTCAACAACAACATATTGGTGAAAGAAGGCAAGAAGTGTTGCTGCGCGGCGGTGGGGGCCCGCGACCGCGCGCTGTCCATCTGGCTGACGTCGCTCAAGCGCCCGCTCGTCGTCGTGCACGACCTGTTCACCGACAGCGTGCTCGACTTGTCCTGGAGCGCCGACGGTGCGTACCGCTACAACAACAAAGTCACAAATACAACAATACAACAACGAAGTGTTATCAGCAACAACTAAGTCACCACTACAACAATACACCAACAACAACAAACTAACAATAGCAACAACAAAGTGATAAAAACAACAACATAGAAACAACGACAACGCAACAACTACCTACTTAGCTTACACTCCTCGAGGGTTTCTTCCCTTTTCCAAAAGCAGCAGTGAATCCACGAAGAACTTTGGATCAATTTACTCGTAAGCAAGTGTGTGTATCGAAGTAGTTTTGTCACTGTGTAAACTGATCAATATTAAGGTCCATCAGTAATAAAAAAAGTTATTTTTTAAATGCCTTTCCAGGTTTGAACCTACTTGCGTGCAGTTCCGACGGGACTGTGGCCTGCATACAGTTCACCAACAAAGAGATCGGCACACCGCTTACATTGGATGAAAAGGTATTGTAGTAGGCATTAAAATTGACAGAGCCAATTGAAAAGAGGAAGATATTTATATTTAGGCCCTGTTTCGCGTTATACTGTCTCTGTTTGTGTCCGTAGAATAAACATCGACGGCAACACAGATATCTATTGGATTTAATACCATAAACTTATCAGAGAATAGTCAAACAGGGCCTTAGTCTAACAAAGAACTGTCACCAACGATACAAAACTTGTATTTTGATGACATTATTAATGGCGACTATTGAGTCATTCCCACATCAAACAATTATTAAGAACTAGCGGACGCGCGCGACTTCGTTCGCTTGAAATAAGTAGCCTATGTCCGTCAGGGATAGTGTAGCTTTATATATGTGAAAGAATTTTTGAAATCGGTTCAGTAGCTCCAGAGATTACCCCCTACATACAAACGAAACTAACATACAAACAAAGTTTACCTCTTTATTATATTAGTGTAGATATAGATGACCAACTTGTCACCCTTGCACCACAAAGCTTTTGCGGGTGGTAGGACCTTGTGCAAGGTCCGTCCGGATCGCTACCACCATCTTGCTCGCTAATCCTGCCGCTAAGCAGCAGTGCTTGCATCTGCAATCTCTTTTGTGTTGCGGGTGTCTATAGGCGGTGGTGATCACTTACCATCAGGTGACCCACTTGCTTGTGTACCTTCCTATGTTGTATAAAAAAAAAGCACTGCATTTAAACGTGTCGTCCCCAAGAACTCGTTCTACGAGAAGATCTACGGCAAATGCCTGGCCAACGAGTCCGCGCTGTCCAACCTGCTGGTGGAGTGCCCGGAGATCCTGCTGGCGCGCGAGCAGGCCGACAGCCGCCGCGACAGCCGCGACACCTCGCTCAGCGACAAGTCCCAGGTAAATGTCAAATCACCCTATTACATACATACATACATAAAATCACACCTGTTTCCCAGAGGGGTAGGCAGAGACCACGGATTTCCATTTGCTACGATCCTGACATACAACTTTCGCTTCACTTACTCTCATGACATTCTTCATGCATGCTCGTCGGTTTAGGGTACTCCTGACCTAGTCTTTCTCCAGAATGTCTCCGATTTGGTCGAAGTACGTTCGCCGAGGTCTTCCCTTTCCCATTTTTCCATCCACTCTCCCTTCCTACAACATTGACTTGACGTTTCGTAACGATAACTGTTTTTATGTCTAAGGATCCTAGAATAGAGACCCACTTGAGTTTTGACAGCTGTTCCAAATTTAAACTCATAACGTTACAGAAATCGATACTGTAATGACCATTAAAGTACGGATTTTACCTTCTACTACTGACAAGAAAGTTTTTATAATGAAATTGGTTGTAATAATGCTGGTCGTTTTCTACGGTTTTTGAACGCATTATAGAGCAGTAATGATATGTGTGTAGATAAAATGATATTTTCTTAAGTTTCGATCTAAACAGGTTTTAAGTTAATAGATTTGAAAAGATATCACTGGCAGCTTTTAATATTATTGTTGTAAAAAAAATTACTTTAGAGTGACAGCTGTCATGTCAAAATGATTGGATTATTATTTTCAGTATTTTAATTCTGGACACGAGTTGAATGTTGTACTTTTTTATCTCTACATAGTATAGAACAAAGTCACTATCCGCGTCTGTCTGTCTGTTTCTCCGCTTACTCCTAAACCACGCAAGGGATTTTGATATGGTTTTCATTATCATTTAGAGCTTTATTACGGTGGGTTATGCTATCACATTTTAATTAAGTTGTAAAAAAGTCGATTTTTGAGCACTTGCCTGACTAACTCCGGCTAAACCTTAAGAGAGACGTCAAAATAATGCCCTAAGGAATTGCAGTTCCTCAAAAAACTTTGAGAAAAGTCTTGAGATGGCATAAGTCTATCTCCTAAATCTTATTCTGTTTACTACTAGAATACTACTTACCTAACAAAGTAAGTAGTAGGTATCTAACCTAACCTTTTTTTTACGAGGAGGGAAAAGGGTCGCTCCCCCTGACCTGCGGCGGTTCAGGGGATATGTGGGACAATCCCCCCAAATAGAGGGGCATACTCGAACCTAAAACCTCCTCGGCGTTACCCGCTCAACCGGAATGTCGGGGCGTCGTGGGATCCAGAGATTCTACCTACTACGACTGCCCGCCGGGAGCGCCCCGGTCGGTTCGCCGGGGCGCCCAATTTAGTTCTAGACTAATACCCCCTCTCCCCCGTCTCGTCTGTGCCCGCCTAGCCCTGTATTCTGTAAATAAGGGACCGTCCATTAATCATGGATGTTTTCTATAAGCGTGTTGGTTTGCAGCAGGGCAAGCAGCCGGCGGCGTCGCCGGCGGCGCTGCGGCCGGTGGACCGCCAGATCGAGACCCGCACGTCGGACGGCAAGCGCCGCATCACGCCCGTCTTCATACCCTTCACCATGGTCGCCAGGTGCGTGCAGCTAGCACTGAGCGTGTTGCGGCAGCAGGGCAAGCGACTAAGGATAATTTAAAAAAAATCCACATTTTAAGAAGTAAGAAAAATTAAGCTCCGGTTTTAGGAACTCGGGTTCAAGCAGCCATATTGCGACACAATTTTGTGGCATCTTTAAAAAGATCGCGCACCGTCTCGGGCGCACGCAATAACGACAAACGCAGAACGCGTCTATCCGTCTCGATGCGGCAGCCGCGACCGACAGCACCGCGAAAAGCGCCGTGTTGAGCGTGCGTCTGTGTAAGTGCGCCGGTTTCGAGCGTTTGTTCGTAGATTCCGCACTGCTTTTATCTGTGATTGAACTGTGTCCCCCCCCCCCCCTGCAGCGAGTCGCCGGGCGCGGCGCCGAGCGGCGGCGAGCACTGCTTCAGCACGTCGTCGCAGAGCAAGTCCCGCATCCGCGTCGAGCGCCGCGACGACATCGTCATACACCCCAACGTCAGCAACCATGCCACGCCGCTGCCGCACAACAAGTCAGTACCCGGCCGAGGGACCACAAAAGTCTTACTTTTCAGCAATCGCGTGAGGGTTCTAGACACTATAGTGAGCTTTCCGCGACGAGCCCTTCTTCGAGTACTATTTAAAGTCGTTAATGGGCAGTGCATATAATTGTTTTAAGCTTTCGCTTTAAGTATCATAATGTGCTGAACATTTGTCAACTTTGAAAATTAGAGACGTGTCATCTGCAAATACTATTTTACAATCATGTTTCTCAATAAACGGCAAGTGATTTTCATTTATATAAACTAAGAAAAGGAATGGACCTAACATAGATCCTTGCGCCACTCCTACTTTTACCGCTGCTCCATTTGATTGGGCTCCATTTATCACAATGATTTGCCTTCTATGACTAAGGTATGATGACACTAAATTTATCGCAGCTTAAAACAGGCCATAATGTTTAAGTTTCAGGTAGCTTGGTTCTCAAATGATGCGAAGCGCATACAGATTCCTATAATGTAAGAGGGAGAGTTACCAGCAAATAGATTATATTAATTCATACTATACTGCAGATGGTGCTAGTGCCTAAACTTTTTTAGTCAAGATGAGTCATCAGGCCCCCAGTTCTGCCGCGCTCATCATCATCATCTTATCAGCTGGAAGACGCCCACTGCTGGGATAGGCCTTTCCCAAGGATCTCCACGACGGTCGGTCTTGTGCTGCTCGCAACCACCAGTTTCCAGCAGTCCACCTTGTAGGAGGCCTACCAACACTTCGCCTCCCGGTACGTGGTCTTCACTCGAGAGCCTTTCCGCTCCAACGGCCTTCGGTTCTACGAGCAATGTACCCGCCCACTCCACTTAAGGTTTGCAATTCGTAGAGCTATGTCGATGACTTTGGTTCTTCTGTGGATCTCCTCATTCCTGATTCGATTTCACAGAAAAGCTCCGAGCATAGCTCTTTCCGTTGCCCTTTGGGTGACTTTGAGCCTTCTTATGAGGCCCATGTAAGGGACCACGTTTCAGTGCCGTATGTACTGGCAACACACACTTGTTGAAGACTTCCGTCTTGAGCAATGCGGTATTCGAGATGGGATATTGCGAAGCTTGCCGAATGCTGTCCAGCCGAGTTGAATTCGACGGTTTTCCTCTTTCTCGAAGTTGGACTTACCTAACTGGATTGTTTGTCCAAGGTATACATAATCGTCAACAACTTTGAGTGTAGAGCTTCCAACTTTCGGGTACAACATGGAGATTTCACATGACTTTTGTCTTTTCCATGTTCATTTTAAGATCCACTTGTTAAAAAGCTCTACTGGGTTTATAATTCTTCAGTTGGTATTATTACTTTTTTTGAAGAACAGCACCACCACACCCCTGTGACATTCTTGTGGCGTTACACCCTCGAGGATGACGGTATTGAACAGCTGCTGAAGAGCCTTAAGTACTGGTTTTCCACCTGCTTTCACAAGCTCCGCCGTTAATCCGTCGTCAACCGGTGCCTTGTTGTTTTTAAGGTGTTTCAGAGCTATACTAATCTCGTACAGGCTGACGTCCGGGATCTCTTTGGTGTAGTGTCGGGTCAATCCAGCTCTCGGGTCTTGTGCTAGGTGACCGTGTTGTCGTTTACAACTGTCCGTAGAACCTTTCAATCTCCAAAAGCTCGAGCTTCGACGACAGCATTCTGCCGTCATCAGTTTCCAGTCACCTCAGCAGGCTTTGCCCAATAGACGAATCTCGTGCGAACATCTTAGAGCCTTTATTTTGCTCAATAGCTTCCTCAATACGTTTTGTTTTGAAGTGGCGTATATCGCGTGTTAGTAACTTTGAGATCTGCCTATTGAGCCACCGAAACTGAGGAGCATCTCCCGGAGACTGGAAAATCATGGCACGTCTTTCCTCCATGAGCTCGAGGGTGGAGTCAGAGATCTTTTTGGTTCTTTTTGAACGGCGGGTTTGGAAAAACTTAGACCCGACTGTTTGGACAGCTTCTACGAACCTGTTGCTAAAATTGTCCACATCGACACAATCGCCTAGGCCTTCGAAGCGATTCTGTAGTTCGAGCCGAACTGCGGGACCGTTTCTGCGCCGCATCTATTCTGGCGCTCGACATCGACATTTATTTCGCATTAGAGATGACAGATTTGGAACTTGACTTCGCCTCTACTGGCCGAGAGTAGTCCTGCTGGACCTCGCAAATCTCGGTGCTCTCTTTCGATTACACCGTTCGACTCGACCATTAAACTGAGGTTCGTCGGTAGTCTTGCAAGAGCACTGCAGCATGATTCGTGTGTTGCAGCGGGCTGGACCAGCGGCTGCGCAAGCGCTCCGCACCCTCCCTGCCGGGTCCCCGCCTGGAGGACGTGGCGGCCAAGCGGGCCGCCGCACAGCCGCCGCCCGCCGCGCCTGCGCTGCCCGCGCCCGCGCTCGGCCAGGCCGGGCCCGTCGTGCGCGCCGCCGGCCCGCTGCGCCTGCAGGTACACGCGCTCACAGACACAGAGACACGCACACGGACCGCCGCGCCGCCACCGACAGACATACATACAGATCAGCACTCTCTAGCCAGAATCTATTTTTACAGGTCATCAACAAGGCGTGCAACACTTTATACGGGACGCTGTCGCGATTACAGCTCCTGCAGAACAACTCTGCGTCGACTGATCCCATCTGGGAAACGTATCTAGGTAACTTTTATCATGTTAACAAAATGAAACAAATTACCATGCTGCTCCGCGAATACGAGAAGCGAGCCGAGCAAATTACAAAAAGCAAGCTTTGATCAGTTTGAAGATTCGTTCTGCCAGGAATCGTCCTGTGACCAGTTTTTGGTCCGAATCGAACGGAATTTCCACCTCATTTAATGAAAGGCTCCGACCGGCTCATAATAATTTTCGTACGCAGTTTATCCTTTGCCGGTTTCACACGTTTAATACTATTCCCAAACTCACAGGACGCTGACATATAATTGCGTCTGCCAAAACTTAGGCAACGCGTGGAGCCGGCATCGGGTCCGTAATCGCCGACTCGGTTCCTTAAAATCAATTCTCGGAGGCCCCTAAAGCTCCCCCTACGGTTTGATCAGCGTGCGTGTGCGCAGGCTCGGCGGTGACGTGCATCTCGTGCGACGCGCGCTGGGCGGCCGTGGCGTGCGCGGACGGCTCGCTGCACGCCTGGCGGCTCGCGCGCAGCGGCGCCACGCGCGCGCTTCCGCCGATAGGTCAGTCGCGCCTAGTATATTCTATAGCTCAAACTTTATAAAATGTTTTACAATATTTTTTATAGGTACACAAGGTGGAGAAAAAAGTGTTTCATGTTAAATTGTTCCTTTTTTTGTGGTGACAATAAATGCTTTTTTTATTTAAATAAAAATAACCTAACTATGCCTGAACTCGTTGAATACTGTAACGGCGGTCGCTTCGAACGAGTACTAAAATAAAGTAAAGTATGTGAAAACAATTCATTTTATTAATTTTAGACATCATGTTTCATAGAGCCATTAACTGCTTAAGACCTACGCAATCGATATTTGGATATCGATTGTGTAGGTCTTAAATAGTATAAGTTTATTTTTTCAAAACAACCGGGTTCGATTCCCGAGCTGAGTACAGGTTTATTTTAAATGTATGAATGCAGTTTTTCATATTAAAATCGATGACATGGTTCCTAAGAACAGATCTTCGGATGTCTTATAGTTTCAGACTTTCCCATACTGACCGATTTAAATGAGATACCCTGTTTACAGGTGAGGTTTGCTCACGAAGTGGTTGGCGTTCAACCACTGTGCTTTTTAAACGTATTTTTTTACCACTTACGTCAGCTCTGTGGAATCAACTATCGACATCGGTGTTTCCAAATGGATACGACTTAGCCACCTTCAAGAAACGAGCCTTTCTTAAGGGCCGGCAACGCGCTTGCGATTCTTTGATATTGCAGGTGTCTCCCTCCCCTGACTACCCCTCTACTATAAAAAAAAATGTTGTTTGCAGCGCTGATGTCGCAAGCGGCGAAGCTGACACTGACCGGCGACACGCTGGCGGCCGTGACCACGGGCGCGGAGCTGGCGATCTGGGACCTGCTCAACGCCGCCTGCGTCGTCAAGCCGCTCTGCTTCCGCTCGCTGCTGGCGCACGGCGGTAAGTGAATACGATATTCCACTCAAAAATCTAATGGCATAAAAGTGCAAATTGTTATAGACGACCACTAAAAACATACTTATGTCCTTATGTCCAAAGAAGTAGGTAAAAACCCCTGATATTTTAGAAGTTACAGCGATACAAATTTACGAAGATGACGAAGAAAAAAGTTTTTTTTTTGTTTCGAAATATGTCATTCGAATCCAAACAAAAAGTGTAGAAAATTTTAGTATGTGAGTAATTAGTTAAAAGCTTACAGTATTAAAATAAATACGATTTAGTATTGGCTCCATACAAAATCACTATAGTGACGTCACTGGTGCTGTATGCAGCGCGATAGAGCGTTTTCGCGACGCACGCCCGTTGTCATTTTATTACTTTTGAGATTTCTAAAATTATGAAAATGAAAATGAAAACGAAAAATTTATTTTGCAAGTAGGCCATATAGGCTCTTTTACATGTCTGAATCTACTAGCGCTTCGAAAAATGGAAGATACTACTGAGAAGAAACGCCGCAAGAAACTCAAGCAGTTATTGTTTTTTTAATATTAAAAAATATATATATATTTATTTCAGGTCAATCGACCCATATACATTAAATTACGAGGTTGAATTAGATTAGATTACATTACATTACGTACATTATATTAATTGACTTTAAAATTATATAATAATATAATAATCGTAAATGAAAACTAAAAACAGTTTTTCTTATAACCGACTCTATCAATTTTGGAAAAAAAAGTCATTAGCATACCGTATTGGCTACTTGACACCTTCAACCGAATGGTGTGAAAGTGTAGCATTGTTGTAGAGCGTCATTTAAAAATAATACGGTTTAAAAATACATTTATTTTGGGAGCTATAGCGATTCAAAGGTACAAAACTTGTTTTTAAAAAAAAAGTTACATTATATCGTGAATTTGCTGGTTGTACACTTGATGTCAAGGTCACACTTTTCAAGGCGTTTTGCCAAACATTTTACACCAGCAGTCTATGCACTAGTTACACCCAAAAAGCCTACAATGCCCTGCGCATATTGTACAATAACCTGTTCCGGGCAATGGTGGGGCTTCCTCGACATTGCAGTGCCTCTGGCATGTTCGCCGACGCACATATTGACGACTTTTTTGCACTTATGCGCTAAAAGTCGTTTCGCTGATACGCCGAGTGAGGGGAAGCCCCAACAGCCTACTGCAGGTCGTGGCGGGTCGGCAAGACAGCGCTGTGCTCGGCAGGTTCAACGGGCTGCATGCCCCGAGTGCGCGTGCAGCTCGGTGAGCCAGCTGGCAGTGTCATTTGAATAAGTAATAGTGGTACATACATACTAACATAGATTTTTAAGTTTATATTTTGTTTTGTTTTCTTTACTAACATAATATGGACCACAAAGTTGTCTGAAAATAAACATATTTTATTTTTTATTTTTTTTATTTATGTGTTGCCGGTGAAAAAAAATCCGGCGGATTATAAAACTCAGACCAAGGTATAATAACAATTTTATTGTTTTTCAGTGTACCCAGGATTCGGTGTTTTTTATGTATTTATGTATTACTAGCGGACGCGCGCGACTTTGTTCGCGTAAAATTAGAAGCCTATGTCCGTCCGGAATAGTGTAGCTTTCTATTAGTGAAAGAATTTTTTAATTCGGTTCAATAGTTCCCGGGATTACCCCCAATATACAAACAAACAAAAACAAACATAGTTTACCTCTTTATTATATTAGTGTAAATTATTAAACTTATTTGTTTTATTTACTGATTCCAGTGACGGTAACAAACTGTTCGCTACTGGAAGACGGGAATCCAATGATCTCACTCAGCAACGGGAAGAGCTATATCTATTGCAAGAAGTTGTATGCGTGGTGAGTCGTCAAATAAAAACACGTTTAATAGTACATTACACCCTGAGGTGGTGAAATAAAGAATGTCTCAGATCGCAGGAACTTGACGCACGAGCTAAAGGCGACGGCAATAAACATACGACTTGAGTCTTTCTTTATCACTAGAGACCGGATTATATGCAACATAAAAAGCTTGTTATATGCATGCAAATGCACGTAAATTGGCAGAATATGCGAAAATAAATGATACATTTTATTTAGGAACTAAAAAAGGAAGAAAAGTAAGTTTTCATTTCTTTATTTCAAAATCAGCATACAATTAGTAAATTATCCTTTGATAGGTACAGTATCATTACATGACATTAAAATTATTTAATGTTGTTGAAAACGCTAACAATCAAGTATTTATTGTTCCAAATGTTCAGTTGTAAGATTGTGTCTTCGATCATTTAAAATGTTTTTATAAGTGAAAAATGTGGAAAAAAAGTGAAAAATGTTGTAAACGTATCGATAATATGCATCATAACTAGATAAAATATGCTATTACTGCCGAAAATGGCTTAAATATGAAAATGCATAAGTGCTACCTGTAAGCCTAATCTGAATAAAATATTTTGACTTTGACTTTGAATGCATATGCAAATATGCAAATGCATATAATCCGGTCTCCATTTATCACCGTCCGAGGTGCGTACACAAGTTTATGTCTTCTCCTGGCCAGGAAGTGGAAATTTTTGCTCGCATAGCGGTCGGTAAATTGCTATTTACGGCCCGGGGAGACGTAAAAGATGTACAGAAATGCACCGTGAGCCTATAGGTATTACGTGTGAATGTCCGCAGGGTGGTGTGGGCTGACTCGCGGGACCCGGTGTGGCGCGCGAGCGGCGCGCAGCCCGCCACCCGCGCGCCGAGGGGCTCCGCGCTCTACCCCGCGCCGCGCCCCCGGCCCCCGCACCACAACCCCGGGTAACTTCAACTACCACTTCGCACGCTTAGAATTAAAGTGACCCATTTCTGAATAATACACGTCCCAAAATATCACCTTAATTAAAAGACATAAGGTTTAATTTGGGGTAATATCATATTCAGAATTGAGTCGCTTTAATTCTAAAGGTGCGACTTATTGCCGCAAACACGCCTAACTTCCTTATATATAAACGCTTCGTAAACGTTTGTTAGTTACGTTTATGTGTCTATCTGTCATTGTGATGTTTGCCCTCGAACGAAAGGGAGAAAACGTTTGTTAGCTTAAAAAGATTTTTAACTTTTTATGAATTAGGGGGTTAGTTTTTACTGTTTCTTTAAAACTTTTTCGTTACGTACAGCTTTTTTGAGAGTGTCTTTCCCTGAGCGGCGCTAGTGCGGCGCGATGGGAAGCGGCGTCGTCGAGCGGCAGGTAAAGATACCGATGATACACCAACAGATGGAGCTTGTTTATGATTTCGGAAGTTTCGGATCAAATAAAATTAGTTTACATTTATCAGATTGGAAAGGTAGGCAGTGTCTTAATGTCTATACTGAGTACACGCCGCTGTTAGAGGTGTCATGACCCCTCCCCCTCGATCCGCCTTTGTCGTCACGTACCCGACACGTTTGTCTGTCTGTTGCAGCAACTACAGCGCGGAGGCGGCGCGCAGCTGGCTGGAGGCGCAGCTGTCGTCGTGCTATCACCTTCGGCTCGCGCGCGACTACCGCCACTGGCTCACGGCGCTGTTCACGCACCTGGCCCACCACGGTACACCGTCACTCGCCCGTCACATGGACGAGCTTTTTTTATACAATATATCAAGGCAAACAAGATTGTGGGACACCTGATGACAAGTGATCACCAAGGAGATTGCAGACGCGTTGCTGACCCAGAGGGCTAAGACGGAATACCTCTTGTGCCAGTAATTTCACCGACTGTCTTGCTCTCCACGCCGAAACACAACAATGCAAACACTGCTGCTTAGCAGCAATAGTTATCTGTCGAAAGAAAAGAAAAAAGTAGAACATTTATTTGTAACTTTTCAACACAAACATCAAGATCAGAATATTGAGATAACAAACACACAGACATATATCGTATTGAATAGAAACAGAAAGATATACATATTGTCTGTCTTGAAATATGTCATCCAAGAACTGCTTCTATGACTTACGTATTAAAAGCTAACTGTGTGTATGGATAGTTTATGCTCTTTTTATTTATGTTTATTTTCAGATTTTGTTCTGTCTTGTTATGGTTTTCATTGGGAAATGTATTACTGTAATACTGCACTTTGGTATATTATGTTACCTCTTTTTTGTTTTGTTTCTGTGTCTCTTCTCAAGTTACCAAATTATTATTTTTTCGTTTTGTCCTGTATAATGCATATTTTTGCTAAATAATGTTTCTTTATGGTTACCTATTCTATTTTTAAATACATACAAATATATTTTTTTTTTTATATTTTCGTATCCACTGAAAATCACTCGTTGCACTTTGCGCCTCGACACATGCTGGGTGGACTCCTCTTTTGGGATAACTCTCAACTTAATTTTTTTCTAGATTTAAGGCCTATTTGTATGTGTACACCTATAATGTTGTTGTTATCTCAAAATAAATGATTTCTATTTCTATTTCTAAAACACCGTTTTATTCACATTTCAGACCATCATATTGATTGACAAGTAAGGATTGACTGTAAGTGTAATAAATAATAATAAATTATTATCATAATTACAGGTAACGAAGACCAGCTGCGGACGATACTAGACGACATGCTGGGGCCTAGTCATTGCACGTCTACGCCGAAAAAGTGGCAGTCGACAGTTTTGGTAAGTGTTTTATTTCTATTGTAGTCAGGGGGGTTCCACTCCGCACTGTAGGTACGCTCGACCGCCTTGCCTATGGCATAGGCAAATCGCAGTTGGTTGTACTTTAATGGTTATTTATTTCAGTACCGATTTCAGTAACGTTATGAGTTCAAATTTGGAACAGCTGTCAAAATTCATGTGGGTCTCTATTCTAGTATCCATAGATGTTAAAACAGTTATCGATACGAAACGTCAATCCAGTATGTGTAATATAAACCGCTAAACCGCGTTTAAATAAATAAAAGCTAGTAACAAAAATATTCCAATCAAATCATCTTATTTTATCATAATCTATTTGATAAAGGCTATTTGTATATTTTATAAAGAAAAAGACTTACCAAGATTCTTTACAATTTATCTCATCTTAAAAAAACTAAATCTAACAAGGTTAGGGTTGTGTTTTATCCATAAAAAAAAACCTAAATTATTCGATGCAACGAAACATTTGGTGAAACAAGTTTTTTTTTATACAACAAAGGAAGGCAAACAAGCAAGTGGGTCCCCTGAGTTAAGTGATCACCACTGCCCATAGACACCCACAACACCAAGAAGATTGCAGATGCGTTTCCAACCCCGAGGGCTAAGATGGAATGCCTCTTGTGCCAGTAATTGAACCGGCTGTCTTGCTCTCCACGCCGGAACACAACAATGCAATCACTGCTGCTTAGTGAGCAAGATGGTGGTAGCGATCCGAACGGACCTTACACAAGGTCCTACCACCCACGACTTACATTTTCTATCACTCTGGTAGCAGAAATAACTGACACGTGTATGGTTCCAGGGCATCCAGAAGCACGAGATCCTGGAGTCCATGCTGGGTGTGCTGGTCCGGCAGCTGCGCTGGCAGCGGCTGTATAGCGAGTATAGCGAGCAGCTGGCCGCGCTGCGCCGGCCCCTGCTCAACGGACACTGACCGCACCGGCGGCACTCGGGCGCGGGCCTACCGTCGAAGCCATGCCTTATAGACGACGGTTACACGCTCATTCTGTCGTCAGTTCAGCCCCTCATTCTGGTTACAATGACGAGAGAATTACCGTGTAACCTGTCTCGTGTCGTGTCAGTCTGAGCTGATCGTAACCGTGTCCATTTGTCATTATTCTGGCATCAGTCAAAACTATACCGGAATGACGGACTGAACTGACGCCAGAATTAGCGTGTAACCGACGTCCTGACGGAGCTGGCAGCGAAAATATCATGTCATTTTCTAACGAAGAAATTACTTCAAGTTGTTTTAAACTTTCGCGATTTTCACACCATATTTATAATGTTATCGGGACTTAAACGCGATAAAAATATATACTGATAATTTACCTCGACGTTTCGGCTATGTTTCAACGGCCGTGGTCACGAGCAGACAGCAAAGTCGTCGAGGTAAATGATCAATATATTTTTATCGCGTTTAAGTCCCGATAACGTTTTAAATATGAAATTACTCTAGTCGTGTTCTGGCGTGTTACTGGACTACCGTTGAGGCAGTCTGGCTGAGCGCCGTTGCGTTAAGGGACGGGGATTTAAAACTCGTAATAATTTAACCAAATTACTTAATTTTCCAACTATTTTTTTTTATTTAAATAGTAGCGCAAACGATTCCAAATGTTGCCAGACTGTACTGCTTGTTGAGTTAGCGCCAGACTGGTTTAAAGTAGCTGAAATCAACATTCTACAAGGATTCGATGAAATGTGCAAATTTTTAGCTGCAAATGTTATATGAGTTAACCATATGACGTATCACTTACCCCCCTTATTCAGTGAGTGATCACTTCATTCAAATATGAAAGCGTTCAAAGGGTTAATGATGAATTAGGTTTATTGCTGGCTGTAATGGTTTTCGTTGAAAAACTTGCAAATGTAAGCAAATTGTTCGCCAATATTTCGTGCGGAGTTGTTATTTTCTCAACTCGGTGCGTCAAAATGAGAAAACTATAGAACTGTGTACAACGCAGTGGCAGAGATATAGTTTATTTGGTAGACTATGTTGGATAACCTGAATAAAACTGTCTGTGCCAATTGTCAAGTAAACAGCTCTGCGTTTCTTACGTTTTAAATTGGCGTCATATTTTTAGTTCTGCTATCCGACGCCTAGTTAGAAACCTTAGAAGCACTTAATTCACTTACGATAAGATTCAAAGTTGAACCAATGGCTAAATATTGAAAGCCCCTCTTCACCTGCTTCACCCCGTCGCAAGGTGGTGACGCTAGGCTTGTAACAATCCGAACAAGTAAGCAGATCTATTGTCTTCTTATAACGATGACTCGGTGTCACGCTTTTGATTGCTCGTGATGTGATCTCTATTTTGCATGTGGCAAGACTTTTATTACAACTAAGTACCGAGCTAATCAACTACTCAAGTAGCAAACAAGTGCTATTAAAGCTGTATAATGGCGATAGCTTGTATAGAGCACTTATAGTGCTTCTGTGCTACTTGGGTATTTACCCACACTAATATGTCTATATCGTTTTCAAAACAGTTGCAGTTTTTCGTAGGAAATCCTCATTCCCCTGGCGCATGTTTTATCATATTTACCTAATATCACAGAATAAATAACGTACGGAAACTTCTATTTTACGACCGCGATTAAACGAATTCCAACTTTATTCACACGCACAAAAAGTTCGTATTACTTCTTATAGCATGCGCTAGGCGGCGCGAGTCAAAAGGAACGCGCCGCCCGCGCCCGCCTTCCCCCCGCTACTCCCGGCGACACGCTAGGGTTGCGCGGCGTTCGTTTTTAATTACACTGACACGGCGGGGGCGAGCGAGCGAGCCTACTGCGATGTGCCTATGCCATAGGCAAGGCGCCTACAGTGCGGAGTGGAACCCCCCTGCTAATATTTGCTAGACATGATGTGGATAAATCTTACAAATATTCATTCCCATATTTTATCAAATATTGACACATTTAGTTTAGTACGTTTCTTTTATACAACATAGGCAGGCAAACGAGCAAGTGGGTCACCTGATGGTAAGTGATCACCACCGTCTACAAACACCCGCAACACCAAGGAGATTGCAGATGTGTTGCCAACCCAGAGGGCTAAGATGTAATACCTCTTGTGCCAGTAATTGCACCGGCTGTCTTGCTCTCCACGTCGAAACACAACAGTACAAGCACTGCTGTTTAGCGGCAAGATAAGCGAGCAAGATGGTGGTTGCGATCCGGATGAACCTTGCACAAGGTCGAACCAGCCGTATAAATAGTAAATATGCTAAAACATTCGCCAGGGGAATGATAATTTCGAAGATTTACCCTTTTGCGGTAACACCAAATTCATTATTGGCAACGCCAAAGACATGTGAAGTGTGGGTAAGTTGATTAGCCCTTTAACTGACTTGAAAGGTAAGTAGGTTATGTATTCGTAAGTTAACAGTTCATACGTATAGGGCAGTGTTTCTTAACCTGTGGTCCGCGGACCCCTGGGGGTCCGCAGTCTTATCTATGGACCATTTAACAATCATAAGTAAATGCCACCAAAGGTCTCGTAATGGCTACGCACGCATATTTTTTTGTAATTTGTCCGAAATTTATTGCTGCTTTTTTTATTAAGGGGGTCCATAAAATTCTGCTTGATTTCCTAAGGGGTCCGTGGACAAAAAAGGTTAAGAAACGCTGGTATAGGGTAAATAATGAAAGGTTGTATTTATCCGACTGTATTTAGTTTCTTCTCAGGTTACGTAGTCACACAGATGACATTTCCACCCTATTGTATTGAAGTAGAATAGTCAATTTATGAACTACAATTTATAAAAACAAAATGGGGCTCGGCTCGGCTTTTCTATGTAGTTTACAATGAAAATATTAAATTCAGTGTGTGTTTCGAACAATGCAAGTTTTGAAAATAGGGTTTTATTTTATATATTTGATGTGTAAACAATTAATAAAACCCTACTATATATATTATAATGCATGGATGTACAGTGTCATACTAAATGACAGTAGAAACACGGCCCGACATGAGAATAAAAGTTGCATGTTACACATGCAAATTATTAGTTTACCATTTATAGTCATTGGATTTTAAATTGTACGTCTAACTGCATAAATTAAATTTATTAAGTTTCGTTACAAAAAGGTTTTTCTACAAAATAATAGAATACTATTCAACTTAAATACTGAATTGAATACTTTCAATAGAAAGCAGCGCCGTCGGTCCGACAGGCTGACAGCGCAAGCGATTGTATGATTTGTCGATTTATTGTACTTTTTGTTCGACGTATTTTTATATTTTTGTTTTACTGAGAAAATTCAAGTGGGCCCTATTTTATTTTGAATAGTGTATATACACGTTTCCAAGATGTCATACTTATTCAAACACCTCTATGACACTGAAAATAAGGCGTTGTTTGCTTATATTTGGCCTTATTGCTCTATAGATAGTTATGAACTTGACTGTACAGAAAAAACATCTGTGTGTAGTCACCTGTGTAACTATGAACAAAATCCAATTTTACAACATTTTTTTTTGTGCTTTCATTGCGTCTATAATACAAAAAGAATACTGTATTGAAACGTACTTATGGCTGTTTTTTCCTTTGGTTCGTTTTCGTAATTGGCTACGAAAGAAGACTTTTTTTTCGCTATTTCGTAATTAATTATTAAACAAGAATTTATTTTCCGTAATAATCTCGTTTGGTAATCAACTTCGATATAGGATCTTATTTTCCTTGTTCGGAATTTAATAATCAAACAAGAATTGGCCGTTTTAGTCATCTTTACTGCTTTAAGTAATAGAATTGTTATTTATATCTTTCGCTTTTTTTGTCAATTACAAAAAAATATTGGCATTTGGTTTATTTTCTTACGGAATAAACTATATTTTTCATAGATATTACGAAAAAGCGGAAATTTCTAATACTAAAACGGCCAATAAATTCTTGCTTGATAGCTAATTACGAACAAGAAAAAAAGATCCTCTATCGTAGTTGATTACGAAACGAAATAATGAAAACGGAAAATAAATTCTTGTTTAATAATTAATCACGAAACAGCGAAAAAAATCTTCTTTCGTAGCCAATTACGAAAACGAACCAGAGGTGTTTTTTTTATTTAATTCTTAATTGAATTAGTATTCGTCACTAAATTTAAGACTAATCGTGTTCATATCAATCTTATGAATTAGGTATTTTATAAATGGGATATGATTGCCTTGCGTGTGCGCTGTGGGTGTAGCGAATGAAATTATAATGAAGTATTGTTAATCGATGCAATAAGCGCGTAACTGCCAATAATCATAATTTAAGTGAGCTGCAGTTAGGGGGGCCGACGTCCTGAATTTTACAGGACGTCCCGTTTCTTAGCTGTAGTTACCCTGTCCTGTATTTTAATAAGACAAATACAGGACCTTATCATACAATAAACGCATTGAAAGAAGAAAGAAAGAAAGAAAGAAAATATTTTTATTTAGTCTCATAAAGTACCACCACCAAACTGGAACAAATTACCTTGCTACTCCGCGAAACCAAAGTCCAGTTTGTTGATATGGATCTCCGCAAAGTAACGCCTGAATCCATTAATTAGTACCACCACCATTTACAAAAACAAACTTACAGAATATTTATAACTTAACTATTGATAGTGACACAATTTTACACTATAAAAACGGATCTCCACTCAGCACGTGTTGCTACACGAGACGAGTGCAGCATTGTCCTGTATTTTTTTCATGAATCCTGTATATTTAGACCACATGTCCTGTAAAACGGGCTCACGGATTTGGTCACCCTGGCTGCAGTAGTCGGCAAGTCTCCTAAAAGCTGTCCCTGACTATAATTGGCTAAAGGCGAATGAGACGGGATGAAGATTTTAAGATTTTCTTGTTTTACGACCGTTTTGGTACAGTAGGGGAAATATATCCACGTACCACCTTAGAACCCTATCGCAATGACGCGACGCGTTAAACGCCAGGCTATGTCGTACAAATGTCATGCATATGTCTCTTCGACTAGGTTCTACGGTGGTACGTGTTTCAATTTCCTTGACTGTACTTAACTCAGTTTGTTTCTTTTGTATATGTCTTTGGTAATATTTGGAACCCTACATTCTATAGAATCCCTATGCATTCTATAGAAGCCCAAGGCATTCTGTAGAATGCCTTACACGTCTAGGAATATTATGAAATATTAATCATTTGATATCTTCGTATTATATAGAATGGAAAGAGTACAACCGGCATTGTGTATAATAGATATTGATTTGTTGTTGTTCAATTAGTGAATACCTAAAAGTAAAGGATTATGATATTTAAGTTCTCTAAGTTCCGCAAAGAAAGCCAATTCGGGCGCAACGGAGCCTAATCTGTCCACCTAACACGAATCTTCTCGATACTTCTGATATGGCATGAATCTTCTGATAGGGAAAGCTGCGGCATGAGCTAAATAAAATACAATTTGAATGAGGACAGCATTAAGGTCATCCAACAGCGTAAACTGGCTACCTATAGTCAAGGAATTTAATTCCCTACCCATTTCGTTGAAATGTCGTCTGACATTCGCAATGCATTAAGGTCGATATGTCAAACTAACGTCTTGCTCTATAGCTCTTATGGTGACAGTTTGCTATATGATATTGAACCTTAGGTGGGTTGGAAATTAAGTTCCTTGACTGTACCTCAGCGAGCTGGAGTTACGTAGCGAATTAACGTGTATCGAGAAGATTTGTGCTAGGTGCACTAAAGTATTTCAACACTAACATAAGTCATTCAAATTAAATGTCACGTTTTAATTTTACCCGACCTTTTTTGGGTATTTTATAGAATGACTAGAATATTTTTACACATTGCCTAAACAGATCCGGAATTCTATGGAATGCCTAGGTATTCAATGGAATGTACTTCGCACATTACCGCTAGCATATACAAAAAGCAACAGGTTCACTGATGCAACTAGAGATAGGTACTTTAAAAGTTCGTTAACGCCCTTTATCCGGTCTCATTGGTTTTTCTTTAGCTTATAAGAAATATTTGTCTAAGAACAGAGCAAGGGTAAATTATGATTTTTCTTCATAAAAATTGAGTTTCAAATTAATAAATCGTAGTAACGCGTTCACTGCCAACCTTATGATGCTGTCACATTTTTACAATTATTTGCACAGTTGTTACAGTACGCATATGTGCGTTTGCCGCATCGTGTAAAAGCCTTGGGGCATAGAGCTGGCAGTGAATGCGTTATTCTGATAAATTTGTATCCATAGAAATACCTAACTGTAGTTTTATATGCAAATGCAGATAATATTGTATATTAATGATGAAATAAATGAACTGTTCCTCGTATGAAATAATCAATACAGAAGGTTTTATAACACTGTGTTTCATTGCTTAACCTTTGTTGTTCGTAATTCTACAATGTCTACTTATTACGGGTACAAATTCGTAATAAAAAATGGAAATCTAAACCATGTAACGTATTTTGATACGGTTTAAATTGTCAGAACATACAGATATGCTGCGTGAATTCAAATATAGTTCCATGCTGCAGTGCACTGGAGAATCATGTAATAACAAGCTACTTCTCACGTAAATACAATCAAATTTGTATCATACTACATAGTTGCTAGGTTTCAAATTTCATATACATGTTTGTGGTCGATAAATCGTCTCTGCCTTATTAAGGGTTAAAGGAAGGATTTTAGATATATTACATCCTAACTACGTCCGTAGGAAGCTAAGGCGGAACGCTAATCTTCATCCAATTCATAGTCTTCACATAGTATTGTGATAGTATAAAGTCGCTATCCGTTCATGTCTGTCCTAAACTCTTAGTCGCACCCTTAGAATTAAAGCGACTCAATTCTGAATATGATATTTCCCAAAATTAAACCCTATGTCTTTTAATTAAGGTGATATTTTGGGACGTGTATTATTCAGAAATGGGTCACTTTAATTCTAAGCGAGCGTAGTGCATCTTCGACCGCCTTCTCCTTCTAAACCACGCAACGGACTTTGTTACTGTTTTTACTGTCATTTAGAGAATTTTCCACTGAAGGTATTTATGTAGATTACTTCTTTAGTGTATCCGTGCGAAGCCAGGGTGAGGCTCTAATTAATAATATAGGGTATAGGAATCCTTTAGAGCGTCCGCTACATCGCGCCAGTGCACGCCTATCGAACAAATAGTATGAGCCCACATCCGCACCCGCGCGAGTTAGCGGACGCTCTCATAGTGTTTTTCTATAGTCGTGCACCCGCGCAACTTAGCGAAGGCCTTTACGCTGATTTTCCACCAGAGATGTGCGAGGATGCGTAGCGAGGGATGTTTGTAAGAACCAATAGAATCGCTTCATTGACCTCGCCTCGGTCAGCACAGCTCTGGTGGAAACGGGTCATTGGTTCTTTACAAACACATCCCTCGCTACGCATCCTCGCACATCTCTGGTGGAAACGCAGCCTTAACCTGTTCGACGACTCGTATATCAGCACCGCATGTTCAACGCCAATGACCTATAAATACGTCAACGCGTGCAAAATAAAAGTGACCTAACAGTGATTCAACATCGTAACTTATAAAAAAAAGCTTGGTGTGTGAATTCTCTCTTTTGTATTTGAAGTGGCGTTGAAAAGGTTAAAGGGATGCAAGGACGGCTAAATGCAAACAACCATGATTTATATCACAATAATTTATTTTTACAAATTAGTTATGGATCACAACAGCTCTCGCAGGCGTAGTCGAGTGACACCATTACAATGCAACCCTCGACGCGTCTAGCGCAGGCTCGCTCGTTTAACGTCGCACCACTGCGCCCCAACAACCCGGCACGGGGTAAACTTTGAAACATACCAACACGAACAACTAGGAGGAATTTGCGACTCCAATTTTGGTCCCACGAACAACGCGGCAGTATCGTGTAAAACTACCTACATTATCATCTGTTAAACGTCATCTAAACACTTAGATACTACAATATAATGTTAGGCGATGTGATCGACACATTAACAATTTATTACCTAAGTAAGCGACGCTGAGGACAACCTAAAGGAAGCATCTAGATTACGTGACGACTGAAACAGGCAAAACTGGAGGCGTCGGGTTTAAAATACATTATTGTGATATTTATATACAAAAAAAAGAAAGAAAAACTACAGTCGAACAGAGAACCTCTTCCTTTTTTTAAGTAGTAGCTTCAAAACATTTGTAACATTTGTTAAAACAGAGGTTCGAAAAAAATCACGTAATTCATAAACGCTTCCTTATTTACAATAAATATACACCGAATCGTTTCGTCTATTTACAGGGAGGACGAACTTGGCCCAGCGATAGCTCGTGACGCATTTAAGGTTTCCGTCCACTAGCCCGTATCATACTAGGACCGTAACCGTTCCGACACATGCAAAAAAAATATGTATGTATTACTACGAGTTGCCCACTACACCGGTACGTGACCGGACCGACTCACAGACAAGCAGGTCCGAACACGAGACGCTGCCAGACTGGTGCTTGCAGGCGGCGGCCTGCGTTTGTACACCGTACTAAAACAACTGCAGAACATGCATTTAACCGCTTACTGCGGACTTCAGAACGAATACTACACGTTGCGTCACCCCGATTAGTGCGGGTTCTCCGGCGTATAACGCGCTTGAGCCCATGCGTGCAGGCGGTTATTTTTGTGTCTGTACCGGGCCGGTCACGGTCATGGTATGGTCTGGTCTAGTAGGCGGAAACCTTAACAGGTCCTCAGTTACAGGTGTCATATAATTATGCATTTTGTACCATCGATGTAGGAGCGCGACTACTGGACGAACTCTACTTGAGTCTCGGAAGCCGTTTACTTGCAACCGTATGCTGGGCAACAATATGTGGTCAATTATTGGACGTTTTAATCGCAGTCATTGTCCCCAGCAACTTTGTGACAGATTTTTGAAGGGATGGTGGGTGCCGAATTAACCAGATTGTCTAGACAAAGTGACACCCTGTAAACGTCAACGCTACGACAGAATGTATGGGTTTTGACATTGACGATAGACACAATTTGACGTTTCCTTTCGCCCCCTTACGTCAAGTTCATACAAATTGTCGTTTCTACTAGCGTTGACGCTAACAAAGTGTCACTTTCTCTAGATACACAGGCACTTCTCCCGGCAAAACTTCAGCGTATAGTAAATCTGGACGCTAATTGCCTTTAAAATTCTGGTAACAACTGTTGCTGGCCATGACGGCGGTTAAAACGCTCGAATAAACCATGTACGCCTAACATATCTATCCGAGTGTGTTATGAATATATTCATAGACCTTCTTAACATAGGAATTGTTCAACAATCGTAACATTAATTGGACGCCACATGTTAAAACATGTCAAGTGTATTCATCACGGATGTTTTAAACAACCTTCATTGATTCACAAACAACGGCGAAAGGGGCTTATTGGATTCATGATATAAATATATAAAAGCAGTTTCTGTCCCGACCAAAGCTTTTACTTTAGTCATTTGATTACATTTAACAAGTTTTTGCCAAAATCCGGTTAGGAGGACAGTTAGGAGGTTGTTAAAGACGCCAAATTATTGCCCAGCCATATCATTTGTACTTATAAGACTCTTTTAGATTTATAATGATATCGAAAAAGAAAGAAAATATCGTAATTCACTGTTGTCTTGTAAGAAAAACGGCACGAGTTCGCGAAATCGGGCCCCTACCACATTTAAAAAATATACAACTCTCGTTAACCTAACTTAACTACATATTTACATCACTGCGCGCTTCGGCGTTATATCGATTAAGGCCCGTCCACCTCGAGACGGGCGCCGTGTGAACGGGCCCTTACTGTCAAGTCAACGGGACATCCTTAGCGACGAAGTCAGAACTGAAGCTTATACAACGCTAGAACACTAACCGAGGTAACCCCCTGCTAGCCCCTTCTAATGCATCGCTTAAGAAAGGGATACAAGTGCCTCTGCAAGCGTGCTCGCGTAACATTCTACAAAAAAATCGCCAGATGTCACTTGGAGTCGAGAGTAATCTGACACCTGTCACTCAGGCCCAGGCTGTCAAAGTTGAACGTCAGATTTTGACAGGTCCTCTCAGATTTTCTCGTTACCTGAGGCCCTAGCACGCTTCTATCGCTGACATAAAGTATCCCTTTCCAACCAGTAGGCGTGTGCGAGAGGGACGGGTGCTTTTACGTGCGCGACAAACGCTAGCACGCTAGCATAAGTTGATTTAATGCGCCCTACGTCCAATATGAACCTTGACGCGCCGAAATCAACGTCAAAAATGACAGATGTCAGATTGACTTGACGTTTCAAAAGTGACATCTAGTGATTTTTCCCCCCCAAAACCCGCTTGTTAAATTAAACATGCAACATAACTGTCGTCTTCACGACACGTAACAATAATACCTAAGTACGCACAACACTTGCATTCATTAATACATATTGCTGTTCTAACTATAAGACACTTGGCGGCGACCTGCAACCATTGCCGTTGGCCGTAACTGCGACACCAACTGACATCAACACTAAATCTTGCATCCTTGCTTGTACAAGTAAATATTCTAACCTAAAATTTTACTTTTTGACATCAAAATGTTGTTTATTGTAAAAAAAACATTCTAAAGCAACAAATTATAGAACACCTCCTTTATTTATAGCCTCGATTTGTTTCATTTAGGCGATAAACGATGTTTCAATGTCAAAAAGTAAAATTTTAGGTTAGAACTTTGTTTTCATAAAAAGACAACTATGGATAAATCGACTTTACTTACAGAATTGATGTAAACAAATGTTACAAGATATACTGCGCTAATAGGACGATTGGCATAACACTCCCTTACACATTTATCGCTATGTGCTTCCTTTCCTACTTGTTTAGTTAAAAAAAGACACGCATAGCGACAAACCGAATCGTACAAAAGGACCATCGTCTTATTTACGATCTCTTTCAACTTCGAGTGCGATGGTGAAAGTCCAAATTAATTAAATGACATTTTATTTACATCAATTGACAATACCAACAAACGACAATGGCTGCTAACAGCTGGATACCTAGTAAGGGTAGTGAAGGTTTAAAAAAAAATCAAAACATTACTATTAAATAACCGTTCGAATAGTGGCATCATAGGGTTTTTTTATACAACATAGGAAGGCAAACAAGCAAGTGGGTCACCTGATGGTAAGTGATCACCACCGCCTTTAGACACCTGCAACAACAAAGAGAGTGCAGATGCGTTGCCAACGCAGACGGCTAAGATGGAATACCTCTTGTGCCAGTAATTACACCGGCTGTCTTGCTCTCTACGCTGAAACACAACAGTGCAAGCACTACTGCTAGGGTGTTACTATTTTCGGATAGCAAAGTTTTGATTATCAAGTTGTGAAATGCGTTCAATGCAGGCACTGAAGAATTGCAATTAATGCAATTTGATTGGCGATTAAAATTGACGTTTGTCTTTGATTGTGAAAGTAGATTGCACTGTCAAACAGTTGGAGGCGAGCGTTCGATCTGTTGTCTATGAAATGGTTAGGGCGTCCCATGTGACACGAGACATCCAAGCCCAGCGGTGCGGAAACCTTGACAAAGTTTAAGTCATCTCGATATCTGAACAGTGCAATCTACAATGTCATTGAAACCGAATATTGTTTGTTACAAAGTCTACGCAACAGAATACGCTCAATTATTGAAAATTTAAAGCTACATTGTAAATGAATTGCAGGTGAACAGGGTGCATGAAACTAATACGTAAAAAAAAATATATCAATGTATCCCGAAATTCAGAACGCTATGTTAACGACTCTGTCATTTATGAAGACACATTGGCATATTAATTTTTATTACCTAATTTCATGCATCCTATGTTTTTTCTCAATACATAGAAAAAAAAAGTTGTTTTTTAATAAACAGAGACCTGTCTACAAGAGATACCCAGCAAAACCTTCACTACCCCTACGAGTCCGGCGGCAACAGAGCCGATCGTTTTCCCTAGAGCGCCGTCCTCGGACAGCGCCACCTATCGTCAACTGCGCGCGGCGCGCAGGCAGCACAGCCGCTAGCAGATGAGCGCGCGGTCCTGCGGCGGGCGCGCGGGCCGCAGGCGCAGGCACGGCGCGGGCGCGGCGCACGCGCACTCCGACAGCGTGGCCGGCTTCTCGTAGTCCGGCTGGAACTTCTTGCACAGCGCCAGCACGGACGGCGGGTGCGGCACGGACTTGCGGGACACCTTGAAAAAAAATCTTTATTTTTAAGACGGGGTTTGTTATTGGTCGTATTTTGGTATTTTATTTTATTTATTTTATTATTATTTATTTATTTATCAAATATACAACAAAAGACTTAAAACTATGAAAAAAGTCCCACAAAACTGTTTATACAGTTTGTCTGTGGGAAGGCTTTATTTATAAACTAAATTACTTATTTATTATGTTTTCTTTTAACTTTTCCTATTTAAGGAAGAGTGTCTAATAGGTACTTTTTTATTTTCGATTTAAATATGCGTCTATAGCATCGTCGTATATATTTATGCCAGTCGAATAACAGGAAACCGCTTAAATTCCTAGATTTGTTTCCTTACTAAGATACACTAAATAAAAGCAACAGCAGATTAAATTTTAGGGTGAAAGTAGCTGAGATCCTCTTATCAATTCGAAAAAACCCATCGCAACCCACATTTTCTAAACTCAACCCCACCCAACCAACGAAAAATGAAAATGAAAATGAAAATGAAAAATTTATTTTGCAAGTAGGCCATATAGGCTCTTTTACATGTCTGAATCTACTAGCGCTTCGGAAAATGGAAGAATCTGCTGAGAAGAAACGCCGCAAGAAACTCAGCAGTTTATCTTTTTTTTTCTTCTCTTTTGAAAACAAGATTACAGAGCAATATACACAATCATAACAATAGTTCACATAAAGTGTGAGAAAAAAAAAAAAGATAATAAATAGCACAGCAAGCTTTAAGCATATTGAACGAACTGGCACTAGTACAGATTGACCAAGAGATGTATAGGGTCCCCAGGTCAAAGAAATTAGAATCGGGATGTATGTGGTCCCTGATCAAATACTTAGTCTAAATAACTTAGAGATGTATAGTCTCTAAGGGTCAAAACAAATTAATTACCTTAATCTATGCTTAGCAGAGGTGTAAAACGCCTCCACGGTCAAATTGTACAATATTACTTGGAGATGTATAGTCTCCGAATGTCAAAAGAATATAAGAATAAAAATATTCATGTCAAAAAAAAAAAATTGGTGAAAATCCAACAAAATCAGTAATATAACAATAACAACTCAATATATGTCTATATTTAGTTATATATATAAATATAAATAAATAGACAACACGATGAAGTCTCCCACATCAAACCGCATTTAAGTACCAACACCCCTCGTACCCCCCAAACCAGTAGTTCCCAAACTTATTTTTCTCGTGGACCACTTTCAAAATTTTACTGGTTTCGGTGGACCCCCTGCTGGTAGAAATGTCTACCACATTCTTCTCTCCCGTGGACCCCTAGGGACCTGGACCACTTTGGGAATCACTGCCCCAACCCATCCTAAATGTAACCCAATTCCCACATACATAAATAAATCTTGGTGAGATGTGGCCTGCAAAACGCAGGCCCCATCTCACCAAGCTATCAGGTTAATTACATGTTACAACGACAATTCGGCATAAAATGCTAACTCGAAGAGTTTTTGTATTGCTGAGCTTAAAACGTTGACACGTAATGTACCTACTCTGAATTGTCATTGTCATCTGACACATGTTGTTTGGTAAAATAGTTGTCTGACGATCCTCAAACGGCTGAACATATTTTATCAATAAATATAACTATGGTTTTGATATTATTTACAATTTCATTTAAAGAATTCAGTTCAATGAAACCGCCTATGGCTCAGGGTTCCATAATTGCCTACCGCCCTTGCTTGTAACACAATTAACTACAACCGTCCACAGTCTCTTCTGCAGGGTATAATATAAGCCAGAAATCCCACCACCGACTTGAAAAAAAGACGCTCGAATTACCAGAATCCTCACCTTGGGCGTGGAGGGCGCGTCGCGGCCGGGCGGCGACGCGTCGCGCGCGTGCGCATGCTTCAGCGGCTTGGCGTCCTCCTCGCGGCCCGGGGGACACGCGCGCTCTGAGGGGGGGGGGGGGCGACGTTAATCCACGGTGGCACTGAAGTAACTCCTCCATGACATGACTCCGAATGTCAAGGTATCAGACATCAGTCGACCCAATCTTTATGGTAGCTCCACACGATCACTTCTGACTGTCTTTTTTCGCTGAACAGTTTTAACTGACAGCCAAAATAAATCGTGACGTTTCAGTTTTGCCACCACCCGCGTAATCCAAACGTTAAGCAGCAGTACTTGCACTGTTGTGTTCCGGGGTGGAGAGCAAGACAGCTTGTGAAATTACTGGCACAGGAGGTATTCCGTCTTATCCCTCTGGGTTAGCAATGTATCTGCAGTCTCCCTGGTGTCACAGGTGCCTACAGGCGGTGGTGATCACTTACCATCAGGTGATTCAATTGCTCGTCTTTCTTCCTATTTTAAACCTACCCCTATTGATATAAAGTTTAAGATTTTGTTTCAACTTTATTAACATTACTGACACAAGAGGTATTCCGTCTTAGCCCTCTGGGTTGGTAACGCATCTGCAATCTCTTTGGTGTTGCGGGTGTCTATAGGCGGTGGTGATCACTTAACATCAGGTGACCCACTTGCTTGTTTTCCTTCCTATTTCATAAAAAAAAATACGGACTTGTTACTATAAGTTTTATTTATAAGCCTCACCTTTGTCTTCCTCATGTGTCCCGTTGGTGCCGGTGCCGTTGCAGCCGTTGAGGCCGTTGTGCGCGTGTCCGTTGAGCCCGTTCCCGTGCGCGTGCGCGTGCGGCTCGTGGTCGAGCGGCTCGTCGGAGGCGTCGCTGGCGGCGTCGAAGCCGAGCCCGACGATGACGCGCGGGATGTCTGCATCGTCTTTGAGCCAGGGGTGCTCCAGGCACTCTTCCACTGTAAGACGACCCCTGGAAGAAGAGTTGCATCATATAAGTTCTGTTACTAACCATTTAAGGATCTGTTTTGACGGAAATAAATGTATTTTCAATACAGTTGCTCAAAAAGTGCACTTTTTTTGGCTGTTTTGCGTGCGCAAAGTTCGTTTTTGCGAACTAGTGCGATTTACTTTTCCAGTTTTTTTTTTTAATTTGTACTTGTTCCAATTCACAACTACTTACTAAAGAGTTTTTATAGTTTTAGTTTGTACCAAGACGTAATAAAACTAAAAACCTATTATTAATGTAAGAATATCAAAATATTGAGATTTTATATTTTATTACTAGCCTGTTCATCAAAAAAATATGTTTTTTTAAATAATAACAGTCCTAAAAACAGTTCTTATTAAGGTGGCTGAATGGAACGGAATTCTCTGAGACAAAAACATTGTTGGCCTGTTTAAAGAGCAAATCGACCAATCACATCAGCACGCTGATCACTGATTCGACCAATCAGAACACGACTTGTGCTGCATACGACATAAAATCGACCAATCAGAACACTGGGTCTTTTCTGGTACCCCATACCATAAGGTTCTTTTTAGTTCCACTTCTTCAGAAATAAATGGCAAAGATATTCAAACAATATGCGATTCTGGGTGTTTTTAAGCACTTCGAAATTAAAAAATAAAACGCCTTTGAATGACTGGCCACTAAGAACGGAATCGTTAAAAAAAAAGTAAAAATAGGCGGGAGAGTGAAAATATTAATGTTCCCGGCAAGAATATTTCGTTATCCTTTAATAATTGTCCTAACGCTCATATTAATGTCTATTTGAAAAAAAATCTTTCATTGATTTGGCTGAATAGCAAAAGCCATTGCCTTATGACATACGACAGCTAACAAAAACGCGTTTAATTTGTCAAAAATGTTCACTGCTAAAGTTTGTACTTACTTTACTTTAATTAAGAGCTTCAGTAAAAGTCGCAAATTTATTGTATTTTTTTCGCAACTGTATTGAAAAACGTCGTTCTATACACGCGCGGAAATGTCATTCTTCACTCGTCCCGAGTCTTGCCACTTGCCTGCGGCTCGTGGCAAGATATCTCGGAACTCGTAAAGTAATGACATACCTTCCGCACTAGTATCGAAATGTACTATTTTTGATAAATAAGGAATCGCGTAAATAATTTTGAGATTACAATCTATCAAAGTCAACAACTCATCCTCCTCCTAGCGCTCTTTCCCGTTTCTTCATTCGGGATATGAATACAAAGTACAGATTTGGGAGTAAAAAAACCTCATTGGTGTATGGCGACCGCTGTGGATCGAACTATGTACCTCTACGAGCAAAGGCTACTAACGCTCTAAAAATTCAATTCACGTAATGAAAACAACTGTAGAGTTTTTTGCAGCGACAGCTTTCAGTTTCCGATGTGCGCTGATAGGATCAGACACATAAAAGATACCATGCGGCCTAATCGAAATATGTTTTCCGTTTTCATATTAACGTTCCTCGCATAGATAAATAAATGACTGATCAGAAGTGTCTGCAAGAAGAAAAACTTGGAAGTCCGAAAAACAGCTATTGCAGGCTAACAAAAGTTGTTAAAAGAGTAATTTGAATCACGTAAAACTGCACTCACTTGGGGTCAACAACGAGCGTGTCGCGGATGAACTGCTGCGCGCGCGCCGACACGCCGCGGAACAGGTCACGCGGGAAGCTCAACTGGCACTGCGCTATATTTAGGTACGTCTCCTGAAAACACACGTCAAAAATGTTTAATATACTTTTGATGAAGTTTTTACTACAAGTTTTTTTGACGGTAGTGCATTGATATACTTTGAACGTCAACCCGACAATTGAATTGGGATCGATATTCACCGAAGGGGATGCGTATCTTGTTTCCTTCTCTCGTGTTCCCTTTAAAACTCCTTCGGGGGGAAGAGCAGTGATTGGGCCGATTGGGCTGATTTCCTTGCCTTTATGGTCGGATATCATTGGCCGATGGCTAATAATCCGACGGGAGGAGGGGAGGTATTTTGCCCCAAACCGTGCAGTTTTACTTTACTTACTGACTCAAGCCTCGTGACTGAAACTAACACAGCAGGTTAAATAAAAGCTTTTACATAAAGACCAATTTAACAACCAGCCACGCAAACCCGACACAGGCTGCGTAGGCGTCTGCTGATGCGTCGCTGGTACCGTGCAACTGAACTGCCTGATGTTGGAGGTTTTCACTTCTCTAACTGTCAATGAAGAGGTGTCTAACCTGCTTGGTGTCACCGGCGAACGGCGAGTACCCGCTGACCAGGACGTAAGCCAGCACGCCCACTGACCACATGTCTGCCGCCAGGGAGAGCGGCTCGTACGACAGGATCTCCGGAGCTGGTGGAAGAATTTCAGGTTACAAATTATCGCTTAGGTGAATTTTTATTCATAAGTGAATGTCGGAGATGGCAATCCCGTTAATAAAACTTTCCGACTGAGAACTTTCTTCTTTCTTTGCAACAAAAATTTGGGCCAAAACTGAACTTTATGATAATTTATGAATACACATTGTGAACATTAAGGGTTTTATTTCTACGGTTCACGTTTGATATTGTGCAAAGTTGCAGCGTCAACTTGCAGCTTACACCACAGCCGAAAGCATTCCGTGACAGAATCAAATCGCTTTCTACCCCGCAACTTTAAAGCTGCTGCTATAAATAATTGAATCTGTCGCTAGTCTAGACTTTTGCGCTCTGTCTGTGAATGTCGAGATCGCGTGCGCAGCGGAGTAAGTTATCTCGCGGCGTCGCGGATAGTAAACGCAATTAAGAAATATAATTGGAGCGAGATTTGTCATTCGACGTTCGAACGGGATAATGAATCGCACAACCGTTAACGGTTTACGAAATGAGGAGGTAGATTACGAGTTAAGATTTATGAAATGATTTTTGTTGTAAATGTGTATTAACCAATTTACCGTAACCATTTTACCGTTATCTTTGGACTTGTCCTCAGTTTCTCCCTCAAACGAACTAATGACACATTTTATGTACATGCCTAATAGCCATTATTGGTTTCACATTTTAATTATTGTTTTCGACTTTATCGTCATCGCTACTAATAATACCAAAGCAAAAGCGTTTAACAACTTCCATATCTCAACAAAACGACTCACCAACATAGTCCCTCGTGCCAAGTATCTCCCGGACGTGCGCGCCGGGCTGTATCGCGCGACTGATCCCGAAATCGCAGATGAGCAGTTCCTCTCCCCCCGCTGTGAGGAGCAGGTTCTGTGGCTTCAGGTCCAGGTGGGCGATGCGGCGGGCGTGCAGGTGCGCCAGGCCCTCCAGCACGTGGCGGAGGGCGCGGCGCGCGGCGCCCTCCGAGAGGCGCTCCTCCTCGTCTAGGAGGCGTTGGAGCTCCCCTCCTGCGCACAGCTCCAGCACTATGGCCACTTCTGAACGGGTTTCGTATACCTGGAATTGTTGGTGACAAGTTAATTCGGTTTTAACCTTTGCTAAGTATGTTTAACCCTTAACCAGGTCCCATCACACTAGAAGTTTTCCCAAAAAATCAAATAGAGACACATGTTTGTTACTATTTGGACAACATTTTAGAAGCAAGTTTTCCACTTTAGCACATTCGAATCTGTATCCGAATATGTAGCTGTTAAAGTTGCATTTTAAATACATGTATGTGGGAGACATAATTCCCTTACCCTGGTAAAGGGTTAATGAAATAATTATTATCTTTGGATGTTACTCCTATTATCAATAGCATTTCGTGTGTACCCATCTTCTGCTTCTGGTCGTCTCTAACTTTATCGACCTTATCGACCAGCTTACTAAGTCTGAAGTAAAAGGTAAGCTGACGTATGCGCTGACTCACCTCATGCAGGCTCACGACTCTTGTGCAGCCAGCGCACAACGCGAGCACCGCCACCTCGTGTTGTATCTCGCGCGTGCTGTCCGCCGCGCGCCGCCGCTTGCGGATGAACTTCGCCGCATACTCCTGACCCGACACCAGGTGGCGGATCTTGCGGACCGACGCGAATTTACCCCTGGAAAGGAACAAAGAGATACACATTAATGAGGAACTAGTAGCAGTAGCAGAAACAAATGGTAGTTTTAGAGGCCGTAAATAGAAAGTGGCAGTGGGGACGTTGGCAAAACTGAGCCAATGGGGCGGAATATCCTTAAGTGGAGACTACGGATTGTCATGAGGGTCTCAAAGGTGAATCGACGATTTGGTTATGGTCGTCGTCTCCGAAGGTGGCCCGACGACTTATAAACCGTGGACCGAAGGCTTGATTATATTCGTTGGACACTGGTGCATGTACTGTACAAGGCGTGTGACCGTTTTTTGTGGAATATTTTGGGGAAGAACCAGAGTGTACTTCCTTCCTCTGGTTGATCTGGTTGGTCAACTGTCAAACTCGACAAATCAAGGGAAGAGTTCGTATTGCACACGTCGTAGTATAAAATGCCGAGCCTATTTAATTAAAATTTGTGGTATACCACAAACACAGCTGTAGCTGGCAAATAGCCCATTTCTCACCTTACTGAAGTAATTAGGCAATTGCATATCAAAACGTCGCAAGTGCAATAAAGAACGCCGACCGTAGTGTTCTCAAATCCCACTAACGCGCTCGTAAACGCTATACTGTATAGCCTATACATTAAGATTGGGAATTCGTGTGGTTTGGTGCGATTTAGACTCTAATTTCTGGGGTTGTTCCAGACACTCTAATTGCCGCTGTTTCGTCTTGCGCACGCGCGGAATTCGGTTCGTTTGACTCATTTGTAAAAAAAACATTCAAATAGAGTTAGTCATGAATGGATATCTGTTATGTTACATCTTTCACTATGTTATGACTATGTCTACATGTTTATTAAATTTAATTTGACATTTGTAGGTCTGTTCTATTCTCATAAAAGGCTTGGAAGCTTTATTAACAAGTAAATCAAAAGTATTTTTATCGTTGGTAATGAGGCATTTATTCTGATAATTAGAACTCATCGTTAACTCACTATGGCTGTTCAAATACAGATATAACCAAAAGATAAATGTGAAATATGGCCTCCATTAACCACTTCGCTGGACTATATCAGCTAGGCATTGATTCTCAAACAAGTCTTAGCCATATTTATTTAGAACCAATGGAAAATAACAGTTTAAAGGTGGAACTGAGAAATGTTTAGAATATCGGCGTATGCGCGTGAGTCACTGCGCTATATGGAGGTAAATACAGCAAATAGCCACCCCCAACATGGCAAGAGGAAACGAGGTTAGAAGTAAAGGACGACGGACTCGTTTACTCGCTTTGTATATAGCTAATCTAATTATGTATCACATATGCCCTTATTTTATTTTCAAACAAACTAGCGACCTGCCCTGGCTGCGCACGCATATGCATACGATAGTCTTTCTTTTATCCTAGGTAAAGATAAGATATATATTGACTTACCTACCTAACCTAGTTGGCATCTTTTAAATGGGATAACGTTAAAATTTTTATGAACATCAGCAATCAACTCTTGTCGCTTTTGCAATCTGGAGTAATTTTACGAACGTACACGATTAACGAAGTATTCGCGCAAAACAGCTCATTCACACCAGCGCCTGCGCAAGCAAGTGCTAATGGTACAGCGTATTCCCGAGTGCCGCATAAATCTGCTTTCGTGCAATTAGGTGCGTCGGCGCGCGCGCCGCCCGCGGCGCCTGCGCTGTTAACGCGGCCGGGGTGGGGCTACCACATTTATTTATCCTGGAGACTAAGGCCCTGTTTTACAACTATCTAATAAGTTCCTGGTTTTATATCCAACATATGTCATGTCGTCTCAGTTTACTCTACGGACACCAACAGAGACGGTTTCACAACTATCTATTAGATTGATATCGGGAGTTTATCAGAGAGTGGTAAAAGAGGGCCTAAGGATTCTTGCAAATACGACAAATGACGATCGTCGTAATTGACTCGCCAAGACTAACCTCATACAAATTTAGAATCCGCTGTGGCCCTAACATGACTGGCCAAGTTTAATTTATCTCTATGTGCGTCCCTTTCTTATGACACTAGTTAGACAGAGACACAGGGAGGGGTTAAACTAAACCTGGGCTGTCATGTTGCCGCTGGCAACTAAACTATGTTTTGGTCCTATCTTTCGGAGGCAAACGTCAAAACAACGAAAAAAACAAACGATATCTCTTAACACAATATAAAACAATGTCGCTATCCGCGTCCGTCTGTCATCATCGTATCTTATCAAGGTATTAGGTAAAATAGGCGTTCAAAATCATTCCAAAAATCCAAAGATACCCTGATTAACGGCTGTAGTAAAACATTAAATTGTAAACTATAAAACAAACGTCTCAGTGTGTTCACACGGGTTTCCCAGAAGGAACATTCAATTTTCAAACACCACCTCTCATTCCGCTGGGCTGTCTGTCGCTGACTGATTTATGATTACGCTCAGCGTGCGGTAAAATACCAGTAGAACTAACTGACAGATTAGCTTTTTCACATAGAATTCTGATAAGTTCGTTTTTGGCATTTCAATGTATGGCGCTCAGAGCACTCCGAATAAAAACTGGCATGGGCAATGATCGATTGATCCAAGAGTTACATTGCGGAGTTCCATATTAATGAACTAGGAACAAATAAATGTCTATCGGGACTTAAACGCGATTATAAATTGTTTATTTACTTCAACGATTCGACCATATTGCATCGGGGTATAGCCCTAGAAACTTACCAGGCATGTTACTCGGAAGCAGTTCTGACTCTAACTCTCGTGACACACTGCTAAGACTGTGTGACATACTTATATGTTCATACAAAAACTCTCATCTTTACCGCTTCCATATGAACCAACCACACAGCATACAGCCTCGACTATTAACCACTACTTAGCGTAGTACAGTCAGCGTCAAATATACCAGAGCGGGCAAGGTGTCAAAAATATCTGAACTCGACTCTATTGTCAAATACGCTCGGGCGTGTTCAAATATTTTTAACCACCTTGCCCGCTCTGGTATATTTGACGCTGACTGTACATCCTACGGTTGTTTGGCTTCGTCTCGAAGCATCATCAGAAACAGATGTAGATGATATGACCGTTCGCCGCTTTTGAACGGATGGCTTGCATACATACAAAACATGTTGCATTGACGCAGCTGTTTTGCACGAAAGTGTCAAAGGCCACACTGTTTCCACGGGATAGCGAGGTATTTTTTCCAGTTTATTTATTAGTTACTAAATATTTCGTTTCGTTGACTTCGCCGAATCGTGCGTGACCACGGCCGTCGCAATCGAACTAGAAAAACACATCTTGACGTGACAAAGTACGATTTTTAACAGGCTACGGCTGGGTTCACACGGCTAAGTCCTGCACGTTTTTTTTGCAGTATACGGCTTAACGAATCAATAGTGGCACATACTTTGTGCATAGAACCGTTCACACGTCGTTGGTACTGCAAAAAATCGTGCACCGTTTACACGAATACCCACTGGACTTGTCAAGCAAATCGAATGAACTTTAACGTATTCGGTCAGCAGTCGCGATTAGTGTAGTGACAACTGTGTGAAACCTGTGGTTATTCCTTTTTACACAAATGAAAATGTAGCGTATGAACACCCGGTTGATTAAACATTTAAAATCGAATACCTGAAAGAAACGAGCCGGATATTGTAGTGTGAACCCAGCCTATGGCAAACCCATGGTTATTTTTGTTCCTACGTGGCTATTTAACATGAATGAGGTTTTGCAAGCGATTGAAATGCATTGTTCACCCCCTCCCTCGTAAAGTGTATAACTCGGCCAATGCCAGGGTGCTGGGGGGACCACTGCACCCTTTGTTCTGGTTTATTAACCCAGCCTTACATCTATAATGAAATGACTAGGGGATTAAGTCAAAGTCAAAATATCTTTATTTAGATTAGGCTTACAGGACGCACTTATTAATGTCATACAATTTACCACCGGTTCGGAAAAAAACTTCTGATGAGAAGATACCGGCCAGAAACTCGACGAGGTGTAATTTTTCAAATAAATCAATATTACAATGTTATTTTTACATCTTAAATATTTAAAAATTTAACACAGTAGGTGTATAATATTTGGAGCCAGGCATCGCCAATACGGGTCGGGATCATTTCCAAACATCAAGCTTTGGTATCCATCAATTATTAATTTCCTGCACAAGGGCACACCCTTCGCCCAGGTGGATCGATATACCCATGCCCCAGAAATAAGTAGGGCACAGGCCCGAGTGTCGTAAACCGGGATTGTTTTCTCTAGGGATCAAAGTTTAAACGAACGGGGCGCGAAAATGAGATTTGTCGGGAATCGCGTGGAACATGGGAGAGAAAACAATGGATATAAAGATAACATTTGACCCTAAAATTCAATTCGATGTTAGATACGAGGAAAATACCAAACTATAATCTGTTTTTCGTTTACTTTGATCGCTTACAGAAGTTGCTGAATTAAGTTTGTGTAGATATTTTAAAACAAAAATGCCGCGGAGCCACCTCTTCAAAACTTATCAAACCGTTCGATTTCCACAAACTTTAGGATAGCATTGCATAGTTTATATGTACGTAAATTCTTTATTGTACAATAATTATCACTAAAACAAATGAAAAACAGAGATACAGTAAGTAACGTACAAAGGTACAGTAACAGACATATTATATTCACAAAATTCGAGTTTTGTTTAATATACTCGTATAAATTTATACACTTATTTAATGAAATTGAAATATGTGATTTTAATTATTTAATCTTGTTTAAATTAATTTATTTTTTAGAATAAGTTCATGATATACAGACAGAACGTAAATTGTTATTGAATAAATCATCATAATCAATGCTACTTCTTTGATAAATAATTGTGTGTACGCTTTGAGCACCTTCAATTCGCTTCGCCCTCCGTTGTCTTGATTCTCAAGAAGCAATTGGCGCATTTCGCGTGCAGTTTTTACACCGATTTCGAACTGATTGCGGCACATTATAATTTCGCAGCCGGCATGCGGCTTGCGCGGGCGCAACGCCGACGGTTTTCGGCGAAGCGCTCGCACCTGCCTGACAGCTGTAGTCCCTATTCAGAGTCCCTTATTCGAAAACATTTTCACCATCTTATTCTTTCCTGTAGTGTTAAAGAGAGACAGAAACGAAACACTTGAAGGCTTCGGGACGTTTTGCACTGAATACGGATGAAGGCCGGTTTTTTGTCGATTCCTGGAGCGTTAGCAACAGTGGAAAGGATGCGATTTATTTTTAATTATATCCCGCTTGCAATATTGCAACTTTTTATAAGACTTTCGAGTTTCAGTTGGTGTTACAAATGAGATTACGGCCAAAATAAAAATTACTAGTAACTTAAGCAAATAATTAATAGATACTTCAACAATCTTAACGTGCGGCGCCAAGTGTTCGTTAGTTTGTAAATACGGAGCCTTGATTTTTATAGCAGTGACGCGGCAGTCGATGTCCGAGCAACACACTAACTGCACATTTACAAGCTGGCGAACACAGCGCCGAGCGCCAAGATATGTTGAAGTAGTATTTTTTTACGGCCAGGCTCTACGGAACGAGGCATAAGTCAAAATCTTAAAACATTAGAATTACAACGAATTGCTCAACAGAATAGTTACGTAGCTACCCCATTAGAAACGAGATAAACGCCTTAACTGCAATAGTTATTAAGATCATAAGAACGTTTAAAGATAAGAATCACCTTCACTGATCGAACGTTCATTTTCACTTAGCTACACAATAGCTACCAATATCTACTGGCATCTTAAGCCACTGTGATACACTAAGACACTGCTACTTCCATCTGCTGCGATAATTTTGAAATTTTCTGCTTTTTGATGTATAGGGACAGTTTAGCGACGTATCTTCTAAGGCCCACGTTAAAGTTCGTTCCTTGAATTTTGAAATCGTTTGAGACAGTGCCGTCAACGTCTATTTGACATTTGTCATATATGTAGGACTTGGGCTTTACGAGGCTAGTGCAAGAGTACTTGAATATGAGCTGACTAGCCAGAATGTAGCACCGCCTCCCGCAAGGAACGGGCCCGCGGGCGCCGCCCCGACCTTGTCAATCGTGCCCTATTTAAATAATAAATTTCAGTTAATTCAATTAAATTATTAATGCATCTTTTACTTACGATATTTTAACGAAACCAAAAATGTTACTTAACTACCACCAACCTAACCACCTACCAGCGGGTTGATTTTTGAATTTTGAGCGCTCGCAATTTGCCAGCCACGGTCAATAAAATACGCGAGCGTATATTTTGGCTGGCTCTGATACAAATACTGAACAAAGGCAACTACAGCGTTAACGAGTTACTTGTGGATGAATATGTAGGTATCTATTCTATTACTTTTGTAACATTAATAAAACATACAATATGAAAGTCATGTATAAATATGACTAGGATGATTAAAAAGTGATAGCAACTATTAATAACACCATAACTCTCATCAGGCGGAGGTACTGATCTTAAAAGTATGCAAGAATTTGCTGGTATCACAAGCGCTTGTAATTACAAAATGATATTCCTGACTTGCGCCCACCTGCCCTGCGCAGTAGCCGATCGCTTTTCCCGCGGAGCTGCGTACGTATCAAATGATAGGAATCCTCTCTGTATATTTACTCTAATAGCTTAACTTTATCTCAGTCTGTAGGTGGTCAATTGACTAAAGCACAGCCAAGTAATATTTATGATTGGCCGTCAGCCTTATGAATATGCGAGCCCGGGATGCTGATAAAACGGTAATTTTTTCATATAAAACCGCTCGAGGCGTCGCACTGACAATGATATAAATCACAATCATCACGTGATAAATCCGAGCAATCACGTTCGAATGATTGCGGTTCCCGTCGGGACTGATTGAAGTCGGTGCGTTTTAATCAGAGCTAGATGGACTAATGATGACCGTGCGCGGCGCGGCGCAATAATGTTAAGCGTTGACGATAACAGAACAAGACCGGCGAGGGGATATTTTTATCTGTTGCTAGGCTCGCATAAACTCTCAATTATAATGCGAGCACATAAAAACTGTGATTAAGTCGAGCGATATTACCCGCGGAGTGACGGCCGGCGTTCACTTTCAGCCTTACGCCTGGCATCCAGAAACATATGCAAGTCGGGTGCCGACGGCGGCTGCGTGCATTTGTTCCGACTCACTTTCAGCATAATAAAGCGATTTGCGGGCGGCGCGGCGCGCGTCATTAGCGCACCGCGCCGGCGACTCACGGAGACGCATTTAGAGCATTGTTAAACAGCCACAATTACCTAATTCGCCGAGTCCAAACGAAGTTCAAGGCTCGCGGCGCCACCGTCAATGAATGGTCCTATAATTAGCCGCGATCGCTATACATATTCAGCGCGGGCGCGGAGCGTGGAGAGCCCGAGAGCGAAACCCGCCGCTTGCGCAACGGATCGATGACCGGCTAAAAGCGAAAAGCCGTCCTTGGCAGTGACGGGCGTCCGTGATGCCGGCGATTACTCATATAGACGTTGCACAACGTCATCGCTCGATAATCGATATCGAGCGCGGCGTTATCGACCCATCGCCGTGTAACAGGATGCATCGCCATCCATCAAACGATCGATATTTCATCATCGCACCTCGGGAGATGCAGATAGCGTGGGACTGCCGCGGAATACTAACGCCATTACCGCAAGTCAAACTGCTAACGGATCCTTATTCCAGAGGCCAGGTGCGTGGCGTCTCAGACTAAAAAGGCGTCGTCTAGAAGCCGTTACGGTGCGTTCCGATGTGAAATAATCATATTTGAAGCCGAGAGCCCGATTTGGTCGCAATTACGCGCTTGAATGTCTAACTGCGATGGCTGTCGGTGGATAAGGAGGTCGATGACGGCCTTGCGACCGCTTAATTGCTGCGAACAGTGAGATGAGCGGCCTTCGGTGGCGGCTAGCGACTCGTCTCTAAACTAGGTAGTTTGTATTAGGTACGTACATGTTAAGTTTCTAAGAGAGTGATTCTCTGAACCGCATAATACCCATACTTATTTTAAAGAATACACCTGCACCTTAGGTGCAATTATTTTTACTAACAGGAGTATCTACGAATATGTTGACGAGGTTGACGAGAATGATGAGCAAGGACTTAGCAAGTATGGGGTCATACTTTCAACCCTAACATAGTACCGGCAAGTTGATCGCCACCAACACACCGCTCCGATAACCCTTCCCCCGTTCAACCAAAGTCGTCAACCTCTAGATGGTTTATTTACAGAATAAATGAGTTGATTCGCGAGCCCATCAAAGGTCCATTGTGGCCACTGACGGAAGTCGTAAAGATTTAGAGTTGTTCTCGTGGATAGAAAGCTTTATATGAACATTGCACCCTCGCTTTATGTTAATTTGAGCAATGTCAGTTGGCAGTACAAGCTACCGGTTTCGTTTTTTTTTTATTTATTATATGGGTTAGGAATATCTTATTCGATAAGTATCCCATGGAAACAGCATCTAGGGAAAGACTTGCAGTTTCTAGATCGTTCTCAAGTGCAGCTGGCGTACTCAAGATCGCGTTTGACAATTGGTATCTGACGGTCGTATTTTGACTAATAAGGTATCTTAAATTTGCCCTAAAGTACCTACCTACAAACTAAGCTAAGAATGATGAGTGGTTCATTTTCCTTTCATTTTTAAGGCATTTTTTTAGGTGAATCCGTCTTCATTTACCATCAGGTGAGATTGAGGCCAAACGTAATCCAATTACCAAAAAAAACGTTTCTTATTTCAGTACTGTGAATAGTAACTTAGTGTCCATCCTGCAAAACTCAAGTACCAAAGACGGGTGCTTTGGGTGCCAACAAATGGGGTAGGGTAAGCTACCCTACCCATCACTAGGCGAGATACGCTGATCTAACTATACATTATAGTGCTAGATAATAACAATAGAGGGAGCTGTGCAATCAAGTTTTTAATTAGAAATGTGAAGCATTGTGTTATTTAAAATTACACCCTCGCCGCCGCCAGTTAATTAGATTTCGGTTACAAAGACAGTGAAGTTACATAATAAAGATCTCTTGTGCGACAGTGGAGTAATCACATTTCTTTGAATACTAACATGACAGCAGAAATTTAATGGACGCCATTACCTAATTTATCTTCAGACAGTATAAAACATAGTCGCTAGTCGGCCTTACCTATAATAAGTTAGATCGTAGCTTACATTTTAGGTACTGCAGCTAGGATCTTAGTTACTGCAGCTTACAGTTTAGTAACTGTAGCTAAGATCTTAGTAACTGCAACTTACATTTTAGTTACTGAAGCTATTATCTTAGTTCCTGCAGCTAAGACCTTAGTTACTGCAGTTAAAATCTTAGTTACTGCAGTTAAGAACCTAGTTACTGCAGCTAAGACCTTAGTTACTGCAGCCAGAATCTTAGCTGCTGTAGCTAAGATCTCAAGTTACTGTATCTTAGGCAGGTATGGTCAAACATTTATTTTTATTAGTGCGTTTTTTTAATTCTGTCTATTATCCATTGCACTCAAACTCGTAATACATAATTTATCACTTATATAAGACCTCTAGCTTATTATAACTAAGCTTACACCAGCTATATCAAATAGTGATTACCGTCTAATCGGTCGTGGCGTAACGAAGGAGTTCGCACATAAATAAGATTTATGTTCCACACAGCGTAATGTACATGTGTAATGTATATCACAATACGTAATTAACAATCATTAGACGATTCAGTGCAATCCATCATAGACACGGCATTGAAATGTACATAAATATACCGAGACGAATTTGTTTGCGAAAGCTCGATTAACTTATATTAGCCAAAGAGTTTAATCAAGGTTGAGCCGCGTACCGCACCGACCGTGAATATAATTAAAAAAACCAGCCAAGTGCGAATCAGACTCGCGCACGAAGGGTACCCTTATCTATAAAAACAGCAAAAAAATGACATGTGTTACAAAACTCTTAATGAAAAGAAAGCATAGTACTAGCTATACAGTCTTAGTAGATACACTTTGTAACCAGGCTCACAGAAATAACTATGTAGTTAATACAGACGACGTCTCGTTAAAAACCCCCCTCGTTAAGAGTAAAAATAATGAAGTGGACAATGTTTTCATTCGACGCATATTAACAGATAAGATAGGAAAAGAAAACGGTGCGATACTATGTTTATCGTTCACAAATAAAAGCGTTATAAGCCAATAACTAGAGACATTCCACAATCGCAGATCAATGTTAAGGCTCTGTCAGGGATTGAGCTGGAAGAGGCTTCAGTATTAATTTTAGATATCAGAAGCAATATCTACTGACAGAAAATAATATGCCGTCACCTGACAACGACAAATCAATTACAAGTTGACAAAATATGCAAAAAATTATGTTTAACATAAAGTGTAATTTTGTGTGCAAAATCATATCAAAATCAAAAGTTAATATTTTTAGGTGACAACCTCACAAAGTCATGTATTGAATGACGACAACTTTGACAACACCTAGCTTACCTAAAATTAACGTGTTCCTAGGACGGAAAATTAATTATATAAAGAAATTCGGACAAATGATAAATTCCAAGAAAACCTTTGGAATTTTAAGAAGATCTCAAGTTAAAGATGATTCAACGGACAATGTTGCAAGGATGTTCCTTTCCATACAATTATTTCACATCGCCTTGCTCTAGTCATTGTTGTCCTTGTAGAGTTGAGGAACGAGGCCAAATCGAAGGTATTGTCTAGCACAGAGTTTTCTAACATTTTTTAAGGGCGGAGCCCCATTGCCACCATACCATGACACGACATTTTACTTACACAAAAAACCCAATGTTCGTCCAACACTCGGCCACTTATTTATGCTTCATAATTTGTATGTTATCCGCAGTCCTTCTAGGTTAGGTCCGCGGACTCCCAGGACTCAGGTTGGGAAACTATGTTCTAGTTAATAACAAGTTCAACAAGGTAAAGTTCCCCAACTGCGCCCTTAGGTTTGTTAGTGCTAAGCTTCTTGCGGCGCTTCTTCTCAGCAGAATCTTCCGTTTCATCACCGGTAAACTCAGAGATGTAAAATATTTCTATTTTTATATTATAGTCTGGGCTCTCATCCCCGCTGCCTTCTGGCCGCAGCCCAGCAACTCTAGCAACATTGTATCACGCTAAGCAGACCGCACCCGCCATGTTTGTACGTGCAGTGCAAATTGGATTCATTAGCCGTTAATTTTTATTCAGCGGCGCGGGCGGCGTAGGGCAGGTGCAACGCGTGCGCAGATAGATATCAGTGCACTTTTAATTAAAGGTTTTTAACATGTTTATTTTAAATTACAGAATATTCATAGTGGTAAAAGCCTCACTGTATAGCCAGTTGCTGGTTGCAGCATTGATTCCGGCGTGAAGTCGTTGCTATTGCGTTTCGTACGGCCGAGTGAAAGATCCGCAGAACTACAGGGGAGGACCTAAAGGCTGGCAACGGCTCAACTCTTCTCTTGGGATCAACTCAGATGGAACGCATGCTTGTTTGCCACGTTTTTCCAATTTTTTTAAGAGGAGTAACAGGACATTGTAGGTCACTTAGATGATGTTTCTTTAATCAAATCAGGTGGCCTTTGCCTCTGCTTAAAAAAAAACAGTGTAGAGTGAACCTCAAAGCCCTACTAGATTTAAGTGCAAAACAAATGAGCATCACGATAGTCCAACAGTCTAGACAAAGAGCCATCCAGTCATAATGTACAGCTCGTGGTTCCGCCCCCACAAACATATTGTATCAACATAAACTGCCAAGGAACTGGGCGCTAACTGCGTCTAATGCAAAACCAAGCAAATAAATAAAGAGAACAATCGATAGTTAATTGATTATTTATAAACTAGCTCCCGCCCGTGGTTTAACTCGCTTCAGTATCTATCCTTATTCTTCGCTTATCAGAAAGTCCAATTTGAGAACCGATATATATCTCTCATTCTATTGTAGACATACACAAACACACACACCTTTTTGTGCCGGAATTAAAAAGCATCTAAATTATTTTGAGGCTTTTTTAAACAATTCTTTTTTTTGTTAGCGTAATATCGTTTCATTCGAGTATAACGATCAACCCAGTGACGATCTCACACAACACGAACAATTTACTATTATTAACCCAATACAGGATGAAAAAGACAACTAGAAAAATTACCCCACCGCCGCTTAAAGTCTGTTAATCCCATAGACTAAATTGACACTTCATCCCATACATTTATGTACACTTCCCAAATTGAAATAAAACTAAAGAAAAAAAAACTTAAACTCTAAATATACCTAAAGTAAAAGCTGATTTAAATCTAAATATGGCCCCCGTGGCATGGTGCCCAAAAGGCTGGCAGCGTTCCCTCGTTGTATCGCAATGCATCAATGGTTCTTTTGCGGGTGGTATGACCTTGTGCAAGGTCCGTCCGGATCGCTACCACCATCTTGCTTGCTAATCCTGCCGCTACGCAGCAGTGCTTACACTGTTGTGTGCCGGCGTGGGGAGCAAGACAGCCGGTGTAAATACCGGCACAAAAGGTATTCCATCTTAGCCCTCTGGGTTGGCAACGCATCTGCACTCTCTTTGTTGTTGCAGGTGTCTATAGGCGGTGGTAATCACTTACCATCAGGTGACCCACTTGCTTGTTTGCCTTCCTATGTTGTATAAAAAAAAATGCTAATCCTTTACGATAGGTGGCTGTCAGTCTTTTGGTCACCTGTCACGTCGACTAGAGGCTTATGTATCTTTTTAAAAATTCCCAAATTAGTCTTTCTGTACCAACAGATATTCCAAATCGATGCACATATCGATCATGAATCAGCCGCACCGATCGTTGGATGCGCGGGCGCCGCGGAAGCCAGCGGCACGCCCACCGGCGGCGGCTTTGAGACTCACTTACGACTCTACTTAGCCTATACTTAGGCCATACTTAGTTGGGCTATACTAACGAGCATTGATGTATCAATTAAGACCCTTCCGCTTCACGGGTTAGTTCGTTTCCCACGGGAATATTTCATACGAATAAATACTTATTGTCTTAATTTATACACTTGCGATTAAGTAGCTAATGCGCGGATTCCTAAATTTTCGGTGTTTGACAAATCTTTTTTTTATGTATAATAATTTTAATTTAATTTTACGTATTCCTAAAATTTCACTTGCTTCATGGTCGAACATATTTACCAGAAACGCAATTTTGAATCTCACCAGGTGACTAAAGCTCACCAAAACGGACGAATCTCTATGAAAAACGACTATTTTGGTGAGCTTTAGTCACCCGGTGAGACTCAAAAAACGCACTTATGTGCACCTAGCACGAATCTTCTAGATACGCGTTAACTCGCTACGTAACCAAGGTCGTATTTACCTTAGGGCCAACCAGACCATGGCCCGGACCGCTAGGCTGCGAGGGGCGGCAGCCGCCCCTAAAACGAAATACTTTATCGTCATTTAATGGGGCGCCAAAGCTAAGTGGCCCGGGGCGCCAAATCTTTAAATACGCCTCTGCTCCCACTGCGCTAGTCATAAAGAGACGCACCGAGTTACGTAGCGAGTTAATACGTATCGAGAAGATTCGTGCTAGGTGCACTGTTTCGGTCTTGATGAAATTTGACCTGAAAACTCGCAGAAACATGTCTGATTGATGGTTTCGTTAACTTCGACCCGTTAATTAGTAAGAGTTGGTTTCACACGTACAACAATGGGGTTTTAAGTTAGAGAATGGGCCAGTGTGCCATAGTTTGAAGAGTTTCTTTATTAATGCTATGTAAGTACTTACTTAGTACTTTTTTCATCATAATGCTAAAGTCGGTTTCAATAGAAATGACCAATGTTGTCAACAAATATGGCGGCTGGCTAGCATTTGACACATAACCTTCAAGTGTTTATTGAAATAACAAATAATTAATACCTAGATATTTTGACTAACAACTAATAAAAATACAAGGATAAAGTTTACACATCGGTAATAGGACCAATGGGACCATACTCGTTGTTAAAAAGTACATGGTTAGGTACGGAGTGATAATGGCAAAGTGGTTTGTTTTTGTTTACAACATTGGCCATTTCTGTTGAACCCGACTTTACATATTATTGCGTGGTGTAAGTAGACTATTCATGTAAGACATCCATATAATTATATACAGTTATATAGGTAAACAGCGAATAGTAATGATCTGGCTTTTTACAAAAGCGCAGTATGCCAAACTTCCATATTGATTTGTCCCGACAATACTATCAAAAATCTCGACTTTTTGAAATTTTCCCAGATATCTTTAGTCATTCCATCTGGCAACCCCAGAAATTCTCCAGCGAATGCAGGACGGCTCTTAAAAAAAAAGCTTATAATAAAAAAGAAAGAATGTTAAACTCAAAACCACAATAAGTCATCAAAGCGTAAAGAATTCACTGAAGAAAGGTGTCCCAAGGTCAGCACAATACCCCGAGCGCGCGAACAATGCGCAGGCACATCCCACGGCGGTGTTTACTCCAAAAACCGCGACCACTACAACCGCGATCCACAATAATGTAGTGGCGTTGAAATTTTATGGGAAAGCATTAAAGCGAGTGTCTTTGTTGCCCAGTTGATTACTCCGACAGTCAAGACCATTGAAATAGTAGGTAAGTATAGCATAGAAAGAGAGAAGAAAGAAAGAAAATATTTTTATTTAGTCTCATAAAGTATCACCACCATTTACAAAAACAAACTTGCAGAATATTTATAACTTAACTATCGATGGTGGCACAATTTGAAACCAAAAAAGGGATCTCCACTCAGCATGTGTTGCTATACGAGACGAGTGCAGCAACGCTGGTTTTCTGTGGAGCCCTGGTTGGGGTTGCGCGACAGCAACCGAGGGGAAACACCCCGAATAAGTTGCTATACACCAGTCACTGCTATGTTGCAACGACTGGAATGAACATGATTGCAGGTGAAGCAGGTGAAGAGGGGCTTTCAATGTTTAGCCATTGGTTCAACTTTGAATCTTATCGTAAGTGAATAAAGTGCTTCTAAGTTTTCTAACTAGCAGCGACACAGGCGTCGGATAGCAGAACTAAAAATATGACGCCAATGTAAAACGTACAAAACGCAAAGCTGTTTACTTGACAATTGGCACAGACAGTTTTATTCAGGGTATCCAACATAGTCTACCAAATAAACTATGGTCGGCTATAGCGTTGTACACAGCGTTGCCACAGCGTTGTACACAGTTCTATAGTTTTCTCATTCCGATGGACGGAACCAATCAAACTATCACGACTTATTGTTAGGTAGGCTTTACAAGTTTAAGAGTAATCAGTCAGAACCCTACATTGCGCGAGTCCGACTCGCACTTGACCGTTTATTTCGATATGAAACATGCAATTAGATATTTTTTGTATGACATCAACTATATCAACAGGTCGCTCTGTCGACACAAGCTGCGCCCGCACAATGGCGGCCTTGCCTTCTTCCGCGCATGCGCACCGCCGCAGGTTAACAATCCACAACATATGTAATAATAATCCTATTTACGTAGACTTGTGATCTAAATTAAAGGAGCTACCGTGTTGCGTTAAGCCTTAACGAAACTTTACGTAAAACTTTAATACTAACACCCAGTTTTCTTATTTTGTTTTGTCCTAGAAAAGTCAAGGGGATATAATATTACTTTATGACTCATGTTTTGAACTAGTTAAAACTTCGTTAAGTCAGGCCTGGCTCACTTGGCGAAGCTACTGGAATGTCGCCACCACTGCACTGGGGCCGGCGCAATTGAGTTGCCGCGCCCGGTTCATCGGATTCGGAGCTACGAGGTTACAAATAGGGTTTCCAAAACCGGTATTTTTAGTAAACACAATACCGGGATACTAGGATTGGTCATATTAGAAATACCGGTATATACCTTTCGGAAGCCCTGGCTTCAAACAGATAATGAAACAGTCAGATGCTTCAAACTCATAACATCATGCATTCCGACATATGTTTAAAACAGATGTATTTAGTGGCAAAGCTAGCAGCGGCACCTCGTGCTAGCCAAGCAGATCAAGTATAAAGGGCCATTTACACGGTACAAGTTCTCGCATGCGAGTTTTTTTTAAACAACGTAGGAAGGCAAACGAGCAAGTGGCTCACCTGATGGTAAGTGATCATCACCGCCCATATACACCCGCAACACCAAGAATATTGTAGATGCGGTGCCAAGGTGCCAACCCAGAGGGCTAAGATGGAATACTTTTGTCAATAATTTCAACGGCTGTCTTGCTTTCCATGCCGGAACACAACAGTGCAAGCACTGCTAGAATTAGCGAGCAAGATGGCGGTAGGTAGCGATCCGGACGGACCTTGCACAAGGTCCTGCTACCCGCCAGTTGCATTGCGGGGTAGGATCGATCGATCGACCACCTCATACCTCGGCAGCCCGCAATGCAACTCGCATCACATAAATAGCCCTTTAGTTTTCTTTTCCCCTCTTGTGCTAGTCGTGCAGATTATATCGAGTCACGAGGTCGCGGGTATCAGATACCAGGGCGAATAGAAAGCAGGTCCTTTGCATACGGCTCGACGGTACATGCATTTACTGGAACATGGGTCGTTTCAAGTGGAACGCGAGTACATGAAGTAGAATATCGTCTAAATACAGGGTGCCGATTTAGAGAGTGGCAATAAATTAAAAATCATAATTAATAACGTGCATTATTTTGGCACCGTATTATTGGGCACCCTCTATTGTAAAATTTTGACTCAGTTTAACCCCCTAAAACTCCCAAAGTGTGCGCACGCGTCGATCGCTGTCATTTGCGATTGCATCGGAGGCGCGTTTCGCGGCTTTTAGGTACCTACTTACTAGGAAATTGCAGCAGTAAAAAAAAGAATTCTAATGTACCCTTCATACTGTAGAATGAGTTCGCATTTCGGGAAACTACAGTAGTACAGCATACCTCTGCACTGAGTCCGACGCAATTAGGGGTCGCAAGGCAATCGAGTTCGAGCTAGAATCGAGCGAATGAATACGAGCTATACGATAAATAGAGAGGCACACAGTAGGACGCTTTTTACACCTAAACGCGGTTTTTGTTCGAAGTGAGACTTCTGTACATGTACCTAATAGCGGTACTATTATTTATTTTGGTATCGCCTCTACTTACTTCGATTTCATGTGTGTCAACGAAGGTTTTAGTCTAAAATACCCAGCGAAGTCGGCAGCCCTGCTAATATTGCAAAATAATGTCAAACTAATTTAATGATGTCTGTTCACCAATCACGCATTAACGCCTAGACCGGTGAAATTTGGCAGACATATAAATCGTGTCCCAAATTAAAACATAAGATACTTTTCATCCCGTAAAATACACAGAAAATAATAACACGTGGACGTAGAAGTGGGTAAAATCTCGTTATCAATATTTCAATGATATAGGTAGGTACAGTCAAGGAATTTAATTCCCTACCCATTTCGTTGAAATGTCGTTTGACATTCGCAATGCATTAAGGTCGATATGTCAAACTAACGTCTTGCTCTATAGCTCTTATGGTGACAGTTTGCTATATGATATTGAACCTTAGGTGGGTTGGAAATTTAATTCCTTGACTGTACTATAAGAAGACTGCGTAGTATTTTGGGCAAAATATTACTACGATTCCACTTGCCAATAACACGCGTATCTTCCAATTATCTTATTTAATACATTTTCAAACATGTCGGCCACAGCTCTTTGAACCTAGGTTAACAAGATCGCTTACAAACTTTCTCCGATAGTTGTAGACTCCAGGTTACAGTAGTTCTTTGTGGTCGTGAGGTCAGCTGATACGAGATTAGTCCCCCCGCCTCTTCCCCCCTAACCCTCTTGCCCTCCTTAAAGGTTATCGGGAGAAAGTCCTAGCAAGATTTAAATTTGTAAAGGCTTAAGCAGACCTCGACCCACCGAACCAACACAAAAATACAGTAAAATAAGATATAAGTCGATGTGTGTTTGGTGATGGATGATTCACCAAACAAAATTCTAGTGTTTTTCAACTCACAAAAACGATCAACTCTGAGGAAGGCTGTCATCTGCAAAAACACTTCGAGTCCTGGATGTCTACTTGTCAAGACGAGGTGACGTCCTGTCAGCGTAAAAGCTAATTAGAAACGACAACAAGTACGAAGTCTACATTTGACGTAAGCGAACGAAAGCAAACGTCGAAATCTGTCGAACTTCAATGTCAAGCATTCTGTCGGTTAGCTACCAACGTTGACGCTAACGTGTCACTTTGGCTAGACACCCTGGGGTATGGGCAAGCGCAAGGTCGAACGCAATAAGGTCGTGAAATTGCCGCGGACGGAATTTGATTAATTTGATTTGATTAATTTAACATTTAATTGGAAAAGCAGGGAGATCCATCATCCCCAGCTCGTTGTTGATCGGAGGCATCTTGATTACGCTAAGATGCCCATAGATCTAATTGACAGCGAGAAGATATTAGTTATAACAGCCGTTTAATAACGTGCTTAAAATTAGCTTTTACAAATGTGGTTTTGGTCAAATTCGATCAGACTTTAAAAGTCAGAAATTATTGTGTTCAACCCCCCCGGGTTTGAACACAATAATTTTGAACGCCTTTTCTTCTTCATTTCTTTAGGTTTGCTTTAGGTTTTTGTTATTGAATCAGAGGTTGACGCTCTTGTAACATACGCAAGACAAGATAATGCAATTATGATAGCAACACGGCCGCGCAAGCGCCGCAGTAACCCAGCCTTATACACGGTCCAGTAACAGAAACATCTCTTTGTTTCCGCGTTACAATCGTTGAATATGGAGCCCAATAAACCAGTACAAGATCGCCGGTGTCGAGTGTTAAGGTAGGTACTTCGCGTTTATGGCACATGCACACGCGAATGTTACCTCCGAGCCCTCGCCGCGTACACGGCACACGCATTAGCCTCTGTGCCGGCGAACACTAAACTAACTGTACACGCACATCGTCCACGTTAAAAGACGTATGTGGCGACACACTTTGCATGAACATACGCTCTTCTAGTACGAAGGTGACATTCGGTATTCCGCCCACCGCGTCGCATCAGAGACGGCTCGTAAATTAACGCTTATCTCCAGACGCGGAATAACGGGCGATGCCGACGACCCGGATTACATCTATTAGCAGTCGATCCCCGCCCGTGACCTGCCCCAATATGGGTCACTGCCAGCGCCGTACGATTTTACGATAATCGCTCGCGAAACAGCCATTGGCAGAACTTCAAGATCCTGTAGTGGTGTCTGTAGTAAGTCTCGACAAAGGCGCTGAAGCCCATAAATCGTGAATCATGCGCAACACTGGCGGGATGGAATCGCGCCCATTGTGCTGATGACTCCCGCTGAGCGCACTCCTCGCGCTTCCACCGTACGCCAAACGCGCCGCTACCACATTCGCACAAAGCACACTTTTCTATTTCTCGCCAGAGCATCAGTTCGTCTGGAGTCTGGACGCTATGTGTGATTTTAAATTTAGAACAACGGAAACAGTAGCAGGCCGGCGCTGGCGGCGGCGTTTTGTTGCGTTTCTCGCTTCATTTTATTTCTCGGCCTTCGCATGAATGGGATGCCGGGCGCACGCGGGGCGGCGGTCAACGCTCCGGCGCGGCCCGAACCCGATAATAAAGGATTTATCGCTCATTAGGCGGTGAGCGCGGATCCAGCCGTAATAGGTTCGATAAATAAACAATTTCGGTTCGTCGAACGCGACCCAGAATAAACGTGGCTGAATAAGGAAAGTGAAAGCGACAAATCCTCGGCACGTGTCGCCGCGACGTGAAACCCGAGCGCCAGGAATGCGCCGCGCCCGCGCCGCCCGGGAAGCCGTGCAACGGAGCCGACACCGCCGACCGCCACACTCGCCAGATTAAAGCCCTAAGCCCGAAAACAATTTCACATAATAACTGTTCCCTTTAAACCACTACGATGACTGTGTCATTCGGGAAATATTGTATTTTGTTGCGATTGCAAAGATTGGAGACGCCTACTTTTGCCCCATTTCAGTGGGAATTAGAAATAATTAAAGGGGCCCCTATCGTATGATACGCATTCTTATTCCCAGAGTAGGTATGTAGTCAAAGAGACCAACGAAAGAAATTCATTTATTTTAGAATGACTCTGAGTCGAGGCGATGCACTTCTTCTTAAAGTTCCCTCTTTTCCCACGCGTCGTTTATGCTAAGAACTCTGCCTTTTACTTCTGTCTATTATCTCACACCCACTGCTGAGCATCAAGGCGACATCTTTCGGGCAATTAGTTAAACATTGCTCAAACTTCTGAAACAAATCAAATTTCTCTTAATTCTAAAGTCCACGCGTACGAAGTGGCGGGCGAAAGTTGATAGTAGAATAATTAATTAGTTATTTAAGACAAAACGTACTAAATCCGTTTAGACAAAGAAACATTAGCGTTTTGGATGATTTGCGCAATTAGTTGTACCGCGGCTCAGTGGCTACATTAAACTTACATATTTATTGGACACTGGGAGCGTTAAGAACTCGTTAGATAGAATGGGTCGTTAACTGTTTGATTTTATTCTAATGCTGGCTAGCTCACGATTTTATCTGTGTAGTAATAATTATTGCCGCTTTAACAGTAAGTTAAGTGAAGGATATACAATTTGAAGATATATTTCAGCGTTCAGTATTTCCATTGAGCAGTCAAAAAGAAACAGAATTTGTCGGAGCAAGGCTGCGTTTTCACCAGAGATGTGCGAGGATGCGTAGCGAGGGATGTGTTTGTAAAGAACCAATGAGCCGTTTCCACCAGAGCTGTGCTGACCGAGGCGAGAAACGCTCTAGTCTCTAACAATCTATATTAAGTTCCTGATAGAAACCGCGCTAGGAAGTGTCTTGGCTCGCTATAAATTGGGCAAAAAATAATCAGCGATTAGTGATGTGTGATTAGAGGCAGTTAGGCAGTGTTCTCTCGGCCTTAAGAGGACTTCCAGTTTTTTTTTTAATAATCGGTGTCTAATCGAGTGGTCTCGAGATTCCGCCCACACCGCACGTGAGTCAGCACGAGGTCGACAATCCGATTGTAAACAAAGCCGTACAACGCCTTGCGAATCTAGTTCCGGAATGGAATCTATCTTTGAATTCCAACCAATCAGCAACGCCGACGGTTAAAAACAGCCCAACGTTTATTGGCTTCGAAAATCCAATGTTCCATCCAGTATCCACCAATGAGAGAAGTCATCATCATCATCACACTGCTGGGCATAGTCCTTCCCCAAGGATCTCCACGACGGTCGGTCTTGTGCTGCTCGCATCCACCGATTTCCAGCGGTCTTCACCAGATCGTCGGTCCACCTTGTGGGAGGTCTACCAACACTTCGTCTTCCGGTACGTGGTCTCCACTCGAAACCACGAGACGGTTATGAGAGAAGTAACCGTTTATATTTCACCAATTAGAAGATACACGTCTGTTTAGTTTGCCTTTTTGGTATGCTAAGCAAAAAGATACCCTAGGAACAGTAATCAAATCCTTTGTCATGCAAGAAGAGTGCACCTAGCAACAACCTTTTCAACACAATGTAGCTTGATACGTAACTAGAGGGCCATTTAGATGGGACGACTTCCCGTACACGAGTCGTGTTACATTGCGGGCTATCGAGGACAGATGTGATCGATCGAGCGATCGAGCCGCGCCATGTAATGCAACTCGCTCCCTGTAAATAGCCCTTTAGTGCATCTCTCTCCTACTCATCTAGTTAGAAAGAGACACACAGAGCTATATATCAAGATGCATCAAACGGTTCGTGCTAAGATGCAGGTGGAGTAACATAAAAAGTACTTCTTGAGGGAATGACATCGTCAACATACAATCCAGTAGCTTGTAAACTTATTAAACGAGATTATTAAGGTTTTTTGCAAAGCAAAGCTAGATGACTAACCGTTTGGGTGACGACCTTTACCCAGCCGCTTCAAACTAATGACTACTTCAATAAAATCACTTAAGTGCTGTTCCATCGTTTACCTGCAACAAAAAAGAGAAGAATTAGTACATTGAATGCTAAAATCACATAAAAAACGTGTTAGCTTTAGCTTAGAGTGACGAAGGTCTGTTACGAGAACTATAAATCAAAAGCTATGTGGGATGATAAAAAAGCAGTCTGCAAACGACTTGATTGAGGGTTCCGTATTGTCTATGATTAGGGCCTAAAGCCGTTTATGACCTTAAACCTAAGTCACACTTTAAATTAAAAAAAACCTCCCTAGTTCTAAATCGTTTTTCAGAAACGGATGATATTTTAAATACGATTGAAATATATCTGAACACGATTATTTAAAGTACCTGTCTTGAGATCGTGTCGATATTTATGCATGCATCGTTCAGCAACGTCGGTACACACAAAATATATGCTAACAAAATACAATGTCACCTTTTTTTATTGTATAACGTTATGTTTAAATACAAAAATGAAGCATCAATTTCACATTTATTTTAGAGCTCCACTTTTTTTGTGTGGACTGCGGATAAAAGTGATTTAGAGTTGGCTCCATACATTATTGTGATGGTGACGTCAGTGACGTGTATAGCGCGATGGAGCGTTTGCACGACGCTTATCCGCTGTAAAAAAAAATTAACGAGTTCTTTCTTCTTTTAGAAATGAAGGGATACCGTATTACAAGCCTATTTTCTGAGCTACGGGTTCTCAATTAAAAGGTTAAAGGAACAAACAAACAGTCCCAAAAGGGTTCAATTGCATACATTACAGAACCCTAAATGGCAATGTTTTCGATGTCCAGTGTTGCCCACCTCCACGGTTATGTTTGCGTTTCAACGATGCAGTAATGGATTGTAAAAATAGTTGCCAGCATCGTTAATACGTGTCGCAATGGCAACACCGAGACGTGGGCAGCGGTCACTACACCGCACCCACGCCTAACCATCGATATTTTGATAACTTTTTAAGGCGATAGAACTGGCTGGCCAGAACACTGTTGACAGTTAAAAAATAGTCGCGGAAATGGAATTCGAAATATGAGATATGGCTGTTGTTCTTTTGTTTCGAAATGTCAGCCGTGATTAAGTTTTTAATGGGTTATATTAACAAGAATGTATCTTCGACTCATTATATTTTTAATTAAAAAAAACTTGCAGCTCGCGTGCGGGGAGTGTGGACGTCATAAATAAACGTAAAAACATCTTCGATGATTAAAAGAAAACAAGAAAACCCTTGGCACTAAATGTGCAGTGATTTTCTCGTTAGCATTTGATAGAACGTGGGCATCTTTCGTCATCACGATGACGAAAGATAATCATGGCGATTGTGACATGTGATGTTTACAGAGATTACTGTAATGACAGCCCTGTAATTGGGATCGCCTGTCAACGGTAATTTGACAGTAAGCAAAGATCAGCGCGCTGGGCAAATATCAATTTGATGATTCGATTTGTAAAGTCAACGTCATTACGACGATTAAGATAGCCAAGTGGTTAGTGGCACTGATTGCAAAGCCAGAGGTTCCGGATTCGATTCCCGGGAAGGGCAAATGTTTGTATGATAAATATGAATGTTTGTACATGAGTACCTAAGCTAGGTTATAAACTATACGATTTGATATGTTTATGTAGTTCACTGAAATTTATTTTTATTTTTTGTATAATACATACAATATTAATTGATATTCTTAATTATAGCTAATTGTGAACATTTTTCTAGAAAAGTGTCAACAATATCTAACCAGCAGACGTATGACTTTCACAAAATACAGGACAGATACTGAGACAAGCATTTTTTTTAAATAGGAAGGTAAACGAGCAATTCCGTCACCTGATGGTAAGTGATCACCGCCCATAGACACCCACAACACCATGGAGAATGCGTATTCATTGCCAACCCAGAGGCCTGAGATGGAATACCTCTTGTGCCAGTAATTGCACCGGCTGTCTTACTCTCCACGCTGGAACACAACAACGCATTTACAGGAATCTGAGCCAAGGCGACTAGTTTCCAAACACAAAACGAAAAAGCGAAACAACCGGTCAAATCAAATATTCATTAATACCATCCAACTATACATATACAAAAGTACCACATAACGTAACGCCTACATAGAAATTTAAAGGTTACAGGTACTTGCATAGATTATCTCAATATGTGATTCGCTACAGCATGTAATTATCGATGTTTACGAAACATGATGCAAATATGCTCAAAACATAGACATTTCCCACGATGAGGACTTCATCGAATTGATTAATGATTGCAATCATTTACGTACTCAAAGATCATGATTGCGGTGACGCCGACTAGTGCGGGATGACTGATTTTGCTTGTCATGTCAACGATGTTGGTATTACGATTAATATATAAAAGCAAAGTTCCCAAAGTTTCATTAGCGCTTTTTTTATGAAATAGGAAGGCAAACAAGCAAGTGGGGTCACCTGATGGTAAGTGATCACCACCGCCTATAGACACCCGTAACACCAAAGACATTGCAGATGCGTTGCCAACCCAGAGGGCTAAGATGGAATACCACTTGTGCCAATAATTACACCGTCTTGTTCTCCACGCCGGAACACAACAGTGCAATGCTGCTTAACAAGCAAGATGGTGGTAGCAATCTGGACGGACTTTGCACAAGGTCCTACCACCCAAAGGTTCTTCTAAATATCTCTCCAATCCTGAAGGATCAATAAGAACGACGGACTGAGCTGTATAACTTACGTGCTATTTTTTTACAACACTGAAGACAAAATCTTCTTTAGTATAGTCGACCAAGAAATTACTTGACCACTTTTCGATCGTATTACAAAGAGGTAAGGTTCAAAAGTGGTCAAGCAAAAGTGGCTATCCGTTCCTGTCTGTCCTTATATCTTCGGCCGCTTACTCCTTTTAAACAACACAATGGATTTTGATAAGGTTTTTTCACTGTCATTTTGAGAATTATTCACGGAATGTTTTTATGTAGGTCACCTCCTGATTGTGCCCGCCGGGGGTCGCCAGTAGAGTAATAACAGGACTTTAAAGTCAAAGTCAAAGTCAAACGTTTATTTGTTCAAAAAGTAGGTAATGTTACAACAGGTGTTATGTCACAATTTAGAGGATCTCCACTTTTTGCCGATTAAACGGCGTACAATTTTTAAATTGAGATTTTATCTCCTTAACTACCTACCTAATTATGTTTATAGTACAATGTCATATTGCTTATTCTTATGTTATGAAAATTTTTATTAATAATCATTTACAGTAACAAGCCAGACAACTAATGAATATGTAATTTTTTTAATAATGCGCCACTAGATTCTGTCTGCCTTGACGCCACAATGGCTAATATGGAAATCTATGCAAAGGCCACTTTTTCTAATAGGAAAATGTCACATCTCATAAATATCAGTAAGTGAGTTGTTGAGAGAACGGTCAATAACGGCATTAATGCGAATCACAAACATACCCTTGCCGTTGATGGAAATGAAAATCAAGGTATCGTTGTACCGTAGGAGCGATTGCTGGGCGTAAACTTAAGTTTGCAGCCGAGTTTGGCATGGCAATAGTTTATATTAACATACGCAGGCGCGACGTAGAGAGGTTGGAGGTGTGCATAAATTGTGCGCGGACGCAAACGGGCTGGACTTCCTCGCCAAGTCAGGAGTTGCTGGAAACCTCGAGGATGTTTACATCAAGTTTGGATGTCGGAAGCAGTTGGCGGTGATATTGCTGGGATGTTACAGCGCGAGCTTTAAATGTGTTGTCGAAACGGCATTAATTTCTCGTGTATTTTAGTACTAAGAATGACTGGTAGGAGGATGCCGTATGGCGTTCGTTTTTTGTACATTGTATTGTTTTAATTGCAATTGAATAAATAAACAAAAGCGTGACCTATATCTTAAAAACGTCTTGTAATTGTACTCTTTAAAATAATGTTATTTATTTTTATCTAAAACTAGAACAGATTCACAATTTGTCAGAATGTTTTTTAAGTAAGTTTTGGCGATGACTTTTTGCACCAGTATGTTTTTGTGTTTGAAGGCGATGGATGACGGGTTTCATGAGCATTTAGGGACTCCAGAGAACCCCGCAGCCTAACGCATAAAGGCACGAAGACAAATTAGCTTGAAAAAAGTGCACCAAACTTGACAACTCTGTTGTTCGTACAATAAAACGCTAACTCGACGAACTCGGGCGTCTATTTCCAATTGGTCTGAAATAAATAATTTCCTTTATCGTCTGAGCGGTGGTCGCGTCTAGTCTAGACGGAATCGTAAACTAGGGAATTGGAGACAAGCTGGCGCAGAACTAATAAAGTATACATACCTACAAGCTCTTATTTTAACTTACATATGTCAGGTGACAACAATAATTTAGAGTACATTACTTGTCTATTATTTAAGACCGGCAATACAAAATCTCTTCAAGTCAGCCTTGTAGGCCGAATTGTCGTTCACTGTCGAGCGATGAAACTATAGTGTTGGCACTTTAACGAGTTGCTCGCTAAATCTGGCGGTTTTTGGGACTACGATAGTGACTAGCAGTATTTCATATACAACGTGTCTCTAGCCTATGGACAAAAATGAATACTAGACAGCATAAATTTGTTACAAAGTTTTCATTTTTTTTTGGCACTCGCTAAAAAAACAACAGTGCCACAGGCTAGGGACACGTTGTATTTAAACGATTTTTTTATGTTAAAATTGTAATGACAACACAAAGAAAAATTAGGGCAATGGCAGGACTTGAACCTGCAACATCAGCATTCCGTGCCTTGCGTTTGCCAGATTCGCCGCACTGCCTCTATGTTTTTGTCTGCCTGTATGATTTTTTTATGGCCAGTGTTCCATAAATTTAGCTACATTACATACACTACATGAATAGTCTCTTTTTTTAAACTGTCCTTCAGGCCGTTTGCCCTGTCTCTGGTCAGAACGCTGTCAAAACGATTTGTGACTAACAACGTAGATATTTTCAAAAAAAGGCAAAAAAATACTAAATCAACTACCAAGAATTTTGGCCAAATCAAATAGGTATACCTAAATAAAAAAACTTTGTTGGCACCATCTTGCGATAAGGCTGTATTAGGAAGCCGTTTTCTATCGGTTGCGCGGGCGCAACGGATATGGAAATAGATGCGCGTCGCCTCCAATTATATTTATTGACAGTAATAAATAAATAGGGCTGTGACACAGTCGAGGTTTCTTACTGTCTACGGAGTAGCCGTGAAGAGTCATGTTTCAACAATTCTGTTTAAACCCGTTGTCTCATATTTTAATATGGTTTTGAATCCGAAAATTTTGTACAATTAACAAATTATAAAAGTACATGTACAACTTAAAGAAACAAAGATCAATCACTCGATATGTAACTACAACAAATGATGTTTTGTTACACACAACATAAACAAATAAAAGTAAAACAAATACACACAAATACTTATTAAGTGCAGGCATAGGTGGTCTGTCGCTAAAAAGCGATCTCCTCCAGATAACCAAGACAAACGACAGGAAACAATAAACTAAGTTGGCAGGCAATTTGCTTAAATTAAACTTAGAACTAAACTTAGCTTTAAAAGCTACTTAGCTCTTTTTGAAAGAACGTTTGCTGGTAGCCTCAGGCAGCTTTGTCAGCTTATCGAAGAGAGAGGATGCTACTTAGCTTGCTGACAGTGTACGCAAAGTGAAAAAAACAGAGACATTTATTTCCCAAATGGTGCGCATTTTACGAGTCATAAAATAATAAAGTAATTGTACTGTGCAAGCCGATCGTTAAACGATTCATACAGTGCTTTAAGTAAAGTGTCTCCGAGAAATGAAATCATAGCGACATAAACTGCATAAAACACGACACTTAACCCAAGCATGGACAAGTCGGCACAGCTCTAAAAAGCAATAAAACCATAAATGGTGTGTGCCATAGACACTAAAACTCACACCTCTTAAGGTTCGGATGCGACATGAATTCGCAGTGGATGATCTTAGGACATAATTACTCTGTAATTTATTGCAAAGAAATTAATGATGCGAGTTATCTTGGCTTATTTAGTCATTAAATGGAGTCGATTAATTAAATGCAGGGGTTATATATTATATTGGCGTCTGTGTGTGGAAGCTTAATGCACTTTTATAGTATCGACCGCAATAATTTCTAAGGAGCATTCAAAAGAAACTGTTAATAGACTGGAGTTTAAATATGAGCGATGTTTAAATATTAACAAAACAATTTTTTTTGGAATACATCTTTATTGCAGCGAATAATCATCAATTTTAAGCCATGTTTTCTTTCAGCTTTCAGCTTTCACGACTCAGCATTTTCAGCCATAAACCGAAACAACGATCTGACAGTTCAAATCAAAACGGCATCATGTTCAAAAACAATACACTTCAATTTAAGACTCGACACAGTTAAGTAAATACAAAAATTGGGACGCAGTTGTTTTTCGAGTTAGCGCACTACTCTTTTAATTTGAAGGCGCACTCCCAAATTTAAGTTCACCTCTTAGGGGGCGGGGCTTCCAAAAGGTAGCCAAAAGTGACAGTCCGTGGGAAAAAGCGTGACATAGATGGGGAGGGGAGGGTTTTGAAATTTTAAGAGGAGTGTGAACCCAGCGGTCTCCATACAAACGGCGATATCGTTTTCCACCCTATAAACCTTAACCTACAGTCATGACATTTTTGCATGTTATCAATATGCCCTAGAACTAGGTTTGTACGTTTTGATTTTTTAAATATTCGTAACAGTTTCAAAAGTATTGATGCTTTTGTGTTTTGTATGGAGCTCTTAAAATGCAAATATTGTCAAATGTATGAAGAATATTAAAAAAATCAAAACATACAAACCTAGTTCTATGGCATAATGACAACATACCATAAAATCATTGCCATAGGTTAAGGTTTAGAGGGTGGAAAACGTTATCGCCGTTTGTATGGGGTGCGCTTTTTGGGACTAGGTTCACACTCCTCTTAAAAATCGTGCGAGGTAATTTATGGATGATCCCTTATGACAGTGGATCTTTCAGTCCAAATCTGACCTTATTTGCTTTAATAATACAATTAAAACAATTAACATCGCCTGCATCTAATTCTAGACGTTTCAAACTCTTGTCAGGTCTCATGTTCTCGGGCAATCTGCCCGTCTGTTTTATTTTAAACTCGCGAAAACATAAGAAATTACGCACGTTTTAAAGTTAACCCTGCGAATGCAGTACAAAGTGCAACGCAAGCTTGCAAATGGTCTTAACGGGTATGTGTAAAACAACGCACTGAGCGCACGAGCTAAAGCGGGCCATTCACCGGCCCACACGGATCGGATGTCGCCGGAGCCGATGCAAGAAGACTACACACATATCTACATATATAAAATCACGCCTGTTTCTCAGAGGGGTAGGCAGAGACCACGGGTTTCAACATGCTACGATCCTGACATACAATCTTTGCCTCACTTAAGGGCTTATTACACTACGCGGTATTCAGGCAGTCCTACTAAGATTCAGCATAGTGTCATAAGAGTTAGCCTGTCTAATTAGACCGACCGAATGGGTTCGGCCGTGCTTACTTGCTTACTAAGGTCTGAATACCGCATAATAGTGTAATAAGCCCTTTATTCTCATAACATTTTTCATGCGTGTTTAACGGTTTAGGATACTCCCTAAAGGCGTAGACTATGCCGCTAATTCTTGTGTGGAAGATGGAAATGGAAAACTCGGAATCGGGAGCTCTTCATTTAAACGACCGTCGTGGTGGTAAGAAGGGAGTATATTAATGAATGAAAAGAATGACAATGCTGCCAACCTAAAGCAGCCTACATTGAATGCCAGTTGTACCAACTTAATCTAGTGTTGGTGTTGCCAATACTCCCGACCTGGGGCCTGTACAGTCAAGGAATTAAATTTCCAACCCACCTAAGGTTCAAAAGCATATAGCAAACTGTCACCATAAGAGCTATAGAGCAAGACGTTAGTTTGACATATCGACCTTAATGCATTGCGAATGTCAGACGACATTTCAACGAAATGGGTAGGGAATTAAATTCCTTGACTGTACTATAAAACTCGCAAGTGCTACGATTTAACATATTTGTCACATTTTTGTATGAAAACTCTACAATAATGTCAAATTGTAGCAATTGTGTTTTTCACATAAAACTGTACATAAAACCTTCCGTAAAAAAATCTGTAAATGACAGTGAGAAACGTATCAAAAATGCCTGGTTTAGAAGGATTAGGCGGCCGTAGTTTTATAATATGAAAATAGAGAGGAACGGATAGCGACTTTATGCTATGTAGAGATAAAGATGTACAGTAGGGAAAATACATTTACGTACCACCTTAGGACCCTGTCGCAATGATGCGACGCGTTAAACGCCACGCTATGTCATACAAATGTCATACGTATATCTCTTCGACTAGGTTCTACGGTGGCACATGTTTGGATTTCCTTGACTGTATGTACAATGTAGCGCCTAACGCATTCGACCGATTTTAGTACTGGCCAGTTAGATAGGTGACCGCTGTAGCGTTCTATGTGTGAAAATTAAATAAATGATTGTGTTTTTTTTCTACGCCGACACAGCCAAAGTTCAGTAATTACTTTGAAGCTGGCAGTCGTGCGAGGAATCTCAGCTGAACCGAAGAAAACAGCGTGTTCCACTCAACTGGAGCACCGGGGCGTGAGAAAGACAAACAAACAGTGACCGCGGAATGCGACAATTACAAGCGGAATTCCGACCACAACCGATTTACAGTACCTTGTCATTGTGAGATTACATACCGACTCGAGAAGGAGTATCAACGAAATACGAATAACGACGTTTAGAGTGACAGGGTGCTTTTTGTTGCACTTGTAAAAAATTTTATATATCGTGAAGGGTTCAACTGAAAATTAACGAAGTACGTTATTACAGAATTCGATCTTAATGGCTATAATAAAGATATCAGTTTTCTTAAATTAAAATTTTGCAACAAATTATATGTAGCACAGCAGTTCTTTGGCGATTATAACAGTTAACGTTATAACGTTAATGTTTCAGCCGTTCCCAAAACATACAACCCTTTATCGTGGTCTGCTCGTGACTACGGCTCTTGCAATACGATCAAAACGAGCTGTATAAACGATGTTATTATCAAAGACTCTTTGTATAATGTAGAAATACACTGCATGGAACAGAACCATCGCCACACTGAGTTACGGTACACGCCAGTACGTGGTCCGCAACTCGGGGGGTTTAAAGGACAATGGCTGTCTCTTGAACCTGCAAATGCTGTGTTGTTAAAAATTTTCACATATTTGATTAAGTGTGCTACATAAAAGCGTCTGCTTCTTACGCTTGCGCACATGAGTTGCGCACAACTCAGTGTGACAATGTTTCTATGTACACATAGTAAGTTTTTGGTTATTTATTATCGCGTTAAAGTCCCGATAGACGTCGTAAATATTGGCGCTGCCACTTTTTGTCTTTAACAAAACAACAAAAGACGCAAAAACGGTTTGGAGAAAGTGCATCGTCACTGCCGGACCCGGAGACGGCCTTGCCAGCAATGAAGGGTGCTCCTGGCGCCTCGCTCAAGTGCTCAACCTCGAGCACACAGATAACCTCAAAGCTATTGTTCGCTTTACGAGCACAACGACCAATTGCAGCCAAATGAGGTCGTTCTTTTTATAAGTTTAAGGACATTCCGTATGTCAATTAAAACAATTTGTTGCGGTTAATCAACCGTCAGCTGGAGAAGGAAGTCGGGCTAACGTGTACTCGTGAGGTGTTAAAACGTCTTTGTTCTGCGATTTTTTAATGTAAACATCTTTGTTTGACGGCGCGTTATTAATTGCCAGGATCTGCTTTTTGTCTCGCAAATGTACAACGCAGTTGAAGTGTATAATCTGAGCTGAGGCAAAATAAATAATTATTTGGATCGCTGGTAAAGTGAAAACGTCAACCCATGTTTCTAGCACTTCTTTTGAGGGATTTATCGTATCCTCCTGCAATTGAATGTTTTCAAATTTTACTTCAATGCCAACACATTTTTTATTAGTAGTTTCTTATGTTTTGCGACTGTGTTAAAACGTCAACAAGCGACCTGAAAAGGGCTCGAAACGTCAGGAATTAGATTCATTACAACACACGTTTCAATTGATTTATTTCAACATTTTTTTATTGTTAAATTCAGCCTAGTTTATACAATATGCTCTTCACCAATTAAAATACCTCTAACTCACAGCTTTGCTTAAGGGATGTTTGAGGGATGTTTTTGTATGTTGTAAAGTATGGAATTATATGTTGAGATGACACATCGCTTGCGTTGCGTGCACGTAACGCAGCGAGCTGGAGCTGTGCTGCATACGCATCCGGTACAGCCTGGCAATGTAACAGCGACTCTATGGGTGGTTGGGCTCGTCTACTTGCCTTTTTTTTTAAAAGGGATTATTTACACTACTCATAAGTATATACGAATCAAGCTTGAATGAGAATTTATGTTTTCATTCCTAGAACACTTGAACACCGTCGTTGAGCACCTCCTCGGCTCCGGACGTCCGTCGGTGACCGCACAGCTATCGACACCTCGATCGGTTGACGCAACCAGCAGGCACGCACGACCGGCGCTGGCGCAACAGCCTTCACCTTGGGCGGGCATTGACCCCGCGACGTGACCGAGGGTAGGACTTCCTGGAGGGCCAATGGAGCCGATGAACCGGAACGAAACGGGGTCTATTTCATGCCGATAGAAAGTCAAAGAAGAATTTCTAAGTCTAATGGCCACGATGGCTAAATAGTGAAGCCGCGAAAATGTTGCCAGTTCAAACATCTGTCACTTGAAGGAATAGAATATAATTGTTTATTCCGACTATTTATTTATGTTCTAATCTACTATACAAAAGCATGAACTAATGGGCATAGCAATTGAGATGGTAGCTGAATTCAAAACAATTGTTTTTTTTTATCTTCTTTGTGATTATTTGCGCGGTCGCACCAAAAAATTACAAAGAGAATGAATAGATATAGTTGTGTTAACTGGAGGGGAACCGGTAAGCTTTGTAAGTAGAGATACAGCTACAGAAATCATAAGCGATTCATTGAAAACTAAGTGTAACATTAATATAAAAAGAAAACGTAAATCATTAAAAATGAACGCGAACTATTTCTTTTGCCACGACCATAAATCAATTCTAAACCGCGTACAAACTCAATAGAGCAAATTCACAGAGACAAATGGAATGTCAACCTATGATCCGTCAGTGGTGGCATTCAGCGTGACGCGCGCGCAGCTTTAACTAACGTGATACATAATGGATCAGCAATAATGGCGCGCCTTATTGAATGCCCGGGCTTCTGAGTATGTACATAATAATTTGTTAAGGATTATTGCATATGGATTGCATTCTTAAAACTGACATTTTGTATTTTTATTTATGTAACGTTGCCTTCCGTAACTACACTGCGTTAATTTTGAAAAAAACGGCAATAGCATATGTCGCTTAAGCCATATAATATGGAGAAGATGTTAAAAATGACAGCTATGACGGAAGAAAGAAAGAAATGGAGGTATATCTTGTCAAAAGCGCACATGGCATCTATTTAACAATGTAACAGTCATAGTAATATAGGAACTAGAACTAGCGAAAAGTGTGATAAGCTTATAGACGAAGATAAAGGGAAACTACAATATAAAAGCAAAACGACAGTAACAAATCAAATAGGCGACTATATTGACAAAACCGCACTTGCAAGTCCACCCATTTCGTGTAAGGATATTTAACTAGCCATTACAGATATCAAATTACATACTACATACCTCAAGTTTGAAGGCATCGGCAAAACCAACAAAACCCACTATGAAACACAAATGAAAAGCATGTTGATGTCAATCATGTACCTATTGGAACACCTGACACTTGTGATATCTGTCTTGTTGATAAAAACATCTACAAGTCAATCGTAGGCAACGTTTAGCAGTCTATTAAGTAACTAGAAAAAACGATAAAATAATCAAACGCAATTCCTTCTATTTAAAAATCACTGTTTTTTTCTGATCATTTGAAAATAACTTAATTCACCCTGATTTCAACGAGTTTTGTGATAGCCAACATTATGTCATCAATATACAATTATGAGTGATTACTGGTAGTGTCAATTAGTGTGTACAAATAATAAAGGTTATTAAGAGCGCTTTAGTCGGTTGAGAAAAACCTAATTTTTTCTTTGATGATAAATTTTTAGAAATATCAGTGTATATCTTATGAATAGATCTTCCACTTCATAAAGAGGTGCCACATGCAGTTGACAATGAGTTTAGTGATGATTATCTTTCGAAAAACCATTTATATTGAGGTTATACATCACGGGTAAATCACATATTGCATTGAATAGAACCAAAAGGGGCCAAACTCACATACTGCCACGGTAAATCGAAAAGGTTAATTTTCAGTGGGTCCCTTGATATTCCCGATACTAAACTAAAAGTATATAACGGACAATCAGTACTCTCTCGCAGCCGGGACAAACAAGCAGTCCGCACTACCCTACAATCCCTACTACTTACAGCCAGGTCTAGGATTGTACGTAGTCTTTTTATAATTGTCGTAGAAACATCTAACGGAACATGCCAGTCGCTGCAACGGATCCCACATTCGCAGACAGCATTAATTAGCACGTGCTTATAGCAATGTGGAAATAAATCCCAGAGCTATTGCAAAACACATGTGACACGTGGTGTCAACCCACGACAATATGCCGCCAACTTATCCGAGACACCGGTTCTAACTTAACCATGTGCATTTTGCTTAATTTCGCAGGATCACAAGTCACAGAGACTATACAAATAGCACAGATTAAGAAACTGTCAATTCGCCACAAAAACTAAGGGTTGTTGGTTTAAACTCGAACCCTAAGACACTTGGCATCGTTAGTAATAAGCTTTGCCACGCGCAATTTGACATCTTCATCAGTTTATAGAAACAACATTAGAAGCATTCATATCTCTTTCTTAAGCGGTGTTGTTGTGTTCCGGCATGGAGAGCAAGACAGCCGGTGCAATTACTGGCACAAGAGGTACTCCATCTTAGCCCTCAGGGCTGGAACCGCATCAGCAATCTTTTTGGTGTTAAGGGTTTCACGGTGGGTATCATTTACCATCCGGTGACCCATCAGTTCATTTTCCTTTCTATTTTATACAAAAAAGTTTCCTCTATACTTGCTAATTTCACATCTTTGGTACAGTGATACCACAGTAGACAAGATAAGTCGGTTACCATGAAGATACCAATGTTTGCTTAGCAGCTCGAATGTGTGTCGGGGTTAAACAAGCAATCGACACGCCTCCGCAGTAGAAAGCTATTCTAATTTCTGTTTAAGGAATAATTTGTTCAGGCGTCAATGGTGCAAGAAGCTGCGGGTGTGTTAGTGGGGCAGCGAGTGTTGCGTTTATGGCCCTTGACTGGTATGGACTATACCAGTAGTTCAGTCTAGTCGCGAGTACATTGCGTGCTCTACAAGGACTTAAACTTTGGGCTTCCTAGGAAAAACGCATTAAGTAACAAGCAATGTAAATCCTCACTATTGCTTGTGATACATGTACCAGGGTGGCCGGAAAGTTCTTTGCTTTAAGTGGAAATAAGAAAAAAAAAATTATAAACTCTTCTCCAAATAAGATACATTTTGACATTTAATTTAATGCCCTTAATAGTGAAGAATGATACGTAACTAAAAAGTTCCTTGAAATACCTCGGACTAGAACTCATTTTGAATGTTAATTAAATAAGAATGTAATGAATGAAATTGATTGTTAATTTCCTTAGCATTAAAGGGTGGGCTACACCTGTGTGGTCTAGTCTGGTAGGTATGCAGCACGGCTCCAGCTCGCTGCATAGAGCTGTGTTTCGTGCACACACTGCTAGCGAAGTAATATTTCAACATATAATTCCATACACTACAATTGGCGTGTGCACGTGCGAGTCTCCGGAGCCGCGCTACATACGCCTCTGGTGTGCCGCGGCCTTAACACGAGGAAACAGAAACGTAATTGATTTTGTCAGACCAAACTACTCAATTAGTTGTACAGTGCACCTCCACGAACCTTTTCGACACGTATTCAACCCGCTACGTAACTTAGTCTCTCTCTTACTGGCCCGGTTAGAACGAGACGCACTGAGTTACGCAGCGAGTTAACGCGCGTCGAGAAGTTTCGTGCTACATGCTCAGATATGAATCGCGGCTCAACATAAACGCAATACCGAGCAGTCTGACGAAATACAATAAATACAAATCTGATTTATCTCGGATCGCATCGGAAGTTGGGACAGCCCTGCGAGCCGATCCATTCAAATCTGTGACCTATTTAAAATAATTCCAACGCAGGATTGGTAAGAAAGCAATCATGGTTGCCGCTACCTAGAGGTTGTCAGCAAGCTTTGTTTTTGTTAGCGCAAATAATTGGAGAACGATTTTTTCTCTTACCCTTAGCACGAATCTATGTAGGGGGTAATCTCTAGATCTACTGAACCAATTTCAAAAATTCTTTTACAGATACAAAGCTACACTATCCCTGACGGACATAGGCTACTAATTCCACGCGAACGAAGTCGCGGGCGTCCGCTAGTCGTTGATATCTTGAAGAAAGTTACTTTGGCATGCCACGGTAGAAAAGTACTAAAAAAAAATAACACAAATGGCCAAAAAGAACAAAACCTATTTAATTCAGTATCCAGGTCCAATTCAAGGGTATTTTTATGTCATCTATATTTGGAAGTTTTCCAAATTGGAAGAGGTCGTAAACTCTCGGCACGAACCCAAACGAGGGTACGACAGGGATCAAAAACCTTCTGGCTTAGCCCCGCCACGCCGTCCAGACCAAATTTGACCAGCGTGACTAAATATGGGGCGAACCCTAATTTAAAAATAACATCTTTTTTTATTATTTCGCCTTATTTTCTAAGCTTAATATAACGTATAAAAATATTATACTGCGTAACTTGACTAAAACATGTGTCATGTGTCATGTGTAAAACAAGTGTCGCTCGAGGTTTAGCATTTCGGAAATAATGCAAATATTGGGAGTCGAACTCCAAACCAAACCGTAATAATGAATAATATTTATAGGGTGTAGATCGTTTATCTCTCCATATAATTTAGCAATATTTAAGTTTATGTATCTCCCATATAAATTTCCGCCCCGGAAGGTGGCTATAGGAACTCGGTATAAATAACAATGCAACCTTATTGAGTTGGGGCTCTTTTGACCTGTCTTGACACGTATTCAATTCAACAAATGGCCTTCAACATAAAACCTTTTTTTATTTAAATATATTTTTTAAACTATTTTTAGTTTATTGTTCAAAACTTTCTGAGGAATTTAACGATTTAAGAAGAATAGCGCCTCGGACTCATAAGATCGGCTGTTTGTTTTAGGGTTAATACTGAAATTCTTCCATGTGTCGATCAATAATCGCGGGGCGGGTTTAATTGCTGTTTAGAGCATTAATATTGTATGAGCGACGCTGGCGCCTGCGCAGCGGCGCGATCCGCCGGCGCCGGCGCGGTATAAACGGTATAATACAGCCTTACATTATTTTTACCGATAATGATGATCTATATCATATTATAAGCATTTTTTCTAAAATCTATTAAAAAATTACAATTAGATTTTGATAAAAAATGGATTCCCAATAATCCCATTTTTTGGGATTTGTTTTATTGTAAATTTTCACGGAAACCTTAACAATTTTTTCTTTTGGAAACAACAGTACAAAAAATCACTGATTTTTCGGTTTGCTTTGGTGAGAAATCAAATAAGGCATCATCCATCATACGATTTTTCAGATTTCAAGACCCCCTCCCCCTCCTTCTTTGCCACGCTTTTCCAATCTCTCTTAAACCGGCTGTCAAATTTCAAAAAACTGGCCCCTGCTTGACCAAACTAACATATGTCAGGTGACAATGACAATTCAGCGTACATTACGTATCGAGTACTTAAGGCCGGCAATATATTATAAACTCTTCGAGTTACCCATGCAGAAATGTCGTTGTCACATATCACCATGGTGAATAAGGGATTTCTGATTGTTTTTATGAGAAAGGAGAACAGAAGTAACAGCCGCTTTCAGCCAGCAGCTTGTCCACGCGACAACGCGCTCAAAGCGTTTACGAGCTATTGGATCGGCGCGCGCGCATATATCACGATCACTCCCCACGTGTCATTAACATGTTTACATATCGGACGCTCGCGGTAATTTACCGCCGTCCACGCCACTTTTGTTTTATTTCTCACATTCCCTCTTGATTTATTTGCCTGATGATTGGACTAAAGGCAATTTCTAGATCCATCCAAAAAGTCTACCTCGAGTGGCGGTTTTGAAGTAGATGCTTTATACTCTTGCGTGATCTTGTGATGAGGTTGAAATAAAATAATAAGCAAATTTCAAAAATGAACGAATGACATGATAAATTGATTATAAAAAGCCGCTAAGTAGCAGTGCTTGCACTGTTGTGTTCCGGCGTGGAGAGCAAGGCAGCCGGTGTAATTACTGGCACAATAGGTATTCCATCTTAGCCCTCTGGGTTGGCAACGCATCTGCAATCTTCTTGGTGTTGCGGGTGTCTATAGGCGGTGGTGATCACTTACCATCAGGTGACCCACTTGCTTGTTTGCCTTCCTATGTTGTATAAAAAAAAAAGTCAGATCAAAACCAGCGATGCCCAGTATCTAAATTGGTTCTATGTACCTAACCTAAGACTTATACTTAAAAACCTTCCGTAAAAAACATCCCCTACATGAAACTGAAAACCTGATCAAAATCCGATGCATGGTTTGGAAGCAGAGAGCGGCCGAACATGCACCATAATGATTTAGGACAGATAGAAACAGATAGGTAGCGACTTTAGTACTTTTTAAAGAATCTCGTATAGCTCAAATATTATGAAATCTATGAAGATTGTTAAAAAAATAAAACCTACAATCGTAGTTCTAAGGCATAAGATCAACACAGGAAATCATAGCGAAAGGTTAAGGTCAAAGGGTGGAACAAGTAACCGTCGTTATGAAGAGCGTTTTTTGCTTTTTTCTAATTAAATTTCAATAGTCAAGCTGTCAACAAAACACGCCCGCCATCTTGTATTCACGTCACAAACCGCATAAATTCGTCAACGGAAATATAAACGTCGAACGATTCCAAATTCAAACACGAACCACGCGACCATAGACCGCGCGTTTACTTTTTTTATCCCAACCCGTTTGTTCAGAACAGCCGCAGTTCGTCAGTTCAATCACGTGAAATGTTAACCGCGTTTTGCATCTGGCGAGTATTTTTTGCAGTTAAGTGTCCGTGGCGGTCGTGAACCTCGGGTTCGCGGGGTCAACGAACGGCGGCTTCAGCCCGAAAAAAGGCTTATTACACACGTGAATTTTGTATTCAGTGAGCGTGAAGCGGCGCTTTTCTAAGTAGTGCTTAATGTGAGTTTGCGTTGGCTGTAATGGGACGAACGGCCAGTACATTTTTTTTTTATACAACATAGGAAGGCAAACAAGCAAGTGGGTCACCTGATGGTAAGTGATCACCACCGCCTATAGACACCTGCAACAACAAAGAGAGTGCAGATGCGTTGCCAACCCAGAGGGCTAAGATGGAATACCTCTTGTGCCAGTAATCACACCGGCTGTCTTGCTCTCCACGCCGGAACACAACAGTGCAAGCACTGCTGCTTAGCGGCAGGATTAGCGAGCAAGATGGTGGTAGCGATCCGGGCGGACCTTGCACAAGGTCCTACCACCCGCAACGCCTTGGTGTAAATGTAAATGTACTATAGATATGAGCGCCCGAAAGACTAAATACTTACGAAATATTTCGTCGAATATGGTACAGTCAAGGAATTTAATTTCCAACCCACCTAAGGTTCAATATCATATAGCAATCTGTCACCATAAGAGCTCACTAGAGCAAGACGTTAGTTTGACATATCGACCTTAATGCAATGCGAATGTCTGACGACATTTCAGCGAAATGGGTAGGGAATTAAATTCTTTGACTGTACTTAAGAAGATGGTTACAATACCTAATAGCCAGTTTTGGCGTAGAAATATTAGAGAATGTAAATAGCTACGTAAACAAAAAAATAAATCTAAATTAATGCAAATTAACAGCTACAAAACTAAAATAAAATGAATTCAATTTCCCAAAATGATTACAGGTCAAAAACGTCACTGTATAAAATTATTATTCAATTGTTAAAATTCCTATAGTGATTCGCCATAATCCGCCATTAATTAAGAGTTATATTGTGGAAAAAGCGCGAAGAACTTATCAGGCGGCAGGCGTAGTTTTTGAGCTGGGTCTTAATTCCAACCAAAATCAGAGGTTTTCTTAGTACCTGAGTGCTCTAATAAAAAAACATGCTAATAATCATATACGTATGCTATTATTGACGACTCTGTTACCATAAAGATAATTAAATTACGTAATGTTCCTGGCCTTTCAGATTAGTTCTGCGGCCATCCAACAATTACCCGCGGAATGTTTCCGTGAGCACGCACGGAACACGAATCGATCGCCAAGCTAATAACCTATAGTGTCGAGTTATTCCACAGAAATTTAAGAATAGAATTTAAGAATAAGACGTGACGAGGAAAACTGGAATAAAATGTCTCGATTTGAAATGGATGGAGCAAAAAATGGCGCTTATTTACTTCCGATTGCGTTTTGGAATTCATATTTATTGCTAGAAACAAGATGGACGGACCGATGGTTCGGTGAAGATCGGAATGCAAAATGCACCACCTAAAATTAAGAATTTTTTTCCAAAAATAATAAGTGTAAATAAAGTTTTGCTAAAAAATATATGCTTCATTTTCCTTTTCGCTGACTTTACTCTACTATTCTATCGTCATCGCATGTACCGCAAATTTAAAGTAAAAAAAATGGTTTAAAATAAGCTTGCATGATTTGTCTAATTCCAAGATTCCAAGTGTATACGCAAATGAGAGAGACAAGTAGCTAGTTGTGTTGCTTGGTCCACACATGTCAAAGAGTTCATATGATTACCTAAGAATGCCTTTTTCCGCCAAAAGTGGTGTTACTAGCGCAACGCATGTCAACACCGCAACGCCGCGTGCGCCCGCGCAAGTTCATTGCCGCGCGATGCCGCGATAAGCCAACTGGAGCGACGCTCGGCCTGCGACCAACTTCGTACAGAATACTAGATGTAACTCATTTATGTTACGTAATGAGTAACGAAGTTAGTACCGTTTATGATGAGTCACTAGTTAGCTCTTTTTGCTTCTGTCCTATGGGACAATTTCGTCAGTGTCAAGTCAATTATTGTCAAAAGTTTTCTTTGAAGAACGATAGAGCGACGTTGTACAGTGAAATAAAATTAATTGAAGTAATTTATCAATAAATTTATAGGTTGACTGGTAGAGAATACCTTAAGGTATTCAGTACTACTTTTGTACATTTAATAGTTCAGTTTGTGCAATAATAAATAAATAACAAACCGTTATTACACAATGTGTTTTCTTTTCTTATGTTTAACACTGAAATTTAAATAAAATGATGATTTATACAATAAACAATGTAATTCTTGGCTTTATTCCATATAAGTATGTTTGTCCGTTGTCCAACATAACACATTATTTCATAATTTGATAGCAAAATTTCTCAAGCACCTTTGAAACCACTTGTTCATCAACATTATTCTGAATTTTCATATCAATTTTCACTGTTAAGATTATTCACCGCATAAAACATTATCAAAATTAAACTTTAAATACCCAAATAAACAGAAATACGAAAAATCATTAAAATGTCCGATGATCTCCATCTTGTAAAATTGTATCTAACACTTTAAAAATCCAATGGACGACGAGTTACTACGTAAATTGTTATTTCTGTGAATTTTGTGATGATTATAGTAATAACCAGGAAAAAGTACAAACATGTGGAAATACCACAACTAATGTTATATACCCAGTTTGTAGGTACAGACATAATTATGCGCGCGCGCATCAAGTCATAAGGAAATATATGACAAATATACAACTATACAAATATATTAAAATCCTTAGATTTAAAAGCACAAGAACCGTGAGAACCCGCCATTAAAAGAAACAAACACACATAACATTAATCTTCGAACGACTACCAGAAATCGGGTCAATAAAAGTCATTTTTTTTCGCTGACCCAATACCTTTGAACAGAACCGTTAATATCTATTCAATAAATTAATAAAAAAGTCAAACTGAAAAATGACTCCCTACACCCACAAAAGTTGAAAGCGGTGACCAACCTTTTTTTATTCCTCATGTTACAAATAATCTAGCAGGGACCAGTCTCAAGACAATAAAATGACACAACAGATAAAAATTAATAAACAGTTGCAAAACCGCATTGACAAAATGAATGATAGCTTTAAAGACTTTTTGATAACTTATACGTTTTTAAGGGCCATCGGTTGTGTACCACTGGGTCCAACAGATGAAAATGAAACATGGCGGCGTTAATAAAACTAATAACGTTCAGTCAATAGTACAGTTTTATAGTACAGATTGGGTTTATAAGAGAGCGGATAGCGTTCGATTCCCTCAAGGGACAAATGTTTTTATAATGAATACAAATGTTTGTAACTGAATGGGTGACTTTAAGTATGTGTCTATCTAGATTTCTGGTTTATTTCAAAGTTTAATTCTAATGCGTAATTACCATACATAAGCTGTAAATTTATCTATCTAAATCATTATCGTTGTCTAGTACGTATAGTACAATTTTGTTTAGTTTTTGACTAGATTAATTGTCCCAAGATATTTATTTAAACCTAAAATATTTAAACAAAAATCTATTGCAATACCGAAGCGCTGACGTAGCAGCCGATTTGAAGTCATTAACACAATCAGAGATAACAATTAACAAAACGACCACCAAAGCCGACGATGAAAAAATTCAGGCCAAAAGCATTAAGTTACATAAAAGATACAAAATTATTCACAAACCGAAAACAAAAGGATTATGCAACGAAATTACGAATTATGATGTCATACCTATTATTGAAAAAAAAAACCTACAAACACCTATCGAATACGTTGCTTTTTAAAAATTCGTTACGGATCACCAAATACTGGCCATCAATTGACCCCATGCGGCGCCCGACTATAGAATAGAAGAAGAAATTTTTAAAAATGGAATTGGTTTAAAGCTGACACATTGGTGCACAAAAGCGGAATGGATTACGGCGACACAAACATAACTGGAAAGATCAAAGTGGCGCTGTCATCTACGTAAGTTCGAATTTTGGTAAGCGATTTACGCTAGTTCCTATTTTGTCCACCAGTTGTAGTAACATAGTGGCTTTATATGTTTATGAGATGGACCCAAGATAATTTATTCAGAGACACGTGCTGGAAATGTACGCGAGCATGGGTAAGGTAATGGTCGTATAAATATTGTCGGAGGCGCGAAAACGGTGAAAGTTTGGACACGACTCGATATCGACTGGTAAGGGTCCGATACGAGTCAGACATTAGTAAACCAAGTTTATAATGGTCGTATACCGTATTCATTTACATTTTACGTTCAACACGGAGCGAGTGTCTATTAACTGCTTGATAGAACCAAGCTATTAATTCACACAGACATTTGCTCGTTCAAGGTACAGTTTCCGGCAAACCGCTTGAGCAATGGCCTTGACTGTGCAAGCCGTTTCAAGTACAAATGTGTATGCGCAAACGTATCCTCCATGTTATTTTTATTCAGCATGGTTGCCGGCAACTATATGCTTACCTTGGCGACAAGGTATCCCTAATATCTTAATTTATTCCGCTTGATGGAAACTCTGAATGATGGTCCGTCCGGATCGCTAATACCATCTTGCTCGCTATGCAGCATTGCTCGCACAGTTGTGTTTCGGCATGGAGAGCAAGACAGCCGGTGAAATTACTGGCACAAGAGGTAGGAGTTCTATCTTAACGCGAGTTCTAGCATACCGGGCCTCTAGTTTCAGTTTAATCTTTATTGACTCTAAAGTAAAGAAATAAAGAAAGAAAACAATTTATTCGGTGCTAAGATGTACTACATAAAACTTAGAACTAGAACACCGAAAGGGTACTCAGCATATGTCGAGGCACGGCTACGTACCACGACGCTGGTCTTCCGTGGGCACCTTTACCTGGCACAACAACAAAAAACACAAACACAAACTTACTATATCTATACATAATCTTCATGATCAGATCCCTAATTAATTATTCGTAACCGACTTGACATCCCAGTTATTAAATTGAGGCATTTGCTCTTCATTCTGGGAATATACGCATTCCACAATCAAAGGGTAAGTCTCTGTAATTCCAGTAAATGCTCCTTGTACCGTTTTTTAATAGATTTAGCCGATACTGCATTGAAACATGCAGGTGGTATGTTGTTCCAAACGCTTACATTTTAATTTAGGACTCCCAAAACACCACCTTTTCTGTTGGAAAAAGGGCCCTAATACTAATAACATAATAACACGTCGTGGTGGCGCAGGGTTTTATGTTTCTTATTTTCCAGCTTGTAATTTAAATTCGGGCATTTTTTTGTTCGCCCGTCTGCCACAATTAATACAATGGGTTGAGATGATAACCGGTCGTCCTTTTCCGTCTGCACGAGTGATTTGTAACGTTTTAGGTCGATCCTCTTTGTTTTAAATGTTTCTAAATTTAGCTATCTTCTTTTTAAATATATTACAAAATACGTTAATGATGTTTACAAGCACACATTACGAAAAAAAAACATGCAATTGGATCGCACAGGTTCTTTCATATAACTGGCTCTACCAGAGCTTTAGAAAATGAAATTAATTCAGCTCAGAAAAAGAGCTGCTAGAAACTCAGCAGCAGCTAATCTTCGTAACTCACAACGTTGTCACTACAGTCGCGTATTTAGTGGCTGTTGTATGGTAATTGAAGTCAGGCGAAGTCGGGTGTCGGAGGCGGTAGCGGGAGCCGCGAGGCGTGGGTGACGTGACAAGTGGCGTTATGAATGTCTGACAGTGACATGTTAATATCGGCTGTATGGAACTGTGACACTGACGACTATCATTAAAAAAGAGCACACCCGATTTATGGTAATTAACAGACACAAAAGTGACAATCCAACTCAAATAGAAAAAAAGTTTTATTTCCTCCGAAAAATCACTGATTCGACTTAACTTGACAACGCCAGTTAAAACTTCTCAGATTGATACAGACGTACAAAGATATCCATCTATGTTCGCCAATGGTAATTACAAAGAACATTGTCTTCTTCTTTTGGTTCTTCGCCGATCTGGAGATCATAGCGATTTCGATTAACACCTTGGCTGTCAGCGACAAAATGTATACCTTAAGTACTGAGCAATAAGGGTTACGTAATCCCACCGGCGATGCTCATGGCAGCCAACGTGTTAAGTCGATGCCTTAAACAAAGAGGTGGTACGTACCTACCACCTAGTACTGTAGTCTAAACAGTCTTTCAGATTTTTCAACCACCAATGTCCGTACTTCGTTTGCCAACAATCTATCTTCTCCTGAATAAATAACGCTCATCAAAGACAATAAAGCATACACCACTAATACAAGTAACATAAAAACAACAAAGAGACCACTGGATCTACACATCAGACGACAAATTTAAATTGCCAATGAAAAAACGAGTATTCATTCCAATTTCACACTTACAGTTGCGAGACAAAGAACGTTATAAGTCTATAAGACAGCACATAATTGTAAGTTAATGAGGCGAGCTAATCACAGTAGCTAGCGTTCGCAAGGACAGGTAAACAAAGGCAAGTTACATCACTAGTTACGCGTATTATGTTATGTTCGAAAGAAGCGGAAATGTAGCTAAGAAACACTCAGGCAACTAAATTCATTTACGGTCACTATATAACCTGTTCACAATAAATCAAATTATGAATTTTCACACCAAATGCCATAACGTCACAGCGATGACTCATTGCGACAGGGTTCAAATTGGTTGGCTGAACCATATCTATGCGACGGAAGTCTGTCGATGTCAGCCATCCATTGAAGAATGAGATCAGGTGAGATCTAGTCTTAAGCGTTGTAAACATCTCCATCAACATCATCAATTTGTTCCATCGATCGAAACAAGCATGCCCGTGTAGTTATCATATGAAATAAATAAATATCTTGGTACAATCAAGCTTGGTTGGTACCAATTGACCTAGTCACAAACAAAGCAAAGCTAATACTATGAATACTAGACGACGTATAAACATACAAATATTTAAATACACACATAACATCCACGACTCGGGTACAAATATTCATATTCATCACAAAACATTTACTATTTGTGAGAATCTAACCTACAACCTCTACTTTTGTAGTCACTGGACAACGCGGTCATAAATGGAATAGTGTTTACTGTTAGAATATAACGAATTAAGAAACTATTATTGTAAATTACAGTAATAAAACAAACTCAATAAACGTAATTGAAATTGTACGTCTCAATCATGGCATCACAAATAACACTAAAACTCAAATGGTAAAGATCGAAGCTATCCCAACAGAGGACGTGCCCATGACAATTGAGTTGAGTGACTTATTGATCATCATATATAACGCTAGAAGACCATAAGTCCCTGGTACTGACACCTCCGATTAGCCGTCAGAGATGTAAATTAAAACGACGCTTTCCAACATGTTACGTGAAGCTGTAAGTGTCGTATCATTCGCCAAAGGTCAGCCGCTTTAATTAAGCTTTATGTCCGAGCAATAACTTAGCGCACTCATAATCATTAGCGGTTCCTTGGAGCTTCATTTTCTCTGCCACATACAGATGCAAGAGTCGTTTTGTGGTAAAGATCAGAATCAAAACAATTTCATCACTGTCACCAGTCATTGGTGCAGCTAGATATTTTGTCTAGGAAAGACAGCACCACTGTCATTTAATGAGTGATCATTTGGAGATCATTTTGATTTGTGAAGACAAAGAGGATTCTAGAGTAGGCATTGCTCACCTTTGCCCCAAAGCTACGATCATGTCACCGGTCATACAACACGATCCGCATCTAAACAAATTCGAATCAGATGGTTTTATAAAAGAAAATGACTCTCTTGGTATCATTTTGGGCCAAAAACGCAGAAAAAAACTGGCAGGGTCTCAAATAATCTGCAAATAAAAACCATAAACAAATCGTTGAAGCAATGAGAACAGTTATGTATATTAGGCAACAAAAAATCAGCAATGAAGAAGTATGAGAAGAAGGAAGCACTTATGAGTGATCACGTTTAAAGCTCATTCCTAAGGCCGTCTTAAACCTACGGGAGGCCCTCGGCACTTTAGGATACTTGGGTCTTTATGACTATTATATGATGGAGAACTATTTTATTAACAGGCAACATGAGTAGGTTGATGATCTGGCAGGAACTAGGTACCAAAAATGCCCACCTGCTCAGTGAACCTTGTGGTAAACAAGGGTCTACTATTCCCATGCAACTTCAAAGTCGTGCTGCATTACAATTAGGTTTACTGGGTCTAATGGTTTTTTTTTAAATTTGCAGTGACTGACATTCTGATATAAATTTAACATTCCAGCTGCATTTTAAAATTTCATTATATCGTTACATCATCGCGGCACATACGTGTAAAAGCGCTCTTAAGCCGAACAATAACCGAGTGATGGATGTGACAGTTAAACCCGAGGATGGCCGAGCGGACACGATGATTGCCGATCTTTAATGCCCTTAAAGCATCGCTAAACGACGCATTAATTATGCAGATTGACGTCTGATTATAATGCAATAAATATTTATCCGTGCCGATATCAGATTGTTAATTGTTCGTCGGAAATTGTCATTATGGCTTCATGTTTCTCATCGGCGGTAATTCGCGTCAGCCATTGTCAGTGACCCAATAATTGTCGAGATGATACGGCAACATACGAGTAAGCCGAGAGACAACTACTGATGTAAAACAATGTCAAGCACTGGTACAGACACCTTATGTACACTTATACACACTAATGCAAACGCACGGCTAAAGTGATTCAGCTATAACGCACTTTGACAGATCAGAAACGGTTGTACGCCAACAAGCCCTTTGTCTTTACGCTAGTATAAAGTTCATATATGGAACGTAGTATCTTCCGCAGTAAGAGATACGTAATTTAATTACTCTACTAGACCTGTTTGAGTGCGTCTGAAAAACACCCGAATCTTTACGTAACTTTTACGGAGTTATTCAAAATAATTGACTTTCTTTTAACCAGAAAAAGGGTACTGGCCGTCTTTTCCCACACGTCTGACCTATCGATGGTCATGCACAAGCGTTCTCTTGACCGGGAAAGCCGTCGCACTCGGCTTGAGTGGCGAGTTCCTTTGTGGACGGAACGCTTGTCATCTTTACGGTTGGCAAGTTAACAATAACAACGGTGATTTATAAACTAAGTACGTATAGTTTACCAAGAAGTTGCTGTAGCAGTCAGCACTACATCTGAACTCGACTCTATTGTCAATATGTTCAGGCGTGTTTAGATAGTTTTGTCGACCTGGCCCGCTGCAATATATTTGATGGCGACACTGTACCTTTCAACTGTAATAAACCGGGGATAGGTTTTAAAAGTGGTGCTAGTAAGGCAATAACTTATTCGTGGACGATGTTATCATCAGAGTTCAATACTTGAGCTTATAAGGCCAGTAGTTGAATGACAGTGGGGGATAAACGAAACGGTCGGCAAGGACCTGAAATGAACCGTACAAAACTTGGAGTGTGATGGTATATATCTAATTTGGGTATTGAGAGTTGCAGATGGAATTTTGTACGTTGTTGGACCAGGGCTTAGACAAATATACGTTAAATGAGAGTGGAAGACTCTAAAGCCTAACCCTGCATCCCAATACCATTTGGCTTAACCATACCACTGCTACGACTATGATTATTAAAAAATAGAAAAACTAGTCTACCATCTGCGAGTACAAAAGCTTGTTATGCTTGTTCCGCACCTCATTAGGGTCATCGCAGACGAGATCGTCGCATGATCGATGCGTGTAACGGGCACCTTCCGGCGTCAACGCCGCAGATACAACAGTTTCAAACGTTGTTAACTTTACTGTAACATCGTCAACGTACCTCATATGTACCCGAATTGTTTAGTTGCAAAAGCAGCATTGTGTTAAGCGACACAATGTTGGCTCTAAAAGAGGTGATAGATTGACAAGTAAATTCGCGTATAGTCAATGGCAAAAATATGTATACAATTTATTTCTCTAATGCAATGGATTAAGATAAAAAATTATATAATATTTATGACCTTGACTGTAGGTACTTAGACCACGACGAGAATTATCGTCGTTTTATTGTTTGCGTACTTAGGCCTGTAGTTCGCCAGCAGTTTAAGTACAGCGGTGTACCCAAGATCGCATCGTTGCTTTACCTACACTTGAATACGACCTGTAACTACAATCATAGAGTGAAAGAGTTAACCATAGTCGATACGGTATTTTTCGATGACATTGGTCAAAGTGGCTCATGGTAACGATATTCTACGGCAGCAGCTACAAAATGTTAGTCGATAGCGCTTAGATTTCGATAGGTAATTTACCGTTGGACTCATACTAGCGACCTTTAGTTCTCTAAGTGAGCGCTAGAGGCGCTGTACAAATTCCCATACAAATCGTTTACGCCGTCGCTAACGAGTACGGTTACGGTCAGGTGCACTGTACTCATGGTAAGGGTACAGGTAGATACGAGATTGAAAGAGTAACTGAACGATGTGTCAATTACTGACAGCTCAATGAGCGTCTAGTGTGTGTAAACTTTTATATTGTGACAATCGACGATCCGTTTTTACGAGGGCTGTTCCGAAAGTTGCTAGCTACAAAAAAAATTAAAAGATATCTAATATTATTTATTTACAATTTTTCGAAGTATTCTCCTGCAGCTTCGATACGTTTTTGCATTCTACTAAACCAACTTTCAAAACAAGAAAAAAATCGGTCTTGCGAAAGGTCGAAAAATGCACGTCTAAATTCATCAACGGCGTCGTCCGAGTTGCTGAAACTTCGTCCTCGCATGGTTTTTTTAATGGTAGGGAACAAAAAGAAATCGCACGGATCCAGGTCTGGGCTGTATGGTGGGTGCGGCAATATTTGCACACCGGAAGTGTGCAAAAAATCAAGGGTTCGAGCAGCCGTGTGAGCGGGGGCATTATCCTGATGAAAAAGAATGCCGCGGGTGCCGCTCCTCGGACGTACCTCGTTGAGCTGTTCGAATGCTTGAGGCAAGCATACTTCGGTATACCATTTGCCAGTTACTGTTCTTCTGTCTTCTAGAGGAATAACTGCTACAGGACCACTGCGTCGGAAAAAAACGGCTATAATTTTTTTGTTGACAGTCCTACCACGTACAACTTTTGTTGGCAAAGTGTCTTCCTCGAACACCCATTGTGTCGATTGCTGCTTCGTTAGTGGGTCCTAGCTATATATCCATGATTCATCACTCGTCAGGATGTATGACACCTGATGTGATTTGCCGCTCTCAAATTTTTCTAGCATATATTTGCACCACTCTATTCGGCGGGCTTTTTGCTCTTCAGTGAGCAAATGTGGTATCCATCGTGAACAAACCTTCCGTACTTTTAGGTGATCATTTAAAATATTGGAAACTGCTTGTGATCCAATCTTCAGTTCATCCTGTATCTCCCTATGTGTAATATTCCGCTTTTCCTTAATAAGCCACTCCACTCTGACAACATTCTCGTGCGTCACGGCGGTCGGCGGCCTCCCGAGTCTAGCTTCGTCTTTGACGGACTCTCTACCTCGATTAAATTCCCGAAACCAAAAGGAAACTGTGGCTAACGAAGGAGCAGATTCTCCAAAAGCTTCGTGCAAGTTTTCATGTGATGTTTTAAATGTTAACCCTCGTTTGTAATCATAGTAAATCATCACTCGAAATTCTTCTCTAGTAACCTCCATTTTGTAATCGAAACAACGTTTGTCACAAATCTTGAACACCATTTATTTTTAATTTAAAAAGTATTGTCTAATTATTTCTGGCCAGGTATTTGTACCTAATAAAAAAAGGTTTTAAACGGTAATATAAAAAGTATGATTTTGTTAATAGGTTCAGCACAGCTAGAAACTTTCAGAACAGCCCTCGTATTGTACGGCGTTATTACAAGTCCAGCGACCTTTGTAACGTGTTAATGTTTTTTTTACGTCTACCAATATCGATGGGCGATTAAAAACGCCGTTATTTACAAACAAGCCGCGTAATTTTAAATCTCCATGCGTTTATGAGGCGTGTGCACAACTTTGAACACTCGAGACCGATACACGGAATGCGAGAATCAAGCCTGTTTCACATTGTAAATTGCCGAGAGATAAAACGCTTAAATGGCGTACGTGAATGCCGCTTTATGATTGGTTTAGAGGAACTAGCGAACAATTAGCAATGTTGCTCTTCCGAGACTGATTGTTGCAGCCGGGTCCTCACCAACCAGACCAGTGCTAGCATAAGCGTAACCTTGACACGCAGTTGCCCTAACATCTGTCTAGAACAACTATGTATAAGGAAATAACGGGACAATTCATTGATAATTTTCGTAAACGTCTAGATTTCTACGAATTTCATTTTTAACGAAAGCTTTTCTGGCAATTGCACTTTTGTATTGCATTGTCATAGAGTCTTCAAAGGTATGCCAAATCAAATGCAATAAGGTGTGGATTAAAATCGACTTCCTAGTTTTGTTTACAGATTTATTTACTGAGTTAAATTAAAAATATAAGTGGAGCTAAATAAAAGCTTGCAAAAACCACGTCCACCAAGATATTATTATGATATGGTGGTAGAGTAAGGATGCTACCACACAACAACTGACAATCGACTTTGACTGATCCATTCTACTACTGATCTATTTAATCGATCGACAGTCGATCGATTGATGTAGCGGCACCCTAAAGTATGTTATAGTAGATTAGACCCAAGGATTCTTGGTACTTCTTCTATAGGTACATTCAAAGGGCCGTTTCCACCAACATGCGGTTAGAGCGAACCCAGCAATTAGCCGCAAGCGGCTCAGACTCTGATTGTAATGGTCGACGAATTTGACGAACGAAAATTAACCTGCCAGCGCCGAGACCGGCGATAAAGCCCCGGCATCGGCTGATTGCCGAACGAAATTCGTAAATTCGCGGCTAGCGTGCGCCCGCGCAGTAAATAATAACCCTGAGTTCCGTGAAGCCCGGCCCGCGGCGGTCCCACGCCGGGGATAACAGGACCCCAGTGTTATGACGAATCAATCATTCCCTTAGTTATTTTTAGAGCTGTCAGTGCTAAAAAAAAATTGAGGTTTATTTCTATTTTGACTTCAGTTTAAATGCGAACTCTACCCGCTTCAATCACGTCACAGTGAATCGATGCCTTAGATTTTTGACAAAATTGTATTCAAAAAAATTTATTTATTTATTACATTGTCCTTCCAAACTATACAGTTAATTTTCGTTTAATTAAATAACTACCCCTTTATCAACTAGTATAAAGACGAGTGAGTGTGAATGAGAACACATTGAAATATCTCAAATCATTCTCTAATTCATATTTAAGGCAAACGGAAATTTTTGAATACTTAATATGTTTTTAATTCCCCTCAGACAGTCCTTAGAATTCAATTTGTTCAATATCAAGCGTGAGAAGCTGCGCCGGCGCAGCGCGTGGGAGTCATTGCGCATACGCAAGCTCGTCGCTACTTGTCAAAACTGACACACCTATAAAATTTATATCGGGTAAAAACACACTTACAATCTTTAATGGCTCATCACATGCCATGAAAGGCGTTAACACAAATTTATAAAAACAAACACAACATAAATTAAAAAGTAAACTTAATGTGAATTTCGCAAGAGATGGCATTGACTACGACTACAACATCATTAGTATAATGATCTATGTCAATCGAAAGGCTCGAGTTGAGACGCGAATGGCCCGGCTTCGAGGTTAGTGGATTGGCTCGGACTAAAACTATCTCATAGGGGGCGATAGACGGACGAATAAGGGGCCATTTACATTGAGCAAGTTCTCGTATGCGAGTCGAATTGCATTGCGCGGCTGGAGCAATCGATCGATCGCATCATACCTCGGTAGCCCGCAGTGTAATACAACTCGCATGCGATAACTCGTATCATATAAATGGCCCCTTAAGGTGACACACGGGCAACAAGCTTGTCGAGCTATAATTACGCTAACTTACTTATCCGTCTAAAGCCCTTTAAAGAATAAAATTAAGGTATTCCGCTAGAGATTTACAGCCGGTATAAACTCTATTGCGAACATATCGATATCTCGAACGAATGCCTTGATATATAGCTAAGAAACTAGTATTTGTAATATAGGGTTGTGAATTCTTATACGTGTATCGACCCACTTTTGGCCACGCTAGCAAAACGAGAATTATTTTCTTCTGATCCATTATATCATTCGGGTTTCCTAATTGACAAATTAACCTAATAAAGCCTTAACTTTTAATTTACGCGAACAAGTAAAATAAATACAAAACATTTGTTAATAATTTATTTATGTTTACTGCCTTTAGCAACGATGTAACAGTTTCAGCCCCTTTCCTGGCAACCCTGCGCCAGGCATTAACCAATGAGTGGCCAGTGGATTATGCAATTAATTAGAAAGCGTTAAAACGGGGCGTGTTACGTCACACTTTCGGTTTTACCCGTTTATCGCATTCCCGGGCGTTAGTCACGTCACTGCTGGGTGTTCGAGTTCGTTTTTTAAACGTTTCCGAATTAAAGCGTTCGATTCTTTTGTTTTCTCGAGGCTTATGTAATTAAGTGATTGGATACGAACGCTGTCAACTAATTAGTTTTAATCTGACCAGTCGTTACTTAATTCCGTGCGTCATCGTCCATGAATCGAAGGAAACGTTGCAGCTAACAAAAACAATCGCTTCTTTTGAAACTATATAGTTATAGAAAACTGTGGTGCATTACCTAGGGAAACCACTACTTACACTTGAAAATATTAAAGACACTGCATACAAATGTAACGACATTGCATTTGAAGATAAAATCTAAACTAACATTCCTGACATGACACTTTTAATCTATTAAATTTACTGTATCTACCCAGTCATCTACATAAATTTAGACTTAAAGTCCACCCTTCTGGCGGCAGTCGGGTAAAACTATTTTTAATGTTTTGTTTTATAATTATGTATTTAAGGTATTAAGTAAGTAAGTATAAGTAAGGTTGTCTTTAAGGTATTTTTTCTATGGGCCTATGCAGGCTGAAATAAATGCTTCTATTCTAAAACTGACCGTCCATCGACCTTAGCCAAGTCGTTCCATCTTGTAGGCGGCCTACCTACACCTACTTCGTTGTGAACGTCTTTAGGGTACACCTATGTTCATCAGAGGACGCTCGCAGTGTGAAAAATAAGACTAAAAAAAAAAGATTATGAAAAATGAAAATTTTATTTTGCAAGTAGGCCAGATAGGCTCTTTTACGTGTCTGAATCTACTAGCATTTCGGAAAATGGAAGATTCTGCTGAGAAGAAACGCCGCAAGAAACTCAGCAGTTTATCTTTTCTTTTCTTCTCTTTTTAAACATTACACAAGAAAGCGCTACAATGACCATTCATCAAGTTAATGCACTTTTAAACTTATCTTTTGAGGGTTTAGCATAAATTTGCATGGAATAAACAGTATCGGAGAAACAGCATATTTGCTAATGGTAAGCTATAAAGGATTTATTAGCTTTAGGCGGAACATTTTACTGCGGTGTTTACATAAAGTAGCAGATAAATTAGGAGAGAAAAGGCTCAGTTGAATGAGACTTGGATGGGTAAATGCCTAAACTTTAGGATTGTACCACACCAATCGACCGGTTGGTAATGAATTTTTAAGCCTGTATGAAATCACTAAAGGCAGTAAACAAATCAGTTACTGAATTCAGCAATCACATCCCTGATCATTAATATCAATCGCACATTACACGTAGTAACTAATTATATATATAGAGTAACTTAGTGATAAAGTTTCAAGTCTAACTTTGTAGTGTAGTTTAAATCGAAACTTATTCGAAATGGTAGAAAGTCCAATTTTGAATGTCGTTGATACGTAGCTTACACCTTTGCGGCTTGAAGTCAGGGCAATAGCTAATTAAGATACGTCACCGGAGGCCGACGCAAAAAACGACGGTAATGAAAGACGCGTGGTCAAAACAATTGCCGGCTGACTCACGAGCAATTATTACAAGGCTAATGCATAGTTTACACCTAGCGAGTGGTCGCCGAGTCAGTGCGGTAGGCAGCACTAACTGGTTATAAACGCAACAATCACAGTCGATGAGATAACTAGCGAGCGCGTGGCGCAGAGTATGGTCTAGTTTACACTTAACGAGTTGCCCGCTGATCTAGCATTCGTTTTAAGGCATGACCTATAGTGCTGACTGTGGGGTTTACTGTAACTCAGTGCTCGGCGTGATTCGGCCAAGCACTTGTTAGGTGTAAACTATGCATATTATATTATTATGATAAGGTTTGATAGAAAATACGTGGGCGATCAAAAAGGCAGGATTGAAAGCAACTGTCATCTTGTTTTCTTTCTGGCGAACCATTAGAAACCAAATTGATGGTTGTAATTGAAACAATACAAGCGCCATTGTTTGTATCCTTCAACGCAACACATTTCAAAGTAACGCCTTCAGCGGTAACTCCTACTCGTAAAATATGTGAAATATAAATTTATAATTGCTGACCGCAGTACTAAACGGGAGTGGGTTTGGAAACAATATTTCGAAGGGCATTAGGGATATCAATCACTGGAAAACTGTACGTCGACGAAAACGAGTCACAACTAATTTTGTCGTAAAGGTACATTTAAACTAGACCAGTAGGAAAGAAACAAACAGCAAATGAGAAAATAGCCCTGAAAATTATACTTATTCTTTACCACCCAAATGACATTGAGAACCAAGTTTTCATGGTCAAATCTGCCCTTAGTGCTTCCGACCAGTCTTTAATAATACTGTTAATTTATGACCACAATGTGGGTCACAGAGTAGTATGATCGAACACTTTCACCTTGATTGGTCGCCAATAAGCATCTGGCGAATATAAAAGTGGAGGAGCGGTGCGGCTGGCATATTTAAAATGCCAATGAACCGCGAAGATCAAGGATTGGTCGATTGGCATACTTAAATTTGAACCCAAGTCATATGACGTGATGAATTCCTCGCTGTGCAAAACAAAATAGACAGAAATTACTAAATAATCAAAGATATTATGGTCTGTCCTTCTACGCACTTCTAGACACTTTCTGACGTTAACCTTCTCATAAGTTCACACCTTCTTCATAAAACTTTATCAACCTCTTTTATCTCCTTATCTCTCCCTGTGATGATCGTAACATCTTGTGAAAACTCACACAAACATAATTATATTACCAATACCAACTTAATAAGCAAAGCATTCAACGGACACGTTTTCTAAAGTATCAAGTCTTGTTTTATAGCAGATCTAGTCGTCATACCATCCGTTTATAGTCAAGCGCATAGATTAAGGTAATAATTAATAGTAATTTTAGTTTACAGACTTGGAAACCACAGGGAACAACAACATTGTTGCAGAAATAGCAAGCACGGCTAGGACATTAAGCATTTATAATAACAACTGCGGTTGAGTTATAATTTGTAGACAACTTGAACGCACCCGGGGTTTATTGTCTATGGACTAGACTCTTGATTTGATAGATGTCAACTGAGGCTTCCTCACGTACCCTTGTTTTAGCTTTTTCGGTGCCAACCTACCGAAAAGTTGGGTGGTAGCGTGCTATCTTAACTTCTAAATTCTATTTCTGTGTGTATTTCTTGAATTAAATTTATAATTATTATTATTAACTGTGCTCATGTGTAACTAACATTAGATTAAGTTTTGAATGTAAACTACTACTAACAGAATTTTATGACCCATAGATGGTCGAAATAAATAATTCTATTCTATTCTATTCTATTAACTCGAAAATATTGTTTAAAATATAATTCTCTTTTTTGTTTGGTTCATCTAAATGACGACGACGGTTAGAATATTAAATGGCATCTTTCTTTAATCATAGGGTTTCATCTTTTTACGATATGTCTAGCTAAACTTTGAAAAAATTCAAATTACAATTTTACTGTATATCTTTGGATCCCTATGAAGTTAGTAACCGCAGTCGCGATGGTTTACGAGGGGGCGGGGCTGCTCCCCGCACATCCCGACCAACTAGGCTACGCCTTTAATTGCACTTTCGAGGTATCCCCCTTAAAAAGTAAATTTTGCAGAACCGGACTAGTAGTTTGCCATATTAAACCCACGACTACGGCGCAGTGTTACAATCAGTCGAAGAAGTACCGGAACAAAGGATATATATAGCTACACATACCTCTTATTCTTTAGGCAATAGAGTCGTGTATGTATTTAACTTTTGGGCTTTGCAACTTTTGCAGCTGACTGTATAACAGTACCTGCGCACAGCGGGGCGCACGCATCCATTGTTCGGCATTAGGGCCCATTGTCTCGCGCACGCGCAAGGAAGACGGCAGGTGCGCGGTCAAGGATGATCCCCTATCTGTGCATTGTTCCCATTCAACTGTTGAGACTGGAGGGGGAGGGAAATATTTGGGATTAAATAGTTAAGTTGTTTGGATCCTCTCAAACTCCTAGCTCGTAATTCCAGTGCACCAAGCATCTACTCATCTCAGTGCGTCTTTCTCGTAACTAGCCCTAGAGACAAACTGAGTTACGTAGCGAGTTACCGCGTCAGGAAATCTGTCATTTTTTGACGTACACCAAACGTGAGATGCATCTCGCATGAACCTAGAATGTCTACGTGCCTGCGATGTAATATAGCACCTGAACTAGCTACAAATTCGTACCGTGATGTCCGCATTGTCAATGTTCGAGCGGCACCGACAGATAACTGCAGTCTTACCTGTAAAAATAGAGAAACATTACGTTAAGCACATTAACTAGTAAGTTTTTAGGGTTCTATAGTCAAACTAGGAAGCCGTATAGTTTCGCTAAGTCTGTCTGTCTATCTGTACTTCGCAATCACTTTTTCTCAAAAAGTATAAAGCTGAAATTGTGCACACATATAGATATCTATCACACGTATAGTCAGCCTTAGAAGTAGCTAAACACTTAAGAACCTTGTCGTAGTAACGTTTGAAATGAGAGTTGCTCGAATTTGTCACATGACAGCGACAAAGTACTAAAATGTTCAGGTACTTCTGAGACTGACCATACAAATACCATTTTTTTTTCTGGGTGAACATATTGTTTTATCGTGCTACATCGAGTAAGGTATCGTTAGATAGCTCTTTAATATCATTATAAGAACATCAGCTTAACTTGAAGTTTTGGCAACCCTACTTATAACAATAACCGTTGGTGTTCCAAGTTTAAACAATCAATGATTCTGAAAGTCAACTATTTCAAGTGTGAATTCGGTACAAAGGCATTCGTTTAAGTGGACCAATAAAACAGGCTGCTAGCGAAATGAAAGGGTACATTAAAATACAATGTGTCATACACTGGTACAATTTACTGTTATTGTACTAGGAAGCGACCACACGCGGGACTCGCCGCGATCGCGATATAAGTAAACAGGTGACATGTATATCGACGACAGGGTTGTCGATCGTTAGGGAGTCTTGAGGACTTACCTCGATTGATTAGGCAAGATTATGGTAGGCAGATACTGGGTGACAGGCTAAGGCATTCGATATTCAAATAATTAAAAAAAAGGATGTAGCAACGACGTAACAGTAGTTGCTGAAAGACTCAATTAATTATCTCAATTTATGAAAAATACTGTGACAGTTTATTACATTAACGAGTTCAAATTAAAATATTAAAAAGATATGTAATAAGGCATGAAAAAAGATTTTACTATAAAAATCAGTTATGTCGCTTCCAAGACGAAACATTTAGAAAAATATTCGGAAAAATATAGTGTTATACACACGGTAAAGGTAATACACAGCATTTTATTAATAAAAGAGCAATGACAGAAATTAATTAAAATATTTTTTTGATTATTTTATTAGTACAAATTTTGCTTTAATATAACTAATAGCGAAACCCTCTTTCCCCTCTAGACACATAATTCTCTATTACTCGTAACATGAACAGGTGGCAGCCCTAACAATTCCTAAGGAACGCACGTGTGGTCCTTCCAACCGCGCGCGCCTCGTGTTTGGAGAAAAACCAACAGTGCGGCCGCGCGCGCGCATAGGGCGCGCCTGCGCGGGCGCCGGCCACATGGCGGAAGTCGCAACTCCGGCAAGTGGGTTTATTGGAGTATGGTGAACTTGTGGTGGCAGGGAAAGGCTTTTAAAGTGGGAGCACTTCTACGAATGGTTTATAATTCTTTTAAAAGGCTACCAACGGATAACGCGACGCTATTGGGGTTGCCGTTGCCAATAACTTCACTTCTCTTCCCGCTTGCTCGATTCATGTCTTTCCCCCCTTTAACATAAAAAAACATGTTTAAACGCTCAAACGTCCTTATTAACCGTAACTTATCGAGAATTGTTTTGTTTTATGCAACTTCGGATTTTTCATCCTTAATTCACATCTCACAAAAATCTCATTATAATAAAGAAACTTATGATTACAAGCAACTAAAAGGCAACTAGGTAAATAAATTCTTATTAATATTGCAAATGTGGTAAGTTTTGGAAGATATACAATGAATAAAAAGTATTTCATTTATACAATTAAGTTAGAATAGTACTCAATCGTATCACGGACCGATAATCAAACCGACTATCAGTAGATTTAGTTTTTATCTCAACTGTTCTATTGCAGGTTCATTGACATCAAAAGCTAAACATCATCATTCATTCAAACTTGATTAGTGATGGAGAAACAGTCAAGTGCAAAAAATTCAAACTGATCCATCTATTGAGAACATGCATTCCATTTGCTACGGTGTCTAGAAGAAGTCCAATATTCTCTTGATACTTAAAAGAGCGTATGCGCAGTTGAACTGTGAAGCGAAATAACCTTTAGTCGACAAAGATGGACTTGCACAGGTCATAAATGCCGCACGTGCGACAACAGCTGGGGCAAGCTGGTACTTGAAATAAGACCCAGAACTGGTCGTAGGATTGTAGGTAGGCAACTGACGCGGTGGACCGACAACCAGTTGAAGATCACAGATAAGAATTGGATGCAGAAGGCTTTAGATCTTGGAATATAGCGTGTAAGAGGCGTACACTTAGCATGGGGTGACACCGGGCTGAAATAGTTGAAGAAAACACTATACAAAAGGACATTGCAGTATTTCCTTCTATGGGAACATAAACAATTTGTCATACATAAGTAATTCAACCAAATTCCTTTGAAAAACAACATCGTCCTTAAGTTCTGCGCAGTAAACCATGCCACCTACCGGCACCATTTAAAGCAATCAGATATAAAATCGATACCGATCCAATCCAACCGAAATGGTTAATTAAAATTCCGATTAGAGGGAAAAACAACGAACGACCGAATATGGCGAAGGAGCGTGCGCCTCGCGTTGACTCATGGACTATGATGCAACCCCAGAAACATCCGAGCACCCATTATTCATACTGCAAGCTGGAGGAATTGTGCTTGCTTGTGCTTGTGTCAGTGAATAATTTACGAGAAGCATAAAACATCGGTGATCTTGATCATAGCGATAGGGTCGTCCGTTGTCCTAATCATAGAAGCGGAAAAACCTAAGCTGGACAAAGTTTCTCCTGCGCTGGTTGCATGCAGCAGCTTGCCGCAATGTACGGTCAAGTGTGCAAATAATAATATGTATCGATTCGAATTATTAAAAAAATATATAGCGAAAGTCTTTTCACGCCGCTATAAGTGCGTTTTGTACCTATTTTTGACACATTGAATGTCACTGATATATTGACAATTCATTGTAGACTACATTGACGGATTAATTTATGTAAAAAAGTTTACCCCAAGAATCATATTGTCGCAATTTATTTTATTGAACAATGGCAAGAAGAGAGCGATGTGCAGGATAACCCCACAAGTCGTAAGCGAAAACGTTCTGAACACGCCAATCAATGGATACTGGGACCTAGCGAAGAAAAATCTGCATGTGACGTCTGCGAGTGTCTGATGAGACGTCACAAATGTTTAATATAATTTATTCACTCTCCTGTCTTCTTCACGTACGGCATGACCTGTATTGCTATCAATTGAAATACAAACCTCACCATACCTCATGTCGTCTCTAACAGCCATCGACTTGACAAACAATTAACTTTTACCACAATTTCCTAATTTATCACCGCATTAACCAAATGGATGCGGGAGCGCAGTGAACGCGTTTTCCCTCGCCGAATGCGCACGAACACGCTTTCCAGTGTCGGACATATTTAAAACGGTTCACGTTATCACACGCCAGGGAAAGTGTTTGAACTATGCTTCTAATGGGACATGGCATGAGACGACATCGAAAACAAGGGGGAGGGAAGATGTAGGACACGATTTAGATTTAGTTTTCATTTCTTGTTGAAAATACAGTAGCACTATCACAACTAAAACGTTATATCACTTCCGAACTAAAGCATAGAGAGACAACGCCATACGAAATATGCTTAGTTAGTACCTACAGGTGACGTTTATACACGCGCGTGTGTGCGGTGCACGCACCAAACTCAAATGGAATAGTTCGGTGCGGGGCGGGGAGTGACCATTCTGTTTTTATTTTAGTTTAGAAATTCAACAGCGTTACAACGGAAAGAATATGTATAGTGAATTTTTAATTTCAAAATCATAGCGAGCTCTACATTTGAGATTAAAATCCTTTTTTTTTTTAAAGTGACTAGATATTTTCTTTGCGTGGACTCTTCAATTTGTATCTCACCTCAACATAAATTTTTGTACGTTTATACAGCCAATTACAGTATTTCCTAGCTTATACGATTGAAAGCTAACGCAGCAAAACTGACATTCTTAATCTGATAGAAAATAATCTATTTCTCTCTTCTGATTAAAGTAAGATTAAACACTCGGCTATTCATTTATATTTTAGGATAAATATACTTATAGAAAAGCTTTGACTAATCAAGCATAGGGAGAAAATCGCGAAACATATACACTTATTTCTGATATAGGGAACATCGCATAATTTGTTCGATAGAAAATAGGCCCAGTTTTAAAACCATGCTCTTTCTTACGTTGTTACTATTAACTGCTCAAATTTGTCAAAAGAACTCGTGAAAAAGAGTAATCGGTTCGCCGCGTGAGCTCTCTCAGGGCGTGTCGCGAGGATGACATATAGAGCAACATTTTTAACCTCCTAAGTGAGAGAAAACTATGAAATATAGAGGCAATTGCCGCTTCCGCGGTCGTTTGGTTAGCGAGGAGTACATATGCAATTTTAAACTTGAATGTCAAGATGTTTATACGAATCCCAATAGTCACGGTATTGGCTGCAATCCTAGCCAAGAAGTACCCACGTATACGTTAGACCAGTGTTTCTCAACCTGGGGTCCGAGGATCCCTAGGGGTCCGCGAAACTATCCCAGGGGGTCCGCAGACGAAATAAATATGAAAAGTACTTAAAAATTATGAGGCATATCGAAGCGGCCGATAGCGTTTGACGGGCGTCACATTCTTCGTGTGAGTCAAATAGACTCATATGAGTATTGCATATAAAGTATCCAAGCGGTTTTTTGTTTGATTTTGAGGGGTCCACGGGTCATGGTAAGGTTGCATTAGGGGTCCGCCTTTGGAAAAGGTTGAGAAACACTGCGTTAGACGTTCAACAAACTGGAACAAACCTTGCTACTTCGCAAAACATTTTCGCGGAGTAGCAAGGTAATTTGTACCAGTTTGTTGATATGGACCTGCTGCTAACTAACGGCTGCATCTATTAATTAAGTTAGACATTGGAGTTGGGTAAGATTAAGGGGGCAAGTTCTAATATTGGTTTGGCGCATAAACACGTATTTCTCGGCTTGTTTTCTGTGTATAGGGCTTAACTAGGAGCTAAGGTCAGTCAATACTTTGATATCCTAAAATTCAATGTCACTGAACGTTACATTCACGTCATGAAACAGCAAGGTTTATTTTAAATTACAAATCAATGGCAACATTTGACAATCAAACTTTATAAATAGACATTTAACAGATTCTAAATTGCAATAAAATTAATTGACAGAAGGTTTGGAAAGGTTAACAATATCACAAAAAATATAAATTGTTGTCAACACTGCTAATAGACTTTTTAACGTGGGTCCATGTAATACCTCTAAAGTTAGAGAAATACTGTCGATATCTCAAAAGAATATATCATAAAAATAATAACTACTGAGTTTAATAAGCATTACTTGGCAATTATAATATTTATTACATTCTCACACAGACACTACACGGGTTTATGTTACACGCAGGTCTATTAAAATTTATAATTATTCCCATTAACATAAAACTGCTGCCAATGTACGCGTATTTTTCTTGCATATGTGAACATACAGACCAACAATTTTATTCAAAGGCCATTGTAGAACGTTGTCGCAATATGTCAACGCTGAGATATTATGACGTCTATTCAGAAGTCATTATGACTTTTATCTTGAAAAGGTTCTATAGTGGCCTATGATTAAAATTGGTTGGCCGAAGATGACAAATACGTATTTATTAAAGACATTCAACATAAGCATGCACCTAGGATGTGTATTTGTGATTAAAAAAAAATATATTTAGACCTTTCGGATTTTGAGCGAGAAAATAGTCGATAGCTAATCGCTTTCTCGCCCTCAGTTTGACTAGTGCCTCAAGTTAGCCATGTTTGCCGAATTGTCTTTGTCGCATGTCACTAATCAGCTTTGTGACGTAGGGGCCAAATCTTTATTAGAAAACATTACTAGGTATCTACATAGCCAAAACACTTAGAAAAAGTACCCACACCAGCCCACATTCCGTCATACCAACATTACATTATGCATATTGATAATAACCATTAACTTAATTCATCTATTTACTTAACGAACTGATATGTGACAATTTAAATGATATAAATTGGACCGGTTACTGCACTCGGTGTAAACACAATTCCAAGTTATTACAGAACTTTAACGTTACTCTGGATGTATGATGTTATCGTAACGTTGAAACTTAGAGAGAGACTGCAGATAAAATCTTTTCTGGTTAATCAGAAGACAATTAAGAGGAGTGTGAACCCAGCCCCAAAAAGCGCGCCTCATACAAACGGCGACAATGTTTTCCACCCTCTAAACCTTAACCTACGGCAATATTTTTTGGTATGTTCTCATTATTCTTTAGGGCTAGGTTTGTATGTTTTGATTTTTTTAATACTCTTCATACATTTGGTAATATTTGCATTTTAGGAGTTTTATACAAAACAAAAACGCGTCAATATTTTGGAAACTATTAGGAATATTAAAAAAATCAAAAAATACAAACCTAGTTCTAGGACATAATGACAACATACAAAAAAACAATAAATATATTCAGGCGTTACTTTGCGGAGGTCCATATCAACAAACTGGAACAAATTACCTTGCTTTGCATGAACATATATGTGTCGCACAGACGCAGCTATTTTGCACGAGCCCGGCACTGGTTTCGCGGAGGAGCAAGGTAATTTGTTCCAGTTTGTTGATACAAAAAAACCATGGCTATGGTTAATCTTTAGAGGGTGGAAAAGGTTATCGCCATTTGTATGGAGAGTGCTGGGTTCACACTCCTCTTAAAGCGCTTTTGGTGAACATGGACAAAGGTGGACGTCATACTATAGTAAAACGTCCCTTTGACATGTCGCCTTGTATTTCACATACAACTACCATTACATCCCTTAAGTTCGCTTTTGTATACCACTATATCTCTTTTTGACATTTATCTTTTTCGTGCAAGAAAGTCTTTACATTACAAGCACGCCACCCGATTCCTCCATTTATTCGAACTAGGTACTGTAAGGACTTCTTCCTTACATCCTTTTCTAGAGCTGGCCACAAGAGGAAGAAAGGGGACAGCTTTGACTTAGGGATTGTCACGAATTGTTTTAATATAAAATAAAAAGATTAAGTTTTCCTATTTGTGCTTGATTTGTGACCTTAGGGACCCTCGCGTCCCTATAGTACTTAGGTCAGCCTCCACTACAATGAAAGTTGGTAAAGTGATGTTTTTGGTGGCATTTTAATGTCATTATTAAGTGCAATACGTGGATTCAACCTTTGCACATCACATCAGGCATGGCTGTATGGGCTTAGATCCTTTTGCCATTCCCGAAAGGGATAGACTAAAAATAATTACAATTAGTGGCGCCCTCGTCAAAATATCACCATGTCCGTCAAGTCGAGATTCCTGGTCGTATCGAGTGTAATGAAAATTCTAACGCAGGTAGAGGGGCGCTGCCGAACGGTCAATAAAACAAGTCATTGCACAGCTAGATATTTATTTATTATATAAAACCCCAACTAACCCGCCCACAAACACAAGCTTTACAGTATTACAGCTTTACAGCGCTATCGCGCCTCTATTCTAAGAGTTAAGTCCTACTTCTCTACGATATACAACCTCAGGGTCGTGAATGCAATTGGCCAGTGATCTCATATAATTACCTACCTAATTAATTAACGGCGCTGAAGGCGCTGGTCCCTGATGGACGAAGACCAACTCAAACCTGCCGCTACCGACAGACGTGTGCTACGCTCGGACGCCGTCTCGTGCCCAGCGTCCCACCATAGCCCACGTGATGCCACGCAGAACGAGCAGCCTCCGCTTCACAGCCGCCTCCGGTGCCTCCACAACGCAACAGCTGCGGACAGCTGTATGCCACGCTCGGACGCCGTCTCGTGCCCAGCGTCCCAGCGTCACCGACAACGTGCCACGCAGGCCAAGCAGCTTCAGCTTCAACAGACGCCTCACGGCGCTCCCAACAACACCAACCACAGCTACACTTCACGCCGTATCTCAACACCTCCTGTGGACGGAGCATAAATTAGGAACCAAAACAATCAAGGCCCTACTGAATCCAGAGGACCAGAAGTGTCCTATCGTCATAACTACATTGGGAAACATGATATTAAGGTGACACCCACCGTGGAGGAAATGCAGACTTGCTAATGCGCCCGGGTCACGCTGTCAACTCCAACGAAGGTGTTCCGATAGCAGCCAGCACCGCAACTAAAATAATAGACACGGTTAACATTGCCAAAAACAAGGGCGAAGGCTTTATCGACTCGTTTACCTACCAACAAGAGGTTAAGAAGACATGCGCGTGGGCCGCTTCTAACCCAATATCAGATCGCCCCACTAAAACAAAACAAACCAATTAAATTTACCAGTCGGAGAGGCTATAAGCCGTTATTATCACGACATTTCGATATTAAACTCACCAAAACAAGACAAAAATACAGAGAGCCACCCTCTCTCCCTTCAAGCATCAAAATGGCTTCCTTCGAAAACGCCCATCGCTAGTGTCGTAGAGCTGTCACAATATCAAAATTTTACGATTGAAACAGTCTAAAAAGAAAACTCTCCAAACTACTCCACCATATCTAAATTAATTCCCCTTATTTTATTATATCGTTGTTATTGACAACAATTATAACAATTAGATAAAACGCCGGAACGTTTCAGTCACTGCAGCAACCGCCGTAAACAGAAAGACGAACAATCCATCGACTGAATCCACCTCAGCTGTCACTGTCAAAAATTGACACCTTACAACACCCCTCCCGCCAGACGAATTTTCCGATAGAGAGGAAAATTCCAGCTGGCCCCCAGCTGACTCCTCACTGAAACAATAATGACTCTACATATCAAGCTGCACCAAAAAAAACAAAGTCCTTAAACCCAAACCCACCACCGAGTGCGTTAGGCGCTGGCCGTGCGTTAAACACTAGCCCACCTGTAGAACTACACCTATCAAGAAACTATCACCACCATCGCAAGAACGGCCAACGTCGACAGCGCAACCAGTGAGAGCTAGCACAACCGGTTGAGCGCCCGACGCTCACCAACAGACGAGGCGTCACTCGCACACGACTCTACTATAATCAGCAAGAGTGGTCAACACCGGCGGCGCGGCGAGCGAGGGCGACTGACGCGGGCCGCGCGCCCGGCGTTCCCCAACTCTGAAGCATAATCTACAAAAGAGATAAAAAAAACCGGTACAAGCACCGCTACACCATCCTGAATCTTCCAACATCGATAAGAGAGGTCAAAGTCGGCGGCGCGGCGAGCGAGAGAGACCAACGCGGGCCGCGCGTCCGACGTTCACCTACTCCACGATGCTGAGAAAATCCCGGACTACAGCAAGACTACAAAAATCCCGACGATAAAAAAAAATCGTCACGGTCGTCCGGCCTCATCGAGAGCGGTCGGCGTCGGCGGCACGGCGAGCGAGGGCGGCTGACGCGGGCCGTGCGTCCGACACCCACCAGACTCTAACTAAACATAAACAAGGTGTATAAATTGTAGAAAAAAAAAAAATGCTTGTAAAAGTTGTAAACACAAAAAAACACATGATGCTCGAAGGTCAGTCACTCTTGTTCTGTGGGGCACGATAAAAGTAGCGACGCGACCGCGACTCAACCTACTCCACCGTTCAAGTACAAGTCAGCCTCTTTCCGGTACCACCTTCATATCTTTGATATGCCATTTACCCACAGGTTTGCCATCCCCATCCTCCAACTCATAAACCAATTTTGAGAGTTTCCTTAACACACGACATTTTTCATATTTAGGGGCCAACTTGGATGCAAAATACTTAGACGCGTCACTTTGCTTAAATGAACGTTTCCACACAATATCACCAACCTCAAACTCAAGGTCCCGCCGTCGCTGATTGTAGTATTTCGCGTTATTTTGGTGTGCTTTTTCCAATTCTCGTTTTACATCATCAAACACTTCTTTCAACTCCCCCAAATTATCATATAGGTCTTTACGTGATGAGAAAATCACTTCATCTAGGTCCTCAAAATCCTTGTAAATACTACCATCAGCCACAGCCTCGCGACCATGTACTAGGAAAAATGGAGTGTAGCCCGTAGCTGCACTAACCGAAGTGTTTATTGCAAATTGAATTTTGTGCACGTTAATGTCCCAAGTACGGTGGTCGGCGCCGACAAAGCTAGAGACAGCCGTCATCACCGTGCGGTTCTGTCTTTCGACTGGATTCACCTGTGGGCAATAAACTGGACCAAAATGTATTTGTGGTATTTGATACTTATGAAACAAGGACTGGACTTCATGGCCAGCAAAATTTGAGGCATTATCCGACATGATTGTTTGAGGGATTCCATGGACGAGAAACACATGGTCCTCCAGTCGCTGTGCTATCACCTTACCGGTGGCACGGCGCAAAGGAAACAACAAACAATATTTAGTAAAATAACATAACACCACTAACATGTAAGTATTTTGCATCCTCGACATGGGCAAGGGCCCAACTAAATCAATACTGAGACACTGAAACGGACGTGAGCAGATCCTAGCACTACCCATTAATCCCGGCGTTTTCATATTGGGGCACTTATAAGCGTTGCAAATGTCACATTCCGAAATAAATTTCACCGTATCTCGGTACATACCGGGCCAAAAGTAGCGTAACTTTAACCTCTGGTAGGTTTTGGCTATTCCTAAATGAGCTGCCATTGGGTCCGAGTGATTCTCGACCAGGACAGTATCCTTCAAATCACGAGGAATAACCTCCTTCCAGTCATAATTAGATCTCAGCTTATTTTTTGATTTGGTGTACCGAAACAATTTGTTATTCATTATTTGAAAATTTGGGCAACTTCTAGGCTTATCACGGCAACGCTTATAAACGTCACAATACCACGTATCAGAAGTAACAGGTTCTACGGTGGATACTGGCACGGCTCTGGAGAGCGCGTCAGGCACCACATTGTCTACTCCGCGCCTATGTTCGATGGTAAAGTTATAAGGTGACAAACGACAGCCCCACCTTTCCAGTCGTCCGCTAGGGTTTTTCAGATTCAAAAACCACTTAAGGCTAGCGTGGTCCGTAAAAATTTTAAATGGCTTGCTCCCCTCCAGGTACGGGCGAAAATGTTCGACAACAAAGACCACTGCCAACGCTTCTCTTTCGGTAGCGGAATAGTTGCGTTCACAAGGTGTCAACGCGCGGCTACAGAAAGCAATCGGATGTTCTTCCCCTTGAATTATCTGCGTTAACGTACCACCAATTCCAAAATCAGAAGCGTCGCAGTGGACCGTGAAAGGTTGGTCAAAATCGGGGCAAGCCAAAACCGGTGCGCTTGTTAAAGCGGCTTTTAAATCCGTAAAGGCTTTGTGAGCCTCAGCAGACCACTGAAAAGGCGGTGCGCCTTTGCGTGTAGACGTGAGAGAGTTTAATGGTCCCGCCATTGAACTAAAGTTTTTAATAAATCGTCTGTAATATGAGGCGGTTCCTAAAAAACGCTTCACATCCTTCCTAGAAGAGGGGGTGGGAAAGTCATTGATAGCACTAATTTTATCCGGATCGGTCCTTAATCCGTGTTGATCAACGACATAGCCCAGGTACTTTAACTGGTTACGGAAAAATTTTGATTTAGCCAAATTTATTGTAAGATTCGCCTCACGAAAACGATTGACCACGGTGCGCAGCAGAGCCAAATGTTCCTCAAATGTGGCCGATACACAGATTAAATCGTCCAAGTACGACCATACCTTGCCTTCGAACTCTGGGCCGAATAATCGGTCCATCAGGCGCTGCTGCGTGGCCGGGGCAGAAGTAAGACCGAAACACATCACCTTATATTGAAAAAGGCCGCGCCCGGGAATCGTAAAAGCGGTCTTTTCCTTCGAAGACGGATGTAACGGTATCTGGTGGAAGGCGGATTTTAAATCTATTGACGATAAATATTTGGCCTCTTTTAAACTGTCTAGTATATGCGATATATATGGTAAAGGATAAGAGTCGTGTTTGGAAACCTCGTTAAGTTTTCGACTATCCAAGCAAAATCTAAGAGAACCGTCAGCTTTGGCAGCTAAAGTGACGGGACTATTCCATGGACTAGTGCTAGGCTCTACCACGTCGTCACGTAACATGTCATCTAACTGTCGGTTAAGTTCCTTCAACCTCTCAGGTGACATTCTGTAGTAACGCTGCTTAATGGGGATGGCATCCCCTGTATCAATAGTGTGTGCAATGAGATCAGTGCGTCCTAATCCCTTATTCTCCGCGGCAATGTTTTCAAATTGCCTAATAACCTCTCCAGCTTGACACTTTTGAGCGTCAGAAAGAGAATCAAAATCACTCAAATATACCTCAGAAACATCACAATCACCAGCGTCCCTCTGGGGTACGCCTTCACATAACGCGAGAACCTCCGGAGCTATACCAAAGGCCCTCCAAAAATTAATACCTAACAACAATTCCGTGGTCACGCCCGGTATGATGTAAAACTTGACATCGACCGTCGCGCCGTCAACCGTAACCGGGAGGTAAACATACCCCGTAACGGGAGACGACGAACCGTTCGCTGTCTTTATTACGTCAAGGTCAAACGATCTATGCCTAGCGACTATAACGGGTAAACTGTTTAAAATTTTATCGCTAATTATTGAAATTTCTGACCCTGAGTCCAATAGGCCACTATGCACAGATCCATAAACGAGCACCTTCTTAAATGGTCGGCGGTCATTGCCCCCTATGACGTGAACCAGAGGCTTATCCCTCCTGCCGCACATGAAACTATTCACAAAGGATAACCATGACATCCATTCTTTGCGATTAAAGTACTTTTTGCTATCCACTCCATGCATTGCAGGCGGGCCTAAGTCCCGGCTCACCTTTACTCGTTTTTTGAACTACTTGACGGACCGGCCCTACACCTTGGACAATCACGCATCGTGACGCCTTTTTCACCACAACGATAACACAAAATAACTTTCGGAGCCTTGCAGTCTTTCAGTACATGGCCATTGACACGGCACTGCACACAAAACAACTCGTTCGTGTTATTTACAAGCGCGTCCACTGTTGTATATGTCGGTTTATTCGGTAAACGGCATGCCAGATCTGGACACAATAAGCTATCGGAGGGAGAAGGAGGCTCCCTGAATACCTCCGTACGATATCTAGCATGTTCCAATAACCTACAATGTTGTTTTAATTCTGACCACGATGTAATGGTTACCAACGCAAGCTGAGACGAATAGAAAGGTCGTATTCCGTACTTGACGATAGTTAATTGTTCGTCCTCACTAATGGGGTTTCTCAATCTATTAAAATAAATTTTCATGATACTCAAATAAATTGATATACCCTCCTCGGGGCCCTGAGTACGCGCACGGATCTCTTGCATTAACCTGTAGTCAAAATCAAACGGCAAATATTCCGCCAGGAGTCGCTTTTTCAATTCACTCCACCCACTAACCTCACTGCACACCCCGCGGTACCAAAAAGAGGCCTCCTCGACAAACAACTCAATGGCCGAGGCAAAAAGTTCGTCATTTGTAATATGCCTACTAATGCACAACTCCTCCAACCGTTCAATGAAAGCAACAACACTAGTTTTTCCATTAAATTTCAAATTCAAAGTGTGAACACCTTGTTTGTTCCTACCACACGACACATTTATCACCTGCTGGGGAACCGGATTGGGGACAGGTGATGTTTCCTCCTCCTGAGCTTCCTGACTACTCTTAAATACTTTGAACAAGCTGTCCATTCTCTGAGTAACCTCCTTATGTTTAGTTACCAGTTCCTCATATAAAATACAATCCTCCGAACTAGTCGGGTATATGCGCCCCAGTCTGTGAAATAAGTGGTTATGCAGAGCTTGAACCCGGTTCAGGTTTTTCAATGAAAGACGGACTTCAGCTAATAAACCTGTCAATTCAACCAATTTGTTACCAATCACCTGTAATTCCAAAGATATATCACCCTCAAAGTTATCAATTTCATCACTAGGTATCCGTCGTGCCAACTCACGGATCTGGTTTTTAAGCTCCGGGTAAGAATCAACCGGTTCCTCACCACGTATCTTCACTTCATAAATTAACTCATCTTTCTTTAATAAATGGAACACAATAGGTCGTTCCTCCATTTTATAAAATCAACCAACAGGCCACAAGCAATCACGATAACAAAATTTGCCTACCACACTTTATTTTGTTCACTATGTGTCAATATGTCACTATGTATTATGTGTTTTTAAATTATTGTGTTCTTAGATGTATGAAGTTTCAACCAATTAAGCAACAATGTAGGTAGATGTAATACCACCAGTAAGTTTACAACCTAAAATAGTAAAACCTTTTAACCAACTATTGCTAAACCTTCTTATGAGACTGTTGTGAGATAAAAATTTGTCCCACTTTTTAAATTATTTTCACCAGTTTTTTTTTTGTCCTTTTAAAAGTTAAATTGCTTTATTTGTATGGTTTGTGAATGTGACTGAATGAATTTATATATAAATGTGGTACTAAGACAATAAGACTGTTGTGAGATAAAAACTTGTCCCACTTTTTAAATTTTTTCACCAGTTTTTTTTTCTTTTAAAAGTTAAATTGCTTTATTTGTAAGGTCTGTGAATGTGACTGAATGACACCAGTAAAGGAAAATAAATTACACAATACCAAGTTCAACAACAACACAATGATCAAATGGTAAATTTGACACCAATTAGAGTGAATAAGTCACCCAAAGCAGTATGGTAAATTTAGAATGGTAAAAAAACGCAACACACAGTAATTAGAAGTAATTATTACTCCACAGTTAGTGTAGCAGAGTTATAAGTTCCCCTGTCTTATTATACATACAGTATTATGTTGTATTAAGTAAATTTTCACCACACACTAAGCAAATGATCACTGACCAACCTGTAGTTTAGCCTCAGATAACTTACAGGGAGGTAAAACCCTTACAAACACTCGTCAATCAACTGTTCGGGCGCCGATGTAATGAAAATTCTAACGCAGGTAGAGGGGCGCTGCCGAACGGTCAATAAAACAAGTCATTGCACAGCTAGATATTTATTTATTATATAAAACCCCAACTAACCCGCCCACAAACACAAGCTTTACAGTATTACAGCTTTACAGCGCTATCGCGCCTCTATTCTAAGAGTTAAGTCCTACTTCTCTACGATATACAACCTCAGGGTCGTGAATGCAATTGGCCAGTGATCTCATATAATTACCTACCTAATTAATTAACGGCGCTGAAGGCGCTGGTCCCTGATGGACGAAGACCAACTCAAACCTGCCGCTACCGACAGACGTGTGCTACGCTCGGACGCCGTCTCGTGCCCAGCGTCCCACCATAGCCCACGTGATGCCACGCAGAACGAGCAGCCTCCGCTTCACAGCCGCCTCCGGTGCCTCCACAACGCAACAGCTGCGGACAGCTGTATGCCACGCTCGGACGCCGTCTCGTGCCCAGCGTCCCAGCGTCACCGACAACGTGCCACGCAGGCCAAGCAGCTTCAGCTTCAACAGACGCCTCACGGCGCTCCCAACAACACCAACCACAGCTACACTTCACGCCGTATCTCAACACCTCCTGTGGACGGAGCATAAATTAGGAACCAAAACAATCAAGGCCCTACTGAATCCAGAGGACCAGAAGTGTCCTATCGTCATAACTACATTGGGAAACATGATATTAAGGTGACACCCACCGTGGAGGAAATGCAGACTTGCTAATGCGCCCGGGTCACGCTGTCAACTCCAACGAAGGTGTTCCGATAGCAGCCAGCACCGCAACTAAAATAATAGACACGGTTAACATTGCCAAAAACAAGGGCGAAGGCTTTATCGACTCGTTTACCTACCAACAAGAGGTTAAGAAGACATGCGCGTGGGCCGCTTCTAACCCAATATCAGATCGCCCCACTAAAACAAAACAAACCAATTAAATTTACCAGTCGGAGAGGCTATAAGCCGTTATTATCACGACATTTCGATATTAAACTCACCAAAACAAGACAAAAATACAGAGAGCCACCCTCTCTCCCTTCAAGCATCAAAATGGCTTCCTTCGAAAACGCCCATCGCTAGTGTCGTAGAGCTGTCACAATATCAAAATTTTACGATTGAAACAGTCTAAAAAGAAAACTCTCCAAACTACTCCACCATATCTAAATTAATTCCCCTTATTTTATTATATCGTTGTTATTGACAACAATTATAACAATTAGATAAAACGCCGGAACGTTTCAGTCACTGCAGCAACCGCCGTAAACAGAAAGACGAACAATCCATCGACTGAATCCACCTCAGCTGTCACTGTCAAAAATTGACACCTTACACGAGGGCAGGTTATACCTCTCCCTAGATCTGATCCTGGACTCTCCCATACGGCAATTACAACACACTCCACGTTACTAATTAAAAACTATGACTTAATGTCGTGAGTAAGGGGCCTATGCAAAACCCAGAGACCTTCATGTTCAACTTCGCACGACAATAGACAATCTGTCAAACCTTGACATATCCTGGCACGACATTAATTATTTACCGCACCCAAACATTAGCACAGAATGCAGGCAATTCTGGCCTCTACGATTAGACTAAATTGGTGCATAATGGCATGCATTTTCACAATTACATGTAAGACATGACATAATGTCGAGCAGCGACAAATTGTGCAGATTGCTATCCTGGGGTGCGGCACGAGTGATAGATAGCCGTTAGTGTTTTCTATTCTTAATTCAAAAGCTAGATTTATAAAAAAAACTACCAACTGTCAATAAAAAAGATTTGTCTTTAAAATTTCATATTTAATAAAAGTTGCATCGATATTGTACTTTATAAAATTATTAAATACAAACATCGTCAATTTCAGTTTTATAGAAAATCCCGAGATACTGAAATGCGAATAAGATATTCGAGTTACCTCTCGCAAGGTAATTTAATATATTTTCTGTGTATTCAGATTTTTGCCGTTTAACCATACATGCCACATGCCTTAGGACTTATGTATACAGGTAAGACGCGCGACGAAAGACGTTGTAAGTAAGACGTAAAAAAATATTAAACTATTTACGATTTTTTCACTGATTTATATAACCGCTCTGTATGTACATACGAGTATATGTGTATTATCAAACCGTGATCAGAATACAATTTGAAGGAAACGTCAGCACACTGTCATTTCATAGACTTGCGTCAAGCGTCATCCCTATATCTATGAAATTACAGTGTACTGACGTTACCCTCCAATTGTATTAATCACGGTTTGATAATAGTAATCGAAATGTCGCATCTGCGGTCACTAGGGTTGTGACTTGCGACTGCATCGAGGGGCGAGCGTTTCACTTCCCACGTCTAATGTCATACGTCCCACGTGTTGCTTCGAATCTTTATACCTCAGCCATTGCCCGCACCCGTCATAATTCCCCCAACCCGCTAGCAACCTTTGCCTTTTCTCATAATAATTCACTTTTTGCATTACAAAAGCGAAGCATAAACAAGAGCACAGATCGATATCGCAAATATTTAAAAGGGAGCGGAGACCGAAGGCCAGAGCTAAGTCACGATTAGAGAGCCTAGCGCCACGCGGTATCACAGACGCTAGTACCGCCAGCACCCAAGGTCTGGCGCGGCTAAAGGTCAGGGGTTAGCATTTCAAATGCAGTTTGATGAATGTCATAGAGTAGATTTCTGTGCGATACTGCAGATTAAGGGTACGTTTCCACTGGCGCGGTACTGCACTGTTCTTCTTTAAACGCGTCAGCGTCTGACTGGACGTCTCGCTCACTCAAGCTAGTGCGCTAAAGCAAGACAGTGCGCTGCCCCAGCGACGAGCTCGTAGCTGTTTTGCTTGTTGTGCTTAGAGGATCACTCTCCTGGGTGAAGTGGAAAGGAGCAATTTGTTAATTGACCAATCATAGTGATCAAAGTCACGCAACGAGCTATGGAGAGGGCTATGCTTGGAGTTTCTCTGCGTGATCGAATCAGCAATGAGGAGATCCGCAGACGAACGAAAGCAACCGACGCAGCCCAGCGGATTAGCAAATTTGAAGTGGCAGTGGGCAGGGCACATAGCACGGAGAACTAATGGACGATGGGGTCGAAAAGTTCTCGGATGGCGACCGCGTATTGGCACGCGCAGCGTAGGACGACCAGCCACAAGATGGAAGGCGCTGGTTGCATGCCGCTTTCAACCGGTCACTTAGGAAATCCATGGAGGAGGCCTATGTTCAGCAGTGGATTTCTTGTGGCTGAGATGATGATGATGAGTGATCAAAATCTGGAGCTTTGAAATTAACTTCTCATGTATTTTAACGCAGGTAAAAATTATCAGCGACGGAGCGGCGCGGGCGCATCGAATGGATTCGCCTTAGCGCGTTGTTTGCATCGATCTCAATCGATTCGAGAAACAGCTGATTGCGAGAAACGATCCAGCAAAAAACGAATATTCATTAGTATTGATCAATAATTCAGTCTTATTTATTTACTAATATAATTTTCCTATTAACTTTGTTCAGTATGCTTTACGATTAAGAAATTTTTTAGTATTTTCGTGTTTGTGGTTTTAGCTGCAGAAGGAACGAACGAAAAACGCACCTCAAGAGGCTAATATCTTCCAGACTGTATCTTATATAAAAACACAATGTAACTAGAAGCATGTAAAACAAAGCGAATACGAAAAATTACGACCACGAAAAAATGCCATGTGAAATTTCACTAGGTGAACATTATGTAACAAATTGTGTCATAAATTATTGCAACTATAAGCGTGTAGCAAATCAAAGCTTAGTTTTTATCTCATTGCTAAGTTAATTTTAGTGTGATGCCTGAGCATAATGTTCATGGTAAGAAAAAGCCATTAAAGTCATTATGCCCCCGGAAACGAGCGACTAGCAAAAATGATACAAATGCGATGCTCACGCGCATTCTAACGATGTCATTGTCAGATCGGCGCTGAGGCCGTGATATTTACAAGGCCTTATACTAAAACATTAGTGCATTCGAATTTGCTCCATACCCAAAAAAACACAGAGCGGCATTTTGATTACCTACGATAAAAAGAATCGTGCGCCATCGAAATAGGTTGAGATATAATAGATCATTCTGGTTTAAACGTCAAACCGCAAATTTTTGAAGATATAAGTTGAAATGCCGACAAGAGCTTTCATAGTGGGAAAATGTGGCAACATTTCCATTTTATTTAGAAGAGACATGTTTGCTTAAGTTTTCCTTTAAAAAAAATAACTGGCGGTCTTAATTCCGCAACAGAAGATAGACTTCTATGTGGCATGAGGGGTTCCCAGATCGTGTAATAATAGGCTGTCTTGCCTACCTAATTAACGTGCCAATCTTAAGCTACACTGTCTTCTTTGACGCATATTTGCGTTTGCGACATGCAATAACCATCAGCATTGTGTCGACATTAACTCGTCATCCTTCCCGTACATCCTTCCGTAAAGCTTGTAAATGTAAAATGTTAAACAACAACAAGTATTTAGTTCCGTAACGAGGAGCAAGTAACAATACAATAGAATAGAATAGAATTGTTATTTATTGTCACACACATATTGTACAGACAGAATAAAAAAACCAGACTTAAATAACTACATTATTCCTAATTTTTAACAATAATACTTATATATAATCTACAATTGCCAGAAAAAGTGTCTGTGGCACATGCTGTGACAATGGGAGTGTGCTCAGCGTGTGCTGTGCGCTCGAGCTCCGTTGGAGTCTGACTGCCACAGCGCTGATTTTCAGCACACCCCAATTCAACAACAATTCCGTTTCTTTTGTTGATATTGTTGTTAAGTGCATGCGGTGTCCTTCTGTGGCTGATAACACTCTTAGCATTAAAGGCCAGACCACACCGATTGCGTATGCAGCACGGCTTCAGCTCGTTCTGTAAAATCGCGTTTCGTGCACGCAACGCAAGCGATGTGTCAACATATAATTCCATACATTACAACAGGCGTGCACGCGCATGTCTCCGAAGCCTTGCTGCACACGCATCCGGTGTGACCCGAACAACAACAAATAGTCTCATTTTTATCTTTAAAGTATACGCAAACCAGCCACTCAAGAGCTAAAGGTCTTAGAACTTGATTCCATTATCTTTATTAACAAGACGTTACTGGGCGCGAAAAGAACACGTGGCCTGGCGGAAGAGAACCATCAGAATCAAATTAGTTTTTTTGCATATCGACGTGGTTTCCGTTCGAAAGCTGAATGCGATGGGATTCTTTTGGCAGATCAACTACATTTATTGTTTTTTTAAAGGCCAAAGAACCTTAGGTAAGCACCGTAAGCGTTGAGTCAATTAATCAAAAATATACTTATAATACGAGCTGACTTACAGAGGCGTCTTTACCTATGGTGCAGGTTGTGCGTTGCACACGGGCGCAGCGGTCCTAGGGGGCGCCGAGCGCCGCTTGCTACGGAGCTTCTCTGGGCGCCCACTCGGCATTACCCTAGCGCCCCCTCGTCTAGGGGGAGCTAGGGTAATGTGTGCACACGGGCGCTTCATGGGTTAGAAATGCCTCTACTGACTTACAAGTTTTCTCAGTAGTTTTATTGTGCCACTAACGTGTCTCGCCAATTCAAAGTGCATTACATCTCCACTACATGCCCGGCAATAAAAAAACTCTACGAGTTAGCCGTTTATTTTTTTATGAAATAGGAAGGCAAACAAGCTAGTGGGTCACCTGATGGTAAGTAATCACCATCGCCTATAGACACCCGCAACACCAGAGATTGTGTGCTGAGTTGCCGCTGTCAAATGTCACCTGTCAGCTTGATGTGAAATAGGTACATGTCAGACCAATTTTTAACAACACAGTAAAATTTTTGAGATTTCCAACAGACTATTTATTGATCTAACCGAAATTTACGGCTCTACTACTTTTCGTCAATGGACACCGGTCAATTTCAGTTGCCATCGTCATCGCAATCGAACGGCTCGTCAACAAAAACCATGGTAATTGCCTAATTAGCTAAATCGCTATACGGATTACAGTCTTGCTTTGATGAATGCAAGAAGTTATTTAAGGAAATCTCCAAAGCAGTTACGAAACATCACATTAAGGCATTTAATTATGGTCATTTGGTGTGCATTGTCATTAAGTTGCTGCGCTTTTTTAGTAGTCATATGTATAGATATGTATAATGTATGTACATATTAATAAAACGGATCAGTCACGTATTTTTGCGTCGGGAAATGCCCGACGTGTTTCGGACCAGTCCGTGGTCCTTAATCATGAGTCGTCGTCGCGCCACCGCCGCGGGGGCTCATGATTAAGGACCACGGACTGGTCCGAAACATGTCGGGCATTTCCCGACGCAAAAATACGTGAGTGATCCGTTTTATTAATATGTCTGAGTCTCACGGTAGTTTCATGTTAAAAATGTATGTACAGTTAACCAATTGGAATTATGGGTCACTGTTAAACATTTCTATCCTAGCATTTATTGGGAAAATGTATGGAATCTTTTATAGATAAATTAATGTACATAAAAACATTTACCTGTGATTTAGAGTAGCTTTTAATTCGCTGATAAATACCTAATATTACTATATCAGTAGCTAGTCCAGTCGAATTTCATAAACGCGACAGGTGACGCGTGACAATTCGCTGTACATTACCGTATCGACAAGACGCTACAGACTTATAGATATAACATCATAGTGGACAAACAATGTATACCGAATTGCCAATGTCACCTCTCGCCTGTCGGGTTTATGAAATTGGGCCCAAGTCGTTAGAGGGCGGTATCCTTTAAGCCCCATCAATTCGTCTTTCACTAAATAACTACAGAAAGATACCTTTTTTAGAGTTCCGTACCTCAAAAGGAAAAACGGAACTCTTATAGGATCACTTTGTTGTCCGTCTGTCCGTCTGTCTGTCAAGACTATTTTTCTCAAGAGCGCGTGGAAGTATTGAGTTGAAATGAATATCAAATACTCAAGAACCGCGATAAAATCAAACTTCCAAGTCAACGCAATCAAAAGATACGGCCGTTTATGCCGCATGTTCCATACATTCGCAAGACACTCAAAAACCTATGGAGTACTGCCCGTTGACCTAGAACTATAAAATTTGGCAAGAAACAATGTCTCACAGCACATATAAAACAATAAATCCGAAAACTGCAAATTTGTAATTAATATACACAAAATCTTTTATTTTAGCCTTACAAAGAAAAAATGCGGTACTAGATGTTGTTGAGGACGGAACCCTGGGTGCGCGAGTCTGACTCGCACATGGCCTGTTTTTTAACATAATACAGCTTTACTCTGTAACCATTTAGGCGGCTATTCAAGCCGAAAGTTTTTATTCTCATTACCGGCTCAGACAGACAGACAGACCGGCGGTAACGAGCGGGAACACAAGGGACGTCATTAGGCCGGCGATTAGGGGCTCAGTGCATCTAGCACGAATCTTCTCGACACGCGTTAACTCGCTACGTACTCAGTGCGTCTCGTTCTAACTAACCCAGTGGAGTGAGACGCACTGGTTACGTAGCGAGTTAACGCGTATCGAGAGGTTTCGTGCTAGGTGCACAGGGCGGTGTGTAGTGAAGTGAGAGATGTTTCATTGCACTGTGTAGAAATGATTGCATCGATTGGTCTGTACAGTGTCATTTGTCATTAAAGGAAAGTCCTTTAGGCTTTGTAGGAAGGGCCTGTTTTGCATACACGGACTTCTTTTTTTTTAGCTAACATTTTGCTATTCTATAGATCTTTTCCGAGACGGCGATAGCGCGACGATTTGGACGCGTATGATAGGTCCTGGCCAGATACTGCATCAGATAGGGAGTTGTGGAGGTCAAAAGGAGAGGCCTTTGCCCAACAGTGGGACACATTAACAGGCAATTTAAAAAAAATCTTTTGGCTAATCAATCTGGACTTTAGAGGTATAACGGTAGAGTAACGTAGTAGTCAGTTGCAGTACATGAGCCGGCTCGACCGGGCTAGCACCACATTCAAATACCGGCATGAAGTAGTAATTTGCTAGGTGGGTACTACTGCGTTTTGTACAATGAAATTCTGGGGTCCATAGGGAGCTTAAACGGATCAGCGATTCCCTTGGGGTCACTGTTCATTATAGACGGAGGTGATTACTTCCTATCCGGTGACCCGCTTGCCCTTTTCTCCGTGAAAAAAAGGAGTATTTTTCCTTTAGGATGATAATTTGACATAAGCATATTGTAACCAGATTCTTTAGTTAAGTGTTAGCAATAAATCGACAATCAGTTCATTTTGTATGAAATGGCAGCCAAAGTTTACCTATGTCATCATATGCTTTATTTTATTTAATGACAAGATAAACGCACCGAATCCACTGAGGTAAATTCCAACGTAGGCGCAATACACGATATTTTGGGCACCGCTCCCGCCTCTCGCGCAAGACACGATAATTAGCAGGGCACAAACGCGCATCGGCGCAGCGCACGCGGCGCGGAAAGTTCGCACGCTCCACATTGCGTCCGCGCAGCGCCCTCATTCCAAATACGAAGTACACGACCACCATCAAAACACACTTTTGAAAAAATCTTCGATTGCTTTCGCAAAATGCGACCATCGTATCAGCTGACACTGCTTGAAACAAGACTCCCACGATCAGTGGGGTGAGTCACTACCCAGCCGCGCGCAAATCAATGCCGGCTAAAATATACGCTCGCGTCCTTTAGTGGCCTGCGGCTGGCGAATGTCGAGCGCTTGAAAATCAAAAATCGACCCCCAGGCCTCTATTTCACCAAGCTTAAATCTATTGTCAAGAAGACATTAATTTCTCGGGCGTATTATAAAATCAATGACTATATCTTGGACAAGGATGTTTGGAAATGATCCCGATCTGTATTGGCGATCCCTGGCTCCAAAGATTGTACACCTGCTGTGTTAAATTGTAAAAATTTTGAATATTTGAGATGTAAAATAAGATTGTAATTTTGATTTATTTAAAAAATTACACCTCGTTGAGTTTCTTGCCGGTATCTTCTCATCAGAGGTTTTTTGCGAACCGGTGGTAAATTTTTTGACATTCATAAGTGCTACCTGTAAGCCTAATCTGAATAAAATATTTTGACTTTGACTTTGACTTTGACTTAAGCTATGTCGCTTTATAAACGCCAACATCATCTAAAGTCAGTTAAAAACAACGATCGATTTGAGGAATGTCACCCCGTTGACACAAGAGTTGAGACTACGCCGCGTGGAAGAGTCAGAACTGTCAAAACTGTCAATTAATTCGCATGTTCAGCATTGCGCCGGCGCAGCTGGCCTCATTCTAAATGCAAATGGCATCGGTTCCACAAAACACGTCCGTTTTAAGAAAATGACAGTTGGAATTGTCAAAACTGGCAGGAAATAAGTCATTTTGTAACCAGGATACTTTAGATTTTGGGGTCAACGCGGAGTCAGGGTTAACGAGGCGTGCTAAGCTTTCTATGAAGGAATGCATTCACTACAAATAGATACCCACATATCAAAACATTTAAACAGCTATAGGAATTAGGAATGCGTTTAAAGACTGCACTTTCGTATGATCCTCCGACTTGCTGACCGACCTTAAAGTTCTCCACAAAATAACAGCGAAACACTCCGAAAAAACAATATTGGACGTATATGTTGGATAGACAGTTAATAATTAAAATGTGCTACATTCCAAAATAAAAAAAATTAAAGAGATTAAAGAAAAGGAAACGTAAGTACATGATAGAGTTGACAATCTACGTATATGACAATAGTTTGCTGGCAGACCTAGGGCGCGGGCGTTCGGAAGCGAAGATTCGCCCATGAAAGTTTCTACGTCATACTTTTTAGAGTACTATATAAGGCAGTGTTTCTTAACCTGTGGTCCGCGGACCCCCGGGGGTCCGAGAGCATATAGATAAGATAATTTATTCATATAAACTTTAAATTACATGAAAACATATGTATAGACCATTTAACAACCATAAAAAAATGCCACCAAAAGTCTTGTAATCGCTACGCACGCATATTTTTTTTTGTAAATTGTAGTACTAAAATAAATGGTCCGAAATATATTGCTGCTTTTTGTATTAAAGGGGTCCATAAAATTGTGCTTGATTTCCTAAGGGGTCCGTGAACAAAAAAGGTTAAGAAAGGCTGATGTAAAGTACTTAATGGTTTAAGTTTAAACAGCATAATTCTCAGGTGTCATAGAACTCACGTCAATTATCCGTTCGAACTAGGTGAATGTAATCATATTCAACTCCCGCGCATGTGTGAATTTCCCACGTGTTTGCGATTTGTATCGATCGCATGCCATCGACACCGCTTTTTGCAGCGTATGCGCACATTGCCCTATATTTACGTAGATGATATCATAATTATTATGTTTTACCGGTTGTACTTTGCTCCTATCATGAAACACATACGGACCATATAGAGTGCTTTAAAATATTTACACACTTAATAATAAAACGGATCACTCACGTATTTTTAAGTCGAGAAATGCCCGACATGTTTCGGACCAATCCGTGGTCCTTAATCATGAGCCCCCGCGTCGCCCCGCGCCCCGGGTCGTCGTCGCGCCACCGCCGCGGGGGCTCATGATTAAGGACCACGGACTGGTCCGAAACATGTCGGGCATTTCCCGACTTAAAAATACGTGAATGATCCATTTTATTAATATGTCCTAGTCTCCTAGTCTCACGGTAGTTTTATGTTAAATATTTACACACTTTTTGTTCACTTCAGAATTCAGAATCCATCAACTTACGTTGAATAATGTAGTCAGAGAGTCATCTTCATCTCCTAATTTTATTCGTTAATTGAATTCGTATTAACTGGTGCAATCTAGAAAATGCTTAAACACAAGTTAGGTAAGTAAACTAAAATAAAATTAAAGATGCCCTGCCTCCCTCTTACTTCAAAAAAAGACTGCAAAGCAGGAAACGGTTTGTATAAACACAGGATTCCTGAGGTCGGTATTTAAGAGTTTACGTCGAGATAATTACCTGCGGAATCCCAATGCCATCTTCAGTAATTGTAAACGACAGTACAAATTGATAAAATATTACCAAACTAATAATAGAACTTGACGATTTAACAACTACGTCATCCCCATGTACAGTCAAGGAATTTAATTTCCAACCCACCTAAGGTTCAATATCATATAACAAACTGTCACCATAAGAGCTAACTAGAGCAATACGTTAGTTTGACATATCGACCTTAATGCATTGCGAATATCTGACATTTCAACGAAATGGGTAGGGATTTAAATTCTTTGACTGTACTCGTTAAATCTGTTTTTTAATTGCAAATTGAAACTAAGGCCTGAACCTTGCTATCAGTGTCGCCAGATACACCGTTTTTCCGCTATTTTCACCGCCTTTTTGACGATGGTTCCACCTGTCATCTTAGACCAACTCAGTTCCGCTTTTAAAGAATCTGCTCAAACACTTCTGTTGCCTTGTTTTCATAATCAATTAAAAACACCGATACGCCTAGAAAGTGAGATTATTAAATCGATATTAATGTAAAAATTAGAAATTCCACTTTTTTTTTGTAGAAAATCAGCGTTTTATGAGCACTACTAACTCATTTTAAGTTTGACATCTGGCAACACTGCTGTGCCTAAAAAAAAATCGTTGAAAAGCGAGCCCTTAAACTGAAATACGGGTTGAAGTTAAGATGCGATTTAATGAGGTCTACAGGCGCCAAGATCTGATGTCTGATACGGTCAAATCTGGAGGAATATCATGTGTAGTGGAGGCTTGTCACCTGATCAATACCTAGGACGTGACAGATCAGACCTGACCATATCAGGCATCAGACCGTGTCGTGTGTACACCTCATTAGAAAGATCTTGCAGTCTCCGTAATCAAAATCAAACGATTACATCTAATTCATTTTAAAAAGCGTTCAAATAGTCTAGTTATTGTACAAAACGCTACTGTTTTGAACGCTATTGTTTATCTGCCACACACACAAAACTTTCCACCGAACATGCACATTGACGTGATTAACGCTACTTTGAAATTACAAGGAAATCATGATCGTAAATAAAATAAAATAATTTTCCCTACGAGTAGGTTAATATAAAATCGAGTACAAAACAAAATCCAGCGAAGTTCGGTGCGGTATGAAATGAAAACGCGATGTTACTAATATTTCCTGTTTACAAGCTATAAAAAGATATACTGACATGAACTTACCGGTTTACAGTAAATAGAGTGACAGAAGGATTATTACTAAAATTCCGCTGGACAATTTGATAGACAAGATAGAAAACTGATATTGCGATTTATTACATTTTATAATAAAATCGTTGCAATTAGATAATAATATATTCACAACATAACTAACAATTATTTACTGATGATTCCCACACTAGGCCATGCCTGTTAGATAGCGACCAGATTCTGAGTAAAAATATAATTTGTCAATTATTCGTCAACTTAATCTGGTTTGAATTTTCAAATACACTGCTCTGAACTCTTATACAAATGATTTGGAAAGTAATAAGCTATTGACAAACAAAAAGAATAATAAAATTAAATAACAAAAAGAACATATTCTTGGAAATAGAAACAAAGCAAACAAAGGACATGCCCCTTAATGTCCCTTACGAAATTTGAGATTTCCACTCGATACGCAATTCGACAACGCAATTCAAACTGAAGATTAATTTAGTGTTAATAATAGTCGATTGTGTACGTGTTACAGAACCATTTAAACACATCTACTCACAGTGTTAATTATGGCAGTATTCAAACTTAATTAGTAAAAATTCGCTCAACCCAAGAAATGGTTAAAAGACAATTAAAGCATTACCAGCAAATGTTTGTACTATTATATTGGTGTAAATGTCACGAGCCTGGCCTCTCTACTTTGTCACGAGCAACCAGCAATCCTGTTTAATTAAAAGGCCTTAAGCTTTACACTATTTACAGCAAATTGAACTTTCGATAACCAGTTGGCTTTTAACTGGATGTATAGTTGTCACACAGAAAATTAAAAAAGATCTCAATTAGGGTGCAATTTAATTTACATATGTAATCTATGTATGATTTATTGTCTAGTTGACCGAGAAATATCATGATCACTTTCGGACCGTACTACAAGGGGTTAAAGTTCGAAAGTGATCAAGCAACTTCATCGACTGTACATAACGCATAAAAATAACAGGCTAACCTTAAAGAGATCTCTTCCATATACATCCAGCTCCATGTACATAGGATGGGAAATCTACTAAAGCGACACGTGCGTCAAGTGTCGCTTTAGTTTTACCATCCAAGTGACATAATGTTACCGCGCTAATAAAAGCACATATGCATTTCGTCACAGAATGGCAGCTTATCAGAGCGCGATGACATTTGGCGTCGTGACTGCGGAGTGACAAGTCGCGGCGTTCTCAGCGTATTTTTCACCTTTGCGTCAGTCGGTCGTGATCGGTAACAAGTAACAATCGCCGCTCCAGAGTCGATCTAATCGAAATAGGCCGAGCGTATGAACACGAAATAGATTGGCGGAGAACTCAAAGTGGCAATAAGGCTTTATTTAGTTTCACACACAGCCCAACAGATGTCGCTTTCTCCTCGGGTGCAAAGCAGTTACTTTGTACTCCCGGCAATCCATTAGGCATCGGCACACAACACACACACACACTAAGTAGATTAGTAGAGAACTCAGATTCGAGGCAAGGTTCAGACTTTAATGTTGACTATATTTAATTTCACAAAAAGTCCAACAGATGTCGCTTTCTCTTCGGTGCAACGCGGAAGTTGTGTTCCACCGCAATGAATACGATATCAAGCATCGTTTATACAAAACATAGTTCAAAAAGTCATTAACAGATGGCGCTGTTACCTCGCCCGCCGCATAGAAATAACACTGGCTTATGGACTCTGGTACCGGAATAAGGATTTTCTTTAAATGTTACCCTGTTTGTCTCACTCTCTATCATCTGATGTCTATTGAGCTAGAGAATGATAGAGACAAGATACAATAAGAATATGTTCTCATAGTAAACTCTTTTGTAGGTTATATTGCTTAAGTGGGATGGCATAGCGCGCACGCGCAGTGCCTCGGGCGTTTTGCAACGATCCAAGAACGTTGGATTTATTGGAAATCTCCCATCCAATTATTCAAAAGTGTGTTCACTGTTATACCGGGTTGGTACCTCACGCCCTAGTTAATCGTAATGGGCTGGATACTTGGATGATGCAGTCACGAATGCTACAATAACAGTTAGGTTTTAGTTCTATAAGGGCTCGATTATTTGTAGGGCTTGTCTTATGGCGAAAAAAATGAAGACTTGAAGTTTCAGAGTTCTGGAGGCCCAAGGGTCAGGGGTCTTCAGAGCTTGTGAAGGGTCAGAGATTGTTTTGGGGTTGCTGGTTTTGATGGACAGCAATGATCACTTGTCATTTTGTCAGGCCAGATATTTTAAAATCAAATCTGTCAATACAATGCTCAGTATGTAGGATTCGCGTACATGTATCACCAGGGAAACGTAGGAGCACAGACTTTTTATTCTGAAATAATTATCGCTATTGGTTCAGTTATGAAAGTGGAAATTGAGGAATTCGTTCGCGAAATGCACTTACCGCTTGAAGTGAAATTGCAGTTCATGCTTAGCCGGTAGCTTAACTGTGATCAGACGCCACATCAACAGGCACAGGCAGCCATAATCGCCAGTACAGCACGCTCTTACTGCACAACTCTTTCCGAAACGAAAGCGTTGTGAAAACGTGTCTAGTCAACTCTTAAATCGATGTCAAAGCGCAGGCAATCTAAAGGGACACACGAGTCCCACTCACGCGCAGCGACGGCAAAGGTTAAGTAATTCATCCCGGTGAATGTGGCAATTTACCACGTTTCCGCGGACACGACAAAGGGGCGCGTTGCACAATACGAGCGCCCGCCACAACAATAACACCGCGGGCCTATTCGGAAACGATCGAAGTGTTGAATGTTCGAAGCCTATCCCGGGAGCCGGCGATTGTTTTAAGGATGTGTCAAACAACGCCCGGCGTGGCGCGCAGATAATGCGCTGCGGACACGCTGTTTCGCCAGATACAAGGTAATTATAATTACCGTATATAAACGGTAGGTATTCTCATTTCATTTATAATGAATTTTGTGAATCTTCGTACAAACACGGTCATTTTGGCATCATCTGGGCTTCCTACAAGCACGGAGTTTTTCGAGACTTTGGTCTTTTGTACGGGCACAAGGTAGTATTCAAGCTTCAGTATATTGCGTTTTTGGTTACGGTAACACTACACGCTACCGTCGCGCAGAGGAATGTGACTCACATATATTTCCATAGAAATGAGCACAGAAGAAACGCCAGCCTCCGTCCGTTGTTTGACGATATAAAGGATATGCTGTCCACGGCGACCGGCGAAGGTTTGAAGTTAAAACCCTTCTGACAGGCCAAAAAATCCTCATCCAACTAGCTATGCAGATGCAGCATGTCCTTTTCGCCCTTAAAAAATCAGGGCAACCTTCGACGGTTGTTTCAGAATAGGCGCTCGCGCAGGATTTATCGCCCTCCGCCATTGTTGCCGGCGCCGGCGCATGACCGCTTCATTCCGCTCCACTCTGTCGGACGCTGCGACGCGAAGCCAGGGACGTCTCTCTATTACTGCTAATAAATAGAATTGCGAAACGTCCGACTGGATGTTTTGAAATAATATGCATTGCATTTGTTGGTTAGTCTTAGTCACCGCATCTGGCTGTAAAGTACCCTCAAGGACAAAATTTGCTACTTGCAAGTATACTGGTCGCATATATTATTATTAAAATTAATTAATGTTAATTTAAAAAATAGGGACGCCTGCAAAGGTGTCCCACTACTGAGAAAAAGCCTCTTGCGCTTCCAATCCCTCTATCTTCAGCAACTCTAATCAGTCGTATAAAAACGCGTCAGGGATAGTTAGTACGCCACTACGCGAGTCGCTTAGTCGCTAAGTGTGTCCCATTTTAAGTAGCGCAGTAGGAAAGAGACGCACAAACGAGATAATAAATTCACGTAGACTTGTGCTAGGTGTTGAGATCATCCCGTCATCTCCGCCTCAGCCTGTCGCGCAGCCGAAACCCACCTTGTGGCCCTCAGTATACTCACCGAACAACAAGTATAAGACGATGATGCCAATTTATTATTAGACCCATTGTATCCGTTTTCTTGCAATAAATGAAATATGAAATTGAAATCGAGATGTGGGAATACAGATCGTGTCGGTCGCTCGCTTGTCGCTCCAATGAGAGCCTTATGAGATGTCTTAAATACCTGGTCACTAAACCCTCACTCACTACATACTATACATAAAGTCACGCCTGTTTCCCGGAGGGGTAGGCAGAGATCACGGATTTCTGACATACAACTTTCGCTTCACTTACTCTCATAACATTCTTCATGCTCGTCGGTTTAGGGTACTCTACTCCTGACCTGGTCTTTACTCACTTACTTTTTAATAAATATACTTAGAACGGAAGATCGCAAGTATTGCAAGTCAAACGTCATAATGCGCGTTGTGAAACAATAGGCTGAGATTCGCCTCGCTATACAGCCACGCTTAATAAATTATCGAAAGTGCTGTAATGTTGGCAATACGCCAGGCCGCCGGCCGTTCGCACACGATCGTATATGGGATAAAAATGTGAGGAATTATGCGGTTTCCGTGTAAGGGTAGATATGTCGGGCGTGAGTCAGAGCGTTTATGCCTTCACGAGCGTGTTAACTGCCTTTAACCCTCCATGACGGGGGAGCAAGATGGATTGGATGCGTTGTAATACTGACACGTTAAAGCATTTTAAGGTATCTCTTAGAGTTAAGCGGCGACTTAAGTCATCTTAAGCCACATTAAAGGCTCATTACCGTCACGATTGGCGGAATTCCGAGTCGTAAGCTGTGTAAATTACCTGAAACAAAGTAACAGATTTATTAATACAATGTAACTAAATTATAGTTAATATTTTCTTACTATAACACTTCATAACTTTTATCTTTCTGTTTTATTAAAACTTATCGTTCAAATGAGCTACAAGGTTGACACACGACATGCAAGATGTATCCGTCACTCAGTGTATGATCGGCCTAATTGTTTTTTTTTTATAATCTCCATAAAACAAAGTCATACCACAACAAACATCCAACGGGCATACTTAACACTTAACATTCTCCGTTCATTCAAAGCCTAAAAACAACTAAATTACATAAAAAACACGAATAAATTCACCGCCATTGAAAACGAGATTGAACTAATTGCACATGAATTGCTCATTGAAAACATTCCTGTAAATAAAACCTATTTAATAAGACACCCTGAATGGAGCATAAAAAACTATTAAGGCGACTGATGGTGATGATAGAGATCATTTTTTTATTCGGTTGTCATAGTCAACGAGCTAAAAAAAATATTTAAGTCACAAAATTACGTTTAACGTTTACTAACTTAATTAGTTTTTTATATGTGGCGTGGCCATAGGGGCTTCGTACACATACTTAATTTGTAAACAATCCGACATCTGGTAGTTAGTCCAAATTGACTTGAAAGATTTGACCCAAAAACAAACGAACTGACAGGTGAAGTGACAAGGCAAAAGTGACAAACCTTCACAATCTTCGACCGTACATCGATTCGATTCTGAAGATGCCCGCGAGTAGCGGCCAACCCGCGAATATAAAAAGCACGGTTGGCCAATTAGAAGAAGCACACAAAATTTATTGCGCGTACATATGTCTCAGCTCCAGTTTTTCGATCCGTCAACTGATAATTAAAACTTTGTCACGGAATATTATGGAGATGAAACCCATGGTCGTGATAGTTAACTATTACTTAAGTTGTTAATACTTTATTGCTTCTCCACAAAGTATGTTACAGATGTTAAGTTAAGCTATGTATCCATCGTGGACCCTGTTGGGCACAATAGCTTGTGATGAGAGGGCAACTTATTACAAGATTATTGCATATGCAACAGCATCAGTGCAGCAGTGCTTGCACTGTTGTGTCCCGACGTGCAGAGCAAGACAGCCGGTGTAATTACTGGCACAAGAGATATTCCATCTTAGCCCTCTAGGTTGGCAACTATACATGCCACAGTAGCTCTGTCTGTCTGTGTAACTAGATACAGGGCCGCCTTAAGTCGCACTGTGATTACCGCGTGGCTCAGTAATTGCATCTCTTAATTTGTGTGCGATACTCTGAATGCATTACTAGGGGTTTTAATTAAGGCAACTTAACGTTTTTCTTCGGACAAGTTTTGTACAATTACCACACTACTAGATGGAAAGAGTTGCTAATCGAAATATAAATTAGTTTCATTTTCGACCGTAAAGTGACAGAATTAGTTGGTTTATTGTACGGCAAGAATTGAGACTTATTTTGAGTTGAAGCACTTTCGATCTAGATGTGCGATGTTACTAGCTTTTGTCTGACTTCGCTTGCGTTTAGTTTTTTTATATTGAGATTCATAGAAGCTTGTGATTTCAATTAACCTAATTCAATTTATCACAATTCAGTTTAGGATTTTAGAAACGAGTGTATACTGAGCAACGATAGACAGGTAGACAGACTCACGCATTTTATAACGTATTGATACGGAAGTCTTTGAACTTGCATTCCATTGCCAAATCTCATTAGCAATGTAACACCTCATATTCACATTGACTCTAAATTACTTTTTGACAGATTAAAGTTTTAAAATACAGATGTCATTCAGCTACGATTTACTACAGGCTTAGACAGTCTTGTTTCGTTCGTCAATATAAGACCAGGATCCCGCGTATCTCCTCTCGAAATGAAAGCGTTCCACCCCAACCACGACACAAAGGCTACATTAAAAATGGTAAAGGCGACAGAAAGGCGACAGACGCGACAGTGAGTGCATGTTCCATTAAAACTCGTACATCGCTCCCTCATCATCCATTATATACCCCAGACAGTTAAGGTGTCTATCAGTCTAGACAGCTGTGTTAAGTTTCGATAGTTTCATGTTATGTACTAGTTACTGAATACAAGTGAGTGCAGTTTGGAAACGAGCAATGATGAATTTCAGAATGTTTAAAAGTATATTTACGATGAAAAGTAGCAATAAAACAGCAATTTATTGCGCGCGACGCCACATCGCTAGCTCTGATTGGTTGAAGCGAATAGATCACAGCGTTTTTATCGCCTGCAACTACGCATTGTGAATTCATCTTTACCGGGTAAAGTCGAATGGATGAAAAATATATTTTTTAAAGTTAGAATAAGATATATTTCCGTGAAACACTTTAATATATATATTTCGAAAATTTCTACTTGAACTTACCTCACTACTCATTTTTCCAAAAAAACAAATCAATTTGATTCACATAGAGGTTACGTGTTAAAGGAAAAACTTCCATAAATTGCAAAATAATTCAGTCCAATTAATCAATAATGTGAATAGAATAACTCGGTTCCATATCTTAATTGATTTATAATTGCATCTAGGATTTGTCATCAGTCATCGCTAAACAGTCTAATGGTCGAGTTAATAATCCATTTATTTACATACATGCATAAAGTCACGCTTGTTTCTCGGAGGGGTAGGCAGATACCACGGCTTTCCACTTGCGACGATTCTGACATACAAACTTTGTTTCACTTGCTATCATAACATTCTTCATACATGCTCGTCGGTTTACCTGCAATCAAATTCATCTGAAACCACCTTTATGTGTATTTGTATATGTTAAAAAACCTTAAAAATAGGAAGGAATTTATGCGATGGAAGCGTATTTATAATGACCTTGAAACAATTTAAAAAAATCCTCCAGTAAGTTAAAAGAATCCTGCAAATTACAAATACGTCGATGATTTAATGTGAGAAATATCCAGACAATGAATAAAAAAGTAACTCAGCACTACATTGCACCTCTTATTCATCATTATGGTAAGCATAAAGACGTTGACTCAGTTTAATAAACTGGTGTAGATACAGAAAAAGTATAAATTTTGCACATAAATCACATAACACCTCATTCGTCACTATTTCGCCGCGACAGTCGCATCAATACCGCATCATTAAGCCGAAATGAGACGATTTATTTACAAGTATAACATTAACACGACCCGTGGGCGCCTCGCGAACGCTCAGACAACACGTTCGAGCTTTATTACTATTAATCAGCACAAGAAATATACGAGCGAACTTTTAATTAATGGCTTCCTGGATTTCAAGTCTGCCTCAATTCATTTGTTTACATATATTATCCGAATCGGTTAACCTACGCAGAAAAACTTCAATCTTCACTCCAAACATTGGTGTTCTGATCATAAAACAATAAACTACGAGGCAGATATATCATTTATTGCCGCTTTAAGACATTCCGCAAACCGTAACTTACCTAACGTTTTAGTTCTATAATAACGTTTGATTATATCGTTCAGGGCAACCATTTTTCATTTTCAGATCTGTAATCATGGCCGAGCATAACCGATGGTAAACTTAGAGACAAAAAAAGGTCTCATCTGGCAAGTCATAGCGGATGCCAAACGGTGATTGCGAGTTTCTGCGTGACAAGTCATGGGGATCGCGGATTTTGTTGACCCCAAGCTAACGGTGGGGATCACGAGAAGTTGCATAAGCCCCAGGTCAAGGCCCCGGCCTCAATGTCCAGGTAGTCAAATAAAACAAACGGTACTGATGCCTGTGAACGATAGCAACGGATGAGAAATTGTGAATTTTGCATCAAATACATAGGTTACACCTGTATACCAACGGCCAAGGCGACAGAAATCAGGCCAAAATAGAAAAAATAACGTTCGCAAACACTTATCAATGAAGTCTCGTTGGTACGAAATGCTCTAGATCCGGTTGGAAAACTTGTAATGACAAGCCCTTGTTTGCGTTAACCGCGTTGCTAGCAGCAATCATCCTTGTCTTATTGGTTTAGCGAGAGAGAGATGCTTCAGCCTATGTTCGCGATTATAAGACACTTATTAACATACGCCTGCAGCGCTATGCATTAATTGCATCAGACGCGGCGCCAGTATTAACCAGATCTTTACGCAACTGGAGAGTGTTTAACATAAAAACGACTCGGAATGGTCGAATTGAATTTTTATTGTTAGTTTTTATTCACAAAGTGTGTCGCGGCGGTCGTAAACTGGCAAGACAGTTAGGAATCTGATACGTGTTGCCAACGTCGTGTTTAAAAGAGAAGCTAGCCAAAGTGGGTAACTTGGCAACACTGTGCGACGCGACGCTCGCCTACACGAGAACTGATCCCAACGTAATTTGTCTGGTTTTTGCGCTTTAATGGCTCGTATTAAGCCGTAATGATACGTAATCTTTGAGTTATTAGCGCGCTAAACGCGGTAATAAGTAAGAATCAACCGGCATTGTTCCCGCTTCCGACAGTAGCTTAGTTAACATGAATATTCATACCGCCCACGTTAAATTAAACGCCAATCACTTAGCATTAGTATTATCTGATGTAGATTCAACGACAGAGTCATAAAGAACGCACCGACTCAACGAGTATAGCTAATTGCAAATATGCGAGATGTCATAATACGAACGCGAAGCGAGATGCCTATGTAATTTTAAGGCGGCAGGGTCTATGATTAAAGACTGTAACAACGGTAAAAACAGTTATTTTTACAACAGTATCGCATAGAACAACATAATTTAGTACAGGACTGCCGAGTATCCTCACCATTCGATCTCACTGGCGTCACAGAAACCTTTCGAAATGCGCAAAACCAGATCAGTCCCTGGATACTGTCACAGCATCGGTTTTCTCTCGTCGTGCATATTCTAATTTGGATTCTATATACATACTTTTCGTACTATATTTAGAGAATATACTCAAACGCAAACGTCTGGAAGCCATTACTCCTTGGTTTTAGAGGCGAAATCAAACAATTTGCTCGAAAGCATCTTCATTCAAGATAACCAGCTGCTATTTCAAGCAATCCTATTGAGCCATTCTTTGCCTGCGTGGGCGCACGGTAAAGTGGACGTTCGACGCTTTTATTACATTGCCATTATTCTGTTTTCTTGTATTTACGAGTTCATTATAACAAAGACCGTTATAAAATTCGATACCACGTCGACCGTTATCCGTTTGTTATGTTAATGGGGTAAACAATCGGTCATCGCGTCACTAATCCAAAACGGCGCATGCGTTGTTGTTATTCTTATCGTACATAAGCCCTTTTAAATCGGTAAACATGGTAGCCTTGGAGCTGATATTCACGTCCTAAATACACGGCACGGTAAGTGTATTTATCTGTTAAACAAGGGGTAAACTTTGAAGTGGTCAGAAAACAGCTCAGCATTTGGCAGGCGTCAAGGTTACCGTTATTGTAGAGTACAATAACCTTTTGTATCAAGGATTTTAGCGAGAATTTAATGGATAATGTAGGCATTAAAGGGTACGTGCATTTAAGGATCGAGCAATAATTTAAATACAAGCAGAATTAAAATGCTATGCAATGACAACACAGAAAATTTAGGGTAATTAAATTTTTACAAGCAGAATATCAGCGATGGCAAGTTTAGATATGGCTGACTTTGCTTACAAGAATTACAGCTAGCAAAGTCACTCTGAATTTAAAGTTTATCAGACCAATAGACAGACATTCTACGTGCCTTAGTGAGTCTGATTTTTGCTGCCCAAATGCCAAATGCTGCAAATCGACGCATACATTATAGTCTCTTCTTTTTCTACGTTATACATCTTTGTGTGTTATAAATAAATTATGTTTTAACTTCTGTTTAATTATTTTGTTTGATTTATAAGGTTCATTATATTAGAAAGGTCAAAGTCACAATTAGGTTCACCAATTAAGTTCGCCAATTATGTGGACAACAATTAAGGACAGACGTCCTTAATTGAGTATAGACTTAGTCCAATATTTTTTGGCCAAAACTGCATTCACATTCCTCGCATATACGGTGCTGAGGGTAGTTTTGGCCGATTCCTAGAAAACATAAGTTGTAAGTGCTTACTCAATTCTTATCTTGTGACCACAGGAGGGACAACTTTTGTTTGACTATGTTTTGCTTTAAATACTGAACTGTTTTAGGTTAAAATCACATTAGTGGCAAACAGACGGCGAACCCTATAGTTCTTTCGCTAGACAATTTCGGCCCCATGTTGGGCGCCAACGGGACTCCTATGCCCCTCAACAACCCACAATACACGCTTTAATACTTCTGTTTATACTACTTTATACAGTCGCTACACAGTTTTAATTTGTGCCTCCCCTCATTTCGCAACCCTCTTCATCACAGCAAGCGTGCGTGCCACGTGTCCACATAACCAAAGCTAGTAATTTTAATGCGACTCATTGAATTGACACTTATTGCATATAAATTATAAATAATGTGTTTTTTTAATTAAACTTAAATAAATAGTATTGGTGCGTGCCCGCAGAAGACATAGCGTGGTCACAGTCACAAGGTACTCTGACGACCTGGTTGCGAGTCCCGCTGGATGCGAGCGGCACAGCGCCGGGTGTTGTGGTGGTCTTTTGGAGCAAGCCTGTCTAGCGGTGGGCGTCTTTCAGCTGATATGATGATGATGGCTTTGTTTAAGAGATAAACAGCTACACTCGAAAGACAGATATTTATAATTAAAAGCCTTTGTTTTACTTGATTCGTTCGTATGTCTGTTTTTTTTCTTTCCGGTTGTAGCTTCCGACATACACAAAGAAGCTTGTTTTTTTACAAATGCATTAACTGCGTTCTGTACAAATATTTTTTTATAGACAACAAGTCATGTTTACTATATATCTAGATGATCAGAAATAATGATACACAAAGCACGTTTCTATAGGATGCGCGGGCGCATCGTGAACGCGTTATTGATGTCAGCGGCTGTACCTCGCTCTACTCTTTGTACTAATGGGCCACGTGTGTTGATGTCGAGTATCGTCTGCATCCGAAACCAAACGAAAATGAATTCAAACCACATCGGAACTGGTTACAAGTTTTAAAGGTTCACATTTCGCTGCAGGTCTATTATTATGTTAAAAGTATAACCTTTAACGGGGAGATTGGTAAGTAACACTAATGCGTTTCGTTGCTGCAGTTATAAATATGACGTATCGCGACACACGTTTCTTTTAAAGCAGACTGCAGTGCGTTTCGTGCACTAATGGACGCAGGCCTTCTATTTTTAAACGGACGACTAGATTGAATTATATTTAAAATCATTAAGTGCTGCGGGCATGGAACAAAATATTTAAAATAAAACTGTCGTTGATAAAGCGAAAACAAAATGGGAACTTGACTGAGGTTAAGTAAAGAGTTCCACTTGAGGTTGAGGTTGAGAGTTCTTTGTTGTATTCGTAAATGCCTTTACAGCGTTACAAAAAAAAACAGTACAAATATCGCTAAAGATAGTACAGCAAATCGAAAATCATAAAACTCAATTTGTAAGTTATTTTGTAGTGCAATTTTTGTGAACTATTTTCCGTGTGGATTTTAATAAAGAGTTTTTGACTTGTCTTTCTCTTGATCTATAAGACCTATACCTATAAACTGTTCAAATGAGAAAGTCTTTCTATATGGCGGTGGCAAGGTAAGAAATAGGAATGGAATAACAAAATACACATGTTCTTCATTGGCACAACAACATATCACACATAGCAATAACACGAAAAAAAAAACGGCTTTTGCAACAAGTACTCGTAATTTATCATTATGATGATCTTAGCGGAAAGAAGCAATAAGATGGAAGTGTACAAATTAAAAATAACAAACCAATTCCGAAACTACACCCCACCCTAAACTAGTGGCGTCTGGTTGCTTTTTTAAACCTTATGCAACTCAAGACTCTCCTCGAAGATACATACAGCAAACATTAAGTATATTTAAACGCAGCGAGTGGCCCGATAAATCCTGTTCGACGGATCCCAAGGGCGGAGCTATTTATAGTCGCCCGGACGAAGGCCGCCGGCCGCGAAGGACGCGTCCGGACGGTCAGGCACGATGCATCCAGAATGTAAGTTATTAATCTTATTAAGTAACTAGTACCCCGCCCCGGCTTCCCACTGGTACAATTCGGGTGTAAATACATAAAAGCTTTCGTAAAATAGTATTTTATGCAACTGTTGCATAATGAGGGGTCTTAAAACACGAGTGTGGTTTTATGAAACGAGCGTGAGCGAGTTTCATAATAGGATCACACGAGTGTTTTAAGACCTAATTATGTACAGTTGCATACATTACTTTATCTACACACATATCATAAGTACTCTATGATGGGTTCAGAAGCCATAGGGCAATGACCTGCATTGCTACTAGCTACTAGTGCTAGGTACCTATTAAATATCTATAGACTGTACACATTAAAATAATGTATTAAAAAATGAATTTGAACAAATATAGAAACAAATTAGAAAAATTCTCATAATAATATTGGTTGTTATAATGCTGGTCATTGCCTACGGTTTCTGAACGTATTATAGAGCATTTATGATATATGTGTAGACAAAAATCTTTAAATGACAGTGTAAAACCCATTGCGTGGTTCAGAAGTAAGCGACCGAAGATGTGAGGACGGACAGGAACGGATAGCATCCGTGTTATATACTAGTACTATGTAAAGATGTCAAATTAATAAAAACGATTCTTTGGGATAAGTTACCCTGTACTGCACACATACTAGACGTCATGCATGAGTGAGAAAGCGAAAAACTAACCTATTATAGCCATTACATAAGTAAGAAGAGAGAACAAACAACGCCATTGAACCTGTTCTGTGTGACAAGGTAAGCCCAATTAAGCCCGCTTTAGTATGAACTTTTGCTTTTATTTAACCTTCGACAGATCAAAAATGGTTATGTATACTTCAATGAGGTCTTTGTATGTATATGCGCTAGTATACAACGGGTTCCTACATCTCTACTCTCTGGACAAAGAGTGAACACACGTGTAACACTACTTTCCAGAAATGCTATGAGTTGTTTTTTTAATTAGAGGCATAAAAAAAACAAATCTATGCTGTCTAGTATTAATTTTCGTCTATTGGGTAGGGACAAGTTGTGTAAACATACTATAAAGGTTGTAGTTTATCACAGTCCTGGGTCACACTCATTCTCTCATACATACATTTCAAATTTTCGCATATCTTTCCACCTATATATAAGTAAGTATAATATTGAAAAAAAAAGACATTTGAAGTAAAACAGCAGTTGCAAATTTAATGCAACATTTGTAAATTCTCCGCAACACCTAACAAGGTTAACATGTAGCCATTTCCCATCCAAGGAATCAACATTAGCATCGAACTCGCTCAAAAATCGTGTCGACGAGAACGTGCGCCGACGCTTTGTTGCTTAATCATATCGTTACAAGAAACATCCTCATGCCCATGCCACTATCCACGCAATACTGAAAGCGAGACCGCGCCACACTCGTGCGCATCGCCACACATCATCCGTCAGCGATAATGCACGTGACATAATATGACAAGCATAATGCATCTCGCTTTATTTACGGGCCGAGGCCCACTTAGTCCCGATTTGTGAATTCCGTGCAATAATATTGCTCAAGAGTGACATAAGTTCCTGGTTGAAGTTTATTTTGGAGTATGAGTGTTTTTGCAAGAGTGATTAATGATGTTTGTGATGAGATGGGTGTAGGACTCTTGACAAATAAGTCTTGATGCTGAACTTGATCAGGGGCATCTTTTTATAGTTGGGCCGTAGCCAGCTCAATATTACAACATCATAACTAATGCCAATTTGTTACACTTGGGTGTTGGTACTCGGCAGTATAATATAATTGATTTCGGAGTGGTTGCCCTTTCTATAAGACTCGTGCAATATCAGAAGTTGATATCTGTAATCATGATTGTGACCTGGTACAATTTATAGCACTACGAAGCTAACACATGATAACACCTTGCTCTGCATATTCTTTTTGAAAAGAATTAACTATATCCCTGTTCATTTCTGGGATAATCTACGACCTTCTAAACTATGGACAATGCACGCTATACAATATCAAAACTCAAACATGGCACACACCTCTCACAAAGTCGGCCATGCCTACGTTTAGGCGCAGGTTTAGATGTGCCACGAATGTCACGTACATGCTTTATCCACTGATATAGTTGATATAAGGGGATAATAGACAAGATTATGTGAGCAACCCTAAAGTATGTGTATCAATCTTATTTAGACTTCAATTAAAAAACAATGTGAGTCAATAATCAATTCCCAGCCAAGGAATGTGTTCTCATACTTGACCTGATCTTCATTTGTTACCGAGCTTCTCAGAACATTGGGTACGGCATTGACCCGCTTCTGACATTATTTCAATCAATCCTTGTTCGTGGTTTTCCTGCGTTGCATCATTGTCATAATTATAATTATTAATGATCTTACAGGCTGGTGGAAGGCCGAGTGTAACTGAAGGAGCATCTAAGATAAGCACAATGGAGTGCTTAATCTTCTTGAAGTTTACCATCAATATTTACATTAGTCGCCAGTGGCTGCCGTATCGTATGGAATGTATTGATTGACTGGCGATCATTTTGACATGAATGACATGTTTAGTAACTTGGCAAGCAGTTCAATTTCTTATCTAATATCAATCAGCTTACATCCACATTTAGTCAGAAGACGTATAAAAACTACAAAGGAGTTTTTTTATATTAACTTGCAGAGACACCTAACGACCGTCAAAACGAGCCTTTTCTCGATTCGGAGAAACATATTTAGAATTCGCTCAATGTGTTTACAAAAAAAAAGCAGTTTAGTTTCACGGAGACGTGATGTTGATGTCTCTTTCACTGTTTCTATGGGATGATATTACGTTTGTAACCCTCAACATAAAGCAAATAGGGGTGTAATTTGAAGCCTCTATCAATCGGTCTGTCCGTTTGTGAGTATATCTATGGCCTCATAACTACGAACCCAATGAACAGTTTCACTAAGTAGCGGTTCTTGAAATATTTAACTTTTACAATATGTCAGAAATCAATGAACAGTTTACTTTAGTTAGGAATAACCTATTAATTCTTATTGTAAATAAAAACTTATTTGCGAACTCTGTCCTCATTTTTCTTATAGAGAGAGACTACGGCTCTCCTAAATATCATAGTAAATGAAACCATCATCTACATACGTTACTAAACCATAGTGCTAAATTTCCAATAGGACCAAAATATCATATATATTATATAATATAAATGTTGTCTGAAATCAAATATTTGAATTTGAAAATAGGCAAACCTATTCCTACATGCGTTACAGCATAGATGTCGTTGCAACAAAGCGCGGTATGCGCGGCTTTCTGATGTTATTCATGGGAAGCGCACGCGCAGGTACTCGCCTAACGCCGCGAGGGATAAACAATAACAGAGATTATATTCTGCCAACGACAATAGACTCTTAGAAAACGACGCACTGACTTGCGAAACGCTTAAACCTTGTTCGTTACTTATCTTCATACTTTCGTTTTATAATTAAATATGGTTGTAAAACAGAGAAAGCTGCAAAACTACAGAAAGCGGATGTATATAAATATCTATGTATTAAACACAATTGACAGGTTAGCATTGTTTTTTTTTACTAATACTTATTATTATTATATTATTACATAAATGACACTCTCATCCGAAGGATTTATATCTTTTAATGCAAAGTCAAAGGAATAATAATGTTCGATGCCATAAGGAAGGTTTTTTTTAAGAAGAAGGTTTAAAACTTTTTTCTTTAATTGTCGAAGTACTAATGCTGGAACTTCTCTTCTCTAAAGTATCGGTCGATGGTAAAAAAAACTTAGAAATGGGATGTCAAGTTTCAGGAAAAATTAATACACCTTTATAGTAGCAGAGGCGCTTAAATCCATACCCATTTTATAGCAATCTCGGCAATAAACCTGGGCAATAACTAAAACTTTACAATGCCTAAACACTGGCACGGGAGTTATAAAGGGAGCTGCTCTATAAAAGATCATTATTTCACGTTACTATTGAAACAATGTTACAGCATTCCTAATGCCTGGAGTACACCGTCGATGGGAGACTTTGATTTATCTAACTAAAACTTTGAAATTAGTCTCTAGTCTTCGTTGTTAGGTACAAGGAAACATCTAAAAATGTTCGTCTTATTATATACTAGCGACCTACCCAGCTCCGCACGGGTGCAATTGTACGAAAGAAAACTTCATTAGAATGTATGTATGTATTTTTTTAATGAAATAGGAAGGCAAACAAGCAAGTGGATCACCTGATGGTAAGTGATCACCACCACCTATAGACACCTGCAACAACAACGAGAGTGCAGATGCGTTGCCAACCCAGAGGTCTAAGATGGAATACCTCTAAAAAACACTCTATCCTCTATCTCTATGTATAAAAACGTTCTGTAAAAAAAATCTCTTAATTACAGTGAAACCCGTATTAAAATCCGTTTCGTGAGTTAGAAAAAATAAGCGCCCGAATATATAAGAGAAACAGACAAGAACGAATATCGACTTTGTTTCATACTAGGTAAAGAAGATGTTTCTTTTAATCTGGGAAGAAAATTTGACTTCATAAGAGGACCTACGTTACGAAGTTAATAATGCAAATTGCGACGAATCCACGAATCAGAAATGTTTTCGCATGCTGGCGGCAACATTTGATTGGTAGATCTAACCGCATCTATGTAGGTTGGTTGGATGAAGATGAAGCAGGGCCTTTTTAGGATGGAATAGGAATTCGCAGCAATACTCTGCAATCTGTCACGACATCGTTTCTGTCGCTGTTGCAGATTTAACCAAAAAAAAGAAAGCTACAAAGCAACAACTGTTAGAACTAGACGCAGTCCTTTATAAACTTGAAACAGCAGTTCTGGGGCTATAAGAGCGGCATTAATACCACCTTAACCACACATTTTACGCGGTGGGGTATACGGTATACAGCAGGATGATACAAGTGTGAAGGTGGCCTTACAACCAGGCTGGATAAAAAGCGCATAGAATTTGCAATAGCACGGCAATACGGCTAGTTTATCGGCGCGCATAACTCGCCGCCGACAGGTTTAGTAGGTAGGTATAAAAACTGCGGGCTGTTCCTGTTACTACTCGATACCATACACTACAGATACTCTTTATGATACATAAGAAAAGAGTACAACAGTAATATATAACAAAGTAAACAATTGACGACAGCAAAGCGACCCGCTTTGCAGAACTTAGAATGTTTGCAAGATGTTATGCAATGTGTCTATATAACAAATCTGCAGAGGACATGCAAACTAAAATAAAGTAACACAGAGAAAACTAAAGAAGAATTCAAAGAAAGAAAGAATTAAATTAAATAGTTGGGAAATGAGTTCCAAACTGTACCTTGCCTAATGCATACTTTGTCTTAATTCTAAGACTGAATGAATGAATGAATGAATGAATGAATGATTCATTTATTCACAAAAACATATGGTACATTAGGATCTTACAACAACTGCGGCGAAATGAGATGGACATAACGCCTTGAACCTCAAACAATGACGGTTGAAAGGTAAAACATTGGAGTCGCTGGGTATATAACCAGTAATGTCAGCGCCAAATGAAACAAGAAGCTTCAGGGTCCATTCCAGCACACACCCAAGGGTGCACGGCAGGGATCGTCGGCCCCGAGCGGCCTTCGCTCCGCGTGCAAGGACGCCGTTGCATAACCCCTGCGCACACGCAATGAGATACCGTACCGATGCGCCGGCGACGCGTATCGCGATCACACGCGCCTTTGTTCAGAGGTTGATATACTAAATTAACAGAAGTAGTCTCTTTTTTTAAACTACAGGCAAAACCTTACTCGTAGGTACGTTGAGTTGAGATTAACGATGAGTAAATAGAAGAATATGATCTATTGACAAAGAAGCTCAGAACTTTATGGAGAAGAGGTCATTACCAATTCTGATATCAGTGGGGATTCAGAAAATTATTGGCGAACAACTTACTTACTTACTTAACAGACCTGTAAGCCATACAAGGATGGTATTAGACATCGCTTTGATCGGTACCGCTAGTAGCTAGTTCTAGCTTTAAACAGTAAAGTCATCACCACTTTTTCCATCGGCTCCGGTACTTCGGGGAAGCTAAGGCTCTCATCAGTCTCAGGCTGAAAGCAGTTATCATCAGCCGTAACAAGAAACACTACTTCGTTACCCATCAAGTAACAGTTTTTCCTCAAAACGCTTTACTTGCATCGGTAGTTTTCCTGTCGTTTTTGCATCAAGGGCCGCATTAATATTCACAACGTATTTACATGCCGCAGGTAGACTAATAGCCGATCAATTTCCTCGGACGTGTTACACACAACAATCCAAATTATAAGCTACCTTATGGCAGTACAGCTAAGTCTCATAATACTAGAATTGTTTAGAAATAAAGACGACAGAGTCCTGACCGCCGATCGCCAGAAGGTGCCTTTGCACGCGTACTGTCAGTTATAATTGCAGGAACTAGCGAAACCGGAGAGAGAGAAGCCGCGGGGCGTAATGGGTGCGCGGGCGCAGGGATTATGCAAATTGTTGATAAATGTCAGAAGTAGCTGAAGGGATGAAAGGAAAGCGTGGAATTGGGGAAGTTTAGTATTAGTTGCAGGGTTGAAAAGGCTAATGACCCAATTTTATGTGTTTCGTACGCTGACGTATCATGAAGTCAGGTCCTTGGCAAAGGAAAGAGAGAAATGGCGGTTACATCACCGATAAGAGCTTAGGTCTTAAATTATTCGATGATGTCTATCAACTGAATCAAGAAAGCTTTGAAAAAGAAGAATCCTATTCAAAGAAAATGTTTAAGTACGCCAAAAAGATGCGCCTAAATCATTTTATTCTTAAATTGATATCCGACAAATCCAAAACACATCAGACGAAAGTGTAAAAATACACATTCTTAATCGCGACTTTGATAACCATATAAATTCATTTATAAAATCACTTACCTTCGTGACTTTTACTGCATATTAGAAAGGATCGGCATATTGCGGTCACAATGGCTTACCTGAAACAAAAGGTTATCGTTAATATTGCACGCACTGCGCCCGCGGCGGGTATGGGAATATTGCACTTTGTATTGAAGCAGTGCAATAAGTTCATGTAACATAACTTAGGAAACGAGCTTACGATTTTTTTATAGGTGGTACATAGTAATAGCCCTATTGGTAAATATGAAACAAATCTGGTTCTTATACGGTCTAACATCGGGTAAGAAAACGAAAGCGCATCTAGTATGGCTACATTGCAAGCTGTCAAAAATTGAAAGAGACCTACAGCCAAAAGAGACAAAGGTGGCGATAGAGGTAAAAGAAGACGGAAAAGCAAATCGACATAGATAAGATGCTCAAAAATAATGTATTACAACTCTTTTGTTCATATCAATAGTTTTCCATAAACGTAGTCACGATATAATAACGCTATGCTTCGCTTCTAGGAACCTAAAAGGTGCCATAATACAAGTTAAAATTACGCGTGATAGTTAACATTTAATTTCTAACGATAAATGTCAAGATTCACACCACAGTTCACACTCAACTGGCAACAAAGGATTTCCGAAGCAATCGTATACTAAATATATCAGCTGTGTCAAATCGCAAGGGATCGTGTTTCAGAAGGATTTATCTATGGTGGGGTCGACATATGAATTGTTTATACTTATAGGCTAAATTCCTATTCTGTTAGTGTGGTAACTTGCAATCGGAAAATTGCATGTAAGTAAAGAGCTGCAAGGCTTCATTGAAGCATCTGTAGCGGGTGGCAGTTTTTCTTGAGTTACGTTGCAGTTTTCTTTATTGCTTGAACATACTGTTAAGCAATAAATTGCAGTGATGTACGGTACCTAGCCTTACAAGAATCAGAAATATTCGTTTGGAAAGAGAGCCACAATTTTTAAATGTCCTTATTTTTTGTAGCTGTTTGTAAGAAGCTTAAAAAATCCCAAAATTGGCCTAAGGGACCCCACAATTTTAGGGATATCTACAAATTGAAACAATTGCAGTAATTGGCGAATTTGTTGATATAGACCTCCGAAAAGTAACGCCTGAGTCTATTAAGAGTTTTCTAACTTATCTATAAATAACACAAGTCCTGTATGTTTCACAAAAATATATCCAAGATCATCACATCTGAAACTGGTTAACTGCCGAACCAATTCAAAGTTTTTATTCTTAATAATGACCTCGATCGAAACTAATGTGTTAAAAACACCGCATTAACACACTAACTCGTATCCCACTAACTTATGACCCCAAATACTATAAGCCTCCACGATGCCGCAGCCTCACGAACTAGGGCCACTAAAACTATAAAATATGATATTAAGATCATATCAAATATAACGTAGGTTAATTGAAAAATCGGATACTCGTGAGCATTCAATAACATTCTTTCACAAGGCCTAAACCAAAATGTAACTGTTCAAAATACTCGCATGAAATGGATACGAGATCATAAAATTGTAGCAGTTTATTGGAATCCTTCTTAACGTAATACCGGGAAATGAGCACCGATTATGTTAACATAATTTAGACTGTGGTCCTGATATACACGTTTTAACACTTTTGAACGGATTGAATTAAAACTAGTCTTCAAAATGCTTGCACTGTTGTGTTTCGGCGTGGAGAGCAAGACAGCCGGTGCAATTACTGGCACAAGAGGTATTGGCATACCATTGCTCTTAACCCTCTGGGTTGGCAACGCAACTGCAATCCCTTTGGTATTTCGGGTGTCTATGGGCGGTGGTATCACTTACCATCAGGTGATCCAAGTGGGTCCTGAGCACCTGCAAGTGCTCGTTTGCCTTCCTATGTTGTATAAAAAAAATGGACAAACTATTTCGAAGTAAATACTGAATCCTTGTTTTTGATAACAATACAAGCAAACTCTAATCCAGCGGCTTTCATCTAAGCAAGAAATGTTTTATATCCGTATTAACTACATTTCGTACAGCAAAAAAGACAAATCTAAAATTAAAAATGGTCTACACAATACTTTAGCGAGTTAGCGCTATTATTCAAAAACCTGATAAGGACCCGAAAATTCAGAGCATCAACCGCAGTCACTAGAAGCCATTCGTACCGTTAAAAGTCGTTATACTCCCGACGTATACGATTACAATAATCTCGAAATCGTTATCAGAGCCCCAGTTGCGAACGCGGAACCGTGCGCTGGCGCAGTCGACGATCGCCCGATAGTAAGTGATGCATAAGATGAGATCTCACGTGAGATGGTAAATGTAGTAATTGGATATAAGAGTAGGAGAAATTTGGACAAATTTAAGTTTTCATCCCATAAAACCAAATTACTTTTTATCTTTTAGATAGTGTGTAAAACTAGCGACGCACTCTATAGATTTGGTCCCAGTTACAATGTTGCAAGGCATCCTCGTATCGGCGTATACATCCAATAAATTCATGAATAGCCTTTTAGGAACTAAGCAAAATCAAAATAATCTCAGTCTAGAATTTTTCCACCATAGTGCTACAGCCTTAGATGGCCTGCCGGCCACACACGGACTAGTGATGCATTGTGAGACCACAGACAGGATTTATCGCATTCACAACCTCTGTGTACTGCCAGTGCTTACACCGTCTACAAGAAAATTTATTTTGTTTATGGTCATAGCCGCGGTGTTAACATAGAATAGGGTTGATGCATGCGCGAGCCTTGTGGTTTGATGTCTTATAATGTTCCGTCGAGGGTACAATCGTTGATACTAGTTGTTTTTTGCGCTTTAACATCTATTATTAACTCATCTTCACTTTTAAACGCAAAGAATGCAATTGAAGAATACTAATAAGCTTCAGAATCAAAAGATCCTTGAAACTCAAAAACGTATTTTACAAAATTCACAATTTCTTCGATAAGACCAATAAGACTAACGCGATTGCCAAGAAGAAAAAGTTATTTGGTTATTTGGTCTAGCTTTGTTGGGTTTTAATTGTACTCAATAACAAAGGGTTTACGCGTAAGTTTAAAAGTCTTAGTCTGTGCTAATGTTTCTGCCTTTAAAATTACTATCGCGGTAATATTGGCTAACGCTTATTCCCTGTACCACACAAACTGACCAGCGCACGCGTTCAATTCCAATTTCCAAACAACATTCAACACCCCGATTTGTCTCCAACCCGGAAACATCCATTCTAGCACCGTTTGTATGTAAATGTACCTACACTACACATATACATGGCAGATTTTGACCATGTTTAGGAGACACGTGCGACCAATAGTAAAGTTCGATTCGGCGTGACTCACGGATTGGTGTTTTCTTAGATTTTGAAAACGGAACGTGAGCGCGAGCACGTGATTGGGTTTTATTATTTTGTTTTTGGAAGGTCAGTGCGCTTGCGCAACATTGCCAAGTCAACGACAACAGCATTTTATTCTTTCTAGTAATATGCTATAAGGTTAGAGAGAATAACTTTAAGACTGAAATAATTTGCATGTATGTAAATTCTTTATTGTACAAAGAACATAAATAACAAAAAGAAATACAGTGACATTTCCTATATGTAAGAAGCTAGTTGAACTTGAGCAAACTAAGGAGCGCTGTTTTTGTAAAACAATATAATTATGTAATTGTGTACAATAATGATACAATATAATATGATGCAAATTGATAACTGGAAGACCATATACAAATAAAACAATCGATATTTACATACGCGCAGTAACGTCAATTACAGGCTTCGAGGGAATGGACAACATACAACTTGCACCGTATTACCTTATATGCAAAAGTGACACGCTCGAATGAAGAAGTAATTCCATTTTGAACCACCAAGTGATTTCCATAAGCTCGAACACTGTAAACTATTCCAGTTTTTCGTTTAATAGTTATAAGTAAAATGAAATGCCTCAAGGCACCGTGTTCGGTAACCTAAGTCTTATTCGTTACTTTAACAGTTGCACATTGTTCACATCATCAATACGGTTCTATGCTTAGAAAACGTATCGAAAATGTAATGTAAATCTTGAACCCGCAACCACCGCATTCCGTGCCTTGCACTTACCCATTGAACTACAGATACAGTACATACAAGCAGGAGCTAGGCAATGTGATTTTTACAATGTGCTCTGCTTTTACGGTCATCGCATTTTTGGTTTTAAGGGTTAATCCCTATTCGTGAAAATTTTTTCAAGTTTTCTTATTGAGTACTCAGTACATAGGTTTATGGTTTATCATTATCTGAGGCTCTACAGCCACGGGTGGACCTAGGCCTGGTCAAGTAACACCGGCCAGTTCGATCTGTTCTCAGCTTTCCGTCTCCAACCCTCCACGCACATTTTGTAGAGATCTATCACAACGCCATCCAACCACATTAAACTGGCTCGGCTTTCAATGGTATATCTTCTTCGTCTTCTGTATCTTCATCTTCGCTTCTTCTTAAAGCCGCTGTCCGTTCCTGTCTCTCCTGATCATATCTTCGGTCGCTTACTTCTTCTAAACCACCCAACGGATTTTGATACTGTTTTCACTGACATTTAGAGAAAATTTTACGGAAGCTTGCCATGTATCCCTATTGTACCCGAACGCCGGGGCGCGTCGCTAGTAAGCATATAAACGGTATAAATGACGGGGTAGGTATCGCAACCACAAACCGGGTCAAGTATACCGGAAACCAGCGGCCGTGCGCACGCGTCCCTATTCAATCTTTATCGCGGATCCATTGTACTCGGGCAGCGATCTACGCATGCAACATGTTTATTAAAGCATTTTTCAATAGGTATTGCACATTTATTACCAGTAGTCAACGGTACTATTAGAAAAGCCAAAGCAGACCTTTACTGAAGTGCAATTTTGTTTTTCAATGACAGAGCCATGGGAAAAAACGCGAACGGGAAGATAAATATCGGGAGAAAAAATAATTGGGTGATTCATCTATACAGTCGCTGTCATTCCACAAAATTATGATGACAAAAAATTTTAATATGCAAAATGAAGTTTATAGGAAAGGGATTTTAAATACTTAAAAAATAAAACAGAATTTTTAATTTTCTCTTTAGGCATAGATTTTCAGCCGCGCCGGTACTCATAAATAAATAAAAGTACATGCTTAAATACATAACAGCCATAATACAAATTTTACCCGCGATTCGAATCCGCAACTGCAGCTTCGCTAATTAGACTATACAGTCGTCATCAACTCACAGGTGATAGTACCAATTAAGTATGGATATATTTTTTCCTTTTACCCTTCAATCAATTGGCTTAATTAAAATCGATGAGACGCCGATAAACAATGGCGCATTTGTTTATGCAGCACCCTAATCAACTCATGCGCACCTTCTTACGTGTTCCAACTACGAGTCACAATTAAAAAGCTTGTTAAAAGCTTAATATAGTTTTAAAGAATTTTATAATTACAAAAGGTTATTAGTTACTGTTAATTTAATATAATTTATTGAGAAGTGACATTGGATTTTTATTTATTTATAGGTAAATATTTAAAATGCTTGGAAGTTTTATTGACAATTATATTTCAAGTAACGATCCGCCCTGGCTTCGCATAGGTGCAATTTATTAACGAAAACTTAATTTGACTATATTTTAATAGACGACCATGAAACTACTTTACCTATTTTCGATCGTATTGCTTAGGAATAATGTTCAAAAGTGGATGAGCAATTACTTAGTCGCCTGAAGAGTGCTCTGTAAAAATCCTTAAAAAAAACCGTATCAAAATGAGTTGTTTGTTTTAGAAGGAGGAAGGGGCCGAAGATATGAAGATACGAATAGGTACTTTGTTTCATACTATGTAAAGATAAAGATAAGAAGGGAAGAAAAAGATAATGAAGGCGATAACATACGTTTCATATTTATATTTTTTGACTGCCTAATTGTTATTAGTATTTTTGGCTAGTTTATCAGATAGTAAGTCAAGGCTGAAGGGCTAAACAATTTAGAAATAAAAGATCCGTTCAGAAATTCAAGCAATGATATTTAGTATGCGTATTGATGAGTATGAGAAATAAAGTTATGCCAATCGATAGGGACCCTTAACTTTTTACACGTTGGAGGCTAGCAAAAAAACTAGTACCTACCTAACCTAGACATAATTGTTCTTGTTATAAATTCCTAGGCTAAGCGCATACATTAATTGACACTTAAATCGTTCATTAGTGGCGATTTTTTATTAAAAAAAAGGATAGCATTAGTGTCAGGAAACGGCTGTTAGCAGGTAATAATTTCTAATCTAGCTAGATTTTTCTAGTTTAAGTATTAAGTATGTAGAAACATCCACATTCCTCATTTACGGCCTATCTCCTATAAATTAGGATATAATAGCTCTATTACGCGAACTGGTAGCTGCGCGGGAGTCGGCAGTGATGTAGACCAGGGGACCCCAAACTTATTGTTATCTTTATACAGCGTGTTAGGTAATGAGTAGATAATCCGTAACATCCTGATACCGCACTCAGGAAAGTCTAAAAAAAGGTAAATTAGGTTTAGTAAAAGTGCCACAGTTTTCGAGATATTTTGACTATGAAAGTGCAGTCCAAAATTCAAAAATATAGTTAGCAATTTTTTTTAATTAAAACACCGTTCTTGCTCAAAAATGGTGATGTTATCTAATAAAACAAGTTATTAATTATTATTTAATTTCCTGGCATTCATATTTGATGACTTAAGTTTTTAATCTGCAAATAAAATATCACTTATCACGCTACGTAACGACACATTACAAAATAATTTCACAAACTAACAGCGATCTGCTTAAAATAAACACAGACTATAGACACAGCATGAAACAGATTTGGGGTCTATGTTATAAAAGAACAACTGGCAGCCTTCACACGAATGAGGCCGCCTGATAGCAGACCAAACACGCAATTGTATGGTACAATAACAATTAGCTAAAACAAACACGATCACATAACTCGTGTTTAACATTGTTACTAACATCATGTTCAAATATAAGTAGGCGATAAAGTATCGAACACTGTTCACGAACGGTCTGCTAAGTTACATAATTGCGAGTAATTTATTTCGTCCATTAAACATTCTCAACCGCGCCATTCATGTTCTAAATTCAAAGAACACACAAACTCATTCCATTAAATCATTCGCAAACTTTTATAAGGCCAGTCACGCACGCACGCAGGTGCAACGACCTCAAATTCGTCTTCGACAACTCTGAGTAACTGGCATGGAAGAAAACAAATGGCCGCCACGCGGAAAATTAAAAGGAAAATTGGAGTAATATCTCAACTGTCAATGACCAGTATGAAAAATGCGAGTTTCTCGAAGGCTGTGGAGACGAAGTACGCCATCCATCATTTAGTTGGACGTCAAGGCATCATCGTTTAAATTATTTCAGCCATATATCTACCATAACGACGTTATGTATTTAACGACGTATAACAAGGTAAAACTTGGCCGTTCTAATCGATTTAAATTTGGATAACCACATAATGCTCTTTAAAGTAGTTATTCCATGCCAAAGAGTGACCTGGAGCTTTTGAAATTAAGAACATGACCGTTTTCCGAAAATCGCTTCACGCAGAGGGCGCGTGTGGAGCGTGGAGCAAGATTTATGCGCCCGCGCATCCGGCATCCACTTTCCAAACGAGCTTTAGTGCCGCATCGCCTTTGTTGCCGCTAAATGGGCCACGAGCCGAGATGCGCAAACGCATGCTTACTTACGACGCGTGGATTCAGAGAATTTGAGATAATGTTGCGTCACATTATGAAGAGGAGCTTTTGAGCAACGAAACCGTTATACTACATGAACAATAGAAACAAAGACAGACATGACCAACTAGTAACAGTGATCATGTGAACAAAATAAATGGCATATCGATCTCCACCAACCAATATAAAGAACAACAAATCAGTGATCACTTTAGATTGCAAATTTGAAAACAGAAAACTTTTTTGCCTACAGATTCTACAATAACAAATGCAATGCTATTGCATAGCACCTTTCCGTTAAGCGTTTAACGAGACGCCTTCGTAGATAGCAGACAAAACGTGCCTTAGCACAGTTCAATCGGCAACTTTATGGTTGTGACCGAACGCCCTTAAGCCTGCGGCCGGTTCAAAGGCTACCCTCCACAACCGAGGCACGACGCGTTGACCAACTATAGGAAGCACAGCTCAGACCCTACAATCTTAAAGTTGAAAACGTACCGGTGCTCCAAATTGCCAATACCAAAAGCTTACAAAGTAACCCTTGTCACGACGCAACGCAAGAGAAAGGTCCCTTACAAAGAGCAAAGGTTCCACTAAAAAAGGAAATAAACAGTGCTTTACTTTCCTCCGGTAACGAACAATGGCGAGCAATGGGTTTTATGAGAGAAATCGTACCAACTAGGAAGCCCAGTAAATCGCTGTGAGCTAATTTGATTTGCCTTTTGAGGGGATATGGGAAAACGTTTACTGAGCCAAGTCAGATGCATGCATATTTCTGGTCAGATAGCGAATGTTGTGCAGCAACTCTTGCGCGGGTAATACTATTTGAAGTAAAAGTTACTGATTCAAGAAAGTACAAGAACCTTCTCCTGGAAGACAAGACGAGAGAAGAGTACAAGTGTCTTAGCGAAAATACGGCATTTTTGTAATAAGGATGATAAATTTAATATAATAATACATTATTGGCATAGAAGCAAGTTGAAGTAAAAGAACTATATCTACTCCTCTGAAATCTTAACCTCTAACGGGTTGTTACGTTTCAGCTAACCAGTTTGGTTGAACTTTATCACAATTACTAATTTGGTGTACTTGCCTGAGAGAGCAATAAGGTTCTACAGCCTACAAATCAAATTGGTTGACTATATTTATTCTATGCGAGCAGTATTTAAATCTTTAGTTGTAACCGCGTTCGCGTTCTCGAAAGCAGCTTTAATGATATCGATATTCGATATAGAAGTTTTGTCTGTGTTTTTTACAAGTCCTGAGAAGGGTTCAATCGCCCATGTACTTATTATAATATGTATGGTGGCACAGCGTCAAGTCGTAAAGAAAGTCCTAGGAATGTAAATGAAGTATTCCGTGGAAACGAGAGCAGGCCAGGATTTATTAGACAAAAACCTGGACCGAACACGTCTCATCAGACGCGAATGCAATCATCCCTTGCCGTCGATGGTTATACAAGCATTAACTGCTACGTGTCGTCCCTAGATGGCGCGGAAATGGAGGTCAGTAGCATTAGGGCTGGCCGCTGTCATGTGAATTCTGTTTTCAAATACATTTTCTTTTTAAAAAACTTCAGACATTTAAAGTTACCAGAGACTAAGTAGGCCTGAGGAGCGCATAGAAAAGAGGCAAAGAGCTAAGACTTGTTTTTGATTCATGACAAGAGATCTTTGGAAATGTTTTTGATTCATAATTTAAAATCTAAGACGTTTTACACTTTGTGCAACAAGTTTCTATTGCCATGAAGCAAGACAATGCTGCCAGTATAATATAGAGAGAAATACAGGCGGCTTCGATTACTTACCAAAATAAATAAATACAGCATTAGACTAAGCGAGCTCGGTTATTGCAAGCCCCTTTTTTTCTGAGTTTGTGTAAATTTTTCACTAATTTGTGTGAATGTTTGTTTTCATTGATTTTTGTTTTTTAGTTTTATTGAAGATTCTTCTAGTTGTCTATGTCGCCGGTGGCAACCTTAGCAGACAAGGACGCGCGCTCATTAGTGGCTGCGCGAGCGCACACGGCACACATGGCGGAAATATTTCGTGGAGAACTAGGTTTCACTAGGTTTGCTCGTATTTTAATATGAGATTGTACAGTTAGCAGCAGAAGTAGCTGAAAACTCGACAAGGTCGCAAATGGAAAAAAAAGCTTATAAAAAGCATGCACAATTATACATAATATTACGAATATCGACCAATGTACATCATCATATATAAGTCTCTATAGAGTCAATATTCTTTAAATAAAAAATAACTATTTTTTGTTAAAAACGAAAATGTTATAGGGTGTTCTAGCCAAGCCACACGTATGATTTTTCAGTGCCTAGAAAATAATCATAATTTTCCAAGCAGAAGATTAACATTAAAATAAATAGTTAAAAACCAGCTAAATACCTTACTGACCAAAAAACTAAGGATTTTAATTTCGTTTTTCTGCTTGATATTATGTATGGGATGGGTAATGTATGTCGATGGTTATAGCAGCATTTTATGTTTTATTATTTTTTTAATTTATTAATACGACGACCAGCGACACATAAATAAGGAACGCCTGTGATTTCCTTTATAACATTTTCTTGACCAAAACTGTGCTCTTCTTTATTTCCTTTGTACTGATCGAGATCTTACGCGATACAAACTTTATTTTCTAAAAGTCCGTCTCCTAAATGAATACAAAAAATTAACTCCAGAAACTAGAAAAAACCAGTAAGTTTGTTCCCGATAGTTAGACGCAGGTAACTTTCTAATTAAACAATTAATCTTAGCTATCCATCAATGTTCAAACATTATCTTTATATTATCTTTCCGAGGTCTCTTTTTATCTTCTTTTAAACATTGTTTATCTCAAACATCGCTGGAATAACACCATAATCAGGTGACCCGATAACTTTGGTCCAGATATTTGAGACCATAAACCTAACTGGCATAACTTTTAATGATTTCTTCTTAATTGGGACAAGAAAATAGATTACATCATCTGTTTTTAACCTAAAATCCAGAAATATTAAAGAAAAGTGTAATCAATATAAGATTGACCGTAATATCGTTTTAAAGTCTGTACTTACGTATGATATTAAATTCTCTTAAGTTCTTTGTGTTTTTCGGATGAATTTTGACAACCTTTGATAGCACAGGCCGTCATAATTTAATTAAAACTGAAAGCTGTCAACAGGAGCATGTAACGTTTGGTACTATTGAGCCGGCCGAAGGGGTTAGCCGTTTCCGGCTACTTTTTTTTGGCGACATTTTTCGTGCTGGACTCGGTTTCTAGGCGTTATTATTCTAAGGTATTATAACACAAGCAAATAGGAACATTTAACTACAAATGTTTGTCGACTACGAGTATAATCCTTAATGGAGATAGAGTGTTTAATGCAACGACACTAACGCAGTAAACGAGGCTTGCCAACAAGAAAACTAAATAGGTCTTGTTTATTCTCGAGAAGCCTACAAACACACTAAACAAGGTCGAATACCATCTCATAATACCAGATGACACTGGCCGTCTAAACAGTTAGGAATTCGAAAAAGAAAACTTGAAGAATTTTTCAAATTTCGAACGAAGTGCAAAAAAGCAAGCACACATCAAAAATGCCGCGCAAACAGACAATTAGCACCGGCTCCTGTTCTGAGACTTGGCGAAGGCCGCTCTTGGAAAAAGCCAGAAAAAAAATCACCAGCAGTCCAACGTATCTCGGACGTGACCCGGTCACGGAACGGAACCCGCGCCGTACGACATACAACTTAAGAGTCGTACGTATTGCCCGAATAGACATGTTGGATTTACTAGCGACTATTCGAAACAGACCGTAACGTCAACACATTAAGGTAAGTTTAAGTTTGCAATTATTTTTAAAGGCAGTAAATTAAATAATGATACTACATACTTCTTTAGTCACGGTGAAAATCAGTATGCTTTAAACTCTACTTCGTCTAAATTGAACTTACTATGTTCCTCAAAAGTGCAGTTTCTCACTAGCTTTGTCTCGCTTTTACTTGCGGAAGGGACCATCCCATCATAAGGCCCGTTGCTTGCGTTGGTGGACGTGCGAGAACCACAATCATTGGTCTAATGTGCTATTCTTTAAGTATAGTCTATAGTTCAATGATGAAAACGGCTGTTTTTTTAATGACAACCCATAATCCATAATACATGCTCATCACAATCAACGTAAAAGGCTATATCGACTAGCACTTTAGTCTATGCCAGTAATTATACGGAATGTCGGGTAATTTAGCAACTAAATTTGTCTGAACAAAGAGACAGATTATTCCAACATTTACAGTCTTCTTGAATGGAAAGTGTCAAGAACAGAAACTAAAAATGACCAACCAATTAAAATATTATGCTCAACCAAAAAGCAAACATGTTTTTAATGAATCATGCTCCACAACCAATCCCGGCATTAACCTTTGAATACTTTTGGGTTGATAAAACAATATCGTAAACCAGTCAATTAACAAACATAATAATGTCACATACTTAGAGAAGTTTGTTCACTTAAAATTTATAGCAGTTTTTTGTAACCACTACTTTTTTCTCTAATAAACATTTAGTTCTAACAGCGTTTATCGACGCCACTGTTTCTGTCTGTATTCGTCCCAAATTTTCACGTGTAACAAACGGGTCGGTGATAAAACTTAGCATGGCTATTGTTTCCCAACGGCGGAGAGACGATTGAAACAATGCACGATAAAATGGAAGATATTTACAGGTTTGACTACTAATTTCATTGTCTCATTTAACGGGGAGACAGCGTATCTTTGTAGTGGGCTAAACGGTGCAATAAGTGGCTACATCCTTATGTTTCACCAGCAACATGCCGCTACTCAGTGTTGCCAATGTAGCAACTTTGTCGCTAGATCTGGCGAGTTTTAGTAGGACTACGTTGGCGACTATTTCTGCAAGTGTTTAATACATTTTAGCGACTTCTTATGGCCGGTGGTCCATACATCTAGCGACATTTGGACCCAATTTGACATGAACTGGAAACCTTTTGCAACATTTCTAACGACTTCTACAAAACTAAGTCGGCAACACCGCGACTTACTTTGTCGATAGTAATATACACAGAGATAGGCACAGAGCTTCCAGTGCGAAGTAGTAAAAACTCTTCGAGAGAAGATTGGCTGGGCTTATCATTAGCCTCGCAAGTACCCTTATTGATATGATGACAAATAAAAAAAGAAGTATCATTCATTTAAAGAAAATCAGTAATTTTTCAGCTGTCGGACGTCTTTAACAGCATATAACTTGTGTTGTTTTTATAACTTAGATCAAATTTAAGAGGGCGCTAGTTGAAATATCTAAACCGTTATTCCAATGTTTCATCAGTTATCGGAGCAGCCAAAATACGACTACTGCTGGACGTAGGCTTCCTCAGAAGGTCGGTCCCGCGCTGATCGCATCCAGTGGGTTCCCACAGCCATCATGTCTTGGGTCCACTTTGTGGCAGGTCTGCCCGCTGCGTCTTGTGATACGCGGTCCCCACTCTCTCCTTGGTCCCATCAGGGATATGTGCTGTGCCGGAGCATTTCTCAGAGCTATGACGGTGACTGTCAACGATTTCATTAATTTCTTTGCACTTGCAAATTTTTGTTAAGTTGCACTTACGTTCGTGTCGTCCCTGTTCACTGGTTTTTAGTAACTAACTCAGTATCCAGAATCTCAAGGGTCCCACTAAAATTAGCGTCACGGTTTACCGAGGCAGTTCCCTGAGTGGGGCCCAACACAATGTTTGTAATATTTGTGCTCTGCCCGTGTTGTATGTACCTATGTGTCTGCATGTGTCGAATATTTTCTATAAAGGTTTTTCTTTCTTTCTTTCAAATTCAGTATATCTGTCAGCGGAACCAATAGCTTCCGTAAACAGTGGCACGCTTACCTATACGTTTCTTCAATAAATCAACCTCTTTAGTTAACATTGAATCCAGCGACATTTCGCTCGTAATGTCATTATCACGCCCCTTTTCTGTTCAATTAGTATGATTGATATGTCAATACAGCCTTATCGATCAAGGTCACCCGAACACTCGGACGAGGAAACAATAACCCGCCCTAATTATGTCATGATTACTCATGTTAATGTCAAACCGTACATATTGCCATGTCAACTAGACAATGGAACTGTGTCAGGTATCAGGGTTCGTCGGCAAGTGGTTCAAAGTGGTACGAAATTTATCTTTATTGTCTTTTATATCTTTTTACGATGGTTCTTATGGATACGATTGAGTCACCCATTTACCGATTCGTCTCGGAATAAGGCACCGATAAAAGTACTGACATGCCGACGACAGTTTTCTGAAATTTTCGAGATCATCCCCTTCTTTTGCAGAACTTTATGAAACTTGCACATGTCTAGTTCTAGGTACATATGGTGTACGTTTCGAGTGAAAGCATCTTTACTCTTTTTAAATTCTTCCATGCCCCTAAATCTAAATCCAGTCATTAATTTCTTTCAACTTGTTAATTGAGGATGTTTGCAGCGCTATTCAAATAATTTATGCAGATCGCAAGGACTTTTACTATCTGCGTTTTTTCTTATAATAATAAAATTTGCGTCTATAAAATTAGCAACTAGTATTTCTAGTTATTTATGAGACCACTAAACAGGGACAAAAAACGTTGTTCCGATTTGAGATTTACGATTTTAATTATCTCAATTTACGCATGCGAAACGAACATAAAATACTGTTGAAACGCTGTTTATTTGTTTATTTTACTGCTATAATAGTAGTTTATCTTTTATTGTCCTGCCGAACCGGCTCTGTAAAGTGTTTTTTCCCGACTGATCTACATTTCGCTGGCTTACATTACGTTTGAATTCAATTGAATTTAAAATCTTTACATCTAAACATAAAACAAAATCGCTATGCGTTCCTGTCTGTCCTCGCTTGCTCCTTGTAAACCATGCAACGGATATTGATTTGGTTTTGAGATTTTTTTGACGGAAGAATAAGGAATAATGGAAATATGGGTACCTTGTGTCCAGTCAGGTGTATTTTGTTCGATCATTCGGTACTTATCGAGAGGGGTCCCTCGTTGAGCGGCGCCGCTATTCTTCACAATTACACCACAAAACACCTTGTATGTACGTTTGTCGTCCACTTAATACTGATTAACTACGAATTTGCTTAAGGCGGAGAGACACAGGGAAAAAACTCTATAATTTGAGAAAGTTGATACGAACAACGTGCCTTTCGTTAGAAAAGTTCTTCAGGAAGTGAACGAGAGTGAGAGATGAATGAATGAATGCAAACCTAAGGGATGCAAGAATGAGTGGTTGTATGAAAGATTGGTTTTATGTTGCCAGACTAAATTATTGCTTACTAAATTAGTATTTCCTAAACAATGTATTACATGCTAATTGTATCCACGCGAAGTCGGGCGGGTCACTAGTTTAAGACAAATCAGATTTAATTTTAATTATCGTAAAACGACATTCGACTTTATGGGAGTGAGCCAAAGATTCAACACTAAATGAAAAAGTCATTTTTATACGTTTTATGCTTTAAAATGTATAACGCCATTGCCGGATATATCCGACAAACGCGTACAATATAAAAGTGACCTACGTGCTTATGCATAAGGCTCAACTTAGTTAAGTTATTTACAAAAACAAAGGCTTGTCATATGAACGAAGACTTCTGGAGTTAAAAAAGTTAATTCTTAGAGTAAAGAAAAAACATCACAATTTTTATCTTTTTAAACTGCAGAACCCTCCAGTCAAAAGAACGATCACGCTTTTTACTTTGTATATAGATAATTGCAATACAATTAGACAATGACATTTGGCTGCGGGATAGCTGCACTCGTGTATGCTAACTATTTAATGTACTGACAATTACCCGACCTTACCTTCACTGCGTATGCGCATGTCATAAATAGATATACATTAGTCAGCTACCACACCCACCCGATTGACGTCGATCAATGGAAGAAATATTATTCATTAATAAATTCAGGCGTTACTTTGCGGAGGTCCATTTCAACAAACTGGAACAAATTACTTTGCTACTCCGTGAAACCAGAGTTTCGCCGAGTAGTGAGTTAATTTGTTCCAGTTTGTAGGAACATTATTGTAGTGTAGAGCCACACAGTAGCCAGTGGCTGGACCGTACGAATGGGCCGCCTCGACCGGGGTACCACCACCCATGTTGCTCCCCTAATTCTCGCTATCTTCTGCTGCTAGTCTTTCGATTCTGTTATATTACACGTTAAAGTGTTTTACACGTTAAGTTAGAGACAACTTTAATGAGAATCCCCTAGTCAGTCCCGATTAGGGTTGCCAGGTGTCCGGCTTTTTACAGTTGTGTCCGGCCAAGTAAATACAAGTCCGGCCTGTCCGGCTTTTGTTAGGCTTTTGGTCAACCCCGCCGTGCGCGACCAAAATCAAGCGGACACGCAACGCATAAGCATGACTCCAATGTATCAGGCTACGATAGTATTTGCGTCCGGCTTTTAGGGCAAAATGTCCGGCTAAATATGAACCCGTGTCCGGCTATTCTATTTTTGGACCTGGCAACCCTAGTCTCGATGCTAGATTGTGATAAAAATTCGATAGCAGCTATTTAAGGCCTCTTTGTTGGCGGCAACGAGATCGCAGGAGCGATTAACGCCTGCTCCACATTATAATGAAGCTGGCGCGGGCGCAACGTTTGCTTCCTTTATCAGTTCCTTGATAACGTTGTTGTGCAAGCGAGTGGATTTCCAGAACGACGTACTTACATCTCGATGTCACTGCTATTAAGGCTCTACGGAGCATGGCCGAAGGTCGAAGTCAAAGCTACCGTGGAATAGGAATTATGATGTTCTGTAATATCAGGTCACAATGTTGCAATATTGCAAGAGATCTTGACTTGATTTCTGAGGCGGCGTGGTTTTCTGATCGCAGTTTAAGAATTTAAAAAGAAATTAATAAAAATATATAACTTTTTGTATACAAACACGCTGGTAGGCCACTAGTTTTTTTTTCACACTTATCTGTCCGCAAAATTTTCAAATCAATTGCAGATTTTTATTTGTATAAATGTTTTTTTTTCTATTTTTTTTTTAGATTTAACTCATGCTATCCTACATGAATAGAATTGCGGAAAATTAAATGTACTTTTCATGAAGTTCTGCTTTAAGACCAATGAATAATGCACAATGTGGAAAGAAAAGAAAGTGTCTCTATTAAGAATCGTTCATCGAACCGTCTGGGACTTGGAATTGGCACCACTACGGTGGTAGTTAGTGGTCATATTTACCTTTTTGACGATCTTATTGTGAATTTCTTATGTTTGACATTCAAAATTTAATGTAATTTCCAATAAGTAATAAATTAATCTAATCTATTATGTTACGTTACAACATTAAATCAATCGTTAGTCAGCAGTCATAATTTGACCATCGCTCATTTCATGTATGATTGCATTACTTATCAAATCCATTCGCAGTTAGCTCTCTCGATGACACTCAATCAACGACGCAGAAACAATTGCTGCAGCTGGCAAGCAATAAACGAAAAAGTTAATTAATTTTCAAATTTGGAACGCGCTCGTCCGAATACTCCGTAAACAAACACGAGTGAGCGCATCAACCATTCCCTTTCTTTCCGCTTCGGCGAAGTTCACTTCTCCGAAACTAAACAATTGAAGGATGTGAACCAAAAAACGGTTTAAGCGACAGTTTTTGTGTGAAATCGAATAGAAATAGCAATGGGAATCGCCTGCTATTCCTCAACCAAGTGAACAATTGAGTTCATATGTAAATTTCTTATAGTTATTCCCTTTCTCGCTCAGATGTATGTCAGGAGCCACTTCAGTGCAACGGGTTATTTTGATACAGGGAGAGAATGGAGCGTAAAATTTTAAAAGGAACACAAGTTATTGTGTTACAAAGGAGCAGCTGGAAGTAGTGTCAATCAAGACGTGCAAGAGTCAACATTGTTGTTACACGAGTAGAATTTAAATGGACAATAATTTTGACGTCATAATGAAGGCATTATAAGGGGCAGAAATAACAGTTCGTTAGTGATATTAAGTCATATGTGTTGTTGATATGGACCTCTAGAATTTAAAGACATCACTTAGGTCCACCGAGGCGCTGAAGGATGTAATTAATTAACTCGCACATGGACCATCCATACCTTAGAAGCTAAGGGCTGAGTTACACTTTGATAAGTGCAAGTGCGAGTTCATACATTTGGTGTTTAGTGCAAGTAACAAATGTATGAACTTGCGCTTTCACTAGACTAGTCAAAGTGTAACTTAGCTCTAAGGCTAAATGGCTTAAACCATATTTATCCTTCAATGTCTAAAATATTAAACAACATTCTAATCTAAAAATCCTGTATTTACCATCACAAAGACTGCCAAAATAATCAATGAAAAAAGAAAATGTAGTCAATAGAATTTGTAACTTAAAAAAAAAGTACAAACTACCCAAAACATCAGCATCCGAAACAAGACAACGGAATGCAATTGCACCAACTTCGGTCACTGTCCGTTGCACAACGCTGCGTGCCTCGGTTTGTTTATAATTAAGCTGTCCACGGACAAGTTTTGACGTTTCTATTAGTCATCATTTTACTGTTATACTTCAATTTCATTGGCTTATTGATTACATCTCCTCCTAGTGCAAGCATTAAGCTAAAAATCTTAAAAGACCGTGTTAGTTTTGAATTTAAAGTATTTTGCGCTAGTGGATAACCACAAGCAATCAATACTTTTACTTTTTCTTTTAGGTGTTGGTAGCTTTTAAATGATAGAAGCAATGATTAACATAAAGAAAAAAACCGTAGTCATTCGGCTCGAGACTGGAACCTCTTGCCAACTAAGCCAGGGAAGACCCCACCAGACACTGTGAATTTCTCAATGAGCTTCAATTTTACTGTCATTGCATTTTCGAATTCAAGAGATTAAATGTAAAGCCGGGTATCCACCGTGATCATTCGCGTGTAACAGCTCAGATTTAACCATAATACCGGTATTGTAAGCCAGCATAAAAAGTATAACTGTAACGTTTTTTTATATATTACGTGCGAATGCCCGCGGTGGATACGCAGCTTAACCTTCGAGCTTCGAGCAATTATTGAGACATGAAAAGAGGTGCCACATCCGGGAACTAACACCTTCATATTAACTTCGCTGATGAAGGCAACGCAATCCGTTTACGAGCGTTGTTAATATATTAATTCGTCACGGCTACCAGTTACTATAAAACTTGGGAAAGGGTCGCTATAGTATCATAAATGATAAATGAGTATAAGGGTGCTGACAGACTTTAGCATTCGCTTGCAATGAGTATTCTAACGAATGTTAGGAAGCTCGTAGAATGAATAGGTAAAAAAAAAACTGCGCAGCGTGCAGACGTTTAATAACGGGAAATTCTGGATGTTCTGTTACAAGTGAATGTTCAAGCCTGTGCACCTTTATCAGCGCTATATACTAATTTCTAGTTTCCGATTTTTTTTTAATGTCAATGTCAAAGTCAGTGGAATTTGAATTGTGAGAACCCCACTGCAGTTTAGAGTCGAATGTTATTTTAAAACAGTTGATTTTAGGAATTCAGTCGTTTGAGCATCTAATGGCCGAGCCACACCGGATGCGAATGCTGTTCTAGAAAGCTAGCTGGAGCCGTGTTGCATACGCAACGTGTACGCAACCTGTGTGCCCCACCCTTAATTTGATATTTGAGGCTGAAAGTATATTAGTTGAATTAAATAACGTTTTTTTTTCTATTTGGTTTGATCAATTACCATCAGGGGTGCCTCTCATGCGTGTCTGTCTCCAAATTCCATAAAGAAAAGTTCCATATTATTATTTGAAAGCGACCAGTTCCACAATACACTACACTTCAGCTCGAGACCTGTGCAACGCTATGTACAGTCAAGGAATTAAATTTCCAACCCACCTAAGGTTCAATATCATATAACAAACTGTCACCATAATAGCTATAGAGCAAGACGTTAGTTTGACAGATCGACCTTAATGCATTGCGAATGTCAGACGACATTTCAACGAAATGGGTAGGGAATTAAATTCCTTGACTGTAGGTGGTATTAAGATTAAGATGCGCGTGCTTCTGCTAATGGAACGGTCCATATTTGTTTAGACTAGGGCTGTCGCATTGGTCTGACCTAAAGAAAATAAACAGCAAGTAAACTATATACAATTAAGGATGGTAATTATAGAGTGAGCTCAAGACCCAGTTTCATACTACGTTAGTGTGAAACTGCAACTTGAGTTCGGTTTATGAATACGACCCTACGACTCTTTGTTGGTGGATGTGCTTGTTTGCAGATTACTGTACTGTTGCGAGCTAAATAGAGTCCTTAAGGTAGATTCAGATTTCAAAGTGACTGCCGTATCTCAGCGATTTTTAGGCTTGTTGCTATATTAAAGCTTACTTCGCTTAAGCTTTTTTATCGTTCGCGCGAGGCGTCATATCATGTCATCATATCGCCTTCTCTGATTGGTGGTAGCAAAAAGACTCCGCTCGTAATGCAATAGGTACAAAAATAAACATTCCCGAATACAAGCAAAGTATATGTCAACATGCCTCAATATTGGGAAGCAACTATCCAAATTACAATCGTCTACGTACAATTCCTAGACACCAAAACTATCTCACCTGATACTCAACCCTACCTACACTTTGTTTACCAGGATTCCATTGCCCATATAGGCCTGTGCTGTGCGTTTGCGCAACCTCCGGTAGGCGTAGCAGTTGCGAGTTGCGAATCGTCGCTCTAGATGCGAGGAGACAATGCGTTGCGCCAGCGCAGCGTACGACACGACGCTTTGCGCAAGAGTTTACGAATCGCGGAAATCGACTATGGCGGACCCTTTCGAGCTTGTAATGGAAAGGATGCTGGCTGATCTTGCGTGAGCAATTAGATGTTTAAAGAGGTACAGTTCTATACGGAGCAAATAAAACCCTAATGCCTATCAAAGAGTGCTAGGGTATGTTCTTAATTTTAGGAGGCAAAAGTTGCCGCCGTAAAAATTAGGTTATGGTTATGGTAAACAACCTATACATGGATTTAATTTAAATGTGTTAATTATTATGGAAAATTTAAAAAATAAAAACATTAACAACCCACTCAATACAAAACGTCCGACGTTTCCCTTCCGTGTAAATGAACTGTTGTTAAGTTAAAATAGGACTTGCTTTTTTTAATAAATAGATTCAAGAGATGATGCAGGGATGATTTAGACTGTGGAAGGTTGTCCACAAGAGTAGATGAGTAGTGAAATAACTGTGAAGTTTGGTTTTAGAATAATATTGGGGCACTCTAATATGAATGAACTTAAATGCACTTCCTGAATTGCGCATACTCTTTGGCCTTATTGGGCATCGACCAATCGACCTGTACAAGGTTTCATACGAGGGAAGTACAAGAGAAAGCAACATCAGCTACAGCAGAAATAAGCCAAGTTAGTGCAAGTTCCGTTCCAAAAGGTTGCGTTCAGATCAAAGTGTCGAAATTGCACAGCCTCTGAATATCCCAGCTCGCCCACTCTTCGTAGTAGGCGTGCTCCAAATTAATTTTATATTGTACTGCAGCAGAATTATCTGCCAACCACTATCTGTATTTAGGTTATCTGTCGTAGTAACAATGAGTACCGATAACATCCGAATGTCGTAATTCATAACTGGCTCCGATCACGCGTCGAAGGCGAGAGAAAAACGCCATATTGCTTTACGAGTACAATGGCAGCGACCTGACCGTCGTGGGAACGCAGCAAGTATGCGACAATGCACTTTGTTGCAGCGTGCCTTCCTAAAATTGCTTAGAGTTGCCACAAAGAATTGCTCAGCTCCCCTCGGTGCCTATTGCACAGTTCATGACTAATGATGAGCATGACACAGGTGAGTGAGATGTGTAAGATCTATTAAGACTATTGTGTATGTGTACCCAAGCGCTCTCCATACAAACAGCAACAACTGCTCCAAAAAATTGCAAATATTATCAAATCTTCTGGTTTTAAGGCCGTTTGCACGGAGAGCGCGTTTCAAGTCTTGGTACACAATCCTCTTAGTGACGGCAGGAAGTTTTTAGCAGTATGGTAACTTTAGAAGGAAAACCGCAATAATCACTAATTAACGCGATATGAAAGTTTCTTAATTCTAAGAGAATGAAGCAAAGAACTGATTTTTGTAGCAAAAAGCCACCGCTCTCGTAACAAGACCATCCCTTACTGCCAAATTTGACAGCTGTCATCTGACACCGTGCATAAGACAGCGCCACACGTCAAACGACTAAACCGCGTTCAAACGCTTATCCTGCACTCGAAGGACATGAGACTTTGAAAGAGTCCAAGAACCTAGCCATCCTCGCAGTGATTTATTAACCTAACCTCGCTTCCTGCTTTAGTTAAAAATACAAGGTTTACACGCAAACGCGTAAAAATAGCACATCGTTAGTTCTTGTCGGTGGGCACGAAAAAGTATGCAAATGTGTAAATAAGCAGGCGTCGGTGACTCACTGAAAAGGTTCGCGGCCCGCGGAGCGCTAACTTAGCTGTAAAAGCAGGTTTTTCCTTACAACTCAGTGCCTACTCTGAAATTAGTAGGTAACTACACACTTTAAATAATGTCGCTATCCGTTCCGGTCTCTTCTCATATCTCCGGCCGCTTACTACTTCTAAACCACGCAATGGATTTTGGTACGGTATGCAGTGTCGTTTAGATAATTTTTTCAGGAAGGTATTTATGTATATTATATCCTAAATTGTATCTGTACGAAGCCGCCGGGTTGCTAGTTACACATAAAAAAATGTTGAACTACAGAATTTCGGGCATCGTCTTATCAAACTGAAGAGTCATCAATTGTAGAATCATTTGCACTTTTCCATTGTTGTCCACTTTTCATCATCCTATTCTCTTAAGAGCCGTCTTCCCGATTCCTTTGATGAACTCTTGCGCTACTCTGTTCTCTTCTCTTTTGTTCCTACCATTGCTATTGGCTTTCACGAGTCACGTGGCCCATTCATCGGCACGTTGAATGGTACGTATTTGGCTCAGGATGTAAATTACTTTTTTTTTTTATCGATGGCTATATGCTTAAGCAATTTATATGACTCATTAGGAGAGTTGTAATGTAAACTTAGTTACGTTACGGGTCGAATTCCTAGAAAACAATTACAGCCGACGGCTAGGCCGGTGCACCACGCCAGGCCATGACTAACAATAGCTATACGGCATATGTCAACATTGGACTATTGTTCGCGGCTCAGGAATTTTATTATCCTTAGTTCAGAGACAATGAAAACCTCTCTGCAACTGTACAAACACGCTCGGTACACTTCCATAGTGTCAGACCGTCTGGCGCTAATTCGGTGCTAAAACGGCACAAGATCTAAACTGAGTCTCAACGAGTACAACTGGTTTATCTGTTTGAATGAAACGGTTGGGTTTGTTTGGAAAAATTATGTGTCCGAATCACGAATCAGGCGCGTCCTGGGGACGCCGACCCCGCTGACTCACACTCTCGCGCCTAACGAGCAACCGCCAAAACCGTTCGCGAATCAAACAAACATCCGACCGCCGCGTACAGGTGTCTGATTACGATAATCGATTTAACTGTAAACTACTGTTAATTCCCTCTTAACTATGCATATGCGAAATCAAAATTCGGAACGGCTGACGCAACTGTTATATTCTACGTCGTTTCTATGCGTTTTTCGTTTGTAAGAATGCTCGGTATTTCGCTGTCCACTCGTTAACATGAGGTTGGCAGTCGACCTCATTTTTTAAAGCACCTTTTTATGTATACTATAAAATAAACGTCCGTTATTTGCGAAGGTTAAGGGCGCGCGTCCGGATTGCAGAAATATCTCATAACATAACATTACTAGTGGATTTCCTTTTGTGGAGGAAACGTAGTCCGGAGATGCTATCGGGAAGGTATGCCTTAGAAATGGTATAAGATACTGATTGACTGTGACAACCATAAAATCTAGTTTATTACCGCGCTTGCGAAAACGTAAACTATGTAGGTAACTGCTACATGTCATAAAACTCGAGAACCTTATTTGCTACCAGGCCTGACCATATCAATGGCCACTTATATTTAATATCATTTAATGACATACTTAAAGCGTAGATAAGCTGAATTAACGATTAATTAATTGATGTTAACAAGGGAAGTTATTCGGCTATTATCGAGGAGAAAGCGTTGCGTGGGATTCCTCGTTAGTGTTTCAAATGACGCGATATCGATAACCACCCATTAAAAATAATAGAATAACAACCGATAAATTCCCTTCATTAGAGAATTATTAAGGAGTAAAAAAAGATCGTCTACAAAAGTTTCAAACATTGAAGTAGCTAAACGAAGAGATATCACAATATTCTATTCACAATCGACAGGTCAAGTTTCGGCGAGCGAACTTGACACAGCGCTTCGATAGAACGAGGTCACTCGGCCGGCGGGGCATTGAGATTTTACGACACGTTGTGAAAAAGGACACCGCTGCGATGGAAAAATTCAGCTAAGCTGTGTCCTAATAGCGGCTACTATAAAAATGGATTACGTTAGTGTGTCTAAAGGCGCTTTATTTGAAAGGATGTAGAAACAATCAACGGTTGCGACAGGCGTAGAATTGAAACCTTGCTATAGAAAAACGGACTTCCGAAGGTTCCTTCGCTGTCACAAGACTAAGGAAGCTATTAGATACGTGACAATATAGTTTTTAGAGTCACCATAAATTTCAAACTCCATAAAATCACGTTTATTATTCTACAAGTATTTTTCTATCGTTTTCTTAGCTCCGAGTTCAAAGAGTTCTAAAGCGTCGCTTAAAACCGCAAAGAAACATCGCTTTGATTTATCAATTAAAAGCCAAATCTCTACTCAGCAGTAGGGCGCATATTAGCATTATGTTATAATTATGACAATGAGAAGATTTCAATAGCAATTGACTACGAACCCGTCACAGAAATTCATGATCCCTTAGACCAGTGTTTCTTAACCTGTGGTCCGCGGACCCCTGGGGGTCCGCGAGCATATGTATGGGGGTCCACAGTCTTATCTATAAACCATCGAACAATCATAAATAAATGCCACCAAAAGTCTTATAATAGCTACCCACGCATATTTTTTTGTAATTTGTAGTACAAAAATAAATGGTCCTAAATTTATTGCTGCTTTATTTCCTAAGGGGTCCGTGGACAAAAAAGGTTAAGAAACGCCTTAGACAAAGCTCTTATAACACATACTTTATCTAAAGGGACTTGTTTTAAAATTAACTATGGGTTTGCGTTTGTCTCACCTAATGAAGCGATTATTCAGAAAAATGACTATTTACTCTCTTTAAAGTGTCCAGGTTATAAATATTCTGAGATACTGAAACAGGAGCCACGTGCTCCGAGGAGGTGATTCGAATCGTCCTATGCCTATCAAGTCATTGTGTTTTTACTATTTACTAATATTAAATCGATGTTGGGTGATGGATTCTGTTTTTAACACCTCCTTTTATTAAAAGCTTGAACGGCAGTCTGTTGCTACATCAGCTTTTAACGTCCGACATACAAAACAAAAGAAATGCAACCATTAAGCCAGAACGGCGATTATGTCTAAGTATCTCCCTTGTAACTCAGTACATCTCTATCTCACAACGTTACTTAGAAAGAGATGGCGAAGCAACTAGTGGCTTCTCGTGCTGTCCGTTTAGGAGCGCACGCGCACCTTGACGCGCCTAATTACAAGACGGACGGACGGTCACCATCACCAGCTCATTCATACGTCAATCCGGCTAATAGACAACGATAGTATCGGCCGTCGAACGAGACCGAAGAAAATGAATCTAGTACGACAGAAAAAATCAAGCAATGCCAAGGTTTTATTAGTAGGTAACCTAACATTCATCTTATTTAACATGTCCTCTAACGATTTCATACTTTTGAAAAATAATAGAGTTAAATCATAAATTTCAGATTAAAAAAGTTCAGTTTTGACTCTTTCAAATAAAATTCATAAGCAAAATCGAACGAAACAACAGCCAAATTTAAGAAACCTAAGCATTTCAACCAAAGGAAAACCAAAATAGAAAACTTAAACAAACTCAACCAAGCTTTACGGGATCAATCATATTTGGTACGCAAGAAAGAACGTTTGAAATACAAACCGTATCTAAAGCATTATTTAATCTCGTCTAATCTTTATTTAAATTCTCTTCATTATATGCGGCAAAAATTGGAGCGCGATGACCTTGTCATTGTATTCTAATAACGAGCGAAATATTCCATTGTGCGCGCGCGCAGCTTGGTATTGCAACCTGCGCCTGTGCCTTCTGTGAACTTGAAACTATTCAAAGAACATTTTGGAGGTTTCGACTGGAATACATTAAAGGGATATCACTTAACAAAGCACGTCGTCAATATCTTTTGAGGGACCTGAGTATAGCATAGAATGTTCTGGGTGGAAAAAAGAAGATCTGTTCGGAAAAAAGAAGAAGCGAGCTCAAAATTAGTTTCAAAATACATCTAAAATCGTTTTTTCCGCCAGAACTCCAAATTGGTACCCCTTTTTTAAACTCAGACGCCTCGGAAAGAGATTTTGGAGCCTCAGTCTGTCTGTCTGTGACCTTGTAGCTTCAGATACGATAAACAAATTTCAACACGGTTTTCTATTTGGTCGCTGAAAGAGAGATGATTCTTAGTTACGTTTGGTGCCAAACAGATTGAGGTTTTCTTGTAGTCTCTTCTTTGTTTTACTAAACTAGAGAGATTTCTCTATACCATAGGTACCGAATGATAATGAAGCAAATGGGTTTCCTAACAACTTTTAACTTGATTCAGATAATTTGTTGTTGGAAACATCGGAGGTCGTCAATATTTATGTCAAAAAAGTGGTGAGATCAAGGACAAGCATCAATCTATTATCTAAGCATGCTGCATACGCCTCTGGTTCAATCACTACTACTATTTTGAGTTCATTTGTAATGTTTTTAAAGTTTTTAGTTACAATATCGCACGTATAATAAGTAGGTAATAAGCTAACTATGAGTACTAATATAGTTGCGCGGATTAACGCGCACGGTGTTTCGCGCATGCGCATTGGCGATGGATCAGCTTCTAATTGCTTTAATGAGCCGCGTCCGGCGCCGGCGCCGCCCCCGTGACTCAATTCTGCTTTTGATTGTAGCTTATCGTGTGATTGTTGGAAAATAGATAAGGCTTAACGGAAAATTGTGTCGATTCAATATCTTGGCAGGTTTTAATGAGAAATGTGACAAGGGGGTTATTGATGATGGCAAAACATAGAGTCAATGGTCTACTTATTCAGTTGTGGATGGTTCATCTTGTGGACAATATCTAAATCTTAGAGCTATACTCTCCATCATGACAGCAACCGCTTTGGAGAAAGATGGCGTTTTCTTCGCCAACGACATAGTACACTCTAAATCTTTAAAGTGTCTAAAGCTATATACATGGCCAATGGATTAGTTTTAATAGGAAAACGAGTGGATATTTAATATGATAAAAATAACGTCTGAGTACCGATTAAATAATATACGTAATTACACAAATAGTTGTTTTAAATGCTTAACAAGACACCCTCAGGCACCTCACGTCACAATTGCACCAACATATTGTAAATCCACTTTTACAAGATTCAATAAATAATGTAAACGACCGTTCGATCTGACCGTCGAATTGGGCCAGCGCGGCACACGCGCACGGAAGGGCCCGGATCACGACACGACGCCATTCCTCGCACCGCAATCAGCAGCGCCGCGGTCATTAGTGCGGCGAAATGGAGAACGAATCGCAAATGACAACGATTATATTATACGTTACTGAATTACTAGCTAATTCCATCAACCTCGACCTGAACCCTGGGCCACTGCAGGACCCTTTCACAATAATTAGTCACTGCGACTCGAGTGCTACAGTAGCTCCGATTTCGGATCTGTCGACTTTACTAGATCGATACGATAATACCGAAAAAAATTCATACTGCTCTCTGACTTAACATACAGCCTATTTGTATTTGATACAAGAAGGACGAGACAGGACAATATAAGTACCTACAACCTGCAATGTTGCAGAGCGATTAAACTTTAATAATAAGAGCAAAACCTAAAGAGAAAGATGGTAGCGACGTAATGAAACATGACATAAGCGCACTAATCGACCACATTACCCGTAATGCACTCATGCAACATGGTACAGGGAATACAGGATAATAATTGGAGATGTACAGCAAAAATGGCTCACAGTAAACAAGGCCCTGTGTGTACGATCTGGTGTAGCCATTAAAATGTTCAGAACAAAGGTAAATTTCCATGGCGCGTCTCAGTTGCTCGTCTAATGCATTGAATTGAAGCGCATGTGTTGATCAAAGGCGTGCGCGCGCGCAGCGATCACGAGTGCCATTGCTGTAATAGAATAATTAATGGGCTGCCGGACCGCGGCAGCGAGGGTCACTGACAGCCCACTCCCCGCCGAATGCGTGAGGGCGAACGTGAATGCTTGTTCGTAGACTACGACTACACCACTTAAATTACGTTACACTATCATTACCACGTCAGCGCTCTACACTCATTAATTTACTCCTCGAAGGATAACCTAAGTGAAACGGCAATGTCTATTAAATGCCGTCATGCAAATTCAGAATGATTTAAAGGACTCGGGGAAAATTTATCGGCCGTGTTCCGATGAAAGCGAAACGGCCCCAAACCCATAAATTTAAGGTTTCTAAAGACCGAGCCTCGCCGCGTCCGTTCCACTTACGAAACCAGCTGAAGGCCCGGTTATTAGCCATTCAAATCGGCGAGAACAATACCCTCGGTTAGGGGGTCGCTCGCGAACAGACAGACTCATGCAAATGCAAGCCACTTGAAAAAAATCACCGGTTAGCTGCCTCCATTGTTGTGAGTGAAAAGATTTACTAGCTAGTTAAACAACATGTAACTTTTAAAATACACTAGCTTAAGTAATTCATGAGCAAACACCTCTGATTATCATGTAGACCCAATTAAAGCAAAATAAATTGCTAGCATCAATTCCGTAGGCTCACAAACGAGCGGGCTGAAGGAGTAGTTGAAGCTGTCAGGGTGGCCGAGTAGTGGCTAACTAATGCAATGCAAGCGCTGGAGGCGCTCCCGACTTGAAATATCACGGCATCTCGTATTAGCCTAGATGAATATACTGCTCTAAGGAGGAAAAGTCTTTAGCCAGAATAATATCGCGTTTCTTCGCAAAATGCACTCGACCGTCTCAGTTGACTGAACTTCTGCCTAAACAGCCCTTGAACCGAGTGTTATTAGCGAAAACAAGAACGACCTCATTCGCTTTTATGGCGACGATCATTATCGTGACCTCCACGTGACATCCGTTGTTTTCCTGAAAACTGGCAATCAAGGTGGTGCCACCTACGACCGAAACGTGGCTCGTTAACGGACTTTGTTTATTGCGAATTAGTCCATACAAGGAGACGCCACCGGACGCTAACAATTTAATGGTAACCGCAATTGAGGGCAACAATCAAGATTGTCAAAACGTTTTTGTCGAGGATGATTAATTCGCTGTTTTGATTCAAGAATCAAGATATCTAAATCACAGCGGACAGACATCTAATTACTTCAATTACTGCACTCTTTCCTGTTAGTTGTTAAGATTCCTATCGCTGTTTTATCTCCTTCCTGGCAATCGAGGCACTGGAACAATGCGTTAGATTTTCTCAACATTTCCTAGTCTGTACTGAATTTGTTCTCGTTAATCTAGTGTATAGCAGGATAACATCAGCAGTGAGAGTTCGGCGTGTATCTCGGAAGTCGTGTCGGAGGTCCGCGGGCGCGATACCGATCTGCGGAAGCGACTCTCGCTTGCATTGTGCACAGATGCCGTAACGGCGACTGCCCTCTGAACTACAATAAACCGGCGCCGGCGCACAATAGAAACAAAACGTGGATGCAGCGGGAACACGAGGAAGCGTTCCGCTCTGCGTTTCTATCTGTGGAGAGAGTTCGGAAGACGGGTGTCATATTGCGAGTGTCCGATTCTAGTGTGAGTGACAGCGGACGTGTAACGTGAATACTTTAGAACGTCACAGCAGTCCCGTGATACGCTTCACGACACGACGGTGCGAGGGCGCCGGCGGCGCGATCACCGCAAACCGCAAGCTTTTGTTGACGGCTAATAAGTTTGAGGAAACGCTGTTATCGCGCGGCCCACTTGCGTCCGCGCCGGGAGCCTGCGGCGGGACGACTTCTCCTGCATAATCTCACAACTCCTCGCCGTCTCTACGTACCGCTTTCATCTAAAGGGAATTATCTTTATATAAACAATCCACAACACTTATTTATAGTTTTTATACCTTACGAATACCTTTAAATTATATCGTCACTGTTAGCAGTAATGCTAGGTTTAACAAAATTATGCACCGTTTTGATTACACCTCCAGTAAGAATGGGTTATGCAGCGTGATAGTGGCCCGGCTGGACTCCGGGACGTATCGGCCGGCGCACGGGCCGCAATCTGTTACGGGCACGACCGGCCGCTCCAGAACATTCGCGAACATTCCAGAATAATCGCGCCTTGACATTATACGGCAAGTATTGAGCCCGAGATCTATTGTTCCGCAATACGGGTATCGCTCGCTTTATAGGGAAGAATTGATTTACTAACGTTATCCGTACCGTGGAATTTCTTCGCATTGTGTTTTGTTGTATCTCAACACTAGTTCTTAAGCGATTGAAAATAAGAACAGGCATTATTACAAGTCTTATAAACGTCTAGAACGTAAGAAACAATGCTATAAACGTTTGACATTAAACACCCTGCGAAGTCGATCCTGTTTTTGCATCAAATGCTTCCATTATCTAATCCAGTCGCAATTCCAAACAAAGCAAGAATCCATCAGAGGCACTACCAGCCGAGCTGGTCCCTCACAATGGCCTCGAGATGGCAGCGAACTAAGTGGACCTGTCGTATGAGCGATTGGCCATAACCATAAAACCTCGGCTCCAGCTTTGTCCTCTTCTGACAGACGATTGAATGAGCATCAGATAAATTATTGCTGTATGATTGGAGTCGGACGAACCAGCGGCTACATACGCGATGTTTACGGCTCTAGCTATGTCATGCAGGATTGTCAGGTTGTGTTAATCTTGGTGCGCGTCGTTACGAGGATTCATTACGGTTAGAAAGCGACGGAAAGGTTATCGGTAATGACAGTTTTGATATTTTCCCATTTAGAGTAACGCGTTTAAGTGGCGTTGCGTAAGCGACTAGACTGACATATCTACATACTAACTAGTGTATAGATTAAAAGCTGCAGGCTAAAGCTTTGCATTGCATACAAGTACTTTCTCTATCGTAAGAATTTCTTACGATAGAAACCTTAAAATTCTTTAGGCTATTCCTTCAGCAGACGTTAAATGAAGAATCTTTGTAGTATCTGGGCCTAATTTAATAAACGCAACAGGCGACAGGTGACAGTGACCATTCGCCGTACATTACTGTGTCGACCAGTAACTCTACAGACTAACAGACTTATCCTCACAGAGGGCAAGCAATGTATACCGAATCATCACTGTCACCTGTCGCCTGTCGCGTTTATGAGATTGGGCCCTGATCTTAATTACTACATAGCATATAACAAAGTCGCCATCCGTTTCCGCCTGCCCTCAACGTATCAGCCGCTAACTCCTTTTAAACCACGCAATGGATTTTGATACGGATTTTACTGTAATTTAAAGATTTCTTACATAAGATTTTTAAAGTTGCACCTAGGCGAAACCGAAGTAGGTTGCTAGTTAAAAACAAAATACTTTAAATAAGCACGCAGCTAGTGCATTGTGCGGTGATTTATAAAATTATTATCAAAGCAGATTAAAATGTTACACAGATTAGAAACTAGCGTAAAGGGATTATTCCGGCGTTGAACCAATCGGCTTATTGATGTGACTAGACTACTTACTATGGTGCCTTCGTGAGTTTACAAGAAAATTCGACTTTATTCTGTGCAAGAGACAGTTATGTTTAAAAGCATACAACAGCGTAAGAAAGTTACTTGTTCATTTGGCATAAAGGTAATGAACGCGACACGCGGAAAATCAAGTGGCTGTGGCACGTGGGATTTAAGATTATAAACAGGGTTGACAACTTAACAATAATCAAGACATTTTAGATATAGATTATTAAGTTCGTTAACATCATAAACATAACAGTTGTGCAGCTAGTCAAGAATAGATAGAGCAACGCAGTAGGCATTGTCCCTTAACGGGTAAACAAAGTGATCTAGACTGGTGTTATAATTGCTTGACTGTTGTCGGTAGTGTAAGAACATGCTAGTACCCATAAGGTATTTAATTTATGGATTTCATTCCTAAAAGGCAAGTGCATTTTAGTTCTGTTCGTGATAGAGCATTCGGTGTCCCCGATCAAGGTTACCAGACCCACAAATCGGGACATACGACAACACTACTTGAGTGAGATAGATAAATTTCCCAAAAATATATTTTAGTTCAGATCATTTTTTTTAATACATAGAATAGAATAGAATAGAATAGAATACTTTATTTGCATAGAATAAGTCATTTTTACATAAAACAATGTCAGAATAGGTGGTACAGAGACATAAGGCAGCTTATTCCGCTATTTGTATCTTCATACTAGCATGCAAATGTTTCTTATAAATTAGTTATATTATCATCTAAGAGAAATTCTTATACATTATGATAATTTTTACATTATACATAAAGAAATAGTTTCTAGTTCCCACCCTGCGTAATACCAGTGACACGTGTCTTAACGTCGATGGTGCGCATGTACACGTGAGCCCAGCATTAAGAAACACTATATTACAAGTGCTAGATTATTTTTTATACCAGTGTCTTTCAATCTTTTTTAATACGCGACCCCTGGTAATAAAAACTCTAGCGACACGAAACAATGCGGCGAGCGGGCGGACACACTCTGCTCTGGCGATTTTCTGCGATCGTAACCCCCTTGGGGTCCAACATGTCGGGTTAGGCTCGTATAACACACTTTCCCGAATTGTGCACTTTCTCTAAGGGTGCACTTCTTTAAAAAGGTCATTTTCTCGGAAGGTACACTGTCTCCAAAAGTGCACTTCCCTATATGTACACTTTGTCAATAGGTGCACTTTTCCAGAACGTGCACTTCTTTAGAAGGGTCATTTTCTCGGAAGGTACACTGTCTCTAAAAGTGCACTTCCCTGAGTCCCTGTTTATGGTACTAAGGGTTTCTATGAAATAGTGCAAATGCAAACAGAAAGTGCCAAGAAATGGGAAAGTGTACATTTCGGGAAAGCGTGCGTTTTGGAAAAGCGCACTGTTTGAAAAAGTGCACATTTCGGAAAAGTTTCCAAATTGGGAAAGTGTACATTTTTAGAAGTGTACATTTTGCGGAAAGTCAACCTTTAGAGAAAGTGCACATTTCGGGAAAGTTTCAAAATTGGGAAAGTGTACATTTTGGGAGGGTAAATACATTTTGCGGAAAGTCCACCTTTAGAGAAAGTGCACATTTAGGGAAAGTGTTTTACGAGCCTAACCCCCCATGTCGATCGCTACCTATAGATTGAAAAACACTGCTTTAGACCACATGTACAGTCAGAAGAGAGTGCAGGCTTGTCACTTTTAAATGTTGTCACATTGCCAAAGTGACAAGTCTTTATATTATTGTACATAAGCAAGGAAGGTGCTTCTATCCTGACATTACGCTAAACCTCGTTCGTCATTACTTGTTAGTAAACAAATGTTTTAACCTAAAATTTCACTTTTTGAGATCAAAATAGTATCATTGGAAAGTAAAACGAACGATAACAACAAATTATGTTATAGGATCCTCTTCTCAATTTACAACCTTAAATTGCCTTTTAATTAAACAAAGTGAAAGTTTAGATTTAAATGCTGTTTGCTAACCGCGACAACTAAGAACAGACAAGGTTTAGATTTTTCCACATTAATTCCTCTTTTCATACCTATTCTGAAGCAATTGAGTAGAATATTTGTAAGGGCGTGACTTGTTTAAGTTCACCGGTCCATCTTGTAGGAATCTCCTACTAATAGTAGGTGTAAATTAAAAAAAAAGGTAATATCCTTGTAGCCTTTTTAAACATCTAATAACAACGTAACGGTACCGTCACGACGTGCAACAAAGGATCATGTTCAGATTACGGCGACAAGCGGAAACGTGGGGCTAATTATCATAACAGACATGCGCATCTAAAGCGTCGTAACTCATAACAGGGTGCTCCTCAAAAAACAAACTAACACCCGCGCTTTACGATTGAAAATGGAAAAGCTTTTTTATCGAGTTGGGCCATTTTGGAGAAAAGCGCGGTAATTTATTTAGTGGTTGCGCGTGCGCCTGGATCGTGACGTCACGTGAAGAAAAATGGGAGTGAATCATTCATTTGTTTAGTAACATAGTGTGTTCATTACAGACAGTAGGAAACGGATGAAGGCTGGGCACACCAGAGCACAGTGGCCTACCTGCATATCCAATGTGATTTGTTTTTATTATTTCTACTTAATAGAGATGGGCCGAGTACTCGGTTGATACTCGGTACTCGGCGTACTCGGCGGGTTTTTTGATACTCGTACTCGGCCGAATAACTCAGTTTAAATGGCGAGTATAGTCGGTTTAAGAAAATAAATATATTTAGGTAGATATAATTAAAACAACAGTGTTAATCACAATCAGTGTAAATCAGGTCATCACTAATCAGGTACTACACACAGTCAATCATTAATTAACAAACTTTTCACTTATTTATCTACTATGGCGTGCAACGTGAAGTATTTGTTTGCAAACTGTCAAGTGACTGGTAGTTGAAAGGCGCGGGCGGGGTGAGGGGTGTATCAACGCGAGCCGGCCGCTCGACCAACGCGAACTGTTTGTACTTGTTTACGCGCGCGAAATGGGAATTTGATTGAACCGAGCTACTCGGCCGAGTACTCGGTTGAAAAAAAATTTAACCGAGTAAAACTCGATACTCGTTACTCGGTAAAAGTGTTACTCGGCGCATATCTACTACTTAATGATACACTAGCAGCTCTTTGAGCTGATGCGTGTATATTACTACACAGTTGTGTTTATTAAGTCACATTATTTAATTTTTTATCGAGTCCATTTTTACTCTTACCCCAGAAGCTGAACTGAACTTACAGTTCAGCTCAGTTTCTTTGTCAGTACAGTTTTTGTATTATGTATTATGTAATCTTTAATTGTTAGTGTAAGTTTCGTGACGCATTGATTTTATTGTAATGTAAACGTTTTTTCAATAAAATAATAAGTAATAATAAGGGTCCCGGTGCATAAATCACACAGCCGACAGCCGGTGTAATTACTGGCACAAGAGGTATTCCATCTTAGCCCTCTGGGTTGGCAACGCATCTGCACTCTCTTTGTTGTTGCAGGTGTCTATAGGCGGTGGTGATCACTTACCATCAGGTGACCCACTTGCTTGTTTGCCTTCCTATGTTGTATAAAAAAAAGGACAGGGCCCTACCTACCGGTTAAATTTTATCGATACATATTAAACACTTTGAAGGTGCAAGGCTACTTCATCACCAGCTCTTAATGCCTAGAGGCCCCTGAGCTTGCGACCTCGGGGCCTTGTCCCGCCTAGCCCAGCGACACACACGATGAAACTGCGATTACTTAGACGTCAGGCTAAAATGCCTGCACTGATCTGGGCACAACCCCCCATGAACATCTGCAATGTCAGAAGAATCCCAAACGCGTTGCCAACCTTTAGGCAAGTGATAGGCTTGTTGAAGGTCCATATGTCGTTTGTATTTGGGTCCATGAGCATTGCAAAATCTATTGTCATCTTGTAATACCATACCATGGTTGCAGCGAATCTGAGTATTTGAAAAAACAGACGCTGAAAGTAGCCCCCACACTGCTGACGAGCGTGGTAAAAATGGTTCTTAAGACCGGATGAACTTCCCTTTTTTTAAGTTATATAGTTATAGTAGTTGTGTAATAGTTGTAGTTTGTATTGATTAAATTCATTTTGCTCTCGCTTCCGCTGCTACCTAATAGTTAAATTTCTTTAAAAGTTATTGAATTGACATGAAATACTTGCATTAATCCTTGAGCGCAGATCATCGTCCGATCTTAAGGCGCCCGTCACAAACTGATTTCAATAGGGCGCCGATATCGGGCCGATATTGAGCAGTGCACTGACATTTGGAGTTCATGGCGCTTGGCATTGACTGTTGCACGGGCGCAATCAAAATTGAAATGCCTTGAACAATATTCGGTCGATATTTATAAGCACTTTTTATTAAACTGGAACAAATTACCTTGCTACTTCGCGAAACCAGAGCTGTGGCCCTAACATGACTGGCCAAGTTTAGTTTATCTCTATCTCCGTCCCTTTCTTATGACACTAGTTAGACAGAGACACAGGGAGGGGTTAAACTAAACTTGGGCTGTCATGTTAGGGCTGCTGGGCACGTGCAAAACAGCTGTTTCTTTACGACCTATATATCCTCCTCCCCTTGTAGATGAAACCACATATACAACACAAAGACTCGACTATTAACCATTACCACTAAACACTTAAATTACATGATCTACGCGCGTTTCGCCCCAAACGAGGCATCATCTGGATCTTAATTGGTACGGCCGTTCGCTACTCAAACGGTTCTGACTAAAAGAAACCATTAGATTTTTTTACCTTCTTAGCTTTGTCAAAGTTTTCGACTATCCAACCCGGTCGTCCGACAATTCAAAGTGGTTACCTGCAAAAGAGAAACAAAATTAATATATTTCATAATAATAAGATATATCTAAATGGAAGCCCAATTGTATCGCTTTGTTCGCTAACAATAGCTCCGGATAAAACTGTGTGTGTAATCTAACAGCAAATCGTTAAACAGCAACAGAAGTTAGCTTACATAACTGTAAATTACTTTGACCTAGAAACAAATTATGTATGAAACGATTTAATTTAATTCAGTATCGTTAGCTATCGAATTCGTGGAGCGTTCATTTTCATACGAATCTTACCTAGTTTAGCTCATTAAAAACATAAATAAGCTTTATTTTAAAACTGCATTAATATCGTATGATTCGATTCGGATCAATACTAAACAGACACAAAGTTTCAAGTCGTTTTGACCGCTGAAAATGGGTAGAAAATAGCAAAATTTTAACCCGATGGAATTTCATCATAGAGTCCCAATAGTATCAAAGTAAGATACGGCTGTAACATACGGACGGACCGACCGGCGGGACGAAATTATAAGGGTCCCTTTTTGTCAATTGCTCCTGAATCCTAAAAAGTATTTCTTTTTTTCGTACAAAAAAAAGGGTTTGTAACGTTCAAGACTAAATCTCTGAACACATATTATAGTCCATTAAAGAAGCATGACTGTGACAGCCGAAAATAGACCTTAGATCCTTTTTTAAACGCAAGCGCAGTTAAAACCTTGTCCGATAACTGTGTAACATTAAACATGAAAAGAAAAACATAACCCTCCTTGCCACAGTAGTCGGATAAAAAACTAATGCGTTTTACCTGTTATCCTACAGTTTTATTGCTTAATAAGCCAACGACACTAGCATTAAATAAGATAAAGCCAAGTATACAACTGAGCTTAGCGATAACCTGAAACCCGATAACGCTCGTACCGCTTGCGCGGGCGCAGAACGCAGAAGGAAACACTGTGGACGCGCCTTTATTGTAAAGCTATTATCAACTGACCAAATAGGAATAGGTGCTAATAATAGGCTCTACTCTAGGCAAATTATAGAACACTTTGAGGCAACATTTGCACAGTTGATTTTATAAACTTAAATGGTAAACACCATAACCGACTTGGCTTGTGATTTAATAGAATAGAATATTTATTCACTCAAGGGACGAACAGCTTTTATAACAGTATAATTAAAGTACATGCAACAACAGGTGACAATAACAAAGGAAACATTGGTTTAACCCTTCGTCTGCTTAGGGCACTGATCAATACCAAAATTGTACTCTTTTTCTATATTTGTTTTAATCAGTAAAATTTGCCTTTACCAAAAAAAGCGAGACTGGAATTCAGTTTGATTTTTAATTTTTGCATACGAGAGGTTAACAGTGTCATAGTGCTGTTAGGATTAGCAAGCAGATGTGGCAGTGGGCTGGTCACATATGCCGTAGAACCGATAGCCCCTGGACTAGGGGTACTCCTGAGTGGAGACCGCATCTGGGCAAACCTAGTGCAGGACTTCCTCCGGCGAGATGGAGCGACGATACACGCAGGGTGGCTGGCAGCACCTGGATAAGAGGAGCCGAGGATCGGGCTCGGTGGCACCCTTGGGAGAGGCCTGCGTCCAGCAGTGGACAAACATAGGCTGATTATGATGATGATGACAGAGGTGTTAACCATCGAATTCTCAAACAAAGCAAAGCTTGTATTTAAGGTGTTAGTGGTCCTCCACTAGGTGCATCAGATGTGAATCTTATCGAAAGTGGTCCAAAAGAAAAATAGCTAAAACAAGACTATGACATACTGAACATAGGAAATACTGAATTATGGTGTAGGTCAGGTATAGCGTTGGATACTAATATAGTAAACTCTTTATTATACATAATCAATTACAAGTAGAGATAGCGGTACAAAGGCAAATTTATCTCTTAAAGGAATCTCTTCCAGCTAACCTTTGAGCTAAACGGACATACTGTATAAACGATAATCATAATATTCATGTACAAAATAAAACATAAAACAGTCTCAACCTCTATTAAACAGTCTTACAAAATACTTCATCCGGCTCAAAGGACCAAATGTAACATCGAATAAACTTGCTCAAATTTAATAACGTTTAAGCGTAACAGCGTTTAATTAAAATAAACATGACACGTCAAATAGCGTTTACGTTTAACAAGCACTAGGTTTACGCAACCAAACTACAGTTGCGGGCAATAGTGCCTGCAATGTAACTATTTAATTTAGGTCTCAAAACAATCTAGTACACCAGTGTTTTTTTAATCTGTCGTCGCGATCCCCAGGGGGTCCCTAAGTCTAGGGGGTCGCGAATAAGCTGACAACCGGATAGCCTAGTGGTTAGTGACCCTGACTATGAAGCTAGAGGTTTCGAGTTAGATTCCGGGAGGAGCAAATGTTTGATGAATATGAATGTTTGTACCCGAGTCTAGGATGTTGTATGTATTTATCCATTTAAGTATGTTTATCCGTTGTCTAGTGCTCATAGTAACGACGAGCTTTGCTCAGTTTGTGACTAGGTCAGATGGTGTGAATGGACCCGTGAAATTTATTTATTATCTATTAATATTTATGTATAGCCAGAGCGGACACGCCAGTTCATTTTATTCATAAAGAGGTCGCGTTTTTAAGCCAAGCTCAAGTTCCATTTTTTTACTATAATACGTTAGTATGAAATTAGAACTTGAATTCGGTTTAACTGTTTGAAATTTCAGTTTGAGATGTAAAATTGCAATATTAATAATTAATTTTAAATTCGCACCTTTAATTCTAATTCTATATTTATTTATTTTTCTCCAATGTATAATAATTAGAAATTTAAATTTTATTTTACTTATTCCTAACGTTTTACATGCCTAATGGTCGAACATATTTAGCACCAGTGCTCTCACATTTTACCACCTTGTTTATACTATATATTCAGTGAATAAACGATTTCATTTTTATTTCATTTTATAAAACTACGACCCTTAAAGATAGAAAAAACACTGCAGTAGACCTTATCTCGTTGTGTAATTACATATATAATAACATCCCATCATCAAAATATATGTAGGTATATTTATTAATGCACATGACTATGCGATAATGCACAGTATGCCACCGACCAGCAATAGGCATCACCGGCTTTGACATTTACATGTGTTTCTATAATCGAGTGAGAACCGGCGCGGGCGCAGAACGTTATGAAATGGACGTGAAATGGCAGAATCGGTTCAAGGTGTCGGTTCGGTGCGCAGTTATAAACCTTTTGGTTATAGCCGGTACCTGTTAGAAAAGGATGCGTAATTATTTCACTCTATCTTTTTAACGAGCAAAAATAAGGTATATTAAGAGTTGCTTTTTGGTGACTTCCCTGGGAAAAGTGGACTACGAGAAATATAAAATCAAAACATTTCAAATATGCCAAAGTTCATGTTTCTGTGTTCAATAGTTTAGGCTGAGCGTTGTGTCTGTTGGTCAGTCACTCAGAAACGAAACTTTCATGTATAGATAAATAATTATTCCTGAAATCTTGTTTCACTAAAAAAAATATGTGTAACTTAACAAAGAGTTTATTTATTATCAGTATGTGTAATTTATATTCAAAATTTTAATTCTTCTAACTAACATGCAGTTTTATAGCACTCTAATGGCTACCCTAGGTAGATTGCTCAATCGCCAACACTTTTATAATGCGTTATGACAGTAATAACTCCGTGAATCGAAGCAGCAATTACCGGCAAATTCAATTAGCGCCCGACGAAGCAGTCGTAATTATTTATTTCTATAGCGTTGTTAGTACTATCGGTTTGTTTCTAGTTTCTTGTCACGTTCCACCGATTAGACAAGTGTGCCAATTTGCCAAATCACCCGAGCCTTCATTCACCTTATTCGATCGGTCACATCGCGCAATACGTGAAAAGTTCATTATAAAAATCGCAACGTGACGTCACAGTGACAGCAGGATTATGGTAACACTGATACACGGACTCGATCCCGCCTGTATCATCAAAACTCCGAAGCTGACTCATCGTTGAACGGCTCATTTCGCTGCAAGACATTTAAATAGTCGATAACGATGCCGTAGGTGCTCAAGATGTCGGTGCCTTCCAAATGATACCAGGGAAATGTAATATTTAACAATGACTGTCCGACCAGCCCTTTCCATCCATTACAAGTTCAAGGGTCAGCCGACGTGAAGTGTCCGGACCGCGCGGCGAAATGCCGGCTACAATGCGGCCTGACGAGCAGGCCGCCATCATCATTAAGGGAGAGCAGCGCCGACACACGACTCCAAAGGTCGACGACGTTTATTTTAGACTCACGAATACCTTTAGTAACGAGTTAAATTCAGACGGACCTATGACTAACAGGACACACGGCGCAGACCACATGAAAACACGCCACGCTGATAGACGACGCACGAAACCTTAATGTGTCATCGGAGCGTGGAAACCTTACGATTACGTCAAGAGTCGTGACTGATGATGCCGCAAAACTATACGACGAACAAAAATAACGAAGCAGCGACTCTATTATCCGATACCGATAGCGATCGCGTGTGGTGTCGCTAGATTGAGCCGAGCCTGTGCCTGTGAACCGAGGGCCCTTGCATAACGCGGGAGAGCGCACGACACGACCGCCCCGACGCCATTATCGGACGACGAGTAATGCCGCTAGTAAACACTCAATTAACTCTTCCGATGTAGCCTATAATTTAGAGGAACGCAGGCGAAAGCCACGTACTGCAACCCGCGGTCCTAGCTCATAATCCCGTGCTGCAACCAGATCGTTAATTAAAAAATGCTCGCTCATTAATCAGCGCCCGGCCACGCTCAGATCGCGATCGGCAGCTTCGATTTATTACGCTCCAGATAAGAGCCCGTTCCCGGCTCGCCTCACCGCTCCACGGGCCGATATTCAATTATTATATTGGCCGCAAACTAGACATTTCCATAGCGAGACATTATTAGCAAACGTGATAAAGGCAATTGCGCGGGAGCAACCATCAATATGCGTTAAAGAATAAGGCGATATACAATACGTGTCGAAACGTCCGTTTAACGATTTCGGCAAGGCTAACGGCGAAGAACAAATTGATAGCGATCATTATCGGTAAGCTCGCGCAACTGTTGATATTTTCTTAGAGAATAAGGAGTATTTGCGCAAGCCAGCCGCGCTGGTCGCAGAAGCCGTTGCAGGGGGATCTACGCAATAATTTGCATAGTTAAGTGCGCACGGGCCCCATTAGACGAGGTGTCGCCGACGTAGCTAACGACTTCATGGAAGGCCGCCGAGAGGAGCGTTTATCCCTCATCTGATTATGAAATGAGATTCTCGCTAGCCGCCGGTTGCCGGTTGGAATTTTTATGGGTTCGATTGCACCGCGCGGAACGCTTATTCCGGGAATACGAAATTCGCTTTCAGAATCTGGCGCCACTTGATTCACGGCAGCGGGATAAGCCACCGAGGGGGGCGGGGCGCCTGCGCCGGCGCAACACAGCGGGCGCATTGTCAGGATCCATGCTGATAAGATAATTACTCGACGCCTCCCCTCGTTTATTGTTTGTGCGGCGCATGTCGCTTCGACTCAATTAGGAACAAACGCAACAACTGTCTTCCTTAAACACTTCTTGTTTAGCTTCAGCAAGGTGCTCGGTGTTTGATTACAAATGTATATTTAAATTTACATTTTCAACGCGCGATAAAAGTGAAAATCAACAGTTAGTATGAAGCGGTCGTCACATCCGGCGTCGGAAGAGCTCCCCGACCCAAGTGGGCCACTTCGCTTTCTAGGAAGAGCCTGGCAAAATGACGGACGGATGACGCACCGACGGAATATTAAATACAATACGCACGAGGGACATCCTCGTCATATCAACAGAAGCTAAAGCAACTCGTAATGAAACGACAAACGGATCCTGTTAACTATCAACCTGACCGCAAGTATTCAATTAATTCCCACCCCGTCGACATACCTTCGCAATTGTAGCAATTGTTCCAGTGGCATTTATTGTGCGAAGCATTAAAAACATCTACCCGGCTGAGCGGTCACGTTTTAATTGCGACTCCATAAAGACAGGTCGCGGATGGTCGTAAACCGGGAACAATTTATAACCGACATTTATATTGTAATAACAGCGACCGACCACGCCTGACTACTATTGTGTCAAGGCGAACACTTTCAAATACATAAACGTGCTACAAATTCAAGATAATATGCAAATTGTTACATCAGGCGATATTACCTAGTTGACGTGCTAACAAATGTCGGCGGGCTAGGAACGCTAAGAATATTGATTGCGATCTCTGGTGGAATTGGAATCAATCTTAACTGTTCATATTCCGTTGACAGCGCCCTATCATTCCAATTGTGTTCACAACAAAGCATCAAAACTTAGAGGAATCTGGCCAAAACAACATAATCACAAATAGATAGATAATTAATACTCATGCAATCGCTGGTGGCCGGACTTTGTGCAAGGTCCGTGCGAATCTCAACCAATCGGTAATACTGCCCCAAATTTTTAATTTTTAATTATTATTATTTTGACATTTACTATTAAACATATTTTGCATGTTAATCTTTGGTTTAATATTCATATTTTTGCAGTGCCTTACCAGGGTCATCGTATCATACAAACTGTTACCTTATGTTTAAGATCTATAATAATGTAATCTGTTTAATGATGTCACAAATAAATAAATACAATACAATTGCTTTTCTCGCTTGGAACCCTTGAAAGTTGAAATCGTCCCCTGGTGGTCTATATAGACTACTTTGGTTATCACCAGTTTTGAGTAATGGTGTTCAAAGTGTTGAACACCCATCGGTAGTCAGCGCCGATGTAAATGACCGAGCAGACAATGTGCGTCTCCCGTAATGGAATTCATCTCACACCGCGGGCCGCGCCTGCGCCGTTATAACAATGACCAGGGTACAATGTTAACAAGGAAGAGTTGAGGAATTTTAAGAGCCTTATGAAATAACAATGCGTGTCCCCTAAGATTATGCTTAAATTGCTGCGTTGCTGTGGTACTGACAGGCCATGAAGGGTATATTGGTTGGACAAGGAATCGTTAACGCTGTCAAACATACGAACAAGTCAAAAAACAAAAAATACTTCTCGAAGTTTCAAAACTCATTGGTAGGTAGATCGGCCAGGATCGAGCTTGGTACCTCACGATCAAGAGTCCACCCCATCGCCACTGGGTCACCAACGCTCTTAGTAAATAATACTCTCGGCAGTGGGAATACCTACCTCAAGCCAGATACCCGTGCGTCAGGTTTCTCACCTTGCGCCTACGCCGCTCTCAAATCGCGCAATTTGAATAATTAAGTGACAATCGCTCTCGTTTCGATACGCGAATATTTAATTTTGCAACAGCTAGCCGTCTTTGATCGAATTCCTGCCGTTTTCCATTGAACGTTTCGCCGCGTAACGAAAGTTGCGCAAACGCATGTAAGAGTATCAGCCAGTATCAGGTCATTGTTTGTTACCGGCTTTAGACACTTAGACATTTCTGTTTTTGCTGCACCTTGCACAACTTCGAACTTTTTCTTGTTATATCTTGCTTGTGTAATGTTAAAGAGGCCTATTGGACTTTGTCGCAATACTGTAGCCGCTTCAATTTACTTCAAGATGGCCAGTTAGGGTGACCAACCCTGAGTGCTCATTTTATAGGACATATGATCCAAAATTATAGTATTCATGGAAAAATACGGGGCCCAGTTGTTTTTGGTATGGTATCGTCCTGTATTTTTCTTATTAAAATATAGGACACGGTCAAAATGATAGCTGAAAAAACGGGACATCCTGTAAAATATCAAATTGGTTGACTGTACGTTAAGTGTGAGATTCTAATATCCGTAACATGAAGCTAAGTATGTATGTATGTATGTATGTAAATTCTTTATTGTACAAAAAAACATAAATTAAAAAAAAAAGAGATACAGTGATGTACAAAGGCGAACTTATCCCTTTAAGGGATCTCTTCCAGTTAACCTTTGAGTGTGTGAAAGGAGTATCATAGTAGGGACAGGCAAAGAGCAAGAACTAAAAAAACATTTAAAATTAACATATAATAAACTAATAAATATAATACATCTACCTAATAGATAAAATATTAATATAATAAATACAATACATATATACCAATTATAAATAAATACTGAAAAGTCAAAGGAGTAGAAGGAAATGAATTTAAGGATACGGTGTGAGCCACATCTTCTTCAAGTTCTCTTTAAGAGAAACCACGGATGGCGACTGTCTAAGTATACGGAATTAAATGATATGTACTTTGGGATAGCAGTAGTATTCTTCTTTGCAGTCTTACGCTTTCAAGAGTACAAAGGCAGATGATTTCTTGTAGTCACCTCTACCTGTAAAGCCCTTCACGAAACGACAATATTTAATTACATTGGTATTTACTAACGTACCTTTACTAGTAGTATAATCTTAAAAACATCGAAGTTTACTAGCCTGTTCAGGAATTTGCCATAATTTTTAGTAATCTAGAGTTGACCGTAATCTATTGCATACTGACGAACACGTGACCCATTTAACCGGATCCGACCCGAGTTGCATCTAAAGAGTGCGCAGCCATAACCCGTTTAAACAAAAGATGTTTCATAGTTACGATTACACGCACGTAAATACCAACAACATGACTCGAATTATGCAATAAGGATGCGATTATCAGCGACAAGCGAAAACAGCGTATGCGCCGCACTTTAAGCTTACACTTAGGTCGTATAAGAACGACTTTACGACTCAGACAGGACGAGGGACGGCGCCTGGAGTCCTACGTAGCCTTCCGCCCACAACCCACATCTGGGTCACAGTCACCACGGCGCCAGAACCAACTTGAAAACTCTTAACGTCATCGCTAGTAGAAACGACAGTAGATCGGTATGACATTCAACTGGAACAAATTACCTTGCTACTCCGCGAAACCAGTGCCGGGCTCGTGCAAAATAGCTGCGTCTGTGCGACACATAGACATGTGTGTTTGATCTTGATGATGCCTCGTATAGAGGCGAAACGCGCGTCGATCGTGTAGTTTTAGTGTTTAGTGGTGGTGGTGTGTAGTTGAGTCTGTGTGATATATGTTGTTTCGTGTGGAAGCGGAGGAGGGTGGGTTTTTGCATGAACATATATGTGTCGCACAGACGCAGCTATTTTGCACGAGCCCGGCACTGGTTTCGCGGAGTAGCAAGGTAATTTGTTCCAGTTGGTTGATATGGACTTCCGCAAAGTAACGCCTGAATCTATTAATTCGTTATGACATTGACGATCGATATTTTGGAAGAGATCGCTTTTAAGCGACAAGACCGCCTATTGTCTACCTTATTGCATACATATAATAAAATCGTTAATAACCCTAACTAAGATCGTTAATAACCCGAAATGAGACCTTTTTGTGGCTGTACATTAACGATGTTTTTTTTTCTGTTTGTCGGAGAGTTCAGAAGCTACCGGGTAGCTGTTTTGAGTAGCAGTCATATTGTCCTTCAGAAATAAAAATATAACTGCGCAAAGCAATAAGTACGATAACATTCGTGTTACTTATTTAATGAAATAGATAAAAAAATAACGACACAATATCTATACACGATCGCTTTCGTTATTAAAAAAAAAAACTGTATGCTTTTTAGGAGGAGTCACTAGGTCACATGTACGCGGTTACATTGGGTCACGATGTGGAAGGTACGGCTGGCGTCACTGCGCCACTGCTTCGCGTCACCGGCTGCGCTCGCGCCGGCATGGCCACGACATTGCCAACAGCCTTCACCTGTGACACGTAACACTTTGGGTGTAAGTACTTTCGTGTATTTAAAAAAAAAACAGGCAATTTGTCAACAACTGAACTCCAACTTACTTTTTTTTTATTTTATGAAATAGGAAGGCAAAACAAGCAAGTGAGTCACCTGATGGTAAGTGATCCTGATCACCACCGCCTATAGACACCTGCAACAACAAAGAGAGTGCAGATGCGTTGCCAACTCAGCGGGCTAAGATGGAATACCTCTTGTGCCAGTAATTACACCGGCTCTCCACACCAGAACACAACAGTGCAAGCACTGCTGCTTAGCGGCAGGATTAGCGAGCAAGATGGTGGTAGCGATCCGGACAGACCTTGCACAAGGTCTTACCACCCGCGGACTACCTACTTTCCTACTTGTGAGATTACTAGCTACAGTGTGACCAACTTCAAATTAGAAATCCTGCCCTACTTAGGCTAGAAAACTGACAAATCCTGCCAAAGCCAAACTCTTATGGCTAAGCTCCTTTAAGACTGGGTTTACAGTCAGAGTTTATGAGCGATAAAAACGGAAAAACGCGGCAATGGCTGTCTCTGGTTGGGCAATGGCCACGTTTTTGCGTTTTATTCGCTCGCAAATGCTTACTGTGAACCCAGTCTAAGGCTATACTGCCAAACGTGCCAGCTTATATTGCAATCCTGCCAGATACTGCCAGATTTTGAAAACTTCAACCGAGCCTGCCAGAAGTCAAAATGAAGGGCTAAACCTGCCACATATGGTCACACTTACTAGCTACCCGGTCTGGTTTCGTACTGGTACAATGGGATGTAATGACAGTGAAAGCCGTATCAAAATTTATTGCGTGGAATAGACAGAGTAAGCTGCCGAAGAAATGAGAACAGAGTCGGATAGCGGAAGTTGATAAAGATGGGTTCGCTTGACTATGACCACATAAGTAAAGAAAGACAATGAATACTTAACTCCTCACAATTAAAAAAAATGCTGTAGCGTTAATGCTGACAATAGAAAGGAAGATTGAAAGAAGACGAGCAGGTACAAGACTTAAATGGAACAAGTCAAGGAGATGGCAAATATTGCGTCGTATCAAGAATTAACCTGGCTGATAATAGAATAGTGCCGATTACTCCATCGATAAAAGAACAACTATTGAATTCAATGACGACGCTGATGATAAATTAATATGGCACGGAGATCACGAAGAAAAAACATGATTTAGAATTGACCTCAAAACTTTTCGACTTCAATACTCATAAAGATATTTCTGATACAACTGTGTACGCGTTAATGAATTCGAATGTACACCCAGACACGTTGGATTAAAATCATTGATTGATATCAGTTTGATTGAGATCTCACCTTGGCGATTTTCTAATGTTTTTCTGTAGGCGTAGCGAACTTGATTACGAAAAGATTAATTTTGGAGGTTATCATTGACAAAAAAAAAGGATTTGAGTTGGCTAATTTAAATACATAGGTACCTACGACTATAAATCATCATTAGGTACCATTCAGTCTCTCTGCTGGGCATAGGTCTTCCTTGACAATGAAATAGCTTAGGATAAATCAAAGAGTAAAATGAAAATGACCCTCCAAAATATATAAGTATAAAAAGAAATTAGTTCTCATTTCCAAATACTTCACCACCAAAAGACACGAAAATCCAGATAATTTAAACATTAGGCATTACAATAAAAACGTTGGTGATAAGTATAATTCGTCTCATTGACGATTTTCGTTTCATGCATTTTCAAACTTGGCTAGATTTTGTTAGTTGGTTTGACACACTGCCGTGCGTCTATATTCCATCAATATTTAGATTGCCGTTTTGTTGGAGATCGGAGACTCATACGATCAAAGGTCCCAAATGTTCATAGGAAGGACGGGTGACATAAGCAATTTGGGATGTTCAATATTAAATTAGCACACAGAGCCCACAGGACGATGATAATAATTATTACACCGCAACTAATCTGTTCTGTTCGGTCCAGATGCGGAACAGCTTTATCAATGCTCAAACAAAACATACACCGTACATAAGAAGGGTGCTTCTAGGTAGCTATCTGATACGAAGTATCTCATTGGCGATAGCGTTAGCGCAGGCCGTTTGATGGGAGATACCAGCTCGCGCATGGCTGTCGGAACGGCCATCAGCGCAGTGGACGCAGGCAATAAATACCAGTGCTACATAACGAGGCGATTTCCGTGCTGGTATTCAAAACCATTTTCATCACGCGTACGCCTTCGGAAGTTGTAAACAAAATGCTAAGGTTGTGAGCGAGAATTTACGGCTTGACACGAGCCCGAATAAGGGTATATTAATTAGTTGACAGTGTTTCATGCGTTACATTTCCTATGACCAAACCAGCAGAATGGCTCGCCCAGCCGCGCTCGCTGGTGTTTGCGCACAATAAATTGCCCGTACAGGTCTCGGGGCGTGATTTGCAACTCCGCACCAGCAATTATCTCGCCTTAAACGCATTGAATATTTTAATTTAAACGACATTAAAATGGCCCGGAACTGCGTTCAAGGGCGCACTACAACAATATTTCACGCCGAAACTTACAATTCTGCTAAAACCTTACCCCTTGCGGAATAAGGTGCAAAACATCGCCAGGTACAGAGACCCATAATGCGTGCATTGAACTTAAAAGGTTGTGACAGGGGTATTACGGTAATTACCTTAATTTGTAAACAGAAAAAATGGCCGCTGACTCGTCGTATTTTAAAGTTAAATAACCAAGATGTCGGGGCACTTAGCAATTAATTCGCTTAGGATGTGAAGCGGCAATTAACACTTCGGCAGTGTGGGAACGTTGGCAAATTTTTAATCGACAGTCGAATGGAGTGTTTAATTGCATGCGTATATGCAAAACTTGGAAGTCACGGTTAGCACTTAGCAATAAACATGTGTGAAATGGCGAGCTGCTGTTGCCCGTAATCTGCTATAAGCAACACGTCTGAGATGATCGTCGCTGCGGGCGTCAAACGAAATAGAGAGGTGAGCGATGTGTGAAGAAGTGGTGTACTTAATTTTATGCGTACGAGATTTCCTTTAATAGGCTATTCAGTGCAGTATCTGCGATCACAATTCGGTAGTCAGCATTGGCAGGCTGTTAACGGCCGTTTGCATATCATTTGCATGACCCTCCCAGTGACGAACAGTGGAGGTATGCGCCGGGGCACGCCACAGCGGTCGTTCGGTGATCCACCGAATCCATATTACCGATTTTATTCGATTAGGGAAGCCTCTGACGCGTAGCCTTGCTTACCGTCATTAGCTTAAGTGAATTCAAATCGAAGCTGGTGCAAGCGCCTTGTGTGCACCGTCACTTAATCGTGGACACTAGCTCGTTAAAAATCCAACGACCGTGGAAAACCCACCAAGATTTGAATAGTGAAACTTTAACGCAGAAGTTTCGCGCTGTGTGTTACAAGGAGAAGGAGGTATCGTCTCGATATGGCCGCTTCTATTGTATCGTAATACAAAAACAAACAACGCAAATATTCGTGAATCACCGCGCCTTTAGCAGAAGGTCGCAGGTTACGAATGTGGCAATGCGTAAATCAAATCTTCAACAAGGAAACCGTCGCGTCGTCGTCGCGTTCCGTCGCGTCCCCTAGCTTTAATCAACCATAACCTTAAACGGGCGACCTTCGGCCGTGATAGTCGCATGATTAACTTGTAAACGCGCAATAAAACCATCGCTTAAAGCAATTCGTAAGTTAAAGAAGCGCTGATTACAACATTCATGTGATATGACAGATGACCAGTCGAGGTGCGTTGCGACACAGTATCCTTTGACGTTTGATTCGCCTTGAATGCAAAATCGATGTGATGGTGGAATAAACAATCATCACACGGTGTGAACCGTGAGTGTCGTAGCTGACTCCTTCCCGGTAATAGAAGACTGTAGATAAGATCTAGTCAGTGCGTGTCGGGTGTCGTCGGGCGCGGTAATTGGACCCCACATCGGCGGTTACCCCGAAAAGGTGTGCGCGTGAGCATGCTGCGCGATAACGCGCGATACCGCCTATCACTTGTGATTTACGCCAGCATTAGCATGAGGCAACAGGTGTAGTGGTGATAATTGTGCCCTCTAAGGCAGACAAGGCAGTGTAAACGATTGGCGCATTTAGATAACGATCGTCGCCATTTGCGTGTGCGCCGCGCGAGGTGCTGACTGCAGCGTTTACTGATCATCTAAACGGGCGTGTTTGTGTCTGATTGTATCCACACATGTCCTTTCTGACTTACTGATTGGTGGTTATTGCGTGTTTTTCCATCGGCGCTCGTTGTACACTTAAACATGAAAGTTGACGCGTTTAGTCACCTTTTCCCTAGTTGACATAAGTTGGCAGAGGGTGACTGTTATCGTTGTCACATGGGGCATCCCCGAATGTTTATTAAGGTGTACATTTTTACAATGATTCAGCTGCATACATACAGTATGCGCGTGCGTCAAGAGCGTGTTTTATGCGTGTACATTGCATGAGAGCATCGTGTTCAAAACATTTTTTTACAAGCTTTTATTCCTTCTTACGTTCTTTATATGTGCGTCTTCCCGGTTCAAATCTTGCACGTTCGCTTTTTAACCACTTTGAGAGGTCGGTAAGATTCATTGACAAAAAGGTCACAAAAAAAATTACGATGTTTGAATATAATCGTAAGCTAGAGTCTGGCCATCCAAACGTGATACTGAAAATTGCCCGCGAAATTTAAAAAAAATATATATGGTAACCCCACGTGAACTAGGATTAAATAGTTTTAATACTTTCGCATTAAAATTTTATGTAAAGCCGTAATACATTAGCGTTTGTACTAGAACTAGAACCACTTCCTGACATCCGGTTAGGCTCGAATTTGGCGTACTTATACTTACTTAACACTTTCGCACGCAACCAAAGATTTCGTAGCGCTAAGCTCGTAGCCGACTACTTGGGAAAATGCGTATGTAGCGAAAACTTTCTTCGAGCATTGCGCCCATGGAACCGGTTCCTGGTGTTTAAGTAAGCCAGGTGACAAAAATCAAAATCAAAAATATTTTATTGTCAATGCAGCATTATGGTATCAGCTATATCAGTAAGGTGGTCTGATGATGAAACAAAAGCCAAAATGGCAGAAACTTGAAATTATTAATTTGTTACACCACAGGAATTCTGTATTAAAGTGAAACAGCATAATGATTAATAAACATTTAATTGAGTAAAATAACATTCTTTCAACTATCATAGAATCATTATTATTATTACACTTGGTTCTCTTAAATTAGGGATTAATTTCTCTTGCAGCCATTTTAAAAAGTTCTGTCAGTTCATGTCATGATGATAATCAGCTGACAGAGATTTTGAGCTAAAAACCAAGAGGGCATTGGGTACAAATCCTTTTTCGGACCCGGCATGTACAATAATGAACCGTTTCCCTGGGGAAATTTTTTCAACCACACCGCTACTACACGGACCTTGCCACGATTTTTTTGGCCTATAATTTTGATGAATATAATGTTTCATCCATATAAATTAACGGCTTTTCTTGCTGGCAGTATTTACTAATGGCTCTCAAAAATCTGTGCCTCCATGCTGCAATGTCATATCTCTTCATGATTATACTACGCTCATTTATATTTTTTTTGAACTCGTAGCCATTAGATAATAAAATTTTTCGCAACATTTCACGACATCCGGTAAATTCAATGCTCTCTCTTAAATCTGTCAACAAGGTACGTAAAGTAGGCACCTGTTTCTTAACTGTGTAGAATTGATTGATCTTCTGCCTGACCACGTTAATGTCAAAACTATCCAAATTGGCAACTGTTGGTTTATGTGGACGCTTTTTCCCGGGAGTATTCCAAACACCAGCATTAAACTGTCCTTCTTTTTTTATTCTTTTGATAGTAGCAGTACCAACATCTGAAAATTAGAAATAAAATACATTATATTGTTTAAATAACAGTATAGCTTCTGGTTATTGAAAGCATCAATCACTATGTAACCCACTATTATATTATGAGTGATCTAACTAATCATCCCTATGTGGTAAAGTGTTACATTCCTAACCCGCGACCCCGGGACCAATAGCAGGTGGTGTGGTTAATAAATTGTTTTGGCCAACGGATCAGAATCCAATGTGAGGGTAGGGTGTCACCTAGTGTCCACCCATTTATACATTTCTATAAGAACTGTCTTAATAATATTATTTAAGATCTTTTCCCTCATCCTGGCACTATCCTAGTTGCATCTTTGTAGCCCCACTTCCGCTAAAGATGTTATTTTTAACTAAATGTGACTTCCTTGTTTATTTATAGCTATATAAATTTGGACTTTAACACACTTTTAATTATTAATTTACAGTTAAAATATCATACCTGTCATTGCAGAAATTTCTTGCACAAATTGAATTTCTGTTTTGAGTTGACTATTTTCCTCTAGTTGTTGTAAACTCTTCACAGCATTACTAATATCATTCAACTCATTTAAGCTGTTGTCATCAAGTTTATCTCTCATCCTCTCTGAAATAAAAAACATGCAATAAATACCTTTCCGATTACAATCGGAACATAACCTCTAAATGTAGGAGAAAATACTATTTCAAACTGAAACCAACAACAAAAGCATAATTAAACGAATAATATGTTTAGTCCAACGAAATATATCTTGAAATAACTATGGAGTATACAAACTATTCAACAAATATCAAAATCATTACAGTGCACTAACCTGTGGCAGCGATTATTTCATGGAAATATCGTTCTTTCTCGCGGAAAGCAGAGGCTCGCTCTTCTTGTTTTGCTTTAAATTTACACATCATTGTATAAATTAACTTCCTAGCTGAACTTTTTATAGGTTTCGACATAATAACGCAAGATAACCGTTTGTTATTCCGAAAATTGACACGACTTGACAACCAACGTACTAGGGTTTGACAAGTATTGAGTATTGCCATATAAAGAATTCTGTTTCAAGGTCAATATCACGTTTCGATGGCCAGACTCTATGTTTCCAGGATTGTATCTCTAGACTGGAGCTTAGATTTTTTTAAACAACGCGTGTTATTTAGTAACATTTATCATAAGTTTATGCAGCTTGCACCAAGGCGGTGTTTAGATCCCTCGGGGCTCGACGGAAGCAAGTCTTCCGTCGTTGAATATGTATCGTTAATTAATGGCCAAGTAAACGGACAGTCATGCAAAACTAGCTATATGCTAAGCTAGGCGAAAGCTGAATACAAAACGCAGGAAAGCAACAGGACTATGCAGATGGGCGTAGGTTTTATTTGCATAAGGAGGTTTTAAGCAGGGTTGGTAGAATGCTTTAAATGAATTCTCCTAACATTCTTATTTCCTCCGGTTTTATTTTAAAATTTATGTCCCAATAGCAAAACTCATTGTCATAAAGATTGCGATGCTTATCATTAATTCATAAAATAGAACTTCCTAATATTTGGTTTAAGGAAACCTGTAACTGGTCGTTTTATTATCTAGAATTAAGTGAATTCCACCACATATAATCGCTGTGGATTTCCTAGCAAAACAAAATAATATAAAATAAAATATTTATCTAGTCGATTATGATGAAGCAATGAATGATGAGCTTCACACAAGTCAAAGACAATTTTGCGTAAAACTAAGGTTTGCTTACGAGAATGGTTTTTGAATCGTGCATTGTAGCAGACCCGAAATTTAGGTACCTACATGTGCATTTATGTGCAACCATGTTTTCCAATGTTCTAAAAATATTTAAACTCGATCATATTACCAGAGACGTAGACTTCGTACAATATATGAATTTTTGAATGGTGACCGCATAGATTTTTTTTGTTGGCGCTCGCAATTGTACGAGAATTTACGTCTGGCAGCCCTGGACTTCAGTTTCGACGACCTACAACAGTGTAGACCTTGAAATGTGAAAACAACTAGCTAGATGAGCATTTAAAAAAACTCTTTTTTTAACAAGAGTAGTTTTAGATTTTTCATGCTCAGAATCGTTTTGATCATCCGGATTCACCGAAAAAAATAACTGTCCAAAGTTTTGCTTTAGAAAAATATACACAGCTAGAAGTATGGAAAAATGGAAACGCCGCACTGCTGCGCTCCGCTCCGCCTCAGTAAAAGGCCAAGGGTTCCACTCCGCACTTTAGGTGCGCTCGACCGCCGTGCCTATGGCATAGGCAAATCGCAGTAGGCTGACGGCTTGCCGCGGGCTCGCTCGCTCGCTCCCGCCGTTTCAGTGTAATTGAAAACGAATGCCGCGCAACCCTAGCGTGTCGTCGGGAGTAGCGGGGGAAAAGCAGGCGCGGGCGGCGCGTTCTTTTTGACTCGCGACTTCCGACGCATGGTGTATGAAGTAATACGAATTTTTTGAGCGTGTGAATAAAGTTGGAATTCGTTTAATCGCGGTCGTAAAAGAGAAGTTTCTTTATGTTATTTATTCTGTTGTAAAAGGGCAGCCTAACAGTCCTTCTTGGTTCTAAGCAATGTTTGATTACTCAGATATTAATCAGTGTTACATGAGCAGACGTACCACACCCCTTCTCTCTCCCGAGGGAAATATGCCTGGAATGGAGTGATTACGAAGACATGTTCATTTGGAGCCGTCTGCAATATTAAACTAGTTCTCTGGAGCGATGTTACTGACGAAACTTTGTAGGAGAGAGGAGGGTAGACAACAATGCTTAACTAATCTGAAATTCTGTGGTTGAACAAACTGTCGCGTAATTTGATGAAGATAATATTTTTAAAGGAATTTTCTAGAAAGCCAAGTTACCACTATCAAAGCGGTATAGATAATTCAATGTGTAAAATTCCACAATTTTTAACATAAGTCAACACACGTTTCCATAGTAAAAAACAAGGTCACATATTGTAAGGAGTTTGTTTAAGATAAAATTGTTTTATCGGGCGTTATCAGGATCACTACCACATTCCTCGTGTCCGTATGCTGCATAATATCACATGATAAAGTAGATATACTAACATAGGTAACTAAACAACTGCCTTTACGGGTCCCAATGAAAATTACCGCAGCCATTTACCACTTTATATTAATCTACGCGGGTGGTAGGACCTTGTGCAAAGTCCGTCCGGATCGCTACCATCATCTTGCTCGCTAATCCTGCCGCTAAGCAGCAGTGCTTGCACTGTTGTTTTCCGGCGTGGACAGCAAGACAGCCGGTGCAATTACTGACCCACTTGCTTGTTTGCCTTTCAATTTCATAAAAAAAAAACTAGAGATGCATGTCGTATCGCCAGAAGGGCGCATTTCTGGCGATACGACACCTATATTTAAAAAAAAAAACTATCGACCATACGATACCAATGAGACTGCGCGTTTTAGAAACTTCAAATCTTTTTTCCACACTTATGGTTAAGAGGAGTGTAAAGAGTGTGATTTTTTTTGTATGTTGTCAGTGTGCCCTAGAACGGGGTTTGTATGTATTGATTTTTTTAATATTCTTAATAGTTTCAAAAATATTGATGATTTTCTGTTTTGTATGAAACTCCTAAAATGCAAATATTGTCAAATCTATGAAGAATATTAAAAAAATCAAAACATACAAACCTAGTTCTAAGGCATAATGACAACATACCAAAAAATCATTGCCATAGGTTAAGGTTTAGAGGGTGGAAAACGTTATCGCCGTTTGTATGGGGAGCGCTTTTTGGGGCTGGGTTCACACTCCTCTTAAAAGCTGATTTTATTCACTCTGTAGTATTGCTACTTTCATTCAAAGACGATCACAATGACAGAACACGATAAGACGACACACGTTTACGAGAACTTTGCTTTGTGTCGGAAATAAATAAAGAAAGATACAAGAGACAGATTTATATTGAGGAAAATAAGCTGCGAGATTGAACGGGGCTGAACTTAAATGGCTTCCAAGAGTAATAACAAAATCGAATGCTTCTGTGCGCGTACGCATCGCCTGTATCGTGCTGTATACAGGCGATGCCACAGTTTTAGTAAAAAAACACATGTAACTTTAAGATAGGACTTGTGAATGGGCAGCCGATACTGAAAAATTAGAAATGAAAAAAGGAACAGTAGCACGAACTTTCTCGACACGCATTTACTCAATAATTAATAGATTCAGGCGTTACTTTGCGGAGGTTCATATCAACTAACTGGAACAAATTACCTTGCTACTCCGCGAAACCAGTGCCGAGCTCGTGCAAAATAGCACGCACGCGCGTGCACAGACGCAGCTATTTTGCACGGGCCCGGCACTGGTTTCGCGGAGTAGCAAGGTAATTTGTTCCAGTTTGACGCATTTACTCGCTACGTAACTCAGTGCGTGTCTATCATATTGGGTTTGTTAGAACGAGATGCACTGAGTTAAGCAGCGAGTTAACGCGTGCCGAGAAGGTTCGTGCAGATGCACGAATGGCTAGTAGGTAAGGAAACAAATTGAATATTAATATCACCTGCACTGAAAAAAAGGGACAACCGAACTAGTTAGGTTACTCGTGACTTTGGTTAATGGTGATCAAAGAACTATGTGCTTCTGATAAACATTTGATGATTTATTTACAAATCAAGAGTTAGGTAAGGTAACAAATATTTAGTTCGGTAGTCACTGTTTTTGTGTAATAGGTAAACGAAACTTTAATTACGTGTAACAAAACTGTTTTTTCTGTGTGTAACGTGGTTTCAGAAAGTGTAGATTACTGAACAAGCATGATTCACCAGTATCGTCTTGACGACGCATTTTGATGCTTTCACCAAGAGCCGCAGGGACTGCCGCTGACAAAATTTTCAAGCAGTGCTGCTTAGCGGTTGTATTAGCGAACGAGATGGTGGTAGCGATTCAGAGTGCCCTTCCACAAGGTCCTATCACCCGCAAAATTATAAAATATATACATAGTGTTATATGTAGTCTTTTCTTTAGTCTTCCTCTGTAAAGTAGTGAACTCAGCCTTAATCTAAGCATGCTTTAACCCCACCTAACAGGCAACAACTTGGCATCAACACGAAATGTTTCCTTCAAAAACTTGCTTTGCGTTGGTGCGTGTTTTCGCATCACCCTGTACCAGCGTTTGCAGCACCGTGAAATAACAGACAATATTCCAATCGCATTCACACGTACCTCACCGCACTATTACAATAATAATAAAATAATATAAAATGCGAGCTTCTGGTTTTGAGAAGTGCTTTTACCATTCTTTGGCCATGTGAAAGTTTTGACAGCATAAACAGTTAATGACGCGATTTCGTTATTGTTATTGTTACTAACACATGGATCATTTAGTTGTCTGAATAAAGAATTTGTATTATTATTATTATTATTATAAACATTGCAAGTAGGCTAGATTGTCCTATTGCGAGGCACTGGGTGAGCCTCCATTGGGCAGATAGAAGTGGGTTAAAGTGTCGACGAAATTTAATTTTAATTTTAATTTATAATCGGGATTTAAATTTTATTGTAATTTAATTTAATTCAATGTGAAGATATCAAGATATGTTTAATTATTGTTATATTTCTTTTTGTTTTGTTTTATTTTATTAAATTGTATTCAATTTCTATTACTGACAGTACGCGAAAATGGTTTAGTTTCTGTTGTTATTAATTATTTTTATTTGACTCGACATTTTAAGCTGCCTTATTTTAATTTAATTTAATTTATTGTATTATCATAAAATACTAATCTTTAGCTTTAAGTCACTTACTAACACATGGATCTTGTTATCTGTCGGATTAAATAAATGAATGAATAAACATGTGAACTGTGATAACATTGTAGTGTCTGTTCGTGGTTTGACCTAATTCCCTTTTCCTAATTCTAACATGAGTATGTTAGAGATAGTCATGTTATTCGCCAGCAGACAGAACCTAAGGTTTTCATTGACGACGTGTCAATTTGGATAACATATGGAGGACTTCCAAATATATCCATCTTCGGTGAAGTGGTAACTAATGATAGCTATGCCGAATTGTTGATAGTTGCGCTTTTGCAAAGGACTATTTATATAGACAGTATGTTAGTAAACTATTGGGAGTCCTATCAATTCCACGACTAATTTGTCAGGACAGTTGTCAATAGTGGGACTGCACTGCATCACTAGACGCTGACAGCTTGTTAAACTAATCTAGAATTCTACACTAATATAAGAAATATGTAAACTTTTTTTTTTGTTTGTTTGTATGTACTCGTTCGTTTGTTCGTATGGGGTAATCTCTGGAACTACTGAACCGACACCGAAAATTATTTTACAAATAGAAAGCTACACTATCCCTGACGGGCATAGGCTACTAAGTCGCTGGCGTCCGCTAAAATAAAACAAATAAATAATGCATATGTATCTATTGCTGGGTTCTCACGGCGCGTGCGCCCTTCGGCTGGAGTCGGCCCGTTCCGCGCCGGCGCGCCCCCTAACGACACCAGCCGATGACCTCCGAGCACTCCCGAACCTTTCACGAACGGTTCCAACGACGTTACACTTCCTAGCAAACATCTTGAGCACTGACCTTAACAGCAGTAGCCGTTGTTAATACAAATGTGTATGCGCAAACATACCCCCTCCACTCGAATTACGCTCACGTTGTTTGCCTGCAACTATACGGAACTCGCAAAAACTACAGTCCATGCGCATTCCGAATGTAATTGAATTTTCCGTTACAACGAACGTCCGGATCGTAAAAGGTGGATTTACTAATTACTCATTTCCTATCAACTGTTAGAGAAATCGTGTCATTAACTGTGAGAAATTAACGTGTAGCTCTCTACACTAAAGTGACGCCTTATATAGTTATTTTGAGTTAAATATAGACAACTATGCGGGTTCACTTTCGACTGCGGAACCCTGAAAAAGCACATGTCTCCGGAGTGACTAGATTTACCCGCTCATCGCGCCATTAACTTGAGTACTTAATGAAGTTTGACAGTACCTTTATAATCAGATAAATGAATACAAATGGCAAATTAAATGCAAAGAAATCCACGCCATGCTTCGTCAAAACACAACTAAGTAGGTACAAATCAAAATAATAATGAACTACTTAGCCCCGATACGATGTCTTTGCTCAAAAGCTCTTAGGCATTTAGTAGGACTCGAACCTTGAACCTCCGCATTCCGTGCCACGCTCCATCCAATGAAGCGAAGATACCCTCAGATATCAGACACTGCGAATTCTTCAAAGTGCTTCATTTTTACAGTTGATATTAACCGTAAAAATGAAGCTTCTTGAAAACTGATGTGTTGCTGTTTTTGTCACTTATGTTATTATGTTAAATTTAATTGCCGACTTTATTTCATACTAAGTAAAGATCACAAGACCGGTCGTTGTGGCGATCCTTGGGGGAGGCCTATGTCCAACAGTGGACGTCTTACGGCTGAAATGATGATGAAGTAAAGATTAAAGATATCAAAGCATTTGCATATTGTTGCAACTTGAAAAACAAAACCTTTCCTTTTGGGAACAGTCGGGTAAAAAACAATTAAAACGTAAACCAGAGCAAAGTAAATATACAAAAATTAAGGAGTCCATTGTCAGGGAATTACAAGTTGCGATGATGTTGTCTGCGACGGGGAAAGCTAATGGAAAAGGAAAGTGCGACAGGTGCGAGGATCCACGCGGCAGGAATGCGAGTATTATTGGACCGGCGCCTGCGCAGGGTGCGCTCGCTACGCCAACCTGTCAATTAAGACTGACGGGTATCGCAAGAGCCGGCTGCGAGTTGGATAAGCCGCTTCGAACTAAGAAAACGCGAGATTTTGTATGTATGAAAAAGTCAGTTAAATACATTTTAGAATGTCAGTGTTTTTGTGACAAACATAGAAAGATAACTACTTATAGAATAAGTTTGAGCCTACTTATCGAATCAGAATTATTATCAATCTAGTAGTAGCTATGGAGAGGGCTATGCTTGGAGTTTCTCTGCGTGAGAATCAGAAATGAGGAGATCCGCAGACGAACGAAAGTAACCGACATAGCCCAGCGGATTAGCAAGTTGAAGTGGCAGTGGGCAGGGCATATAGCACGGAGAACTGATGGCCGATGGGGTCGAAAAGTTCTCGAATGGCGGCCGCGGCAAGCGCAGCGTAGGACGACCAGCCACAAGATGGTCCGATGACCTCATACAGGTGGAAGGCGCTGGCTGCATGCTGCTTCCAACCGGTCACTTTGGAAATCCATGGAGGAGGCCTATGTCCAACAGTGGACTTCTTGTGGCTGAGATGATGATGATGATGATGATGATGATCAATCTAGTGCTGCAGTGAGGGATAAGTAATCTAAGTGTCGGCCATGATAGGTGCCCACTGGTAGTTAATCAAAGATTTAACCGAAGTCGGGAAAAAAATGATGTGTTTTCGAAGACTGCAAATTGACAAAATGCTATTGGTTTTTCTGGATTGGCTGAAACGCTGTTTTAATCAATAAAAAAACGTTTATCAGATATCCAAATTGAAATGTAAGAGGTAATCATTTATTCGATTTTCTATTTAGTGCGGCCAACAATTTATCATCCAGCGCGTCTCTATCGAACTGTGTCATAGGGGGTGCATTGACGGATAACTTAAACATGGCCCTAACCAAATGTTGTAGTAAGAAAGTACCAATTTTCGATATTTCACAGTCATTTCGATATTCAAAACGCCAACTCCCAACACCCTGTGCGCGCGCGCCGCTATCACAGCACGGCGCGCGCCGGCGCCGCCCTGCCCGGCTATTGTTAGCCCTCCGCAGCATTAATAGCATTAATACATGTAATGGGCAGGTAGATAACGATAGAATTAAAATGGGCGTAAATGCGCATGCGTAAATCAAAATTGCGATAGTGTAATGTCTGGCCAATGACACGTTTAGTGGTTTGAGGAGGTCCTTGACGTCAGTTGGAAACGTGGCGTCGCGTCGGCCATAGAGGCTAGGAATTTTTAGATTTTTTAAAGTTATGCGTCCGTTCAGATCCCCACCGCCATCTTGCTCGCTAATCAAGCCGCTAAGCATTATAGTGCTTGCACTGTTGTGTTCCAGCGTGGAGAGCAAGACAACCGGTGAAATTACTGTCACAAGAGGTATTCAATCTTAACCGGCAACCGTTGGCAACGCTCTGCAATATCCTGGGTGGTGATCACTTACTAGCAGGCGGCCGACTTTCTCGGAGCAACACGCAAAATAACGCTGCATATTTACAAGCCCACTTATTCTAGATTTTTTGCTATTTTGTTTACCGTCTTAAGATGACGATATTATTGTGAATTTCTTAAGTCTCGAAATTAATAAAAAAGTGAATCTGCCATCTATCTATTTATCTAAGGGTACTGATAGACTCGAGCATTCACTTGTAACAGAACATCGGGCATTCGCCATTCTTAAACGCCTACCCACTGCCGCCCTTGTTTGAATTTCACATTTAATTTGTGAGCTTTGTAACATTCGTTAAAACGTTCATTATAAGCTAATGCATCTGCCATCTATCTATTTATCTAAGGGTACTGTTAGACTCGAGCATTCACTTGTAACAGAACATCAGGCATTCGCCGTTCTTAAACGCCTACACACTGCGCGCTCTTGTTTGAATTTCACATTTAATTTGTGAGCTTTGTAACATTCGTTAAAACGTTAATTACAAGCTAATGCTTAAGTCGCACCCTGTCATCTTCCATCTCTTTCTAACACATTGCCATGCTCAGCAAGCTACAAAAACGTCCGTACAAAAACGTCTAGAAGCCCTAGGCTAGATTCCTCGCAGCACTTAAGTCTGGATTAGGCAAGGCGTGAGTTCCCCGTACTAGTAACAAGCGTCAGGTTTGCAGAGCCGGGTTCACACCTCAGGGGAGTGATTCTCTAAGCACAACAGCGACGAGCTGGACGCTGGGGCAGCGCCCTGTTGCTCTAGCGCGCTAACTCGAGTAATCGAGACGGCGTTGCTTCGTCAGAGGGGTTCCACTCCGCACTGTAGCTACGCTCGGTTGCCTTACCTACAGAATAAGCAAATCGCAGTAGGTTGTCGGCTTGGCGCGCCTGCTCTCCCTGTGTCAGTGGAATTGAAAACGAATGCAGCGCAACCCTAACGTTTCGCCGGGAATTGCAGGGGGAAGACTGACGCGGGCGGCGCGTTCTTTGTGACGCGAGCCGCCTAGCGAATGTGTACGAAGTAATACGAACTTTTTACGTTTCAATAAAGTTGGGATTCGTTTAATCGCGGTCGTAAAAGAGAAGTTTCTGTACGTTAGTACTATTAATTATTCTGTGGGTTCGTCGTCGAGTCCGACGGTGAAGCGCTTAGAGAATAACAGTGCAGTCCCGTCGCGGCCGGTCGTTAGTAGACTTAGAAAACATGCACCAGTGGCAGGCGTGGCTTACTTCGCGGAGCTACAAGAATATCAACGCACCTCTACACTGGGGCCGGCGCAATTAAGATGCCGCGCGTGCGAATGAATACGAGTTATATGAAAGACTTCTTCTTCTTCTTATACCTAAACGCCGTTTTTGTTCGGAGTAAAACTTCTGTATTTTCACTTTTATATAATTCTGTGTACAGTAGCTATGTTTTTATATGAAGCGTGTGTATCATGCGCGTGCGCCGCAGTGTGGTTTCGCCTTAACAGGTACTTACAAATTATCATCGTAACGCAAATGTGATAGCATAAAAAATGATATGCTAATTATAACCACATAGTCGTAATTATAACGTGATGTACGATTAAATAACGACCGCATAATCGTCAGTAGACCTGCATCAGTTTACGTATGAACGAAGCGATTGAAACAAAAGAATGTGAAAACAAAAAAGGGGTAACCACCTCCCCGACACAATAATGGCCATGTTGTAACACCAAACATTGCACGTTTGCTGACCCACAGATTATATGATTAAGTCATCAAGTCATCGTACTAAAACTTATCTCTAAAGAGCAGCAATTAGGGTCATACTCGTACCTCGACGGCGACGTCCGCGGCTTTAAAAGTAAACAACTTTGTTTGCTTAGGCGAAGCCTTTTAAAAAAAAAGGTTACTCAAAGAATCATTTACGCTACACTACGGAATTGTCACGGCTTCGCACGGCTACAATTAAGATGTAATGTAAACATAAAAACTGCAGATGCATTGCCAACCTAGAGGGCTAAGATGAAATACCTCTTGTGCCAGTAATTGCACCGGCTGTCTTGCTCTCCACGTCAGAACTCAACAGTGCAAGCACTGCTGCTTAGCAATCGGATTTGCGAGCAAAGTGTTGCAAGTTGGAACTTCTAGAATTGGTTTATTCATAACCAAAATATAATAAGTTGTTGCCGTCAAAGCTGAGCTAAACGATGTCTGTTTGAACTTTCATTTTTGAGGTCATCGCACCAGCTAGATGAAACAAAGAAGGAGCCAAGGCGATCTCAAAGTGCATCCACTTAATATTTATGTAGTATAATTTATTAGCGAGATAGTAGGCGCCGGCAATTAGGATTTATAATCCATCATAGCAAAAGCATCGGCGCATGCGATTGAGGCGAGTGAGCGGCGGAAGGCGGTCAGGGAGACACTATGCATACCTTCATTATACTACGCACTTGGGTAAATAATAAAATTAGTATGCAAGTTAATCTTTTATATAGTATAAAACGTAACCGCCTCTTTGTCCTTATATCTTCGGCCTTCGCTGATATGGCTTTCGCTGTTATTTAGACATTTTTTACGGAAAGTTTTTATGTACATTGCCGCTGCGGGTGGTAGCCTACCACCTCACCTGATGGTAAGTGATCACCACCGCCTATACACACCCGCAACATCAAAGAGATTGCAGATGCGTTGCCAACCCAGAGGGCTAAGATGGAATATCTCTTGTGCCAGTCATTACACTGGCTGTCTTGCTCTCCACGCCGGAACACAAGCACTGCTGCTTAGGGACAGAATTAGCGAGCAAGATGTTGGTACTGATCCGGACGGATCTTGAACAACCCGCAAATGTTGCAAAAAGTCTCCAGTATATGTCAAATTGGGTCCAAATGTCGCTTAATGTATAAACCATAAGAAGCCGCTAAAATGTATGAAGCACTTGCAGAAATAGTCGCCAACGTAGTCCCATAACCCGCCAGATCTAGCGACAAAGTCTCTACATTGGCAACACTGCTAAACACAATTACATGGCTAACTGTAACATTGGGCAACTCTGCGAAAATGTATATGGTTTGTAACACTTTCCGTTTTACGTAATATTTGTGCGGCCGCGCAGCCCGTCCGACGCTTGTTAAGCCAAATCTTTATAAACGACAGATCACAAAAGGCCGTGACGTCTTCACGAGTCACCGAACTGAACTTTCCAAGGTATTCGAAAGGGATTAGATACACTTTTTCTCGTGAACAAATAACGTACAGTCACGTGCAGCAATACATCTATTCCGAAGTTAAGAGGAGTGTGAACCCAGCGCTCTCCATACAAACGGCGATAACGTTTTCCACCCTCTAAACCTTAACCTATAGCCATATTTTTTTTGTGTTACCATTATGCCCTAGGACTAGGTTTCTATGTTTTGATTTTTTAAATATTCTTAATTGTTTCAAAAATATTGGCGCTTTTGTATTTTGTATGAAACTCCTAAAATGCAAATATTGTCAAATCTATGAAGAGTATTAAAAAAACAAAACATACAAACCTAGTTCTAAGGCATAATGACGACATACCAAAAAATCATTGCCATAGGTTAAGGTTTAGAGGGTGGAATTATATAGCCATGATTTTTTTGTAATGTTATCATTATAAATATTAAAATAGAATATTAAAAAAATCAAAACATACAAACCTACTAAACCTAGTTTTACAAAGGTAATGGTATTATGGTAGCAAAATTTACGGACGCATCTATCCGAATTTCAAAAACCTTCACCTCCTCGATTCAGCCGAATAAGATGCAAAATCGTCTTCTGGAATGCGCTTGCGCAACTAGCGATGATTTACATACACTTTGCAATGCGAATGACCTGCATATTGTGCGGAGCGATATTATTGTACTACATTACACGCGGTACGTAACCGCTATTAAGACGAATCCAAAGGATATGGCCACTGACACTTTGTGTTTAGGCAACGGCTAACGTAACTCAGTCTTTTACGTTTTTGATTGAGTCTAGAAAGTTTACAAAGGCCTATCGCTCTTGTTATGCAACCTTAAAGCTGTTGGTTAGATTAACGCATGTCAAGTGGGAAGGAAGGCTCGAGTTGGCTAGAATGGAAGCGGGGAACAGAAGGTCACACTTTTTTATGGTCAAACGTGACCAGCGCCGGCCGTGGAACGAGCACCTCAAAAGCCTGATTGGTTAAGGTAATGTCTTGTTTATTTAATTAAATTGCAACAAAATTTCTTTCTTTACTTTTTACGCTTGTCGCTAAGTCTATCGTTCTCCTACTGGGCTAGTCAGAAAGATGCACTGTGCTACAAAGAGAGTCGCAGTATGTGCTGGCTATCCAGATCGACAATCTACCTCGTCCGATGACGTCCGAAACCGTGGCCCGATGACAATGGGCGTGCGACCCTACAGCAAATCAATAGAAACAACGAAAATTAAGAACCTTACGTACAAGAAAAAGTAGCTAATGAATTTCCTCCGAAACCACCAGACAGACGAATAAAGCCCAAATTTATTGGGGTTTATAATTTGTGCGCCCGCTTCTAGTTCATAGTCTGCCGAGGCCCCTGACTCCAATAAGTCTGTGCATCCCTGACCTAGCATAACACTGGGTAAGCTTCGACTGTATGCTGTTGCCAATCAAAAACTATTTTGTTGCCCTAAACTTTCTTCTTCTTCTCAGTCGTTACACTCTTGGCAGAGTGGTCGTGGTCGTTACTTCAGGGTTGGTGGCACGCTTCACAATTCGTCGCCATTCATCTCTGACTGCTGCTTTCCTGGTGCACGCATGAAGGGGGTCATTCAACGCTGCCCTAATAATTATAGATAAGGATAAAATACAACCTTTCCGGTCATATAAAAGCCATATTATTAAGGTAGGATCTGGCAGGCAATACAGAAATGGCTAAACAAAAACGAAAAAACGATAATCATTCTAAAACAAAACACGTTCTAAAACAAAGAACGAAACAACAGATAAACTCAAAACAAGCGTCCACATCAAGATCCACGATCAGCGGTGATGGCGAGGCACTGTTTCAATGTCAGTGAAAGTGGTCGCGTCCGGACGATGCGCGGGCGCCATTTTCTAATCCGCACTACCGGCTGGTACCCAAGCGTCCCTAGGCTAAGCTAAAGCACAGAGTAGTTTAGGTGAATCTTGAAGATGATAGATCCCTTGGCGCATTTTTATGCATTTTTACCTCATCGTCATACCAGCGAAAAGACGTCCACTGTTGTCCATAGGTTAGGTTAGGGTATAGGAGGCTAACAGCGCAAGGCCGTTAGTAAAAACAAGCCTTGATAGATAAAACGTTACGCGTCCACGTAATGCGACCAGAAAGATTCAGTAATGTAGACCCTAACTAAATTCGTACTTCCCTCTGCTCTTTCTTACATACTCAAGGGTATTTTATTACGAGCAATGTATGAAACTTCGTCGGTTGATATTTGAATATCCGTTAGAGTGTGAATTGCTACTAATGCCATTCACCCCGTGGCCTATTTCATTCAATTTACTAGCTTACTCCTGCCGGGCCTCTACGTGAGTTTAGTCAAGAGATATTAACATTGTGGGCCAATAAATCTCGGAACAAATTGTTGCACAGGGTATTTTCTATACATTTAGGATGTACCTGGGTGAATGGCGTTCTGTGGTCTCTGCTACCCCAAAAGGGAAACAGGCGTAAGCTAATAATAACAATTAAATTAATTTATTACAACAACAACAACAACAGACTGATACTCATAAATGGAATTAGAGATCAAAATTTGGGGATACAGACGGTATGATCTATTGGCTGCTATAGTCCATATCCAGGTCTTGGCATGTCATGTCCTAAAGATTTAACAGGTGACAAGCTTCCAAACCAAATTGCTCCTGATCTAACCATATCAGGCTTCAGATCACGTCTGTTGACCGTAACATTTGAAGTCGGATTAAATTTCTGAGTTAGCTGTGTATTTTACAAAATGTCTATTGTTACTAGTGCATAGTGTTAGAACATAATATTTGACAGTATAATGGCAGGCAAACAACTTGAGCATAAATCATGCACATTTGTACTAGAAACGGCTACTGCGCAGTCAAGGTCAGTGCTCAAGTTGTTTGCCGGTAACTGAACTAGCTGTCAGTGAACACTTCAGTATCCTAAATTTCGGACGCAAATGCATTCAATCAATACTGCCGCAGTCGTTGACAGTTTTTTGTCTCGACGAGAAAAACGAAAGAAAAGCGACGAAATAAAATCGATTAACGATTTAGCACCTTTCAATGTCGCTACGGTTACGTAACACAACAATACGGTTCTCACTTGACATTCGCGGGCTGCGCGCGCGCCGCGATTCGTGAAAGCATCCATCGACAGCCGGTTGCGACTAGCGATGACCGCACCGCACCAGGGTTGGCACAGAAATAATATAAAAATAAAACCTCCAACATATTTTAGTAATTAAATCCCGACATTTGGAAATCTGCTTTCTAATGTAAAAAATGCATTCTAATCGATCAACTCTTATGCGGGCTGTGATGCTACACACATTATACATAATCCACCAAAAAGGGTCTTTAGAAACGAAAAAGTCAAAATACAGAAACAAAACGTTCTATTTCGTTTTTATTAATATGTCCGAGTCTCACGGTACTTTTATGTTAAAAATAAACGTTCCAATCGTTTATTTTTATAAGGTAAAAAAAAAACAAAACGTATTAACTGAAAATGGCAGAGGGTCCTATCTGTAGCTCAATTAGTAAAAGCAAAGCACGGTGTGCCGAGGTTACAAGTTCAGGTTTAGCCAGTGACCGATATTTTTTACCGTGTTATCATTGTGTGTGTATTAATAAAGCTTCTGCTAACAACGAAATTACTTAATAGCTTGTAGTATAAGTTTCATATTCCGAAAGCATTCTATTTATAAAACTATGTGCAAATATTTTATTTTATTTTTTTAGCTACAATTGTGCCAGCCCTATTCGCGCAAGTTCAAGATTATTATGCCTTTCGAACATTTATTTAACACATAGATGATTTCTCCCATAATCGATGACATTTGCCCTCTGTCAATAGCGAGTACCGTGTTGAAAGTTCGCCAAAACATCGCTGTTATCCGCTTTATTGGCTGCGCAGTTCCGTCGGACCGGTTCGGTTTAGAATGCCGCGCTAAACCGCAAACTAATTGAATGTCAATCACATTTTGCAATAATATAACTGTTTTATGCGGACACGGATCGCTGGCCCACTTCGTCTCTTGTCAGAAATCTTACTTTATCGGTTATGTTTAACCCAATTGAACTCAAAACATTATTCGCTGATGTAATTGTAAATTTGCTGCTGGCTGTATTTCTATTTATTTTTTTAAAGTCTCTATATTTTATTTATTTATTTTGTATTTTATTTTATGAAATAGGAAGGCAAACAAGCAAGTGGGTCACCTGTTGGTAAGTGATCACCACTGCCCATGGACACCCGCAACACCAAAGGGATTGCAGATACGTCTCCAACCTACAGGGCTAAGATCACATCACTTGAGTCTGAGTGATGTGGCTTGTCAAATTTATTAGAAGTATGGAACACACGGTTCTATGATGGCACCTACTTGATTGAATTTCTTTGATTGTACAACGAAGATATCTTCTTAAAAATATGCGAGTTCCTTGTTTTAAACTTTCGCAATTTTCACACACATTTATAACGTCAAACGGAACTTTAAAGCAAAAAACATTGTTAATTTATCTCAACGTTTCTACCGTGGTCACGAGTAGACTCAAATACTCGTGACCACGGCCGTTGCAACACCGTCGAAACGTTTTGGTATATCAATGATTTTATCGCGTTAAAGTGCCGTTAGACGTTAGAAATATATGCGAATTCCGTCTAAAATAATGCATATTGTGTATTTCAATAAAAAAAATTACAAATAAATTTAAATGCTATATAATGACAACACAAAGAAAAATTAAGGTAATGGCAGGACTCTAACCTTCAACCTCAGCTTTCCGTCAAAATGCAAGGCACGGAATGCTGATGTTGCAGGTTCGAGTCCTGTCATTACCCTAATTTTTCTTTGTGCTGTCTTTACATAGCATTTTTTATTCGAATGTTAAAATAAAAAACAAAAGTAAATTTCGATTGCAAAAAAATAACTATGATACTCGTACCTGTATGCAATAATTTTTCTAATATTGATTGATATTATCCAATTGGTATTTTCAACAACCGTTAAGCAGCAATTTATCGTTTTACGAGGATCCGTTATCGATTTCAAATTAACGAGTGCCACTAAACCGTTAACAGTGCCGATAAGATTGCTGAATCGTAAAGTTTTATCGGTTTTTGTACTATTGCAGTTTGTAGCCTACGCCATGTTTTACTATCTTTATATTCCTACTAGCGAACGCGCGCGACTTCGTTCGCGTAAAACTAGTAGCCTGTGTCCGTCAGGGATAGTGTAGCTTTCTATTGGTGAAAGAATTTTTGGAATCGGTTCAGTAGTTCCAGAGATTGCCTCTACATACAAACAACCAAAAAAACAAAGTTTACCTCTTAATAATATTGGCGCAGATAGTGTAGATTAGTGTAGATTGAAACATAATTTCTAAAGACGTGTTTAGAGACGTCTTGTGGAAAACCAAATTAAACTCTGGAGTGCAATTTTTGAATCTCACCAAATGACTAAGGTTCACCAAAATGGCGGAATCTCTGTGCAAAACGGCCATTTTGATGAGCCATACCGATTGAATTTCGAAAATCGAACTCCTGGGCAAATAGAACTCTGTCACTGTGACAGTGTCACGCAGCTATTTGTATATTCATAATAACCGTTTCCTCAAGGCGGCTGTCATCACTTGACACTTATGTATGACATAACTCCACTAAGGTCACTCAAATCCTCAAGAAGTCTAATATATACCGAAGGTCGTGACAAGGCGATCTTCCGGTACAATCATTGGCAACTTGCTGTGAAAACAATACCTTGTTTTTCGTTAGAGAAAGTGGTTTTTTCGCAAAGCTTATTTGCATTTCAGCTGAGGTTAAGGAGTTGGCGTGTTTTGAAACGGTGACACACATTTTAAAAGTTAGCTAGTAAACAAGTTATTATGGCAGTGGAATAAACCATGTTTGTATAATTGACCAAGAAATTGCATGACCACTCGATCGTATTACACGACGATAACGTTCAAAAGTTGTCAAGTAATTTTTTAGTCGAGTATACCTCGACAAGACTGGTGGCATAAGTTGCCGAGCCTGCCAGGTAAGCAAGATTTTTCTTCGGGTTGTCAATGCGTCGACAGTTTATATTTAAAACAAACAACATTGTCATCTCATCAGTTAGCACCCAGGGCACTGGTTATCTCTCATTTTAATTAACTTGGCACTGATCGACACTCTACGTATCCACGCCACACGATACATCAACATCAAACAAAAAGCACAAGGCCTAGAAATGCGACCCGAATTAATAACAACTAATAACATTTTCATTTATCAGACAACGTTAATTACTGCAGCGGGGCTAATCGAATAAATCAAATGACAAATTAACTTCTCGGTTTAATTGGTATCTGTTAGTAACAAAGAACACCTTACAGAACGAGGTAGGATATTAAATTGATTGTTGAGCAATCTTATTGTGCTATGTCGCAATCTCTGGGCGAAGTTTCAAAATGACCCGTTGCCTGAAGAATTTATAATGCCGAAGTGACATGGTACGTATTCTCGCATGAGAGGTGTATTACATTGCGGGCTAGCTAATGTGATCGAACGATTGTTCCAGCCCCGTAATGTAATACTACTCGAATTAACTGATTTAACTTTACCTGTTTTTATCGAAAAATTAAATAATCGCTGGTATATTGTGTGAATATCAAGTCGTAGTAAAATTAATACATACCAAACACGTGTTGAGTCAAGACAACTCCATAAACCAAACTGCCAACTTCCGCCATTTCACTTAATCTACAGTAGTGAAAGAGCGAAGTGAGAGACAGATTTTTTTCAGTTTAGTTTTGAGATTAGACCTAACGTTGTTTTATTCCAAACATACCGAGCTCCTGTCCATGAATTAATGGGCGAGCAGAAATTGCGGTAACGCCTCGACCAGCAAAATCAGCGGTACAATACCTGAAACAACAAAGAAACAATTAACAGAACGTCGTCACAACGTTGCGGCACAATAGTAAACAAATAGTAGTGATTTGTGGTCGGTATCGGCAATTGTCCTGTTGACCCGCGAGCCAATCACGGCCCTCGCCGCTAATAAATACAATTAGCTATTGATCGAGAGAATCAAACAGATGGACGCAGGCGCATCTGGATAAAGTGGGCCAATTATTGTGTTTTCGTTTCGCTAGGCACCGCTTTCCATTTGGACGTCGTGAGGCTTTGATCCTAAAATGTACTCTATCTATAGAAGAGTTGGATTTTCGATGAACTCTGCAATTGATATTAAAACAGGATCGTCATTGTTCGGTAAAATCAAGTAAGGCAAGTAAGTTAAATTTTTGATCCGTAACTTTACTAGGCGCTTACATGACAAATTGAAAAATTTAAAATCTTATTTCTGCAAGTAGGCAACATAGGTTCTTTCACATGTCCGAGTCTAACAGTGTTTTGGAAAATGTAGGATTTTGCTGAAAAGAAGCGCCGAAAGAAACTCAACAACGCATCCCTTTTTTCTTCTCTTTTCAAAACAAGATTGCAAAGCAATATACAATATGTCTACAGTAAGTAATGAATTAAAGAAAAAAAGATAACACGACCTAGAGTGCGCTGGCCTGACGATGTCCAGAAAGTCGCTGGCAAACAGTGGAACCGAGAGACTAACAGCAGAACAAGACGGCGAGAATTAGTGGAGGCCTATATCCAATACTGGACTTATCACGGCTGCAGATGATGATGATGATGATGATGATGATGAGATAACAATAAATAGCACATGGAAGGAACGCGTTCTTTTTTATGTGGCACGACTGTTCCCGTATACATAAGAGATACTGTTACAATGTATATGTTATACCAAAAAGATTCTAATCCACTCCCACGCATCCAGGAAGCGCTAGTTGAATATAGGCACTCGGTGAAATCTTAAGTACCAAGGATTCCACACCGACGCGAAATTAGAAAACAGAGGTGTAAGTGTCGAAGGAAAAGGTCTGAATATAGAAGAGGTTCCATTAACGCACTGTTCAAATCTTACGGCCGCGTTTTGATTAACGACGATTTGATTAGATGTGGCGTGTGACGTTTAAAACATTTTTATGCTGCCCGAACCTTTATTACCGAAGAATTTAAATTAAAAGGTACCATTAAATCAAGCTGATGGCCACTCACAATAGACACGATAATTATAATTCATCATCGTCAGTTGCGCAAGGAACTATAATCGATTGACAAGGGAGGAGCCAAGTGGGCCGGCGAATCGATACCGATTCGATTCGGTACAATATCGATGCTTGTGCAATGTAGGTTAATACCGGTCAAGGACTGATCCCATTGACTTGATTATTCGATTGTTACAAAGACTCGTGGGCTCTTTGTGCTACCGATTTGCTACTAAGTTCAAGGCTGATTAAACTATGCGAAATTCGTTAGAATTCTCTACAAGCTTAGCAGATTTGATTAAAAAAGAACTGTAAATATTGATCATTCGTTCGTTACGCGTCGCGCCGACAGCCTCAGAGAACGAACGAACTAATGATTGATAGGCTTGTATGAAAAGGACCGGGTGTTCGCGCAAACGAAAAACATATACAAAGATGGATCATTATTCACAAACGCACTGAAGTTATCTCTTGTATTAAAATTTGTTTGACAGACAATATTGAAAATAAAGTATTAAAATTCTATTATTAATCATATGGATTGAATGTTGTATAAAATATGAATACTTAAGAAATAGCTTAGCTTAGCTCTTTTATTTTTTTCTCAGTATCCGAGTTCTTTTTTACGTCATTTTTTTAATCCATGATTTACAATTAATTAATATTTCTTCGATTTCGTTACGATTAGAGGTACTCGATTATTCGTATAACCTTGAATGTTAGTTAAATTTTAAATTAACACCAACAAAGTACCGACTGTGCAAGTCCAAACAAACTCGATATAACACGATCAGTAACCTTATCGATGCCATTAATCGCGAATGCGTTTATTACCAACGCAACAATATCAAAACCGCAATTTCGTCACTGCAGTTTCGTATCGATTTAATTGGGACATAGGTTTTAATTATACAGTACGTAGATAAATTAATAGATAACTTAAAGTGTTTCAATTAGGTTAATCGATCCGTTAAATATCATATATCACGTGCCTTATGTAGATCCCTTTCACGGTTTGCATTAAATAGAGATGTAACCTTGGCTGGATCGATATCTGGCGTTGGGATCGATTGCTCAATTATTTGGAGCGATCGTGCGCGTGCGCAGGACCGAGCGTGACGCCGCGCCGTGACCCTAGCGCCCTTGCACTTTCATTAACTAGAGACGTCAAACACTATTTCGCAATCAAATTTCAATTATAATCACGTATTAATTAATTAATTTAATATATAGCTCGTTAGCACAACGCGTTCGACGTCATAATTAAAAATCGATTTCCGATCAACGACGCTTTAATTCTCCGTGTTCACGGAATTCATTCCAGAGAACTAACGATAAAAATTAATAGTTTTTTTTCTTTCTAGACAACCTAGTAGATAACAATCGGCCGATCAATGATTCTTTCTAGTTTCTGCAATTCCGACACTACACCCATGGCATAAGGTTGCTGCAAATACTAGACATAAAGATAGCTATTGCAATTATGAAACGAAGTATTCCCGGGTGTTCTGGCCATGATCTGAGCTAGAAATAGTCATGATACATCAATAAAGCGATCCAGACTTAAATGTCCAAATCCTTTCAACACACAGCCCTAACATTTTACAATTTCACACTCCAAATGCCATCACGAAGTTAAACTTTGCGAGTCACGTGTCTGCGCAAGCGCCGGTATATACGCTGGCTGATAAATGGGGGTAAGGGAGATTACTTACAACCTGACCGAACCAAAGAATTGTAATCCTTTTGTCATACGGAGTTTTTGTTCTTATTTTTTTGTTTTAACTGTATCTTTCATTGTGTGGTCATTATATTCCTTCCGTAAAAAAAACTCGAAATGCCAGTGAAAACCGAATCAAAGTCCGCGTGGTAAGCGGTAAGCGAAAGAAGTAAGCGGCCGAAGATACGATGAGAACAGATAGAATCTGTAATGGCGGGCACCATGAGATTATTATTGTATTATCAATTAAACAAAGTATTTACAGCGACCATGTTTATTACGACGAACGAAAGTAACCGATATAGCCCAGCGGATTAGCAAGTTGAAGTGGCAGTGGGCAGGGCACATAGCACGGAGAAGCGATGGCCGATGGGGTCGGAAAGTCCTCGAATGGCGGCCGCGTATTGGCAAGCGCAGCGTAGGACGACCAGCCACAAGATGGTCCGATGACCTCATTCAGGTGGCAGGAAGGCGCTGGTTGCATGCCGCTTCCAACCGGCCACTTTGGAAATCCATGGAGGAGGCCTATGTCCAACAGTGGACTTCTTGTGGCTGAGATGATGATGATGATGATGTTTATTGACTGCCTTACCACAGATAACACAATTGTTTAGGTAACCTCTCACGTTCCATTACAACAGAATCTGAATAAAATTCAAACAAAATTAAAGCAAACGTTATACCAAAAAATTTAAAAATTAATAGAATGAAAGAGATTCGGAAAGTAGTGTCGTTGATAGATGTCATTTTAAGTATTGTTAACCTAATACAGTACACGCCTCGCGCCTGTTTCCAGGGGTAGACAGAGACCAAGGATTTCACTAGCTACAACCCTGAACCTTTTCTTCACTTAGTCTCATAACAGCCTTTAAGTATGCTTGTCGGTTTAGTGTAGGTACCTGACTTGCCCTTTCTCCAGAATGTCTCCGATTTGATCTAACCTATACCGCGATGTATAAAACTTGTCTTTATTAAATGAATGAATTCTTTGTTTAAACTTTCATTTTTCATAAAAGCTTTTCTGTCGGTGACTCCTTTGAGTATTACTGCATTGTCATCAGAGCTTCATAAACATGTCGTAAACAATTCACATTGATTTGAAAGGTTTGAACTAAACACATATTAAATATGCAGTTAATTAAAAACTTTGAAACAAGCCAAACATGCCACATAAGGATGGCAAATGTCATTATTTGCGATTCGTAATTCGCATAGCTCTGTGAAATGAGGTTCTGCGATATTGCATGCCGTCAGCGAATTGGGTCGCTGCGCCGGCGCCGGCGTTCGCTTCTAATTGCGAAGATAACGAGGATCTGAACTAAAAATAATTAATTAACAGTGCACGAGAACTAGTTGCATTCTCTAAGGTCGGGAGATTGCGATCGACAGCGCTCATACGTTAGTGAGACATACATATACATTTACGACCAGCGTCTAACTATGGGAGAGAAAGAAGCTTAAGAACTTGAAATAAAACAATTAGAACGGTTATATAGATTCATGTGTTAAGCTATTGTAACTAAACTAATTCCCGACGTTTCGAGGCCTTTTCAAGTAACCAATTGTGAAAAAATAAATTTAAATTAAAAAAACTAATAATGAAATCGGTCCAATTAACACATTTAGACTACGGACTCTACCAGCGCTGCAGCGCTTTGGAAAAATGGCATCTGCTGACAAGGATGCTTCGCAACAAACTCAAGATTAAACTTTTTGTTAATCAAAAATTAACAACTAATAAACTTAAATTTAAACTGTTTATTTCAGAAAAAAAATCACTAAATTTTAAAATAAACTTAGCCACAAATTATAAATTAGAAAAGATTCTTGGATTAAGGAGTTGCTACAAAATGCTATTTTCATTTGCTAATTCGTTAAAAAATAGTAGGTACCTACTGCATTATACAATGAAAATACTCTTTCATATATCTTTTACTCACTAGTTAAATGTTTTAAAGAAAGAAAAAAAAGAAAGAAAAACATTTATTGAAAACACAAAACAAGCACATACATTCACCGATCACACAAAGGTGGTTGACTACTTATTTATACAAATGTCACCCATAGACAAACGAACACTTAGAATCTAATGTCTAGTCTGAGATTTATCCAACTGTAGTACGGAGTCTCAGGTTAGGCAGGGGGCCGTACCTACCACAAAACTCAAAGGTGCTACAATTTCACAAATTAGCATTTTTGTATGAAAAACTTGACTTTTAGAGGGCTACTGGTCCTGGTGGTGATATATAACCGTTAAAATTGTTTAATTTCAACGTCTATTAGTTGCGAAAACAAAAGAAGTTATAGCGTCAAAAACAGTTCACAAATATTCTCCAACCATTTCAAACAAGTGCGACAATAACATCAGGATTTCAAAACTACAATAACACCGACAGGCTTATGCTTAACTAAAATTTCTTTATCCAAGTTCAAGTGATTATCTCCGAAGATAAGGCGCGTGTTAACACAAAGCAACACACAAAGGAGCCTTATCCGAACCAGGATGTTCCGACAGACCCGACACCTCCGCACAAAGCATATTAATAAAACGGATCACTCACGTATTTTTACGCCGAGAAATGCCCGACATGTTTCGGACCAGTCCGTGGTCCTTAATCATGAGCCCTCGCGGCGGTGGCGCGACGACGACACACAGACTGGCCCGAAATGTCGGGCATTTCTCGACGTAAAAATACGTGAGTGATCCGTTTTATTAATACGTCCGAGTCTCGCGGTAGTTTAATGTTAAAAACAGCACAAAGCCTCGAAATATCCACAAGTATCTCGCATTAATGGTGTATGACAAAAATAACGCGGGTAAAGAACGACGTAGGAAGCTGCGACGGCGCTTCCGCAATTATTGTCGGCGCCAGAGGGTACATCTGTTCTCGCTAAAGGTTAACGAGGGACATTAAGTGCATTTTTGCGTCCACCAACGGCAAAAAGCCGATGGGATGAGGCGAAACGTCACTCGCCGCAATTAAGTGCCGCGATGGGTAAAATCAGGCGAGATGCCATCGCCGCAGCCAGAAGCACTGTGTTCGGCTAATCCCAGATCAATCATGGCTTGACATGAATTTTGAAGTGCAATTCCGTTTTGAAAGGAGGGAAAACTAGCAAGTCTACCTAATGGTAAGTAAGCACTATCGCGCATTGAATGGAATAACTTTATTTCAGGCTGTATAGACCTTAAAGACTAACATAAACATTCACATCCATAGACACCCACAGCCCTACAAGGATCGTATATGCGTTACCAATCCAGAGGACTAGAATGAAATACTTTTGTGCCAGTAATTTCACCGACTGTCTTGCTCTCCACGTTGCAACACAACAGTGCAAGCACTGCTGCTTAGCGGTTGGATTAACGAGCAACATGGCAGTAGCGATCCGGACAGAACTTGCACAAGTGCTTTTCTTGCAGTAATTTATAGCAAAAAAAACATGGTGCTTATAGCAATATGTCTCCAACACGCACAGCGAGATCCACAAACAGGGTCGGCTATTGTCGGCGCGTGCGCACATGGCTGAGATCTGTCGCGTGGTACCGTAAGGAACACGGTTAACTCGCGAATATATCGCGACCGGAGTTAACTGTAACCGCCGAATTCGCTCGTTTTAATTGGACTCAAGATAGTGGAAAAGTACTGCGACTGCTACATTTGCGGCGAGAGAAAAAGACGTGTCATAATTTCAGCGCGTGTCTGTCCGGCTATGGCGTTGTAGAGCTTTAATGAAGGAGCTGATATTAACGTCACATCAATAATGCGTTTCGCGATTTTTACTTTTAAGACGTCAGGTCGTTATCTTTTAGCCGTAGAATAGAGTTTTATCTACTCAAGGCTTTAATGGACAGGGTAATGTAATGTCTTATTAAAAAACCGGCCAAGCGCGAGTCGGACTGGCGCACGAAGGGTTCCGTATCATTGTCTATAAAAATGGCAAAAAATCACGTTTTTTTTATGGGAGCTCCCTTAAATATTTATTTTACTCTGCTTTTTAGTATTTGTTGTTATAGCGGCAACAAGAATACATCATCTGTGAAAATTTCAACTGTCTATCTATCACGGTGCTTGAGATACAGCTTGGTGACAGACGGACGGACAGCGGAGTCTTAGTAATAGGGTCCCGATTTCCCTTTGGGTACGGAACCCTAAAAATATATGGTGTGGTATGCGTCGGATGTACCAATGCCATATAAGGAGCGCCAACCAATGGAGTTATCAATGCTTTGATTCCAGGAAATGACTCAGTCGATCCGAGGCATAAATGCTTTCATGCTTTATTTCAACTTGAATAAATATCACTGGCTGGAATTTTACGTTAAAATAAAAGGGTAAAGGGCGATGTCCCGTTGACTCTAAGTTGATGGACTAACAAATTAATCATCATATTTTTTTCCTATTATTTCCGTCTCCTCTCATCCCGGTGTCGCCAGCCACTCTGCACGCTGTCAACCAATCTGAATTTAGGGCGACAACCTTTTAATCTATAATAATTTCATAGTTTTTTTTTCTTTACCGATAGCTCAAGTCAATTCTTGAGATAATAATGTTTAGATCAGCGGTTCTCAAACTTTTTTTCTCGCGGGACCCTTTTGGGAAGCGAAATATTTGACGGAGTCCGTAAATAAAATACAGCATTGAACTATTGTCCTGGGGTGCAATTTTTGAATCTCACCGGGTGACTAAAGCTCACCAAATTAGCCGTTTTTCATAGAGATTCGTCAATTTTGGTGAGCTTTAATCACCGGTGAGATTCAAAAAATGCATCTCTGAGACGAGAGATAGATTGATTTCAGATTATTTATCTTATTGTAACCAATATTCACACGGAGACCCCACAGTGGCTTTATGGAGCCCTGGGGCTCCGCGAAGCACACTTTGAGTATAGCTGGGTTAGATTATTATATCATTATTTTTATGTAAGCTGTGTATGCCATGTACTTTTGTGATAATTATTATCTGTTTTGGAAAGAGAAGAAAAAAAAATAAACTGCTGAGTTTCTTGCGGCGTTTCTTCTCAGTAGTATCTTCAATTTTCCGAAGCGCTAGTAGATTCTGACATGTAAAGGAGCCTATATGGCCTACTTCCAAATAAAATTTTCATTTTCTTTTTCAAGATTTGTATTTACGCGGAATTTATGCGAGTAGCTAGGTCTCATTCAATCTGTAACCGCGCTGAAATATCTATGTGAGTCATGCAAACGCGCATTATAACAACTGGCCATTATGCGTTATTTACTATTATTAATAGTACTTTACTAACCTATATGGAAATGTGGAAGCGAGTAATGAGACACGTTTAATGCTTACCATAATGTTGAGTAACGGCGCAATGTCAGGAGGAAACAACAGCACTAAATGACGAGCAAACTAGTAAAGTATCTGACAATTTTAGGCAAATACCTAGCAGCAGCTATACTATACACGAGCTCATTTAGCAGAGAGGGGACAAAAATGTATTAATACGACTCAAGAGCGTTAAATAAAATATCTTGGGACAGTTAACACCAATTGCCGTTTACCGTTGGCCAACAACCGTTTCAAAAAATATTTAACTTCTTTTGTTTAGTTATTAAGTTCATGTGATGTTGTTGTCCTATGCGTCAAATAAATTTATTTTCTTTCTTTCTTCTTTCTTTCAATTGACTTAGTCCCAAAGTAAGCAACTAAAGCTGCTTGTGTTGTGGGTACTAGACAACGGATATACATACTTATATAGATAAATCTATATTTAAATACACATAACATCCACGACTAGGGCACAAACATTCGCCCCTCCCGGGAATCGAACCCGGTACCTCAAGCTTCATAGTCAGGGTCACTAACCACTAGGCTATCCGGCCGTTAAAACATGTTTAAGGTCCGAATCTCCAGCAATATGTTCATGTTTCTGACGTTTACAAAATGCAGGAAACAGGGTTTCCAGCCCATTATAGATCTCTTTCCAGTACGCACGTTTATGAAGAGGCCATAGCAATCTTCTAAATTTATTTTATTTAATATATTAGAGCACAAAGATGTGAATGCGTAGCTCAAAAGCCCGTTTGTCTCAAACAGAGTTAGTGAGATGTCAACTGCTTCCAACCAGAAATGCAACCAAGGCGGCCAAGCCGATTTCCAGTCTATTGTCCTTGGATTTAATGGACAGTCGCCGTCAACACGACCGAAGGCATTTGGCAATAGAGTCGTTTTCAGATGATTTTGAGCAATATGCCAGCTCCAATATATTTGATGGCGACTGTACTTCAACAACAAAGTTGCATCTAAAAGTCACTATGAACTTAGCATCTCTCACGAACTGATTGAATCTATCAGGACCTGGCGAACTATGCTGGATGGAAGCAAAACTGAAGTTATTTGTTGAGATGCTAAGTTCACAAGTGACCATCTAAAAGCCAGCAATGTCTAACAATTCCAACGACATTCGCGAGTTTTCTGAAAGCCGCACAATACGGCGTCGATTAAATTAAGATCGCTCTCCACGAGGTACCACGAAATAGGTCGTCAATTTCAGCACACCATTATAGCCTCGCGTAGCTCCGAGTATGGGCAGGCGCAGCTAACGGTCCGTCATTTCATTTGACTCGAGCGCAAACAGCGCCGTGGGAACAGTCAACCAAACAAACTCCGTGACCGTCTAGAGCGCCGTATAGACATAACAATCCCTATTACACATACGTCCTTTTTGTTCAGAAGGCTTTAGCGGCTTTAGCCGATAGCCATTCATGATGACAAAGCTCGAGATTGAAACAGGCGTTGTAGTTAGCGTGTTTTGAATGGTTAATCCCCTATAAATCAATGTTTAGTCGTACTTAGTCGACTCGATATGCTTTCATGGAAATAAAGATGTCAATGTGGGAAGTATCACGTCGACACAGATAGTTCCATGAATATAAAGGCAGTATTTTTGTTTGTAGGTTTCACTGCTGGGCAAAGGAATGTCTTCCTCACCTCAACAAATCCCTGTTCGATCCCTTCCAGGGTGTCTAGACAAGGTGACATTCTGTTAGCAATAACGCTAGTAGAAACGACAACTTGTATGGTCTTGACGTAAGGCTGCTTTTCCACCAGAGATGTGCGAGGATGCGTAGCGAGGGCTGTGTTTGTAAGAACCAATAGAAGCGCTTCATTTACCTCGTCTCGGTCAGCACAGCTCTGGTGGAAACGGCTCATTGGTCCTTTACAAACAACAGCACAAACATAAAATTAAATAAACTTAGCTGGTTTGAGCAGTGGACTTTTTAGAATAATAAATGTACCAAGAACATCCTCCATAATAAATCTACGCATTGATCGTGGCCTGCACATAAATGAACAATAAAATCGTCAGTCCGATGTGCAGTCAAAGGAGACATTACAATTATAATATTAACGTCGTAATTATCCACAAGTTATTATTACATAACAATTCGCATCAACATTAATGCGATAATGGACATACAAGCAGACACTAAAACCGCAACGTACAACGGGACAGCGCAGTGTTGCCAACTTAGTTTTGTTGAAGTCGCTAGAAGTGTCGAAAAAATGACCAGCGCGTGTCGACTTTTGAATTCGCCAGCCGCGGACCAATCAAATACGCAAGCGTATATTTTTGCCGACGCTGATAGCTGCGCTGTTGGAGAGTGTCGAACGCTCGAAAGCCAAAAATCACCCCACAGATCATGTTAAATTGGCCCCACATGTCGCTAAATGTATGGAGCACTGGCCAACGATATCTTGACATAATATAAAACATTATTATCTTCTACATCATCATCATCATCATCATCTCAGCCACAAGAAGTCCACTGTTGAACATAGGCCTCCTCCATCGATTTCCAAAGTGGCCGGTTGGAAGCAGCATGCAACCAGCGCCTTCCTGCCACCTGTATGAGGTCATCGGACCATCTTGTGGCTGGTCGTCCTACGCTGCGCTTGCCAATACGCGGCCGCCATTCGAGAACTTTCCGACCCCATCGGCCATCAGTTCTCCGTGCTATGTGCCCTGCCCACTGCCACTTCAACTTGCTAATCCGCTGGGCTGTGTCGGTTACTTTCGTTCGTCTGCGGATCTCCTCATTTCTGATTCGATCACGCAGAGAAACTCCAAGCATAGCCCTCTCCATAGCTCGTTGCGTGACTTTGAGCTTTCTTATAAGGCCCATAGTAAGCGGCCACGTTTCAGTGCCATAAGTCATCACTGGTAACACATTGATCATACACTCTCGATTTCAGACACTGAGGTATATTGGACAAGGAGACATTTCGCAGTTTCCCGAACGTTTATCTTCTACATGGTATAAAACAAAGTCTCCATCTGTTCCTATCTGTCCTCACATCTTCAGTTGCTTAGTCCTTCTAAACTAAGCAACGGATTTTAATCCGGATTTTAATGCAGTTTTCACTGTCATTTAGAGATTTTTAAACAAGGTTTTTACGTACATTTCATACTAATTGTCCCCGTGCAAAACCCGAGCGGGTTACTAGTTATATTTAAAAAGAGGTTGATAGGTTACAAGCGCACCGATTTCAATCTGCCAAAATGGTGCCGAATGGCGTCAATTTCCTCAGGTTGCTAAGCAACAAACGAATGGTGCGTTAACGTTTTTTCATAGGATTAAGTTTTTTGTTTATTTCATTTCATTTATTTAACATACAAGTTTACAGTAAAAAAAAACATTACTTTGTTGTATTTTTGATAAATAAATAGGTAAACAATAATAATAATAAATAATCTAAGCTGGCATTCGTTTTTTTTTGGGTATTTGTATGGTTATAATCTGTATACACAAGTTTGTACAAGTCACTGGCACTAGCTACAAATATTCACTGCAATTAGGAAACTTTTGCAACAATAGTCGCTAAAAACTGCCAGCTTTGGCGATAAAGTCGCTAGTTGGCAACACAGGACAGCACTACGCTGGCATTTTCCTTAACACATAAGAACCTCCGCCGGTACAGAAATAACCATTAATTATCCTTCCCTAACCTGATCTGTAACAGAAGAACATATTGTAACGCGTTTAGAATTGCAACAGAGCCCTCCAATTTGTTGAGTGAGAGCAAGATGCCATTGCGTTCCATTGCTGCGATTCTACCACGGCACGCTTTGGTGGACGTTTTGACACATTACAATTGAAAACGTGAAATATGACAAATTATCATGAAAAAAATCTAGATAGTTAAAGGATTCAGGCGTTACTTTAAGTCTTAATCTAACCACCCAGTTTAAATTAAGAAAATTGGAGGCGGTAGGCGGGATTAAGGAAAAATATTTTTTCGTTCAATTCCGTCGAAAAGTGTTTCTATACAGAGAGCGATAGCCAAACTAACTTAAAGTAACTTTGAATCAAATCCAGACATGTAGTGCAATAACTCGACAACCGCTTACCTGTTTTTAACCAAACATAGCTGAGAGCCATCGCAAGGAAACCAGCTTTTAAATAAATAGAACATCGTCTAAATCGGTCAACCTGTTTGAGAGCTATGTAATATGTCTGTCTGTGTTTGCAATGTCACAGACGGACGCATAGGCTTTAACCTTATCTACGCTAATATAATAAAGAGGTAAACTTTGTTTGTTTGTATGTAGGAAATAATCTCTGGAATTACTGAACCTATTCCTAAAAGTCTTTCATAGAGAGCTACACTATCCCTGACGGACATAGGCTACTTCCACCTGAACGAAGTCGCGGGCGTCCGCTAGTAATAAATATTTCTCTTTTTTCATCGGCGGCTAAATAGGTAATAGTTCCTTTTTATCGGCGCCTATGGCTTAAAACGAATCGGAGTGCAGAAACACTTAGCAACAATGTTTAAAATTAATCATAAATTTAATTTCATTGCATATCTTTTTCATATAAAGCTTATTAATGATCCAATACTACGGTCCAGCGTTCATACGAGACTTTGGGGACGTATTATCATAATAAAACCTTTTGCTTACCCAGAGAACATGGGATGAGTAATAATAATTACACTAATAACACGAGTTTTATGTAGATTGCGACTTTTATATCAACCTTTTTGTATTTTATTAATGTATGTGTTATTAAGATTCAATTTACCTTTCATACGGCGCCGGCGCGCAAACGACCCGCATTGTTACCGTATAAGCAAAAATAATCGGTGGTCTTAATTCTTCCGCCATTGGACAAATTAATTCAGCATGTGATTAATTGTATGCTACGATAAGTAATCTTTATATTAAACATTAAGAGGAGTCTGAACCCAGCCCGAAAAAGCGCTCCCCATACAAACGGCGATAACGTTTTCCACCCTCTAAACCTTAACCTATGGCAATGATTTTGGTATGTTGTCGTTATGCCTTGGAATTAGGTTTGTATGTTTTGATTTTTGTAACATTCTTTATAGATTTGACAATATTTGCATTTTAGGAGTTTCATACAAAACAAAAAAGTCAATATTTTTGAAAGTATTAAGAATATTAAAAAAATCAAAACATACAAACCTAGTTCTAGGGCATAATGGCAACATAACATAAAATCATGGGAATAGGTTAAGGTTTAGGAGGTGGAAAACATTATCGCCGTTTGTATGGAGAGCGCTGGGTTCACACTCCTCTTAATTTTATACACAATACAGTTCGTGCGGTATGGAAACGAATTTGTAATGCGGTTAGCGGCGAGATGAATCAGACTTGACTACGTGAGTATCCAAATATAGCAAGTTTGAACAAACGTTCCTCATTCAACGTAACGAGGTAACAGAGTCCCAAATAATTATCACGGGAAACCTAATACGAGAGCGGGTAACGAGCCACGCTCGGCCCTCTAACAATGCACCGCCAAAATAGGACAAGCACGCTCGTCAAGTGCAAATGTACACCTGCTGATGACCTCCGGGCTAACGGGCGTCCCTGCGCCCGCGCACCCATAAACACAAGAGCCCCGACCGTCATACGAGCGCCAAAACGTCCACGAACAAAAGAAAGCTCCATGTACATTGGCAACCGTTTATACAGGCACTTTGAATAAAGGTCGGGAGGTCGAGAGCACCACATCGGCTAGTTTGCGCCGTCAAAGCCTTCGCCGGTAGGAAGTGTGTCGGCTAACTGTTAAAATAAACATTGGCAGAGACCGTCAAATTAGAGACGCGCCCTGAGTCATACATTCGCTGATAGCGATGATAACCTCGCACTGAGGTCACAGTCGCGACCCCATCACATTTTTATACCGCGGCACACAAGAGAAACATGATGGTATTGATTGGAGCGCCTACGCAAATAACAGTGCTGCAGCCACGAAACTTCTCGACACGCGTTAACTCGCCACGTAACTTACTGCGGCTCTTTCTAACGAGTACAGTAGAAGCGAGACGCATTGAGTTACGTACCGAGTTAACGCGTATCAAGAAGATTCGGGCTAGGTGTACTGTAGTACGTACAGTTCGTCGAAACGCGCTAAATATTTTCTAACAGGCACGTCTTCTCTTTACAAAGTACCTATTCAAAACATTATAAGTACCTAATCGTACAACTTAAACATTGGCATGCAACATACGTATCGGTTCAGGCCCCCAATTCTGGCGCTCATCGAGATTCATCTCGCATTCGAGATGTGTCAAAAATGACAGATTTTGAAGGGATCTGACAGCTCTTTTTGGCATATGTTGAGTGTGACTTAATCTCTACTGACGTCAGAATTGCCCCGCTGGTTGACGACGGTAACACGTCACTTCAGACTTAAACACCGTGTCTCGCTTAACTTTAATTGATAATCTAATGAATCCAGCGACTAGGAGGAAGAGGCTCGAGGTAGGTAATAAATAAGCTGGTTTTGTCCTACATGTCATTTATCATAATACCGACGGCGGCGACGTTTCATCTCGCGCGCCCGCGCAGGTGGGTGTCCGTACTTACGATATTAATTGATCCTGCTGTTTCCAAGCGGGCCTACGTATGTAGATCACTGGCATTGTTGACTTCCGCCATGTTCAATAAAATTATAATTGCATTGTTTTGCGTTCGAGTTACCCGAGGCGATAGTTTTGCGTCTTCCTTCCGTTTATGACCGCGTTTAGAACTATGTAGGTATAGCTGGCGATAAAGTTATATGTTAGTTAACAATGTAGTAAGAGAACTAGTGCTCTTTCGTTATCAGGATCGTGCAGCATCAGATATCCATAATTTGTCTACAGTGTACAAACATTGCGCCGGCGCCGGTGCTGCGTCTAGCGCAAGCGCAACAGTGATCTTATCATTTCCAAGGTTTCGCAACGAAACGCCCGCGCCGGGCCCAACAAAGGGGCGGAAGGCAAATAATTTAAAAATAACGTTCTATAAATGGCGAAAAACGATTTAGTCGTGGCAAAGATAAACATTTCGCGGCGACAAAGTAGCGCTGTTCAGAAATAAGTCTCAGGCCGATGCTTTTGGAGGTCAGGCTGGTAGGTACCATTCATTTTGCATAAGCAGGCGATAAGTTGGCTGCTTTACGCGACAAACATTACCCAAAGTTTAACGTATAGTCGACCGAGAAATTGCTTGACCACTTTTCGATCGTATTACAAAGGAATAAGGTTCATAAGTGGTCAAGCAATTACTTGGTCGACTATACATGCGCGCTTCCGTCATCAATGTCATGCAACTCATACAGGGTTTCCAAAGTACCTAAATTAAAACGTATGTTCGATATTGCGGGTGGTAGGACCTTGTGCAAGGTCCGTCCGGATCGCTATTACCTTCTTGCTCGCAAATTCTGCCGCTAAGCAGCAGTTCTTGCATTGTTGTGTTTCGGCGTTGAGATCAAGACAGCCGGTGCAATTATTAAATTACAAGAAGTATTCCATATTAGCCCTCTGGGTTGGCAACGCATCTGCAATCCCTTTGTTGTTGCAGGTGTCTATGAGCGGTGGCGATCACATACCATCAGGTGACCCACTTGCTAGTTTACCTTCCTATGTTTTATAAAAAAATGTATTAATTTGAAAGCAACAATGCATATCAGATATCCGGAATTAACTAAAAACCTACACTGAATTTATAAGAACCAACTGACTGACTTATAAATCAACGCACGGCCTAGACCATTGGGTATATAAACCTAAACTTTTTAATATGTATTTAAGAAACAAACGCTAACATTTTAGGTCGGTCAAAACATTAGGTTACCACGGCTTCTTTAATTTAATTACCTCAGCGAACAAAAAACTGGTAGCCAGCCGTGTTTAGCAGTTTCCCGCTGTTCCGAACATTACCTCAGGTTTGGCCGTTAATTAAAATCAGTGGGTCATTAAACCGGTTGTGGTTTTTTCGTAAATCTTAATTAACTGCGGCTACTGTCATCTTTATTTCAGCTCTGATTTGATTAAAGTTCAAGGCTCGGAAACATCGCTGACTTAAGAGGAGTGTGGACCCAGAGCTCTCCAAACATATACGGCGATAACATTTTCCGCAATCTAAACCTTAACTTATAGCCATGATTTTTTTGTATGTTGTCATTATACCCTAGAACTAGGTTCGTATGTTTCCATTTTTTGAACATTCTTAATAGTTTCAAAAATAATGATGCTTTTTTGTTTTGTATGAAACTCCCAAAATGCAAATATTATCAATTCTATGAAGAATATTAGAAAAATCAAAACATACAAACCTAGTTCCATCCAAGGCATAATGACAACATACCAAAAAATCATTGCCATAGGTTAAGGTTTAGAGGGTGGAAAACGTTATCGCCGTTTGTATGGGGAGCGCTTTTTGGGGCTGAGTTCAAACTCCTCTTAAGTTTGTACGATTAGTGTTTATTATAGTAATCAGGTTTCGACTCTATGCCTTTTCAATACATTATAATTCATAATTGTAAGACTTAAAATTTTAACATTGGCACGTGGTAGTGACGTGAACGGTATCAATTTCGCTTGCCTCTAATCCGCAGCTAATTTTATTAAATTGGTAACGGTGACGTCACCGATTCTATAATCGCCGATAAGCCGATTAGATGCTAGCAAGGATATCAACTTATACCTGTATAATATTGTAAATATAACAATATTAAGATTGACATCGAAAAAAATACGATTTAGGCGGTTTATTTTAGATTTTACTACAATGAAGACTTATGTTTTGGGATCCCCGCAGACTAGACTAGACAAGGCTTGTTTTTTTGTTAATATGCTTCTGACAGCTATCATCCCTTTGCCTATTGTCTTTCTATTGGACACCTATCAAAGCTTAACGCATTAGATATTTAGATTTACTTATTGGTACTATAATTACAGATTCATAATGTATTAGGGAATGATTTCCTATAATGATTTTGCAGATATCGTGGTGAGTTGCATTTCGCGTTAATACATGTACAGTTCCTGGCAAACAACTTGAGCACACCTTGATTGCGCAGTAGCTGTTTCTAGTACTAATGTGTATGCGCAAACATACCCCCTCCCCTTGATTTATGCTCAAATTGTTTGCCTGCAACTATATGTAACATACAAAACATTGATGATTTAAATTCAATTCTTTTGAGGGTTTTTGTCAGCATGCAAAATTTCAGCGCTGAGAAGTCAGCCAAATTTAGCTACATTCACATTACTTAGAGACAACATGACAGGTGAAACTGAAGAAACGCTTTAAAAAAGATAGAATAGAACGAGTAAAAACGTATACGATAAGATTCTACTACGCAGGAGGGCAAATTAAGTAGATATATTTGGATAAAGGCAAAAAAAACGGTACCGGTTGCCACCCACGACGCGGCCATTTTGGAGCCATTCCTGTGTCCGCAGTACATGAGAGATGTTGACGCTAACCAATATGTTCAACAGTATCAACATGCAGTCTGTCGGCCAACCCTAGCTGTTAAACTCTGACTACGAACCTACATTGTAATCTATTCTATGCATATTCGACCAAGTAATTGCTTGACCACTTTTGAACCTTATCCCTTTGTAATACGGTCGAAAAGTGGTCAAGCAATTTCTTGGTCGACTATACCTCGACAACAACATTGTTTATTTACTTCGACGTTTCGACCGTAACACAACGGACGTAGTCACGAGTAGACCAGTAGGGTAATTTTTGACTTTCGAGCACTCGCCAGCCGCGCGCCAATCAGTGCCGGCCAAAATATAGCTCTCGTATTTGATTGGCCGCGACCAGCGAATGTCAAGCGGTTGAAAATCAAAAATCGACCTGCATGTGACTTTATGTGACCATTATTGTGCCCACGGAAGTTGCAATACGGTCGAAAGGTCGAGGTAAACTTTATTTGCAAGTAGGCCATATAGGCTCTTTTACATGTCTGAATCTACTAGCGCTTCGGAAAATGGAAGATACTACTGAGAAGAAACGCCGCAAGAAACTCAGCAGTTTTTTCTTTCTTCTCTTTTGAAAACAGATTACAGTGCAATATACATAATTATCACAATAGTATATGACATACACACATACATAAAAAAAGATAACAATAATAACACTATACATGTAATAAAGTATGTATATCCGATGGGTACCCATAGCATCTTCAGTTGGTTAATCTGAGACTATGTCAGTTTGTGAGTTATCTAAATATATTTAGATATAAATGATATAATATAGGTCGTAGAATGAAGTCAGTGTAGTCAAGTCTGTTTGTGAGGAAAAACTGGTGCACTACCAACTAGTTTACGAGACTTGTAGTAAGTATAGCATCACTACAAACATGATTTCGCAACGCGTTATTTATAAATTAGCGAATAATTTATTTCCCGTCAACTAATGCGAAGTTGCAAACAGGAACTTTATCAACGAAAAGAAGACGATATCTACACGATAAGGTTGGTTTCGAGGTCGCCACGCTACTAAACACGAAATAAATTCTATAGCAACAAACATACGGGAAAAACCTAACCCTATAAAGAAATGGAATGGAGCAAATGCTTTCTGTGGTCTCTGCCTACCCCAAAGGGAAAGAGGCGTGAGCTTATAATAAAGACGTAAATGTACAGTCAAGGAAATTGAAACACGTACCACCGTAGAACCTAGTCAAAGAGACATACGCATGACATATGTATGACATAGCCTGGCGTTTAACGCGTCGCGTCATTGCGATAGAGTTCTAAGGTGGTACGTGAATATATTTCCCCTACTGTACACACTCTTACAGAAAGCAGTCATCCTCAAAACAGGCCGCATAGTACGTAAGTTTCTGTCCATGTCATAGCTTCACATAAAAAAGCACATGGCTTAGGCCCGTGCAACTTTTTACGTCCTAGGAGAGATACTGTCTCAAAAACGATAATAATAATATAAAGAAATAAAAAAACATTAAATCTAGTATTAAGCATTGAACTGACGTCATGTTACGTGGTCAATTAACCATGGCGTTTGTCTTTGAGCGTATCCTTTTCTATTTGATTTTTTTAGTGAACAAGGGTGAAAAACGAGGATCAATTGACGGAAATATGGTCACCGCTGTCCATAAAAAACAGTAAAGCCAAAAGAGACTAGTAAGTGAAAAGTGATCTTAGCCTTTAGGTCCGCCTTCAGGCCTCGTCTCGTCGGCTACCGCTTCGTATTTAATGAGAGTGCGATGTGCGATACTACCTCGGTCAATCAACCAGTAACTGGCTGTGCAGCCCTTCTACAAAGCAGCTAGCGAACAAGCTACCATCTCTATTTTGCTGGAGGTAGGACCTTGTGCAAAGTCCGTCCGGATAGCTACCGCCATCTTGTTCGCTAATCCTGCCGCTAAGCAGCAGTGCTTGCACTGTTGTGTTCAGGCGTGGAGTGCAAGATAGCCGGTGCAATTACTGGCACAAGAGACATTCCATCTTAGCCCTCTGGGTTGGCAACGCATCCGCAATCTTCTTGGCGTTGCGGGTGTCTATAGCTGGTGGTGATCACTTAGCATCATGCGACCCGCTTGCTTGTTTGCCTTCCTATTTAACGGAAAAAAAATCCGCTTAAAATCTGACATAGATTCTTATCTCTTATTGGCATGCCCGTATGCGTAGCGCCAGAGCGATTAAGACGCGCCATTTCAATGCTAATCGGTTGTAAGACGCTTCCTGATGCCGAATGTATGTATGTAATACCATGCCAATTACAAATAAGAGGCTTATTACTAATACGCTGTCGAAGACGGTTTTATGTTCGCCAGGCTTACACGGACCCATCAACAGGCAAGTTCGAGACAGCTCGACAACCTTCATACTTGAAAAAAGTATCTCCGTCAAGTCTCCGGTACGGGTTAAATGTACCATTTAAGGACCCAATGATGCCTCGTATAGAGGCAAAACGCGCGTAGATCGCATAATTTAAGTGTTTAGTGGTGTTGGTTAATAATTGAGTCTGTGTAATGTATGATGTTTCATGTGGAAGCGGAGGAAGGCGAATTTTATGTGAAAAATACTGATATCGCGGAGAAGCAATGGTAGTTTGTCCCGATTTGTCGGGGCACAATTTGTTGAAAAAAATGTGATATTTTGCAACAAAAAAGTCCTAGGGTTAGAAAAGTCAGCCAATGTAGATTCGAACTTGCACACGTGACTTTTAATTATTAAGTACAAGCTTACTAATCTTGCAATTGTTAAAATTGGATTATTATTTTCTATTAATATTGGATAGTTATTATTTTGTTATTGAATATATATATATTTATCTATTTAAATATGTATATCCGTTGTCCAGTACCCATAACACAAGCAGCTTTAGTTGCAGGTCAATTGGTATTAATTGTCCCAAAAATATTAATTAATTTATTTATTTACTTTAGTATTCATAATGAACTACCCAAGGGTCCCATTGAAAATCAGCGTCTCGGTATACCGAGGCAGAATGCTGAGTGGGGCCCTTTTTTGATTCCATTCAACACAATGTCTTTAATTTGTATTTATGTTTCGAATAGTTCTAAATCATCGTTTTTTCTTTCCGTCATTTTACAAATTGTCTTAAAAACACATGTAACGGATCACCTTATAAATCCTGCCTAGTAACGTACAGTCAAGGAATTTAATTCCCTACCCATTTCGTTGAAATGTCGTCTGACATTCGCAATGCATTAAGGTCGATATGTCAAACTAACGTCTTGCTCTATAGCTCTTATGGTGACAGTTTGCTATATGCTATTGAACCTTAAGTGGGTTGGAAATTACATTCCTTGACTGTACCATTAGTCCGGCTCCAATTTAGAAGTGTTAAAGATATATTTTTTGCACCAATATGTTGTCGCAAAGTCGCAACTGTGATTTATAGCGCGCGCGCTGCGTAGGCGCAGCCTACATGCTATTAGCTTATTAGAGGGCTCGCTATTCAACTGTTTATTTGTATATAAAATTTGCATATTAATTAAATGGCATTTATTGTGATGCTAAGTGTTAAAGTTTTTGTTCTGTTCTATGGTATTTAATTTATTATTTAAATAAAAGCATGACAGAATGAACTTTTGATAAATAGCATAGAGTAAAGACACGAAGACTTGGACTGAATAAAAAAACGAAAGCAATTATTCACATTTCAAATATATAGGCATGTTAAAAAAAGTAACCTCTAACGATGTAGCGATGTAATACAAACAATAAAATGTTGATAGTATTTAACTGGACGGCTGCATTTCTGTCATCGCATCGCCTTTATCCATAGTCAATACCATAAACTTGCTAGGTATTTTATGAAGCAACGCTCAAAAGTCCAGAACTCTAGACCATAAACAAAAATAATATTCAGTTTTTACCACAACTTTGGCGAACGAGCCTACTCAAGACAGACGTAAAAACACAAAAAAATAAAACAATTTTCGCAGTACAACGACCTTGCTAGACGAATAATCCTCCGGTAATCTATATTGTAAATTTTATCTAATTATTTGACTTATTTTCGAGGACGCAATTTAAACAAAATCATTTTAATAATCTATGATACTAACGCAACCAACGTTTGACAACGCGACCAGCAAAACCTCATAATTTGTATTCCAATTACACATAGAAACAAAATAAAACGACAGGTCGCAAAGCAACGCGTTACACTAACCGACCAATTAACAGGAATGCTCGTAATTAATTAATATCCCTCCAATCCCGCCAACGTAAACATTTAGTTAATCTTGGCGGACCTGCCTCAAATAAATAAATGGAACTGACTTAAATACACCACCGAATTCCATTTTAAACAAATTACAGGTAGAATCATTAACTACAGTGACTTAATTTAATAGTGTGAGTGTGATGTGAATAGACGTTTTAATGCCCCCCTTACTTTTGAGAAGTTTAGAAGGTCGGCAAACCATAATACTCACAGGATAAAAAACATTGAACCTTTTTTTTAATGGTACCTCGTTCGTTGAGTTTGTTCCCGGTATCTTCCCATCAGAGCTTTTATCGAACCAGGGGTAAATTTTCTGACATTCATAAGTGCTTCTTGTAATCTGAATAAAGACATTTTGACTTCGATTTTGATGTTAATGCCAAATAGCATAAGACCCATGAAACGTCAAGTTAGCTTACAAGCTTCGTCGCAATATGTACGCTGTTCAGATTTATACATTTACTTTCTGTATGCCCGAGGAAACCGGCCACGGGCAATCAGCCATATATTACCAGCGCATCCTTTGTAGAATGCGGAATTTTGTCGTTCAGGATTTACGACCATCCCTTGGCAAGTTACAATGTAGCGACTCGCTCGGGCAAGTTACCTCAGCCTGTTTCTAGCTAGAGCCACGATGTGCAGGCTCTATCTTGATTCGCGTTAAGTTTTGCAGCAAACACGACCTTGGCTAGACTGGAGACTGATGTCAATAGCATTGTCTCACACAAGTGGCATGAGGGACGGAGCATGCTGCGCACACGCATTCCCGATTCGCCACAGTGCGCCGCGCCGGCGCGCTGTCGCGCACAACAACCGAGAACAAGTCCGCCATTAGCGATATAAAAATTTCGACCACGAAAACAATCAATAAAGAGAACCAGTTAGCAACAAAAAGAGAAATCGCGCGCCATTATCGACCGTTCACGGAGTCAAACAACAACAGTTGTTACAGTACGGTAGCAGTAAACGGTCTATTTGGGGTCCGCAACGTGCCCGTTCTCAGTTTATTTTCGTATAATAGCCGTGACCTCTTCACCGGGAGATATCAGAGTGACCAGCGAGCGCTACTCTCGTCCCCCAATCGCTTTCTTCTGACCCGCTTTTCATAAACAATACTTTGCCAACGCCGCGCCGCTCCGAGCGCGAGAAAGTAGTCGATAATATGCAAGAGGCACGACGCCTATACCAATTTACCTACCCGAAATTAACGCCAAACCCGACCAGACAATGAAAAAAACATCACACGCGTGTCCTTCACTCCGCAACGGAAAATCGATGACGAATTACAAAACGCGAACCTGCTTTAATTTACCGTGTGAACCGATTCGATAAACACTCCGAAATTCATATTCCAAAACGACGAGTCGGAACTCGGAACACCGACCGACGAGCGCACGCCATAAATATTATTCATTGGATACAGCGCACTAATAAAGACAAATTTTATGCTGCGAGGGGAGAAACATCATCCATAAGTGGGTTTTCGGCTGGGGAATATCGTAACAGATGTTAGAGCTCTTCAAGTATCGCAGCATCTGGTACGGGAATCGTAGGTTCCGCAAATCGAATAGTAATACGATATGCGACACAAATGTTAACTGTCAATACCAGTGCTTCGATCGCTAGGCGAGTGTGAGCATTTCTAGTGAGTGGCGGTACCGTTAAGGCTGCTGCGAGGACGGCGCATGCACATCGCTGTATCTCCGAGTTGCCATTTAATCAAACGAGGATGCCGAGAAAGAGATCTTGAACACAAAACAATGAAGGTCATAAATCACGGCTTCCTCCGTGTAATAGTTGCATCCTACGGGCAGAAGCTTCGCGGCGGCAATCCGGCGCACTATCTAAATTGATGGTTTCCGGCGCACATTAGAGACTATCGCGCAGCTGTCTGCGTACGCGACACACTTCATTTGCCGCTGCGCGTGCGCCTGTAGAAAGTGACGCTTTGTCATCGACCACACTCGCCCAAAATCGAACGAACAAGCAGACGCGAGAGAGACGGACTCGGCGGTCCGTTCGGGGAAGAGCGGGACGCGCGACGATTGTGCACGCTGGAGCCGAACATTTGGCGTGCTGGCATCCGCGCTGCCCCACGGGCCGTTTGATCTCACACATCGGTCGGATTCCGCATCGACATCGCTATTCGGGCGATATCTCGACGTTCTTGATGCCGATTAATTTCAACGAACGCGATGGGCAAGATTTCTCCGCTGAGGGTAATCGACTCATTTCCGCGGCATCATCATCATCGATGCTTACCATAATGACGGCCAAACTCGCATGCACATAATCCAATGCAATTTCCTACTTACGCAACCATTTCAAAATACCACAGGTCCAGCAACTCGAATTTCGTTGCACAGACGACTAGCTCAGATCGGATGTCATGTTTCGACGACTCTCTTTATCGCTTGTATCCAATCGATTTAACACATATTCGGCATCATTAGTGTCCTATAATAACAGGCCGTTTAAGTCCTATGCGTGGGTGTATGCGTCGGAATTAATTAATTCATGTGGGCTGAACGGTAGGAGACCCAAACACACGCGATCGGGTTACGCTCGTTAATCAAAGCGCCCGACGAGGAAGAGCTGCTGCCGCGACAAAAACTCGCGCTCAAGTGATGACATCCACTTAACCCGCTTCTTCGATGGATTGACTCTGATAATCCGTGGCACGTTTGCATGATTAATTTCAACTTATAACTCTCGTAAGCTTTCATTGTCTCTTTAGCACAGGCTCGTGATAACCGGCTTATTGGCGTTAGTCATTAAGAAAAGGTAAATTATAAATCAATATCTCAATAAGCAAGCTAACCTGAGCCCAGGTCATGAGTCAGCACAGTCGAAAGGATAAATCAGCCAGATCGATCTGCGATTGCGTCAGCGCTACGGCATGGAAATTATTCAACGTCCTCTAACAAAAAGAAGCGAGGGACAAAAAACTAGACAAGTTACTTACATCGAGTTTTATATCGGGTGCGTTGGGATCTCTCGTAGCATTACGAGCTGATACGAGTAAAGGAAGTTATTTTTAGCTCACTAAAAAGCAGAACGAACTAGGCACACGCCGCGCCGCGATGCTTACACGATGTGCCCGCCCTTACCTGCAACAAAACAAGCAAACGTTAGACAAATTCCGCCGCTAGACCAGCTCCGTCCGAGAACAATGGCCGAAGAAAGGCCAAAATAAAGGTCACGGCTGTGGCGGGTGTCCCATTAAATATTCATGCCTGCATTCGCATTTTGTACAACAAAGAGAATACTTTTAATGCGCTTACTATGAGAAACAATAAGAGCGGGCAATAACAGACGGACGAACGAGAACCTGCCGCTCATAAAATATTACTACCGAGGTGACATTGACAAAACGTGATTTGACTGTGTCACTTGCGTTGCTTAGCTGCGAAATTTTATAGTTTACTTAGTTACAAGAAAGAACAGCAACTCTTTTCCTTAAGCTAAATTTTAGGTGTTTTGAAGTCGAAAACATTCGCGAACATTCTTCGAACGTAGAGTAACGAGTTTCTATTGTCAGGGTTCGCGAGAATCCTCTGACTAATTAGTTAGTGACCGCGACCGAACAAAGAATGTTAAACACAGCCGTACCGTACGCTGCGAACCAGTCTACACTGTTCTCTTTGATAAGACAGGTGATTTTTAACACACGCAACTGTTATGAGTAGTATAATGGGACTACAATTACTTATTGCAGGCCTTCAAGCGAAATAAGGAGTCATCCAAATTTAATCAGTCTATTACCAAGAGCTAAAACATTATTGTCCAGCCTTCCCAGCGAACACCATGTTGCCGATCTACTAATAGTTGATAACCACGGCAACCACGCAATAGTTACATTTCGATTGTTTTCTGTAGTCTTATGGTGTCTCCACTGTTTTTTGTATGACAAAGAATTTAGATGCATGCATCTTCTAACTCTATAAAGAGTTTAATGGTGTCTCCGCTCACACTTGTACCCCCGTCCTGTCTAGTTGCCGGTAGATCGCGGGGTAGGTAGGTACCTGCACGGTTATGCAAATCCACTGCCTGACCACCCCGGCTCGCTCGCATTCATTACTCGTGCGGCGATTCTCTTCTTTTTTCTTTTCTAGAAAAACTTTCAGTTGTTACGATATATATTCATTTAAAGTCTTGGATTGTTTATAGTTATCTATGTTTATGACTATACGTGTGTTATTATATTTGTCTGTTTTCGTGATCGCTATGTTAACATGTAAAATACTACTGCCGAATATTTGCCTCTCGACATTAGTCGACGAAGGTCGTTTTTGATTTACAATGCTTCCTCGGACCATTATTATAACACTAGACTTTCTACCTAAAGGCAGCAATGTACTTCGCTTAATTTTATTTACTAAGGCAATTCTGACACCCGAACTCACTTCTTTAAAATGATTGTACACTCCAACACCTTTACTAGTGTGCTCTTTTCTCCATCTCTAAATTATAAGAAAAAACAAACATACTTAGTATTAAGGTCGTTACAGTTCGGCCTGCTATCTAAGGGTTGTCTGGAAGAGATAGCTTGAAGCAATAAGACCGGCTACTCAACTTTATACGAGATCTTCAGGACGGTCCGGAAGGTCCAAAGCAGTGCTTAATCTAAAAGAACCAAGTCTAAAGTACCGCTTGAGTACAGAAAATACTTTGTCAAAGGAATAGACATCTGACGTCATTATCGTAAGTCAAGTTAAGATCGTTTTGATTAAGTAAATTCCCAAAGGCACCTTTTAATATTTTGAAATTTACTTCTCAATAGGAATTACAAGACGCTAGAGGTATTACAGTTAGTGAGCGAAACATGGACTCTAAGTAGAGTGTAGTGTAGCATAGCAATCTACAACATACAAATTCCATACTATTGTAAGTCCAGCACAGACGCGTTTTTGTATTGAAGTCGCGCTAGCAAAACAAAACTCGGTATTGTATATTGCAAGCTACGGCTGTAGGTGTCGCGCCGCCGCGCCGGTCTCCGGTTACCGGCGGCGCACGCGCTGCCCTTGGACTCGCTCTTCGCGCACGACGAACAAACAATCATCGGCCACTGTTTTCCTCGCCGGTAACGACGGCTTGCTGTCAGCCAGACAAGCGGTCGAACTCTGTCACAAGGAAATTTTTCTTTACTGTATGTACGTAAGACAAAATTATTAAAATAGTTGCTGTAAAGAACGAAACAGTTAAGGTGTTAGAGCGGCACGACAGCGACTGAATATTATGAAATCTGGCATCTGGTGTTGCCATCAATCCGGATATATCTAGACAGTGTAACAGTGTTAGGCTTTTTGAAATCTTATCTAGCCAATCTTGACTCCGTTTTATACAAATTAGTTCAAAATTCTTTTTTTGTCAGCCTTCGGAGCCTAAAGTCCGACTTTTTTGTGGTTAATATTTGCTTCCTGATGTTTAGAGATGGCAGCACTACAAGCATCTGATTGATCAACTACCAACCTTGACTAATTGACACTAGGCTGATGAAACATCTGATGAGTGTGAAGATTGTTTGCTGTTAATGTTGGCTTCCTGAATGTTGAAGATAGCAACGCTTAAACCATTTGATTGATTAAGTGACCTTGACTAATTGAACACCGGCTGACGAAACATGTAACTAGTGCAATGAGAAGAGAAGTTCCAGGATCATTAGAATACTTACGTAAATAAGCGCATGCCTTTTTAATAATCGAAATATGACAGACAGAACACGACTCCTTAGAATATTAAAGGTTATCGTAATGGTACGCAAGAAGTACAATGACACATTGAGAGGTAATACGACACCTTTGACTCAGTTGCTAACTAAAAACTACATACCCAGTATTTTTTGATTAATGAAACTGAACTACAAACACAGGGCTACAGAAGTTAGCACAGGATGAAGTACCGACGCAAGTGTTCAAGCACCGGAGATATGGACACGAAACAAATCGTCGAGACGTACCATTAGATTACGGATAAAGGAATGCGAGGCATGATCTAAATTTAACATCGATAACTTAGAAGGATCATAAATTGAGTGTAATCCCGGAGACGAATTGCGTCCGCCGTGTCTATCCGACTACGCAAATAGACGGGCCAGGCGTAATCCCGGGGAATTGTAATGTATGGACTTATGGAGGAATCGGGATGGGGGACTAAGTTGATGGCATAGCATATCACTAGCTTTGTGAACTCTGGAATTATTGGGAAATGGACGGAGTTCTGTCAGTGATCTACTAACCTACAAAGCCTGGTAAACGTGCGCTGGATACTTCCGAAATGAGAATAATCGTATTGCTATTGGACTCAACTTTGATGGAGACTTACACCCTGAAGATAAAAATTTAGGATCCTTTACCCAAATACAGTAAATAAATAATTACCTTAAACTTCAATTCGCGTAAAGCGCAAGCGATTACATGTGCTTTACGCCAATTGAAGTTTAAGGTATCGAAATACAATAAGACAAGCACACGTCTGATTTAGTTAAGATCCAAGTTGGACACATGGTTCTTTAAAAAAAATCAGCTGGTATGCCCAATTTCGACATTGAACTGTTACCATTTTTTTTCTGATAATAAGATTGTAGGAAAGGCCCCTCCTAGCTCCATCTCGACAACTTTCAAAGTCAGAGCCGCGTGCGAATACCAGATGCAGTTTCGCCGACCTCGCGGCTCATCAATCCGGCTTTATTGGTCTAGACAGTGACAATGCTCGGGCGTTCCTTACCACGGCTAGTATGACATTCCATTTCTTCGGATTGAGCCGTCCCGTGGAGATTTACAGCGGCGATAGCGTGCGCCCTTCCGCCGGGATAAATAGCCTCTCTAATTATATTTACGCAGCGCCAGGCGACGCGCGATAAATCCCCAAGGAATGCTGGATAACGCCGCCGCTTACAGCCGATGCAGTGCCAACATAAAATCCATCACCGCCGACATTTGTATCATTCGAAATTAGGGAGCGCGCGATAAACCCTAATACGTTTCGACATTACACCGCACTTCTGTTAAATGACTTAGGAATTTTCGTTCCAGGATTGGCCGTTCATCATGGCCTTTTGTATGCTTGGGCTGACTTCGACGTGAGAAAAACGCAAAACAGAAAGACAGCTTTAGTATCAGGATTACATTCTTCGTGATCTGTGACAAGTTACTAAATACATGACATTTTCCAAAGTCAATGCCATTTACCGGCATTTCTAGAACAAGCGCAACAAGTCGAAGCTACTGAAACTGAGGCAATGTTTACGCGAAAACTGTCCAGCATCCTGTACGAAGGGGCCTGTGTAAATAGAGGATGTACGCGTAATATCCTAGGTCCTGCACGGTACGAGAATAGTCCGGAAGCGAAACATCGACGAGCGTCGATCGAGTCAGTGAACTCCGGCCAAGGTTAGGGAGCGCGTAAACAGGACAATCTCGTCGCATCCATCAACAACGCAAACAATGTATCCGAGCCGTCAATATTTGCTCGAGACTCTCCACCGGCACACTGAATTCGCGAGGCAAGACAATTCTGATAACGCTCGGAAACACCTACTATTTCCGAACGACTCACGAGGTTGACGAAACAAAAATTTTAATCAGCAAAATAAATATTTATAAAACACTGTTTCACAAAGACGTTGACGATAATTGAAAGTTGACATGCGTTTCTGTTATTAATATGCAAATTTCGCGAGTTTTAAGGACGTGTCCGAATTTCACCGCCGCCGTGGGAGTCGCCGAGTTACATAAGGTTAGCGTTTTGTGATTCACGGCTGCGCGTGCGCTGGTACAGCGACAATGGCGACGCGATTTATAGGAGTGTGTCATACAGGAAACTTTTTTTTGCTTATGTTTTTACTGCGAAACCTGGCAAGGGTTTTATCTATCAAATGTGTCTGAAATACCAATCAATGCCCCCATAGACTTTTTTTAACAGCTGTCTCCACAAGCAGGACAGGAACTAAAAATAGAATGTTGAATTGTGTTTAAAAAATGTTGTCAAATGGAAAAGTTGCCATTTGCAAAAAAGGCCAATCGGCCTCGTTTGCAAATATAAATCAAACACCGCAGGTAAACTTAAACTATCAAGCCATTAAAATAGCAGCTCCACGGATCTAAAATTATCTCCTGACAGGCTGACAGCTGATAGCAGATGGCATCTTTGCATACCACGGACGGTTAGTAACTTGTCGAGAGGAGATCGCGGTATGCGATCAATCCACTGATTACAACCGATTCCACGCGAAGCATGTCACACGTGAAGGGTTACTTACTGAACATGCCTGGTCATTCACTCTCCAGGCATAACAAAGGCTCTAGTAAACAAAACAAAATAATCTCGACGAGATATCAGTAGGAGTAAGGTGGCATTTCGTAGATAAAATGGCTTTAATGGCGTCGTTTGGGAAAAAAATGCCAAAGGGGTCAGATCAGAAAACCAGAGGACATATTCCGTTTCAATCAGAAGTTTGTGGCGGTTTGTAACCAAATATTGTAAAGGCGACAATGACAGCAGCATTTGAAGCTCCGAAAGTTAGCTAGGCTACGTAAAATGTTGCTTCTTATGACCATTAAATGTGTGAAAATACAATAACTCTGTCATTATTCGTTTGTTGACACTACAAGCCACTCCCGCGAAAAGGGGTCATCAATATAGTGTCGAGACGAACTGTAATCGCGGCTACTGGAAATTCTAGTGGGTGAGCAGCGATCGTCGATCATGATAAACGCCACTTGGAGATGCGGAAGGGCAGCCCGGCAGCGCACAATGTATAAAACATTTCCAAACATATTCGCAGGCCCCCAGCAAACTTGTCACACGGACGGCTTAAACTTAAATCGTAATTAGGTACGAGTACTTTACGCCCTCCATATCGAGACGGCGAAGGTCGCCGAGACTTTCGCTACGGCTGCCTCGTGGCTGTGGCCCAACCAGAGTATCGGAAAATCTAGTCGCCTACACTACGCGACAGGGCTGGCAGTATTGTAACAGTTGCGTGCGCGCCGCGCATAGATCCATCAATCACACGGCCTAAGCAACAGGGGTGCATATTAACATTCGAATTGTCAGCGTTGATGTTTCTCTAGAGATAAGTTGCTTAAGCAATCGTATCAGCACTCAGTACATGGTTTAACTAATTTTATTGTGTAGAGAATTTATTCACAGCGCTACACCTCTAACTGTGTCACATTGAGACAATACTTAATACAGTGTTATATTGCAGTGAACCCTGCCCACCGTATGCATTCAAAGCGCTCGTATCGCTTGCATTACCATAGAAACAATCCCACCAACCCGACCGCTGTGTTGACATTGGCCCGCCGTTATACATAGTTCTGTAACCGATATCAGGAGCCCGCATTCCGACGGTTGTTTTGTTAATGAGAGGCGATTGTTCACGAGCGTCGCCCACGCCACGTGCTTGCACAACCCGCGTCGGCGCATGGGCGAGCGCCCCGGGCGCAGGTGAGCCGCGCGGCCTTGCGGACAAGGGCGAGAGCGATCCGAAACATCCTGACCTGACACCACGGGGACGGCTAGTTCCAACCACAAACCATTCTCCCCCAAACATCATAAAGTAGCACCCGTTAAAAAGCCGCCAAACGGAACTCGTACGTTCGCTTTCAATCACGCGTATCAACATCCATATCTCCGTCAGGTAAAAAGACACGTGGGAACGGAAGGCTTAACGAAGTGACAACATAACGTTAAAGTTCTTTCTTCAGTGGAACGGTAGATAACGTGACCGCGGCCTCGTCGCGTGTCGCTACATAAGGATCGGATTTCGTTCCGCAAACTAGAGATAACTGCTGCGCTGCAAACCCACCGCGTACTAGGAAACCGACGCGAAACCGCTGGCCCTCCGCATCCTCTTATAGATCTTATTTGAATAAGAAATGCGAGGTTACATCGGGTAATCGAGCCGGCTCCTTGAGAACGGCATTCTGTCGCGTTAGCAAGCGTTAGTCACGGCGCTAACATGGTCGCGGGCGCTAAAAGCGGCGTTCTAATAATCGATATTGTCTAAAATAGCCCGTGACAAACGAAACCGAATGTGACGCGTGATGCAACGCTCCCGAATTTAGTGGGGAGCGGTGCATCGGCCGGCGAAGCACGCCGGGTCGTGGAGCCGCTGCCAAGCCGTTGGCATTTCGCGCTAATGACACGAATAAGATATTAGCGCGGATAGCCGCGGCGCCGCGCGCAGGTATTCGGACCGCGTGTCGAATCAGAATTAACCCAGTGAGCGTGGCGTAAGAGGTCCCGGCTCCACGTGGCGACGAGCCGCGTCAGGCACGGGACTAGTATGGACTGCGGCCGTCTCGAGAAACATCAGAGCCACGCACATGGGTAGCAGTGAGACAACAAACATTGTCTTTTAAAAAGCACGCAATGAGTTGCTCCGAATGAACATAGACGTCTCTACAGTCCCAGAGCTATCCGCTGAGGTTACTAACACATTAGCGACGCTCTTGGCATTGCAAAAGTATGCTAGCCGTTTTTCTGCAAAAAATGGCTATCGAGTCTCGCGGACCGCCCGCCTGGCGGCGACTGGTTCCCGACACCATATGCGGGGCGGGAGAGCACCGTTATTGCAACAAGCGAGTTATGCAAGCGGCGGATTCAATCTTGCACGCGACCGTTTCTAAGAAGTCGGTATGCAAACATACGGGTGGTGGTGGCGCGGAGCAGCTAAGGGTAGGAGGGGCGGCGACTCGCGGCGGGGTCGCAGGGCCGGCCGCATTCCGCCGCGCTGCATGAAAGTGAAAACGCGGCGACCGACCGCTCAGCTGTAGAAAGTCCACGATTACATCTCGCCAGCGCCGGACGAGCAAAAACTGCTATCTCCGCGCCGGCTCCCGGGAAACGAGCCGCCCCGGGCGCCGTCGCGCGGAGAAATTGCCAATAACAGCCACAGCTAAACGATTCCTTTCATTTACTTAAACACCCGCCCGTCACGGCTCGTTGAAATGTTGGATTTCACTTAAACTAGCCGCTGACCCGAGGCTATGGCCCACGACAACGTGCCGTATACCAAATAAATCATTCGGCTGATCCTATCGGCGGTCGAGCAGCCCGCACGATGCATCATACCGTGTAATTTTTTTTAAGAACTTTCATACTGGTTTAGAGACGCGATGCACCTTGCGATCGTTCCTAGCTATTACTATTGAAGTCACGGATTTCAAGTCTAATAACCTCTACGCTGGCATTTGGCACTGTTTATTGGGTATAATGAATTCCGTATTAGCTGAAGGCAAACAATGAGTCACGTTCTCGGGTATGATATCAGCACATCGATGACCGACGCCGTTTAGACTGATTACATTCGACGCTAAAAGTTGTATACGTAGATATAAAACAATCTGTCGGTAAGTGATATAAAGAGCGTATAAAAACTGTCCCAAACGACCTACCTACTACCTACAGCGGGAAATGAAATTGATTCACAAACGAGTGAAGTGAAGCCGCCGCGAACCAGTTCCGATCGGCCTCGCGGGCGGGGAGGCTTCGAAAATAGCAGTTGATCAAACAAAAAGTGCAATTAGTCGGGCGACAGCAGTTTGCGGCGGCGAACGATAAAATGGCTACGTCAGGAGGCCGGCGGACGGCCTTGCGCGTCACAGAAAGTCCTACAAGCAAGTAGCACAACAAAATAAACTCGACAACCTACTAGGCTGTAGCTAGCAGCTACTGTCACTTGTAAACAATACCTAGGCGTTGTACCGGGTCAAAGTCTTTATGGGAATGCAAGCCAGCTGATTGGTTTGTAGACAATCAAATTTATCACTTTATAACGTAATGCGCAGTTCGATATCTCGGTGCTAGATACGCACGTAATCAGAATTAAGTCGGCAGAGTTGGGGAATTGGCTAATGATATTAATTAAATAAGTTAATTATTAGTTTAGAAGGACGAAACTTAGCAAGCTGTATTTATTTAGCACCTCAGCCAGACCAGAACAACCAAACACTCGAATGCTCGGGTCTTCGTGCTGAAAGCGGTTGCCTCGCGAGAGCCAGGACCTTACTTTTTTTTTAAATTTATTCTTGGCCATCTGTACAAACCAGCCCCCCAATTCTGGCACTCATCTGGATTCATATGACGTTCGAGATGTGTCAAAATATGACAGATTTTAAAGGGATTTGACAGCTCTTTTAGCTTATCTCGAGTGTGACTACATCTCTAATGACGCGAGGATTGCCCTGTAGGTCCCTTCTATTTCCTTAAAATTTATTCTTGGCCATGGGAGCAAAGCCCTTTAGCCGGTAGGTCCCTACTACTCAAAAGTGTTGCCATCTAATTCATTTTGAGAGGGCTGCTACAAAGGTGAAATGGCAACGTCGCTGTCGTTTTTCTTGATTATTGCTAAGTTGCCAGCACAGGTTTTGTAGCAGATCTCATAAATATGAGAGAAACAAATAGAACCTTCTAAAGCAAAACTTGAAAAAAAAAACTAGCTTTAGTTGTAAAAAAGGGGCCAAGTTCTCATGTCAAAATACTTAATCACGAAATTAAACGGAATCCAGTAAATTTTTAAATTAGACACACCATTTACAATTTTGTGGATATAATTTGATGACAAAAACAGGAAGGTATCTCTAGAAACATAAGTAACTAAACTAAAACAACATCTTTTGTTCCCCTTTCGGTGTCAATAAATGAAAAATTAGGGGACTTTTTTGTCAGTTTATGTAAGTATGTAACAAATAATGTTTCCTTTGAGTGCGGACTTGAAGGGATTTAAGGTTTCTCTTGTCTACAGCTTTAGTAATTGTTCAGCATACTAAAGGATTTTTTTTTAAATCTTAGCTAAAGATTATTATGATCAAAATTTTACAAAATTAAAATGGATTTTATATTACATTAATCACTTCATCATTGACTAGTGACAACCACAGTTTTAAAATGCAATGCAAATTCTGTTAATAGGTACAATTAATTACCTAATGTATTAGTGTGTCACCAGCCAAAGCTAATTTACCTAAATCTGTTTAGGTAATTTAACATGACAGGTATTTTTGGCTGAAAGGTCTTTGTTACCAAGGCACTCCAAGAAAAAAAAAACAGAACTTTTACTGTTTTAATGTTGACCATGATGAACTGTGACAATAAATTTAGCTCTGAAAACCTCAGTTAAGTAATAATGTAAACAACAATTCTAAGTTTCAAAATTCATTTTAATAAGTTTAATTACTTAACCACTTAACAATAATACTTATTTGTAGTAAAATTACTGGGGTATTGGGTAAAAAAAAAATTTAACATAATTAATAATTTTCTGATAGGTATTCAAAGCAAAACAAACAGTTTTTTATTATATTCTTTTATGAAAACTGTTAAATAAACATGACTCAATGCTGTAAACATATAAATAATCTTTCCTGACATTTGATGGAATGTTACAAGTAAATACAGTAAACAAATATTGCTTGGGTATCATATCTCGTTCCCAGACTAAACATTACGGCAGTAGGAAATTTTCTGCTATTGTTTTAAATTATACTATCATGGGCATCTGATAGTAAAACTTAGTGTTAACATGCGTAGTTCAAGAGAAAATAACTATCTTATCAGCTGATATCACAGTACATGGCTCACATCACTCATCTTTATCACAAACATGCTGATAAACATTGGTTTTGATGATGTATGAAAAAAATAATGTTTTACGGCATCAGGTGTAAAATTCACAATGGCACCCACTTAGGAAGTTATTAAAGTTGTCTCGTTTTTATAATGCAATTAAACACCAGTTGGTTTGTCATACTTTAGTGCAATCTCAAGGTTAGATTATGTATTCATTGCACAACACTATTGACATAGAGCTAGTCTCCTACTGAACATATTTAGTTTTTACACAGATAAAGCTAATAAAAAATACATATTGCTTGTTTTTATTGCCATGCAGAGCTCTGGCATTGACCATGTAACAGTTCTGGTTAAAATGCAAGCCAAGCCCTTTCCCTCCATGGTAATTTTAATAACTTCCTGCACAAGCAATAAGCTACTTTGTTTACTTTGTCCTTGGAAACAAGTTTTTGGGTTCTCAACTCAACAGAGAGTATCTGCTAAGTTTTTCAGATACTTTCTGGAACTGGTTTTTATCCCTGGTGCGACAATAAAAGACCTAACCTCGATATGTTTTTGAATTTGGAACTTCCGAAAAGTTTGCATACAAGTTTGACAGGTGTCTGTCAGGCAACAAGGGGCATGGGCTAACCTTGCAAAGGGAGTCTGCTCCACGTGGTAGACGTCTGTGATTGGCTCCGTGCGCATGATGCTGCGGAGCCGCTCCTCCGAGAGCTCCAGCAGTCCATCACTCGCCGTCTTGAAATCAGCTTTACTCAAACCACTTATAACACTCATTTTCGACGTGTACTCTAGACGACTGACGATCGAGTCGAAACGAAGATAATTATACTTCCGAACGATTCACAATAGTCCTTAAAATCAACGTATACACTTATCAGCAAAAATGAGGCATCAATTAGGCCACATGAAACATTTTAATGCCTCCGGGTTTCTCAAAAGGTAACCGAGTGCTCTCCCTTGTCATTGCGAGAAGCGGTTACGGTTTCATTCAAATGCTCCACTGTTAATTGACACGGTTATTAAACAAACATTTGTATCACTTCATCATATTATTCGCAATGAAAAGTAAAATAATTTGTTTATTTACACACGCGATTCGGTAAACTTAAAATTGACAAGCGCGGCGGGACAGCTGCGCATCGACGAGTCGATCGCACTTCGCCGTACACGTTTCTGCCGTTATGAACGTTGCAACTGGTATTCGTACTCGGACCGATACTACGTATTCCACAGTCACCACTTAACATTAGTATTAATACTGGTTCCGTCCGGAGCCTAATATCACTGTTCCATGCCTCTCACTTCACTGGGTAGCTAGATCCTATGCTACGCAGTGTCATTATAAAATGATAGGTGGCGCTGTATACAAATTTTAGTAGTGTTTAGTTGTTTTAGTAAAATTATTGTTTTGCGAACTTACAATTTGCACACTATTTTCATCGCAAAATATTTATGCTTTCAATTGATTGAGTTTTTATTTATCCATAAACTCATTCGAAAGAAAAGGTACCCAGTACATTTGAAATTTAGCCTGGAAGCGACATCTAGGCAATGTTATGAATGTTAAACGAATGTTGCTGTTCGTTTGACGTAGTTCTACACTGCATTGTATAGATGGCATTCAGAGTTCACAAGTTTTGTTGCTAATGGTTAATAAATGAAAAAAAAAACTTTTATTTATGCTCCGGCAACACTCCAAAAAGGATTCCAGGGTTCCAGTTGTTGTTATCTTGTCCCCGAGTATGAAATTGGATTTGCTAAGAGTTAAGGTTTTTCATCATCCTCGGGAAGCAGATTTTCTCTCACAATTTCACGAGAATTTCCCTCTGCGTAGAACGCGGTAGGCCAAACCATTACATTACCCCATCTTCATCTTAGATAAGAAGATATCAAAGTTGGTTAATTTATTATTATCACAGGTATGTCATGTAAGTGCATTGCCAGACGCAGCGCACTTCACGATCACTAGGATTGCTGACAGAACAGAAACACACCGCCCCCCACCAAATTAACATACCCCACCCCGCCCGCAAGCTTGCGGCAGATGGGCGAGTTTTAAGAGGAGTGTGAACCCAGCCCCGAAAAGCGCTCCCCGTACAAACGGCGATAACGTTTTCCACCCTCTAAACCTTAAACTATGACAGTGATTTTTTGGTATGTTGTAATTATGGCTTAGAACTAGGTTTGTATGTTTTGATTTTTTTAATATTCTTCATAGATTTGACAATATTTGTATTTTAAGAGTTTCATACAAAACAAAAAAGCGACAATATTTTTCAAACTTTTAAGATTATTTGAACACTCAAAACATACAAACCTAGTTCTATGGCATAATGACTACATATAAAAAAATCATGGCTTTAGGTTAAGGTTTCGAGGGTGAAATACGTTATCGCCGTTTGTATGGAGAGCGGTAGGTTCACACTCCTCTTAATGTCGTTCGAACATAGGTACACATATACAAACGTCACTTTGCTTATTTGCTTGCTTGCTTTGCTTGTAGTAGTACCTAACTACGCGTATTTGTATAACGTAGCTACACTGTGTCCGTATTATTTTACCCTAAGGTGCAATTTTTGAATCTCACCAGGTGACTAGAGCTCACCAAATTGCCGAATCTATGAAAAACGGCTATTTTGGTGAGCTTTAGTTACCCGGTGAGGTTCAAATGCAATTTTTGAATCTCACCGGGTCGCTAAAGCTCACTAAAATGGCCGCATTTCTATGAAACGGCCATTTTGGCGAGCTTTAGTCACCCGGTGAGATTCAAAGATCGCACTCCTGGGCCCCTATTCTGGGTTCATGCGAGATTCATCTCGCACGAGAATAACTGTCAAATCCCAAGGAAATCTGTCATTTTTGACGTATGTGGCATGCGAGATAGCGTCTTGTAGTGTGGTGCACTGCACGCACACTCTCTCATGCTTCACAATATATAATATGTTTGTATTGTAAGAGAACACACAATAAATCCAACTATAACCGCGAACAGTTGTCTCATTTTATCTCGTCACCACAGTCTCACATGACCCGAGAATTGGGGTCCAGATATAATTTTATCGCATCAATGAAACACATTTATAACAAAACCAGCTATTTAATCGCTCTTTTTATTCCGCCTCCAAATGTGCCGCAGTAACTTGCCAAACAGCACGCCGCCTGTCACCGCGAACTCCTTGAAATACGGCTCCGCTTCTAGTCGACCCATCCAGTCTTTGCATTTGGGGAATCTGGGCAAATAAAAAAGTTAGTTTAGTAAAACAAGGCGCGACGCATACAGCTATGAAACCCAAAAATTAATCGTACCGGACGGACCTTGCACAAGGTCCTACCACCCGGAATACCTACCTACCTAGCTTACTTTTCTAAAATACTGTTCATTTCATTTCTCCGACCTCAATATACTTTACTAGCGGACGTGCGCGACTTCGTTCGCGTGGAATTAGTAGCCCATGTCAGTCAGGAATAGTGTAGCTTTTTATTAGTGAAATAATTTTTGGAATCGCTTCAGTCGTAACAGAGATCACCCCCTACATAGAAACAAACAAAGTTTACCGCTTTTAGTGTAGATGTAGATTAGTGTAGTGTAGATGTAGATTAGTGAAGATGTAGATTAGTGTAGATGTAGATTAGTGTAGATGTAGATAAGTGTAGATGTAGATTAGTGCAGATGTAGATTATTGTAGACGTAGATTAGTGTAAATGTAGATTAATGCAGATGTAGATTAGTGTAAATGTAGATTAGTGCAGATGTAGATTAGTGTAGATGTAGATTAGTGTAGATGGATATTAGTGCAGATGTAGATTAGTGTAGATGTAGATTAGTGTATTCAAATTCAAATTCAAATTCATTTATTGTATGAAAACGGGTACAGAAGGAAAGATGGTAAAATATAAATTAAGTAAACATGACCGTAATCTACCATAATGTCATGGTGTACAATATTTTATGGTCAATTTAAGTAATTTTTACTAAGTTCAATACTAAGTTACAATGAATGTCAGAAACAATAAAATAGATATGATTTACAGATAATGTCAAGAGGTTATAATTATATGATTTACAGGTAATGTCAAGACAATGTAAACAATAAATACATCAAAAATTTCCATTATAATTAGCAATAAGTCCAAACTATATTTAAAACTAAGTGGCTTTGTGGTTGAGATATTCACTGATTGTGTAAAAGCAGTGTGTGTGTAGATGGATATTAGTGCAGATGTAGATTAGTGTAGATGTAGATTGGTGTAGATGTATATTAGTGCAGATGTAGATTAGTGTAAATGTAGATTAGTGCAGATGTAGATTAGTGTAGATGTAGATGTTTCGTACAGAAAGTTAGGAACCCTATACAGAACCCTAAACACGTACTTGTCAGCATCCACGGGATGTATCTCCTGTAGGCCGGCCACAGTGGAGCCCAGGGATACGTCGGCCACGGTGAGCCGATCGGCCGCGACGAAGCTGCGCGCGCGCAGGTACGCCTCCAGCACCTCGTAGCCCTCCTCTATATTCCTTATGGCGGTGCTCGAGGCGCTGTCAGTCTTGCCGATGAACGCTGGTTGCTGGAAATGACGAGTGAAGAGTTACAGGTAACTGTCCTGTATTTTACACTACGTCCCGTTTTTCAGCGATTATTTTTGCCGTGTCCTGTGAGATGGATCGACTGATGCAAGAAATGAAAATGAAAAATGTATTGTGCAAGTAGGCCATATGGGCTCATTTACATGTCTGAATCTACTAGCGCTTCGGAAAATGGAAGATACTACTGAGAAAAAACGCCGCAAGAAATGATGGCACGTGTCTGCAAGTCGGACAGGTACAGAGCCTTGTTCTTATATGTGTATTAGTTGAATACTCAAGGAAATTTCCAGAAGCCTTCGGAACAAGATCCCAGCGTCGAAGTGCAGGCACTGGTGGACGATGGCACGTGTCTGCAAGTCCTATGGATACACAGCCTTCTTGTGCTCGCATGTGTATTAAGTAATACTTACAGAAACTTCCAGAAGTCTCCGGAATAAGACGCTAGCGACGAAGTACAGGCACTGGTCGACGATGGCACGTGTCTGCAAGTCCTATGGATACACAGCCTTCTTGTGCTCGCATGTGTATTAAGTAATACTTACAGAAACTTCCAGAAGCCTCCGGAACAAGACGCCTGCGGCGAAGTACAGGCACTGGTCGACGATGGCACGTGTCTGCAAGTCCTACGGATACACAGCCTTCTTGTGATCGCATGTGTATTAAGTAATACTTACAGAAACTTCCAGAAGTCTCCGGAATAAGACGCCAGCGACGAAGTACAAGCACTGGTGGACGATGGCACGTGTCTGCAAGTCAGACGAGTACCGAGCGTCTTTGTGCTCGCTTGTGTATCAAGTAATACTCACAGAAACTTCCAGAAGCCTCCGGAACAATACGCCAGCGTCGAAGTACAAGCACTGGTCGACGATGGCACGTGTCTGCAAGTCGGACGGGTATAGAGCCTCTTTGTGTTCGCCCCCGTATTTGCTCAGAAGGTACAGATTGATCGCGTGGCTGGAATTGAGTAGAAAAAGTCTTAAACTTTTATATTTGAGCAGTTTGTAGTGGAGACTTACTGCCGCAAACATTCAATTGTAGAAGATTCTTAGGGTCTCCCCACACCAATCAGCGCGGAATCGACTTTAGCCGACCAAAAAACGCTTGACGTCTACTTCGCTCTTATTGCGTAGACATAAAGTGTGTTTTGATCGGCTGAAGCCGATTCCGCGCCGATTGGTGTGGAGGGACCCTTAAAAACGTCTCAGATACTTTTTATTTGTTGGTAGTTTCTGTGACATGCTGTTGCTTAGGATAACTTTTGCGTGTATAAATTTACTTATGATTAGAATGTCGTCATCAAAAGTGTTAGCATATAAACATCATCATACAAACATCATGAAAATAAAGTTTGAAAGTATATCTTTAACATACTTAATGTATGCAACTGTATATAATTAGGCCTTAAAACACTCGTGTGATCCTATTATGAAACTCGCTGACGCTCGTTTCATAAAACCACACTCGTGTTTTAAGGACTCTAATTATATAGCAATTGCATGAAATACTATAACGTTTACCGAAACGTTAATAAACAAACACGCGAATATTAAAAATGTGAAGCCCTTTTAAGATTGTCTATCCGTGTGTCTACCTGTCGTCTGTCGTCTCGTAGCTCGGAATTTCTATAATTTCTATTAGAATTTACGCCAATAGAATATCACGCAGTCTAGATACCGATGTAAGGTAACTGTACTAGTGTTCGACACGCGTAGGTAGGACATTGTTTTTACCAGTGGTTGACATTATTGTCTATCGTTTTTGTCGTACGTTCACTTCAACCATTCGGTCACTGGTGACTGTCAATAACTGGGGCCTTTACCTCATAAAACGAATGTAGAGGATGATCAACTGTCCTGTATTTTACAGGACGTCCTGTTTTTCAGCTAATATTTTTGCAGTACATGACCATACCATACGATAAACGCGTTGTCCTGTATTTTTTCCATGAATCCTGTTATTTTAAATCACTTGCCCTGTAAAATGAGCACACGGGGTTGGTCACCCACATGTAAGGGTCGTAAACGTCCAAAATGTGTTCGTAAAATTTTATTTGTTTGACATATTATTTGATATTCTGCGACCCTATCATGAAAGCCCAGGTTTAGTTTAACCCCTCCCTGCGTCTCTGTCTAACTAGTGTCATAAGAAAGGGACGCAGATAGAGATAAACTAAACTTGGCCAGGCATGTTAGGGCCACTGAGGCCATGTTTGTCAAAACTAACAAAATATTGTAAAATTTGACAAACATGCTTTACAGTTAGAGGCCTCCTTGACAATATGTTTCTTACCTTTCAGCCAGAATAAAGTCTCCATCCTTCAGCACCGGGATAGTTGCCATAGGATTGATCTGTAAAGGAACAGTTGCTCGTGATTGATTTTTATTTTTGACATTTTGACATTTTCTAGACTTATTTCTAGACATTTTTGTTTTTATTATTTTGTTTACCTTTTTGACGATCTTATTATGAATTTATTATCTTTGACATTCTAAATGTAATGTAATTTCCAATAAGAAATAAATGAATCTAGGTATCTATCTATCTATCATGACAACTTACAACCAATCTTAAAATGTAAAAAAAATCTATAAAATTAGCGTACCTAACGGTAGTAGTCTTCAACACAATGGCGCCAGTTGCTGGTTGAAGTATGGACGGTCCGGGTCGACCAGTATAGTACCACGCTATCGCAGAATAGTGGCGTGAAATATTAGTTTGCTATAACGTTTCGTACGATGAGTTATAGATTGGAGGCCCATGAAGGGGGAGGGGGCGGGGTTAGACTTGTATGTATGTAGATTCTTTATTGATCTATTGTACAAAAAACATAAATGAAAAAAAGAGATTACAGTGATGTATATAATAAGGATGTAAAAGTATATACTTTCTAGTACGAACAAAGCTCATTGGCGATGTTACCATGTTGAAAATCGAAGGGTTAGGTACAATAGCTTTGTGTTTATTTTCTCCCTTTGTCACATTTATCCTCGTAAGGCCCACGTCAAATTTCGTTCTCTGAATTTTGAACCATATCGCTTGAGACAGTGAGTTCAACGTCAGTTTGACATTTGTCCTATAGTTAGGACTTGGGGCCTTACGAGGTTAAACCGCCATAATAGAGTACTTTCCTTCTCATTTCCACATTCTGGACTTGTTATATGTTGTTAATATGCATGTTTTATGGTTTTTTATTTATTGATTTATAGTCACAACAGTTCTAGTACCACGCCAGCGTTTATCGCGCACATAAAAGCTTCCGTCCCTCTCACACACGTGTACTGGTTAAAAAGGGATAGTTGCTTTATGTCAGTGATAAAAGCAGGGGGTTCCACTCCGCACTGTAGGTGCGCTCGCCGCATTACCTATGGCATAGGTTAATCGCAGTAGGTTGCCGAATGCCGGCTTGCCGCGCGCGCGCCCGCTCACTCTGTGTCGCGCGTTGTGATAGTATTATTATAGTAAGCAGCCCAACCCTAGCGGTGCGCCAGGGCATTGCGGGTGGAGGGCGGGCGCTGGCGGCGCCTTCCTTTTGACGCATGCCGTCTGGCGAATGTTTATGAAGTAATACGAACTTTTTGTGCCTGATCATAAAGTTGGAATTCGTTTAATGGTGGTCAAAAAAGAGAAGTTTCTGTACGTTAGTACTATTATTTATTCTGTGATAAAAGTAAACGTGCCTTTGGTTTACCTACTTAAACCCCGTTAAAAATTATAAGACTAAAAACATAACCCTTCCTTTTGGCTTTGCCGTAGTCGGGTAAAAAAGCATAAAGTCTTGTTGTGGACTCACCTTTTTGTACTCCGGCGTCCGGTGCTCCATCTGCAGCAGGTCGGGCTCCTGGAAGTCGAAGTGGAGCCCTAGCGTGGCGCCCAGCACCCGCACCGCGTTGGACGGCGGGCTCGGGTCGCGCTTGTACAGCAGCAGCCGCGCCGCCGACGCTGGAACCATCGTCATCACCATTACCATCGTCAAGCGACATCGTTACATCACCCATCACTCCATTATATTCTATAGTAATCAACTTAACTGTCACTAGCGGACGGCCGTGTCATCGATCGCGTGGAATTAGCAACCTATGTCCGCCAGGAAAAGTGTAGTTTTTTATTAGTAAAAGAATACAAACAAAAAACAAACGAATAAAGTTTCATCATCATCATCATTATCTCAGTCACAAGAAGTCCACTGTTGGACATAGGCCTCCTCCATGGATTTCCAAAGTGGCCAGTTGGAAGCAGCATGCAACCAGCGCCTTCCTGCCACCTGTATGAGGTCATCGGACCATCTTGTGGCTGGTCGTCCTACGCTGCGCTTGCCAATACGCGGCCGCCATTCGAGAACTTTCCGACCCGAATAAAGAATAAAGTTTACCTCTTTATTATATTAGTGTAGATTATCGTTGTCGACTAGTAACTGTCGCAAGTAAAAGCGAGACAGAGCTAGTGGTACAGCCGGTGTAATTACTGGCACAAGAGGTATCCCATCTTAGCCCTCTGGGTTGGAAACGCATCTGCAGTCTCCTTAGTGTTGCGGGTGTCTATGGGCGGTGGTGATCACTTACTATCAGGTGACCCACTTGCTTGTTTGCCTTCCTATGTTATAGATTGAATTTAATTAATTAATTATAGTAAATTGAGGTTCCGGAACTGCGGTTGTTTAGTTAGAACATTCTGATGGGTTACTTTCAAGCAATATAGGTAGTAACTCTATTTAGTAAATATAGATATTAAGATCTTTGGTTATTGTATTATTAATAACAATCATTAAAAACACCATAGCTTATTTTTACCATCAACTTTCGTCATTATATATTTTTTCCTTCCCTTAAGGTTTTACAAAAAAAAACCACACGCTTTGTAAGTCTTCAAGAAACCAGTGCGATCTGACTAAGCTCTAGAACACTCTAGAACAGTGTTTCTTAACCTGCGGTCCGCGGACCCCTGGGGGTCCGCGAGCATATGTATGGGGGTCCGCAGTCTTATCTATGGACCATTTAACAATCATAAATAAATGCCACCAAAAGTCTTGTAATCGCTTATTTTTTTGTAATTTGCAGTACCTACTAAAATAAATGCTCCGAAATTTATTGCTGCTTTTTTATTGAGGGGGTCCATAAAATTTTGCTTGATTTCCTAAGGGGTCCGTGGACAAAAAAGGTTAAGAAACGCTGCTCTAGAATGTTGGTTCAAGACCTGCCTGATAGCATAACATTATTCAAACTTTTTCAGTGATCTGCAAAACGAAACATGTTGCACAGTAACTGTTATCTAAATGTTATCTAATCTTTGTTTATTACATCTACTTACCTCAATAAAAATATATCAAACGAAGCAGGTAAGTATCATTATCTAACGCGTTACCTAACTAGCGAGAAGATAGCGAGTTACTCAAATAGTAAAGAAATATTGTATTTTTTAATTTGTACAGTCAACCAGTCTAAATTCTAGGCCATTGTAGGACTTTATCGCAATGTGTAGGTACTTCGACTTCGACGTTAACGGGCATCACAATTTAAGGTCCCTATACCACCACCTCCGTCGCTACAATTTGACAAAAATGGAAGGGTTTCGTACAAAAATGTGACAAATAGGTACCTATGGGAGCGTTCAAGTATTACATAACGCAATTGGGGGGGGGGGGGGGTCTCGTAAAACGTTACGATGCGTTACAGGGGTGGGAGGGGGTCTTTCTTACAACACGTTACGTAACATTGTTTCTAAAAAATTAGGGAATTAAAACTCCCAAACTGGCAACCCTTTTCATTTACGTTACGGGGAATCCTTTTCGTTTATATTTCACGGGGAAACCCTAGATTCCATTGTACTTCATTTAATGTTGTTTTTGTCATTAATGTTTTTTTGTCATTTAGTGTCCGTAACGTTTAGAGAGGGGGAGGGAGGGTACAGAGAAACGTTACGGTGCGTTACAAGAGGGGGAGGGGAGGGTCAAAAATCTTCAAAAATTGCGTTACGTAATACTTGAACGCTCCCTATGTTAAATTGTAGCAGTTGTAGATAGTTACTCGGCTCCTAGGGGGGCAGAAACGTACTTGCCGGTACAATTTATTTTTGATTGACAGTTCAGTTGGTTAATTGATAAAAACCGAAAATCAACGCCAAAGTACCCTATAAGAACTTATACTGAATTATAGTTAAAATTTACCATGTATTACGGCAGCGGCCTTGACCAATCTGACACAAATACATAAACATGAAAACACAAATATAACTTATTCATCTTTCTAGTGTCATAATTTATGCTTACGAAACTTGTAAGTACGCATAAAGGCTGCACCGAGGGATAATTACAAAACTTTTTATTTTTAAAACCGAGTGCTCGCCGCGAACATTCGCTCTTAATGTAACATCTCAGCTGCCCTAACAAGACTGCCCAAATAAATTTAAATGATAATGACAACACAAAGAAAAATTAGGGCAATGGTAGAAGTCGAACCTGCAACATTAGCATTCCGTGCCTTGCGTTTGCACGTTCGCCACATTATTAACTAAAATTAGGGTAATGGCAGAAAAAGAAGACTGCCCAAGTTTCAATTATCCATCCCAACGTCTCTGTAGGCTCTGTCTTTAAAATGAATGCACATAGGAATAAATTAATCTTCAGCGATCATGTTAGTCTCACAGAATCGAGCATGACAACCAAACTGTTGTTTAGATAAGTTTATATCGTAGCAACGAAACAAAACCTGATCATTATTTCAACTTGGTAATATTCAATTCCAACATTACATTGGCCATTATTTGTTTCTGCAATGAAATGATTTATTTATGTATTTGATAATTGGGATTTTGCAGTTGCATTTGCAATTAAAGTTGTGTTGCCAATCCCTACCCTTTCAGGCGTACATACATTTACTGTATCTATGTAAGTAAACAACATTAATTTATTCTATGTAATAAAAACTATTCATCATTTAGACAAATTATAATTTTACAACATATTTATAACAATCTAGAATAAGGCACGTCAAAATAAGTCCTTAAAAATGCGTTAATTACTTAATGTACTTATGTTTTATGTCCCATATAAAATAAATACAGTAAACATAATCACCCATTTACCGTCAAAACACCATTGAGAACACAATAAATAACAAATAAATGAATAAAACAACGCATAACATCTTATACAATCCGTCAATACAAGAGAACAACCCTACCTTTATTGAAAAACGTCGTCGTAATTCGCATGTTGTTGTCGATGTGAAGGGAACGAAACGAGGAGTGTTGACGCCGCCGCGTGCGCACAGCGACTGATGATTATAAATTTAAAAATAAACCTGTATCGGCCTTGAATAAGAACGACTGACCGAAGTACAACGGTCAAGCATTAGTGCTTCAAATTAGTGTTGCAACAGAACTCTGCTTCCGCTTCCGCAACTGCAGAAGTTCCGCATTTTTTTTCACTTCCGTTTCTGCTTCTGGTTCCGCAAACTTTAAAACAGAACTCTGAACGGAAGCGGGGAGAAAGCGATGAGGAGCGGTGCAGCAGAATTATTTAGCGGAGCTGGTTTAATATATGAAGAACATCGAAATAGGCTGAAAGGTGAAAAAGCGGCCAAGTTACTCTTTATTAAATATAACTTGCCGCTGTTAAATTTTGACTACTAAAATACAAATTTAATAAAAAAAGTATTAAATGTACAATTGTGCTTTTTTTTCATAGTGTTAACGCTTCCGTTTCCGCTTCCGTTTCCGTTTCCGCTTCCGTTAAGATTTACTTTTGACATCTGTTTCCGTTTCTGCTTCCGTTATGCCAGTTCCGTTGCATCACTACTTCAAATGCAATCTTTAAAAAACACCATAAATTCTTGTTTTGCGGGTGGTAGGACCTTGTGCAAGGTCTCGCTAATCCTGCCGCTAAGCAGCAGTGCTTGCACTGTTATGTTCCGGCGTGGAGAGCAAGACAGCCGGTGTAATTACTGGCACAAGAGGTATTCCATCTTAGTCCTTTTGGTTGGTAACTCATCTGCAATCTCTTCGATGTTGCGGATGTCTATAGGCGGTGGTGTACACTTACCATCAGGTGAACCACTTGCTTGTTTGCCTTCCTATTTCATAAAAAAAAGGTGGACGCTTGTTGTTTGTCTCTCTAAATTGTGCGTAAATGTTTCCTAGGTTGGCTGGAAAAGATCCCTTACAGGGATATCCTCGCCTTTGTACTATTTTATTCTGCGCCTGACACAGCATGTGCGACGTGACATTTTTGCGTTTATATTCTATATAAAAGACAATTTTATCATTATTTTTGGTTTTCTGAATATCTAAAGAATTGTTTTATAAGAACACAGGCAAGAAAAAATAAAATAAAAGGGTTTTTTGCATGAAATGGCACCCCAAACTTTTATTCTGTAATATCTCGAAAATAAATGTGCAGAAATTTTTTGAAACGTTTCGTATGTAATAATAACATAAATCTGTATTGAAAATTATAACTTTGTTATAAAGAAAATCATATTGTGAGCCTCAAAAACCTGCGCGCAGGGTATGCGCCCTTGCGCAGGAGAGGTTCGTTGGGTAATTCGACGCATTTGAAAAAGGTAGTTAGTTCTCGCTTCGCCGAAGAGAAATGCGTTTTACGTCCTACCATTAAAGTCTATGTTAACCAATCACATGGTGTGGGATGGCATGGATGAGTGTATGCTATGGAATGAATCAAGCAAGCAAATGTTTTCGGTAAATATTTTGACTTATAATTTTAAATATATTTTAGTAAGTAATTTATTAATATTTTGTATGCCGCAGTTTTAGTTGTTAATATGATATTAAAATTAAAAGTAGAGACATTTATTTCAATTCGTTACTTATATGACGTCTTATGAAGTCGGTACGCTTCAAAAGAACCATTGTTTCGGTCAATTACTACCTGCGCGCGCCGATGCTTACATGCCGAAAGCTCGTCTTGTCTATCCATTGTTCAGTTTGACCGTTATTCGGTGGCAAAGGTGGCGGCAAAAACAAAAGACGTTATTTATGACTTTTGTGACTAGAGCCCGTAGGATTAAGGATTTGTAAGGATTGCGTCAGATAAGTAGGGATGAAGTAAAATTGCAGTCTTGGCTTGACCTCGATACTGTGCTCTCGGTTTTCTGTGCTGTTGGTTTTACTCAGTTTCGTGCAATTTTTAACGACTTGGTTTTCCCTATGGATTCTCCGATTTCTTCGCCCAATATGAATGACCCAGCTTGCCTACCGGACTCGATATCGTCGCTTTTCATGAATGACTCGGCTAGTTTAATGGACTCAATGACCCCGCTCAACTTGATGGACTTTAATAACTGGTCGACGGACGAAACATCTTCGCCTATTGCATCTGGTAAGTGTTTTTGTTTATTCTGTAATTTTATATAAATAAAAAATAAAAATGTTGATTTATAGCCAAAAGGGAATTTACTTTAAAAAATGTGATTGCATTAAGACAGTTCTATAGGTTATGCTACTTTATTAATTTGTTTTAAAAAGTAGCTGTTGCCCGCAAAAGTATTAAAGTATTAGAAAACTTTAAAAAAAGATGAAGGAAATTGGTAAAGTCTTATGGCTTATTCATCAATTCCATTATTAGATTTTAGGACAGTTATAATACAACATCTTTTAACAATAGACAGATCCCTGATGTAGCTGCAACATTCCATTCCATAATAAAAATGGTCCCAACTCCAAATAGAAAGACTGCCCGCAAGCGTTGCGTAGTTTGCTATAAAAAAAATAAGAGAACAACTGTGCAAACTATTTGTGGCAAATGTCCAAAACAGCCGGGGCTTTGTATGGGAAAGTGTTTTGACGAGTATCATCAGAATTTAAATAAATTATTACATAATATTTATTTAAATAGCATTGTACTTAAAATTTGTATTTTTTTTGTTGATTATTAAAGTACCTATTTAATATTGGATGATTGTTACTACTTTGAATTGTTATTGCTGTGATTAATTTAAATGCTGTAATAAAAAATAATTACCTAAAGATGTTTTTTTTTCATTAACACTAAAATATCCCTAAACCTTAAAGCAGAATTAATTGATGTCACGACATGTGAAGTTATGTAAGCATTAAATATTAACGATAAAAAAATATTTGTGCTTGGTTCATTCAAAATGTGGCATCAACCCAGCCATTCATCGGAACGAACCCGCCCTGCTGAATGCGCATATGCTGCGCACCGTTTTAGTCGCCCTTTTTGCTTGTACTGCGCCGTAGCGAGATGCAAAGCGCCGAGGCAGAGCGCTACGAACGTAAAAATGGCATGTCGCATGAGCTGCGCCATGCGCAGGTAAGGTTCGCTACGCCATGACGCATACATATGCGTCATGCGCAGTGAAAGGGTTAACCCCTCCCTGTGTCTCTGTCTAACTAGTGTCATAAGAAAGGGACGCCGATAGAGATAAACTAAACTTGGCCAGTCATGTTAGGGCCACTGGCCCCCAATTCTGGCGCTCTACTAGATTCATCTTACATTCTAGATGTGTCCAAAAATGACAGATTTTGAAGGGATCCGACAGCTCTTTTTGGCTCATCTCGAGTGTGACTTCGTCTCTACGGACACGAGAATTGGCCTGCTGGGGGCCTAACACGCTAACCTTTATCGATGATATAAAGCATATATCCCTTTCGAAGCAGTTAGCATGGGCGAGATTGACGGAAGCGTTTATGTACGCGTTAAACGCTAGCGTGATACTAGAGCAGTTTATCAGTGACACGGCTGTTACTTTATATTGTACATCAACCTTTACGCGTGGTGGTCGCGCGTTTAAAGAATCTGCTTGTCCTACCAGTCGAACTCGTTCCAAATTTAAATGGAATGTTTTTCTATGGTTTTCACAGAAAAGCAAGGGATGTTTGGAAATGATCCCGACTTGCATTGTCTATCCCTGGCTCCAAATAACTTATACATAGGTGTTTTAAACACTAAGATAAAAAAATATAACACTGCAATTGTGATTTATTTGAAAAACTTACAACTTATTGAGTTTCCTGCCGATATTTTCTTATCCTCTTTTTCCAAACTGGTGGTAAAAGTTCTGATGTTCACAAAATATTCTGACTTTGACTTTAATTAGTTCTAAATATAATAGAAAATACTCAAATCTATTAATAATAATTCGTGATTCTTTTACTCAATCAGTCTATGGCAGTATCACCCCTTGTCGTGCAGGGGTATTGGAGACAGATCAGGACGGCTCTGTGGCAGGCAGGCACTCGTTGACTATGTCTATTATTTCTCGAACCTCATCTTCTGAGAGTCTTTCCTCGCTTTCTTGCACAATCTGGAATTGTAATTTGATTTTTACTAATTTGATTAATAATCTATGAAAATCTGGTAGTTGTATTGTAGCTGCTTAACTTGATATAAATTACGACAATTTTACTTCAGAAGCTTTTTCACACCCTTAATACCTTTTTTTTGTGACAAGGTTGTAGTTAATTAATAGATTCAGGCGTTACTTTGCGGAGGTCCATTTCAACAAACTGAAACAAATTACCTTGCTACTCCGCGAAAGCAGTGCCGTGCTCGTGCAAGTTAGCTGCATCTGTGCACACTGGTTTCGCGGAGTAGCAAGGTAATTTGTTCCAGTTTGTTTTAAGGTTGCAGTTGTTCATATATATTGACTTGACAGACATACGGACAGGTCACAGTCACAATACACAGTTACCTTTTTGGTGCGTAATCCTAAAAAAGGAGCCCACAACCAAATTTTTTGAGGGGACAGTGTACATACAGATGGACTCACCAATTGTATTTCCAACTCTGTCCTTGGAGGTGTGTTGACCATCATGAGTTTTTCCGTTTTGGTCAGTTTGAATTTCTTCATGGACTCTAGGAACTTCTGTATCAGTTGTGCGCTCTGATTCTTGCAATCCGTGTTCTGCAGATAATGAACCGTCTGTGGGATAACTTTTTGAATAACAATCTTTTGAAGCAAGTCACTAGTACTATGTACCTAGATCGAGGGGCTTAGCTACAATCATATCAATGGTACTCTACTCTGAACTTCTAAGCAGTCTGGTAGGTGGGCCCCAAATTTTAACACAGAGTCAAGTTAAAAACCTGTTAAGTGCATGTTAAGCCAGTTTTTTTGGGTACCATAGTGCATTTCAAAGGTTTAAACATTTGTGTGACCATGGTCAACACAATACAAGTGTGTTTTATGACCGAAAAATACTTGTATGTAGGTTTTGCACAATTATTTTATATACTATTTGTAAGCTTATTGGTTTCGCATAATAAAGCCCTGTTTTAGTATTTCAAAATATCTCATTTTTATACTCGAACCATGGAGCACAACTTTTAGCACAGAAATAAAGCATATCCCTTTCTAACCAGCCAGTGTGTGAGTGTGTGATAAATGCCATTGTGATACTATAGCTGGATTGTGCCTAGTTTGAAAACATTGTTGATATTGAGTTGTGTGCAGATATGATACATCTCAGGTATAAGGTATGACCTCATATGTGACGGTTGCTAGGGAGCCCTCCCGTTTATGCTTCTTCTGCGTACTATCCTTCAGTTGCTGCAGAATCTGCATCACTTCGTAGTTGCACAAAAACGCAGCATTAGCCTTTATGCTGAAATACGTAAAACTTAATCAGAATATGTTCCAAACCACTAACCATCACCATAATTTACTGATTATAACTAATTATGTCATTATATTTAACCAATTAATGGTAAAAATATATAATTACGTTTCCATGTCGACGTATTACCAAGATCGATCGAAATAAGACAATGTTTCAAAACAGATGCAATTCAGTGATTAACTGGATTATTCTATTCACAAGGTGGAACCGCGTCGGGGCCAATTTGTAAATAAGTTTGGTATCTTTCGGCTCGGGATCAAATTTCCTCATACAAGGTAAGGTAATGAAAATGAACGAAGACTGCCGCTCTGCATTAATTAAAATAAAAGCACGTGACAATGACACTACATTACTGACAGTCACATCTGACTGACAGATTACTGACAGTCGCAATCTTTTTTTGGAATGACCACAGACAACACAGAATCTGAGTATGAACAAAAAAGGTAAGCATTGTAATGGCCGACATGACGGGGAAAAATATTATAATTATCCAACCCAACTAGATTAAGTAAAAAATATCGCAACCCACTAGTAGTTAATGTACGATGATTTATAGTCAAAAGTTTTACAAGTGTGGGACGTATTATTCATAGCCATAAATAAAAATGTGTACATTAAGGAGCTGCTTACTAAGAAGCGTTAGAATGAAATCACTACCTGCGTTCAAACGTATTGCTCGTGAATTGCACCATTATCACTGTTCTTCTGATTTCTCAGGACCTGTAAACGCATCCTATGTTCATTATTTGAAACTACCAATACCAAAAAATAAAATTTTAGCCACGTACGTCTGGATTGATGGAACTGGCATCAAGTTGCGGTCTAAAGATCGTGTTTTAGATAAAGAACCTTGTGATCTAAAAATGATACCTAAATGGTCTTTTGATGGAAGTTCAACAGGACAAGCAAAAACCAATGATTCAGACACGATATTAATTCCTTCTGCTATGTATCGTGATCCTTTTAGGAAAAGTCCGCACGTTATTATACTTTGCGAAACAGTATACGGAGACGGCGCACCAACTCCTACGAACCACAGAGCTAACTGTGCAAAGATTTTAAGCAGTATTACGGATCAAGATCCTTGGTTTGGGATTGAACAGGAATACACTATATTCAATGAAGAAAAATGGCCCTTAGGCTGGCCTGGAGGACGTGGTTATCCTGCACTAAAAAATAAATATTCATATTGCGGTGTTGGACATCACGTCGCAGGAAGAGAAATAGTAGAATGCCACGCTAGAGCCTCCCTGTACTCGGGCATAGATTTTGGAGGGTCCAATGCAGAAGTCATGATGGGCTCGTGGGAATTTCAGGTGGGTACCACACCAGGCATTAAAGCCGCGGATGACTTATGGATGGGACGTTACTTGTTAGAGAGAGTAGCGGAAAATTTCGGAGTCAGTATAAGCTACCACCCGAAACCGATGGGCAAAGATCAACCGGGAATTGGATGTCACCACAATTTCAGTGTGAATAAAATGCGTTGTGATGGGGGAATAACCGAAATAGAAAGAGTATGCAAAGCTTTATGTGAGAATCACGAAAAATATATGAAACATTATGGTCTCGGTGATGGTGAAGATAATAGGAAGAGGTTAACGGGAAAATTTGAAACCGCTTCATTTGACACTTGCAAATGGGGCGTAGCCGACAGAGCGGCATCCATCCGACTGCAAAGAAGTGTAGTAGCAGAAAATAAAGGATTCCTCGAAGATCGCCGCCCCGCAGGAAATTGTGATCCTTATAGGATATGCGCCCTTCTTGCAGAAACTTGCAAATAGTTTAGAATCTAATTGATCCTGGCCAACAATTAAATAAAATTATTCTTTAGCCGAACGATTTTGAATATAGTACTTCAAATTGACTTGTGAAAAATACGAACCACATAAAATATGTAAAAAAAATATATATAAATAAGTAGTGAAAAAATTTCAAAATTGAAGTGTTATCATCATGAATCATCTTTTAAAAGCAATAGTATGGAAAAGTCCACACAATGTTATGGTCTCCAAAAAAAGATTTCTGATGGCACATAACATAAACCACATTATGAACAAAAAAGTCATGGACCGATACATGAGGCTCCCATTTCCGTGTAACAAGATTTTGGCTACTTATATATGGATCGACGGTTCAGGTATAAATTTGAGATGCAAGGACAGAATTCTAAACTGCATGCCTTACTCGCCGGAGGGAGTCCCTGAATGGGCTTTCGACGGGAGCTCCACGGGACAAGCACCGACGGGGAGCTCTGATACCAAACTGTTGCCAATCTCCGTGTGTAGGGATCCTTTCCGAATGGAGCCTCACGTACTTGTTTTTAACGAAGTATATATGGGTGACGGAAAACCAGCACTGACGAATAACAGAAAGTTCTGCAACGATTTATGTATAGCGCACAAAGATCAGGAGCCTTGGTTTGGGCTCGAACAGGAGTATACTATGTTGGATGTAGACGGCTGGGGTCTGGGATGGCCAAAAGGCGGAGGTTTCCCTGCGGTCAAATACGAATATTCCTACTGCGGGGTTGGAGCGAAGTACATAGCCGGCAGAGATGTTAGCGAAGCCCACGCTCGGTGTTGTTTGTACTCAGGTCTCGATTTTGAAGGAACCAACGCGGAGGTAATGCATGCTTGTTGGGAATTTCAAATTGGTACGACCATTGGAATTAAAGCTCCTGATGATTTGTGGATGGCACGGTTTATAATGGGACGAGTAGCCGAAGACTACGGTGTAGATATTACCTACCATCCAAAGCCAATGGGGATGCTTCATCCTGGGTGTGGAATGCATCATAACTTCAGCGTGAAGAAAATGCGCACTGCTCCGGGTGGCTATAAATTTATAGAAGATTGTATCAAGAAGTTGGAGACAAACCATATGAAGCATATGGTAAAATACGGTAACGACGAGAAAACGAATAGAATGCGACTGTCTGGAAAATTCGAAACTGCTCCGTTTGATAAATTTTCTTGGGGTATAGCTTCTCGAAAAGCTTCTATAAGGTTGCAAAGAAGAATCAAAGAAAACGATAAGGGTTTTATGGAAGACAGAAGACCAGCGGCAGATTGTGACCCGTACCTTGTTTGCGGTCTCATTATGGAGACCTGCTTGGGCTCAGCTGCTGTGGGCTGCAAGTAGTCTTGCTCTGTCCAGTTGCTGCATCAGTTGAGGATAATTAATCCCTAACCGTCATGGCGCCTATGTGAGAGTGTGATACCCGATTTTTACTAATTTTGTAAATCAAAGCTTTTGTCAGTTAATTATATTTGGATGTAACTATTCAATATTAGTTTTATTTCGTTAAAGTTGAGTCTCAAGAGGCTTTGATTGTTCTTTTTCAGTGATAAAGTTGTGAAATTCATGATTGGACAGAAATTTTCTCTATCTCTCTCATCTAGTGTAGCTTCTACGCGGACCAGAAGAGCTCCATATGAATTTTCTAAATTAAGTAAGAAGTAATTTACGATGTATAGTTTGCATAGTTTATTGTATTTATTTTTTAGTGTTATAGAATTCGTATTATTAATTCGACATTCGACAGGTAGCGTTCTCACCTTAAACAAAAATTTAATTTTTTGATTGTTTTTTTTTGTAGTGTTGGCCAACATGATAAAGTAAAAAAATTAATTATTGATAGAACTGTATGGTGGTAATAAATTTATTGAAAACTCTTTTGACGTCGCAACATGGAATTAATTGGTATTTCCCTGCCTGACTTATTCATTCTATCACAGATTTCATGAACTCTGTGCTTTCTATGCTTTACAACACAGCAAAGTTAAAACCAAAATGCAACCACCATACATGTCTAACGCATGTCTATGACCATACAACATGCAACCAACCATCAACCAACAATGTGTGTCAGTGTCATGTCATTTCTGATTGAAAACGTAATTTTGATCATACTTTTAAAAGAACGTTTATTTCTGTGTCTCGAGTAGCTTGTCATGCGGTTTGTGAGAGGTAAATATAGCTTTCCTTTTCTCGCACACGGCCATAGACTATGGCTCACGGCTTTTGATTTTTTATTTCCGCCATGTTCATTCATTCTCTATTCTTTCCTTTTCGTCATATGGCGTGCTAGTGCGTTTGTCCGCCATATTAAATGAAATCAATAAAATAAGACAAAATGTCGCCTTACTAGAGTGCGTAAAATTATCCAACAACATCCAGTTATTGTGTGATTAAAACATCAAGAGGATCACAATGGAGAATTCCTACGGTGTGGGGGTCGTTAACAGATACGCTCTTTTTCTGGATGATGAGTCCGATCCTCTTGATGCGTTAAAAGCGCGAGAGCAGGCTAAGGAGCTCAAAAAGAAGTCCAAAGAAGCCGAAAAGGAAAATAAGGGCAAACCTGAAACAAAGCCTAAGGGTGGCAGTGTCGTCGTCAGGAAAGGGATTAAGGAAACCCAAAATGTGAAGTCCCAAGACAACAAGAGCGGCGAACAACAAAAGAGTAAGGGACCCCCTCGTGCGAACGACCGCAATACCAATGCGGAGCGCCCGCCGCCGCGCCGCCGTGAGGACCGGCCGCAGAACGGGGCCGTCGACAACAAGGACGGCGCGCCGAGGCCGCCGCGCCGCGAGTTCGGCGATCGCGACCGCGACCGCGAGCGAAGGCCCAACTTCGAGAGGCGCAACTTCACCGACAACGGTGAAGGCGGCGAGCGCCGCGGGCCGAGGCCTCCTCGCGATCCGCGCGACCGTGACGCGCCGCGCGGGCCGCGGCCGCCCTACGACAACAGGGGCAAGCGCGAGTTCGACAGGAGGTCCGGCTCCGACAAGACCGGCGTGAAGCCCGTCGACAAGCGCGAGGGCGGCGGGCCGCACAACTGGGGCACCATCAAGGATGACATGGAGGACCTGAACAAGACCGGGTCCGAAGGCGAGGTGGTCGAGGAGAAGCCGGCGGCGGCGGCGGCGCCGGCGGAGCCGGGCGCGGCGGCCGGCGCGGGCGGCGACGCGGCGGGCGAGGCGCCGCCCGAGCGCGCGCCGGAGGACGAGGTGCGCGAGCTGACGCTGGACGAGTACCGCGCGCTCCGCAGCGCGCAGCGCGCCGCGCCGCAGTGGAACCTGCGCAAGGCCGGCGAGGGCGAGGACCTGTCGCAGTGGAAGAACCTCGTCATGCTCGAGAAGAAGAAGGAGGGCGGCGACGACGAGGACAGCGAGGACGAGTACGAGCTGGCCGACTACCCGCAGCGCGTCGGCCGCCAGAAGCGCGTGCTCGGCATCGAGTTCACGTTCAACGACACGGCGCGGCGCGGCGCGGCGGGCGGGCGCGGGCGCGGGCGGGGCCGCGGGCGCGGCGGGCGCGGGGCGCCGGCCGGCGTGGGCGCGGGCGCCCCGGGCGCCGCCCCGCGCGAGGACGTGGTGCCGGAGGAGCGCCCGGCGCCGCGCGCGCACCCGGCGCCCCCCAAAGTGGACGACAGCAAGGATTTCCCCTCTCTTGGCTAGACTCAGTGAGCCTTCGCTCTTCCCCCTTTTGAAAGAGTACGATAGAAATACAAATTAAATACTGTATGTACCGTTATTTTTGAAGTAAATATACAAAATATTTACATGAGTGTGTATTATATTACATAGAGTTTAGTCGGTTCTGACGTTGATCGTCCTGAATCTTGGAGTCAACGTTGGCAGGCTTGTTTTAATTCTCATGATGTAGGGTTTGACTGATGCTCATGTTTTGCGTGACACGTCTCTAGGGGGAGGATACTTTAAGATTTTATTTTGAACACAATATGCTCCAGTAATGCATACTGATCTAACTTAACAGTAGCTTTTATCATATTGTAATCACATCAGCTTGAGTTAACTTTAACAAGTTATAATGGATTAAGGTTTTAACTTGCAGACTGTGACAAATTGAATTAACTCCGTCACAACTTAGTGTAGAACGTGATGAAAATAACCCTTGTTGCATTTTATATCATGAGTTTGTGTTGACAAATGCAGACTGGGTACTGTAAATAGTTATATATGTTTAAAAGTTAAGGTCTTAAAAATAACAAGGTTGATTTTGTTGTTACACAAACTTCTTGAAAAATAAACATTTTGTATGTGTGAATATTCTTCATTATTCTTACTAACTCACTGTCTGTCCATTAACTTTTATGAACTAACCATCCGATTAACACCTTGTGGTCCTCCCCCATGCAATGAACTTGTGCGTTCTCTGTATGAAGATACTATTTGACTGTTAAATTGAATCAATTTTGTAACATGACTTGTGTATTGGATCCATACAGTTAGGCCTGGCATGTGACCGACTGGATGTCCTATTATTTTTCCACATGATATAGTGTTGTTGGAGGTGGCTGAGCAGGGCCCGCAGTGGCCCGGCCGCGAGTTGGTAGGAGTAGGGAAATATGACGAAATGAAACTAGTTAATGTAAGTAATATTGTATATTGACACAATTTGTCACTTTCACACGAAAACAAATTACTTAAAATTTACACAATAAAACAATACACAAAGGTAGTTTAAATATTCAACATAATAGAGCTATCACTTACAAAATAAACATTAACTTACATCAGTGTAATGAGTACATAAGCAATAAATAGGGTATTTACATTTGTTCACCTCATTATCGGTGTTGTTCTAAGAACGGAAATACTTGATGCTGTATAATTTTGAGCATAGTACTAAGTTGATACATAAGTGTTACTTACAAAGAGCTCGTTTCATTTTAAAATTAAATTGAATAGTCTAACTAAATTCTCGTTCATATTTCTGTCCTAGTTATGTATTCTACTCATACAATATGTTACAGAAAAATTATTTTATAACTCAATAATCGAGCCAATGTAGCGGAGGAATGACAGGAGCTCTTAAACATAACCTGTGTAAGCGATTACGTAGGCATTAAATAGCTGACTAGCGCTGTTTGTAACGGAATATTTACGACGTATTTTTTCAATAAACTGATATTACAGATTCTACATTTTTCAATATTCAAATCAAACTAGTCTATTTCTACTATTATCATTATTCCAGCGAGCGATGCGACCGCGGCCGTCGTCGACGGAGGCACGGCGCGGTCCGACGGACGCGGACCGGCGGCCGTATCGCCGTCGAGCGGCGGGGCGAGGTCGCAGCGCGCGATATCATTTATAAATTAGTGACGTAAAAGCGTAATATCTAACCGGGACCGGTCCCGTTTCACAGCCACAATACACTTCGCTTACGATACAAGCGTTAATAAAGTAGAGACCTAGACCCGCGGGGTGCGCGGGCGCAGCCGACCGACGCGAGCTCACTCGATGCCGAAGGTGTTGGTCTCCTCGACGGCGAGCAGCAGCTTCTCGTGCAGCAGCTGCGGCGTGGGGTAGGGCGGCAGGTCGAGGCGGTTGAAGCAGGTGTGCGCGCGCGGCAGCGAGTCCACGCGGCCCCAGCGCTCCACGCAGAAGCGGCGCGGGCCCGTGGAGCCGCGCAGCGCCGCGAAGCCCTCGTACGGGATGGACGACGTGCCCGTCACGAACTGCACCAGCCGCAGCCGCTGCTCGTTCGTGAACCTGCGCACGATTGTGACGGTTAACATAATGTGATTTACTATTATTATTTATTTAATCAAATATAATTTTACAGCATTACAGTTAAAACCAATGCGCTACCTACTACTTTAGCTTGATGGTTGACTGGTTGAGAATGCCTTACGGCAGTAGGTCCGCCATTTGTACATTCATTTTTGTATTGTGCAATAAAGTTTAAATAAATAAATGAATGTGACACCCGTGAAACGGCCCTCACTGAGCGCTCGGAATCGAACCGTGACGCAATTTAGGACCAAACTTTAGTAGTTTAGTACGGGTGGTAATTGTTTCGATGCCTATAAAACTTGCCTCTATAAATCTGTATAAAATGCTAACAGAACGGTTTTTTTTGTAACGGAATAAACTTCAAATTGTTATTGGACTTGGGCAAGTTCAATATGCGTCGAAACGATTACTGTTTGAAAATAAAATAAGACTAAGTTTTAATTAGCCGTTCGGACTATTAGTTACTATTAAAAAAAAAACAGCTATTATTTGCTATGACCTGGCATCAAATTAGGTCTAAACTTGTACTAAAGTGGACTTGTCAACGATTTTTTTACACGGGCTTGGCCCACTTCCAAATTTCTAAACTGTATTAAGATTTTTTACTTCTATTGGGAATTCTAATTGCAGCCAGAGCTCTACAACTAGGCACAGAGTGGGCGAAGTAGCGGTTTGTATGTATTTCCACACTTAATGTCTTTATTACATTTTATAGAGATAAAGAGTCAAAGAGTACAATGACTCGTTTGTTAGTATAGTAGGTATATATGTGCCAAAAGGTTTTCTTGGCTAGTCTGACCTGCTACGAATTGCGATAAACGCTGATTTAATTAAAAAATCAAGCCATCGTTGCTCGAAGGAAAGCGTATGAGAATATTCCAAGACTAGATTTCGGAATAGCAACTAGTATACAGCTCTATATTTGTCGATAAATGTAACTTTTGAAACAGAAACGCTGATATACGCGACCACTAGTTTCGTCGTTGTATTTTTCGCCTTTCTAATCGATCCGTTATACCACAAATTACATAATGTAATTACTACTTTAGTACGAAAAAACAGCTATTTCCTAACTCGAGCAGGACCCCAATTCTCAAAAAATGACAGATTTCCTTGGGATTTGACAGTTATTCTCGTGCGAGATGAATCTCGCATGAACCCAGAATAGGGGCCCTGTTTTTGCGGCAGTAAGCAGGAGGGATTTGGTATTTTAGTTCTCTATTTGCCCACTAGAGGGTATTAGTAGCAATGGACACTACTATTTTTTACCCGACTACGGCAAAGCCAAAAGGAAGGGTTATGTTTTTGATACTGGAATCGCTATGTTTTAAATTTTTCAATGATGCAGTCTGAATAATGATTATATGTGATTTTTGTACAAAAGTTGCAATTTTTATTTTTCATCATACGGTTTACTCTAAGCGTAATGTTTTAAAAATGCCTTAATCTAGATCTAGAGATGCTGTCTATGATGCCATCTATGATCGTTAGTACCAATTATATTTTATATGAATTTGGGCTCTACAGGGGAACCTTCATGTTTCAAACGTCGTGAATAATCTCAGCTATGTTAGAATCGATGGCTGTGGGGCGTTGTATATTTATTTTGGGTTTTCAAGAGTAGGATAATAGGTAGCTATGTCAGGGCCTATGTGTGCTGTGTGTGTGTGTGTGCGCTAGAGAGTGTATGAGTACGTGTGAGAGAGTGAGTATGTGTGTGTGTGTCAGTCACCTGTCGATGGCCTGCCAGAACCAGAGCACGACGGGGTGCGCGTCGTGGTAGCCGCCGCGGTAGTCGGTGTGCGCGCGCCAGTCGGCCACGTCCAGCTCGGGCGCGCCGGCGATCACCAGCTCCAGCTCGCGCGCGTCGAACGCGCCCACCAGCCGCGGGTCCACCACCTGGGGGACACGCTGGGTGAGACCCTGGTCGGGCTCGGGCGGCCAGAGGCCCACCGGCTAGGGGCAGTGGCGTAACCATACCATCTGGGGCTCGTGGCAATTTTTTTTGATGGGTACTCAGGTACAATGTAAAAAGATATTTTTTAGCTCGCGGCCTCTTGGGCCGGGGCCCTCTTGGGTCGGGGGCCCGTGGCATTTTTCCTAGCCCTGCCACCCTATTGTTACGCCACTGGCTAGGGGCCTGGACCAGAAAACTCGTACGTGCTACGATTTAACGTATTTGTCACATTTTTGTTTGAAAATCTACAGTTATGTCAAACTGTAGCACTTCTAACTTTTGTGGTACAGGTGACAGGACGAGACGAGTGATAGTATCACACCCGAAACTGTCAAAATGGTTCCCTTTGGTGTGCATCAAGATAGTAAAAACCTGCAAATTAATAAGAAAAACGTAGATTGATACTACCTTAATGTGCACCAATGGTAACCATTTCGTCTATTGATTGTGTATAGGGTGTCAATTGAAGAGATTTAGAGTATGTAGTCGTCTCTTTTTGACACATTGCATAGCCATTTAAAGTAAAGAGATCAGCTACGAGTAAGACTAAAATATCGCTTTAAATTTCATTACTCTCTTGATACTATTTCTGAATTTTTATCCAAGATTTCACATAACCAGAGAGATGTAAGAAGAATACACGGATGACGCCTCGTCTTCAGGAGATAGAGCTGATAATAATCGCTAGATGACGTTACTTGTCTCACGTTAACTAAACATTTGTTGATATCGACTTAAGAGGAAACACAAGGGTCGTTTTTCCATACAAACGTCGTCCCTTGTTTCCTCTCTGGAAAATGCCAGTAGAGCAATATTTTTTTTCCAAAAAATCGATGGCCACTATTATGCATGTCCCTATGTTTTCCTTTTTTTCATAAATTAATTATTAAAAGAGATATGAACATTCCAAAACCTAAAAAAATGGCCAGATTTTCGGCTGCGTTCATACATTCAGATTTTTTTTTTTACTAGATTATATAAAAAAAGAAAAACATAGGAACACTGCCAAAGCCTTTCTTTAATTTTTAATGAAAAAAGTAGTTAAATCGGTTAAGTTTTGGAGAAGGAATCAGGGGTCTACGAATCGATGATTTTGTGTACTTTAAATAGGTATTTTAAGTCCAAGCTGCGGCTGTCTCTATTGCGCTCTGCGAGGAGAGGCTTGATAGATGGAGGCAGCAATAGATTTTACAAATACCTATTCTTCAATTCTCTAGGCCTTGGTGTTTCCTCTTAATAATGTGTTTTATTTAATGCTCTGATTCATCATACTTGTTTAGTTAAGGGTAAAAATACAAAATGTCACTACTACACCTCTCCGGTGCTGCAGGTGTCTATAGGCGGTGGTGATTGCTTACCATGAGGTGACCGACTAGCTTGTCTGCCTTCCTATTTCATAAAAAAAGAATATAACAGTGTAAGCGTATCAGTGGGCGGTAGGTACCTCGTGGAAGCCGCGCACGAGCCACTCGGTCTGGTCGGCGACGCCGCGCTCGACGCGCCAGCGCACCACGCGCTCGAGGTAGTCCTTCTTGTTCTTGTCGGTGACGGCCAGCTCGCGCCCGCCCGGCCGCAGCTCGCGCTCCAGCACGCGCCCGTCCGCCAGCCGCTCCGACACCGCGAACGTCAGCTCCAGCGACGACACGCTGCGCGCCGCCTGCAACCGCGCAACACCCGTGTTAGAAACAGGATCAAGGGGGGGGGGGTCGTGACCCCCCCCCGGATCTGGTGCTAGGTCATGCGGCGAGCGCACCTACATTGCGGAGGGGAACCCCCCTGGTTACAGCGACACTCAAGCGTTACAGGTCTACAATAGTGGACTTTGGGCAAGAACGGAAGCTGCATTCGGAGTTGATACTAGTTTTAGCAGAAATTGGTGATAAACGTCAGGTATTTCGTCAATTAAATAGCAATGGTAGGTAATGAGCCACGGTGAAAACGCTGGAGAATTACCAGTTAATAATAAAATAAAAAAACATCTATTTCTTGCAAACAACAACTGTTAAAACAATGTCCGAATTCTTAGCATGTTTCCGTTGACCGCGAGCATAAATAATTAAATTCCGTCCCTCTCTAACCAGTTCGTGTGAAACAAACGTTACTAATGAGCCTAGTTTAGTAGTTATGTCTGTTGTGTAACAGAATACTTTGAGCAAAACTGAGGTAAAAGTAGGTCGGATGAACTGGCGGCGGGCCAACTTTATTTTGAAGGAAAGCGCTGAAGATTATATCAATTTTGGCGTAACGATTGGGTGGCCTAGTGGCACAGTCATAGGATGCTCAACAATATCTTAACACGCTCTATAGATGAAGCTTAAGAGGAGTGTGGACCCAGCCCAAAAAGCGCTCCCCATACAAACGGCGATAACGTTTTCCACCCTCTAAACCTTAACCTATGGCAATGATGTTTTGGTATGTTGTCATTATGCCTTTGAACTAGGTTTGTACGTTTTTTTTTTATATTCTTCACAGATTTGACAATATTTGCATTTCAGGCGTTTCCCGCGTTTCATACAAAACAAAAAAACGTCAATATTTTTGAAACTATTGAGAATATTTAAAAAATCAAAACATACAATCCTAGTTATAGGGCATAATGACAACATAGCAAAAAATCATGGCAATAGGTTAAGGTTTAGGGGGTGGAAAACGTTATCGCCGTTTGTATGGAGAGCGCTGGGTTCACACTGCTCTTAAGAGCGATAAAGCCGGTTTCAGAAAATTATTATTGTTTCACCAACCCTTATCAGAAATGAGCTTTTAAAATCCCCAAAAGAGGGATGAAAATAGCGGATAGGCCGATGGAATGTCATGATAATGGGGGATTACTACTAAAACTTCGTTTGTTTTTAAAGCGTTTTATTTTACTTTTCTTCGTAGGTCGAGTGAAAAACAACGAGTGTCACCGGAAGTATGATTATTTTCGTCTTGTACGGTAGGTCACTACGCCGTGGATTCGATACATCGCCCTCGCCGTAGATATATCATTTTGCTCCCTCGACACACAAACTACTATTGAGCACCCTTGTTCGCTGCTCTTACAAATATTTCACAAGTTTCATAATTAATTTCATTTAGAATAAAATGCCCTATTGTTTTCCGGCGTGGAGAGCAAGACAGCCGGTGTAATTACTGGCACAAGAGGTATTCCATCTTAGCCCTCTGGGTTGGCGACACATCTGCAATCTCTTTAATGTTCCGGGTCATAGGCGGTGGTGATCACTTACCATCATGTGACCCACCTGCTTATTTGCCTTACGAATTCATAAAAAAACTTAACTATTTATTATTATTATTTTTGGTTATAGTAACGACACATGTCTAGAAAACTAAACGTATATGGTTATATTGTAAACATAATTCGGTCAGAAGTTCCGTCGTAGTGCAGTTTTTAGTCGCTTTCGAATCGCATTTTAGTTAAACTATGAATGAAGTAAACATGTCTATGAATGAAGCTTTTTATTGCACATACGAATTAAAACAACAATTTACAAGCATTAATGAAAAAGGTCAAATAGTGTTTTTAATACCTAATGTAGAGTATAAAACCAGTCTTAAATTTTCAGTATTCAGTTTTTTTGCTAATTAAAGCACCTAGTGGTGTTTCAAAAACTCGTCACTAACACATTTTCCTAAAACTTCGAGTACTTAACTAGTTAATATTTCACGAATCGGAAATTTCAACGATCACTACTACCCGTAAATCAAGTTATTGCATAATAATTTTAATAAATTAAGAATAGCTAAGCAAGTAACCCCAGCAAATCCTGAATAGGCGCCAGTCGATTAATATCGGACTTTAATAGGTTAATCACCTTCGATAGCGTAGATTAAAAACTGCATAGTAGAATACCTACGCGTACGCTAGAATGACTAAGCGCAATAAAACGTTATAGTAAAAATTCTATGCAGTGTGACCAACTTCAAATTAGAAATCCTGCCCTACTTAGGCTAGAAAACTGACAAATCCTGCCAAAGCCAAACTCCTATGGCTAAGCTCCTTTAAGACTGGGTTCACAATCAGAGTTTATGAGCGATAAAAACGGAAAAACGCGGCAATGGCTGTCTCTGGTTGGGCATTGGCCACGTTATTGCGTTTTTATCGCTCGCAAATGCTTACTGTGAACCCAATCTAAGGCTATACTGCCAAATGTGCCAACTTATATTGCAATCCTGCCAGATACTGCCAGATTTTGAAAACTTCAATCGATCCTGCCAGAAGTCAAAATGAAGGGCTAAACCTGCCAAAAAGGCAGGATCCTGCCACATATGGTCACACTGATTCTATGGAATTCTACGGCCGCTTAGCGTCACCGCGCTTCTGATAACGCTAGTCCTGTTATCACCACGTGGTTATTGTTCGTATGGTGGCGGCAGCGCTGCCATCTAACCACTGAGCTGGGAACTAGACGTTTCGATATATCGCAATAGATGGCGCTAGTAGTACTTAAACGTTTAGAGGTGCAGTGTTCTGTTTATTTCTGTTTTCGTTGTGTTTGTTTGTATCGTATCGTTTTATAATTGGATATGAGTGTGATATAAGAATATTAATTTTCTTTATCTTTGTATAGTCGACCAAGAAATTGCTTGACCACTTTTCGACCGTATTACAAAGGGATATAGTTCAAAAGTGGTCAAGCAATTACTTGGTCGACTATAGTATAAATATAAGTTGTTATCTGCCTCCGTTTGTCTTCATATCTTGGGCCTCCTAAACCATGCAACGGATTCCGATGCGGATTTCACTGTCGTTTAGAGATTTTTTATTATAGAAGGTTTTAATATGCATTACATGCTAATTGTAACCCTGCGAAGCCAGAGGGAGGTCGCTAATCGAATAAAAAAAACATTTTAAGAACGAGATTTCAGATATTCAGTTGTATGCTCATAGTATCTTTGCCTGCCCTTATTAAGCCAATACAAAAAGTTAGTAGTAAGAGTAGTATAGGTAACGCAACGAGAGTTGAGATGAACATAAGACCGCGCCATACAAAACACGATAAAACTTTGAAAATTCGAACGAATCTCTCCGGTACAAATAGCAACAACGTTAGCCTACCATTAAAGAAGGAATTGAGAGAGATTGTCTATGCTCGAAAGGTTTAGATATATAAAGTTCATAGTGCGTACTGGAGGCATACAGCACTGTGAAGTTGATATATCGATTTCGAAAAATGACATTTTCTCGCAGTTCCGTCTTTAATGGTGGCTTATATGTGTCTTCGATTGTACACGCATGACATACAGCAGCGTGCGTGACCTCTAGTTGCGTTATCGCGGCGTTGCCCACAATGAGTTGCGTTACCTGCAGCCAGCGCAGCGAGGCGGCGAACTGCGCGTCGAGCGCGTCCACGTCCTCGAGCGCGGGCGCGAGCCGCAGCAGCGCGCGGTACAGCGCGCGCGTGAACCACGCCTCCAGCAGGTAGCCGTGCACCAGCGCCAGCCCCAGCACGCGCCCCGAGAACCGGAACCTGGGGGACAGAATAAATAGCGTCCAGAAACTTCTCTTTTACGACCGCGATTAAACGAACTCCAACTTTATTCACACGCTCAAAAAGTTCGTATTACTTCATGCGCTATGCACCAGGCGGCGCGAGTCAAAAGGATCGCGCCGCCCGCGCCCGCCTTCCCTTCGCTTACATAGGATACTTTTTATCCCGTAAAAATGCATAATTCCCACGGGATAGCGATAAGTGAGTTATACGCCGCCGTGACGTCATGAGCACCAAAGCAACTAATTTTCATTAATCTGTCCAGGAAATATTGCAGATTGCATGTTGGGTGCACGTTTGCTTGATTCAATTAAACAAGTCTACGCGGACGAAGTCGCGGGCAAAAGCTAGTTAGAGATATATTTCTCATTTAGTTGACATCAAATGTAGTATGTTTAAACTAAAATGATCATCCCTGATCATCATTGGATCCTGATTTTGTCTGATAATCAGCGCTGCGAGTTCCCGGCTGTAGAACAAGTTGAGCCTGAATCTTTTCCCATCCTGACTAATATAGTGTTAACGTTCTAAAGTTTATGCTTTTTTTAAGTATATGTAAATTCATGTGTCTTTGTGTACCTTTTTTTGTGTGGCATTTTTTTTTATTCGTCGCCATGGCATTAGACCCTAAGCGGCATTCAGAAATGTCACCTGTGTCATATTGTCACACTGACAGTTACGGACGTTAAGGTTAATGCAGTTACACGCAAGGACGGCATAAAACCATAGAAGTAGTACAGCATAGAAGAAGCGTTAAAATTGAAAGCGATATTTTATTATCCGATCTCTTTACTTTAAATGGCAATACAATGTGTCAAAAAGAGATAACTACATACTCTAATCTCCTCTTCAATTGACACCCTGTACACGACCAATAGACAAAATGGTCACCTTTGGCTATGGTAATGTTTACATTATGGTAGTATACTCTACGTTTTTCTTATTAATTTGCAGGTTTTACTACCTTGACGCACACAAAGGTTACCATTTTGACAGCTTTGGCTATGTACACTTGACAAGTACTGAGGCTATATCCATGCCTTAGTCCTTCATCCAAGCTTTAAAACTAACTTATACCTCTTTTTAGGATGAGATAAAAAAACATTGGACAACGTATTCCAAAATACTTTCAGTAACATGGATTCAGAGAATGCACATAACATAATAATTTCTCATGTTTTGCGACTTAAACTAACAGCTTACATCGCGTGTATTGCAACGAATCTAAGAGTAATTCCTCGGGAATTTATAATTGCACCATCTCTTTCCAAATTCATAAAACAGTTTTTTTCAATGAAATATGATGGCATACAAGCAAGTGGGTCACCTGGTGTAACACTTATGTTACACCACCGTTTATAGACCCCGCAACATCGAAGAGTTTGCAGATGCGTTGCCAACCCAGAGGGCTAAGATGGAATACCTCTTGTGCCAGTAATTGCACCGGCTGTCTTGCTCTTCACGCCGGAACACAACAGTGCAAGCACTGCTGCTTAGCGGCAGGATTAGTGAGCAAGATGGTGGTAGCGATCCGGATGGACTTTGCACAAGGTCCTATCACCCGCCATTTTTGGTAATTCCATCATTAAGGGTTAAAACGGAGATGGAAGCTAGTAGGCAACCCAACATTTACAAAGCCGCGGGCGAAAGCTATACAAGTCGGTGCAATCAATACGACTAAGTACCTACTTGGGTACCATTGGAAGGTCACTGGTTAACAAAACAAAAATATTAATTATCACCGCGCACTGTGAGAATTAATCTTTGGTTCGTATTTAGACGACATTAATTAAGTATTTACGTCTTACCATTCGTGACAGGCTTAATCTAACAATAACAAATAGAGCGAAAGTTTTGTTACGCAATCGGAATTTTATAATTATTAATCTTTATTCTTTTTTTTTATAAAATAGGGACGCAAACGAGCAAACGGGTCACTTGATGGTAAATGAACACCACCGTCCAAAACACCCTCAATACTAAGGAGATTGCAGATGCGTTGCCAACGCAGAGGACTAAGATGGAATACCTTTTGTGCTAGTAATTTAACCGGCTGTCTTGCTTTCCACGCCGGAATTTAACAGTGCAAGCACTTCTGCTTAGTTAGCGAGCTAGATGGTATCGACTCTACCATTATTTTTTTATTAAGTTACCTACTCATGTTCTACCATAACTCGGTGATACCATCAAAATTAGCATATGCTTAATAAATTCTAATACAGGTCCATGTTAGGCACATCCGTCTATTGTCGCGGCGCCCATACTCCTCGTTATGACTCCAACGGCCCTAACATGACAGCCCAGGTTGAGTTTAACCCCTCCCTGTGTCTCTGTCTAACTAGTGTCATAAGAAAGGGACGCAGATAGAGATAAACTAAACTTGGCCAGTCATGTTAGGGCCACAGCCAAAACTGTAGACGTTATTGTGCTGGGACAATGCACCACTAACGGGACACTTGGGCGTGCGCCAACAACGGGCACCTTTCCTACAGCCCCAACATGGCCGGCCAAGTTGAGTTTACCTGAGTTTATCCCAATCTGCGTCCCTTTCTTGTGACGCTGGTTTGACAGAGACAGGGAAAGGATAAATTAAACCTGGGCCGGTCATGTCAGGGTTGCAGTGGGTCTTACAAGAGAGCCCAAGTTAAATGCGCTACCTGCAACTGTCTTAGTGTCGTAGAGATAAATTAAATTAAACTGCTATGCAATGACAACACAACGAAAAATTAAGGTAATGGCAGGACTCGAACATGCAACATCAGCATTCCGTGCCTTGCGTTTGCCAGTTTCGCAAACCCTAATTTTTCTTTGTGTTGTCATTGCATAACATTTAAAATTAATATTTTGAATGTTTAACATTAAAAAAAATAAAAATCGGAAGAAATTTCGGTTATAAAAATTTTGACAAATTAAAGTTGAACGGTCCAGTTAAGGCCATTCAAGCAGTCTTTGTCGAGGTGACCACTGCCCTCCACAACTCGTAATTTATTGGTTTTCATTTATCTTTGTCAATTTGGCACCTATTAACATTTGTTTTAAATCTTTCTTGTAATTAACAAACCCTATATACAACGTTTGAAATAAATACCATATTACTAATTTTATTTTTAACCGCCTGCGCAACTCAAAGAAGGCTAATGTTTTTATCAGCCTATACATGTATGTATGTTTGTTCCTTTGTGGCGATCTAGTTTATAAGCTCTCTATCAGTTAGTACTAGTCCATTCTCACCTGTAGTACCGAAAAGTATAAACTGCCCCTTTCCTTAAGGACAGGCTGGGGCAAAGGCCGATCCAGCTTTCGACACAAAGGGGGGGGGGGGGGGGGCTCACTAATGAAGTAGAAGAATTATCATTGGTCGACCTAGAACCAGCCCAGGTGGGGTCATGACCCACGCGATGCCCATGGCGGACAGAATGCACCCTTCGGGTACGGAACCCTAAAAATTAAAAAGTTTCCGATATCGTGACTACGTAAACCAGATCGCGTGTTAAAGCTGTCCTAGCAGAGCCGTAAATAAAAGAATAAAAAACATGATTGACCTTTTTACCGTCATTTACAAAGCGAATTTGTATTGAATTCATTACGGCCGCAAACGCTGCTCTCATACAATATGTATGAGACGATTGTAATTGTAGTTATTTGTATGATTACGGATAATGGACGAGATAACAATGTCCGCGATGTATTGATTTGTTAATCATCGCTCGTTACCTAGGACTCGGTTCCGACAGAGTAAATAGGTGTATGAATGTTAATAATATTTAAACAACACCATAACTATTAAAGTTAACGATAGGACAGTGAAACGCATAACATAGCATGTAATCGCCATTGTTAGTTCGCGTTATAATAACGAAGCAATGTGCTAATTTTAGTCTCTTATAAATACCTATATTAGTCTATGGGTGCTGATAGACGAACATTCACTTGTTTTGCGCATTAAATATAATAGAAAAACAACAGCGCGCAGCGTGTTTAAATACGACGAATGGTCGATGTTCTGTTACAGCTGAATGCTCAAGTCTATCGGCACCTTTAGGGTGTTTTTTATTTATGGGCCCATGCAGCCCGAAATAAATAATTAATATATATTCAGTACACCTAGCACAAACCTTTTCGACGCGTGTTAACTCGCTACGTAACTCAGTGCGTCTCGTTCTAACCGGGCCAGTAGGTGAGAGACACACAGACTGACTTAGCGAGTTAACTCGCGTCGAGAAGACTCGTTCTAGGTGCAGAGGCGTTACTTTGCGAAGGTCCATATCAACAAACTAGAACAAATTACCTTGCTGCTCCGCGAAACCATTGCTGTGCACGTGCAAAACAGCTGCGTCTGTGTATATATATTTTCATGTAATAACATTTTCCGCTTTCACACGAAACCTTGCTGTTCCAGTTAGAAGATATGGACCTTTGCAAAGTATAGTTGCAGGCAAACGTCTTGAGCATAAATTGAGTGGAGGATGTACGTTTGCGCATACACATTTTTACTAGAAACGGCTAATGCGGCGGTCGGTAGGACCTTGTGTATGGTCCGTGCGGATCGCTACCACCATCTGGCTCACTAATCCTGCCGCCAAGCAGCAGTGCTTGCACTGTTGTGTTCCAGTTGGAGAGCAAGACAGCCGATGTAATTACTGGCACAAGAGGTATTCCATCTTAGCCCTTTGGGTTGGCAACGCATCTGCAATCTCTTCGATGTTGCGGCGGTGTACGCTTACCATCAGGTGACCCGCTTGCTTGTTTGCCTTCCTATTTCATAAAAAAAATGCGCAGTCAAGGTCAGAGCTCAACAAGTTTGCCGGGAACTGAAACGCCTGTGACTCTGCCTCGAGGAACAAGCAACTCACCACTCGTGATGGTTGTCGACGAAGGCGGACATAGGCGACACGTGCACGGTGTAGGTGTCGTTGGCGGAGTACTCGAACAGGCCGTAGTACGGGTTGAACAGCTCGCGGGACAGCAGGAAGAAGAACTCGCGGCTCGGCCCGCCGTAGTCCAGCCCCTCCTCGCCGTCCCACAGCACGCACAGCTTGCCCTTCTGCAGCTCCTTCTTGCCGCACGACATGATGCGCCGGAACGCGTCCTCTAGCAGGTGCTCGCGCCGGATGTGCAGCCTGGAAGCGGGGGAGTCGAGGTTAGCAGCGCTGATGACGCCTTCGAGCGATTAATCGCTAGGAATTCCTAGCGCCTTCTACACCAGAATGATACTACTAGCAGTCACGGATACGGACGGTCCTTTAGGAAAACTAGGCGCTTTTGCGGGTGGTAGGACCTTGTGCAAGGTCCATCCGGATCGCTACCACCATCTTGCTCGATAATCCTACCGCTAAGCAGCAGTGCTTGCACTGTTGTGTTCCGGCGTGGAGAGCAAGACAGCCGGTGCAGTTACTGGCACAAGAGGTATTTCCATCTTAGCCCTCTAGGTTGGCAACGCACCTGCAATCTCAGGAATTGCAAGAAATCATACTTTCTATGGAGATCTAACACCAGACCCTTACCTGTTACAACCTAAATTAGCTTTGAATACAACAAATGAAATAAGCAGCCTCGCAGATTTTTGAGAAGAACTGTTTATTTTGTGGCTGAGAGAAAATATATCTTCGTCATACTTTCGAGGCCTCCTGACGTGTACTCCGCATACCTACCAGGATATCCCAACCTTCCTGTCATTGTATTTATATGTGTCATTTAATACTTTTTCATTTTCGAAAACTTTTGTTTCAAATCGCCTTTCACACTATCTTTACCCCGCGACTTAACGGGTGGAAAGGGCCGTCTTTAAACTACTGAAGTCCCTGGGCACTTCAAGATAATTTTGACATGACAGAGGACTATTTTGTTAACAGGCAAAAGAAACAAAGCTAGGGGGTTCCATGGATCACAGGGCCTTGGGCCCCGACAGAGTTCTTACTGGATTAGAGGGGCCTGCGTGTGGAATCTGGAAGGTTACTTAGCCGAGTGACTCACTTGAGCTTCCCAGGCCCCTGGCCGTAGCCCTTGCTCTCGAGCTTCCTGTAGAAGGCGCGCAGCTTGGCCTCGAAGTCACGGCGCTGCGGCGCGGGCGCGCGCGTGCTGCGCGCCGGCGCCGGCGACGCGGCCGGCGACGCGCACGCGCGCCCCTCCGCCGGCACGTAGCTCATGATCTCCTGCTCGAACAGGCTGCGGGGGAGAGGGATGCATTTAACAACCAGGCCCAGTATTTCTTTGATCTTAAATTTGTAAAGGGATGAAAGACCGATGAGTGAGTTCGCGTACTTATTGGTTCGACGATCTTAGAGGTCTTATAGGTACGCGAATCTAATCGTGAGCCATGGAGCTATATCGGTAGTCAGCTGTCTTCTAACTCCTACTCTTTTCTAAACGCTCAGTAACCTCACATTACTTAACACATGGGTGAAGAAGAATGAAGGGAACAAAACATTTTTCTTTTATAACCAAAATTTCTTTCATTTTTTTAAAAGTTGATTTATAAAGCTCTACCAATTGAGCCACCGATTCTGCTACCAGAGACTGCGAGTTTTTCAATTTGCTTTTTACCCGACTGCTGGCAGTAGGGAGGATTATGCGTTTTGTAAGTACCCATTAACTAAAGTCTACTAAATGAGAAGAAAGTCTTACTTCCTTTCATAAAAGTTTATTAACTTCTAATTCAAAAATGATTTGCAAAGCAGAGTTCCATTTTAACCGTCGTCTCAGCTACATTTGATAGAACCTTAAAGGTTTTATAAAACAAAAGTAACCCCAACTAGTCAACACGGTAAAAGTTGAACGATTATCTAAGTAATAATGGGTTATTTATTAAATGGACAATAAATAATGATAAAGAGCGATTGCTCTTAGCTTGATTTCCTTTACTCTCGGCGTCATAACTACTTTCAATAATTCACCGCTATAACGGCAAACACAAATTATCACCTACAAGTACTTATTTCGCATTTAAAGCAAATCGCTTCGTTTGAGACGGGAATTTCAAAATAATCGTAGTTTCTTAATTTATTTATTGTAGTGAATTAGTGTGACTTCTTTTTAATTATTCATTATTAATTTCTCAAAATTAAATTATTACAAATTGCTATTCGCAACGCAAAACATATACCAAAATGTTATATATATCAGCAACATGATACGTTAACATAATTAAAAAATATATATTAACGTAAAGTCACACCGGATGCGTACCCAGCCCGAGGGAGCCGTGTTACATACGCAACGTGTTACGCATCTAGTGTTAGCCCGCCTTAAAAATAACTATGACAATTTTAAAAACCCCCGTCTCAAACGATGCGTTTCACCTTAAGAACAAACCTAGAAGCGTTAAACCTCGTTATCATACACGTAGTAAATTAAATCGCCTTCCTTAATTATATCGTCGTGAATGTAACACTGCAAGTCGTAATTAAAACAATAAAATAAGCATCTCGTGTGAAAGTCTGCGAACTGGGGTATTTAACAGAGCGTTAACTATTAATATTGTAATTATAAAAAGAGCGAGAGGAAGTGTACACTACGAGTAATTGCTGCCCTCATCAATCCTGGGCTTGTCCTGTGCACCTAGCACGAATCTTTTATGTATGTATTTATTGTACTAAACACATAAAATAACAAATAACAGGACAAAACAGATGTACAAAGGCGGACTTATCAATTTAAGGGATCTCTTCCAGTTAACCTTTGAGCGATTGACAGGACCCAAGATCTAGAGTAGACACACAGAAAAAATAAAGAAAAAGCAAACTAAGCAAAACTTACTAAAAAAAATCTTCTCGATACGCGGTAACTCTACGTAACTCAGCGCGTCTCGCTCTAACCAGCCCGGTAGGAGAGAGATGCACTGAGTTACGTAGCGAGTTAACGCGTATCGAGAAGGTTCGTGCTAGGTCCGTTTTAAGGTCCGTCCGGATCGCTACCACCATCTTGCTTGCTAATACTGCCGCTAAGCAGCAGTGCTTGCACTGTTGTGTTCCGGCGTGGAGAGCAAGACAGCCGGTGTAATTACTGGCACAAGAGGTATTCCATCTTAGCCTTCTGGGTTGGCAACGCATTTGCTATCTTCTTGGTGTTGCGGGTGTCTATAGGCAGTGGTGATCACTTACCATCAGGTGACCCACATGCTTGTTTGCTTTCCTATTTCATAAAAAAAATAGGTGCACTGGGCCGGTTTTGGAGGCTGGGGCACGACAGGCTACGGTGGACCGAGACACAAACGCTGAACAGAGTTGGAAACATGCGTAGGATATGCATCTGGCTATCTGCATTCATGTGATAATAAAACTAAAAACCAAAGTCAACAACGAAAAAAAAGGTGTTAAAATGTTGGAGAATACACAAACCAGACGATACATAATAAAAGACTTGGTTGCGTGGACTCAGTCTCCTTTGCCTTTTCTAGTTAGAGATAAAATTCTATATAGGTTGTCTAGGGAAACTAGAACTTTTCTTTTTCAAACCAGTGTAGAACAAAAGCGAAAATGTTAAATCTTTGCAGCCGGTGTAGAACTAGTTTCGGTTAGAGCAGCAGGAGCAGTCGAGGCGCCATGCCTCGTATCTGTTACAAAATCAACGGCCGCTTATGTAACCCAAGGCTCCGCTTTCCCATTTCCCGTGAAATAATCTCGGCTAAAATGCCCACGAGGTGCAATGAACCGTGATAGATTATATCCAAAAAGAGGAGCGCAAGGCCGGCCCACATTAGACAGAGACAAAACGCGGGGCTCTGGGCTAGGAATACGTGTAATCGATTTAGGCGAGCGGCCGAGATTTACGCCGCCCCGCCCCCCGCTCGTGATAGAGATTAGGTAATTAGTATAATTTCATTTGGGCCCGGTGCCGGCGCACCCGCCAGCGCAGCGCGCACCCAGCGCGCCGATCCCGCGCCGATACATCCGAGTTGAATTCAAATGTTCTGTCCCGTTTAGCTATAAGATTGATTGTTTATGTTAAATGGCTCAGATATTAATCACAGGAATATTTTTCTGTAATAGGTTGTGAACGCAGCGGCGACGTAGCCTCGAAACCGTAGCCAAAACAATTGAGAGTTCAATCAAGGTGTTCGGAGAAGCGCCCGCTGCGGCGAGCAGCACGTCGCGCCACCCAAACGCAACCCGGGCCTTTTACAGAATCGCGACACCTGACCTATTTACAACTAACATTATATAAGACACGCTCAATGTCAATGACGGTAATGATTGGCTGCATTGTTTGATCGATCGCTCCGCAGCCATTTGAATCACAAAGGCTCGGGTAATTGAGGAAACATTTCGGCCGTAAGCGTACGCGCAGCAAGGCTGCCTCGCCTGCCTCCCGACGCCGCGAAGGGAATGACCTAAAATTACGCCGCCATCGAAACAGATATTTCTCGTCGGACCGCGTTAGATTGTATGGTTATTTGGTTAACAACGGCGAGAGAAAATAGGTGACGCACCAGCGCGCGCCACAGAGAACAAGTTCTCTTTTACAAGTATTAGGTAGGAAAACTAATTGTTATCTCATGGCGTCGCGTTAATAACACGACGACGGCGAAGCTCACGACACCCGGGGCTAAAAAACTGATTTATACTTATAATGCGGCGTTCACCGTCATTACACAAGCATCCGGCATGTCCTACGCATATATCATTGGGCCCCGAAAGTTAATGAGAGGAGTCGGACGGGCGGCGCGTGCAGCGGCCCCGGGCCGCGGCCGGTCACGCACCCCGCACAGGTGCGCGAGGTGTGGCGGCTCCAGGCGCTGCGATCACCGATACTCCGGCGCAACGCCTGATGTCTTGATTCTGACTCGGGCACATAACGCAACCCGACTCTAGCTTGTTTCCATGTAAACATAATGTTACGTAAATAATAATTACAGGGAAGGAAAAATCAGCAGGCATCGAGCATGGGAATAATATTGTTGTTATTCCTAAATTGGGACAGGAAATACTGAATAAAATAGGTACACAAGCCTTTGGACGGCACGATAAGGGCCCATTTGAGCTGGTTAATAAAGGAAATGCGAAATGAAGCCGAGCCAACAAAAACAGGCCTATCTAGCGGAGGTCCGGTACTAGAAATGCAAATACGAGTATAGATTAGATTACATCTGGGTATTGAACAAACGAATAGCGTCCTGCTAACGAGGCGGAGCTCCGTCCCCGTGCCTGCCTCGACCATTACTCGCGCGCGACAGTGATGTGACGACGACGGCCTGACTTTCTACTTTATAGAGCAGTCAGGGCATCGATATAAACTTCTGAAACATTCGATCGAACCATTACAGGTCGAAGCGGAGCTCGAACTTTATTGCAACACCAATGAGTTTTTTATTCAATCAAATTCTTTCCATAAATCGAAGAGAAATAACGGAACATCAAGCCGTTCCGAATTAGGAAATTAATTTCATAAATATGACGTTGCCATTGGCATCTTAATGTGTAATCAAAAATTCCGGTGCCATAGAGGCTTCGGCCACCTGTGATTAGACTCCCTAGCGCAATCACGGGCAATAAGCGCGCGCCTCGGGCGCTGCGCCGGCGCAACCGGAGCCTCGCCGGCCGCAGGTAGACGCTCCTACTCGAAAGGGGATAGATTGACGACAGACCTACACTCGACGCTATTTTTTACCGAATTCTTCATTACAACCGCGCCCCGTCCGGAATCTTTATTGTCATTGACATTTGATTAGGTAGGAGTGACTCCAAACATTTTAAACTAGGCACCTATTGTACCGTAACCGGCGGGTCGGATTCTCGAAAACTATCAAATTACTTCCGAGAATAATTCTAATATTGACACGTAGCGCCAGATCCGATTGTTCCAGCACAATAGGCATCTGAGAATTAAAATAATGTTCGAGTGATTTATTTCGAGTCCGTACATATTTACGAAACGGCGGCATTGGCGCGACCTCACAGCCAATAGGAGTCGATACGTGCCTAATATTCTACAAAATTACTTCCTGCGACGAATGATCGGTTATTACATGCAGAAACAAAAGATTGTTATATCGCTCACTGTCAACAAATGCAGGTAGAGCCAATAATTCAATAAGGCCTTAATTTCGCGGTGGCGTTTAATAGGTACGATTGAAACTCAAGTATCAGTCAATCACACGAACGTGCGATTTGGTATTGCTTAATTGTTTGACTAGTTGTAAAACCACCGGCGGGTTACTGCTTTAGCCAACCACTTGTACAATAAGTATCTAGTTACTAAAATATTGATCCAACATACAGCAATGTTTGCTTAACAACCACTTTAGTTTTACTGCATCTCAGGGAATGAAGTAACACAGTGATTTACTTAGAGCAAAAAAAAAATTACCTGCTGGCAGTGTTCCCTAAATTTCTACAGTTTCGTACCGACATTTTTGTAAAAGGTTATTAACAAATTGATGTGCCATATTGCCACACCCTCAAATTAAGGTTTTCTGAAATTTAACAAATTGATTTAAGTTTTATAGTCCAACGCCGCCATTAAGTGCTTCAAAATAAGGGGTTTGATGTTGATAACTTACTTTTTTCGCTATAAATAAAGATGTTAGATTTATTATAATAATCTTTAAAATACTTATGCGTATAAGCTCACACCCTATTTCTCAGATACAGCATCATATGCTTGGATCATGCTACCTATAGATTACCTTAATGCAAACTAAACTGATCGTGCTCGTGCTTTATTTGCAATGCTTTGCTTTTAGGGGGTTATGGCCCCCACGACCCTGTACACGTCAATAATTCCCTTTCACGTAGGCAGAGTTTAGGTACACCTCACAACGGAGGCGGAGGGTTAAAGCCTGGTTAAAAATATGTATATGACACCTCGCCATATTACGGAAAATCATGGTAGCTAATACGGCACAGAGTTGCCATACATAAAAAAACTGCCTCCTTACAAAGTGCCAGTCTTTAAAAATATGTAACCGGCTTCAGAGTGTGTTGAATTTTTTTAAGCACTTTGTTCCCTCCGATACAGTAGGTATCTAATAGCGAACGAACATGGTTATAGACACTCTTCATTTATTGCCGAACTTCCTTCAACGAACTGCTATTAACAGTTGTTTAGTATGATGCCTGCTCGTCGATACTATTATTCAAACAAAGCTGTTTCACTAAATACATAATAAACATTCCATCTCTTCCGTTCGCAAAGTTAAGTGAAGCCACACGACAATCAAAATATTTCGGCGTTACAACTGCTCGTTTATTAGTACTGCCAACTGCTAAGATGCTATACTTTTGGATAAACAATACAAATTTGACCAAGGTCTTGGAAAATTAACATACAAGTAACAATAACTGTAGCATGTTACGGACCAAAGTACGCGACGCGTATTAGGATATTACGAAGGACTTCCGGACAGACGCACGTTTATGCATGCAATAAATTTACACAACATTGCTTCGTTCGGTCTATTATACATATTAACAAATAACATAGAAGGTCAATTTATTCCTTTTAAACAGAAAGATGCATTGTGTATTAATTTATGAGAGTGTATTGTTTATATAGGAGCATGTTTTATGTTTTATTCTGTGTAATTTACTGCCGTCCTACGCTAAACAGAAGTACAACAAAAAGATGAATATTATTGCGTAGGCGGACAACATTGTTTTTCAATGAGAAGTTACAGACACCGGACACCAACGACTATCATCTGATAAAACGAAGATCTAGTTTGGCACTTGGTCCTTCGAATGGTTACATTGAATACAGACCCAAAGGATCATTTAATCCTAGCAGACCAAGACGTTTACTCGTCTATATGATATGAGACACGAAACACGTGAAGCGTCATCAGGATTTTTGTATTCCGCGCTAAGGTTATTTCTCCTGTGCTATACAAAATTGGCGGGTAATAGAGCTTGGGAATATTAACTACTTTGGTATGAAACTAACGGCACGCCGCCTGCCCTTAATGTCTCAATAATTAGCCGGCAGCGAAACTGACAGGAAGTCAGCGGCGACGGGAACAATGGGGGAGCCCTGCCCAACTCTGACCCCCCGTTGCCATTATTAGAAGCATTGTACATTTCCAAACGACTCGAATAAAGAGTTTAAACGTCCGAAACGTCCGCGCCACATGTTGGCCGGTCGCAATGTGTTCCTTTGATATTATCTCTATTGAAAGTTGGCGAAAGGCTTTTAGCGCGTTTGGTTTCTTTGTTAATACGACGCTCTTTTGTTTTTGGACGGCGCGTAATCCCTGCTTCACGGTTTCGACGTAAATTTAGCAGAGACGTAAATAATCGAATACAAAGAGACACGCTGAGCGTTTCGCCGTTTTATAAACATGTATAAGGCGCACGCTATCGTACAATGTGGAATAAAATAAACTTGTAATAAAATTACGCTTTACCTAAATTAATTTATTACATTTGCCGGCGATCGAGTGGTCAATTACATGGAGCAATAAAGCTAATTGAAATTGATTGTAACGAGTGTTAGGATATTGTCGGCACTCGGCACTCTTCTTTGTTGATTGATGCAAATTGCATTACGCGAGATATCTTATTCTTAGCAGTATTTAATCTTTGACTATATAGATAGATCGAGATTGCTGTAATACCGAGAAAGGTGTAGTATTAAAAGTAGATTAAGAAAATGTATAACTTTCGACGCCGCTTGATGCAGAAACTTTCTAAAACCGAGACGATATTGTTACCCAATAAAAGGAGTCTTAGGCAAAGCTGTTGCTCATTTTTATACAAAAGGTAAACAAATAGCACGTACCGAACAGGCATTTAAATTTGGCATTAAATATTTGCACAACTTTTGAGATTCGCAAAACAAATTTGCGAAAATGAGTTATCATTGAACAGGAAACAAGGCCACTGACCGATTGACGCCGCTCCCCGATGACAGGCTATTGGCAAATCGTAAAGATATTGTTCCATAATCAATAGAATCCATATTTAATTATGATACAAGGACTGCCTTTGTTTTCGTTGGTTTAATAATAAACTCGGGCAGTGCGTTTATGACGCAGACCTCGGTGATTCACGGGTGCCATCTTTAGAAATGCCAACGGTTTCGAAATAGCTGACACCAGGATAGCTTATCCTTCAGTGCAGCTGTATCTAATTTATACCACAAAAAAAGCATGCACTGAGAGATAACCTACAATTGTTAAAATTATTGTAGGGCCGCAGTTGCCGCAACTGAATTAAAGATAACCTTAAGTAACCTACTATGGCGAAACAAATGAAGTAAAAACAATTCGCAACAAGGGCACGTTTAACGGTTTCATAAGGACGTTTTGCCAACAAAGATAGCGAATCTAACATGCTTAATTATTACTACGCATATGCAATTCCACAATTAACATTGTCGTTAGCAGTACCTAATGAGTCATCAGACGGCATATTTTAAGGGCCATTTATATGGTACGAATTCTCGCATGCGAGTTGGGTTACACTGCGTGCTACCGAGGTATGATGCGATCGATCGATTGATCGAGCCGCGCAATGTAATGCAACTCTTATACGAGAACTCGCTCCATGCAAATGGCCCCTTACCCTTGGGAATACGAGGAGTGAAGGCGGCTATTCGCACTTATCATTGTGGTAGAACCAGTCGACCCCTGTCCACCTTGGCAGGACGCACTGGCCCGGCATCCAAACAAAGCTGGAAGACTCACGTTACACCTGTCCGTATCTAAACAAGGACGCAGATTTTGACCGTAAACCCGCGCGGTACGACCATAGGACTAGAAATAATTTCTATAGTTAAACAACACGCACGAAAACACCAATTCTCCGCACACGGTGTAATCCGTAACATGGTGTTTGTCCAAAACGTGACGACCGATCCTAATCCAAACGCAACGGATCACAAATAGAAGCTTGCGGCCCCGTCGCCTCTCGCCACGAGCGGTAGAGTCGGGGTTCGCCTGGCTGGAGCTCGCTCCGAGTTGTTGGTACGGATATCGTATCGAGATCTCCGACAATGGTCGATTCCCATATCGAACGATTACGACCGGCACTATTACGCTTTACGACGTTTTGATTGGACCGCAACTAACGATATAGGAGCACGGAATAGATGTATGCGCTTAAAAAACGTAACGATTTACGATCGCCATAAAAATTTAAGTCCCGTCCTGTTATAGATAATTTAAAACCAATAGCGGCGAATAAATCACACCTCGGTAAAGGTTTGTTTTAACCAGGATCATTATTGAATAGTTATTAGTATTCTGTTTTTATCGCATTGCTACAATAAACTGTAATAGGTTATTATCAGCTTCCGCGGTTTAATTTATGCGCATTACCCTTTTTCTCAACGTTAATATTATTTTTAATTAGAATTACTGGATGTTATTTTAACCTCTGTTCGTTTCCTTTCATGGCTGACAAGTGTTTGTTTCATAAAATTATATTTATACTAGCTGTGCCCGCGACTTCGTCCGCGTGAAATATTTAGGTATCATTTTTAATTATTCAGGCTAATTATTTTACAAATAAGACACATATGTATAAATACCTTAATGAGCTATGTAGTGTTTCACTGCAAAAGACTTTTTAAATTATTTATTGTAAATAATATGTCCGAGTATAACGGTAGTTTTATGTTAAAACTTTTCATCCCCCTTTTAACCCCTTACAACCCTATTTTCGCATTAAAAAGTAGCCTATGTCCTTTCTCAGGCTCTAAACTATCTGTGTACCAAATTTCATTTAAATCGGTTCAGTAGTTTCGGCGTGGAAGCCCGACAGACAGACAGAGTTACTTTCCCATTTATAATATTAATTAGGATTACTTATCTTTATAATTGTCCCGACCATGGTTTCCATAAGGTGTAACAGATATACAAGACGAACAAAGAGTTTGTTGGCGTGTAACCATTGATCTGTTGTAGTGTGCTATAATATTTATACCAAAGCGGGCTTACTGGCGTGTCATGTCATACAAAATAGGTTACATTGTCATTATGTTTATTACTCTTTTTTTTTTTTTATGAAATAGGAAGGCAAACAAGCAAGTGGGTCACCTAATGGTAAGTGATCACCACCGCCTATAGACACCTGCAACATCAAAGAGATGGCACATGCGTTGTCAACCCACGGGGCTAAGATGGAATACCTGTGTCAGTAATTGCACCGGCTGTCTTGCTCTCCACGCCGGAACACAACAGTGCAAGCAGTGCTGCTTGGCGGCAGGATTAGCGAGCAAGATGGTGGTAGCGATCCACCATAATCGATTATTACTCAATTGTACAACGGCCATAATAGATTGCCATCCACAGATTGGTACAAATTAGCTCGCCCCTCCGCTAAACCGGACGCTATGGGGCTCAGCTAAGTAACGCCAGAATCTATTAATTAGGACTACTTTCTCATTTCCATACTTAGGACGACAATAGTATATTATAGATTTTATCGGTTATTTACTGTTGATAATGGTAATTCGTAATAAGTAGCTTTCTAAGTCGCCTTATTGTAAGTTGCAGGCGCAAAGCATTGTCATTTTATTGTTTATGTACTAAAGCGGGTTTATTAGGGAACATGCATCACGATGCAAATGGGTTAAGCCTGTAAAATTGTTGTAGATTATCATTAAATTATATTTTTGCCAAAAAAGTATATACAAAAAAGATATTTATAAAGTTATACAGCGATAAAGTCACAAAAGTAACCAAGTATTTTTTAACCTAAATGTTAGCGACAGGCTCATGCGACCTCCTTCGAAGACTTTTAACTGTCACAGCTTTTGATTTTTTTTTTCCTTAGCAGTAGTACGTCGTCTTTTGTACTATCTTTACTATTTCTTAATATATTTTGAAACATTTTATTGAATAAACACATCAAATTAAATTACAAACAATCAAACTTAAAAACTAACATTAAATAAGAAACATAGGTATATTTAGACAGAACAATAACACAAACAGAATTAAAACTATTGCTAACACTAACTTAACCTAAAAAAAACCCCACTACGCATCGCACCTGGCTCAAACGCGCCCATCACGCTTGCCGCGTTGCCCCGCTGTATAGCCAGCGAGATTTGCTGAACCAGGTACGACCCGGAGCGAGGGTCGCAACCTCTGTCCCGCAACCGACGACCTATCTCCCAGACCAACGATTTCGATTTTGATTTTTTTTTAATATATTTTATAATTAGTTCACTAGACTGATTTATTTTCGAGCCCGACCGCCAACACTAAATATGCCCATCGCATATATCAAAATACAAAATGTAGAAAGTTTTAGTATTACTTAAAGTAATTAGTCAAAAGCAGAGTGCATTAAAATAAAGGCGATCCGAGTTTTTTAATTAAAACCATACATTTTACTAGGGACAACGTGGACGAAGCTGTGACGTTAAAGTATACTTGTCCACTTTGTATGAAGCGTTTTCGTGAGCCTTGTTTAGCTCATTGCTGTTTTATTTGTACTAATTCAAAAAGTTGTTGACCTTAGAAAAAAACTCAAAACACAACTTTTTTTTTTCTACGAGTTTAATTTTTGGAATAAACATAGTCCATTGCATGACTATTGTTATCAGAGGTTTCTGTAACTATAGTGTTTCTAGGCGTTATTTCTTAAAAGGGTAAATTTTTTTGTAATTCTCTCCTATCTCCCTTGTACACTTCTCTTTATCACAGCCCTAAAGCGCGGAAGAGTGCGAGGCTGCGCGGGCGCAGGGCCCGTAATGAAGGGTGCTCGCAGCCGATGGCTCCCTTTGATCGTCACCGCCTTCCAGAAATCGGACAAATCCCACAAGTACAATGGTGACGGTACGCTGCACCCGTGAGGAGTTACGTTAAAGTACTTTATTTTCGTCAAACACTTTTTATCAAAACAATTACTGTACTACTTTTTTTTTCAACATAGGAAGGCAAACAAGCAAGTGGGTCACCTGATGGTAAGTGATCACCACCGCCTATAGACACCTGCAACAACAAAGAGAGTGCAGATGCGTTGCCAACCCAGAGGGCTAAGATGGAATACCTCTTGTGCCAGTAATTACACCGGCTGTCTTGCTCTCCACGCCGGAACACAACAGTGCGAGCACTGCTGCTTAGCGGCAGGATTAGCGGGCAAGATGGTGGTAGCGATCCGGACGGACCTTGCACAAGGTCCTACCACCCGCAACATAAATATGTACTATGTTATAATAGAAAAAAACCTAGCCTTTTTCTGTTTGGAATTTTACATTTAAAAGAGAGTGCCGTTACTGACTAACAGACACCCACACCCTAAACCGCTGATAGGAACATAGAATTGGGAGCACGTGACCCTTATGGTGTGCAATAAGAAAGAACTTTTGTTATTTATGTCGTTAAGGGAGTTTAAAGGGGTGTCAGAAGTTAGTACGTCATCAAAACCTATGTGGACGAAGTCTGGAACAAAGGCTAGTTTATATATAAATTAAGATAATAGAACTAACCATGTGAACAATTCTTTTGATCAATTTTATTCAAGTAAATGGGCAATTTCATTGTATCACTAATAATAAATGGCACAACGCAAAAGAAATTATAGTACCTAGACTTTGCCGCGCCGTCACTACCACGCAACCCAACTGACCGCAATGGCGTATACCCAATACGAGTGATTCTCAGGAATCCCTAGCTATAATTACAAGATGAGAAAAAAAAACCACAGATCGTTTTACGCATTTTTAGATTTGTTTGATTTTGCGTAAACAAGAACAATAGAAGGATCCGTAGGGAAAAACATAAAAGGATAAAGGCTGAAGTATACAAAAGTGCACCTTCAATAAACTGAGATTTTGACAAATAGTCATTCGGTTGATAAATAATTTTATTTCCCCCCTAATTTACTTTAACTGCCTCTCACAAAGGGCCAGTCTGAAAACCAGCGCCAGGTAAATACTGTGCCTAGCATATGCTGAGACTGGTATCTGTTGCCAAGGCATAGTGTATACCTAACGTGACCATTTATTTATTTTGTCAGACCGGGACACATCTGCGGAAATATATAATAAAAAAAGTTTTTAGTGTTTTACAAGTATTTAATTATAGAAGATGGAAAAACGAAATAATCAACGCTCTAAACACAAAATATTTTAGTAGGCATGGCATGACTTACTAACTAAGCCCCCAGTGTCGGGCCACGCATTTTGAGCGAAAAAATAAATTCAAAACTATCTTTGGGTCTGCTTGCAAAACCGGGACTATGTTGGCTTCGCTGGGGACACCGGGACAGACTGCCTGAAACCGGGACTGTCCCGCACAAACCGGGACGTATGGTCACGTTATGTATACCTAGTATGTTATGGCAATAAATCGTTTTATATCCTTTATTCTTATTTGATTTGATTTTGATAATTAATACCCAATTACTGAAAATATCGTTGCGACACCGTCGATAAATTGATACCAGGTAGTTTTTTATATCCTTTTTATTATTATCCCCCCTTAATCCGAGGGGTGCAGTGTGCGCCGCCCGTCAGTAAGCCGTAAAGCGTATCCTATTTTGGTCGTCCACAGTTCTGAGCATGTTGGACATGAGCTATTTATTTTGATGTCCGTCGCTGCGTCCGGCGCAGCCTAATGATTATTGCACCGCTTTAATTTATTTCAAGAGGCCTTCGGAGTCGTCCGACCTAAATATCCGATGTCACCGTCCCTGTCACTCCCCCGGAGAATGAAGAAGATAGGATTATCGATCCAGCTTTAGTGGAGCATTCTAAAAATAGCTCGTTTAGAAACCTCAACACTTTAAGGGCAAAGGGTGTTTGGAAATGTTACTGAACTTAAATAACTTTAAGGCAATACGGTATTCTTAAAAGGGTGATAGAGGGACGGGTAAGTTCGCTTAACTTGTGGCCCGACGATCTTTATCGCCCGTGTGTCCGCGTACGCGAAGTACGCGAATTACGCAAGTAATTTTGGCCGATAAGAAAAAAAAGTTTGATTTTTCAAACTATTTTTTGAAAAATCACGAGCAATAAGATGCACTATGCATAAGCTCATTTTGCTACAAATATAATATTTCCGCCCAACTGCCGTCATAATGATCGATATTTAATGATCTATTATGCACTTTTATGCAATTTGCTTTCAAAGTGTACTACTGTGTATAATTTACTCTTGAACCCGTGGTGTACTATAATAATGAGTAAGATTAATCAGGTTTAGTCTACAATAGTGTCGAGTGAAGGTGAACCTATCCGCGTTTGCGGAACAGGGCAGTTAATTTAGATATGGTGCGGGCGAGCCGTTGCCGACGTGACGTCACCGCACGCAGGCTATCCCGATCTAAATTATATGCTGTGCTTTATGCGATATTGATCACGAGCCAACTGATTTATAAGCATAACTTTCATTTAGAGGTATAACTCTAGGTAGGTAGCTGTTAATGCTTATTTCCTCGCCGACCTAAGTTTTATAAATGTCATGTCGTCTGTTTCTTCGATCTTAGTTCACGATCAAAATGTTTTTACACCTCTCGAGTATTCAGTATTCAGTTTTTTTATTGCATCATTTCACAAAATTTGTACTAATGAGACCCTGTTAGGGCATAGCAATTTCACACTTAAAGTAACAATTCTGTACTATCAAAAAAATATTAAGAACAAGACAAAGTAACTAAATTGACAATTTGAGTACTTACTATCTAAATTGTTTAGGCAGTTTATAAGAGTACCTATAATAAGAATACTCTATATAAGTTTACAATTTAGATATTCATATATTAAAATGCATTAGTCAAACCTCTTAGTTCTATTTTGTCGTAAGAAGTTCGGGGAATGTATTAATAAACCATCAAAAATGTGGACTCTAATCAACAATCTAGCTAATAATAAGTTGGAGAAAGTCCCGGCTCCCACTAAACTGCAAATCAACAATGGTTTTACTACAGATGAAAAGGAGATATGCGAAAGTTTCAATGAATTCTTCTCGACTGTCGGACCTAGACTAGCCAATGAAATTCCTAGCAGATATCATGGGACATTAACGAACACCCACTCTTCTACAGCAACCGATTCGGAGCTTTCTCACCTGACTCCTACTACACTGGACGAAGTAATGAAGATAATCAACAACTTAAAACAAAATGCTAGTACCGGCTTAGACGGTATTAGTGCAAAATCTTTGAAATGCGTTAAGAATTTGGTGGTTGGGGAACTTGTTGATTGCATAAACCAATGTTTGGAAACTGGGACTTTTCCAGATAACCTAAAAATGGCAAAAGTCACTCCTATCTATAAATCTGGAAACAAAACTGACACAGGCAACCACAGAACTATTTCGGTACTTCCAACTATCTCAAAAATCTTCGAAACCATTATTTATAATCGTCTCATCTCATACTTGGAATCAATAAATTTTCTATATGAAAAACAATACGGATTTAGAAAAAAATCAAACACACTTTCGGCTACCATAGATCTTGTGACGAAAATAAAAGTAAGCATCGATAAAAAACAAATAGTACTCGGAGTATTCATAGACCTAAAGAAAGCTTTTGATACGATAAGTCATGAGCGACTACTAAACAAACTACGTAGTATAGGTATCAATAAAACTGCATATAGAATCCTCGAATCATATTTATTAAACCGTTACCAAATTGTAAGAATAGGTAACTATGACAGTAGCCCTAAATGCATCGCATACGGCGTCCCCCAAGGATCCATCTTAGGACCGTTATTATTCTTAATATACATTAATAATATACATGAGGTTGGTCTAAAGGGAGATGTTACACTATATGCTGACGATACGAGTCTTTTTTACTTTGGAAATACCATAACAGACATTATAACTGAAGCACAAAGTGACATTGATCTGCTCAACGAGTGGTTTCAAACTAATCTGCTTACTATAAATATAAATAAAACTAATTATATAATATTTCTAGCAAAAAATAAGAAAATAAGCGAATATGACCCTCTTAAAATAAACAATCAATTAATTAAAAAAGTAGATAAAGAGAAATACCTTGGTCTCATTTTAGATAAAAACCTAAATTGGAAACCACACATCGAGAAAGTTAAGTCGAAAATAACTTCGTTAATAGGAGCACTGCGCAGCTTTGCTAAATGTCTGCCACGGCAGGTGCGGTATACTATATATAACGCGCTGGTTAAACCCCATCTCGATTACTTAATTGAAGTTTGGGGTTCGGCTGCAAAAAGCAACATCAAGAAATTACAAGTGAGTCAAAATAAACTGATAAAAGTATTATTTCAATATGACTTTTTAACGTCAACGGAAAAAATATACAAAGAAACTATGCTACTTAATATTTCCCAGTCATATATATATAACACTTGTGTCTTGGTTCGGAAAGTATTAAACAAAAATATACATACGCAAATAAATTTTACAAAAAAAATTACTAAACAAAAAATACATCTTAGAAATTCGAACGATATAATACTGCGTCCGTCAAGAACGAAATATGGGAAACGATGTCTGTTATATGAAGGAGCCCAGCTATATAATAAACTTCCTACACATATAAAAAAAGCAAAGTCTATGTACAGTTTCAAAAAATTACTAAAACGCCATGTAACTGACACTAAACCTTAAATAATTGCGTTATACGCATACATTAATAATAATACGTCGGGATGTGACGACCCCATCGCCCACTGGTGCTGAGGTGTCACCAGTGCAGTCAGTCACGCAGGGCGGCTTGTGGCGAGCTGTTGGTGCGTAGCGACACCACGGACCCGAGACCTCCAGGGGGAACACACACGCACATGCGCTTACACACACACTCACACACAGTTACACACCTCCCCTGCCTCTAGATTGCCTTAGTTGGCCGCCTAGAGTGGAGCGCGAGAGCTATATGCTCGAAGGGTGGACGTGTTTGCGTAAGTGGCGAGTGGGCACCTGATGAGACCTTAATGGATCGAGTGATGGTAGTTTAAAGTCCAGGAACACCTCTGCACCCTTAGCCGGCCACACCAATGTTGCCACCTCGTTGCCCCGAGTGGGCGACAATTTGAGGGGCCCATTTAGTGAGCCGGCAAGTCACCTCCTGCCGACTTTTGATTTTTGAGATACTCAAATGGCAGGTGTCCGTTATCTCAATCCATAGCCCGGTAATCCTGTCCACAGCATCCCATCCCCATAGCCCACTCCATGTCGCTTCCTACCTGGCAATAGTTTGGCAACTGGGGAGGACTGTCCGCTAGTATCCTCCATAGTGTATTAGGGGATAGACCTCCATAGTTGCGCCCATCTCATTTATATTATATGGTACCAAAAAGGCCTCTTCATGTTGGCTTCGGCCCCATGAACGCCTTTCAAATGACCGGGTCCCCATGGGCCCGTGATCGGAAACCGTACCAACAATAATAATAATTGTTATATCCAGTATAATAATGTAACAAATAATACAATAAAATAATAAACCATAATAATAATCAAAAAATAAGTAATATAATGCAATAACACAATACGTATATTATGTATCCTCAATAATGTAATAACATAATAGTACAAATACCTATACAAGATAAAAACATACTTACCTTGGTTCGACGTCCATCCATGTGAAGCCACTTCCATTCAACGTAACTCAACGTATCCATGTATAGTTTAGCTTGGCGCAGAAATTCTACCCACTTTGTAAAAAAAAAAAAAAGATATATCGGCATGATGTTGTAGAATGAACGTCATGCAATCTACCTTTTTTTTTATTATTATTGCGCTCATTGCATATAATTGTATTTATTTTTCTATAAGTTCTCATGAAAGTGAATGTTAATTCTTAGTGGGAATAAATGATCTTTAAACCTAAACCTAAATGTTGTACTAACATAAATATGAACTTTTTTTTTTGTAGTTTGACTAGTTTGAATCCTGACTGACTGATAGAGAACGCAAAAATTTCTGAATTTAAAACATGTTCTATTAGGAACGTTCAGAACACATACGCGATATAATATTCCAGACGTGGATAAGAACGTCGGTTTTGTCGCCTACGCGTTGGTATAACGTAGGTGGTAGATATAATATTTAGGTAGCTAACATAAGGTAGGTACGTAAAAGAGAAGGGTTTAATGTTATACCTAGAACACCAAACCCTCCTTTGTTTTTAGGATAAAGGGGAGAAATCGAGCTTGGGATTCACTTAATGGCAAGTTTTCACAGCCGCCGAAGGGAACCAGCAACTTCAAGGATTCACTTATTCGCTGCCGGCCCACTCGTCTGCTCTTGTGCCTTTGGATTTTATTCTAATTGTATGTAATGCAATAGCAAATTACTACAAGCCGGTTTTCTGTAAAAATATGGTACTACCACGGACGAATCGACCCATTTGTACCGCGACTATATGTCTAAATGTCTATATGTCCACAGTTTATATGTCTAAATAGTAAGTTCTAATTTGCATAAACTATGCGTTTCCAATTAATTGGCTTCATGCCGCCGAGTCATGTTTATACGAATTTATTGAAATCATGGTATTCCGTGATTACAGTCTCAATTCTTAATCATAATATTATTAAGTATAGTATAAGTAATTTTAAAGCGATGAACAACATCTCGTGTTGAGACACAATTTATTATATTACCCTTCGTTCGGTGCTAATGCAGTAATGGAAGAATAATTGTGTGTGTTAGGTGTAATTATTGGGATTCGTGGTGCAACAGAGCTGCAGTGTCCTTCATAGCGAGCTGGCAGACAATGGGGGTCAGGCCTGCCTTTGCTTGACCATCGCCTTAATAGATTGTATCGTAACAAACAAAAGATGTTGTCATCCGCGGGTCAATTAGTTTAATTATAAATCGTGACGTATCTAATGATGCAAAGGGATGGCGAGATGCTGAGCCTCGGGACGCGCGTGAGCGACGGCAAGTGGACGGACATTGTGAGCCATCAACACGTTGATGTTGTATTGGGGCTCACAGACGAACATGCGTACATACTATCGGTTGTATAGAGCTAGACGCTTTATAATGAAGTCGATGATTTCACTAGCGGAAAACAAAAGCAATGGCCGCATTAATTGAAGTCATAAATACGTATCTTGGGATATTACTTTACACCGATTTATCTAGTCCCACGTAAGTAAAGCTAAGTGCTATTGGTAGTAAACAATGGATATACATACTTAAATAACTATTTATAAAAATCATTTGTCTCCCGCGGGAATCGAACTTGTAATCTTTAGTTGAATTAGTCAGGGTCACTATAACCAGTAGAGTAGCTGGTCGTGGAATAAAAAGCGGGGCTTTAAATTTCTGCTACTTCAAACAGCTACACATGAAAATGGTGCTAGAAGCATAAGATAAACATCTAAATATTTAACTCCACATTTGTCAGTGCGTAACTGAAACCTAGAAAGCGAAAGCCGCAGTCTGTGAGAACGCATTAATTAGGAAAAAAAACAATGACAAAGTGAGACAAATTAATGGTAGTGTGTTGCAGAATGGAGGGATGGCGTAATTTTTGCATAACCGAAATAGAAAAGGCTGCGCGAGAGCCGGAAACGTTATGAATGGAGGCATCACGCTGAATTGTAAAGACATTGAACTGAAATTGTAGACCTGAGAATGTACAACAAACAGTTCAACACTGTTAAATATTCTCAACGTACCCTTAATAAATTGACAGCGTTCGCACTCGTAATAGTTCTGCGATGAGTAACAAAGCAATCAGGAGTTACGGACCGTAACTTAACATTATAGTCGACAAATTGTTCTGATGCTTTACAATCGAAAAAAGTGAGACACGTTAGAGAATAACTCTGACATGTCTATTCGTTGTAAGTACTCGACATTTAAATCGTAGCGACATTACTGGTGCTTGGTCACACTTGCATGTCTTCGCCGACGCGACAGCGTGCGAATAGGAGCGCTTGCGCAACCGAACAGCCCTGTGTACCTTCCGAATCGGATGGCAGCCTTTATTGCGACTGTCTCTGCGTCTAACTGATAAATTGGTGTGATAGAGGAGCTCGCGCAGTTTAAAAATTATAATGACGACGAGATGAAAACTTTCTGATAGACCCGCTGTCTCTAGGTCATTGACAGCTACAGAATTCAATTGTTTCTAATGGTAATCAACTTATCAGTTACGAATAAGTTAATTCTATGATACTACCATCCCGCCGACTTCGCTTGGGTGCTATTATGATGTAATGTACGTAAAAAGATCCGTAAAATTCTCTGAATGAAAGTGAAAACCGTATCAAAATATCGTTGCGTGGTTTAGAAGGAGTTGACGCCCGAAGATATAAGGACAGACAGGTACTAATAGCGACTCTGTTTTATACCATGTAAAGATAAATATATAGATACTAAAAATTATTACACCTTTATAGTAACTAGAACCTAAAGTAAACTAGAAACGCGCGCGACCTAGTTCGCGTGAAATTTGTAGCGTAAGTCCATCAGGGATAGTGTAGCTCTCTATTATTGGAAGATTTTTTGGAATCGGTTCAGTAGTTCCAGAGATTACCCCCTACATACAAACAAACGTTTATCCCTTTATTATATTAGTGTAGATGCAGTAGATTGATTCAGTAATTCAAACTTATAAAAGCATTTATGAAAAGGGTTGGATCTGTTAAAACCGGTGCTAAGCTCTTTGCTTACTCGCGTTTAAGTTCTGCAGGTCCAAAGGGAAACTAGCGTGACGTGAATAAGATCGAACTATCAATTAAAACTTACAGGCTGAAAACAACGCCAAAGGTCTTGGATATGACCCCCATGGTCTTCTTCCAGCCCTTGATGAACTGGCGCCGGCGGGCCCCGCGGGGCGCCGCCCGGCAGTCCAGCTCCGCGTACCGGTTAATCTTGAAGCCTGGCACCACTGGCCACTACCGTCATCACTGTTCGAGTCACTTCACTAGAGGTTGCACTTAAATTCACAGTGTCATCAGTTTTCAAGTAACTGAGCCTTGTTTTGAAGTTGTGTTTCAGCGTGGTTTGCGTCGCGCGATGTCGAGTCGGGACGGTGTGGAGGCGTGCGGCCGGCTGCGGGGTTCGGTCGACACTGAGCTCGCCGCGGCCGCGTCTCGTGCCGTAGCCGGGAAGCTACGCGGCTACGAGACGTAAGCTCCCACGTGAAGCTTAAAGTTTCAGCGGACGCTGATGCTGAAAACTTCCGATTGCGCTTCTGGGGTTGCGCTCTGGCGAGTAACTATGTAAATTTCAGGTGGGTGGTAATTGTTTGTTTACGTTTTAGTCTATTGCAAAAAAAACAGTTTTGGAACTTCTGTAATCAAAATTTTCAAACTAATAACAAATGCAGAAGTTTGTCTGTCTGTCCGGCATTCACGCTTAAACGACGGTATCGATTTGGATGACAGTTGGTACAGGGGTATTTCGACATCTAGGGACGGTCATAATGTCATGTTTTTTCAATCCCTAGGAGGTGAAAAGGATGATGAACCGTACAAAAATGATTGAGGAACATTTATTATTATATTATTGTGCCACATTCCATGTTTACGTGCATAATTATTCTGTCTCAACCTTTACAAGTCATTTCGTGCTTTTCGATAACAATTTAACAACAATTCAACACATATTTTTTTCGCTATTTATCCAAATGTCATTCTTTCACTTAGGTGAAGCCTGATTGCGCTTGCGGCTCGCGTTTCGCTCGCAATTGTGTTCCTGTTGCGGATAAGTTAAGCGCCACGGGCACTGTATGCGCACACGCGACCATTACGAGCAATTGGAGTGTGCTCGCTTCAGGTCGCTGGTCGCTGGTCGCCGGTCACCGATCGCCGGTCGCCCGCGGCCCGGGATCGCGTGTGGACGCGGGCGAGGGTGTCAACGCACCTGATTGACTATGCAAGGTATTATGTGTAAGCCTATCATCCCGGGCTAAGGCAAGTCGCTTGAGCTTGTCGGAAACAAGCCCTCGTTACTTAAGCATCCTCATGTTAGATAGATTATATCTTTCGCGATTTTTACATACAGTATTTGCTTACTTAGACTTATCGCAATTCGACCGAACCGTCGAGGTAGGTAAAACAAATGCATATTTTTACGCGATAAAGTCCCGTCTTCTTTACAAAGTTTAAAGTAAAGTCGCTGTTTTTCCTGTCTGTCCAGATTTTTTATAGTAAATAAGGATTTATAGGATTTACCACGCAACGGATTTTGATTCCAGTTTTCACTGTCATTTGGCTGGCTGACACGCTTGCAATTTTTCTAAGCCCGTAGAGATGCACTGAGCTATTACGGGTATGTAAATTATATTTAATGCTAGCCGTTTTCACGTTACACCTGACATAATTGGCACAAGGATAATTCAGCTCAGGGTATCTCTGTCAAACCAGTGTCATGAGAAAAGGATGCACTGAGGGATGCATTAATTTGCCTATGTTAAAACTCGACTTGTTATGCGCAAACGATTCGTAATACCTTTAAACAGCGGAGTCGGTGGCTTTACAGGTTGTTACATAGCTAGTTAGTTAAACTAATTAGACACAGAGATAAAATATAACGTTGTACTAGCTAAACAAGTAAAGAAAACCGCCATTTTGTTCCACCACCGGCCCTAACACGACTGACACAGAGCTAACTATCCCTTAGTGCGGTTGGCTCTATCTGACTATCGGCATATCAAAGGAAAGGGATGCACTGAGGGATGAGGTAACTTATACCTACATGTGTTAGTGATGTTTGAAGAAAAATGCATGGCAAGTTGGCTGCACAGGCTCTTTCATAAATTTTATTTTACCAGCGCTTTGGAAATGAAAGATTCTGTTGAGAAGAAGCGCTGTCAGAAACTCAGCAGTTATAGTATAGTAAGTAACGATCGAGAACTGTGGAAATCACTGGGGGAGGCCTATGCTATAGAGCAAGACAATCTGTGTTCCGATGTCTAAACTTAAATAAATAAAATAATATGTAATCAACTAGTAAGATTGTTAATAAAGGCTATTTGAATTTGAAATGAATAGTAAGTAAGCTATGAATGGTAAGTAGTTATCATAAATAATAAGAATTAGAGATAAAATAGGGTCGATAAGATGTTGAAGTCAGCGAGACCCCTCTAGACAAATTGTGTTGGTATGAACCACAACCGCCTACATCCATAAGGGCAGTTTTTTCCAGTGGTCAGCAAAGTTACCACATACCTAACCTACCACTGCCAGTCCTCGACTCTTGGGAATAGAGGAAAAATTACCTACCAATAAAATATTCATGCGTCCTCTTCCGTCAAACCAACAAAGCCACAAACTGACGTCACACAAAGGGCAAATGTAGTTTTGTTTACAGTGGGAGTAATTCCGCCCCCACCGTACCTGGTGACGTCATACCAAAGTTGTACAGCGCCCACTCACGGCTAAATTTAGCGGGTGCACAAGTGAAAAGCTTGGTTGCGTACGCGCTGCAGCCTAGTTGATGTCACTTTGATCTCATAGGATGACTCACAATTGCATGCAATACCAACACGGTAATTTATGTAGTCGTTAAAGCAGCAGGCGGCTGGCGTGATGATCCTGATGACGAAGGTCGGTGTTCGGAATGAAATATTAAATGGATAAGTTTCCGGATGTAGTTATCGCAATATTTGGAGTCAAAAAATTATTAATTTTGTTTTAACAAGACTCTCAACTTCTGAATATTCATGACTTTTTGTATGGAAAAGGGCAGCAAAAGAGTGTCCAGACGACTTGATGGGAAATGATCATGCCGCCCATAGTAATCTCATCAGTTGCCAGCATTTAGGTGCCCCTAATAGGGTATCCTTAAGGTACAACTTCATTCCGTTCTCCTGTGGGTGTACCTATAGTAATCCTCTTATTGAGCCGGATTATTCCTACTGCAACCTGCACCTGGAAACAGTGTAGATCTACCACTTATAAAAACGATGCTAGCTGATGCCTGATGGTTTAATTACTAATAAGTATATTTTATTGACAGGTAATAATTTTTATTTCGTATGAGCACGATTTGAACTAACATGTACCTACATAAAAGGAACTAGGTCGAATAGAGTGTAATTAAGTAATACGTATAAATATTAACAGCATCCTTTGAGTACTCTGTAGCCAAAGAACTATGAATTTGAAATCTTTGCGCGAACAGGTGTCGAAACACGCGAAACGCGAATTAGACGCACGCAGCTCCTGCAATCGGCGGCGGAGCCATAAAGCTGGTGTGCATTTTTAGCTAAATTATAATAAAACGCCTCCTTGACCCAGTCAGGGCGTGAAATAAACTTAACTGGTTCGGATAACGCAGCTCGAGACGGTCTAGGCGGTCGTTAACATCACGCGTTAAACACTTTTAATGAAGGTGCGCTTGCTTCAGCTCTAGTTTTGTTCCGTTCCGTTTTCCATGCCGTCTATATTATTTTATACATAACTCAGAATGTGCGATTACGTCACTCGCGTAGTTGCGCGACTTCCTACACTTTTTACACGCTTTCGACTGCTCTTCTGCTTTGGCCCTTTATTTTTGCGTTATGCAAATGCAGTTGAGGTAATGCTTCTTACCTTACACAATTTACTCCGACAGTTGTTTGTATATTATTAACATTTTATATCCATCAGAAACTGAGATAGTTATAAAACGGGATGAATGTAAATTATACTCGTTATGGTGTTTCGACTAAACTTTAGCGTTGTACATGGTGCGTTCTGATGTCATGCGTTGAGTCAATTATGACACTCCCGTTTATAAAACTATTATACGATATAAGTATATAAATATGTTAGCTACGCAGTGTAGACACGTGCACAGCGCTCGGTGACCTAAATCCGCGGGCGCGGAGGCATCTCCCATTCAGAAGGGAGCACGTATTCTAAAGATATTCACCTTTTCTAAGCCATTTGCATGGAGGCAGATAGATGGCTCGTGGATAAAAGATAATGTGCTGTCGCAAGCAGCGCGTTTTGTGGGTCGAGTCAAGTTTTCAATCACTCCGTATTTTTAGACTTGATCGATAGAGTTCGTTGGGTTTAACGAGAAAAGTTTTGGTTGTTTGGTAAGTAGAGCTTCTAATACGTTGAAAATAATCAAGTAGCGGTCAAGGGCGTACTTGGGACGACTAGGTACCACTGGGGGTACGAGGTCCAGAAAGATCTCTCGGATCTTGGGACCGATGGCTGGTGAGAGATGGCTCAAGATCGCAAGGCATGGTAAGGTCTGGTTCCGGAGGCAAAGATCCACTTTGGTTCCTTACGCCCAGCTAGTAAGTAAGTAAGCGGTCAGTTTGTACACGCGGGGTCGATGTAAAAGTTTTTTTTTACAAAATAGGAAGACAAAGTCCCATAGGAGATAGATAGGAGTTAGTCCTTTCCAGCATCAACTGTGTTATTTTGTATCTGTTCTTTCTGTTTCTTATTCTTTGCTGAATAAACATTTTCTTTCTTTCTTACAAACGAACAAGTGGGTCACCTGATGGTAAGTAATCTTCAGCATCAATAGACCCAGTAGGCTAACATGGAATCTTGTGCCAGTAATTTCACCAGCTGTCTTCTTTTCCGCGCAGGAACACAACTGTGCAAGCACTGCTGCTAAGCGGCTGGATTACCGAGCAAGATGTGTTTAAATAACAATTTTGCAGTGAAACAAAACGTAAAAAGACAAGATACATTGTTTGGTGTTACTGAATATACTCGCCAAGTGTTTTATTCGAGTACATTCTGTACACAAGGTGACTGTTTATAATTCGTAAAGAAGCAATTTCACTGCTTCAAGTTCATTTCCTACTAGACGGTCGTCGTAATAATATGCTAGAATAAAACAATTCACCACACGTCTTGGAACTAATTGACCGAACCATTGTCCGATTTAAAATTTTAAAGCTGGACAATATCAATTAGCATTAAAATAAATATCGATGTTACAAAAGCGTTTTCAAACGATGAAAATTGTTGACCGCGAAGAGATCTCGTTCCACTTCTGCGAACTAGTTATAAGTTGTGATTTTTCTCTAATGCTTTAGTGATTATCTTTTGTCCAATGGACAAACCGTATCACCATCATTTATATTTCTAATGTTGGTGGGATTTCGTACTAAAAGGAGCTTTACAATATAAATAAATAAAGAGATCATTACGCAACTGTCAAAGTTTAAGGCCTTTTGTATCTGCGTTAATTTCAGGTCAGACTGCATTACGTTACATTTGCCTCGCAGACAAGTATAGATTTTGGACCTCATTTTACGGGTTACAGATTCCATAGAAGAATGTTTTTCAATTTCTAGGTCGCGACCCCTAGAGGGGGTCCAGAAGCCTTGCCAGAGGAATCGCGATAGATAGAACTCAGTGGGCCCGCCCGTTCGCCGCACTGTTACGGTCCCAGAGGGTCGCCAGAACCTTTATACTTATTTGGGTTACGTATTCAAAAAGATTAAAAAACACTGCCATAGAACAATCATTTTATGCCAAACTATTTTAAAAGGTTAGTCCTTTCAGTTTATAGTTAGGCAGTACCAATTTGATGATATTACTTAGAATATAAGACTACTAAGATAATTCAATTAATTTATGGAGGAAGTGGAAAAAGCGATGGACTAAGTGCGAAGGAGGGGTAAATACACAAAAGATCCCGCTGGGTCGAAGTGTATCCGAAAGGACCCCTTATAGGTAAATAAGATAAGATTACTTAAGAAGATAATTCAAAGTTGAAGTAATCTTAAAGAATTGCCCAGTACCTACATAAATCCCAAAATATGAATAAGAGTTGTATATCATTGCACGCGTGACAAAGTAATATGTTTTAAAACCTTCATACGATGTTTGGAACAACAGCTGTCACCTTGTACAGTGGCTGTTTCAACAACATTATGTTACGAACAAGCGGTATGGCGAGTGAATCAGACAGGCGTTACGCACGGACGGTTCCCGCCTGCTCGGTCCGCACGAGACGTACACGACACGGACTACAGTAACGACACAAAGTACATATACATATTGCACGGCACTGGTTTCGCGGAGTAGCAACGTAATTTCTTCGTGTTTGTTGAAATGGACCTCCGCAAAGTAACGCCTGAATCTATTAATTACACAGTACATATTCTCGTAAATTATGGTTTTTAAATAATCCCACACTTGTAGCTAAACTCGCATGATATATGCAACACTTTTTGGAAGCGAAAACTTGTTTAGGAGCACTTTGCGGTCCTTCTGAGTGAACAAACTGAACGGTCACGCTCGGGTCCGTAACGCTGAATCCGGTGTACTCGGCTGCAGTCATCATTACCATCATCGGCCATGTTTATTATCTAACAAGAAGTGCATCCTTTTAAGAATTACGTTTCATTATTTTGTAAGTTTTCTCTTATTTCTGGTGACCAAAAGCCCGCACCCTCGATTCTTTATGCTAAAGCCAACAAACAGACAAGCAGTCCATCTGATTTTAAGTGATGACCGCCGCCTATGGACGCCACTGCCTTCAACCCACAGCAGTGGGACTGCTGGTGCACTTCTTGCAAAATTTAGAGACTTAATAATAATAATTTCTTATGTTGTCGCGACTTGCAGATATTGACATAAAACAATTTAAACGGTTTATATCACGTGTAGTGTGAGGAATCTAATTTCCGACGTTCCGAGCCCATTTCAGGTCTCATGTTGATGAGCAGGCTACCCAATATCTTTACATAATATAACACATGCTATCCGGCTTTGTCTATGTTCCAAACCACGCAGCAAATTTTCACTGACATTTAACTGTCACCGTAAAGGTTCTTATGCAAATTCAATGCTGGTTGTACTCGTGCGAGACCAGGGCGGGTTGCTAGTTAAAACATAAAATATTTATATATTATTTCAAGGTTAAAGTCAATTCAGTACTGTATTCGCAGAGTATAAATGCAACTTTAGGTCTGTGACCGGCAGCGAACAGACAAGCGGTATTAAATATGTATCAAGGCGTACGATTGTTAATCTAAGTATAAATTGCTTTTATTTACACTTAGCTTTAGCCTTTTTTAAATTAAACTGGTATTCAATATACAATTATTAGTGAAACCGATGTTTTGAGCTCTATGCAATGTTAGCTTTCTCGCGTAAAGAAGCGTAAAGCTATCTATCATTTGAACAATTTAAAAATAGAAAAAAGTAAGTAGGTACAATGTGTCATTTATATTATTATAATAAGCTCACGCCAATTTCCCTTTCGGGTAGGCAGAGACCACAGAACGCCATTTGCTCCGGTCCTAGCATACTTCCCTCGCTTCTTCTACACACATTCCGCTCTTCATACATGCTCGGCGGTTACGGGTAGTGCTTCTAATTTTGCCTGTCTTTAGGACGTCACCAATTGGTCAACGAATGTTATTTATGTTATTATTAAATGAAAGTAAACATACATTTGGAAATATATTAACATTTTGAGCCCTGAGAAAAAACTGCAGACTAAAATAATATATTCAGCCAAACGTTAAAATTGTAGCCTTATGAAATTAATTCAACACACATTGGCAAGTTAACCCAATTGTTTTGGTGATTATCATAAATCGTAACTCGATATAACTTATCGATAGATAGCGATTAATGCAAACTAGTACGCGGTCATGGCCTAGCCCGGCCATCGCTGTAATAGCTGAAAATCCGGCTATTTATAACCTAATAAATGCAAGATAAGAGTCGATGTTAAACAGATAACCACTGTGAGATTCGTCTGGATCATCAGTAATCCTACTAATATTATAAATGTGAAAGTTTGTATGTTTGGATGTTTGGATGTTTGTTACTCAATCACGCTAAAACAACTAAATGGATTTGGATGAAATTTGGCACACATATAGTTTATAACCTGAATTAACACATAGGATACTTTTTATCCCGTAAAAATGCATAGTTCCCACGGGATAGCGTCAAGTGAGGAAATATTGCAGATTGCATGGTGGGTGCACGTTTGCTTCATTCAATTAAACAAGTCTACGCGGACGAAGTCGCGGGCAAAAGCTAGTTTTGAAATAAAGGGCTCACTTACGTATTAAAGATGGTAGTTACAAACCGAACTCAAGTTCCAGTATCATAATGACACAGTATAAAACAGGAACTTGAGATCGGTTTATAACTAGGACCCTTAGAGCCGAGTTATTCCTCAACATGTTTCGGACTTGTGGCGCAATTCCCGCTTCAGCAAAGATGAAGTCACAGTCGAAATGTGTCAAAAGAGCTGTCAGATCCCATTGAATCTTAACCCTTACTCATGAACCCGTAATTTGATTTGCTAACTCAGCTTTAAATACGTGAGTGATGTGTTTCTTTCAATGATTGATGTTTAAAAAATAAACAGAGGGTTATGAACAATTAGTAGTATCATAGATTTTAATCGTATTCTAACTTCTCTGATTTATATTTTATTAACTACTGGAAGACGCGCGCGACTTCGTTCACGTGAAATTAGTAGCCTTTGTCCGTCAGGGATAGTGTAGCTTTCTATCTGTGAAAGAATTTTTCAAATCGGTTCAGTAGTTCCAGTGATTACCTCCTATATGTATACAAATATACTAACAAACAAACAAAGTTTACCTCTTTATTATATTAGTGTAGATTAGTGTAGACGAGTGTAGACGTAGACGTAGAAAAACACGCAAAGAAATCCTAAATCTACAAACTAAAACCCAGCACCTAGTTTGTCAATAATTAACCTAAAATATCATAACATATTATTGTTAATTATTATTTAGTTGGTCATCGTTCTTATGTCAGGCAGACATGGGTCGATGATTCACACCTATTAGGAATTAAAACTATTTAAAGCTAGAACGCTAGACTGTTGTATCATCTTCTATTTTTATTTCAGAGCCATTATTCTACATGACCATGGTCAAACTTTCATGGATTGCATCAGCACTATGCACATCATCCGTATTTTTACAATACGGCAAAGAAACCGTGTCAAGGATTCTAAATTCTAAGCCTAGACTAAATCAGCTATCAGCTTAAACATCTTTAAAGTTTTTTTGAAACCCAGTCACTACTACGAGCCCTATGTCCCTGTTGAGGGATAATAGGAATTCATCATCATCACCCAGTACAAAACACAGGATGATATACTCATTATTTTTATTATTATATAAGCCAAATGTACCCCACTTAACGTGACCAATCCTGTGCGCTCATTTTATAGTAAATGTGAACTAAAATTAAAGGATTTAAGGAAAAATACTGGACAATGCGTTAATAGCATGGTATGGTATAGTATGGCATGTATTCCACTTCTTAAATTACAGGACACGGTTAAAATGATAGCTGAGAAACGGGACGTCCTGTAAAAGTTGTCCCCACTGCTATGTAAAGGCCGTTTGTTTTACTGAGAAAAGTCGAGTGGGCCCTATTTTGAGTAGTATAGGCAGGGGGGTTCCACTCCGCACTGTAGGTACGCTCGACCGCCTTGCCTATGGCATAGGCAAATCGCAGTAGGCTGTCGGCTTGCCGCGCGCCCGCTCACTCGCCCCGCCGTGTCAGTGTAATCGAAAACGAATGCCGCGCAACCCTAACGTGTCGCCAGGAGTAGCGGTGGGAAGGCGGGCGCGGGCGGCTCGTTCCTTTTGACTCGCGCCGCCTGGCGCATAATGTATGAAGTAATACAAACTTTTTGAGCGTGTGAATAAAGTTGCAATTCGTTTAATCGCAGTCGTAAAAGAGAAGTTTCTGTACGTTATTCATTCTGTGGTATAGATTAGACTCTACACTGTAGAGCCAAAAAGTTCAGGTCATTAGTTCCTAGCCGGCCCAACTCACAAACACAATGAATAATTACGCGACGCCTGACAACGTGCCCTACATGACGCAGCCGATATTTAATAAACTGCCCGCGCTAACGAGACGCAACCAACTGCGCATCCTTTTTAAGGCTTACTTAGTCACAATTCCATTAATCCGCCCGTACAGTTAGGCTCCAGTAATAAAGTTCTCCGTTCTACCCCCTATATGGCAAACGGAACATTAACGATCTAATGTCCGAGTTAAGGATTAATTTTATGTGCGTCGTACTCCAATTTACGCTTGGTTCGTTTTACAAACAAAAGAAAGACGCGTTCCTTGAAACTTTTTTTACGCGTCAATCCTTTTGTTTTTATCTCGATTATTTCTATGAAACCCGAGGCGTTTAGTATTCCGTTATCGATCGGTCCTCTAGAAACAATAGTCAGAGACAATAGACTGTTGTACTAATCCTTTGATTAATAGTAATAGGATCTGTATTACTTATTGAATCAATCGAATACCTATGCTATTAACATTCTTGCAGGGTCGGCGTCGGCGACGTGAGCGTAATTCCTTCTTGAATTACAAGCACCCATAGGCGGCGGGTAATTGCTTACCATCAGGCGAGCCGGCATGATGTTGCCACCGACGTGGCATTAAAAAAAACAATGCACACAAACCCATGGAATGATTTTACTACAATTGGGATAAAACATCGTTTTTTATTTTTATGACATAGGAAGGAAAACAAGCAAGTGGGTCACATGGTGGTAAGTGATCACCACCGCCTATTGACACCTACAACATCAAGAAGGTTGCAGATGCGTTGTCAGCCCAGGGGCTAAGATGGAATACCCCTTGAGCCAGTAATTGAACCGGCTGTCTTAGCTCTCCATGCCGAAACACAACAGTGCAAGGACTGCTGCTTAGCGGCAGGATTAGCAAGCAAGATGGCATTGATGAACATTGTAACTAACTCTTGGTTTTAGTGTTCTATAAATGATCAGTTAAATGTGCGTAATGGTTAGGATAGACGGACGAGTAACTTTGCGTAGTTCTGACACGATCTTTTTTGGCCAAAATTACTAGCGTAGTTCGCGGACACACGGACGATAAGGTTGCCGAGCCATAAGTACGCGAACTTATTCGTCCGTCTGTCACCCCTCTAACGGGCTATGAAACAACGTGGCGCGGTCGGAGGGAGCGCGCGGCGCGTGCACAGCGTCGCTGTCAGGTTGAGCTGAGACGGGTGACCGGGTGACAGGAATGGAACTGCCTGTCGTCTTGACAGAGACAGGAATAGAAGACTTGAACCAAACTGGGATACATAGTTCCAACATAACTTTTTCAAATTAAAAACCGTATATCATATATAAGTGTGGAGTTTCTCTAATGAGTATCATAATTATATGTAGACGGAGATTCGTCCCTTAATTTCCCATCCATAGTAGTAAAATGTTTTCTCCAAATTCACATGAAGCCTATTCAAGTTAAAAAACCATTCACATCGCTTCGCAATCACAATTGGCAGAATATCGGGTAACATTCACACAAAAAAACAGTCGAATTAAGAACCTCCTCCTCATTCGAAGTCGGTTAACAAATTGAGAAGAAGCATTCCCGTAAAAAGTAAGAATACCAGATATCTAATGGAAATGAGGAGACTGGGGTTATACTAGACAACTAGACCGACCACAAATTTTAGTTTCGTACTTATGTTAGTACATATAAAACTGAAACTTGAGCTCTATTAACAACCGCCCCTAGATGCAAAAAGGGCGACTACATCCAGCTCCGACTGGACAACGCATCCCACCATTCACTTTATTAAACTTGCTTTTATTGTCTGTAATAAAATTAAAAGGGTATAAAACGAAGATTCACCGATAAGACGTCAAAATGTATAACGCGGGGCGACTGTCTCGCAGCGCAGCCCTGCGGACCAATAAAATCTTGACAATGAGCGGGCGATATAAATCTATTAGTTTGATGATAATAAAATGATCGGGAATTAATTAAGCTACATTAAAAGTTGGTAGTAATTGCTCCATTAGTTCGCTTGGGTTTAAACACGGTTGGTTTGAGTTGTAGAGGCGACGATATTAAAGTCTGATTAAAGGAATAGATGTTAGGCGTTGTTAGTGAAGTTGCTTAAAGAAAATCGTTGATTTTTCTAAGCGCTGCACGATAGTAGACTCAGACTTGTAAAAGAACCTATATACTTGCAGAATACGTTTTTTATTTCTATTTTTCATTTCCATCAGGTTTCACAGACAACGCCACACTGCTTCAAAGTATACTTAATAAGTACATGAACTTAGTTTAGGATATTGTTAAAAGATAGCTATCCGCCATTAAGTCAATAAGTGTTTATGTAACTTTGCTAACAAAATTGATGAAATTCTGAATTAATGATGTTATATTATTATTATTATTTAAAGAAATTAGCAGCACGAACGTTGTAAAGGCAAACAAGTTGTAAGCTGCAACCTCAATTACATACAAATACTTTTGATCTCACTATAAGTCTAGGAGCAAACTACGAACTTCTAGCTACAAAGTTTTTTTCATTCCACATTGTTCTATTCAAAACCTCGCTCAGAGAAAGTGCCACAGCGCTCATAAAATATAACATATATTTTTTAGTGGTAGTCCTACTCAAACGGTAAAATTAGCTGCCCAGTACCTACTCCGAGGACATTACTGTCCCCTTTGTCCAAAAATAAACTGGTCGAACCAATAAAGGACTCTCACTTTCACCGCTGGCTGGACAAAGGCGCGGGGGTGCGTGGCCCTATTGAAACGTTCAATGTAACGTTATTTTTATTGCTGCCCATTACCGATAGAAAGGGCCTTTTTAAATGTCGTTTAGACACTTGGGACAGCCACGTGTTTCGGTTTTCCGTTGACGACAACTCGGCTAAATACAGAATAATTAGTCTTTTGTTAACAATGCGTCGACCGAAGTAAAGTTATTGCCGTCTATTTTTTTTAATTAAGGTACCTTTTCTTATTACACAACTATCTGTATTTTAAGGCATTCACTGCCGGCGACGTCCATGTCTGTTTCCTTCCCTTTCCTCAGTAGTTTGGCTGGTTTGTCAAGTTTTTGAATACTGACCTTTCCTTAGACTCCTATGCGTTGATTTAAAACCTACTATTGGTACCGAACCAAACAAGCCAACTAACAAGACTAGAAGCACACTTTGGAGCATAAAAACCTTGGGGTGAAGGGCCGGCGGCAAATACGTTAAACTTTCAAAGTCAATGTCACCAATATTATTAATGAAACAGATCACTCACGTATTTTTACGTCGAGAAATGGCCGACATGTTTCGGACCAGTCCGTGGTCCTTAATCATCGTCATCGGGGACTCATGATTAAGGACCACGGATTGGTCCGAAACATGTCGGGCATTTCTCGACGTAAAAATACGTGAGTGATCCGTTTTATTAATATGTCCGAGTCTCACGGTAGTTTTATGTTAAAAAGTCACCAATATTGGGTAGCATTCAAGACTCATTCTAAGCTAAGCCGTCAAAATTTCAATCAACTCCAAAAACATGTCTCGCGTAAACGGAAATAGAAACGAAATTAAATATTCCTGCGAGATGCGTGGGCGCTACCTGCTTGAACGCTTCGGTACCGTTACTCCAAAAAAAAATAGCTCCACGAGCAAAGGGTGGATCGATTAATCTAACCTATAAGAAACTATGGAATAACCGCATGAAATCGGAACAGCTGCGCGATTTGAAGGTAGTTTTAGTTTTGACGGGTATTGTTTGGTGCGGCCGGTGGTTTAGAAAGCGGATAATTTCAGGAAGTAAACTCTTATCCAACCGTTTATTGGGACCGCAGAACCCTAAATTATTATTCGGAGTTTTGCGTTTTCGACGGCTGTTATATGAGAGTTCCAATTAAAAGTTACATTGAGGTTGAATCAACAAAAAATAAAATGCAAATGAGTAATATGAGTAAAATACAAAGGCGGAATAAGAACACCGCTACTTACGGTACTTATGGTACGGGAACGGTCGTACTGTGTCATCCCGATGATGCCTCGTAGAGAGGCGAAACGCGCGTCGATCGTGTTGTCTAGTGTTTAGTGGTGGTGGTGTGTAGTTGAGTATGTGTGATAGATGTTGTTTCGTGTGGAAGCGGAGGAGGGCGGGGTTTTGCATGAACATATATATGTCGCACAGACGCAGCTAACTTGCACGAGCACGGCACTGGTTTCGCGGAGTGGCAAGGTAATTTGTTCCAGTTTGTTATTTTTCAGTCGTTTAAAACGATACAAATTTTTGCACTTGACTGTACACACATACACGTTTCTTTTTGTCTGAGTGAAGAGCAGAAGAAAAAAAAATCCGTGAATACAGTTAGGACACCTCAGGATGCGCACAATGCGAAATTCCTTTATAATTACGCTACATGCGCTCCAAATGCTCTTATTACAGCCATTGACGGAACGCACCTGCGCGGGCGCAGGACGGATAGCGCGTTTTACTATGTCTGTACTTTGTGTACTTATTTCTCGCTGGATGCGTCCCTTTCCTTCAGAGCCGGTAAATAAGGGACAAATAGTGAAATGTCTTACGATCGATACAATGCGAAGTATTTTAGCGAGGTGAGATCACCGTGGGAATTGTTCGATTCAAGAAGACATGTTTTTTTTAAAGGTTTACGATATCAATAGATGTTTGTATGAGGCATGTGCAGTAGGATAAAGGACGGGCCGCTCTGGATTGGTATGGTGGCTTCAGCACGCTTCGTAGAGCTGCGTTACGCACGCAACGCAAGCGATGTGGCATATCAACATGTAATTCCATATAGTACAACCGGCATGTGCACGGGCGTGTCTACGGAGCCGTACTGCATACGCATCCGGGTGTACCCCAACCTTAAGCTCACGTTTCTTTTCATGATCAAGTCAACAGTTTATCAGTTTAAACAAACTTCTTGTGTTTTAGAAACACTATCAAAAAATCTATTTTTTTATCACTTTGCAATAACAAAACAAAATCTTGGTCATCTGGCAGGATTCGAACCCTCAATCTCCGTTCTCCGAGCCATGCCTTTACCAAATTAAAGCATAGGTAACCCTAAGATAAAAAAATCTCGGCGTATGTCAAATGTGGATGCTAACTGTCATCCCTCTGTTCAAAATTCTGTTTTTTTTTTTAAATATCTTGGCAACAATTGTGGCCGACAATGGCGGCGGTTAAACGCCCGAACACTAACATCAGCATAAAAAATAATTAAAATAGCAAGAAAATTCTGTTCAAAAACCCAGCAGCTAACAGACAATCGTACGTCCTGCCGCTAAGCAGCAGTGCTTGCACTGTTGTGTTCCGGCGTGGAGAGCAAGACAGCCGGTGTAATTACTGGCACAAGAGGTATTCCATCTTCGCCCTCTGGGTTGGCAACGCATCTGCAATCTCTACGATATTGCAGGCTTCTATAGGCGGTGGTGTACACTTACCATCAGGTGACCCACTTGCTTGTTTGCCTTCCTTTTTCATAAAAAAAGTCGTGTTCAAAGTCAAAGTCAAAATATTTTATTCAGATTAGGCACCGGTTCGGAAAAACCTCTGATGAGAAGATACTGGCAAGAAACTCAACGAGGTGCAATTTTTTATATAAATTAAAATTTTTAATATTTTAAATTTTTACAATTTAACAATTCAACACAGCAGGTGTACAATCTTTGGAGCCAGGGATCGCCAATACAGATCGGGATCATTTCCAAACATCCTTGTTCAAGTAACTTATAGATCGATACTCGTAAATTAGCAGCTCAGGCCAGCAACTTAACCTAATAGTCAACTCGTCGGGTCAGCATTCGGGTTAACACCATAGCAATTACGTTGTGTCCCGTCGTTAGCCTAGTGCGGTTATCGCGCCATTGTTTACCATCAGTGTGACCATATGTGGCAGGATCCTGCCTTTTTGGCAGGTTTAGCCAACGATATTATAATGCATGGATGTACAATGTCATACTAAAAGTCAGCCGAAAAACGGCCCGACAAATGAGAATAGGTTGACGCCAATGTTCAAAATGTACACTCTTAATTGACTTTTTATATTTTCTTTAATTTCAACCTTACTACGACGCCATACTGTATAAAATTGTATAAAATTATCATTTATAAAGTTTTGTCGCAAATAGGTTTTTTTATTATTGCATTTCTAAAAATATGTCTGGCAGCTTGAACTTATAAAAAAAAACATTGGCTTTGAAATGGCGGTTGTCTTGTCACAATGAACAGAGACTAATAGAGTCGCAGTTCTCCTAATTCAACAGTTAAATATTTTAATTTTAAATACTTGTAGAAACTAATATTAGTTTTTATTTTATTAATAAAATAATGACAATTAAATGTACTTTGAAGCATAAAACTAATTAAAAAACCACCACAAATACCATTGAAATGAAAGAATGAATGTTTGTGTGTTTATTACACATAAATGTCTACCCACCTACTGACTCGAAATTTGGTAGCTGGATAGCTTTTGTTTTGGATGACCAACCTTTTTTTTTACGGTTTACCACCATTTCAGTTAACATTGTCAGTTATAGAGATTAAACATGGTTTTGCTAAGTTTCTTCATAGCATGGAGAGACTGCATCACAAGTCTGAAAAATACGCTGAGGCTCATGAGCTCAGATACAACACGACCACGAATGAAATGATGGTTTTTGAGGCTGGTAAGAGGACATTGTCCAAACTTCCGGCAATAACCCAGCCTGCATTTCGCTTAACTTTAAGTATCTACGCCACTTCGTCACTAAAGATCTGATTGTATACTTTTTGTGTACCACTGGACTGGGAACATGTTAAATTATAATTATTTATTTTGTAAACTAAACGATTATTTAACACGTCCCCAGTGGTATTTCCGTGAAATCAAAATAATTCTAAATTGCAATGTCTTTATTTACAACCATGTACAAACATAAAAGTTAAATATATGCGCCCAATCTATCTATACATATAATAAAATCGTTAAGACAAAAAGTCTGTACATTGAAGATTTAAAAAAAAGAACCACCCAGGGCGACTTAAAATGAGTAACTGAACACGTTATCGTGTTTCAGCATTTTTTTCAAATCGCTTTCAGAAAAGCAAAAAAGTGAAATTAGGGTTTAAAAATACTTAACTTTATAAAGTTTATAAATGCAATGAAGTCCATTCGTCTTTACTGAAACACAACACTTTAGTCCTATTTCTGTTAATGTTCCAAAATTTTATTTTTTAATTGATTCCAAATGTTACAAGTCCCAAAAACTTTATTAGGACTCTGTTATATTTTCCGAATATTTTTCAAAATGAAAGCAAAAAAAAATGGTTGAGCTAGGTAAAATTAGGTAGGTAAAATTCTTGATTTCTAATTTTAACATTCCTAATTTTCTACTAAACGTGATTTGGGGCATATGGAAAACAGCAAAATCAGGCATTTAATAAGAATTTGCATGAATATAAAATTAACATCCAAGCGGCTCTATAGTTTCTTTGTTCTGAATCTTTCAATCATTGATATGGTAATTTAATTCGAATATAAATGAAAGACTGAGCAATTAATTACTTCTGAATTATAACACAATAGATTAGTTACTGAAAATACGATATTCCATCCTTTCTGTTGGCTTTGCTGCTGTAATTTTTACATGTTTTCACAGTGCAGTATGGCATTTTGACAGAAGCGCCGTCGCACGGAAACTGACAGCACAATTCGCACCTTTAGAATTAAAGCGACTCATTTCTGAATAATACAAGTCCCAAAATTTCACCTTATTTAAAAGACATAGGGTTTAATTTTGGGAAATGTCATATTCAGAATTGAGACGCTTTAATTCTAAAGGGGCGAATTACTCCTCTTTTTACTCCTCTTTCGATAAGGCCATTTTTTAAACACTGACTAGAAGTCCATTACTTATAGGTCAGTGGGTTTAGCCCTTCATTTTGACTTCTGGCAGGATCGGTTGAAGTTTTCAAAATCTGGCAGTATCTGGCAGGATTGCAATATAAGCTGGCACGTTTGGCAGTATAGCCTTAGACTGGGTTCACAGTAAGCATTTGCGAGCGATAAAAACGCAAAAACGTGGCCATTGCCCAACCAGAGACAGCCATTGCCGCGTTTTTCCGTTTTTATCGCTCATAAACTCTGATTGTAAACCCAGTCTTAAAGGAGCTTAGCCAGAAGTGTTCGGCTTTGGCCGGATTGTCAGTTTTCTAGCCTTAGTAGGGCAGGATCTCTAATTTGAAGTTGGTCACACTGTTTACGATGGTCAGTCGCAGATGGTGACGGGAGATAACGCCAATATTTAGATCAAGGTTTTCACCGTTTTTAGATAACGGTTTTAAGGAGCGCATGCGTGCCACACGCGTTTGGATGCGTCAGGCTCGGCGGTTGGCTTCACGAATACGTGAAGAACTATACAAAGTGAAACAAAACTCGATTACGATTTTTTTTATGAATTAGGAAGGCAAACAAGCAAGTGGGTCACATGATGGTAATGCGTTGCCAACCCAGAGGGCTAAGATGGAATATATCTTAAGCCAGTAATTGAATCGGCTGTCTTGCTCTCCACGCCGGAACACAACAGTGCAAGCACTGCTAGTTAGCGGCAGGATAAGCGAGAAAGATGGTGGTAGCGATCCGGACGGACCTTGCACCCACGTAAAAAGTAAATGACTGTAAATGATCGAGCAAGTTTTCTAAACATAACTTAGAAGCTTTATAAGTTTTAAAAGCTAAACATGTTGAAAACGTTTGAACCGATTTAAACCAAAGACGGCTGCGAACTAGCCTAGAAATATGAAATAAAAAATATCCGTCTAGCAATATAATAATATTATGTAGTCATAATAACACCTTTAAAATATCCATTAGGTTCGTTGGCTTTGAATGGAACTTGCAAGGAAGCCCGAAATAATTTTCCGTGAACTCTCAAACAAAATCAACGTTTCATATATTTCAGAGGATGCCATGCGTCAGCGCAAGTGACAAAACGATCACGAAGCTCCTAGCGCAGCGGTTCCCAAACTTATATTACAGTACTAGGGACAAGTATTTCAAGCAGAGATTTCGGTTATCATCGGTTGTTTTTTTACACAACACTAGCGGACGCGCGCGACTTCGTTCACGTAAAATTAGTAGCCTATGTTCGTCAAGAATAGTGTAGCTTTCTATATGTGAAAGAATTTTTAAAATCGGTTCAATAGTTCCTGAGATTACCCCCTACATACAAACAAACTAACAAACAAACAAAGTTTACCTCTTTATTATATTAGTGTAGATGTAGATAGTGTAGATGTAGATTAGTGTAGACTAGTGTAGATAGGAAGGCAAACGAGCAAGTGGGTCTCCTGATGGTAATTGATCACCACCGCCTATAGACACCCGCAACATCGAAGAGATTGCAGATGCGTTCAACCCAGAGGGCTAAGATGGAATACCTCTTGTGCCAGTAATTACACCGGCTGTCTTGCTCTCCACGCCGGAACACAACAGTGCAAGCACAGGTGCTATGGCAGGTGCGTTAGTGGAATTGCCATAGTGAATAAATAATTAATAGATTCAGGCGTTATTTTGCGGAGGTCCATATCAACAAACTGGAACAAATTACCTTGCTACTCCGCGAAACCAGTGCCGGGCTCGTGCAAAATAGCTGCGTCTGTGCGACACATATATGTTCATGCAAAAACCCACCCTCCTCCGCTTCCACACGAAACAACATATATCACACAGACTCAAATACACACCACCACCACTAAACACTAAAACTACACGATCGACGCGATATAGTGAATAAAACAAAGCGAAGTACACTGCTGTTAGATAGAAGGTCAAGTATCATGTAGGTACCTAATGGTCCAAAGAAGCAATGTTTTAAAACTATTTTTGTCAAATGTGGTTGCGAGAAGACACCTGTGGTTAAGAGTCAATTAGAAGTGATTTTATCGCGTTAAAGTCCAGATTGACGTTATTTACGTTGCAGGTATTTAGTACAGTCGGCCTCAGAAGTAGCTGAACATTTAAGAACCTTGTCGTAGTGACGTATGAAGTGAGAGTTGGTCGAATTTGTCACATTACTGACAGCGACAAAGTCTAAAATGTTCAGCTACTTGAGGCCGACCGTACCTGTCCCGGCTTCGCATGGTTAGGTTAGGACACGGTTACAATTAGGGGTCAACCATAAATTACGTCACGATTAGGGGGGGGGGGGGGGTAGTCAAACGTGACAGCCCGTGTTAAAGAGATAGGAAAAAGCGTGACGGGGATCTTGAAAAGTTAAATATCGTGTGACGTAATTTGTTGACCCCTTAGGATATAATGTACAGTCAACCAATTTCATTCATAGCCCACGGTAGAACGTTGTGGCATGTGTCATCGCCGGGGTATTATGACATTTGTTCAGAAGTCATTATATGACGTTTATTGTGAAAAGGTTCTACAGTGGCCTATGAATCTAAATGGTTGGCTGTACATAAAAACTTTCCGTAAAAACTTAACTTTGAATTTGAAAAAATCTCTAAATAACAGTGAGAACCGTACCAAAATCATTGCGCGGTTTAGAACGAATAGGCGTCCAGAGATATAAGGACAGACAGGTACGAATGGCGACTTTACTTCATACTGTGTTAATAAATATTAATATACTAATATTTCTATTTATTTATTTCGATCTTGATGATGCCTCGTATAGAGGCGAAACGCGCGTCGATCGTGTAGTTTTAGTGTTTAGTGGTGGTGGTGTGTAGTTGAGTCTGTGTGATATATGTTCGTGTGGAAGCGGAGGAGGGTGGGTTTTTGCATGAACATATATGTGTCGCACAGACGCAGCCATTTCGCACGAGCCCGGCACTGGTTTCGCGGAGTAGCAAGGTAATTTGTTCCAGTTTGTTAATATTATACTGCGACCGATACTTTGGGAACGCTAATCCTAATGCTAGATTGTCACCATTTTAGTCCTTCCGGTGTGACGCATGTCAAATGGTCCAGTTAAACCGTGCCTCGGCTTTATTTACATAATTATATACGTATATAGATCTACTGAAGGCAAGCGCGTGAAATTAAACGCGTACGCATTCGTTACGCCATGATCGTAGTTTGTTTTATCTTCACATATACTTTTAATTAACAGATAATAATTTATACATTCAGGCGTCACTTTGCGGAAGTCCATATTTTGATATAATTAAAATAAATTAGCGTGAGAATTTGAGATTCGTCGGCTGAGCGTCGTTAAGTCAACAACACCTGATGATGCCTCGTAGAGAGTTCGAACACGTGTCGAGTGGTATTGTAGTTACGAGTATATTATTATTATTATTAAATCTTTATTTCAGGTAACAAGACCCATACAATAAATACCTTATAGACTAACATACATATAAAACAAAAGCAATAAAACTATTTAAACTATTTTGGCGACAAAACGGCGTGTATAGTAGCGTTTGCGTTGTTTATTTTATTTTATGTGGGGGGGAGGGTGGGAAAATTAACAACGCATGATATAAATATCTAAAAAGTATTCAACAGTAGCGCTGCTATTCTACCTGATTTGCTAGCACTAATTAGTTCCAATTATATCAATATGGGCTTCCGCAAAGTAATGCCTGGTTATTACATTTTTTTTATGAACTGGCAATCGTAAAGAAAACATGTAAAACGGCGATTGTAAACAATCGACTCTCTTTTTTGGCATTCGATTCTGTTGGCTGAAGTACTTAAATAATTAAATAAATTATGACAATTTACATCAATTGACCTAGTTGCAAACTAAGCAAAGCTTTTACTATGCGTACTAGGAAACGGATATACCTACATACTTGCATACATAAATACATACTTAAATAAACCCCAGACAAACTGATCTTGATGAAACATAGGTCATACATTCGACAGTCTCACTAGCGTTTTCATTTAAAAAAATGAATAGTCCTTCCTTTGTTTGTATCTGACGCAGTCCTAGAATTGACACAAAGACAACTATAGACAGACTCCCACGCAGAAAACCAAAGGTTATGTATCAACCCCCTTTTTTTGTGTATGATAAAATTCTTAAACCATGTGCAGTAAAAGGGGGCTCGAATTGCATATTTATTCCAATTCCGACAAATTAAACGTTACAGTTTTTCGCAGTCGCTACCTGCATCGACATGGCTTCGTAAGGAAATTCGTCAATGACGACATCGGCAAACAAATTAAGGTTTGAACGGGTTTGATTAAACGAGAAACGTCAAAATAACACTGCCAGAATATTCTGGCGTGTTAACCGCCGTCATTGTAGGCAAAAATTGGCAGTTAGCATCCATGTTTGACATATAGTAGGGGAAATACATTCACGTACCACCTTAGAACCCTGTCTTAAAGTCGTTTGTCTTGGACTGCCTAGTCATTGACTCTATCAACGCACAGCCAACACTGCTAAGCCTAGATACTATTTGGAACATAGGTTGATTTTATAACGCCAGCATACTCCAAGAAATATTCATTGAAAATTTCAACTTTATGGTGGAAAATGAAGGCGGGGAACGATACGTTAAAGTATCGATATTATGCATATACTGAATGAAAATATCGGTATCGATATCGATATCACCATATCGAGTGTTATTTGAGTATCAGTAGGTATTTATATTGATATTACAATCCCTGCCTTTGAAACGTTGTTAACAAGTTGTGGTTGACAATGGCGGCGGTTCGACCGCCCAATATTCGCCCTGGGTCGGGAGTCACGTGACCTTCGAACGATGCCCGTGGGAGGCTGCGTTCGAGAGGTTTCCTCTGGCACGTGATGTTAGAACTATTGGGAAACACACGTACGTTTGTGGAAAACTTTGGAGCCGATTTTAATTGAAATTGCGGTCTACGTCGAACTAATTTAACAAAGATTAACGATGTTATACATACAACGACGGTATGACTTTGGTGCTAATTCTAAATAAGTGCTAAAGGTTTTAACTTTGAACTCTATGGTCTAGCTGATATATGAAACACATATACGAGTTACAAAATAGTGTAGTTACGAAAGGAGTAGCTTCCGAAAAAAAGGAAGCTTAGCTTCGAAAACACGAAAACAAAGGACCTGTAGAAATGAGAACGTTAAGCGCAATTTTTCTCCCTTGCTCAAATAAGTATTTGGTCTTAAACTTTGTTATGTTTAAGTAATACGTTATTAACTTTCTTGATTTCTAAGCACGTCGTACGTCTAAATTCTTGTAAAACATATTTCATTTACGTACTGCACCGCCAAGATATTTATTAGTCGTTTAGCTCAAAAAAATAATTTCACTGATTCGCAATTTAGCTCGATCGCGTATTTTGGAATGTAATTTGGTCTCGTTCGTGTATTTTGTTATTCATCAAGACTATCATTACTATTCGCATGCATCACAACTGCCAAATGAACATATCTATGGGGTAAAATAACAAAATCAAGTATTTCCTAAAATTAATATCGATAAATGGATTTGATTTGAACAAAAATATCCATATATTTTTCTTGTGATAATGAAGAATAGCCAGCATTTACATTGAAACCGCGTTTCGGAAACAAGAGATGTAATTGCGAATAAGGCAAAACACTAGATGAAAAATAATAGCCTTAGAATTTTAAATACTAACGTGAAAAACGACGCGAAAAATTACTCTGTAGTGCAATTTTTGAATCTCACCGGGTGAAGCGAGTAAAGCTTACCAAAATGGCCTTTTTTCACAGAGTCTGCCATATTGATGAGCTTTAGTCACTCGGTGAGATTCAAAAATTGCACTCCTGATTGAAAAAGCTACAATATTTAGGTCTTATTCTATCGAGGTAAAATGCGACTCTGTAAAATGGTACACGAATAACTAGTCAATGGGGATCCACGCACGTGCATACCTAAATTATCATATTACTTACAATCGACGAGATGCATTTCAAAATTCATACCTGCAACAAAAACAAACAACATCGTAAATTGAAACGATTTGCCGGTTCGCTGAAAGACACAAAACGCACTTTCTAAAGCACAAACAAACGAGATGAGAAATTAATTTCAGTTTGGATTTTGCTGACGCGTGATTCAAATTGGAAAGTACGTAATTCTATACGTAGAGCTCCGTTCGCACACGAAATGCAGCTCTACGAAGCTAGCTGGAGCCGTGTTGCACACGCAACGTGTACGCAACCGGTGTAGCATAGGTTGGCCTTAAGAGGAGTGTGAACCCAGCCCAAAACAGCGCTTCCCATACAAACGGCGATAACGTTTTCCACCCTCTAAACATTAACCTATGGCATGTTGTTACTATGCCTTAGAACTAGGTTTGTATGTTTTGATTTTTCTAATATTCTTCATATATTTGAAAAGATTTGCATTTTAGGAGTTTCATACAAAACAAAAAAGCGTCAATATAACTATTAAGAATACTTAAAGATTCAAAATATACAAACCTAGTTCTAGGGCATACTGACAACATACAAAAAAATCATGGCTATAGGTGAAGGTTTAGAGAGTGGAAAACATTATCGCCGTTTGAATGGAGAGCGCTGGGTTCACACTTCTCTTAAGTGAAGTGCCAGCTTTAAATATAACTGAGAAGGGCGCGCCGACTGACAAATTGGATACTTCGGTAGCGATGCACCGATGTTGTTTTAGCGAAATCTGCACAACATTTGGCGCGCCTCCCCGACGGTCTCGAATAATCCTTGCTATATGTTTGTTTGTTTGGTGTGCGAGGATCGCCGGACGCGCTGGAAATAGCCGACGCGGGCGCACGCGCGTGGAAATAGCGGCCAACGCGGCGCGGCGTTTTGTAACTTCACCTACTCGTGCGTGGTTTGTTTATGACAATGCGGATTGTTGCAAGACGATTAGATTATTATTCGATTTTTTTAAATATAATCGTCATAAATAAACAGTATTCAAAGAAAGACTAATTTAGGTTTTTATGAGTCCGACGACTGCCACCGAGTTCAATTTGGTAAATACCGAAACGCGACTCTCTGATGTAAGAAGCAAGGAGCTGCCAAAGAAAAAAATCATTGGAAAAATTGTAAAGGGTTTCATAGGCCTGACTTTGAGGGGAACAAAGAACAAAAGAAGTCATTTTCTCGTCTAATAAAATTAGCTTTAAGTTGCCAGTACCATAAACGACTGGCATTGCCGACACAACCGCCGGACTCCGGCCTCTTTCAATTAAAAACAAAACAAAATGTCGTTAACTGAAACAATTAAAAGTTGTAATGAACGTTTCGAATGTTTAATCAATGACATCGTGCCGGCAAATGGGTTAAGAGTGAATAAATCTTGATCAGGGGACGATTGTATGCAAACGCCCGCATGGCGTGCGCAAGGGCAGCCGCAACCGCCCTCATACTATGCAATTGATTCGTTTAGTCTCGTCTTGCGAAACCCTTCGGTTTATTGCTGCGAATTGAGAGGGCTTCGAAATTAAAATGAACTAATTCAATGGTTTTTTTTATTACCTCTATTATTTTACTATTGTCACTTACAACTAGTTGTGTGCCAAGTATTAAATTGTCAAACAAATCCCAGTGTTTCCGCAGAAAAGAATGAATGCTTTTTTTTGCAATCGAAATTTTTAATTATCGATTTTTTTTGTATTTTTTTTTTCGTAAAGACGAAATACATTGAAAAAAATCGCAGGGTATGGTAACGGTAATGTGGCGAAACTGGAAAACGTAAGGCACGGAATGCTGATGTTGCAGTTTTGAAGTCCTGCCATTACCCTAATTTCTCTTTGTGTTGTCATTCATTATTATAGCATTTTAAATTTTATTTTTGATAACTATTTCAGACTATTCTTTTAACATTTTGATTGACTAACTCATATTTAGTCAAACTTTTAGATTTTTTGGATTTTTATTCAGATCTCCTTGCATTGTCAATGACTGCAAATTGTTTGACTACTCATTGACTCTGTCGGCGGATTGGTATAGAAAAACCAATTGTTAAACTTAAAACCCATTGACTAAGCCAAATGCTGAGTTGGCATATATTTTCATTGTGTATCTGTTTGTAGTCAAATAAAGCTAACTTGGAACTTTTGTTTAGCAGCTTGTTTAGAATATCCATCTCATATTCTATCTTCCTGATGCTGTGAAGTGGACTGCGACGGTTAGTGCAAAGCGAGCCAGGGCGCCCGCCTGTCACCCACTTAGGAACTGTCAAGTTGACAGGCCCGAAACGGCGCATGCGCATGCAAATGCTCGATCTGGATTCGCCATTTTCTTAACAGGGACTCGGTTAGAGAAAAAGAAACGTTTTTGTTGTGTCGCGTAACATATTTGAAAATCTCGAAATATTTGGTTTAAAGTTAAAACAAAATGAAAGGAAAAAAATGGATTTCAGTACCCTTTATAAAGTGGAAGAAAAAATTTGTGTTATTTGTTTTGCAAAGAATGCACTTCAGTAAAGACCTATCAGTGAGCCACTTGAAAAAAAAATGGCGCCGCTTTTAGCTTATCAATACGCTGAAACGATAACGCTTTTTCGTTCGCAACTTTACTGGCAGTAGGTACATTATTTTGCTTTTAAAACGGCTTGTAATACAACGTTTGAGTAATCGACACCAAATACCAATTAAGTTAGCTAGTAAGAGCTATAAGAATATCGGCGTACCCCAGCACTGAGGCCGGCGCAATTAAGTTGCCACGCGCGTGAATGAATACGAGTTATACGATAGACAGAAAGAGAGGCATACAGTAGGACGCTTCTTATATCTTAACGCGGTTTTTGTTTGCAGTACAACTTCTGTATTTGTACTATTATTTATTCTGTGGCTCAGCATATACTGTCACGATGTATAGTTGCAGGCAAACAACTTGAGCATAAATCGAGTGGAGGGGGTAAGTTTGCGCATACACATTTGTACTAGAAACGGCTACTGCGCGGCCAAGGTCAGTGCTCAAGTCGTTTGCCGGGAACTAACACCTAATTTTGTGTCACTTTTCCGTTTCAATACACATCGTACTATTCTAACTATAATGTGACACAAACACAGCTCGTTTTAGTTTTCCGTTAGATCAGTTTACCGAAAATTAAATGATCTATTTTAGAAACCACAGCAAGTTGTAAAAAATTAGAGGATTACTTATTTACATCAACACTTATAAAGAGAGGACCAACAGGGGACCCGCTTGCTCGTTTGCCTTCCTTTGTTGTATAAACAAATAGCAGCGACAAAATCCCGCGGTGAAGATGTGGTTTTTCACAGCATTTCACGACGGATTACTGCGTTAACGAGGAGTGTTCACTGATTACGTTCCCAAGTTCACTCGTAATCACGATGATTGCAATGTAATCGTGTTAAGCATCTCATCAGCCGGCCGGGCCTTGACACGGGTCGAAATTGCCCAGAGAAACGCACATACAGACAAAAATAACTGTATTAGATCCATCATCGACTTTACTAAGAGTCGACGTGAAAGATTTGTTTTTTTTAATGAAATAGGAAGGCAAACAAGCAAGTGGGTCACCTGATAGTAAGTGTACACCACCGTCTATAGACACCCACGACATCGAAGAGATTGCAGTTGCGTTGACAACGCAGAGGGCTAAGCTGGAATACCTCTAGTGCCAGTAATTACACCGGCTGTCTTGCTCTTCACGCCGGAACACAACTGTGCAAGCACTGCTGCTTAGAGGCAGTATTAGCGAGCAAGATGGTGGTAGCGATCCGGACGGACCTTGCACAAGGTCCTACCACCCGCAAGACATACCGCGTGTTTACACTTTATTACCTTGCTAGCGAGCCGCCCCGGCTTCGTACTGATACAATCGGGATGTAACGTATTTAAAAACCTTCCCTAGAATATTCTCTAAGTAACGTAGAAAATCCGTTGCGTGGCTTAGGAGGAGAAGGCGGCCGAAGATACACTATAAAAGTTTAGGACAGACAGGCAAAATAGCGACTTTACGTTGTACTACGTAAAGATTTCATTGCAATAGACTTCGGTTACACGCTAATTCTGGCGTCAGTTCAGTCCATCATTCCGGTATGGTTTTGACTGATGCCAGAATGATGACAAATGGACACGGTTACGATCAGTTCAGACTGACACGACACGAGACAGGTTACACGATAATTCTCTCGTCATTTTGACCAGAACGATGAACTGAACTGACGCCAGAATGAGCGTGTAACCGACGTCTTAGGAGGAGAAGGCGGCCGAAGATACACTATAAAAGTTTAGGACAGACAGGAAAAATAGCGACTTCACGTTGTACTACATAAAGATTTCATTGCAAGGTCATAAAACATCTATTTGACGTCGACCGTACAGTACAGAATTCACAGAAGCGACTTCAGATGTCTTCAGAAATGTCATAATACGAGTAAATTAAATTAAGCGACGTCCATTGCTGCCTCTAGATAGAAGCTCGAGTATCAGTTATGTATGGTTCAAAGGAGCAATGTAAAGCCAAAAGGCAAACTTTAAGTAATACATTAGTCCAAGAACAGAACTTATAGGCTTTCGTCGCGTAGCTTTCCATACCAAAGAGGTATTGCCTTGTAAGACTTCTTAGGATTTTCCTTTGGAATTGTATAAATCAAACGCGTAGCGAATAGTTCATGAATGATTCACATGATTGTTAAGCCGATCACGATAATTATAGTGAACGTATGACTTTATTTTTTATTATTTATATTATGGAAAGATAACGCGGATAAATTCAAACGGAATTATGCAACCATGTAGAAATAAAATAATATCCTTAATCACAACGAATCGTTTTATATTTTACATGTCTCAAGAACACATAGTTATATTTTACCAAATTTAAATTCTTTATAATGACAAGTCAAAGAAAAATCTAGGTTAATGGCAGGACTCGAAACTGAAACCTAAGCATTTTTAAATTTAATAATTTGAACGTACAACATTAAAAGTAAAAAATTAAAATCAGAAGAAATTTCGGTTCCAAAGATTTTAGCACAGCCTCACTAAGTAAGTATTTTTTTGTTGTTCCAGTAATAGAAAAAAAAACTTTATTGCTATAACTATATTATTTATATGACTTATTTGTGTACACGTCACGGTAAAAAGAATCCACAGAGATCCCCAAACCTAGGAAAGACTGTATCATAAGCGATCTATAACAGAAATTAGCTGACATACCAAACTATAATAGAAAGAATAAACAATTACGCAAAATCTATTCAACTGGCTTTTACGCTAGAGACTGCATTATTCCTTTAACAGCAGAAAAACAGTAGGAATCCTCTCGGAAAATTTGCACTAGTTTATGGGCATCCTGACCGGATTCATTCGCTATGCAAAGTGGATGCCATGGTAGAGGCAGCTCTAAAATAACTTGTTACTAAGTACAGCTATGTATGTTAAAATGTTTCCGTTAAAAATTTCAGTTTTGCTATAAACTTCTTTACTGACGGCACTTTCTGTCGAACCGTAGACAAGACAAATTAATCGAACCCAAACTCCATGGGGTTGAATTATTTTATTATAGAGTTCCTGTAACAACATATCTGGATCCCATCATACGACCAGCTCAATTAAACCATTATATTGCATGTTATCCAAATTACAAACGCATGCAAAATTAAATCTCAGTTGAAAACAAAGATTCTTTAATTAAAATAAAAGCTCGTTTTGGATTAGCATTTAACAACAACATTTTTTATTTAAAAAAATATGACGCCTCGCCTTCTTGCCGGCATCTTCTCATCAGAGTAGTTTCAAACCGGTGGTAAATTGTCTGACAATCGTAAGTGCTTCTTGAAAATCTAATCTGAATAAAGACATTTTGACTTTGACTTTTAATTCGAGCTGTTTTAATTACTGCCACAGCTCATAATAATAAATAATAACAGTGTTGATCGAGATAGATCAGAAAAGACTCTGAATTACAAACACTTTGTTAAGCGTAGTTTGTTTGTATGACTTTTTTTGCCACGCTAAACGTTAATCACATTAATAATGGCCAGCTATTTAGCCTTATCCTAATAAAAAAAGTCTTAAGAGTCAGTTTAGCCTTGAGAGCTAACTAGAAACATGGACCATAAACATCATGTCAAAGGACACAATAAAAATAGTGTAAACGAGTCAGTTACAAAATGACCCCATACTTATCCTATCAATGTAAAGGATTCCAAGAAACCCTCTAAAATATATTAATACGGCAAAGCTCGTAAAACTCACACAATATTTTATCAAACAAAGGTCAAACTGCAAAGTTGAAATGTCAAGGAGGGATCAAATGGGAGAATTGGTTCCCATCACAACACTACTTAGACACTTTAGTTCACAAATTAGGAACGTGATTTTGAGGACCACCGCGCCGTACTTATGGAAGATAATTCCGCGGAATTCTGACAGATGTCATTTTAAGTAGGCAAAGTGCACATAAAATGCTTATCACCTGTCACATCAAACGGCAGATAGATTTATTGTTTGTAGTTACGTAGAAGCCGACAGCTAAAAAGCTCATTATGCATTCCAGCAAGTGAAAAGTGAGCATTTCACTTCGCAATTAATTATGGAAACAGACTGAGTGAACAACGAGACCATTTATTTCGGTTTATTGGTATATGGATCACAGTTGCGCTCTACAATAACCATTTCAGCCCAACTCGAGGGCTGGTCCCCAATTCTGGCGTTAATAAAAAAAAACAGTTTTGTTACACGTAACCAAAGTTTTTTTACCCATTAGATAAAAAAGTGACCACCGAACTATTTGTTACACCTTACCCTAAATCTTGATTTGTAAATAACTCATCAAATGTTTATCATGATGTTTGTAGCAAATAGTTTCGCTAATTTAAACGTACTATGATTACCATTAAATAAAATCATGAGTAACCAAACTAGTTCGGTTGTCCCTTGCATATCACATTCGAGTTGTGGCATAAAATTACAGATTTTGAAGAGATTTGACAGCTGTTTCTGACATATCTCGAATGTGACTTTATCAGTATTAACGCGAGAATCGCCCTGAGGGCTCTATAAGCTTCGAGTGATTCATAATAAACTAGTTAGAACGTCTGCGCGGCGAAACATTTATTGTTTACTAGCTGACCCGGCGAACTTCGTACCGCCTAATTATTGGAGGCATATTTACTAAGTCACAAATACACGACACAACACTTTTTTAATTTTATTGAAATTTGTTATTATATAATTGTAAGGATCCAAATGCACATATTATATTCATATTAAGTCATTTATTTATATTTATACACTCCATATACAAAATTTTTTAATTTAGCAGTATTTCAGTATTACTCCAATTAAATGTTTCTTTTTTTTAACATGAGATGACAAAACCAAGGATGTAAAAGTAGGAGCGCAGCAAAAAGTCTCTAAATCTATGGACACAAAAATGGAACGTTCGGATACACTTATTATTATAATAAAAATATTTTTGAGAGTTGGTAACACTGTAAGGTTGGCACCCATCAAACATGTCAACACATTAATTATTTTTATATTTTGAAATTTAAATACACGATGTTATGAGCAAAGTTGATATTATGTTGTCGATTCAAAAGTCTTGTTTTAATGCGTTCTTCAATTCGAGTGGAACTGAGAGTACAAATACCGTCAAATGTTTGACAGAAAGTAAGTGGTCAACTTTTATATGGGAAAATGGAATTGTCGTCTTACTCTATCTTACTCGCAATTTTTCCTTATTTGCTCACCGTTTAGACCTACCCTGGACTACGACAAACATTTTAAAACCAAAATCAGCTCAATCGGCCCAGCCGTTCTCCAGTTTTAATCAGACTAACGAACAACAATTCATTTTTATTTATATAGATAGATAGATAGATATAGATAGATAGATTAGTATTCTTTATCGTTTATTATTAAAGGAATTTATAAGATGTCTCGTCCCTCATCGCTTCTGTCGAAACTGTCGGAACGTTCCTGGAAGTGTGTCTAATTAAAATCTATTTCAAGTTGAAATTGACGGCGGTTTTTCATCAACTAATTAATGATATACAAAATGCTGTTTTGTAGTCGAAATTCTAAGAATACTCGTACGTTACTTACTAATAAAAATAGTCGGTAGCTGTGGAATATGATGAAACTGATCCGTATCGGAATGAAACGTCGGATCAAATAAGTGGCTTAGCAATGAGCGTGACGGTTTTTTTTATGAAATAAGAAGGCAAACGAGCAAATGGGTCACTTGATCACGACTGTCCATAGACACCATCAACGCCAAGGAAATTGCGGATGCGTTGCCAACTCAGAAGGCTAAGATGGAAAAGCTCTTGTGCCATAAATTTCAGGGGCTGTCTTGCTCTCCACGCTAGAACACAACAGTACAAGCACTGCTGCTTAGTGGCTGGATTAGCTAGCAAGATGGTGGTAGGGACATTGCACAAGGTCCTATCACCAGCGAAACAAATGATGGATGGAAACAAAGCGATCCTATATTGGTAACCCTGAATAGCACAAATTAGCGACGTTTACATACCACAACAAGCACTGCCCAGTAGTGTAACCGTCTTGCCGTAAACATCTCGGCGAGCGATAATTCCAAGATCAAATATTTCCTCTTTAAGAATAAAAACGCACCGAACAATGCCTCCATACAATCTGGAAGCTAAATGAAACGCGAAATGCTATTTTTGAGTGCGTGACCAATGTTTGAAACACCCACCGTTAGATCATCTACAGACGCTAAAAAAACAAAAACAGATATGGCTGAAGTTTAGTTTACACTAACGTCCCGCCCCGGCTACGAACTGGTGCAATTTACTAAAGAAAACTTAATTAGGATGTACAAAAAACCTTTCATCAAAAATTCTCTAAATGACAGTGAAAACTGTATCAAAACTGGTTGCGTGGTTTAGAAGATGCAAGCGGCCGAAGAGATGAGGACAACAGAGGCGGACAGCTACTTAGTTTTAAATAATGTAAAGAAGAAATTAAAGAAGATTGCGCTTGGTTTTTTTATTCTGAGTTACCACTTCTCTTAGTTGACGATACTCAAAATATTTACCAACCAACATTGGCTACTCGAACCTTGAGCAAAGTGCTTTAATTCGAATCCGAGCTGTTCAAACCGATCCAAGGATAGTCAATAGTCGATACAATTTGTAATATTTGTCAATTGAGTTTTGGACAAAGTAGCAATGGCTTGTTTTGTTTGTAGTGGACTGAGCGGCAATTCATTGTGCTGTGTGCGCGGCCAATTTGAACACGTCTGTTTGGCGCAGTGGTAAACATGCCATTCATGGATCACCTTATACAGTGTCGTTAAATAGGCAGCTATGTAACGTTAGTAAAACAAAAAGTATACTTTGATTCTCGTTTGTTTATGATGGGTTTATGTTTTAATATTGACGTACATTAGGACCCCTCAGAGATCAGTGGCCCGTTTCACTAAGCTACAAGTTACAATTTTACAAGTGTAAAACGGCAACATTGGTCAATAATGACCAATGGCAATGGGCGTAATGACCAATGTTGCCGGTATATATTTTACAGGCTATATTTGCACGTGGGGCGGATGGGCTATCTATTGGGTATCTTTTTCTGTAATTTTCGTTTATATTCTTTTAATAATTTTATTGTGCCCACTAACATATACCCAGAAATTAAATCCGAAATCAGAAGTAGGGGCTTACAGGTGGCTTTTTCTGATGCCTGAACTGGTCGGGCCTTGATCAGTCTTGTCCGACGGATTCATCAGATAAAAAGCTCCCGATGATGTTGCTCCGATCTGCCCTTAACACTCACCAGATCATGTCATCTATAGATCCTTACATTTGATCTCGGATTTTGAGTTCAGGTTAAGTATTGCATTTTGTCACAATACATGATATGAAGGTGACACATGGTATAAATGATTTTTGGGCCAAAATACTTTTCAGCGCCTAAAATAAAGATTAAAATTTGTAAACACTTTTACAAAATTGACGATGTCTCGAAATATTTTCCGAGTAGTGTTACGTTAGTTCTCAACCGGGCCTCAATATTTATTATGAATTTCCCCACCGTACTGGGTTTTTATTACAAAAAAGTCTCATTTGATACTCGAATTACCACTACGTTACTTTGTCCCCATAACCCCACAAAAATAATGTCCGCTGCGTTACCAATTTTGAGCCCAAATATTTCGATAGAACGGGTATGCATATGTCATTCTGAATTAAACAATAATATGTATTTAAAGAATACCTTAATAATTAAAAAAAAAAACTTTGAAAACTATTTTGGCGCTTTTATTTAATTTATTTAATTTATGTTTAGCACAACCAGCTGTTGGAGGCAGGACGTGATGTCACAGGGTTAACAGATATACTGAATGTTATCGTAGTTTTTTTGTGCATCATTTGAATGACAAAGGGATGAACTTTCGAGTCACGGCGCCGATGCATTGTGATTCAAATGGATAATGTAAATTATTTTATTCTGATACACCGGAATTGGAAACGTCGTATCATTCGCTTCGAATAATGATTGTTAGCTAATGAGAAACGCGTAATTTTCATTTGTCACAAACTTGTATCTGTTTGTCTTTTTTTTATATTTTATTTTATTTACAAATAAAAAAAAACAATAAAATCTTATTCTAAACTTAAAGGTAAAAAGTTTGTCCCGAATGGCCGCCAGGGAGGGTGCCCAGAAGGCTGGCAGCATTGCCACGTTGGATGGCAATGATGATTCTTTGGGCAAAGTATTGCCCAGCCTTCTGGTCACGGGAGGCCTCTATATGGCGCGCCGATAAGTCTTTGTATAGACGGCGCGCACTTGGCCCCCAGGGCCCCAGAGTTTCGACCCCAAACGCCTCAAATATGTAGCTGTTACCAAGGCAGGTAGGTATACTTGCGACGTCTGAGGTCTTCCGCTGAGGCTTGTTTGTCTTGAAAATCCCAATTTTTGTATTTTAGGTACTCTTCGTTAACAAGAAACCTAATAGAGCGCGCCATCTTGAATGTTGCCATAAATTAATCTTTCAAAACGGTCGCTCGTTTCATTTTCTGGGAACCATCGTTAATGACAACTAACCGAATAATTTATGTATTTGAGCTGTTATGTTTGCTAAGTTTGTTTGCCCTCCGTTATTACCAAATTTCGAAGTACCTACTTAACGTATGAACAGCCATTAAACTGTCATTCTTTTGTCTATGACATGCAATGATATTATAAAATTATAATACAAAGATGTACAGTATCATACTAAATGACAGCAGAAAAACGGACCGACATAAGAATACAGGTTGCCGCCAATGTTACAAATGCAAATTATTAGTTCAACATTTATATTGGATTTACAGCTTTACGTCTAACTACATAAAATAATAATTTAGTAAGTTTCGTTGCAAATAGGTTTTGTTACAAAATAATAGTATTGACCGCAGCACCGTGCGTTGGTCCGACAGACTGACAGCGCGAGCGATTATCGATTTGTTGTACTTTCGTTCCACTTTTGATGCGGCCATATTTTAAAAGCTGACTAGAACTCCATGGCTTATAGGTCAGTGATGACATGTCTCGGAAAAGATTACCGTTTTCCAGTTAGAGATGAATCTCTCGTTAGAAAATTCTCATTTAAACAAGTATTAGCATGTTTTACAAATTAGATAATAAAAATAAATATTGTACGGTACAGTCAGCCTCAAAAGTAGCTGAACACTTAAGAACCTTGTCGTAGTAACGTATGGAATGAGAGTCGCTCGAATTCGTCACACTGACAGTGACAAGGTAGCATACAGCCTCGCTTATAGAAACTGTACATTTATGTTTATTATGTGAAAGCGGACCCTATAAAAGGGCATTTAGGCCTGGGCTGCGATTGTCCTACGCCACACGCAGCCAATAAACAAGCAATAACGCGCGGACGGACGTTATTACGCATTAATATGTAGGGAGGCGCGTGCGCAGGCCGCGAGGTGAATACGTAAAACAAAGTCCTAACGTGGAGACTGTAGATTGGCATGTTAGTAGCGATGTGACAGCTGATTAGGAGAACAGTTCACCAGTGTGTTTGTTAGCCTTTATAGAGTTCAATATTAGTCTTGTCCACAGCCTTAGACAGACAGTAAAAATAAAAACAGACTTCATAAGCGAGAGCGTAACACAGTAGTCTTAACGTTAACGCGCTCGAAACATTGGTTGTGACTTTGACTTAAGGACCGGTAGGAGACGCATTGAGCACTGAGCGTGTTAACGCGCTCGAGGACGTCCGTGCTAGGTGCACTTTGTGCGTAAAAACTAGAAAAGCGACGAAACTGGTTAGGGTCTTCGGGATCAATTAATATGCAGTTATTAAGCCGGGACACAAACCGCGACCGCAGGCCGGTGCAAAAAAATGGTACTTACGAGTATAGAACACGGGTTCTGGGTAGGTTTTTTGTTAGTGATAAAAAATAACTTTCAACGTAGAGTTGCTATTGGAATGCTCTGGTAAAGATTGCTCTATTTTTTTAAATGAAATTCTAAATTAAGAAAAAAAATAGATTTAGATTTATTTATTTCGTAATAATTACATTGCATTATAAATTACAGAGATGTCAATTTATACGAAATTATATTGTGATCGTCATAAATAATTACAATAAATAATACAACATTAAAATTACTTCAGTTAGTTAAAAAATTAAAGTAGAGCAACGAATTAAAGAAAAGAACATGAATATAGTAAATATAAAATAAAGTTAACCGAAACGCGATATACTCTTATCTACGCGATACAAACCAAACTGTTTAAATAGTTTTATTTCAATATCTACTAGCGATCCGCTCCGGCTTCGCATGGGCACAATTAAGATGTAATGTACAGTCAGCGTCAAATATACCAGAGCGGGCAAGGTGTCAAAAATATCTGAACTCGACTCTATTGTCAAATACGCTCGGGCGTGTTCAGATATTTTTGACCACCTTGCCCGCTCTGGTATATTTGACGCTGACTGTACAATGAGAATGTAATCAATAAAAGTCCGTCCTATCCTGTCTGTCCAGGACTGTTTTTTTTATACAATATAGGAAGGCAAACAAGCAGGTGGGTCACCTGATGGTAAGTGATCACCACCGCCTAAAGACACCTGCAACAACAAAGAGAGTGCAGATGCGTTGCCAACCCAGAGGGCTAAGATGGAATACCTCTTGTGCCAGTAATTACACCGGCTGTCTTGCTCTCCACGCCGGAACACAACAGTGCAAGCACTGCTGCTTAGCGGCAGGATTAGCGAGCAAGATGGTGGTAGCGATCCGGACGGACCTTGCACAAGGTCCTACCACCCGCAAATCCTCATATATTCGGCCGTTTACTTTACTCCTTCTTAACCACGCAACGGATATTGATACGGTTTTATTTAGAGATGAGCCGAGTACTCGGTTTATACTTTTATACTCGGTACTCGGCGTACTCGGCGGGTTTTTTGATACTCGTACTCGGCCGAATAACTCGGTTTGAATTCCGAGTATACTCGATTCAAGAAATGAAATATATTTAGGTAGATATAATTAAAACAACAGTGTTAATCAAAATCAGGTCATCACTGATTAGGTACTACACACAGTCACTCGTTAATTAACAACTTTTTCAATTATTTATCTACTATGACGCGCAACGTGAAGTATTTTTTTGCAAACTATCAAGTGACTGGTAGTTGAAAGGCGCGGGCGGGGTGAGGGATGTATCAACGCGAGCCGGCCGCTCGACCAGCGCGAACCTGTTTGTATGTGTTACGCGCGCGAAATGGGAATTTCATTGAACCGACTTACTCGGCCGAGTACTCGGTTCAAAAAAAAATTAACCGAGTAATACTCGGTACTCGTTACTCGGCAAAAGTGTTACTCGGCGCATCTCTAGTTTTATTTTATGTGCTAGGTTTAACACTGTAATTTTAAGATTTTTCACGGAAGGTTTTTATGCATCCCTTGCAGTTATTAGAACGCACATGTGCGTCTATGATACGTGACCTTCCACATTTAATAAACAAGGACAGTATGCGTTAACATACGCGTCGAGTCCGCCATTACCTTCTTAGTCTTGCTTATTGAAGGTATAATTATACAAAATTGAATGTTAACATTTAATAATCATTGCAATCGTGCTACAATATTATAATTGGCCGCGTTTCTTTTGTTTCGTTTAATAGTGTCGGCGGAATCCTAATACAGACAAGCAATATATACTTTATCATCAGTACAGACCTAGCACGAACCTTCTCGATACGCGTTAAATCATTACGTAACTCAGTGCGTCTCTCTCCCACCGGGCTAGTGGACCGTTCAAGTATTACGTAACGCAATTTTAGAAAAATTTTGACCCCCCCCCCCCCTCCCCTTATAACGCACCGTATCGTTTTTCTGTACTCCCCTTCTCTAAACTTTACGTAACACTAAATGACAAAAACAACATTAAATGACGTACAATGCAATCTAGGAATTCCCCGTGAAATATAAACGAAAAGGTTTGCCAACTTGCGAGAACAAGTTAAAAAAAAATTACGACTAGACTAATACAATCGAGGGATTCCCCGTAACGTAAATGAAAAGGGTTGCCAGTTTGGGAGTTTTAATTCCCTATTTTTTTAGAAACAATGTTACGTAACGTGTTGTAAGAAAGACCTCCTCCCGCCCCTGTCACGCATCGTAACGTTTTACGAGACCCCTCCCCCCCCGAATTGCGTTACGTAATACTTGAAGGTTCCCTTAGAACGAGGCGCACTGAGTTACGTAGCGAGTTAACGTGTGACGAGAAGAATCGTGCTAGGTGCACAGTACAGGTCTAGCGGGCTGTTTTGTTGTAAAATAAAGTGGAGATGTCGGGACCGGGAGCCTGGGAACGAACACCGTGCTAGCTTGACGTTGTATATGATTAATATAACGTGTTTTTGAGTTGTGAATCTGTATTTATAACGTCATCGGGACTTTAACGCGAAGATGTCAATGTGGGAAGTATCACGTCGACACAGATAGTTTCATGAATATAAAGGCAGTATTTTTGTTTGTAGTTTTCACTGCTGGGCAAAGGAATGTCTTCCTTACCTCAACAAATCCCTGTTCGATCCCTTCCAGGGTGACATTCTGTTAGCAATAAAGCTAGTAGAAACCACAACTTGTATGGTCTTGACGTAAGGCTGCTTTTCCACCAGAGATGTGCGAGGATGCGTAGCGAGGGATGTGTTTGTAAGGACCAATAGAATCGCTTCTTTAGCTCGCCTCGGTCAGCAGAGCTCTGGTGGAAACGGCTCATTGGTTCTTTACAAACACATCCTCGCACATCTCTGGTTGAAACGCAGCTTAACAACGTGGTCACGAGTCACACACACAGGGGTGCAATTTTTTAATTTCCAGGTGACTAAAACTCACCAATATGGCCGCATTTCTATAAAAAACGGCTATTTTGGCGAGCTTTTTTGCGGGTGGTAGGACCTTGTGCAAGGTCCGTCCGGATCGCTACCACCATCTTGCTCGCTAATCCTGCCGCTAAGCAGCAGTGCTTGCACTGTTGTGTTCCAGCGTGGAGAGCAAGACAGCCGGTGTAATTACTGGCACAAGAGGTATTCCATCTTAGCCCTCTGGGTTGGCAACGCATCTGCACTCTCTTTGTTGTTGCAGGTGGTGATCACTTACAATCAGGTGACCCACCTGCTTGTTTGCCTTCCTATGTTGTATAAAAAAAAACTTGTCACCGGCGAGATTCAAAAATGCGAGAGGCAGAGCAGTTGCTTAATTCTGTAGCTATAGTCAGCAATAGCCATTTGTATTAGTATCTAGCAAGCCAATGAATGGCGTGCCATTTTATAAAGTGAAAACGTATAATTTGCTGCCGGGTCAGTCGCCGGCTGGCGGTCGGTCGTCGTAATGAGACGCGATTACTGTTGACTAGTGTAGGGACGGATTTGTCTGGACATTCGAATGATTTTACTGTAGAATTAAGATTAAGTTGAGTTTGTTTGTTGTAGGATTCCGTAGTCAAGGGTGCTACCGGGACCTAGTAAGCCATCACTTTTTTGTATGAAACCCTGTGTGTGCGAGTCCAACGCGAACTTTACCGGATTTTATTTACATTGCTTTTCCATTTCTTTTTTTTTCCTTTCTTACGTGATGCATGCCCTCATATTTAATGGGATAGTGTGGCTTTCTATACGTGAAAATTTTTTTTGGAGTCGTTTCATTAGTTCCAGATATTACCCCCTTCATACAAACAAAAATGTAGATTACTATAAAATGACATATTCGATGAGCTCATAATTGTAACTATTGTGGTTTCCAATTAAATAATGACTAATGCGTAACTGATGATGTCAGAAAATGAAATGCATCATCACCATTAATTTCCGTATAAAAGAAATTATTTCTAAAAATCGACTAACATGACGAGAGTTTAGGGTTTTACCTATAAACAACGTAATTTATTTATTATTACTAACTAATTATAATAATAAAAACCGGCCAAGTGCTAGTCGGAATCGCGCACCGAGGGTTTCGTACCGCAGTACATTAATTTTATGTATTTTACCAAAACGATTCGTATGAGAATAAAACCGAACCACAGAATTAAGCTTGTTTATGAACGAGTAGTGATGATTTCAAAAACCAGACAGACTTACGATTAATCCTGTAAGGGTTTTTATGAGGTAACCCTAAAAACTATACTTGTTAGAAAAATAGATCAATTTGTCTGAAGTACAGTAGGGTAAAAATATTCACGTACCACCTTAGAACCCTATCGCAATGACGCGACGCGATAAACGCCAGGCTATATCATACAAATGTCATGCGTATGTCTCTTCGACTAGGTTCTACGGTGGTACGCGTTTCAATTTCCTTGACTGTACCAATCTACATAAACTTTTATCAACTGTAATGGTTTCAAATTCTTTGCTTCACAAACCTCAGAGATAAAGTTATTTAAAAAGCATTAGTGGTTGGTGAAATACAGCTGTGACCAACAGACTGACAGACCTTAATGGTTCCTTTTTACCTTTTTTGTACGGAACCATAAAAGTGCGAGTAGTTTGCGTCGAGGCCGGCGCATACGCATCGACCGCAGCGCCGCGCATGATTTATTAACGAATTTTGGCCCATAGACGCGACAACGCAACAGGCGTTGTCGCGTCTAACTTAGTAGGAAATGTAGCTTATTATCAACTAATACAGATTTTAAGATTTTGTTTCAACTTTACTACCACTCTTCGGCTTTGTTGTAGTCTAAATTATTTTTTTATTATTTTAGTACAATTCATGTTTGGCAATAATACTTCGTCTTACTTATGGATATCTTATCTTAGTTTTTACCCGACTGCCGTCAGAAGGGAGGGTTATGTTTTTCGAGTGTATAAATGTATTATCAATTGCAGGGGCGTAACTAGGGTGGGGCAGGCAGGGCATGTGCCCTGGGCGCCAAATAAGGGGGGGCGCAAAAAACGAAATTTACTAAATACCTATTTAAAAAAATACAATCCAAATTCGTATACATGGCCACATAAAAGTCTTTTGAGGATCATTTAATTGTTATTGTAGATACATTTATTCCAGACGGGGACATGTTTATGGTATTTTGTTTGATTTACATACATTACATTACAAAATTAGTAATTAAATAAAAAAAATGTGTAGGTATCTGTTTTTAAAATCATTTACAAAGAGAAAGGGGCGCAGTTTGGATGCGAGCCCTGGGCGCTATTTTACGTCGCTACGCCCCTGATCAATTGATACATATATGAATGAAGCTTGACACAAGTCTATGAAATGACAGTGTGCTGACGTTACTCTCCAATGCTATTCTAATCGCAGTTTGATAATATGTATGTATCTAAAACCCGCCTACGTATAAATAGTAAATAAATAACTAATAAAGTGAAAAACAAGCCCCACGTTTCCAAAAAAATTTGGGCAATGTAGAGGAAAACACCTTCAAATCCTTTTAAAATAAGTCCTATAATTAAAATGCTAGTTTCGCCACATTACAGGTAACTGGCAAACGCAAGGCACGGAATACTGATGTTGCAGCTTCGAGTCCTGCCATTACCCTAATTTTTCTTTGTGTTGTCATTACATAGCATTTTAATTTAATATTTTGAATGTTAAAAACATTTAACATAAAAATCGAAAAAAAAATCGGTTATAACATTTTTATAAGTCTTATAAATAAGGCGGCGACCAACCTAATAGCCAAAAAATACTCGGTAGTGGTCAAATCGTACCTTTAGAATTAAAGCGACTCAATTCTGAATATGACATTTCCCAAAATTAAACCCTATGTCTTTTAATTAAGGTGATATTTTGGGACGTGTATAATTCAGAAATGGGTCGCTTTAATTCTAAAGGTGCGAAATATGTCCTTACATTTATGTTTTCAGTGGATTATGCCCGCAGAGAGCAGGCGAAAACAACACGAAACTAGAGGCAATTGTGTTATTGCGGTTAGAGCGGGAAAAATTACATTTTCCTTGTCTTTGTCCATTTAATTCGTATCCTGTTTACGCTATATTAATATCGGTTTCAAATGATCAATTATTTAATGGTAACAGTCACACCAGATGGTCCGATGACCTCATACAGGTGGCAGGAAGGCGCTGGTTGCATGCTGCTTCCAACCGGCCACTTTGGAAATCCATGGAGGAGGCCTATGTCCAACAGTGGACTTCTTGTGGCTGAGATGATGATGATGATGAACAGTGTAGCCAGTAGCTGGTTGCGGTAGGAGTGGGTTGGGTCAAACAGGGTAGTACCACACTCTGACAGAATACCGGTGCGACGTAGTAGCTTGGTATTGCGTTTCGTGGGCAACGGATCAACGAATCTCTTGGGATCGCTGGTTCCCATATGCGGCGGTGGTCACTTCCCTTCAAGAGACCCGCGTGCCAGTTTTCATTCGAATAAAAAAAAACGTGGTAGGACCTTGTGCAATCGCTACCATCATCTTGCTCACTAATCCTATCACAAAGCAGCAGTGCTTGTACTGTTGTGTTCCGGCGTGGAGAGCAAGACAGCCGGTGCAATTACTGGCACAAGAGGTATTCCATATTAGCCTTCTGGGTTGGCAATACATCTGCAATCTCCTTGAAGTTGCGGGCGTCCATAGGCGGTGATCACTCACCATCAGGTGACCCACTTGCTTGCTGCCTCCCTATTTCATAAAAAAAAGGAATTCCTTGGTCGACTACTCATTACAAAATTATGTCGTGAAAGTTTCCATTAACAATGCCAAAATTATAGAGCAAATATCTCATTAGATACAGTCCCAAGCTCCGCGCATAATTCATACATATTAGCCAAAATTATGTTAATATATGGTTTCACTTAATTCACCACGACAAAACAACCACGCGGTCGCCTCATTCCAAAACATCACAAGCGCCTATATACCACATTCACTAGTAAACCTTAGAACATTACAAATAGTATCCATTCTCGTATTGTAATAAAACTAGTACTTTTGCTGTATCATTCAGTGTAGCATAAAGGGAATCAGAACATGAGAAATAACTGTAAACAGAACTGTATGGGAATAAATTAATGGTTAGAGCAAAATGACGATCGCGAAATTTTAAGGCAGCCGGCACACAGGAAGCGGTGGCGGAGCGGAAAACCCAATGGGTCTGGTTCTTACGGGTATAGTGAGATACAGCATATCGGCGTAGATGACTTTGAAATCCGTACCGTTTTTAGGAATCATCTTTTTTGGTAGCTATCCATCTTTTAGGGAATAAGCCGATTTGGGAATCTGTCTTTTTGAAAATCCGTCTTTAAATTTCAGTAATCTGATTTTTTGAGAAACTGTCTTTATAGGAATGTGTCTTCTTAGGAATCAGTTATAAGGGAATCTGTTTTATTTGAGGATCAGTGTTATGGGAATCTTACTTTATGGGAATCAGTTTTTTTAAGAATCTTACTTCATAGAAATCAGACTTCATAGGAATCAGCCTTTATAAGAATCTGACTTTATGGGAATCACTCTTTATGAGAATCTGACTTTATGGCAATCAGTCTTTCTAAGAATCTGACTTTATGGGAATCAGCCTTTTTAGGAATGTAATTATACAGGAATCAGCCTTTTCAAGAATCTAATTTATGGGAAATTGGGAATCAGTCTTTTTAAGAATCTGACTTTATGGGAATCAGTCTTTTTAAGAATCTGGATTTATGGGAATCAGCCTTTTTAAAGAATCTGACATTATGGGAATCAGCCTTTTTAAGAATCAGGAATTATGGGAATCAGCCTTTTCAAGAATCTGACTTAATGGGAATCAGCCTTTTTAAGAATCTGATTTATGGGAATCAGCCTTTTTAAGAATCTGGATTTATGGGAATCAGCCTTTTTAAGAATCTGGCTTTATGGGAATCAGCCTTTTTAAGAATCTGGCTTTATGGGAATCGATTTTTGGGGAGTTTGTCTTATAGGAAATCCGACATTCTGGGATGGAGGGAAAATCGACCTACACCGTCTCACTTCCGCCACTGTTCAGGAACCGACTCTCTATGCTAGTAGCCTAATGTGTGTGTTGGTCCGCCAATAAAGAAACTTCGTGTAGAATTTGATTTGCAACTTTATTCAGAATTAAAATCGGAATCGATAATATAAGATAAGATAAGACAAGATACGATAAGATAAGATAATTTTATTGATGACTTTTGGTTACAAGTCAGTTTGTATGTAGTTACACTAACATAAATACATTCAAATCATTATCACTCCAAAAACACGTCGTTTATTGCATATAACATTACAACTATTATAACTAATCGGGATTAAATTTTGTTCGTTTGTGTCGTTATGCCCTATGATAGGATAATGGGGAAATAATGAGAATACGTCGAAAGTACGTGACTGAATTACAAGTAAGTATAGTACGATTACTGTTTGCCAACGTTAGTCGACAACGATAGTTTATGCTTGACATTGCCTCTTTGGACCGTTAATGATATACGACCTTCCATCCAAAGGCAGCAATGTACTTTGCTCAATATTGTTTCCTATGGCATTTCCGATGACAGCCGAAATCAATTTATTTTATTGTGCGTACTTTGGAGCACGTTCGCAATTAATTGGTGAAGGGGGTTTATGAGGCTAGAACAATCTGTGGTTTAATAAACGAGTAGGCGTTACAGAACATGGTTCCGTAATAGACGTATTTAGACGTCGGTAACTCTATTATTTATTTAAAATGGCACAACTTCAAAACTAGAGCCGCAGCGGCGCCTACTGTTATAATAAACGCGTAGTGCGACATCTATCTATATAAATAAAAATGAATTGTTGTTCGTTAGTCTGATTAAAACTCGAGAACGGCTGGGCCGATTGAGCTGATTTTGGTTTTAAAATGTTTGTCGTAGTCCAGGGTAGGTCTAAACGGTGAGCAAATAAGGAAAAATTGCGAGTAAGATAGAGTAATAATTAGGCGGTACGAAGTTCGCCGGGTCAGCTAGTTATTAATACAAATAACACAACCGACTTTTCGGAACACGACTCTCATTAATATTCACAGTCAAAAATTTTCATGAAATTAGAAATGTAAATAAAACCATGAAAATTATAAAAGTCCATTAACGTAGATCACAGTACACACGAATAAGTATTTCATTTCACTGTAATTTTTACCTGAGGATGTTTGCGGAACCCACTAGATACGAGCAGCGCAGGACCAGGCGTTGTGGCGATCGTCAGGGGAGGCCTATGTCCAGGGGAAGCCTATATTCAGTAGTGGATATATTCCGGCAGTTATGACGATGCCAATGAATAAATAAAGCACGGCGTTGACCTTGTCGCGCAGCGCGCACAGGACAGCAAGCCGCTTACCTCAGCATGCAGGTGAGCTGCAGGTCGTGCTGGTAGCGGCTGAGCGCGGGCGCGCCCTCGACGCGCACGGCGTTGACCTTGTCGCGCAGCGCGCGCAGGACAGCAAGCCGCTTACCTCAGCATGCAGGTGAGCTGCAGGTCGTGCTGGTAGCGGCTGAGCGCGGGCGCGCCCTCGACGCGCACGGCGTTGACCTTGTCGCGCAGCGCGCGCAGGACAGCAAGCCGCTTACCTCAGCATGCAGGTGAGCTGCAGGTCGTGCTGGTAGCGGCTGAGCGCGGGCGCGCCCTCGACGCGCACGGCGTTGACCTTGTCGCGCAGCGCGCGCAGGACAGCAAGCCGCTTACCTCAGCATGCAGGTGAGCTGCAGGTCGTGCTGGTAGCGGCTGAGCGCGGGCGCGCCCTCGACGCGCACGGCGTTGACCTTGTCGCGCAGCGCGCGCAGGACAGCAAGCCGCTTACCTCAGCATGCAGGTGAGCTGCAGGTCGTGCTGGTAGCGGCTGAGCGCGGGCGCGCCCTCGACGCGCACGGCGTTGACCTTGTCGCGCAGCGCGCGCAGGACAGCAAGCCGCTTACCTCAGCATGCAGGTGAGCTGCAGGTCGTGCTGGTAGCGGCTGAGCGCGGGCGCGCCCTCGACGCGCACGGCGTTGACCTTGTCGCGCAGCGCGCGCAGGACAGCAAGCCGCTTACCTCAGCATGCAGGTGAGCTGCAGGTCGTGCTGGTAGCGGCTGAGCGCGGGCGCGCCCTCGACGCGCACGGCGTTGACCTTGTCGCGCAGCGCGCGCAGGACAGCAAGCCGCTTACCTCAGCATGCAGGTGAGCTGCAGGTCGTGCTGGTAGCGGCTGAGCGCGGGCGCGCCCTCGACGCGCACGGCGTTGACCTTGTCGCGCAGCGCGCGCAGGACAGCAAGCCGCTTACCTCAGCATGCAGGTGAGCTGCAGGTCGTGCTGGTAGCGGCTGAGCGCGGGCGCGCCCTCGACGCGCACGGCGTTGACCTTGTCGCGCAGCGCGCGCAGGACAGCAAGCCGCTTACCTCAGCATGCAGGTGAGCTGCAGGTCGTGCTGGTAGCGGCTGAGCGCGGGCGCGCCCTCGACGCGCACGGCGTTGACCTTGTCGCGCAGCGCGCGCAGGACAGCAAGCCGCTTACCTCAGCATGCAGGTGAGCTGCAGGTCGTGCTGGTAGCGGCTGAGCGCGGGCGCGCCCTCGACGCGCACGGCGTTGACCTTGTCGCGCAGCGCGCGCAGGACAGCAAGCCGCTTACCTCAGCATGCAGGTGAGCTGCAGGTCGTGCTGGTAGCGGCTGAGCGCGGGCGCGCCCTCGACGCGCACGGCGTTGACCTTGTCGCGCAGCGCGCGCAGGACAGCAAGCCGCTTACCTCAGCATGCAGGTGAGCTGCAGGTCGTGCTGGTAGCGGCTGAGCGCGGGCGCGCCCTCGACGCGCACGGTGTTGACCTTGTCGCGCAGCGCGCGCAGGACAGCAAGCCGCTTACCTCAGCATGCAGGTGAGCTGCAGGTCGTGCTGGTAGCGGCTGAGCGCGGGCGCGCCCTCGACGCGCACGGCGTTGACCTTGTCGCGCAGCGCGCGCAGGACAGCAAGCCGCTTACCTCAGCATGCAGGTGAGCTGCAGGTCGTGCTGGTAGCGGCTGAGCGCGGGCGCGCCCTCGACGCGCACGGCGTTGACCTTGTCGCGCAGCGCGCGCAGGACAGCAAGCCGCTTACCTCAGCATGCAGGTGAGCTGCAGGTCGTGCTGGTAGCGGCTGAGCGCGGGCGCGCCCTCGACGCGCACGGCGTTGACCTTGTCGCGCAGCGCGCGCAGGACAGCAAGCCGCTTACCTCAGCATGCAGGTGAGCTGCAGGTCGTGCTGGTAGCGGCTGAGCGCGGGCGCGCCCTCGACGCGCACGGCGTTGACCTTGTCGCGCAGCGCGCGCAGGACAGCAAGCCGCTTACCTCAGCATGCAGGTGAGCTGCAGGTCGTGCTGGTAGCGGCTGAGCGCGGGCGCGCCCTCGACGCGCACGGCGTTGACCTTGTCGCGCAGCGCGCGCAGGACAGCAAGCCGCTTACCTCAGCATGCAGGTGAGCTGCAGGTCGTGCTGGTAGCGGCTGAGCGCGGGCGCGCCCTCGACGCGCACGGCGTTGACCTTGTCGCGCAGCGCGCGCAGGACAGCAAGCCGCTTACCTCAGCATGCAGGTGAGCTGCAGGTCGTGCTGGTAGCGGCTGAGCGCGGGCGCGCCCTCGACGCGCACGGCGTTGACCTTGTCGCGCAGCGCGCGCAGGACAGCAAGCCGCTTACCTCAGCATGCAGGTGAGCTGCAGGTCGTGCTGGTAGCGGCTGAGCGCGGGCGCGCCCTCGACGCGCACGGCGTTGACCTTGTCGCGCAGCGCGCGCAGGACAGCAAGCCGCTTACCTCAGCATGCAGGTGAGCTGCAGGTCGTGCTGGTAGCGGCTGAGCGCGGGCGCGCCCTCGACGCGCACGGCGTTGACCTTGTCGCGCAGCGCGCGCAGGACAGCAAGCCGCTTACCTCAGCATGCAGGTGAGCTGCAGGTCGTGCTGGTAGCGGCTGAGCGCGGGCGCGCCCTCGACGCGCACGGCGTTGACCTTGTCGCGCAGCGCGCGCAGGACAGCAAGCCGCTTACCTCAGCATGCAGGTGAGCTGCAGGTCGTGCTGGTAGCGGCTGAGCGCGGGCGCGCCCTCGACGCGCACGGCGTTGACCTTGTCGCGCAGCGCGCGCAGGACAGCAAGCCGCTTACCTCAGCATGCAGGTGAGCTGCAGGTCGTGCTGGTAGCGGCTGAGCGCGGGCGCGCCCTCGACGCGCACGGCGTTGACCTTGTCGCGCAGCGCGCGCAGGACAGCAAGCCGCTTACCTCAGCATGCAGGTGAGCTGCAGGTCGTGCTGGTAGCGGCTGAGCGCGGGCGCGCCCTCGACGCGCACGGCGTTGACCTTGTCGCGCAGCGCGCGCAGGACAGCAAGCCGCTTACCTCAGCATGCAGGTGAGCTGCAGGTCGTGCTGGTAGCGGCTGAGCGCGGGCGCGCCCTCGACGCGCACGGCGTTGACCTTGTCGCGCAGCGCGCGCAGGACAGCAAGCCGCTTACCTCAGCATGCAGGTGAGCTGCAGGTCGTGCTGGTAGCGGCTGAGCGCGGGCGCGCCCTCGACGCGCACGGCGTTGACCTTGTCGCGCAGCGCGCGCAGGACAGCAAGCCGCTTACCTCAGCATGCAGGTGAGCTGCAGGTCGTGCTGGTAGCGGCTGAGCGCGGGCGCGCCCTCGACGCGCACGGCGTTGACCTTGTCGCGCAGTGCCGCGCCCGAGCCGCCGCAGCGCTCGCGCAGGATCGACATGATGTTCGGCTGCCGCAGGAACGCCACCACCTGACACACAACATACTATTACTACACCGTCACCGGCCATCGATCACCTCAATTGGCACACAAGCGCTATACAAGCTGTATAAACCGGGCCACGCCGGATGTGTATGCAGCGGGGCTCTGGAGACATGCGCGTGCACACGCCGATAGTAACGTATGGAATTATATGTTGAGATGACACCGCGCTAGCGTTGCGCGCGCGTAACGCAGCTCCACGAAGCGAGCTATAGACGTGCTGCATACACATCCGGTGTGGACCGGCCTTTACGGGAGGTCACGACTTTGGTAACGATCTCCAAAGTGGCTGATAGTTAGTTCACAAGATGAAGAGCAACTCTGCGGTCTGCCTGCGCTATGTGGTCGCGTTATCGATATATGGCTCCTAAAAAACTAGTAATCGTTGCAAAAAAATGGCAAGGTAAATGGCTGAATAAAGGACAGAGAGTGGTATCAACTGGGTATCTTCGCAGTGACCCTAGCTGACGAGAGATAGCGCCATTTGTTATCAAATTTAAAAGAAAATGAAAGAAATTTCGGTTACAAAGATTTAGAATCGAAATAAGCGGATCAATCACGTATTTAAAGCTAATATAGTTACGTTAATAAGTTACCTTGTCGTTGTAAGCGACGGGTATCTCGTGCTGCGTGCGCGCACTCGCGTCGCCGGCCGACAGCGGCGGCCGCGGCGGCGGCGTCGGCGCCTGCGCACACACGGCTATCACACACACGCGCGGGACACACACCAACACGCTCTCGTTTACGGTGGGAATACACATGCCTGCAGCTTGCATACTTTCGAGCGAGTAGCTTGCATGCTTATCTCAGATTTATATAGAATTGAATGGCTTATTTATTTATTATTATTATTTATTTATAATAAAAGTATGCAAGGCAGGAATAAGCATGTGTGTCCCAGTGATTGCATGAAGATAAACTTAACCCCTTTATCCATAAACGTTTACCAACCTCTTCTAACTGACATGTGTTCCTGTCATTCGAGGATAAACTTCAAAACAAATAAATAAATGAATCTTTAGTACAGATAAAAACGAAACATGTTTTAGTTAATGCAGGTTTACTAAGCGTTTACGAAGGGGATAAGTACAGTGGGTAAAACAAACTATAAAAGTACAGTCAGCGTCATAACTTAACAATTTAGTACCTCGTCGCTTTAACTTCAAAATTATAAAGATGTGACACGAAATTATTACCTAAAGAAAATAAAACGACAACTGTATGGTCCACCAAGAAATAGCTTTTTTTACATGCCAAAGTCTTTGTGCTATTGACACAAGACCCATTTTTGCTTGATCCATGTCAAATCTTTTCTCACGAGTAGTATAGAAAGGGATAAAGTTCAAAAGTTGTCAAGAAATTACCTTTTTGACTATACTACTAAATTGTTTCAATATTTATGACTCTTACTGTAACACATATGAATGCTATCATTATCCATTTTACTTATAACATTAATAACATGAACAGTAAAAATATTTGGCTTTGACTTGAAAATAACTTAAAAAAATGATAAGTTATAAAGCATGCTTCACTTTATGCTATGCCACTTTAAGAACTTTGTAAAAAACCTTCGATCATTTCTTCGAAAAAAAAACAAAAGATACTTCTACAAATTTTAGGGTAAATCTAAAAATGTATGTATAGTCGACAAACAAATTGCTTGACCACTTTTCGACCGTATTACAAAGAAATAAGGTTCAAAAGTGGTCAAGCAATTACTTGCTCGACTATACAGTCACCATCAAAACTATTTGCGTGCCTAATATTACCGACCAAAGTTAAATTATTCTTCAGTGCATCCCTTTCGTATGGCACTACATTCTGTTTATCCATCTTAAGTAGTAAACATAACATTCTAAACTAAAATTTCACCATTTTCATCAAAATACTTTAGACGTCAAACCAAATCGAGATTGCAACTCCAAAAAAAGTGTTTTTAATTTTATTGCTTTTTTAATTTCGACGATAAACACTATCTACAGTTATAACAAATGACATTTTAGGATAAAATGTGGTTTACCACTTATGACGAGAGAGATGCACAGACCAGAGTTAGAGCCGCACTTAAGAATAAGTTATCCTTCGTCGGATATGTTACGGCCGTTGAGTGGTCTTTAAAGACTCCGCTAGATGGTGCAATTCAGGGCGTTTGGCCCGCTCGAAAAACAATTCATTCGTTCACCGAAATATCAGTAGAATTGGTGAAAACTTTACGCTTTTTTAATCAGATTAGAAGCCGGTTCCCGGCCTAGAGCAAATAATAACAAATGTTGCCACTATTCATTCCTTATTTCGTTTTTATTCGCAGAACACTAATGAGATTTTTTCAAGCGGGTAAAAAACGCTGAAATTTACACTGCACAAGAATGGTTGCTTGTGAGTGTATAAAATCCATCATCATTAACAAAATAACATTCATTTAGGTATTTTAAGTATAAACAACAAACAAAACGAGGCTAATGATAAAATGACATACTGTGTTATTGTTACATAGAAGTTTTCCAGTTCGCGCGGTGGTTTAACAACCGATAAAAGAGACAAGAAACTAAACAAAATCTGCAAAAGAACAGCCCAAACGAAAGTGAAATACAAAACAACCAAATTAAAACAAAACGCATGCAAAGAACAAAACAAGACACATCTAACACTGAAGACCATGGAACGAGCATGTTGCAGAAGGGGCCGTGTCAGGCTGGCACGTAAAACGCTAGGTATAGGGGCGAGATTACAACAACATACCAAAGTCGGCCCGAATCCAGTGCATAGGTATTTCATGTCGATCTTTAAAGAGAATTAGCCGGTGAATACATGTGACTACAAGGCACTAGAACAGCAAAAGTGACCGCTTTAATTTATGACCTTTTAAACTATACCACAGCATAACTATTAGAACAAGAACAGAAGCTTTACTTCGAACAAAAACGGTGCGGCGTTAAGGCAAAAGAGGCGTCCTACTGTTTGCCTCTATGTCAAAATACTGTAATAGTGTAATACTGTAACCAGAACCTGTAAAAAGGGTCTGTTCAAGGGTCCCACTGAAAATCAGCGTCTCGGTTTTACCGCGGCAGTATGCTGAGTGGGGCCCTTTTTGTTTCTATTCAACAAAAACGTGGCTGTGTTTGTTATAATTGTACTTTGTGTGATGTGTGTATGTGTGTGTTTTGTGATGAATAGTCCTAAATAAATGTTTTTCTTTCTTTCTTTCTTTTTAACAACATTTATATATCGTATAACTCTCACTCGCACGCGCGGCAACCTAATTGATTTAATCTTACTAGATACTTTATTAAGACTTAATTCTAATAAAGTGATTCCTGAATGGTCTACCAAAAGGTCATTAGCAGTCGATTTTGCTGCTCATTTGTTTGTTTGTTAAATGACTTATTTATACGAAACTAAAGCAACCACACGAAAGAAAAAGTCGACGAGGAACTATGGTCTGGCTTCTGAAGAGTATGGCATTACATATGAACGGTTAATGTAGTTGTAAGCATTAACTTTGGCCCCTACGATATGGTATTAGTCCACAAAGATCATTTTTGATTTACATTGCCTCATTGAACCATTACATGATACTTGCCTTTCTATAAAGGCAGCAATGTACTTCACTTAACTTTATTTACTATGGCATTTCCGATGAAAACAAAAATCAATTCTTCAAATTTTTATACTGTAGCTTGTTTTCATATAGAAAAGAGCTCCATCTCTCGGAATGATCCTGCATTATTAGCACGAGTAGTAAGCTAGCTTCTCTTGTTAGCGACATCTAACGGCTCATTTTGAAATTTAAAAGCTGTTCACAATGCGATACAGTTTGGTAACTTTTACTTTAGGGGTCAATTCTATTTTGAATATAACACTGGAGAGTAAAAAAAGAAGAAAAAAATTAAAATCGTATAAGGGCCAATCAACAATTCTACTCACGTTTTGGATGTCTCTAGCGTTACCAAAACTGTCTTTAGCGATGGAACGTTTCCAAAAATATATTTTACTCGTAAGGCCCACGTCAAAATTCGTTCCATGAATTTTGAACCATATCGTTTAAGACAGTGCAAGTGAGTTCGACGTCAGTTTGTAGTCTGTCTTATATGTAGGATGGGCCTTGCGACGTTAATAGGGTTAACTCATGTATCACCATAAAGTAAACTACTCCCTACAGCTACAGAAACGTGTTCGTGTATAGTCCCCCCCCCCCCCCCCCCCCCCAGCGTCAGAAGCCAGCCCCCGGGCGCACCTGCTCGACGCGCAGCGGGCGGCGGCGCGGCGGCAGCAGCGGCGAGAACGGCCCGGCCTGCGCGGCGCGCGGCAGCCGCGGGTCGATGAACGACGTGCGCCGCATCACGTGGTCCACGAAGAAGCGCTGCGCACGCGCACACACACACGCTCAGTCGCCGGGCATGGCTACTCCGAGATCGATTCCACTTGAGGGTACTTTGTTTAAAGTTTAGCAAGTCCTATTTAGCTTCTGGGTGATGGAGATCTCTACGAGTATTTCCTTTTTTTTAAAATCTGTTGAATAGTTCTAGAGATTACCCCGTACATAAAGACAAAGCAATTAAACCCTGGGAATAATTTCAGAAAATGACCCATATGTGACGAGTTTGTACATTAATTTTGACACATTATCTATGGGAAAACTATCAAAATTTGACAGCTGACAGTTAAAATGGTCCCATGTTTGAATATATGTAAGAACGCAGCATAAGATCACTCGAATTGTAAGTATACAGTATTTGTTTGTATTCGAAGGATCAAATTGGATGATGCGACTGAATTTTAACTGACCACTCATTGGAAATCGAATGCTAGGAATAGACATATCTCGACCGTAGAATACGTCAACGTTTGACATTGACAGTTGATATTGGAGATATTCGGGACTCGAACTAAACCCCAGAATGACTAGTCTCCGCAACTTATTTTCTCGTTATATGTGTCCCGTTCTGACCAGCTCAGTAGACAGTAGGAACCAAGAAGTACTATGTAACAAGTCATTATTATGGGTCGAGAAATAACCTGCGTCTTGATAGAAGAAAAAACCTTAGGGGATAACTTCTCTACTTTCCTATGGACAGCTGTATCCGTGGACACTCTTAAAGGTAGGTATGTTCTCTCATTATCCGAGCAATCGTCATGCTTCTCTATTTCTTGCCTTCTCTTTGACCTCCTGAAGGCACGGAATAGAGAAAATAGGGATGGCTCGAACAATGAGAGAGTATAGCCAGGGGGGTTCCACTCCGCACTGTAGGTACGTTCAACCGCCTTGCCTATGGTATAGGCAAATCGCAGTAGGCTGTCGGCTTGCCGCGCGCTCGCTCGCTCGACCCCGCCGTGTCAGTAATTGAAAACGAATGCCGCGCAACCCTAGCGTGTCGCCGGGAGTAGCGGGGGGAAGACGGGCGCGGGCGGCGCGTTCCTTATGACTCGCGGCGCCTGGCGCATGGTGTATGAAGTAATACGAACTTTTTGAGCGTGTTAATAAAGTTGGAATTTGTTTAATCGCGGTCGTAAAAGAGAAGTTTCTGTACTATTATTTATTCTGTGGTATAGCTCTAAGATTTAGAGCATCCACAGATACAGCTGTCGAGGAAGTGTCTAGAGCAGTGGTTCTTAACCTGTGGTCCGCGGAGGCATCCGAAATGGTCCGCAAAATACTTGATGTGTATGCTATAATGTCATGGAATAAATTTAGTAGATAATCATATAAGGCATTAAGAACTATATCATTAAGAAATGTTTGGTGGTCCCTGGCAGGACAAAAATTTGGTTAAACGGTCGCTCACCTCTAAAAGGTTAAGAACCACTGGTCTAGAGCTTGAAACTGATACTTATTGAAGAAAGCACCAAATACGACTGAAGTTGCAACGTGTGTTACCTTGTTGCAATCTGTGTGGCAAATTGTAGCGTTGCACGTTACATCGCGCGTTACATACTCAAGTCTGTACTCAGCTTTGCACCGAAGACGTAGGCTATTTCTCAACACCCTTATAAACCTCTGCTAGCTCGCTCCGTAGTAAATTCAACAATTCGAACTCCAATTCACTGATGATTTAGCGTTAGATTGGTTAGTATAATCTTGAATTAACAAATAATCGACACAATTATACCACTATTTGTGAGTCTAGCGAGTGTTCAAATATTAGTATGTTAGTACCACTTCAATTTCGAACTTTCTGGAACATTAATCAACATTAACCGCCACTAATTTACCACAACCTTAATTGACAAAATGTATCTATCCAAAACTACGGATTCCTCATCTAAAATGGAAATTCCAAGACAGTTCAATTTATAAGACCTACGCCAATTTCGTTCTTTGAATTTAAAACCATGTCACTAGCTTGAAAACTATCTCCGAGCTCAATTCAACGTCAGTTTGACATTTGTCCTTGACAGTTGTCGTCGTGTTTTTTTTAACATAAACCTAAACCATAGCAGATACAGGTCTTTTTGTGAAAATAAATTTGGTACACCAATGTTTTTAGTTAAGCGTAACTTTTCCATAAAAAGAGTAATCATTTTATTATTAATTTTTTTTTTATTAGTAATTTATCATTTTTAATGCGTTTCGATTCAGTTTCGTGTAAAAATCTTCATTGTATCGGAAGAAAAGATCTAAGCAGCATAAGATATATTTTTTAAAGGTCTATTACTAATGTTATGACCAGCTTACGCTTGACTAAAAAAAACTACTATTCCAAATTTATTCTCACTAAAAAAAAGACTGTTATCTATGACAGTTTAACATCTCCTATGATTTCGGAGTTCACCATACCGTCCCACCAAAAGAATACAGTGTAATACTTTGGGCCTTACGAGGTGACTCTATTACCTTTCCATTGCGGTCCAGCTTGGTGTCCCACCCGAGAGGCAGGTCGCGGTCGGCGTCGCTGAACATGTTGACGAGCGCCACCAGGTCGCGGTTGTGCTGGTAGCGGTCGAAGGAGGACGTGTCGCGACGGATCTTCGAAATCATGTGCTTGAGGGTGGAGTTGCCGTTGTAGAGGGAAGACGCCTCCTGGAAAGAGGTGAGGTTTTGTTTTAGTTGCCATAGTATTCCGGATAGCGGACTTCTTCGCGTGGAATTACTAGCAAGACTGCTAACAGAAAACTTGACAGACTGAGTTACAAATTAAATTTAAAATGCTATATAATTAATGACAACACAAAGAAAAATTAGGATAATGGCAGGGTTCGAACCTGCAACATCAGCATTCCGTGCCTTGCGTATTCCAGTTACGCTAAAGTGTTAGCGGTAATGTGGCGGAAACTGGAAAACGCAAGGCACGGAATGCTGATGTTGCAGGTTCAAACCCTGCCATTACCCTAATTTTTCTTTGTGTTGTCATTCATTATATAGCATTTTAAATTTAATTTAAATGTAAAAAAAATACAAAAAGAAAAATCGAAAAAAATTAAAAATAAATAATTTCGATTACAATAGACTAAGTTACGGTACATGGCTGAGTTTCTCTGAGTTTATTTGTATGTCTATCCCTTTCTTATGACACTAGTTTGACAGACATATAGGGAGGGATAAATTAAACCTAGGCCGGTCATTGTTTTAAACTTTCGCGACTTTCAAACATATTTATTACATTATCGGGACTTTAGCGCGATAAAAATATATTGTTGATTTACCTCGACGTTTCGGCCATGTTTCAATGGCCGTGGTCACGAGTAGACCAACAAATCAACAATAAATCGAGGTAAATCAACAATATATTTTAATCGCGCTAAAGTCCCGATAATGTTATAAATAGGCCGGTCATGTTAGGGCCAGTGATTAGTTAAACGATCCGTGGCTTGAATATAGGAACGCGACACAAATGATAGTGAAAACCATTTAAAAAACCGTTGCATAGTTTAGAGAGAATAAGCGGCAGAAGATGTGAGGACAGACATATAGCTACTTTGTTTTATACTATTTAGAAAAAGACAAAGCTTCCGAGAAGTGTCACTCTATTTCTATCAAATTTTAAATTTTAATGTTCAAATTTTTATTTTGCGTCTCTTAATTATTCAGTAGAAGCTTTCTATTGTAATCTGTATAGACCTACTTAACTAAATACTTAGTTTACCACTGCACTTACTTTCTGAAAAAAAAATGCAGCTATATGCTTTTTTTCTACCTTAGTGGAAAGGCAGTCTTATGCAGATTAGACTTAAGAAAGCACTTAAGAATGTCAGAAAATTTGCTACCGGTTCAGAAAAAACCTCTATCGACAAGCCGGCAAGAAACTCGACGAGATATCATTAGTCGTCTGATTGGTTGTTACGAGACAGCGTTTCGTTAATGAGTTTTTTTCCTCTCGGTGACCGTACGATTTTCCTGGAAAATTTCTCTATAAGAATGTCATTTTTTTGTCTCGACTGTTGATGACATGCTAGAAACACCTATTCGCAGAAACCTCAATCACGATTGGTACTGCAGGACAATAGAAGATAGTTCGACGAGGGATGAAAGATACCAATTAGACACGTGGTTCTTTGGCGCACGAGTGGAGCGAGGGCGCTAATAGATTGTATATGGAATTAGTGTTTCACCCATGTTAAGCACTCTGCTTTTCATTTCAACCATGAGGAAAACGAAAAATGACAAATATATTTAAAAATAAATCAAATACGACGCATCTTAGATTTAAAAAAAAGTGGGAGCTGAAACAATGCTATCAGGTGCATGCACTTGTATAGGTTGAACAAGCTGCATACGTCAGCAGCCATTACAGTACAATACAATGAAAATACAAATATGCTCTATTTAATACTAGTGACTTGCTATGATTTCGCACAAGTACAATTAAGAAGCGATGTAAATATAAACTTCCCTTAAAAAAATCTTAAAGACAGACATTTGAAGACCGAAGATATGAGGTCAGACAGGGGTTTCCACTGTCATACAGAGAATCTTTTACACAAGGTTCTTATGTACAGTCAAGGAAATCGAATCACGCACCACAGTAGAACCTAGTCGAAGAGACGGACGCATGACATCTGTATGACATAGCCTGGCGGTTAACGCGACGCGTCATCGCGATAGGGTTCTGAGGCGGCACGTTAATATATTTCCCCTACTGTACATTACGTCCAGATCGTCCCAGAGTCCCAATGCGAAGCCGGGGCGGATCGCCAGCGTAAAGAGCAAGGTGTGATATCCCGGAGCGGTACCTGGTTCATGTGCAGTATGGAGTAGAAGTCCGGGCGCGCCAGGAAGTCCGCGGCGGGGTGCGGCGCGGCGGGCGCGCGGCCCGCGCCCCCCGCCGCCCCCCCGCCCGACGCGCCCGCGCCCCCCGCGCCCCCCGACGCCGGCGCCGCGTCGCCCAGCTGCGAGCGCGTCATCGTGCGCCGGATCGACTGGTACCTGCGACCACAGAACTAATTATGGTAGATGACACAAAATACAAATCTATTTTCTTTTATGAAATAGGAAGGCAACCGAGCGAGTGGATAAACTGATGGCGAGTGATCACCGTCGCCTATAGACGCCCGCGATGCCGAAGAGATTGCAGTTGCGTCGCCAACCCGGAGGGTTAAGATGAAATTGAAATAGATGAAGTCGTCTCAACCGCGTTACCTCCGGTCTAGCTGCCTTCTCTGCACTTCGGGCGCCGGCGAGCGGGGCGCGCTCCCGTTGGCGCCCGGCCTCTGCCAGGTCGTGGTCCGGTTGACGTGGTCGATGTAGAACACGCGCCCGTGGCTGTCCATGCGCGCCTCCCAGCCTGCAACCGACCGAAACGGACGACTTCAACGGAGCTGCCAGACCGGGGACGCGCGGCCGAGGGGGGCGCCAGGTACCTGCGGGCAGCGGCTCCTCGCACTCGATGATCCCGCCGATCATGTTCGCCGGGAAGTCCCCGGTCAGCGCCATCTGCCGCGACGCGCGCTCCGGGATGGACGGCAGCCGGATGCCGGCCGCGTGCCGCAGCGGCGCCGGCGAGCCCGGCGGCGCGGCCGCGGCGCCCGGCGGCCCGGCGTGCACTATCGTGAAGTGGTTGCCGTTGGCGAACTCCAGGTTCGGCGAGCGGATCTCCGACGTGCGCAGCTCCGTCGCGCACTCGGCCGGCGGCTCCGCGGCCACGGGCGGCGGCGCCAGCGCGGGCGGCGGCGCGGGCCGCGGCCGGCGCGCGTGGTGCGTGGGCGTGGGCGGGCACTGCGGCGCCGGCCCGCCCGCGCGCGCCAGGCTCGCCAGCAGGTGCCGCGGCAGGCTCGAGTGCCGCGGCGTGCCGCCGTCGCCGGACCGCCGCCTGCTCATGATCATGGTGCCCGCGCACGGGCGCGGCCGCTCGGCGCCGTCCCCGGGCGACGAGGCGGGCGAGGAGTCGCCCGAGCTGGCGCCGTCGGAGCCGTCCCGCTCGGGCGCGCGGCCGGCCGGCTCGGGCCGCGCCGAGTTCAGGAACGCGGTCATCATGGCGGGCGCGGCGGCGCGGCCCGAGCTCTGCCGGGTGAGCGGCCGGTGGCCCTTCGGCGTCGCGATCTCCTTCTCGATCCGGTTCCGGTTGTCGTCCTCGAGCTCGGAGCGGTCGCTGATGTCGGTGAGGAACGCGTGCTGAGCCTTCTCCTCGGAGCGGGGCCGGTCCGCGCCGTCGCCGGCGCCGGCCGGCGGGGGCGGCCGGTCCTTCCTGGCGAACGTGGTGGTGATGTAGTTGTCCGGCCCGATGTCCCGGATGAACAGCGCCTTGGCCCGGGCCGCGCCGGGGGAGCCGGCGGCCTTGTCGCGCGGCCTCCGGTCGTCGAGCAGCCGGGCGGCCGCGGCCGACTCGGCCAGGCTGCCGTCCGTCTCGGGCGTGGCGAGCGGCGCGACGTCCCGGCCGCCGCGCCAGAAGCCGGCGGCCGAGGACGCGGGCGCGCGGCCGCCCGTGTAGAACTCGCCCGGCTCGAAGTCGCCGAGCCCGGCCTGCAGCGCCGCCGAGTCCGAGATGTTGTTGTCGGTGAAGAACTGCTCGTCCGTGTCGATCAGCTCGAAGGTGAAGGCGTCCTCGGGGCGCGCGAGCTGGCCGGGCTGGCGGTGGCGCGGGCCGAGCGGCGGGCGCGGCGGCGGCGACAGCGCGCGCGAGCGCTCCAGCGGCCGGTGCGCGGCGCGCGGCGGCAGCGGCGGGCCCGGCGCCCTGCCGCCCTCCACCTCGTACACGAATTTCATTATCTTACAGGGATTCTTTGGCGACCAGATCTTGTAGTACTCCGTCCCGGGCGAGGTCGGCGACTCGAGGCCGCCGGGCGCGGCCCGCCCGGGCCCGGCGCCGGCCGCCGGGCCGCCCGTGTCCACCGGCGGCGGGCACTTCTTCTTGACCCCCGACGACGTCGGCTCGTCCGGGGCGCTTCGAGATTCACTATTTACAAATTGAGATTCTTCACTAAGACTACTATCTACAGATTCGCTAGGATCACGCGTAGCTCCGGGATGCGGCTCGTTCCCGTCGCTGGCTAGGTTGCTGATTGAGCATCTGTTGACGTTGTCGCTGAGGCGGGCGACGTCGGGGCCGGGCTCGCTGGGCTCGAAGCTGCGGTTGTGGTAGGCGAGCGGCTGCGCGTCGCCGCCGCGCTTGCGCGACACGCCCTCCTTCAGCCGCAGCGGCAGCTTGCGCAGCTCTGCGCGCAGCCGCGCGGGTAGCGCCGGCGCCGCCGCCGCCAGCTCCTGCTCCTCGCCACTGTAGTACCGGAAACATAGCAGCTGCTCGCAGTCTGGAACACGTTACACAAAAAACGAAGTAGTACCTAGATAGTTCTCGTCGGTGCTCATTAAAAGATAATTTTCTCAGCAAAAACTCAAGTATACGGATATACTAGACGATGATTGATGAACGGAGACGACGCATGAGTATTTATAAAGGAAAAACAGCGCAGAAATAGCGCGCAACGAGGAGGATTACCTTCGTACGGCTGATTGGGCTCGTCAAGCAGCCACATTATGCCGCCGCTGGCGCATCCGGTCGCCGGCACGCGCCCCACGACGCCGCCCGACTCTGCAACACACGGTCAGATGACACCGGCCACTCGGTAAACTACCTCTAGCGTTTCTGTTACGTCTGACGCATTCCGCCTCGGTGTACACGCCATAAATTCCCAATTTATTTCCTACATAAACTTAGCGATCGCTTAGAGCGCTGTAAAAATGCAATCCTTATTTTTATCGGTTCATGTTCTTTTCCATATTCAATGAGGGAACACGACATGACAGATTTAAGAACGGCCACATACGCTATGGAGAGGAAGTTATTGGAGTCGCGTAAACGAGTAACAAAACCGAAAATAACGAGACGGAATATCTCATTTAGAGCGCTCGCATGAGAATCAAAACTCAGGCAGGTGCAAAACGCAGAAGTAAAAACAAACAACGAGCGGGGGAACTGCGCAGAGCCGAGCACGGTGAGCCCTTGCATTTTTTATCTAACGACAATCGAGCGGGGCGTGGGCCGGCGCGGGCGCATCACAAATTATGCGCCGGCCCTAATCACCGGATGCGGGAGTCGCCCGCACATTTTACGCGAAATAATCGAAGCCACCGAATTGCCAGTTAATTGGAGGAACACGACCATAAATTTCGCGAAAGCAAATTGATTCTGCAAGCCCCGGACGACTCCTGCCGGGCATTACCATATTTTGATTGGATTAATATATGACCATCCCTGCATTCGATTAAGTGCTTCATGCGATCGTAAATACAAAATGCTATGAATAAGCTTTTAATGAAATATACCTACTATTAGCCAGACTTATTTATATGTATAGGTAAGCAAGAAAACTGTCTTCATGTATCATAATACTGGTTGTAAGAAAACTCTTATTTATTATGGGTATTTGAAAGACGCTGATACATCTATACTTAAAAAGATAACAACACTCAAAGTACAAAATGATATATTAACCTAATTGCAGCATAATCACGGTTCAGTTTCCGTTTCGTAACCGTTACAGTTAAGACACTGCAAGATCAATAACTCCCATTACTTTTTTGTTCCCGGCATTTAAGCGAGAGTAATTTCGAGCACGTATGCAGTGCAGCCCGGGTATGTTTAATGGCATGTCATTTCCTCTAGGGTGCTTATCGGGTACCTAATCATGATTAACCAGCGCTATGTTAAATCTAATGATGATTAGAAACACATCCACGAGGGTCCTTTAGATCAGGAGGCGAATGCTAGATTCTTAAAAGTACCGGGATATCTTAATTATTTAGTTTGATATTGGTCTGGATAAAGGAAGACCTCAAGACATCGGGGACTCGAAATCGTCGCGTATTTGTGCGCGATACGATAGAAGTAATGTACAATTTAAGTGTTCATGGCTTGTGCGATGCGAACTTCACCTTTCTGTAACAACTACACCCGTAGGTCAAATTCGCAGCAAACTAGCATTAAGAGGAAACACAAGGGCCGTTTTTCCATACAAACGTCGTCCCCTGTTTCCTCTCTGGATAATGCCAGTAGAGCAATATTTTTTATGCATGTCCCTATGTTTTCCTTTTTTTAATAAATTAATTATTAAAAGAGATATGGACATTCAAAAACCTAAAAAATTGGCCAGATTTTCGGCTGCGTTCATACATTCAGAAAACAAATTTTACTAGATTATATAAAAAAAGAAAAACATAGGAACACTGCCAAAGCCTTTCTTTAATTTTTAATGAAAAAAGTAGTTAAATCGGATAAGTTTTGGAGAAGGAATCAGGGGTCTACGAATCGTTGATTTTGTGTACTTTTAATAAGTATTTTCAGTCCAAGCTGCGGCTGTCTCTATTGCACTCTGCGGGGGGAGGCTTGATAGATGGAGGCAGCAATAGATTTTACAAATACCTATTTTTCAATTCTTGGTGTTTCCTCTTAATAAAGCATGCGTCTCGTTCACACACGCCAACTGATTACAAAGGGTTAGGATGTTATAAGTCCGCGACAAAACCTGAATTTGAAACACTTAGGCATTTTGAGACTGTGACTTTTTGCCTTTCAGGTGTTTTCGATTTAGGGTATTTAAATTTTTTGTCGTATCGATGATTCGGTATTTGAAGGAAATGCGTATCAATATTTCGGTATTTCGGGAATTAGAGTTATTAAGTCAAAGTCATTATGACTTTCCATCATTTGAAGAGTCAATATCAGTGGCCCTAACTGATTTTACAGTGATTTTGACCGGTATTGTAAACAGGCTTTTATTTTTCCTTAAAAAAAGTACCTAATGGTTTCTAAGAGTTTCTATGCACATATATTCTATGGTTTCGGACTTTATCATACTGCGGTCCTAACATGACAGCCCAGGTTTAGTTTAACCCCTCCCTGTGTCTCTGTCAAACTAGTGTCCTAATAAAGAGATGCACATAGAGATAAACTCAAACTAAACTTGGCCGGTCATGTTACGGCCACAGTTTCATATAAAGGCTTGACAGGACCAAGGCAAATCGAAATTTCGTCAAATTATAGATTAAGGCGTAATGCAAGTTAGTGTTATTGAAACCTTAGCATAATTATACCTAGTGTATATGGGTTGCCGGCTGCGAATATGTCAAAGCAAACCCTCGTAGTCTGTCTGCCTAACCCAGTAGTGACACCGAAAGGGCGTGCGCAAGCGCATATATTCATGACGGGCCCGCTGGTGGTGACGACAGAGCGGTGACACAGAGGGCGGCTATTTCCGGCGCTGACGCAACATCCGAGCTTCCGCAGGATACGGGAGATACAGACGGCGCGAGATGAGCCCGCCGTTTCCGCGGGATTTGCGATATGGGGACCTCGTGGCAACTGACAGATGACCATGGAAGTGGTTGGTAGAATCTGAAGGGTTCGATTTAGGAGGTCTAAGTTCTGTTTTGCCCTGATAAGCAAAGCGTCTTAAGTGTACAGTCAGTAGCTAAACATTTAAGAACTTTGTCGTAGTAACGTATGAAATGAGAGTTGCTCGAATTTGTCACATTACTGACAGCGACAAGCTAGTAACATGTACAGCTACTTCTGAGGCTGACCGTACACAAAACTTACAAGTGCTACAATTTCAAATATTTGTCACATTCTTTGTATGAAAAACTTTACAATTATGTCAAATCGTAGCATTTCTAATTTTTGTGGTACAGGAGGCTGTGACTCAGTGCCGGAGACACAGCTAGCTTGTGTGCAAAATTTCCAACACCTATACCAACGACTCGCTTAGCGTTTATTATGGACGAAAACAAGTTTGCGAATCACCTAATGGGAAGTGATTCCCGCCACCAGCGAATCTCATGAGAATCGCTGATTGCCTGCCTTTTGTTGACACGGAAAAAGGTTCGTTATTGAAGATTACTTACGGCTGTTTAGGTGCCAATTGCAAATAGGATTGATTTAGTGCCAACAGCAGCCATTTGCGGGTGGTAGGACCTTGTGCAAGGTCCGTCCGGATCGCTACCACCATCTTGCTCGCTAATCCTGCCGCTAAGCAGCAGTGCTTGCACTGTTGTATTCCGGCGTGGAGAGCAAGACAGCCGGTGTAATTACTGGCACAAGAGGTATTCCATCTTAGCCCTCTGGGTTGGCAACGCATCTGCACTCTCTTTGTTGTTGCAGGTGTCTATAGGCGGTGGTGATCACTTACCATCAGGTGACCCACTTGCTTGTTTGCCTTCCCATGTTGTAATAAAAAAAAAGCCATAAAACTTGACAAGCTGGATAGAGTCATTTCCTTATTTAATGGGAGTAGGATTAAACTACAGGAAACTGAACCTATGCAATTATCAGTATTAAAAATACGAGATAAACGGACTTCTTATAGACCAGTTATATAACTACCTACTAGGTAAGCCTTTCATGTCTTGCACGCTAAGGGTGCATTTCCACTGACGCGGAGCTGCTGGGCAGAGTTGAGAGGAGCGGACCATGAATTAGCCAATCACGGAGCTTGAAATTTTGATCAGTGGAAATTTCGACCACTGTGATTGGTCAATTCACGGTCTGCTCCGTGTCAGTGGAAATGCATCCTGGAATCCACCCAACCCTTTCAGCGGCCCTAACATGACAGCCCAGGTTTAGTTTAACCCCTCCCTGTGTGTCTGTCTAACTAGTGTCATAAGAAAGGGACGCAGATAGAGATAAACTAAATTTGGCCAGTGATGTTAGGGCCACTGACAAGATTGTTCAAGTGTTGGCTGGCTGTATACACCAATCAGCAAGCGTCAAGCAAAAATTACTAGAACTTCTAGCTAGAAATGCCTAGTAACGATCGTTACTTGATACCGTTTTTTGTATTCACAACTGTATATCAAGTGGCATTAATGAAATGGTGCTATTTAGATCTCCCGTTCTCCTTGAACCTGGATGACGAAGACGAGAAAAATTCTAGCGAGTAGCAGATCGCTTCCGCCCGTTACCCAGACAAATGGTGATCCACTTAATATCGGATGAAATATTATAAAACGCGTGCTAAAACACGGAAAAACATCTGTTACTCCGCTTCCTCGCCAGTCGGATGGAGAGAAGAAATATTTTGCGACCGAAACAAAAAACTAACGATGATGCGCTCAAAATTAGTAAGAACGTTTGTTATTGTTACTCATCGAAAAATTACCGAGAAAATCATTTTACGCGGAGCGAAGAATTTAAAGTGATTTCACGTGGTGTTAATCAGGCCACTTTAAGAAACTTCACGCTAGAGTTAGCAGTTAGGTAGTGCTATACTTAAAAGAGCATAGGTCCATTTGAATCTCTAAGGGACATGAGTCGTTTTGTAGTGGTGTGCCGGCTCGGGTCGTCCTACCCGGTTATTTGGCGGAAGCTCGTAGTTAACTAAACTACGGTCATTCCTCGACCCCTATTGGACGCATCTGTCCTCCTACACTGTTTTAACTACGTTTTGTGGCTGATGACTTTTTAAGTGGAACCCTCGGTTTCACACGCGATGTAATCTTTGTCTTGTTCCTGACACCCCCTGACTAGGTAACTCCAATTCCACTCTTATAGACCAATTAAGTCGCCATTGGTTCCCGTTAACTGGTTTGTGTTGTAATGATGCATCATAACTGAACCAGATTTCGTAATTACCTATCTATATAAATAGCACGATACACCTATTATATCTGTGGTTGTGTCCAATTCGTTGTTATTTAAACGACCGATTGGATCGATGTGATAATTCTGAAAAAGCAATTCCCCAAACATAAAGGTGATTCCGTCTGTAAATGACTGTGTCTGCTGCGAACGACGCTTAACTGTATCCGCCTTAAAATAGCCAAAAATTACACTGTAAGTCAGGAAACGGGTGTTTAAGGGGTCGAGATGACGACAGACCCCCATTTAGCGGGATGACAACTTGACAGTTTCACGGCTGCGGCTAGGATATGTTGACGCGCGACTTTAGCTTTGTTTCTGGGTTCACACGGCGAGCTTTCAACGAATTAACAGCCCTTCGAGCTGTCGACGGAGAAGAGACAGACGGTCCCGTTGCTTACTTAACGCGCGTCATCGGGCTAGGCAATAAACGCATTCATTCAGAGTCAATCCTGCGGCGTCGTAAAACCGGCGACGCAAATGCATTTTTAAATTCTTTTCCATTCATTCAAGGATCCATTAAGGACAGGTTAATTTTACGATCGCGACCCACTTAAAATTCTCTCATTCCGGCTACTAATCGCACCGGATATTAGGAGTTAAAGTACAGTGTGGTGACGACAGCGTCCATTAGCACCTCCCTGTGATAACGCCATGACACTTATCGCTTCAAAGTCAATACTAATGATTGATGTGTTTTACGAGGCACTAGGGAAACGACTAAAACTACCTTTGTAACGAGAATCTACAGATGCAGTAAAACATAAATCCTGCATTGTTATCGTGCGTGTTCACCTGCCGGGCTCGATAATGAATAAATTATCGTGTGCCGATACACAAAGCGCAGGCGCATGATCGTAACATCACACGATTTCTTGGACGGCCTCACGCTCGGTTTTCTTATTATTATTAAATTTTGCTATCTGACTCATGTAAATCCATGTGCAAGATTAAGTATGAATGAGTTTCCTCGACCTTCAGGTGTCTTGATTTCTTCCACAGAGCATAGTGCGTTGGGTATGTAAATCCGGCGTGACTCATTAGTGGCTAATCGTAATTCAAGAGCGCGCGCGCAGCCGCAGCGGCCCCATCGACACGCCTCGACATGGACGGTATTGCGCCGGAGTGATTGATTACTCTGTACCCGGTTATTAATTAACTTTTGCTTACTGCGTAGCTTGTATGAATGGAAACACCCCACGCTTCCTACGGATTCCTGTCACAAAACATGCACTTTCCATAGATGGGTCATATTACCGTAGTAATCGAAGTAGTGACCGGATGATTTTGTCTATAGTGCAGTTTGTGTCACGTTTTTCCTATTTTATGTGGATTTTTGTCGAACGTTTTAGAGAGCCTTTAAAACCCAAAAGGATACTAACTAGGTTATTGATTTTATAATAACATTCCCGAAAAGTTTACAATTTTAGAACTAAATCTTTTCGGGTCAAGTGTATATAACTATTACACAGATATGGTCATCACCCCATTAGTTAGCATCGACGGCCGCTGACTGCACATTATGTACCTACCTAAGCGCCATTGTAGTATCAATTCAAGCCTTAATACTTAACTAAGCAAGTTACCCTATACGGTCAAAGATGGCGACGCCGGTCACCCCATATAAGGCGAAAAGCCGAGTGCACACTTAAATCCAAAATGCCAATCGAATGGCTTTATTTTATCAATGGGAATAAGACAAGGTGCACCATGGCCCGTCGGTAAACTTGCTCCATCAACCATATCGGGCTATCGCAGGCCACTCAATTACACCGAGTTGTAATAGCCCATTTAGCTGTCAATTAGTAACGACTGATCAGACGCACTGATTAAATCGTTTCCGCACCAACAGATAAAAGATAACAGGGATCGTGGACACATTTACGAAACAATAGTGCCAAATGTGCTCGACCAATGTCACTTTCGGTAGACATACCGAATAAAGCGCCGTGACACTTTCCAATTGGTAACGGCCACTTTAATATTCCACCTACTTATATCGACGAGGCGACAGGGCGGGGGATGTACGCCTTTGGACATTTTCAAATCGAGTCTTTTAGATTAGGTTAGGGCCAACGACCTCAGTTTTACAATGATCCGTATTAGCGCTTGCGGTTTCGTTATAGTTTTGCAACTCTTCGACTGACACCTACAACCCATTCATGACTCTCTAGTGGTATAAAGATGGAGGGGGCAGGTTCATTGATATTGCGCACGCGACGAACGCGACCTCGCCGCGGCCGCGAGCGCACGCCGTCACCGCAACATGCAACTTTCAGATTATAATTTCTGCTCCACATCAATTATTCCTAGCTTGAATGTTCAAATAAGTGTCATTGAACTAATACTTTATAAGAGCTTTATTAGTATGATTGCTTTCGGTCATATCATATCAACGTCTTCACAAGTGTGACGACTCTCTATTCACAGTCAATCGGATATGACACGCGATAGATTATAAAGGCATCCATTACACGCCTTCGAACCAGTTCGGCGTTACGGAATGCAGCACCTACATAAGACACGGCCAGGTGACAACTACTTAAGCATTAACCGCCAGATTAGGTAATACAATAAACACGGCTCCGGGCAGTGAATTAGGCAAGTGCTAATATTTGCGAACACCTACATCCGCCAACCTGCGGGTCGCGGCGCGGCCATTGCTGGCTTTCGTAAACAAGAAAACTACCACGGCTTTAGGAAGGCACTCGTCATAAATCATAAAGGGTGCGGACATTATGGAATGTCTCAAAAGATTGTTGACCCCTCAATAACTATTGAAGTACACTTAAGTACAATTGAACTTCTAACTTAATCCTTATCCTAAAAGCTTACCGATCTCTTTTAAAATAGTATCTTTCCGAAAGGCAACAATTTCACAATGATATATACATATAAAAACGACACAAATGTAGGTTTCCTAAACGCTTAAGGGGTAAGGTGGGTAAGTAATTTAAGGGATCAAGACTCTAGAAATATAGATAAATCTGCGAAAATCCAAACCTAGTTCTAAGGAATTACAACAACATGCTAAGCAAAGCACCATGGCTGGCTATAGGCTAAGGTTTAGAGGGTGAAAACTTTGCAGCCGTTTGTATGGAGAGCACTGCGTACACAACAGTCTTAACTGAGTTGCCTAACGGCGGCGTCTTTAGGTGCAAGGACGCGTGGAATATTGCATTTTCTTGAGCAAAGTGCAGTGCTTTTATGAAATATGCATTTATGTAAATTGGCGCAGACAACGCGGCGCTACTAATGGAAAACAGATGTCAGGTATGATCTAAAGTTCAAGGGTGCTAAGTGCGCGTGCGACTGAAAGTGCGGAAGTGTAGTCACCGTCTAACAAACAATGCATCAAGATAAAAGTGCATGAGAGTGAGAACCGAGAAGACAATGAATGTTCGTAGAAGAAATGAATAATTGTACATATAATGTTTCTTAACCATATCAGCAGTTAATTAATTAGCTATCTCAACCTCTACACATCAGTACTTGCAGTAATAACAATTTTATATATCACAATCATAATGATAATTCGTCTCAAGGCACCCACGTACCTCAATACTTTTAAAAACTGTAATCGAGGCGTTGTCGTCCCTTTCGGTTTGTGGATAATTTAAACAGCGATACAAAATAATACGCTATTTAAGTCACTGTAAATTATACAGTACAAAAAACATGTGGAAAATGTCGCTAAATTTCGCACTTCGATGCGTCCGCGCCAGTGTGGGCGAGAGGGCGTCACACGCGTCTCACCGCTAGTATTTCATACCTAAACGTTAAACGAATTTCTGGAAATTTACGACAACTTGACTTTGGCAGGGCCATTGACGTAACCTTATAATTCACTGAGGACATAAAGCTTGCTTCTATTCTTGCTTGATTATCTAAAATGACACTGAGATTTGCGTAGAGGTCTGTTATTGTTCCCTTTAATGTGATATAAAGACAGGGATTAAACAAGAAGAGATAAAGACTGAAGCTACTTATGAGTTTAAAAGTGCGATATTCCCCGATCCCATTAGATATTCAGAAGGCGTATTGCTTTCAATGCGTTAATATTGGCACGCACATGGCATAAGGGACCGGGTCCGCAATGCTTAAGTACGGGCGAGTGTTCAACACCAGACAAGAACCGGGACGAACGACCTCAATGCCTGCAGAACGAATACAAATGCCCAATTGGCCGGTGGACTCCATGACCCGTTGCTACAAAAGCTAAGCGAGCAAATATCAACATCAACACTCTTCAAAGAAGCCGTTAAAATTCAAACTGGTCGCGATCTTTCCCAGGACTTCTCCTTATTAGATTGAAATGAGAGCCCCCAATGCTAGCCGAATTTTAATCAAACTGAGAGTATAAATCAAGCGCGTTGCTCAATAACTCGCGTACAGTAACCCATCAAAGTAATCAACCGAATTAATTTGCACGCCGCGGCATCATCAACCCATTCAAACGAAATATGAACCAGCCTTTCGATGGATCAAAATTCCTGCACGTACTTCCTGTACGAGTATGTAATCAGTATGTGCGAAAATCGAATAAAACTTATCGATTCCCATGCCCACAAATAACGTTTGTAACGTACGCCTTTGGCCATGATCCGCGGAGAAAATGTCAAAAGTCATCACTAAGGATTTCCGCCTGGCAGGTAGGTATCGTGTTTATTTTATTTCACTCATATTTCTCATTAACATGTCACGACCGCGTTCGTTAGATTATCTCGAATAATTTCGGAATAGCGCTTTATAATGTGAGAATCTTTGCATATCCACGAACAATGGTTGCGCAAAAACTGTACCCGACTAGAAACAAATGTATGATTGTGCAGCAGTCCCTCATTAACCGTTTTTTATGTAACAGTGAGAAACTACTAACAAAAGCCTATTGTAAAGTTGAAATCACGTTATTTTTAGAAAAATACACGCAGTCGCACAGGCTAACAAGGTATCTGTTTGTTACCGTTAAAGTTTCTTGAAAATCTTTAGCCGGCTTAACTACTCAAAACAAAATTTAAAAAAGGGTATTTAATATACTTAAATTTTCATGGTAAAATGAAATTATAAAAATAAGCGTATGTTTCTATAAATTCAGATTTTTTAAGCAGGGTTATCTTTTATTAATTGTGTGTGTAAATAATTAATAAACCCCTACTATCAAAATATGCTTTTGGCACATACATATTTTTGAATTTTGTTTTACTGGGAAAAGCCAAGTGGGCCCTAGAATATTTCGTGACTTGTAGATATTTAAATAAAACAATTTTAACTGTTTATATCGCGTATATTGCAAGGCATCTAATCCCGACGATTCAACTCTTTTTCAGGTCTCATTTTCAAGGGCAGACTGATAAAGTAGTTCAAAATATAAACTACCTAATTTTGAAGTAATTAAACTAAAAATGAAATCCTTTCAATTAAATAGGATGGGGATTCGATGAGTTGTAATACATGTGACATACTCGTAAACCGCAAAAAAATCCTTAAAATAAATTAAAGTTAGCTTTCCTTTTTTGTACACTTGCGTTGTATTTTGTGATGACCGTTTAAGTCTCCTTTTTATGCTTATATCGTCAGAAATAGCCAGTTCCAGGTGGACATAATATTCACCGACATACCTCTGCTGTAGGACTCGATATTTATAGAGTTGTGTAACGAGCAGCCTGCCCACGTCCACAACGACTCCACATTCCTGGATAAATCTCTAGATAAAGTTGTTCGAAATAATCCCGCTTCAGCAATCAGCAATATCACTGATAGCAATATGATCTCCAGTGACGACCGGGGCTGGACGATTATAGTTTCTCAGTTTAATGCATTTACGTACCTACAACTAATAAAGCGGAGAGAAATATTTATTTACTATCCATTAATCCCCTGCCATTTAAACAGCACAAGAACTAGACGCGTATTTAAACCCCTTTAGCGAGTCTGTTTATCTGCTTAAACCTCGGGCATTTTAATATCTTACAGGAAACTTTAACTGAGCTGCATTGGCTATAAAACTGCATGAATATAATTTATAGATATTAAAACTGTTAATATTTTATGCGACTGTAACGGAATCGAGTGCAGCAATTAATTGGAGCGTTGCATTCCCACCGTGCTGGGTAGATACCGCTGCTTTATCCGTCGTCTGCGCAGAGACCGGATCTTCGAATGTTCTTAATCACAGTGTTACAGTTGGTTGCAACTATTTTGTCATACAAGTTGAGATGTTGTTTATAATTAGGAGAACCAGATTCAACCTACCCGCCGATGCATTTTCCCTCTAATCAGCTTTTTAATTAAAGGAATTGTGCAATTTCGGTTTGCTAGCATTGCATCGCCTCGGTCTCGGTATAAGCCCTATATCCTGTTCCCACGCGATCGCCGCGGAAGTTCATATCTTTCTGTCAGCGAGCTGGCCCTTAGTGACGGGCTGTATCGGTACATTCTCACGCTGCAGGAACCTGCGCATCGAGATCAGGTTGCAATTACGTGTTAATCAAAAAAGCGTAAATAAGACTTATTTCAACTCCCACAGGCATATTTATCTAAGGTTACGTACGGATAGTGCTGTAACGAGGTTATCTTCACGGAGATAGAAATAAATAACCTTATTCGTTCAATAGACAGCCCTATAAAATAAAATAAACAACAACTTTGTAGTCTACGCTCACATTCCCCACCCGTTTACGGCCATTGATTAATTAACGAGATAGGCCTCATTCATTCTGTGCGGGTTCGGCTTTGTATGCCTTTCCGATCACCGGCTTCTATGATTATTTATAAAACGCTATCAATTCTCGTAGGATAAGCTGCTTGCAAGGAAACTTCTTCGTAATAGTATATCAGTACGGGCCGACGATGCGGCGAACCAAAGGCAGCGCGGCGCGAAGCTAAATGTAGGCGACAACGAGAAAGAATTACGATGTTAATTTGGGTAGGCCCCGCGAATTCTCCGCCACCGTTATGGGATATCACGCTGACTTCAATGAACTCGTATCTTTTCCGACACCGTAAAACAATACGACTTGATCGTATAAAATTTTCTGAATGTAATATGAATTCCGCACGTCTCAGCAACAATTTATGGTGAAGCCGATGAATCAGAAAGGAAACCTGACGTTGCCGTTGTACGAGCGCAGCGTAACCGAATTTATAACACCCGAAAAACCTACGCCGCCCCTTACAAGGCAGACGGGCAAATGTCCGTTTACCGTTGCGATAGTGGCGGTTGAAATTATTGGAACAAGCGACTGCCATCGGGTATCGAACTGCTGTTGCAAGGACGGTTGTACAATCATACTCCAAGTGTGTCCCTGATTTACATAGCGATTGTGACCGGATGCCGAGCACCCGCTTCGTTTGTCCAACGTGCAGTGCATGTATGGCGCGCTCGTATTGTATGGAAGTGTCAAGGCTGACCTTGTTGCTGTCGGGGGACCACCCAGTCCTGGTTTGACAGCGTACAGCATTCTGTGATCTACTCGTCACAGACCTGTCGATGATACAAGTACCTGCGCCTGCGACCGATCCGACCGACATGTTACAGATCGAGCTTTCGAATCGTTGTTACGCGATTTTACAACTACTTGAAGGCGTATTTGATTTGTGATTTAATAATGTGGCTTATAGGCTCGGGTTTAAGTACGTAAGTGATCTGTTCATTCCAATATGTCTAAATATTACGGTAATTTTCTGTTAAGAACTTAATAATGTGTTTGAAATAAAGACATAATTAACTTGTTAAGAAAATCAATTTATCATCGTTTAAATTTGACCTACAGGACACAGACAGAGACACAATAAATCTTCGGAAACACTACATTATTCATTACATGCGGGCGATGCAAAGTAATTGTTAGTAGAGGAACATAAGTCGAGTACCATAGGTTTAGAATAATGCCTATCTAGTCCAGACATCTAGGCACAAGCCCATAGTTTGGCGCAGCGACAGCCGCGGCGGCGTCACATCCGGCCCGATGACCGCGGTTGCGCAAGCGCACTCCAATAAGGGCATTGTATGCAAACCATTCGCGAGCGGCCTCCCATCGCCAAATATCGCAGTAACGGTATGGCATATAGCCGCGAGTGGGATTGTTTTTCACACCAACACCACCACAGCACAGCAACATGGGAGATAATACCTAAATTCATATACTATTCTATCCTAGACCAACTAAATGAGAGTCGGAATAGTCTGGCGGCCGCATGCTTCGCGAAACTTTAAAGACGTAGGCAACCTTTGGAATGCGGGCCAAACTTTAGGATTTTGACGGGGTCATGGACCGCGGACGATAGGAAGCTCAGTAATGGATGAAAAAACTGTTGTTCATAGCATGTACCTACAGACATTGCATATAAAAAGCGCGTAACTTTGCCTTTTGAAATTGGTAATCATAATTACAATCCCGGATAAAAATGATAATAATAGCATGAAACTAAAAACTCTATATTGATCTAGCTTACAAGGACTCAAACATGATAAATAACTGCGCATAAAGATCTCTGTTTGCAGTACCCTATTTAACACATTACTACTTCCGGATAAACATAAATAATAAGATTACTACGAGCATAGTAAAGCTACACAAAAACTTGGAATCACAGCGGACCAACAATAGTGTTTACACGGCGCGGACATAATGCGCCAGCGCAACGCTTTGGGCCGGGCGAACGCCGCATCCGCAATGTCAAAGGGACCGGAAGGATTTTCAGCGGCTTTATTTTTCATCCCCTACGGATGACGTATGTCAGATTATCAATATTACCTGGCGCAGCGCACTTTGAAACTACGAATGGTCCAGCGCACCTCTGCCCTGGGGCCGGCGCAATTGAGTTTTTACGATAAGATATACTTCTATACTTGTACTATTGTTTATTCTATGATATTGCCGTGTTGGGAACAATTTCGAAAACTTGGCTCTCAACTCTAGTTCAACATCAATAAAAGTTTTGCAAGTATTAATACATACCCAAAAAATATGGTCTAGTCTAGACTATATTCTATTCCCCTCACTCTCGACTCGAGCCCGCGGAGGCACTCGCTCGTGTGAAACAAACCCTGACCGGCACCGGACGTCCGTCTTCGTTACATTCCCGTTGTACATCAAAAGGATTTCGCTTATCGAACAATTCCCAACCTTAAAACTGACGAAAAAGAGACGGAACTAAAACGGCGGGACGGTAGCGACCGTAAAACTGCCCTAATACATCTTGTCACTTGAAGAGATGATTAAATTGCAGTGGACAGCGCGGCGCAGGCGGATACGGAAACAAGTCATAGTGTTACAAATTGTGCTGTTGTGCGTCGACAGCAGAACGGGTCCTCGTGGGCCCGAGCAAACACGGAGCTGGATTCACGTGTATGACAATTAAAATTTGTATTTAAACAAATTTGCACTGTTTGTACTAACATTTTGTGATCTTGTTACTTTGCTACCTTGTTTTGCTACTAAGCCATTTTGACATGTAGACCTTCTGCGTGGTGGTCGTTTTGCGATCTAGTCATTTTGATAATCAGGTCATTTTAAAAATGTAATCATTAAGATAGTAACCTATTTCAATTCGGTTACATATTGATACCGACTAGACTCTAAAACGGTCCATAAACGAACAGCGTCGGCAATAGGGAAACAAACAATGCAATTAAACTTGTCAAACGGTGTGACCAAGCGGGCACTCCGGCGCACTGCGTCGTAGGCGTTGCCCACGTCCAATACGTTTCCGGCGCGAACTAGGCACTAACACTAACACCAGACAAACTCTTCCCTTGAAAGAGTTTATGGTGTAACGTTTGACGCACCATTGTTTGCTGTTCACATGAGAACATTATAGACGCACTTGATTCTCGAAAACCGATCGAAACTTATACATAATCGAAGCAGACTTTTATTTGTGTCAAGAAACGACGACCTTGGCGACGTTTAGAGGAGCGGACGCGGACGGTCGTAAAACAAACAGTCCTCGCAGCCGCAGAGACGAACGGACAGACGAGTATAATATATGGCAAGACGCTCAAACGATCGACGGCCGATAACTCCTTCGTCAGAATGTCGGCATCCGGCATTCAAGGTGACACGGTCCATCGTTGCAGATCCGGTCCCCGCTCAGCTTGAAATCATCAAATCAATAAAACAATGCGCGCGCGCCGTGAGAAAAGAAACTAAACCGAGAAAATCCGTACGTTAGAGACTCCAAACGAAATAGAATTCACAGCAAAAGCAATTTAAAACCTTGGCCTTCATAAAAATAAATTCCGAGAAATATGAAACCTCTGACATAAAACGACACCTATTTAACAGTTTATGTCCAACTTTATTATGGGCGACCATTCAGATTCAACTGCTAAATCAAGATGATGCTCATTTTATCTTAATAATAAAAGACATTATTCGATATGAGTTTTGAAATTAAAAGCTCGTATATTAGTCTTGCAGCTTATCTCGGAGTTATTCAACACCGGTAATGTAATAACGTAGCAGCGACCCATCAGTGACAGCAGTGACAGCGGAGCAGATTGTAGCCCGTGTGCACTGGATTGTCGTTAAATTCAATTAGAGCGCACCACCGGCAGCCTGCGCCCGCGCAGTTCGACGACCGGTCGCCCACAACATTCGCTACTTATAAATCCCATTCAATCGATCCTTGGTGATTGACAAATTTCGTTGCGGGGGCGGGGGTATTGAAACCATACAAGAAGTACCAAGTATCACTTCTGTTGCGGGAGGTGTATTCTATGGCGAGATAAGACTCGCTTCGATTGCGAAGCTTTTTCTATGCTTTCAATGAGCTTTTTAAAGGAGCTCTCTGCGTAGGGTGACACATACGCGGGCAGGCGTGGGCTTCTAAGCCGGGGGCGGCAGCATAGCTCTCTTTACCATCGCTCTTGTTAGTTCCCGAGTTATGGCATGTAAACCAGCAAACGACCGTAATATCTTACGCCGTCTCGGTTATACAATATTGTCGGGGTAATGTGCAGCTAAAAAGTGGAGGGATTATGTAAAGAATTCATACCCGCTGTATAATGTTAATAACCCTTGAATGCGCCGGCTTGACACTTTGGTAAATCACGTCAGCGGCGCGGCCCATGATTACGGTTACGTCTACTAAGACCTCTTAGGTAAGCGCAGCCATTTACATATACGCGGAAGTGGGCCCACCGACGCAATCGCTCGCTTACAATAGGGCTGATAGTATTCCATCATTATTAGGTGAGCTTAAACATTCCAAAGTTTCGAGATCGATAGGCACTATAGTGCAGCCATTAGATGCATTGAAACAGGAGGATTCTTCGATCATGCGAGACTGATCTTCCGTTCGAGTAACGTCAAAAAATAACAGACTTCAAAGACCTTTCGTACGATTTCGTAGACACCGGACAGTTATTTTCGTGATAATAATCACTAAATTCATTTCGCATGAACCAAAATTGTAATTCTATCCAGGGTGGTGTTGGAGTTGAAAAACTTTTGAGCGCCTTGTCCGTTATTATAGCGATGGTATAAAAGCATAGCTAAAGTAGGATAAGAGAAACAAATTTAATTTCAAAAAGCGAACTGGATAAAAAAACAGTTTGCGAAACTCACGACAAAATTTAATTTTGCTCCTATTCTTGGGCCTCTATTGTACTCTTTGGGCTACATAGGGTCTCTAGCAATACCACTTGCCGTCATAAATATGAATGGTTGACAATTGTGACAGTTGCAGTCACCTTTTCCTTTTGCAACACCATAGAAAATAGGCTGCTGGCCACACGAAACTTACTGCCCGTTACTTTCACCGCACCATACCAAATTTGTTGAGGTATGGTTAATTTGTATAAAACATTACTAATTGTCATGTCACACAAACTCCACTGTGGCGCTTAGCATGCACTCTAATAATTAAATGCAGTCGTTGATTACATGCATTAAACACAAAACTGTGGAAATTCAAAATGAAACTATAACTTGAGAGTTGAGAGACATGACGATGAAGAGGCGCGTTTAAACAAAAATATTTTCGATCGTAATTCATAAAAAGTTGGACCAAGTTTTATGGCGGAAGTCTCGCAATATTTTAATATCAAATTCTCGGGTTATTGAATTGATCCATAATCCTTACACATTCAACAGTCTCGCTTGAAAGAGTTTTGAATTTGAATAGCATTATCTATAAGTGTTCGAACATAAAAGACGCTCAGCGTCAGGTGGGCGATCATTTGCCATAAAATATGTAATCTTCGTATAAAATTCAATTGCGATCATGTATATAATTAACACAGTCGTCTTTGCGTTTTTCTTTCCACGCATACAAATTTAAAGCTCTTTTGATTAAGTTTACAAGCACAATTGTAATTGGTATTATTTTTGTCTCTCCATTCGGTCATTAAACAATTGAGTGAAGCGGTCTTAGAAATGCTGCACGGCTGAAAGTGTGTTTATAGCATCCGCCTTCCTGCCAGTAGACCGACGAAAATACCGTTACGCCCGCACAACCGAACTTCATTGATTTACATACGCAAATCATGACGAATTGCCCACAATGCACGTCCAAAACATGCGCGGCACCCGACTCCAGCTGACGGGCTGATGCTAAACTAACTCCCAAAATCGTAAAGCCTAACTTCGATTGCACAAATACGGGATACTTAGGCGGTTTTGAAGCTATGGCTGGTTTTGCATTGTCGGTGGTTTGAGAATCTCATTAATATTTCATTTCAAGCGGACAGTCCTTGGAATGCATGGCCATAAAAGTCGAATCGAAAGAAACACCTATAAAACCGAGTCGCAGCAGACACCTCAATAAAACAGTGTTTGTATAGATATTCTAGACGACACGGCGACTTCTAAATGAGATGCTTTGTTTTGATGAAAATATAAAAGAAAGACTTTCAGACCAAAACCGTTGAGCCCATAAAAGCGCCTTTGCCTTTGACTGCGGCGTTGTGATTATGACGTGAGGCACCAGTCCAAAATTGACTCCGTGCCTATTCTATTAAAATAAATTACAGTTGGGATCAATGTTATTTCCTAACAAAACGTCCTGGCGGAATAACAGTGGGCTGTGGATAGAGGAAACGCGGCATTTAAGAAAAACAAACAAATGTCGCACGGCGACACTTAAAAAATCCACACTCGTTAGTGCATCCGGTAAATTACGATTGCGCGGGATGTCTTCTTGCTGGAGTCCGATACTAAAAAGAAACCGATCAATCGAAGAGCATAGCACACGGCAAAGGAAGAGTATCCTGCCGGCGAGCGGCGGGGGGCGCACGCGCAGGCATCCATGAATGGCCCTAACGAACTCGCTGGCCTTGGCGATACGGCCCTGCGGTGCGGCCCTTTGCCGCCTCGCGACTTAGCGTGGATACAAATGATCGCTATTAGTTCCTAATTAAACCCAAGGTATCTATAAATGCATCGTAGCTATAAAAACATGCATAATGTTCTACAAGCTCAGGTATATAGAAATTGATAATAATCTAAAGTTTCAGCTTATGCTTATTGGAAAAGTTGACGATCAAAATTTATGGAAAGTTTCTAAAGGTGAAATTAATTTATAATCGCTGAGTAGTTTCCTACAGCACACCGCACGTTTAAAGCTGCGTGGCACCACATAACAGGAAACGGTTCGAGTCTTGCGCATAATCTACACTATACACATAGGTATACGGCCAAACATCTCATTCACGATCCTTTGATTGCTTCTGAATGAGTGACGTGCTCTGTATATACAATTCGCTTCATAGCAGGAAGTGAAACGAGTCCAGCCATATCAAGGACGATGGGATTGGTACAGAATTTATAATTCCATTCATCGTAACGCACCTCATCAACAACCTTCATGGCTATAAATTCGTGCCATATATGTAATTAATACAAAAAAGGCATATTGAACTTAAATACTGTTCATTATCACACAACCCTTACATCATCGACATTGATATATCGTTATCATTATCTCTTGATAAGATTTGCAGAGCACAACCGGAACCCAACGTGGCAGGTGGCGAGCAAACCTCCATCTCTGCAATGTCCCAGAAAAAGCCCAAGGGTGGAAGGGAACTAAAGACCGTCAACAGATTAGCGACCTCCTCGGGGTTGCGGATTCCCATAAGCGGCGGAGATCACTTCCTAATCTTCTAATTAGGTGACTAGCATGCACGTTACTATCCCCTTTCTATAAAAAAAATCGAAATCTTTCCAAAATGGGTAGTAATGCAGAGTAGTTATCGTTAGGAAGACCTAACGATCCTTCCACCCTTGGGCTTTTTCTGGGACATTGCAGAGATGGAGGTTTGCTCGCCACCTGCCACGTTGGGTTCCGGTTGTGCTCTGCAAAATGTCAAATGCTCAAATGTTCCCCTACAATTTAAGCTAGTTAAGTCCCTTCCGGTAACGTTAGCCGTGAGCATGTCTTCCGATTTCGCTGCTTCTTACAAATTAATTCAAAAGACGTAAACTACGAGCCAGAACATATAACGACCTTCATCGTCAAAGGACGGACCGAGCACGGTAACCCACTTAACGACGCGTGCCTGCGCGTGCCGGCGAGGGATTACGATACGATGCTAGCTAATGACGCCCCGCTTACAACATCTGGTGGTGTGCCTCTATTTACCTACCCGTCACGCGTTGGCCAAGCCTGTTGCATGCAACATTATCCACAGAGTATTGAACAATCACCATCAACTTCAGCAGAGAGGGCAAGGCCTGCAAAAACATGCTTAGCCCCTTTATAATAGGGGTTGTGTTGTTTTCACATAATTTTCAGTAGGAACCTATCACATACATTGGTTATAGGTTACTTATCACTGAGCTAAAGTAGGCACCAACCTGGAAAGTTCGCATGGACAACTGCGTCCGTTAACCTTAGCTAATCTTTGGACGTGTCAATACTGTCATAGTATGCCACTAGAAACTTCAAGTCTAAAGCTTGTCTGAAAGAACATAGTAGCTCTCGGAGCAAATTATTGTTTCAGTGAAATAAACAAGGAAACCATGTTCCGACTGAATGATGGAGCGTGTAATGTAACGTTCTCAGGCATGGCGCGGAACGTGACGAAGGCAGCCCGTACTGGAACATTAACTTGATACGCCGTAAATAATACGGATTCAGAAAAAAATATCGCTAGTACGAGTACGCGAAGCCAGCTTCACGATAGTACCTAATGGACCGTGCTATGTGCAGGAAAAAACACTTAGATGAACTACCTTCTTCGGCACATGAGAGTGCCTACGACGATTAGGTATCATTTAGATAGTTTTTACGCTAAGGGCACAGGGTATTTCGTGATCTATGATTGACTATGGAGCAAGTACCGGTTCCAAACGGAATCACGAGTCGAGCGTGAATGGATACCGATTACCTGAACTTTGTGAAGTAAATGCCACAGCCATTATCGTTTTAGGTGCCGCTGCAGATCCGTGACGGAGCGCTAACCTGATTCCGTAATAAGTGCTAAATTACTGGCTGTGTATGCTATGCATATTACACCCAATTATGGCTGGGCTCAAACGCTTTATGCATATTTAAATCGACCTGAGATCCCGGGGACTTAGATGTTCACTTATTCAGATAGTGTAGAGTTAGCACTCGGCGTACAGGACGGATCTGAGAAGGCTAGTCCTGGACAGGGAGACTTCCTCGCGCGCAGAAACAATGCGCCATTCCAACCAGTTGCAACCACCAGTACCTGATCTGAGGAAGTCGATATCTATTAGCTCGGCACAATAGGTGAGCGACATCCGAAGCTCATTACCGGCACTCGTTTCCGTTGACGATTTGCAACACGCGACGACCAACGTTTGTTTAATAACTAGCGGCGACTACTTCGCCGGGGATCATCGAAATGTCGCGTACATTTCACGCGCCGTCATCCGACATAAACGTTATTTATATTTTCAAAAAATCTTTGATTACAGTAACTTAATTGTATTTCAGCAATGGTTAAAGCACGATAATGAGTCTACGTCCGAGCATTTTGTTTGGGTATTATGATAGAAAACGAGTAAACAGTGACGACCTTGAGGCGAGCTTGTTTACGGATGCTGCAAGCTTTACTAAAACTATGTGTATTACACCAAGTGAATCGAGTAATACGTTTATGTTCGTTTTGTAGGAATTGTTATTTCTATAAAGCAACAAAATCACTCATTCACACTGTGATATACCCATCATGCTCATACATTCACATTCATAATGGCTAATATTATTAAGCAGAAATTTTGTGTGTGACTATAATTTTTTTGTTGTTTCTTTACGCTAAAACAGCTGGACGGATTTGGATGAAATTTGGAAGACAGATAGCTTATATCTTGGATTAACACACAGGATACTTTTTATGGCGTACAAATTCAAGGTTCCTGCGGGATAGCAATAAACGAATTCTACGCCACCGAATTCGCGGGCAACAGCTAGTTGTAAATAATTTGTAAAATGTATGAATGTAAATAGTTGTTTAAATTAACTCACTTTAAAAAGGATTACTTCTTAGTTACTTACATATGAACATCGCAAGTTAAATGAAAGCTTGCGAAAAATAAACGAATATCAAACTAAGATAGAGTATGTTTAAAGGCGAATTGTAACCGAAACCTGTAAAAGAAACTTTAATGACGATCGCCAATCTAATCTGTACGTTACAATCCACCAAGCTATACATCAAACACTTGTTAATATTTATCATTGCACCGCATTGTTACGATTATGACATCGAATATACACCCACATATAAACCTAAACAAACGGAACGTGACGTTTCATCTGTCCACGCGCTGGTGATCCGAGGCAATATGCAGGACTAAGAGTGAACAAACATGATTTTGTTATACGCAAACATCGTGGTTATATCTGTGCTCCCCGGGCGGGGCTCGTCTGTGCGAGACACTGTGCCATCGCCACCTACTCGACGCGCAGCGGGCACAAGAGCCGACCGTGTTTGCGATGCTTCCCAAATATTTGTGCTGTCAATATTTGTCGCATGCCCCCGCGAGTGTTGCATAGACTCCTACGTCACCACTCAGGCCATTTGAAAAGACGGGGATCAAAAGGCGAAACCAGTCGTAAAGTAAACGAGTTGCCGAGTGAGGCTATTAGAGTTGGACAAAACCACACGAACCGAAGACGTCACATTACATCTTCACAAGGCGTCTCGTGAAATAAATCTCGCGGGATGAAACCGGACTGAACCAGTAATCGCTGATTTAATGAATACAATTTTACAGGACAGCGTACATCGTTCGGCGGAAAACGCATAATGACTTCCGCTGGCCGGACGGCGAAAACATTGAAAATGTATCGACACGCGAATTCCAAGAATTAAAAGTAAATCCGGAGCAAAAAGCATGTTTTATGACACCGAGGCGGAAACACATGTATCCATGCGTCACAGTATTGTTGCAAACACAATTTAAAACAAATGAACTAGTATAGACTCCGGAACATTAACGGTCTATGCTTAACTGTTTAAACGACTAAGTATACATGGGCACAAACCGGAAATGGGAAGTGCGGTCGATATAGTGCAAGTGGTCGCCGTCAATCGGGCCGCGATTCTAATTCTGAGATATCTATCGCAAGGGTTTCCTGCGCACGCGACGGCCGGAACCTGACCACTCTCCGCTGCCAATAAATCCAACTGGTACCTACGCAGCATCCCATTTAACATAAAATCATACTCATTCATGCTCATAGCAAGACACAATGTGAGCAAAATACAAAATTTTACAATAGGTAACATAAAAACGTAACATGTTTAAAATTAAAAGCATGTTTGATTTAAGAAAACTGATCGTAAATTTCTATATGCTTTATCAAAGAATGTAAAAAGATCAATGTTTAATAATATGAAGTGTGGCACTTCAATGCGTTTTGTTATTGGTATTAAATTCCTGGATAACAATAGGAAGGTATCTACGACTAACAGTGATTCAGTGAGAGCTTCATTATGTTTGAACAATAATATATTCCTATTATGTGGGGAACGTGAATGACAACAACAACTTGCTCGATCAGATTGATATCATAACATCAAACTAAATCTATATGTAGATGATATACCTCTTTACAAACGAATCCATTGTGGCAATAATAACTTAAAAAGCAACACTTAAATTTAACCTGTCGCACATCCTACATATCAAAATATCAATAAAGTCTATGTGCACGCTACCGTCTATTGTTTCTGTCTATGTCTTCCCTAAATCCATTGACAACGCACGCAACGTAACTATTGAGTGTTTCTGGGAACGACTGCGATTGTTCGGTTCTCAGGACGGCACCTTTTGGCACTAGTAGAGCCTGTAATATCTGCAAAGACGTAATAATTCTACGAAACTACTTTTCCCATTTTGTTTACAACCCTAAATTGAGGAAAATTGTAGGGAGATATACAATGTTGTTCGCACGTGGCTTAGTAATGTGCGCGGTATTAAATAGCCGGCCGGTAAACACATGACTGCAGTTTCTATCAATGGACCCGTCCGAGCGTGCTGGAATGATGTAAATAGGTAAAACAAACGCTAGATTGCGCATATGCGAGAGCCAAGACTAATGCCGATGATAGGCACGATACAAAGTCCGTTCCGGTCCAGAAAACCGTCATGGGAACAAAGCAGATTACACATATTCCGACGTCGCAAAGATGGGAAGTTACGGCCACGCTTTATGATTCTTCAGTTTGAATAATTGATACAGTCGTGGGAACTCGAGAACTTAGGGTGGTCTAAAGCAGTTTTCACCAGGAAAAGGGTCAACGAGTAAAATATCTCGTATTGAACATTGAGCTCGTTATGGACTATCGGTTCGTGTCGTGACTGTCGACGGGAGACGGAACTGTGCCTGATTTTTTGAGCGCCATTAATTGGAGAGTAAACCTTTGCTTTCTCTTTAAAGTGACCGAATGTCACGATTGCGACCTGTCGCCCTGATGTCGCAGGAAGCGGCGCGGGGGCCGACGGCGGCTACACGATATCCCTTTTACGGGGACCAATTAACGGACCCCGTCGGACCGGATGTGCGTACACACACGCATTAACACCTCCACCCTTCACTAATCTTTCCAAGGGTATAAGAAACAACATCCTGGGAAAATGAAATGGCCGCCGAATTTGAAATAAGAAGTCGCAACGGGCGAGGCCGCAACGTTTTTTTAAAAAATAAATTGCAAAAGGTAAAGCTATACCTGGGGAATGTTAAATGTTTACGAAAACGACAGCATTTTTTACACAAAGACGCACACTTCTATTCTATTACTGGAACTCAAAGAAACCGGAAGCGGAACCCGTGCCACAATTACTGAGTCAAAATATGGCGGACGTATGCTACTTCCGTTTTTGCATGAGCGAGTTCCACCCTCCTTCGAGGGCTGTTCCGGAAGAGGCTAAATTTAATAAACGTTTAAAAGTCAATGAGACTTTTGTTCTGCTGACGGATTTCCGTTTTTTTATCCAGCGTAACCGTAACTTTAGTGATGTACCGAGTTTACATTAATTATTAACTGATTTAATGACACAAATCTGGCCGTCACTACCTGCATAAAATTATGCCTAAATTTTCATTGGCTGACTCGCTTTACAAACGTTTTATTTTTGGCATGTAGTATAGGCTATCTTACAAATAAGAACACTCGAATGGTAATTGCGGAAGGCATTACATATAAAACAAATTAACATAGAATGAGATATTTTCGCCAAGCACAATTTATCTCGTTTAGATAACAATATTTTGGATGGAAACGGAAGCAGCGGCCGTTTGGAATATCAAATCTAAACAGATTCCTTTGAGGGCGCGACGACGCTGCGCGGGCGCGGGCGATCTCGCGCACAGAGCCCATTACCGGCCGATCGTATAAACTTCGAACATAATTTATCGTTTCCTCTCAGTGTTTTTCACTCGGCAACAATGCTCGACTCTCCGAGTGTGAAGTTAATGTCTTTACGACGTGTCGAGGAGTAATTTGCCTTAACGAGTTTGTGGATCCAGCGGAAGACAACATTAACTATTATCACCGTAACTGTAGAATAACATGCGGCAATCGAGTCGCGTGACGAGCTCACTTTACGTCTATCAACTCGTATCTGGAATTCTGGAGCGAATGTCCTTATCGTATAAACTGGATTTTCGTTGTAAAAACTCGTTTGTCAAAACTTTATTGCCCGACTGTCATTCGCTTTATTCGCTCAAGAAAACCTTCGAGGCTTGCAGGAGGGAATGTTTTATAATGCAATCGATGAATTAAACGAAACAGCGGGTTGGTTTCTTGGTAAGCCGCCCGTGAGAAAAGATCTCACAACTTCTTTCACTTGTCTTAACGCAGCAGTTGACTAATGGTGGTTCGATGGCGGCCGCGAAGAGATCGTGGGAATTATTTAAGTCACTTATATAATGCAACATTTAACAGCAGTAAAATCCAAAAACTTGAACTTTTAATTGGATTTTTGCAGTCTACATCAAGTTCAGCACGGTATTGTCGATGATTTCTTCACTTCGAAAAAGTACAACAAAAACGACGAAGAATTAATGAAGCGCGGCGCTGTTAAGAGCTCGTTATAATTCGCGCAAAAACGAACAAGCGCAAGAGTTGGGTAGGTAATAAATAAAAGGGTAGAACGACTTAAAGCGGTGCAGCTAGATGAGGAACAAAGGCGTGTCGGTTTAATTTCCGTTTTACGCCACCGGCCCCGGCTCGGGGGTCGCGGGTACTCGCTGATGGAATACTGTTTCATAACACGATGCACCGCAAATTTACTCAGCGTGCCTCCTTACGTAATTTCGCTGCGTTCATACAGCTTGAATGAATCGACGTTGGCATAAATTGCATTACCTATACAAAGAGAAACGATGTTGTTTTTGTCTCGCGTGCAAGTACTTATGAAAGCATGCAGCGTTGCAAATGTGATAATGACTTCTTTACATTATTAACGAATATCGTTACAAGAACATGTTACGGGATGCAGCTGGAATAGGGATGGCGTGCCTCCGTGAGATAGTTGTCGCGTCGCTGTCTTGTAACCAGTAATGGCGACCACGTTACGCGAATTGTCAAGGTTTTTTAATACACTCATTAGAAGTTCGTGCGGGTGCCATCGTCAATCAATGCAATACCGAAGTAGAAATTTGCTCTGCGTGAGTTTGTCGGCTCATACTGCGTGTTGCATTTATCATGACAGGGAATGCCATGTATTAAATGAGCGAGGTTTTTTGTTCACTACGAGAATACTTCGTTAGTGTTCACATTGGACTTAAAAGGAAAAGGACAGGGTAAAAAACAATGACCAAGAAAATTATCATAGATAAATCAGATAAGATACCAATTGGATAACATTAACATCCTCGCTCTGTGTATCTACATTCTGTTGTTACGGATAATACTACATCAAGCAAATTCACCCTGTATATTAGCCCTCGAGTCCTCTTCTAGTACATCATAGTAATGAAATGAGATGAAGGAGTGTTCCGAGCGAGGCGTGTCAATTTAATATCCGCTGGTGGCCGCCTGTCGGGGACGGCAGTTTTATTAACCGAGCTACTTGGACTTAACGATAGCTTCAGCTAGCCCAGGGGTAGCCATTTAATATCAAGTGATGTCCGGATGCATGATTTTCCTCTATAGATACTTACTATAAACGTAGAAATGAAATCCAAGATCAAAAGTAATGGTCTACAGATGACCTGATCTGGTGATTGTTAGGGACGGCCGATGCGCAACGACGTCAGCCGAGCTGATTGGCATCTACTTCGCTCTTATTGGGTAGACATAAAGCGTTTTTGGATCGGCTATAGCCGGGAGACCTTTATGGTCAGATCAGGAGCAATATCACGTGGTTTAAAGGTTCGTCACCTGATAAATTTTTAGGACAAGACAGATCAAGGCCCCACCATTTCAGGAATCAGAAATGTCATCAGTAAGATTCAACATATGATCTCCAATTTCATTTCTATGTAGAGAAATGTACCATTACGCAGATTGTAATAAGAGTACAAAGAAATGTACCTAGGCGGTCCAGCCTTGCACTCTTCGTGGTCCGTTATTTGCTAAAGCTAGTCCGTTCTACTGAGGATGTATACGTTAAATTCTTAACGCGGTACCTAACTAGATTCTCTGGTGATTACTTGCTTAGTCAGTAAAAGATGTAGCGTTAGAAATTTATCCATTACGCTATTAAAATTCCGTGCCGGTATTTAAATTAGCGAAGGTTTACTTAGCGGTCTTGGGGCTGTAGATTGCACATTTAATCATCACAGCCAACTAGATATGGTTTTTTCTGCGAGAGAAAAAAGGTAGACCATTGAAAAAGGTTGGTATCAATTCAGAACCAAACAATCAGGCGTCATCAATAAAGATGAGAATTGACAACACTATTTGTGTGATGAGAAAAAATCAGCAAGAATCGTTCAGGTAGAGCTTAGTGAGCGGCTCTTAAACGACCCATTGTATCACGCACGATGGCGCCTAACTTTTGACCGTTTTTTTGACATAGCAAACCCGAACTGCATCTGCTTGTGATAAACAACAATGTTTTGTTTAATACAAAGAGGAAATCCAATCTTGTTTAAATTAATCCAACCACGGAGTGATTATTACATTCTTGCGTTACTTTGCGGAAGTCCAAATCAACAAATCGCAGTTTTGCGGAGTTGCAGGGTAATTTGTTCCAATTTGTCAATCATCGAGTGACAAATAAACCAAATTAGACAACTATTTCACTTATTCGACTGGAGGTAAGGGCGCCAATGCCAATCTAGATCCGATTCTAAGCAACAAAGAGAGCGCCGGCGCAGTCAAATTGAATCGGCGCAAGAAATTGTTGCAGTGAAAGTAACTTATCACTTATAAATTACACTGTAGTTATTAACATTGCCAAGCTGATTGTGCTAGACGTTGGAGATGACAACGTGTAGGTAAAGTACACCTACTATTTGAAATTGCGTAGGCCCCCACCTACTACATCCAGTGGGCCGCCACTGTCGTATTTTTGTATAACACCGCCTAGCCTACGTGTCACCATGGCAGATGGCCCATCCTTCACATCCCGCAATATTCTTGGGATAGTCGATAAATTTCGCATTTAATTAGATATTTTCCATTTCTTACTCACTGTGTTCGACTCGACCGGGGTCCGAGCTTTCACAAGGGCGATTTTCCACTTTTACAGTGCAGCTAGCACTGCAGAACCTGTAGTTAATTATCAGGTAAATATATCTGTCACTGGAGTCTCGACGTTCGCGATAGCACAAGGGTATACGTAGCACGCGCGATTTCGAATTTCTAAACGTCAAAATGTAATAGAGGCATGCGCTCGCGTGTTGGCGCGTTGCTCGCCGGCGCGACTGAGCGTAAGCGGCTGCGCACGCGCCGGAGGGGCTTCAACTTCATTCACTAACTCGGTGGCGGGGCAGCCCGGCCCATTCATGCCGCGGCACTAGTTGGGGAACGAGCGGAGGGCCCCCGCGCCAACGCAATATGAAACGTATACTCGTAATGCGACTTCGATAGATGATTTCACTGATTTGTTTTTCCATTTTTTCGCAATATTCTTTTTTTATTAAAATTTCCATTCGCAACTTTACCCATTCATAATTTTTCGAGTCACAACTTTTCCCATTGCGAATTTTACCAAATGCGCTTTTTGCCACATGATCGACGGATCTCCGCTTCCTAGTTCCTGTTTCTGCGTAGTTCTGTCCCTCCGGGCCTGACACAAAAACTTAAGTGTTTGAAACATTTCACTAAAAGTCCATAGGTGTATATGGTTGCCAAAAACACACATAATAAAATTGTTACTGGCTGTCTGTACATAGAAGATATTTAAAAAAATGAGGAGTTTTTATAACAGCAAAATAAGCCAAAATATTTATCTTTACAATTTTTGTCTGTCAGTCTGAATCATACACGCATCACGCAAAAACTACTAAACGAAATTGGATGTCACAATCGATTGTCACAGTTGTATTTTAAAATCGTGCAGTCGACTGTACCACAGTACACGTTGCACAGAGCCAGTAATTGTAATGCGACAACAACAAATCGGTGCCCATGGCCTGCCCGCAATAAATAAATAAAATAATTTATTTCAGGCTGCATAGGTCCATAGATAAACACCTTAAAGACTGGGTCTGGCCCCAAGTCCACGGCACGGCGTCGTCATCGTAAAACGGCGCGGCGTCGGAGTTTTGCACGGTGCCGGCGCCGTGGAAATACACGACGCGGCGCCGTTTATACTTTTTTTTTTATGAATTAGGAAGGCAAAAAAGCAAGTGGGTCATCTGATGTCAAGTGTACACCACCGCCCGCAACATCGAAGAGATTGCAGATGCGTACTTAAAAAACATTAAAATTAAATCAGGACGTTACTTCGGCGACGTGTGACTATAGTTGGAAAACTCCGGAATTATTTCGTAATACTTTCTTGAATATTTCGATTACTCAGAATTATTCAAAGTAATATAACCGATCAAGTGCCAGTCTAACTCAAGCACAGAGGGTTCCTCTACCGTCACAAAATATATTTGTGCTACGTATGATGAAGGGAAACCTTGAAAAAAACTGTTTTATTTTTCCACCCGTTGCGTATATTTTATTTTTAACGGATTCATACCAGCGACGTTAGCAACAATTATTTACGTTCTTGTAACTGCTGTCTGAATCTTTACTTTAGCGAAGTTTTCATTTTCTTCGTCAATCGAAAATTCCGAATGTTTCGGCACACGTCCGGGTACTACGAAAGTGTTCCCTGGGAAAGATTCGAAAAGATTCCCGCCAACATCTCTACGTGTGACCTAATTTTGATAACGTATGGTGCAGGCAATGTAGCATTGAACTAAAACAACAGGGGATACTCGTAACAGAGATAAATAATACTTTCAGACGGATGATTAGGCCTTAAAACACGAGTGTGATCCTATTATGAAACTCGCTGACGCTTGTTTCATAAAACCACACTCGTGTTTTAAAGCCTCTCATTATATAGCAGGAGCATAAACTACTATAAACGCACTCTAAAGACTCCGGTGGGTCCAGAAACTTGAAAAATATATTTCTTAAGACGTTGTGCAAGTGCGCTGTCAGTGATGTGACAAGTTCGAGCAACTCTCATTTTATACGTTACTACGACAAAGTTCTTAGTGTTTAGCTATTTCTGTGGCTGACTGTACCTGTATATCCTTGGATAGTACCTAAATAGTATCCTACGAACTCCAAGAATCGTCCTTATATATTTTTTATTGAATTGTAAAATTTTCACGTATTTGCTAACTACCGGTAGCTACCGTATGTAAATTAAGCTAGCATTCGACCGCAATCACAAGAAGAGAAGTGGTATGACGACCCTTTTTGAGGTGAGATATGTAAGAAAAAATCAAGCAGTAAGATTTCTGACAGCAAATTTTTGCAAAAGTAAATACAAAAAAAATCGAAAAAAAACGATTACAAAAATTTTACAAAAAATGGCGTCATCTCTCGTCAGCTAACGGGCATTCATAAATGACCAAGCGAATGAGATAACTTGATTAAGTTTCTCATGGATGACACCGAGGGTAGTTTTCCCGAACAAAAATCAATAATGTTATGACCGTAATTACGAAACACATTGAAAAATTCGCAGGTTATGGCAGCGGTAAAGTGGCGAAACTGGAAAACGCAAGGCACGGAATGCTGATGTTGCAGGTTCGAGTTCTGCCATTACCCTTGCCATTACTTATTTTTCTTTGTAATGTCATTAGCATTTTAAATTTAATTTAAATGTTTGCAAGTTAAACTGCATGGTTCCGCCGATGCAAGTGAATGGGCTTACGGTGCTTTATGTAACAGTCGCGCCCTGGCGCCACGTGGCACTGCTACACAATGCAGTGATTGCAGCAAATTCAAATACAGACTTTATTGCGACCCTAAAAACTGTTGCATTCGACGTTGCTCAATGAACGTCCGCATTTAGCGTGTGAATGAAAAGCGAGTGGACTTACCTCACCACAGGCACAATTAAAATTAAGCGTGGGTGGAGTTGCACTTTCGTTAACATAAGCGAAACAGTACATGTAATCAGACTACGGAAGCTTTTGGAATGATAAACAGCAGATTTAAACTGTGTTTGAGTTTAGTTCGAGCCTGGTTATGCTGATCCAAGTTACCGTTCCAGAATTCATCTAGATATAGTTAGGAAACTAGCTAAAGGCAGAGGGTTAAGCAAAATCGAACGATTGTCAGGCGTTACTTTGCGGAGGTCCATTTCAACAAACTGAAAAAAGTTACCTTGCTACTCCGCGAAACCAGTGCCGTGCTTGTGCGAGTTAGCTGCGTCTGTGCGACATATATATGTTCATGCAAAAACCCACCCTCCTTCGCTTCCACACGAAACAACATATATCACACATACTCAACTCTGTTTAGTGGTGATGGTGTGTAGTTAGCACGCACTGGTTTCGCGGAGTAGCAAGGTAATTTGTTCCAGTATGTTGATTCTCTAGCTAATGGTGACTTTGACTGGACTGTTCCACTCTTTCTGTAATTGCACGTTTTAACCGATACCTTTAAAATTTTAGGATTTTATGATGCTTGTAAAACAGTTTAAGTAGTGGTTTATAGGTCGAGGCTCGAGGCGGACACCGACCATTGTCAATGAAATGAATGTCAGTTTCGTACATTTTCGATGTGAGTTGTTATGAATTGACCATTAACATTACACTGCCTGCCTACAATGCATAAATTAATAACTTGGCGTGTACGAATCTGATGGACGCAAGTCAGAGCTAGATCGAATATTAATTGAAAAACAATTTTATTGAAAATGGTCGTTGCGAACCGGCGGCTGTTTGATTTTTTAAACTTAGTAAGCAACTTTTTTTTAAAGTTGGTAATGTGGCGAAACTGGCAAACGCAAGGCACGGAATGCTGATGTTGCAGGTTCGAGTCCTGCAATTACCCAAATTTTTCTTTGTGTTGTCATTATCATTTAAATTTAGCGAGCAACATTATTTTGTATTATAGGGATAATGATTAAACGTCTTCGAAACTTCGTTTCGGGGTTATAGAGCTTTAATTCGAAATAAGTGAAGAGTTGCGAGACATTAATATTCTATAGCCACGTAATTTAGTTAACAGCAAGAGTTTAGAATGCTTCCTGCAGTCAATCGATGCAATAAGCCAGCGGTACCGGTGCGCCGAACTCTCGACCCGTTATAATGTCTCCAAGCCTAGCTCAGGCAAAAACAGAAAACCAGCCTCAACCAAGCCAGCCAGCCTTAACGAGCCGAGAGCATTTACGAACTAAATGACGAATTGCCCGTAAACTTGGTTCGGTAGGTAAGAAGTTAATTAAATATACATTTATAAAGGTGATTAAAATATGAATGCAGTAGCACCTAATGTTGGAATTCGTTTAAGTAATTAAGACGTCCATATAAAATTCATAAAGCATAAACGTAAATGGAGTTTTGCATATTATTGACGTGTTTAATGACTTTTTTATGTTTCTCCAAAACTTGTACCAACGAAAATTGAAGTCGACCCCATTGCGGAAATGAATGCGGGTATTGTCTTTACATCTACACATTACACCGATAGTTCTAAACGTAGCAATTATATCCCGCCATTGTTTTGGAAATTAGCCAAGTTTTATGTTCTCCCGATCGTTACCACTAACCTGCATAACACAAGGCGATGTAATCCTTCGGCGACGTCGAGCCTTCCGGTAAATTCCATTTCAGGCAACACTTCAGTCCATCGAGCTCCCACTCGAGCCTGCCCCGTAATTCCTCTTTAGCAACTATGGTAACTTTTTCGTTCTCTTTCGCCTGCTCCTCATTTTCGTCCCTTTCCTGAACTTCCTCGGATTTTTCAGAACCTTTCTCGTTTTCCTCTTTAGCACATTTTTCGACATCATCAGTCAGCTTAGCAGAGCAATTTCTTTCACTAATATCGTCCGTATTTTGGTCACTTTCTGCACAGTGCACGTCATGACCCTCTGACATGACTTTTAAAAACTATTTTATTTAGACATGTTTCACTATGAACTATTATGGCATTGTGGATGTTTTGGCTACGTCTACGGAAAGATGGAATATGTACATGTGTGAGATAACACTGTCTTTATCAAGTTTACAGAAGCGAATGCCTGTAGGAGGGTGTTATGATAGGGAGAAGAGGCTATTTGGGGGGTAGGCGGGTAGGAACAGGCGGGCGGGGGGGAGGTCTAGCCGCGACGTCGCGACGCCAGCCCGGCCGGCGCCCACGGCGACCTACTGACGCCTAATGCGCCTTATTCAATCAACACTGCTACCAGACAAATCATGCACTGATTGACACATCATCTTTCATCTAATGAAATGAAACAAACTAGAAAATAAAAGATACATAATATAACACTTTACGGTTTCCCTCAAGACCTCTTATCTTACTTGGGATAAAATGAAGCCCAGAAAATAAATATCATGTATGGCCGAAAATTATAGGTGAAAAAAATCTGTAAATCATATACAAAGCAATGAGGCCACAGACAGAAAGACAGACTGAGATTGAAAAATTGATTGAACACCAAAGTTTTTATTAAGTTTGTTGCAAATTTCTGTCACTGTTTCGGACTGATATATTATTTACATCAATTTGAAATATTCATATTTTCATGTCTTACAAATACAACCTATGGGTAAGGCAAAATAACTGAAATAAAAATAAAATATCTGGTTGTTATTGTTTTGAATATTCACGTTTTTGTATTCTGGTCTTGTTTTAGAGGGGAAACGTTACCGCCTGTTGGTATAGAAAGTGTTATGAGGCACACACCTTTCCAGGAAACAAGCATGGTTATATGTATGAATGTCTCAAATTTCATGACATTATTAAAACAATTATCATAGAGTCCATAATCTGTATTGCAGTGATGGTAGTGTTAACAAATATTAACACATTAACTGCCTCGGAATGCTACATGCTATGCTCATAGCTTGTAACAAGGGTATAGTGGTATGTAGTGAATATCCTCTACAAACAGAGAACTCACCCAGTGAGTCTGTGGCACTGAATTTGTTAATACATCATCATCATCATCATCATCATTTTCCTTTCGCCCCACAGCTGGGGCATAGGGCTCTTAGCACACTTTTCCAATTGGATCAATTTAATACATAGTGCTTCTTGTATCCAGAAGCCCACTAGTAGTCAATTAGACAAAAAAAACAAGCTCCACCAGCAAAGTACATGTTAGGTTAGCCCATGTATGGAGGGTGGCATTTTTAGGGGTTTTTTGTAATGTAGGTGCAAACCTATTAAATCATTATCTACATATCTAAAATGCTTTAGTAAATAGTTTCTGTTTTCTCACAAATTTAATTTAATTAATATATCATAAGGCATGACTGAAGCATCATCAACCAGGTCACCATTTTCTTTAAATTAAATAAACTTTAATTTAACTTTAGTAGTTTTAAAACTTGATTTTTGGATAACACATAAAAATATTCCATTGATAATAATTCATTACATTCATTGGCCACTGAAGAACCTTATCACAATAAACATCATAATGTCTTCTGAATAAATATGATAATATCTCAGTGATGATACAGTGAGACAACATTCTAAAGTGGCTTAGGAATCATATTGGTTAACTGGACATACTGCTGTCATTTGTGATGATTTTTGTTAGCTTACAGTAAAACAAAACTTATAATCCACAGTTCACTAGTGCATTATAATCACGATTTTTCATTTTCTAGTAGTATGTGATGATTATTACTATAGATTTTGGGGTCAACGGCACATTATTAGTAATTGTTATTATGACCAAGTAATGAAAGAACAGGTATTATGTGCTACGATGATACTCTAACGAAAATGTAAATAATTTCCTATCTCAGTTTAACACATATCTAAAATAAATGCTAAATTATAATAAACTAACTACATGTAAAATAAACAACTTACTTTCACATCTTTTTTGAGCTGCTAGTACATTTGTATTGTCAAGAAATGTTTCGAATGAATGCATAAATTATAAAACTTTACAAAAAAATCGTAATAATTTCCCACGGGATTGATATAAAGCTCAAAAAATGAATCAATAAATTCTGAAGGGATGGGGATAGACGGACGTCTTTTTAGGGAATGGAAGCACTAAATATACTGCATTATGACTAAATGCAATGAATATTAGGACTACATACTGTGGGATTGGATATTCTTTCACACAGTTATCACTGTCGCTTCATAAAATTATTAAAAATTACTGCAATAATATTTTTTTCGCTAAAATCCATACTTCTCCCTATTGCAGGTGAATGACATTGACATTGAAACGTTCGAAAGTTTCGAAACCCACTCTGAAATGGTAAGCTGAAAAAAGCTTATTGCCCGATATTTCTGTCTACTACAACTTAGTTCTGACGAATTTCATTAATTTTGAGTAATAAATGAAATTTTTGTATAATTTAAAATTGAACACTTTCTATTTTGTTTTAATTTTGTTACAAACATTATAATTTGAGTAATAGGTTTCGAACAGTTCCATGGATACGTTCGGAAATAAAGCAATAATATTAAAATACTTATCTTTCGGTTACTCGAAATTTTATCGTAATTTTCAAATACGATTAAAATTTTAAATTTATTTCAATTAAATTTTTTTTTTAAGTATTTGAAAATTGCTTGCTTTTCTATTGAATGACTTATATTACGAAAAGGAAGTGTTGTTTTCTAAACTTATGCTACTGTCATCAAGAGATGTTTTCCTTATAGTTTCATTAGTAGAAGTTATTGTTAATGATATCAATGTAATAACTAATTTAATAATTGTCCTTTGGTCCGTATATAATTTTTGAGGGTTATTGAATGCACATAACAATAATCTCACATTAACCTATTGTAGTTTTCTGAAGCAAAACGAAAGAAAACAAATGCATTCACGTTTAAAAACGCTTCACTACTGTCAAATTTACTTAACTTTTTGGGTACTGTTAATTTAAAATTACACAAAATATTTAATATAAAATCGTCCTAAAATGACTTCCATGGCGTCAGATAACGAGTCAAATGTAAGTGCATTCATACGATGCAACGACCAAAATATAAGGCAATTGTACATGTCTGCGATAGAGGTATGTATTGAACTTTGATATTCACTTGCATCAAACTATTACTCAAGTTCTTCTAATGGGAACAAGTGGTTATTCTGATTATTATTTTACTATAATTATCTAGAAATGCAACGTTAATATTCGTCTGTTACAGAATATGGAGGCCATAAACCAAGACTTACAGCAAGTAGAGAATAATTTGAAGCGCATTGTGAACCAGTCGGGCCCTTTAGAAAGTCAGTTAAATGCCTTGATTCGGACCTTGCCAGACCCAAATCTTCAACTCCATATGGAAACTGAATGATTCAAATAAAACGTTGAAATGAAGCGCTAGTTGTATTATACTTCTTCAAGATGTTTTTTCTGCCTTTGATGTAACTCATTGCTATTTCTTAAGTAGGAACTATTTAATGTTATGATTAACTATTTAGCAGCTTGCTATGAATTCATTTGAAGTTCTTATTTTCAATGTGTAATTGATTTTTCCATATATGATTAATGAACTTAACTACATATGGTGCCAAAGCTACTAAACTAATGGTTTTATGCTATAAATATGTAATTTCACTTGTTTTCTAATAATTATATTCTATAAAAAAAAGTAACTGAACACAAATTATAATTTAAATTATAACTAATCTACAATAATAATAATAAAGAGGTAAACTTTGTTTTTTTGTTTGTTTGTATGTAGGGGTTAAGCTCGGGAACTACTGAACCAATTTCAAAAAATATTTCACTAATAGATAGCTACATGATAATTCCATGTGAACGAAGTTATGCGCCTTGCTAGTAATCATAAGTATGCACGTGCGATACCTGGGCTGCAAACATCCATGAGTAGTGGTAATTACCAGTGCCGTAAATAGGGCGGTGCCACCGGTGCCCAGGCACAGGGCGTAGACTCTGGGGGGCGCAAGAATGGCCAGACCAGGCAGGGCTATTAGTTTTTCGGTTTGCTCCTGATAAGTTCCTGCTGCGCCCCTAGTGCTCGATTTCAATACATCGCACAGGGCGCAGAAATGGCTATTTACGGCACTGGTAATTACCCATACTCACTTTTTTATATTGAAGCATCTGAGAACCTTTCACAAGGACATGTATGCGAGACCATTCATAGGCAGGTTGAAGGTCAATTTGGCCGAACCCCACGTCGACTGACCAACCGTATTTGCAATTTTTGCCTGGAGTTGAAATTATAACTTTAAAGACTGACAAAAACCACAATAATAATTGGTTATTACGTGTACGATTTATTTTGATATTTGAGTCGCTCGCTTGCTGGCCACCACACTACCTGCGCTACCATTCCATCGCTACCTGCTACCACCGCCCTCGGCACACAACATAAAATTTGCGCTAGTTCGTTCAAAAGAATCCGTTTTTGGCGAGTGATAGAAAACATTGGATTCAGCCAATCCTTTGGCTGGTTTGTTGGCTGAAACTTCAGTCAGACTTAGGGTGACCAACTCTGAGTGCTTACATACTTACATTTTACAGGACATATGATCTAAATTTTTGGTATGGTATGGTCCTGTATTTTTCTTATTAAAATACACGACGCGGCCAAAATGACAGCTGAAAAACGGGACATCCTGTAAAATACGGGACAGTTGACCACCCTAATCAGACTCTACTCATAGGCGTTTCGGTTAAAGGGCTTTGCACCCATGGCCAAGAATAAATTAAAAAAATATATATATGTATATTATTATCATAGAAATAGTACAGCTTTAGTCCTTCATCCAAGATCTACTCATAGCATAGTGGTTACTCTTTCTTCTCTTAGCTCTTTCATGTTGCATGTTGATTGAGTGTCTATGGGTATTCAACCTCCTCTGTAAAGAAAACTAAATATAAGTCAAAAGACTTCCTTAAATACTTCATTCAACAAACTGTCATTAGTGTAACCAATCAGTCAAATTCCCCTTGTAAACAAATATTCTTTTGAATATTTACATCAATATATTTTCACTACACTGAAAACGACCGGTTGTCATAAAAAATAAAGTTGAAGTTGAACTTTATATTTGACCATGATCAGCGCTCGTCCCAAATCCCCGTCCCGACCGGAGGCTATCGCAATGTCTCTAAAGCCAGGCCCAGTGTACTGCACGGGCGTGCTACTAGGTAATATCATAGGAAAGTCTATGTTCCTTCATTACGATACCTACTAAATCAGGATATATTAGAGCTTTTGAACCACACGGAAATTAAGCCCAAGTTCTCATTGTGAGCGCTTTCCTACTATAGTAGCACGGTTACATTTATCGCGCACATAAAATCATCCGTCCTTCTCGCACTCGCCTACTGATTAAAAAAGGATATACGCCATTCGTTCAAGTAGCGAACGGTCGTACTGTTAGATCCTTATGATGCCTCGTACAGAGACGCGTCGGTCGTGTTGGTGTGTAGTTGAGTCTGTGTGATATATGACGGACCAATTTGAATTTATCCCTCCCTGAACCTGTCTTACTGGTGTCATAAGAAAGGACGCACATACAGACAAATTAACCTTGGGCAGTCATTAAAGCCACTACATTGCTCTGCGCGTTCTTTCAGGCAACTGGGTAGAAGACCGGATCGAATGCCCGAAAGGCGGTACCTTTTATTTCCCTCCGAAAGAAGAAATTGACTTCGAGAAGTTGAAACCAGAGTCGCGCCAGCCAGACTTTAGACTGAATAAACTTAACGGCTTGCAGGTACCTATGACCAGGGCCGTCTTTGACCCATAGGAGGGGCACTTTAGCTTAATATGGTACATGACTATCATCATCATATCAGTCGAAATACTTCCACTGCTGGACATAGGTTTCACCTAAAGATCGACACAACGCCCTTCCTTATGTTTAAACCGCGGAGTTGGCGATAGTAATAATTTCTTATATTTTCGGGGATTGTATAGTCGACCAAGAAGTTGCTTAGATAACCATTTTTCGACCGTATTACCAAGGGATTGGGTTCAAAAAGGGCCAAGCAATTACTTGGTCGGCTACACTTGTATGCAAGCATTGAAATAAAACAATTCAAACGGTTTCTATGGCGTATATTGTATCCAAATAAATATGTTTTTAATATGACACATTCCGAGAACTTCAGGTATTCGAGTGTATCTTATTAGGTATTCCATCTTAACCCTCTGGGTTGACAACGCATCTGCAATCTCCTTGGTGTTGCAGCTGTCAATGGGTGGTGCTGATCACTTACTATCAGGTGACTCACTTGCCCATTTTCCTTCCTATTTTATAAAAAGGTACATAAGTTGAGCCACCGTTGTATTGTATATCTAGGCCAGCGTAGGTTCAATAATCCGGCACGACAGCCACGCCCACTGCGGCAACTTCGTGTCCACCAACGACTACGTGTACAACCACCAGCCAAAACCCCTGTGCGGGCCCCAGCAGCGCTACTACAAGCGCTCGAAGCACCAGTTCTACCCGCAGCCTGACAACATGGAGTGCTTTGTACGTTGAACTAAGATATTTTTTAGGAACAGCTATTTGCCATCCAGCCAGGGGCGTATTTACCCTAGGGCCGTCCGGGCCATGGCCCGCCTCTGCATCCAGCTCTCTGGGGCTAAATCTGAGAAGGCGGCCAACTTTTATACAATTGAATCCGAAACATTATTTTAGCTTTAGTTTAAAGAGTGCATCGAACGTAGGATACAAAAGATAAAAGTAGATAAAAGTTAAATATCGCGATTGTAAATGGATTCCAGTTTAGAATGTCGTTCATACTACAACTGGCGCGCTTCTAGACTCCGATGAATAAGAGTAGTTACGGCATTCATATCTAGTCGAAAACTTGTGCGCTAACTGCATTTAACGTGTTCTAAACTATCCAAGGGGGGATTCTGCCTTCGAGTCAGTTGTTTATATTTATAAACAAAAAATGATCCCAATACCATCACTTATGTTCCACACAAGGCCCCGGCCCCTAACGTCGTGCTCAACGTGGCACGCTTTGATTGACGCGTGAGGATCACAATCATTTGGTATTTTAGACTACCTACAGTTCAATGTACCATCACCAGGGGGGTTCCACTCAGTACTACTGTAGATACGCTCGGCCGCCTTGCCTACAGAGTGGGCAAATCGCAGTAGGTTGTCTGCTCGCCGCGCGCCCGCTCGCTCGCACACGCTGTGTCAATTTAATCGAAAACGAATGCGCCGCAACCCTAACGTACGCTAAGGAGTTGCGTGGGAAGGTAGACGCGAGCCGCCTGGCCAAATTGGTTGAAGTAATACGAACTTTTTGGGCGTGTTAATAAAGTTGGAATTCATTTAATCGCGGTCATAAAAGAGAAGTTTCTGCACGCCAGTAAGTGTACCTACTATTATTTATTCTGTGCCATCACGGTCGAGCAGGGCAACTTGACGGAGTGGGGTCTGCGGAAGTACAAGCAGCAGGAGTGGGCGTGCACGGGCGTGTCGGACTACGCGGCCACGCTGAGCGAGGACACGTACACGGCGCCCTGGCCGCACCAGTACCTGCAGCCCTGCGAGCGCAAGGCCAGGAACTCGTGAGTCTCTGTGGCCCCAACCACACCGACCCAGGTTTGACTTATCCCACCCTGCGTCTGACAATCTAGAGTCATAAGAGACGCACGTAGAGATAAAGTCAGATAAACTTAGTCGGTGATGCTGGGGCCAGAATACTTGTCAAGCCGACGAATTTATTGGTCGACCTGAACTCTGTAGCATAAGGCGCTACGCCAAACAAAACATGTAAGGTGTCGCTGGCGTAGAAAGAGTAATTTTGAACAACTGAAGAGATGCACTTAGCAGCATCAGCATGGGTTTTGACAACAATATATTTATTTATGTACCTATTGCGATGTGTAATAAGTATTGCGAAGTATTGGCTTTCTCATCTTGGCGCAGTTTGTTTACAGCAGACTACCAGATCAGGGATTTATTAGGTTTTTGTCCTAATCCGAATATTTCCTTTCCGAGTTCAGGTTGACCAAGGAATTTGGCATTTTTGGCGGAATTTGTTCGTTCAGTGAAACATCGTAACTTTTTCCAACCTTTTTTTATTGCAGGAACTTTACAAAAGGTTTCCGATTTTTAATGACAAAACCATTGGCAAAACCAAAACAAAAAAAACAATGATAACATCAAGAATCATTTTTTCTCATCTTAGAAAAATTACTAGTCTTTTAAAATATCACATTTTGTTCGAGACACGGACAGTGACGTCCGCATATAAATCTGTAACGATACAATAATTCTTCATGCTTTCACATTCCGCCGCGCCGGCGCTCGAGATCAGCAATCTTAACACTAGAGTTTAGTCTCAACCTTACAACTACAACCGCTTACAACTAAAATGTTTAACTTAACGAGTCCGCTTATCATAATGGCAGTTTACCACACTAGATAAAAAAGAATCAAAGAATAAAAGACGAAAAAATACGTATGAGTCGAGGGCGTCCGAGGATCGGAGAGATGACTAGCGACCTAACGAGCGCTGTAGGAGTTCAGGCGGGACAGGTTGATGAGGCCCGCGCCGCCAGGCGGCCGGAGCGGGCCGGGCGGCCGCGCCAGGCGCGCCTGCGGGATGTGCACGTGGCCGTTGTACTGCATCTGCGGGAACACGGGGGAGCTGACGCGCCCGAAGCTCTGAGGCTGGTAGCCGGGGTAGCCGGCCGTGCTGCAGTGCTGGAAGCGCTCCAGCAGCGCGGCGCTGTCCCCGCACACGGAGTCTTCGCGCGAGGGCGGCTGCGAGGCGGCGCCGCGCTGGTTGGCGCTGGACGCCTGCGACTCGAAGCCCGAGCTCTGGCTCGACGAGCGGCTGCCGTCGACGCTGAACACCTGGCGGTCCCCCTCCGCGCCCCAGTAGCCGCCCGCCACCCAGGAGGTGCCGTGGCCCAGCTTGCTCGGCGATATGAGCGGCCTGGCGCGACTCATGGGCGCCGGGGCGACGAAGCTCGGAGTCGCCGTGAATTTCCGTAGAGAGAAAATGGAATTGCACTTCTGGCTCGCCTTTTTTGGACTGCTTATACGGAGGGAGGATATGCTCTCGTCCAGGTCGGAATCCGAATCGTCCTTGGTCAGGTTCTGATATTTGTTAAAAGATGGCTTGATGAATACGGTTTCAGAAACAGAGCTTGGACTTTTACTGAGTACGCTATTTACGCAGAATGTAGAGTTGAGTTTGGGTTTGGACCAAATGCTGTCACCTTTCCGGGGAGTGAACGATCGTCCGTTGAGCATGCTGGCATTGAAGGGACTGATGGTGTCGGTTGACGAGTCGGTGAAGTTGTGCAACCCGAATTTACTTAATGATACGTCATCATCCGTCTCCATGACGGCGTCGCTGTCGTCGTCAAAAAAAGAACTCAGTGTCCCGTTTTGTAGATTTTTAATCTTCTTTGGAGTGGGTTGGAACTTTGCAGGTATGTTGGTGATCTTTGCATTCATATTTTTATAAACAATTAACACTGCCAGAACGCTGGTCAACTGAAATGAGAACAAAAATTATATTTAATACCTAAGTTTAAAAAACTATATATGTATTTCCAAGGCAGGCTTTTTGCTAAATGACTAGAGGCATGTGCTTTAAGCCACTGGAAAAGGAGAAAGAGATGCTTACAAGATTAAAAGCAAACAAATATACAAAATCTGTAATTGGTTTTAAAAAAAAAATTTGGATTAGCTTTTTTTATCAAATTGCATTGTCATCCAGTTTATGAAGTGATTCAAAATCAATTTATTAACATAATACATTTGTTAGTTATCTTTCAAAAAAAACAGCATTTTTGGTAAAACAGAGTAGTTTTTTTTTAAAGACAAGCGCTTTGAACAAATAGTGAATAGATATGAGTGTTAAGTTAGATATATCAGAAACAGTGTTACCAACCTTAACTAATCTGATGTAAGCAGGTTCCATGGCCACATAGTCATTGGCTACAGACACCATAACAAATACTGTCCACAGTAAGTCAATCAAAATGGTATTTCCCAATTTATTAACATTCCAGAAATGTCCGATTATCTGTATCAAACAGACAAAGGCTCCTAACGCCTTCTGTGTCACATCATTCACATGGTCTAACGAGCTTAAATCTGAGACATTAAGCCTCATTGGCAACATCTCTGTATATACATTTAAGTCAAACGAGTAATTCTCTAACGATGGGAATGTCAGTACAAATTTCATTTTCGCAATTTCTAGGACTCTATCCAGGACACCAAATAAAATGTCCCTCAAATTCATTATTGAGCTAGGTAGATCACTTTTCTTCGTGTTCACGTAACATTCAACGCACACTAGCAGAATCAGGACTCCAGCTATCAGCGTGGAGGTTTTGTTGATAAAGCCCTTTAGGAGTGAACTCTGCTTTTCGTGCTTTTGATTTCTCTTTTCAGGGCTTCTGGTCTCTAGCACCTTTGATCCTAGAAGAACCTCCTTTTCTTTATGCAACTTCTTTTGTAGAACTTTTCTACATGGGCTACATAGCTTGTAAGCTTTTTCTAGTTGCATTCTGAAAAAGAAAATAGATAAATGAATTGGTGTCCTCCATCTTTCCTTTATTTTTAAACAATTAGACATTTTCCATCTTCATGATATGAACAGCGTCATTATTATTTTCCTCTAGGCCCTTAGCTTGGGCTCTTTGACAACATCCTTAACAAAAAAAGTTTTTGTTCCAACTTTGTGTAGGACAGGAGAACGAAGTTCTGCATCATGGATATGATTATATTAAATCTGGAAACTTAATAATACGCTGTTGTTGTGAATGCTATCTCTATTGCGGTACAGTTGATATCTATTACGAAACAAGTCAGCCTTCCCTGTTTACCTACTATATGATAATGTTATCATGAAACATATCTATGGTTTGATTCACCACCTAACTGTATTTGCGAGATTAATTAGCAGATTGGGCCTTATCTGTTCATTGAGCCTGTAGAAATGTGGACTCTAGTATAGGGATTAAGATATCCATAGTTTAGGAAAATGTATGCTCCTAGGCCAAGGCAACATTATACATCCTTTAGTTAATTATACAATGTTCTACCAAACCCATCTTCGTAACATGTCTACTACTGGGTATTAGTCTAGCTCTAGCTGTAGACATTCCTCATAAGTTGGGGAATGAGCAGAAAGTTCCTTTTTTTAAATACAACATAGGAAGGCAAATGAGTTAGCAGCAAGCTTGTAGCGGATGAGTTTTATAAGAATGACATTGTCAGTAAATTCTCAAACAATAATGTAACTCAGTTTGGCATTTACTTTTCCTAATAGATAAATAAATCTGTAATTAGTGATTTTGTGACACCCACAAGGATACTTTCATTCATTCAATCTATTCACTGCAGCTCTTAATAACTAGTGTATTGATTAATTTACACATTTACCATTAAATTGGACTCGCATAGGAGGAATAATCAATGAGCATTATTTCTGAGTTTTTTGAGTATTCTCCATCACTAATTGTTTTAGGCACTCACTTGTATTCCTCTATTTCATTGTCGAAGCTCCTCTCGTTCATGGGCACGAAATTGGCGAGCTGTGCCACTTTCAACTGCTGGTTCACGTTACACATCTTGCACAGCCCATTCTTAGGAGGACTCCTCTGGAACACTTTTGGTGATCTTGGTGGTTTGATGGCGGAATCATTTGGCATACTAGTTAAAGGCTTGTTGTAATCGCCATCCTGCAAATAGAATTGAAACAAACAGCTACATTTTTACTGTAAAGTGAAAATTAACATGTTGACAGATATATCGAAATAACCTTACCTTAGTGAAACCGTTGTATTGCTCACATTTAAGGCAAACCCAGCTGTTTCGCTCGACATATTTTACCCATAAGTTGCTGTTACAAAACCAACAATTCACACGCCATGGAAGCGATAATCTGTAACCCAAATTTAGTGTTTTTATACAGGAATCTATCAGGCGGGAAAGCGGGAACACGTAACCTCAAAACCACTTTTACCTGAGTTTGTGTAGTAGATTGAGCACTAATGTAGCACATAATATAGTTGTTAAAGCAATCAACACTGATTCCATATTAAAAGTATCATTCATTTTCTAGGAAACTTATTTTAAATTATCAAAAATTACATTATTTTAACCATAACCTTCAATTCCTTCTCCGCTATCTTTTACCCACCCCCGCACACCGCAAGTTGCAATCACAGATAAAATATGGTTGCAATAGTTGCAATATTGCAGTTTTTTTACAATTATTTCTGCTTGGAATCGAGCCGTTCTAGCTGAGGTAGATATGCGAGATTAAGCGATATACACTGGGTATATACGACTATAACTTGCTTGCCAATAGTAATTTATTTACATTTTATGTGTGAGGAGATCTTTTCTTAGCAATTACTTTTATTTATATTATGTAGATTATTTATTTCTAAAAAAAAAAACTCCCTGTTTTTACGAAAAAAGTTTATCTTATTATGTTTTTTCGAATTTCTGAACTAAAAATTGCTGTCATTGTCAAATGATGTAAATAGGTTGTTTTTAGGTTATGTTTCATGTTGTGAACTTAGGAATGAGAATGTGAACATTGGGGAATAATTATAACCTTTTTAAATATTTCTGTACATATCAACAGGTTTTTAGTGCATTGTGTTTATTTTTAAATCACTGAAGATGTTATCTGAAACGAGTATTTTATACTTGTGCAACTTTGACGATAAGTTTCAAAACTTAGGTAATATTTACTGTTTTTAATCTCTTGAATTAAGCTATTGTATTTGAAACGTTTATATGATCAGACTTTTTTTTCAGGACACGAGTTTGTTGATAAATTATGGTCAGGCAAATGGTCAATAGATAATACAGATTTATGTAAAGAGCTACTAGGAACGGGCCTCGAAATCAATCAACTGAAAGATTTCCTTAAAATTTATATAAAGAACGCTTCTAGTTGTGATAGCATACTTTACTTGGCCATAAGCGCACTCTTGACATTCTGTGAACAGAATTGGAACACTCACCCAAAAGCGTTGGATTTGCGAGACTATCTTGGGACGGAATGGCCTGCGGACATTGATGTAACTACAGAATTGCAGCGAGATTCTGAGCCGGTGTATGTCAACATAATCCATAAGGAACTGTTGCATTTCTCTCTGCAAATATTTAATGCTCTTTACGCTGTGGAACAAAACTTGGTAAGACTATTTTTACTAAGAAATTAATATAATCAGACAATCTGAATTCTAGGCCTTTGTAAAACCTTGTTGCAATGAGTTATTACTGTATTATGCTGTCATTTACTAAGAAAAGGTTCCACAGTGGCTCAGAATTCAGATTGCTTATCTGTAATTAGTTTGTTTTTGTTCCTCTTTTATAATTCAATCAAGAAAATTGTTAAAAATAAAATATTAAAACTATATTCCCTAAACATATGTCAGAGGCACAATACATGCAAGTATTGCTTGATCATGCTAGTGAGGTCATCTCTCATTGTGTCATTTCAAAAGATAATTCAATAAAATGATCATGTTGTTTAAAGTTTTTTTCATTGCCTTCTGTACACTTCTTTTTAACAACACAATTTTTTTACTAAAAACTCAAAAGTTTTGGGCTTAATTTATTTGCATCACCTAGGTGACCTATGGAATCCAAACCTAAAATCTAACATAGCGTCTGGGTTTTGGGAGATTTCTCTCTATTGCAGAGACTTCAACTTTTTAGATAATGTAACATTAAGAATGCATAAAAAAGAGTCTTAGTAAGCCTCCTTGCATTGTTTGTTTTTAAACCTTTTCATGAAAAAGAGGCTTTCAATTTTATTGAATTTCAATATTTGTTGCCTCAGAACTGTTTCTATGTTAAATAGGGGTGTTTATGTATGTACCCCATTCGATAAAAGCACTGTTTATGCATTCAAAGTTAGAAAACAAGTGGGGGGTAGTGGGGTGGGGGACGAGTTCAAAGTTAATTATTGAGATTGCATTATGAATGTTTTAGGTTCACCTCTGGTGGTATTTCCGTAGTCTGGTGGTTCACCAGCGCGCACTCGAAGACAGCAGCGCCACCATTTACAACGAGTTGGAGCTGGTCATTGCCAAGCTTTCCAACGAAGCCAATGGGCTGGACAACAAGAGACTCTCCACGTTGTTGTATGCGGAGATCGCTCAGGCATACCTTGTATATGGAAGGGTGCAGAGAGTTGAGGAATACCTAAGCAAGGCTCGGGAGCTGGCTGGACTTAAGCTGGAGCTCACAGGTTGGTGGGAATTTGCCAAAGAACAATACTCCATCTGTAGTCGCACCTTTAGAATTAAAGCAACCCATTTCTGAATAATACACGTCCCAAAATATCACCTTAATTAAAAGAAGGTGTTTAATTTTGGGAAATGTCATATTCAAAATTGAGTCGCTTTAATTCTAAAGGTGCATTATGTACTCTGTAATCGGTAATCTGTTGGTAGCTAGCACCCCTCCTCCCGCCTCCTACATAATATTATGCTGCACACGTCGCTGCGTGAACATGAAAGGGGTTTGCAACATCGCGGATTAGATTTCGTGCAATTTCTGAAACTTTTTCTGAATGTTCAAATGTATTATCAATATTATTAGCATCGCATTTTCCTAGACAATTTACTAGCCATTTTGCTGGAGTGTGAACAGTTTTTATGATCAAACTGCTGTGACAATTCCTTTTAAACTTGCAAGCATCCTTAACTGTTAGGTCTTAATACTTGATCTTTCAGTAAGTAGCAGACTCACTACTGTACAACCTAATAAAACTCGTGTTACAGTTGCAAACCGACTGGCTCTTTATTTAAAAGAAAAGTAAATTAGACAACTGTCACAAGAGATGGCAGCACTATGTACAAACTAATTTTGTTACATTATTAACAGTAATCTCTTCAGATTTAAGATATTGTTATCAACAGGGGTCCTTGGCAAAAGGACAAAGTTCCAGCAAACCACACTGCCGCAACTCGCCCTCACCAGTGCACTTGACTCTACCGTCGACCGCCCATCGGCCGAGCAGAGCCACGGTGATGCGGAGCTGCCTCAAGATATAGAGCTGCAGGACGACGTGAGACTGAACAAGATTCAATATTTGGAGGATATCAGTCAAGCGGAGCTGCCCAGCTTGGAGCAGACACTGTGCATGCTGACTGTGTAAGTCTTCTTTTTCTTTTGATTCCTTGACGTTAACTTAGTGACTTCGCCAACGTGTTATGGCTGTTGCACAAGTAAGAAAAACAAAACAAACACAACATCAATATAACCAGTCTTGAATGAGACTCAGACCCAAATCAGTCCACTTCACAATAAATTTTCACGTTATTTTGATCCATATACACGCTTTGAAAAATCAAAAATGATTATGCGCCTTCAAACTCTGTGTTCGCCTATCTACGCCAGAGTATATAAGTTAAGGTTTTTTACTGTTTTTTTTGCGCTGTCCTAATAAAATATTAAAGATTGGATCATTATACGTGTGGCTTTATTTCATCACCGCGGCACCGTAACCTCCTGACCTCTGTTCGGCAGCCAATACCTCCAGAAATCGCAACCGAAAGATGACCTAATGCACGAAGAGCTGGCCCCCTACATAGAAGCGGTCGTGTCCCAGAAACGCGGGCCGTGGGCCACCAGAGTGGCCGCCCTGCTGGTGCGCTGCCGGCTCGAGGCGCGCCACAAGCGCTCCGTGGAGCGCGCCATGCTGCAGAGCGAAGCTATAGTCAACGAGAAGAAAGAAGTCGCCAGCACCACTAGGTGAGCGATTTAGTCTCATCGCATGCAGGAGTAGCAGCCCTGCAGGTGCGCTGCCGCCTTACAGCAAGACGTTGGTGATGTACTGTAAATATGAGCACAGTTCGATTTAAACACTCCGCCGTGTTGATATGAGGAGCAGACCATTTAAAAGAACATGTTGTATGGTTAAGGCTGTCGTACCTGTGGGCTTCGGGGCTGCCGCCGGCGTGGTGGTGGCGGCAGCAGCTGGCGGAGCTGTACCTGAGCCTGGGGCTGGTGAAGGCGGCGCTCGAGGAGTACCAGGCGCTGCAGCTCTGGGAGGACGTCATCGTGTGCTACACCATGCTGCAGCTGAGGCACAAGGTGGGATTTGTGTACACTAATTTCCAAGACAGAGTCCTATCTTTTGATCTTCCCAAAGTATAGTCCTCGACATAAAAATTTGTATTTGCAGGCCGCTGAAATCATCCAACAACAGATTGATATCAAACCGACCGTCAAACTGTACTGCTTGCTCGGAGACGCTACTGGTGAGTACCTTTTGATTTACATAATTGCAATTTATCCTCTTCTTAAGAACTCACCTAGTTTTACCACACTGTTTGATTAATGTCCAGAAATGTGCGTTTCGTTCGTATGATTCGGTATGCAGAGCCGCAGGGACACCAATCGGAATGTTTCTGTGAATCGTTTAGCAAATCTGATTAGTCGATCTTGAGCCGTAGTTCTCCGTTATATGCCTTCCAGACGACGTATCGTGGTTCGAGAAAGCGTGGGAGTTCTCCGAGCACAAGAGCAGCCGGGCGCAGCGCCACTGGGGCAACTTCCTTTTCGACCACAAGCGGTACGCCGAGTGCATCCCGCACTTCGAGAAATCCGTCGAGATCAACAGCATACAGGAGAGGATTTGGCTGAGATTGGGGTGAGACTTTTATTATTTTGGCTGGTATGTTGCTGGTCATGACGATGTGAGATGTCATTTCGACATCTGTGAATTAATGCCTGAATCTATAAATTATTTGGAGTCCTGGTCGTTCCAGCTACGCGGCGCTGGAGACGGAGCAGTGGGAGCTGTCGGCGCGGGCCTACCGGCGCTACACGTACCTGCAGCCCAACACGTTCGAGGCCTGGAACAACCTGGCCAAGGTCTACGTCAAGCAGCGCGACAAGCCGCGCGCCTACCGCGCGCTCATGGAGGCACTGCGCTTCAACTACGACAACTGGAAGGTCCGCTGAGGCAGGCTGGTGGCTCGTTGATAACGTACCGGACTTTGCCGTTTAGACTTATCTTATTGCGCTGCCGCACGGTGAAGTGAAATGTAGCTTTGGCCAAAAATTAATAGTACATCTTTATCGGTTTCCAGCTGTGGGAGAACGTGATTCTGGTGTCGATGGACACGGGGCATTTCGAGGATGCCATCCGCGGAGTGCACCGGCTGCTCGACATCCGGCACAAGTTCGAGGACGTCGAGGTGTTGGCGCTGCTCGTGCGGGCTGTGCTGCAGCACGAGCAGCACGCCGACCAGGACAGCAGCGCACGGTGGGTATATAGTGCCGCGCTGCCTGCTGACATCCAGCACGATTTCCAGGACACCGAGGTGCTGGCAATGCTCGTGCGGGCTGTGCTGCAGTACGAGCAAACTAGACGCACCAAATCGCAAATGGCAATGAATGGATCACTTTCTTACAGCGAGCCTATTCGACAACACAAGCTTACAACGGTCTTAAACAATGCCGAGTTGAGAAGGAATGTTGGTTGTCAGGTTGCAGAAGCGCGTGCTGGAGCTGCTGGGGCGGGTGACGGCGGTGCACCAGAACCGGCCCGACATCTGGCAGCTGTACTCCGACCTGAGCCCGACCTGCCTGCTGAAGGCGCAGCGGCTGCTGAAGGCCTATCGGGGATACACACAGGTTTATTACAAACTTTATTCAATCCACGAGGACGCGTTCCACTACTTCTTTCTCGCTCTTACTGTAAATTTTAAAGGAATGGAGCGTATCTTCGCGGATTGGACTAGCGATGTCAATAGACTGTTTGACTATGTTGAAAATATGTTACCAATTGCTGCCAAACTAATCGTTTAAGCATTAAAAAAGCATATTTTTGTCATTATCAATGAAAAATATCCTTATTTGTGAACTTGATCTGTGGTCCCATTGATCCGGTTTTCCTGCCACAGGGGTTACTACAGCTGACCTGCCAAATCTGGGATCGTGGTCAAAAACCGCTAAGAGCACGATGTAATGCACAACACAATAATTAGCGTACTGATTGTTTTCAGAGTGGAAACTGGCCGAATAGCCCAGAAACCTGTCAAAAGGTAATCGAGTTGGCGCAGAATCTTCTAGAATACAGTCTCCAAGCCAGGCAGGAGGCAGAGGACAAGGAGAAGGCCCAAGCCGACCAGCTGCTGTCATCGGCGCGGCTCACCGGGCAGGCCGTCGCGCGCGCGGCGCAGCGGCAGGCCTGGCCCGAGACCGTCGGGAGCCTCGAGCGGTTGACAGAACTGCTTGATAAAGTTACAGAATATATGAAGTCTATAATGTGAAAATTGTGTTTTATTGTTGGTACTAGCGTACTAGCAACCGGCCCCGGCGTCGTACGGGTGCGATTCCCTAGGGTCAAATACCAGCAAAGTGCTTGGATATTTTTTCGTTACAATGTAATTAGCAATAAGTGAACCAAAATATTAGACTTAGTTGTGTCATCATATAATTATAATTAATAGAAACATTTTATAAAATTTGGGTCGGACTAAATACATACTTACCTTAGTCCATCACAGATTTTTTTAAAACCATGACAGATATGTCATTTTGGTCATTGACAGGATCCCAATTCTCGGTTCATGCGAGATGCGTCTAAAATTGACAGATTTCCTACGGCTTTGACAGTTGTTTCCGTGCGAGATGCATCTCGCATAAACCGAGAATAGCCCCGCTCACTTGTCAATGGCGGTGTTCCAAATCATGCTCGTAGCTCACAGCGCTGACGGCCCGGTCCGATCGTGTTTGGACCGTGTGAACGCTCTGAGCGCTATAAAAGGTGATTCGGAACGCAGACAATCTGTCACTTTTTAAAATTAAATTTGTGATGGACAAAAGGTAAGCATGTATTTAATCCGGCCCAAATTTTATAAATTGTTTTTATATTTTACAATTATATGACGTAACTAAAATTTGCATATTTTTTTGGTTTACCCTACCGTTCAACCGAGGGGATGCCGCCAATAGTGTGTGCTTAACCTACGTTGGACTCACATTTGCAAAAAGTGAACAGCTGCATTATTAGAAAACTAGCGTTTATAACGAATATAAATCATCTGTCCCTTTTATGCAGGCTAACTGTTAACTGGTTAGAAAGAGACAATTATTTACTTTATGTCCGCAACAAAAACTAGTGTGCTACAAATACGTAGTTAGTAGTCTGTGTGTCGTCTATGTGTGCTACGCTCTTGAATGTTTCGTTCACCACAACATTTCAGAAGCCATTGATTCCCTCTGCTTTCGATTTTTCTTAATAAAATAGCTTTTATAGCCTTGCCTCAAACAGTAGCTGTGACTTATAACACGTTTTATTGTTGCATTAAAAGAAACAGATCTAATTCAATAGCTCACATTTATGATTGCATTTAATGTTCATTTTAAAATTACTATGTTTTATTTACAAAGAAATTAAGATACAAATTTGTTTCAGTGTATACACAATATCAGGATAGATTACTTCACCCAAGACATTGTTAAATTACTGTCGTCACTTGTCATTCACTCTGGTGAAAAAGTAGTCGAACTAAACGCTAATTAGTAATGGGAGGATTACTCCGATTACTTTTTTCTCATTAGAAATTTACTTTGAATGTTTATTTATGATGTACATTTAGGAATCAGTGCGTAACGATGGCGACGGCTAACGACGAAGAGATTCTCGAGGGTTTCCTTTGCCCTATTTGCAAGGCGGACTTGAAAACTGCTTCGCAACTTACGAACCATTTCGAGAGTTTGCACCAAGAGGAACAGGATGTCTTGAAGTCCCTAAAGGAGATATTCGGCAAAGCGAAGAAGATAATACTTAATAATGATGACGCGGAGATTCAGGAGACGTTTGATCGTGCGTTAAAGTTTAGCTATCAGGACTATTATGACTCAAACGAGGTGCAATCTTTAGGTGTGTGGCGTAGTTCGACGGACTATTTCAAGGGTGTGCGCTCGGCCCGGCTGGAGCGGTACGCGACCGAGACTAACAAACTGTTGATCAGACTTGACAAGCTGGTGTGCAACATGCCCAGCGAGCCTAATCAGAGGAGGCAGCATGAACAGGAAGTGAGTTCTTATTTAAATTTTGTTGTTAATTAGTAAAAGATTGTGATCTTGGCCATATACGCTTGATGCTCTGTCGATGTGGTTTTGAGCTCACATAATCTTAAGCATAAGGTCAGAGTTTGTATGTGCCATGTGGCTTAAGCCTACAATTTCTTAGCATACTCAGGGCATT